>CM061259.1:91850000-94283750 GCA_030848825.1 Tadarida brasiliensis
TAGTTAGGAGTTTCTTTACTTACAAAATCACTGGAAATGATTAAATTGCTTTACCCCTTTCCCCAAGGTGCATTTTTCTTATTTCCATATAGTAAAGTTGAGCTTTTACAGTGCATAATGTGACATTTGGAATGCTTATCAACTGCATGTAAACATTAATAACCTGCACTTTTTTTGTCTTAAGGTTTGTTGAGCTGTTTTGTTCACTGTACTTTAACTGTGATATGGAAAAGACTGCATTCTCTGTGCTGTTACTAGTTAGGAAAGAGAATTGCTTTGATTTTGTCTCTTGTTTACTATAGCTTCTTAAAGTTAAGCCTTGTACTACGGGTTGTTGGAGTACTCCTAGATCAGTGTTTTATAGTAGCCAGCAATAAGTAGTGCAGGTCAACAAAAACACAGCAAACTTAGGCAAAGTGTCCTTTCTTTGAGATGCGAGTTCTTTCATGAGGTTTTCTTTAGGAACAGAGTTACCTAAAGTGAAGCCTTCCTTACCAATAGACTTCAGATTCTGCTTGGAATCCTACCGGATCAAGAAGCACACATGTTGTGCAATTGTCTTTACACTATAACAGTTAAACACAATCTTACTAAGATTTTGAAACCATTGTCTGATTTATGGTCAGTGGGTTTAAAAAGAAATCCACATGCAGATCTCGTAAGACTTAAAAGATGATCATAGAAAAGACTAAATGACTGTAAAGATGCTCTTTTATGCATCTCACTTTACTTCTCCAAGCACCCTCCCAAACCCCTTCTCCTCTCTCCTGTTTCATCCTCCCCCCCCCCCCCCCCCAGGTGCTCGGTACTTTACCAAGGTCTATATCTCAGTGTTTTATGTTGGAGTTTTTCCTTGTTTTTATTTTACTAGTTGGTAAATCCTGTTTGTGCTGAAACAAAAAAGGAAATGGTTGGTATATTTGACCATATGTGTTATTCATAGAAGACAATATGATCAAATGTGCCAAAAACAAGCAAACAAAACTTAATTCCTGACAAGTATGCCTTATTTTGAATGATCTGCTTTGTCTTACAATTAAGGTCCAAGAGCTTGGTAAAACTATTATTTGCCTAAGTATAAAAGAAAACTTGAAATGCATTGCAATATTGACATTCTTTAAAATGAGAGACAGTCAAGTAATTTAATCTAGAGATCAGCCACCAGATTTGAAATGCCCATATATATATGTATGTGTGTGTGTTTGGTGTTGTTTGTTTTTTTCTTTTAAATCACCAAATCTTTTTTTAATCTACTTTTTATTTGTGCCTCCTATTTGTCATGCTGATGTTAGAAGCAGCAGTCATCCAGCCACAGAGGGAGCTAAAGTTAACTAACCAGAACTGTAGAAATCATTATACATGCCTTTGACAACAAAGGAAGTTTATAAGAAAAGCCATGTCGGCTTTTCCTCCACTAGATACAGATTGGAGGTAGATGAATATTTGCCAAATGGAAAAAACAACAATGTGAGTCAGGAAAGACAACTTTTCCAGCTTCTCAAAAGCCATGGAGAGTAGAAACCAAAACCAACAAGGAAAATAAAAAACCTTGAAAGTCTCACTTTCTAGTTGTCCCATGCAGGGGTTGAAATGTGACCTAAAGTGGAAAATATATCAATGTGTTTTTTAGGTCTTCACATCTAGAGATGGATAACTATTCCAATTTGATTTTTCAGGTAATGGAGAAAGCTGCTAGTATTTTTAACCCCTGCCTAAAGAAGAGAGATAATTTCATTTGGGAGCAAATACTTATTGCCTTGAAAATAGCACTGTAATAGCCTATGATAATTAGTTGTAGAATAACCTTTATCCCTTTTAAACTATGCAAATTATTAAACAAGTGTAAATTAGGACTCAATAAAAGATAGTTGATTATATTGCAATCAGATGGCATTCACAAACTTAACTGGAGCATATACAATAAAATCTATTAGTCTAAGAGTTTTGTATGCTAACAGAAAAATATAATTTAGCTACCTATTCTAAAAATGGTGAATATTATTAACATTGTATAATAGGACTGGGAAGACTGCCTCCTTTTTTGAAGAGAGAGAGAGATTAAGGATTTTTATAATTGTTTTTCATCAAATTTTAATATTTTTGTCAAATTTTTAGATATTTAATTTGTAAAACAGTTTGCTTTGTACTGGCATACAGAAAATAGGGTATTGATTTTAAACTTTTTGAAGCCAAGTGATCAAGTACATTTGTAATAAAAGTCAATGGATCTATATCAGTTGTACTCACTGTTTTCATTTCTTCTTATTAATATAGGAATGCTGTACTTTCCTGCAGGAAAACAACTAAATTTGGGTGGAAGGGAGGGGAAAAGATAAGTTCCTTGGTAATGAGAATCTGGGTGGGTACTATTGGCCCAAACATTTTACATAATCTTTAAGTCAGTTAAGATTTGGTATATTAAAAAAGATGCTTATGTCAATTTTTTGTTCCTTTTTTTATGGAAATTTATGTTTGTGGGGGTTATCTCATTCACTGTTTCTGTGCTTTAACATTTTGCATTTGGCACTGTTGAAACTTTCTTAACACATTTTTCTTTTATGACATTTTTAGTTATCCGCCAGCCATGGTGACCCCACCATGGGCATGACTATTTTTATCTCCCTCAAATGGTTCACCCTCTCTTCATATTTCCACTCATTTTTTAATATTACACACACACACACACACACACACACACACACACACACCAAATGAATTTAGAATGGCGATTTCTGAAGTTGTTGCTCTGGTGGCTTTCAGAGCTCCACAATTCATTTTATTATACATGTAAATATATCTTTAAGATTTTTTCCCCCCTAAAATGTGAGATGCCAAATCTAATGACTTTTTTCCCTTTTCAATGTCAGAATGAGATCCTGCTTTCTAAGTAAAAGTATGCTAAAACAAGGAGATCTTGAGCAACTTAAGTTTAGAACAACTGGTGATAACTCTGAGTATAACATTTATGGTTGGTTATGCCTAAATTTTAATATCTTAATAATTTGGAGGTATATATATTTCCCCATGAGAGTGGAATGAATAGGGAAGAGAATTTATTGGAATTGCTTAAGGGAATAAATTCACTGAAATTATTTGTGCAAAGGTGTCTGTTAAAGTTTATCAATTTTTATATCAGACATTGTTGTATTTGTTTTTTTTTATTGCAACTTCACTGAATATAGGCCATTCATAATGAAGTACACTATAAAACTAAAGTGACCACTGCTATTAAAATTACTGTTTTTACCCAGCAGCATGGCTATAGAGAATTTACAATATATTTTTAAGAATAGCTGATCTTAATATTTGAAAAGTTATTGATCCTAAAATAAAACCTAAATTCAAGGCCTAGGCCATTTGATAAGCTTTTTTTGAACATAAATTTAATTATGGGCTAAGTGAAGATCATCTAAACTAGCATTAGCATGAATCAGGTAGAATTTTTTGATGCAAGAAGAACCAAATGAAAAGTGAAAGTTGATTGGTTTCAAGCCAATAGTTTGTCATCTCTCAGCTGCTAAACTGACTACCAAGTTTTGATGTTGAATGGTCTAGGCAGTTTTTGCCTTTAGGAAAGTTGAGTGTGGCAAAAGTGACATGTTAAAAACATTTTTCTTAAATAAAAAGAATTTCGTAGCTAGCTACTCATTTATTTTTATTTTGTCCCCATATTATGTTTGGTATTTATTTTCTTTCTTTTTCCTGATGTGTTTTGCTTTTGTGGAAAATTGTCTTGTTTGATAGGTGGAAAGATGGTGGTGATACTCTATGTAAAATAAAATTACTTCTTACAGACCAGAAATATTTTACTCATTTTGGAATTGCAAGATTTTTGCATTTTTATGATATACTTTGTTTCAATGATTATTAGTAATTTGCCTATTAAATTTTTATAGCATTTCATGGGAAAATTTAAGCTAAAGAGTTTAATTTTCTTGATTTAGGATGCACTTTAATAATTCAAGAGGCCTCCAAGTTCAAGGACCAAACCTTTATGTTCTAGAATCTTGAGAAACATGGAAATAATTCTTATTAGCGTGTGTTTTGGTCTAAACTGGATTAATGCAGAAGGATCCTAAGAGGACTGAAGAAAAGATGTCCTTACTGTAGACTGGCAGCCAAACTAATGACACAGGTGACTTATGTATTCACCTGGACTTAGTCAACAATGATGGCCATCAGCTAATCAATTATTAGACACATGTTGGGTTTGGGTCAAACTCCCATTCAGCTGGAGTGGATTGACAGTTTCCAGTGCAGGTAGTTGTTGGTGGAATTTGACCTACCTCCCTACCTTATACATCTGGCATTTTCTTTCACCCATCTTCCTTTTTCCTTGTTTGTCTCTCCCTCTTTATTATTCTTCTTGCTATTAGCCTGCCAGTGGCACTCAAGCTTACCTCCTTGAGAAGGAAATAAAGAAATTGCTGACTCCTGCCTTAGAACATAACTAACTGACCCCAGAAGGATTTTTGTATTATGAGGTAATCAGGTAGTTTTTCTGACTGCTGTTTTCCCCATAGTCGTAAGTTGGTAGTTTGAAGGACATCAAAATTGTTAAGAAATTTGTGAATTGAAGAGAGTAAGAAGTATGTGTGTTTTAGGTAAGTTACTGGGGGCTGAGACTTACTGGTTTGGAAATCAGAGTAGAAAGGAGAGAGCTGTTTGATGTGTTCTTGTGTGGGAGTGTGAAAGGTATATCAGGGAATGGTTTGGAGTAAAGTGGGAGAAATTTTTATTGGAGGTAGGAAAAGATACTAAGGTGGAATCTTAAATGAGAGTTGTTTACTAAGGACAATGACGTTGATCTTTGTAAAGGAAGTTTCAATAAAACCAGAGAAAATGGGTCTCTTGTTGGCTATGAGAAAGCTATTGGTCTGTAGCTTGATGTTATGATAGGGATGCATTATACAGATCTGTTTTCAGATGTAGGATTTTTGTTTTTCTGGACAAATTAAACAGAACAATTATGGAATAGCAACTTTCCTGGTCAAGGCAAGTTGGTACTGGGGACTTACTATTTTGAGAACTTTTTCACAGTTATAATTTCTAAACTATCAGGAATATATATCATGTATTCTCTATTCTCCTAGGCTCATGTTACAATATAACTTACCTTTACTTTTCAAAATGGTCCTTAGATCAAAATCATTTGATTTTGCAGTCCACAAAGATCTATGTTATACCTTGCTTTTACAAAATCTTGAGCCTTTGATCCACATAAACTTCTTAGAAGAAAACAATAAACCAGATAAAAACACTAAATTGCAATATTAGATATTTTTTCTATTTCTTCTACATTTGCAATCCTAACAACCATTTAACATTGTGAACCTTATGAGACCCTCAGAATACTATATTTATGAAATTAGACAACATAACCCCCCAAACTCAAGTTTCTGTTTATTTTCCCACTTTCTTTATTACTTTAAAATTGTAGAATTCCCAAAAGTTCAGTGGTGGAAGATGTTAATAATATAATTTAGTACATCTTGAAAGTTTTTATGCCCTTTGCAGAATGAATTGATTGTGTTTAGATTTCTGTTCCCAATATCCCAGAAGTGTTTAAAATTAAAATTACTTAAGATAAAGAATCTTATAATATTTGTTTTTAAAGTTACACAATTCAAGTATATTTGAATTAACTCTTGTTTTCTAGTTTAGTATGAACTTATTCATGGTGATTTTGACAGATTACTTTCAAGTTTCATTTTATCCAAATCTGTATACATTAGCGATAAAATCTCTTTAAAGGTAGCTAAAAGAAAAGTGTTAATTTTGTATTTGGAAGGTAATTTTTTGTCATTAACAACAGCAGAATTGTTTTTATAACTTATTTTGTAGAATTGACAGTATGATTTTCAAAATTCATTGTGTGTCAGATTTGAATTTATAATAGTTACAAGTCAATCCAGAGCCTTCTTTAATAACCCCCACCCTTAGGAATTGTTTAAAAAAGAAATGAATTCCCAAACCTGTGTCAAGAACCAGTGATTTAAATGTCTTTGAAAGGCTTCCTTGAGTCTAGTCAATGGAGATAAATGATAGCCCATTTCCATGCTGCATAGTTGTTAGGGTTTATAAAGTTGTCAATATGTAAAAGTGCAAAAGCAGGTAAAACTATGTAAAATTGCCTATAAATTTTCAAGTTTTCATTATTTGCACTATTTACCTTTGCACTTGATTTTTTGAAAGTTAAGACTAGTCACTTTCACTTTTGTTTCTAGTCTTTTCTAATTTCTTAGAGTTACGTTTTCAATATCCCACCCAAAGCAAGCTTATATGCAATTAAATATGCTTTATAAATCCAAGAAAATATTTCTTAGTGTTAGCTATGTAGAAAAAAATTGTTTTGATGAAATTTTTAATATAGGTCTTTATTTGCCAATAAAATCCTTTGTAAATGTGAGCTTTATTAAGCTATTTGAATAGACAAAGTGAAAGCTTAGGATAGAAATATATATATATATATATATATATATATATATATATATATATATATATATATATATATCTTTGAGATCCAACTTCCAGCCTGAGGTGGCCTGGTTTTGAAGTGATTTGTTTTCACTAAAGTCAATGAGATTTGAGTCTAGCTGGGTATTGGCTTAAAAATCTGAAAGTGAAGTGGGTGGCAAGTGGCAGCTCCCTCTTTCATGTAGTTTTCCATAATGCTCATAGAGTTTTCTTATGGTCTATGTGATATAACTGGTATTGAAATAATTATATTAAATGAATATTCCTTTTTGGAAATCAAGGTTGACTCCCTTTTTGAGGGGAGCATGGCAAGGGATAAGAGACTTTATTATAATTAGAGGCATTCTTATAATCTCAAGATGTGCTCTAGAAAGAATAGGAGAACAAAAAGTGTACCCATGAACATATTTTTGTCTTAGTGAAATTGTGCAACACAAGTTCAGAATTGAAAAAAAAAAAGGTTGATAGTTTTGTCAATAGAACAGAAATGTGTTTTGGCTGAAATTATTTTTGTAAATTATTTAATTATTTCATTTTATATTCCCTTTTCCATAGCCTTTTAGGTGCTTCATACTTAAAACCAAGTAAGAGGCCTCTCTTCAGATCTGATTTATTTTTGGAATGCGTGAGTGTGTTTCTGGATTGGGGGAGCAGGGAGTAGTGTTTTAATTCTTGACATGCTCTTCTCAGCATGTTTTGCTAATCATTCTGGATCTTATTGTTTGCAAATTGTGTTGAAAATTCAGTGATGTATTTGAAATGAGAAAAAATATAGTGTGAATGTTTGTGGCTGGAACCTTGTAGCTTTGTTTTTAATTTGAGTAGAAAGTTAAATTTCCATTGTTCAGATTTTAGGCTTACTTAGTAGAATTGTGCCTGGTAGTTGTCTAAATATGGACCAATTTGGGGAAATTAACGTTGACAAATGTGTATCTGACTCCAGATAACCTTTTACTCAAAATCGTAAAGGCTTACATCATTAAAGTTGTCTTAAGTTTTATGTTGTCAAATCTTTAAATGTGGATGATGATCAGCATTATATCTATGAATTTCCTTTGGGAAAAGAGAAAAATTCAGTCTCCAAACTTTTTCTTGGAGACTAAATTTACCATGTATGAAAATTGAGAAAAATTTAGGCAATGGCTTTAATTATTTTTAATAGAGTTTAATCCGCTTAATTAATTATTTTTCCTAGTTTGAAGCACTAGTTCCCAAATGTGAATAAAGGGAAAAGATCAGCAATTTGGCCCCTCCCCCTTTTAGGCCATTTTTAGTTTTCTGCCCCCATTTCCCAATCCTGGTATAAAATAAATTACGGGTATCCCTCTAAGTACTGTAACCCCTTTTTGGGGTCACAGATACCTTTGATAATCTAATGAAAGTGATGGGCCCTCTCCCCAGAAAAAAATGCACATAGATAATTTTGCAGATAACCTCAGGGGCATCACACATCTTCTGAAACCCAAGATAAGGATCTCTGCTCTAGGTAAACTCAATAGAGAAAATTTTAATGTAGTTCATTGATAAAATTAGGAACTAGCTATTGGCCTAAAACATTTCAGATTAGAATTATTGTTAGGTGGTGGCCCCTACTAGCAAAATGTGACATTGCAACCAGTTTTGTTAGACATTATAACACCCAGACAGAAGAGAAAAAGAAGCAAAGTTCTGAGAGCTATTTAAAAGGAGTCAGGGCATCTCCAGACATGGGAGCCATTTCTGGTTCAAGGCAGGGGTCAGGGTGCCTGACAGCTTCTAGCAGGGTAGAGTTTGATAAACCACAATGCTCAGGATGCCAAGGGGTTAGCCATTATCTTAACCCCTTCCTCACCAAAAGATTTTCGTTTTGTCTATTGGGAAACAAGATGTCACTAGGAAAAAAAGATTTGCCTTATAACTTTGCTGAAACACATCAGTTTGGTGATATATGGGACACCAGTATTATTTTTGAGAAGGTGCATAAAACCAAAGTAAATTATTCTCTATGTAGAACATTATTTACTAGTAACATTTCTTTGGATGTATTAGCTTTGACAAGTTTTACCAGTAAATATTGGTTGTATTTAAAACTGGGAATCCAGTTTATAAATGTGATAGTTGGTATATCTGTCCTTTCCCCCATGTAAGGAATAGTTTAAAGATTTATGCATACTTTTTTACTTTTCTCTCTTGATGCCATGGAGAGGGTAGAGATCTTTGGTAAAACTGACAAGATGTCTTCTCCAAATTTAAAAATTGAGAAGCAGCACTTTAAGTCTAACTCTACACCATTTTAGTGCATGTATTAGTTTTAATAATGATTTTTGGTGCATGCCTTTGGGCTTATTCAAAAGTGTACAATAGGAAAGTATATTTCCTTTCTTAGAAAGGAGATGTTTTTCTACTTTGCAACATGTGATTACAAAAATCTTCCTCTGTGGGAAGATTAACCATGTATTGAACTACTGAAAAGTATATATTTTAGATATACAGAAGGAATCTACATGGAGCAGCATTCAGACCTATATAGAAGTCATAGCATTCTGTATAGGACCAAAAAGGAAATAACTTAAACAGATTTTGTTGGGTAGAGATACCTTTAGATCTTGCATTGACTTCCAAAAAGAAAATGCCACAGAAGTTTGCTGTAAACTTTTGTTGTTTGAATTTTCTCTGTCAGTGTATTTAGCCCAAATACAACAGCTTTGGGTTTACACATACGTTAAGAATCAAAAAAACAAAGCTAACTAAATAGATCAGTCTGGTTTGCCAATCCAGCTTGACTGAAATAAGTAAACTAATTACTTGCAACATGTAAAACTGTCCAACTCCTCTAAGGTTTTGACAAAATAACTTTGGCTGATGTGGGAAGACTCCCACTTTGATTTCTGACCTGACAGTGAAGATTCATACTTCACCTGATTTCAAACCTGACAGTGTCTGTTTAAGGAGATATGGTACAGTTTGCTAATTCAATCTCAGATACCTGTTGATTACCTGTAAGATCTAGAGTCCAAAGTAGCCAGCAGCTGTATCCCTGAGTGCTCTGTGCCCATCAGATCTCTTAAAGTAAGCAGGGTTGGGACAAGTCACAGCTCAGATGAATGCCCTCAGTTGCTGTGGACAGCCCCAGCTTCAAGAATTGTATCTGCTTTCTTGGGAGTCATCACTGAAATAATGTCCCACATGGTGTTACTTACTGTAGTTGCTCTCTCTTGGAGGAGGCCCAGAGCACACATCCTAATTGTTTGTGGTACTCAGAGAGGGGGTGCTAACTCTGATGCCCTGGCAAAATTCCAGTTTAGGGATGTGGGTCTTCTTGCCATTCTAATTGGAAATGTGCATTGCTTCCCATTTTCCCTGTTGGTCTCAATGCAAACCCACCGACCTAGTCTGTTTCTTTGCCCCAGTTCCAAGTCTCTAAGATGCTGGTGTGTATTACATGGGCCAAGTTCATGTCTTATCTTAATTGCACAAGAGTTAAGGAATGTGTGAGCTTGGTGTCAAAGTGCCCTGTAATTGGAGGGAAAACTCTTGTAATGCTTTGGGATGAAATTGGCCCTCTTAGTATAAGTTGGGGAATGTGCACTGGCCTGAGGCTTCTAGCCATGAGGTGTGAGCTGAAACCTATTTTCCCTCTTTTCTTATAGCATTTTGAGAAAATCTGTTGGGTTTTCAGTAGTCAGGGAAGGCCGGAGTTCTGCAGCTTCAATCTGGGTAACTGAGGCTGGTTTGAGCAAGACTTTGGTTAATTAGCTGGATTCTCAGATGCCACAGACTCCGTGAAAAGTCACCATTATTTTCAATGGTTGTGATAGAATTTCCCCCAGTAGCCATTATTTTAAGATTATATTACAGAGTTGCTTTATTTGAGCTTTTTGTGTATACACAATCCCAAACTGGAAGAAATTTAAAAAAAAAAAAAAAAAAAGGAATCCTGCTGTGAAAGGTATATATTACTCTAGATTTTTCTTACTGTAAATATTGTAAGATTGTAATACTGTCGATATTTTATTAACCAACAAATGTTAATCTATGTGAATTCAGACTTATTTTAAATGTGCTTCTTATTTACAGTGTGTGGTTCCTGTTGCTGACAGTATTAAGTTATATTCTGATGTAAGATTAACTTTATTAAAGAATGTAAACATTAATGTTTCCTTATGGGAAAACAAATAAAGTATAAAGAAGACAATTCTTTTCATTAAAATATACTGTGTATTTACACTTGCTAGACCCAGCACCACTTATAAATTTAGTACATTGTTCAGAATTTTAGTTAACACAGCTGACATGGTTGTGCTGTTTGAAAGTCTAAAAGTAGGTATTGTTGGAATATAAACAGTTTGTATTTGTCTGCTGTGAATCATCTTGAAATTTCTAATCAAGTTTGTAAAATTTTTATAGTAAAACATTTTAATGACAATTTAAAAATTTATCTTCTCTAAAGAATGGTCAAAACAATATCCTTTCAGAAATAGAATTGTTCTTTAATATCTTTCCAAAATGACTTTGGTTAAATGGACCAGATGTATATTAGTTAACATTTAGGACAAAGTTGTGATATTCTTTGAGTTTACAAGTTAATCCTTATTGGAGATGTGCCAATTATACAGTAGAATATCATTGATTTGCACTGTTTGGGGACCCCATTAAGAATGCTGAATTTTGCCAACTAAGAAGTAAGCAAATGCAATTTAAAAAGTAAATTTGAGCATTCTGTATTAAATATGTGCAGTTATTATCATATGAAGAAGCACAGTGTGTCAGGCTGTAATATAAACCATACTTGCTGTCATGTTCTCCCATCTCAGTGCTGGGAACTCACCATGTGGAAACCAAGCAAATGTGTTGTGCATCAGCTGGCTTGAGTTTGTTCAATATCAAAGCTGAAACTAGCGAGGTCTGCTGTACTGCTTATTGAAGTATTGTGATTCTTTTAGGCATTGATTCTTACAAAATATATACTGTAACAGTATACTTTGTACAGATTTAAATTTTATTTGAAAAAATGAAATAAAGTAGGCAAAAAATAAAGATGTTTATTTTTCATGTGACTATATAAACAGATCAGTCTTTTGTTTCAGTGCCTTTGGGGAGGGTCTGGTTGCTCTTGGGTTGTTTTGTTTTTGTTTTTGTTTTTTTAGTATTTGATAGATGGAAACCATTTTTAGGACTCAGTGGCAGATATAATTGCCTGATCATTAATTGACTGCAAGCATTAAGTGTACTCTTTCACACTGGAAAACTTTTTAAAAACAAATTTGTGTGTGTGTGTGTGTTGTTGTTGTTTATTGTTGACAGCATGAATGGCTTCCCTGTCTAACTTCTTGAGTCAATTTTAAAATTTTTCTTATGAAATGACTGTTAACCTAAATATCACAGGTGAAGAGAAAGAAAAACTTTCCCCATAGATCATGCCTCTCCTATGGAAGGTTTTGGTTTTCTATTGTTTTAAATTTGGAGTTGGTTAGGGGTAGTGGAAGGGTTACAAAAGAGTATATGACAAAAGATGAAGAGAATCTTCTGCAGAAAATAAAAGTTGTGCTTGAGAATAAGGTATTTTAAAACTGCTTTAGTTGTTAGTGAAGTAGAAGACAATGAATAAAGTTACCAATAAAAATGTGGCACAGGAGTGATGCTTCAGAATAATTTTAATGGGACCTTCTCGTAGAAGATTAGATTATCTGACCAAGAAGAACCATCCCAGTTTTGGCCCCTAACTCAAAAATTAGTGGAGGCCTCAAGTGTATAATATTTCCTTGACCTTTAGAAATGAGTTGGAAGTTTTATTTGTGACATTCTCATTTTATCTTTTCTGGTGCTTTCAGTTACCAGATATGGGAAGGCTTGGAACAAGTAATTGCAGAAACAGGGTTCTTACAGAAATTACACTGTAGAAAAATTTTCAGTGTTATTTAAATGTGTATGACAGTGATTATATTCTAAAAACCAATGCATGGCCATTGAAGTATCTCAAGTTCACAGTATCATAGTTCCAGGCTTCCCTAGACGAATCCCAAAAAAACTGTTGTTGTTATTGTTTTGTTTTATTTTTCCTGCTAAAATGTCCCTTCTTTGTAGAGAACAGCAGACTAGCTGTTGGACTAGCTTCCACATCTGACAACCACTCACTCAAATAAAAAATAACGCAGAAACTTTGCTGTATAAAAACTTAAAGTGAAGCCTGACCGGTGTGGCTCAGTGATTGAGCGTTGACCCATGCACCAAGAGGTCGCCAGTTCAATTCCCAGTCAGGGCACATGCCCAGGTTGTGAGCCATATCCCCAGTGGGGGACATGCAAGAGGTGGCCAATCTTTTTTTTTTTTCTTTTTATTAGCGAGAGAGAGGAAGAGAGAGAGAGAAATATCGATGTGAGAGAGACATCTCACATCGACTGGCTGCCACCCACACGACCCCAACCGGGGCCGGGGACAAACTGCAACCGAGGTACATGCCCTTAGCGGGAACCAAACCCGGGTCTCTCTGGAACACAGGCCAATGCTCTAACCGCTGAGCCAAACCGGCCAGGGCAAGGTGGCCAATCTATATTCTCTCTCATTGATGTTCCTATCTCTCTCTCCCTTCCTCTCTCTCTAAAATCAATAAAGAAAAAAAAAAGTTCTGACCGGTTTGGCTCAGCGGTTAGAGCGTCGGCCCACAGTCCAGAAAGAAAAAAAAAGTTAAACACAAAACTTAAAGTGTGCCACTGTTTGGGGGAGGTAGGTGAGGTGTTAAGAAACTGTAGTTTTCCCTGTTTTGCAGTGCCTCTGATTTTGGGGGACTCCTCTTCTAGTCTCCTTCTTGAAGAGGAGACTAGATTACACTGTCTCAAGGGGAACTTGAGGAGATCAACTCCTGGTTCTGTGTCTTAAGAGGAGAGCTTTCAGGTACAGGAGCTTATGGTAGAAACACTAGCCATGATTTGCAGTAAGTATAGAAAGTGAAAAGCCAGAAGCCAGACCCCTTCCTAACTGTCCTGTGGCCTTAACCTTTTAAAGACTCCAAATAAGAGGCTGCAGGGGAATATCCCAGACTTGAGATAGGTTTGAACTACAGAGCGAGGCTTGTCGGGCCACAGGAACCCCATAAGTAAGGAGCCCAGCATGGTCAACAGAACTATTTGTCATTTTTATTTAGCTCTTTTTGTTTCTAGTGAGGTAATTGGCAATCTTTTCCCACCCCTCCCTCCCTCCTGTTGTTACCCCTCCCTCCCTCCTGTTGTTAACTTTTATTTAAGCATGCAGTATGTCATTTACTTTGGCTCTTTTGCATGGTTTTTAGAAATCTCTTTGTTCCTACTTCCAGTTACTTCTTTCTAAGCAGACAGGACTTTTTGATTTGGGGAACTGGGTTTTGGATGCAGTTCTGTTCATTCAGAATCAGAGTAAAGAGAGATATCTTTTTCAGTCTTTGACTGCTTGCTAACCTCAAGGCCAGCACGTGTCACCACTGCTTTTCATCTCAGCATTTTCCCCACACTTCTAGAACGTGAGGAGGAGGAGCCATTATTCCCCCTGAAAATGGGGATTCTACCTTAATATTGCAGATCTCCGGAGCGCTTCCAATAACGTCATTCCTGTTTTCCTACCAATGTTAATTTTCATTCATCTTGATTTCAAATCAGGCCATTTGGCACTTAGGTTGGCAGTGAGAAAATGTCACAAAACACTTACTGAATGTTGCAATGTTTAAAAGAGTAGGATATCCCCACCTTATAGCCTGAAGGGTTGTCCAGTTAACCCCGCCATCCTAAGAATTCTGACTAGCCCTGCATGCCCAGGTCATACCTCAGACCTTCCCCAGGGAGCAGGAATTTCTCTATCAGCCTCCTGTGGAGATTGGCAGTAGCTCCAACCTAGCTCTGCTTTCTTTCTCTGTCTCTGGCTGTGACACCGGGGTGAGTCTCTACTGTCACTATCCTAAATTTTTCCAAGCCCACCACTTTTTGTTTTTTTAAACTAATGTTGGGTACTTAAAATATGCAAGGCACCAAGCTGTGTTTTGTCTAGGTCATTTCTTTTAATTCTTACTATAACCCTGAGATAGACACTATTACTATCCTCATCATACAGAAGAGGAAAGTAAGGTACAGATAAATTAATTAACATGCCCAGGGTCACACAGTCAGAATTCAAGTCACCAGCTCTGGCAGGCTGATGCCAAAGCACATCCTTGGTCTCCATCACTCTAGTGTATTGCCTTCCCCGTGAGGTTCTGCCTCCTCTTCCCCTAACTTGTAGGGACTTGGTGTTGCTTTACCTCAGGATATATTTGGCTGGATGGCAAAGCCAGTTTTCTCTGTAGCAAATGAGAATTCTGTATAGTTCAAAAACCACAATTCCTGTTTTGAAGGTTGATTCATGAATGAATGAATCTTCATTTTGATTTTTCCCCTCCCCTTTCATGAAGGAATGACTTAGAGCAAGTCTGAAGAAAGCTGGCAAATGGCCCTTCCAGGCCTCTCTCCACTGCTTTTGTTTACAGTAAGCATGGCCCTGAGCACTATTCCTGCCTCTTCCCGCCCTTAGCACAATGACCTGATCAAAGGGCTCTGTGAATGAAGCTCTTGAATTGTCTAGTGGAGTTGTTGATTTCTTTCTTTTTCTAGATTATATACTCCCCCCTCCCCCCAGCAGACACTTTGTCTTTCTTACAACAGACCTCCTATCTTGACCCATTTAGTTTCAGTTAGAGACTCAAAAAGGATCAGAAGGCAGTCTCTAGGAGAAGATCTGGGTCTGCCCAGATCTGCCAGGACCAGCCCTGTAGTTTCCAGCTCAGAGTTTTGCTTGGGCTTTTACGTTTCTGAAGGCATTTTCCTGTGTCCTCTAAAATGCTATTTCCCAGATGCTTCCTGACCTCCAAGGGGAGGTCCAGAGTTTGTCACTCTCCAAGGGCTTCTTCCAAAAATAAAATACGAAATTCCTTGGGACTTAGGGGTGGTTTAGAGGGCTGTGGCATTTGTTAGAACTCTTGTCCGAAAAGGAAATATCATAATTTAAACTGGAATCCTTTGTGTTTTTTGTATCCTCTAATACAGTGATTCTCAAAGTATGGCCCCAGGACCACGAACATTAGCATCCCCTTTTGGAAATTATTAGAAATGTAAATTCTTGGGCCTCACCCCAGACTGAACTGAATCAGAACTTGCTAGAACCTAGCAATCCTCATTGTAATAAGCCCTCTAGGTGATTCTGATGCACAATGAAGTGTGCTGTCTAAAGCAAAGGTTATCTCTTTTGGTGTCTTAGGTTTGAGAATCTGATGAAAACTTGGGGCTCCACCACCTGCTTCACAGACCCCCTGAGGTCAAGTTAAGAATCCCTGCTATAGAACTCAGAGCTTGTTTGTGCCTCTGTGGCTTCCACCTTCTCAACACACCTCAAGAAGGGGTGGCCACATACTCCCCATTTGTTTTTTCATCTGTGTACTGTTGGTTGTCGCTGAGAGTGGGCAGCCCCTGCACCAGACAGCACAGAGAAAAAGACTTGTTGCTCCCTGTATGTGCTGTAACTGTAACCCATGGCATTGAGACAGAAACCAAATGGTCAGGCGTGGGGCACCAGGTCAGGAACCTAGGACCAAATAGAAAAGTGATTCCTTCTCCTGGAGTTGGGAGTTCTGTGTCAGAGCAGAACTGCCAAAAACTGCTGAATTTCCTGTGACTGTCCTGGCTAGGGAATGTCAACTGCAGCTAGAGCTTAGTCAATGGCAAGTCCAGGTTGTGCCTGTTGTCCCTGATTAATTGTTTGTAGCATCCCCATTCACTTGCACAAGTATCCTGGTTTGGATGACAGATTATATAGTCCCCCATTTTCTCACCTAACAGCCTCCTCATTGGTCTCCATACTGCCATGCTTGCCCCCTGCAATCCATTCTCCACACAGCAGCTAGCTTATAAATGTAGTTACAAGGCTCTTATCATCTGGCCCCTGCCTAATTCTCCAGTAGTCTCTCCTTCCTTTCACCTCCTTATTCATTTCCCTTAAGCCATACTAGACATCTTTCTGTATGTTTAATGCACAGCCCATTGCTACCTAAGGATCTTTGGTTTTGTTCTTACTTCTGCCTGGAATATATTTCCCTCCAGATCATTGCATGGATAGTTCTTTTACATAAACAGGCCTCAGCTTTCATGTTTTTGCTTCAAGGAAGCCTCTTCTGACAACTCAAACTAAAGTGGCCCCTCCAGTCACTCTCCTTCACTGCTCTGATTCCTAGTACTTATCACTGTCCAAAATGGTCTTTTCCTGTTGATGGGCTAGTGCTGTGAGGGTAGGACTCATTAAGACACCCCCAGTGCTCAGACTAGTCTGGCACACAGCAGATAATCAATAAACATCTGTTAGCTAAGTGACTGGACTCCATCGAGTTCAGGCCATTTCTGGGAGTCAGCTGTGCCTCAGAGGCTGACTTCCTCATCTACTTTGAATGCAAGTATTGTCATTCTGTTTTATCTCACCTCTGGTCCACAGGTGAGATAAGACTTGGGACCCTGAATATGAGATGATTTTCTCTGCCTGCTGCCAACCCTCCTGAGCTTCCTGTATCTCCCACCTGTGTGTGGGCCTCAGCATCTCCTTTCCATAGCGATTTCATGTCCAAATGAGGCTCTGGGAAAAGAACAATAATAACCCTGGACTCAACAGATAGCTTAATGCCCACTCAGCCCCCAACTGCCCCCCCAAAGCACAGTTGATTGGAGCTCTAGCCATTTAGCATGCACTTGGGGGGAAGGGACTCTTGGCCACTAAGCGTACGATGGGCAGTGTTCTTTTGGGCTTTTCCCTTGATAAACTAGGCATTCACTCTCCCTGGAATCCACTAGTTGAGGGAAGGGAGGAGACTAGCTATCAGAGGGGTGATATGCCCTATTTCCAAATGCTGAAGGTAGGAGATGTCTAAGAAGTATGGCCTCCATAGAGCAACCAACATCATTGGTAACATTTCACCAAATCCTGGCTCTCTGTTCCTTGGCCTTCCCCAAAACAAATTTCCAGGAAAGTGAAAAAGAGTCTTCCTCCTTGGCCTGGCCAGTGTGGCTCATTGGTTGAGCATCGACCCATGCACCAAGAGTCGCAGGTTTGTTTCCCAGTCAGGGTGTATGCCCAGGTTGTGGGCCAAATCCCCAGTGGGGGGCATGCAGGAGGTGGTCAATTGATAGGTTCTTTCTCATTGATGTCTCTAGCTTTCTCTAAAATCAAGAAAGGAAAAAAGAGTCTTCCTCCTTGATTCTAAACCTGAGGAGGAAATGATACTCCTGAACTAAGCTGAGTTTAAGATAAATGTAGGCACCAGGATAAATTTAGGGTTATGGAGTATGGACTCAAATAGCAAGGTCATACAGAGATAGCAGATAGAGTTTGACAGTTTCCAACCAACTCTCCATAAAGTAAACCTTTATGAGAACCAGGCTACTGTATGGTGGGCATAGGGAGAACTGGGAGATCAGACCATCACTCTGGTTCTGGCCTTTGAGTCCTGGTTTTTTGGGAAGGAGCATGGAGGTGGAAATTAAATAAAAGTACTAGGTTTGAAATCAGGCCTAGATGCAAATCCAGGCTCTGTCACTCACTAGCTCTGTGGCCTTAAACATTTATACTTAACCTCTCCTAGTCTCAGTTTCCTTATCTGTAAATGGGATAAGAGTGCCTACCTAATTTTGATTGTTGGGAATATTAAATGAAATAATTTTTGTCAAGAGCTTATAGCACAGTTCTTAGCACAGAATAATATTCAATAAATGCTATCATAATCATTATCCTTGTTGTTGGAAAAGGGGGAGACAAATGTGGAACCTGAGTAATCAATAGAAGCATTGCCTCCAGGAGCCTCTGCATTACCAGTGGAGGAACCATGAAAACAGTACATGCTTCTGTAGAATGATTAACTAGGCTACATTTAGCTAAAGGGAGGGGGACCCATTCTGTCCCCTTCCCATTCAGCTTTTGGCCTACCCTCATACCTTTCTCCTGCCAACCCAAAGAGGATTCAGTCTGTGGCTCTCTCTTCACAAGCCTAGTTGTATACTAGACCAGATTTATTTTTGGTTTGTCACTAAGTGTCTCTTCCAGGCTTGGGGTATCTGAGGTTTTCTGGTGATGGAAGAGAGAGTGCTCCTTTGAAAAACAAAATGTGGTCTCAGTCTAGGGACTCTGCTTGCTTCTGGCTACAGGCAACAGCATGGACTGCCATCTGCCAAGGGTGTGAGATGACTAGAGGTCAGTGCTGAATATTAATTCACCTGTTGGACATCTAAGATAGCAGTTAATCAGCCACAGGAAACAGCTCTTGCATAAGAAAAGGAGCGATTTGCCTATGCAGAAATTCTTAAGCCTGGGCTTTTTGGGGTCTATAAAGCTCCTAAAGGTTTACACAAGATTATACCTTTATGTGCAAGGTACATTTTTCTGAGAAGAGAATCCATAGTTTTCTTCAAAACTCTCAAGGGAAGTCACAGCCCAAATAGGTTCAGAATCACTGGTCCTGATCTGAGAGTAGAAATAGAACCCTCTTTTAGGGGATCTCTAAGAGGCTACATCCTTCAGCCTGGCTGATCAGTGGGACTATTAGTTGCTTAGGCTTCAAGGAAAGAGAGCTACTCTCCTTTTTGGACCTATGTTAGCTGGTTGGAGTCTGCCACACCCATTTGGTAAATTGGGGCTTTTGAGCTAGCTAAATTTCTCCTATTTGCCTTGAAATTTGGTTGTAATAGTATAAGGCAGTTCTAAACTGCCATATTTTGTGCCAGATGGGGGGACTGATTTGGTGTCATCTCAGAGGTGGGTAGCAGCATTGAGTGACTTCACTAGGTGTGTGTTGGTGGTAGTAATGGTGAAGGGTGCAGGGATCTCTTTATGTTGCCCTTATTTGAATGCTTGCTACATCATTGGTACTTCACCACAATTTGTACATTGATATGGAGTTGTTTCCTTTCCTTTTGGAGACATGAATCTAAGCTCCATAGTCCATTGTTTAATTTCCCAGAGGCCAGTGGTTTCTCCTTACCCCACTGGCATCCTTTCATGAAGGGTCAGGTGCTTTGGTCTTATCCCCAACTGTGCTTATTTACCCCTTACTCCTCACCCTACAAACCCTGAAAGATATCGCTGAAAGCCAACTTGGTTGGGGCCTGTGAGATTGATACTTCTTGGAATATAATTTCATTGTTGAGGCTACGCCTCAGTTCTGGGCAGTTCTGGCACTGTCTCCTGCTTTTCTTAATACCCATCACTCCTTGTTGCAACTTCATGTTAAAGTTAAAAAATGGCCATGACCTGCCTGCTGAGAATTTCCCCTTCCTCTCAAACCCCAAGTCCATGTGCTCAACCCAGCTTACTGGAATACCGCATTAGATACCACAGAAGTTTTTCTAAGGTGTGGCTGTCCTCCTGCCTGAATCAGGCTAACATGCTCTGAGCTCAGAGTCAGCTCACAAGTGAAAAGTATGGGATATAGGTGAGCACAGTGGTTCCCTGGGCTCCCTCAAGAGCAGAGTCTGATTTCCATAGGATGAATTGGCTGAAGGCTCCATCGGACAAGAGTTTCACTTTGCTTTGGGGGCCTTGAGTTGGAATGTTTTCCAGACATGAAACAGTCAAGTCTCCAAGACATAGGCCTCTGACTTGGAGCCATCAGACCATGAAAGGCGACCCAGCCTACCAAGAATATAGGCACATCCATTGACACTACCATTGAGGGGTCTGCCATCATCCCAGGACTGCTGTGATACACACAGCTGAGAGGTCTTAGAGGTGATTAAGGCCCACACAAGGTGACATTTTCTCTAATGAGGTCTTAGGAGGAACTGCCTGAGACACATCCACTCTGTGAAAGATGGCCTAAGGACTGGAGACCATGATGTCTGACAGAGAGGCAGCCCTTCCTCCCACTCCTCACCCAGGGCCATCAAAACTGTTTTACTCCTTCCATCTTGCTTCGAGTCTCCTTTCATGCACCCTGTTCCACTTAATCCAACCGTTTTGAATTAGCTCTTAATAACTATGATTTGAGTTATCTCTTGATTGTAGGACTCTGGGGATGATGAACAATAGGGAGTAGTCACCCTCTGGTGCTTATTTGCTTCTTCCTGAACCTGGGCTTCTGAGAAGAAATTGTGAAGGAAAATACAGGCCTTCAAAGCCATCTGGTCTCCCATTCTGCTCCAGGCAGAACAAGCCACCCCTCAGTTCAGACCACCTGGTCCTTTTAATTTTATCAATGGTTCCTTAGGCTATACAGAAGCTTTTTTATTTTTATCAAATGTATAGGTCCTCTCCTTTATGGCTTAGTATTTTATGGTTTTTAAAGAAGATTTCCCTATCCCCAGACTAAACACATTCTCCCATATTTTCTTGTACTTTTATTTTATTTTTTGTATTTCTTTTATAGTTGTGTTTCTACGTTAATTCTTTAATCCATCTGGAATTTATTTTCATATATGATGTGTTAGGGAATCTAACTTTTTTTTTTTAAGAGGATCACAAATACTGCCCAGAATTATTTATTCTGTAGGCCATCTCTCCTCAGTGACTTAAAATACTACTCTTCTCATATTCAGACTTCCATAAAGTTTCTGAATTCTCTCTTCTTTTGCATTGAACTTTTTTATATTCCTTGTACCAGTACCACACCATTTTAATTGTAGCTTTTGAGTATGTTTTGATGCAGTATATTTTTCTCCTCCCCCCCCCCCATGTTGTGTTATTCTTACATAGTTTTCCTTCCAGATATACTTTCCAATTAGCTAGTCAAGTTTATTTAACAGGTCATATTAGGACTTTGGTTGAGATCTTATTGATTATATAAATTAAATTGGAAGAGAGTTGATATCTTTACAACATTGAGTCTTCTTATCCAGAAACAGAATGTCTCAACTATATAGCTTACTCATTCCCTTTTCCCACTCAGAGGGATGAAACAGTAGAACATGTGCTTTTTCTCAGGGATTCTGACCTTTATCTTCCCAAGACCCAGAAGAACTTCAGGAGTATTGTCCCATTTCTTTTCCCCTGCCTTTACATCCCATTCCCAGAATCTCCTTTCTCATCTTGCTCCCTCAGGAATTTCAGTATTTCTAATCTAGAGTAGGACAGCTTGATGCTTTCTTTAGTCTGGACCTCCCTGAGAATCTGGTTGGCTTGAAACACAACCCCTCTTTCTGACCTTCTCTCTTTTCACTTTGTTCCATGTAATTTCTAAGCTTCATCCAGACAAGATGGTATCTTGAAAGGAGTGGAGAGCTCACAGGGTATTCGAGGGAATAGCAGAGTTAGTGATTCTATGCCACCTGCCCACACTAATGTCATAAGCATATTATCCCTGATTTGCCTACAGGTACCATTCTATGACTGCTCACCAGCCTGAACTCCACAGAGAATCTAGGAATTCCTAGTCATTTTTGATCCCTGATTTCTGTCATGTGCACCAGCCTCATGAGGCAGGCTGCTAGGTGAGACTTACTGCCAAAGGCCTAGAGGTGAAGCAAGAAGGCCCTAGCCCTTTTGCTCAAATCTGTTTCAGAAACAGCAGTATCCACCTGTTTTGTTGCCAGCATAGAATCAGAACTAGAGTTGTGTAGGCTTTCTGACCAATGTGGTAGCCAGAAGTAGGAAAACAGGAGCATGACCTAGGGTCCAGGTCCCCACCTCACCCAGAGAATAGCTGAATGTGCTTTAAGGCCAGGTACAATAACAATGCAAAGACATAGGCAGTTTGCCCAGAGCATTTGCATATCCACCCAGGTACCCAGCAAGGCCACAGAGTCCCACCACCCAAACATGCTTTGCCCAACCATATTCCTTTTCTGTTTCCTGCTTCCAGTCTCCTCTGGGGCCAGGTCAGCCTGAGTTACCACTAAAATATCCCCTGTAGCCTTGACAAATCTTCATCTGTTGCTTCAATTTTAAGATTTTAGGGTAAGGACTGTGAAATTTGTTACAGTGATTGGAAAGTTACTCTAACATAAGACTATTACAGAAAATGATTCCTAGACATTTACATTTCAAAGGACAGAATGAGCCACTCCAGCATAGTGAACCAATTTCAGGGACAGGAAATCTGCCACAGTGGCTGCAAAGTTCTGGTAACACAAACAGAGCTAGAGTCTGATTCCTCGAGATCTCCCTTACAAACACAATATGCTGCAAAGAATTTTCTCCAGCACCTCCCCTCCCCAAGTTGCTCAGGGCTCAGCCAGCCACCCAGTTTTGCATGTCTAAATCTGAAATCAAAGTCCCAAACAGGGAGAGGGATTGTCACAAGTAATTGCAACATCCCACAAGAATTTGTTTGGGAGTTAAAAGGAGCCAAACCTGGGCCTTCTCCAAAGCTTACAAGTCTAAGCTTTTTGAGAACCACATTTGATCTGTTCCAATGTGTTGAATGTAAATGCTTGTCTTGTGCCTGTTTGGCAGCTCTAGGATACTCTGCAGGGTTCCTGTAGCCCACTATGGTGACATGTGTGACTTTCCCCTAAGGAAGGAGAGAGTGGAGAACTTCCTGCTATAAGCCATTGGCCCTCAGAATTGGCCTTAACCTTCTGAGCCACGCTCAGAACACTAGCCCAGGGGAAAAGAGATGAGTGCTCTGAGGGACGAAGGCTCCTAGGAGGTTGCAGAATGGGACTTGGATGGAAGAGGAAGGCGCAAAGCCATCCTGCCACACTGCTACATCCTTTCTCAGCAACTCACTCTGCCCTTGCCCTCACCCTTATCTTATCTCATTTAATTCTTACATGTTAACTTAATGATACTTTGAGATGATGTTCTCTCTTTTTCCATATAGAGAATAGCTACCTTCAAAGTGACAGTTTAGGGCTCAAACACAGTAGGTACTGCGACTGTGTCTCAAGGTAGTCTCAGTATTATTGGGGAATACAGTTGGTTGTTATGAACTACATATTATCATCATCCTCACCATCATAGAATAGTTAGCACTTACTGAGCCCTTACTTTGTGCACAGTCCCCTTGTGAGGCTGGCATTGCTATTTCCTGTTTGACAGAGTAGGGGCCAGGCTTAGTGAGATCAAGTGGCTTGCCCCAGGTCTCCCAGTTGGTCAGAGGGGGAGCCAGGCCTCGAGGGGTGGGGGAGGCTTGGGACAGTTCCATGGCTCTTTTTCTTCAGGAAGGAGTAGAAGGAAGCAGAGTCAGTGAGGTGCCTGCCAGCCCCAATAGTCTAAAACTTCCAGGCACCATTGGAAGGGGCTGTCACACCATGTCTTTTCCTGGGCCCCAGGTCTCCCATTGTCAACCCAGAACCACTGGAACATGATACCTCAGGGCTAGGGATGGAGTGGGAGAGGAGGGGGAGTCCCATGTTAGTTCCTTAAAGAATTCTCATGTCCTGTGAACATGCAGGACCCAGTGAGCATGTGAACCCTGCTTCCCTCCTCCCAGTTCTTCAGGACTTAAGGGGTGAGGCTTTATCTGAGAGGTGGGTTATTCCTCATCCTCACCACTCTGGCCCTAGCTTCAAAGAACACAAAGAGAATTAGAGCAGGTCAAGGTAGACTTCTACTTGAAGGTCAATGGTCCTACTGTCCCTCAGCCCAGTTTCTGTTCAGCACAGCGTAAAGTCTCTCTGGCCCCTCTGCTGATTTACATGGCAGGTTTATTTAATTAGCCAGAGGTGAGTCAAAGTGCAGCTTGTCCTCAGAGTTAATTAATATTTACTGAACCACTACACAGTGAGTGACGCCAAGAGTGGACTGTGTCCTCTATATCAGCTTAGGAAACAGACTTCAACCCCTTGTGCCTGGCTGGGATTGGGAACTGGAACCAGTCAAAAAGTAGGGATGATGGGTCTCTGAGCTACTGTGAGGAGCAAATGAGGTCATGTACCTAACATGCTGGCATATATTAGGGACTTAAAAATTGATAGCTTTGTTTGTAAATTGTAGAAAGGAGTGGTAGGGAAAGGAGGCTGGGAGACAATGTCCCCCTCTGGGGCATATTCCAAGGGAGAGAAGGGTAATGGTTAGCAGGTGCTGTGGGGGACACAAACCCTCAGGCACAGAAGAAATGAGGCATGCTTCTCCCTATTTTCTTAATATTAGTTCTTTATTGATTTTTTCGAGAGAGGGAGAGAGAAATAGAAACATCGATGAGAGAACATCGATTGGCTGCCTCCTGCATGCCCCCCACTGGGGATTTGGCCCACAACCTGGACGTGCCCTGACCGGGAATCAAACCAGCGACCTCTTGGTGCAGGGATTGATGCTCAACCACTGAGCCACACCAGCCAGGCCTCACTATTTTCATCAGGCCTCTTGTAGAAGAGGGGGAAAGTGGGAATAGTTGACTCTGGAGGAATTCAAGCAGACCATGAGTAAATGGAGGCTTTCCTTCAGCTTTTATTTTATTGCAAAGGGAAGGAAATCTGACCTGGGCAAAGGAGCACTGGCCTGTGTGGTCTCTGCTAAGCCAGGACCCCTCCCCCACCCCTCACCCCTGTCCCTACACATACCACAACCTCACCCACTCTTATGCCAGAAGACTTTTGACACAGGCCCTTCTTCCAAATGGTGCTTCCTTGGGCCCTCTCCTATGGAGTGTCCCGACGAAGCCATAACTGTGGCAGGATTTGGTGACAGTGCTTTCCCTCTCCCTCTGCTTCCTCTGGGGTTGCCATGCTTGACGAGCATCTTACAGCCTGTCCTTTCTGACTGCTGGGCTGCAGGAGAGTCCCATTGCCCAAAGTCTTCTTGGCAGTTGTTAGCTCTGGACAGCTTAGCCCCTGACTCTCTGGGCTCATCATCTGGGCAGCTTCAGGGTCCCCATGAAAGTGCCAGCATAACCAATGCCTGGGTGTCTGGGTTCTTCAGTCTCTGCCTGCCAGGCTTGACCCCATGGCCCTATCAGAGCCTGTTCAGAGTCAGGTTCAGAGGTTACCATGAAGCAGCCCAGCCCCAGGCATGGACAGGCCATAATGGAAGTCCAGGCCAAATGGGAAGACATGCTGCTGAGATAGGACACAATGGTATGTCTGTATCCAGCTGCCAGAAGGATGGCTTTTTTAAGTCAAACACAGAGGCAAGATACCAGCAGTCTTAAGACCTGCATAGATTTGGTCAGGAGGGCACACACTGAAGCCTAGAAGTTTCATTCCGGGTTTGCCACATCTGTACAAAGCCAGAGATTGGGTAGGAAGGGGTCTCCCAATTACCTGAGATGATTTGGGTAAAGAAAATGGGATGGGAAATAGGGCAGAAATGGACACAGCCAAACTGTTAATTACAGCCAGCCCTGGTGAGCCTGAGGTTCTAAGGCCCCTCCTTGCACCCCCTGCGGGCCTCTCATACAGGTTCCCGCCCTTTGGCTACCTCCTCCCCTGGAGGCAGCCTGGTCCTTTTTTTCTGGTCCCAGAAGCTACTTTACCACACCACCAGCACACATACACACTCTTTTTAATCTGTTGCCTTTGGGCCTAGACCATTGCTGCTCCTTCTCCCTTCCATAACCTGGGATTCCTCCTTTTTTTTTTTTTTTTTTTTGGTAGCATATGACCCAACTTCCTGAAGAAGCCCGCATTTCCTACCTGCACCTATGCCCTTCAGAATTGTGCAAGTGACAGCCTGACTCAGCTAGCACCTCACAGCAGACTCCTGCTGCTTCTCAGAGGGGTTTCCAGCCTCCAACTCTTCCTTCTCCCTCTGTCTCTCCCATTGCAGAGCCAGCTTTTACTGGGCCTCTGAGGTTGACTCCCACCCCACCAGCCTTCCACATCAGCCCTCCATTCCACTCCAGATTGCACCAGGAATATTGTCTTTCTCTCTTCCATCCCCACCCCTCTTTTTCTTTTTCCTCCTCCCTCCCTCCCTCCTTCCCACCTCTTCTTTACCACCATTTCCAAATCCTGTCCACTTGGCAAGTTCTAATTGCTCCAGTGTTCACACTCCAGTCCATCTCCACCATCCCCTCCCCTGAGGCTCCTGCTGGCAGGCCACTTACTGTGCCAATAGTAATAGCCTGAGTGTGTTTGTCTTTTGAGAGTAGAAACACCCAGAGGGCAAGGACTTTAACCTCCCACAAATCCTAGGGCCCCTTTAGGCTTCTTGTGGGCATTCCAGACTTGCTGAATGCTGATCCTCTCCAAATGACCTCCTAGCACTGCCTCAGAGCTTTCTGCCTGCCCCAATGTCTGGGGAGTGGCAGGTCTGGGTGTGGCTGGGCTAGCAAAGGGTACCATTCATTGTCAGGTCACTGCAGAAGGAGGGAAGATAAGGGGACACTTCCCAGAATGGGTGAGAACGAGAAGGAGGCTTTTTATTTCCAGGGAGACTGGGTGAGAAGAGGGTGGACCAGTCGGGGATGAGGTCCCTGGGTGTCAGTCATCACGCTGGTGGAAAAGCCACACGGGATATGGAGGCCATGGATCCAGGCGAACCCCCAAATCTCACAGTTGCCTCGTTCCATCGTCTCCCCATTCCTCCCCAGGGCAGTTTGCAGCTCCGGTACAGATTCTTGCGTGACCTCAGGCGGCGCCCAGTGCTGCTGTGGACAGCTCATTCCGCTGCGGTGGTGGTGGCGGCGGCGGCGGCAGCGGCGCCTGGCGTGTCCCTGGCGCCGCCAGGGGGCGAATGGGGTGCCTGCCGGCTCTTGGGACGCCCAGCGCGCCGGCACTGCGCTCCGGAGAGGCCCAGCCAGGGAAGACGAGCTGCCGGCCAGAACCACTGGGCTGCTAATTCCAGCCCCGCCCTCAGGCCGACTGGGTGGCTCTGGGTGCCCCAGGCCTGGGAGCCCGCCAGCACTGGTGGCCGGGCCGCCGGCACACCGGCTGAGCACGCACAGGGCACTGTCCACGGGTTCGCTGCGCTCCCTTCCTGCCATTCCGCAGCCCTCTTGGCAGCCCTTGCTCTGTTCTCACGGTAGCCCCGATTTTAGGGCCCGTTATTGAGTAGGCCGCACCCTAGGGCGCTGCAAATGGAGGACTCCGGAATTTAAGGAGAGGGTGAAAGAGGACGCAACTCAGCTCCCCACCTTCTTCCCACCTCACGAAGCGGCAGCGGGCAGTGTGCAGGCAGGTCTCCACGACCTGGGGCTCCCTCTGGCCGGCGGTGCCGGCAGAGACCCCGCGCGAGGCCAGCAGGATGCACACACTGCGCACCTGCACCCATCCACGCGCCTCTACCTGCTCAGACAGAGCTGGCCTCCACGATCCGCACCACCCGGGTTGCAGTCCCCTACTGAAGGAGCCACATTTGGCTTTAGGAAAACAAAACGAATAAAATTGTGTTTACAGTTGTGCCCTTCACCACCTCTTTTGGTCAGCTCTCTGTGAGACCCAGAGGGCTCTCAAAGCAGATCTGCCCCGCCCTCAACCCCACTCCCCAACCATCTCCCTCCCCCACTGCAGAGGATCTTACGACTTGATAAGATGCTATTTCCGTAGGAAAATAGTACCTCCTTTGGAACCCAAGTCAGCCTTTTTCAAAACATGTGGGGATGCCAGAGTTGGTGATAAACCTTTTTTGTTGTTGTTGTTAATCCTCACTCGAGGATATTTTTTCCAGTGATTTTTTTTTAGAGAGAGTGGAAGAGAGGGAGGGGGAGAGAGAGAGAGAGAAACACCAATGTGAGAGAGACACATCGATTGGTTGCCTCCCGCAGGCGCCCCGACCAGGGCGAAGATCGAACCTGCAACCCGGGTACGTGGGGAATCGAACGCGGGACCCTTCAAACCCGCGACCGGTCGAACCGTTCGAACCGCGATCCTTCGAACCGCGATCCTTCGAACCGCGACCCTTTGAATCGCAACCCTTTGAATCCCGATCCTTCGAACCGCGACCCTTTGAATCGCAACCCTTTGAATCGCGATCCTTCGAACTGCGACTCTGAATCGCGATCCTTCGAACAGTGACCCTTCGAATCCGCGACCCTTCGAATCCGCTGCCTTTCGAATCCGCTGCCCTTCGAATTCGCTGCCCTTCGAATCCGCAACCCGTCAACCCGAAACCCTTAAACCCGTGACCCTTCCGTGCGGCAGGCCGACGTTCTAAATCACTGAGCCATACCGGCCAGCGCTGTGATAAACCTTTATGTGTGGGTTTTAAAAAATCCTCTTTGTGCCCACACACTAGGCAATATCCATTCTAGGTAAATATTTCTACCACTGAATAAGAAGTCAAGTTTATATTTCGTTTCAAGGGGAGTCTTTGAAATAGTATGTCTCTACTTGCCTGCTAATCAGTCACCTACATTTTGTTTTGGTTTGATTGAGTTAGGTTTGGGGGTTTTTGCAACCCTCAAGGCAAGAGCTAAAGGTTAAATTATGTCTCAAGCTCTGGTTTCCAACCCTAACATTTAGCCCAAGTTTCCACAGCAGGAGTGCCTTGCAGGGACTGATGTCTGTGTCAGTCTCTATTTTGATTCATGCTAGTGAAATAGATGCTCAGACAAACCCCTGGGGGAAGGGGTTCTTAATGAGTGCGCTCCCCTGCCCACCGGGAGTCAACAAAATAAGACCCTTTGTCAGCTGAGAGGGGCCATCGCTATATAGCCAAAGTCTCTTTCAAGCTCTGAGATACAGGGTTGGGCTGCAAACTCCAGACTTCAAAATTCCAGACCTGGGTCCGAGGAGATTCTGTCTCCTTCTCAGTTTATCTGGATATCGAAGATGGGCCCAGAAATTGATCTTATGGCCCTGGTCTGTGTGGGTCAGTGGTTAGAGCATCAGCCCACACACCAAAGTGTCTCAGGTTTGATTCCCAGTCACGTACCTGGGTTGCAGGTTGGATCCCAGACTGGTTGGGCGCGGCGGGCAGGTGGGAAGCAACCAATCTATGTGTTTCTCTCTCTCTCTCTCCCCCCTCCTTCTCCTCCACTCTCTCTAAAATGTCCTCGGATGAGGGTTAACAAAAAGAAGGAAAAGCAATTGATCTATTGATCTTATGGTCAAAGAGCTTGAGAGGCTGCTTCCCTGAGGGAGCCTCGCTTCCCAGGAACATCGCTAGCTAACGCTCTGCCTACTGACAGTGCAGATCTGCTCCAAGCCCAGTACAATATCCCACACCTGTGCCCTCTGTCCTTCAGTTCCGTGTGTCTCTGAGACTTCCCGGTTCTGTGAAATCACGGAGTGGGCTGAAATCCAGAGCCCATGTGACCACAAGACCTTCATGTCTGAAGAGTGGCGCTTGTGGGAGCTCTGCTGCCAACTCTGCATCTTCTTTGAGCTTTTTCTCAGAGGTGAGTGCTTACCAGGCGTGGCTCCCACGGAGCTTCCCTATTCACCTGAATGCAGCAATCAGCCTGGAAGAGCACCGGCAGTTTACCCACCAGAGGCCTCACCTCCCACCCTCTTCTAGAATCAGCACTACCCTTCCCCCTTCTCAGCCCTACTGGGGACACTTTTGTTCCCAGGAGAGCTACTTAGAGGAGAAGGCCATGTCCCCAGTGTGTCAGGGGTGGGAAAGGGTAGAGACATGAGTCTCACGGACACATCTGCAAAAACTTCTCATGGCCCACTCTTTCACCCAGTGAGTTTCTATCCCACACAATTTAGTGGGTACCTATTTTGTGCCAGGCGCCATGCCAGGGGTTGGAAATACAAAAATAAACAAGTAGTCCCTGCCCTTGAAGAGCTCATGGTGTCTGGTGGAGGAATTTATTCTTTAACTCATTCATTCACCAAATGTGTATTAAGCACCTACTATGTGCTAGGCCCTGTGCCAAATGCTAGGGAGACAGTGACGAAGATAAGCATAGCCCCAGCCATCCTACTAGTACCACCCTGCAGACTCACAGTCCATAGGGGAGACACATTATCTGGCAAATAGAGAATTATACACCATGATAAAGAGAATCACAGGATGAACACATGCACCGAGGGTGGGGAGAGCAGGAGCCAGTCTGAGTGGGAGGGGCAGAAGGAGGGGACTGACCAGGTCACATACCTGGCAGAACCTGGTATGGTGTTTATCTTCCTCCTGAAACATGACCTCGGAGCTCAAGAAGGCCCCGCCCTAAACCCTATCCCTCAACCCCCACCCAGGAAATCTGCTAGCCCCTCCTCATGGCCCTTACTGAGAATGTCAGACGCCTTTCCTTGCAGCCTGTTGATTGGTGGCAGGAGGTAGCAGTGCCCCATGTGGTAACTGGCTGAAATTTCCAGGCCAGCCAAGGGATGAGGTTTCAGGCTGTGGGCCCCACTTTGACACAACCTCCTGCTCTCCACGGGAGGATCTTGAGATTTGGGCATTTAATAAAAGAACCTCTACGAGAAATGTGAAGAGGTTTGGCACATTGATATTCACACCTCTCATCCCCTACCCCCAACACTCCACTCATTCTCAGGCTTCTCGTTATACAGGTCTGACCAGGATTAGTCCCAGACCCCATCCCTCAGGATAGGGGCAGCAAGGTCCCCAGCCTGGGACTCATCCAACAAAATAGCCATCCTAGATGCCTGGATTCACTTTACTTTGGCTTCTCTACCACACCACATTCTGACCTGGATCTGGGTGGGACGGCTACCCTGCTCCCAGGTAAGAACTGTACTGGCCAGATAGCCAGGGGACTTCACCCGGGTATGCCAGTACAAAGGCAGGAGGCAGCCCCTCCATGGCCCATCTCATACCACCCATGGCTCAGAGAAAGCTGAGGATCCCTGTGCTCCCTCTGAATAGGGACGCAGGGCCCCTCAGCAGGGCCAGTTTCTCACTACAGTGCCAACACGTGCTGGTGGCTGGCACAGGGAGAGTGCTATACCCTGAGGAGAGCTTGACTCTGGCCTCAGCTTTAAGGAGCACAGTGTGGCCAGGGCCACCAACTGACTTCAGTCCTTGTTCTTGGTTTCATCTGGAATGAATGCCAGGGTAGCTTGCCTAGGAATACCAGGGTCCCTGAGCTGACACACAAGTGCCCATATCACTGCCACAGGTTAACCAGCAGCAGCCTATAGTAAATGAAGGAGCCTAGACCCTCTGATAGCAGTGGTCTCTGCATTTTGCTTCCTTTTGTCTTTACAGATGTGGCTGAGATGAGGATGATGGGGGGGGGGGGGAGGGGTTAACTCCTTGCATGACTCCACCTAGTGAGGCCAGTGCCTGAGACCTAGGGGAGTGCTTTATGTGCCTGCTTTTCTCCATGGCCCATGCCTTTGGGGATGTGGGTCTCAGCCTTTTCCCTGCTTCCCTTCCAGCCAGTCTACATTCACAGTTGCAACAAAACTTTGTAGCTAGATTTGGTTGCCCCTGAGATCCCCCAGCATAAAGAAAGGGGCCACTTCTGCTGCTGGTATTATTGACCATGAGTCATCTTTATGGAGAGAAGTTTGAGAATCCTCATTGGAAAGCCAGAAGGATGACACTAAGCAAAGGTGTGATCCTTGTCATCACTTTTTTGGCCAGGCATGCATTCACCCCGCTCTCAAGCAGCTGGAGAGGCCCACAGCCTCCAGGCTAGGGAACTTGGTCCTCAGGTGGCGGAGCTTGGTCCACCTGCCAGAGTTTCCCACGTGGGGAAGATGCAGCAAGACCTCCCTGAGCTTTTGGATGTGAAGAGGTAAGGACAGCAGCAGAACCACGTAGGGCCCCGGTGTGGGGTGGGGGCAGAAAAGGATAGCAGCCCTTTCCTTAGAACCTGCTGGGCCTTTCCTCTCATTTCAGTTAACTGAGCTTCTCTTTAAAGGATTATAAATGTTCAACAGATTCAGACTCTTTTAGGTTGGAAAGCATTAAAGTATCCTGGGTTGATGCTGGGAACACAGTAAGGGACAGATAATAATTATGGCAACACTACCAGTTATCATTCACTTAATATGTGCACTCTGAGTTCGATGCAATATATGAATTTTATTATTTAATCTTTATAACTTTCTAAGGGAGACCTGCTGGTGTTATCCCCATTTTATAGCTTAGGAAACTGAGGCTTGGAGAAATGAAGTCACTTGCCCAAGGTTACACACAGTTAGTATTAAAACAGACCTGTCTGCTTCTAGGGTTCATGCATTCCATCCTTCCTATATAGCATCCCCAGGTGCCTGAGCTGGGGGATAGAGGAGCACAGCAGGGAAGGGGTGAGTGCCATGCTGGCGTTGGCACTTGGCCAGGTTCATCCTGCCTCCACATAGAGTGTCTTTCTGGTCTTGGGGATGGTGGCCTGAGGGTGGACAGTGAGGCTTCCAGATGCCTGGACAGGGAGGCAGCAGCTGGCCTGCACAGAGATTCCATGTTGCTGATGGCTAAGCTCCCCAGATGCTTGGGCTGACCCTGCTCCCCACCTTGGGCCTAGGAAGTGATTTCCCAGGCTCTGGCACCTTGCAAGCAGTCAGTCATAAGATTGAGGACATGCTCATAAAGACAGAGGTGTTCTCGGCCAGCCGGTGTGGCTCAGTGAATTGAGCGTCATCCCATGGACTGAGAGGTCCCAGTTCGATTCCCAGTCAGGGCACATGCCCTGGTTTCGGCTCAATCCCTGGGGTGGGGGTGGGGGGGCGTGCAGGAGGCAGCCAATCGATGTTTCTCTCTCACATTGATGTTTCTATCTCTCTCTTCCTTCCTCTCTCTCTCTAAAAAATAATTAAAGTCCGGCTGGTGTGGCTCAGTGGTTGAGCATCAACCCATATACCAAGAGGTTGCCAGTTTGATTCCCAGTCAGGACACATGCCCAGGTTGTGGGCCTGATCCCCAGTGGGGGGCATGCAGGAGGCGGCCAGTCAATGTTCTCTCTCACCAATGTTTCTGTCTCTCACTTCCTTTCTCTCTATAATCAATAGAGGAAAAAAATTTTTTTGAAATCAATTAAAAATAAAAAAAGCCAGAAGTGTTCTCTGAACCCAAAGCCAAACAATTATGGGGGCAGAGAATCTGCCACTGAAGCCACTCATTTTTCCTATGTGCCCAGGAGCATCCCCTAGACACCACTGCCACTTGTCCTAGAGCTGACCTCCTGGCTTCTGCATTGTGGGAAGGTATGGCCCCAGGGTGGGAATGGGGTGGGGGTGAGGGGTACAGAACTACTTCAAATAGGGTGCCAAGCCAGAACCCAGGGCTGCCATCTCCTCTCCAGAGGAGATCATGGACCTTCAGAAAAGAGAGTTGGCCCGGCCAGTATGGCTCAGTGGTTGGGCATCGACCCATGTACCAAGAGGTCGCCAGTTTGATTCCCGGCCAGGGCACATGCTCAGGTTGTGGGCCAAATCCCCAGTGGAGGGCATGTAGGAGGCAGCCAGTCGATGTTCTCTCTCATCAATGTTTCTATCTCTCCCTCTCCCTTCCTTTCTCTCTAAAATCAATAAAGGAAAAACAAATTTAAAAAAAAAAAAGAAAAGAAAAGAGAGTTGCCCTTTGTCCAGGGTAACCAGGGGGAGGAAATTATTACACTTACTCCTTAAAGGCACCCTAAGAAGGTACTATAATTATTCATCTTACAGAAGAGAACACAGGTCAAGGCCCTCAGCTGGCAGGTACCTATGTCAACTCCTCTACTGCACTTCTTCTCAGCTCTTATCAGGTTGTGACAATGGGGGTGGGTTCGAGCAGGAGCAAAAGAGGGCCTAAAATCCAGGCTTAGAGAGGGGAGAGATGGCCTCAGGTGTGGGAAAAGCATTTGAGGGCAGGAGTCACCCCCGTCCCACTCTCACATTTACCATAAACTATGGACTCTTAAAGCCACAAGTTTGGGCACTACTCATTGATCTGTTCGAATTGAGCGCCTTCCACATGCAGGTCCTGTGTTTGTACCAGGGCCAAGCAATGGCACTCTCCCTGGCACTCTCCCAGATTGCAGTGGTGAAAGGAAACAGAAGCTTAGTACTCTAGAGACAGAGACGTGGAGGGACAGCCAGCTAGCCTGAGATAGGCAGGGGTCAGCTTAGCTTCCTGGAAGGAAGTCCTAAAGAAAGAATAGAAATTAATTAGAGAGATGAAAGGATGACAGGTGGTAGGGGCAGAGCAGACCTTATGAGCAGGACTCAGGGGAGCCTAAGACCTTTGAGGGCTTCTGAGAAATGGGGGGGGGGGGGGTTGAGATTGGCAGAGGCAAGAGGAGAGGGCTTTGTAGGCCAGAAATCACAGGCCCTAAAGGCAGGGCCTGTGAGTTTCTAAGCCTGAGGAACCTGGGACAACTAGACACCCTCACACCATCTCCCTGCAGACCTCACTAAGAACCAGACTGGGAACATTCCAGTCTAATCAAAGCTCAGATCAGGAGCACCAGAGGCTTCACACACTGGGTTGACCTCCACCTGAGAGCTTGCCTGCTCTCTCGGGCCAGGCTGAAATGGGGGCTTCCAGGTCCTCAGGGATTTCTCCAGACCCTCAGAAAACTGGAGACCCAGAGTTTTTCGTCTTCAGATTCTGGGGGAACTGGGTATGGAGGAGTGGAGGAGGATGGAAATGGAGCCAGAGGCCCCATCTGCGGGAGGAGCCAGAAGATCCTGCCTGAAGAACCTGACTTTGGAGTGATCCCAGTTCTCAAGGGCCCCTTCTCAGACTGATTATTTCTGGAAAGGGCTGAAGTGCAGGATTTCAGCTCTAACCTGAGCACAAGCCTCCACTGTTACCCTCCACCAAACCCATCCCCAGCCTGCTCTCAGCAGAAGGGGAGGACACACACTAGGATATGGAAGGAGCAGCTCCAACCCTGGAAATGGGGTGTCAGATGGCCAACTAGACTGCAGACTCTGATGTACTTTAATAATTTGTATTTCTTTATTAAAACCTCCACTCTTTTATTATGCAAACAGCATCATGCTTTTAAGGGCAGCTCTTTTCCTAAAAGGGTGGCAAGGGGTGGGGACAGATGTCTTAAATACACTACCTAATGTCACCAATTTCAGCCTGAAATTAAAAGATAGAGATGGGCACTTTCCTCTTTAAACACTGGAGAACCTCTATCTCCTCACTGCTCCTCCAGCTCCCTCCTTCTCCTCCTCTCTCTGTCTCAGGGAAGTAGGTCTCTGGCATTGGCAAAAGTTAAAGACAGAGAAGCAGTGAGAGGAAAGGAAGAGAAATCAGGCTGCTTCAGGCTAAGGAGTCCCCATCCCATCTCACAGGCTGACAGGGACACCCACATTCTGGTAAGTGGGAGTAGGGTGCTGGGGGGAGGTGGGGGAGGGTGACTCTACCTTCCAGAACCTCTGAGCTTCCTGTAGCAGGCCCAAGGATCTGGTGTCATTATCAGTAGGACCAGGCAGGGAAGAAGCCTCCCTTAGGTGACCTGGCTGACCTCCCTCTAGAGCAGTGGTTCTCAACCTTCCTAATGCCGCGACCCTTTAATACAGTTCCTCATGTTGTGGTGACCCCCAAACATAAAATTATTTTTGTTGCTACTTCATAACTGTAATTTTGCCACTGTTATGTCTTAGGCGACCCCTGTGAAAGGGTCGTTCGACCCCCAAAGGGGTCGCGACCCACAGGTTGAGAACCGCTGCTCTAGAGGTTGGCCAAACGCTGCAATTTTGTGCGTGGCCTCGTCTTTGTATCTGTGCCACCACCGCTGCAGCAGCAGCAGCAGAGTAGATCATGTATTGAGGGCTTGCTGGGTGTTTGTACTGTGCTTGTGCATTTTTCATTCATTATCTTTTTAAATCCTTACAAATCTCATGAGAGTTTAACCCCATTTGCAGATGGGCCAACTGAGGCTCAAAGAAGTAGCTTCCCAAAGTCACAGTTGTAAATGACTGTGACTGTGTCAGGACTCAAACTTGGTCTGTCTGACTCCAGAGCCTACTAGGATAGAGGAAGCTGGGCTGATATTGCCCTTCCCCCACCATGCCAGCTCACCCCCAAACCCAAGGTCTACAGGGCAGCATCTTTACACTCTGTAGCCCATCATCCCTCTTCCTCCTGGAGCCCAGCTCTGCCCCAGCTCCTGACCCACCCTTCCAGGGCTGGGGAGAGAGCACGTGGGCTCAGGGAGGTTCTACTGCTCCTTCACCCTCACCCCACCAGCCCTGTGGCTGTTGAATTCCATTGTCTCAAAAATGAAGGCTGCTTGGGTATTTCATGGGGAGGGGAGCAGGTGGCAGGACCAGTGCACCCTGGCACGAGAGAAGGGGCCTGAGCTTAGCTTGGCACACTGACTGGGCCAGACCTGGCCAGCATCAGTGTCACACACATGCAGGTCAGAGTAACCATGGTCACTTTGTCAGTAGAGAGATGACTGCATTCAAGAGGGAAGAAGAAAAAATGGAGGGGGCTAAGCCTAAAGGGCCAAAGTGGGTGAAGGAGGGAGCACCACAAACTCCTGGGGTCACAGGTGAGCAGAAGTTTGTAGTTCAGGCTAGCAAGAAGGCATGCCAGTGCTCTATAGGTGGCCTCAGCACCCACCTGCCCTGGGGGGCGGGTCTCTTTCTACCTCCCCACTGCTGCCTGCTCTGATCCCACCATGCCTAGGGCACCTGGGATCATCTCCCAGCAGCATAGATTCTGGAGTCAAAGGAACCAGGGTTTCAATCCTGGGACCTGAAGCAAGTTACTTAATCTCTTTGTGTCTCAGGTTCCTTATCTCTGAACTGGCAGAACCTGATGATAAAGGAACTAATGAAAGAATCTATAACAATAGTGCTAATGTTTATTAAGTGCCCACTGAGTGCCAGGATGTTTCACATATTAGCTCACTAAATCCTAAAACCACCCTATGAGGTTGGTGCTATTATCATTGCCTCTATTTTATAGGCAAGGAGACTAAGGCTTAGGTGAAGTAATTTGCCAAAGCTGGCAAGTCGCAGAGCTGGGGTGGGCCCCCAGCCTGAGTCCAGAGGCCATGCTCTCAGCTACTCCATGGGCCCTCTGAACCACTGGCTCACTTTCAGCCCACTTCGCAGAGGGGCTGCAAGACTTTCTGGTAGCCTCAGAATGCTGACTTCAAGGGCTGGCATGCTGCCCGGGGGCCCCCATCCTAGGCTTTTTGAACCAGTAGCAGACTTCTGGCCACCTCCCTGAAAAGCTCTTTCTCCTCCAGAGTTGGGGCTGGGGATCTGACATGGTGTGGACACATCCCCAGATGACATAAGTGAAGGCAGCAGATCTCAGTAGAAGCCTATGTGCTTGGGGCAGGGGGGGCTGTTTGTTTTTAATCTTCTCCCATCTGACCATTTGCTTTACCCAGGAAGAGCCTGAGGGTCCACTGGGTCATCGGAGCAGTCCCCAGGAGGGGCCATTTTAAGGGAGGGGTTTTCTTGGCTAGCTCCTTATCCCCATCCGTCAGCTCCCAGCCCATAAGTCACTTCCTGAGGGAATGGCTCAGGCCTGGCCTATCCCTTTATCACAGGATATGTTCTTCTTTCCGTGTTGCTTTAATCACCATCTCCCCTCCCCTCCAGGAATGGATGTTTCTTGAGGGCAGAGACAAGATGACTTTGCGTACCACTGTTCCCATGATCTGGCACCCACCTGACATGTGCATGTTAAAAAAGGGCTTACCTGGACCACGGTGTCCCAGGGAGGCTGAGGTAGCAGGAGAATGTCCCCAGAAGTGATTGCAGCAGAGGCAAGTCTGACCCTGACCAGAGGGTAAGACCTGCCACCCAGAGAAAGGGATAGGCCCCCGCCAGCCTTAACTTCTTCAACCAGTCCACAGAAGACACCAAAACCAGGAGAACTGACAAGGTCTCAGTGGAATTGCCCTTTCAGCCCCAGACCCCTCACCTCAGTTCACACCTGCCTTAAGCACTCAAGCTTCAGCCTCTGTGAAATTCTCTTGCCCAACAACAGCAACAGCAGTAATAATATTGCCAAGCACCTTCCACCCATTATCTCTCAGAACCCTCAATATGGCCCCAGGAGATAGGTGTCATTTTAATCCCCATTTCACAGATGAGGTAACTGAAACAGAAAGATCAAGTGATGTGTGCAAAGTTGCCCAGCAGGTGTGGGGTGAAGGTAAGATTTTGAAGCCAGGTGGCCGGGGCCCAGAACCAGAAGTCTCAACCCCAAAACTCTTCCGCCTCCAGTGCATGCCTCTCGAATTTGATAGTCTGGGGCAGGTGCAGCCTGTTCATAGGACCCAGACTCTACCTGTATTCACACATGCTGAATTGTCAGAAACCTGAAGCCCTGGTTCATTTATTGTGTTGACAAATATTTATTGAACACCTACTATGTGCCAGATCCCATACTAGGCACTAAGGGTGCATTGATGAACAAAAATAGACCAGTTCCTGCTCTCACGGAGTATATTTTCTAGTGGAAAAGAATAAAATATGTGTCCAATTACAAACTGCAATACACGCCAAGAAGGAAAACTACAGCTGGTTCTGAGAGAGAACAAGGACATAATTTAGATGGGGTGGGGGTGGGGGTGGAGCTTTCAGATATGACGTTTATACACTAACGTAACCAGTCAGTCAGCCAATTCATTAATCCAGACCAGAGGCAGTGAGGTTCCACCTGCTGTGACTTGCAGAGTAAAGTGGGTCCCCTGGGTTTTCTTCTCCATCAAGGAAAAGTGCGGTAGTCCACGGCCATTTTGCCATTTGCTGAGGGAGGTACCCTTGAGATTCCAGATCTCGGTAACCTTAGAGTAAAGGGTGAGGAAAAGTATAATCTGACTTGGTTTTTTGGATAAAGCAGAAAGGGCAGGATCCCCCACCCCCACCCCCCCGCCCTGATCAGTGATTGAGCAGCCCGCCCCTTGCCTCCCTCACCGACCTCAGAAGTGTGGTGCTCTGTTGCCACCTGGTGGACGTAGCAGACCATACACGGGGCGGCCCAGCCTTCCCGGTCTTGGGTAGGATCCGAAATGCGGCTTCCTTCCGCGGAGGCCGTAAAGGGCGCAGAGGTTTGGGTGACTTCCTGGCAGGGGGCGGGAATGGGGAGAAGGAGCGAGGGTGGATGGGGAACTGCTGCTTGAAAGTCAACTGACTGGAGACCGACAATGGCCCCATTGTGTCCGGGGGCCTTGACCTTGATTTCCTGCCACTCTCATCTCCGGCGTAGCATCACCCGGGTCTGATTGGCCCGGAGTCCGCTCCGCGACAGTGGGCGGGCCTGGGGCTGGACACCAGGCTCCGGGAGGGCTGAGACGTGCGACTGGCCAGTCCCCGAGGAAACCCAGGGAAGGCAAATGGGGCAAGGGGCCCACACCTCTCAGAAGTCATTTCCTCCTTTCTCCGAAAGGCAGTGCCGCTTAGTGGTTATGGGCCGGAATCTGCAGTCTGAGATCTCGGGCCAAATTAGTTATGGGATCCTTGGACACAGACTTTACTAACACCTACTTTTTTTTTAAAGTACACGCACATGATTACATATTCCCATTGTAAAAAATATATTACACTGCAATAAAAAGCTAACACTCTCCACCTTTATCTCACCCCCCCCCACACACACACACACACAGAGAAATACTACTGTTATTTTCAAGTGTCCTTCCTGATCTCATTCAATGTATTATATATTAGTCTGTACATATGAGAATATGTGATTTGGTGTATGTACTCTCTGGGCCTCAGTTTCCTAATGTAAAATGGGAATGAAAATAACAATAGTTTAGTCTGAGACGTTACTGAGAAAGTTACCCGAGATAACTCGTGTGGAGCGCTTAGCTCAGCACCTGCTGCACAGTGTCTGTGACTGTCATCGTCACCATCTCTTTGTCTTTGTCATTGGGCCCCAGACCCAATTCTGAGGTCTTGGATGGAAGCCCTTTCTTCCTCCCCAGCCTGCTCTTCACCCTCCCCTTCTTCCTCCTAACAGACTGTGATAAAAATCTGTGTTCCATAATGCCTGTGGTTTGTTGTTTTTTTTTTAAGCTAGAAAGAGCATCTGGTGTTTTCTGCATGTTCTCCCCTCCCCTTCCTCCCTTCACCCCTCCCCCTCCCCTTCCTTTCTATATTTGACCTAAATGGGGTCACTCACCCTACTACAGAAAGAACATCCATTCTGTGCTGGAGGAAGAGACTTCCATGGCCCATTTGCTGCTGCTGGGCCCATAGTAACTCTACATAAAGGTTGCCTCCAGGTAGGGGTTGGGCTAGTGGCCAAAAGGGGTAGGGGGGTGGCTCTGTGAAAGGCGACATGGTAGAGCAGGTAAGTGCTGGGTCAGCTGTGAGAGCATCCCAAGATATGGCCAAAGACAGGTCAGTCACTTCACCTCTCCGAGCGTCAGCTATCTCACCTGTACAATGGGACAACTAACTAGAGCCACCATATTCAAGTGCTGTGAGGATAACAGGGCACCTGTAAAGGGACCTGGCACTGAGAAAGCCAAATAGTAGTATTCTTATGTCAGAAAACAAAGTGTCATATCCATTCAGCATTTTTATGTTTGCAAAGAGAATTTCTAACTTCTCCCTTCTTTTTAAAATGAATTAGTCTTTGCAGCATGGAGACAAAAGTTTGGTTTTGATTAACAAGTCTCAGGAGAAAGGTAAATACCTTTACCTGGGCCTCTGTTGGAGCAGCATTGTGCCACTTCCTGGAGCTATTGCTGGTCCCTAAGATGGCAAACAGAGCTCCCTTCAGCTTAAAGCACCAAGACAAAGGACACCAAAGGACCTCGCTGTTCCAGATGATGCAGCAGAAAAAAAAAAAACATCAAACCCATGTGAGTAAGACAAGGCCACATCAGCCATTCCACAAAGAGCCATCGAGCAGAGCAGCTGATCTGCCCAGCCTGCACTACATGGTACTGCACAGCCCACGGTCCCTGGAAGACAGGAGTTTTATTGGGGAAAAAACTTACTGCACATACTAGCTAACATTGATTCAGTGCTTATTAGATGCCAAGTGTGTTATAAGCACAATGAACAAGTCAGACAGATAAGATCTTTGTCCTCATGTAGCTTGTTTTTGTTTGTTTGTTTGTTTATTTGTTTGTTTATTAATCCTTACCCGAGGATATTTTTCCATTCTTAGAGTGGAAGGGAGGGAGGGAGGGAGGGAGAGAGAGAGAGAGATAGAGGGAGAGAGAAACATCAATATAAGCTGCACAACCCAGACAGGGGCCAGGGATGGAACCTGCAACTCAGGTACGTGCCCTTGACTGGGAATAGAACCCAAGACCCTTCGGTCCTCAGGCCAACACTCTAACTGCTGAGCCAAACCGGCCAGGGCCCCACTGATCTGATTTCTGTCCTTATAGTTTCGCCTCTTCCAAAATGGAATCTTACAGTATGCTTCCTTTTGAGTCTGACTTCTTTCACTTACCATAATGCTTTTGAGATTCATCCATATCATTGTACGTACAACGGTTCATTCCTTTTTACTTTCTTTCAACTTTTTATTAGAAAAAAATTCAAATATAAAGTTAAAAAAATAAGACAGTGAACACCTATAAATCTACCACCCAGATTCAATAATTGTTTGCATTTTCCATATTTTAAAATGATGAATATATTTCAACATAGTGGTTGAAAATTTTGAAACTATGTTGTAGATGCTGGCACTTTACCTCTAAAATTTCAGTATATACACTTAAAAATGAGGACATGTGATAAGCATATGTTATCACATCTAAGAAAGTTAACATAACTCCCAAATGTCATCTTCTATACATCCATTTACAAATGTCCCAATTAAAAAAAAAGAAAGAAAGAAATGTCTTTTATAGCTTTTAACCTACCTGCTAGGGTTTTTTTATTTCTAAATTTTTAGTTTTGAAATAATTATAGACTCACAGGAAATTGCAAAAGTCATACAGTCTTGTGTACCCATTAACCAATTTCCCACAATGATGACATCTTATATAGAGCTTATTTACAGAACTTTATATAAAGCTTATGTAGAGCTATAGTAAAATATCAAAAGCAGGACATTGGTATGTTACTGTTAAATAGACTACAGACTTTATTCAGTTTTCACCGTTTTAACCTGCATTCATTTGTGTATGAGGGTTTGTGTATAGTTCTATGCACTTCACTCCCATGCATGGATTTGTGTACTTACCACCACAGTCAAGATAGAAAACTGTCACATTGCCACAAAAGAACTCTAGTGCTACCTCTTTGTATTCACACCCACTCTCACTTCATGCCTCCCTGTCCCCTGGCAACCACTAATTTGTTCTCCTCGATAGTTTTGTCATTTTGAGAATGTTATAGAAATTAAATCATACAATACTTAACCTTTTGAGATGAAATTTTTTTCACTAAGCACAATACCCTTGAGGTCCTTCCAGGTTGTTGTCTATATTATCAACAGTTCATTCCTTTTTACTGCTGAGTAGTATTCTTATATGGATGTACTACAGTTTAGCTATGTACAAGTCAAAGGATATTTGAATTGCATCCAATTTGGAATGATTGTAAAAAAGTTACTGTAAAAATTTGTGTAGAAGTGTGTGTGTGAACACAAACTTTGGTTCACTTGGGTAAACACCTAGGATTGCTGGGTTGTATGGTAAGTGTCAGGTTATCTTTATGAGAAATGACCAGACTCTTGCAAACTGGCTGTACCATTCTGCATCCGACCAGCCATGTAAGAGAATTACAGTTGCTCTGCATCCATGCCAGCACAGGCTATTATCACTTAAAAAAATTTTTAACCATCTTAATACATATATTTAATACATATATACACATAAATTTTAAACCATAGATGAGACCAAGTTATAACTTGTCTGAAAACTCTCCAGTGGCTTCCCATCACACTGAGAATGAAATTGAAATTTATTTCTGAAGTTTGCCAGACCCCTCTCCTGACCTCTTTCAGGTCTGCTCCTCTGCTCCAGCCACAGTGACCTCCTTGTTGTTTTTCTAATATTCTGAGCTTGTTCCTCCCTCAAGGCTTTTCACACAGTTCCTTCCACCCGGAATGTTCTTGCCCTGGGTATTCACATGGCTCAGTTTCTCACTCCATTTGTCAGCTTCTTAGAGGCCTTCTTGATGGTTAAAATGAGCTCCATCCCTTCACCCATCTTTACAATTCTCTTACCCTGTTTTATTTTTCTTCATAGCACTTATCTCTGCTTAATAAAATGTGTATCAATTACTGAATTGTTTACCGTCTGTCTCCCCCCTAAGGATAGGGATTGGCTTTTTGATGATTATCTCCAGGGCTTAATATGGTGGTTGGCACACAGGAGAACTCAATAAATATTTGTTGACTGACTGTATATCAGAAATCTTTTGACCCTCTTGTCATCCTTCTGGCCCACCTTTCACTCAGCCATCACCATGACAACCAGCTTGGAGCAGGTGGAAGCCCCTTGGCTTACCTGCTACCCATAGTTCTTGGTTGTACCTGGGGCTTCTGTCTGGACTCAAGCACTGTGGCCTGGGAAGTCTGGGCAAGTTAACTCTGCTAGGGCAACCCCTGACCAAGGGGGCTGGAGTTGGTAGATGCATGCCCTTCTCTGATACCCAGTGACAGTTCTGAGGTTCACTCCACACTGCTCCTCAGCAGGTCCAGCTGGGTCAAGCTCTAGTTGCCCACAGTGGTGACCAGCTCCATGGTACACCATTGTCCCAGCTTCCCTTACTTCCTATTTCACTCTCTCCGGCCCCTCCTTCTGTTCCCTGGGATCATGTGTGGAATTAACTTGCAGGCAACCCCTTCTCTGCTTTCTATACCTGCAAGGAGGTAGCCGGGATGGAAAAGAGCCAGATTAAATGAGAACAAATATGTGGAGCTTGTAATCTAGTAGAAGAGACAAATGATAAGTAAAAGGAAACAAATGTAAATAACTATAGGTGAAGGGACCGACTTTTCAACAAATGGTGCTGAAATAACAGAATATCCACATGGAAACAATTAATTTCAGTCCCTACTTCACAATATACTTGACATGAATCAAATAACTAATTTTTTTTTTTTTATCCTCACCCGAGGACATTTTTTGCATTTATCTTCAGATAGAGCGGGAAGGAGAGAGGGAGGAAGGGAGAGAGAGAAACATTGACGTGAGAGAGACACATCGACTGGCTGCCACCCACATGACCCCAGCCGGGGCCGGGGATGAACTGCAACCAAGGTACTGCCCTTAGTGGGAACCGAACCCAGGACTCTCTGGTCCGTGGACCGACGCTCTAACCACTGAGCCAAACCGGCTAGGGCTCAAATAAGTAATTTTTTAAAAAAGAATATTATAAAACTTCTAAAAGAAAGCATAGGCAAAAATCTATATGACCTTGGGATAGGCAGAGATTTCTTGGATCACATAAAGAACTAATCATAAAAGGGGAGAAAGATAGCATTAAGAAGCTGGAAAGGTCAGTCAGACTAGAATAAAGTTTTGATATATATATATATATATATATATATATATATATATATATATATATATATATTTATCCTCACCCAAGGATATTTTTCATTTATCTTCAGACAGAGGGGGAGAAAGAGAGAGAGAGAAAAAGAGTGAGAGAGAGAGAAACAGCGATGTGAAAAAGACACATCAACTGGCTGCCTCCCACATGACCCGACCAGGGCTGGGGACGAACCGCAGCCAAGGTACGTGCGCTTGACCGGAATTGAACCCATGACCCATTGGTCTGCAGGCCGACTCTCTAACCACTGAGTCAAACCAGCCAGGGCGCAATACATATATTTTTGACAAATAAATTGTATCTACAATATATAAAGAAATATTTTAACTCAGTAATAAGAAGACAACCAAATTAAAATATGGGCAAAAGATTTTAACAAATACTTTTTTGTTTTAATTTTTTTTTTTTTAATCCTCACCCGAGGACATTTTTTCATTTTTTGTTCAGATAGAGTGGGAGGGAGAGAGAGGAAGAGAGAGAGAGAGAAACATCGACGTGAAAGGGACACATCGAGTGGCTGCCACCCGCACGACCAACCAGGGCCGGGACAAACTGCAACCGAGGTACATGCCCTTAGCGGGAACCGAACCTGGGTCTCTCCGGACCGCAGGCCGATGCTCTAACCGCTGAGCCAAACTGGCCAGGGCACAAATACTTTTTTTTTAAGTTTTTTTTTTTTAATTGATTTTAGAGAGAGGAAGGGAGAGGGCAAGAGAGAGAGAAACATCGATGAGAAAGAACATCAATTGGCCGCCTCCTGCATGCCCCCCACTGGGGATTTGGCCCACAACCTGGGCATGTGCCCTGACCGGGAATCAAACCAGCAACCTCTTGGTGCATGGGTTGATGCTCAACCACTGAGCCACACCGGCAGGGCTTAACAAATACTTTAAAAAGAAGATATGCACATATCAATACGCACATGAAACACTGTTCAACATCATTAGCCATTAGGGAAATGTAAATTAAAACCACAATGAGGTAACACCATACACCCATTAAAATGGCCAAAATTGAAAAGACTGGTAATAAGTGTTGGCAAGGATGTGGAACAACTGGAACTCTCCTACATTGCTGGCAGGAGTGTGAAATGGAAAATCCCTTTGGAAAAGTTTGGCACTATCTTATAAGTTTAAATATACCACCCTGGCTGGTTTGGCTCAGTGGTTAGAGCGTCGGCCTGTGGACCAATGAGTCTTGGGTTCGATTCTGGTCAAGGGCACGTACCTCGGTTGTGGTTCGTCCCGGCCTACGTCGGGGTCGTGAGGGAGGCAACCATTCGATGTGTCTCTCTCACGTTGATGTTTCTCTCTCTTTCTCTCCCTTCCACTCTATCTGAAGATAAATAGAAAAATATTCTCGGGTGAGGATTTAGAAAAAAAAGTTAAATATACCATGTGCCCAGCAACCTCCATTATAGGTACTTATCTGAAAGAAATGAAAATGTATGTCCACACAAAGACTTGTACATGAATTGCCAAAGCAGTCTTATTTATAATAGTAAAAAACTGGACATGGCCCAGGTGTCCATCATCAGGGAATAGATAAATTGTGGTGTATTCATACCATAGCTTACTACTCAGTAATAAAAAATTTAAAAAACAGATACTGATAATAAATTCTACAACATGAATGAATCTCCAAAATGTGCTGAGTGAAAGAAGCCAGACAGGAAAGTATATGTTGTATAATTACATTTAAATGAAGTTCTAGAACAAGCAAAGTTCTAGAACAGAAAGTAGAGCTGTGATTGACTGGGGCTGGCAGTAGGGCAGGGGGATATTGAATAGAAAGAGTAATCAGGAAAATTGTACAGGTCATGAAAATATTCTGTATCTTGAGTAGAGTGACAAATACATGGGTGTTTGTCAAAACTCATCTGTCTTACTGGATACCTTAAATGGGTGTCAATTATGCCTCAATAAGGCTGATTTTAAAAGTTAATTAACTAGCCCTGGCCGGTTTGGCTCAGCGGTTAGAGCATCGGCCTGCGGTCCAGAGAGACTCGGGTTCGGTTCCCGCTAAGGGCATGTACTTCGGTTGCAGTTTGTCCCCGGCCCTGGTTGGTTGTGCGGGTAGCAGCCACTCGATGTGTCCCTTTCACGTCGATGTTTCTCTCTCTCTTCCTCTCTCTCCCTCCCACTCTATCTGGACAAAAAATGAAAAAAATGTCCTCAGGTGAGGATAAAAAAAAAAAAAAAAAGTTAATTAACTATAGCTTGTGATAAGTGCTACAAAGGGAAGAAAATATTGAATTATAAGAAAGAAAAATGGAAAAGGAAGACTACTTCGACATTTGAGCAGAGATCTGAATGTCAAGAGGGAGCCAGCCATGGAAAGATCTGGGGAGGGTGAGCATTCCAGGAAAAGGTAACTGTAAGAACAAAGACCCAGAATCAAGAAGGAGTCTGCTGATCTTGGGAACAGTCTGAAGGGCAGTGTGACTGGATGATGTGGGAGGGGCAGAGAGTGGTAGGAGATAAGGTGGAGAGGTGGGCAGGAGCCAGGTCATGCAAGACCTTATCAGCCCTGATAACTGTTTGGAATTTGTAATGAATAAAATGCAAATCCCTCCTGGGCTAGTGGGGCAGAAACACATAAGGAAATAAAGGCAATACAGGGTCATAGGTGACATATTTGGGAAGTGTACAAGGATATAGGAGGGAGTAGTCTGCACTACTTGGGAACATCTGGGAAGGCTTCCCAGAGGAGGTGACATTTCAGCTGAGATTTGAAAGAGGAGTAGCAGAGGAGAAAGAATATTTCAATGGAAGCATGCCGCCCCATGGACATTCAAAGACCTGAGCATAATACGGGGTGTGGCAAAAGTAGGCAAAACACAGAGTTATTCTTGTATTATTATTTATTAATTATTGTATTATTTTCCATATGAATAATTGTAAACCTACTTTTGCCCCACCCTGTATAAATTTAGTTAGAGTTTTCCCTGTAGGAGGGGGAGTAGCAGGAGATCTGAGGGTAAAGAGAGAGACTTCTGAATGCCTCCTCAGACTTGATCCTGCAGGGTATGGGAAACCCCTAAAGAATTTTAAGTAAGGGAGTATTAGAACCAGGTTTATGTTTCAGATCAAGACCTCCAGATTGGCAAGACCACTGGTTCTGATGTGAGATAATGGGGAAGGCCTGACAGGGGCAGGTGGGGCAGGGAGAAGGGCCAGACTACTGAGAGGTGATTGGGACTATCCTGAACCTAGGGACTTCCGGGTTTCTTCTGGCTTGAAGGCCTGGCACTTCTGGGGGATGATGGTCCAATTAAGCAGGATACATGAGAGAAACCGGTTAAGGAAAAGATCTGCAGAGTTTGCATCACCAGAGGGCCTTAAATGATCATTTTTATTGAGGTATAATTTTTTAATTTATTTTTTTATCCTCACCCGAGGGCATTTTTGCATTTATCCTTAGATAGAGCGGGAGAGAGAGAAACATCGATGCGAGAGAGACACATTGACTGATCGCCACCCACACGACCCCAACCGGGGCCGGGGACAAACTGCAACCAAGGTACGTTTCCTTAGTGGGAACCAAACCTGGGACTCTCTGGTCTGCAGGCCGACGCTCTAACCTCTGAGCCAAACCGGCGAGGTATAATTAATGTATAACATCATACTAGTTGCAGATCTACAACATACTGATTTGATCTTTGTATATGCTCTGAAAGGATCACCACCCGGCTGGTGTGGCTCAGTGGATTGAGTGTCATCCCATGGACTGAGAGGTCCCTGTTCGATTCCTGGTCAGGGCACATGCCCGGGTTTCAGGCTCCATCCCCAGTAGGGGGCATGCAGGAGGCAGCTGAGCGATGTTTCTCTCTCACATAGATGTTTCTATCTCTCTCTGAAAAATCAATAAAAACATATTACAAAAATTTTTTTTTCTGATAAGGACTTTTAAGATCTACTCTCTTAGCAACTTCCAAACATTCAATATAGTATTATTAACTATAATCAACATGCTGTATATTATATCCCATAACTTATTGATAACTGTAGCTTTTGACTCCCCTTTACCCATTTTCCTACCCCCCTGCCACCTCTGGCAAACACTAATCTGTTTCCTGTGTCGATGAGTTTGGGTTTGCTTGGTTTTAAAATATTCTACACATAGCCTGGTCAGTGTGGCTCAGTGGTTGAGTGTTGACCCATGCACCAAGAGGTTGCTGGTTCGATTCCTGGTCAGGGCACATGCCCAGGTTGTGGGCCAAATCCCCTGTGAGGGGCATGCAGGAGGTGGCCTATCTATGTTCTTTCTCACCGATGTTTCTATCTCTCTCTCCCTCTCCCTTCCTCTCTCTCTAAAATCAATAAAGAAAAAAATTTTTTTTAATTCCACATATAAGTGAGATTGTATGGTATTTGTCTTTCTCTGACTTATTTCACCAGCATAATATCTTCAAGTTCCATCCATATTGTCGCAAATGACAAAATTTCATTATTTTTTATGGCTGAGTAATATTCCATTGTATATATGTACCACTTCTTCTTTATCCAGTCATCTATCCATGAACACTTAGGTTGTTTCCATATCTTGACTATTGTAAATAATGCTACAATGAACATAGGGGTGCAGATATCTTTTCAAATTAGTGTTTTTTGTTTTCTTTGGATACTCAGAAATGGAATTGCTGGATCATATGATAGTTCTATTTTTAATTTTTTGAGGAACCTCTGTACTGTTTTTCATAGTGGCTGCACCAATTTACGTTCCCACTAACAGTGCATGAGGGTTCCCTTTTCTTCACATCCTTGCCAACATTTGTTATTTCTTGTCTTTTTGATAATAGCCATTCTATCAGGTGCGAGGTGATATATCATTGTGGTTTTGATTTGCATTTCCCTGCCGATTAGTGATGTTAAACATCTTTTCATGTGCCTGTTGGCCATTTGTACCTTCTTTGGAAAAATGTCTATTCAGATCTTCTGCCTATTTTTAAATCAGGTTGCTTGGTTTTTGTTTTTTTTTTAATCCTCACCCGAGGACATTTTTCCATTTTTTGTTCAGATAGAGTGGGAGGGAGAGAGAGGAAGAGAGAGAGAGAGAGAGAGAGAGAGAGAGAGAGAGAGAGAGGGAGAGAGAGAGAAACATCGGCCGGGGACAAACTGCAACCAAGGTACATGCCCTTAGCGGGAACCGAACCTGGGTCTCTCTGGACCGCAGGCCGACGCTCTAACCGCCGAGCTAAAACGGCCAGAGCAGGTTGCTTGGTTTTTTTATTTTTCATTTTTTGCTATTGAATTATATGAGTTCTATATATTTTTTCCATATTAGCCCCTTATCAGATATATGACTTTCAAATAATTTCTCCCATTTAGTAAGTTTCTTTTTCATTTTGTTGGTGGTTTCATTGGCTGCGCCGAGCTTTTTAGTTTGCTTGTTTATTTTTACTTTTGTTGCCTTGGTCTCCCATTAAGGAGGACACATGAGGAAAAACAGGTTGAGGTAAAGACCTGTTTGAGTTTGAGGCACCAGAGGGCCCTAAATTCTAACTTTTACATGCATCTGCTCCCCCAGAGGGCTTGTTACACCTGAAGATTCCTAGACCCTGGCCCATTGATTCGGAAGCAGTGGGTCTGGGATGGATCCCAGGAATCTGCATGTGTGCGCTCCCACTCTGATGCAGGTGGACTCCATACCTACCCAGATGCCAATATGGCTTTTCCAGGGGCCTGGAGCAGGAGGCAAGACAGCCACACTCTCATCTGGACTGTGGCCTGAGCAGCCCAGAAATTCAGGTAAAGTTGGCATCTAATATTAGACTCTCAGTGTGGTGGGAGCAAAGATAATGTGTTTCCACTAGTGCAGATGAAGAATTGCAATAGAGTGGCCCTGGTCATCATATGTAACTCCTGGTCACCTGTCCAAGGAGCCCCAGAAATAAGTGGTGGAGCCAAGACTGGAGCATGTATGTGCCTTTTAACTTGTATCCTCTCCTCAGGTGTGGATTGGGGGGCAGGATGGGGATTCATGGAGGCTGTGGTGAACTGGAGAATAGGCTCTGTGTAAAGAAAGCAGCTTCTACTGCATGCACAGCATCTCACCAGTGAACCTTTGCAACAGCTCCATGTGGTCAGACCTATTTTTTTTTTCTCCTCCCCCGAGGATATGTTTTATTGATTTTTAGAGAGAGGAAGAGAGGGAAAAGGAGAGAGAGAGATATTGATGGGTTGCCTTCTGTACACACCCTGACCAGGGATCGAACCCAAAACCTAGGTATGTGGCCTGACCAGGAATCAAATCCACAACCTTTTGGTATACGGGACGACACTCCAACCAACTGAGCCACCCAGCCAGGGCTGGTTAGACCTATTAATATTTCCATGTCACGGATGAGAAAACTGAGGCCCAAAAAGGATTAGCAAATTTCTCTGGGTCCTGTGGCAAGGAGGTAGGGGAACCAGGGCTAGAACCCAGGTGTCTGGACACTCCTGTGAGTGGGAGAAGTCACTTAATCTCCTAATCTTAAATGAGCTTCCAAGCAAAGGGGGAACGAGCACAAGTTTTCTTTGTCCCATCCCTTTCTGAAGGTATCTAAGTCCTTACTATGTGTGTTTTCCCAAGAAAAGTCCCTCTGGGCCCAGAGGAGCTGGGATTTAGAGCCTCATGTTGTAGGGTCCCAGGCAAGAGCACTTCTAAGAATCTCACAGCGATGCCACATGCCTCGGCTTTTTCCAAGCAACAGAAGGAGTTGGTGGAGGTGGCAGCAGCAGCAGCAGCAGCAGCAGCAAATCTGTCCCCAGCGCACTGCAGCACTGTTTTGCTATGATGAAATACACATGGCATATGGCTGCAAAGTTACCATCTTGAGAGCAGATAGAAATGGGATTTTTCATGCGCCAGATTTTACTTCCCTCTCTGAAACAATCTCGTAGTAAACAGAGGTTTTCTGATCTTGTTACGATCCCAAGGATGGGAAGTCCTGTATACTTTTAAGTAAAACTATTGTCTTACAGTTTCAATCTATCGATGTTGCAAATGTTTTTTAAACATGAAAGCTCTTCTGAGCTCCCTCCCTCCCTCCAAAGGCCAATACAGAGGAGGCACTGCCACCACCAGGAGACCAACTCCATTCCAATCACAGATCACCCCCAGTGATGAGCCCGCCATATGTCCTATGGCTGCCATCCCTTGGCAAATGGGGAGGGGAAGAGGAAAGACTTGCTGAGCGTGGGAGACCATGCATGGAGGAGGCAAGGAAGGGCCAGGAAGCGAGTAGAATTTGAGTTTTAAGAGCAGAATTATTTTGAATCATGTCTTGTGCGCTGACAGTGTAATGATCATTATTAGGACCTCAGATGTAACACAGAGGCCGCCCTGAAGTTAAATACTCCCTTTCAGATAAGCGTGGCCTGTCAACCCAGAACAGGATGGTTCTCTGCCCACCTCCCCTGCGGCAGGGGGTTGGAATGCTCCAGCTCCTCCTTCGATGCTACCTTTCATTAAGGACTTGGTTTTTTGGTAAACAAGGGCACCGTTTTTCTACCTTAGCCTTATAAAATCAACCTGAGAAATAAATACTTTGTGCGAGGACCATGGTTATATTTGCGTGGTTTGTTGTTGTTGTTTTTACCCATATTTAGTTTCAGGGTTGCTACCTGGAATTCTACCTGCCCAGGGACCCTCTTGAGCACAGTGTGACCTCCAAGAGAGGCAGACCTGTGGCCTGAATTGTACCCAGTTGGATTATTTTTGGCTTTCACAGTGTTTTAAAAATTGGTTTTCACATCAAAATCCTGTTTGCTGGCTTCTCTTGAAAAATCAGAAAACCTAGCCACAGTGGGCCACATTCCCCTTTGACAAGTGGCTGGAGCTGAATAACAGTGGCTCCCTTTGCACAGTGAGTTCTGCAGTTTGCCTAGTCCCTGCCCCTCCCCATAATCCCCCTCCACACCCTAAGAGAGGGTACAAGTTAAAAGGCAGATATAGAGGTGTGAGTTTCAGTCTTGATTCCATCACTTATTAATATTTCCTGTGGCTCTTTAAACAGGTGTCTGTATCTCTCTGTTTTTAATCCCTAGGAAGAAGAGAATAATGAGGCAGAGCACTGGCAGAAAGCCTAGCCTAGAGGAAGCACTCACTGAGAATTTGCCCTGTATGTTTATTGATGTATTGACCATTTTCTGTCAACGACAGAGGACACTCGAAGATGGCATACAGATAGACACACCTACTGGAATGTAAGCTTCATGTAAGCAAGGATTTTAAAAAATCTGTTTTGCTTATTCCTACACCCTCAGAGCCTGGTACAGTCCCTGGCACATGGTACGCACTTAGTAACTGTGTTGAATGAATATGTGAATTTAATGTTTTCCTGAGTTCTTATTCTTCATATGTTATGTGCTAAATTATTGTTGGTTCATTTTATAAATATAAATGCAAGTAGACTTACAGGCTGATTATTTCTAATTTGCATGTGATTTTTTTTCTTATTCTTTCAAACTATTAAAAAGCAGGGAGCCCTGGCTGGTTTGGCTCAGCAGTTAGACTGTTGGCCCGTGGAACGCGGGTTTGATTCTGGTCAAGGGCACATACCTCAGTTGCAGTTTGTCCCCAGCCCTGGTTGGGGTCCTGTGGGAGGCAACCAGTCGATATGTCCCTCTCATGTAGATGTTTCTCTCTCTCTCCCTCCCTCCCACTCTATCTGAAGATAAACAGAAAAATATCCTCGGGTGAGGATTAAAACAAAAAGCAGGGAGATTATTCAGAGTTGATGGGAACTTCATTGCCCTACTCAGTTGAGTACAGCCTGGGAGAAAAGCATATTCTCCTCCAGGACTGGGTTTTTAAGATCATTATCCAAATGCCAGGCCACTTAGGAATCAGTGCTGCAAAACATCACAATTATAAATGCACACATTAACGTGATGACTCTTAGAACTCAGGGTGCTGTACACACATTTAATGCATTAGGTGTTCCCTGGAGCACTTTCCTCAGAATACTTCCAAGAGAGGAGAGTGCACTTAGGTCAAACCAGTGGCAGGTTCTACGCCATCAGCTCAACAAGGCTCACCCTCTGGGTGCTGGGAGTTTGCTCCCTATTGGATGCAACTGTCTGGAAATACAGGAGAAGGTAAGTAGACTCCTAAGTGGATTCAAGGTTAGCCTATTGTCATATTATATTACATGTGCTTATAGGAACCTTCCATAGGCTATGGTTTTGATATCTGTGGCCTGTAGGGGTCAGCTGTGTTTATTGTTAGCTCAGCATACATTCCTCCTAGTTCTGGTAACTAAACTTAACTTTTCTGGAAAGCTATTTCTTCCACACTTTCAAATGGGGGTATGGTGGAAACTAATCTTACCCCCAGCTCCAGAGGTGTCACCCCTAGCCAAGGTGTCACGTCCCTTGGCTGCAGCCACATATTCAGAGAGAAGCAAGTTACCCAAAGCCAATGCAAACACTAAGACTCCAATCTGGAGCTTTTCTTAGTACTGCTGGGAAAAAGAAAGCTTTTGTCTGCTGAGACTTTTCACTGTGAGAATGTAATTTTGATACTCTCAGAGGGAATGCCTGAGAATGCAGAGAAAAGAGAGCTGGGAGATAGAGGCAGACCGGAGATTCCTGGTGCCAGTGTTTTAGTGCCTGGATCCAACTTTGCCTGAAGTTCAGATTCACCTCTGGATTTTTTATTTTATGAGCCAATAAATTCCCTCTCCCTCTTTCTTAAACCAGTTTGAATAGCATTTCAGTCATTTGCAATGGAGACATCCTGACTAGCAAATTGGAATTTGAAAATGTGGTCCAGAAAAAGAGGCACAAAACTGTGAGAGCCATTCATTGCTCAGGTGAAAACCAAGCCTTGGCCTTGGCCAGTTTGGCTCGGCGGTTAGAGCGTCGGCCTGCGGACCAGAGAGCCCCGGGTTCGGTTCCTGCAAAGGGCACGCACTTGGGTTGCAGTTTGTCCCCAGCCCCGGTTGGGGTTGTGTGGGTGGCAGCCAGTCGATGTGTTTCTCTCACATTGCTGTTTCTTTCTCTCTCTTCCTCCCACTCTATCTTTTTGCATTTGATAAATGCAAAAAAAAAAAAAAAGAAAAAAGAAAACCAAGCCTTGAACCATGGTCAGAAGCAAACTGTTGACTTTGCCTTTCTCCTTCACATGAATCTCAAATTCCTTTAGAATCCAGTGGAGTAGTGAGCTGCAGAACTGTAATTTTTTTCTCCTTTCTTTGATACCCTGACATGCAAAGGAATCTGGCCATTCTTTTCCGGGTTTTGTGCATGTGCTAGCCACATTCACTGGCTTTCCTTTGACATGTGTTCATTTTTTGGCTTCCATGAGCGGGGGTGAAGGGAACATCGAAATAAGCCAGAGGCCAGGTCTTAGTGGACTTCTCCAGTGCTTTAAAACTCTCTGTACTTGACTCAGGGAAATTCTACTAGTGTTCGTCATTGAGCCCATGAGGTCCAAAAAGATGTTCAACTTGTGCAACATTTAGTGATGGTCACTGAATAGGGTTATTGAGCAGCGCCTCATGCCAGGCTCTGACTTCTGCACACGTGTGAGTGAGTGGGGCAGGTTTCTCCTTTTCAGGAGCAGTTGTTTCTCGTCTATTGTCAGCCCTTCTTCACCCTTTGGGGCTGCACCTTTGCCATGGCCCTACTTTCCCTTCTGACCAGCCTGAATCCCATTCCCATTTCCCACTTCGGGGAGCTTCAGTGGCCCCCTATAGTTTTCATATTGAATCGATCCTCTTCTTCCCAGCCCTTAATAAAACAATATTATTAATAAAAGCCAATCGTTTGGGGGCACTTACTCTGTGCCAGGCACCATGCTTAGTTTTCATATTCATTATCTCAGTTAATCCTCCAAATGATACTATAAAGTAGAAATCCAGTTGGAGCTTCCCTCCTCAGATCTGCCACACATCACAGATCTGGCTGCCCCTGCCCTGCTCCCACCATCTTCCTGACCACTAATCTCTGCCACTTGGGCCCTGGACTTATATTTTCAAGCTCTTCTCCCCTATTAGTACACCTCTTTCTGGCTGGAACCATGGTTCTTCTCTACCTTTTACAAATAATGAAAATTATACCTATTTTTTTCCAGATGAGGAAATTAGTGCATTGAAAGGTTAAGTAACTCGTTCAAGGTCACATGGTCAATTAAGTGATGGGTCTGAATGCAGCCCCGTCATTCTGGCTCCAGATTCCATGTTCCTACCAGAAGATCCTACTGTCTCAAAAGCTCTTCCATAATCTGCTCTGTCTCTACCTTATTTCTCACAACTCTCAATTTCCACAGTCCATTTAGTCTGGTCTTATGACCACTATTCTCTAATTTTATTGTCTTTGCTCATTCATTCATTCATTCATTCATTCAGCATATAGTTACTGATCCCTTGCTCCAGGTGCACTGTCATCCAGACGACATGACCAAGAATGCTGTCTGTTCTCACCACTTCTCCAAATCCTGCCTTTCGGGGCTCTGCTTTAGACCCTTCCTTTAAAGCATCCCACCTTAGCCAATGCAGCTGGCATGGCCTCCCTTTACATGAACATTGAGGGCACAGAAGGGCATGACATAGTTCAGCATTCAATTTCACAGGGGCCTTTGGAGGTCTCATGCTCTCTCACTTTCCTTTCAGGAGTTGGATGCCTGGAGGACCGAGTTAGGGAACATGCTCCTGTGGTATCTGTCACAGTGCTGAGTGCACACTAGGCATCCAAGAAACAGTCTTTCATCCAAGGTTGAGTGAACAAATGGAGTGCAATGAGAATACAATGGTTTTTAAAATGGCCTTTTGAGAAATTATGAATCTGGGTTATTCCATGGACCTAGAATTCACCTAGAGTTTATGATAGTCTTGTGAGGTAGGTATTATTATCCCTATTTTACAGATAAGATTGAGGTTTAAAGAAGGTGAGTGAAGCCCTGGCCAGTTTGGTTCAGCAGTCAGAGTGTCGGCCCGTGGACCAGAGAGTCCTGGGTTCAGTTCCCGCTAAGGGCACGTACCTCGGTTGCAGTTTGTCCCCGGTCCTGGTTGGGGTTGTGTGGGTGGCAGCCACTCGATGTGTCTCTCTCACATTGATGTTTCTCTCTCTCTCTTCCTTCCTCTCTCCCGCACACTCTATCTGAAAAAAGAAAAGAAAAAAAAGAAAATAGGTGAGTGAATTGCCCAAGTTCACAAAATGGATGAATCTCAGACACAGACTCCCAACCACTGCATCATGCTGCCTCCACAATCCTTGGGGGGTTCTCCTGAACTCACAAGTGTTGAAAATTCATTGTAGCTTCTGTGGCTAATGGACTTTCACAGAAAATATGCTTTGTCAGGATCTTCTACACAGCCATTTTTCTTTATTTTCAGGAATGGAAACTCACTGCTGTTGTGAAGAAACTAGGTAAAGCTCTGGTACCTTCTACATCTGGCCCACTGCTTGGTCCTGGAACTTAAGGTCAAATCCTAGAAAAGAGCCATGTGGGATGCACTCCCCAGCCACATCTCTAGTTCTTGGATGCTGCCAGCAAGTCCCTGAGTTTGTACTCAAACGATAGCACTCCTTCCTTGCGATGGAGTTGCGGAGGGGAGTGTGTGTGGATATTCTATTTTCTCTCTGATGGTTATGCCCCCTCACACCCAACCAACTCAGTACAAGGGTACAAGGGTAGTAGCCAGGGATATTACTAAAAACATGTCCTACCATCTCTTCTTCCTCAGCACAGCCAGCTCCCATATGTCCCAACTGCCATACCTAGCTGCAATGAGAAGATTCCCTCCCTTCCAAGACAGTTATCCCTGCCTTCCACCTCCATTCTCACCTTGCCCTACCCAGAGTAGAGCCTCAGAGGCACATGTTTACCCCCAAAGACCTGGAAAACTTTCCAGCCCAAAAGCCTTAGTATCAGAGTGTAGTTATGGATGCACTGTCTCTGCTCTTACCTCTGCATCAGTGTTCTGCAAAGGGTAATTCTTGCCCCTTCATGGTCCAAAGATGGTTTTGGGGTGTGTGTTATATGACCTCCCCTCCTCAGAGGCTAACAGACAATGCTGCACTCCCCTGCCAGCCTCTGAAGGACACTGCCTACTTCTTGGTCCGGAGGAGACAGAAATGTTGGCCTAACCAGATTCTCCCCATCTGTTCCTCCTTCCCCACAGTCCTCATTCTGTAACCTCACAGCCTGCCTTTTTAAAAATGCTGTCATCAGCCCTGGCCAGTTTGGCTCAGCGGTTAGAGCATCGGCCTGCGGTCCAGAGAGGCCCGGGTTCGGTTCCCACTACGGGTATGTACCTCAGTTGCAGTTCGTCCCTGGCCCTGGTTGGGTCGTGCGGGAGGCGGCCACTCGATGTGTCCCTTTCACATCGATGTTTCTCTCTCTCTCTCTCTCTCTCTTCCTCTCTCTCCCTCCCACTCTATCTGAACAAAAAAATGGAAAAATGTCCTCGGGTGAGGATTAAAAATAAATAAATAAATAAAATGCTGTCATCACCCTTTCCTAGGTCTCTATACCTCACCCTACCTTTCAGCAACTCTTCCCCAAATCCTCAGCTGCTTCTCCTTTCTTTCCACCCCTTCTCCCTTCTCTCTGCTCCCAGCACTTTTCCCCTCCATTCTGACCCAACTCTTCCCAAGCCCCTCCCTGATCTCCAGTTGGAGTTCCCCTCCTCAGACCTGCCAAACACCCCTGGTCTGGCTGCCCCTGCCCTGCTCCCACCATCTTCCTGACCACTAATCTCTGCCCCGGGGGCCTTGGACTCGTACTTTCAGTCTCTTCTCCCCTATTAGTACACCTCTTTCTGACTGGAGCCATGATTCTTCTCTACCTTTTACAGCTGTCTTCCCCACCCCCTTTATACACGTTTCATTTAAAAATAAAAGCATAAAAGTAAAAATTGTCACTTAAACTATTAAGTAAATAATAAACGGTAGAGGTGGTACTTGGATATGAGACACACTTTCCATAAACTCATGATCTTTAAGGACCATGAGTCAGTCATGGTGCCCATTGCCCGGCACCAAAAGGTTCTCACTGGAAGTTGATTATAAATAACTTTTTAGTCTAAAATCCCACAGTCTGAGAGGGAAGGACAAATACCTGAAACCTCCATAGCATTGCAGGGTGTAGAAGAATAAAATATAAATGAAATTCAGAAAAAAGAGAAGGGATGAGATAAACCAGTGGCTCTCAAACCGGGACCTCTATGGGGTGTTACATTTTTATTTAGAAAAAATTTTTAATTAATTTATTTTTCAGGTACAAGAGATTTATTAAGGAAAGGCTCCTAGGCAACACCTGTAAGTGAATGAATGGGAGGACAGCATAGGCCTGGTTCCCAGTGGAGCTCTGGAGAGTCAATTATTCCTCAGAGCATATCTTTCTTTGAGACAAGGAAGCTGGGCTTTTGAACTCCCAAATTAGTCAGTCACTGGCCTTTAGCCAGGGGGAATGGTAGGAGGGAGTGTGGCCTGGGGGCTATAAAATTCCCAGACACTGATGGCTCTCTATAGGGGCTGAATAGCCTCCAGTACTTGGTCGCAGTTGCCAGCTGGGGACTGCAGAGCACTTAGCTGGCAAGACAGACCTGAGGGGATCTGGGTGGAGTACTAACAGCGTAGGCCACAAGGCTGCCCTCCATATCTATACAGCCCGCTTTCACCACCAGGCACCAGTTATGAGTCTTCTATCACATTCTGCTGCAAGAGGAAATGAATAATATCGTTGGAAAGTCCAAGGGTCAGCTTTTCATCATCCAGAGACACACTTCCTTCTCCCAGTGGGTAGAAGCGGGCGTCCCTGGAGTGTCTCTATAACACTGAGCAGCCATCCCGGTTGAAAATGACCCGGGCCATTTCGGCTCTCCTGGCCCTTCAGTTCCTTGATTTTCTGAGACAGGCACTGGCAGACAGATGCAGAGAGTGGATTTTCAGAAGCTGGCTGTGAATGGCCAAACATTTCATAGAATCTATCCAGGGATTTCCAAAGCTCACCGTCCTCTGTCTTAGTCTCTGGTTGGCCTTTCACAGAAAGGTCAAGACAGAAGTTCTCAGAGGTCCAGGAATCATTTTGTGTAGTATATTACTGCTGTCTGGATCCACCTCAGAAGAGAAAGGAATGGAAAGAGCTTCTACAGAACTCACAGCTTCTCTGTGGGCCTCCTGGCTGGGTTCCTGCAGCATGTAATCTCTTATGTCACAAGCCAATGGCAGCTCCAAAGCATTGCTCTCCTCTGACTGGCTGCCAGGAGTGGTTTGCTGAGCTGCTATAGTCCATCCGGCAACAGCAGCAAGCTAGAATCTGGAAATGGAAGCACCATGTTTGTCTAAATTTTTATTTTAAAGCTGATGGTTTATGTCCAGAGACTGGAAAGTCACAGAGTAATAGTCCATTGTATACATGTACCACTCCTTTATCCAACGGTCTGCGATGGACACTTAGGTTGTTTCCATATCTTGGCTATTGTAAATATTGCTACAAAGAACATGGTGGTGCAGATATCTTTTCAAATTAGTGTAGAGGTGTAGGCATATGATTGTAGCAAGCAAGGGGAGGAATTTGAAGTCAAAATCAATTTCTAAAATGAAAAACAATCTTTTCAATGAGAACGTGCAGGCTCGTCCTAGACTTTGCTCTGGGAGTGTTTCAGCAGTTTCTCTTTCTGTTGGAACAGAAGGAGGAAGCCTCCGGGACAGGACTGGTAGGCTTTGAGGCTTGGGCTCCAGCCTCTCTCCTTCCCTCTCCTGAATGAATGAAGTCTGATTACATTCTCTAACAAAGGCTGCACTATTTGCTGTGAGGTTTATGGGGGAAAGTTGTCAGAGAGCCCTGTCCAGGTATCAGCCTCAGCCCCAGTCCTCCCAAGCACAGATAGGGGGTTCAGCTCAGGGAGTAAACCTGGATCCTAGTTGGGTCTAGACCGAGAAGATACGAGGAGGAGCAGCCCACAGCTAACCCCGTGTGCCACACACTGAGCCGGGTACTAAGGACACAGGCCCTGCCATCCAGGAGAGGGGGTATCGTTTGGAGTCTCGGAGAATTGATCGAACCTGAGCGGAGAACCTCAGGCATCCAGCCCAGCTCGGAGGCCGGAGCAGGGAGGCCAGAGCCGAACTCCAGCCCCCGCGGCGCGGGCAGCTGGATAGGATTCCCTCGGCGCCCTAAAGCCCCAGGCTGGGGGCGGGGCCCGCGCTGTGACACCGCCCCTCGCTTCGTCCGCCCCGCGCGCGTTGCCAGGGTGATCAGGTGACTCGCAGCTCCCGGCTGTCCGGACAGCGGTGACGTCAGGCGCGCCGCTGCTTCTCACACACTCAGGCTGGTGCGGCGCTATTTGTGAGGTCTCGCCTAGTCTCGTCCGCTCCGGACCCTATCGCTGCCCAGCTCGTTGGTGGAGAGGTGAGGTTCGGCGGCCCCAGGCCCGGCCAAGCTAGGACCAGGGAGGGGGTTAGGCGCGGGCAGGACCCTTCCAGCGTCGTGCGCGTCCCCGAGGTCCCCAGAGGGCTCCCGGAGAGCTACGGGCACCAGGGATGGGCCGGCTCCGGCGGGGCTGCGCGCAGCCCCCGGAGACGGGTGGGGATCCCGGGGAGACGGCAGCAGCCTGCCCGATGCCCACCCGGTTACCCCCCCCCCCCGCCACACACCCCCACACCCCGGCTATTCCTCCGGCTCCCGGTGGCCGCGGAGCTGGCGGATGCTGGGGGGGATCCGGCGCCTCCCGCCCGGTCTCTGCGCGGTGGAACGAGGGGCTCCGCGTTTTAGTGGTCTCGCGGTTCCAGGAGTCGTTGGCCACGGAGCGGGACTCGCCACACCTGGGCTCGGGGGACGTCTGCGAGAGGCTTCTGCATCTCTTTGCCTTGGGCTGCGGCATCTGGGACGCTGCCGGGGACCTCCTCGGTGCTCTGCGCGGGGCGGGCGGCCGCTCCGGAGCCCCGCGGGTGGGAGCAGGGGCCGAGGGGGTTCAGAGTGGGTGCTGCGGTGGGGAGGAATTCCGACTGCCGAGAGCGGTGGGTTGGGATCTGAAGTAGACCTGTTGGGCGCGTGAAATCGGAGTCCTCTGTTCTCCCAGCCGCCGTGGGGGATTGGAAGGGTAGAGGGAGGGAGAAAGGAGACCTCCGGAGGAACCATAGCCCTTGCGCTGGAGGAAAAGGAAAGACGATTCTGTGACTGACTGAACTGACTACTAGGGCTGTATGTGTGTTGTGGGGTGCGAGGAGGGAGTTTGGAGAATTAGGTTAGTGCCGGTTAGGAAAACTCTTGAGTACCCAGCTGAGGGTTTGAAGCGTCGGCTGGATTGGGTGGTGGAGGAGGAACACTGCGATGGGGAGACACTGACGAGACTGTTGTGACAACCTGGCAAAGAGGTGACAACCCCTGGAACTCTAGTGTGATGGAATTCTGCGAACTCTGCTTATGAAATATTTATAACACACAGGTCCCATACACCCCAGCCATTGTTAGCAAATTAAAACAAAAATTCCTTCTTACGCGAGAAAGGAAGCACCCACTGCAGCACATTTTCTGACCTCATTTGGCCAGATTTAATGACTACCTGAGGGCTTTGCGCCCCTCTACAACAGGGTGGGCAAAGGTAGGTTTACAGTTATGAGTAGAGAAAGAGAGTTTATTCTTCTATTACTATTTATTAATTATTATTTTTCATATGAAAAACTGTAAACCTACTTTTGCCCCACCCGTATATACATGGTGGTTGGATTGTCCTTCAGAGGTTTCAAACTCTTACAAACACTTCTTGTCCCCAGGGTGAAACCCAAACCCCAAGTGACTGGTAGGAGATTTAATGGGGGGAAGTTATTAAAGGATAATCAGTGCCCAAAACATGAATATGGGCATTGGGGAAGCTGAGAAGAGTCCAATGCTCTTAGTTAATTGTAGAACAAAGAGTTCCCCTTTTCTACCTGTTCCCCGCAGCCTGTGGGCTTCCCAGAGTCAGATTGCTTAAGTGTTAATTGGCCATTTTGTCTTAACTTCCTGAGAAACAGAAAAAAATATTTTGATTACTGAAGAGGAATGATTTGGTGATTTATGGTTTTTCCCAGCTCTGGAATTTACTGATTCTGTGACTCAAAAACATGCACCAATGTCCATTTTATGTTGAACCTTAGGAACTTCTGTTTTCTGGGAGGAGGTGAAATGGCTGAACCTTCTCACCAATTTGTGTGTTTTTTTGGTATGACTCCAGAAAACAGAATTGGACCTCCAGGGATCTCGTACAGTAAAGGCAGTTTAGGGAATTGCTGAGAACGTGCAAAGGTAGCCGCAGCTGGCTTGTGTGTAAATGTAGAAACCTGCCCAGCACTCAAGGGAGGGCAAATCGTCAGCGGTGGCACCTGGGAAGAGTGAAACTTCCAGTAAGCTTTCAGTCAGATCAGTGAAGTCATTCTCTGTAAAAGAAGTCTTAAGATAGGTCACCTGAACAATGTGTTTACAATATATTACTACTTACCTGATGAGTCCCCATCCCCTCCTTGTTATAATAATGATTTTTAAGGGGTTTTGCAGGAGCCACATAATATTAAGAATCACTGGATATTAGTTTTCTTTGCTACATTAAAAAAAAAAACAACTGTTAACTATTTTCTAAATTTCTTTGGAAATATTTGAACTGGCCAACTAATCATGCTTCCTTTGGAAAGAAACAATCCACACCCCTCTCCCCCAAACACTAGAACTATGTGCTGCCAGGGTGGTTAGTAGGCCAAGAGTTTGGGGGAATTTTCCACTTTCATTCAGAACCCTGCCACCTCCACAAGTTTTCCCAATGGCAGAGAATTTAAGACTTCACTGTCAGGAAAAAAGTTGTTAGTGTGTTTTCCCGAACACGGCTCATTGGGGCTGGGTGTTCTGTTGAGAAACTGAAATGCCCTCCCTTAAGGGGAACTGGGCCCAGGTGAAAGGCAGAACTAGAGTGAGGGCCAGAAACTCTCCACGGAGCATTCTGGGCCTGCACTTTTGTTACCCAAGGCCTTGGGCAGGGCACCCCTTTCTTGGCACTGAAACATTCCTCAACCTTGAAACAGGGTAAGAGTCAGTACTTCTTTCACAGAGGTACCAAGGAGAATTGATGAGAGGCTTATTATGAAGTTTGAGCTCATCCAAAGCAAATATTTTAATTCTTGGATGAACGGCAAATTTTGAAATGTAATGAAATAAAAAAGAGATGGACATTCTAAATTTTTGTAAAAGCCTCCTTCAAACCCTAAGGCTTTTGTTGTTTTCCTGGAGTATTTGAGCTTGGTTACCAAAATGCCTGTAATCAAGATCTGCAGGCCTGAGGGTAAGTGCATGTTTGTGTTTCGCATGTAAATTGGTTCAGATTTCCCTCCTCTTTTTCTCACTTTTTCAGAGTGCCTGGAGTAAATCAGTAACCTAGCAGGTGTGGGGCTTTAGACCCAACATCCTTTCAACCCTAAAGGAGTTTGTTATTAAGTTCATCAGAGACAGAAGTGGGTAATAAAACTCACTAAACTGAATGAGTGAAATAGTCATTTTAAAAAATTCCCCTATCCTCCCTGGCCGGTTTGGCTCAGTGGTTAGAGCGTCGGCCCACGGACCAGAGAGTCCCGGGTTTGGTTCCCGCTAAGGGCACGTACGTCGGTTGCAGTTTGTCCTTGACCCCGGTTGGGGTCGTGTGGGTGGCAACCAGTCAATATGTCTCTCTCACATCGATGTTTCTCTCTCTCTCTTCCCCCCCCTCCTGCTTTGTCTGAAGATAAATGCAAAAAAAATTAAATAAAAATTCTCCTATCCTATGTCAGTCCACCAGTCCTACTGCTCAGTCAAGTAGAGATTCAAGTGCTTGCTGATGTTCCCAGGGACCGTACAGAACTGTTATATCCATCTCTTAGACTTTTGACATTTGTTGGCTAGGCATAGTTCTGACGTGAGTGAAATTCTGACAGGAGGAGAGGCTTCTTGTTTTTCTCAGACTGAGCTGAGTGCTGTGTTCCAGGCCTTCAAGCTCCCCACGCTCGGCCAAAGCTACTAATTGGCTTGGCTATAAAATGGGAGTCAGCAATTAAAAAACAGCAGTATAGAAGGGAGGGGACTGAGCATGAGTTGACCCTCTAGTCTCCAGCCAAAAAGGTGTACACCACTTTGGGTACTATATATAAAGGGCTCTTCAAAAGGAAGTGAGCTTGGAATTACTTTAAAAAATTTTTTTCTTGGTAGTTTTTAGGGGACATATGTGGACTATTCATACTGACGTAGGCCTCAAGCAAAGGAGGCAGATGGTTTGAATACAGTTTCTGTGGTCAGCAAGCCTGTGGTATGACTCTGCTGAAAACAAGGGATATTATATTTTTTTCTGAGCTCTGTCAATTAAATGGTTTAAGGGAGTATTGGTAGTTCTGGCGGGAGGAGAGTTTAATTTGCCTGCATTTACTCATTGAGGAGTAATGCCTTATTCACAGATGTCCATCATTAGTTCTCTGATGATTTATGCTAAAGAATCAATAGTTGCCCAGCAGGTGTGGCTCAGTGGATTGAGCGTCGTCCCATGGACTGAGAGATCCCAGTTCGATTCCTGGTCAGAGCACATGCCGGGCTTGCGGGCTCGATCCCCAGTAGGGGCTGTGCAGGAGGCAGCCAATTGATGTTTCTCTCACATCAATGTTTCATCTCTCTTTCCCTTCCATTCTCTCTAAAAAAAAAAAATCAATAAAAACATTTTTAAAAAGAATCAATAGTCCCAAGAGAATTGGGCCAGAAAACACATCATTACTGAAAATTATCTGACCATGTGTTCAGTGTTCAAAGAAAGGTAGGGATGGGGAACAATCGAACCGCAAAGGTTTTGGGGGAGAATTACTGGGAAGTGGTTCGAGACTTCGGCCACATTCAATTTCTAATGCTGCCCGAAGTACTTGACCAGTTATCTTTCAGTGTCAGGACCTTGGGCAGGATCATTTGGGGAAAACAAATACTGCCTTCAGCCAAAGATATGACTCACGAAGTGAATTTTTTCAGAGGTCAGTAGGCAGGTGGTGGGGCTGGTTTAGGATAGGCAGACCTTCAGAGGGGGCCCCTTAAATCCCATCTTCTGAAACTCCATATGGCTGTGTGATACGGGGAAGACAGCAGAGTGAGGAATCCAGGCATGAAAAAGAAACAAGTGCAGTCAGTGTGAAACCACTGATGTTTTTATATGAAACTTGTCAAAAGGAGGCCTCAGTTGTGGTGAGACTATATGCTATATTAAGTACTAGGCCCTTCACCAAGGGTGTGACTTCATTGGTGCTGTGGTATATTGTTCTTTTTGTGCAGATATGCTCTTGGAAAACTCAGGTTTTAGTTCAAGGTGGAAGCAATTTTTTAAAAAACTCATCAATGCCCCATACTTGAGCCCCTGGTCTTCCACATATGTAGTAGTTCTTTGTGGATATTACTAATGACAGAAATCTGAAGATATCATCTAGCATTTGTGTTTTCTAGCCTTTGTTGTCCATAATGCCTGTTTCTTTAAAAATTCTATAAAAATGGAGAAAAAAGGAGAGGAAGGTGAGCTTCCCTGGGGTTGTACTTGGTCCCTTGGGGTGCTGCACATGGTAGGCATGAGTGGTACTTGCTGGTGTGAAGTGAAATTCACTGTTGTCCATTAAGAGCCACCCACAGGGCTGCCTGAGCTACTGCTTCCTCCAAGAGTCAGGAGGACGTGTTTTAATGGTGGAGCGAAGCCAGGGCTGGTTTGGTGTCTGTCAGGAACCTGGACTGCTTTGTTAAATTGCCAGCACATTAAGCTGTAGGGGCCTCTTTCTAAGCCGTCAAGATTTCAACCTTTCCACTTCTACTCTAATGCTGGGAGGATGGGGTGGGGAGAGTCCGGCAGATACAGTCTTTCTGGGGCTGTGCTAGTGGGGAACCTGGCCTGGGAAGTGGCCTTGTCAGGCTTGTTGGGAGGGATGGACCAGTCCCCTTTCTAATCTGTCCTCTCAACTTGGCAGGGGGCAGAGTTCATCCCTTTTCTCTCCCTCTATGTGCTAACCTATCCTTTCATTTCCCCAACTCACTTTCTGTGTTAACAGCTTTCTTTTCTTTTCCTTTTCCTTCTGTTCACTGCTGCTTTCTCTTTCCGTCCTCCCTCTTGCTGGGCCTCATTTTCTCCCCATTGTCACTTTGAGGGCTGGCTATTTGAAGTTCCAGAGTTACAATGCTGTCCTGTATGTCCCAGTGACTAGATGCAATTCAGAGGTCCCCAGCCTTTTTCTGAGGAGGAGCCAACCTTCACTCTCCTACTGTTTTCAGATAGCATTGGTGGGGTACTGACCAGAGTCCTGACCTGGGTCATTGGAGGTGGCTCTCCCCGACTGGGGGCCCCAGCAGTGTGGGAAGGGGGCCGTGGTCAGGACTTGCTAGCATTGTCAGCTGTCACACAAGGATTGAGGTCTTCCCTCAGGGAGTCCTTCCAGAAGCTGAAGGCAGAAGCAGAATCCGTAGTTCTGCATCCAGGCCGGCCTCTGGCTTCTGCAGAGGACCGCCATGACTAACAAAGGCTGGAAAAGAGGCCCTTGCTTAGGTTGGCCTGGATCCCATGGGACTATTTGCAACTGTGGATCCTGCCCTGCAGCTGGGTTTTTCCAGGGGGCGACTGGAACTGTGTTCTCAGTGGTAGCTGGATGGTTGTTGGAAGCATCTAGAAGCATGGCTTTCCTGTTCAATGAGTTAAGAAATGGATTTTTTTCTCCTAAAAGCCATGTGGCAGACTTTGCTCAAAATGATTAGCAGGGGTTTTAACTTGACTTGTTAAATATGTATGGAAAAAATACATAACAAAAGTGTAGTTTAATGAATAATTATATTCATTAGTACAACTGGGATCGATTCAGATCTAGAAATAGAACTTTACTTTTTAAACCCTAATGGGATAGTAGAATGCTCTGTGTTGCAATTTTCTTTTTCAACTGTCAACATTTTCCATATCAGCGCATGTACTTCTACCTCATTCTTCTTAAGGGTCAAATAATAGCAGTTCCGTGGTTTGGAAATACTGTGGTTTACTTAATCATTTCCATATTGATGGACCTTTGGGATGTTATGTGTCTTATAAATATGTACATATATATGCTATATAGCTATTATATACTAATGCTACAATAAATGTGTATGTGGTCTACATTTGTGTGTATAAAATTGGTAGATTTTTTTTGTTTTTGTATCCTAGCGGTAATATATATATGTAGGATAAATTTCTAAAGGTAAAATTGCTAGTTCAAAGAATAGGGTGTTTTTATTCATTTATTTGAGGTTTCACCTAAAAATGTGTCTTTGTTGAAGAATTTGTAAGAAAAAAAGGATGGACCCTCTATAAAAAGAAGGATGTTTCCTCCAAACATTAGGAAGGAATGGGATACCAGTGCCTGGGCAGCTAAGGGGTGGGCTATTTTATTTGTTGATAGATATTTTCAGGTAACAATGATTTTTTGAGGGGGCTGTTTAATAAATGTTATAGATCTTATATCTTATAGAGTAGCAGGTCTTGGATCCAGCCAGAAGTTCTGTATAGAGTGTTTTATAAAAAAAGATTTTAGCAGATGATGTGTTATCCTCTGTAGAAGGGAACTTCTCTGGATTCTCTCAAAGTCTCCAAGGCTGGAAGAATGCTAAAATGTACATTACCAAGTTTAATATCGGAGGGAGGTGAGATAGATTGGCTATAGCAATACAGAGTGGGGCAAAAGTAGGTTTGCAGTTGTTTGTTTGGAAAATAATACAAGAATTAATAAATAATAATACAAGAATAAACTGTTTTACATTCTCACAACTGTAAACCTACTTTTGCCCCACCCTGTATTTTCCAATAATGTTGAACTACTGTGGATAACTAATGTGGGTATGACTTTTTAGACTTCTCCTAATCTAATGTGTCAGGACAAGTCGAGAATGCTTACATCTTTGTGTTATGGTAATGTTGGGGAGAGTGACCGAATGGCATTAGCAAACCATGCTACTAAATAGTTTGTAGATTGTTTTTAGTTTCCTGTGAAACTCAGTTATAAAAGCAATGTGTAGTTTTTATGTCAAATATTATTTGTGAGAGAGGAAAATAAAATTAGACAGTCTCTGAACCTTTTATTACTCCAGGACAGGGCTTCCAGAGACAGATGGTTCACTATTGTATTTTTGCCTTCCATGTGCATTTTGATGCCCTTGTTCAGGAAGGGTCCCATTTCTAAACCGTGTGTCATGTGTACTCCACAGAGAGGCTATTCTAAAGCCACAGCCAAAATGTCGTTGCAAAAGACATGCTCTAATATTTAGTCATTCACTGATTATCTGAAGACAGCTCAGGGCCTAGTAGAACTCTCTGGCAAACGAACGATGGTGATTGAGGTAGGGGAAGGCTAATCATATTTGGGGGGCTGACTCCAGAATCAGTATTTGGACAATAATGAAGTAACACTACAGGATGTCTCCTTCCAGTCTGCCCCTAAAAGAAAAGCAACTTAATAACACAGCAAAATGTGTTAAAAATGGTGAACAAGTCGTAAAAACAAAGATCTTGTCCATATTACGGTAACTGAGGTCTCCTGGTGTTGGCTCTGTTGTTGGGAACATCACTACCGTATTCTAAATCAGTAAATCCCTGTGTTGCTCTGGGGCTCCCTTGTAAGGTGGTCCGTGTCAGGAGTAGGTTCTGGAATGCCTGCTCTTGTGGCTCAGATACTCACATTTATGTGTGGCATGACTTTCCCTGTTGGTGGCATCATTCAGGCTCTACTTGTACCTCAGTTTCAGTAAACGTGCATAGCTCTTTGAGGTGACCACTCTCTGGACCACCCAAAGTGAATTTTGTTTAGTGTGTATAGGCAAACTATCCTCATGTGACCCTGAAATTTGGAGAATTTCTAGTATTTTCCACCCAATGAAAAAACAGACAAATAGAAAAGATCATTTTATTTTTATTAGAAGTACTGAAGGGGAAGAGCAAGCCAGCTAGATAGAGTTCTTTCTTTCATATCCCCAGTACTTAGCCTGTCATGCAGTAGGTACTTATATTGATGAATAAACAGTGTTAGGTTTGCCAGTAGTGTCTGAAAAGTAAACATAAGTAAAGTTGCGTGCATCTTTTGTTTGTTTGTTTGTTTGTTTGTTTATAATCTCACCAGAGGGTATTTTTCCATTTATCTTCAGTTACAGTGTGTGTGTGGGGAAGTTACGTGAATCTTTTAAAACGAGATAAAGAATAACTATAGAAAAGGAAGCTGCAGCAATCCTGAAGTGATCCTATTAGCAAGGCTGTTTGTGAACAACCCTTTGGTCTCATGCCATACTAACTGCTTCAGCTGTAATGAACCTGTCTTTTTGTTTGTTTTTAATCCTCACCCGAGCATATGTTGTGGGGTTTTTTGTTTGTTTGTTTTATTTGAGAGAGAGAGAGAGAAAGGGAGAGAGTGAAAGAGACATCAAAGTAAGAGAGAAACATCGATTGGTTGCCTCCCGTACACACCACGACCGGGATGGAACCCTCAACCTTTCGGTGCACAGGACGACGCTCCAACCAACTGAGCCACACCAGCCAGGGCATGAACCTGTTTAGTTCCTCAAATGCATTCAGCTCTTACTCACAGATTGTTGCCTCTGATCAGTGTGTGTATATTTAATTCTCAGTTATTCATCATTTCCTCTCAGAAGCATTTACTGACTTCTCTGACCTGTGGTCTCCACTTTGAGCTCACAGTACCAAGTGTTTCCTCTCTCTTAGCTTGGTTTCATAATTGCTGATGTTAATGTCTGTCTCTTTCACTAGCTGGAGAAGAAATGGTCTCTTGTTTACTGTTATCCCAGTAGCTCCTGGAACCACTAGTGCTCGGTCCGCAGGTTTGCAAAAACCGTAAACACGAGATGATAGAGCAGCACAAAACCAGTAATTCTAAAGCTTTTTTTTTTTTTTTTTAGGCCAAACCATAATCAAAATTATGGGTATGAGAATCAAGAAAAAGTGGGGGACCTAGAATATAAGATAATCTATTTACAAAGATCCTATTAAAAGGCCAGCTAATCAGGGAGTTGAAAAAAGACACAGAAGAGGTCTTTAGAATAAGATCTGCGCCCATGTTTGTAAACTTTAAAGACATTTATAAGTTCCCAAGGAGGATATGTGAGGATGAAGGGATAAGCATGACTTCTGGCTTTGACCGTAAGATCGTTTACGAGATGGGAAAGCCTGCATGTGATTCAAGAGAATTTTGCTTTTTATCCCATATCTGGTACTTAGCTAAGTGACTTCTCAATTTGAAGCAGAAAGGAAACATTTAAAGAACTTAGGGAGCTGAAATGTCTTGTGAAAAAAGAATCACAATTACAAAAATCAGCTTATAAAGCAGTGAAAAGCAGATATAAAATAGGTTGCCGACAAAGGGAAGATAAGTAATAGGAAAAGAAATTGGGGTACTGGAAGTGGATAGAAGGTCTACAAAGGCATTGTAGCCTTTAAAAAAAAAAAAAAGATGGGTAGCATGAAAAGCACTAAGAAAACTTATTTTTTTTCCTGACTATATAGGTTGCCTTAATCAAACATTCAGAAATACAAAAGAATATAAATAAATAAAACTATTGCCTATAATTCAGCCAATTTTTCCCTTCTAGCCAAATTTTGTCTGTCTGCTGTTACTGTACAACTTAAAGTGTGAAAATCTGAGTGTACAATTCAGTGAGTTTATAGATTCAGATAAACATGACTCAGCTCAAGAGTTATCCCAGAAGGCTCTCCTTGTGTGCCTTTCCAGTTAATATTCATAGACTCATTTTGGCCGTTCTTGAATCTTGTATAAACGGAATCATATAGTGTGAAGTCTGTTGAGTCTGGCTTCTTTTGCTCATCTTTGTCTATGTAGTAGTGTTTTTTTCTTTTCTTTTTTTAATTGCTGGGCAATTTTCTGTTATAGCTACACCATAATCTATCGGTTCTGCTCTTGGTGAACATTTGGATAGTTTCTAGTTTGGAGCTATTATAAATAAAGCTGCTTTGAACATTGTTACATATGTGTTCAGTGGACTTAGGCACTCATTTCACCTCAGTATATATCCAAGAGGAGAGTTGCTGGGTCATAAGGTAAATACGGCCAAAGTCATGAGTATATTATATGTGTCTAAAAGCTTGATTGTTTAACTTTTACATTTAGGTAGGTCCATGATATAGTGTGAATTATTTTTTTTATAGGGATGAGGATCAAGGTTCATTTCCCCACCCCCACAAGAATATTGTGGAATGAACTCAAAAAGAGTCTGGAGGCTTTACTAGAAATAAACACTAAAGATTTATTCAAAGGTCAGGATTTGTAAGCCGGAAACACAACTAGGCAATACTCAGAGTGTTTCAAAGAAGAAAGAAAAGCTAAGAGTTCTTATAGTAAAAAGTACAATCTTGAGAAGAATCAGTCCTGCCTTCTTAGTCTCTGGGTTTGTCCAAAATGCTAATCTTCTAGATGACTACTTACTGGTCTGGGTAATGGATGGTCTGGATACATGAACATTCTTTCTTTAGTCCTTCAGGGAGTAATCAAGGGGGTTGTCTGGAGTTTTGATGTATATCCAGCCACTGATACAGGACTAGAAAGGTAAAAAGTTTAAGTTCTCAGGCTAATTAAAACAAGAATAGAATATTCATCATGCCTCAACTTATTTGATTTTAGTAATTTAGCAACTTGAGTATAGTGACTCCATTTTATTTCTTCACTCTATTCCCCCTTTTAATCAGTATTTTTCTCTCAGAAAACATAATAGATTAAACAAAGCATTTTAAAGTCCCTTCATGCCAAAGTGAAATACCGTCTTTGGGTCCGTTGTGTCCCTTAGAGGGCAGATATGGGCCAGAGATCTGTTTGCCATATATGAGTTTATAGTGAGCTCAATATTTGTGTCAATTTTTATTTTTTTATTTTTTTTTATTTTTATTTTTTTTTTGACTTTATTTTTTTATTTTTTTTTTACTCTTTTTTTTTTTTAATTTTATTGTTGAATGTATTACAGATGTTCCTCATTTTTCCCCCATTGCCCCCCTCCTCCCCATTTCCGCCCCCCTCCTGCTTTTCCCCACACTGTTGTCTGTGTCCATTAGTTATGCATATATACATATAAGTTCTTTGGTTTATTTCTTCCCACCCCCCAACCCCCCTTCCCTTTGAGGTTTGTCAGTCTAACAACGAATTTATACTTCTTAATCCCTTCACCTTTTTCACCCCTCCCCCCAGCCCCTACCCATCTGGTAACCAACAAAAGTTCTCTGTATCTATGAGAATGTTTCTGTTCTTCGTGTTCATTTTGTTTGTAGAAAAATTGTTGATAGATATGTATTTATTGCCATTTTGTTTGTTCATATTTTTTTATCTTTTTCTTCAAGAAGACCCTTCAACATTTCATATAATAATGGTTTGGTGGTGATGAACTCCTTTAGCTTTTCCTTGTCTGGGAAACTCTTTATATGGCCATCGATTCTAAATGACAGCTTTGCAGGATAGAGTAATCTTGGTTGTAGGTTCTTGCTTTTCATCACTCTAAATATTTCTTGCCACTCCCTTCTGGCCTGCAAAGTTTCTTTTGAGAAATCTGCTGACAGTCTTATGGGAACTCCCTTGTAGGTAACAAACTGCTTTTCTCTTGCTGCTTTTAAGATTCTCTCTTTGTCTTGAACCTTTTGCATTTTGATGATGATGTGTCTTGGTGTGGGCCTCTTGGGGTTCATCTTGTTTGGGACTCTCTGTGCTTCCTGGACTTGTATGTCTGTTTCCTTCACCAAGTTAGGGAAGTTTTCTGCCATTATTGTTTCAAATAGGTTTTCGATTTCTTGTTCTCTCTCTTCTCCTTCTGGCACCCCCAAGATGCGAATGTTGGCACGCTTGAAGTTGTCCCAGAGGCTCCTTACACTATCCTCATTTCTTTGGATTCTTTTTTCTTTTTGCTGTTCTGATTGGGTGTTTTTTGCTTCCTTATATTCCAAATCGATGGTTTGCTTCTTGGCTTTACCTTCTCTACTATTGATTCCCTGTAAATTATTCTTTATTTCAGTTAGTGCCTCCTTCATTTCTGACTGGTCCTTTTTTATGCTCTTGAGGCCCTCTCTAAGTTCACTGAGGTTCTCACTAAGTCCATTGAGCATCCTTATAAGCAGTATTTTGAACTCAGCATCTGTTAGGTTGCTTAACTCCATTTCACTTAGTTCTTTTCCTGGAGTTTTGTTCTGTTCTTTCATTTGGGACCTGTTTCTTTGTCTCCTCATTTTGGCTGCCTCCCTCTGTTTGTTCCAATGTATTACTTAGCGAGAGGTGTGGGGCTAGCTGAGACCAGATGCTGCTTGTTTGAATGATTTCAGGAAAAGCTGAAGCAGGCTCCAAGACAGGCCAATCCTATGGTGAAGCAACTGGCAACAGCTTGGGTGGGCCTGAAAGTTGGGTGGGGCAGGGCCTCAGGGAATCACCAGGGCGGGGCCAACAGTGTGAGCCGGGTTGCTGGAGTCCCAGATATGGCGGTGTCTGCCGGCTCAGGAAGGGCTCACCAAAGGAACAAAAGCCTCTGATAGCACGTCTGTCCAGGTCGGTCCAGGAGAAAGCTGCCTCTCCAGCCTCACTCCAATGCCAAACAGCTCAGTTCTTCCCCATATGACTCTGGTGCCTTTCAGGCTCCCTCCCGCACGCTGGAGCCTGGAGGGTGGGAGTCCGAGTAAGTCCGTGCGCGGGCCCTTTAAGAGGAGCTGCCGGGGGCTCCAGCCGCCTCAGCCTCAGTTCCTGCTGGTTTTTCCAGCCAGAAGTGATGGGGACTTCTCTTCCTGGCACTGGGACCCTGAGCTGGGCACCTGGTGTGGGACGGGGACCCCTCAGTCCTCTGGGAGGACCTTCCCAGCCGAGGTATCCCAATTTTTATCCGCCACACGTGGGTGTGGGACCAGCCCGTCGCGCCTCCGCCCCTCCTACCAGTCTGGATGCGGCTTCTTCTTTAATTTCGTAGTTGTAGGACTTCCATTCAGCTTGATTTCAGGCGGTTTTGATGGTTGTTCTGTAGTTTAGTTGTAACTTTGATGTGGTTGTGGGAGGACGCGATACCGCGTTTACCTACGCCGCCATCTTGACCGGAAGTCTTCTGTGTCAATTTTTAGGTTGAAGTTTTAGGAAAGGAACAATTAAAACATTATTATTATAGCCCGGTTGGTGGGGCTCAGTGGTTGAGCATCAATCCATGCACCAAGAGGTCGCCAGTTCGATTCCCGGTCAGGGCACATACCCAGGTTGTGGGCCAAATCCCCAGTGGGGGGCATGCAGGAGGCAGCCAGTCAGTGTTCTCTGTCATTGATGTTTCTATCTCTCCCTCTCCCTTCTTCTCTCTCTCTAATATCAACAAAGGGGGAAAAAAAATTTTTTTTTTAAGACATTATTATTATATATCAGTTTTAGAAACCAGTCTCAGTCTTGAGAATAGATCAGTTCAGTTAAACAGTTGTCTCTCGCCCTGGCCAGTTTGGCTCAGCAGTTGGAGCGTTGGCCTACGGACCAGAGTGTCCCGGGTTCGGTTCCCGATAGGGGCATGTACCAAAAAAAAAAAAGAAGCAGTTGTCTCTCATTTCAGGAGGTGATGGTGCAGGTAACTCCCAAAGTTAGGCATATGGTACAAGCAGTCAGGTGTTTAATAAGAGGCATCTCTATGGAAAGAAAAGGAAAACAATGGTTAATGATTGAAGCAGACTATAATCCCAGTTTGAGTTCTGAAGGTTGACAGCTGAGAAGATTTCCAGATGTCTTGCTCGAAGCATCTTCAGATGGCATGAAGGCAGACAGTGACAGTCTGATAGATTTTACTTGTGTGCAGTGTGAATGTCTCTTGTGATCTTTTTGCAACAGACATGAAGACCATCCACATACGAGCCGTTATGGTGATTTCTCTGAGATTTATATCCAGTTGTTCCACTTTAGCTTGCATGGCTTTGGGAAAAGGGCAGTTTTGGTTCTCAATGATTCCAAGTCAAAGGAGGGGAGAAAAAATGGAAATATTAGTATGGAGAGTAATAGCCAGATATTGGAGGAAACTAGAATTCAGGATACAATCCAGTTTACAGGTGGGAACAAAACTTCAAAAAACAATGAACAGAACTAGAATCTAATATCCACAAAGGTGTATTACTAAAACATAATTTTTCTCTCTAAAATCACCCTTATTTTTAAAAAGAGATAGCCAAATTAAGACCAGTTTATTGGCGAAATAAGGCTAGTTTCAATAAGCTTGGCCTGTTATGTACACTGGAGCAGCAAGAATAGTAATTAACCGTATAGGCTCTTTTAAATCTGCTTGGAATTTTTTTTGTACTGAATCTTCAGATTGATCTTCAAAAGGCCTCTTGAGGCCCGAAAAGCCAAGGCAAGGACTTGCCATCAAATTCTGCCTATAATACCTATAGATTTGGGTGACGTCCTCTCTTTTCAAGATCTCCAAAATATCTTGAGGTTCCTGCACCTGTCAGGAAGTGACCTTCCTTACTGACCAGTAAGGCTGCTGGGAACCCTATAAGCAAGTTACCAGGCTGATATTTCCAAGGGTTTTGTTGGCTTCCATAAGTCAATCTTAATTCCTTAAAGCTGTCTTATCCTATGTGAGTCTATGCATGTTTCTCTCAAATATGACATTCCAGTCAAAGCCTTGGTAATATAACCAGTTCCCAATTGTGTCCTGTTGCAAGGAGACAGATTCTTTTTTTTTAAGAATTTATTTATTTTAAAATATTTTTTCTGTATTGATTTTTAGAGGGAGAGGGAGAGATAGAAACATTGATGAAAGAGAACATCGATTGGCTGCCTCCTGCATGCCCCTCACTGGAGATTGGGCCCACAACCTGGGCATGTGCTCTGACAGGGAATCAAACCGGCGACCTCTTGGTGCATGGGTCAACGCTCAACCACTGAGTCACACCGGCCGGGCAGGGGACAAATTCTTATTATGCAAACAATAATACTGCCACGAAGTCCCTGGCCAAGTAACTCAGTTGGTTAGAGCGTCATCCTGATACGGCAAGGTTGTGGGTTTGATTCCTGGTCAGGGCACATACAAGACTCTACCAATGAATGCATAAATAAGTGAAGTAACAAGTCAATCTCTCTCTCTTTTTCTTCCTCTCCCTCCTTCCCTCTCTCCAAAATCAACGAAATAATAATATTGCCATGAAAATAGGAATACTTACTGAGAGTTTCTGAATTCTGGAGGGATCATGTAGGGAGAAAAGGATAAATGTTTCCATTCTGCTCACAAAGGTATAATTTACCAAATCGCTCTAAGTCATAGGTAGCTTGAGAGAAAAGGTTTCCATATATCTGGAAAAACAAAAGATTAAAGAACCAGTAACATTTCAAACAAAAAGTCATGAAGATTATAACCATACTCATCAGTTCATTCAATCCCATGTTATTAGTTCTTGTTGATCTTGATCTTTTTAGCAGTTTTATGAACCCAAGTTTTCTTGGAGTTCTGCAAATCCTCAGTTAAAAGGTCTCATCAGCAATTTTATCAGAAACCTGTATTTTAGAGTGTAAGAGTCCTCTTCATGAATCTCTCTGAAGATAAAACATATTTACAAAAAGTATCAGAGTAAGACAATGACTCTCTGTAAATGATTTGATCTGATTACAATGCAGTTGACAAAATTTTGCTTTTCTCTGTATCATATTTTAAGATAACTAGAATTTCAAATGAAAACATTGTATTACAGGATATCGTAGATACTTATAAATTTTATATAATTTATAGAACATTTATTTTATTTTTTTTTGAAATGCTAATCAATTTAATCAAAGGACCCGGTGGGACCTTGTTCTGTATCCAAGATTAGCAATATTAACTCTCCAGTAGTGGAGAGCTGGAATCCTGCATATTTAGGCCCCTAAGTCACATTGCCCACTGGCACATAAAATCATCTGGAATCGGTCCTACGCTGGCAGGAGGTGGGCAGCTTTTTAATGCTTGCCATTTCGGAAACAGCATCTCATAGTTGTATATATATATATATATATTTTTTAATTTATTTTTGTTACAGATGTTTCTCTTTTTTCCCCCATTGACACCCTCCTCCCCCTCCCTCCCTTAGAACATTTATTTTAACAACAATAATTTATGCATACAATATAATTAATTATTTGACAGTGCTTCTCATGTAATTTTAGCATATCAAATAGGCCTAATTAGTTTAAATTTCTCCTTTTATAAAGAGAGAAATTTTCTTTGAAATGTTTCAGTGATCCTTCTGAAAAATCATAGTTATTTTCAGGTTAAGAAAAATTTTGAATTTTTGGGAAGCTTGTTAAATATATCAAAAGCTTTAAAATGCTTGGTTATGCCTGGCCAATATGGCTCAGTTGGTTGGAACGTCATCTCATACACTAAAAAGTGGTGGTTTTGATTCTAGGTCAGGGCACATACCCAGGTTGCGGGTTTGATCCCTGGTCAGGGTGCATGTGGAGGCAACTGATAGTTCTCTCTCACACTGATGTTTCTCCTTCCCTCCCTTCCTCTCTCTAAAATCAAGAGAAAAATAAAATAAAAACAAAATACACTTGGTTAAGTAGGCTCATAGGTCACTGTGAAACAATACTTATCTATTTAATCATGGTAACAATTGGATATCTCCAGCAAATGTAGAAAGTTAAAAGGTTGTAAGCAAAATTTAGCTTTATTAATATTAAAAAGGCATGCTTTATCTAAGGAATCAAAGACCTGATGATACAGGGCACAGGAAATAATTTTAATAAAACAAAATTTTTGCTTTCCTTCTATAGTCTCTTATTAGAGCATACCAATAGTACAAGAAGACTTTGTCCTTTTAGTAGATGAAAGAACATAGTTTTGTACACTATTGATGTTAAAGCTTTTTTTTTTTTTTTTTATCCTCACCCAAGGACAGTTTCGCATTTATCTTCAGATTGATCAAGAGGGAGAGAGGGAGGAAGAGAGAGAGAGAATCATCGATGTGAGAAAGACACATCAACTGGTTGCCACCCACACAACCCCAACCAGGGCCTGGGACAAACTGCAACCGAGGTACGTGCCCTTAGCGGGAACCGAACCCGGGTCTCCCTGGGCTGCGGGCCGACGCTCTAACCGCCGAGCAAAACCGGCCAGGGCTAAAGCTTATTTTTAAACTCTTTTAACAAATTCATTCAGTCTTATCCATCTTGATCATACACAAAATTGCTTTCCCAAGATTCCTTTTCACAAACCTTCTACAACTTTTTCTTGTCCCTCTTTGTTTCTTCTCACTCATTCAGAAATAACCAACTTATTTTAGGACAAATCAGTATCTTTCAATTCCTTTAAAAATGCATTTCCATACCTTATACCTTATTTTGCCAAAAACACATATTATTTCCTTCCATAGTGATTAGAATTTTTAGCCCTTAGAAACCTTAATTTCTAATGACAACTAAAAAGTAAGCAATTAGCATTCTTTAGATTGGCAATTTTATGAATACATTTCATAACCTCTAGAAACGTTATGTCATTTTTAGTGGCAAATATATCTCATATTTTTAGAAATACATGCTTCTTCAACAAAGCACAAAACATTTATTAACAGATTCAAATTTATATTTTGATTCTCTGTAATAAGAAGTCAAAAGTAGATAGACTTATTTAACAATTAATGTTTCAGTATATTATCTGAGTTAGAAATGATCTAGATAGTCAATGAATTTAACTTGACTCAGCATTTAACTTAACTTGGAAAAACTATAAGTTTTCAAGTTACCAAAAGATTTTGGGAAACTAAGTAAGCATACCATGAAACATAAATATTGCTAAAAAGTTTACCTAAAAACTTTATCCCATCTACATCTGTTTATTTTGTTCTCAATAATTATGTTTAGGTTACTTATGAAAATTTAATCATACTTAGTTGTTTTTCTTGCTGATACATTTTGCATGAACTTACTTGACAAATAAATCCAGGTTGAATAAAAGTATTGTGTAACTTAATGCTGATACTCTAAAGACATGCCTGTTTAACCCAACCAAACTCAACTCAGCTTTAATATCACATATTTTCCTAGATCATATGATCCTAAAAGGCATTTGGGTTAGTTTCTATCATATTTTTGAGAATTTTTTATATAAGTGCTTAATTCCTTTAAGCCAATTAGAAAGAGCTTTTACTAAGTCTTGTAATATCCTCCAGAGGTAGACATACACACACATATAGAGACAGACGCAACGACAGATACCTGATCGTTTCGTCTTAAAATTTCAGCAATGAGACAGGTACAATAAGGCAAAACCCTACTAACTTATAACAGTTGGAATAACAAGTTTATTTGTCCAGGTGGCTGAGGCTTTTTCTTAATGTTTGTGGAGAAGACTATTAAGATTTCTATTTCTCCTTTGCAAGGAGTCTTGGAGCCAGAGCAATTGTTTGTACTTTTTTTTTTAAAACAAACCCTCATTGCCTCCCCCCCCCTCCCCCCCATCTTAGGAATTGAGGATGATAAAGATAGGTGGACTTTGAACTTGTTTTAGAGTTACATTTCTGGTTTCACTAAGATTTGTAAAATAAGGACAGTTGCTCTCAATTCCCAAAGAATTGGGTTATAATTTAAGTGACGACATAGGTTAACCTACCCATCCAATTACATCTTCATAATTTGCTTCTTTCCTTCTGGGTACATAGTTTAATTTTAGCTTAAGGGAGGAGGCTTTAAAATTTTTTTTCTATCAGGCCCTGGATCTTTAGCTTCCAATTTTGCCAAATTTCTGATCAAAAAGTTATTCTTTCAAATATCCGGTTTCAGGCAGGAGAAACAAATTTTAAAGCACCTGCTCAGATAAGCAACATTATTTTTAGGATCCTTTTAGAGGTTGTTGTTGTTTTTTTAAGTCATTTTGTCTTTTAAAAGCTTCTGCATATCAATTAAAGAATGCATTTAATTACCCTGGAGAGGTTTGGAATTCTTTCTTTAAGGGAGGGCCCTTGAGGTGGACTTAAACAAAGTTTTTCCTTAATGGCCATTAGAATTTTTACTTTGGCTAAGTTGTTTTATTAAAAAGGCACAGAGGAGGGATCTAAATGTTTGTCCTTGTAACTAGTTAGAGTTCCTGAGGAGGGAACTTTTTAGAAAATCCCATGTTAAAGATAATTTCCCCTGAAAGCTGTCACAGAGGGACAAAATAGACAAAAGAGATGTTAAGGCTATCTTCGAATCATTTAATTTTTTAGAGGCCTCTAAATACCAGTTGAAAAATACCTCCTATTCAGCTTGTTTAACATTTCTAAGATTCTCTAATTGTGCACAATAAATATGGAATCTCGAAATATCCCCAGAGTGGCCATGTAATTCCAAATTGTCCTTCTTATCTGAAGTCCGTCAACACAAAATAGCAGATGATGGACCATAAATCCAGCTGCCATTTTAGAATGGTGCTGTCTCAGTATAACAGACTTAGAAAGAGAGTGGCCCGCTATAAAAACCATTATCAGAGGACCTAAGAATACAAGCTCCAAAACTCAGCTGAAGGAGGAGCTTCAGCACTGAGAGAGCCCACCGGTGGAATCCTGGAGCTGTTGGGAGATGGCAGCACAAAGGCTCAAGCAGGCACCTTGCTCAAATCCAACAGCGGCATCAGAATTGAAGTGGCATGTTCTTCAGATCCCACATTGGGTACCATATATGTTGAACAAACTCAAAGAGTCTGGAGGCTTTGCTAAAAATAAATGATAAAATTTATCCAGGGGTCTTAGGGTAAAGACCAGCAACAGAACCCAGAGTGTTTCGAAGAAGAAAGAAAAGCTAAGAGTTCTTATAGTAAAAAATACATTCTTGAGAAAAATCAGTCCTGCCTTCTTTGCCATTGGATTTATCCTAGATGGTAATCCTTTAGATGACCATTGGTCTGGATAAGGTATGTCAGGTGGTCTAGATACATGAATATTGTTTCTGTAGTCCTTCAGGGGGGTAATCAGGGCTATCTGGAGGTTTGATATATATATTTATATCAGTATTTATTTTATTTTTTATTTTATTTATTTATTTATTTATTTATTTTTATCCTCACCTGAGGACATTTTTTCATTTTTTGTTCAGACAGAGTAGGAGGGAGAGAGAGGAAGAGAGAGAGAGAGAGAAACATCGATGTGAAAGGGCCACATCGAGTGGCTGCCACCCGCACGACCAACCAGGGCCGGGGACAAACTGCAACTGAGGTACGTGCCCTTAGCGGGAACTGAACCCGGGTCTCTCCAGGCGGCAGGCCGACGCTCTAACCGCTGAGCCAAACCGGCCAGGGCTCAGTATTTATTTTAAAGAATATTGGGATCATGCTGAATATGTAGCTTTAAATTTTTTCTTACACTTCATATTACATAATGCTTCAAAAAACAAATTAAAATGACTGCAAAAGAACTATGTAGATGTACTCTAATTTGTTTAGTTCTTTTTTTTTTCTTGTTGGATATTAGGGCTTTTTTTTTTTTTTTTTTTTTTAATTTTTCCTGTTTTGTTCTCTGTCTTTAATGTTGCTTTTTCCCTCTCAGCTGGGAATGGTGCTGCCAGACCGGGATGCCGTTGACCTTGACAGCTGTTGGTGCAGGCAGGATGACAGTGTATAGTCCCTTCCAGGCCGGAGTTAGTTCCTGGGTGGTGAACTTCTTTACCCACATCGAGTCCCCGGGCTGGAAAGGGTGCACAGGGTCCGAGGTGGGCATAGGCAGGGCGTCGCAGACGTGTTTATGGACAACTTTCTGGGTGGACTGCAGGGCCTGCAAGAACTGTAAGAGGGCGAGGGGGAGCAGAGTGGTCCAGCTCTCACCAGTTTCCAAAGCAAACCTGGTTAAGGTTTCCCTCAAGGTCCCCCATGCTCTATCTGCCCGGAACTCTGTGGGCGGTAAGTAAAATTGAACTTCCAATTTATATTTAACCCCTTAGAGATATCCTGTGATATCTTTGCTATAAAGGCGGGGCCGTTGTCTGATCTAAGGGTCAGGAGTAGCCTAACCCTGTTACTTTATTACATCCTAGACTGTTATTCCATTACCAGGGGCAAGCTCTCCCTCTTTTAGTGTCCCTTTTCTTTTTTTCTTTTTATTTCTTTTGCATAATCCTTCTCTTTTTATTTTTTCCCTTTTTCACAATCCTTTTACAACTTGCATAGACTCTCTGCAACTTACACAATCCTTCTTCAACTTACACAGACCCTCTGCGACTTACACAATCCTTCTTCAACTTACATAGACCCTCTGCGACTTACACAATCCTTCAACTTACACAGACCCTCTGCGACTTACCTAGTCCCTCCCCTGACATGAACCTGAGAGCTTGCTCCATCTATCTGCAGTCTACACATTCCCCATTTTTCTTCTCAGTAGGAGGTTTCTGTCCTCCCTGAGATGCCTTAGGATACCCGCGTTATTGATTGACAGGTGTACCGCCCCACTCAAATTCCCCACCTAGCACTTTTCCCAGAGCAGGCCACGCCCAGCTGGCGCAGCTGAGCGCTTGGTGCCAGAAGCGAGAGCCCCTCAGGGCTTGCCCCCCTTCTCCCACCTCACTGGGTCATTGGAAAAACCGATATGAGTAGTGGTGTTTCAGCGGTGGCCCACAAGGGGAGGAGGGGCGCCAGGGGCTTTTGTTAGGAGAGGAAGCAGATTCTTGGAGGAGACAAAGTAAAGAATGAGAGTGGTTGGTGGGGAGAGAAGGAGTAAGGTTAAAGTAGCATGGAGTTTAGATAGAATGTCCCACCCTAACAAGGGAGTGGGGCAGGCAGGTAATGCAAGAAAAGAGTGGAGAAAGATATAAGGGCCTAAAGAACAAGTGAGTGCCTGGGTTGCCCAGAGTTGCAATATTTGGCCGTCAATTTCCACAACTGAAACCCCAGAGTGTTGAAGAGGTCCCCTGAACTTGGGGAGGGCAGAGTAGGTTGCCCCAGTATTAATTAAAAATGAAATTGGCCTACCTGCTACCATCAGAGTTACCCGAGGTTCGGAGTTCGAGATGACGGTCAGGGCGTCTGTTCCTGGGTACCTTCAGTCTTCAGCCGCGAGGCCAATCAGATCAAGGCCTGGATTGCCCGATCCGCCAGCCAGAGGAAGGGATGAGGACCGACTCTGCAGTCTGTCCGCAGTCCGACTTCCAGTGGGGCCCTCCACATTGAGGACATGGCTTAGGTGATGGTCGGGGGTTGGGGCACTGCCTCACTCAATGGCCAGTCTGATTACATTTAAAGCAGGGACCTGGGGGTTCGCTCTGCTGATCCTGGTGGGTGTCCTCCTTCTGTTCCCTGAAGGGGGTTGGCTGACCCCTTTTATTGGTGGGGGCTCTGATGGCAGAGGCAAGCATTTGGAATTCTGCTATTCTTTGCTGTTTAGTCTTTTTATCACAATTATTTCATAACTTAAAGGTTAGATTTAGAAGTTTTTGTTGAGGGGTTTGAGGGCCATTTTTAAGTTTTTGTCCAGGGCTGACTGAGAGAGAAATCTTAGGTTTAAAATGACAGTCCCTCCAGTTCCCGCTGCTTCCCTGGGGGGGGGGGCATTCTAAAACGGGGGCTGAGGTAGGGGACGATAGGGACCAGAGATGGATCCCGATCGTGTGTGAGGGAGTCATTTTGCGGGGGTAGAGGAGTCGAAACCCGAAGTAGGAGGCTCAGGGTAGGGTGGGGGCCCACAGAAGGGGCCAGAGGAGGAGACCCTGCCAGAGGGGCTGAGGGAGGAGGTGGTGGAGCGAGATCGCTGGGGCAAAGGAGGAAACAGGAGAAGTTAGCGGCTGTCTTCAGAGGGAGGTTTGGGAGGATTAGAGTGCAGCAGGAAGATTTGGGAGGGAGAGTAAGAGTCGCATACAGAGGGTTGTGTTGTGAGTGCAAAGGGGCCTGGATGTAAGGAACCTCAGACCATTTCCTTGCCTTTGACAGAAATTGTCTATGTTGGTAGAATGTCAAAAGTGCCATTTTAGGTTACTGTGACCCATTGTACTGAGGCCACACAGTGTTGCAGTAAAAAATGAGTCGCTTGGGCCGTAGGAGAGCCCTAGGGTCTGTAGAGTTTTTAGGAGACATCCTAGGGGTGTTGTCTCATGTTGTGGTGTGAGATGTTGCGGTCTAGCGGTCCGACGGATACACTAGAGGAAGAAGAAGGCGTCCCACTTCTCCCCTAGAGTTGACAGACGTGCAACTCACCTATTCCAGGCATCCCCAGATATATGGTGAGCTGAGGGAACCTGGTTCCCGAGGAGCGTGTCCCAACCAACGCTGGATTTTCGGAGGGATGATCACACAGCAGTGACTGAGAGCCAGGCTCTCTTGTCCCGGAAGGAGGATAACGAGACAGCCCGGAGAATCAGACCCTACCGGTGAATAAACACTCACCAGTGAATTAGTGTCCTGTGTTGATGCTGGATCGGCAGGAAAGGTTGGAGGTCCGGTATCCAGCTGAGGATGTGATCGATCCCGGTCCAACAGGAGGCCCGGAGGACTCCGGGGGCCCGCGGTTGCCCCCTGTGTGGGATCCTCACAGACCTCCCGGGTTTCGGCACCAAATAAAAGGTCTGAGCCAGCAGGAGATCACATCCTCAATGCAAGGCCAGTGTAGAGAAGGGAGCATTTTATTACACCAGTGGGCTGTTACACCAGCGGGCTGGGGGGGGTACAGCTTCCCCAAATCCTCAGCCCGAGCTTCCTTTGTTCTATGTTTATATAGGCACAAACCACAGAAGAAAAAACTACATTAAAAAAACCCCACATTCTCTTGGCACCGTGTAATTGGTGTCTGGGTTGGTACGAATTGTCTCAGAGGTAAGGAGTCTGCTCCGGCAGAGGTCAGGGCCATCGTTAATCTCTTTCTTCTCATGGTTCCTCTGAGTTTCTCAAGGCCTTCATTAACCCCTTATCTTTGGGTTTCTCAAGGCCCTTATGTTTACAAAAAAGAATCTGCCAGGGTGTGTACGTGCAGTAACTGAGGATCAGAATGGAGTTTAATTTTGTTAAAACATTATTAACTCTTTCACTCTCCTCAACTATTAGTATCAATAATTTTTTTCCGTTGGGGCTGTTTAGCTATTCGATGGGAAAATTTACCAGTGTGCTGCCTGCAGGTTCAATGCCAGGCTATTGATATCTTGTAATTTTAAAAATTATAACTTTGAGCCCTGGCCATTTTGCTGAGCAGTTGGAGCGTCGGCCCGTGGACCTGAGAGTCCCGGGTTCAGTTCCTCTAAGGGCATGTACCTCGGTTGCAGTTTGTCCCCGGCCCCAGCTGGGGTCATGTGGGTGGCGATCACTAGATATGTTTCTCTCACATCAATGTTTCTCTCGCTTTCTCTGCCTCCCTCTCTCCCTCCCGCTCTATCTGAAGATAAATGCAAAAATGTCCTCAGGTGAGGATTAAAAACAAAAACAAAAATTATAACTTTGAAAATATTGTTCTTTTTTGCACCTCTACTTTGATGATGTTTTTTATAGTGATCTTATCTCCATGGCCACTTTCCCAAAGATTATTTTCTGCTTTGCTTATTGTATCATTGAATATCTGCTAATCCTGTGACTGACATGTCTTGAATGGGATCCTCGGATAGCAGTGGTCATTCAATGGAACCTATTAATGGTCTTGGCTGCTGCTCAGTCTGCGCCGGCTCTTTTGGAGCTGTGATTTGTCTTTAATGCTACAAATTTCATTGTTTACATTGGGTCCTCATAGGACTTAAATTTCACCTGACCAAATTTATAAGGGAAAATGTTCATATTACAAAGTTTAGTATCATACCTTAAATTTAAAGCTCATTTGTGTTTTGGTTATGCTAGGTGGTTTGTATGAGACTGTGTTAGTGTTAGGTAATTTTTTTTTCATTGCTTTGCTTCTTACAAGCTTGGGAATAATTGATTCCTACTGGGTGAGGTCCCACTTTTCAAAAGGACTTTGATCTCAGCACAGATGCTGTTTCTGTGACTTTTGCTGTTCTCTTTCTCTTACTGGTTTTTTTATTTTTTTTTTCCTGGTTTAGAGGAAACTGGAAATAAATCCAGATTTTTATTCCTCTAAGATGACTGTGTCTTAGGAACACAGGGACAGAATGTGTGTGTGTGTGTGGGGGGGGGGGGGTCGTGGCAGCGGGAGCATCTCCATGGCTTATGATCTGTAATGTGCCTCTGTTGAGTAGCACGTGGGATACCCCACCACAGACATTAAGTGATTCCCCAGGCAGAGGAAGGAAATACACACCAAAGACGAAGGGGAAACATAATTGAGGGAGAAGAAGGGAGGACACATACATTTGGGAGAGTGTTGAGGGTCCCAGGGAAAGAACTGCACAGGATAATGAGAAATAGAGGCAAATTGATGGGTCAAGAAAATTCATGAAATATTGAGGTCTGAAGTTGTAACAGTTCTGTACACTTTGTGCTTTTTTCCTTCTCACTGCTCATTGTCCTTAGAAAAACAATGTCTCCCAAGAAATAACGTTCCAAACTTTGCTAGAGTGAGGATATTGTTACTGCAGGGTCTTGTTGGACTAATCAAGTTAAAACTACAGTTTTGGTGGAATTAGGTCAGTCTGAAGGACCCCTCTCCCCCAATACACACACTAAATTTCAGGAAAGAGTAAACTATGGCGACTGTGTTCTGCTTCTGTGACTTAAATAAATAATGGAATGACCATTGAGTGGTTAATGAAACTGATTTCTGTGTTGACCAGCGCTCTCTAGGTTTTCCACAGGTTTATCAAAGCCTTCTTGGCAGGAGAGAGGAGATACAGAAGTGGTCAGCAGTTACATATGCCCACATTCATGTGATGGTCGCAGTGTTAGTCCCAATGAGCCTTTGCATTAGGGTAAGCAGAAAGGCCATTCCCAGGTCAGAGTGTGATACCATGTTGGCAGAGAAGAGAAAGAATTCTAGTTCTTTTCTGAATCCCTGTCAGACCCCTGGGGAAATAAGAGATCTCTAAAATTATGGTCAAAATAGAGACCCTAAAGCCATTCTGATTCTGTATTTAAAAGTTTCAATTTATAATCACCTCCCTCAAGTGACACTCTCCCCACTCCCTCCTACTCCTACTGGGTTTAAGTCCCTACTCCTATCCAGCAGTCTGTTTACCACCTTTTCTAAAAATTGCTGTCCTTATTGTTTGTTTGTTTTTAACCAGTTACCCAAGAGAAGAGGATGAGCTGTATACATCTCTGTACCCCACTGCTTAGCACAGCGTCAGACACAGTCAGCACAGGCATGATGTGTGTTTGGTTGAATGTCACTCGGAAGGGTTCATTAGCTTACCTTCCTATTGGTTCCTAGGACTGGAAATCCTATGCAGGCAGTTTAGATTAGGCTGGGTTTTTGTCTGATTTATGAGCTGTTATAAAGTCATCTGGAATCACATTCCTTTCCTCCTTTCTGCTCTGCCTTTCTGAAGTGCCTACTTCATCATAAGACTGGCTCCCTCAGGTCTGCACATTGGCTGTCGGCAATTTTGTAGGACATGTCCTTGCTAGACTTTGTGTGTGCCTGTGTTAAGGGGAAGGGAAAGTTGGGAGAGTGTTAGGAGAGCCCCCAAGCTTTTAACTGATCAAAACACTACAGAACCAGTCCCAGTGGCCAAGGATGCCATTTGTGATTGGCTTAATCCTGGATTCCTTTGAATCAATCTTGATGCAAAAGGAAGGTAATCTGAATTGATTTAGGTTAGACTGGGCTCTCCCTGGAGCTGATACAGGATGAGCTTCCCTGAAGAACATGAACTGCAGGAAGAATGGATGGATACCTAACTGGAATTCTGACTACTGTTAAAGCGGGGATATGGTTGTTGTGTGGGCAACTAGCAATGTATGCTCATTTTAATTTAGATTTTTCTGGGGGCCCTTAATGGCTATTCTGTTCTTCATATAGAGTCATTTATTAATTGCATGTTATGAAAAATAAGTAAAATTTAGTACTTAGTATTTACTAAATTATTTACTGAGTATTTAATAATACTCAAAATAGTAAATTTTGGGTATGAGACTCTTCTCTATTAACTTTCTATTTAGTCAGGGATAGAAGACACTCAAATAGGTAAAAAATTAAATAGCAATACTGGAGATGGGTAACAGTACAAGGCAGCAAGATGACAGGTTATCACGCTGTTCATCTAGCATATGGACTTTGCATTACTCTTTGCAGAGTAATGCTTTTACTCTGGAAGTCATTGTGTTATACACTGCAGAGATAGAAAAGAGATAATAGAAAAAAGATGCTGACCCTTTGAACTTGAAGTCCAACCAGGAGAATGGTTAACAGGCTTGGAGGCTGGGAAGCAATGGCCTCCTTCACAGACACAAACCACTGAGGGCAGAAACCTATAAACACAAGTGGGGGTTCCTGGTGAGCCCTCCAGAGTCCCAGGAACCTGGATGGTCAGGGGAGATGCTCAGCCTCCTCTGTAGACAGCTCTGACCTCTGTCCAGTGATACTGAGCACACTGCTCAGCTGCTCAGAGCTATGGGTCTGGGGGAGCAACCAGATCACCCCAGTGCCCAGGACCGTGGCGGCCATTACACTCTTTGGTCGGTCACTGCTGGCAATGCTACCTGTTAAAAGACCCTGTGTGCCCCAACCCTGTTTATTGGAGGATTGGTAGTACTGGGTCAGCATCTGCTGATCTGACTTATAATTTATTAGACTTTGTGCCTTTTTCTTAGAGCTATCCAGTACATTTATGGACATTTCAGAGAATTAAAAAACAAAATAATATCCTGTTCTTCATTCAACACATTTATTGAGGGGCCTGCCTTGTGCCAGGCACTGTGCTAAGCTCTAGGGTCATGATAATGATTCAGAATTGACCTAATCTCTGCTGTCACAGCCTACAGTCTAGTGGGGAAGGTAGGCAAAGGCAAATGAACAGATAATAATAAGATATTTGCCAATTGTGATGGCGAGAAAGAAATAAAATGGGCAGAGCTGAAGCTTTGCAAGAGGTTTGAGGTACCTTTAAGGCATTTTATAAATGATCTCTTGGGTTGAAATTTTTTTCCTAATGATTTCCACCAATTAAATGCAAATAATTTTTATTCTTTGTTTCCTAGGTACATTTTTGGGTCCCTAATGAACCAAGGGAACCCTCCACCGTATTCGGGCCCTGGTCCGACGGCCCCGTACCCACCTTATCCACAGCCACCAATGGGACCTGAGGTCTACCCTCCAGGACCTATGGGAGGACCTTACCCACCTCCTCAGGGGTACCCCTACCAAGGATACCCACAGTATGGCTGGCAAGGTGGACCTCAGGAGCCTCCTAAAACCACAGGTACTGTGAACGGGGTGCATGTAGGGGGATATGTGGGTGTGTGTGTGCACAGTCCCATGTCACCAAAGGAAATGTTTGCCACTTTTTAACAGAGAAGAAACTCTGCCCTTTGTGTGCCATGGTTGACATTCTCAAGGCTTGGTGACTGCTTAGAGTGGATTCTTACCCCTGAGAGAACTTTCTCAGGAAACCTGAGTCAGTTCCGCCTACTTCCTCCATTTTTTTTGTTCCCTGTGGGGCTGATGACTTCCTGGCCGACGTTTTCCGTTTTCCGAGGGCACCTCCTAGAGCACTGGTGGGGGAAGGGAGCAGCTGGCTTCTTGCTCTGGCCATCAGTTTGATTTTTCAGGTTTAGCCTGTTGGGTTTATTTTATCTCAGCTCGTTGACCCTCAAGTCATCCTCTTGCCCCTGCTGTTGGGTTGGTTTTCTTGACTAATGTATTTTCATAACTATTTAACCTGCTGGCTGGTTTTCAGCTGGCTTGTGAGGCCTTGTGTGCTGGAACAGTACTACTCAAGGTTTGCTCTGCAACCGCGCTATGAGGAGAGAAGTACAGAAAGTGAGAGTAAACATTTAAAAACCTTTAGAGCAATTTGACTTTTTTTTTTGACATTCAAGCATGTGATCTTGCATTTTATAAAAACGATCAGTCTGTGAAGGGTTAGAAGGAGACATCTTGAGAAGCACTGTACTAGATGTCTTGGTGACTGCTGTGACTGTCTCATAACCTTTTGGTTTGCAGAATGGTTGCTCTCTTACAGTTCTTTCAGCTTAATTCTTCTTGAGTGTTTATTATGTGCCACGTGGTCTCGTAAGAGCTTTATATACATTAACATTTAATCCTTGCAGCAATCCTATGAGGTCATTCCCATTTTATAGTGAAGTCATTGAGGCACAGTGCAGAGTAATGATTTTGCCCAAGGTCACCCAGCTAGAAGTGGCAGATCCCAGAATTGAGTTCTGATAGTTTGCCTTAAGAATCTGTAACTGTAACTTCTTGTTATACTCTTGTCCCTCTCCTGTCTTTTCTGACCCACATTCATCTGAATTTAGGGCCTTAGGCTGCCTCAGAGATTATTCTATAATTTAACCCCTTACTAATCAAAAATAGTAACAGAATTGATGGCTTATTTGATTCCAGGATTTGAGGATTCTTTAGAATGGGCAGATGCCATAGAAGAAAAATATGTTTAAGAGGAATTTTGCACTCAATATGGAAAAGATAATACTTTTATAGTGTCAGATCAGAGGTTGTGTTAAGATTGAATAGATTTGAATACCTTTAAAAGATTTGGTTTATCTAGCCTTGGCCAGTTTGGCTCAGTGGTTAGAGTGTTGGCCCATGGACCCGAGAGACCCGAATTCGGTTCCTGCTAAGGGCACGTACCTCGGTTGCAGTTTGTCCCAGGCCCTGGTTGGGAGGCAGGCACTCGATGTGTCTCTCTCACGTTGATGTTTCTCTCTCTCTCTCTCCCTCCCACTCTATCTGAAGATAAATGCAAAAATGTCCTCAGGTAGGATTAAAAAAAAAAAAAAAAGGATTTGGTTTATCTTGAAAGAATAGTTTTACAATCCAAGATTCTGTTTTGCTGTAAGTTTTAATAACACATGCTTGGAAGAGTGCAGGAAGTATAACCAGTATAATCAGAGTAGTTGGCATCCAGGTCTGTGACATCAGAGGCGGATTTCTTCAAAATAAATTTCAGTTTCTGGGTTTTCTGCTTCAAGACAAGGTAACCCTGTGATAAATGAAGGAAGGCCACATAATGTATGATTCCGTTCATGTGAAATTCAAGAACAAGCCAAACAATTAGATGGTGATGAAGATTAGAATTGTGTTTACTCCTGGCTGTGGAGTAGGGGGTGGGGTTGGTAATTGATAGGAAAGGGCACAAGGGAACCTTCTGGAGTATTAGGAATATTCTTTACCTTAATCCAGGTGTAAACATTCTTTGAACTGTGCACTTACTATTTGTGCACTTCCCTATATGTTATCTGTCAATGAAAAGAAAAGTCAGCCCAACGTTTGAGTTACCCCGAAGATTCAGCCCAGGGCCTGCTGGTGCTGTCTTTCACCCGTAGCCCTCACGGTCTATGGCGTGTAGGCCATGTCTGGATTTGTATTGTTTATGCTGATTATAACTAGCATTCGGTGGATTTGGAACTTTATGGAGCTTGTCTAGAAAACATGCTTCCTGGGCTTGCTGGACTTTGTTCCCTCATACAGAATATACAAATTTCGTCGTCTTTGTTTATCTTTGGTGTAATTTAAGTATTACCTCAGCCTTTGGGGAAAAGAATATCTTCATTCTTTTTAGGATTAAATGGCTCTGTTTATCATGATTTCATAAGTGCAATGGAAGCTGTTTAATGTCCTTGCCCAGCTGGTGTGGCTCAGTGGTTGAGCATTGACCCATGCAACAAGAGGTCATCTGTTCAATTCCTGGTCAGGGCACATGCCCAGGTTGTGGGCCCGATCCCCAGTCGGGGACATGCAGGAGGCGGCCAATCGATGTTCTCTCTCATTGATGTTTCTATCTCTCTCTCCCTCTTCCTTTCTCTCTCTTTAAAATCAATAAAGGAAACAAAAACTTAAAAAAAAAAAAAAAAGCTGTTTAATGTCCTTTCCTATGGGATTTCTTTCTGTGTTATCAGCTTGTGAATTGTTAACTGCCGGGACCCATTCTGTACCTAGACATGGCAGGTGCTGCCTGATGGTCAAGTTCTTCTCTCACCTGAGGTCCAGGTTCTGTGAATGGGACCCTTTTATCCCCTCACTAAGGGATGCACCCTTCAAGGACCTTTGTATTGCTTCTGGGATCCCCAGTCAGAATCATCCTTGAGGCTTATAATCTGTGCCATGTCTCCGAGCTTTCTATGGGAATTTAAGGGTTTTTTTTTCCTCCACTGGATGATTTTAGATTTATCTACTACTGCAGATACCATCTCGCAAGCTGAAGTTCAAGTGTGTAGCCAGTTCTGTTAACAGCCATCCAGGTGGAAATGGCTTCTGTGTCAAACGAGGGAGGGTCTTCTTAGCAGTTCGAATTGGTGTCTGGTAATTCGTTTAGTCTGGTATTAGGACTTACCTAATACAGGTGTGTTGAATGGATGGGTAGGTGGGTAGATGGCTAACCGAAACAGACCTTCTTTGGTAGTCTGTTTATGGTTCCAAGTTCATTTTTCAGAAATTATAGTTAAGAAAAACCTTTGTTTTTCCTCAGGAAACCAGCTTTTTTGAAACTGTATGATTGGAAGCAGCAGGTGATTGTGGGAATAAGACTTCACAGAGAGCAGTATGTCAGGGGTCTCCTGGGGTGATTTTTAATAAAAATAATAACTATAACAACTAGTATTTCTTGAGCACATTGCCTGGTATTAGCCTTCTGTAATCTTTCCAACAACCTGGTAGCATTAATCCCATGTTACAAAGATGGAATCTGAGGCTCAGAGAGATTGTGTTTCAGTTAGCTATCATGGGATATCACCTCAAATTCAGTGGCTTAAAACAACAATCATTCATTATTTCTCATGATTCTGTGAGTCAGCTTCATGTGATCTCTTCTGGGGTCACTCGAGTGACTTAAATCAGCTATCAACTTGGCTGGTGCTGGAATGTCCGAAATGGCCTGACTCACACGACTGGGGTCTTGGTTTGCCTCCAGGAGGCCTCTGTGTGCACGCAGTCTCTCATCTAGCCCGAGCTTCTTTACGTGGCAGCTGCTTCCAAGAGGCTGAAAGTAGAAGCTGTCAGGCTTTGAATGGTTAGGCCCAGAACTGGCACAGCATTAGTTACTCAGTATTCTGTTGTACAAAGCAAGGCACAAGGCTGGCCAGATTCAATAGGAGGGGAAATAGATGTCATCACCATATCTTTTTTTTTTTTAATAACAACTTTATTGAGATGTAATTCATAAATCATACAATTCACCCACTTAAATGATATAATCCAGGGTTTTTAGTATACTCACTGAGTTGCACAACCATCACCACTGTCTAATTTCAGAACATCTTCATCACAACACAAAGGAACCTTGTACCCTAGCAATTACTCCCCATTTTCTTAACCCACCCCCTCCATTAATCTACTTCTGTCTTTATAGATTTGCCTGCTCTGGACATTTTAAAAAAATCTTTATTGTTGAAAGTATTATAGATAGTCCCCGTTTTTACCCCCATGGACCCCGTCCTCCCCACTCCCACCCCCCTCCTGCCTTCCCTACACTATTGTCTGTGAATTCTGGACATTTCTTATAGAGGGAATCATATTATAATATATGATCTTTGATGACCAGTTTCTTTCACTTAGTATAATGTTTTCAAAGTTCATCCATATTGTAACATGTATCATTCTTTTGTACCACCAGTTAATATTTAATTATATGGATATACCACATTTTTATTTATCTATTTATTAGTTGATGGATCTTTGGGTTTCTACTTTTTGGTCATTATGAATAATAAATAATGGCTCTTATAAACATTTGGGCAAAATAAACTCCATGTCACTAAGAAGAGTGGCATGTGAATTCAGGGTGAGAGGAGTTGCTGATGACCATCTTGGCAGACAGTATACAGCATTCCACTCTTTGCTCTCAACACTTTCACATCTCCATGTACAAAATATACCCACCCCCTCCAAGACCACCAGAGGTCTCATCCAATAGCTACACCGGCTTGAAGTCCAGGATGTCATCATTTTAGTAGTCTACATGTAGATAAGGCCTCTAACCTGCCATCCCCACTCTGCTCCAAGCTGCATGTTCCTGGAGATCAGACAGAATATCACCTCCTCCACGAAGCTTTCACTTACCTATCCCACACCTCCAGTAGAATTTACCACCCTCTTGTTTCAGTGGCACTCTATACAGACGTCTTTCAAAGCACCTCCTCTCTCCATATTCACTTAGTTTTTGTGTTCTGTCTAGTTTACGTCCTTCGTGTCTGAATTCAGTTATCCTTGCTCTTAGCTGCCTTAGTTAAGGCTTTCACCATTTGTGTTAGTCAAGACTCTTAAGGCTGCAAGTGACAGAACCTCAGCCTTAAATATTAACCAACAACAGAGGATCACAAAGAGGACTGAGAAAAGCCTCCAAAATGATAGATAGTGACCAAAACAGACGAAAATAGGGACTCTGAGGGAACAGAGACCATGCAAGGAACAAAAACCCTGCTACAAAAAAGGTAAAAAACCTCTAACATTCTTTGACATATAGGAAGATAAATCATGTTGAAATAAGAGTAGGGATGTATAAAAAGAAACTCAGGAAACAAAAGCACTTGCCAAGAAGAATGTGAAACTGACCTCAGCCCAAGAATTAAGTCCAAGAGACCTATTTGGACAGCCAAATCTTGCCAAACCGGAATTTAAGGCTTTTTGCCGTAGGTGGAAGTTTGACATATGTTTTGGTTATCTATTGCTATATAACAAGCCACCTCAAATCTTAGAGATTCTGTCATTTGGGTAGGGCTTGGCAGGACAGCTCTAGCTCTGCTCACCATGGCATGTACTGGGGCTGGCACATAGATGATAACCAGTGTGCTGGGTTGAATGTGTGTATTTTCTACACTCAAATGAGATTTATTGGCTTTATATTTATAGCATTTCCAAAGGGGTACTATTGGCTTATCTTACACCTGCAATACAGAGGCAGACACCTTGTGGCTTGGCAGATGCTTCAGAAGGGAGAGAGGGTGGGGAACATGACGGCAGTGTTACTGCCTGGGGTGGGGGGTGGTCAGAAGAGACTCATTACCCATGCTGAGACACTGTTATCTGGTGTGTGTTCCATACCCATCTCGGGCTTCTCCACTCATATTGGCTTTGTTTGACCCTCTCATTTCCCTTGGAGGTTTAAGTTTAACCATATTCTGTCAACAGTTTCAGTTTCAGTGAAATCGTGTACTTCTGATTCATATAACAAGAAACTGTTCTTTAAAAAAAAAAAAAATCAGCCCTGGCTGGTTTGGCTCAGCGGTCCAGAGAGACCCAGGTTCGGTTCCCGCTACGGGCATGTACCTCGGTTGCAGTTTGACCCCAGCCCTGGTTGGGTTGTGCGGGAGGCAGCCACTTGATGTGTCCCTTTCATGTCGATGTCTCTCTCTCTCTCTCTCTCTCTCTCTCTCTCTCTCTCTCTCTCTCTCTCTCTTTCTCTCTCTCTCTTCATCTCTCTCCCTCCCACTCTATCTGAACAAAAAATGGAAAAATGTCCTCGGGTGAGGGTTAAAAAAAAAATCACATGTCTGGCATCTCTCTTTCCTCCTGCCTCCATGTGGCCCTTCATTGTGGCTGGCTTGGGTCTCCTCAGAGCAAGACAGCCTCGGGTAGTTGGGCTCCTTCCATGATAGAGTGCAAAAGTGGAAGCTGCCAGGTCTTTCTTAAAAAAAAAAAAAAGAAACAAAAAGATTTTTATTTAACTTCTAATTTTGAAACAATTTCAGGCTTACAAAAGCATTGCAGAAATAGTACAAATAACTCTACCTTTCACCCAGATTTCTCAGAAGGTCACTTCCGTCACTGTTATTGGTAAAGCAGCCATAGGTCTGGCTAGCCTGTGTTCGAGGCGAGGGGAAATAGCCTTCACTCCTTGATGGGGAGGCAAAGCCACATTGCCAAAGGGCATATGGTTGGGAGACCTTTGTGAACACTACCGCAGTCCCAGTGGTGTGAGGTGAGCTCCTGTTCAGTGAAGCATTCTAAAGAACAAAACTATTTCTAGGTTCTTGTACAAGTGCCATAGTAACAGAATTGTTTAAAGTTAAAAATTAAACACAACAATATCTTCAGTCTCATATCAGAAAATAGGCAATCTGTCTTTTTAAGGAACATTCTGTGAATTGGTTAGAAAGTCATGAAAGAAGAGGTCTTTTAATTCTGTCACCAAAATTAAAAAGACTCCCACTCAGATACCTTAAATCCTCAGAAGTGGGAGAGCCCTCCATGATCACCCAGGCTAATCACCATTCCAAGCTCATGGCAGACATCACTAGTCAATTGTGGCTCTTTCTGCTCTTCCCAAATGTGGCTTCCAGCACTATGAATAGACTTGAATTGTTAGGTAAGAGGAAACCATTTACTATTCCTGCTAGGCTAACTTCCTCTTTTTAGAGAGATTCAGAGTGAAGCCCTGAGAGGCTTAGTGAGATTGGGCTAGGATATAAATCCTGATTCCAAGCTGAGTGAGTATTTCCTCCTTGCCTTGCCGCTGTAATCCAGCACAGATTCTACAGCGATTATCCAACACCCACCAAAGGAAAACACCTTTTCAGCCATTCCCTCTTCTGTCTCCCCTCCCCCCCAAACTCACAAAAACCTGGTGATTACAGCAGGGAACCAGTTTCCTAGTAAACAGAGGTAAGTGGAGTGTGATCGAGCTTGATTCAAATCCCCCTAACCCTAGCACCTGGCAGGTTCCTTAACCTCCCTGTTTTTTTATTTTTTATTTTTATTTTTATGTTTTTTGTTAATCCTCACCCAAGGGTATTTTTTCCCATTGAATTGGAGAGAGAGTGGAACGGAGGGAGGGGGAGAGAGAGACAGACAGAGAGAAACAATCCATGTGAGAGAGAGACATGGATTGGTTGCCTCCTGCACATGCGCCGACCAGGGCCAGAGATTGAACCTGCAGCCCAAGTCCATGCCCTTGTCTGGGAATTGAACCCGTGGCCTTTGGTGCACTGGCCGACACTCAATCCTCTGAGCCACACTGGCCAGGGCACCTCCCTGGTTTTTGAGGGTACCTGCCTCCCCTAGTAAACTTCACGAAGGCAGTTTTTCCTCTCCTTCACCGCAGCTACCAGGCATCTAGAACAGTGCTGGCACAATGTGTATGCTCAGTAACTATGTGTTGGATGAATGGAAATATCACCGTTTCGAAAGGTGGTTGTGACTTCATGTCAAGTATCTGGTCCCTCTCCCTTTGGGACCCTTCCCTTACTATTTCACTCTTTTGAATCCAGATATGGTTTTATACATGCTCTTCTGGGTTAGGACTGTGATATCTGGCGACAAATTGATTTAAAATAAATTCTACTTCAACAGAGTCCTTGGGATGCCCCCATGGAGAGCGAAAGCCCAGTTGGCCCGGGTTTCTAAGCCTATAGTTGGGGAATTAAAAGTGACCCTAGCCCTGGCCGGTTTGGCTCAGCGGTTGGAGCGTCAGCCTGCGGTCCAGAGAGACCCGGGTTCGGTTCCCGCTAAGGGCATGTACTTCGGTTGCAGTTTGTCCCCGGCCCTGGTTGGTCATGCGGGTGGCGGCCACTCGATGTGTCCCTTTCACGTCGATGTTTCTCTCTCTCTTCCTCTCTCTCCCTCCCACTCTATCTGAACAAAAAATGAAAAAATGTCCTCAGGTGAGGATAAAAAAAAAAAAAAAAGTGACCCTATTATGATTCTTTGTAATTTGAAGAAGCAAAAGCAGAGTGCCTGCTCCAGAGTGCCCTGCTGGGTCCCTGGCCAACCAGTAAGAAGTTAGGGGCAGCCTCTCCCATAGTCCACTGTCATAGATGGGGAGGGGGGGATAGAATGGCACGTTTCTCCTTCTGCACACTTTCTTGGTGTCTGACACTGCTCTCATCAGTCAGCATGAGGATAGAAGAGGAAGGAATTTAATGGTCTGGCATCTCTGGCTAATTGACTTGAGGTATAGAATTACAGCTTGGCTTGTTTGAGCCTTTCATGCCTTTCTTCATCAGAAACCCCGATCAGGCATTTTCATTGCCCTGGGAAGCCTTTCTAGCATCAAGTCCAGCACAGTACCTTTTTTCTTTGCCAGGTATCAGATGACAGAATGTCCCAGCAAGAACGCTGCATGGTGCCACCAAAAGCTGCATTGGCTTAGGAATCTAGGTTTAGTTTCTCCAGTTCCCTGGGCTTCTGTTTCCTTGCCTGTGAAACTGGGATTACAGGAATGTGGTGAAGAGTAAAGTAATATGCCTTTGACAGTTTATGGCACCTTGATGGACACTGAGGAAGTTAGTACCCTTTCTCAGCCCACAACATTTTTCTGAATTTTTGCTTGTGGGTGGATGGGGGTGGTGAAGACCGGAAGCTCTCATGTGAAAGGTGGCGAAGACAGTGACTGAGGGTCATTCCCCATCTGCCCTGAGAATTCCCACTGGCCTGAGGCAGCTGTGGGGTGGCCCCAAAGTGACCTCATCTGCTGTCATAGCCACATAACTGGATTCCCTCCTCGTGCTGTTGACCCTGCCGTTTTCTACCCAGACCCCCTCATAGCTTCCCGTGTCACTCCGATTAAAAGCCAGAATTGTGCCCTGGCCGGTTTGGCCCAGAGGTTGGAGCATCAGCCTGTGGACCAGAGAGTCCTGGGTTCGATTCCCGCTAGGGGCACGTACCCCCCCCCAAAAAAAGAAAAAGCCAGAATTGTTATGGTGTCTAGCACAGCCCTTATGAGTAGGCTGCCCCGCTATGTTACAGAACCCAAGTTTGTGTGCCTGACACTTCGAAAGGCCACAACTCAAAACATCAGAGTTTGGAGTAAGGAAACGTTTATGATCGAGAAGGCACCAACTGAAAAGATGGGAGACTTAATAGTGCCTCAGATCTCTCTTGCTCCCTGGACTAGGTTAAGGGTTTTCAAGGGGTTAGATGGACCAGGTATGTGGAAGCACTGGTGGGGCAACTGTTAATCGGAGGACCTTGGAACTTAGCCGTTTATGGTAAAGGGCATCAGCACTGGATCTTTCTGGACAGTGGACCCTTCACTTCTGAAAGGGTTCTGGTGATGTCCCAGCCCTTTGGTTCCCTGTATGTGTGTGTGTCGGCGAGGGGGGGAGGGAGGGAACAGGTGGTGAGACTGGTTCCAGGTGCAGCTGGAGGTCAAAGTCCTCTTCTCTGCGCATGCTTTGGCTGCATGACATGCAGTTTTGGTCCCGTGTGTCTGAAAAACAACTCAGTATCCTGTTAAACAGGACAGGTCCATTTTGAGCCATTTCTGCGGTTATACCTCCATGCTCTGCCCACCTTCACAGGCCGCCCTGTTCCCTTTCCCTCTGCCTTCCGCTTTCCTCAGCAATCTGCAGCTTCTGTCCTGTTTTGATTCTTGCTCAGCTGTCACCTGGTCAGGGAGGCCTTCCATCCACCTCCGCACTCCCTCCGCCCAGTTAATGTCACACCCCTCTTGGCTCTCTGGCCCCGTGCTTCCCACCTCTTTTCCCTACTTAACATATAGTTTACGTGTTCCTTGGCTGCCTTTTTCCTCCCATTGGAATATAAGCTCCTCGTAGGCAGGGGCGTCTGTATGTTATTCCACTGCTTGATTTCAAGGAGTTGTCGAATGGTTGAGTGTGCCCTCCCCAGCATCCCCTGCCTGCACAGGTGTTGTGTGAGGCCTTCTCCTTCAGGCCTTACCTTGGATTCCTTTTCCTCCCGGCCTCTGTCAGAATCCTGCGAGTGGCCCTAAGGAGCTGCTGCTCACTAAGGTCTTGCTGTGTGTCAGGCCTGGTGCTGAACACTGTATATCCTTCATCGTTTAATTGGCATGACAGCCCTATGAAGTGGGTCTTACTAAAGAGAGTTTGCCCAAGGTCAGAACTGGGGAGGGGCGGAGCAAGCATTCTGATCCGTGTGTGACCTGGGCCTGTTCTCTGTGACGACACTGCGACCGAGGCCCCCTCTCCAGCACAGGCGGCCTCACCATGGGCCACCGCTGCCTTCAGATCTGCCTGAGGCCTGCTGGGCGTGCTCTGTGCCTCCTGTGCTTCTTCCTTCTTGGCCGCCTAGTTTATCCTGAGCTCTGCCTTCTTCATGGCAAGAGTTGACCTCTTGCCAGATACTCTGTATCTTAACCTCAGTTTATCTTTGTTCAATTCATTTCACCTCCATCCGTCCTCTTGCATCTTAGCACATAGCCTGGGACATTCATTTGAATATTCTAACGCCCCAATTTCATGGAATTCCTTGGAAAAGTGCCTTATATCTCACGTGGGCCTGGGCCAGCACCTTTAAGAGTTTAGCCAGGCCAGTCAGAATTTAAAAACTTGTGGTGTCTGACCCAGAAAGTAGGTCTGGACACAAATACTCTGCTGTGAGAAAAGAGACCAGAGCCAATGGCCACAGGAGGGAAATCTAGAGGGGGGAGAAGATGAACAAGGAAGAAGTAGGAGATGGAGACAGTACAGTTCCCAGACCTAGCACAGTAACTGGTAGGTACTAGGGCGTCCAGAAAGATCTATTGAAAGAATGAATCCTCAGGGCCTGTGCAGATGAAAGCACAGGACCTGGGGACAAATGGGAGAGTGGGTCTGATCCAGCCCGAACTTGGCCTCTCAACTAGGAGAAGACGGGCTGCTTACGGGGTCCTCCTGGGATTTGTGGCTCTTGACAAGGGCTCTGGCATCAGCTGTATCTCTCCGCCTTTCCCTCCCTCAGAGAGGGCAGGCCTTCATGGCTCACTGAGCTTAGAACTTGCTGATCCTTGCCTGGGGATGGGGGTGGGGGAACTGCCCCTTCTTACTTTTGCAGTGTTCTTTTGGTTTCCGTGTCATTTGGAGGCTTTGCTGCTGGCCCGGGTTTCTCCGTTATAGGTCGGAGGTTTTAATTTACCTGAGGATGCAGAGGTTTTGCTGGGAGCAATTTCTCACTTAACCCTTGAGCATGCCAGAGTAAAAACTCTACATGTTAAGGACTTAAACATTTCTTTTGCCATCCTTAATAATTTTCTATTATTAGAATAAAGGCCAACATTCCAAAAGGCACTGAGGCCCTTCATGGTTTGCCCTGCAACCGGATTCCGCTTAGTTCCTCAGCCTCATCAGGCCCTCCTCCCACAGGACTTTTGCAAATGGTATATTCTCTGCATGGCTTCAAAGTTTTTTCATACCTCTCTTGACTCAGTAAAAGTACCCCTATTAATCCTTTCCATCTTACTCATGTGTCTCTTCAGTGACATTGAGCGGCGCCTTCCACGCCCCCGTCCGGCTCAGCTTTCCTGTCCTTCAGAGCACTGCCGTGGCCTGTCATTTTACAGTCTTGGCTCTCATATAGAATGAGGTCTCCCTACTCTCTGAAGGCTCCTTGATAGCAAAGACCTTGTCTAATTCGACCGATCTCTTGATTCTTTGGTAACTACATGTGGCGTGATTAAAAATGAAGCAGAGTTTAGAGAGATGCAAGAGAGAGGACAGGGCAAGATTCTGGAATAAGCTTTTTCAAGTTGTTAGACTCTGCACGTGAATTTGCAGAAAACACTGCACTGTTGTTCCCTCCCTCACGTTACTCATTATTTTTGGTCTGGGATCTGAGCAGCATATTCATTGTGTATCGGGCTGGCGCACTGTTATAATGCTGGCAGTCACAGACACGTGAATCATCAGAACCTATGTTACAGGATTAAAGGGGTCCGTTTGCCTTTGTACATCAAAGCCCAATACAACACAAACCAGAGCTTGGAGCGAAGGAAGTAGAGGTTTATTAGTTAAGGAAATGGTACCAATCCTAGAGACACAGATAAGCTGGCGCTCTAAAACCTGGCTCCCCGAAGGCCTGCATGGAGACAGATTATATACAGGAAAAGTGATGATTAAGGGAGTTGGGGTTGTGGGCTTTACTGAATGGTTGGGGCCAGGGCAGGGAGTAGATCACCATATCAGGTCCTGATATCAGCCATGGTAGTCGTTTTGTCTAGTTTCGTGAGGGTGTGGTCCACTTTCATGGGCAAGGGGCTTAACACAATCGAGATCAAGCTATTATCTTTAGTTTGACAGAAACTCTGTTTCTGTGGTCTATGGACCTGAGACTTTGTTCTTATGACAATTTGATGCTGATGTCGTAAGGGTTTAGTGATAACAGGAGTAGATGGACAGAAATGAGAAAGGGTCATGTTATATAAATGGAGTTTCTGTGAGGTTGCACCGAGAGATGTAGCTTTGGGTCATTCTTTCCTTCACTGAGTGTGAGCCCTCTCTCTCTGGTCCTGAAATGTAGTAATAGCACCCATTGGAAACTTAAAATTCCCCTCGTAGTCCAAATACCCCATTATCTCAAATCATTTCTGTGTTCTTATTTCCTAGGCAGTTCTTGCGTCCATGCACATGTCCATTGTACCTGGCTGCCGTTGTAGTGTAGACACATGTTGTCTGTTCTGTTTTTCCCCCCACTTTGTCATAAGCAACTTTCCCATAGGGCGGGGTTTCTCAACCTCAGCACTAATGATATTTGGGCTAGATAATTCTTTTTTATTGGTGGGAGGGGCTGCCCTATGCATTGTAGGATGTTTAGCAGCATCCCTGGCCTCTACCCACTAAATGCCAGTAGTTCTGCTCAGTTATGTCTATCAAAAATGTCTCTAGACACTAGGTGACCGGAATCACCTTCCTTTGAGAACCACTGCTGTAGAGTCTTCATAATGAAAAATTTAAGCTGGCCATTGCTTTTGAGTCCAGTGGAGGACAAGGCCTTCCTAAGTGGCTTCATCAAGAGCTAAAAATTCATGACGTTTTCTGGTGGCCTGCCCAGAAAGACGGCTCTGGGAACTCAGAACTAGAAAGAACTCCCTCTTAGCTCTGACTGGCCAGGCTTTGTTTCTGAGACTCTTTGCAGGCTGGGACTAGAGAATCTGGGTGTTTGATACCAATTCCTAGATTAAAACCAGCAGAACAAGAAGAGTTTGAGGCCAGTGGCCCAAGTTTTTAACATTTAATATTAACTGTTAATTACTAAATAGTTAATAAACACTAGCTAAATAATAGAACTAATACTTAAATAGTTACTGTGTGTCAGGCACTTTTATATATTAATTCACTTAGGCCTGAGAATCACCCTCTGAGGTCTCTTCTTATCCCTGTCCTAGAGATGAAGAAACTGAAGCAGAGAAAGGCTGACTTGTGTTAGTTCATGGTCACACAGCAGGAAGTGGTGGAGCTGAGACTCAAACCCGCCAGTTTAGCCCCCAAACCCGTGTTTCTCAATGACTGTCACTTACTGAGCCCCTATTAATGTGCCTGACGCTGGGCTGAGAGCTCTATGGGCATGGCTTCAGTTCTCGCAAAGAATCGAAGTCCTTCAGGGTAAGTGGTATCATCCAGATTTTACAAGTGTGGAACCAGAGTGTCAGAGAGGCTGCAGTGTCTTGCCCATGTTCCCCCAGGTGTCTGACCCCAGAGCCTGACATGCTTCCATGTGTCATGTGGCCTCTCATGAATGAGTAAAAATATTCATTAAAAAATTTTTTTTTCTTTATTGATTTTAGAGAGAGAGGAACGGGGAGGGAGAGAGATAGAAACATCGATGAGAGAGAACATTGATTGGCCGCCTCCTGCATGCCCCCCACCGGGGATTTGGCCCACAACCTGGGCATGTGCCCTGACCGGGAATCAAACCAGCGACCTCTTGGTGCATGGGTCGACGCTCAACCACTGAGCCACACCAGCCAGGCATGAGTAAAAATATTTTATAATTTCGCCCTGGCCGGTTTGACTCGGCGGTTAGAGCGTCGGCCTGCGGTCCAGAGAGACCCGGGTTCGGTTCCTGCTAAGGGCACGTACCTCGGTTGGGGTTTGTCCCCGGCCCTGGTTGGTCGTGCGGGTGGCAGCCACTCGATGTGTCCCTTTCTCGTTGATGTTTCTTTCTCTCTCTCTCTCTCTCCCACTCTATCTGAACAAAGAATGGAAAAATGTCCTCTGGTGAGGATAAAAAATATAAATATATATATATATATTTTGTAATTTCATCTTTCTTTTTCCCTTGGAATCACCACTCACTCATTCAATAATTGTTAAGTGCCAGCTAAGTGCTTTCTGCAATTTAGTGCCAGGTGCTACATATGTTACCACTTCTAATTAGATCTTATTCAGGTGCTCTGTGTACACTATCTTATGTAATCCATACGGCAGTCCTGGTGGTTTTGCATTTTAGGGATAAGGATACTGAGATTCAGAGATGAATTAATTTGCCTAAAGTCAGGTAGTAACTCACTGAGCCATGAATTGAACCCAGGTGTGTCTGATTTCAAATTGTATGCTTAACTTTTATGCTCTTTTGTATTCCATTAGGGAATACCCTTAAAATACTTCAAAATTTGCAATGACAAGCACTGTTAACAGCGATAAAGAAGGCAGGCTCTAGGAGTAAGACGTTCTCTCTGGGGACACTCCGTTGCAACTCTTCCTTTCTTCTCACAAAAGCAGAGATTGGTCTTTAGTGAATGTACTGGGCTCTTAGCACCAACTTGTACTCTCATCCACAAAATTCAGTCTTTAACTTGACAGTGTGCTCAGGTATGCCCAGCGCTTTGATGAAGTCCCTTGGTGACTCAGGCCTTATGGACCTGAGGGTCATGAGGACACTGGGGGACTGTAGGTTCCTAGAGATGGCCTCAGATTTTTCCATCTTCTCAGATAGAGTTACAGTCTGTTTTAGTCAAATACTTTATGCAAAACACTGTTTTGCTTTTCAAAAGCCTTGGCCTGCCCAGCGCTCAGGGGTAATGGAGTATGAAGAGGCGACTAGTCTGCAGATCCAGTTTGCTCAGCTGGCCAGTGGGATGTGCCTGGCACCTGCTGACTGGGAGCAGGCTGGGTCGGCCAGACCTGGCTGGCCCCGGGAAACACAGGCCGGTTTGCTTCATTGTTCTTCTTAGTCCCCTTGCATCCAGTGCAGCCTTGGTTTTCTGCTCTAATACTACTTTTACTGAGTCTCAAAACATGACACACACCTTCCCTTCATTTTTCACATAAGCTTTTATTTATTTATTTATTTTTAAGCTTATCTTTGTTGTTGAATGTATTACAGATGTTCCTCTTTTTTCCCCTATTGACCCCCTTCCTCCCTGCTCTTGCCCCCCTTCTGCCTTTCCCCACATTGTTGTCTGTGTCCATTGGTTATACATATATGCATAGAAGTTCTTTGGTTTATTTCTTCCCAGCCCCTCACCCCCCTTCCCTTTGAGGTTTGTCAGTCTAACCACCAATTTGTACTTCTTAATCCCTCCACATTTTTCACCCATTCTCCCAACTCCCCTCCCATCTGGCAACCAACAAAATCTTCTCTGTATCTATGAGAATGTTTCTGTTCTGCTTGTTCATTTTGTTTGTAGATTCAATTGTCAATAGATATGTATTTATTGCCATTTTGGTTGTTCATATTTTTTATCTTCTTTTTCTTCAAGAAGACCCTTCAACATTTCATATAATACTGGTTTGGTGGTGATGAACTCCTTTAGCTTTTTCTTATCTGGGAAACTCTTGATCTGTCCACTGATTCTAAATGACAGCTTTGCAGGATAGAGTAGTCTTGGTTGTAGGTTCTTGCTTTTCATCACTCTGAATATTTCTTGCCACTCCCTTCTGGCCTGCAAAGTTTCTTTTGAGAAATCTGCTGACAGTCTTATGGGAGCTCCCTTGTAGGTAACTAACTGTTTTTCTCTTGCTTCTTTTAAGATTCTCTCTTTGGCCCTGGCCGTTTTGGCTCAGCGGTTAGAGCGTCGGCCTGCGGTCCAGAGAGACCCGGGTTCGGTTCCCACTAAGGGCATGTACCTCAGTTGCAGTTTGTCCCTGGCCCTGGTTGGTTGTGCGGGTGGCAGCCACTCAATGTGTCCCTTTCACATCGATGTTTCTCTCTCTCTCTCTTCCTCTCTCTCCCTCCCACTCTATCTGAACAAAAAATGAAAAAATGTCCTCAGGTAAGGAAAAAAAAAAAAAAAGATTCTCTCTTTGTTTTGAAACTTCTGCATTTTGATTATGATGTATCTTGGTGTAGGACTCTTGGGGTTCATCTTGTTTAGGACTCTCTGTACTTCCTGGACTTGTATGTCTGTTTCCTTCACCAAGTTAGGGAAGTTTTCTGCCATTATTGTTTCAAATAGGTTTTCAATTTCTTGTTCTCTCTCTTCTCCTTCTGGCACCCCCATGATGTGAATGTTGGTATGCTTGAAGTTGTCCCAGAGGCTCCTTATACTGTCTTCATTTTTTTGGATTATTTTTTTCTTTTTGCTGTTCTGATTGGGTGTTTTTTGCTTTCTTATATTCCAAATTGATGGTTTGCTTCTTAACTTTACCTACTCTACTATTGAATCTCTGTAAATTATTCTTTATTTCAGTTAGTGCCTCCTTCGTTTCTGACTGGTCCTTTTTTATGCTCTTGAGGCCCTCACTAAGTTCATTGAAGTTCTCACTAAGTCATTGAGCGTCGTTATAAGCAGTATTTTGAACTCTGCATCTATTAGATTGCTTATCTCCATTTCATTTAGTTCTTTTCCTGGAGTTTTGTTCTGTTCTTTCTTTTGGGACATGTTTCTTTGTCTCCTCATTTTGGCTGCCTCCCTGTGTTTGTTTCTATGTAATAGGTAGAGTTGCTATGTCTCCTGGGCTTCCTAGGGTGCCTATTGTAGTAGGTGTCCTGTAGGGTCCAGTGGTACAGCCTCCTTCGTCTCCCAGCTGGGCCCTCAAGGTGCACCCCTCATGTGGACTTTATACCCTTCTGTTGTAATTGAGTCTTGATTGCTGTTGGCACATCAGTGAGAAGGTTTTACTTAGGCTGATGAGCTGCAAGGACTGGCTGTGCCCACTATCCACCGACCTCTGACTACCTTGGATGATCAGTTGTGCAGGGGTCCACCACACAGATTTCAGCAAGGCTCTGGTACCCATTGAGTCCATTCCTTGAGTATGTCACTTGTGGAGGTGGTTGGGTGGTGGTGCTTCCCAGTGTTCTGAAGCTGTCCACTGGGTGTGCTGGCTCTGGGGCAAGGTCAGCCACTGCCTGTATTCTACCCAGGACCACCAGGCATAGCTACCAAGTGATATGCAGATGGCTGCGTCTTGTGCTGGGCTTGGAGGTGCCCAGGCAAAGCCAAGTTGTGAACCAGGGCTGGCTGCTTCTAGTGCCAGGCTAGGGACCACTTAACGAGAGGTGTGGGGCTCACTGAGACCAGATGCTGCTTGTTTGAGAGAATTTAGGAAAAGCTGAAGCAGGATCCAAGACAGGCCATTCGTATGGTAAAGCAACTGGGAACAGCTTGGGTGGGCCTGAAAGTTGGGTGGGGCAGGGACTCAGGGAATCACCAGGGCGAGGCAAATACTGTGCCAGGTTGCTGGAGTCCCAGATGTGGCTGCTGTCTGCCGGCCTCGTGGGGGAAGGGCTCACCAAAGGAACAAAGGCCTCTGACAGCACGTCTGTCCAGGAGAAAGCTGCCTTTCCAACCCTTGCCCCCATGCTAAACAACTCAATTCTTCCCCATATGTCTCTGGTGCCTTTCAAGCTGCCTCCCCCATGCTGGAGCCTGGAGGATGGGAGTTGAGTAAGTCGGTGCGTGGGCCCTCTAAGAGGAGCTGCCTGGGGCTTCAGCAGCCTCAGCCTCAGCCTCAGTTCCCACTGGTTTTATAGCCAGAAGTGATGGGGACTTCTCTTCCTGGCACTGGAACCCTGAGCTGGCGGCCTGGTGTGGGACGGGGACCCCTCAGTCCTCAGGGAGGACCTTCCCAGCCGAGGTGTCCTCCTGATTTTTATATGCCACAGGTGGGTGTGGGACCAGTCTGTCCACCTCCGCCCTCCTACCAGTTTCCATGTGGCTTCTTTAATTTTGTAGTTGTGGGACTTCCATTCAGCTTGATGTCAGGCCGTTTTGAATGATGGTTGTTTAGTTGTAATTCTGATGTGATTGTGGGAGGACACGATACCGTATTTACCTACGCCGCCATCTTGACCGCAAGTCTCACATAAGCTTTTGAAAGGTTGATACAAACAATGAGGGAATTGGTTTGGTGGGCAAGAAAAAGGCTGCTTTGAGTAAAAGGCATCTAGGGAGACTGGGAGGTGCGGGTGGGCTAGAGTAGGTCAGTCTCTAAGATTGGAGCCAAGGCTGTGGTGTTGGCCCTCCCTGTGAATGTGGGTCACTTAGGGTGGCAGGGATCTTTCCTAGGACTTACCCTTCCAAATAATAATGAGGCATTAGCTGTGCCGGAGGGGCCGGCTCCAGGATCTGTACACAGGCGGTGTGGCACGGTGCCCATAGACTCCCGGCTCCTGCTTCCCAGTGGTCAGTGTGGTTAGCCACAGGGGGAAAAAATCTTTATTCTGCTTATATTGTGGCTCCCCAGAGCTGAGATGCTCTAAAATGTGGGACATGCACAACAGAATGATTGTAACTCAATTGGTGACAATGAAGATGAGGAGGATTGGTGTCCATATCACCAATGAGGGTTTAGCCCAGCAGGCATAATATGGTGTGGTGACTGAGTCCAGCATGATCGGGGGCCAGAAGAGTGGCTTCTCCAAACCTGACTTAGTGCAGCTCTGTTCTACCCCAGGCTGTGACTCCTGGGTTACACCCCAGTTTTTACACGGGGGGGGGGGGCTTGTTTTTAAAAGAACTTTTTAAATTACAGAAATATCTCTTTCTTTTTTTTTTTTTTTTTTCATCCTCACCTGAGGACATTTTCTGCATGTATCTCCAGATAGAGCGGGAGGGAGAGAGGGGGGAAGAGAGAGAGAGAGAGAAACATTGATGTGAGAGAGACACATCGAGTGGTTGCCACCCACGACCCCAACCAGGGCCGGGGACAAACCACAACTGAGGTACGTGCCCCTAGCGGGAACCGAACCCGGGACTCTCTGGTCCCCGGGCTGACGCTTCAACTGCTGAGCCAAACCGGCCAGGGTAGAAATATCTCTTTCTTATAGAAAGTAAATAGTACCCATAACTTTGCTATCCAGAGACAGTTGTCAACATTTTGGTATAAATCTTTTGGTGTATGTTTAGTTTTTTAATGATGCAGCCCCTTTTTGAAGTTCAACTGTATATTAATTTTTATCCAGGGGATATATTTGCAGCTAATATCATACTACATAAAAGTGTTGTTGGGTGATTTTTGTTTTCATCTTCATTTTATTCTCTTAACTCTTTTTTAATGTTATTTTTATTGATTTTAGAGAGAGAGGAAAGGAGAGGGAGAGAGAGAGAAACATCCATGGGAGAGAGAAACATTGATGAGCTGCCTCCTGCCTGCCCCAACAGGGGATGGATCCCACAACCTGGGCATGTCCCCTGACTAGGAATCTAACCGGCAACCAACTGAACCACACTGGCCAGGGCTCTTCTTCATTTTAAATTCATCAAGTCCGGTATCCTCAGCAGCATCTCAGCCCTGTAGAATATGCAAGTCCTTACTAAGGAGCAGCGATCAGTTTTCATTGAGGTCTCCATTTCAGATGTCAGTCTCACACTGCTGATCATGTGGGGGTGAGGGGTGAGTTACCCCCGTTTAAATTACTCTTGTTTTTAAAAATTTCAGTACAGACTTGGTGTGGTGAACACACAATACAGTGTACATATGATGGTTGTGGAATTGTGCACCTGAAACCTATATAATTTTGTTAACCAGTGTCACCCCCATAAATTCAATAAAAATAAAAATCTTAGTACAGTGGAAAGATCTACAATATAGATTGCTTTTCCATTTAGCCCTGTATCTAGTTTATAAAATAACAGCAACAATAATAGCTATAATTTATTGTCTGTTTACTTTGTGCCTGGCACTAAGCTAGCTGTTTTTTGAGGAGTTAATCCTGTAATCTTTATAACAATCCCAAGAGGTCAGTGCTGTTATTGTCTCCATTTTCAGATGAAGAAACCCAGCCACTGAGAGGTTAAGGAACTGCATTTTACTTAAACGGACCATGCCAGGTATAGCAGGCATAACCCCTGAGTCCAGCAAACCTGTATCTGCAGGAGCTGGACTGTGGGGGATACAGGGATGGAGAGGACAGGCGGGCAGGGGCCGAGAGACCCTCAGGGACAGACCACTGAGTGGATCCTGGCAGTATTTGTAGCCTGCCCAGATTTTCTGCTGTTCCAGATTTGCCTTGGCTCCTTGAGGGAGTGGCTCCTTCAGGGGACTGTTGACTTTCCTGTGGACTTATGGGAAAGCCTTATCAACTTGCAGCCAGGACGCCTGCTGCTATCAGGGCTGCAACCCTTTTGGTTTTGAGAGGCCAGTACAGCGGCCCTCCTTTTCCCACTGCTGCGCTCACTGGCTTTTTCCTCATTTGATCAAAGGTGTCTTACAGGTCCAGGCTGGGATCCTGATTGGAAAAAGTGGCATACTCCCTAGCGATGCGCTTACCCATCCTCAGTCTTTTAGACTTCAGTGGTTTCTGAAGTTGGAGAAGGGAGTAGAGCCCTACCCCCACCCTCCACACACAGCACACACACACGCACACATGCATGAGCACATACATTTTTCTTCTAGGGATTGTACCTGGGGTGTGTGTGATGATGATGTGAAGAGCTTTCTCCTTAGGGTCCGAGGCATCAGACCCTTTTCCCAGGGACATACCTGTTTAAAGACCATAAGTGGGGAACAGCCTAGGAAAAATTTTGATGCATTTTTCTTGAGGGAAAAAATTTCGCCCTGGCCGGTTTGGCTCAGCGGTTAGAGTGTCGGCCTGCGGTCCAGAGAGACCCGGGTTCGGTTCCCGCTAAGGGCATGTACTTCGGTTGCAGTTTGTCCCCGGCCCTAGTTGGTCGTGTGGGTGGCAGCCACTCGATGTGTCCCTTTCACGTCAATGTTTCTCTCTCTCTCTCTCCCTCCCACTCTATCTGAACAGAAAATGAAAAAATGTCCTCGGGTGAGGATTAAAAAAAAAAGGGGGGTGGGGGGAATTTCTATTATACTTTTTTTTAGTAGCGTCTTGGTTCCCTCTGAGCTTTTGCATTTACCCTTGAAATGAGTTCATTTGGTAGCCTGGGGAACCTTGTTAGAGGATTTTAGGGAGATTGTACAAGATTGTATTTGAGTTATTTTTAATGGGATAAAATAGATTTTTGCTTTTGGGGGTATATGTATCATGGGTGGCTTATGGAGGTTCAATATTCTCCTCCCTTTCTCCTCCCCCCCCCAAAAAAAGCCCTGTCCATGGGCAGTTGTGGGTAACCATGAACTCATAAAGGCTCCCAAGGGGCCCCTCTGAAGGTGTCTTCTGTGACTGTGGGGCCACCTCTCCCTGGTTGCTTCCAGATGTCTCAGCAATGAGGGAGTCCTGCCTTCTGTCCTTAGGTCTCTGTCTTGGGAGTAATCACAGCAGCTAGCATATACTGAGTACCTGCTGTCTACTAGTCACTGGCCCAGAGAGAAAGGTGCTGTTATTATCCCCATTTGACAGGTGAGCAAACTGAAGCTGGGAGAGGTTGTCATACCCTCAAGGTGTCATTGAGAGTGGACCCCAGGGTATCTGACGCTAGAGCCTCCTCTCCTCATCTCTAAAGTGTTCCTTGGAGAGCTGCTAGGCCCAAGAGATTGGGGTCTGCTGGTGCTGCAATCTGGGGAGGGGACCCCGCTAATGATGACAGCAGGGCTGCAGAGTGTGCCCTAGCCTGCATGTGCCAGGCTTCCAGATTGGCTGAGAGTGCCTCCGCTCTCCAAGCTGGTGGTGCTATAAATAAACCCACCACTTTGGACAGCTAAACACTGCTCAGTGGATGGGGAGCAGTGAGATGCCATCTGTTATTTCTGACACGCTGGGGCTCCCTGCCTGCCCCACTCCACCTGCACGGCTAACCCCTTAGTTTCCCCCTACGGGGTTTTCATCACAAGGATTAGCCTGTCTCTTCCTGGTTCAGTGGAAACGTGGTTGGTCGGTCATGATGTTGGAGACTTTATTTTCATCGAGCTTTAGTGACAAGCTGACTAGAACTGGTAGAGTTGACCGTGGAAGGAAGTTGCTTCCCTAAACTCCGGCCCTGTCTTCCAGTCTAGAGAGTTCTAGTCACAGTCGACAGGCCAGGGCACCCCTCCGCCTCCCTTTCTCCCTGGGGAAGTCTCCGGCCTCACATTCGCCAAGCGGCACTCTCAGTGGGTGAGGTGGTGGTTTTCACGACCCTTTGTCATGGACTCTTGGGTGGCCGTTGGCTTGTAGCAGTGTCACAGAACAGCAGGCGTTGCTGTGGGTCATGTGGCAGAGCCCAGCTCCCCACCCCCAATTCTTTCCAGATCTATAAGGATGGCCTTAGTTGCTCGAAGCGGTGGGCAGTGTGCCGTGGGGAATGGAGGGTTCGGGCGGGGACAGTCCTCACAAGTGAGATCTGCCTCGAATCACCTCACCATGTTCATTGAGAAGGGTCACCCTGTCGCATCCCTGATCTTAGAACTCACCTGCACCAGGCCTCTAAACCGAGGTGCATTTAGGTGAAAACACATCTATTTTTACTCGAAAAATTAAGCCTGACTGGAGGAAGAAAACAACCTGGGGTGTTTTGCATAAATATATCTGCTAGAACTGTTAATCAGTAATGCAGGAATCTGGTACGTGTTGAAACCAGTTGCGGTCTGTATACCCAAGATAACAACACGCTTTGTGTTCAGTAAAAACGATACGCCAATATTTGCCTTGTTAAAAATCCCAGCGGGTACTGTTTGAACGAGACTCCTGAGGCCAGCACTCAGTGTGAGTCAGACTAATATTGCCGATAACAGAGCAGCCTGTGCCCTTCTGTGCCTGGACACTCATTGGTAAAGCCCAACAGCCACCTCCTTGGTGATCCCTGCCCATCCGGGCAAGTTCCAAAGAATCGGCTCCCCTCAGAGTAACCTCTCCATATCCCCCGCTCTAATCCAGTGCCTGAAAACCAGGAAAATAATAGTTTTTCTCATTTCTACTTAGCTTCCAAAATCATGGCAGTCGTTTTATATTCAGGGGCCATTCACTGGCATTGGGAATTTGTGGCTTCTGAGTCTATTTCTGTTCTACTCTTGCCTTTTCTCTTATTACTTTGTTTCCGTGATTCCAAAGCATCTTTCCTGCTGCTCAGCAGAGTATGAAATAACAGATCGTGCATTAATCACCGTCACCACCATCCCTCCTTGGGGCAGGGGACTCAGGCCATGATGACTGTCAGTGAGAAGCCAGGTCTGTAGGAGCTGCAGTGACAGCCAGGGCCCGCCTCAAATGATATCCATTTCTGGGCAAGCCACTCACTAGCTATTATTTCTTTAAATTTTCTTGTATTAGCATAAGGGAAGAGAAGGGGGGACAGGGCAGCAGGATTGGCGTTCCTCTCTCCTGAGCGCACTGTAAGAATCTGCCCTGATTGTTAATCCAGTTGTGTTGATCATTGGTCCCACCCAGTGTGCGCTTCCTCACTAGGTCTTGGCTCTTTTTCCAAGTGGTCTGTGAGCTGCCTGAGTTGGGGAAGATGTCTGCAGGGTTGGCTGTGTCAGGAAAATGAGAAGTGAGCACCAAGAGCAGGGAGAGAGACTGAGCAAAGTGTCAGCAGCAGCGGTTCTTCCTCCTTCAGCTGGTCCTCAGCTTGTGAGCTACAGCCGGAGCAGGCAGGGAGAGTCCAGGCCAGGCAGGTGGGCACACAGGCAGGCAGGGCGGACTTTTTGGGTGACTATGATGTGCCTCAAGCTGGCTGGAGCCCAGGCTGGCCCCAGGGGACTGCAGGATTGATTCACTACCAACCGAAGAGATCTGAAACTGCTGTGGAACACAGTGTCCCTGAGCCACCAGCATAGAGTTCTGCCTCCTGTGAGGCTCAGCTCTGCTGTCTCCTCCCGAGGGTGCTGAGGTATCTGGAAGCCTCAGGAACAAGCAGAGGAAACAATGTGGGGTTTTTGTGTGTGTGGTGAAATATTGATAACATAAAAGTTATCATTTTAACTATTTTTAAGTATACGGTTCAGTGGCATTAAGTACATTCACATTGTTATGCAACTGTCACTTTAATCTTCCCAAATTAAAACCCCCATACCCATTAAACAATAAACCCCTCCCAAACCCTGGCAGCTGTACTTTCTGTCTATGAATCTGACTGCTCTAGGTGCTCATATAAGTGGAATCATACAGTATTTGTCTGCCTGTCTGGCTTATTTCACTTAGCACAATGTCTTGAAGGTTCAGCCATGTTGTAGCTTGGATCAGAATGTATTTCCTTTTTAAGGTTGACTAATATTTCGTTGTAGGTGTAGAGCACATTTGGTTTATTCATCCATCCATCAATGGACACTGGGTTGTTTCCACCTCTTGGCTATTGTGAATTTGCTGCTATGAACATGGTTATGAACCAATACCTATTCGAGTCCCTGCTTTCAGTTCTTTTGGGTAAGAGTTTTAAAACACAGGAGCAAGGTGTCTTTGAAGGTCAGTTTCTGATGAATCACCCTTCTTCACCGAGGGCTAGACTTGCAGACCAAGTCAGCTTTATTCACCATCTAATTTTAGATTCCAACATGACCACAACTGGTCACTTGTAACATCATATTTCATTTTGATATTTGATAGGCTTTCACAAAGTTATCGTTCCAGTTTTACATATCCCTGTCATTGACAACACTTAGTTATGATTGTGGGGGCACCCTTGTCCCTCAGAGGTGGGCATGGCACCAGGCAGTGCACTTATTCCAGCAGCTTGTTCCTGGGGCTGCTGGCTCTCACTGGCTTAGCCCCTCCTGACCCAGTTGAGCTCATCTTTTGGCCTTGTCCCCAGACCAGGCTCTATCTTGGGACCTGAAACCCTGAGCCCACTGACAGCCGAGGCTGAGGCCACTTGTCTTACACTCACGGCAACTTTCTGCAGGCATGGTAGTATCCTCCATGACCGCTGGTTCTTGTCATCCGATTTCACTTCATCCAGTTCTTACACAACATTTAGCCTGTTCAGAATTATATGTAATTTTTTTCTTAGGGAAAGTAAAATCTTTTTCTGAAATATCTTGGCATTTGGAGTTGCCATAAGGTCTGGTTTTCCCTGCATCAGCTTAGACCCAGGCATAGGGCCCTCAGGACTTGGTGAGGGGTACACACCTGGGGGATAATGGGCTTTCTGATGGATTCCGCTGTCCTGCCATGGTCTCTCTACCTCTGAAAAAGACTTCCTTAGGCCGGTGCTCCTCGGTATTTACCAGACCAGTTAGGAAGTGGAGATGGCTGGTTGTGAAATTCTTACTTTGATGGGCATATGGTTATTCTCTTGTGTTAGTTTCTTATCGGAAATTCTCCAAACCCACAGATGAACCAACGCCAACCTCTTCTGCATCGCCAGGGACACTAAGAACAATTACCAGTGTCCCAGTAGATTCTGAGCCCATGATATGGTGAGGACCTAGACCGTGAGCCACACGGCCTTGTGAGTAGGGCAGGGATCCTGTCCCTGTCACTGCCCACTGTAGCTCCTGTCCCCGGCTGGAAAACATTGGTCTGCGTATTGACGGCCACTGCAGGCTCCTAGTTCCCGTCCACCTCGCGCTGCCCTCCGTGTGTCTGGGGCAGCTCATGGAGAAGATCTGGGCCCTGCACTTGAACTCCTGGTCTAGTTAGGGGCTTGGAACCCCTGAAGGTAAACCAGCCATTTCTGAGACAGTCCTTTCTTGCTGTGTTCCAGTGACACAGGAATGAAAACTTTGCTGGCATGCAAAAGGAAGGTCTCATGTTCTTAGGCCCAAGCTCTGTCCTAGGCACTCTGTAACACATGCTGTTCTGTAGCCTGCCCTTGTCATCTGGAGGCGTCCCTTGGGCCCATCTCTGTCTCGGTGCTGCATTCTTCTTAAGGACTGCTTGATATTTCTGAGGCCTTCTTGAATGACTGTAATGACAGTGGGTGGACAGCAGTTCAGAGTCAGAAAGATCCTGATGGGCCGGACTCAGGAAGGCCTCTGAGAGGCGACAGCCACTCTCCAGCTGTGGTGATGAGAAGGAGGAGGAACCCTCTGTCTGCTACTTTTTTCTTCTCCTCAGGCTGACTGTTGCCTTCGCTTACTGCTCGGCACATGGCTGCAGGGGCTGGGAGAGGAGAGAATAGGATCCAAGCGATATCTTGTTGCCAACGCATTTTGATTTCTTTGGAGCCTCACTGCAGACACCACTAGCAACCCCACTTTTTACAGGTCAAGACACCGAAGCTCAGAGAGGTGAAGGGGTGGGCCCAAGCTGGGGCAGCTGCACTGGAGCCCAAAGCAAGAAGGAAGGAAGGCGTGCAGAGGAGTGAACTGGGGGTGGGTGGAGAAGGCAGAGCCGTGCTTAGCACTGTGGCCGCAGGTTCAGACCCCTGCTGGTTGCCTTATTTGGGTTTGTTTTAGATGCTGGAGGATGAAGGGAGGAGTTTGCCAGACAGCAGGTCAGATGCTTCTCAGAGGAGCAGAAAGATCTGTGTCGGGTGTGAAAAAGCCTTTCACATAGTAACCCTACCTCAGATGAGGTTTCTGGCCTGAACCCTGGGAAGGGCCCACTAATGAATCAGGCAGCTGCCCCTGGAGCTGCCATGGAGGAGAGGGGGCACTTTTCTGCCCTGGGGCAGGCTAGCCATTCCTCTGGCAGGGAGAGAGGGAAGAGGTTGTTTGAGGGGTGCACAGCCAGACCATGGAGGTGGGCTGGTGCCTGTTCACGGGTGTCAGTGTCTGTACGGGGAAGCTAAGAAGTGGCAGATGGTTTAGGCAGGTGCCTGTGAGACCCACTGTGGGGTTTCCTGCTGGGGTGAGGAGCCACAGATCCAGGGCACCTGGGCCTTCAGTGACGGGGCGGCTTGTCACTAGGCATGGGCCTGGTAGTCAGGATGCAGGTCTGTCTGGGTGCTTGGGTCACAGCCCCTGTGTTGCTGTCCTGTTTGTTCCCATGCTAGCTAGGTCCCTCCTCTGTCCCAGGCTCAGTATGTCAGCTCCCTGTCTCCTGCTCTGGGAAGCTGCTCTGTCCTGAGCCCTGTCTGAACTCCTCAGTCATACTTCTCAAAGATGACTCCCCAACCTTGAACTTGGATTCCGATGTCATGTGGTTGGTTGAGGCCAAAGGCAAGGTGAAGGGACTGTGTATGTGTGTGCATGAGTTGGGGTGAGGGCAGGACCTTGAGTTCCTGGCAGTTCCTCCTCTAGCATTCTGATGTTCTCCCACCATGGGTCTCCTGGAGTGGGGCCTGGCTCTGTTCACTCGCTCCCTCAGCCTGGCCCTCTCTTACCTCCTCTGTACAGTGAGGGCCTAGCTGCTATCACAGGCCCTTTGCTCCCAGAACAGCCTATGTCTCTGCCTCCTCACCTCTTATTTATTTCTGAGGTTTCTCCCCATAGTCTGGGTGAGCCCTCCTTCTCTCTGCCTGTCTGGGTCTGTCTACAAGAGGCCTGCCCACTCTACTCAGTCAGGGGAAGGGTCTGCTGAAGGGTCATTGCCATTCGAATAACAGTAATAACATCAATGAACATTTATTGAGCATTTTATAATGTGCTCGGCACAGCTGAGTATTTTACATGCCTGACCTCTTCATTTTCCCAGCAACCCTGTGGGTATAGATTACTAATGTTACCCCTATTTTACAGCAGAGGAAATTGAGGCAAAGAGAGGTTGTCACCTACCCAAGGTTACATGGCCAATGAGTAGATGAACCTATTAAATCCAATTTGATATGTCTTATTAAAATGTATGTTCTGAAATCCCAATTGTGGTCTCTCCCACTAAATTAGAATAGTGTCTGGGAATTGTGACCTGGGTTGGAGTGACAGTATCAGGTGGGGAGGGTCTCTTCCTTGCCTCTGTCCAGAATTTGACGAGAACCCACTGCCTACCCCACCTATGCGCACGTGCGCGCGCGCACACACACACACACACACTCACACACACTCACACACACACACAACTTCTTGCTGAACCTCAGGCTCCTGGGAAGAGATGTTGTAACTGCTGGGCCCAGCTTTGGTGAGGAGGAGGTCTGGGGAGGTGGAGACAGAGCTTTACTGTCATTTTGTGTGTTGCAGGGTGGGGCAGTCTCTGGCCCCCAGGGGATGTGCTGCTGCACCCCTTGCCCACTGAAGCCATCAGCACTGCTGGGGGTTCAGGGCAGCTCTGTGTCTGCTCTGTGGATACAGCCCTAAGTTGGCTCCTGCCTCCTCACGGCAAAGCTGTCCTCTCCAGCTTTCCAGAGACCAGGGTCCTGCAGTCACCACTACAGGCTTTGGTTCTCGAAGCCCAGAATTTCTGCACATAGAATTAACACTTTTCTTTGGATTATTAGTCAGCCAAGTACTAGCTGTGCATGTGCCTAGAATTGGGTTCCCTGACTTGTGAAAAGAGCTTCCCAAAGAGAACTCAAGTCTCCTGAAAGGAGATGTGCTGTGTGAGGCTGTCAGGGCTGAGGTGTGCTGTGCTGAGAAGCAGCCTTCTTTTTTATAGTTTTTTTTTTTTTTTTTTTTTTTAATTTTTAGAGATAGAAACATCGATGAGAACATCAATTGGCCGCCTCCTGCATGCCCCCACTGGGGATCGGGCCCACAACCTGGGCATGTGCCCTGACTGGGAATCAAACCGGCGACCTCTTGGTGCATGGGTCGATGCTCAACCACTGAGCCACACTGGCCGGGCGAGCCTTCCTTGTAGGTTGATCCGGGTCTTGCAAAAGCAAGGGAATGTGGCTGTGGGGGACCTGAGGCCCTTATGGGTAGGGCTGGGTAGCGGGGTTGCTGAACATGGCCAGATACAGACCCATGGGATCCGTGGGATCTGACTGTGAACAGTCTAGTTGGCCAAGGAGAAAGTGCTGTAGGAAGGAGGAGCCCAGATGTTTTTGAGCAAAGCAGTGACATGGGCAGTCAAGTGTAGAACTGTGGGAGTGTGCTTACCAATACGGCTAGGTCTGCAAGTGTGAGCCCTGCTGTTTAGTTGTGTGTATACATACCCTGTTTTTAAAATATATATTGTTAAGAATAAACTAGCCCTGGCTGGTGTTGCACAATGGTTAGAGCATTGGCCCTAGGACAAAAGGGTCGGGGGTTCCATTCCCTGCCAAGAGCACATACCTGGGTTGCAGGTTCAATCCCTGGCCCTGGTCAAGGTATGTGCAGGAGGCAACCAATCGATGTGTCTTTCTCACATCGATGTTTCTCTCTCTCTACCCCTCACTCCCTTCCACTCTCTCTAAAAATCAATGGAAAAAACATCCTTGGATGAGGATTAAAAAAGAAGAAAAAATTAAATGTGTGTACTTAAACAATAAAAACCAAACAAAATCGACATGCGAATGCCACCTTCTAGTTGATGCCGGACACGCCGCGGAGCCCTCTCATGCAGTTGCCTCCTCTATACGTGGGAACATGCTGTGTGGCACTTTATAGACTTCATCCAATGATGATGATAAGAATGAGGAAAGCTGAGTCTAGGAGAGCAGGCAGGTGCCCGGGCTGAGGAGGCTTTGGTCCCATGTCCCAGCAATCCAGGGTGGTGGTGGAGGGCCCCAGAGGCGGAACAGAAATGTGGAGGGCATATTTCCAGGAAAAGGAGACTATGAGCCCAGTGAGTGTGGCCGGTGGCAAGGGAAGGCCAAGGTGGGCACTATTTTCAGGGTCAGATGAGTAGGCATTGACACAGGTACCACTGAGGTGACAGGCTGGCAGAGGTGGGTAGCAGCAGCGTGGCGTCATGAACAGAGGGCCCCTGCCGATGGAGGAAGTGCATGATGTTCGTCCTCACGGGTGAGCAGAGATGGGAACTGGGAGCTAGTGGGGGGCCTGGAAGACCATTGAATCCTCAGGGATTTGCAGAGGCAGAGGCTGACTTTACCCGCTTCCTTGGTGCCCTCTTTCTCCAGGACTGGGCTCAGGTGGACTCCTGACTGCCTGCTCAAACCCAAACCCAAACCCAACTGGGAGGAAGCGAAGAGGCTGGGGCTGGTTTGATAAACTCTGAAATGCCGCCAGCTGGTGTTGCTGGAAGGGGGGAAACGTGCGAAAGGACCCCTGGCAGTGGGCTGTTTGGGGCCTGGCATGTTGGGGGGTTCCTGCCTTGTGGGGCTGCCTTAGGAATTGCACCAGTGTGGGGCGCTCTGGTCTCTGAGCTGGAGGGAGGAGGGCCATTTGATATATCTGCTGCTCCCCAACGTTTGTCCAGGGTTGAAAGTCAGCAAGGCCTGAGGGAGGTGTCAGAATTGCTTTGAAGGCACATCCAGGTCACAGGGGCCAGATCAGGCCATGAGAGGAGCAAGAATAACTGGGAGCACGGGTTAGGTGAAGTTGGGCTGAGAGCGGTGTCTAGGTAACAGTGACATGGGGAAGGCAGTCCAGGAATGAGGCCAGTGCCACCAGGGAGCCCAGGTCGGGCAATGCCACCTGCCCCCAAAGCCCCTGGAGCTAGTACTTGTGGCAGAGGCTAGAAGAGGTCCAAGGTGTGCCAGAACTGGACAGGTCCTCCTCCTGACAGTAGGACCCCAGCAATGACAATAGAGGGGCAGCTTGTCTGGAATCAAACAAGCCTAGATTTGAGAAAAATGTAAAATGCAAAGTAAAAGCCTCTACCCCTGCCCACACCCTGACCTCTAAGTTTCCTGTATTCTTTTAGAATCTTGTGAGTGTATATGTGTGTTTGTGTGTATCCTTTTCATTGTACAAATAAAACAAAGCGCTGCTGTATACCTTGCTTTTATTCCTTGCTTAATTTATTGGCAACATGGAAGAACCACCTAGTTCTTTTTAATTCTGTGATGCAGTATGCTTTGATTTAGCTATCAGTCTCCAGTTAATAGACATTGAGGTTACTTCTAGTTTAGGGTTATTTTGATATAGCAGCAATCGTAGCATGCACTTATCTTTTTTTTTAATCCTCATCCAAGCCCAGCCAGTGTGTGGCTCAGTGGATTGAGCGTCATCCCATGGACTGAGAGGTCCCGGTTTGATTCCTGGTCAGGGCGCATGCCCCAATTGCAGGCTTGATCCCCAGTAGGGGGCATGCAGGAGGCAGCTGATAGATGTTTCTCTCTCACATTGATGTTTCTATCTCTTTCTCTCTCTCTAAAAAAATCAATAAAAATATTTTTAATCCTCACCTGAGGGTATTTTTCTGTTTTTCATCAGACAGAGTGGGAGGGAGGGAGAGAGAGAGAGAGAAACATCTATGTGAGAGAGACACATCGACTCGTTGCCTCCTGCATGACCCGACCAAAGCCGGGATGAGCCACAACCAAGGTATGTGCCCTTGGCCAGAATCAAACCCATGACTCATTGGTCCGTGGGCCGACGCTCTAACTGCTGAACCAAACCGGCCAGGGCTATACACCTATCTTTGAACAGAGAATTATTTTTGTAGAAAAATCCTAGATACAGATTTTCTAGGTCAAAGTAGTGTGTACTCCACACCCCAGTTCTCTTTCAAAGGGATTCTACCAGTTCACACTGTGCAAACAGTGTTGAGAGTTATAAATGGTGATGGTAACAGCGCTGCCCTGAGGATTAAATGAGATCATGTATAAAGCTTTCAGCCAGTACCTGACATCAGGCTGCAGGCTGGGCTCACTGCAAACTGGATCACTGGTCAAGTATCAAAAAAGGTGCTGGTTTGGGTTTCAGTCAGCTCAGGGAAGGGGAGGTGGCAGGAAACAGTGGTCTGACAGCTGCTGAGCAGATGTCACCTTTATTACACATTCAAGAAATGGTGTGCCAGACACTGGCGTGGGACTGGACCAGTGAACCAGGTAGGTGTGGCTCTCACCCTGGTGGAGCTGGCAGTCTCGAGAGGGAGGGAGACAGCCAACACGTGGACGTCCACAGATTGTATGCTAAGTGCTATCAGCACAGGATGCTGCTGCTCATATTGCCCCTGACTGGGTATCTCTCTCCCCTGCCCTCCCTTCCCTCTCTCCCACCCCTCCCCCGCCCCCAGTGTACGTGTTGGATCGGGAAAGGAAGAAGGACTACAGCGGGTGTCAGGCGGCCTTGGCTGGGTTCTTGTCCGCCATCTGCTGCTGCTGCCTCCTGGACAACTTTGACTGAGCAGCCAAGACCCAAGTGCTCCCTCCAGGCGTGCTGCCTCCTGTAACTGGAATAAATAACTAGTGCTGCACAATTTCTATTTTTTTCTTTCTTTGAAAAATACCTAATCTACATACAGACTTTTAAATTTTAGCACCTGTGATGGGTGTTAGCACTTTTCCAACTTACCTTCCTTCGTGACTAGTGACCTTGAACATAAAAATATAAAATTTTGGTGATTTTCTTTTACAAATCTTTTGAATTGCTTTTATATATTCTTAGACCATTTTTTCCTATTGTTTGTCATTTCTTACTGATTTGTAGGGAGTTTTAAAATATTCCACATACTAATATTTGCCACTTTTATAGGTTTGTAAATATCTTCTCCCTGTCTCTTAACTTTTCTTTCTTTTTTTGTTAATCCTCACCTGAGGATATTTTTCCACTGATTTTTAGATAAAGTGGGAGGGAGGGAGGCAGGGAAGGAGAGAGAGAGGGGGAGAGAGGGAGAGAGAGAAATAAAGAAACATCAATGTGAGAGAAACACTGACTGGTTGCCTCCTGCATGACCCTGACAAGGACTGGGGATCAAACCTGCAAACCAGGTACATGTCCTTGACTGGGAATCGAACCTGTAACCCTTCGGTCCACAGGCCAGTGTTCTAACGGCTAAGCCAAACTGGCCAGGGCATATAATTTATTTTAGATCATGATATAGGATAAGGTTCTGGTTTTCTTTGTCCATTTTGATAGTTCAACACCATGTGTTGATTAGGTCATCCTTTACCCATTGATTTGAAAAAAGATTCGTCATATACCAAGTTCTCATATACAACTGGGCTAGGATCAGAAGTCTGGTATGCTAAGCATCTTCCCCAGCCCCAGCACATGCCCATTTTTCTTCCTCAGAATTTTCTTGGCTATTCTTGGCCTTTCACTCTTTAATCTGGATTTTAGGATGAATGTGTCAGTTTCTATAGAAAACCACCATGTTTGGCTTTAACTGGGATGACATGCAATTTACAGAGTAATTAGAGAAAGAGTTGACATATTTACAGAATTGTCTTCCTATCATGAACATGGTATCTCTCCACTTATTTTTGTCTTTTATAACCTTCAATAAAGTCATATAATTTTCTTCATATAGCTTTTGTATATCCTTTGTTGGTTTTAAAATTGGATTTCTTCTGGGGTACATTATAGTTGTTGTTGTTTTTCTAAGTACTTTTCCATATCTTTTTTTTTTCTTTATTGATTTGAGGGAGAGGAGATAGAAACATCGATGAGAGAGAACATCGATTGGCCGCCTCCTGCATGCCCCCCCACTGGGGATCGGGCCCACAACCTGGGCATGTGCCCTGACCGGGAATCAAACTGGCAACCTCTTGTTGCATGGGTCGACGCTCAACCACTGAGCCACACCGGCCGGGCTACATTATAGTTTTAATGCTACTGTGTATTAACTGCTTTTTAAAAAAATATTACATATTTGGTGAAAACAATTTCTTTACTCCAGTGGGGTCACAGATTAGAAGATTCTAACCCAGTTTTATCACAGCATCATCTTGGGGCACTTTAAACTGGGAAGAACAGTTCTTCGATTTGCCCCTTGCAAACTCCCAGAGAAGCACCCTCAGTCTACAAGGACCCACATTCATTCAGTAAACGCTGAACAGCTCCTGTGTATTAGGTGATGGACCACAGAGAACAGACCCCATCCCTGCCCTCATGGGGCTGACACTGTAGGGAAGGAATCAAACATTAAATAATCTCACAGGTAATAATTGACAGTCTATTTTCCTATGAAGAGAAGATATGTATTGCTATGAAAACATAAAAGGGGGACCAGCTTGCACAGTCTGGGAAGGATCTGAAAGGTGAATAAGTATTAATAGGCAAAATGGTTGTCGGAAGGCCCAATGGCAAGAGAGAACATGGATCATTTGAGAAACTAGAATCAGTATGGCAGAGAGCAGTTAGATGTTGGGGAACAGAGTAAAAACAGGCAGGAGCAAGACAAGGGGTTTACAGCCCCAGTTAGGGAATTTGGTTTTTGTCCTGTGAGTGGTGGGAAGCCATTGGAGGATTTCCAGCAAAGGGATGACATGATCAAATTTGCATTTTGAGAGATCCCTTTGGCTTCCATTTAGAGAATGGTTTGGAAGGGGGCTCAAGTTCACATGGTGATGATGGAGAGACATGAATGCATTTGAGATATTTGGAAGTAAAATCAACAGGACTTGGTAATGGATTGGATATAGGGATTGAAGAAGGGAGAGTCAGGGACAATTCCTGGGCTTTTGACTGGAAGTAAATGCCTAGTGGTGGTATTTGTGGAGGTTGGGAACAAAGAAAAGGAATCATGTTTGGGTCAAAGGAAGAAAGTCAAGTTGAGCTCTGAACATATTAGATTGAGGTATCAAGGTGACTATGAGACATTCAAGTATAGATGTCATGTAAGCATGGAGCTTAGAGGAGAGGTTGGGCTGGAGATATAACTGTGGGAAGCATTGCCATATTGGTGGTAATTGGAACTGTGGGAGTGAATGAGATCAAGTTGGGTAAAATATGGAGGGAAAAGAATGGTGGTGTGTAGGGCTGAGCTTCAAGGAAAACTGAAGTGGACTTGTTAGATGATGAACCTGCAAAGGAGTCAGAGATGGTAAACCAGGAGAATGAGGTGTCCTGAAAATGGAGAGAATTTAAGCAGGGAGTGATCAGTGACATCAAATGTTGGTAGGAGGTCAGGTAAGAACTTGGAAATGTCTATTGGACTTAGACTTAGTCACACTATTATCAGTGAGGGATAGACTTCTCCAGTTCCTCTTCTGTGAAGGACACCAGCAGAGGAAGACAGGACTGCTAGGACCAGAGACAGGGTTCCTCAGGTCTGGAGGAAGGAAGACAATTTGTGTAGGCATGAAAGAGACAAGCTCAGAGGTACAAAGAACCAGCTGGGCATGAAGGTGTGGAACCCTTACTAAACTGGAAAGAAGCATGCAACAAAACATCAAGTTCCAGAAAGGTCAGACACCAAGTAAGGGAGTCAGGGTAATGTCACTCAGCTTTGATTCTAGACAGAAAAGATATTGCTCCTCAAGCAGAATGTGTCCCCTGGGGTGGATGGGGAGGGTCCATCATGTAGGTAACCAAGCATAGGACCATCCGTATTTGGGAGGCCCTGCATAGCAGCAAGTCTAGATCCTTCATGGCTACCATTCAGACTTACCAATAGTTTTCCAATTTTTCTAATGTTTTCAAAAGAAACTACATACAACAACAGTATGGGAAACAGATACTATGACATTGCAATTGAGGTGAGGAGGGACCACCCCCTACCTCTTTATGGAACCCCAGGGACCTGAAGAATAGTACATTTGAAAGCTTTTGACCTTTCCAGATTTTCCAGTACATTTGGCCAAGCCCAGGGAGGTTCAGGCTGGATGGGTTTTGCCCTGGAATGTCCTCCTGGGACACTGCCTTACAAGTGAAATCAGTGTGTAACTGCTGGTGTATTCTGGAGGGTACTTTATTGCTGGGTTATTTCCACTTTTTTGGTGAATATAAATTTTATATGCATGTTTTTCTGTGAAGATTAATTTTCATCTCTAAGGGGAATGGAATACCCAAGAGTAGAATTTCTGGATATGATTAATATGTTTAAGAAACTGCTACTGATTTCCAGAGTGGCTGTACCATTTGTATTCCCATCAGTAATGAATGAGTTCTAGTTGCTCTGTATCCTCACCGGTACTTGATATTTTTTTCAATTTAGCCATTCTCATAGGTGTAATAATGGTATCTCATTGTGGTTTTCACTTGCATTTTTTAAATGCCTAATGATAATGTCATGTACTTATTTGCTCTCCTTATATCTACTCTTTGATGAGTGTCTGTTCAAGTCTTCTGTCCACTTTTAAATTGAGCTGTTTTCTCATTGTGGAGTTTTGAGTCTTTAGTACTAATTCTAAATACAAGTCCTTTATTGAAGACTGTCCCCTTAACAGTGTCTTCCATAGAACCAACGTTTTAAATTTTGATTAAGTCTAATTTATCTTTTTCTTTTCTAGAGCATGTTTTTGTGTCAGATCTGAGAACTTGCTGCCCAATCCCAGGTCATGAAAATTCTCTTCTATGGGTTTTTTTAAGTTTTACCTTTAAATCTATGGTCTACTTTGGGTTAATTTTTATATAAATGTGAGGTTTAATAAGATGATTGAGGTTTTTTAGTTTTTTGCATGGCAGTTTTTTCAGCATTTGTTTGAAAAGACTACCCTTTCTCCATTGACTTGCTTTTGCATATTTGTCAAACATCAGCTGACCATGTTTATGTTGGTCTGTTGTCCTCTCTATTCATTTCTTTGATCTGTATGTCTGTCTGTTTTCCAATACTATAACTACTATAGCTTTATCTTAAATCTTACTTAAAATAAGGTAGTGAGATTTCTCCAACTTCATTCTTTTTAAAAATTGTTATTCTAGTTCTCTTGCCTTTCCATCAATTTTAGAATCAGTTTATCTACCAAAAAATATTGCTGGGATTTTTATTAGAATTGGGTCAGATCTACACATCATTATGGGGTCTGATGGGTATTTCAGTGGGATTGCTTGCTCTTATGTGCCCTAACCTTTCATGACGAAAGGCAAGGCGGCCTGCTCCTCCTTCCTTGTGTTGTGGTTATTCCACAGTTAAAGACCCAGCTTTATGACTGATTACATTGGTGTCTTTTGAAGTTCGGCAGTAAGTGAGGTGTGGTCTACATCACACTGGGTAGGAACAGCCATGAAAAGATGACTAGCATGATGAGGGGCTTGTGGGCCAGGCCATGCTCTGGGTCAGGTAAGCCACCACCATTCATTCACAGCCTTGGTTTCCATGAGTCTCAACTTCTGAGCAGTTTGTGAGCAAGATCATGATGGTTTGCCAGCCCTTAGAGGATTCTCTCTGCCTCGAGGTCTTTACTCCCCTGCCACATGGAACTGTCACGTTCTGGGCATGATCAATTTTTTTTTTTCCTCTGGATTTTCCTTAATTTCTTCTGCCTGATATAGCAGCCCCACTCATATTTATTTCTCCAAAAACTACATTGGTAATACACTCATGATACAATGAATTGCTTCCTCCCTTCTGCTGTATTAACGTCACCCATGACATCAGCGCTTCTCAAACTTGTTGACCCCCTTTGATCTTTATGGTGACATCTTCCCCAGCTCACACCCATGGTTTCTCTCATCTGTCTGAGGCAATGGTACAGACTTCAGCGGGACAGTGCGGTGTCTAGGAATCGCCTGTTGCTTGTGTTCTCATCCTGTGTACTCCTGCCCATTATTGCCCTACCAGCCCTCTGTTTCTTGGCTGACTTCAGAATAAAAGAAAAACTGCTTTCTACTCTCCAAACAAACAAGAAACAGGGGATCTTCTAAAGTGTCTCTTCCCCTCTGGGTATATGAATATATATGAGGTTATTCGCCGAAGTCTTGTGCAGCAGAAGTGGGTCTGTCACTCTAGTAAACCATTCGAAGTTGCCTTCTGGTGGATGCTTTGCTCACCAGCATGAGGCTCTTGGTTATCGTCTCAGATTTACAAAAAACTAAAATTATCTCTAAGTCTTCATTTTATAAACTCATCTGGATAGATCCCACTCCACCCCACAGCTGTTCAACCTTCCTGTCAGCTTGTGGCATGTCTGTGGATGTGCGGGACCCTGAACTCTATGGGCCTGGGGTGCGTGCTGCTGGGCCAGCAATCATGAATGTAGGTGCTGCACCGGACGGCCTGATCCCTCAGTTCTTTAGTCTATGGACATAAAACACTGGTAAGTGGAATGTGTATCAAATTATGAAGGATAGTCTGGCCGGTGTGGCTCAGTGGTTGAGCGTTGACCCGTGCACCAAGAGGTCGCTGGTTCGAGTTCCGGTCAGGGCACATGCCTAGGTTGTGGGCCCAATCCCCAGTGGAGGGCATGCAGGAGGCGGCTAATCGATGTTCTCTCTCATCTATATTTCTGTCACTCTCTCCCTCCCTTCCTCTCTCTAAAATCAATAAAGAAAAAAAATTTTTTTAATTATGAAGGGTAACGTTTGAAATGTACTACATGATCTTACTGAGGATTCCCATGATGACCCTGGCCAGTTTTGCTCAGCGGTTAGAGCATTAGCCCGAGAATCAAAGGGTCTCGGGTTCAGTTCCTGGTCAAGGGCAAGTACCTGGATTGCAGGTTAGATCCCCAGTCTCATCAGGGTTGTGCGGGAGGCAACCAATAGATGTCTCTCTCCCTCCCTCCCTCCCTCCCACGCTCTCTAAATATCAAAAAATATCCTCTGATGAGGATTAACAAAAATATCCCCATGATGAAACGTTCCCATTTGTAAACTGAGATCTTTTTTTTCTTGACTTGTCTTATTAATACTTTTGTCCTCATTCCCCATGTTATATATAAGGCAGTAGGCTTCTACAACTGTCTTTTCTTCCTATAGAGGAGGAAGCAGAGGCTCCAAGAGGTCACCTAGCAATGAAGAACAGAGCCAGGACCTCAGCTTGGGTCTGCCCAACTCCCAAGTTGGTAGCAGGGATGTGGGCCCTGGATTTGACTGATTCTTTTTTTGGTACTACTGTATGTGTGTTGAGGAGAGGAGGACTTATTTTCTCTGTTATTTAAGTGGGGTGAGTTCTACTTTCCAGCTTGCAGAATAGCATGGTCTTTACTGGAAAGTATCTTTGATCAGCTTCCAGCACTGCAGTGTCGCAAGAGGAAAGTGACGTGCATTTGTGCGCTCTCTCGCACATGTGCTGTTCGGGCTCCTCAGCAACCTTCTCTTCCGCAGCATCTCCATTTGGGAGGTGAGAGGGTGGGAGGAGGAGAGGATGATCCTTTCACTGTGATATGCTGTGACCATGGACAGAAAATGCTCTTAGCTCCTTTACCCCATTTCTGCTTCTCCCCCCTCCCCCCGGACCAAAAAACGGATTGGAGAGAGCTGCCTCTTTAAAGATACTTTCTCGTCCCCAGAAAATTCAGTCCCTTTTCTGAGAATCAATTAACAGGGCCACCAGTCCTGATGGAATTTTTGAGATTCAGTTGTGGGCTGACCACATATGGTTGGCTTTTGCTTTCTTTCTTTTCTTTCTTTCAAGGCATAAGGAGAAACACCTTATTCTTCAGTGTTTAGTGTTTTAAATATGTACATCCCTTCTAACTTGACCCTTCTCTTTCATATCATGTTCACAGCCTGTTCTTCCTGCAGACCTTAGTGTCTACATTGTCTTGATAGTCGCAGACTCATCACATCTCAGCAAACGCTCACATCCTACGTATGAGGGTTTCCTTACTCCCTTTACCTAAGGAAATGGGTTGTTTCTAAATATTTCACCCTCTCATCTCTGAGGGGTCTCAACAGCTGAAGTTGTGTGTACACAGCCTCTCAGTATACACAGCCTCTCCCCCAGGGGGTGAGGGTTCTCTCCCTTTTCCCTGTGAGCAGCTGTGCCAAACAGACTGCCAGTTCCTCCGCTTTTGCCATCCTGTGGTGATTTGGGGCCACACGTACAAACTCTAATCTGAACATGGACTGGCTGCAGGAGCCCCTCTCCACTCAGACCCAGAATAAGAAAGCCTGTTTTTGGTGGTTTCTTCTGTAGGATGTCATTACCACGTGGCTCCTATTTAAGTCCTCCCTCTGCTTTATGGCAGGCCTGGGCCAAGCACTTTATACTGCCTTGTTTTTGTCATAAAATGTAGGCTCTTAGGCACTGCTTTTCCCATTGCAAGTGAGAAGACTGGCACAGGAAAGCTGTGACTTGTGCAGGGGCACAGCCTGTCGGTGGCAGCGTCAGGATTGGAACTTGGGCAGCACCCCTCCAGAGTCCACATACATAGATACCATCCTTAAACAATGAAGCAATCCAAGGGGTGGGTGGCCAAGGAAAGTCGAGTAGATTTCCTGAGGGAGGGGTTCAGCCACCCCTCCTCCCCCCACCCCCAGGAGGTACGTTGTTCTGGGCCAGCACACCCACCCGCCTGCCTGGAGATTTCTGAATGGCTGCCAGGAAGGACCCTGCAATTCACTTCATCTCCCAGGTTGTTCTCGGAAACATACTCTGGAGCAGGGTGAGGACTAGATCGTGTCCTCCTGCAGAGAGGAGAGGCTTTTCACCCTTCCATACATAGCCACATTCCAGGTCACTTGCAGCCAGGCTGCTGTGATTTGAAGGGAGCCTAATCTTGATGTGCAGAGAGCAGTGGGCCAGGGGGCAGGAGGGTTGGGTGATAAGCCAGGACCTGCCTTTGATTACTACACAACCTCAGTCAAGTTACTTCCCTTCTTTGAGCTCAGCATCCTCTTCTTACTAAAAAAGGACTGGCCTTGTGATCCCCAAGGCAGTTTCATCTGCAGTTCAGTCTAAGATCTGTTGTCCCAGGGTCTACAACCAGCCCTGTCCTAGTGGCCCCAGCAGGTCTAGCCCAAGGACAGAGCCACAGGAGGTGATGGCAGTGTACCTAACTGGTTTTGTTGTTTATGAAAAAACTTACTATCAGGTCTACACAATTGATTGGGGTGGACAGGGCTAAAGTGCAAGCTGGCCTTGTGACTGAGTTGGGGGTGGGAGGCTGGGTCCCGCCCCTCCTCTGGATGCTCTGGGTGAGATGGGACTGGGGTTCACTAGACTCATCATCTCTCTGTTTGTCTTGGCTGAGAGAGCAGCTTGGTTTGTCTAGCAACTGCATTCCTCATAGGATGGTGGCAGCTGCACTTCTGGAGATGTCAGAACAGGGACCCACACACAGGTCAGCAAGCGCTCACCCTTCCCAGACCAATCCACATAAACACTGGGCACTGTTTGGAGAGTGATGATGTGCTGAATGACTGACCAGCTGGGTGGCAGTCAGTGATCTCGTGAGTGGGCAGGTGAATTGGTTGGCCAGCTCCCAGACTGTTCTACCTTGGAGTGGGCATCCTGGGACACTGATGCAGAGAGGGACAGAGACTTGGGAGACATGGCCTCAGCTGATGCACAGCTTCACAGAAGAGACAATGAGGCCAGAGCTGAAGCTACAGGAGGCCTGAGGAACAGGGCGGGCAGAGGCCCGGGAAGGCCCCAAGCTTAGCAGGCAAAGGCAGCTGCTGCTGCAGAGCCAGGGCCAAGGCTGTGCCAGCCCATATCCTACCTCCCTGTGGAAGACGAGGAGAGTGGAAGATATCCCTAACCTCTCCTGCTCTTAACCGTCAGCCTCCAGCAAAAACGACATACCTTGATCACCTCTGCGATTTTTTCCCTATCACTCTCCCCCTCAGCATACTTAACCTGGTGCTCACGGGCTTCCGCAGGTGACACAGTGGCACTGCCGTTGGGGAACTGTTTCCTCACCAGTGCAGCCCCCTGTGCCGAGTGATGTGATCCCACTACATGTGCACATCCACGGAAAGTTGAAGCAAATCCTCAGCAAGTCATGTGCTCTCCCCTCTGCCCCTGCGTGGACGGGACAGGATCCATCCTATAGCTACCTTGAGAGTTTACCTACTCCTAAAATGCTTCGAGATCTTTCCCTCCCTCCCTGCCTCTTGGTCTGAGCAGCAGGAGGGCTGTTCTAGCACCCTGATACCCCTGGGAAGGCTGACCGGGCGTCTTCTGTTGGTTTGGATTCTCAAGATGGGCTGAGGGCAGCTGAGATAAGCACAGGCTCCAAGCCTCCTGCCTCTGGCAAAGCTGTCATTTCCCCTGGGGGCACTTCTTGGAAGGTGCCTTGGCTGTGGTGGTCTTAGCAACTGAGGAGCGGCCCTGGGTGCCGTCACTGGTCTGGGCTGCGAGAGGCCAAGGTGCAGCTTCCTAGTTCCTGGAGCAAGAAGGCCCCAGATGTCAGAACTCTGTGGGAGGCCTCCGTCTTTTTGTTTGCTTCTCCTTATTAGCCTTCCTGGTTGTGACCAGGTACAGATGCATTCACAAATGGATGGGCCTAGTAAGGCTCCGTTACCACCAGCACCTGATTAATCATTTAAAATGTCTGAGCTGAGCAAGTAAAGGTTTCAGATTCCAGGAAGGAGCTGACAGGAGCCTTCATCTGAAAAGGCCTCTGCTCACATTTCTTGCAAGTCATCTCTGCCCTGGCCCCTGGAGCCCCACTTGCCCACTGCCTGTCCAGAACCAGTGTTGTGAATGGCACCCCTGGGGTTTGCACAATACGGTAGTCCTAGAACTTGGAGCTGCTGGCTGATGTGTCTGGTGGGCTAGGTTGTAGTGGGCTGGTGACCCTGCAGAAGATCCCAGGGCTTGGTGGGCAGGCAGTTGGGTAGAAGGGGCTGTATGCCTCCAAGCATCTTCCATCTGTCTACTCTGCTTCCAGCACAAAGGCAAGAGGGTAAGTGGGAGCCCTGACAGAAGCTGCTCTGCACAGACTTGCCTGGGCCTTTCTGACCTAGTCTGGGCCTCTGGATCACAGCTGTAATGTCATACACCCCACCCCCCTGCATCTTCCTCTCCCTCTCCCACTTGCATTCACATTGGCAAAGCCCCTTTGTATGCCCCACCCTGGGTTGGGGCTGAGGACACTGAGGGTTGGTGCCAAAGGTCTGTTTGGGGGCAAGAGAGACAAGCCATTGAAGGGTTCCCCTGGACCTGATATCCAACTCAACTGCAGGTTTCTGGGAATAGAGTGTCCCTTCAGCCCCTTCTGGTCTGGGTCCAGGACACAGGCTTCTGGCACTGGCTGAACAGGGTGGTCTTGGCTACTGAGACACTAGACAGCGAATAGGAGGATTAGCCTTTTGGCTGATGTGCAGGTAAACTGATAGGCCCTGCCTGTCCCTGTCCCCAAGCTGGCCACAGGGGGGCACTTGATCTCCATGGAACGCAATCTGAGCAGCCCTGCAGGCACCAGAACCCCGCCTCCAATGGGCACTGACTGCTGAACTGCCTGGAAGGGCAGAGCCTGATCGACCCCCACCACCTGCTGCTCTTTGATCCCTCCCCCTTTTTCATCTTTTTTAAACCTTTTATTTTCAAATAACTTTGGACTTACATAAGAGTTGCAGAGATGGTACAGTTTCTATATACTGCTCACCCAGCTTCCTCTAATATTTAACATATTACATAATCATGGTTCTGCTCCCTTTTTGTCCTGCTTGCCAGAAGAAACCAGTGGTGAGGAAGCTCATGTGGCCTGGGTGGGGAATGGACACTGGAATCGACTCTGCCTCAGCTCCTGCTGGATAACCAGCGCTGCTAGTGAAGCTTCGGTGTACACAGGTCCCCTGGCTTCAAGTACCCAGGGAATGTGTCAGGGCCCAGGGGCTGCATACTGGCTGGCCAGCCAGGGTGGTGTAGGAACTCTCAGGCAGATTCACTCACTGGGTGGCAGGGATGGGGAGAGAGAGGGGGAAAGGTGAGGAGCAGGGGCCCCCAGATGGGGTGCTATCCTGGGGCAGACTAGGCCATGCAGCTCAGTGCAGAGGGCACCCTCTGGGGGTGCAGTACCTCGGACCCTCCAGGCAGGTAAGGCATCTAGGAAGATACAGTTGTAAAATATGAGGAACTGAGGACTTCCTCAACAAGTCACTCTTACCTCCACACCTGTGCTCCCCCATGCACTCTTCCACCACCCCATCTTGACAGTTTGGGGACAGAGGTTCTATCCTCTGCTAATGGAAAGGAAAAAGTCATAAGGGCTTTGGAAGACTTGGTGCTCCAGGCAGTAAGTGATTCGGGTTTCTAAGGTGTGTACAGTACTAACCACCGCTATCAAGGCTGACGCAGCCCTTGGTCTGAAGTCCTCTGTTCTATTGCCAGACTGATTATTTCTAACATCTGTGAGCATTGTCTGGGAGTAATGAGCTCAAAGTACTTATCGCCCCAGGTTTCCGCGTATGTCATGCGAAATATGCCCTGGCAAGGACAAACTGAACTAAAGGAGAAAGGGATAGAGGAAGTGAGACTGGGACATGTTTGTCTCCCTGGCCAAGCTGCCTGAGGTTCAGTGGTTCTAACAGGAGGGAAGTGGTGAGGGGACAGGGTTGGGAAGACTGGCACTGTGTATGGAAGGCCCTCATCACGGGTCCTAGCCCATTTGTGAACACCTCAATACACGGCAGCTTAAGAGAAACTGTAGGACCGACCATTCATGGCAACCCAACCTTGGGCTGGGTCTCAGGCCTGGATTAAGCAAGCTATTTCTAGAGCTGGCAGGGGAGGGGGCCTTTCTATCCCAGGGGCAGCAGAGCTAGTGCTCTGGCAGGGAGAATACAGGAAGGGATTATTCAAGGGGTTCCACAGCCAACTGTGTCCTTAGTTTCCCTGTCCAGAGCTGCCCATGCAGGGCCAGGGGAGTTTGGGGACTTGGGCCCACCATCTGGGCAGATGACACCCTGCCTGGGGCTTTCCTGCTGCGGTGACCTCAGAGTCTGGAATGCCCAGGCCTTCAGTGGGTAGGGTGGGCTCTGGCTGGTGTGAGAGGACTGTCCGGGAGCCCATTCACTCCTGGTCCCTTTTCTATCCCATCAGATCTGGGTTCAGATCCTGCCCCTGCCTCTGGCTGGTCATGTGTGTTTGAACAAGAAACTTAACCTCTGTAAACCTGGAGTTCCTTATGTATGAAATAGGAATGATGGTAATATTTACCTCAAGGTTACTGTTAGGACTAAATCAGGTAATACACCTTAATAAACGGTTGTCTTCTCTTTGACTCGGCTTTCCTGGTGGTGAGTCTTGTCTCCCAGACTCAGAACTTTGCCTGTGTTTCTGAGTGGGGCCAAATGAAAGCAGACTGAGATGAAACGTGTGCCCGGAGAGAAGGAAAAGGGATGTCTCTGTGGAGGGCAGCTGATACAATGGGAGAACTTGGAAAGCTCACTCCTAACCCAGCATATTCTAGCTACTATACCAGGCTCCAGAGAGGAAGTTACCAAGAGAGGCGGTATAAAAATAGATGTGCAAAAATAGAACTGAAAGAAGATTACCAAGGGACTGGTTTAATTGATAAGATTCATGGACTTTCAAAAAATTTAAAATCCTTACTGCCTGTACCTAAGTCTGATGATGGTGGTGGTTCTTGAGATTTTCTTTAAAATGGCCACAGATTCTCTGAGGCCAAGGCTGATCATCATCAGCCATTTTAAGGATGTCCTCACAGGAAGAGAGGCTGATGTTGGCCGAAAGTCAGCTGACGAGTAAAGGGTGGTTGGGGTCCTTCTTGACCTGTGGATTTGTTTTGCACTCAATCTCTTAACAGAGCACATAGTCCTGACAGGGCTCAGATTTCCAACTCCATTCTGAGAAAAAGGAAGAGTGCCAGGCTCCTCACTGCTTTGTGTGCAAGTTTAGAGGTGGGGGCACATTCTGATACTGTGCATTGCCCAGGTATGAAAAACTAAGATTCTTGGTTACTCTTTCACTCTTGGGAGAGAGCTTAGCTGTATCTAAATAAAACATTCCCCCAGACCTCTATAGGGTACGGGACATAGTGCCACCTGGTCTAGAAAATAAGCTGGGTTAGCCAACACTGACCAGATAGCAATGGACATTTCTGATCTCAACTCTGGCTGCCGTATAGGTTCCCCAGTGCTTGGCCCTGCAGGGAGGTCTGTCCTGAGGAGGAGGAGGGAAAGCAGCTGCGGAGCTCAGCCCCCCTTCCTCCCTTCATCGTCCACAATGGCCGTAACCCTCCCCTGGTCTAGAAGGCGTGGGCTCTGCTGTAGGCCTCAGGGCTTTTGCCACACTCATTCTCACCTTCTCTCCTCTCCACTCCAGTGTATGTGGTGGAAGACCAAAGAAGGGATGACTTGGGCCCATCTACCTGCCTCACAGCGTGCTGGACTGCTCTCTGTTGTTGCTGTCTCTGGGACATGCTCACCTGACCTGCCTGGCCCTGCTGTCCCACCAGCTCTTCTGCCACCTCCACCAGGTGTGCCCACCCCCATCTCTTCTGATCGCTGAAAGAAATGACTAGCTCTGCGCAGACACCTCTACCTTCAACACAGTGGGATTCTAGATTAGCAGGGGTTACTGCTGTTTAATTCAGTGACTTGATCTTTCTAATGTTCAAAATCCATTTCCTATTGGCCTTTCACAAATGTGCTAAATGACTTATTTTTTTGGCCAAAGGCTTAGTTATGAAATATATATTTATAATTTTTAAATTATACACTCAAGGTAGTAGCATAATGTAACACACCACTGATTGATTTCTCTGCTAACACCCTATATGTTTCAATAAACGTTGTCTAAACTCCAACTGTCTGAATTATTCCAGATAAAATTTAAGCCCTGGGTGTCTTAGCTAGTGGCCACTGTCCAGTATATGATGAGGAGCCTATTTCCCTTTTCATTCTGACTGCTATATGAACAGGGTGGGTGTTATTAGGAAAGTAGTCCCAAGACTGGGTGGCCTTCAGCCAGGTCATGGGGCCCTCACCAAGCTAGCACTCTCTCCCTAGTCCCACTCAAGGATGGGCTCACCAATGAGCCATATCCACTTTTATCCAGAGCCTAGGAAAAGGAATCTTGGTAAGTATGCACCCCCCCCACACCCCCCCCCACACAAACACACAAGAGCTGTCATAATTCAAACCAATCAGCCACTCATCTCAGCTTTGGCCACAGGGTGGCGCTGAGCAGCCAGGCCAAAGAGGCTGCAGATGACAGCTCCCAGCCTACCCACTTCCCTCTGAGCACAAATGTGCTTATGAATATGTAACCACCAGCTCTTTAAAAACAAACAAAAAACCATGATTTTGTAGCATCACCTGATTTCTGTGGAGTAAATGGTCCCACCACAGCTGATTTCAAGCTACCATGATAACCTGAGGAGTTGGGAAGAGAAGCACAGGAGTGCACCGTTATGTAGTAGTTCCACCGTCCAGATACAGTACAGACTGTTAACCTCAAAAATACAGATCAGCAGATTTAGTTATTAGGAAGAGAGATGTTTTGAACATTTATTGCCCTTGTTCTTTAATAATTTAATTGTAAAGTTACATAATTTAATGTTTAATAATGGCTGTGTTTAACTGGCTTGCAACAAAATTCCTGAAAATTGAGTAACTGGCTCTCCCAAGCTAGTGTAAGCCAGTCCAGCACACCGCTGCCCCCAAGCCTCTAGGAGGCCTCAGGATCACAGTGTCCACCTTATGACACTGACCAAAGGGGGAGAGTCTTGGAGGTGCTGCTGGTTTATTACTAAATTTTCTTTTGGAATGTTTATGAGGAAGCAGGAAAGGAATCTTTAGGCAGACTGCCACCAAGGAACTGCTGTCCTCACTTAAAATTCAGCTATGCCCTGGTCTCCTTTCTTTCTTATCTGCACACTCCACGAAGGCTGTTAGCCTGAGAGGTTTACTCAAAGGATAAGAAATGGCAAAAGAGGGGAAGGCTTCGATGCAGAAGGATCAGTGCCACAGCCCGAGGGACAGGGAAGAGCTCAGCTAGAGATAGCCTCTACCTCTCTGTTCTCATCTGTCGGCTCAAGAAAAGCAGACTTAGCAGAGTGGCACAGATGCCTTTTATTGGTCTGACCACCATGACTAGTAGGGGGCATGGGCAGAGCTCCCCTATCTGTCCTGGCCATCTTCCCTCTCCTGGGAGTTCATGACTCACCCCAGGGGAGAGGAGTGTCTTAGGCAGGGGTGGCAGGCAAAGCCAGGATAAATTATACAGGGGTGGGATTTGAAGGGCTCAGGGTGATGTAGAAAACACAGGGTTACCAGACCATCCAGATAAAACATCATCAGGGTAAAGCAGAGGCCATTTCCCTGCACAGACCCCTTGTCCTTGAATGGGAGGGGAAAGCTTCCTTAGAGGCTTCCTACTGTGCCCTTCGTGCCATCAGCATCTCCCGGATGTTGTCCTCAGCTTCCTTCACACTGCGCTCCAGGTAGGATTTTTTCTGCTGCAATATGAGAAAGAAACAAGGGTTAGGGTGAATGGTTACGTTGGCAGATGTGACTTTTATGCCCAGTGGTCATGGCTTCTACTCTGTGACCAGTGACTTCCAGGAGCATGTTGTCGACTGGGAGCCAGGTACACACAACTGATCCCTGACCCATGGCGGGAGGAGGTCGCTTGGTACAGAAAGCAGAGCGCTGTAGAAGGCAGTAGCACTCTTCCCCTAGAAGGAAGTAGACTCTAAAAACAGGCGTCTGGGTACATGAAGATACACCAGACAAAGGCCAGGAAATTCCAGGACAAAGTTCCGGCCCCATAGCAGACTGTCTCTCAAGGTTTTCCATGGCCCTGGCCAGGTCCTGTAGCTGCCACCACTGCAGAATGGACAGTGTACCCTCTGCTCTGTCCAGCGACATGACAGGCTTTGTGAGCCCTAAAAAGTTGTATCACACATCTCACTGAGGCAGATGAGTCAGGATTAAATCTGCTTTTCTAATGAAACTGCTGCCTGCCAGGAATCCAGGACAGTGACACACTGAGTAAAACAGACCTTTTGGAAGTTTACCTCCTTCCCCATCTGGGTCCTAAATTAAAAATCTCAACTTAGACAAAGAACTTTATTTTCAGGAGCCACATCTGGACCAGGATTTCAAAAGATTAGTCAAAGGAAACGATGCCTGTACATTATTTGCCCTGTGGTCACCCCAGAAGTATGGTGGCTTCACCACTGGTCCCTGACTGAAGACATAGTTGTGGCTGCATTCCCACTTAACAGACATGAAATGAAGGCTGCCTTTTTAAGGAATATTCAAAAGAATCCCTCCAAGGATGTGTGTGACTAAGCCACACTGGATCCAGTAATGCAGAGCCCTGGCCCAGGCAGTCCAGACACAGCCAGTGCCCTTCTCTCAAACCTACCCCTTCACACAAGCAACCGTGGCTTCACAGTGACCACTGAAGTTCCCAGAAGACCCAGGGAAAGCTAGGGCAGAGGACGGGTGAGCAGCCTGGTCTGACAGGCCTTGCAGGAAAATCTGAACGAATGCCTCTATTGCTCAAGGCCTGCACCACTAAACCTCTCTACATATCCCTGCCTCTAATTTCTCCCACTCTCTGCCCAGGTACTTATTAAATGCTACATTAAGATACTTTTTTCCCCATAGGTACCAAATGCTGTGGCATCACAAATCTTAATCAGTTTTTATTCCTGTTTACATAGTCCCTACTTCAAATTTCCTGAAGACAAGAAACAGCCCTATCTCTACCCGTCTACCATCTGTCCAACTTGCACACACTTCCTTACAAACAACAGGAACGCCATAAAAACTCACAGAACCACCCTGGCTGGTGTGGCTCAGTTGGTTGCAGTGTCATCCCATGCACCGAAATGTCACGTGTTCGATTCCCAGTCAGGGCACATACCCAGGTTGCGGGTTCAATTCCTGGTCGGTGCATGTATGGGAGGCAACCAATTGATGTCTCTTTCTCTCTCTCTTCCCCTTCCTCTCTCTAAAAATCAATAAATATACCCATCCTCAAGTGAGGATTAAAAAACCAAACAAAAAACTCATAACCATTATCTGGTCACCACAACTGTATGTTATTGCTAAAGAATTTTGTTTAATTACATTGCTAAACCTGATATAGTCCTATCATTGTGATATCAGAATGGGAACGTAAACTTCCTTTGACAAACAACCCTTAGACTGTACTGTGGTGAGTTAAAAAGAGGGAAATACTAATAACTCCTGACACACCACTGGAGAATGTACATGTACTGGGTGTTGCACAGAAGGGGAGCAGTAGCTAGACAGTGAGTGCCATGTGGCATCCAGCCCCGTGGGAATCTAAGGAAAAGGCTAGTGGAGCACACAGGGTTGTACTCCTTCGGTAGTCAGCCGGGGCGCAGGGCTCAGGGCCCCAGGTTGCTGCACTCCATCTCTGCCGACTTGCTGCCCCAACTGGCAAACCACAAATTTGGATCATCAGCAAGAGCTTTTCTACCTACTGCTCAGGCCTCTGGACAATCAATTCAGTATCAATTCAAATAAAATTTAGATCAAAATCAAAGTAATTCTTAGCTTTAAAAGTCTTCATTTCATAATGTCTATTTAAATGTTGGGTCTTCCACTTCCAGTTATGACTTTACCACTTCATATCCTAAAGTCTTCAAGGTTCAAAAAATAATGCAAAATGAACTTGTCTATTTTTAAATCTTTAACTAAACTTGCTGGACATTAAAAAATTTTTTCATCCCAGCAGACAGGGGATCCCTAGCACAGAGGGACCTGTTTTCTAACTGTATTTCAACAGGTCCTATCTCATCCTCAAATACATCTAAACCCAAAAGACTCTCATTTGTCAAACTCAGACCAAAGCATCTGTTGTGGGTTGAACTGTCTCATAAAAAGATATGTTGAAGTCCTAACCACTGGTATCAGTGAATGTGACCTAATTTGGAAATAGGGTCTTTGAAGATGTAACCAAGTTAAGATGAGGTAATACTGGATTAGGCTGGGTCCTAACTCCAATGATTAGTGTCCTTATAAGAAGGTCACATGAAGACAAAGGGACACACAGGAAGAATGCAATACATGGATGGAAGCAGAAAGTGGAGGGTTGCATCTATAAGCCAAGGAAGGGCCAAGGGTGGTCAGCATCCACCAGAAGCTCAGAAGAGGAAAGGAAGAATTCTTCCCTAGACCCTTCAGGGAGAGCAGGGCCCTACAACACTGATTTTGGATGTCTAGCCTGCAGAACTATGAGAGAATAAATTTGTCTTAAACCACCCACTTATGGTAATTAGTTATGCTGCCCTAGGAAACCAACATAGCACCTGAAATGGGGGATGCCCCCAGAGACAGACTCTACCCCAAGGCTCTTCTGGAGCCACAGCCTCTAACCACACTGAACAGTACAGGCACAAGTAAGGATCCCTAGAAGTTAGTACTATGGGACCATACTTCTCCCCCCAAAACTGTGGTAGAATCGACTCAAACACAAATCAAGACTGTCAGAGACAACGGAGAAAATGAAGGCGCCAATGATCTCCACAGCTTCTTCCTAAAACTACTTAGTCAATTCTGTGGACCCCACCTTCCCCATTCCTGTAAATAACTCCACTCTTGTAATTGCTCAAGACAGAAACTTTGGCATCATCTTTGACTCTTCTGTCACAGCTGACATCCACCAACCAACAAATCCTGTTAGCACTATCTCAAAATGTATCCAGAAGCTGACCTTAATGAATAGCCTCATAAGTGGTCTCCGTTCTTCTGCCCTTGACCCCTGTCAGTTTCTTCTCCACAGTGGCCACAGTGATCTTTTAACACTTAAAACCCTCCAATGGGTTTTTACTCAAAGTAAAAGGTAACAACTTTTCAAAAAGCCAGCTAGTCTTGTTCTCAGCTGACTCTCTGACCTCCCCGCCCACAACTCCCTCTCATTCAGCTCCAGCCACAATGTCTTCTGAGCTGTTCCTTCAGTCCACTTGCTGTGCTCCTGCCTGGCCTTTGCCCTCTGGCTCTCTCTGTAGTAACTCTCTTCCTCAGATAGCCACATTACTTGCTCCCTCACTTCCATCGGCCTTTCTCAATGTCGCCTTAGGGGAAAGGCATTCTTGATTATGTGCAGCCCCACACTCCCTATTCTCACCCCGACTTTCCTCCATGGCACCTATCACCACCAGCAGAATCTGTCTGTCTGTCCTCCCTTATAAGAAAAGGTCCGTGAGGGCAGGACTTTGTTCAGTTTGCTGATACAGTCCCAGTGTCTAGAAGAATGAATGATACACAATAATAATTCAATACCTGTTGAATAAAAGTGCATTTATTATGGGAAATGATGCCTTACTGATTTATCTGTACACACACTGCTCCTTTTTAGTTCTCCCCGCTGACTTGAATGACTGAGGAACACCCACCAAAGTCACCCTTCAAGATGGTTTGCAGTTTTTGGTATTGCCCTCTAACCTCTGCTCCTGGATATACATAGGTCTACAACTCAGACCTCAGCGATCCCGGGGCATCAAAGCCTTACTCCCACAAACAGAACAGGCCCTTACACCTTATCAGGCCAACTTGTAAAACCAACCATCCCAATTTCCCACATCCTGAAGTTGGAAATCCTTGAGAAACTGCTCAGTAACAGGGCTGCTGGGAACTACAAGGGGGCTATGCTGTATAAACTCCAGGAGGCATTTTAAACCCAAACCTCCACCAGGAGTCCTGGGAAGGCATTTGCTGGCCTCGCTGCAGCATTTTTCTGTCTTGCTGAGCAATCTCCTTCAGAACTCTTTCCCTAGGAAATTCTCTGGTGGCACCAAACCACAGAGCTCTGGGTGCAGCGACATTCTTGTGGGGCCTTGTCCTGATGTGAAATTCTGAGATTTCCTGTGGGGCTCAGCATGGACAGGGAACTGAAATTGTTAGACTTATTGCTCATTGGCCGGAGGTTCTTTCTGGGAGTCAGACTGAGGGGCTGGTGTTGCATTCTTATCCTCTCACAGAAGAAAGAGGCTCAAGTCCCTAGAACTTTTCTGACATGACATGATCTCTCAAATAGACTCCTGAGGTAATCCATCTTGTGACGCTATCTCTACAGACATTTTCTTTTCTCAGGAAGTTTGTCTTCTCTTTCTCTAAATACTTCCCTGTTTGTCATTTCTTGGGGAACAGAACAGAGTTTTCCCCCTCTCACCCTCTATTTGCCCGTTTGTAAAATGACAATTTGGACAACACCAGTGTCCCTACTCCCCCATTTTAATTTAGCCACAGAACTCTTTCTTCAAATGAACTCTTAAGGACAAAATAAATAAGAGGTACAATGCAGCTCAGGGAAGTGGGGAGACATGGCAGATAAAAGCAGACCTTCTGGCTTGTCTCCTGCCTCCAATCCAGTCTACGGGGCAGCAGGCATGGCAGTCTTGGTTCCCTTTGCCCCTGATGTTCTGTGAGATCTGTGCTCAGAGACCCTCTGCTCTGAGCCCCATGTTTCTGACCTTGAGTTTGACCTACCCTGGCCATACACTTCTTCCTTTGCTGAATCCCCAGCTTCTGCAGACAACTGCTAACTTCAAGCTCTACTATTAATTAAAAAACCTGAGGCAAACGCTACCTTTTCACTGTCTCCCGTGACCTCCAAATTAAAAACCCGAGCCTCAATGATGCTCATGTTCTCTCAGTTTGCAGAACTGTAAATGGCCAGAGGGTGCCAGCTGCCCACAGTGGGGAAGTTTAGCAAGAGGTCAAGAATTCAGTGAGGGCTGAGGAGGCACGTCTTGGAGGACAAGGGGTAAAATGTGAAGGCCAGAAAAGAAGAGGAGGAAGAGGAAAAAAAAAAGGCTTCGAGGGGCGCAGAGAAGTCAGAAAGGGAAATGATACAGAGACGGCAGAGCTGCAGAGCAGGGGCTGTGCAGAGCTCCGAACGTGCAAGGGCAAGATGACCAGATGGGCGAGGAGCACTCATCGCGGCGGGAAAGGCCAAACCCGAGAGACCACTGATCCAGGGACACATGTTCACTTGTGAACTCATCAGGTATATCCACTTTACCATTAAGGACATAGCTAGGCTACAAGGTAACTTCTGAAAATGTTATATATATGACTAGCAAAAGAAAGACAAAGCAATTTTAGGCATGAAGCAGGAGAATAAAGAGAAATCTCAGAAGGGGTTACTGTCTCTGCATCTTTTAGAAACTGCTTTGAGAACATCTTTAAGAGGTTTCTCTTCTCATCTCCCCCCGACACCCTGACTGTTCCTCCTAAGGGAAGACAGCTGCCACATCATGAGGCCACCTGGGAGGACCACATGTGTCAAAAGACTGAGGCTTGCCAACAACCATGTGGGTGAGGCTGGAAGCAGAGCCCTCCTCGCTCATCCGTGGAACCTTCAGGTGAGACCACAGCCCTGCCAACAACTTGACAGTAACCTCGTGAGAGACCCGAGCCACTGGCACCCGGTGAGCCACGCCCAAATTCCAGATCTACAGAAACTGAGATGAGAAATATTTGTTGTTTTCAGCTGCTAGGTTTGGGGTTAACTTGTTACGTAGCAATAAATAACTAATACAGCCCCTTTTCTGTCGCACAGGGGTAAAAAAAAAAGAGGTTCCTCTGCTAAAAGACAGGGATGAAAGACTTGGTCCAGCTGATTGACCTTGTTTTTCTCCCAGGTGTTTCTTTTCCCTGCTAAGAAACTCTGACATGGATACTGTATGGGGTCAGACTCCCAAGAAACCTTTACATTACTCAAGCATCTTACTACAGCAGAGACACACTGATGGGGGAAATTCTTATTTCCTCCAAACAGCAGTATTTGGCCTCTTAGTCCTTCTAGGGTTTAGGTGACCTCTACCTACTGCTGCTCTCCCTAATGCACCAGCTACATGTAGTCCCAGAGAGAGCCCGTCCATCAGACAACCCAGGGAAGAAAGTAGAAAGCAAGCTCATAGGTAAGCGAAGAGCCAGGAGGGGCAATTGCTCCAAAGCATATGGCGCTGAGCAGGCTTCATTCACAGAATTATGACCTGTGTGGGCACCAGGCTTAAAGGGGGTGAGACAAGCCAGTACATCATGTCAAGTGATAAGTAGTGGAAGTAGGTAGGAACATGTGGCTCAGAGAAGATTAAGGGAAGAAGGAACCTGACCACTACCTTAAATATCTAAAGCAATGGCTCTTAAAGTGAGGTCCCTGAAAATTTTTGCAGCATCAGCAACACCTGGGAACTTATTAGAAATGCACATTCTTGGGCCCCCACTCAGACCGACTGAATCAGCAATTCTAGGGGTGGAGCCCAACAATCTGTGTTTTCACAACTCTCCACGTGATTCTGAGGAACACTAAAATTTGACAGCCACTATTCAAAAGTGGGAGTCAGCAAACATTTTCTATAAAGGACCAGATAGTAAATATCTTAGGCTTTGAGGTGCAATCTTTGTCACAGCTACTCAACTCTGCCATTGTAGCTGCCACAGTCAATGTGTAAACAAATGGGTGTGGTATCAATGAATTCGGATAGCTTTGTGTTGTGAAACACAAAAACAGGCAGCAAGCCAGATCTGGCCAGGAGGCTATATAATTTGCCTTCCTCTAGTAAAAAGGAGGGAGTTTTTAAAAGTAAAACCGAGTCCAGCAGTTAGAGATTTCAGAGATTTCAGAGATTTTTAATTTTCAATGAGAGCTACTTAATAAAAGCATAAATTTCCATCCATCCATCCATCCTTCCATTCATTCCTTCAGCCAAATGCCAAACTATTTCTCCTCTTCTTCCCTCCAAAAGCCCTGGTTCTTGAAGTCTGTGGCATCATGCTTTACCATCGTCTTCCCCCATCCTCGTTGCTGCAATCTTACCAACATCCTTGGGGAATGTCCCTCATTCACTGATGACTCCCCGTCTTTCTTTCCATCACTCAAGGTGACTTCAACAAGATGTAGATGATCCATCAATCCCATGACCTCCTTTCCCCTCACAATTTTTACTTTACTCCAACTCAGTGGCCAGTCCATGGTCATATCCTAGAGATCTTGTCAACACCAGTCATTGCACCACCTCCGAAATGTAAATGTCACTACCACTACTTGCTAGTTCTGTTCCTCAGATCACTTCTATCTGATAACTCTCTCTCCAGCACTTCTTCAACCTCATCACTCAGCAACAAGTTTTTTATTATCCATTATGCTTCCATGGCCTTTTCCCCTCCTATCCAGTCCATCACTGATTCCCTTGTAAACGCCCTTTTCTCCTTTGCCCCTCTCTCCTGCTGCTGCACCTGCCTGGCTAAATGCCAACCCAAGTTAAACCCAACTATCTACCAACTCCATGCTTGTACGTGAACAGCTGAATGTTGCTGGTGAAAATCACTTAACCGTGCTGAATGGTTTGCCTTTAAATTCAGGATTGTGAATCTCGAATGGTCACTCAACACTGTGTGGATATCCTATTAAACTTCCTTAATATGTTCACTTGTCTGTTCTCCAAAACAACTACTTCATACCTTGTTCTCCTCAAATCTCCTATACTCTCTCCTCTTCTCCCCTCCTCGCCTCTCTTCCCAGCCCACTGAAAAAATACAAGCAATCTGATAAGAATTCCTTCTTCTTCCCACTACAAGATCTACTACCCAACCTCCACTTAATACATACACACTCTCTTCTTTCCCTGTTGCTAAAATGGAGGGAGTGTCCCTGCATCTATCGAAATGCAACCCTTCCACCTGGGCATTGTCCATCTCCACTCACCTTCTCAAAATTTCACTCCCCCAGTTATCCTTTTTCTTTCTCCTTACTCTTCCATTTCTCTTTCTCTATAACATCCTTCTTGGTGAGGCAAATCACTTTTTTGTCTTTCTTGACCTCACATTCTCCTATAGGTACTGCTTCCATTCTCAGCAAAACTTCTTGAACCACTTGTTTTTTTAGTAGCTGCCTCCACTTCCTTACCTCCCTCCCATTTGCTCCTCAGACCTCTCCATTCATGTCCATCTATTTATTCTATTAATCTGTGGTCCAGCTCATCAATGAGCTCTATGTTGCTCAAAGCAGTGGTTACTTCTCTATTCCCTTTTTACTCAATCCATTCTTACTCATCAACAGCATTCAACACAATTCTTAAAATACTTTCTTCTCTTAGCTGTCATGATACCACACTCCTGCTTTCCTCCTACATCACTGGCTACACTCCTTCTAAGTTCTCTTTTGCTGACTACTCTACTCAACTTCAAAATATTGGCATTTTCCAGGAAGTTGTCCCGGAACTTCTCTTTTCCTCACCTACACTTTCTCTTAGAAACTCTCATTTAGCCCCATAGTTGTAAACATTAACTTTAAATGACTCCCAAATTTATATCTCCAACCCTGACCTCCCCTCAATTCCAGATATACATCCAATTGCTTACAAAACATATCCTCTTGGATGTCAAACCCAAACTTAACATGCCTAAAACAAACACAACTGATTTATAGTCACCTCATCCCCTCCCAGTCTTCTTCATCTCAGTAAATAGCACTCATCCAATTGCTCAACTTAAAAACCACAGAAACAAAACACAGAAGCCATCCCTGATTCTATTCTTCTCTTTAAACCCTACATGTGTTACAGGCAGACGGGTCGGCTCTTGACTCCTGGCGACCCTGTGTGTGAGTGATGTCCACAATGTCCTGTCCTCAACTGCCCTGCTCAGCTCCTGTAGACTCATGCTTATGGTTTCTTTTATAGAATCAATACATCTTGCATTTAGTCTTCCTCTTTTCCTGATGCCTTCTATTTTTTTCCAGTATTACTGTTTTTTCCAAAGAATTCTACCTGAAGTAGGACAGCTTCAGTTTTGTCATTTTTGCCTCTAGTGATGTTTCAGGTTTAATTTGCTCTAGAACCCACTTGTTCCTCTTTCGGGCACTTCAGAGTACCTATAGAGTTCTCCAACATCACATTTCAAATAAATCGATTTTTTCTTATCAGCTTTCTTCACTGTCCAACTTTTGTATCTGTACATAGTAATTGGGAATATGAGGGTGTGGATGATCTTAGCTTTGGTTTCTAATGACACATCTTTGCTATTGGTGATCTTTCCTAATTCTTCCATTGCCACCCCTCTGAATCTCAGCCTTCTCTTTGCTTCCTGGCTACAGTCTCCACTTAAATTGATGACTGAACCAAGGTAAGCAAAATCTTCAACAATTTTGGTATCTTCATTGTCTGTGTTAAAGTTGTGTATTTCATTTTTTTTTAAATCCTCACCCGAGGACATTTTTGCACTTATCTTCAGATAGAGTGGGAGGAAGAGAGGGAGGAAGAGAGAGAGAGAGAGAGAGAGAGAGAGAGAGAGAGAGAGAGAAACACCGACGTGAGAGAGACACATCGACTGGTTGCCACCCACACGACCCCAACTGGGGCCGGGGACAAACTGCAACCAAGGTATGTGCCCTAACCGGGAACTGAACCCGGGACTCTCTGGTCTGCGGGCTGACACTCTAACCGCTGAGCCAAACCAGCCAGGACTGTGTATTTCTTCCGTAGTCATGATTTCTGTCTTCTTGATGTTTAAATGTAATCTTGCTTTAGTACTTTCTTTTTTCACTTTCATCAGAAGTCATTTCAAATCATTGCTACTTCCTGCTAGTAAGATGATGTCATCTGCATATCTTAAGATATTGGTATTTCCTCCATCAATTTCACCCCTTCATCCTGAGTCTAGCCCAATTTTTTATGTTCTCCATACAAGTTAAACAAAACTGTATGATTTAAAAAATATGTATGTTTATATGCAGATTAAAGCAAATCCATATTCCCCATCCAATGCATCAGCAGCTCTTTACTTCCAAATATATTCCTAAATCATATTCTTCTTTCAATCCAGCTCCACTGCTACCATCTTGGTCTAAGCCTCCATCATCCAAGCCTGAATGTTTGTCATGAATTTTTAACATGTAAATCAGGTTACTTTCTGCTCCAAATCCTCTACTGTCTTCCTATGATAATGAGAATAAAATATAAACTCCTTAACCTGGGCAGTAAGGCCCTACATGATCTGGTCCTTCACAAACACTCCAACCTTATTGCCCCTCTTTTCCCCTTTCACTGTTTAAACAACTCCATCAAAATTATTCCCACCTTAAGGCACCATCTGCACCTCCAGCTGGAATGTTTTTCCTCCAGATACTTTTAGGTGGCTGGCTGCTTCTTTTCATTCAGATCTTAGTTGAAATTTCACGTTTTCAAAGAGGACTCCCCTGATTACTCAATTCAAAGGAGGAACTCTCTTGCCCAGCCAGTGTGGCTCAGTGGTTGAGCACTGACCCATGTACCAAGAGGTTGCTGGTTCAATTTCCAGTCAGGGCACACGCCCAGGTTGCAGGCTCTATCCCCAGCAAAGGGGTTGTACAGGAGGCAGCCAATCAATGTTGATGTTTCTCTCTCATCGATGTTTCTATCTCTCTCGCCCTCTCCCTTCCTCTCTCTCTAAAAATCAATAACAGCCCTGGCCGGTTTGGCTCAGCGGTTAGAGCGTCGGTATGCGGTCCAGAGAGACCCGGATTCGGTTCCCGCTAAGGGCATGTACTTCAGTTGCAGTTTGTCCCCGGCCCTGGTTGGTCGTGCAGGTGGCAGCCACTCGATGTGTCCCTTTCACGTCGATGTTTCTCTCTCTCTCTCTCTCTCTTCCTCTCTCTCCCTCCCACTCTATCTGAACAAAAAATGAAAAAATGTCCTCAGGTGAGGATTAAAAAAAAAGAAAAAGAAAAAAAAAAAGAAAATCAATAACAACTTAAAAAAAAAAAAAAAGGGAGTAACTCTCTAAATCATCACATTTGCTACATGATAGTTCCTTGTTTATTTCTTTATTATCTGTATCTGAATGTAAGCTCGATAAGAGTAGGGAACTTGTTGGACTTGATTAATGCTTCATCCTCAGCACCAAGAACTGACACATAATTAATTTAACCAACAATATGTCAGATCCAATGAGCAAGTCACACACTTATTCATACACGGTCATTTAACTACCACTGTAAGAGGGCTCTGAGGGAAAAGCACAGTGTCTAATGGAGGAAACACCTAGTATACTCAAGGAAATCACAGAAGCACTTTTGAACTAACTCTGAAGGATGAGTAAGAATTAACTAAGTGGAGAGGTTAGAGTGGGGGAAAGCAATTCCAGGCAAATGCAGCAGCATGTGCAAAGGTCAACTGGAACACGGCATGTCTGGAAACTAAATGACAGTAAGGCTGAAGGAAAGGGAGGGAGGGAGGGAGAGAAGAGAAAGAGAGAGAATATGAATATACAAGAATGAATGAATATTAGAAGGATGAGGCTGGTGACGCTGAATCAGATAAGCAGGGTCTTACGTCACATTAAAAATTTAATATTCCGGAGACTTCCGGTCAAGATGGCGGCGTAGGTAACCGTGGTACTCGCCTCCTCCCACAACCACATCAAAATTACAACTACTATATCACAACCATCATTCAGAACCGCCTGAAATCGAGCTGAATGGAAGTCCTACAACTATAAAATTAAAGAAGCAGAAGCAGCCACATCGAGACTGGTAGGAGGGGCGGAGGCGCGGATAGGCTGGTCCCACACCCACGTGTGGCGGATAAAAATCAGGAGGGTACCTCGGCTGGGAAGGTCCTCCCTGAGGAGTGAGGGGTCTCCGTCCCACACCAGGCGTCCAACTCAGGGTTCCAAGGCCAGGAAGCGAATCCCCATAACTTCGGGCTGGAAAACCCAGTGGGAACTGAGGCAGAGGGAGGCTGCGGCTGCTGGAGCCCCTAGCAGCTCCTCTTAAAGGGCCCGTGCACAGACTTACTCTGACGTGCTCCCTGTAAGCTTGGAGGGGAGGCAGCTTGAGGGGCGCCAGAGACATATAGTACAGGGAAGAACTGAGCTGTTTGGCCTCAGGACGAGGGCTGGAGAGGCAGCTTTCTCCTGGACAGACATGCTGGCAGAGACTGATGTTCCTTTGGTGAGCCCCCTGACGGTCACCATATCTGGGACTCCAGCAACCTGGCTCACACTGTTTGCCCCACCCTGGGGATTCCCTCAGGCCCCGCCCCACCCAACTTTCGGGCCCACTCAAGCTGTTTCCAAAGGCTTTACCATAGGATTGGCCTGTCTTGGATCCTGCTTCAGAGTTTCCTAAAATCTCTCAAACAAGCAGCATCTGGTCTCAGTGAGGCCCATACTTCTCATTAAGTGGCCCTAGGCCTGGCACTAGAAGCAGCCAGCCTTGGTTCACAAGTTGGCTTTTCCTGGGTACCTCCAAGTCCAGCACAAGCAGCAGTCATTGGCAGATCACTTTGTAGCTTATGCCGGGGGCCCGATAGAACACAGGCAGTGGTTGACCTTGCCCCAGAGCCAGCACACCCAGTGGACAGCTCCAGACCACATCGAAACACCACCACCCAACCACCTCCACAAGTGACACACTCAATGAGTAGACTCAGTGGGTACCAGAGCCCTGAAGTAAATCTTGCTCTGTGTGGTGGGCCTCTACACAGCTGATCCTCCAAGGTAGTCACAGGCCAGAGGTCAGTGGGCACAGCCAATCCTTGCAGCTGATCAGCCTGAGTAAATCCCTCCCACTGACGTGCCAACAGCAATCAAGACTCAATTACAACGGAAGGGTGAACAATCCACACTAGGGGTGCACCTCGAGGGCCCAGCTGGGGTGATCAAGGAGGCTGTGCCACTGGATCCTACAGGACACCTACTACAACAGGCCACCCTATGAAGCCTAGGAGACGTAGCAACTCTACCAAGTACACAGAAACAATCACAGGGAAGCAGCCGAAATGAGGGGATAAAGAAACATGTCCCAAATGAAAGAAAACAAAACTCCAGGAAAAGAATTAAATAAAATGAAGATAAGCAATCAATCAGATGTAGAGTTCAGAAAACAGGTTATAAGGTTGCTCAAGGAACTTGGTGAGACATTCAAGGAACTTAGTGAGACCTTCAAGGAACTTAAGGAGACCTCCAAGGAACTTAGTGAGAACATCAACATAACAAAGGACCAGTCAGAAATGAAGGATGCACTAACTGAAATAAAGAATAATTTATAGGGAATCAATAGTAGAGAGTAAAACCAAGAAGCAAACCATCGATTTGGAATATAAGGAAGCAAAAAACACCCAATCAGAACAGCAAAAAGAAAAAAATATCCAAAAAAGTGAGAATAGTGTAAGGAGCCTCCGGGACAACTTCAGGCGTGCCAACATTCGCATCACAGGAGTGCCAGAAGGAGAAGAGAGAGAACAAGAAATTGAAAACCTACTTGAAACAATAATGACTGAAAACTTCCCTAACCCTAACTTGGTGAAGGAAACAGACATACAAGTCCAGGAAGCACAGAGGGTCCCAAACAAGATGAACCCAAAGAGGACCACACCAAGATACATCATCATCAAAATACCAAAGGTTAAATACAAAGAGAGAATCTTAAAAGCAGCAAGAGAAAAGCAGTCTGTAACCTACAAAAGAGCTCGCATAAGACTGTCAGCTGATTTGTCAAAAGAAACTTTGCAGGCCAAAAAGGAGTGGCAAGATATTCAAGGTGATGAAAAGCAACGACCTACAACCAAGACTACCCTATCCCGCAAAGCTATCATTTAGAATCGATGGACATATCAAGAATTTCCCAGACAAGACAAAGCTAAAGGAGTTCATCACCAACAACCAGTATTATATAAAATGTTGAAGGGTCTTCTTGAAGAAGAACAAAAATATGAACAATAAAATGGCAATTAATACATATCTATCAACAACTGAATCTACAAACAAAATGAGCAAGCAGAACAGAAACAGACTCAAAGATACTGCGAACTTTTTGTTGCTTGTCAGATGGGTGGGGGCAAGGGGGGTGGCTGAAAAAGATGAAGGAATTAAGAAGTACAAATTGGTTGTTAAACTGATGAACCTCAACGGGAACGGGGGGAGGGAGGGTGGGATGAAATAAACCAAAGAACTTCTATGCCTATATGCATAAACAATGGACACCGACAATAGTGTGGGGAAGGCTGGAGGGGGGTGGGATTGGGGAGGAGGGAGTTAATGGGGGGAAAAGGGAGGATATCTGTAACACATTCAACAATAAAGATGAGTTAAAAAAAAAAATTAACATTCCCAGCCGGTGTGGCTCAGTGGTTGAGCATTGACTCATGCAACAAGAGGTTGCCGATTCAATTCCTAGTCAGGGCACATGCCCAGGTTGTGGGCCCAATCCACAGTGGGGGGCATGCAGGAGGCGGCCAACTGATGTTCTCTCTCATCGATGTTTCTCTCTCTCTCTCCCTCTCCCTTCCTTTCTCTAACATCAATAAAGAAAAAAATTTTGTTTTTAAATTTGCCCTGGCCAATGTGGCTCAGTTGGCTGAATGTCGTCTTATACACCAAAAGGTTTACACAATTCGATTCCCGGTCAGGGCACATGCCCAGGTCACAGGCTCGATCCCATTAGGAGGTGTGCAGGAGACAGCCAATCAATGTTTTGCTCTCACATCGATGTCTCTCTCTCTCACTCTCCCTTCCTCTTTCTCTATAAATCAATAAAAAAGTCTTTTGTAAAAATTCAGCCCTGGCCAGTTTGGCTCAGCGGTTAGAGCGTCGGCCTGCGGACCAGAGAGTCCCAGGTTCGGTTCCCGCTAAGGGCATATACCTCGGTTGCAGTTTGTCCCCGGTCCTGGTTGGGGTTGTGTGGGTGGCAACCAGTCGATGTATCTCTCTCACATCGATGTTTCTTTCTCTCCCTTCCTCTCTCCCTCCCACTCTATCTGAAGATAAATGCAAAAAAAAAAAAAAAAAAATTAATATTTACCTTGAAGATAATTGAAAGCCACCAGGTCTTAAGCAGAGCTGACAAAAATCAAATTTCCATTGAAAACAAATTCTCACTCTGGCTACAATGTCGAGAATGAGTTAGAACAAAGCTTCCCACAGAATCCCCAGTGAATCATAAATAGGTAACATATGTGCCCAAAATACTGATCTCTTTAGTTCGTACAGTGGCTGGGTAGGTTCAGGGCAGTCAAAGCTCCCCCTGAGCAGTTGCCTCCAACCTTAAGCACCCTTTGTCCACACTCACCCCAATGAACCATGCAAATATTACTTCCCGGGTGCTGGAATGTACAGAAGGCTGGGAAGCACTGGATTAGAGAATATAAGTGTGAATGTTGAGAAACCTATTAGGAGACTACTGCAATAGTCTTGGAAAGAGATAACACTATCTTAGTGGTGGCAATGGAGATGGAGAAAAACAGATTTAAGAAATATCCACAAGAAAAATCAACAAGAGGACTTCACCAAGTACTTTACTATAACCTTCATTAGATATTAGAAGTTGGGAGAGGGGTGTCAAGAATAACCCCTAAGAGGATCAGGTTGGGAAGGGAACATTATGAGTTTAGTTTTAGACAATTTTGAGTTTAAGGTACTTGTGAGACATCCAAGTGAAATGTGAGAAGAAAACTAGATTGGGTCTCAAGTTCATAAAAGCCTGAGCTAGAGATATAATTTTGCATAGGTAGCACTTGAAGCCATGAGAAGGTTGAAATTCCCAGAGAAAAAACACATAATAAAGAGGATTTCTTAGCCTTGTAGAAAGTCAACATTTAGTAAGATTGAAAAGAAGAGGAAGAACCAGCAAATAACACTAAAAGGCAGGGAAACTGTCAGAAACTAAGAGAAGAGTTTGGGAAAAAGGATGAGATCACTAGAAATCACTGGATGTGTTCAAATAGAAACAGTGACAACATGTCAGAAACGGTTGGGGGCAGGGAAGGTACGTGCTACATCAAGTGGCCTCGCTATGGCTCTTTGAGACCTGACCCAAAAACTCCACGAAGGAAAATTACCTGATATGTTCATGGTCACAGATTAGCCCCAAGAGCACACTTACTGCAGTGTCAGGACAATTTTACTTCCTATCTTCAATGAGACACTGGGCTCTGCACAGGTCCAACACAAGAGCTGTAGAAGTGTCAGTATAATTATGCCCAAGGAAATGATTGGAAGGGCTGAAATGCTTCATTCAGGAAATAAAGGAGCAAAAAGAATGTCCTTCAGAGACCACTAAATGCCACAGCTATGAATTGTGTGCAGTATAAATGTACTAACGGTGTAATAAACTTGACAAGTATTTGTCTGTTGCAGGAACTGAGAAAAAGAGATCAGGAAAAGGAAGCACAGAGACCACTACCTGTATCACAACCCTGGGGTCTTTGATTCCTTTCTACAAACAAACAAACAAATAAAAAACCCTAAACACTACAAGCCAAATAGAATGCTTTCCTAAGTTTCATATTATATGTGAAAAATAAATGCACATAGTAAATAAAGAAATCTCATGAAAACAAATTTTACAAAAGCAGTAAGTTTCCCAGTATACATTGTTTTATTTCTGCTTCTCCAGGATCAGAAAGCCAAGTCAGTAAGGACTATTAAAATTCTACATGTTTTCCAAGTAAGCAAATAAAACAAATTTTACTGTTACAGTTTGTGTCTTTCATTTGCTCTAGTCTTACAAGAGCAAAAGGATCAAATCAACAATGTTTACTGTGGAGTTTGGCCGGTAGGCATGGTAAAGGGGTAGGTGAATAAGCGTGTGTCTTTTGAATGAGGAAGTAAGGGCAACACCTTGGATTCTTGGAATTGGAAGTGTAATTGACTCAACTGTGGGGGCAAGACTAGCATGTAGGTATGTGCAGCAAAAGCCTGAAGTCAGTCCAATCCTACTTTCTGTCCAAACAACTCAAGAATTTCTATTTTCTTACAATTCAACAGCAAAAAGATATACATTTCTCCAAATAAGATACATTAATGGCCAATAGCACATGAAAAGATGTTCAACCTCATTAGTCATTAGGGAAATGCAAATAAAAACCACAATGAGATACTACTTTACACCCACTACAATGGCTATAATCAAAAATAGAAAATAAGTGTTGGAAAAGATGTGGAGAAATTAGAACCCTCCAATATTGCTGGTGGGAATGTAAAATGATGCAGCTGCCATGGAAAACAGTTTGGCAGTTATTCAAGAAGTCAAAAGATAAAATTACCGTATGACCCACCAATTCCACTCCTACATATATATCCAAGAGAAATGAAAACAGGTGCTCAAACAAAAACTTGTGAATGTGCATAGCAGAATTACTCATAATAACCAAAATGGAGAAACAACCCAAATGTTCATCAACAGATGAGTGAACAAAATGTGGTATATCCATATAATGGAATATTATTCCACTATAAAAAGTAATGAAGTACTGATACATGCTAAATAGTATGACAAAGATGAACCTTGAAAACATTAAGCTAAGTGAAAGAAGCCAGATACAAAAAGCCACATACTATGTGATCCATTTATATGAACATCCAGAATAGGCAATGGTTGCCAGATGCTAGGAGAAAGAGAAACGGGCAGTGACTGCTTAATGGGTAAGGGGTTTCTTTTGGGGGTGATAAAAATGTTCGAGAATTAGACATGGTGATGGTTGCACAACACTGTGAATTTTACCTCAATTAAAAATTAAAAATAATTCCTACTCTTCTCAAAATGTCACATCACAGAGGAGAAAAGATAGGATATGAAATCCCTGTGTTTTAAAAACAGGCATGGCAAGGCAAGTTCCTAATGAATTATTTTCACAGCAAATCAATCTCTACTCCACCCAAACACTTAAGAGTAACACACATAAACTAGCCAGGGTAAAATGAAATGATGTAATTAATTTCTGAAAATTAACTTTAATGTTATCAGCAGAAGCACTAAACATTCAGATTAATGAGTTAATAAGGCACTCTGGGACAGCCAATGGACAAACAAGGGTAAGGAAACTTCTATGTGATCACAGTACTACTTTCCAATCGAGTAACATATTTATACAACTAAAAAAACAGAGATATGGCAACCGGAAACCCATAAAAGGACCTGGAGACAGTGAAAACAAGCAAGAGCTCAAAGCCACCATGAGCACAGATGAATGACTCATGGGCACCTCCTGTGCTGATTTGTAGAGGTCAGCAAAGGGCAGAGCTGGAGAACGACAAATACACTCCAATATCAAAGAGCTATTTATAAAGCTTTCAAAAAACCTCCCTTTCTTTTCATTAAGAAAGAGACATAGTTATACCTGTCAGTATCACCAAGAAATTGCTGTTCTCTAACTCTAAGCTATACCTCTAGGTCAGACAAGCAACCCAGGGTGTTTGCTCATATCACTCTGAGTGTGTGGAGAGGCACTGAGAGGTCAGGTCACATCACCCAGTGATATTGCTCCATCCAGGGTGATGCAGGGCTCATATCATGATGAAATCACTCTATAGACCAGACGTCACAGCTGCCACTTGTCCCTAACTCCACACCCACCCAAGTTACCATGGAACTGGTACAAACAGAATAAAGTTTAATATGCTATTGGCTCTGACCTAAGTAGCTGACATAACACCAATTAAGTTTATAATGACATTGGAATAATAAAAGAACACTTGGCACACTTCTTTTGCAAACATGATTCAAGGAGTGGTTTCATTTTGCCCTTTCTTCAATTTCCAGATGCTAGGCCACTTAGAAGCCACTTATACTCTCTTTACTCAAAGAGTTGGTGTTTAAGGAGCTTATCATTTTATAAGAAAAGAATAACTAAAATTAGAAGGCCCAGCTACTGGGACTATCCAACCATGGCCTAGGAATCCCCACTTCTTTCAGAGTGAACGTGAATGATGTGGTTGGAATCTAGAATCTGGAATCCTGGATCCCCACTCCGATCTCCTGCTCCTTTCCTAGCTAATTACGGTTCTGGTCCTGTGAAGTGCACGCGTGATCTCCATTTCTAAAACATGGGCAGAGGTCACCAAGTTTATGAGATGGCTTCACTACAGAATCTACAACTACTAGGAAATAAGAGCAACAAATATCACTGACTTGCTGGCACTTGCATCCTTGAGCCCACTGACTAGCCCTATCAATGGCCATATTTATGCTACACATGGAAGGAGTCATCGGGTCCTTTGGCCACACTTACATGGTGTATACTGGAGCTAGCAACAATGGGTCCTTTGAATAACATATAGAAACTTATATGTTCTTACAGAATACCCTACAGCAATTAAAGGAGTAAACTATATATATTTAGTAGTGTGGGTAGAGCTCAAAAAAATCCAAGTTATTGAAAGATATGAACAATACAGGGGTAGGCAAAAGTAGGTTAACAGTTGTGAGTACATGAAAGTTTATTCTTGTATTGTTACTAATTTATTAATTATTGTATTATTTACTATTATTAACCTACTTTTTGCCCACTCTTGTATGATGTCATTTGTTGAATATAAGATACTATGAAACATGGAATGGAAAGCTACATATCAAATACCTGTTAGTAGTTGCTTTTAGTAAATAGGAATAAGATTGAGGTAGGTTTGGGAGGGATGTAACAAAGGAGACTTCTATTTCATTAGTATTGTTTTATTTTTGTAAAAAACAAACCAAAAAGAGAGTAAATATTACAAAATGATGACATTTGTTATCTAGATGATGAGGACACGGTGTTGGTTATATTAGCTGTGTACATTTGTGTATCTCTCAGTTTTTTCCAAATTAAAAAACAAAACAAAACAGCTTCATCTTATAAGCATCTGATAGCAATATGCTCAAACAGTAAAAAGCTACTGAGCATCCACCATATGCAAAAAAAAACCCCTGCACTTATCGAGTATTTACTATGTGCCAGGCACAGCACCAAGTGATTTACACGTATCATGTTATAAGTTAGGTAGATAATTTCTGTAAGGCGGAAATGCTCATCCTTCTCACCTCCAGTTGGTGTTTTTTTTTAATGTTTTCTAAATTGATTTTAGAGAGAGCGGGAGAAGAGAAACATCAATGTGAGAGAGAAACATCAATCGGCTGCCTCCTGCACACCCCCTGCTCGGGAAAGAGCCCAAAACCTGAGCATGTGCCCTGACCGGGAATGGAACCAGCAACCTTTTGGTGCATGGAATGATGCTCAACCAACTGAGCCACACCAGCCAGGGCTCACCCGCAGCTTAACTAGTTATAGTCCTGGCCTCCTCAATCTCCTCTCAAGAAGACTAGTGGCTTTTCTGATTAACATGTTTGGGAAAATAACTGCTTGCCGATGGTACACATTTTCCTTATGAGTTTGACAGACAAGCTCTGCCTGCTTCTGTAGTGAGAGACCTGTAGTTGACCCACACTTCTAGAGATTTGTTGGGTAAGTTCATTAAATTTGTATGCCTAATTCTGGACCAGTATTAGGAACCATTATTATTGCTGCACACCTAAGCCACATTCTTCAACCTAATCTTTATCTGTAATAAAGGTAAAAAATACAAAAAAGGTTTATAATAATCTGCCTTTCAGTTGGTTCCATACTTAAGCAGGAGACAAAGGGGTTATTTATTGTCCTGCTCCATTAATACTGTTGTTGCTGTTTTACAGAAGAGGATATTTAGGCTTAGAGATACTAAGTAATTTACCCAAATGGAAGTAAGTGGCAGAGTCGGAATTCAAATTCACATTTGTTTGATTCCAGAATTCATATTCTTATTTTTTTTAATTAAATCTATTGGGATGACATTGGTTTATATAGGGTTTAAATGTACACTTCTATGATATATGATCTGTATTTTGCATTGTGTTACCACCACCCAAAGTCAAATCATCTTCCATGACACTTCCCTCTGGTAACCACAATACTGTTCTGTGTCTGAGTTTCAGTTTTATATCCTACATATGAGTGAAATCATATGGTTCTTAGCTTTTTCTAACTGACTTATTTCGCTCAGCATGATATTCTCGAGGTCTATCCATGTTGTCACAAATGGCCAACAGATATATGAAAAGATACTCAACTACACTAGCAATTAGGGAAATACAAATCAAGACTACAATGAGATACCACCTTACACCTGTTAGAATGGTTGTTATCAACAAGACAAGTAAAAACAAGTGTTGGAGAGGTTGTGGAGAAAAGGAACCCTCATTCACTGCCAGTGAGTATGTAAATTGGTACAGCCACTATGGAAAACAGTATAGAGGTTCCTAAAAAATTAATAGAGCTACCATATGACCAAGCAACCCCTCTTCTGGGTAGCTACCCCAAAAATTTGAAAACATTTATTCACAAAGATATTCACATTTATTCACCCTTATGTTCACTGCAGCACTATTCACAGTGGCCAAGATATGGAAACAACCAAAGTATCCTTTGCTAGATGATTGGATAAAGAAGATGTGGTACATATATACAATGGAATACTACTCAGCCATTAGAAAGATGAAATACTTCCAGAATTCATATTCTTAATTATGTCAAGGCATATCAGAGCAAAGAAAAGCAGTACCTACTACTTGGTAAGAATTATTAAGATTAATTCAAAAAATATTCTGAAGGTTGAAGCTTTTATTAGCATATACCAAAAGAGAGTAGGAAAGTGCTTGTACGTGTGTGCATGTGTATGAATATATATAGGGAATAGTGAAGGTATTGGTTATGATAAAATCCCTTTAGGAAACTTTAAAAAATTTTTTATTAATCCTCACCCAAGGATATTTTTTCCATTGATTTTTAGAGAGTGTGGAAGGGAGAGAGGAGAGGGAGGACGGGGGAAGGAGAGAGAGAGAAACATGGATGTGAGAGAGACACATCGATTGGTTGCCTCCCACACGCACCCCAAGGCTGCTGGGGATTGAACCTGCAACCCAGGTATGTGCCTTTGACTGGGAATCAAACCCGAAACCCTTCAGTGTGCAAGCCAATGCTCTAACCACTGAGTCACACCAGCCAGGGCCCTTTAGGGAATTTTTAATCTTCAAAACTAGCACGCATGTTTGATTTCACCCATGTAAGTACCTACTTCCCTCAAATTTTACTCAAGTTACCACAGAGACATAAGGGTTTCCTTTCTCCTGTGCTGTAAATGAACTGTGTTCAACCACTCTGCAGTGTGGTCCCAAAGGCAGAGTGTTCAGCTCTGAGTCTAACTTGATGTCAGCCTCTACCTTCCCTCCCCGAGAAAACAAACCTGCTTCCCTCAGCAGACCAGGTCTGCCCAGCTCCAGATCAATGCTAGTAAGGGAAGGACACAAAGCATTTGCAACTCAGATCTAATTGAGCTGACAGCCCCTGCTGGCACAAATCCAAGGGCCTGAACAGCCCCCTAACCATGGAGGGAACTGATCCCTTCAGTTTGGCCCCTTCTCAGCAGAGGCTTGCCCATGTGGGTCTTCACTCAGTCCTCTGGACTCACTGCACTGTCCATACCTCTATCAAGAGCTTTACATCCTGCTGAAGTGCCCTTGGACTCGGTTCATGAACCTCATTCACTGCTGCTCTAGCTAATCTTTCTCCTTAGTTGACCTAATCCAGTTCTATGGCTTTAATTGACAATTTATAGATAATTCTCAAGTTTATTTCACTAGCCTGGAGTTCTAGATTAATCTATCCAAATGTCTAATAGTATCTCAAAGGTTAGCATGGCCCAAACCAAACTTTCCATTGCCTTTTTTTTTTTTTTTTATTAATTTGAGAGAGAGAGGAAAAGAGAGAGAGAGCACAAGCTAGAAACATCGATGAGAGAGAACATCGACTGGCCACCTCCTGCATGCCCCCCACCGGAGATCAGGCCCACAACCTGGGCATGTGCCCTGACTGGGAATCGAACCGGCGACCTCTCGGGTGCATGGGTCAACACTCAACCAGTGAGCTCCACCAGCTGGGCTCCATTGCTTTTAAAATTACTTTTGAAACTTGAACATTGACTAGAAAGCACTGACCTATGAATTATCAATCGCACATCTGTTCCCATAAACATGGAATCTCTGTGGAGCCCAGTACACATGGACTGCTGTGTACTGAGTGTACATTAGCATTGGCACTGGGAATAACTACTTGCCCCAGAACAAGTAGTACTTAAACAAAGTGAATAGAAACAACGCTGATTTCATTCACTTTAGCATTAACTCCTTTCCCTTAGCCTTTTCCAGTCTCATTTCTCACTCCAACCTTCCATTCCACCACTCCACTTCCAGATTTTTGCCTACACTATTTATTTGATATGAATGTTCTCTCCTCGGCCCCAGCCCTATCCAGCAAAATTCGAACTGACCTTCAAGGCCCAGGTGAAATGCCCCCTCTCCCATGAACTCATTCAAGATCTCTTTAACTGGAGAATGAAAAAAGAGGTATGATTCCTTAATTATAGGTCCAAAATTTTGAGTCCTTTTTTTCATCCCTACACCCAATCATCTTGGCTCTACCTTAAAATATATCCAGAGTCTGACCACCTCCACTGTAACCACCCTGGTCCACGTTACCATCATTATCTCACTTGGATAAGTGCCTCCTAACAGGTCTCCTTGTTTCCATTCTTGCCCCCTATAATCTATTGTCAACACGGCAGCCAGACTGGTCCTTTTAAAATGTAAATCAGATCATGTAATTCCTCTGTTCAAAACCCTCCAAACAGCCCTGGCCGGTTTGGCTCAGCAGTTAGAGCATCGGCCCGCGGACCAATGAGTCAAGGGTTCGATTCCAGCCAAGGGCACGTACCTTGGTTGTGGTTCATCCCCGTCCCTGGTCGGGGTCGTGTGGGAGGCAGCCAACTGATATGTCCCTCTCATGTCAATGTTTCTCTCTCTCCCCCACTTTCTCTCCCTCTCTCTCCCTCCCACTCTGTTTGAAGATAAATAGAAAAATATCCTCAGGTGAGGATTAAAAAAGAAATTAAAAAAATAAACTTGACTTATTCTCTGCACCAAAGTAATTTTTTTTTAAAACCCTCCAAATATTCCCAGTTTCAAAGCATAATCCAAAAGTCCTTCATACGGCCTACAAGGCCCTATATAATCATTACCCTGATTGATACCTGATTTCATTTCCTACTATTCTCTACCGAGCTCACTCAGCTCCAGCTGAACTGGCCTCCCTATTGTTCTCCCAACTCCTCAAGTGTGGTCTCACCTCCAGGTTTTTACACTTGCTGTTCCCTCTGCTTGGAACCCTCTTCTCCCAAATGTACTCAGTTTGCTCTTCAGGCCTCTGCTCAAATATCATCTTATCAGAGAAACCTTCCCTGTCAACACTACATAAAAAAGCTTATACACTCCCATCATTCTGTCTCCTTACCCTGTGTTGTTTTTCTTTTTAGCCTTCATCAATTATATTATCTTTTTATTATCTGTCTCCCCTCTAATCCTCCAGAATATAAACTCCAAGCGCCATCAGGGCCTTTGCTAATTTTGTGTTCTCTGCCTATGCATGTAGTAGGTACAATAGACTGCAGGTTTCTTTATGTAGAACAGTGGTTCTCAACCTTCCTAATGCCACGATCCTTTAATACAACTCCTCATGTTGTGGTGATCCCCAACCATAAAATTATTTTTGTTGCTACTTCATAACTGTAATTTTGCTACTGTTATGTCTTAGGTGACCCCTGTGAAAGGGTCGTTCGACCCCCAAAGGGGTCGCGACCCACAGGTTGAGAACCGCTGGTGTAGAAGATTGAAAATAAGAACAAAAAGCCTCCATAATTAGACACAATCCCAAAGCAATCTGTATAATCAAGACAACAACAAACATTTAATAATGCTTTTTAAAAATATGCATACCTTACTCCTGACCTTTCTAATCATTATTATTGGCCAAAGCCTTCTGTCATGAATCTTGGAACTGTTTAGTCCTCCAAAGGAAGGAAATATCAGTTTTAAGTGAAAAAGTTCAGCCTCTGATATTGAAAGCATCAAAGCTTAAAAATTTTGGCAATCAATATTTTACAGTTCAGTTCAAAACCCGATCCAGTTTAAGGCTTCAACTACATATAGTACCAGAAGCTCCTTCTTCCTCTTATGTTTTCCAACATCACCTATCTTTTTGTTTCCCTCTCATGCCTTCTCTAAAGAGAGAAGACAGAGTCTGCATTAATGAAGGCTTTGAATATGAACTCCAAAGATAGTCCAGGCTCTGAGTAAACTGATGTTTTTCTTTACAAATTTCTAGAGCTGATTAAACATGACCAGAAATGATATCTGTCTTGTGCTACTTGTAAAGATTTAAAGTGCTACCATATATGTCATTCCACATGACTCACAGGATTTTATCATCTGTAGGGCATAGTTTTGAACACTGTGTTCTAAATTATACATCTGAGACACTTTAGTTCGGTTAGAATGGTTATTCCATTAAATTAGAGAGTAAGGAAAATTGGTAACTTAAGAAATGTCTAAAAGTAAACATTCCCAAAGCCTGCAGTGTCCAAGTGCTCAGATTTCAAAGCTTTAGGTAAATATCAGGATCTTCATTAACATAGGCTTTCCCAAGACACCCCCCAAGAATCTCTAATAAAACCAATCCATTTCTTTCTTTGGTATTAATGTAGTCAGGTTCAGGCCAAAAAAGAAGAAAAAGAAAAAGAAAAAGAAAAAAAAAAGGATTGCACACAGAAAAAGATTTCGGATAGGACATCAGACACAAAAAAATCAATATGCAATTTCAGAATATAAAATCAGTAAGCCCTCAGGTGAGTTAACAAAGAATGTAGAACTCTGGAAATGTAAATAAAAATTTAATCCTAGTATTCACACACTCCACCACTGGTAAATACAAAGCAGGGGATAGAAAAGGCATTTAAATCATTCCTTCGGTGATCTTCAACAGCTTTATAAACAAGTACTAGATGGCTATCTCTGCTTTACAGAAAGTTATTTCTATTATTAGGAAGAAGTTAAGGCACACAGAGGTCAAGAGCCAAATCCACGAAAACTTTATCCTGGCAAAGTGGATAAAAATTACATGCAGGTGTACTGGAGTCACATGTATGATTATTTTATCAAACAACCTAAATCTCTGAACACTGAGCTAGAGGAGAGTATTAAACAGAAAGATTTCTTTATTCTCACACTAATTCCCCCATTTTTAATCACCATCCTCTCCCTCTCATCCTCTCTCACAGGCTAACTACACTTTTCCACTGTCAAAGCCACATTAAAAGATGAGCAAAAGACCATAATCTCCTGGTTAATCTCTGCCACAACCACTGATCAGGGCATGCTCCTTGAGCTCCACCTCTGGCTCCACAGTATAAATGGATATGGGGACATGAGCCCTATGGGGTTTGGAAAATGGGAGAGTTTGAACAATGTTCTTGTCAGCACTTTAAACAAAAAATCCATTCAATGAGAATGGCACCATGTTCCTTTTGCCCTTTCTCCGTAGGAACTAAATTAAACAGATTACAGACAGTGACAAGAGCTAGCCTTAGAACAGCCTCCCCCTTATTTGTTATTTTTAGCAATTTAGTCCGACAACGCCTGACAACTAAACTTGCCTAGAATAGCTAAAGGGAGGGGGATTATCAGATACTACCAACAAAAAAACACTGGTCATCACTTCCTCCAATCCTAAGGAAGAATCATTTTCCATGTCTTTATAGCATCACACACAGTTTGAGCTTTTAGAGTCTTATATAAAAACAAAGTACGCATAAAACATCATGGAAACTGATAAAGCTTCCTGACCTGGAGTACTGTTCCACCCTCACATGTGTTTTCTTAAAAACAAAAGCAGAATAAAATGAACTAAACAAAAGTTAGGAGTACAGTGCATCTGTGTCCATTTTGGAAAAATTCCTCCCAAGCTAATTATGTACCCAAAAGAATGGCTTCATGAATAGTGATAGGATTCAAATATTTTTATTATACTGATAGCAGTCGAGAGATTTTTGTATGAAAGCAAGACAAGGTGAGGTGGGAGAAACTACTCTAATTAATTGTAATTAGCAAAACAGCATCACTCATAGACACTGTATTTATAAATGAAATAATGTCGTGAAAATTCTGAGAAATGAATAAAATGGTAAAATAAAAATAATAAAGCCCTAAGTAGTATAACTATCTGCAACAACAAATTAAAATTCATAAAAATGTTATAAAATTCAGTAAGATATCATTTATAAAATGTCCATGTATACTCAAGGAACTTAGTAATTTACCAACATTTTCTGAACATTTTTTTGCCACTATTCTAAGTATCATGTATTTTATAAGAGAGTACAGTCTGACAAAGCACTACAAATGAAAATAATAATGTCTTCCTAGGTATGTTATTTTAATTTATGTATGTGGAGTTAGTAAGTTATTACACAGCTCTATCCAAAATTATTTCTAAAACAGGTGATGCCTAATATAAACTACCTTTACGCCATCACATGCACATCTGAGTTCAGTGACTGAAGAAGCAACTACTACAAAGACATAAAAGGAGATGCTGTCACCTTGTATTACATTTTAGCTGGCAAAGCTATGGGTAGACTACTTTTATTTTAGCTTCAGAAATAGATTCCAATTAACATTTTAAATTAAGCTAATGATCTGGACATGAAAGAAAACTGTTTTTGTTTGTTTGTTTGTTTGTTTTTCTTTGCCTCCCCTCATCTTTTCATTTGAAGGGGCATTTTTGCTCCTAAAGTCGCAATTCATAAAAGACCAAGGTTATAATGATAAACTTAATAGAAATGACCCTAGATATCTTCTAATCCAACCCTTTTGCTTTTACAAATAAGGACACTAAGACTTAGAGTAGAGCAATGGCTAGAATCCAGAACTCCTAACTCAACAGAAGGCATTTAAATAGAAGTTTAGGGTAATGAATGCTCTGCTTTAAATCTAGTAGACTTGGAGATCTCCATTTATTGTTCAAACATCAGTTTGGATCTTATTCTTCTGAGCTGACATGGACAGTATGCTCATTAATACAGATGTGACCTTGTCCACATTGAGTACTGAACAATTCACTTCTTCTAGCCAGTATCTATTACTTCAGGTAAGAGGAGACCTGTGATTTACTGCTCAGAGTAAGAGCTGTAAGATCTCAAGTACAGTGTACTGATAAACTTCATCTTACCATCTAGTTATAAGAGCAGGAAGTCATGCAATAACATGAAATAAAATTCAAAATCTAACTCATCAAAAGCAATCATTCTCTAAACAGGCTGAAAATGACCAGAGGAACTCTCAGGCATGGGAGGAAGGGGGCTAAGGACAAATATTTATGGTAAGAAAGAAAAGTATAGACCATATAAAGCATACAGTAGGGAAGGTTGAGGTCAACACCCCTCCAAAGCATTCAAAGGGATAGTCTGGTATGGGTATAGACAAGTAGTCCAAGGAAGGGAATCAAGGATCCCTGAGAATGTATCTGGGAAGAAAAGAATAACCAAATTGAGATGCAAAAAGTTGAACTCTGGGCTAATTGGAATGCAAATCCTTCCTTTGTCTTAATCATAAAATGAAGGTGCACATCAATGAACAGATCAAAGGAGTGTGTGTGTAAAGATCTCTGTAATATAATTTTACAGAGAAATAAGAAAGGCTGTCTAGTTAGTAGGGCACATCTATTTGAATTGTTTACATCTAAGTTCTCACCAGACCTGAAATATCTCCATTGAGGAAATTAAATATATCATAGATAGTTTACATTTGGGCAAATATTAGCACTTGGATTTATAACACATATACACTGACCAAGGCAATGATAATACAGAGGTGGACAAAGTAGGTTTACAGTTGTGGGTACACAAAACACAGGGTTTAATCTTGTATTATTATTAATTATTGTATTATTTAGTTGTATTAGAACTGTAAACCCCTGTAGAACCAATAAAGAATACTCAACCAGCAAAAAGAGCATATAGCTTTTTCGGACTCATGTCTCTTCTTCTCTGAAAGCCACAGAGGAGGATTACATAGCTACATTAAGCCCTAAGACACCAGGACATAGAGAATATATATAGTTCATTATAAACTCTACAGTTTCCAACCATTAGGCTCTTTTAGACTTGTCTTAAATAACTAAAAACTATTTTTAAAACAAACATCCATTTTTATAAATGTTGAGAATTCAAATGAACTCTATAAAGGGATGCGTATTCATATCTGAAATCCCAATGTGTGGGACAATAAGAGAAACTTCAACTAAGACTCCGCAAGTCAGCCCGGCTGGTGTGGTTCAGTGGTTGAGCTTCGACCCATGCACCAAGAGGTCGCCAGTTCAATTCCCGGTCAGGGCACATGCCCAGGTTGTGGGCCTGACCCCCCAGTGAGGGGCATGCAGGAGGCCAATCGATGTTATCTCTCATCAATGTTTCTATCTCTCTCTCTCTCTCTCCCTCTCCCTTCCTCTCTCTAAAATCAATAAAGGGAGGGGAGGAAGACTCCCCAAGTCAAAAAAACAGAAAAGAGATTAATTTACTAACTTGCAATTAGTTTTTAAAATAAAAATAAAAAATAAAGACATTCTGGTGCCTAGCTATCTAGCTACTACTGAAGGTGGGAAATCATCAAGCTAATTTTTAGAGTAGAGACACTGTATACTTCTCTCTAGGATGCAAATTTTGCTGGGTTAAGGTGAGTGGATGTCTCTGAAAAAATAGCTCCCCTCAGCAAGAGGCTAAGAGTTTGTTAAACTGTACAAACATTCTATGAGGACATCTTGACTTGTTAAGGGTAAAAATGGACTGTCAGGAATGATAAATCATGGTACATCTATCTAATGGAATATCATATTAGCAATGCAAATGAATAAATCATAATCTCCAGAAACATGGATGTACTTCACAAACACAAAAGAAGGCAAAAAATATATATAGTGATTTTGTTCATAAAAAGTTCAAAATCAGGCAAGATTAAATTATACTGTTTTGGGGATACACAGGTAGTATTTTCAAAAAAGGAAATAATTATCACGAAAGTTAGGGTAGTAGTTGGAGGTGGGGGGGAATGGGCAGGGATGGCACTGTGATCAGGAAGGGAGGGGTGAGGAGGGGCTCTGGTGTCCTGCCAGTTTTTTATTTTGTGGTCTGCATGATTGTTACAAGTATTTATTTTATAATTATTGATTAAACTATATGTATTCTAACATATATTTCTATATTTCTGTAAATGTTATATTTCACTATAAAATAAATAAATGACTAACTTTTTAATGGATTCTAAACTTTGAACTATGCAAGCAGATGAACTATTGGGTATAATTCTTGTTTAAGGTATAAAAAACATTCTGTTGCTGGCTCTGCTCTCACCTGCCCTTCTCTCTTCATTGAAAAGACAGACAAGAATCAGTGCCTATCATATCATAGTGTCCACTTAACATCACCTCCAAGGAGGCCACCATCATATGCATAATAGTACCAGTTCTAAAATAAAATACTTGGGGCAAAAACTGGACATCCATCCAAGTGTCTACCACCCATACTATGGAAAAAATTATCCTCAATAGGCAGAGTAAAATCTCCTCAATCATGAGAACTCCTCCAAAACATTTTCTCATCAGAGTCTCAGAACTCAGCCAACTGCAGTGTCACAGGCACCTCCTATGCAGTTCTCTTGCCACTATTCTTCCTTTTTGCTTCAGGAACCACTGTGTAACCAAAATTGCCATTTTTGTAAGAGTCAGGACTTTTACACAGTTTCTTAGACTTTACTTATATCATGGGCTGGAGAGCTATTTCACAACCCTGGGTTTTTAACATTCTACGTCACAAGTGGCATTATGCAGGCCACAATGTCCTGAGTTTCCTTATTCTTATTTTTATTCTGTATTGCTGAGCTAACCAAGGTGGTGAAAAGGATGGTAACCACGTCAGAGACAGAGGGGAAGGAAAGTGAGCAAACAGTGTCTGCACATGCCTAAAATACAATGGGGGCTTTAGACTGAAGGCAGACTAGCCTGAAGCAGTACCTATTCGGCCCCCACCTGGAACAAGGGAGAGAAATAAGAGTATGGTGGACAAAATGTGTTCAAATACATTAGTGAAACCTTAGTTATCTCAAGGATTCCAAATAGTTAAGATTCATAAGGCAAGGGGTCAAGAAATTGAGTTTTGGCTCATCTGAATGCTGAATCTAAGTTTTCCTAATTGCAAAAAAAGTCCACAAGTTAAGTATTTCCTTATTAGCCCCCCCAAAAGTAAGCAAAAATACAGAATGTATTTTTCACTCTATAGATCTCCTCAATCTATCAATAGGTTTTAACTCAACTTTTAAGTAAAACTAAATTTTCTCAACAACAAAAGATTTCTCTTTGTAGCATGCTGTACATTTCAAAAAGAAAATTATTTTACAAAGACAGATGTGACTCAGAGTCATAATTCCAAATCCCAATTATATTCATGTCATTTAAAAAATTTATGCTTTGGCTCTGGCCAGTACACTCAGTGGTTAGAGCATTGGCCCACAAACCTAAAGGTCGAGGGTCCAATTCCCAGTCAAGGGCACGTACCTTGACTGCAGGTTCAATCTCCAGCCCCAGTCAGGGCAAGTGCAGAAGGCAACCAAGCGATGTCTCTCTCTCATAATCAATGTTTGCTTGTTTCTCTCTCTCTCCCCCCACCCCCTTTCCATTCTCTTTAAAATCAATGGAAAAAAATATCCTCAGGTGAGAACAAACAAACAAATAAATAAATAGTTATGCTTTGTACTTTCCAATAACAACATATACTGTATGATGTGGCATATACTCAGCCATCTTCTTTAAAAAGTTGTATTATCAATATTTTTAAAAATAGAAAATTCCTTCAATGACATCAAGAACATTGTTAATCTATCATACTAAAGCAACCACTTTATATTTTCTCTTGACAAGAATCAGCATCATTGATCTACTAATCACTATTAGGATGAAATGGTGATATTCCCTCCAAGAATCTGATCTATCATCTTTATAAAGGAAATATAAAATTTACTTAACATGATCATATTGTGAGTCTGTTATGAAAATATTTCCTAAACAATCCCACCTAAGTGATTATAGTCTGAAGAATAACCCACAGGGGTATTAAAATGCAAATATGTAGTTTTAAAAAGAAAAACAGTAAGACTATCTTTCCAAGGTTAAAACAGTACTACTTGTCTTTACCTTTCTAGTGAGTAATATAACTAGATAGAGCATGTGCCCTACCAAGCGCACATGAGGGCAGGGTTATAGTACCCCCATCTCTGTTCTCTAAGAGGAAAGAGCCAGCAGGTAAGGCCACCCAGTTGGTTGACAATGTATGCACAGCACAACAGAGTTATCAAAAGCTAAACAAATTCTACGTAAGTTTTGCACTCATAAAGAAAGACTAGAGGAAAAAATCTGGAGAGGGCAAACATAAAGAAACAGTAAGAACAGAGGTGAACAGCCCTGGCCGGTTTGGCTCAGCAGTTGGAGCGTCAGCCTGAGGACCAGAGAGTCCTGGGTTCAGTTCCTGCTAGGGGCACGTCCAAAAAAAAAAAAGAACAGAGGTGAATAAAAGGGAGTCTATGAAATACTAATGGAAATTGGCTATCAAATTAGAGAACCTGAATCAGACCATCACTAGGTCATAGAAAAGGTTTATTCTTAGTGTAGTTTATATAGACTGTTGGGAGGGAGAGAGGAGGCGTACACACAGTAGGCCAAGTTAACTGCTTTGATCAGAAACCGAACCTATGAGCCCTAGCAGGGTAGTTCAGTAGGTTAGAGCATTGTCCTAATATGCCAAGGCTGTGAGTTCAATCTCCTGCCAGGGCACATACAAGAAGCAACCAATGAATGCACAACTAAGTGGAACAATAAATCGACATCTCTCTCTCTCTCTCTCAAATCAACTAAAAAAAAAACAAAACAAAAACAAAAACAAAAAAACAGAAAAGAAACTGGACCTATGGACCCAGACCAAAAATAACCTTATATTCCTTCAGAGATTAAAAACATTCTAAATAGACACAGTCAGGTCCTTGTCTGCAGAGTTATGTATAAATTGTGTCTCCTCAATTTAACTGTAAGGAATCTGAGGGCAGAAATTAACAATGCTAATGATAATTAAATAGAATTAAGACAAAACAAATTAGACTGGCGAGAAATACTAGGACCCAGAAGAAGAGACTGCATATTTGAAAGGAGACCTTAGGAAAAACTATTTAGAGCTCTGAATCTGTATCCAGCTTCACAAGTAATAGGAAGCCATAACTGTAATTACTTCAACTAGTGATAGCTCATATACCCAAATTCCCACAGTGTGCTATGAAACTAAGGAGAACAAGGAAAAAGCACCTAATTTAAGACTGAAGAATCAGAAAATGGTTCTCAAGAGAAATAGTCCTAAACTAAGATCCTAAGGATCCTAGTAGTTACAGGGAACTACTTTTACAAAGACCTAGCAGAAACAAAGAAAGCACAGCAAGTTGTTGGTTTTTTTTTTGCATTTATCTTCAGATAGAGCAGGAGGGAGAGAGGGAGGAAGAGAGAGAGAGAAACATTGAGTGGCTGCCACGCACACGACCCCAGGGCCGGGGACAAACTGCAACCGAGATACGTGCCCCTAGCGGGAACCGAACTCAGGACTCTCCAGTCCACGGGCCGACGCTTCAACCGCTGAGCCAAACCAGCCAGGGCGCACAGCAAGTTCTAAAAACAGAATATTTCTCTGCATGGCTGAAGCATACAGTGTAAGAAAAGGCAGAGAAAATGAGAGAGATGAGAAAAATAAACAGAAGTCATTTTATAAAGAACCTTAAAGGTATGTTAACCAGTTTTGAACTTTTACCTTAAGAATAATGATGGAGCCCTGGCCGGTTTGGCTCAGCGGTTAGAGCATCGGCCTGCGGTACAGAGAGACCCGGGTTCGGTTCCCGCTAAGGGCATGTACTTCGGTTGCAGTTTGTCCCCGGCCCTGGTTGGTCGTGTGGGTGGCAGCCACTCGATGTGTCCCTTTCACGTCGATGTTTCTCTCTCTCTCTCTCTTCCTCTCTCTCCCTCCCACTCTATCTGAACAAAAAAAAAAAAGAATAATGATGGATTTTACAAAGAGAAATAATATTGTGGCATGATAGTAAGAAGCTAGGAAAATTCCTGGGCAAGTATAATAGAATGGGGGAACTGAGATAAGAAAATTAAACAAGGCCAAACAGCTTATAGCTAGCTTGTGAATTGCAAAACCTTATCTTCCCCAACCAAGGACACTTGAGAGCAAATGGTTTATATCTCTTCTCCCTAACCAGACAATACATAGCTTAAATCACCCTAGCCTGGGAAAACAGAGAATCAAGACCCAATTAATGCCATTTGTGCCAGCTAAATCAAAGGACAGATGAAGTCTGGGGGACAAATAACAAAAAACCCAAAAGCATCTGGATGGTATCACTTGAGGGGGAAATGTTACTCAGGATAGCTGCTAGGGCAGGAGGAAGGGAAGGGGGTAAAAGGGTAATTTATTTCACCCACTGAACAAAGAAGTCAGCAGTCTTGGGACTTGCCCAGATAAAATCGCCAGATGTTCTCACAAATTCTGGGAAAAGCCACAACAGTGTATAAGGGGGACCTTGAAATCTAGTCTATCAGGCAGGGGAACCTTGAAACCTCTGGGGGGGATATAAAACCCTTGAACCCCCCACAAGGCGAGGCACTCAGACTAGCTGAGTTGCCCCCTTGTGCTTTATGCCAAGTGTATTCTTAACAAATGCACTTGCTCTGTTTCAACACTGCTTTCTATCACCTGTCTGAATTCTTTCTTGCAAGTGTAACAAGAGCCAAGGAACAGAGAGCCCACTCTGACTCAGATGGCTCTCTGGTAACAAAATGACCAAATTTAACATTTTAGAATGGTCATTCTAACCTAAATATGTTAAAAGGATTCGAAGGGGGAAAGCTGGAGAAGGAAAAACCAGTTAAGATGCTACTGTAGATGGTTTACAGGTGGAGGAAAAATTCCAAAAGGAAATGCCATTTAATAGAGAAAACAGGGAAGTAATATTCAGAGATAATAAGAATTTTCCAGAATTGATGGAAGACACTAATCCTCAGATTCAGAAAGCCGAACTTATCCAAGTAGGATTAAGAAAAAAGTAAAAAGACTAAATCCACACCTACATATATCCCAGAGAAACTACAAAGCTTGAAAGAAAGAGAGCCCTGGCTGGTTTGGCTCAGCAGCAGGCAACCCATCGATGTGTCCCTCTCACGTTGATGTTTCTCTCTCTCTCTCCCTCCCACTCTGTCTGAAGATACATAGAAAAATATCCTCGGGTGAGGATTAAAAAAAAGAAAAAGAAAGAGAGAGAACATGAAAAGTAGCCAGAGAGGAAAAAAAACCAAAGGAACAACACTTAGACTGATAGATGACTTCTCAATAGCAACAATGGAAGCCAGAAGTCAGTGCAATGTTATCTTTTAAAAAGCTCAGAAATTCCTAAACATATAAAGCAAAATGAAACATATCCTCTCAACTATGTGTACAGCAATAATGAGCACTTACAGCACCCAGATAGTAGTCTTTAAATACTATTGCCCATTAAACTGAAAGACTAAGGAGGAACTGATAAACACTATCATAAAGGGAGATTTGATACATCTCTCAATAACTAACTAAATAAGCAGAAAAATATCAGGAAGAAAATCTGAACACTGCAATTCCCAATGTTTGTGTGTATGAGTGCACATGTGAGTTGTGTACCCATGCATACATTTTGGGCTGAAGTAACAAAGCTATAAAGGTACAGCAGTGGAAAAGTACAGGATTGCTTCAGGGAAGATAGAGTATGTAGTGGGTGATACTATTAACAATACATGTTAGGGCAGTTTGGGAGAATATACTAAATGTAGATAGAGGTAGGAATCATACAATAATTGAATATTTCTCCTACCTACAATGGTAGGAGAAATGGAAAACAAGAAATTAAATATAAACTAGATTTATATTACTAAAGTGGAAAGATATCAAATGATGAACAGTATATACAAAATAATTACTCATTTTTTAAAAAGTGTGTATATATATGTATGAATTTGTTTATAAAATAAAGGAAAGTTTGGAACGATACACACCACTGCAAAGGAGACATATGGGGGTGTGCAGAGAAGAGGGGAAGGTTGTATTTTCATTTTATTATTTGTTTTCTTTTTTGACTGTTTTTCTTTTTTATAATGCATTTAATATTGCTTTTATAAATAAATAACAGTAAAATGAAAGACTAAAAAGAAAATAAGACAAAATAACTTCTTAGGGTAGAGGCTAGGGTTTAACTCTGCTAGTTTCTCCTAGTTATAACTAGCATTTCAAACAGGTACCAACATACCAGCTAATCTACTTCTATTATCTGACACATATCAGTATACTCACTTAACCAGTATTTGAAATTCTATGAAAGGAAACTTTTAGAAAATAAATTTCCTAATACTCATCAGAACTAAATCATATGCTAAAATCATAATCTGTGGCAATTTTACCTTGATAATTAATTTTTTTAATTATAAAAGTTAACACATACTTGTTACAATTTATCCAACATGGAAATTATAAGAGAATTATATACATATTATTTTGCATCTTGCTACTTATTCATCAGGACAATTTTCAGATATATTTACCTACAGTTAGTTGCAAAATCACATTTTTGTTATCTACATGAAACAGCTGTGATTGGAGTTAAAATACTTTTTTTTAATGTTTTTATTGATTTTTTTTTTAAGAGAGAGAGAGAGAGAGAAACATCTGTGAGAGAAACATCAATGAGAAACATCAATCAACTGCCTCCTGCACACCCCCCACTGGGGATCAAGCCCGCAACCCAAGCATGAGCCCTGACCAGGAATTGAACCGGGACCTCTCAGTCCATGGGACGATGCTCAATCCACTGAGACACACTGGCTGGATGAGTTAAGATACTTTTGTATGAAAACACTAGAGAATATAAAATTCAATCTAGATCAGTTGGGCTGACAAAAATGATAAAATAGGACATGATAACCTGATTACTGCAGGATAACAGTTTTTTCTTTTTTGTTTTGTGTGTTTGCTTATTTGTTTTGTTTTTATAATACATCTTGCTAAACTACAAATCTATTATCAAGTTTGTTTAAATTATCATCAGCAGTCAAACAAAAATCAGCCACTACATGCTCACCCAGACCATACCAAGTCAGTGCCCCTGAAAAATTCCCAGAGGGCTAGGGGTTGTTTCACCAATTCAGCAGAGGGCTGAGTCAGATTCTGAACCACTGCCTCAAATAGTACTCACACAAATTAGATAAAGTGACCTATGAAGTCATTGTATCCACCCCATCTCAGGAAATCTTGTTCTCAAAGAAATAACCAGTTTTTGTCCAGTCCAACTTTTACTATATGCAGAATGCACCTTACACCAAAGCCCAAGAAGAGTACCTCATCAAAAGCCTTAATGTATAAGGACATTTTTTTTTTTCAATCCTCACTCGAGGACATTTTTCCATTTTTTGTTCAGATAGAGTAGGAGGGAGAGAGAGGGAGAGAGGGAGGGAGGGAGGGAGGGAGGGAAGAAGGGAGGGAGGGAGGGAGGGAGAGAGAGAAACATTGATGTGAGAGAGACACATCGACTGGTTGCCACCTGCACTACCCAAACAGGGCCGGGGACAAACTGCAACCGAGGTATGTGCCCTTAGCGGGAACCGAACCCAGGTCTCTCTGGACCGCAGGCCAGACACTCTAACCGCAGGCCAGACACTCTAACCGCTGAGCCAAACCGGCCTGGGCTCTATAAAGACATTTTAATAATAAACTCCAATTTTCCAAAAATTTACTAAATTATTTTTACCTATACTAATCTTTTTCCCTACCTAAACAAAATAATAATAATTTGTTTTCCTCATTGAAGCACCATCCTTCAGACAGTTAATTAATTATAGCTTACTACTTGGTCTTTGTCTAGAACCCAATCTATGTCAATCACAATGCATAAAAAAGATACATACCAAGATCTTTTAACTATTATCATTATCCATGCTCATGCCCTACCACCACAATATGTAGTATTTAAATATATGCTGTGTTTTTATTTTTATTTTATTTTTAAATGTTTTTATTGGTTTTTTAGAGAGAGAGGAAAGGAGAGATAGAAACATCAATGTGAGAGAGATATTGACTGGCTGCTTCCTGCGGGCCTCTTACTGGGGATCGAGCCCGCAACCCAGGCATGTGCCCTGACCGGGAATTGAACTGGGACCCCTCAGTCCATAGGACAATGCTCAATCCACTGAGCCACACCAGCCGGGCAATGTTTTTATTTTTTAAATAATTTTTCTTTATTGATTTCAGAGAGAGAGGAAGGGAGAGGGGGAGAGAGAGAGAGATATCGATGAGAGAGAACATCATGTGGCTGCTTCCTGCATGCCCCCCATTGGAGATTTGGCCCACAACCTGGGTATGTGCCTTGACTGGGAATTGAACTGGCAACTTCTTGGTTGCATGGGTCAATGCTCAACCACTGAGCCACACAAACTGGGCATGTTGTGTTTTTATTTTTGTTTTTTTAAAACAGGTATATTCATTCAAACACAAGGGAGAAAATACACTCAGGATAACAGCATCCTATCTTCTTTAAAATACCCCACAGTTTCAAGAGACTTTTTTGTGTCTTATACACTGCCATTAATTTGACTACTTCATAGAGCTAACACAATTTTTAAAAAATGAAAGTAGCCCGGCCTGGCCAGTGTGGCTCAGTGGGTTGAGTGTCGTCCCATGGACTGAGAGGTCCTGGTTCGATTCCCAGTCAGGGCACATGCCTGGGTTGCGGGCTCAATCCCCAGTAGGAGGCCTGCAGGAGGTAGCCAATCAATATCTCTCTCTCACATCGATGTTTCTATATCTCTCTCCCTTCTCTCTCTCTAAAAAAAAAAAAAAAAAAAAAATCAATAAAAAAAAATATATTTTTAAAGTAAAAAAAAAAAGGAAGTAGCCCAGTTAGTGTGGCTCAGTGGATCGAACATCATCCCATGGACTGAAAGGTCCCGGTTCAATTCCTGGTCAGGTCACATGCCTGGGTTTTGGGCTTGATCCCCTGTAGGGTGCATGCAGGAGGCAGCTGATTGATGTTTCTCATATCAATGTTTCTCTCTCTCTCTCCTTTCCTCTCTTGCTAAAAAATAAATAAAAACAGGCTGAGGCCAGTTTGGACTCAGCCCGTCTGCTTTACAGATGTCCTGAATAAAATTCTGTTCTGCATAAAATAATAACAATAATAATAAAATTAATAAAAACATTTTTTAAAAAAATAAAAGTAATAATGACATGACCTTAGCAGGGATACATTTTAATTTACTATGACACAATGAGATAATTACTTTTTTCCTAAAAGTTGACTACTTAAATATTCACTCAAAACTTACTTCCAATTCTTTAATTTTTTCTTCTGCTATTTTCTGTTTCTCTAACAGCTGACTGTGAATTACCTCCTTGGACTGAAGGATAAACCTACAAAATACAAAAAAATTGAAGATTAAGCCACATGACCACTTTATTCATCAAAATCAACAGCTATATACCACAAATATTAAACTAAGAAAGTTAAAGGAATAACCTCCCAATTCAGGACTAATAATGTGCATTATGTTAACATGACAAACTCCAAAAACCACCACAGGTTTAAGCCTTCTTGGCAAAAAAGGAATAAAAGCTTAAAAGTAAATTTTGCCTTAACTAAGAAGGGAATCAGGCTTCAAGTAAATTCATAGATAAAAGGGAAATAAAAAACAGAAAAGGGTAAAAATCTATTACAAGCTAAGAGGAAAGTTAATAAACAATAAAAATTCCCCATAATTTTTATTTTTCTAGTTATCCGTATCAACTTTTATCTAGATATTTTTAAACAATATTTATAAATTAGAGTTCTCCCTCCAATCTTATTTTATTTTATTTTTTTGTAACAGCAGTAACTCATGACCTTTTAAAGTCACAATCAAGTACTGTGTGAGGATCAATGCGTTAGTGTTTATATGAGTTCCTAACACAAAAAGCGCTGTATAAAGCCTAGTATCTTTTATTATTATTTCCAGAGTGTATAATACCTCTGAAAAGCTCAAAATGCACAAGTGGAAAATTTCAATTTTTTCCATTTTCCAGTCAGGCGTATTATTTACAACTGATGAGGATGGAAATATGGGGAAGCTTTAAAAATTAACACTGAATCTGTTTTGTGACTTTATGTTCCTAATTCTTGCTGTAGGGAAAAGAAGAACAAACTATTTTATAGTCTCAAGTAAGTGAACTGAAATATTTCCCTTCCACTGGAAGTAAGAGAAAACCTCAATCACTCAAATCTCTTTCAGGATTGTCCAACTAGGCTATAACAGATTTCAATGAAAGATTTTAATTAAGTGAACTGTTTCTTCTCTTTGTACATAACAAGGTTTCTAACAAAGAACTAAACATCATCTTTTAACAAAAAGCCAAACAAGAAAACATCAAGGTAGCAATATGCAGTTTCCTCTACCAACCGCACCAAAACAACACTGTCTCAATAGGTTCTTAGCAAGAGGGTCTGTTATTACAGATATGACAAGTAAAAACAGACCAGAAAAGGCAACTCTCACTTTCCCCAGACACCTGGGAGGAAACTGCTTTCCCCACCTCTTCTTCATGAATATACCTTGTCACACACATTAATACAGTCTAGTGAACTTCTCTTTTGTTCCACTAATTATTAAGCCTGTGTCCTGATGTGGACAGCCCAGATAATTTAACTGATCATCCTAGTCTTCAGTCGTAACTTAATCCTTTGTAAAAATCTTGCCGATATATTCATGCAAAACAAGGATTACTCTATAACCATGTGTGTCCAAATGTTGTTATTAGTCCAAGAGACAGGTGCTATTTTTGATAAGATTATGGTCTATAGAATAGTTTTCTCAGAAATAATTATAAACTTATGATAATTTGACTTACGATGTATCAACTTTAATGGCATGAAAGCAATACACAATAAGTTACATGAGATATTCAACCCTTTATTATAAAACAGACTGTGTGTTAGATGACTTTGCCCAACTGTTGGCTAACGTATGTGTTCTAAACACATTTAAGGTAGGCTAGGCTAAGCTATGATGTTTATAGTAGTTTAGATGTTTTAAATGCATTTTCAACTCACAGTGGATTTATTGGGACATAATTTGAGGAGAAGAGTTGCTTAGAACTGTACTAAGTCTCAGTGACACCATGTAAAAAGTATTCTAAATCTAGGCCCAAGAGTCACCAAATTACGTCATTACATGCACAATTTTTCTAAGAAAGTCTTTTAGCCATGGAAATCATTTTCAGAGAAAAATATACATTTTTAAATAGCTCTGATTGCTGGCCAGTGAGTAGTGTTCTCAAAGAATAGGTCATCAGACATTATCTTTATTAGTGTCTGGGAAATTTTCAAAGCTAAGATTAGAGGTCAAGTCATTACTTATGTGGCCTTTAAAAATAAATTATCTGAACAGATACTAAATCCCTTGAGCAAAAAATAAAATTACTAGAAAGCAAGAACAGTCAACAACAAAAACATGTTTTTCCATAGCCACACCGCCCCTTCCTGAGGTAGCTATATTGGATTGTGCCAACCTCAAAGGCCAGAGAGATGTCACCAAAGCTAGCCAATCTACTATAAGCCTAAGGACATCTGAGCCATGCAAGTTTTAAACAAGGATAAGTACTAAGTAAACTCAAAGGTCTACCTTAAAGAGTAGTTACAAAGTCAAAATTCAAACAATAAAGTTACAGGAAATTTGGTTTAGTCCTCTCATTTAAAAATGCCCAAGATACACAGTATGGAGATCGGGAAAGGCCCCAAGAAACACTTGGATTTCTGAAAAAAGTCATTAGAAAACACCTTGTCTATTGTTTAAAAGGCAATGAATTATCAGATGCTATTTTGAAGATAAGAGATATATCATGACAATATAATTAAGAGTCATATATCATAAATAAATATTATGTACACAGTCTCTCAAAGCAAAGACTCTCACAGAGATCCTGCCTGATAGTTTATGAAAAGCCAAACGGCAGATAAAAAATTCTGGAGTTCAGAATGTGCCAAAAAGGAAAAATAAACCATGAAAAGGGAACTTATTTTTATATGACAAATGATATGCACAGAATGTGCTTACAATACTCAGGATGACTTAATCTAGACTAGGCCTCTAGACTGTAAAAAGCCTCTACATTGGAAATCAATGCCATGTGGCCTTGCACTGTCAGCTCTCAAGAGCTTGTAGCCTGCTGTTTCATTTCCTCATTTATTTGCTATTATGTCATCAAGAAACATACATTTTACATTGGCCTTTGGTTTTGTTTGAGAAACCTCAGAGGATGTGTTCTGAACTGTCCTGCAGATTGGTATGTGATTTCCACTTTGTTTACTTAGCCAAAACACAATCCAGGAGCAGTGGCAATGATGTCTTTTGGGTACCCTTCCAAAGTATGGTCATCTGGACATAATGCTATTTGGGTCGGAAATTTTTAGAGGACACGAAAACATATTCTAACAGCATTCAGGGCATCCACAAATTAAGTGGCACAGAAAAAGGTGAAGAAGAATGAGCTTATCTTGCTTCTTTGCCTCATTCCTCTGGCAATAAAAACTACTTGCATGTGCACAGATATATCTGCAAAAACTTGTACTTCATAATTTTAAAAAGAATGTCTTTTTAATCCTCACCTGAGGATATTTTTCTGTTTATCTTCAGATAGAGTGGGAGGGAGAGAGAGGGAGAGAAAGGAAGAGAGAGAGAAACATCAACTGGTTGCCTCCTGCACAACCCCGACCAGGGTTGGGGACAAACCAAAACCGAGGTACATGCCCTTGGGAAGAATCGAACCCGTGACTCTTTGGTCCGTGGGCCGACGCTCTACCCTTGAGCCAAACCGGTCAGGGCTACTTCATAATGTTTCAATTTTATTTTTTAATCATCTCTCAAGGATATGTCCATTGATTTTTTTTGAGAGAGAAGGGAGAGAGAGAGAAACATCAATGTGAGAGAAAAACATCAATAGGTTGCCTCCCATACACACCCCACTTGGGATGGAACCCACAACCTAGGTATGTGCCTTGACTGGGAATCGAATCCATGACCTTTTTGATGTACAGGATGATGCTCCAACCAACTGAGCCACCTTGCCAGGGTTTACTTCATAATTTTTTAATGGAAGGAAGGAATCTAAATCCCTTAGTAAGGAGGCAATTAACAAATTATGGTACACCCATTGTGGAATGCTGAATGAGTCAAGACTTCTGTTTATGGCATAATGCAGAGTAGATAACCTGAACACTCTTCCTGATTAAAAAAGCCCAAAATTTTCATTTTTAAACATTCTGCTGAGCAAACAGAGATGAAAGATTCTAGAAAGGCCCAAAATGTTGTGAAACCAGGAATTCTGGAAGGTAAGAAAGGAATAAATTCCTTTTCTTGAGAAACCCGAGAGTTTCTGCTGAATTCTAGAGACCTCAAGCATCCACACTGCCAGAGAAATAAGATAAAAAACAAGAGATAAAATCTTGGAGCCATCCAAAGTAAGGATGATATTATGAAAATCCTTGATTAAGCCAAATTCCCAAAGGGTTCCACCTTCAATCTAAGAGTGAAGAAGAAATAAATCTCTTGTCAGAGAAAGACAGAAGAAACTTGTCTATCGATAACTTGGTAGTGAAAAAACAAAAATGTCCCCTAAGAATGTGTAACAATAAATTCATGGGTTGTGTTTCAAATTCAACCAAATGGGCCAGAAAATCTCAAGCACAGAATGCATATAAATTACAATGTTCCTAATTATGGGGGGTGGCAAAGTTCAGGTAAACCTGAAGATGGATTAACAAAAATTAAACAAAAAAACAAAGAGGAACAAAGTTGTAAAACAACCAAAAGAAATAGAATACAGCACACAAGACATAAGAAACAATATTGAGCAGTCTAACATATGTGTAATTAAAGATCAGAAGAAAAGAGAGAAAATGGATCAGGAGAAATATTTGGAGAGATAATGGACAAGAATTTTCTAAAACAAATTTTTTAAAAACCACAATTTCAAGACACTTAGAGAAACCTAAGCAAAATTAAAACAACAAAAAACTAGATGTAGCATAATCAAACTACTGAAAACCAATGACAAAATCTTGAAGTCACAGAAATGACACATTACAGAGGAAAAAAAAAGTTACAGCAAACATCTTGTCACAAACTATGCAAGGCACAAGACAGTGGAATGACATGTTCAAAGTACCAAAGAAATTAACCCAGAATTACATACACAGCCAAAATAGCTTTAAAAAATAAAGGGTAAATTCAAGCAAACAAAAGCTGAGAAAGTTTATTCTGGCAAACAAACACCATAAAAAATGTTAGGGGTAGTTCATTCAGGAGTATGATAACATATGGCAACTTACAAAGAAATGAAAGCACTGGAAACAGAATACATTAAGATGAATAAGATAGATATGCTTTTCTTATTGTTAATCATTTAAAAAGATAGTTGACTGTCTGAAGCAGGGGTTGGCAAACTATGACTTACAGGCCAATCCAGCCATGACCATTTATTTATATAATGTCTATGGCTGCTCTCTCACAACAATCACAGAGTTAAAAGAGACAATTGTGACAAACATATAGCCAGCGAAGTCACTTTACTGGCTATCAAGCCAAAAATATTTACTACCTGGCCCATTACAAAACAAGTTTGCCAACTCCATCTAAAGCAAAATAATAACAATATACTGTGGGCTTCATAACATATGTAAAATGTATAACTAAAAAAATGGAACGGTGGGAGGGATTTGACACTTAAGATAAAGTGGTACAGCCCAGCCAGTGTGGCTCAGTGGTTGAGTGTCAACCCATGCACGAGGAGGTCGCTGGTTCGATTTCCAGTCAGGGCACATGCCCAGCTTATGGGCCCAATCCCCAGTGGGAGGCATGCAGGAGGTGGCCAATCAATGTTCTCTCTCATTGATGTTTCTATTTCTCTCTCTCTCTCCCTTCATCTCTCTCTAAAATCAATAAAAGAAAAAAAAAAGATAAAGTGGCACAATATTATTTAAAGGTAGATTGAACCCTGGCCGGCTTGGCTTAGCGGTCAGAGCATTGGCCCATGGACTAGAGAGACCCGGGCTCAATTCCAGCCAAGGGCACGTACCTCGGTTGCAGTTCATCCCCAGTCCCGGTTGGGGTTGTGCGGGTGGCAACCAGTCGATGTGTCTCTCCCTCCCACTCTACCTGAAGATAAATGTAAAAATATCCTTGGGTGAGGATTAAAAAAAAAAAAAAAAAAGGTAGATTGAGATAACTTAAAGACATATTGTAAAAACTAGGATAATCACTAAACTAAGAAAATTTTTCTTGTTGTTTATCCTCACCCGAGAATATTTTTCCATTAATTTTCAGATAAAGTGGAAAGGAGAGAAGGAGGGAGGGAGGGAGAGAGAGAAACATCGATGTAAGACAGACACATCAATTGGCTGCCTCCAGCACGACCCCAACCAGGGCCAGGGATGGAACCTGCAACCCAGATACGTGCCTTTTACTGGAATCGAACCCACAACCCTTCAGTCCTCGGGCCAACGCTCTACCTGCTGAGCCAAACCAGCCAGGGTAAAACTAACAAAAAAAATTTTTTTTCTTTATTGATTTTAGAGAGAGAGGAAGGGAGAGGGAGAGAAAGACAGAAACACTGATGAGAGAGAACATCAACTGGCTGCCTCCTGCATGCACCCCACTGGGGATTTGGCCCACAACCTGGGCATGTGTCCTGACCGGGAATGGAACCGGTGACCTCTTGGTGCATGGGTCAGTGCTCAACCACTGAGCCACTCCGGCTGGGCAAGAAATATTTTACTTAAAAAAAAAAGAACATAATTTTTTTTTTTTTTTTACTGAGGACTAATAAGCTAAAAAAAAAAAAAAAAAAGTAAAGGTAAAATAGGGTCATAAAAAATACTCAATCTAAAAGAATGTAGAAAAAGGGGGAAAGTAAAGAACAAATGAGACAAACAGAAAACAAGTAGTAAGGTGGTAGATTTAAATCCAATCATAGCAATAATTACTTGAAATGTAAATGATCTAAACACACCAATAAAAAGGCAAAGGTTGTCAGCTTGGATTTAAAAGCAAGACTATATGCAATCATCAAGAAATCCACTTTTAATAAAAAGACACAAATAGGTTCAAAGTAAAAGCACAATCATACCCACTAGGATGGCAATAATCAAAAAGACAGATAAGAATTGAGGCACACCTTGGCAGACAAGAGGTAAAATGTGAAGGCTGGGAAACAAGAGAAGGAAGAGAAAAGAAGAAAGGCAACAAGAGGGCACAGAGAAGTCAGAAAGGGGAATGATACAGAGACGGGCAGAGTTGCAGCAAGCAGGGGTGAAAGACCTGTACAACGAATACTATTAAGACACTGATGAAAGAAACTGAAGAAAACACAAATGGAAAAATATTGTGCTCATGGATTAGAATATTGTTAAAATATCCATACCTCCCAAAGCAATCTACAGATCCAAGGCAATCCCTATCAAAATTCTAATGGCATTTTTCAAAGAAATGGAACAATCCTAAAGTTTGTACAGCATTACAAAAGACCTGTATTATAATTTGATAGTTGCTAAGAAAGTATATCTTTTATTTTTTTATTTTATTGACTTTTTTGAGAGAGAGAGAGAGGGGGCAGAGGAGAGAGAGAGAGAGACAGAAAGATCGATTTGTTGTTGCACTTATTTATGCATTCTTTGGTTGATTCTCGTATGTGCCCTGACCAGGGATCAAGCCCGCAACCTTGGCACATCAGGACAGCACTCTAACCAACTGAGCTATCTGGCCAGGGCAGAAAGCAAATCTTAAAATTTCTCATCACAAGCTCTGGCCAGTGTGGCTCAGTGGATTGAGCATCGTCCTATGGAGAGGTCCTGGTTCGATTCCTGGTCAGGGCACATGCCTGGATTGTAGGCCTGATCCCCAGTCAATCCCCAGTGGGGGGCATGCAGGAGGTGGCCAATCAATGTTCTCTCTCATCAATGTTTCTATCTCTCCCTCTCCCTTCCTCTCTCTCTAAAATCAATAAAGTGAAAAAATTGTTTTTAAATCAACAAAAACATGTTTTTTTTAAAAAAAAATCTGTGTAGATACAAGCAATGGGCTATTTCACTGAGATTTCCAGAGTAGTTGTGACCAAGCATTTTAAAATATTCAAAAATTTTTAATCATTTTCTCTTTTATGTTAGTTATTGACTTTCTTTACAGAGTAAATGTACAGATAGGATATTATCTATGAACTTTATTTCAGGATAGTAAGCACATATTAACATTTATAAAAAGAAAATATTAATTGTGAAAGGGTTGAGAATCACTCACACAGGAGATATTCACATGAAAATCCTTTCTGTATCCTTTGTAAAAGTGCTGTGCTAGATATTATTACACATAAGGTCCCTGACCAGTGCCTGAATAAAGAGTAATAAATTCTTCTTGTAGTCAGTGTTAGGAAGTTTGACTCATGACTATCTGATATAGGTACTTCTTGTTATTAGTTAATGATAGGTGTGGAATTCTTTTTTTTTTTTTTTTAATCCTCACTTGAGGATATTTTTCCATTTATCTTCAGATAGCGTGGGAGGGAGGAAGGGAGGAAGAGAGAAACATCGATTGGTTGCCTCCCACATGACCCCGACCAGGGCTGGGACCGAATCGCAACCGAGGTATCTTCCCTTGCCCAGAATTGAACCTGTGACTCTTTGGTCTGCAGGTCGACGCTCTAACCACTGAGCCAAACCAGCCAGGGCTGGTGTGGAATTCTTGTGTTCCTTTTTTGCACTCACTGCCAGAAAGATCACAGTTAAGTTTCAGTGCTCATTTGCAGTTATTATGCCTAATCCAGCATTTTGAAGACCACTATTTCTTTCTTCTCCAAGTTGATTTCATTATGGGGCTATTTAATCATTCTCTCACATTGATGTTTCTATCTCTCCCTTCCTTTCTCTCTAAAAACATCAATAAAAAAGAAAACAAAAAAACATAGTTAAGCAACAGAACAACCAAAACCAAACGGGGTGGGGGGGATGAACTATCAAACCATGAAAAGACATGGAGGAAACGTAAATGCTTATTGCTAAGTGAAAGAAGCCAACATGAAAAGGCTATATACTGGAAGATTCCAATTATGACATTCTGGAACAGGCAGAATTATAGAGACAGTAAAAACATCACTGGTCACCAGGGATATGGGGAGGGAGGGAGGATAAACAGGTGAAGCACAGGGTATTTGGGGGACAGTGAAACTATTCTATGTGATACTGTAATGGCAGATACAAGACATTATACATTCGTCAAAATCCATAAAACTGTACAAAACAGAGTGAATCCCAATGTAAACAATGAACCTCAGTTAATCATATGACTTCATCAATTATAACAAATGCACCACACAAATACAACATTTTAATAAAGGAAACTGGGGGGTTGGGTGGAGGTGCTATGTGAGAGATCTCTGTACTTTCTGCTCAATTTTTCTGTCAACCTAAAACTGCTCTAAAAAATAAAGTCTGTTGCCCTGGCCAGAGTGGCTCAATGGTCAGCCCTCTGACCTAAGGGTTGTGGGTTTGACTCCCAGTCAAGGGCACATACCTGGGTTGCAGGTTCAATCCCCTGCCCTGTTTTGGGAGGCAACAATCAATGTGTCTCTCTCACATCAATGTTTCTCTGGCTCCCTCCCTCCTTTCCACTCTCTTAAAAACAAAAAACAAAAAAAACAATCAATGGAAAAAATATCCTCCGGTGAGGATTAACAAAAAATAAATAAATAAAGTCTGTTAATTTAAAAAACAAACAAACTGGGGACATGTTAAAATAAAAAGTTACAAGGGCACGGCCAGAGTGGCTCAGTTAGTTGAGCACTGCTCTGTGCACCGAAAGATTACCAATTCAATCCCTGGTCAGGGCACATATCTAGGTTGTGGGTTCAGTCCCAGTCGGAGCATATAAGGAAAGCAACAGATGAATGTTTCTCTCTCACACTGAAACATAGATGTGTCTTTCTCTCCCTTCCTCCCACTCTCCCTCTCTCCCTCTCTCTAACCATGTCCTCAGGTGAGGATTAAAATAATAATAATAATAAAGTAAATAAACAAATGATTACAGGAGACAACCTAAAAGAGCCAATGGCCAAAGAGGAACCATCTGAACAATAAAATAATGTAGTATTAGATTGTAACCCAAAAATACAGCACCTAGACCTGCCATATCTCAGGCAAAAGAAATCTACAGAATACAGTATGTTCAAATCTAACTCTAAGGAATGCTGCTACATCTTGGTACTATGCTATCCATGTTCCCCTCATCAGCTACTACAGTGATAAACTCATCCCGCCTTTTCTCTTCCAGGGCTCCTACTGCAAATAAGGCTCTCAGCTAAGCTATCTCTACCCAAAGTCCCTCCAAGAACTTATGTATTTTCAAGGCTTCAAGTTGGCTAATGACCCTCAAAACAGTACCAACCCCTATTACTTGTCCTATGTCTGCATTATCTAATGGTCATTTCTACTTGTCTGTTCCACATCTTCTCAAATTCAACATGTCCCAAATTAACACCTTTTACCTACCCATACCAAGATTCCTAAAAGCAGTGTTCCCATCTCAACTTCAGTTTCTATCAATGACATCACCACTTTCCCACTTTCACCTAAGTCCCAAACCTACAGGTATCCTCCTGTCTCCTACATTCCCACTTTATCACCGACTCACCGGTTTCTTTCATACTGACCCTCTTCCTCTCCATTCTACTTCTGCCTCCTTAATTTATGCTTTTAATACACTCCTGAATTATTTCAATAGCTCCCTACCCATACTCCCTCATTAAACTCTCCCTGATTCATCCTATATTACCAACAGTTTTTATGTAGCTAGCCCTCAACTGTTGGTCCGTGTATTGATTATTGTTGATAATTTTAGCAGACACTAATGGTTGGCTACTCCATATCCATTCTTCCTTGTTAATAGAGCCCCAATTTTGTTTAGATATCCTCCACTTTCCCAAGTGACTCAGGGAAGTGAATCCTGGGGTAAATCTTGACTGGTCTTTCCCAATCATGGCAGTCCCATCCTCCAACATAAAAGCCCAAGTATGTGGCTCAGTTCTTGTCATGAAATATGAGAGGTGGCCCTTTTGAAGACTTCTGGGAATCATTTCTTTCTAACAAAGATGACACAGAAAACATGGTACTTCCTAATTCTGGATGTTGTCACATATGAAAGAAATCCTTGGAACTTCTTCACCCAACCTGAAGATGAGGCTGGCAAGCAGAGGAAGAGGGCAGAAGCAAGAGTACTAAAATAAATGGAATTGAAGCCCAACCTACAGTCCCTGAGCAGGCCTGATAAACACTACATGGATAAATTATGCTTAATGAAAGAACAAAGGGGTACAAACTATAATGATTCTATTTATATATAGCCTATATGAAGTTCTAAAATAGGCAAAATTAATTGACAGTGATAGAAATCAGATTATCTGTTGCTTAGAGCAGGGTTTGGGGGAGGGGAGAACTGACTTGGAAGTAGCAAGGAACTTTTCAGGGTGATAAAAATGTTCTATATTGTTACATTTGTCAAAACTCATCCAAATGTACTTTTTTTTGAGAGTATGTTTATTTTATTTTTTATTGATTTTTAAAAAGAGGAAGGGAGAGACAGAGATGGGGGGGAGAAAAACATTGATGTGAGAGAAAAACATATAGATCAGTTGCCTCCTGCATGCACCCCAACCGGGGATCAAACCCGAAACCTGGGCATGTGCCCTGACCTGGAACCAAATCCTCCAACTTTTGGTATATGGGCCAATGCTCCAACCAACTGAGCCACATCGGCCAGGCCAAACGTACTCTCAAAATTAGTGTATTTTACTGTATATAAGTTATATCTCAATAAAGTTGATTTAAGAAAGAGATAATTAGTACTACATTATGCCAAATAGTTGTAAGTGCCATGGAGAAAATAAAGCCAACAACAAAAAAGAAAAAGTAAAGGAGGCAAGTAGGTAGGGGTGGAAGTATGTGTGTAATTTTAAATAGGATAGTCATGAAAGGCCTCAGTGACTTTTTAGCAAAGACCTGAAGGAAGAGAAGTTGTAAGCCATGCAGACATCTGGAAGAAGGCTTCAGGAAGAGAGACCAGCAACTACAAAAGTCTTTGTCTTTTTCACTGATAAAACAACAGAAAGCCACCGAAGGTTTTGGCTAGAGTGATCTGACTTGTGTTTGAAAAGGATCACTCCAGATACTCAGTTGAGAACATATATAAAGTGGCAAGGATGGAAACAGAGCCAGTTAAGAGGCAACTGCAATAATCTAATGGTAGTTAAGACCAGCGTGGTGGTAAGCAGAAATGTTCAGATTCTGGACAACATTAAAGATAGAGTCTTTGCTAACGGACTGAATTTGAAAGAGAACAAAGATGAGTCCAAGAATTGGAAGGATACAAAAGCAGCTTACTGAAAATCAGGAAGACTGAGGGAGGAACTGGTTTATTTATTTTATTTTTTTATTTTTTTCCTTTATTGATTTTTAGAGAGAGGGAGAGGGAGAGATAGAAACATCGATGAGAGAAAACATCAATTGGCCACCTCCTCATGCCCCCCACTGGGGATTTGGCCCACAACCTGGGCATGTGCCCTGACCAGGAATCAAACCGGCGACCTCTTGGTGCATGGGTCAATGCTCAACCACTGAGCCACAACGACTGGGCGGAACTAGTTTATTTTTTAAATATGTTTTCATTGATTTTTAGAGAAAGAGCGAAACATTGACGTGAGAGAGAAACACTGATCAGTTGTCTTCCGTACACATCATGACTGAGGATTGAACCTGCAACCCAGGCATGTGTCCTGACTGGGAATCGAACCAGTGACTCTTCTGTGCATGGGATGACCCTCAACCAACTGAGCCACACTGGCCAGGGCAAAACTGTAAACAGTGACAATTTTATTTTAGTCAAGTTAATTTTAAGAAGTCTTTTAGACCATCAAATGTAAACGAGGCAGGTGGATATCCAAGTTTGGAGTTTAGGCAAGGGGTCTAAGCTAAGACAAAAATAAAGGAGTTGTCAGAGATAAGCCTGGATGAGATCACTAACAGACTGAGTACAGATAAGAGAACAGAAAAAAATTCAGCCCTGGCCAGTTTGGCTCAGCAGTTAGAGCATTGGCCCTCCACCAAAGAGTCCTGGGTTCAATTCCAGTCAAGGGCACATACCTCGGTTGCCAACCCTGGTCCAGGTAGTGCGGGAGGCAACCAATCGATGCGTCTCTCTCACATAGATGTTTCTCCCCCCACCCCCCCTTTTCCACTCTATCTGAAGATAAATGGAAAAATATCCTCTGGTGAGGATTTAAAAAAACAAAAAAATTCAAAGGCTGAGTCCAAGGTCAATCTAATATTTGGAAATGGGAAAGAAAAGGAAACAGTAAAGGAGACAGTAGGGCCCGGCCGGTGTGGCTCAGTAGTTGAGCGTCGACCCATGCAACAAGAGGTCGATTCCCGGTCAGGGCACATGCCCAGGTTGTAGGCCCTATCCCCAGTGGGGGGCATGTAGGAGGCGGCAAATCGATGTTCTCTCTCATTGATGTTTCTCTCTCTCCCCCCCTCTCCTTTCCTTTCCCTCTCTAAAATCAATAAAGAAAAAAAATATTTTAAAAAAAAGGAGACAGTAGGAATGGCCAGTGAAATAGAAGGAAAACCAAAAGGTAGTATCCTGAAAGCCAAGGGAAGTGCTTCAAGAAGAAAAGAAAGATCAACTAGACTAAACACTACTGATAGGTCAAATCAGATGAGGACTGAGAATTCACTGTCATTATTAGAGAATCACAGTCCCTTCAGGAACCCAATCCCATGTAAACATTCTTTGCTCTGGATGAGTAACTCACACACTGCTAGGTTCAATCTATTCTAATTAAAAATCACTGTGTATTTTTAAATGAAACTGTTACTCCTGAAATGGAAGCAGTAGTATGTTATTCTATTTTTAAAATGATGCTTATTTTTGGTCACTATTTGGTATTCTAAGTATTCTGGTAAATAATTACCTCTGATGTTTACCACTTTTACTCTGGCCCCATCAAACCCCAAACATTTCCACATATAAGCATCAAGCTGTGCTACAACTTGTTCCAAGATGTGATCTTTATTTCACACAGTAGGTTACAATGTAACACTGAATAAAATATAATCCTTGGATAGTAAAAAATTACTACCCAATAAGTACTGAAGGACACAAACAGAACAGAAGACTCCTAGTACAAATGCAGAAAGTCACAGCGAAATATAAATATATTTGGCACAAATGCGAAAGACTCAGTCAGACACACACATACAGGATGCATATTGTGGTCCAAATCTTTTTACCCTGAGCCAAACAATGTAAAAGGCTCAGCTTACGGCAGTCATGTTCTTATCTATTTAAAGATACACTTTTAATACTGGGCTCCTGCTGCTGTGCAAATTTTGATATGAGAACATTTCAAGTCCTCTTTCAAAGCCAAAGGAATAATGTCTTCTAGATAATCTGGTCCATTTCAAGGCAACTGATTTTCATCAGAACAAGTTAGTGCAAGTTCCTGGCCAGGACAATGAGGTATTCTCCCAGATATGTCCATTCAAACCTAAATTCTAAAAACAAATTGAGCATACATTCTTCACAAAGCCATAGGCACTAATGGTGCATGCAACACATTGCAATCCTAATTATTTCATCTGGGCAAAGAACATATGCAGTTCACAGCAATTCCTGATATAAGTAATAAGAAAATAAGTCATTATCAAGTGTGTGTTCACATATATATAGACTGACTCACACCTTCTAGGTCAAAATACTTTTTCTGAGCTTTTTGGTTGTTGCTAAGCAGGTATATTCCTTGACATGAACACTTCAGTCCTCTCTCAAAGAGATTAGATAGCAAGTTGTTCCTAAATCTGCCACCATAAGATAAGTGGCAGCTAAAATCAGAAAATTCTTGGTACAGCTTAAAATTTATTACTTTTCATTTCAGAGAAAGTCAGCTAGAGTTAAATCAGTTACAACACAGAATTCTCCAATGACAAAGTAACCAAGTTCAAGATTATTGCTACCTTTATTTTTTTTTTCTTTATTGATTTTAGAGAGAGAGAAGTTAGAGGGAGACACAGAAATATCGATGAGAGCCCTGGCCGGTTTGGCTCAGCGGTTAGAGCATCGGCCTGCAGTCCAGAGAGACCCAGGTTCGGTTCCCGCTAAGGGCACATACCTCAGTTGCAGTTTGTCCCTGGCCATGGCTGGGTCATGCGGGAGGCAGCCACTTGATGTGTCCCTTTCATGTTGATGTTTCTCTCTCTCTCTTCCTCTCTCTCCCTCCCACTCTATCTGAACAAAAAATGGAAAAATGTCCTCAGGTGAGAATAAAAAAAAAATATATTGATGAGAGAGAACATCGACTGGCCACCTCCTGCATGCCCCCCACTGGGGATTGGGCCCACAACCTGGGCATGTGCCCTGACCAGGAATCGAACCAGCGACTTCTTGGTGCATGGGTCACCACTCAACCACTGAGCCACACCAGCCGGGCTATTTTTATTTACATAGGAACAACAAGGTAATGGTACTTTTCACTCTTCCCTCAGTTAACTACAATTGATTCTTGCTTATCACCAATGAGAATATACTGTAGTATCCTCTTGTGTTGTTGAATAATTGCTACTTTCATGCAACAAAAGCAGATTTTGTTTAATCTTTTTTCAGCTTAAATATAAAAAAGGTCAGGCCACCCTGGCCGGTTTGGCTCAGCGGCTGGAGCATTGGCCCGCGGACCGGAGAGGCCGGGGTTCGGTTCCCGCTAAGGGCGTGTACCTCGGTTGTGGTTTGTCCCCGGTCCCAGTTGGGGTTGTGTGGGTGGCAACCACTCGATCTGTCTCTCTCACATTGATGTTTCTCTCTCTCTCTCTTCCTCCCTCTCTATCTGAAAATAAATGCAAAAAAAGAAATGTCCTCAGGTGAGGATAAAATTAATTAATTAATTAATTAATTAATTAAGTTAAAAAAAAAAAAGTCAGGCCTTGTGATGTCAGGAAATGCAGAAGCAAATCTCCCAAGTAAATGAATCAATTACATTTACCTTTTTAAAAACAAGTTCAAGCCTAAAGTAAGTAACCTACAAGGACACATTAAATAAAAAATTTTAGCATGTTCGTACAACCCAACATAAGTATAACAACCTTCTTTGTCCTTCTGTACAATAGACTTCTAGCCATGGCTGGTTTGGCTCATCAGCTGGAGTGATGTCCCTCGGACCAAAGAGTCATGGGTTCAATTCCGGTCAAGGGCACGTACCTCTGCTGCGATTCGACTCCCCCCCACACCCCGTCCTGGTTGGGGTCATGTGGGAGGCAACCAATGGATGTCTCTCACATCAATGTTTCTGTTTCTCTCTCTCCCCCTTCCTCCTTTCCTCCTGCTCTATCTGAAAATCAATGGAAGCATATCCTCGGGTGAAGATTAAAACTAAAACAAAACAAAAAATAGACTTCTAATTAGCACCTTTTCAAAATTAGTTTCCTGTGTTTCAGAGAAATTGTTCGGATCCTGGAGGACATGGGAGGGAAAGAAGGAAAATAATTATTAAAAGTACTCTTCTGCAAAAGAAACATGGCTATGTAATTCCTACGTAAATGTTTGTTAACTTCCCTTAGCATAAAAACAGTGATGTCATTCTACACAGCAGTACAGCAGAGTTATAATGAACACCAAGTTTTTAAATCACTGACACTTACGGAAATTAAGAATATTACTCAAAAATCTCCTCTCCCTAGAGTATCACGTCTGTGGAAGAGGAGAGTGTGCCCATCTGGGGTTATATACATACTCAACATCAACAAAACTGAAGTCATTTTTCCTTACACAACAGGAAAAGTTGTGTTTTTTCCCCTTAGAACTCTGAGCAATGAAAGCCATGACTTTAAATGACTCTGTATAAAAACACATGAAGGGTGGGTCATAGTCTATTAGTAAAAGCAGCTCAACATCAAGAACTCCTCTTCCTTTAAGATAAAATCTAAAAAATAACTTAAAATTTCTTCTTACCTTTGAAAGTTATTTTATCTTTGCTTATTTTCTCTACTCTAAAATACAGATAACACCTTTAAACAGAGCATAAAAAGAGCTTATGAATCTGCAATGTGCTCTCACACCAAAAGTAATCTACACATTATTTTTTTCTCCTATAGTAGGCACTATAAATATCTAAACTTGATTCCAGTGAGAACAATATATATTATTTTTTTACTATCATACCAACAATATTTACTACACCACCATTTGTGGTTTTATTTCCTAATTTCTTAAGAATAAAATATAATACAACTATTTTTTCACTTTAAAAATACCTCAAATTGACTGGAATGCCAACTCTACATCCACATGAAATTGTAAGAGAGTTGCAAAACTTGAGGCAGCATGACTATATCCCTTTCTATTAATATTTAACATAACTAAACTTAGAGAAACTGCAAAAATTTCATCCTGGCCTTACTAAATGTCATGATTCAAATTACAGGTCAACATCCAAACTTACAATTAAAATCACTACAAAACCAACATAATATTTTAAACAAACAGCAGGCAGTTCAACCAAGCTGCATGGACAGTTCAGATTTCTACATCCTAATTAGTTGAAAAATTACTCAATTATTTATATATTTTTTTTAAATTTATTACCAATCAGGAATAGACCTACTGTTTTCACTTTCTACCTGTGCCACATTTATCTCAAGTCTTACACTTCTGGATCTTTTAACCATTAGAGATCAACCATCAAATTACTTCAACATGTAGAAATAGCAACACTGCTCCCAAACAGCAATTTCTGCATTGCTAGACACTTATCTAGTTGGTGGATTTATACCATTGTTCATTCTTAGTTCCCTAAATGTAAAAAATACCCACAGAATGGTGGCATATCTCTAAATTAGTTTAAATATGGTACAAAGTTATTTTTGGTTAGGTTCAAGTTTAAAAAGGCACTAATCATTCTCAAAGGCTAATCTACTCAAGTTCCTCTCATATTAAAAAAATAAAAAGCTTAATTTGTCTCTTTTGGAAAGAAGAAATGTTATTTATATAATGCTCAAGCAAAAGGATATTAGAATAATAGACCTGACATCAAATTAGGGTCAGGATCATACTTATTGTTAATTTAAAAATAAGTCTGAAATGTATCCTAATGATGGTCCTTTCAAATACTAGCATGGCTAAATGTCATTTATGTGTACTTTCAAATGTAATTAAAAAAAAAAAAAAAAGACTAGCCCGGCTGGTATAGCTCAGTGGATTAAGCAGGGTCCCATGGACTGAGAGATCCCAGTTCGATTTGTGGTCAGGCCACATGCCCGGGTTACAGGCTCAATCCCCAGTGAGGGATATGCAGGAGGCAGCCAATCGATGATTTATCTCTCTCACATCGATGTTTCTCTCTCTCTCTCCCTTCTTTTCTCTCTAAAAAATCAATAAAAACCTATTTTTAAAAAATACTCTACTTCGCCCGGCCAGTTGGCTCAGTGGTTGAGCGTCAACCCATGCACAGGAGGTTGCCCGTTCAATTCCCGGTCAGGGCACGTGCCCAGGTTGTGGGCTGAATCCCCGGTGGGGGGCATGCAGGAGGCAGCCAATCGATGTTTCTATCTCCCTCTCCCTTCCTCTCTCTCTCTAAAATCAAAAAAGAAAAGAAAAAAAAAATACTCTACTTCTATGCAAAGTAAAAAGGAAGAAAACTACCATATACCATTATGAACAGGTTCTTACTCATGAAAAAAAAGGTACAAGAAACATTTATGTAATATGTATTTGATTCACTCCTTGCATGCTAGAAAGATGCAAAGACAAACACTTCCAACTATTCAGACAGATCATTCCACAGTTGTAACTTTCATCATAGTTCTCAAAGCAGTATGGTGAGGTCAGCTCACAAACAGCTTAAGGAGTAAAACTAGAAATTGGTGGTAGTAGTATCAGGCTACATAACAGCCTCTCCAAAGAATATGAAGTAACAGAACTAAAATGTGCTGGCAACATGCCAAGAGACTGGATGGAATATAGCTTTGAGCAACAAATACGCAGAGCTTACAGTATATAGCAATTCATCACCTCTCACCCTGCAGCTTAATTTTCCTTGTTTTAAGTCCAAAACAGCCATATATAAGAGGTATTTAACACTACCAAATTCTCCATATTTGTGACCTGAAAGGCATCTGGGCTTGCAATGATTTCGTAAACCAAATACATACCCTAAAAAGAAAAATCTGACTTTCATCCTATGTGAACATGAGCAAGGTAAAATAGATACAATTATACTGATACTGTTGTACATAGAATAGCCTTTATTCTCCAAGAGTTATACTGCCCTCACCTTAATTTCAAAGTCTTGGATTTTTCTATATAATCAGTTCTGACTGCATCTCTCTGCAACTGGTTGGTACTTAGAATTAGTCAACCTTCTCAATAAATTTAATAAAGACTTAATTGGGTCAGATCAAATGACAATTTTGGTAAGAAACAATTCCGTTGATATTAGTCAAAATATATGTTACTTTTATAATTTCATCTTTATTGAATCATGATATTAAAACAGAATAATAAACTCTAATACTAAGTCTCTGATACTTTCTAAACATACTTTCTTTCTAAAGAACCAAAACAAAATGCAGTATTTTAGGCAAGAGAATCACATTCAATTCAAATCAACACACATTTAACATCTATTCTGTGCCAGACAGTATGCTAAAAACTGAAGAAACAAAGATTAATATGTACGTATGTGGTCTCACAGAACTGACAATGTAGTTTGGGAAACTGATTCGTTTATCAATCTCTCCCTCTCATTTTGTGTGTGTGTGTGTTTTTCTCTACTAGCTATAGGAACAAAAGCGCTGATACCATCCCAGAAATGTGATTAACTCTGCCAGAGAGGAATAATCTTAACAGAATATGAGCTATGTCTTGAAAGATGGTAATTTCACAAGGGAAAGTCAAATATCACAGGCCAAGAAGGATAGAATGAGCAAAAGCAATAAAGCACAAAACATGGCACGTGTGAGGAAGCCCATGTGACAAGGGTAGGGATGACAATTTCTGTTCTGTGTGCTACTCCATGACAGACATCACTAATCAATTAAAACATGTTTCAAGTCCACATGAGACTCAAACTCTTCTCAACAGATAACCCAAAACCAATGGAAGAAAGTCCATGAGATGAAATTTACGAGCTATCCTGAGTCTGGGAATAGAAAGTGGGAGGAATGCCCTGGCCGGTTTGGCTCAGCGGTTAGAGCGTCGGCCTGCGGTCCAGAGAGACCCGGGTTCGGTTCCCACTAGGGGCATGTGCCTCGGTTGCAGTTGGTCGTGCGGGTGGCAGCCACTCGATGTGTCTCTTTCACGTCGATGTTTCTCTCTCTCTCTCTCTCTCTCTCTCTCTCTCTCTCTCTCTCTCTCTCCCTCTCTCCCTCCCACTCTATCTGAACAAAAAATGAAAAAATGTCCTCGGGTGAGGATAAAAAAAAAAAAAAAGAAAGAAAGTGGGAGGACTTGAGGCTAAAACGATAAATTAAAGACATTATGAATGATCATGAACACCAGGCTAAGAAGTTTAAATTTTATCCTGTGGAAAACAGAGGATGAACAAAGGAATTTATGAAGAATACTGATGTGATCAACTCGGGCAGATGTGTAAGAATGCATTTGGACAGACAGAATAAAGGCAGAAAGAACAGTTAAGATGCTATTCAATAATCTAGGCAAGATATAATGAGGCCTTCATTTCAGTGGTGGCAAAAATCTACTGCAGGTTCTAAAACAAAAATGGAGTGCTTTGGATTTTATAAGTCATGGTTTCAAAATAACAGTTTGAGAACAATTATTATTCTAATTAGAATTCCCAAATAATACTCAAAAAGGAAAAGATAAGACATCATAAGGTAAAGACTAGAATTAAAGAAGTGAATCACAATGATACTCAAGATTACCCAAGACTATAAATTCAGAAATAGATATTTCAGGTTTAGAATCAAGAAAAAGAACCTCCTCATGACCAGACTAATACTCAGCAAGTCTTTTCTTCCTGAGGGCACTAATACTCTAGCCAAGCAACAAACATTATTCACCTTACATGCCCCTCCAATGCAGGGTCAAACACACACTCCCAGTGAGATGCAGAAAGCACAAAAGTCAAATTTAAAACAAAGTTTGAAACCATATAGGAGTTCCACTTTATCCAAACATTTAAAACTACATATTGCTTTTTAAAAACATAAATAATCTAAAATAATTCTTCTGGAAATACTACTGTTCTACCATTAACTAATTCATATCCCAGCCTTTGAACTCTACAAATTCTTTGTGTGGAATGCAATCTATCTGTAGCACTTTAGGCAGTATGCAAAAAAAGCAACATTCCTATCACTTCTGTAGAATGTTTAATAAATGAAATTATTCTAATTAAAAATAAAAACTTCATTGGTGGCTCAAAAGCCAAAGATAGTCAAAGAGTTTTTCTATTTTGGAAAAAAATTCTTTAGCTGTTGCAAACAGGCTAATGTAGTGATGTGAAATCCAAGGACAACATGTTAACAACCATGCTAGAAAAGCTAGCATTACTGTTTTAAGACCTAAGGATATTCACATTAAGGATAAAATTATCCTGTCATGAATGCCAACAATTCACTTCATACTACATAGACACATATTCAAGGGTTCTCCTTTGTTCTCAACCCAATGCTTTGTGCCCCAGTAACAAACTCTCAAATTGGGATTCTCTTTCTCTTAAAACAAGCTAAAATGAAAAATATGAACTCTGAAGTCAAAATTTATTTGTGGTATATTGTTTATTCTGAAAAAGCAAATCTGATGAACAGTTTATCATAATCTATCTGTTTTCCAGAAAGATATGGATTAGCTAGTCAGGAGCAGGGTCTACTTCTCATGATGTCATTCCAAAGCCATTACTAAATGTTACACATGTTATGCTTCCTTCAAATCAATCACAAAACAAGTCATCCCAAGACTAAGGTCAAATTCCATTCCAACTAAAAGCTCTCCAAACTTCAAGTAATGGTCCACTTACTAAGTAATAGTCAAAGACCAAATTCCAGAAGAACCCTCCTCCTGTACCCCCTCCCAAAATCAGTCTTCTCCTTTTAGCTCACTGTAATGGAATGTGACCTGTAGTTAAGGGCTTTTCCATTCCTTACTTACTGCTCAGAGAACACACTGCAGATCTGTTCTCTCTCATAAAAGTAATACATGTTTTAAAAGAAAAAAGTGAAGTGTTATATGTTAAACATAGTAACAATTAGAACAAACAAAAGGTAAATTGGTTTACATATCTCATGTATGACAGAATGAGTGTATTTAAATGACAATTGAATATTTTTATTTTAGGATATCTGAAAGATTTATGATTTGTAATGTATGACTCCTAATAAATTAGGTAGGGAAGAGGAGGTAACTACAACTAATTAAATAAATTTACACACACAAAATTACTATGAACATCTTTTCATGACAAATCATATTTTTATCATTAAAGTTACACACTTTTAAGTATCTAATTGAAGAGAGAAGAGGGAAATATTTAAGAAATGTACTTCAAAGTCTAAAATTAAACACATCTGCCCCCTCTTCTAACTCCCTCCCTGGGCATTAGCTTTACCTTTCTCTCTCCTAAGCTCCAAGGGCCCGTTTTTTGCCTGTGTACCTTGTTTCCTGAGCCCATTTCTCCTACAGCTCATTTCTACCTCTGTGACTGTCTAAATGAACTTTCTCTTACAATTTGAAAAAAAATAACAATAATTAATTAAACACATCTATCTGGGATTCAGTTTCTCATTTAAAAGAAAAAGGTATTTAACTAGATAATCTTTAAAGTTACTGTGACACTTTAACCCAAGTTTTAAAATGAACAACTTCTATGATTTATTTCAGACAAAACATCTCCCAAGATAACCCCCTTAAGGATATATTTTACTTACATTCTTCCTACACCTTCATACATGTTAGTCTCGTCTACCAAAGTCATAATCTCTGTATCTGTAAGATGGGCATGCTTTTTCGTTCTGTTTAGCTGTTCAATCTGTATGTCTGCAAGCTTCACCTTCTGTTGAGTGTCAATAACCTTGGCTTGAAGCTCTGTAAAGGCCTAATAAAAACAAGTCCTTGATTTAGTAGATGAAATACTTTACAGGAAACATTTAAGTCAAATCCAAATATGTTAAAGCATGCTAACCAGAGACAAAGCCGTCTAAAGCAAACATCAATAAAAGTGAATATAATTGTAATTAATCAAGCCACCAAACTAAATACTGAATTTACCCTGTCCCCAGAATATGGAATCTATTTGAAGCAGAAACAAATGCACATTAAATAATAGCATATCAAGTAGCAGGTTCCCAAGGAGTAATGAAAGTAATAAATGCAATAGTCAGAGGATGAAAACCAGAGTTCCAAAACAAGAACCATAAATGGAACAACTCTCTATATTTGTATTACTTAACCAGGTTTCAAAGTACTTTCCCGCATTTGTTTCAAAAATTAATATAGGTATATTAATATGAGAACACTGGGGGACATAATAAATATCTCATTTACTCCTCTCAAATCCTATGAGTTAGAGTGGCAGTTTCACCATAACAGTTTACAAATTAAGTAACTAAATGTGTTAAAGAGATATAAGTGGCTTGCACAGGATTAAATAACTATAAGGTGGAAAGGCAGGTACTTAAATCCATTTCTTCTGACCTCTAGTTCAGGTATCTTTTTTATTCCACTGTCTACAGTAATATCCAGAATATAAATATTTTTAAGAGAAAGACAAAAAAGAAAAAAATTTCAAAGAATTGCATCATCATCTTCATATGCACGTGCCAAGCCAAATTTGACTGGTGTGTACACTTAACTCAAAGATAAACACAGTTCTCGGATACTCTTGTTGAAGTGCCTGGAATGACTTTCACATGCTGTTAAATTAATGCCTTAATAATAACATCTGTGGCTGCAACACATGGCAAAGGCTACTGCTTAATTTTTATTCTGACTTGGTTCTCACCTACAAGTATGGTTTCAAAAGATTTATTTTGGGGGAAGGGAGGAGCCTGAAATTTCTTATTAGTTTCCAGGTCAAAAAAAAAAAAAAAAATATATATATATATATATATATATATGAAGATAAAATCTTCAAACAAGTTTCTTTAGTTAATTTAATTGGTTGTCAAAACTATCCAATTTAAGGCTGAAATCATTTTTAGTTTACATTCATTGTCCACAGGTTTCTTCGCAAAACATTCAAATACTGGGAGGTAAGTCCATTCACAGCTGTACACTATTAACTTTTTCACTGGACCCTGACTTAAATTTGAACTTTTAACAGAATAAAAAAGGTAAACTTTTAGAATACTTTAAGCATTCTTAAAATGAATTTTGTTTTGCATATAAAATTACAGGTATTACCTGATTGCTGCGTACACAGTTTGCTAAGGAAGTTAGCATATTGTTAAAGCTGAAATACTACAGCATGAGAGAACACCAGTAAGGGCCCGATTTACAAGTTTCAAAACAAGAATGACAAAAAATAAGACACACACACATAAATCCTCACAGCAATAACAAACAGCTGCATTTAATAAGATCAACAGCTATTTCAGTTGTCCTACTACTTATGCACAGATTAACCAGAAGGCAGTCTTAAGTAACATGTGTTCTTCTGAAGAACCTAAACGAATAGCCAAAAGGTGTGGAGTAAGGCAGGGGATACTGGATTCTAGCCCCAACTTTTGACTGAGTCTTTTCTGGAACCCAGTTTCCTTTTCTACAAAAGGATAGGTTTCAAGTAGATGAAGCCTAGGGTTCTTTTCAATCCCCGTCCCCCTTCCCCCCGCCCAAAAAAATATGGTTTGGGGTCTGTACTGGTGTTAGAATCCTGGCAACTCTTTGTTGGTGGAAACGTTTCTGAGTAACAATACATTTATAAGCAATTGAAGAGAGAAACCTAATTTCTTCTGATATCAATTTTATTTGGAAACCTTTACGGGACTTCTTTCTCCGACAACTCCTCCAAAAACGGTGGGGGGTGGGGAGCCAAAGCCTTGAGATGAACATTGCTATGAGCATATCTGACTGAACTGTAGTGCGACCTTTCCAGGTTTGGGATCGAATAAGTGGCCTAAAAACACAGGTCGGACTTGGAGTTTTTCAAACCAAATGAAGATGCAGCATTACAGATGCCTCAGCTCGGGCAAGCCGTAGTAAAGAGCTCCAATTTGAAACGCTTATTACAGGCCTTACTATGGACCTGAAGGCGCCAAGCGCAACGAAACGGCTCTGGAGCTCGGAACAAGGGGACAAGCCAGCTATCGGCCCACCAGACTCAACCAAATCCATACCAACCGGCTCCAGCGAAAGCCGCTCGCCCCCCACTCCAACCTAAGACGACCCAGTCCTGCCTTAGAAAAGCACCCCCTCAGTTCCCTGGGGCCTCTTCCCTTCCGCAAGACTCAAGCCTCATCGATATTCTTGTCCACAGTCCCCTTAGCTACCAAAGAGAAGCCTCGGTATGCTCAAGACGCTTTCTTACCTTCTTCAACTCGAGATCCACGGGCGCCGCCATCTTGGCTCACTCTCTGCGCCTGCGCGGTGGGAGAAAGCCGGAAAGAGTGTGGGGGAAGGGCGCTCCTTGGAGATTTATTTCCCTCTCTTCTTCTGCGCCTGCGCATGAGTCGGGTTAGTCAGGCTTCTTCCCTTCTCCCCAGCTAGTAGCTCTTGAAATATCCGGAATGTCGATTCAGTCTGTGTTCCCCATGTGATTGATTTACCAGGCCTGGCTTGCTTCTCCACATCTTTCCAGACACCACACAACACTCAGATTTCGTGTATTGTTTTAAGCATTTTGACAAATAGCTTAGTTTGTGCTCTTAAATTGAGATGTATGTAGATTAGGCCAAAACCTCCACCGTCATTCAGCTAGTCCGCGTACTGTCAGGGATGAGAAAAAATCAGCCTGCACCTCAGGTATGCCAACATGGAGAAGACTAGAATGCTATTGAAGTGTTCTTCCAAAGAACTTATTTCTACTGAATGCTCCTGGAAGATCTTTTGACACAGTGGTTCTCAAAAGAGGCCAAATAAGTTTGTTTAAAAAAATAGTAATACAGATTTTCTAGTTCTTATCCTAAACTTATTTACTTAGAATCTTTGAGATTGGGGCCTGTAAATTTGCACTTTTATAAACAACCCTTATGACCTGAAGCAAGTCATCTGCAGACCACATTTTGAGAATTTGCTGTAAAAGACCTAGCAGTTGAACAAGAAGGCTGGATAGAAATTGGACTTTTGAAAATGGAGAAATGGAGAAACTTGTGAGTTAGGGTAAAGGGCAGGAATTTGGAACCAGTCAGATCTGGATTGAAGATTTTGTGTACATTGAGCCTAGGTCTGTCTGGTTACATTTACTAATTGCCACTGTGTACATTGAGCCTAGGTCTGTCTGGTTACATTTACTAACTGTGTGGCAATAGAGTTTGTCGTCTCCCTTAATTTGAGAATAACAATATTGACCTAACAGGGTTATTGTGAGGAATAAATAAGATCAGAATGAAAAGCTCCAAGCATAGCACCATGCACACAGTGCATGTACTCAATAAATAGTTGTAGTCAAGTTGATGCAGTTACCATTATTGTGTTTGTTTTTCAAGGTCCAACAAACAGGTCACCTGCTCCATTATGTCTTTTTTTTTTTTACATCACTCATTGAACAGATCAAAAATAATCTCTCCTCTGTACTCTCCCCAAGACTACATCTGTTCCTCTCTGAAGGCACATGACACTTTCTACCTTTAAAAAAATTTTTTTTCTCTTTTAAAGATTTTTAATTCATTTTTAGAAAGAGAGAAAGGGAGAGGGAGAAAGAGAAAGAAACATGACATGGATCGGCTGCCTCATGCCTCCTGCCTCCTGCCTGTCCCCAGGGGACTGAGCCTGAAACCCGGGCATGTGCCCTGACTGGGAATCAAACTGGCAACCTTTCAGTGCACAGAACGATACCCAACCAACTGAGCCACACCGGCCAGGATGAAAAAATATTTTTTTTCTTATTAGACTGTAAAGTCCTTGAAATCAAGAACTATAGAATAATGATTCTCCCAGCACTTCTACTCAGAATACCTATCACAGTGCCTCACAGCGAAGGAATTCAAATTAAACACTCAATGAGAATGAATTCTTCAGAAGAAAATTTGTCATCACTCTCTAATTTGAGAAAGGAAAAAAAAGGCCTAATTCTACTCTGGGATCTTCTTAGAACTTCATTATAGGTGATCAGTAAATGACTGAATATTGAAATTTAAAGAAAGTCTCAGATACTTTCCTGTTCCTCATGAGATTTTGAAATACTCTTCATAGAGATTTGTATAATAAAAAAATTAAGAGCATGAACTAAGGTGTCAGACAACTTGGGTTCAAGTATTACCTGCACAATTTAACAGCAATGTGACCTTAGGCAAGAGTCCACTCTCACTTTCTTTGATCATTGTTCCTTCTGGATAAAGTAAATCTTCAGTAGATTCCTTCAGAAAGAGTCTTTGAGGAGTAAACTCTCTTAGTCTTTGTGTTATGGGTTGAATTGTGTCTCCTCCCATCCCCAAAAAATGATGCACTGAAGTCCTACACCCAGTACCTCCAAATGACATCTATTTGGAAATTAAGTCTTTGCAGAGGTAATCATATTAAAATTAGGTCTTTGGGGTGGGCCCTAATCCAATATGTTTTCGTCCTTTAGGTTGCTATAACAAAATACCACAGACTGAGTAGCTCATAAATCATTTATTTTCACAGTTCTAGAGATTGCAAGTCCTAGATCAGAGAGCCAACATGCTTAGGTGAGGGTCCTCTTCTGGGATGCAGACTGCTGACCTCTCACTGTGTCCTCACTTGGTGGAAAAGGCAAAGGATCTCTGTGGGAGTCTCTTTAATAAGATCCAGAAATCCCACTTCTGGGTGTGGATAATTGAAAGCAGGGACTTGAACAGATATTTGCACATCCATGTCATAGCAGCATATTCACATTATCCAGAATGTAGAAGCAATCCACCTGCTCTTTTTTTGTTGTTGTTTTGTTTTGTTTTTATACTCACCCCAGGACATTTTTCCTTTTGTTGTTGTTGTTGTTGTTGTTGTTCAGAAAGAGTGGGGGGGGAGAGAGAGAGAGAGAGAGAGAGAAACATCGACATGAAAGGGACACATCAAGTGGCTGCCTCCCGCGCGACCCCAACCAGGGCCGGGGACGAACCGCAGCTGAGGTACGTGCCCTTGACCGGAATCGAACCCGAGACTCCTTGGTCCACCGGCTGACGCTCTAACCATTGAGCAAAACCGGCCAGGGCCCACCTGCTCTTTTCTTTTTCGTGATTGTATGTAATGATACAATCTTGCCTAGTAGTGAACATAATTAGAACATATTTAACATAATTTAATTTTTTTTTTTACAATCTCTAATCACCTGAGGTTTTTCAGATGTGAATTCTTCCATTGGGAGCATCTGCTGGTCTTTCTTATGACAGTTGATTTTCTCATATGACACTAAAAACTTATCTTTAGTGTCTATCATGTCCTGGGCTGTGAAAACATCCCTAAGGGTAGCTTCACATTCACTTCTACCAAAGTGCTATGAGACTCATGGTTCCAGACCAGTTCTTATGTTAATTCTTGATACCACATGAATGAATCAAATCTGGGGAAAAATAAAACTTTCTTTGAGCATACATTTGGCAGAATGTAATATACAGTTATGGACTGGAAGCCATTGTATTATTTTGCCATATCTCCTTTTTGTTTGGGTCTTCAAAATAAAGTTATTTCCTTTCTCTCTCTAGAGCTTCTAAAATGGCAGGAAAAGACTATCTATGAAAGCGCTGAAGACTTTGCAATATTTGGACACTTGCCTAGAGAATAACCAAGATGTGCTTGCTTCTATTATTTTCATAGAAAAAACGGACTTCACACTGAGGACTTCACTAGTAAAGTAATATACTACTTCTGAGGTTTAATCAGTTGTGCAAATTAGAAAAATGATCCCCTATTGTCCCTCAGCTCTGCTTTACCCATCCTCAATACACTTATTTATTCCTTCAACAAATATTTTTTGAACATATGTTAGGCACTGATTTAAGCCCTTAAGATATAATAGTAGCAAAAGACAAACTCCCTGACCTCATGGAGCATCTATTCCAGTGGGGAAAGATAAACAATATACATGCAAACAAATAATTTTAGATATTAATAAGGAAGAAAATAGCAGTGTGATTAGGGAATGACTGGCTGGAGGCTGCTTAGGTGTAGGAAGCTCTCTGGAAGGAGATGAGACCAAAAAAATGAGAATGAGCCAGATGTGCAAAGAGCTAGGAAAAGAACATCCCAGACAGAAGGAATAGCAAGAGCAAAGTGTCTAGGATGGGAACAGGCTTAGCATATTTGAAGAACAAACTGAAGAAGCTGGATGGGGAGAATAGCAGAGGATAACATCAGAGAGTTGGACAGGGGGCCAGACCATTAAAGGCCTTATAAGTTACAGTCGGGGGTCAGAATGTTATTTTGAGTGTGATCCGAAGCCACAGAATGATTTCAAGAAGGGGATTGAAATGATCTGAAGAGACTGATATGATCCCATTTTAAAGAGATCAGTGTGGGTTCTAGGTAGAGAATGGATTGGAGGGAGCAAGAGTGGAAGCAAAGAGACCAGTTAAAAGATTATTGCAGTAGTACGAGAGAGAGGTGATGGTGGTCTAGGCAAAAATGATAGCAATGGAGATAGAGAGAAGTAGATGTATTCAGGTAGAGGTTACTGAACTTGATGAAGGAATGGATTGGGGGCAGGGGGTGACAATGAAAGAAGAGGAATCAAAGATCATTCCTAACCTCCAAATAATTACACTGAGTGAAAGAAAAAAAGAATAACATACTATATAATCTTATGTATATAAAATTCTAGAAAATGCAAATAAATCTAAAGTGACAAAAAGATCAGTGGTTGCCAGATAGGGTTAGAGGTGAGGGAAACTGGGGAGGGGGCAGAAGGAAGGGATTACAAAGCAGCATTAGATAACATTTGTGGTGATGGGTATGTTTATGATTTCTTGATTGTGGAGATGGTTTCTTGGGTGGGAACTTATCAAATTGTATACTTTAATGTATTTGGTTTGTATGTCAATTATACCTCAATACAGTTGTTTTAAAAGGAAAACAAAGACTCCTAGCTTTTTGACCTGAGCAAACTAGTTGAATGGTAATGTCCTTTACTGAGAACACAACATTAATTCTTATGATATAGCCTGCATGCAGTCTCAAAGCCACTCTGTAGGAATAAGAATAACCCATACCCCTGTGAATAAACTATATTAGTTGGAAGTATAGGTTCAGCTGCTATAAAAGAGATCCAAAATAGCAATAGCAATTAGGCCCTTTTTTTCCTTTCTCAAATTAGAGAGTGATGGCAAATTTTCTTCTGAAGAATTCGTTTTCATTGAGTGTTTAATGAAACAATATAGAAGCTTATTTCTCTTTGTCACAATTATCCAGGCATAAGTATCTGAGTTCCACAATGCCAGAGTTCCCAATCCCCTTCTATCTTATCCATATGATCCAAGATGACTCATCACCGCCATGTCCAAAGCCTAGCTAGAAGGAAGGGGGAAATAAAGACAGGCTTACTCCTTTTTAAAGTCATGTCCTAGGAGTTGTAGGTGTAGTTCTGTTCATATCACATTGGCCCAAAAAGAAACCCATAGCCATTCCTGGCTGCAAGAGAGGCTGGGAAATATAGTTATCATTATGGGCAACTATATGTCTAGATAAACACCAAGAATTCAATTATTATGAAAGGGAAACAGAAAACAGTTACTGGGAGAAAATGAGCAGTTTCTGACATCAGAGCTTTTCAGCTTACAAAGCCATTTCTATTTATCATGTCATTTGATTTTTACAACTTTGTAAGACAGTAGATTCCAAAGAATTCATTCAGTTTGAGAGAAAGTTTAGCAGAATAGTTAAGAGTATAAGTTTTGGAGTCTGACATCCTAGTCAAATCCCATTTCCACCAACGATGTCAGACTCCAAAGAAAATTATGTAACTTCTCAGAGCTTCCATCTCTTCAACTGTAGAATAGACATAATAATAGTATCCATCTCATAGTTGTGAGGATTAAATGTGATAATGTATGTAAAGTGCCTGATATATTTGCACCTAATCAACATTAGCCATTATTATGTGTCAAGTATGACGAACCTATAGATAAATAAAAAAAACAGTTCATAGTACAGTGGCGGATATAAATAGAGAGTTATCAGAAAATATAAAAATTCTTGCTGTAGAGAAAGTGACCCCAGAAACTGGAATAACACAGAGGAAGGGCTCCTAAACCAGGAGTCTTATAGGAAAAATGGGAGTTTGTGGCAAGGAAAGGAAAAGAGAAACAAAAACACCGAGGTGAAGACACCTGGTGTCTTCAAGGAAATACAAGTTTCGTGGTATGGCTGAAGCATGGAAGAGGAATCAAATCTTAGTTAACCACTAAGAGAAAGGGACAGAGATAGATGAGGGCCTTCCTGGTCAGGCTCAGAAACTCGGGTTTTATCCTGTGGTCACTGAGTGCAAAGAGTGTTGTAAGCAGGGGAGTGACTGGTCACATTTATACTCCAGAAGATTACCATGGCTGTTTTATGTGGAGTGATTCCCAAAAAGCAGAAGAGAAATCAGAATTAGAGCAGTCATCCAGACACCAAGGGGTTAGACCTAAAATAGTGGAAGAGGAGAGCCCCGGAGTCTATCTGCTCTTCAAAATTCCTGTCTTGTCTTGAGCAAGTTCTCTCTTAACTCTGCCTTTTCTCAGCTGCTTTTGCATCACTTAAATAAATAAACATCTTCTTTGATAACATTTCTATATAAGTTTGACCAACCATCATGGTTCACCCAACACTATGCTAGTTTTTGCACTGAAAACCCTGTGTTCTGGGAAACCCCTCAGTCCTGGGCAGGCTGGGATAGTTGCTCACTCAACCTTTAGAGCCTTGGGGAGAGGCAATGTAGTGCCTAGAGGCAGATTGCCTGAATTCAGATCTTAGCCCTTTCATGTATCAGGTATAGGACCTTAAACAAGTGATTTTACCTTTCTGTAGCTCAGTTTCCCCACATGAAAAGGGTCACTATGAGGATTAAATGAATTAACATATATTGAGCATTTAGGATGGTGCCTGGAACATTGTATTTGCTATGAGCATTTTGAAATTATAGCTATTATAAACCTACTGCCTTCTGGTTTATTTCACTTCTGCCCCACACATCCCCTTGCTCTGTCATCCTTTCTTAGATGTCTCCAGATCCTTCACTTCAAGATCTCAGGCATCCCACCCAAGGCAAGGAAAGGTCTATAACAGGAAACTCTCTGGCCTGTGGGCAGCCTCTGAGAGTATTAAATTGAATTAAACAGAATTGAAGGCTTTTAAGACTTTCTCCCAAGTAGGCAGCCTCCTAATAACAGGGACATCTGCACCTGTTTCCTTTGAAAATAAATTATGTACAACTGTCTGCCTAGAAGAAGGATGGAATGGGGTGAGGCATTTGTAAGGCTTGTATGATAGTTCTTTGAGGGCCTCAGGGACAGGGGTGGGGACCAAGCCTCCCCAAGTGACACATTTGCCAAGAAAATCTGAGGTAGCTTTTCTAGCTGACAAAGTAAGGTCTGGGGCTGGGACCTTCTTAGGAGGGAAAGGGGGGGCTTAGTTGTACGTACCAAATGAAATAGTCATTGGAAACTGTGCAAGGAGAGGAAGTGAGTCGTAGGCAGGAACTGGTGGTGGCTTTTCCCAGGCACCTTGCCACATCTGATTCAATATGTTTATGAAAAGTCCAAAGAAAGTGAATATAAGTCAATTTAATGATTTAAACCTTGTAGGAGATGAAGCTGGGTAACAGCATAACAAAGGCTGAGTTATTTATGCCATTGCTCACCAGAGAAAGTAAGGGTGTGGGGCCTACCAGAGGTGAAAGCCAAGAACAGGAGACTCTGCCCAAAAATAGGAAAGGAATAAAGTCAGGGAAATCAAAAGCCTAGTGAAGAATCCACCAGCTCACCCTAAATGGGAAAAGTTCATAGTCCTTTAGAACAGGAAGAGGAATACAATGAGGTTGAGTTGAAATCTGGACAAAACTCCCCATGCATTTTATAAATAGGCACCAGAAAGTTCCAGCACAAAGGAATGTTTTTCACCCTCAGAGCTATACCTAGGACAAGGTGACTAAAGCTTTTGCCCAGAGCACCAAAGTTAGCAGCTCCAAAAGTTTTAAAATTTATTTTTAACTGTGAGAAGCTAAAAAATTTAATATTTTTCCTGTTTAAATTTAAAAAATGTGAGTGATTGTAGCACCTAGTAAGCAAGAAATTTAGTGAAAACATAGTCTACCTTGTTACTCTCGTATATAGCCACAAGCAACTCCAGGCTTACGTTTGACCAGTTTAGCCTCCACAGTGGAAAGAGACAATGCCTCTTTCCTTTATGGTTCCAGAAGAGTGTTAGGATTGGATTTTCTTGGCCTAGCTGGAGTCATGTGTCCATCACTGAAGCAGTCACAATTGCCAGAGACATGGAATGCTCTGATTGGCCAGGTATAGGTCATCTAGCCACTCCTGGAAGGCTAGGACTATCAACCTCACCCCCCTCACCCCCCAAAAAAACACATGGACTGAGCTTAAGTTGGGAAAAGTGTCTTTTTTTACAAAAGACTAGAGTGCGACCAGCCAGTGTGGCTCAGTGGATTGAGCTTCATCCCGTGGATTGAGAGGTCCAGTTCAATTCCCAGTCAGGGCACATGCCCGGGTTGCAGACTCGATCCCCAATAGGGAACGTGCAGGAGGCAGCCGATTGATGTTTCTCTCTCCCTTCCTTTCTCTCTAAAAAAATCAATAAAAACATATTTTAAAAAGAGAGTAATATGTAACCATCAAAGGTAGAGGTAATGGATATCACAAAGAGAGAAAAAATAAATGTCCACTATACCTTAGCTGCCAAAATTTCAACTTTTTCAATTCTCTCTCCGAATGAATAAACCGATTTCATTTCAATGGTTACATGAACTTCATGATGGTGAACCCCAATTCTTCCCCAGATAGTGCTGGTCAAAGACCTCAAGGTAACAATCTTGCTTTGCAATGGAGTCCTCGGATCACTGGACATGGAGGGTCCCATCCAAGGGGTCTGAATCTAAGACTTAATGTTGTTTGGCTTTTCTAGCTCAGAGACATTAAATACTGTCTCTCTGCTTTATTAAAGACAAATTGTAGCAGCAACTGTTGATAGGATTGTGGAACTTACCACTTCCTTTTGTCCCCTCAACTAAGGTCAAATGCCTCAGCCTGCATTTGGGAAGATAGCAAAGCATTGTTGGTTGTGGGTGAGTAGCCTCAAGACCTCACAGGTTCTTCCTTCTAACCACAGCGATTACTAGATTGCATAAGAAGTCACTAGCAGGCATACTCATTCTGGAACATCAGAATCTCAGGGCAAAAGGCCATATAGAATCAAGGGGAAAACTGTCCAAAAGAATTCTATTTGTCTATCCATGTGTCACATACCTCCTTTGTGTTCTGCCATCTGAAGCACAGGGTCCTGTATAAAAATTTCAGAAAAGAATCCTAGATACAAAGAGCTGGAAGGGATCTTTGAGTTCTTCTAGTTGAGAAAAATGAGGCTCACAAGGAGAAGCAATAAGCCAAGGACATAGCAAATTGGTATCCAAGCTAAGCCTAGAGCCCAGGAGTCTTGAATTCCCTTCCATAGTTCCTGCCATTTCACCCTGTGGCATTTCTTGGTGGATTCTAGCAAGACTACTACTAAATCTCACACAAAAGAATTTGGAGCCAAGAGGCTCCATTTGTCTCAGGAACATGGGCTCCTTTTTGTAGCCACTTACCTTCTGAGATAGGGTATGTGGTGAAACAGCAGCAAACAATAACAGCTACCAGAAATGTCAAGAAGGAAGTAAGACCACCCCCACCAGGTTTATGGCTTAAAAAGGCAGAGACCAGCCCTGGCCGGTTTGGCTCAGCGGTTAGAGCATCAGCCTGCGGACCAGAGAGTCCCGGGTTCGGTTCCCACTAAGGGCACGTACCTGGGTTGCAGTTTGTCCCTGGCCCCAGTTGGGGTCGTGTGGGTGGCAGCCAGTCGGTGTGTCTCTCTCACATTGATGCTTCTCACTCTCTCTTCCCCCCTTTCTCCCTCCTGCTCTATCTGAAGATAAATGCAAAAAATGTCCTCGGGTGAGAATAAAAAAAAAAAGGCAGAGAACAGCTTGATCCAACATGGCCGCTAATTTCACCTAATGGTAAGCCCTAGCCTCATTATATGCTCATTGTAATACCTTAGCAAGGCCATGATTGGAAATGGAAAGCCCCTATAAGGACACAAAACGGCTGACAGAGCTCCTCCAAGAAATCTCCACCCCTTTCCCGGGATCCTGAATATTCCTCACCCTTGATAAAGGAAGCAAATTCCACTAAAGGAGGGCTGCTCTGTCTGTCTCAGGGCTTCACTAATAAACTCACTTTCACTTCATGCTGGTTGCAGTTTGAATTCTTTCCTGCACAAAGCCAAAAAGGCCAGGGCACCAAGCCTTTTCTTTCCTCCAGGCTTTATACATGCTGGCTCTCCTCTAGAACATCCTTACCTGCACTCTGCCCGGTCACCTACAACTAAACCTGTGGGTGTCAGCTTGAATGGCCCCTTCTTGAAGAGGCCTTTAACTGACTCCTCAATTTAAAGTAGTTCCCCCCTGTTATCCTCCAAATGGGACCAGAGCACTTTACACTTTTTCTTTATGGCATTTATCGCAGTTTTTAATAGTATATTTATTTGTGTGTTTATTTTTAAACTTCACTTTACAAAAAAAGTAATTCACCTCAGAGGGAAGAGGGATAGGGGGATGGGAAGAGATAAACCAAAGAACTTATATGCATATATGCATAACCAATGGACACAGAAAATAGTGTGGGGAAAACAGGAGGAGGGTGGGAGCAGGGAGGAGGGGGTCAGTGGGGGAAAAAAAGGGGGAACATTTATAATACTTTCAACAATAAAGATTAAAAAAAAAAAGAGTAATTCAGCCCTGGCCGGTTTGGTTCAGCAGTTAGAGCGTCGACCCTCAGACCAGAGCATCAAGGGTTTGATTCCCAGTCAAAGGCAAGAGCACATACCTGGGTTGAAAGTTCAATCCCCAGCCCTGGTCGGGGTCGTGCAGGAGGCAACCAATCACTGTCTCTCTCACATCGATGTCTCTCTCTCTCTCTCTCTCTCTCTTTCTCTCTCTATCTCTCCCTCTCTCCCTCTCTCCCTCCCTCCTTTCTACTCTTATCTAAAAATCAATGGAAAAATATCCTCAGGTGAGGATTAACAATAAAGAAAGAAATAAAGAAAATAAAGTAATTCATACAATAAACACATATTAAATGAAAACAGTATACTATATACCAGGAAAAGAAAATTAGTTCCCTGCTCCTGACCCCCTAATTCTCAGTTCCTCTTCCCATACACAAATGCATTATCACTTATATTCTATAAATATTCTATGTAATTTTATGGGTCCAAGTAATTTTTTATTAAGTGGCTATCTCCTCTACTAGACTGAGGGTGGGTACTGTGTCTATTTGTTCATTGCATTGTTCCTGGTACTTGTCACATAATCAGCACTGTATAGGTGTTGGTGGAATGAATGAACAGATGTTAAAAGAACACAGAGATTGGGTCAATATCTAAACTGCCAGCTCTTGTACATCTTCCCTGCCCCGGCTCAGTGCTGAGTACACAGTAAACTTTATTGATCTTCCTGTGCTCTCCTAACTCTCAATTTATACCTCTGTGAGAGCAACTTCTTACACGGTGCTGAAATTATAGTTCACTTGTCTGTCTGTTTCTCCCAGGAGACTGTGAGATCCTTGAGGGCAAGGAGCACATTTTACTCTTCTGGAATGCTGTGCTAAGCACCCTGGAAGTCAATGAATACTTTCTGACTGGCTGCTTATCTAATCTGACTCATCAGACTGTTGGCTCCTTTGCAACTCTCTTCTCAAACGCTGCCAGTTTGCAGCCTGTTAGAGTAGTTCAGAGTTGTTATTTTTTCCAATAAAGACTAGTGTTTTCTTCAAAAGCTCTACTTTAGAGAGCTGCACTTCACTTGAGCCTAACTGCAGAGATTCTCATTTCTTTTAGGACTTGGTTTCCTTATCTATAAAATGGGAATAACTGTGCCAACCTTCCAGGGTTGTGATAATTGAATGAGGTCTCATGTAAAAGCATCAAGTACATCAAGGCAGTTGTTTATTTCCTCCACCCCCTTCAACAAAAAGAAGAGTCCTGGCCTGTTTTGCTAAAAAGAAGAAGTATCTGCGTGGAAAGTAGGGTCAGGCAGACAAGAACTTTAATTCCGACCCCAGTTCAAACATTATTGAGACAATGATGTGAGAATCACTAATAAAAGAAAAAATTGCCCTCTTTAAACAGTGACTTGAAGTATAATGTTTGCATGTCAAAGAAACCACTGAGTGATACGTCCCCAGAACAAAATACAGAGACCTAGCAGGTGTCTCAGGGTCACATGCAGTCTGATCAGTGCCTGCCCCTTCTGTCTCTCCTTGTAGCACTGCTCCTTCTCCTCTAGGCTCTAGCCATCTGAACTTCCTTTGTTCCTCCTGCGCCCTTTTCATACCAGGCTTTTGCATATGCTTTTCATCTGTCTGTCACTCACTTATCCTGTAATTCTAAACTTAAAAATGTCTTCCCCAGGAACACCTCTCTTGACCCCCTGAACCAGATTTCATCACTGTGCTATAGGCCACCCCCAAAGAACCCTGTTCTTCTCCTTTCATAGCACTCATTACAGATATGAGTTCCCAAAGGGCCTTCATTCAACGATCTATTTATTTTCAGAATTCCTACTATGTATCAGGCATTGTTCTGGAGGCTGGGCATACAGCTGTAGGCAAGATAAACCACAGACCCTACTTATGACACTGACATTCTAGTGAGAGAGACAATAAACAAATAAGCAAAGAAATACAGGGGCCTCTGCCTTGTTCATTGCTACATTTATAGAACTGGACAGTATACCTCACACATAGCAGATACTCAACAAATGCTTGTTGAGGTGAAGAAAAGTGAAGTGAGGGAGAATGCCAACCAGCCTCAGTGAAGACCAGTGTCAGAGCCAATACAACAAACAAGTATAAGATCACTATACCCAGAAGGTCTGCCCACCTTACAAGAGGGACCAAAATGGGTTGGAGCCTATTCTCTCCTGTTGGTTTCCAAGAACATGAATCCAGGGAGGGGGAAAAGTGGCTTATCTTCACTCCTATCTGTCCTGTGCCTGTGTTGGCATATAAAAATCAGGACATAGGAATGAGTATAAGCCCCATGTTTGCCAAGTGATCTTATCCACTCCTGTGCCTTCCTGTGCCAGTGGCCAGCTTGCTAATTGCTAAACTCACTTCCTCTTTGTCATGGGCACCCACCTAAACTACATTTTCCCACTTCTCTTGCAGTTGGTGTGACCATGTGATAAGCTTTTGTCAGTGGAATGTAGATGCCAATGATAGAATTGTCTATGCATCATCCCTCATGCACTTTGCCCATCCAGTGACCTTCAAAGTCATTTTTAAAGATGGCAGAGTCTGGCCCTGGCCAGTTTGGCTCAGTGGTTAGAGCGTCAGCCTGCAGACCAGAGAGTCCTGGGTTCAGTTCCCACTAAGGGCACATACCTCAGTTGCGGTTTGTCCCGGGCCCCGGTTGGGGTTGTGTAGGGGGCAACTAGTCGATGTGTCTCTGTCATATTGATGTTTCTCTCTCTCTTCCCTACTCTCTCCCTCCCGTTCTATCTGAAGATAAATGCAAAAATGTCCTCGGGTGAGGATAAAAATAATAATAATAATAATAATAATAAAAATAATAATAAAATAAAGATGGCAGAGACACAAGATGGAAAGATATGGGTCCCCAAACTACTACTTGGGGAACCTATTTATTAGGAGCACCCACTTTGGACTTAACCTGAGCAAGTCCACTACTGTGATATGCTGCTGAGGCTGGGAGTTTACCTGTTAGAGCAGCTTGCATTATCTTAACTATACAGTTCCTCACTCTCTCCAGGACAATGACACCTCTCCAACCCAGAACCCTCTCCTGGGCTACAGACTTGGCTCTACAACTGTGCACTGCACATCCCTACTGACATGGTGGTCACCACTTCAGACTTAATATGACCAAAACTATCTATATCTTCACCCCTAACCAGCTTCTCCTTCTCTAGTGTGGCCCACCTCAGTGGATGGCACTGCTTTCCACCCAGGCATACAAACCTAGAATTCGATGTCATCCTTCACTCCTTTTCCCTTTATCTTATCCTCCACATACTTCCTACATTTCTCTTGAATTCATATACTCCTCTTCTCCACTGCTACTACCATCAGACTACCTAGATACTGTAACAGTTACCAACTAACCGTTCTCCCTGCTCTACTATAGCTACCCCTCTAGCCCATTCTCCACATTATAGCCTGAGTCATCTACCCCAAGTAGATCCCATCATGCCACCCCCTACCCACACTTATTTTAAAACCCTCAGCTGGCTCCCTATCGCCCTGAGGATCCAGTCCAAAAACTCCTTGGCACAATCTTAAAAACCCTGCATGATCGGGCCTGCCCTCTCTCTGCAGTCTCTTTATTGCTTCTGCAGACCCCAACCCAGCTGTCTCTGCTCCCATCACAGCAAACTCATTTCACTTCCTCATTCACATCATCCTTCCTCTCCGCTCTGACTGTCCCTCTGCTCAGATACTCTAAAATCCACCCCTTTTTCCCTTAGACTGCATCTGCTCATCCTTTTGGCCTTAGCTTGACTTTAACTTCCTCACAAAAGTGACCTCCTTGACCCCTGGAGCAACCTCAGTCCCTGACATCCCTACTGCCCATGATAACTATCTTGACTCTTTTTTTTTTTTTTTTTTTTATCCTCACCCGAGGACATTTTTGCATTTATCTTCAGATAGAGCGGGAGGGAGAGAGGAACATCGATGTGAGAGAGACACATCGACTGGTTGCCACCCACATGACCCCAACCAGGGCCAGGGACGAACCGCAACCGAGGTACGTGCCCTTAGCGGGAACCAAACCCAGGACTCTCTGGTCCTCGGACCGACACTCTAACCACTGAGCCAAACCGACCAAGGCTATCTTGACCCTTGATTGTCATGACTTGTTTAATTGTCTATCTTTTCTGTTATAGTGCAAGCTCCTAGGGGGCAGAATCTGGGTCCTGTTCACCCCTGTTTTCTTCGCTTCTAGAACAAAGTAGGAATTCACTTTATTTATTTTTATTATTATTTTTCTTTATCCTCACCTGAGGACATTTTTCCATTTTTTGTTCAGATAGAGTGGGAAGGAAAGAAAGGAAGAGAGAGAGAGAAACATCAACGTGAAAGGGACACATCGAGTGGCTGCCTCCTGCACGACCCAACCAGGGCCGGGGACAAACTGCAACCAAGGTACATGCCCTTAGCGGAAACCGAACCCAGGTCTCTCTGGACTGCAGGCCGACGCTCTAACCACTGAGCCAAACCGGCCAGGGCGGAATTCACTTTAAATGAAGACATGTGAGCAGTAAACTAGTTGCAACTTAAAGCTGCAATATAGCATCTCTCAGTAGCCTCTTAGGAATGTCAGTCCTCTTTTATGATAACAAAGAATTAATTCTTAGAATTTCTCTGCCACCTGAGTCAGGGTGATTCTCACCCGCCACCCCCCACTAAGGAGGAACCGGCCCAAGGCTACAGGTGATCTACCCCAGGGAGGCAGCGAGATGAGACAGTCACTGGGCACTTCCACCCTACCCCCCTCCTGTTTTTCTTGTTTCTGCGCACCAGGCGGAAATGTAATGTCATGACACATTGGGGGATTTCTTTTTTCCCCCTGCATTTTTCTGATGTGACTCCAGCCCGGAGGGGAGGGGGGGGATACAGGCCACAGGAGGAGGGAGGCGGGTGTTGGGGAGATTAGCCTGGCATTCCTCAGCGGCCTCCGTTTGCATAGCTCTGAGAAAGAAGAAAGAAGTCAGCAAGCTTTGGCAGACGCACTGGGCATTCAGCTCCTGTTCTGGCAGCTGCAGAGGCAGGGCCTGAACACACACTCTGCCAAGGCCAGGGAGGCAAGCTCTCTCTCCCAGCCAGGCTGCCAAGATGAGGTAGAGGAGGTCAGGGCCTCTGTCTAAGATGGAGGAGTCATAAAAAGGGTCCCCTTCTTTCTGTCCAGCCTGGTAGCCAGTTGGCCATGAGCCATTAAGTGTGTGTGTGTATGGGGTGGGGATAGGGGCATAGTATCAAGACCTCAATGCAAATCCTTCCAGGTTGGAGGGCAAGTGTGGACATCAGATATCCCAGGGGCCTATCTCAGTTCCTCTCCCACCCTGGAGATCTTAAAGGGGCAAACCCTGGGCAGATGTCCCCACCCAGCTGCTGGGGCCATTGCCATCACATTCTAGAGCAGGCTGTGAGCCATAGAGCGTGGCTTGAGAAAGAGCGTGAGGCCCTGCTCACCATGGAAACAGGCTTCCTAGGAAAAGGTCACATATTTGATGTGGCTGTCATCCGGACACCTTAAATGCAGCACTGTTCTTGTTTTCCTGAGGATACCCGCCAGCAGAGAAGGCCTGAGACAATGGGGTGACAGTTGACCTGTTTGCGCAGCTGTAAGGCCCCTGTCACAGCTTCCCTTTCTCAGCAAAGCCCAGTGCAGTACCCACTTACACAAAGCCCAGTGCAGTACCCACTTACACAACCTGATCCCAACTTGTACCCACTGGGACAGTCCTACGAACCATGCCCTGAGTCTGGCAAGGACCTGGCCGTGCCAAGAATCTAGAAAAGAAGATGCCAACAAGACCCATGAGGGTAAACTAGAAGTTAGAGCTTGTTAATAGCTATCATGTATTGAGTTCTTATTCCATACATTGTTATAAAGGCTTTACATGCAGTATTATCCTCACAATAATTCTACTAAGAAAACTGAGGCTCTGAAAGGTTATTCATGATTATTATACAACCACAAAATGACATGGGCAAGATTTGAACCCACGTTGTCTGATCCAGAGCCAAAACCCTTAACCTCCACTGTTTTTTCTCTCATTCATTTAGTTATGCACTCATTCATTTATTCGATTGTCCATTCATTCATGTATGCTTCAAACATTGAGTGAGACCCTTTGATGTGTGAGGAACTGTATGGGGTGCAGGTGTACAGAGCTGCAAAAGGATACACTCCACCTCAAACAACAAGTGCTGGCGACGGTGTGGAGAAAAGGGGACTCTAGTACACTGCTGGTGGGAATGCAGACTGGTGCAGCCACTATGGAAAACAATATGGTGTTTCCTCAAAAAATTAAAAATGGAACTGCCATTTGACCCAGTGATCCCACTTCTTGGACTATATCCTAAGAAGCCTGAAACACCAATCAGAAAGAATATATACACCCCTATGTTCATAGCAGCGCTATTTACAATAGCTAAGATCTGGAAACAGCCCAAGTGTCATCAGTAGATGAGTGGATAAAAAAGCTGTGGTATAGCCCAGCCGGTGTGGCTCAGTGGTTGAGCATTGACCCATGCACCAAGAGGTCACTGGTTCGATTCCCGGTCAGGGCACATGCCCAGGTTGTGGGCCAAATCTCCAGTGTGGGGCATGCAGCAGGTGGCCAATCGATGTTCTCTCTCATTGATGTTTCTGTCTCTCTCTCCCTCTCCCTTCCTCTCTTTCTAAAATCAATAAAGAAAAAAAATTAAAAAAAAAAAAAGCTGTGGTACATATACACAATGAAATACTATGCAGCTGTAAGAAAGAGAGCTCTCTTACCTTTTGAGACGACATAGAGGGACCTGGAGAGTATTATGCTAAGCGAAATAAGCCAGTCAGAGAAAGACTAGTACCACATAATCTCACTTATTTTTGAAACATATGCACAAAATAAGTTGTTGACCAAAAGAGATCCAGAGTCATGGAAGTAGAGAACAGACTGACAAAACCTCAGAGGGATGGGGTGGTGGAGAGGAGGGAAGAGATAAACCAAAGAACTTATATGCATATATGTACAACCAATCTACATGGAAGCTAGGCTGGGAAAGGCAGGAGGGGGGTGGGAGCGGGAAGGAGGGGTCAATGGGAAAAAAAGGGGACATCTGTAATATTTTCAACAACAACAAAATAAAGTTATATACTGTTATTGTGGGGGTGGGGGGAAGGATACACTCCATGAACTCCAAGAGTTCACAGTGGGAGAAAGAGAGGTGCAAATAATGACAATACAATGTGACAAAAGCCATGGGAGAGGAACATCAAAGCTGCTATGGGAAGAGGACCAATTTTCCTTGCATTGTCCAAGGCCCAGTGCTGTGGAAGCACAGAGGAGGAGTGATTAACTCAACTGGGACTGGGCGTGGGTGACAGACTTTCTCCAGAAGGTGTCCAAACACACACCTGGAATAGGATGTCTGTACTTGCACGGTTGAACTTTAGTCAAATTTCTCAGGCCTGGAGTATCAGGGTCCGGAGTTGCATCCACTGGGTAGGAAAGAACATTTACTCCCAAAAGGACCTGATGGCTCTCCTTACCAAACACAGGGCCGCCCAACCCACTCAATACCACCAATGAAATAGAAAGAAGGTGGGTCTTTCTAGAGAGCCTTGGGTGAGGCATGGTTTACATAGCCAGTCTTTGTTGTTGTTGATAATCCTCACCCAAGGATATTTTTTCTATTGATTTTTAGAGAGAGATAGTGAAAGGCAGAGAGGAAAGAAGAGACAGAGAGAGAGAGACAGAGAGAGAGAGACAGAGAGACAGAGCACCATCGATGTGAGAGAGACACATTGATTGGCTGCCTCCCACATGAGCCCTGACCAGGGCCGGGATCAAACCTGCAACCCAGGTACATGCTCTTGACCAAGAATTGAACCCACAACCCTTCGGTGAGTGGGCTGACATTCTAACCACTGAGCCACACTAGCCAGGGCTACATAGCCAGTCTAATGTAAACACTGGTGGCATGAAGGAAGAATAAGCTGGTAGCTTCTTCCTTGTTTCACATTCCCATTGAAAGCCTACCCGCTTTCGAAAGCTGCGGGACAGCAGAAATAAAACTACTCCCTCATTCTAGGGAAACCAACCCAGTGACTTCTAGGTTAGGCAAGGAAATAAAGGTTGGGGGAAAGGGTGACTTAATTCCTCCCGTCTGTCTGGTTCCTACACCCACATCATATGTCTTTGGAGAAGCCTCCCACACAGGCTATGATCCACTAACTACAGCACTGCAGCCCTGAAAGGAGCCCTTTTCATAGATGCCCTGTTGGTTAGTAATGGCCAAGATGCTGGGAGGGAGAAAGGGAGGGAGGGAGGGATATCCTCTGAAGAGCAAGAGGGCAGCTGGCTTCTTTCACATCTGTGTGGGTGGCAGTGAGCTAAGAGGCCCCTGTTCTCTTCTCCATCAATCAAGGGAGCAATCAAGAAAAAATGTGCGATTTTAAAAGTTCAAAAAGAAAATCCAAGCCACAATAACCTCCAAATTATATTGATTTGGTGGTTGCCTGACACTGCGGAAATCAATCACGGAAAGAGGCAATTTTAAATTCCTTCTCCTGCTCTTGGATGAGGTTAGATTCCCCCCCCCCCCCTTTCAGGGGTTGGTCTCTGTGGAGTGACAGACACTGCCTGATGCCCTGTTCCCTGGAGGCCTGGTCTGGCTTGGGCATCTCACCACAGTAAGGAGGAAAACACAGAGCCTTCTCCTCTTTGGAGAATGGGTGGCCAAGATAGGAGCTCACGGTCAGTGAGAAGCCTGGGCCCTCCCGAAAAAGGTCAGCATCAAGCCAAATTGCATTACTTAGTAAAAGCCTTGTGCAGGTACTTCACTCCTCTGAGTTTCAGGGCCCTCATCCATTAAACTGGGGGAAATAATACTACCACCTCCCTGGGGCTCTGTGTGGATTAAATATGATTCTGTAAGAGAAGTACTTTACAGCTGTGAACCACCATTAAATTGTCAAGTGTCCATATTTAGTTACTTATTTTGTGTGTGTGCCTTCAAGTCCTTATTTAGAGGCCTTTTGCCTCTTTCCTTTCTCTTCCTTGTAGTCCCCTTCCTCCCACTGCCCTCTCTGTGCTACACTCCTTTACCCCATTTAGGCTTAATATGTCCACAAAAGAGTTCTTTTTTTTAAATTCTCACCTGAGGATATTTTTCTATTTATCTTCAGACAGAGTGGGAGGCAGGGAGAGGGAGAGAAAGGGAGAGAGAGAGAAACATCGATGTGAGAGGGACACATTGACTGGTTGCCTCCTGCACGACCCTGACCAGGGCCGGGGATAAACCACAACCGAGGTACATGCCCTTGGCCGAAATCAAACCCATGACTCATTGGTCCAAGGGCCGACGCTCTAACCGCTGAGCCAAACCAGCCAGGACCACAAAAGAGTTCTTGATTTCCATGGACCTTCTGAACTTCCTATTCTTTCCTAACTTGATGAACAGAACCGTCATTTACCCAGTTTCTCAGGCTGAAATCCAAGAAATCATCCTTGATTGTTCTCTTCCCATAACACCTGCATTCAACCCATCAGCTTATCTCCTAGGTGATTCCACTGAAACATATCCTGAATCTGACCATTTCTCACCTCCTCTGCTACCACCCTAGTCCTGGCCACCAGCATGCCTTGCCTGAATGACTGCAGAAGTCTCCTAACTGGTCTTGCTTCTTCCACTTTTACCCCTGAGAGCCTCTTCTCTGTATAGCAGTCATATTTTTATTTTTAAGACATAAATCAAGTCATATCACTCCCTTCCTCAAAACGCTCCACTGGCTTCCAAATTGTAGTCTACAAGGCTTCATGTGATCATATCTTGCTTCCCTCTTCAACTTCCAATGGCTATACTGCAGCTCAGGGGTCCCTTTCTGTCCCTTATGCATATTAAGCTTATTTTTGTCTCGGGCCTACACATGCCTGAACCTGTCTTATCCCAGTTCAGATGTTACCTCCTCATAGTGACCTTCTTTGAGATGCCTATATAAATTAATTCTGTCCCCACTGACTCTGTAGCACATCACTTTTTTTCTTTTTTCAGGTAGAGTGGGAGGGAGAGAGAGGAAGAGAGAGAGAGAGAGAGAAACATTGACGTGAAAGGGACACATCGAGTGGCTGCCACCTGCACGACCCAGCCAGGGCCGGGGACAAACTGCAACCGAGGTACGTGCCCTTAGCGGGAACCGAACCCGCGTCTCTCTGGACCGCAGGCCGACGCTCTAACCGCTGAGCCAAACCGGCCAGGGCTAGTACATCACTTTTTGTATGTGTTACTTATTTCTGAAATTATCCTATTTCTTTATTTACACATGTATTGTTGGTCCATGTGTCCGTCGTGTCCCCATTCTCCAACAAGAATAGTACATGGCACATTATACGCGCCAGTAGTCATTTTTTTTTAAATGAATAAATGAATGCCCTGGCTCCAAAATTACTTCTTTTCTTACTCCACTCTCACTTCATCAAAATGTCCCCTCCTTCAGAGCATGAATCTCATTTGGAAGGTGACAGGGAGGACTCCACAAATATTTGCTGAATGAATGACGCTAAAATGAATTACACTAACAAAGAATGCCAGCTTCTTAACCCTTGGCTATTCCCAGGAGTATTAGCATTCTCAAACAGGAAGCTTGAATTTCAGGCATTGTTGACAAAGAGAAGAATTTCAGGCCAGCCAGAGTTGAAGTGATATATTTGGACATAGTGGCTGTTCCATGGCTTCTTAAATCCACAAATATTTATTAAGACCCTCTGGGGCTCCTTTGAAACCAAAGTTGACATTAAAATGTAGAATAGTGATTGAAAAACACTGTTTCTAAGGAAAGAATTGTGGATGGGGAATCAGAGGGCTGGGTTTTAGTCCTGGATGTGCTATTAATTAGCTCCTTGGACAGGTTGCTGAAGATAACCAACATTTACAGAGCATCTGTCATGTGCCTGGCCCTGAGCTAGGCACTTACTTACTCACCTATATTATTTTTGCAGCTCTTCCGGGTGGATATTCTTATTATCTGTATTTTATAGATAGGGAAACAGGTTCAGAGAGGTCAGGTATCATGCACAATAAACAGTAGAGCCTAGACTCAGACCCAAGTTTTTGTCAGCTTGCACTCTTATTCCTTCCCCTGCGCCCTGATATAGTAGTACCTCAGGCCTTCTTCTGCGCATCTAATAACTGGGGCAGGAGAAGAAACTCTTGAGCTCTAAGGAGTTGCTCTCTAAGATCCCTTTCATAAGATTTCTTTACTATACCATTTCTGGCTATGGGAAGAAGAGAAAATAAGTCTGGCACTGAGAACTAACTCATTTGGGAATGTAGCTCAGTGGTTAGAGTGAAGGCTCGGGAGGCAGGCTTCCTGACGCACATCTTGCCTCTGCCACTCACCTTCGGCACCTACAACATGGGTAGGGTCAGAGCACCGACCTCCTAGGTTGTGATGAGAGATGTAGCTGAGACGATGCCTGTAAAGTGCATGGCCCAGTGCACCATGCTTAATGAGCTGGCCAATTTTGAGAAGTGGCTGAAGGTTCAGAGGCTCCCAGAGTCAGCGTGTCTGCCAAGTAGATGCCCAGGGGAGCTCTCACAATGCCAAGAAGAACTCCCATCAACAGCAAGGGCTAGAGGAGAGAGTAGCTGAAAGGCAGGAAGCCCAGAGCCCACAGGAAACATTAGCTGGAGAAACAAAGTATGCTCAGAAAAGCCCAGCCCCGTGTGAGGGCTGGAGGCTTGAAGCTTGGAAGCAAGCAGGAAAGGGAGTCCCATGAAAAGTTCAAAGTAACTCACTGCTCCACCGTGAGTGTTCACATCTCTACTATTTTCTCTGATTACCAAAGTAATACATTGGTACTTTACAGAGCTTTATATAATGCAAATAGCAAAAGAGTCCCTTATCCAAGTTTTTTAAAGATGTGTTTATTCATGTTTAAAACAGATACAGAAATGCACAAGTCATACTCAACGAATTTTCTCAAAGTGAATACACCTGGTTGGCCAGCACTTAGATCATGGAACATGATTTTGTCAGAAGTCCCCCTATCTGCCCCCTCCAGCCATTACCAATCCAGACAGGAATAACTTTCCCAATTTCTTTCCCCTTAGATTAGTTTTGCCTATTGTTAAATTTTAAATAAATGGAATGGCACAGAATGTACCCTTTTGTGTCTGGCTTCTTTCACTCAGCATTGTGCTGTGAGACTCATCCATATTTTTCTTTAGTATTTATATATATATATATATATATATATATATATATATATATATAATTTATTCATTTCGTCAAATACTGATGGATATTTGGGTAGTTTCCAGTTATTGTAACTAATGCTAAAATCACTCTTGTACATATCTTTTGGTGAGCATGTGTACTCGTTTCTGTGTGTATCCCTAGGAGTGGAATTGCTGGATTATAGCATGTGTATATGTTCAGCCTTGGTAGTTACTACTGCCCAAAGTCTTTAAAAAATGTTCAAAGTACATACAGGATCTCTGTGTGGGCTCCTAGAGAAACTTCAGAGTGTCACAGCTCCCTAAGAGAAGAGGATGAGAAGGGGGCAGTCCAGTGGCACTGGTCCAATGGCCCCGCAATAGGTGTCTCTGTGTTCAATCCACCCAGGACACCATGGCACATGACTTGCCCCAAATTCCACTTTCATCCTGTCATTCCCATCTACTCTCCCCAATAAAGCCCTTCTTTGAACCCAACCACACTTCCAGGGAGGCATTAGATCACATATCTGTTCACTTGCTGGCCTTGGAGTGGATTTTAGTCATTTCTTATTTTCATTCATCCATGTAACAAATATTGAGTGCCTACAATTCAACTGCTTTGTTTTAGAATCTGGGATTGAAGAAATGTACACCTACCCTCATGCAGCTAGCATCCTAGTAAGAAGAGAAAGATAATAAATGATATGTTAGTGGTAATAAGGGCTATAAAGAAAAATAAAACAATATAAGGAGAATAAGAAGAGTGGGGTAGGGGAGGAATGTGCTATTCTGTAACTGAGTGTTCAGGGAAGGTCTGTAAGGCAGACAAGATCTGGATTATGTTTTAAATGACCACTCTGGCTATTATGTTGGAAATGGGCTAAATGGCAGCAAAGCAAAAAAAAAAAAGGAGACAGAAGGCCATTGCAAGAGTCCAGACAAGAGATAATGGTGAATTGGACTAGGGTGATGGCAGTGGTAGTGATAAGTGGCTGCATTCGGCATATAGTCTAAAAGTAGGGCTGATAAGACTTGCTGATGGATTGGCTGTGGAGCAGGAAAGCTGAGTCAAAGGTGCCTTGTTTCCACCAAGAGCAATGCTAACTCGCATATACAGCCAAGAATCAGGCCCTGAGTCCAGGGTCTGTTGATTGAATGGGTAAATGTTTTCCTGGTTATAGTCAGCCAAACTTTCATGTGAAAGATCTATTGTCTCTCGCCTCAGAGGTAGTGTGATGTAAGTATTTAGACAAATAACTGGAGTCAGATTGCTCGTTCCAGCTGTCACTTACCAATTGTGTATCCTTAGGCAAATCACATAGCCTCTCTGAACCTCCTTTTGTAAAACTGAGACAATAGTACCTCCATCAGAGGGTTGTTGGGGATACTGAAATAGTGTATGTAAACAGGCCTGGCATAGATCTAATGTCAAATCAGGGCTTAGAAAATACCTATGTCAAACAAAGTCCCAGTTAAAACAAGCAGACAGAAGGCTCTGGAGTAAGGGTTATCTTTATTTGAATTGCAAAGTACAAATATGAACCAGCTTTGGAAATATAGGTTGTAACAGTTTAGAAATGGCACCAGAAACTTCCAGAAGGGACCATGACAGCATACGTTCATAGTTTCGGTGAGGTGGGTAGGTTTACACAAAGGCTGTCCTCACCTCCAACCTTCTCTGTAGCAATTGATGGGTTATCAATTACCAAGAACAGTCAGCTCCAATGTTTCCTGTTCCTCCTCAGCCTTTTTTTCCGCTAATACCGCTCTCAATTATCCTCTGCTGCACTGACCCCTGCATGGAGTAGCACCAGAAGAATGGCAGGGGTAAGAGAAATGTCTTGACACAAGGGAGAGTGAGTTCCCACTCTGTGGGCCTGGGGCTATGGGGGGAAGGGCCAGGAAAGCTGCAAGCATGGAAGCCCAACCTCTTCTGAGATTTGGCAGGGAGAGGACATGGGGTAACACCGATATCTGTTACACTTTGACATCAGCACCTTGGGCTTTCAAAACACAAACAGTAGACAAAATCGCCTAGGCAAGACTGCAGTCCAACTCATAGAGTGGATCTGACAAAGTTAACTCCTACATCCTGACCATACAGACCGCCCCCTGTGGCACTCTGATCATGGAAGATCTTCGGAAATGTAGACAGACAATGGATTACAGATGGGTCATAGAGCCATCTCTGATTGGTGGCAGAAGAGGGTGATGCTGAGCCAGGTGGTGGGGGAATGCGGGGTAGAGGGTCAGGAAATTGCCAAAGTAACAGTCTAGGCACTTGAAATATTATTGTTAGATTGTTAAAAACTAAATAAATTAACATACATAGAATAAAATAAATATATAATTTAAGAGGCATTTTACAAACAAAAAAAAAAAATAGTTGTTATTTTTCCATTTGGGTAGAAGTCCCAAAATTCAGAGTTCTCAGGCTTGTGGTATTTCACAGTTAGCTCATCAAATCCAGCACTGGAGGGTCCAAATGCAGATCCCTTGGTGACTACTTGAGTCTGTGGCTTTTCAATCTTTGTTACTTTCTTCCAGTCCACAAATCTTTCCTTCTTCCTTTCCTTCTCCTTCTTCTTTTTTTTTTTTTTCAGTCAAAGATCCTGGAGCATATGGAATTAACTGGCATCTTAATCCAGAAGACAAGTGTTTAAACAAACTTTATAGGGGAAAGTGGGGTTTGGTGGAGGGGAATCAGAAGGGCACGAAGGTCCCTCACTTTTGCTTCCTTCTGACCCAGATCCCATTGGACATATTCTGTTTGGCACTTGAAGGCTCTGATAAAGCAATTATGGGAGGCCCAATCCAGATGGCAACTGGGGATGAAGGAGTCTTCATGGCTAGTTGTGAAGTCCTTCCCCTCTGCAGAGTCTGTGATTAGCTTGTGTCTTCTCAGAGGTAGCAATCCCCAGCTGATTCCTAAAGCACAAGAGGAAGAATTTAAAAAAATTTTTCTTTATTGATTTTAGAAAGAGGAAGGGAGAGGGAGAGAGACAGAAACGTCAATGAAAGAGAACATTGATTGGCCACCTCTTGCATGCCCCCCACTGGGGATTTAGCCCATAACCTGGGCATGTGCCCTGACCAGGAATTGAACCGACGACCTCTTGGTGCACTGAGCCACACCAGCCAGGCAAGAGGAAGAATTTTAAAACTGGATCCAGTCTTAAGAGGTCTTAAGAGTCTCCTAGGTCCAGTCTTAATAAGTGAAAAGATAATCTGGGAGAGGGTAAAAGGAGAGGGGATGCAGGCAGGAGACACTGTCCTCTCAGTGGTGTCTCTCTAGCAACTTTCACCCTAAGTGGAGATGAAGTACCGACAAACTTTTTGAAAACAATTCTGCAATGGGACCCTGACTGTATCTACAGTAGCCTGCCCTCCCAGGTTAAGCCAACCCCTAGGTCAAGAGAAGAATTCAGTATGCCTTGAAACAGACCCAGGAAAGGTGGTGATGCTGCCATGGGGCAAAGAATGGACCATTACCTTGAGCACAGGTCTCTCTCAGTGGGAAGTAGTCATGCCCAACTTCACTTTCTCTTCATTTTCCACATCATAACCTCCTCTCCTATGGTACCTGAGGAAGGTTAAGTTTTGTGAGCAAGCTCTGCCTGCTATAACAGGGTATAGGTCCCAGAGAGGGTCCTTCTAAAGGACACTGCCATGGCGGTTCCATCCACTACTTGGAAAAGCCCAGAGGGATGGCAGCCCAACACACCTCCGGGGAAAGGTCCAACTGCCCCAAGGGACCCAAATTGTCTCTAACAGCAGCAGGCTACACTTTGCTAAGAAATTTACACCTCATTTATACAATCCTCACAACATCCTTATGAGGTAGGTGGACAGAGATTACAATCACTGAAAGATTACAACCCTCAGAAAGATAGGTGACTTGATCCAGGTCTCACAATAAATGAATTGTGCTGCTCGAAAATGAGCAAATGAGCACCAAGTGCTTGGTCGGTCTCCCCCAACCTAGAACATAATCTGGATTGGAAGCATGGCCTGAGGGCCAAATGCCTCAGAATTGGAAGGTTATACCAATCACTATCCATGCCTTGACTACCAAACCACACACCAATGCCATCAAAGAACAGAGCCAGGAGAAAGAACTGAGTGGAGAGGTGGCTCCATGGGTGGGTTACCAGGCCTGCTGTGGGTAACAGGACCTGCTATGGCCTGGCACGTTTTGCCCTGGGCTCTAGACACGGGACTCATGCTACGCCAAAAAAGTCAGGTCCTTAGAGAACCTGTCCTCAGGAATGCAATCTGAATCCAAGCCCAGAATCTGAGGAGGTTGGAGGGCTCATGTGGTCACCAGGCAGAAGGCCCAGGAGGAAGACAAGGAATGGAAGTGATTTGCAGAAACAGCCTGCAGGGGCCCCAGTACTCACCTAAACATGAGAAGCCCCACAATGACGAGCAGACAAACGGATGACAGCACCACAGCCACCACAGCCAGGATGGTTGTGTGGTCATAAGTAGATAAGCGATTTTCCACCGGGAGGCTCAGCCCATGGCACCTCTCTCCGTGGTAACCTGGGTGGCAGCTAGTTTAAGACAGAACAAAGCGAAGATCAGGTTAGTGGTTTGGCCTCTCACTCTTATCAATGTCCCACCTACATGAGCCAAATCCCACTGCTCACACCCTTGTCCTAAGAGTTCCTGACCATGATCCCTGCCCTCTATCCTTCTCCAGTAGAGACTCTTTCAAGTCCCCTCTGAGGGCTCTGTGGCCTTCTTCCCTCACTCCTCACCCCCATCCTCCACTCTCTCTGATTCTCTGGCCTGATATTCCTGCTCCAGGCAAGGAAAAAGGGAGGGAGGACTTCAAGGTCTCAGCTAGATATGTTCCACGTGTGGATGATTTATTGCATGTGTGGAAGATGGTCTGTTTAAGCTGACCAAGAGGACTTAGTCACAGGAGCTGGTGGGTTGAGCTGAGGAGATTCAGTATCGCTCCCTCTAGTGAGGCCCCTCAACACTCTGACCCAGAAATAAACTCGGCCTTCCCCATCAATGCTTCCCAAGTCCAGTCCCTCTCCGCCACTACCCAGCCTATTAATAGGTCCTGTGCCTTTGCCAGGAGTCACTTTTCTCAAGTTCCCTTCATTTAACTCCCAGCTCCCCCTGGGTTCAGGGCCCAACTTGAGAGCTCAACTTTGGCCTCTGGCCTCTGAATGCTGGGCTGCGGGGCCTCCATCACAGGACAAAGCAAACAAACCAAGGTAACATTGTGCCCAGCTGTCCTGCCAGAGCATGGAAGAATGTCAAAACAACCTCTTGGCTCTTCTCACTCTAGAAATAAATCAGATGGCAACTACCTCTTCTAACACAAAGCATTTCCTGGAAGCTCTTAGGAAGAATCGGAAGTGCTTACAATTGAACAAGCACATTTCTGTCCCTTCCTTTCTCTGAGCACTGGGAGACCTTTGATGTAGGAAGGAATGCCACGGGCACGCAGCAAGGCAGAGCTGTTTTCCCCATGGGCACGCAGCAGGACAGAGGTGTGGACTGGATTGTCTGACTCTGAACTCAGTGTGCTGCCCACTCACACGCATAACTGCCCAGCCCACAACCAGGGGGTGCAGTGCACTGTCTGCCTGGGACTTTTTTTCCCCCTTCTTTATTGATTTTAGAGAGAGGGGAAGGGAGAGGGAAAGAGAGATAGAAACAATAATGAGAGAGAACATCACTTGGCCACCTCCTGCATGGCCCCAATGGGAATTTGGCCCACAACCTGAGCCTGTGCCCTGACTAGGAATCGAACCGGCAACCTCTTGGTGCATGGGTTGATGCTCAACCACTGAGCCACACCGGACAGGCTCTGCCTGGGACTTTAGACCACTAGCTACTGAAGGAAGCACTGAGAACCTTGGCCCTCTATTCTGAGCTCAGCCTCCTTCTGGGAAACAGGCTGTGCACCTGCTGCCTCAAAACAAGGAGAGGTACCCTTAAAGCAGACCTGTCCAGTTCTGGCAGCAGCAGAGGGGCCAGGCTGCCCCTGTCTTCCTGCCCAGCACCTCTCCTCCTCCCAGCTCCTCCTGGTGCTTTGAAGAACACCCACCCCACTGCAGGATAAATGTAGGTCAGGTTCCCTATACACACAGCAGAGCACACTCCATGCATCTGTCTCATTGGCTCAGGTGGGCAAAACCACGACCCCCATCCTGCCAGGACGTGGAGGAAGCTCTCAGGAACACCCAGGGAAAATCACTCGTGCACAGAAGTTAACAGTTTTTAAGACATTATCCTTATCTACAAGCTCAACTGAGACCCATAACACCTTGGTAGGCAGGTGTAGCCCAATTTCACAGATTGAAAGACTAAGATTAAGGGTCAGAGAGACTAATTTGCCTAAATTAAACAACTAGAAAGCAGCAGGGCTAAGATTAGAAACCAGTCTTGGCAGATTCCAAATTCATGAACAGTGCAGGTTACCCCAAGAGAATATGATGGGTTGATGGGTTCCTAGGGCTGTTTGACTCTGCTCTCTGACTATTACTATCATTGTTGTTGTTATTATTAACTTGATTAATAAATAAGCCAGGTACTCTGTGCAAATTTCTTTACAAGGATCATTTCATTTAATCTTAAAAACATCTCTATGAAGTAGGAATTACCATGCCCATTTTAAAGATTAAAAAACTGAGGCTTAACTTCTTAGATAATTTGCCCAAGGTTACACAGCTAGAGAGTGGTAGAGGCAGGATTCAACCCAGGAGTCTGGATGACTTCAGAGACTATGCTCTCCCAAGGGAGGAAAGCTGAAGTTGAGGCTGTTTTTCACTTGCAGCCTATCATTCAAACCCCACAGGTAGTTACTCAGATGATAGAAATAAAGCTTGGCCTCAGAGTCCTGCAATTCAGTTACATAATCCCTCCACTCCCGCCCTGAGTCAAAGGGATAACAATGTAAACATCCTAATATTACCCACCTCCCCCTCCCTTTGCAGCAGACTCCTGTCTTCTCCAGGGAAGGAGGGAGGATGAGTGCATTCCAAACATCCCGGGTGGGGGCAAGATCGCGTGTCTTCCCCAGAGCCAGTGAGTGAGTGATCCATCAAACTGGGACATGTCCCTCCTACCCATGTCTGTGACCCACTTCAGAACTTGTATTACAACAGAAGCAGGAACCCTCTAGGGTCCGGAGACATCTTCCAAACTGGGTTTCTCCACCTTACTCCAGGAGGTGGAGGAGGCACCATTTGGTGCAGGGATCTCAGAATACATGAGCTCCAGACTGGTTCTGCTGCTATTTCTAGCCAGGTGATCTTGAGCAAGTTACTTTTTTACCTTTCCAAGCTTTGGTTTTTCTCATGGAAAATACAGGAGTAATAAATGTCTATCTCACTAGAGTACTGTGAAGATCAAATAATACAGATAAAAGCACTCCATAATCTACATGTGTGTGCATTATTATATAATCAGACTCCAAAAAGTACTGCCCATAGCTGAGGAATGGGGCACCAAAATCAGAGGGATCCAAAGAGAAGGGGCTCACCATTCCTTCTCAGCACCTGGCAGTGAGGCAAGTAGAGCCCCCAAGCCTGTCCCTGTGCTAGCTCTGAGTCCTCCTCGGCCCAAGTGCCCCCAGGTTTCCTCCACCACAGGAAACTTGCAGCCAATGTCTGGGTCAGCAGACAGTCAGAAGCCCCAGGAAACTGTTCTTTGAGGGTAACATTTGGCTGGTGACACAAAAGAGTTTTCCTGTGGATGGTGGCTATGGAAGGCTGGTTTAGGAAGCCAGCTAGCCTCAAGCTCACCACAGCAGCCTAGACACACCCTGTGGTGGTTCCTGGGTCTGGAGGCAAGGAGGAGCCACAAAGGGCCCCAGATGTAGCTGCCCAGATGTCACATTCCCCCAAAGCAGCTCTGCGACTTCTTGCTGGCTTCTGCCTGAATGCCAAAGGCTGGAGGCAGGAGGCAGCCACACTAGACAGAATCCAGCCCCTTGAAAATATGCCTAGGGAGCAGACACAAAGTCTTCAAATCAGACTGCCGTTCTCTTCACCTAGTAAAAGCCTTACACTGCTAGGCTAACAGCTGCCCTCTATAAAATCCTGCTCAAACTCTGTAAGGACAGACGGGGAAGAAGGATGCAAGCCAACACCCAGAGCAGCCCGGGGACATAAAAAGCATGTTGGACTGGAAGTCAGGCACCTGAGTCCCTGTCCTGTTTCCATCCACTTATTTAGCTGTTGATCTCAGGCAAATTACTTCCTACTTCCTGGCTCCGGTTTCCTCATCTTTCAAGTAGAGATAACAAGCACTGCCTACCCAGCAGAGGGCTTTTGAGAATCCCATGACAGGACTATATCTCCCTATCCCCAAGAAAAGCTGGCATCAAGTAGGTACTCAACATACACCTGTTGGGCTCAACTCAAGTTAAATGTGAAGCTTCAGGGCAAAGGACAGAAGCATCACAGTGGTTGCTTCAGGGCAAAGGACAGAAGCATCAGAGTGGTTATCATCACCACCCCTAGGGCCACGTTGGCCCTGGGCACCCTTACCTAGGTTCTCTGGGCTTAGGTGATTGGCTGAGCCCTGCTCTCCAGGACAGCAATCTTACAAGGGTTCTCAGTTGAACAGTGGAAGTCCATCCACCAACGCTCTGAACCAGTTTGGCCCAGACAGATTCCTGGCCTCAATCCCTCTTGACTACCCTCAGAGTCACTGCCTCCACCCTGTGCTAATGATGCCATTTTATAAATTTAAGACAAACATTTCCTGCCCTGTCCCAAGACCTTGGTAAGGAAAATGTGGAGACAGTCTATGTCATTCTTAAGCAACCCCCTCCAATATCAAGCTCCTGACAAGGATGTTGTAGAAGAGGACACAAATGACCGTGGACATGGTGGGGAGTAATGAGTCTGTCAGTCACTTGCCAAGTACAGGGAAGCTCTGCTATGTGAGATCAGAAGGGACAAGGAAGCTTTAAAAAGCCAAGGGATCTGCACCATCACAGTAGAAGAGATGCCAGGCAGCCAGTCTTCTTGACAGGTTGGGAGGTGGTGTGCACCCAACAGTCTCCTGGCCCTGTCCAGGGTCTCCCAGGTCACAGAGTCTGCCTCCCCAAAGGGCCTCGTGCCCAGCAGAAGAGAGTAGATGTTTACAGCCTGACATGGGTGTTGGCCTCAGGCACACTGGCGACATTATGCCTGCCAGAGAGCATGGCAGTGCCGTCATCCCTGAGGGGTTGCCAAGACAGCCGTTTCCTGGGCTTGGCCTACAGATCAGCTGGGGAACCCATGGACCCTCCACCCACACCCCTGCCTAGGAAAGTTTGGTGCTGCCTTACTGGGGGCTGATGCCTACTGGGTCGGGTTCCATTTCCTGTTAATCTTGCACAAAGGAAGTGTTCTCCCACCCCATGGCCAAAGGCCAATACCAACTACCTCCTGGCCCTTGCTGGGGGGAAGAGGGAGGAAAAAGGGAGGGGGGGGTTTCTCCCTACTCCCATGATGATCACTCTCTGTGCAGTCCTGCCATTCCTTAAACTCAACCCACATTAGCTCACTCATGTGCACACATGTTCAAGTACACACATACCTGCCTGCAAGACTTGGGAAAAGAGGCCACAGGAGCTCCGCTCCACCCAGAAATACTTTACTGGAGCCAGCATGAGCAGGGAATGAAGGATCTATCTTCAAGTATCAGCTCTCCTAGCCATATGCTTATTTCTGAGCAAGCAGGAAATGTCCCCAAGGATGAAAGAACGTCACAGACCCACATCACAGGAAATTGCAGCCTATGCTGGGGAAGCCCCTTCCTCTGACTAAAAATATTTCCCTTCCTCCGAACTTCCGCCGAGAGGTTAAGAAGAAACTGAGTGGAATTATGAATTCAAGGAACGGTGACAACTAGGAACAGTCACGTGGCTGACAAAGAGTGTGCTGAGAGTCAGCCTGGGGGCAGGAACACCTACATGCAGGATGGAGCCCGGAGCACCTTCACATATTTGCATTCTCCGTGGATGCAGAAGTCCTTGTATTTCCGAAGACATGGGTCTCTCTTCTTCCCTAATCCCTTGCCTTTCTTCTTTCTTTTCCCACGCTCCTCCTTGCTGGGGGTGGCCAGAGCTTGTGGCTTGGAGGAGAAAGGAGCTGCAAGAGAAAAGTACTCTGTTAAGTCTTTGACCCCCCCCCCCACACACACACACACACACACACAGAAGGAATCAGGATAGCATAGCATCTGGAAGGAGGATGTACTCTTTGATCCCATCTGAAGTCGGAGGCCTGGGAAGATCCATTGGCTCAGTGCCTCCCAAGGGCTGAAGGAAGACTGGGTAGAACCACCAGAACGTGGTAGAGGAAGTAGAGGCTAGTGGGGGTCCCAAGGAAGGCATTTCACAAACTCAGTTTAAGAACCTCATTCCAAGAATTCGAGCTTCTGTTGAATAACTGCAGCTGATTGGGCAATTCTACCAACCTCACACCCACCCCACTGGCCATCCCATCTCCTATTGCCCCATGCCAACTTGGTTCTATTTTGGCCTTAAATCAACCTCATTTCCTGATGCTACACTCAGTGACCCACTTGCAGGAATACAGAGATATAAACTGCTGCTGGAGAAGGTTCTTGGAGGGTTTTTTTTTTGGGGGGGGGGTTTGCTCCTAAAATAAGAACACTACCCATGTCCAGTTGGCCTCCTCTGGGGTACCTATTAGCACCAGGGTACCATAAGCCCAGCACGGAGCCAGGCTCAGGGACAGCAAGTAAGCCATCCCTGGTCAGGGCCTTGCTTTTTTTACTTCAGGCAAAATATTTACCCTGCTCTGTGCCATGTGCAGCTCACCACTTTTCTCAAAGGTCCATTTACATTTATCCCCAAATGTCCTGTTTATAGCTCTCTAGGATGGGGCGTACAGTGTGTACAAGGGATAGAAAGATGAAAAGTAAGGAACTACCCAGAAGGAACTGGTACAGCGATGACCCCCCTCATTCTTTCCACACTTCAAAAGGGAAAAGCCACCTCACATAAACATCCAGCTGGGACTGATCATGGGCTATACCCATCAGCCCAGGGGTCTGACACCAGTCCCCCTCTTCCCTGTCCCCAGCAGAAAAAAAGGTGCCCACTGTCCATGGTTGTAGCCAAGTATCTGGCAGACAGGTGAGCATCAAACATTACACTGGAGGCCTAGGATTCTCAAGCTGGAAATGACTTCAAAGAATATTGTGGCTTTCCACCCTTGGCCAGTGTGGCTCAGTTGGTTGAGCGTTATCATCCCACACACTGAAGGGTTGGTGGTTCAATTCCCCATTAGGGCATATGCCCAGGTTGCGGGGGCGTGGAGGGCAACCAATTGATGTTTCTCTCTCTCTCTTTCTCTCTCTCTCTCTCTCAAATCAATAATTATATATATATATAATTTTTTTTTTAATATTATGGCTTTCCATTTCAAGTGAGAAACTTGAGGTCCCAAAAGGCAGTGACTTGCCCAAGGTCACACAAGGTAATATAGGGTTGGAATCAGAAATATAATTTCTGGACTCCATATCCATTGCTCTTTCCCAATACACCAAGCTGCCTCAAACACCCCTGTCCCCTACCCTAGACAAGTCTAGAGCACCTGGGATGCTGATCCAGCAATGAGACAATGAATGGGCTCTGAAGTCAGAGCTGTGTTCCAATTTCAGCCATGTGATCTAGGGCAAGTCACTTAATCTAAATCTTGGGGTTCTGGGTAAAAAGTGGACAGTAAGAGTTTCTATCTCAGAAAGTTACTACAAGGATTAATTAACCCACAATAACATGTTGAGTGCCTAGAACACAGTAGGCACTTAATAAATGGTAAAATTTATTTTAAGTGATAGGATACCCAGACCTGAAAAGTAGTCTTCACCCAGCAAAGCCAAAAGAGGGGAAGAAAGACAGGTGCCAGTAGTCCCACAGTCCCCAGTTTCCTCAGGTGCAGACCCAGGCCCCTTCAGAGCTCAGAAGATGAGGCAGATGCTCAGAGGAACCAGTGACCACAGCTGTGGTGAAATTGAGGCAGATAGCCCAAGCCAATCAGAGAGGGGAGGGAAAGAGTGACAGGGTGACAGCCAGTCTCCTGCCAGGCAGAGGGAGCAGTGAGTCAGGTCTGCAGAGGTATGAGGAGCAGCCGTGTGGGTGGAGGGTGAGTCACAGCCCAGCTCTGCCCAAGCTAAAGGGAGAGGGCCAGGAGCATTCAGGGGTGACCCCAAAGGTCCACTGTGAGAGGATGAGGGTGGGAGCCCAGGTTCATCCTTACAGCAGCCCCTTGATTTGTACAAAGCACAGACAGCACCTAAGGGAAGTACTGAGTAAGGAGGGAGATGGAGGGCTGGGGGTGTGGTTAGAACAGGTGGGTAGTTTTCCAACCAAATATAGTCATTCAGGTCCTCTAGGGCTCAGTCCCTGCTCCACCCTCAAGAATTGCTGCAGGTGGCTGGGGCAAGGGAAGCAGGCAATTCAGAGGCTCTGGACTCTGCCCTGCCTGTGCCTATACTCAGTCATAACAACCTCTGCTGGTTGAAGGATCCCACTGGGTCCTTCCTCCCTTGGAGTTTCTCTCAGGAACTCAAGGTGGTCAGGAAGTCTCCAGGCTTTGGGTAGGATTTGTAGACACCCAGCATTTCAATAAGCTCCCTAGGGAACCAGTGTTCACCATTCATAGCCTTCCCAGGAGGTGCTGGCTTCATCTGGGGAGACTAACAGTTTCTCATTCCCCTCTGTTTCCTCAACTTGGAGACAGGTGGATAAAGAAGACTAACACTATATACCTACTATGTGCCTAGCATCTCCACATCAGTTATTTTCTACATAATAGTCATTTGATGTGAAAATTAGGACTTGTACCCATTTTTACATAGAAACTCTAGGGAAAGCATCTCAATCATTCCTTGTTCCTACCACCCAGCATACCTCAGAGGAATGTACAGACCCCAGACACCTTGCCTGTCCCAATTTGCTCCAAGGTACCCAGAAGGGCAGCAACTTGGCATATGGGAGCCAAGGGCAAGAAAGAGTGGGACCATATTCCAGTATCTCTCAGTACGCTTGCCAGGCCCAGCAGCTTTTCCTTGAAGTCCTCCATGAATACCCCAAACCCACAGGTGTGCCCAAACATCAATCCCGGATCTGCTTATTCTTCACCCGCCCACCAGGGTCTGAGGATGGGCAGCCCCCACACCCACCTCTGAAAAGGTCCAGGTCGGCCTCTTCCAAGTCCAGCACTTCCCGGCCTCGGCCGCCTCCCGAGGGCAGCAGCTGGTCCGTGGATTCAGTGGGAGATCCCAGGTTGCTGGTTCCACCCGCTAGTCCCCTCCGAAGCCGCTCCAGGCTCTCTCCGGTCACCAACGCCGAGAGCACTGAGAGTGAGGGGGTGAGGCCGCATCAGAACCTCCGCCCCAACCCCCCCGGTCGCCACACGACGCCAGCGCCCGCCTGCCAGGGAGCACGGGCCCCACCAAGTGGCCCACGCCAGGGGCGCCGCAGCGACCTTCCCCCGTACCCCCAGCAGAGCGTCCCCATCCCCCCACCCAATCTCCGGGGGCGTCGGCAGCCCTCTTACCTGCAGCCAGAAAGAGCTTCAGCACCACCGACGGCAGCAGCTTCATGGTCCCGGACCCGGCGGAGGCTGCGAGGCAACAATCACTTTGGAGGCAGCGGCCACGGGGCGCTGGCACGGGAACCGGGGCGGGAGGAGCGCAGGAGATTCCGCGGGGCACGGTCTGCTGCCGGCCTCTGAGTGCAAGCCTTGCCGGGACCCGCGCGGAGCTAGCGGCTGCTGGGCGTCTGTCTGCTCACTCCGTCCGTCCGTGCGTGCGTCCGTTCGCCCGTGCCCCTGCGCCTCGGTCAGGGTGGCCAGCCGCGTGATGCGTGCTGCTCCCTCGGTCGACTGAGCGCTGCCAGCGCGCGGCCGGGAATAAGGCTCCCGGAGGCGCCGACGCTCCGCCCCGCCCCGCGCCGCCCCCTCCCCCTCCCGCGCCGGGACAATCGCCCGGCTCCCGGCGCCTGCAGCATAGCCCCCGACCCCACGGGCGCGGCGGGGAAGGGGGCGGGAGTAGGGGCGGCGCTCACATTTTTTGGGACCAGGCCAGGGCAGCCAAGGCCTGACTGTGGGTAAGACTGGTGACCGGCAGGTGGCGGGGACCAGTTCCTACCTTTCCCCAAACCCTGAAGTGCTGCAGCCTTGTGACTGCTGAGCTGAGCTGAGCTATGCTGTTGGACGCCCCTCGTTCCTTCCCTTCTCCCAGGCCCGGTCCCTAAGGCCATCCCTGCTCCAAACCAGGGCTCTCCACCATGTCAGCTTCTGAGTTTTGGAAAGTCGCTTTTTTGGCTACCCAAACTGCAAGTAGTAAATAATAATACATTTATTTTTCATTTAAAAAGTAGACACATGAATGCCAGCAGGTCTCGTGAGCCCTGGGTAACCAGAGTTGCAGTTGCAGGCGCTTGGTATCAATTCAGCAAAAGCAAACGAGGTTCCGATTCTTCCAGCCTGGGAGTAGCTTCCCCCATCTTTCCCCAAGAGGATATCGTATCCATTAGGATTTTTGGACTATGGATTATAATTCCCAGGCTTCTCGGAGTGGAGAGACACAGGTTGTGAAACAAGCCTCATACTTCCCTTGCCTTTGAATACTACCTTCTTCCCCAATATAAAATCTGAGCCCCACTCCTACTGGACACAGCTAGCTAGCCTAGGGTTGCTTTGTTCAACAGGTGCCAGGAGATTGATGTGTTTCTCTTCTAACCGATTTATTTTGACAGGGGTCTTCTGGAGTCAATGTCCTGACCCAAAGACATGACTCTCAGTAGGTATTTCAGCTCCTAGGGACATGCTGGGGAGGGATTTGTATGACACAGGGCTGGGTTGGCATTCAGAGCCCTCAAATTGTGCCAGATAGAGCTGCTTCAGCCCATGTGTAGGGATAAAAACAGGCCTGCTATTTATACATAGTCTATCCCACTGTCCCTCCCCATCCCCACTTTTGCAGGGGGTCAATCAGGCTCTGCCCTCTTAACCTGCCCGGGGCAGCTCTCCCCAGGCCTAGGTTCTAAGGTGCACTGGAATCACAACAGCCCTAAATTGGAATCCTGCCTTTTCTACTTACTGTGTGACCTTAGAAGATATTTAATCTCGCTGAGCCTCGGTTTCCACACCTCTGAAGAGGGAATAACAGTAATAACATTAATGCCTACTTTGGAAAGAGGTTTTTGAAGATTGAACAAGGAACACATATAAAGCAGTTAGTACAGTGCCAGGCATATTATTATAAACTCTCAATAAATGTGACATTATAGCCCTGGCCGGTTTTGCTCAGCGGTTAGAGCATCGGCCTGCGGACCAGAGAGTCCTGGGTTCGGTTCCTGCTAAGAGCACACACCTCGGTTGCAGTTTGTCCCCAGCCCCAGGTGGGGTCATGTAGGTGGCAACCAGTTGATGTGTCTCTCTCACATCGATGTTTCTCTCTCTCTCTTCCTCCCTCTCTCCCTCCCACTCTATCCAAAGATAAATGCAAAAATGTCCTCGGGTGAGAATAAAAAAAAAAGTGACATTATAATCATCATCATCATCACTGAGTATTCCACTTTGACCACTCCATTCCCTTAGTGCCCTCTTTTCTCCGCTTTTCCCCCGAAGGTCTGAAATTCCACGCCATGGTTGGGCTGGTTTTAGACGGAAGCTTACCTGTCACCTATTTGGCCAAGTGCCACTGTGGAATTATTCCTTTGGGTAATAGGTATAGGGCCTAGGAACTCAGCGGAAGGTTGCCACGCAGGCCACACCTTTGTTCTCCCATAGCAGCTGCCTGATCATCTGCTTCCCTAAAACAAAGCCACCTTGGGGTCAGGGCTCTCCCGAGGGGAGGGTGGAAGGAAACACTTCTTGACACACAGCCAACTCACCCCCCCTTTCCCTGTCCCAAGGCCAGGTTCACACCCTGCTGACCTGTACCAGCCTGCCTCTCCCTTTTGCGTGCTCTTCCGCCTTCTCACCCCCACATCAGCCTTAGTCCCATTCATGGGGCAACTCCAAGCTTTCATCACACCTGGAAGCCTCACCCCAGCTAGGCTTGCGTGTCAGCCAGGTTTTACGGGAAGGGCCTAGAAAAGAAGACAAAAGATCTGGAATGTATTGGAGACAGTCATTTCCCCGCACAGAACATTGAATGTCCCCTGACCAAAAAGAAATTGCTATTAATGCTGGGGCAACCTCATTAACTTGTTTAATCCACACATTCACTGAATGATTTTCAGGCATTAGGGACATGGCAATAAACCAGATAGACAAGAATGTACTTTCATGGAGCTTGCCTTCTATACTAGGGAAGACAGGCAGGACAAAGTTAATAAAGAAGCAAAATAGATGCTATGATGACAAGTGCCAAGATGAAAGTTAAAATGCAATGATGTACTACAAAATGATGTGTCCCAGTGCTTGGGATGACAATTTAGATTTGGTGACTGATTGGCAAAGGCCTCTCTGAGTGGGTAATATGTAAGCTGAGGCATGAATAAGAAGGAACCAGACTTGTGGTCACCCCTGGCAAAAGCAGTCCAAGCCATGCAAATAGTGCAAAAACTCTGAGGTGGGAACAAGTGTGGAGCATTCAAGGAACAGCAAGGAGGCCAGAAAGGGGTATAACAATGGAGCAAATGCTAGGGACAGATAACAGAGGGTGTTATAGGCCAAGGTAGACACTGGATTTTATGCCCTATCATTGTGAACATCAAATGAGATGTCAATGGGAAAATACAGTTATGCAGAATTCTTTCACGTCTTCCCCTACCCATTCTCTGGCTGTCAGGTGTCAGGGACATACTTCTAAGGAAGCAGAGTCCAAATGGGCCACTCTGATTTCCCTATCTATTTACCATGAGAAAATGGAGGCTTGGAGACTTATTGGCCCTGGGCCACCAGTGAGTCAGAAACCTCAGCCCTGGCATCCTGCTTCCCAGCCCTCTGCTGGGTTCCCAGGTCTCTGGAAAGGCAGGTCCATGATACTCTGAGTGCCACTCACTGACTCACTGCTAAGCCATATAGACATTGATTTGGGGAGAGTGCTCACAATCTAGTGGGGAAGAACTAGGCAAAAGGGGTACTGGTGGTGACAAGAAAGGGAAGAAAGGAACTTAGAGAGGAACTATTCTGAGTCTCTTCCCCATTGTGGCTGAGATGTCCACTTTAGTAGATTGGTTCCCCCAAACCTGGCTGTGCATCAGAATCACCTGGGAATGTATTAAAAATAGAAAGGTGTAAGCCCCAGCCCAGTCCTCTTAATTCAAGATCTTTTGGGGTGGAGCCCGAGTATTTATACTTCGGACAAGTAATCCTTACATCAGCCAGATTCAGAAGCACTGGTCTGCATAATTAACCAGGATAATGTGTCAAGCATCTGAGCAAAATCTGAACCTCTAAGGCCGAGTCAGAGGAGCTTTAAGTAAAAACACTTCCCACATGTTCAACATTTTACATGCATTATCTTACGTGATCTTCCCAACTGCCCTACAATTAGACAATCCTCCTCATTTTAAAGGGTTGAAACTTAAAGAGATGAGTACCAGCCCAAGGTCACCCTACTAATAAGAATCTCAGCCTCAGTTTTTCCTGGGCTTGCGCTCTTAAGCTCAACATTACCCTGAATAAATGGATGAGGCAACAGCTTCCCTCTCCCTGCTTCCAGCAACAGTAACATCATCAGCTTTACTGAGACTCAGTGCTCCATCTGTCCTGGGCATGAGGATAAGAATCTCTGTCTCACAGGCTGGAAGGAGGATTAGGTAAGGGCAGCAGGGCAGCCAGTGAAATGGGTACACTCTCGGGAGCCAGACAGCCATGGGTTCAAATTTTGTTTTTGCTATTTTTTTAGCTTTCTAACTTTGGATAAGTTATTCAACTTCTCTAACCCACAGTTTGCTCATGTGCAAATTGAAGATGATAATAGTAGCTATTATTATAGGACTCTTGTGATGATTAAATCAGATCATGTGTATAAAGCAGAATATGATGCCTGGCCCATAGTAGGTGCTTACTCAGTGACAGCTGTTATTAAAAACAAATGCTTTCTTTCTTTCTCTTTCTTTCTTTCTTTCTTTCTTTCTTTCTTTCTTTCTTTCTTTCTTTCTTTCTTTCTTTCTCTTTCTCTCCCTTTCCTTCCTTCCTTCCTTCCTTCCTTCCTTCCTTCCTTCCTCCCTCCCTCCCTCCCACCCTCCCTCCCTTCCTTCCTTTCCCTCCTTCCTTCCGGTGGGAACTTAAATAAAGTGCTGTTTTATCCTGGGCCAGCCATCCTTAGAGCTGAAGTGGTCCCTCTCTGCTGATAGATGGTCATGCTTATTGATGAGATGACGATCTGAAAGGCAACTTGGAGTTTTGGAAACCTCAACCCAAGAAAGCAACCCTGGCTCAGAGCTCAGAGTGAAGCATGTGCTCCCTGGGGGAGGGAATTCAGTAGCCTTCTTCCACTCTGACCAGGAGAAGTGAGGCCTAAGCAGATCCAGAGCTCTGCTGGCTGGGAGAGGGGTAAAGGAAAGGAGGTTCCATTGAGGATATTTCTATTACCTGGTGGCCATGAGCCCAGAGTCACCCAACTTGGAAGCTCAGGATAAGGAGTCATTGCTCCTTGCCCTGGGTGGGCTTCTCTCAACCCTGCTGTCTATCCCCATTTGAACCAGCTGATCAGGCAGTTTTGGGGATGCAGCTGGAGTTGAACTCAGGCCTGCCCTTTGAAGTCCCCTTACACCTCCTACGCTAACTGGAGGTAGTACCAGATAACGCTTCACGCACACTCAGTGGTGGACAGGCTTTCATGTCTGATTGCCTAAGGTCAGGATCCATTTGAACAGGATGAAGAATAGGAATGGATGAAGTGGGGAATGTTGAGAGGGTCATGAACTCTGTCATCCCCTGAAGATGTTGAAGAAGGGACATTTATAATAATGTACTTGGCTCAGGCCTGGACTCCAAGCCATCCTCCTCCATTTTGGGGCCCATTTCTATGACTTTGAGGAATCAACATCTCCAGTGCCAGGACTCTGCCCCTTCCCCTGGCAGAGATGGCTCTCTGTCAGCAGGGAGGGGGCAAGTGATCCCTTACTCATCCATCACACAACCCACCTACCTCTTCAAGCCTCAGGTTACTCCTATGTAAAGTGAGGGATTGAAACAATTGTTCTGTTTCAGGCACTGGACAGTGCCATCCATCATGAATTGTTTGCTGTCATGCCCTGTCAAAAAGCTTGCTGAAGCAATTTTATGACAATCAACAGTGCCTGATCTACAGAGTGTGACAACTTTTCTCTCTGTGCCTCAGCTTATTCATCTATAAGTGGGGAGAATAACAATCACCTAAAAGGTTCTTGTGACAATTGAAGGAGAAAGTGCTTGGCAGAATGAAGGCTCTATATAAATGGGTCAGTACTGTTATTAACTTCTCCAGGGCTCAGCCTTGGAATTGAGGTCACAACACATCCTGAACCAAAAATGTGTAAGTTCAGTTTCTCTTAGGAATTCGGTCACAGAGCTGCAGTTTAACAGTTTAACACCCATTTGCTCTTTTTAATAACTGAGGGTTGCTCTATGACAGTGTTTCACAAAGGAAGAGATACTGACCCCTAGAGGACATTCTGGGAATCTCTGGGGAGTTTTTGGTTGTCTTCTGGCATTTGGGAGTGGAAACACAATTAATAATTGTCCCCACATTCCACACTGCTTTTAAGTGCCCCCCAGCCATTCATATGGGTGAAAAAATGTGATTATAATTACTTGAGCTTATAATTATTTCTAATTTACACAAAAATAAAAAATAATTTTTGCACTGAGTTTTCCAGGAACGAAATTAGTGTGAATTGTTCATTTTGGTGTTATCTGCATGGCCAAACAATACAATTTGTATCAGTCACTATTTGTAGCTGTCACATTAAAAATAAGTCTATGTAGCCCTAGCCAGTTTGGTTCAGGGGTTAGAGCATTGGCCTGCGGACCAATGAGTCATGGGTTCAATTCTGGTGAAGGGCAGTACCTCCGTTGCAGTTCGGTCCCTGGACCTGGTTGGGGTTGTGCGAGAGGCAACCATTCGATATTTCTCTCTCTCTCTCCCTCTCTCTGAAGATAAATGGAAAAAATATCCTCCAGTGAGGATTTAAAATAATAATAATAATAATAATAAAATAAAAATAAGTCTGTGTAACCTGGCTTAGTGGATTGAGTGTCATCCCATAGATTGAGAGGTCCCAGTTTGATTCCTGGTCAGGGCACATGCCCAGGTTGTGGCCCGATTCCCAGTGGGGGGCATGTAGGAGGCAGCTGATTGATGCTTCTCTCTCACATTGATGTTTCTATCTCTCTCTTCCTTCCTCTGTCTCTAAAAAATCAACAAAAGCCCGGCTGGTGTGGCTCAGTGGATTGAGCATCGTCCTATGGAGAGGTCCCGGTTCGATTCCCGGTCAGGGCACATGCCTGGATTGTGGGCCTGATCCCCAGTCTATCCCCAGTGGGGGGCATGCAGGAGGTGGCCAATCAATGTTCTCTCTCATCGATGTTTCTATCTCTCCCTCTCCCTTCCTCTCTCTTAAAATCAATAAAGAAAAAAATTGTTTTTAAATCAACAAAAACATGTTTTTTTTAAAAAAATCTGTGTAGATACAAGCAATGGGCTACTTCACTGAGATTTCTAGAGTAGTTGTGACCAAGCATTTTAAAATATTCAAAAATTTTAAATCATTTTCTCTTTTATGTTAGTTAGGGTATTGACTTTCTTTACAGAGTAAATGTACAGATAGGATATTATCTATGAACTTTATTTCAAGATAGTAAGCACATATTAACAACATTTATAAAAAGAAAATATTAATTGTGAAAGGGTTGAGAATCACTCACACAGGAGATATTCACATGAAAATCCTTTCTGTATCCTTTGTAAAAGTGCTGTCCTAGATATTATTACACATAAGGTCCCTGACCAGAGCTTGCATAAAGTGTAATAAATTCTTCTTGTAGTCAGTGTTAGGAAGTTTGACTCATGACTATCTGATATAGGTACTTCTTTTTATTAGTTAATGATAGGTGTGGAATTCATTTTTCTTTTTTAATCCTCACCAGAAGATATTTTTCCATTTATTTTCAGATAGCGTGGGAGGGAGGAAGGGAGGAAGAGAGAAACATCGATTGGTTGCCTCCCGCATGACCCCGACCAGGGCTGGGACCGAATCGCAACCGAGGTATCTGCCCTTGCCCAGAATCGAACCTGTGACTCTTTGGTCTGCAGGTCGACGCTCTAACCACTGAGCCAAACCAGCCAGGGCTGGTGTGGAATTCTTGTGTTCCCTTTTTGCACTCATTGCCAGAAAGATCACAGTTAAGTTTCATGCTCATTTGCAGTTATTATGCCTAATCCAGCATTTTGAAGACCATTATTTCTTTCTTCTCCAAGTTGATTTCATTATGAGGCTATTTAATCATTCTTTAAAAATTTACTTGTATCTATGTCTCTTGTTATCTTTAAATCTTTTCTGGAAGTAAGGAGAGCATAATTAGTGTAAAACTCAAAAGCCACAAACCTGCAGTTGCCTTCCCAACACTTCCTGAGTCTGAGAGTCTAGGTCCGAGGCGCCCAGAAAGCCTGAGGCAGAGCAGTCTGTGGCAGGCTCAGGTGGTTTTCCTCTGCTGACTCCCTCTCTCTGATACCTCTGCCTCTTCCCCTTCAAAGGGGTGTGGGCATTGTAAGGAGTGGGAAAAGGCTCCAGCTGTCAGGGCCCACTCCAAGTCTTGGCTGGATCTTGGTGGTCTGGGGTCAGAGTGGGATCAGGGATGGGCACCCCAGCTTCAGGATCAGAGAAGCCCAAAGCTCCAACTGGAGAGACTCTCTCCACACACAGCCCCCTAGCATCTTGTCTGAATCCCTCACAGCAGAAGCTTTGAAGCTCAGGCTGAGGCATGCAACTGACCCCTTTCTGAACCCTGGGCCCACTGGCCCCTAGCTCTGACCTTGGGCAAGAGTCTCCTCTGAGCCTCAGTTTCCAGAAATGGGAATGCTACCTACCTCAAAGGGCTATTGTGAAGACTCACTAGGATCACCTGCAAGGTGCTAAGGCAGTGCTTAGAACATAGCAAGTGCTCAAAGCTGGCAGTAGCTGCTCATCCCCACCTGGATGGGTATTACTCATAGCCTGTCTGCTGCCCCCAGTGGTGAGCCTGGAGGCAAGAGTGGGCATTAAATCTCGGCGCCTCAAAAATAGATTAATGGGGAAAATCTCTAATGGATAAATAAAATGTGGTAAAGCCATACACAGGAATTTTATTTGACAATAAAAAAAATGTACTTACACATGCTACATGGATAAACCTTGAAAACATTATGCTAAAGAAAAGAAGCTAGTCACAAAAGACCACATGTTTTATGATTTCATTCATATGAAAGATCCCAAATTGGCAAATCTATAGATATAGAAAGTAGATAAGTGGTGTCGTGGGAGGCAATGAGGAATGACTGCTAGTGAGTATGGGGTCTCTTTTGAGTATGATTTAAATGTTCTAAAATTAGATTGCAGTTATGGTTGCACAACTCCGTTAATATGTTTTAAAACATTGAATTTTATATACTAAATGGGTGAATTATATATTAATAAAGTTGTTTTAAAATGGGGAAAAATAAATCTCAGTTCCTCACTCCTAAGCTCAGTAACTATAGCAAATTCCTTAACCTCTCTGAGCCTCAGTGTTTTTTTGTGTGTTTTTTTTTTCTTCCTATTTATCATCAGATAGAGTGGGAGGGAAGGAGAGAGAGAGAGACAGAGAGAAACATCAACGTGAAAGAGCCACATCGACTGGTTGCCTCCCGCACGACCAGACCGGGGCCTGGGACAAACCGCAACCAAGGTACGTGCCCTTGACCGGAATCGAACCCACAACTCATTGGTTCGAGGGCCGATGCTCTAACAGCTGAGCCAAACCGGCCAGGGCTGAGCCTCAGTGTTCTTACAATAAAATGGGAATAACAAAATGTACCTCAAATTGTGGTGTGTGTAAAATTCTTAACAGTGGTTATTTTGAGGGTAAAGACATTATGAAAATTTTATTTTATATTATTTTTACTCTTATGGACATTTTCTGTGTTTTTCTATAACAAATATGAATTAGTTTTGAATTTTAAGTCACTTTTCGAAACATGCTTTTTCTAAATAAGTATTTAAATTTATTGAGTGCTCTCACTACATTTTAGGCATTACTCTGAGCACTTCACATATAGTATCTCATTTAATTCTCACAATAGTCCTTTGTGGAAGACAGTATTTTCACCCCATTTTATAGATGAGAAAACCAAGGCTTAAAGAGGTTGAACAATTGGCCCAGCATCTTGTACGTGAATCTATACATGTGATAAAATTTCAAAAAAAACTATACATACTCACACACAAATGTGTGCACGTAGAAACGTGAAATCTGAATAAGGCCTGTAGTATAGTTAATAGTATTGTACCAATGTCATTTTCCTGGTTTTGATATTCCTATTCTTATGTACAATGTTACCATTGGGGAGGCTGGATGAAAAGCACCAGCTGGAGACCTCTCAGTACTTTTAAAATAAATATGTTTCATTAATTTTTCAGAGAGAGGGGGAGGGAGAAGGAGAGAGAAACATCGATTGGCTGCCTCTGAGCACGCCAGAGATCGAGCCCACAATCTGGTCATGTGCCCCAACTGGGAATCGAACTGGTGGCCTTTCCATGCTCAGGTTGATGCTCAACCAACTGAGCCACACCAACCAGGGCTATATATATTTTTTAAGTTACTAAATTTTTATTCAAGGAATTTTACATGTTCTGAGTCCTTCTGCTGCCTTAGTTCCTTCCAAGTTTGAGTGTTAATCCCTTTTTGCTCAATCCAGTTGTCATTTCAGTGAGTCCTATGTAATAGGAATAGAGATGATCATGTGATCACAAACTATCTGGTCACTGGCAACCTAGAAGGATTAGCTAGACAAACGACATCTGCAAGACTCCAGAGATCTAGGACAGCTATTGTAAAATCTCACTGATTACCAGTGGCTATTATAAAATCACATATAGCTTGTGTTATATTTATATTGGACAGTGCTGATCTGGGCGCTGAAAATAAGTAAGGGTTAATAAAATGTTCCCAATAGGCTGAATGCTACCAACGTAGCAGAAAGAAAACCTAGTGGGAAAAAGGCTGTACTTTTTTTGCAACTTCCATATTTCTTCTTGTATAATCAGACTCACATAAATAGTTTAAAACATAAGTTAAATAAGTTTTAAAAATTAAAAGTTTTTTGAAAGCTTGTTCTAAGGATTACATAAGATAATGCACCTAACACAATGGTTGGATACAATTGCTATTTCAGCGTATATTTTCCTTCTTTGCCACTCTGGGAGTGACTATTTTCATAGTTACATATAATAATTACAGGCCCCCTCTATTGTGTTAACTGTGTGCCAGGTCTATTTTACATGCATTATTTCATTCACTAAAACCTATGAAGTAAACACTTTATTATTCTCCTTTTACTGATAAGAAAACTCAAGAAGGGCATTACTTAAGGAAACCCAATAAGTCTGTGATTGATTCCCCAGTCTTAGCACGCCTGGGCCAGTGCCCACACCCAAGGCTGCTCACCCATGCAGCACACCTTCCCTGTTTAGTAGAACACTAGTGCCCACAGGCAGACCTTTGGGTTCCTCCTTGCATCCCTTACTAACCTGCGCAGCTCGGGGCACTCAGGGCCCAGGAGGTGGAAGTGGGACCTGAGGAGAGTGGAGGTATGGTGGCCCTCTACATACTACAGGCAGTCTTGGGAGCCAGGGGAGTTGGGGCCATAGAGAAAGCAAGGGCAGACCATCTGAATTCTGGCAAGAGTGGGGGGTGGGAAGGGAGCGTGTGTGCGAGAGGGGGGATTCATGCTAAGCCCATGCTCCTGTCCCCCTCAGATTCCCCTGAGTACTTGTCCCAGAGCTTGGGGCACATTCCTGAAGGGGGTGGTCACAAGATTCCAGGCCCTTTCAGCCCTTAAGCCAGTTTCTATTCCTCCTGGGACTGAAACCAACTCCCCCCTCAGACTCAGCACTCTGTCCCTAACCGGTAATAATACAGTGACTCACTCCTCTAATTCTTGCCTTGTGAACTCCTTGGACTTGGGGCAAATCTCTCCAAGTCCAGTCTGGGGTTGGTGGGGAGGGCTAGCCTGAGTCCCATTTCTCAGGGAGGAAATGTGTCCCAGGTATCTAGTGGGGTTTTGACCCACATTCAGACTAGCCTATCCGGCCCCCTCTCCCACCCCTGTTGCGCTCCCCCAACACCTCGTCCTATCAGGCCAGTCAGCTGTGGACCAGGGCAAAGCAGGGGATCAAGGACCCGGTCTCCCCTTGCCCTCCCGCCACCTCCGCCCACGGGAGCTGGCCGAGGGATCCGGTCCGCGGGGAGTCGCGCCCTCGTGTGGCCTCCAGGAGAAGCACATCTCATTTTCCAGCCCCTCCCTTTCCATGTGCTCACTGAACAAGTATTTATTGAGTGCCAGCCACTAGATGATCTAGGCATAGCGGTCAAGATTATAGATAAAATACCTGCTCTGTGAACAGCACATTCCTCTGTGTATGTGTGTGTAGGTACAGGCAATAAACAATAAACAAATAAATAACCGGAGCAGTTATTATAGTGATAACAGAGAAATGTGAAGAGTGACCCAAGAGGGAAACTCAGGACAGGATGGAAAAGAAAAGTTTCCTTGAACAGATACCATCTGAGATGAGACAGATGATGGGGATCCAGTCACGTGAGGATCTAGGGGGAAAGCTTTCCTTGCAGAAAGAAGAGCTACTGCAAAGACAGGCAGGAGCAGACTTTGCAAAACAAGCAAAGGCCAGTGTGACTGGAAAGCTGAGAGCAAAGGGAGAGTGGTATGCGATATGTTCAGGATGGTGAGCTGGGGCCAGACTAGATCTTGTAGGCCATGACAGAGTTTAATTTTTCTTCCAGGAGTAATGGGAATGTATCGGGTAAGTTTTGAGCACAAAAGTAATGTGATTAGACTCCTTTTAAAAGGACCCCTATGGCCCTGGCCAGTTTGGCTCAGCGGTTACAGCGTTGGCTCGCAGACCAGAGAGTCCTGGGTTCGGTTCCCGCTAAGGGCACGTACTTCGGCTGCAGTTTGTCCCTGGCCCCAGCTGGGGTCATGTGGGTGGTGACCAGTCGATGTGTCTCTCTCACATCGATGTTTCTCTCTCTCTCTCTTTCCCCCCTCTCTCCCTCCCACTCTATCTGAAGATAAATGCAAAAAAAAAAAAAAAAATGTCCTCAGGTGAAGAAAGAAAAAAAAAAAAAAAAGGACCCCTATGACTGCTGCATGGAGAATGGACTTTGGGCAAGGAAGAAAGAGTGGAGGCAGGGAGATTATTGCAAGAGACTGGAAAGCTATTAAAATAATTCAGGTGAGAAGTTGCAGCAGCTTGAATCAGTGTAGTAGTGTTGGAGGTGGGGTGATATGGTTGGATGCTGGGTATAGTCTGAAGGTAGAACCAACAGGACTTGCTAATAGACCACATTCTCCTTTGCTCATTCAGCTCCAGGAGCTCTTTCAAACACACGCACACCCTAGCTGGCTCCTCCATCCTCAATGGGAGACTGAGTTAGCAGGACAGACCTCAAGGACAGAGTTAAATTGGGGAGTTTCCAGGTGTTGTTTGACAATGGAATGTAAGACTCAGGCATTGTATTCTCCATAAACTGCTTCCACTTTCCATCATTAGCCTGCTGTCTGCCTTACTGCCTGGCTTCTATAGACCCAGTTATTTGTTAGGTCTCTAAGTGAGTGTCCTCAGGGTGTGTTGGTGATACCCAAAACACTCCTGAGTGTTTGGTGTTTTTATTTGATACAGAGTAGGGGGGCAGCATAATCTGGCCCTGTCAATCCTCAGACCCAGGCCAAAAAATTACTCCTGTTTATTTACACAAAACATAGTGAGGTCGGACGTGATTCCACAGAAAAGGCACACAACACTTGGGCCCCAGCTAGGGCATTTCTGGAGAGCCTGGGAGAGTTCATGCTAGCCTTGCAAACACTCTCAGGCCAGTGGGGGATGGGGAAAGCAAGCAGGGGAGGAGGTGGCCCGGTTGGCTCTGGAGTCAGCCAGGCCCTACCTACTCTGTTTGTGCTCTGCTGCATGGGAGGAGGGGGGGTATATAATAAATGCAGCCAGCCCAGGGGCCCTGGACTCAGAACCTAGGAACCTAGGACTGCTCTAGTCCCAAAGGGCTGTGCAAGCCTCACCAAGATGAAGCTGTCAGGCCAGGAGGAATTTGATGTCTACAGTGCTTATGAAAATGTGCCCACAGGACAGCTGGACAGTGGCCCTGGCTCTGGCCCCAGTCCTGATGGCTCCCCAGACACTCACAGCCGGAAACTGGTGGTACCCAAGGACCCTCTGCTCTTCATTCAGCTGAATGAGCTGCTGGGCTGGCCCCAGGCGCTGGAGTGGAGAGAGACAGGCAGGTGAGTAAACACCAGGCCAGTTTTATGGGGTCCTTAACCTCCTCTGCTAGGGGCCTCCTCCATGACCCCAGCTCTTCCTGTAGGGGGGTATTCTTACCCCCAGTCAGGAGTTCTTCTCTGTGGCCACATTTCAGGCCCTCACCCTCTATGATACTCAGCCTTCTCTGCAGTCTGGTTTTGAGTTTCCCAAGACCCAAGAGGAGAGGTGACGGCCTAAGGAGGGGCATCCTCTGCACCACTGGGCCCATGTCTCCCTCATTAATTTACCTTCCCTGGCTCTCCTGTGTTCCCACTCCTGGACCTGGGAGAGATACCCCCAATAATACTATCCACCCCTCTCCACTGCAGGTGGGTGCTGTTTGAAGAGAAGCTGGAGGTGGGTGGGGGCCGGTGGAGTGCCCCCCATGTGCCCACCCTGGCACTGCCCAGCCTGCAGAAGCTCCGCAGCCTACTGGCCGAGGGCCTTATCCTACTGGACTGTCCAGCTCAGAGCCTCCTGGAGCTTGTGGGTATGCTGGGAGCCTTTGTAGGGAGGGCTTGGGTAGCCATGCTACCATTTCCCTGAGATTCCTCCCAAAGTCTTGGAATTTTCCAGAGCCTTAGGGATTATCCATCCATGGTTGTTAAAAAAAATTTTTTTTCCTTTATTGATTTTAAAGAGAGAGGAAGTGAGAGGGAGAGAAAGGTAGAAACATCAATGAGAGGGAACATCGATTGGCTGCCTCTTGCATGCCCCCCACTGGGGACCAGGCCCACAACCTGGGCATGTGTCCTGACTGGGAATCAAACCGGCCACCTCTTGGTGCATGGGTCGATGCTCAACCACTGAGCCACACCAGCCGGACCAAATATATATATATATATATTTTAATATGTTTTTATTTATTTATTAGCGAGAGAGAGATAGAAACATCGATGTGAGAGAGACACATCGATCGGCTGCCTCCTGCACACTCTCTAATGAGGATCGAGCCCGCATCCCAGGCATGTGACCTGACCGGGAATCAAACCGGGATCTCTCAGTCCATGGGACGATGCTCAATCCACTGAGCCACACTGGCCAGGCGATCCTTGTTTTAAAGATGGAAAAGCAGAGTGAAGAAGCAAGTTCACTGCCTCCTTCGTCCCCTGAGACTCCCCGGAGGGAAAATGACCTGGGCAGAGAGGAAAAGAGAAGAGTTTGGGGAGCAGGGAGCTCTCAGGAAATGGTTGGAGCCCCCACCTCTGTTCCCCAGAGCAGGTGACCAGAGTGGAGTCGCTGAGCCCGGAGCTGAGAGGGCAGCTGCAGTCCTTGTTGCTGCAGAGACCCCAGCACCTCATCCAGACCACAAGCACCAGGCCCTGTTGGGGTAAGAGGCCCCTCCCTGGGCCCAGGACCAAAAATCCCGAGATGGGAGGGTCCCAGATCTCCCCTGCACCTTCCTGGACAAGGAGTGGCCTAGCCTTGGCTTAGACCTCAACTTTCAATCCGGAACTAATGGGCAAGAGGAAGCGGGAGAAGAATGGAGGGACTAGAATCACAACAGCCAGAGCTTGGTGAAGGGGTGTTCTTGGCAGGCACTGTGCTGGGAGCTTCGCATGTCTCATTTAATTTCTACAAGCACCCTGTGCGGTAGTACCACAGTAATGTCCATTTTAGTGATGAAAAAACTGAGGCTCAGAGGGGGAAGGATGTGCTCCAGTTTTCATAGCTTGTCAGTGACAAAGCTGGTCAGGGAGCCCTGCTAGATCCTTTCCCAAAGCCTGTGCTCTTAATCACTGCAAAATCTTATTTTAAAGGGTCTGCCCATCCAAGAGAGGCTTCCCACGATGAGGAAGCCCCCCTGAAGGAACAGGTTTGCAGCCCTTCCTCGGGCAGGGCTGGGAGAGGGGTCAGGGATTAACAGGGGCCTACCCTCCACTGGACTCCTCATCAGTTGCTATCCTGCCAACATCTCCTTCTCCAAAAACCTCTCATCCTGTCTCTTTGACTGTCCATCCAGTGTCAGAACTCCCTGAGACAGAAGCTGCCTCCAGGGGCTGAGGCGGGGGCTGTGCTGGCAGGAGAGCTGGGCTTCCTGGGGCAGCCACTGGGGGCCTTTGTGCGACTGCGTGATCCAGTGGTGCTGGGGCCCCTTACTGAGGTGCCCCTCCCTAGCAGGTGAGTGGGAATGAGGGATCCTGGAGCCCAGAGAAGGGCCTTTACTGGGGAGGAGATTGAGAGATCTCTGGTCCAGTTCTCTTAGGGGGTGTGGGAGATGGTGCTCAGAATTTTGGGGAGGGAACTACAAAGTCAGTGTGCACATGACTGTGTATGTGGGTGCTGGTAGGGAGGTCAGAAGTCAAGGCTGCCCTATGGGATAGCAGCCTCTGACCCTCTCTGGGACTTGGTTCTTCCTCAGATTTTTCTGCCTCCTCCTTGGGCCTCCCACACTGGGAAGAAGCTACCATGAGATGGGCCGGGCAATGGCTGTCCTCCTCAGTGACCCGGTGAGCTGGGCAGGCATGTGTACTTGTGTGTGTGTGTGTGTGTGTGTGTGTGTGTGTGTGTGTTTGAGTACAGCAATGAAGGAAAGTGTGGCTCTGTGTCCGTGAGCATGAGAACTGAAGTTTCCTTGGCTGCCACTATAGCCCCCTTACCTAGCACAGTGCTGGCATACAGTAGACATGCATTAATGAGCGAATGCTTGAATGACTTGTCTGCCTATATGACTCGTGTGTATAGTTTTGAGACTATGAAAATGCATGTAAGAACCCAAATACGCATTTACTGCCACTCTGTGCCTGTCCCCAGCAATTCCAGTGGTCAGTTCGTCGGGTCAGCAACCTTCATGACCTTCTGGCAGCCCTGGACGCCTTCCTAGAGGAGGTGACAGTGCTCCCTCCCGGTCGGTGGGACCCAACAGTCCGGATTCCCCCGCCTAAATGTCTGCCCTCTCAGCACAAAAGGTATCTGGGGTCATCATCCCGTATAGATCCTTTTCTCCCCACAGTCTTGGGTCCAGTTCCACTGTTGAGGAGGGAAGGGGATTCCAGGAAAGGAACAAGGACTTACCTTTGAATTTGGAGTCTGCCCCCAGAGACACAAACAGCCACCAGGGGGCAGGGCGCCATGAAGTTGGCGACTGGTTGGAGATCCTCAGTCAACCAAGGCTCCCCTTCACCCCAGGCTCCCCTCGCAAATGCAAGAAGTCAAGGGCCCCTCTGCCCGGCGTGGGGCCCCGGCTGAGGACAGGCACGGCCATCCACCGCACGCACCCAGCCCGGAGTTGCAGCGGATGGGCAGGTGAGGGGAGCTGGGGTGAGAGTAAGGGTGGGTGGACTGGGAAGGGGGAGGAGTCCCAGGAGCATAGAGGGGTGTGCTCACTGTGAGAGGGGGCTCGGTGGTGGGGATAGGGCGTAGGGTGTGGAAATCTGTATCACTGACGACCAATGGTCGGGAGGCTGTTTGGGGGCCTTGTCCAGGACGTGCGCCGGAAGGCCTTGTGGTACGCCAGCGACTTCTTGGACGCCCTGCACCCCCAGTGCTTCTCCGCTGTGCTCTACATTTACCTGGCCACCATCACTAATGCCATCACTTTTGGGGGGCTGCTGGGAGAAGCCACCGATGGTGCTCAGGTGGGTGGGGATGTATAAGGGGCACAGGCACAAGCTTTGGTGTTCCTCCAGCCATGCCCTTCGCCCTTCCCTGGAACTGTGGGTGGGCTGAGGAGGCACCCTGGAAGCTTGGGTTCTTGTGTTGAGGACTCTAGTGTCCTGTGCTGACAGGGTCCCCTGTTATCTTCTAGGGGGTGCTGGAAAGTTTCCTGGGCACAGCAGTGGCTGGAGCTGCCTTCTGCCTGATGGCCGGCCAGCCCCTCACCATCCTCAGCAGCACAGGGCCAGTGCTGGTCTTTGAACGCCTACTCTTCTCCTTCAGCAGGTGGGACTCCCTCAGCTCTCTAGCCTGGTCCTGGCTGAGTCAGTAGGGGAGGGTGGAACTGTCTGACTCTAGGGGCACCTGACCTGGGTTAAGTGGGGAGCAGAATAGCCCTGCCAAATCCTGCTTATCTCTTGCCCCTCAGAGATTACAGCCTGGATTACCTGCCCTTCCGCTTGTGGGTGGGCATCTGGGTGGCCACTTTTTGCCTGGTGCTGGTGGCCACAGAGGCCAGCGTGCTGGTTCGCTACTTTACTCGATTCACCGAGGAAGGCTTCTGTGCCCTCATCAGCCTCATCTTCGTCTATGATGCCGTGGGCAAAATGCTGAGCTTGACCCGTGCCTATCCCATCCAGAGGCCTGGCTCTCCCACCTATGGCTGCTTCTGCCAGTACCCAGATGCTGGAGGTGAGTGAGGAAAATAGGGAGCTTGGCAAGATGAGGAAGGAAAAAGTGTCTCATTGCTGTCTCCTCTGTTTAAGTTCAGCAAAATTCTGCGTACCCTGTACTTACCCAATAATCAGCAGCACTCTTTCCCACTCTGATTCTAAATCTGTTGAAAAATAAGTAACAGACCAGGCCCAATACCATCTTTATTTCTGACAACGCTGATAGAAGAACATGGTTATATATATAGGTGAATGGGCTTCCTAACGATGAAATCAAAATTAGGTAGACTTACCCACCCAGTCATGGCCGCACTGGACAGGGACTGTCTTGCTCCAGAGGGGCACAGTTAGATGTGCTCAGTAAGCTGCGGCAGCTTACTCCCACGAGCAGGGGAGGAAGGGGTAGGGCCAGGCACGCCCAGCTTCTTCTCCCAGACTCACCAATCAAATACATCGCTGCTCCTCCCCTTGGGCTGAGTGGCTGACCCGGTGGAGAGAAGCTCAGAGTATCACACTTGCACATATTCCTCCACGTGGAAGGAAACCCAGGACTAGGGAAGAGGTGTCCTCTCAAGAGTGCCAGACTCTTTGCTAGGCGTGAACAAGAGCAAATCTGTCCTGGTAGATTTGTATGCTCATTCATTGAGCAAACATAGGCTGGGCATCTGCTCTGGCCAGTCCTGTGCTGGGCACCAGGGATACAGATAGGTAGAGAATTTGAAGGTCCCAGGGCACGAGGCAGTGTCCTGAGGAGCAGACATGGTAGTGCTTAGAGTCAGCAGACAGATGAGTCAGAACTAAGAACTTTCTGGTTCAGCTGGACCCATGAGATTAGGCTCCTGAGGGGCTGGAGAAGGTTCCCAGGGGAGGAGCATACACCCAAATACATTCTTCTCTGCTTCCCAGGAAATGAGTCTCAATGGACAAGGACAAAGACAAAAGACAGAGATGACATCTTAAGCACGGTGAGAGCCTGTTCCTGGGAGGACCTGGAAAAGAAAGAGTGGAGGCCAAAGAAGTCAGTGGTTCCTGGCTCTTTCCATCCCACAGGCTAGAGAAACCCTCATGGGTCACCGAGGCTCAGCCATTTGCTATGCCTGGGGAACCTCCTGTCCTGGGCCCTTGATGTCTCAGTGGGCGTCAGTGGGTGTTTATGCTGCCACCCATAACCTCTCATCCCTGACCACCACTCCATACAGGACCTAGGCCTGGTCAATGCATCCTTGCTGCCTCCACCTGAGTGTGTCCGGCGGGGAGGCCACCCTCGTGGCCCCGGCTGTCATACAGTCCCAGACATTGCCTTCTTCTCCCTCCTCCTCTTCTTTACCTCCTTCTTCTTTGCTGTGGCCCTCAAGCATGTAAAGACAAGCCGCTTCTTCCCATCTGTGGTGAGTGTCACCTCTTTCTGTGGGAGAGGACTAGCTTTTGGCCTTGGGCCCTGCCTGTAAATGGGAAAGGGTACAGAAGGAGGAGGATGGCAGGCCTGACCCTGACTGAGTGTCCATTGTGTGGCCAGGTGCGCAAGGTACTCAGCGACTTCTCCTCAGTCCTGGCCATCCTGCTGGGCTGTGGCCTTGATGCTTTCCTGGGCCTAGCCACGCCAAAGCTCATGGTACCCAGAGAGTTCAAGGTGAGAGCTGGGAGAGGGAAAAGCAGGGCCAGCAGACAGGACCCTGGAGGAGGAAGATGCATAGATCCCACATTTCATCTCCTCTAAGCTTCTGTTTTCCCACTTGTAAAATAGAAATAAATAGTAATAATCATGGCCTCACAGAGTTATGAGGATGAATGAGATGCTGCTCCAGACACAGAGAGCACAGAATATCCAGTAGCTATTATATATATGGAGTTAAGAGGATGGGTTCTGGTCAGCCAGCCTTGGGTCTGAGTTCCAGTTCTGCCACTTCTTAGCTGTGTGACCTTAGGCAAGTTAACCCACATTTACGAGCCTCAATTTATTCATCTATAAAATGGAAATAATAAATAACAATAGTTCCTACCCATAGGTGTTTTGAGGTTTACAGATAATAGTGTAAAGCAATTATCACAGTGCTGCGACTGGCATATCCCAAGACCTCACTAAATGTTAGCTATTGTCATGGTTCTCCCTACCCTTGGCAGGGCCTTACCCATTCCATGACTCTCCACTCTCTTCTTTGACACCTGGTTGCCTGCCCTGATCCCATAAAGCTGGAGCTCCCTCCCTGGGCATGACAGTGCACAGATCAAGGCTTAGCACTGACTTGGCACCTAGAATCTGCCTGTGCGTTTGGAGACCTCCCTTCCAGCTTCCCCCAAGACAGGACAGCAGAGGGACTCCAACTGTCCAACTGAGGCAGCCTCAGGGACTCAAAACTCAAAACAACAACCGGGGCCCTGTCCCCCACACAGACGCTTATAATCAGAGCAGACGCAGACACACCCAGCCCTGCCTCTGCCCCAGATCAAGGCAGGTCTGAGCCTGAGTTGCCCCACCCTGGATGTTGAGGGGAGGTGCCTAGGGAGGAGAGCTCTGTACACCAAGAAGTATGGGCAGGTCTCATCTACCACCTCCTCCTCTTGCAGGGAGGGAGGGCCCCAGAGAACCAAAACCCAGAGCCCCTGGCTCCAGCCCAATCCCCAGTCTGGTCCCCCTCCTTCTGCCCTCTTTCAAGGCACTGGGATGCTTTGAACCAGCTGTGCACACGCACACACCACTCCTACCTAGCATCCAGGGTCTTGAGGGGGAGGGGTTGCAGTAAGGGAGGTTGTGGAAGAATGCCAAAGCTGGAGTGTGCAGGCGAGGTACTCTTGGGGGACCCCCTCCAATCTGTCTATGGAACATCCTTCCCCAGCCCACACTACCTGGGCGTGACTGGCTGGTGTCACCTTTTGGAACCAACCCCTGGTGGCTGAGTGTGGCAGCCGCCCTGCCTGCCCTGCTGCTGTCTATCCTCATCTTCATGGACCAGCAGATCACAGCGGTCATTCTCAATCGTGCCGAATATAGACTGCGGGTAAGGCCTGCTGGGTAATACCATAGGCCCCTGGACCAAGGGACAGAAGCCCCAGGGTGGGTTCCAGGCTTCCCCTCTCCCATACCAGAGGGCTAGTGTGGGCTAGTTTCATCCTCATTGCCCCACCACTGCCTGCAGAAGGGAGCTGGCTTCCACCTGGACCTCTTCTGTGTGGCTGTGCTGATGCTGCTCACATCAGCGCTTGGGCTGCCCTGGTATGTCTCAGCCACTGTCATCTCCCTGGCCCACATGGACAGTCTTCGGAGAGAGAGCAGAGCCTGTGCTCTGGGGGAGCCCCCCAGCTTCCTGGGCATCAGGTGAGGCCAGTATTCAAGAGGCTGGACTGAGAGGTGGGCAGCAAGGTGGGGTAGCAGGGGACCAGGAAGAGTTATTTGGGCAGCTTAAATTCTAAGTTGGTGACTCCAGAGGGCCCTCTCGTTGCCCCATGATCACTGTAGTGGGGTGAATGGGTAGGTTCTGGGCTCTGAGATGGGTGTGTCAGATCTTCCCTCTTTTCCTTCAGCCATGGGACTGGGAGGGCCCTCAAGAGGAGCGTCATTGAAGTAAGGGTGGAGGCAGCCTGGGCTGCAAGGGTGAGGTGCCACCTAATAAACCCCACTCAGTGTAGAAGCACCTCATCGATGTTATAAGGTAAACATCACAAAAACAATTTTGTAACTGCTGGAAACACGATCTGTCCAAAGTATGTGACATCAACTTTGTAAACTGAAATGAAAGTCTTTATGGAAGTGTAAAAATAGCTAATTTTCCAACTAAAAAAACAAAGAGCAACTATGAGCTTAAACTGAAGGAAAGGCCTGGGACCTCCATACCGAAGGTCCCTTCCTCTCCACCAGTTTTTCACACCAAGCTAAGGCCCCTCCCTGCTAGATGACTGTTGGAAGATCCCTCCACTTCCCTCTGGCCAGCATCTATAGTGGTGTCTGCCTGGGGTCTCCAGCCTGGGCAACCCAGGGCTCTCCCAGACCCTGGCTAACTCTTCCCTCTCCCCACAGGGAGCAGAGGCTGACAGGTCTGGTGGTGTTCATCCTCACAGGAATCTCCATCTTCCTGGCACCTATACTCAAGGTACATTTGTTAGGCAGGCTGGTGTCAGGGGCAGGGTAACGATAATAAAGACAAGAACCGACACTGGCTGAACACTTACTGCGTGTTCAGTCTCTCCGTACCTGGCCTCATTCAATCCTCACTTAACCCTGAGATGCATTTATGTATTTTCCAAATGAGGAACCTGAGGGTTAAAGAAGTTAAATAGCTCACAGAGATCACCAAGAGAGCTACTTTCTCAGATCTGAGAACCCAAACTCTTACCTTATGGGCTTTCTACTCAGTGGACAGGGTATAGGCATGCCCCTGTCCCACCCAGGGGCCACCTGTTGCCCTTGCTCCAGCCTCTCAATAAGCCTTAGACTCAGAGTAGGATCATCACACCCCAGAGAAACTTTGAGGCAAAAACCTTTCACTTCTCCCTCACCAGAACCAGATGTTTATAGAACACCTGCTGTGTGCAAGGCTCTGCCAGGCACCTGGGAGAAGGTGGGGGTGGGGTGGGGAGTATTGAAAAGGAATATAGAACCAAGCCCCTGTCAGCAACATCCACACACAAACAAAAATTAAGTAACGAGTAATAGCAGAGGGTTCAACAAACTAAGACAGCAAAGTAGTCAAGAGGGTGTGGAAACTGGCCCACACAGTCACTGCCAGGACCACAGAGGTTAGGGGAGGGAAAGGTCACACAGCTGGGTGAGAGTGGAGCAGCTGAAAGAGCCAGATAGACCGGATCAGCGGCTTACTAACTAGGTGACTCTCATTCAGCAGATATTTACTGAGCATAAACCATATGCCAAGCACTGTCCCAACACTGGGAATATAGTGGTGATCAAAAGAGATCATCCAATCCTTGCAGTCTTGTGAGAGGAGACATTTCAAAACAAACAAACAATAAAACAGGATAATTTCAGATAGTGATCACTTCTATGAGATGTAAAAGAGAGTAAGGTGACTGAGTGCCAGGGGTCTACTTTAGAAGTTCCGGGAAGGCCTTTCTGGTGGGTCATGAGGAGTGAGAAGGAAGTCAGGGCATTTCAGGTGGACAAAAATAGCAAAGCAAAAGGTCAGTATTAGCAGGAACAGAGAAAGCTTAGAGAAAAGTGATAGATAAGACAGGAGAGGTCAAGCCCTGCTGGTGTGGCTCAGTGGTTGAGCATCGACCCATGCAGTCAGAGGTCGCCAGTTCGATTCCTGGTCAGGGCACATGCCCAGGTTGTGGGCCAAATCCCCAGTTGGGGGCATGCAGGAGACGGCCAATCGATGTTCTCTCTCATCGATGTTTCTTTCTGTCTCTCCCTCTCTCTAAAATCAATAAAGGGAAAAAAAAAAAAAAAGGACCGGAGAGGTCAGCCAGGTAATGGGCAAGTTACTAAGTCTCTCTGAAACCCAATTTCCCATCTGTAAAATGGAAACAATTACAGAATTTACCTCATTTGACTTATGTGAAGATTCAATGAGATCAGAAATGCAAAGTGGGAAAAGAAGGGATAGACCTGAATAGGCTTAAATGCTGGATGCTGGAGGCTGGGATTAGAGCCTAAGGGGGGCACCTGGGCAGCTGGCAGAGGTAAATGCCTTTGCTAGCTGTCCACTTCTTTTTACCAGTTCATCCCAATGCCTGTGCTCTATGGTATCTTCCTGTACATGGGGGTGGCAGCAATTAGCAGCATCCAGGTAAGTCCGTTAAAATCACCACGAAACCTCATTCCTCCTTTCCTTTCCTGCTGGTACTTCCTGGCTGCACTTGCCAATTCCCCTCCCATCCTCTTTTCCTGTTTCTTCTGGGCACAGGGACTCTGCTGCCATGCTCTGGGTGAGGAGGGCACTAAGGAAGTCTTCTGATTGCCCCAGTGCTGAGCTTTAATGGCTAACAGTGACATTCTCCAGGCTATCTAAATACCCTGCTTTCCTCCTCCTCTTGTTCCCTCAGTTCACAAAGAGGGTGCAGCTGTTATTGATGCCACCAAAACACCAGCCAGACCTCCTGCTCTTGAGGCACGTGCCTCTGAGCAGGGTCCACCTCTTCACAGCCATCCAGCTTGCCTGCCTGGGTCTGCTTTGGATAGTCAAGTCTACACCTGCAGCCATCATCTTCCCCATCATGGTGACTCAGGGTTGGGTGGTATCCTAGGGGTTCCTGGGAGACTCCGAGAGCCTGGGAGGGTGGCCAAGGCCTTCATAAGTGGAAGACTCTTCCCTCTTTCACTTGCCCGTGACTCTGCCTGGTTGGAAATCCTAGGACAAAGAAAGATGGCCGAGGGATGCCTACAGATGGGCTAGTCCTGGGATACCTGATTCAACTCCTTTCCCAACCTCTTTGGGTTAATCAACCACAGGAAGAAAAAAGCTGAGGCTCTGAGAAAGGCAATGCTGCCACTTTTGTTATTTAGTGAGGTGATAACAGGTGGCTCCTGGCCTTATTCTTACTCACTGAGGAAGTTAAGAGCCATGGGCTTCGCTGTAGGACCAGTCTGGTTACCACATCCCAGCTCTGTGACCTCTAAGAAGTTCCTAAACTTTCAGGGTCTTGGTTTCCTTCTCTGTACAATGGCAATAATTTTTCTATCTACCCCATAGGAATGTGTTAGCATTCAGTGAAATGATACATAGTGCCTCGCACATTGGAAGTGCTGAATAAATGTTACTGTTGTTAAAGTTCCTGACAGCCCTGGGCTTTGTTTCTATCCCTGCAGTTGCTGGGCCTGGTGGGAGTCCGAAAGGCACTGGAGTGGGTCTTCTCACCACAAGAACTCCTCTGGCTTGATGAGCTGATGCCAGAGAAGGAAAGAAGCATCCCCGAGAAGGGGCTGGAGCCAGAGTACTCATTCAATGGAAGTGACAGTGAAGATGTGAGCTCCAGGATGGGCCCTCTCAGGAGAAGGGGGCAGGGTGGGGAAAGTGCTATGGTCTGGAAGTTGTCCCTAAAGTCTAATATCTCTATTAAGCCTGAAGATCTGATCAATATAGTCACTCGCCTTAGCTCTGTATTGACATAGGCACACTGAAGGAGTGAGGGAAATCCTTCTTCTTGGGGCAGGGGCCCTGGTTTATGAGCCCATGGGGTGGGCTGGGGACACAGCTCTAGTGGGCTGTCATTCTCAACCCCGATCTTTGTCTTTGTCTGAATGTGGGTTTATATCCTTTCATTCTCTGGGTCCCTGTCTCTCTGCTGTCTCTGTCTTTTTTTGTCTATTCCCAACTCATCTTGACATCTCTGTTCCACAGTCAGAGCTGATGTATCAGCCAAAGGCTCCGGAAATCAACATCTCTGTGAATTAGCTGGAGTAGGAATCTGAGAGTGGAGACTCTAGGAAACTGAGCATGAGGTGAGGGTGTGAGGGAAGTCCCCTTGGTGTGGAGAATGGGGGTGGGGATGGGAGCTCAGACCTGGAAAACTTCCAGTGTGTGACCAGCTCTGTTTTCTCTTCATGCTGCAGTCCTTCATGAACCCCAAAGTCCAGAAGTGGGTTGAACAGCCTCTCCGGAGGGAAGAAAAAAACAAATAAGGGGTACCTGGGCTTGGCTCCCTGTGGCCACTAAAGTATGGCCAGTAGAGGGAGCTCAAGCTCACACTGAACTGGATGTGGAGTTGTGAGGTGGGGAAGGGAGGGGTGCAATGACAGAAGAATGGGAAGGAGAGGGGAGGAGAAAAGGGAGGATAAATCTGCCTGCTACTTTCCTTTGCCTTTGGAGCCTCCTCCCTAGGCTGCTGAGAACCACACTCCAGACAAATGGAAGGATTCTTGATCACTTGCCTTCTCTGCTATTCCTTCATTATATTCATCCATTTATCAAAACATTTTCTGCCCAGGTAGGGTAGCTCAGTTGGTTACAGCAGCGTCCTGATATGCAAAGGTTGTGGGTTCAACTTCCAGTCAGGGCACATAACAGGAAGCAACCAATGAATGCATAAATAAGTGGAACAACAAATCTTTCTGTTACACACACACACACATCAAATTTTTAAAAAATTGAAAACATTTTTTTCTGAGTACTTATGGAGTATCTAGGTACTAAAGATACAGTAGTTAAGACAATCATAGTCCCTGACCTCAGGAGTTAAAATTCCAGTGGGAAAGACAAACGGGCAACTGTTAGAGTGGGATAATGCTGGCTAAGGGGAAGCACAGGTGGTGTGAGCAGAGGCCTCTAAGTCCTTCTTGGAGGGTGTTAAAGGTGGGGTGCTGGGAGGTGGGAATTATAGAGGAAGTGGTCTATAATTTGAAATCTGAAGAACGAATAGAAGCTAGCCAAGACAAGCTGAGGGCACATGGGCAAAGCCTGGAAACCCCCCCTCACCCTCCATAAGCTGAACTCTTTTGAGCCACAGAACACTCTCCTCTCCATGTCTCTCAGAGCCCAAGAGCCCACCACTTGCAGTAGAAAATTCTGGGGCTACAGGGAGATTCAATAGCTGGCCCAGAACAAGATCTCCTGGTCTTTCCTTACCCCCTATCAAGGCTTTGCTCTGTTCTTTGCCCTACTGTGTCCCTGAGCACCTGCTCTGACCCCACCATGTCCTCTCTCAGTTCACAGGTGTTTACTCAGGAAGTCAGGACATTGTTGGCCTTTGGCTTAACTGCCAGATGCTCAGTCAGCTGGGAACCTGGAACAATGGGTCAAGACTGGAAGGCAGCTGGCCAAGACCTCAGTCACTCTCCCGAGCTGGGGTGGAGAGTAGCAGGGAACAAGCAGGTTTGCTTTGTGGTTAGGAAAGGCTGGTAAGCTGAAGGAACTCACCAGGCCCCATTTCACACTCTACCCCAGTAAAGGGATCTAAGACCAGAAGCCCTTCTCATTTTGAACTTTTTGTCCTCACAAATTCTCTTTTACAGAATTCATGGGTTGTCAGGGAACTCTCCTTGGCTTGCAAAAGGGAGACAAAGTCTCTCTTTCTAAAATAAATATTCCTCTTTCTATTTGAAAGTTGTTTTTTCCACATGTAAAAATAATGTTCTTTTTTTTTTTAACCACAAAAGTTAATGAGATTACTGCAAAATATTGAAATACTACAGAACTGTACAATTTTGAAATGGAAATCATCCTAGAGATAACCAGTGTTCACACTTTAATGTATATTGTTCAGATTTATTTCAATAGATACATTAATATTTTTATTAAAATGAGATTATAGTCCTGCTGGTGTGGCTCAGTGGTTGAGTGTCAACCCATGCACCAAGAGGTCACCGGTTTGATTCCCTGTCAGGGCACATGCCCAGGTTGAGGGCCCAATCCCCAGTGGGGAGTATGTAGGAGGCGGCCAGTCGATGTTCTCTCTCATCGATATTTCTATCTCTCTCTCCCTCTCCCTTTCTCTCTCTCTAAAAATCAATAAAGAAAAAAACTTAAAACAAATAAAAATAAAATGGGATTACACTGTTGAGTTCCTTAACACACTCGTCACTGAATATGCATTGGATATTTTCTCCATGTCAGTATATACATAATACATATCTCCCTCATTCTTTTTTGTCATCTGCATAGAATGACTTTTAAATTGAAAATTATATCATATATAAAAAAGAATATATATATATATGTGTATATATATATATATACACACACACACATATATATGTGTTTGGAAAATCCAAGAATTTCTCCAGAGTATATACCTAGGTATGAAACTAAAGAGTAACAATAAAAAGAACACCTCTGGCCCGGCCGGTATGGTTCAGTGGTTGAGCATCAACCCGTGCACCAAGAGGTCGCCGGTTCAATTCCCGGTCAGGGCACATGTCCAGGTTGTGGGCCCAATCCCCAGTGTGTGTGTGGGGGGGGGTTGCAGGAGGGGGCCAATCGATGTTCTCTCTCATCGATGTTTCTATCTCTCTCCCTCTCCCTTCCTCTCTCTCTAAAATCAATAAAGAAAAAAAAATTAAAATAAAAAATAACACCTCTGTATCCAACACTCATGTTATGAAATAGGATTATTTCTACTCCTTCAAAGCCCCTCTGTATATTCCTCCCAGATTCTACCCCCAATTCCAGGTAAACACTACCTAAATTTTATGGTAATTATTTTCTTGCCTTTCTTTAAATTACACATCCATTTATGTATTTTTTAAAATATGTTTTTATTGATTTTATTTATTTGTTTTAAGATGACAATGTTTATTACATCTTTATTTTACTCATTTACATTTTTTAAAACTTATCTTTATTGTTGAATGTATTACAGATGTTCCTCATTTTTCCCCTATTGACTCCCTCCTCCCCACTCCCGCCCCCCTCCTGTCTTTCCCCACACTGTTGTCTGTGTCCATTGGTTATGCATATATGCATATAAGTTCTTTGGTTTATTTCTTCCCACCCCCCAACCCCCCTTCCCTTTGAGGTTTGTCAGTCTAACAACCAATTTGTACTTCTTAATCCCTTCACCTTTTTCACCCATTCCCCCAAGCCCCCTCCCATCTGGCAACCAACAAAATGTTCTCTGTATCTATGAGAATGTTTCTGTTCTGCTTGTTCATTTTGTTTGCAGATTCAATTGTTGATCGATATGTATTCATTGCCATTTTGTTTGTTCATATTTTTTATCTTTTTCTTCAAGAAGACCCTTCAACATTTCATATAATAATGGTTTGGTGGTGATGAACTCCTTTAGCTTTTCCTTGTCTGGGAAACTCTTTATATGGCCATCGATTCTAAATGACAGCTTTGCAGGATAGAGTAATCTTGGTTGTAGGTTCTTGCTTTTCATCACTCTGAATATTTCTTGCCACTCCCTTCTGGCCTGCAAAGTTTCTTTTGAGAAATCTGCTGACATTCTGATGGGAACTCCCTTGTAGGTAACTAGCTGCTTTTCTCTTGCTGCTTTTAAGATTCTCTCTTTGTCTTGAACCTTTTGCATTTTGATGATGATGTGTGTTGGTGTGAGCCTCTTGGGGTTCATCTTGTTTGGGACTCTCTGTGCTTCCTGGACTTGTATGTCTGTTTCCTTCACCAAGTTCGGGAAGTTTTCTGCCATTATTGTTTCAAATAGGTTTTCGATTTCTTGTTCTCTCTCTTCTCCTTCTGGCATCCCCAAGATGTGAATGTTGGCACGCTTGAAGTTGTCCCAGAGGCTCCTTACACTATCCTCATTTTTTTGGATTGTTTTTTCTTTTTGCTGTTCTGATTGGGTGCTTTTTGCTTCCTTATATTCCAAATCCATGGTTTGCTTCTTGGCTTTACCTACTCTACTACTGAATCTGTGTAAATTATTCTTTATTTCAGTTAGTGCCTCCTTCATTTCTGACTGTGCATCCTTCATTTCTGACTGGTCCTTTTTTATGCTCTTGAGGCCCTCACTAAGTTCATTGAGTATCCTTATAAGCAGTGTTTTGAACTCTGCATCTATTAGGTTGCTTATCTCCATTTCGTTTAGTTCTTTTCCTGGAGTTTTGTTCTGTTCTTTCATTTGGGACCTGTTTCTTTGTCTCCTCATTTTGGCTGCCTCCCTGCGTTTGTTTCTATGTATTACTTAATGAGAGGTATGGGGCTAGCTGAGACCAGATGCTGCTTGTTTAAAAGAATTTAAGAAAACCTGAAGCAGGATCCAAGACAGGCCAATCCTATGGTAAAGCAACTGGCAACAGCTTGGGTGGGCCTGAAAGTTGGGTGGGGCGGGGCCTCAGGGAATCACCAGGGCGGGGCAAACAGTGTGAGCCAAATTGCTTGAGTCCCAGGTATGGCGGCTGTCTGCCGCCTCAGGGAAAGGCTCACCAAAGGAACAAAGGCCTCTGACAGTATGTCTGTCCAGGAGAAAGCTGCTTCTCCAGCCCTCGCTCCAATGCAAAACAACTCAGTTCTTCCCCTGTATGTCTCTGGTGCCTTTCAAGCTGCCTCCCCCACGCTGCAGCCTGGAGGGTGGGAGTCCGAGTAAGTCCGTGTGCGGGCCCTTTAAGAGGAGCTGCCGGGGGCTCCAGCTGCCTCAGCCTCCCTCCGTCTCAGTTCCCACTGGTTTGTCCAGCCAGAAGTTATGTGGACTTCTCTTCCTGGCACTGGAACCCTGAGCTGGGTGCCTGGTGTGGGATGGGGACCCCTCACTCCTCAGGGAGGACCTTCCCAGCTGAGGTATCCTCCTAATTTTTATCCGCCACACGTGGGTGTGGGACCAGCCCGTCACACCTCTGCCCCTCCTACCAATCTCAATGTGGCTGCTTCTTTAATTTCGTAGTTGTAGGACTTCCATTCAGCTTGATTTCAGGTGGTTTTGAATGATGGTTGTTCTGCAGTTTAGTTGTAACTTTGATGTGGTTGTGGGAGGACGTGATACCGTGGTTACCTACGCCTCCATCTTGACCGGAAGTCCTGTTTTTATTGATTTGAGAAAGATAGGAAGGGAGAGGGAGAGAGAAACATTGATGTGAGAAACATCAATTGGGATGATTCTCAACCAACTGAACCACACTGGCGAGGGCTCCATTTATATATTTTTATGTATTTATTATTTGGCCTATTTTTGAATGTGATATGAATGGAATCATAGTATATGAATTTTTTTGTGACTGCTTCTTTCACTTAACATTGTTTTGTGAACCAATCATGTGGTCACGCGGGTGTAGGCAGCTATAGTTTGTTCATTTTCATTGCTGTATTGCACTCCATTGTATGATTCTACCACAGTTCAATTTACTCATTTTTCTGTTGACTCATTGGTGAAGCCATCTGAATCTGGTGCTTGCTTTGCAGAAAGTTTAAGCTGATTCAAATTCTTTGATGGTTATAGATTTTAATTTTTATATGTCTTTATTATTATTATTTTTATTCCTCACCTGAGGATACTTTTCTATTTATCATCAGATAGTGGGAGGGAGGGAGACAGAGAGAGAGAGAGAGAGAGAGAGAGAGAGAGAGAGAGAGAGAGAGAGAGAAACATCAATGCGATAGAGCCACATCGACTGGTTGCCTCCCGAACTGCAAGCAAGGTACATGACCTTGACCGGAATCAAACTCGAGACTCATTGGTCCGTGGGCTGATGCTCTAACTGCTAAGCCAAACCGGCCAGGGCTAGGCTTTTTTTGTTGTTGTTGTTCAGATAGAGCAGGAGGGAGAGAGAGGAAGAGAGAGAGAGAGAGAAACATCGACGTGAAAGGGCCACATCGAGTGGCTGCCACCCGCACAACCAACCAGGGCTGGGGACAAACTGCAACCAAGGTACATGCCCTTAGCGGAAACCGAACCCGGGTCTCTCCGGACTCCAGGCCGACACTCCAACCGCTGAGCCAAACTGGCCGACGCTCCAACCGCTGAGCCAAACTGGCCAGGGCTAGGGCTAGGCTTTTAAAAAAAATTTTAAGACTTTTTTTTAGAGCAGTTTTAGGTTCCAGTTATAGGATTCTCAGGTTTTTAAAATTTCTTCTTTAGCCAGTTTTGGTAAATTGTGTTTTTCTAAGAATCTATTAATTTCATTTCATTTTTCATATTTATTGACATAAAGTTATTGTATTCTTTATCTGCTTAATCTATGTAGCACATTTAGCTATTTAGATATCGTTCCCTTGTCATTTTTAATATTGTTGTACATTCTCCTTTTTGTTCTTGGTTACTCTTGCCAGAAGTTACTCTATTGTACTAGTATTTTCAAATAGCTAACTTCTGGTTTGTTGATCTTCTCTACTGAATATTTTTCTACCTGATTAATTTCTGCTCTTTATTATTTCCTTCCATTTTCTTTAGGTTTATTCTGTTGTTTTTCTAATATCTTAGCTCACTATTTTGAGCCTTATTTATTTCCTAAATCTATAGTAGTAAGCACTACTGCTATAGATTTCCTGAAGTACTCCTTTATCTGGATCCCACAGTTTATTTATTTATTTATTTATTTATTTATTTATTTATTTTTGTTAATCCTCACCCAAGAATATTTTTTTCCATTTATTTTCAAAGAGAGTGGAAGGGAGGGAGGAAGGGGGAGAGAGAAAGAAGGAAACATTAATGTGAGAAAGACATCAATTGGTTGCCTCCTGCATGCACTCTGTGACCAGGGATCAAACCTGCAACTCAAGTATGTGCCCTTGACTGGGAATCGAACCTGTGAACCTTTGGTGCATGGGTCGACACTCTAACCATTGAGCCACATTGGCCAGGGCTGCATCCCACAGTTTTTTTTGTGTGTGTGTTTCTTTTTAATCCTCACCTGAGATATTTTCCCATTGATTTTTAGATAGAGTGGGAGAGAGAGAGAAACATCAATGTGAAAGAGACATATCAATCGGTTGCCTCCCGAATGACCCCAACCAGGGCAGGTGATCAAACCTGCAACCAAGGTATGTGCTCTTGACCCGAAATTGAACCTGAGACTCTTTGGTCCTCGGGCCAGTGCTCTAACTGCTGAGCCAAACTGGCCAGGGCCCCACAGTTTTGATACAGTGTTTTCATTACCATTTCTTTCTAAGTATTTTCTAATTTTTACATGATTTTCTCTTTAACTCAAAAGTTAAGTGCATTTTTTAAATTTCCAAATATGTTTTTTCCTTTAATTATCTTTTTGTAACTGATTATTAACTTAATTGCATTTAGAGATTTGTGGAGTTAACCTTATGGTCTCTCATGTGGTCATTTTTTGTAAATATTCCATGTGTGATTGAAAATGTTTATTCTCCAATTTTTTGAACAATTTTCAATCTATTTCTATTAGGCTAGCCTACTAATTGTGCTGTTCAAAATGTTCTATAGATTTAATGGCTTTTTAAAAATCTGTTTAAACTATCAAAGACTGGAGGAGATATGTTAAATATACCTACTATGAAACAAATCTGTCAACATGTCCTTGTAGATCTGTTAATTTTTGCTTTTATTTACTTTTTAAAGCTGTGTTATTGGGTGCTTCTAGTTTATTTTATTTTATTTATTTTATTATTATTATTATTATTTTTAATCCTCACTCGAGGATATTTTTCTATTTTTTTTGTTCAGGTAGAGTGGGAGGGAGAGAGAGAGAAATATCGATGTGAGAGAGACACATCGACTAGTTGCCTCCCGCACCATCCCAACCAGGGCTGGGGATGAACTGCAACCGAGGTATGTGCCCTTGACTGGAATTGAACCTGGGACTCATTGACCAGAATCGAACCCGGGACTCATTGGTCTGTGGGCTGACGCTCTAACTGCTGAGCCAAACCAGCTAGGGCAGGTGCTTCTATTTTAAATTGTTATATCTTCCTGGTTAATTGATCATTTTACTATTTTGTAATGGTCTTACATTGTAGTGACCAGTAATGCTTTCTGCTTAAAAGTTATTTGGTCTACTAGCAAAATAGTTAAATCCGTTTTCTTTTGGTGAGAATTTACCTATATTATATATTTATATTCTTTGACTTTTAGTCTTTCTGTGTTCTTATTTTTAGGTATATCTACTATAACCAGCACAAAGTCAGATTTACGTGTTTTTTTAAAAAATATTCTTTTCAATTGATTTTTTTTTTTTTAGAGAGATTGGAAGGGAGAGAGATAGAAACATCCATTTGAGGGAGAAACACTGCTCGACTGCCTCCTGCATGCCCCCTACTGGGGATCAAGCCCGCAACCCCAGGCATGTGCCCTGTTGGGGAATTGAACCAGGACCTTCTTAGTCCATGAGAGGACACTCAATCCACTGAGCCACACCGGCTGGACTAGGTTTTTGTTTTAATCCAATTTGACAATTGAGCTTTTAGTTAGAGAACTCAGTACATTTATATTTAGAGCAATTACTAATATATTTTGTTTGGTTTGGTTTTCTATTGTCCTGTTTTTCTGTTTCTTTTCCCTTTTCGATTTTTCTCACCTTATTTTAGATTGATTGAGCTATTTTTGTCTTTTCTTTTTCTTTTCCATTTTCCTCCCTCTACTCATTTGGGATATGAGAAAAAGGGAAGTCAAGGCTGACTCCAATGTTTTTGGCCTAAGCAACAGGAAGAATGGAATTGCCATTCACTAAGTTCACATTTGGGCATTTTAAGCATGATGACTTTTAGATAATCAAGTAGAGATGTCAAATAGGCAGCTGGATGTGCAAATCTGAAGTTCAGGGGGAGGTCTAAATCAGAGATTAAAAATTTGTAAATTTATTAGTATCTAAACTATATTTCAAACAGACTAGATAAAATTGCAAAGGTTGTGGATAAAGTTGGAGACCCAGGGACCAAATCTTGGAACACTCCATTGATAAGAGGTAGGAGGCTGAGAGGAGCAACCAGGACAAGAGCAGACTGAGGAGTGGATAGTGACATGGAAGCCAAAACCAGGAGAACATGGTTTTGGAAATAAAGAAAATGTTTCAAGGAGAAGTGTTTCTGGTTACAGTTTGTTTTGGGGTCATTCTAACTCCTTACTTTTGTGCCAGTTCGTTTAGGAATTTTCTGTAACCTAGACCAGGGCACATTTGTCTGTTTTTCATAACATTGTTAACCAAATAGAAATATAATTCTGTTAGTTCTTCTATAGATCTACTTAAACCTTGAAACATGAGATTGTTAAGAAGTGACACGGGATCACCCATCACTGTTAAGTTAAAGACTTGAATATCTGAGAGCTGCAGAGCCTCAAATTCCTATAACAGTCACTGATTCACACGTCCCTCATGCCAGTGGCCTCCATGCAAAGTAGCCCAGTCTTGCAGCATATCTGTGCACCAAAAAGTTGACTTAGAAAGATCCAGCTCTAGTCATCACTGTCACTCCCAGATTCACTCAACTGCAAGTCATTTCTGAGGATGTTCATGAGCTGGTTGCTTCCCTGTGGCCAGCTGGTTCCATTGGCAATGACCAGCCTGCTGTCGTAGGGCTGCTGGTGTGAGGGCTGCAGAGCAGACACCGGGCTGCTGTCCTCTCCTCCGCTGCTAGAGCTGTGGTCCTTGCTTCCCAAGGAGCTCTCGGAGTCTGAGGAGCTGCTCCCACTGCTGCTGCTCATCTGCTCAATAATGTCAGCTTCAACCCTCAGCTCTCTTTTTATGTCATCCAGCTGAGGTTCAGGTGAAGGGTTATCTTTCAAGGGCGAAGTTTTGGATCCAACTGGAGGCTTCGTTAGAGCTCTGAATGGTATAGGTGGTGGGGGCGGTTGGGGGCTGTGATGGCTGTGGGGGACGAGTGGGCTGCTGTTCCATTCGGGCTTGGATTTTACTGCTCCCCTCAGCCCTTGTTTTCTTGACCTGAATGCTGCTACTGAGCTTTTCCAGCACATATTCTCCAGTGTCATTGGTAATAATAAGTACACAGTCTTTCTGATAAGGCCATTTGTTCCCCTTGAACACAATCATTGGTGGTGTGGATCCAGGGATATGTGGCAGTGTAATTGTGACTTCATTTCCTTTGCCAACATGAAGCTCTTCTTCACAGGAGGTATCTATAGATGCGGGCTTAAAATCATAGTGAAGGGTGTGGAAGGAGGGTCGCGGTCGCTTCGAAGCTCTGCCTGAGCCGCAGGCACTGTTCCTCGCGGTCCAGCAGCGGGCTCGTGGTCCGGTTCATGGCCCCGCACAGGCCTTGCGACCCGACCCTCATTTAGGAACTTTAAAGTTAAAAATTATATTTAACCTAGGATTTTAATTGTTTTAGTTAGGAGGTTGTTCAGAAATTTAAATCCATACAATGACAAAAGAGGAAATTCTGATGGCCCTTTTTAATGTTATAAAGAAAGATCCTAACATGATAGTCTAAGTATCTATTGACTGAGAGAAATACATACCGAAAGTATCATTTAAATTTAGATAATTTGTATATTTACTTATTTCAACAGCATCTACATATTGTTGAAAACATCTTCACTTAGATTTACTTATTTAAATAGTCAACAAATACTTATTGAACATTGACAATGTCCTGTTAAATAAGATTAATGACTTCATGGAGTTTACATTATAGTGAAGGAGAGAAGTAATAAGCAAAAAATAAGATAATCTTGCCCTGGCCGGTTTGGCTCAGCGGTTAGAGCGTCTGCCGGCAGACCAAAGAGTCGCGGGTTGGACTCCGGTCAAGGGCACTGCCGTTCGTCCAGGCCCTGGTCTGGGTTATGCGGGACGCAACTAGTCGATGTGTTTCTCTCATATTGATATGCCCCCTCTCCACCCTCCCACTCTGTCTGAAAATAATGGAAAAATAAGGATAAAAAAAGAGATAATCTCAGAGAATGGCTCTAAAGAAATAAAACAAGGTAATACGATAGGAACTAGGAGAAGACATTACTTAAGATGGATGTTCAGGGAAGTTCTCTCTAGGGAGGTGACCTTTAACTTGAGACCTGAGTGACAAGGAACCAGACAAATTATCATCTGCCTGCAGTAAAGGTGTGGTAAACATATATGTGAATATAAGTGCTGTACTGTCCCTGGTTTGGGAACTCCTGTCATAAGGGAAAGATTCTGAGGTCAGTACTGGCGTCAAACTTAGCCTTAGCTTGCTCTGTCCAGGCCATGTGAGCCTGAGATATTCCTTTCCTGGCTCTAACCCATAAGGCTTCAGTTTTCTGTCAATAAAACAAGGTCAAAAGCCTAGATTCTAGGGTACTGCTAGAGTTAATTGATGCCTGTAACAGTCTTTAAGATATTTAATTGAAAGACTCAGGGCTGTATGGATGGTTATTAGAGCCTCCCAAACCCCAGGGAAAATCCTATCAGTAACTTAGGCCCTCTCCTCTCCAGTCTGTAGCTGTTGGACAATGGTTCTCAAACGTTTTGTGGACACTAGAATCAAAGGTTGTTATATGGCCCTGGCCGGTGTGGCTAAGTGGTTAGAGCATTGGCCTTCGCACTGAAGGGTCACGGGTTCAATTTCTGGTCAAGGGCACATACCTGGGTTGGAGGTCTGATTCCAGGTTCTGGTCAGAGCATGTGCAGAAGGCAACCAATCACTCTCTCACATAGATGTTTCCCTCTCTCTCTCTCTTCCCCTCCTTTCCTCCCCTCCACTCTCTTTAAAAATCAGTGGAAAAAAAATATCCTTGGGTGAGGATTAACAACAGCAACAACAACAACAAAAAGGTTGTTATAATATGAATTTTTGCATTGGCTAGTTTGGCTCAGCAGTCAGAGTGTCAGCCCATGGACCAGTTCCAATCAAGGGCATGTTCCTCCGTTGCAGTTCAATGCCTGGCTCTGGTTGGGGTCCTCCGGAAGACAGCCAATCGATGTGTGTCTTTTTCACATCAATGTTTCTCTCTCTCTCCCTCCCTCCCACTCTATTCTATTTGAAAATCAATGGAAAAATATACCCGGGTGAGGATTAAAAAAAAAAAGAATTCTTAGGCTCTTTGAGATTCTGGGTTCTTGTCTTCTTAGTTCTGTGTTCTTCTGTCCCCTTTTCCAGTGCCTCATGTTTTCCAGCACTCTAGATTTTTGTCTTTGCAAAAGGACCTGAGTGTGCACTTGTACATATATACTATGGTCAAAGACATGTTTGATCATTTTTCCCAAGAGCAATCCAAAGCAGAGATTGGAGGAGGCAGGAATGTGCCTATATCTTTTCAAATGTAGACAGCTGTTAGGAGGAGGGTTTGGGGGAAACTTAAGAATAAAAGGAGAAATTGCTGACTAGTGCAAAATTGGAGAAGGTGAATACATGGAAAGTAATCCTGGTTTGAAGGCCAGTTTACTGCTCCTTACCTCTCTTCCTGGTGCTGAATCCCTCTCATAGCAGCTGTCCAAGGCTTGAACAAATGATTGATTGATTGAGTCACTGATTCATTCATTCAACAAATACATATTAAATATCTATTATATGCCAGGCAGTATTCTATGTGGAGGAATTCAGTGTCAAATAAGACAAGATTTCTGCTCTCCTGAGTTTCCATTCTAGTAGGGGAGACAGAAAATGAATAAATATAACAATATATATACAAGATAATTTCAGACAGTGATGTGATATAATAATAATATAGTATAATAATATAGGCTAATGTGATAAAGAGTAAGGGTTTGGTGGGTAACTACTTTATATTAGGGTTAATGAGGACTTCTCTGAAAAGATAACACTTAAGCAGAGACCTGTATGACAAAAAGAAGTTAGTCTTAGGAATAAGGGGGAGAAAGTGAAGTGGAAGCATTTTTGTAAAGGGAATATCAGTTCAAAGTCTCTAGGGAGGAAGGATTTCACAATGTTTGAGAAATTGAGAGAAGGCCCATTTAGCTAGAGTGGAGGAGTGAGAGAGAGAACATTGCAAGATGAGGTTGGAGAGGATGCGGATTAGGGTTGTAGGCTACCATAATGGGTACCTTGGAAGAGGCAGTGTGGGTGAGGCCTTGTCCCTTGGGGTTAGAACAGTAGAGGCCAACCCAGAATAGTCAAAACAATCTTGAAAGTGAAGAACCAGTTTGGAGGATCCACAGTTTCTTATTTCAAAGCTATAGTAATCAAGACAGTGTGGTAATGGCATAAGGAAAGACATATAGAATTGACAGTCCAGAAACAAATCCTTACACATTTGGTCAATTAATTTTTGATGAGAGTACCAAGACAATTAAATGGTGAAAGAATAGTCTTTTCAACAAATGGTGTTAGGAAAACTGGATATCTACAAGCAAAAGAATGAAGTTGGACCCCTACCTCATATACAAAAATTAACTCAAAATGGATTAAAACCATAAATGTAAGGGCTAAACCCTGTCTTCTTGGCAGAAAACATAGGTATAAGTCTTCATGACCTTGGATTTAGCATGGTTTCTTAGATAATACCAAAAGCACAAGCAACAAAATAAAAAAATTGGACATCATCAAAATTTGAAATTTCTGTGCTCTAAATGACACTATCTAGAAAATGAAATACAACACACATAAAGGGAGAAAATACTTACAGTCATATATCTGATCTTTTTATCTAGAATATATAAAGAGCACTTACAACTCAATAAAAAGGCAAATAACCCAATTTTAAAATGGGCAAGGTATCTAAATAGACATTACCCTGAAAAAATTATATATATATATATCTCCAGTGAGCACATGAAGAGATGCTCAACATCATTAGCCATCAGGGGAACACAAATGAAAACCACAATGAGATACCATTCACACCCACCAGGATAGCTATAAATAGTACGTAATGGTGAGGATGTGGAAAATTGGAACTGTCATACATCACTGGTGGAAATACAAAATGATGCAGCAGCCCTGGAAAATAGTCTTCCTCAAAAAGTTAAACACAGAATTACCATTTGATCCAGTAATTCCACTCCTAGGTACATGCCCAAAAGAACTGAAAGCAGGAACTCAAACTGGTACTTGTTTACCAATGTTCATAGAGGCATTAATCATGACAGTCAAAAGGTGGAAGCAATCCAAATGACCCAACAATCCAAACTTATGCATAAACAACATGTATTATATCCATACAGTGAAATATTATTCAGCCATAAAATGGAATTAAGGACTGGTTCATGCTACAATATGGATGAACCTGAAAACATCATTCTAAGCAAAAGAAGCTAGTCACAAAGGACCACATATTATATTATTTCATTTATATGAAATATCCAGAATAGACAAATCTATAACGACAAAATAGACTAGTGGTTGCCTAGTTCTGAGGACCTGTGGGATTGAGAGATAATAGCTAAAGGGTAAAGGATTTTTTTTAGGAGTGATGAAAATGTTCTAAAACAGATGCGATAATTGTACCACTCTGAATATAACAAAAGCCATTGAATTGTATACTTTGGTTGATTTGTGTGGTATGTGAATTATATTTCATTAAAACTGTTTAAACTATTTTTTAAAAGGTAGGGGGTAGAGCCTGTTATCTAATTAGCAGGGCACGACAAAGAGGTTGAAAATCTCTAGGGCCCCCAAGACCAAAGGAATTACCACTGCTGGGCAAGAACTGGGGAATTCTTTTATACCAACTCCAGGAGCCTACTAGCTAAGTGAACCCAAGGGAAGAACCATGGCCTTGGGAGGTTTCTCCAGGTTGTTTTCAGAAACCTGTGTTTGTTCATGTCCTACAAATATATCCATGTCCAAAGAGGATAATGTGTAGTGATACAGACTAGAGTTCTGTTCCATCTCTTGGTCCTCTGCTCTTTTCAATGATAATACATTCATTTCAGAGTCTTAGCTCCAGTATGGACATATTTCTTGTTTATTAATAACTGTAGGCTCATAGAGCTAGAGATTACCTCATTTGTAAGATGCAGAAACTAAGGGTACAGAGGAGAGTTACCTGCTCAAACACACAGCCAGCAAGTGGCATAGAGGGAACTCAAATAATTTCTGTAGTGACTATATCCCTAATGAATCCATAATAGCCTAAAGAAAGACAGGGCTCAGGCCATGGGGAGAGGATGGATGGTAGGAGGCAAAGGGAGAGGGTAGGTGGAGGTGGAAGTAGAAGGGGAGGTATGTGGTAAAGGACTTACATTTTTTTCTCTTTAAGCTTGATTTCTTTCCATGTTGGCCTTTTCTAGTTAACCATGTGGTTCTGTGGCCTAGAAGAATTGTTGGTTCTTAAAGGTCACTGAAGGGTTTGATTCATTTTAAGAAATGGGCCAGAGCAGGAGGAAGGGAATATAAGTATTGCTGTTTTAGGGGATGGCCCTGGCTCCTCTGTGGGAGTGGACCTGCGGTGGCCCCTGACAACTTGTCCTTACCATCTAACTTCAGGGTTTCTAAATGAACTCCTTAATGGTTGGGAAGTTCCCTCACTCTCACCTGCCCTTTCCAAGTCTCTCTCTTCACCCTGCACGCCACTGCCCTCAAGTCTTGTCTGGAGACTTAGAGAAGGAGAATGAGGGAAAGGAGTGTCTTTTCCCTTTCATAGATTCACCAGAGACACCCAGAGCACAGTTCAGAACTTTTGCTCCCAAGCTTTGACTGCTGGGCTAAAGATGAGAATTGGCTGAGTGTAGTTTCCATAGGTCATCTCCTCCATTCATCTGCCTCCATTGGAACTGCTATACAGTACTGCAATAGTTCTGAAACTTTTTGGTCTTAGAACCCCTTTACATTCTTAAATATTATTAAAGACCTGAAGAGCTTTTATTTATTATTTAAGAATTAAAGAGCTCTGGTTTATATAAGTAGGCTTTATCTATTGATATTTACTGTATCATAAATTAAAACTGAGGAATTTGAGTCCAGCCGGTGTGGGTCAGTGGTTGAGCATTGACCCATGCACCAAGAGGTCGCCAATTCGATTCCCGGTCAGGACACATGCCCAGGTGATGGGCCAAATCCCCAGTGGGGGCATGCAGGAGGTGGCCAATTGGTGTTCTCTCTCATCGATGTTTCTATCTCTCTCCCTCTCCCTTCTTTTCGCTCCAAAATCAATAAAGGAAAAAACAAAAACAAAAACTGAGGAATTTGAAACAATCTGTAAGTTCATTTCATATGAAAATAAGTAACATATTTTTGTGAAAAATGTATTTTTCAAAACAAAAAAATTAATGAGAAGAATGAAATTTTTAATGCCTGGCTTAATAAAAGACAGATGGATTCTTATATCTGCTTCAGTAGTTGGTCAACTGTAATATAGTGTTTGAGTTTAAGAATAAGAAGAAAATCTGGACTCATACAAATATGTAGTTGGAAAAGGAAGGAAAATGTTAATGGCTTTTTCAGATAATGATGGTTATTCCCTTTAATACCACACCAAAATTAAACAACTATTAGTTTTGTAAAGGTTGAAACCATACTATAAACTTTTCATATTCTGTTACATTAAAATACATTGGTCTATCTTTGGATGATTCTTTTATTCATGCATGGTTTTGTAACATCATGCATTGGTCATTTGGGAAACCTTGGTTCACTGAGCTATGAAGATCTTACAAATACTGACATCTCTCATTATATAATATAAAAACACATTTGTTAATAACATTACCTACCTCATCAGAAAAATCTTTACATTTTGGGAAACTGTCAACCAATGGCAGTGAGTACAAATTTCCAAAATCCTCATTTTTGTCCCAAAGCTTAAATTTTATCTTTGGAAACAAATACTGTCCTCTATTTTCCTTCAAGTGGCAGGCTCCAGAAACGGTCTGCCAAATACACAAGTCTGACTTACCAAAATTCATGTTAGTCATGCTTTCAAGTAAAAATGGTGTTCTATGAAAAATGGTTAGTTCAACTTGCAACTGGAATTGTTTCATGTGTTTTTTTGAGACAATCAATCAATGTACTTGAGACAATCAATGTACTTGAAACAACCAATGTAGAGCGGAAGTACTCTATGTATACTTTCTATTTCCTCACAATTGAATTTTAAAATACATGTACTCTAGGGTCGAATTTTAATAAAATTAATTTTTCCTGCTTCATTAAGGACATCCTGAGTGAAACTGGCTTTTTCCCCCTTTGAGTGCTCAGTGGAGAAGACTACATTAACTACTATACCTAATACCATTGCCTAGGACACCAGCAATTTTTACCCTCATTGCTTTTGTACTATTAGTGCAAAAGTCAGCACAGTGAAAAGTAATATCCTAGAATTATAATGAAAACAGTTTTGATTTCATGGACTCCCTAAAAAAGCCTTGGGGCCTCCAGGAACCTATAGATCATACTTTGAGAAGTCTGGCAATATACATGTGTGTGTGTATGTGTATATGTTGAAATATATGTAAAATATTTTCCCCCTAAGTTCACATTTCTGTGAGTTAAATATAATTCCCTAGATCTGATCTGAAAAAATTCCAATGCCAGGGTTTAAGAGGGCCCTTTTGGTGAAAAATTTCAGGGCAGAGTCCTGACCACAATTTTTCTTATAGCTTCTGTGATCTTGTCCAGATTCATGTCTCAACTAGACTCTCTATAGGTGTTCTTTTGGGGCCATGACAGATACCATGCCACTTCCTTGGGGAAGAACATCTGGGAGATGGCACTGTTACCTGCCCTGCAGGTGAACGCCATGCTGCGTCTCCTGATTTATGGGCCTGCCTTGATGAGCAAGGGGTGTGGTAAACTAAGTTGAGTTCAAACACCCCACAAGAGTCTCCAAGATCAGCCTTCAGAGTGACTCAGTTCTCACTTATAAACCAAAATTGCTTCCTGAGTTGGAATCCTGGGCTTGCTCTCTCTTCACATTGGTAAGCAATGATGTACTTCTGATTCTAATAGGAACTATCAGAGGGTAATGGATGGGGTCATGTAGGTCACCTCAGAGATTTTCCTGAGAGATATTGACCCTAATGCCCAATCCTCTAGTTCTTCCTTTATTAAAAAGGGGAGTGTGAAGACTCCATAACTCCTCAAGGGTCCTGATTCACTACATGCCAGACCACCATGACCTGGAAAATAAGCTGATTCTTGCTGTGGGGGTTGTTGTCTAACTGTTCTCTCACCAGGAAAGTGCTCATACCATGAGATTCCAAACTTTTGCCAGTCCTGAGACCTAAAGTCTGTGGCATAATGCTATGGTACTGGCCAAGGAGAGCTTCTTCAGAAGGTGGGTGTGGCTGTCCAAGTCACAGGGTACAAGAGGATATAAGAAACAGGATGTTTGGAGTGGTTAGCCTCAAGTCTCCCAAGTGGGAGACAGGAGGTGGGAAATTCATTGTGATGTATACGGTAAGCTTCTGAGTTTCTCCAAAGGATCTATTGATTGCAGGTTCTTAGAATCCTATTCTTATCAAAGAGCTTATATAACTATGGACCAGGGCATCTGGGCTGAACCCTTATACACTTGCTGGTACTTATTCTTCAGTGTGATTCTTGGCCTTCCCTTTTATTTAGTACTGAGAGATAGAGGGAAGCTTACAGAAGTGCTGCTAGTACTCATATTTTCAGTATGCATCTTTCAGTGGAGGCAATACCCAAAATATATTCACCAAGGATTCACCTGGGGGAGACGTGGCTTAACCTTCATTGCTAACCACATGACCTTTCTGCAGAGAGATGCTTCCTTTTGCGAAAAGCAAAGCTACAACTTGACATGTTAAAAAAAATTTTTTCCCAATTACAGTAGATATTAATCTGTATTCCTGTTTAGTATATTTCTCTTGAGGGTTTCTGGCTGATTTACCTTGTAAAGTTCTATTGGATAAGTTCTCATTGCTGTCTGAAACCAACACATAGGGTGAACCCATCATCATCTTCTTCACCTGAAAAAATATTGTTCCTGCTTAATTTTCCTAACACTGCCAATAAATATCCCATTTGATAAACTCCGACTTTAAACCTGTAGTGATTTTTTTCTTACAAACTTAAAAAAATTTTTTTTTGATCACCAGAGTAATATACACATTACTTATAGAAGAACTGAAAACACAAATATATAATATAAATAAAACTCACCTGTTATACTACCATCCATAGATAATCTGTGTCCATTGTATGTCATTTTTTGTTGTTGTTGTTAATCCTCACTCAAAGATATTTTTTTCCCGTTGACTTTTAGAAAGAGTGAAAGGAAGGGAGGGAGGGGGGCAGAGAGGGAGAGAGAGAGAAACATTGATGCAAGAGAGACACATCAATTAGTTGCCTCCCACATAGGCCCTGACCTGGGCTGGGTATTGAACCTGCAACCCAGGTACGTGCCCTTGACAGGGAATTGAACCCAAGACTCTTTGATTCGGGGGCCAACAGTAATCACTGAGCCACACTGGTCAGGGCTGGTGTATGTCACTTTGACATATGGGAATATTCTATACCTTTTGTTTTGTAATTTTATTTCACTTAAACATTTTAATAACATTTTATATGTGAACTTCATTTTTAATGACTATAGTAGACTCAAATTGTATACCACAATTGAGTTAACAATTTTCCTGTTAGATATTTAGGTTGTATTAATTTTTTCCTATATAATATTTTGTGCCCATGTTTGATTAACTTTTAAAAAAATTCAGTAATTTTATAAACATATTCACTAAAGGATGATGCATCTATGATTATTAGTTTGAAATTAGTTGAAAATTCATGATGAAAGTTATAGAAATATTACACATTAGGAAAGTATCCTTTTCCTATTTCAAGGAAAGAAACTAATTATTTCTTATCAATGATTAACTTTTAAAGATAAATTCCTAGAAGTCCAAAGGAATGGACATTTTAAAAAATAAGCTTATAAAAAAGTAGATCTTAAACATTCTCATTGCAAGAAAAAAACTATGTGAGAAGAGGTATATTAACTAAACTTATTGTGGTAATCATTTTGCAATATATACATATATGAAATCATTTAAAATTGTATACTTTAAACTAGTACAATGTTAAATGTCAATTATATATCAATAAAACTGGAATAAATAAAAAATTTTAATTAAAAATGAACATTTGAAATTTTAGAAAATTTTAGATTTAAAAAGAAAAACTGTGATGAGAGTACAGAGTTCCCATACCCAGTTTGCTCTATTATCAACATATTACATTAGAATAGTTCATTTGTCATAATTAATGAACCAACAATGATACATTATTATTAGCTAATTGATATGTTATTATTAACTAAGAGCCATACTTGATTCATATTTCCTTCGGTTTACCTCATGTCCTTTTTCTGTTTCAGGATACCACATTACATTTAGTCATCATGTCTCCTTAGGCTCCTCTTGACTGTGACAGTTTCTTATACTTTTCTTGCACACAATATCAAGCGTACATACAGTCAACATGACTTATCACTGTTGTTGATCACCTGGCTGAGGTAGTGTTTGTCAAGTTTCTCCACTATAAAATTGTTTCACCCCAACTTCCACACTGTACTTTTTGGAAGAATGTCGCTTTGCACAGCCCACATTTAGGAGAGGGGACTTAATGCTTCACCTCCTTAAGGGCAGGCTATCTACATAAATTTGTAATTCTTCTGAATGGAAGATTTTATCTATTCTCCCGATTTATTTATTCAATTATTTATTTATTTATTTATTTATCCTCACCCGAGGACATTTTTGCATTTATCTTCAGATAGAGTGGGAGGGAGAGAGGGAGGAAGAGAGAGAAACATTGATGTGAGAGAGACACATTGAGTGGTTGCCACCCACATGATCCCAACTGGGGCCGGGGACAAACTGCAACCGAGGTACATGCCCTTAGCGGGAACTGAACCCAGGACTCTTGGTCCACAGGCTGACGCTCCAACCGCTGCGCCAAACCGGCCAGGGCTCAATCATTTATTTATATCCATATGGACTCATGAATATTTACTTTGGGTTATAATCCAATACTATTTATTTGCTCAAATGTTTCCGCTTTGGCCACTGGGGGCTCTTAGTTAGCTCTGTATCTCTGTGCTATACTGTACCTTCAATAATGTGTGCATGTGTGTGTTTAGCACCTTCCTACTTTCTGGCATTATAACATGCCCAGGCTCAGCTTACATATTTCCTGCCCCATCTTAGAATCAGCCATTTCTCCAAAGAGACATGGTTCCTTTTATTGAAGAATGATATTAAAAACCAAGATCTGGGTGCAAGGTGTGCAGGTTTCTACTGGAGTGTCCTTGTTTCTAGATCTGCTCAGCTGACAGAGCAAGGAAAAATATATGTGTATACTATCTGTGTATATACACAAAGCTATACATGTTTTTACATGTATCCACTTGTAACTATATTAAACTTAATATGAGTTCATCTTAATGCCTCCAACTCTAATCCATTACCACATGAATCATGCTAGTCTCTTCTCCTTGCTTATCAGTAATCTCCTTCTTCAATGGTGAGAAACCAAGCCACCACCATTGGCCAGCCATTTACATAATTGTTCAATTCCAGTACACATACCTAGTGGTTTCTGGACTGTTAATGCATATTCCCATGGGAAACAACTTGATCAACTACAGTACAGTTCTTATGTGCTGTTCCTTTTGCATTTGGTCTTAGAGTGACCACTCATTTCCAAGTTACGTAGGGCAGTACCTTTTTCCTTTACTCCCTTCAATGAAATTGTTTCACACATTTTATAATACAATTATTTTGTTGTAGTCTGCATTCCATTCTGAAATTCCCTAACCTACTAAATGACTTAAAAATTTTTTTCATACATTAAATTTCACTCTGTACCATAAGGTTCTATGGGTTTTGACAAATACATAGTATCATGTATTCACTATTACTGTATCATACAAAATACAATATCATATAGAATTTTATCACCCTAAAAAAAAGCCCGTGCTTCACCTTACCTCACCCCACCCCAACCCCTTACCCCACCCCAAACCCTGGCAGTCATTGATCTGTTTAATCAACTCCATGGTTTTGCCTTTTTCAGAACGTCATATAAATAGAACCATACAATATACAGCCTTTTCAGACTGATCTTTTCCACTTAGCAATATGTATTTAAAATTCATCTATGTCACAACAGCATGAAAGTTATCAAAGGGGAACGGGTGGGAGGAGGATGAAGAGGGCAAAGGGGGTCAAATATATGATAACAAAGGGAGACTAGACTACAGGTGGTAAGCACACAATGCAATATACAGATGATGTATCATACAATTATACACTTGAAACATAGTGTTATTAACCAATTTTACCCCAATACATTTAACTTAAAAATTAAATTCATCTATGTCTTTGTATGGCTTGATAATTCATTCCTTTTAATTACTGAATAGTATTCCATTGTATGGCTGTAACACAATTTGTTTATCCATTCACTTACTGAAGAACGTCTTAGTTGCTTCCAGGTTTTGGTGATTAAGAATACAGCTGCTATAGCCCTGGTCAGTTTGGCTCAGCGGTTAGAGTGTTGGCTTGAGTCGTGGGTTTAATTCCGGTCAAGGGCATATACCTCGGTTGTGGTTTGTCCCGGGCCCTGGTAGAGGTTGTGCGGGAGGCAACCAGTTGATGTGTCTCTCTCACATCGATGTTTCTCTCTCTCTCCCTCTCTCCCCCTCTCTCCTTCCCTCCAACTCTATCTGAACAAAAATGGAAAAATATCCTCGGGTGAGGATTAAAAAACAAAGGGAAGAATAGAGCTGCTATAAACATTCACATGCATAGTTTCATGTGGATATAAGTTTTCAAATCAGTGGGTAAATACCTAGGAGTGCAATTATGGATTGTATAGTAAGACTATATTTAGTTTTGTAAGAAATTTTCAAACTCTATTCCAAAGTGGCTGCACCATTTTGCATTGTCACCAGCAATGAGAGAATTCCTGTTGCTTTGCATCCTTGCCAGCAATTGGCATTATCATTTATTTGGATTTTAGCCATTCTAATAGGTGGAAATAAAATTTTAAAGAAAGGATCTTGATATACAAAGCTACATTTCTCTTCAGAAAGTTTGTATTGATTTCTCTGGAGCAACTTTTGTTCTTATACTTTGTTCCCCACATTTAATCAGGCACCAAGTCATGCTGATTCTTTATGCTTGCTGACAGTTCCTTTTTCTGCATTCTAATAGTCACTGTTCTAATCCAGGCCTTCATTACCTCACACCTGGGACTAAGCGCAGTAGTAAGACTACTTGTTTCCTAGACTCCAGTGTCTCCTTGTTCCAACCCAACTCACACAATGCAGCCAAAACAACAAAAAATTGTAATATTATTTTAACAATTTTTATCTTGGTAACTTTGCCTTTCAAGATCTATGGTGGGTGGCCCACTGAACCAAACTGAAAGCCTTCAGTCCAGTATTCAACATTTATGTAATTAAAAGTCTCTTTAATCCCATTTCCAATTTCTCTGCACTAACCAAGTCAGTCTTTTTACCATCCTGACACAGAATTTGAAGACTTTCTATTCTTTGTCATCATTCCTAACATTCCTTTCCCTTTGGAATGCTTTATCTCTTCTATTTCCCTCAGTCAGTGTCCTAGCTCAAAATGATCAGAATCAAAGTTTTTTCCTAAACAAACTCCCTTCATTTTGACTTCTCTTTTAGTTTCCATTTACTCAATACTTTAAAATAGTTATATTGTCTTGAATTAGATTTTCTGTTGTTTAAGGCTGTTCTCTAGTATTCCATGTGCATTCTTCTATCTAATCATCAGTCAATAAGTACATTCATCAATGTAACTGAAAAGAAATACATGAACTATTCTGATTCTTTTACATTTTCTCTAAAGCTCTTGGCACAGTGCCATGCACATAGGGCAGGAATTGAATAAATGCTGCTTGAATGAACATATTAAAAAATTGGAAAACTGGACTTCCAGTCAAGATGGTGGCATAGGTAAATGCTGTACTGGAATCCTCCCATGACCACATCAAAATTACAACTAAACTACAGAACAACCATCATTCAGAACCATCTGAAATCTAGCTGAATGGAAGTCCTACAACTAGGGATTTAAAGAAGAAGCCACGTGGTTAAAAATCGGGAGGGATATCTCAGCTGCGGAGGTCCCCCCTGAGGAGTAAAGTGTCCCAGTCCCACACCAGGCCCCGCAGTCCAGAGTTCCAGTGCCAGGAAGAGAAGTCCCCATAACTTCTGGCTGTAAAAACCAGTGGGGATTGTGTTTGAGTGAGAAGGGCTGCTGGACTCCTAGGCAGTTCCTCTTAAAGAGTCCCCACACGGACTTACTTGGACTCACTCCCTCTGAGCTCCAGTGCTGGGGCAGTAGCTCGAAAGGAACCAGGGACACATGGGGTTGGAACTGAATTGTCCAACATCAGGGAGAGGGCTAGGGGGCAGCTTTCTGCCAGACAAAAATGCTGGCAGAGGCCACTGTTCCTTTTCTGAGACCTCCCACACAGAGCCAGCAGTTGGGTACCATATCTGAGTCTTCATCAACTTGGCTCACACTGTTTGCCCTGACCCGGTGATTCCCTGAGACCCCACCCCACTCAACTTGCAGGCCTACCCAAGCCATTTCCAGTAGCTTTTCCATAAACTGGCCTCTCTTGCTTCATATTTCAGACTTCCCTAAAATATTTCAAACAAGCAGCATCTGGTCTCTGCGTACACCATATCCCTTACTAAATGGCCCCAGGCTTGGTACTAGCAGCAGCCGGCCTTGCTTCACAGCTTGGCCTCTCCTGGGCAACTCCAAGCCCAGCACAAATAGCAGCCATCTGAAGATTGCTCTGTAGCTCATGCCAGGTGGCCCCAGGCAGGGCACAGTCAGTGGCTGCTGACCTTGTACCTCCCAAGAGGCCCCAGAGCCAGTGTACCAGGTGGACAGCTTCAGACCACCCCAGATTACAACCTTACTACCTCCACAAGCAACACACTCAAGGGGCAGACTCAGTGAACACCAAAGTAAGTCCTGAAGCAAGTCCTGCTCTGTAGGGCCAAATCCTGTATAGTAGCTCCTTTGCTGTAGTTGCAGCTGATCGGCCCGGGTGGGGGGGGGGGGGAGGGGGGGCGGGGAGTGTAGGTCAATCCCTCTCAGTGATGCCAACAGCAATCAAGGACAGTGCACACAGCCCACACAGGGGTGCACCTGAAGCACCTAGCTCAGGTGACTGGGGAGGCTGTGCCACTAGGCCCCACAGGACACCTACTACACAAGGCCAGTCTACTAAGTCTGGGAAATGTATCAGTTCTACCTAATACATAGAAACAAACATAGGGATGCAGCAAAAAAAAAAAAAAAAGAGAGAGAGAGAGAGACAAAGAAACAGGTCCCAAATGAAAGAACAGGAGAAATCACACATAAAAAAAACTAACTGAAATCAAACAATCACATACAGAGCAATGATTATAAGGATGCTCAAGGAACTTAGTGAGAACTTCAACATCATGAAAAAGGACATAGAAACCATAAAAAAGAACCAGTCAGAAATGAAGGATACACTAACTGAAATGAAGAATAATTTACAGAGAATCAACAGTAGAGTAGAGGATGCTGAGAATCAAATCAGAAATTTGGAATATAAGGAAGCAAAAAACACCCAATGAGACCAGGAAGAAAAAATAGTAAAAAGAAAAAAATGAAGAGTCCAGCAGGTGTGGCTCAGTGGTTGAGCATCAACCCATGCACCAAGAGGTCACCGGTTTGATTCCCGGTCTGAACACGTGCCCGGGTTGTGGGCCCAATCCTGAGTGGGAGGCATGCAGGAGGCAGCCAATCAATGTTTTCTCTCATCAATGTTTCTATCTCTCCCTCTCACTTCCTCTCTCTCTAAAATCAATAAAGGAAAAAAAAATTAAGTTTAAAAAAAAAAAAAGATAAAATGAAGATAGTGTAAGGAGCCTCGAGGACAAATTCAAGTGTACCAACACTCGCATCATGGGGATGCCGGAAGGAGAAGAGAGAGAGCAAGAAATTGAAGAACTCTGTGAAAAAAAAATGACAGAAAACTTCCCTAACCTGGTGAAGGAAATAGACATACAAGTCCAAGAAGTGCAGAGTCCCAAACAAGATGAACCCAAAAAAGGCCCACACCAACACACATCATAATTAAAATGCAAAAGGTTAAAGACAAAGAGAGAATCTTAAAAGCAGCAAGTAAACAGCAGTTACCTACAAGGGAGCTCCCAAAAGACTATTAGCTGATCTCTCAACAGAAACTTTGCCAGAAGGGAGTGGCAAGAAATATTCAAAGTGATAAAAAGCAAGGACCTACAACCAAGATTACTCTACTCAGCAAAGCTATCATTTAAAAATCAAAGGACATATAAAGAGCTTCCCAGACAAGAAAAAGCTAAAGGAGTTCATCACCTCCGAACCAGTGTTACATGAAATGTTAAAGGGTCTTCTTTAAGAGGAAGAAGAAAAAAGATAAAAAATATGAACAATAAAATGGCAATAAATACATATCTATCAACAACTGAATCTAAAAAACAGAATAAATGAACAAGCAGAACAGAAACAGACTCATAGATACAGAGAACATTTTGACAGTTGCCAGATGGGAGGAGGGTTAATGAAATGGGTGAAAAAGGTGAAGGGATTAATAAGTACAAATTGGTTGTTATAGAATAGTCATGGGGATGTAAGGTACAGCATAGAAAATATAGTCAACAATATTCTAATTACTATGTATGGTGTCAAATGGGTATGAGATTTATTGGGGGTGATCATTTAGTTGGTTATATAGTTTAATCACTGGGGTGTACATCTGAAACTAATATAATAGTGTATGTCAACTATAATTGAAAAATAAAAATTATTTTTAAAAGAAAATAATTGCAAAGCTTATTTGAAATATTTAAATTTTTATTACACAAACAGTATATGTTCACTGTGTAAAAACTAAAAATGTCTAGAAAATACGACTATTTAAAAGAGAAAAAAGATTTTATAAATCTCTGTACAATTCCATTACCCAGAGATAATTAGTATTAACATCTTGGTTTTATGTGTAACCTACTATACTTTTTCTATGCATGTATGTTATTTGACTTGCAGTGCTGACTATATTTTGTGATATGAAGTTATGTACCTTTAAAGTATACCTCTAAAGGTCAAATGGACAAACAAACTTCCTAGTTTTAAGAATGTCACACAGAGAAGTATATCAATCACCTAAAGTAGACTTGGTATTTCTGATTTCCAGCTTGGAGACACTCCCACCAAATCCACCTTCCTCTTAATAACCCCAATGCATATTCTCCTTGACATGCTGTCCTTTATCTAACAATTCAAGAATTAAGGAATCCTGATAGAGTTCCACAGAAGAGGGTGGATATTAATTGTTCCTTCCTGTTCCCTTTGTTGAAAACCTGAGTGATTTCCACCATAAGAGGTATTTATATACTCATTAATATGAAAAGTTTGAAAAAAAAAAAAAAAGCTATTACTGGGGCTAAAGGTATATAATGAAAAGGAGCAACATCATTTACTTGCCTCATTCTTGTTGGGCCCGCAGCAAGGATGGAACTTCTAGTGGGCAAATGAGCACTTTTTGTGTGTGTACATATATTTTTGCCCCTTTTCAAAAAGGGTAGGCTCAGTAACAGAATAAATTCTAGAAAACTATCTGAATAATATGCTATAATTTTCTTGGGCTTCATGGTGGGGGCAGTCTAGCTGCAGGCATAGCCTTAATTTTTAAAAAGATGCCCACTTCCTAGATGTTGCTGTAGAGCTTGCAGGTATATTCAACTATAGCTCTAATAAGTGGTAGCTTTCAGTCTAGTTGCAATTTTATGACTTTTCTTTTTTTTTTAAATCCTCACCCGAGGACATTTTTGCATGTATCTTCAGATAGAGCGGGAGGGCGAGAGGGAGGAAGAGAGACACATCTACTGGCCACCACCCACACGACCCCAACCGGGGCCGGGGACAAACTGCAACCGAGGTATGTGCCCTTAGCGGGAACCGAACCCGGAACTCTGGTCCACAGGCTGATGCTCCAACCACTGAGCCAAACCGGCCAGGGCCAATTTTATGACTTTTCAATTAAATTAATATGTGTCCAGCGCTTCCCGGAGGATAGAGAGTAGGTTAGAAATTTAGACATCTGTAGCATTGCTTTTTACTCCCTCCACAAAGGGAAAACAATGTAAATGTCCATCATTACAGAACTGGATAAATATATGGTACAATCAGTCAACAGAATACTATGCAGTAGAAAACAAGAATGACAGAACTCTTTATATGCTGATATGGAAAATTTATTCTCTAGAATAAATTAGGTGACAAAAAGCAAGATACAGAAGTGTATATAATATGCTGTATATAATGTGTTAAAAGGGGAAAAAATAAATTGACATGTACAGGATTCCTTATATATGTATAAAATCTCTAGAAGAATATTTAATAACCTAATAATATAGTTTGTTTGTGACAAGGGATCTGGGTGTTTAGTGGGAAATATAAAGGACTTCTTTCACTGTATTTTTTAAATTCTTCTTAAAATTGGAACCATGTGAAAATATTAACTGTTTAGATTTTTAAACATGAAATTACATGGTCAAAGAAACTAACAATATAGTTGGAGAAATGAGATGTTTTAAATTAAATGTTTCCAAGTGTTAAAAAAGGAGAAAGACAGCAAATTTGGTGGTAGTTAGGGATAACTTCACCTATACTGTTAATTAGCAAGTGTATAAGAAGGCTATAATGTTTGAAGTATTATATCAGATTACTTGATTGATGAAGTTCCTCTGTCATGGATGGTAAAATGAAATCAATGTGATATAGTGGGAAGAGCATGGGTTTTGAGATGAGGCAGAAATAAATTCAAATCCCAGCTAATCCATACAATGGCTTTATAAGCTTGGGTAAATTATTTACCTTTTTGGAGTTAAAATTTTCTCATCTATAAAATGGGTGAAGTCTTGATAGGGTTATTATAAAGGTTAAATGACATAACATCCAAGTGCAACACATTTATTGGTTTACTTAACTGCCATTCCTTATATAAATGGGCTGAACTGAGATGGACTGATATGCAGAAGTTAAATATCTTGAGGAAATGCAGATTGCAGTGAAAGACCTACCCGTAGCTAAAGTCCTGTATGTACAATTTAGTATGTCAGTTTCATATTTCTTATTAGGAATGAAGTCTTTTATTACCTCAGAAGTTTTAAAAATCCTTGGACTATACAGTGTCCCCCTTTTCCTTTTCCTTCCCTGTCTGAAAGATGGTCAGAAGAAAAAGAGTGTTTTTAAAAAAAAAATGTTTTCAGGAATTCATCTCTTTTTTTAAAAAAATAGGTTTTTAGTCCTGGCCGGTTTGGCTCATCGGTTAGAGCATCGGCCTGTGGACCAGAGAGTCCCGAGTTCAGTTCCCGCTAAGGGCACGTACCTCGGTTGCGGTTTGTCTCCAGCCCCAGTTGGGGTCGTGTGGATGGCAGCCACTCGATGTGTCTCTCTCACATTGATGTTTCTCTCTCTCTCTCCCTCCTACTCTATCTGAAGATAAATGCAAAACAAAAAAAAATGTCCTCGGTGAGGATAAAAAAAAAAAAAAAAGGTTTTTATTGATTTTAGAGAGAGAGGGAGAGGGCGGGAGGGAAGGAGAGAGAGAGAGAGATTGAGAAACATCGATGGAGAGAGAAACATCAATCAGGGGGATGGAACCCGAAACCTGGGCATGTGCCCTGACTAGGAATTGAACTGGTGACCTTTCCATGCAAGGGACCATGCTCAACCAACTGAGTCACACCCACCAGGGCAGAAGAGAGTGTTTTGAAACAAATTATAACTCTACCTTAATAAATATTCCCATTCATTTTCTATGGGAAAACATTTATTTTAACGCTCATTTCTAACAAAAATACTTTTAAGAAAGATTTTTCTCTTATTCAACATTTGAAAAAATCAGTATATTACCCTTTTTTATTAGTAAATATCATCTTAAGATACAACATATCAAAACTAAGGTTACCCACCAAATCACACTAATACTTATTGATATTTTACATTGAATACATTGAGTGTGATTTTATTTTTTATTATTTTTATTAATTTATTTTTGTTACAGATGTTTCTCCTTTTTCCCCCATTGATACCCTCCTCCCGATCTCCCACCCGCCCCGTCCCCAGCACTGTTGTCTATGTCCATTGGTTATACATACATGCATATAAGTTCTGTGGTTTATCTCTTCTCTCCCCACCTCCCCCCTCCTTCTGAGGTTTGTCAGTCTGTACCCTACTTCTATGTCTCTGGGTCTATTTTGAGTGTGATTTCATATATTCACCAATTAGTTTTCACATTTGTAAAACCACATGAATGTGATATATATAGAAATATTAAATCATTTTATTTTTTATTTAAAAAAATTTTTTTTCTTCATTTTAGAGTGAGAGGAAGGGAGAGGGAGAGACAGAAACATTGATGAGAGAGAACATGCATGAGAGAGAGAACATCTATTGGCCACCTCCTGCATGTCCTCTATTGGGGATTTGGCCCTCAACCTGGGCATGTGCCCTGACTGGGAATCGAACTGGCGACCTCTTGGTGCATGGGTTGACGCTTAACCACTGAGCCACACCGGCCGGGCAAATATTAAATCATTTCAAATACAGACCTTATATAGCAGTCACCAAATCTAGGAGATTGTAAGTTCCTAACTCACATCCTTATTGTCAAACTACTGACAGTAAGTGTCTTAGGTAGAGGTCCTGGAGAAAAAAAGATTATTGCTCAATTATATTTTCCTGGCTATCATCAGGGTTGGTTGCCAGGCATTGAGGAGAGGACTATTTTTTATATACTAAGAGAATATTTTTCTGTCTCAAATACACTGGGAAAAAATGTATATACCCAAATTTCCTCTGCCCTTGAGATTCATTACATTTGTTTAAAGAATTTAATGAGTTTGTTCAGGGAGTTGCATCAGAAATTATTTTTGTATTAGTGGTAGGAATGACAAGTAGTTCCTTTGTAATGTTGCACCAGTCAATACCTGTTTTTGCCTAAGGATGTATCCATACCAATTCTGGATAATCCAGCTTTGAAGTGGGATGGGCAGTGCTGGGTTTCTTTTGTTGGTGCTATTAGTTTGAGCTGTGACCTAGTCACACATGCCTTGAAAACTTAAACAGCACTGAGTATATGGGCTAATTAAGTACCACAAATTCTAACTACAGCCAGTGTGTACTTGGCATTTACATTAAAATAGTTTTCTAGAAAAGGTACAACAAGACTTATTTTTTTTTTCCATTTTCTGCAACTTATTATCTAGAAAGAACATTGACCTAACATGCTCTGCTCATAGGAAACATTGTCCTCTTTTTTTTGCATGTGAAATGCCAAAATAAGCAATTACCAAACCAAATACATTTTCAGGATCTTCAAAATGTTCTTTAAATAAACGTAAGGCAGAATCCATTTTAAGTCATTTCAAAAACTCATATTCTTTACAGAATTTTCAGATTCCAGTTCAAAGGAGGTGAAATATTAAATATTGCACAATCAAAGCAGACAAAGTCCTTTGTTAAAGTTGCAAAAGAGGAGACAATGCCAAATCGTTTGCTTTTGGCCAGCCTCTGTTGGCTAAAAATCATACGGACATTCTCTGGGTCAAAGGACATTTGCCATACAAACTTCACCAAGGGCCCTACTTGTGATCTTTGATCATAGGATTAGTTGGAGCATGAGCATTTTTTAAGCCCCTCATTATTGACAAAGGAAATAGAGATAACAGAGGTAGAGTTCCTTAGAGGAGACAAGACCCTCTTAGCAAGCCTTCCATTGCATCACAGAGATCTGACAAGAATCAGTTTGGTTGGCAGGACTCAGGGGTAGGTGGAGAACTGAAGAGTGACTAACAAAAATGAGTTTTTACTGTAAGCCTGGCACTTTTGCTAAGAGCCTTATGTTATTATCTAATTTATTCCTAACAGCAACCCAATGAGGGAGGTGTTAGTATGACCCGCATTTTACAGATGAACGAACTGAAAGTCACGGAGATTAAACAACAGACGCCCGGAGGTCACACAGCAAACAAGTGGCGGCACCAGAATTCGAAACTGCTCCAGAACATGCACTCTTTTTAACCACTGTGTTCAGGCCCCGGTCTGATTCCGCGCGCTGTGCGCGGCATTCCCCCGTCTTTCGTGGGACAGTTCCCAGTACTGAGGCTTGGCGCTGTCCAGCCCTCAGGCCCGCCGCCTTCCACAAGCCAGAGAACGCGGCCCCGCGGGGCCATCCCGCCCGCAGGTTGTAGAACTGCCGCGCCCAGCCACGTCCCGGCACGCTGACGGGCCGAGTCGCCTCCAGGCGGCCATCCCAAGCAGTCTTCATAGTTCCCCGAAATCCTCGCGCTGGGCTCTGCTCGGAAAGGCGGGTGGCGCGCAGCAGGACGGACCCTGTCCCTTGCCTCTCACAGCCCCCTACTCCGGCCCAAAGAGCCTCAGGCAGATAGTTGAGGCAGCTTCACCTGTCCCAGAGCGGGGACCGCTCTAGTGATTGACGTTCCGTTCCTCCAACCAGGGTCTGGAGGGAAGGTGGAGCCTAGTTGAGACTGATTGCTTCTTCCTCCAATCCAGGTGCAGCAAACCTCCGGTCGCAGTCTCCGCGCCTGGCGGAGAGCGACAGGTGGGAGCTGCGTTACCTCCGCGACTCTTGCATACTTGACGTAGAAGCTTCCCGAGCGCATCGTGAATTCTACTCCAAATCTCACCAGTTCTTGCAGGTCGTCACCTCAGCCGTCATTTTTATCAGAAGTGGAAATTCCCCAACCCTTTCCCGTCACCTCAGATGGGGGCGGGATGAATGGTACGCTTACTGACCAATTGTACCACGCGACGTCCTATGACACAGTGACCGACACTTTATGGCGCCAATGAAGTCTCCCACTGTCAGGGGTCACTATGACTGACCACAAGGCCAACTAATCCACTTTAAGGTCGTGACGCGATAGTCAGAGAATTTGACCAATAGACGTAGAAAAAGACCGGAAGTCAGCGCGCGGGGAATAGAAGGCGGGTGTTCGCAACCGCCTAGGCCTGCGCGGGTCAACGCAGCTTGGGGGCCCTGAGCCAGAGAGCGGCGCGTGACGAAGAGCCTGAGCGACGGGTTACCTTGGCCAATGATCTGCAGCCTCTTTGGAGCTGTAGCCAGTGGCGAGTGTAGGGGGCGGGAGACAGCAGGTTAGGCAGTGAGAAGTTAGTGGCGCTGCTGGGACGGGGGGGAAGGAGACGCTTCTTCCTTCTGCTGCTCCTCTCGTTCCCGGGATCAGCGGCGGCGGTGGCCGCGAGTGACTCTGCAGTGTCTCCGGCTCCGCGTGCGAACCATGCTGACCGACGGCGGAGGCGGCGGCACCTCCTTTGAGGAGGACTTGGACTCTGTGGCTCCGCGATCCGCCCCAGCCGGGGCCTCGGAGCCGCCTCCGCCGGGAGGGGTCGGGCTGGGGATCCGCACCGTGAGACTCTTTGGGGAGGCCGGGCCTGCGCCGGGAGCCGGTGGCGGCGGAAGCGGTGCGGGCGGAGGGGACGCGGCGCTGGATTTCAAGTTGGCGGCTGCTGTGCTGAGGTCCGGGGGTGGAGGTGGTGCCTCTGGCAGCGACGAGGACGAAGTGTCCGAGGTACAGTTCCAGGACCCCCCACCTCCCACATAGCGTGGGGGCAGGAAAACTCTGTGGGCCGGTACAGGGCGGGGGCCACCCTCCTGCTGCCCGGGCGGAGTCGTTCTCTGACAGCGATCAGCTCCAAGGCGGTAGTGGCAGCGGTGCGGGCCTAGTGCTCCCTCAGCTCACTCTTCAGCCCGCGGCTCGAGCCGGACCGGTTCCCGTCACCATCCATAGACCCACAATGGGGAGTCCTTTGGTCTCTGAGCTTCGCGCGGGAACAAGGACTCGCCAGGCTACCTCCCGCCCACCCCGCTTTGGAGATGGGTGGGGGGGGCGGGGTCTTGCCCGAGTCCCTGCCCTTGGTACTGAGAGCGAGACAGAGGGAGGGAGAGAGAGAGAGACCGACTGAGAGACAGAGAGGCAGAGCTAGCTAGCTCAAAGAGCATTTCCACTCTATGCCTCTCCCTAAAGTTGAGAGGTTGAACATTTATTTGCCTTATGCCTTACCTGTGCATTTAAGTCGGGTTCTTAATTCCCTTCTTTAGTTTGAGACAGGTGAGTATTGAGGAGCTTACCTGACTTTACCCTGAAAAATCACGTGAGTCTTGCACCTGGGACCTTTTGTGAAGTTGGGAAAAGGAAGTTCCTGTTCAACTACAGAGTAGCTGGATAGGTGAACTCTGGAGGTTTTTAGGCGTGGAGAAAGTGAGGCACCCTATGGACATCTTTTGAAGTGTGGGAAAGTAGTAATCAGGTCCTTCTTTTAAAAACTCTTATGTGTATACTGGGACTTTTTAGGTCTGAGCAACCTAGGATGGTAGGCATCGTCTTTTGGGCTGTAGGGAAAAAGGAAATATTTTATATATGTACCTTTCCTCTCGACTGTGGCTTGAATATAGTACTGTACTGTGATGACTATTGTTCTAAGTGCTCAGAGTATTCTATTTTGGTTCTAAGGTGCCTGGTTCATCCCTTATGACCAATTATTTTAACCTCTGATCTTGGTGTTAAGGTACAGGGATTTCTCTGTGTGTACAAGTATCGAGGCTGTTGTATTTGAGAGGAATAGGAGAAACTGTATTTGTGGGTTGCAGAACACAGTTAGTGCGCTGTTTTACATTCTAGGTCTGAACAGGGCATTCCTTTAGATGTAAAATTTTCATACATTCTGACCCCAACACTTTGCTTTGGAAGAAACAGTGTGTGGGTTGTAAGGGTGCTAGTCACTTGAATGTCTGTATCTTTGATGAAAGTTGATGAGAGATGAGCCTAGAACACATATACTTCTTACCTATAAAGTAAAGTGGGACCATCTTTAGACTCTAGAGTCTATTTTTTTGTTGTTGTTGTTTTTTTTTTTTGTTTTGAAACTTGTAAAAGAAACTGAAAAGGTTTGCTTTGGTCCAAGAGTGATAGAAAGATGATGTCCTTGATTTTTCTGGACTATTTTTAATTATCATAGGTGAGATAAAAGATCACTCATTTGCTTTTACATAATAAGTGGTATTCTTCTTTTTTTTTTTTTTTTTTATCCTCACCCGAGGACATTTTTCCATTTTTTGTTCAGATAGAGTGGGAGGGAGAGAGAGGAAGAGAGAGAGGGAGAGAAACATCGATGTGAAAGGGACACATCGAGTGGCTGCCTCCCGCACAACCCAACCAGGGCCAGGGACAAACTGCAACCAAGATCCATGCCCTTAGCAGAAACCGAACCCAGGTCTCTCTGGACCGCAGGCCGACGCTCTAACCGCTCAGCCAAAAGGGCATAAGTGGTATTCTTAAATTTCTTCAGAGGTAGAGTGCTAGTGAGCCTCCATAGTCATAAATCTCTAACTCTTTTTTTTAAAAATTTTTTTTCTTTATTGATTTTAGAGAAAGAGGAAGGGAGAGGGAGAGAGAGATAGAAACATCGATGAGAGAGAACATCGATTGGCTGCCTCCTGCATGCCCCCCACTGGGGATTTGGCCTACAACCTGGGCATGTGCCCTGACCGGGAATTGAACTGGCGACCTCTTGGTGCATGGGTCGACTCTCAACCACTGAGCCACACCGGTCGGGCATAAATCTCTAACTCTTTGGGTTCATGTGTTATGTCTGGGAAATGAGCTTCTGAAGTAACCATTTCTACCATTTTTGTGAGGCTTGTACAAACACACACACACACACGCAATTTCATTTGGAGTCGGCACACCATGTGGTTAAAGCTATGAGCAGAATCCACACCTTTTGTCTTGTTTTGATGTTTATCATAGAAATTATTTGTTCATGATTCCTATACCTATTTAGGCGAAAAGTAGTAAAACCCCTTACTTAGTCTGCTGTTTACTTCAGCTTTCTGTGCCTAAAAAGGATTTAGGTGTTAAGTGTATATGTAGACATCATTTTTGGAGTAGAGATTCCTTTTTTTTTTTTAAGATATGAAGGGTAAAGACTTAAAAAAATTTAAAAAAAAATTTTTTTATTGATTTTAGAGAGAGAGGAAGGGAGAGGGAGAGAGAGATAGAAACATCTATTAGAGAGAACATCGATTGGCCGCCTCCTGCATGTCCCCCACTGGGGATTTGGCCCACTTCCTGGGCATGTGCCTGACCGGGAATTGAACTGGCAACCTCTTGGTGCATAGGTTGAGGCTCAACCACTGAGCCACACCGGCCGGGTTGGAGTAGAGATTTCTAGGATACCCCAGACACTGGTCTAAGATGATGCCCAGTGTGTATATAGATTCTTTCTTAACCTGTGGAGAAAGGAAATTTCGTTATGTCCTGTTTCTCACATATCACATAGAGAAGAAATTCCTGGAGTATCTAGTATCTGCTGTGTAGTACATGTGGTAGGGTATAGTTTATGCCTTTGTGAGTGAAATGACCTATTTTGCCCAAACAAATTTCTTGCCTTTTTTTCTGCCTTACAAGATGAGCTATCTTCTTTCATATTATTGCCTTTGAATTTCCAGTATGAAGACCATAAATAATGATCTTCAAAAAAAACCTCACCAAACCAGCATTTGATGAATAATACTAAAATATTTATTTTCGTCTTTCATAGATGTTTTAGAATCAAGTATTTAGAATCTAGACATCCATAGAGATAATGAATTGTTTGTAGTTTGAGAGTGGTTTGTTTTATTCCCCAAATGAACTAAGTGAGAAATGAGTAAGAAACATAGAGGCCTAGTGTATTTGCTCTAGAATTAGTTGAAGTCATACATTTAGTGTATAGAGGTGTAGATACTCTAAGGACCTCATTTCAATTCATTGTCAGAGCCTATTGCTGAGAAAAAACAAGTTGCTTTTCCTTGCTGGCTAAGTCAAAAGACCTTTTAGTTTGAGGAAGGTGCTTGGGTCTTTTTGTAAATTTTTATATTAGGATTGTGTTACGTTAGGGAACTCCATCATTTGGGCTTGTTTTAAATATTGGGTAAATATGTATTATGTATTTCTTTGCACATAATGAAGTTGTTCCTTAGCTGTCAAAGGTCCCTAATAGAAGTCAGAACTTGCATGGATTCTATTGAAATGTACTCATTGTTCAGAATAGAGGTCAGGTTGAAAATTCTTTAAAAACTAATTTTTAAATGTTAATTTTAGATTTGTAGTCTTTTTAGCAAGTTAAAACAAAAATAAAATTCCTAAAGAAAGGACTTTGATGAGGTTTATGACTTAGTTTTTCTTTCATAAGAATGTATGCATATACTGGGTGTATTATATGTGTGACATCCTCCTTTTAAAATTATAAAGATAATCTTGTGGTGTAAAAAGGCAGGTATCTATTTAGAAAGCATAGTTTTATATCATAATGAGGTTGTTGTTGTTTTTCCTTATCTTGAGGCAAGTGCCATATTTACAATTAGGTAAAAGCACACAGACATTTTATAGCAAACTATAACAAAAGCTTTGTAGGGAATTTTTTTTTTCTTCTGAAAATTACTTTCAGAGTCAAAGACACAGGCCCATACAAAAGTTCCATTCTGATTTTCTCTAGTAGGAGAGGAGATGGATCATTTCCTTTAGGGTTATTTATGATTTATAATATAGAGCAAAGTTTTTCAACAGCAACATATTGACATATTGGGCCAGATAATTCTTTGTTATGAGGGGCTCTCCTATGCATTAGCATCATCCCTTGCCTTTACCCACTAGATGTCAGTAAAACCCACTCAACTGTGACAGCCAAAAATGTTTCCTGGGGGTAAAATCACCCCTGGTTGAGAACCACTGGTCTAGAGGACACTCTCATTGTCAGGGATGGCAATTTTGTCATGAATACCCTATATTCAAACTTCAGGTAAACAAGGTGAGTCACTGCTTTTAATAGCATCTCAGGGCTAAAGCTCATAACCTGAGCAAGAAAGAAATTGAAAGAGGATACTGAAAGATTTAATGCTGCAAATTTTCTGTAGTAAATCTATGATTTTGAGGAACTTTCACTTAAAATACTATGTATATATATACATATATATGTATATATATATTGCAGAGCTTATTCTTTTTTTTAATTGATTATTTTTTTAAGAGAAAGAGAGGAAGGGAGAGAGAGAGAGAAAGAGAGAAACATTAATGTGAGAGAGAAACATTGATTGGTTGCCTCTGGGGATTGAACCCAAAACCCGGGTATGTGCCCTGACCAGAAATCAAACCTGTGACTCTTTAGTGCACTGGACAGTGCTCCACCAATTGAGCCACACTGGCTAGGGTAATATTATATTATTTTTGAAAAATTTATTTATTGTCCAGGAAAGTGAATTTCTAAAAAACCTTTATGGGGACTTTGTTCAAGTTAGAAAGAGCTGTATTCCATAAATTGTCATCAGAATTGAGAAATAAGAAATAGAACTTTGTATTCTAGTGAGCAAATTTTGGAGACATTGGAGATGTTTAGTGAAAGAAAAGTTGCATGTTATTAACTGTAATGATTTGTTATATAGCATGAGTATCAACCTGGCACAAGTTTCATTATGTAAAGCCTGAAGACTTTACATATAAAATGATGTGTTGATGAATATGGTTACATGAATGGTGGGTGAAAACAGTTGATTGGTATGGGAGGAGGAAAACCTTATTGTGAAACGTTACGTATGTAGGGGTTTTCTTTTGGTTATTATTTAGTACATTTTGATAAGTGATTACATTCATATAGTTCATAAGTCAAAGTAAAATAAAGACAAATACAGTTAAAAGTCTTGGTCTCACCCTTGCTTCCAAGTATCCTACCCTTTACACCTTGAATGTCTTGTATATTCTTTCAGAATTTCTTTATGGAAATAAAAATATATATTTGTATTTCCATAAAGATAACATACTATTTGTTACACAAAAGATAACATACTATTTGTATGAGATTTTTAAATGGTAAATTTGAGAAGGATTTAGATTTTGTTCATCTAAACAGAGTGATAAAACATGTTAAGAATGAAGCATTGGGGATGAGTTTAAGGACATTCCTTTCTGAATCTATGTGGTAGTAGAGTGATGATGTACTAGATGCCCTCTGAAAATCAATTCTGGCCTTCTGATTCAGTGATGGAGATAAGATAAATAAAATATATTTCTATAAAGAAAGCAAAGCAGTTTTTAGAAGTATTAATTTTGAGTTGGCAAGTATAAAGAAATGAGTCTACCATTTTTTTTCTTCCAAATTTACCTTCTTACAGAACCAAAGTTGTAAGAAATAAAATCAATTCTTCTTTTTTTTAAACCCATTACAAGTGAACTATTTCGATATATGTCTTCTTGGACCTTAATTATTTATAATTTTCCTCTCCTGTTGCTTGTCTATAAAGTCATAGAATCTTGGTGATAATCCTATCTCATCTCATTTTTAGGTAACTGCTACCATTTATTGAATGCTTATTATATGCCTGTACCGTACTAGATACTTTCGTTATTTTATTTAATCGTTTCAACATCCCTTTGAGGTAGGTATATTATCTACATTTTTATAGACAAATAAATGTAGGCTCAGAGAAATGATGAATAAAAAAAAAAAAAAACAGACAAAAAAAGGTTGAAATGTTACACAGCTAGTAAGTGGTAAAACTAGAATTTTAGTTCATTACTGAATCCAGAAGCCATGCTACTGTTTTGCTTCCTCAGATTAAGAAATAGGAAAGGCCCTGGCCCATGTGCTCAGTGATTAGAGCTTTGGCCCGAGCACCTAAGGGTTGCAGGTTCATCCCTGGCCCTGGGTGGGGCTTGTGCGGGAGGCAACCAATGTGTCTCATTCACATCGATGTTTCTCTCTCTCTCTCTCTCTCTCTCTCTCTCTCTCCCCCCCCCCCTCTCTATTTCTCTCCCCTTCCTCCCTTCTATTCTCTTTCAAAATCAATGGGAAAAATATCAGGAAAAAAAATAGGCAAAGGTTTTGGTTATGGAATGCTGTTTCTCCTATACATGTTTGCTTAGTCCATGTTTAAGTTTTCATAGATCTAAAGTGAAATGAGAAAAGTACAGAGGCTCTGGCAGGGTAGCTCAGTTGGTTAGAGCGTCTTCCCCACAGGCCAAGGTTTTGGGTTTCACCGGGTCAGGGCTCATAACAAGAATCAACAAATGAATGCATATATAAGTGAAACAACAAATTGATATTTCCTTCTCTCTCTCTCTCTCTCAAAAAAAAAGGACAGTGCAGTGAATTTCTCATAAAGCTGTTTTTCCCCACTTGTTTTCTATTTTGAGATATTTCCCTTCCTACTATTACACAATGAATTTTTAAAATACCCGTATTTGATAAAATATCAAATTGGAAATTTCATGTCAGGACCCTGGGTAAAGTCTCAAAAGTTTGGGAACCATTGAGCTAAGTGATTTATCTAGGATCACACAGCTAATTTGTAGTAGAAAATAGGTCATATGACTCCCATTCTAGTTATCCTACCTGCTAGATTGTCCTGCTTACTGTCTCTCTTCTGATGCATTGTACCAGTAAATTAATTAGTTGCTTAAGAAATGCCTGTCTCAAACTAGCATGTAATCCATAGTTGACCTTATTGGAAAACTTTTATGTTAATAAATGAAATTGGTGACTATCATGAAGATCAGTATATTAAGAAGGAAATTAAAGGTGTACTATTGAGCATAGAAGGAGTACTATTCAAAGATAATTTTGTAATTGAACTTACTTGAAAAATTCAGGCCTTGTCATTATTCATTTTTAAAGAATTAGAAATAGCCCTGGCCTGTTTGCTCTGTGGTTAGAGTGTCGGCCCTTGGACCAAAGAGTCTCGGGTTTGATTCTGGTCAACGACATGTACCTGGGTTGCAGGTTAGATTCCTGGCCCTCGTTGGGGTCGTGCAGGAGGCAGCCAATCAATGTATCTCTGAGCGATGTTCCTCTCTCTCTCTCTCTCTCTCTCTCTCTCTGTCTCTCTCTCTCTCTCTCTCCCTCTCTCTCTCCCTCCCTCCCCATCCCCCTCCCTCCCTCCCACTGTCTCTAAAAAATCATTGGAATAGCCCCGCCGGTGTTGCTCAGTGGTTGAGCGTAGACCCATGCACCAAGAGGTCGTCAGTTTGATTCCTGGTCAGGGCTCATGCCCAGGTTGTGGGCCAAATCTCCAGTGGGGGGCCGTGCAGGAGGCGGCCAATCGATGTTCTCTCTCATTGATGTTTCTATCTTTCCCTCTCCCTTCCTCTCTCTCTCTCTCTCTCTCTCTCTCTCTCTCTCTCTAAAATCAATAAAGAAAAAATAAAATAAAAATAAATTTAAAAAATCAATGGAATAATATCCTTGGGTGAGGATTAAGGAAAAAAAAGGATTAGAAATATTAAAACCACTGATAGAAAAAGGCATATACCCATCTTTGCACCAATGTTTACAACTTTGCCAATATAGGAAACACTTGTTTAGCAATATTGTTACATTCTAATTAATTTGTAAAAATTAAAATCTGTATGCTATTCTATTGGTAGTTACTGACAGCATGTGTTCCTGTGAATGAAGTTCATTTCCTTATGATGATTGACTGGTTTACCTTTCTTCCGGCCAACTAGGAAGAAAGTAAAGTTGTATATAAGGCTCTTTTTTGTTTGCTAGGCTGAAATATAGCAACTGTTCTGTCAAAGAGCACATTTTGTTCTTTCTCCACTATATACACTCCAGTTTTTTCCTTAATGAATGCTATTTTCAGTAGTAGAAAGGATTTTTTTTTTTTAAAGTAGGTATCCCTCCTTGACTGGTGTGACTTGGTTGGAGTGTTGTGCCATGCACTGAAAGGTCATGGGTTCGATTCCCCATCAGGGCATGTATCTAGGATGTGAGTTCAATTCCGGGTTGGAGGCAACCAGTCAATGTCTTTCTCTCACATCGATGTCTCTCTCTCTCTCTCTCTCTCTCTCTCTCTCTCTCTCTCTCTCTCTCTCTTCCTCCCTCTCTGAAATTAATTTTTTTTAAAAGTGGATATACCCCTGTATCCTAGTGGTTTGATTCACCTGCTTTAGTGTGCAAATTTGAAGGCCAAGTGTATCCTCAGGGATTAGACCTAAGAGCTAAAGAATTGAGCAGAATAGTTTAAGTTGCCAAGGTAAGTTTGATGTGTTTAACGGTTTATAGTGAGGACAGTAAGATTGAGAACAAGTTATTTTTTATTTTTTATTTAGGGAGAGGAAGGGAGAGGGAGAGAGAGATAGAAACATCGATGAGAGAGAACATCGATTGGCCACCTCTTGCATGCCCCCTACTGGGGATTTAGCCCACAATCTGGGCATGTGTCCTGACCAGGAATCGAACTGGCGACCTCTTGGTGCATGGGTCGACGTTCAACCACTGAGCCATACCGGCCGGGCACAAGTTTTCTTTTTTTTAATTGTGGTAAAATATACATCACAGAAAAATAACCATTTTAACCATTTTTAAAAAGTTGTGTTAAAAATATATAAGAAAAAATTTACCATTTGGAAGTGTACAGTTCAGTGATATTTAAGTACATTGACATTGTTGTGTAACATCACCACCAGCCATCTCCAGAACTTTTTGGTCTTCCCAAACAGAAACTCTGTACCCATTAAACAGTAATATCCCAGCTTCCCTTCCCCAGCCCCTAGCAACCACAATTCTACTTTTTTTCCCCCCTAATGAATTTGACTACTTTAGGTATATCAAATAAATGGAATCATACAGTAATTCTATTTTTCAGTCTTGAAAATGTCCTTCCATGCTTAAGTTTTTAATTTTAATGAAGTCTAACTTAACTATTTTTTTGAATTGTCTGTACTTTTGGTGTTATATCCATGAAGTCATTGCCAAATCCAATTTTACAAGATTTTCTTTCAAAGTTTTCTTCTAAGAACTTTATAGATTTAGCTCCTATTTAGGTCTGAGATCCATTTTGAGTTAATTTTTGTATGTGGTGTAAGGTAAGGGTCCAACTTTATTCTTTTGCATATGAATATCCAGTTTTTCCAGCACTGGTTGTTGAAAAGACTCTGTTTTCTGTCTTGCATCCTTGTTGAAAATCAATTGACAATATATGAGAGGGTTGATTTCTGGACTTTCTGGTCTGTTCCTTTGGTCTATATGTCTGTCTTTATGCCAGTACCACACTGTTTTGATTACTGTAGCTTTTATAGTAAGTTTGATATCAGGAACTGTTAGTTCTCTAATTTTATTCTTTTTTTTTTTCAAGATTGTTTTGGCTCTTCAGGATCCCATGAGATTCCACATAAATTTTAGGATAGGTCTTTATTTCTGCAAAAAATGCTGTTGGGCTTTTGATAGGGATTGCTTTGAATCTGTTTTGCTATGGTGAGAACAAGTTCTAATAAAAATCTTATGTGATTATTTCATCACAGTAGATTGACAAAATATTAAAAAGTAGGGAGAGACTGAGCACTTACTGATATTTTCCTTGAAGCTATTGAACCCAGTTAACATGAAATACTGTGCTATGAGTAGATGTTTCTGTAATATAACCCATATTTTTCTCTGATTTGTCCTCATATTAACTATTTGTGATTGATTATGATGCTTCATATATTGATTAAGTACTAGAAATAATACTTTTTATTTATTATATGATTCCAGATGAGTTGGGTTTTATTTATTTATTTATTTTTATTTTTTATCCTCACCCGAGGTCATTTCTTGCATTCATTTTCAGATAGAGCGGGAGGGAGAGAGGGAGGAAGAGAGAAACATCAATGTGAGAGAGACACATCAAGTGGTTGCCACCCCCATGACCCCAACCAGGGCCGGGGACAAACTGCAACCGAGGTATGTGCCCTTAGCGGGAACCGAACCCGGAACTCTCTGGTCCACGGGCTGATGCTCCAACCGCTGAGCCAAACCGGCCAGGGCATGAGTTGGGTTTTAGAAAAATGATCTCAATATGGTATTAAACCTAGATAAATGAACCTATAGAATTTTCTTTAATGATAATAGAATTTAAAAAGTTTTCACGTGGACATTTTATGACACCTTACTCAGAAGGTCAAGTTTTGCCTGTGTCAGTTGATACTTTGAGTGGTATACTTTAAAAAGACTTTCATATCTTAACAGCTGCCAATTGATTTTTTTCTGTACATGTTTACTCATTTTCTGCTAAATCTCTACATTTTATTTTTGTCTTTTAAAAACTATACAATTGTGCCTAACCAGTGTGGCTCACTGGTTGAGTGTTGACCCATGCACCAAGAGGTTGCCGGTTCGATTCCCAGTCAGGGCACATGCCCAGGTTGTGGTCTTGATCCCTAGTTGGGGGCGCGCAGTAGGCAGCCAGTCGGTGTTCTCTCTCATCGATGTTTCCATCTCTCTCTCCCTCTCCCTCCCTCCCTCTCTAAAATCAATAAAGAAAGAATATTTAAAAATTGTACAATTGCTAAAATTTTGTTGTTAATCCTCACCGGAGGATATTTTTTCTTTTTTTTTTAAAGAGGGTAGGAGGAAGGGAAGGAGGGAGGGAGGGAGGGAGGGAGGGGGTGAGAGAGAGAGAGAGAGAGAGAGAGAGAGAGAGAGAGAGAGAAAGAAAGAAAGATAGATAGATGTGAGAGAGACATATCGATTGGTTGCCTCCCGCTGTACAACCCTGACCAGGACCAGGGATTGAACCCCCAACCCAGGTACGTACCCTTGACCGGAATCGAACGGGAGACCTTTTGGTCCAAGGGCCTATGCTCTAGGCTGAGCCAAACCGGCCAGGGCTACAATTGCTAAATTTAGTAATGTGAAACAAACTATCATCAAAGAACAAATCCCAAAAGGGGCAATAGTCCAATTATAGTGGATACATTCTCTTATTTTGTTACTTTTTATTTTGATATAATTTCAAACTTACTGTAAAGTCTAAAGAATAGTACAAGGAACTCCTCTCATATACCCTTTACCTAGATTCACCAATTATGTTCATTTTGTGCCATTCCCTTTCTCTCTGTAAACAAACATATAATTTATTTTGGAACCATTTGAAAGTAGGTTGCATACATCATGCCTCTTTACCCTTAAATTCTTCAATGTACATTCCCTAACAACAAAGACATTTTCATACATAACTACAGCGTATATATCAAAATAGGAAATTTAATGAATTTCTGAAGTATTTTTCAAATATAAATTCTCAGTTTTAAAAATTGAAATATAGCCCAGCCGGTGTGGCTCAGTGGTTGAGCATTGACCCATGCACCAAGAGGTCGCCAGTTCGATTCCTGGTCAGGGCACATGCCCAGGTTGTGGGCCTGATTTCCAGTGGGGGGCATGCAGGAGGCGGCCAGTCGATGTTCTCTCTCATCGATGTTTCTATCTCTCTCTCCCTCTCCCTTCCTCTCTCTAAAATCAATAAAGAAAAAAAATTTTTTTAATTGAAATATAAGTCACATATCATAGAATTCATTCATAAAAGTGTACAATTCAGCCCTGGCTGGTTTGGCTCAGCGGTTAGAGCGTCGGCCTGCGGTCCAGAGAGACCCAGGTTCGGTTCCCGCTAAGGGCATGTACCTTGGTTGCAGTTTGTCCCCGGCCCTGGTTGGTCGTGCGGGTGGCAGCCACTCGATGTGTCCCTTTCATGTCGATGTTTCTCTCTCTCTCTCTTCCTCTCTCTCCCTCCCACTCTATCTGAACAAAAAATGAAAAAATGTCCTCGGGTGAGGATAAAAAAAAAAAAAGTGTACAATTCAGTGGTTTTTAATATATCCACAAAGTTGAGGGACCATCACCACTATTTTAAAACGTTTTGATCACCCCCAAACAAAATCTTGTACCCATTAGCAGTCATTTCACATTCCCCGCTCCCTGCAGCCCCTGGTAATCATTTACCTACTTTCTCTCTGGATTTGCCTTGTCTGGGCATTTTATGTAAATAGACTCATACAATATGTAGTCTTGTGCCTTGCTTCTTTCACTTAGCCTATTGTTTTCAAGGTTTCTACATGGAATAATATTCATTGGATATAATATCATTGGAATAATATTCTATTTTGTAGATATACTACATTTTGTTGATTGTTGTTTGATGACATTTAAGTTATTTCCAGTTTTGGCTATTATGAATAATGATGCTATGAATATTTGTGTACAAGTTTTGTATGAACATATCTTTTTAGTTCTCTTGTGAATATACCTAGAAGTAGAATTGCTTGGTCATATGATAACTCTATGTTTAACTTTCTGAGAAACTACCAAGGTGTTTTCTACAGCATCTGCAGCATTTTACATTCCACCAACATGTGTGAGTGTCCCAATTTCTCCACAACCTTGCTAACATTTGTCATTATTATTTTTTATTATAGCCATACTGGGGGGTATGGAGTGGTATCTCTTTGTGGTTTTGATTTGCATTTCCTTAGTGACTAATGAAGCTGAGCATCTTTTCATGTGCTTGTTGGCTATTTGTATAGCTTTGGAACACCATCTATTCAAATATTTTCCCCATGTCTTGATTGGGTTGTCTTTTTCTTTCTTTTTTTTTTTTTTTTTATATTTATTGTAAGTATTACAGATGTTCCCTCTTTTTTCCCCATTGATCCTCTTGGGTTATTTGTGTTGAATTATTATTTTTGTTTGTTTGTTTTTAGAAAAATTATATTCTGGATTTCTAGTCCCTTAGATGTATAATTTGCAAATATTTTCTTCCATTCCATGGGTTGTCTTTTTACTTTCTTGATTATGTCATTAACATTTTTTAATTTTGGTGAAGCCCAATTTTTATATTTATCTTTTTTTTCCCTTTTGTTTCTTGTGCTTTGGTGTCATGCCTAAGAAACTATTGCATAATCCAAGGTTGAAGATTTATGCCTGTTCTAAGAGTTTTATAGTTTTAGCTTTTACACTTAGGTCTTTGGTCCATTTTGAGTTAATTTTTATATAAGGTGTGAGGTAGAGATTCAACTTTATTCTTTTGAATGTGGGTATCCAATTGTCCCCAGCCCCATTTGTTGAAAAGACTACTTCTTTCTCCATTGAGTTGTCTTGGCACCCTTGTCAAAAATTAACTGACTGTAAATATGAAGGTTTATTTCTATTCTATTGATTTACATGTCTTCTCATGCCAGTTTCATACTGTCTTGATACTGTAGCTGTTTAAGTAAGTTTTGACATTGGAAAATCTAAGTCCTCCAACTTTGTTATTTTTCAAGATTGTTTTGGTTATTCTGGGTTATTGGATTGTTCTTGTTCTCTTGATTTGGTCTTCAAGAGAGATTTAATGGGGGGTATTTAATATGCTGCAGAATTTGTGGTCACACACAAAAGATCCCCTTCCTACCCCTAATAATAATATTCCAGCTCTTGAAGTTTCTGCTCCTTGGCAAGGGAGGAAGCCCCGGGGGCTCATGTGATTTAAATCTGTGTTTGTCATGCTACCAGAAGAGCAAGTTGTCATAGTATTGGTGTTTGTGTGTGTGTGTGTGTGTGTGTGTGTGTGTATGCATGCATCTTCTCCCTGACAAAGCCAGGAAAAATGAAAGGAGACAAAACTGAAGTGGGAGGAGATGGTTGGTTTGGGTAGTTTTAGTTTGAGTGCATCTGTTGTGGAATATAGTCTGCAAGAAGAATATGGACAGAATTTCTTTTTCCAGGATAGTAAACAAATGGATAAGTGGAATAACATAAAACATAACAATTAGAGTTTTTGCATCTGTATCTTCTAACAACTGCTTAAGAAGTGTGAACTCAATATTTAAGTAGCATACAATTTGCTTGACACCGAAGCCAGTGTTGTCACCTGTGTGATTAAAGTGCAAAAACAAATCTTGGATGTCACTGCTTAAATGGTTCCAGTTATGTTAAATTACTAGTTATTTTAATTCTATGAACAGTAAGGATCTGTACTATATTTTAGTGTCCATTTTACTTAAGACTTGACTGACAGGTTAACAAAGGAAAGTTTATTTTCTTTTAATTTGAAGAGACCATTATTTAAGACTACTTAAATCAAGTACATGGATTTGACCTATAACCCATTATTATTCACTCATTCTCTACAGAAGAAAATTAGAGTTTAGTTTGGGGTAGAGCTGCTTCTTAATGAACTCACATCTTGCATAATAAAACTATGTTTTTCAGAGATTAGAGTCCCTGGCAGTCTGTTTGAAAATTCTGATTGGTATTGTAGAGTGGATTTATTTATGCCACAATAATTTATCTAAAGCCTATTACTTTTTTAAGCTTTGTGCTAGACTTTAGAATTACAAAGAAACATTTCAGGGAATGTTAAAATAAGGTAAATTTTTAATTCAAATTATGTTTGCCTTTCTAAACTCCTTTCAGATATTAACAAGTTATATTTGAGTGTTTGTTCTAGGCATTGTGCACTTTAATTGCATCACCTCATTTAATTTTCTCATAGTCTTGTGACAGTCCAAGATTCTAAACTAATGTATGGAGCATTGCTCTGTGTTAGTTGGATGATCACTGTAAAGTTTGATGTTTGGGTGTCTTCAGTAGTTTGATGGGGTTTAAGTGGAAGGTTTAAAGGGGCAGTGATTTTACGGGAATGGCTACAAAGTCCATTGGCATAAGATTGTCTTGTGCTCATCTTTAAGCAAAACCACAACTGCTTCTTTATGTTCCATAAATTCTCCAAGCATGTCCTGTCTCAGGGCCTTTGGCATTTGCAGCTCACTCTCAGCAATCTTCTCTTAGATATCCATATTATTTTCCTTTCTCACTTCTTTTTTTTTTTAATTTTTTAATTAATTAATTATTATTATTTTTTTTTATCCTCACCCGAGGACATTTTTGCATTTATCTTCAGACAGAGCAGGAGGGCGAAAGAGAGAGAGAAACATCGATGCGAGAGAGACACATCAACTGGTTGCCACCCATACGACCCCAACTGGGGCCGGGGACAAACTGCAACCGAGGTACGTGCCCTTAGCGGGAACTGAACCCGGGACTCTCTGGTCCACGGGCCCACGCTCCAATCGCTGAGCTAAACCAGCCAGGGCACCTGTCTCACTTCTTTTAGCGATCTGCAAAGAGCCCTTACAACTAACTGCCTGTAAACATCTCAGGCTCACCAGTTCTGAAACTGAACTCATCATTTCCCCCTCCAACAGTAGTATCCCTTTTCCCCCAGACTTTTGTAAATTGTATTGCCCTAAAGCTAGTCACTGTCCTCAGAAACCTTGGAGCTCACATCTGCTGTTTCTTCTCACCACACACATCTAAGCAGTCACTAAGTCTTGTAGATTTGTCCTTAACATCTTGCTTATGTGTCCCTTTTGCTGTATCTTCACTGCTTCTGTTGTAAATCAAACCATCATCTTTCACCTGCACTTACTGCAGTAATCCTGGGCCTATCTACCTCCAAGATTATACCTCTCTAATTCTTCCTCTGTTGTGTTATCAGAGTAAGTTCTCTAATGCCAGTTCAATGATGTCACTCCTTTGGCAAAAAGCCCTCCCATTCCTTAGATAAAGGGTAAGTCCATATTCCTTGGTATGGCATACAAGGTTATTTAGGATTTTGCTTCTATTTTCCCAACCCTATCCTTGCTCTACCCTACTTTATTTGCTTTTTATATTCCATCTATACCAAATTGGTGTAGTTCTCTGAACCTGTCAAGCTATTCCATGCCCTGGTATATTTGCCTCCACTGACTGCTTTGGCTTCTAGAATCATAATAATAACTACCATATACTGAGTGCTTATTGTCCACTGGGCTAAATATTTACTTATATAGTTTCAAAAAATTTTTACAACTACCATATGAAGAAAGTGATATTATTCCCAATTTACAGGTAAGGAAACTGAAGCTTAAAGACATTATGTAACATATACAAAGTCAAGCATATAGTAATAATGGAGCCAGGATTTGAATCCAAGTATCTTCTTAGACTGTAAAGTCAATGTTTTTAACTACTACTACTATACATTGCTGCTGTCACTATTGTCCTTCTTCCCCATCCTGTTGGATACCTTCTTGTTTCAAAGTTGTCATCTCTAACTTACTTCCTTCATTATTGTCCCAATTGGAATTGACCATTCCTTCCTCTGTGTTCCCATGTTATGTATATAACTGTTATAGTGCAATATACATTATTGCATTTATTTGATTATCTGTCTTAAAGAGCAGGAATCATGTCTTATTTATTTTTGTGTTCCCAGTATATACTAGAATGTCTGGCACACAGCAGATGCTCAATACATGTTGAATGAACGTATGTATATAGTGCTTAATATGCTCAGATTACTTGTTAGTCCAAGACATATAATGAATCCTGTATTATTTTTGTGGATTAGAAAGTAAGAATATAGGAAGACAAAGTCCTAAGGCAAACTGACCTTAATAATAGTAGTAGTGGTAATATTAATAGTAATTATAACAATATTTGTTGAGCAATTCCCATGTGTTAACCACTGTTGTACAAGTTTAGATATGTTTGACAACAACTCTGTGATATAGTTATTGCTATCTTTATTTTATAGCTGAGGCAAATGAGGCTAAGAGAGGTAAAACAAGTTAGCTAAGATCACACAGTGAGCTGTGTGGGTTGGTATTCTACGAGTCCCTGCTCTTAGTCATTATGCTGTCCTCCCCTTATCGGTATTAATTGGAAGTTATTGGGTGTTTGAACTCTTTTAACTTATTAAAATTGAGTACTCCTTTGGAGTGTTCAATGTTTATTTTCTATTTAGGATAATGAACAGAATCCAGGCCTTCTTTCTAACTTCAACCTTACCCATTTATTATGATAGGGAAAATATAGAGTAACATTTCTTCCTTCAACAGGACAAGATTTTCTTGTCCTTAATTGCCAGATACTTCATTCCTGTGGCTTTTCTAATGAATACATAAGCAGTCTTCTTTTTAAAAAACTTATTGTGGCACAAATTTTGTTATACGTGTGCTGGTTAGAAATAATGTATCTGTAGCTGCCAGAAATTACTAAATGAAAGCGTGATTTGTCTGTCTAAGAACTCTGGCAGAGGAGTTAGTGATCTTGATAATCTATTATATTACATTTAATTTAATTTAAAGAAGTTTTCCCCTGACATTACTATTACTGTTAAACTAAATTGCAATATTTGTAGATTCTCTGCTTGCTTCATTGCTTAGTATTTGTTTTAGTTATACATACTCCATTGTTTAGGAGATCCACTTAATATAGTTTGATATGGTGAAAGCTGTGAGCTTTGGAATCTGAAATACATGGCTTCAGATCCTTGTATAGTTATGTGATCTTGGGCAAGCCATTTACCTTTTTTGAGTTTGTTAATTAAAATGAAGATCAAATCTACTTCATTGAATAGGTAAGATGATTGAATGGAATAATATATGGAATATGCTGATAAATATGAGGCATTTTATTAATGGTGACCTATTTTTAAAAAGATCTTCCTTTGCCCTGGCCAGTTTGGCTCAGGGTTAGAGTGTCAGCCTGCAGACCTAAGGGTTGTGGGTTCGATTCCTGGTCAAGGGCATGTATGGGGTCATGTGGGAGGTAGCTGATCTGTGTGTCTCTCACACAACAATATTTCTCTCTCTCTCTCTCTCTCTCTCCCCCTCCCCCCCTCTCACCCTCCCTTCCACTCTCTCTAAAAGTCAGTGGAAAAACATCCTCAGGTGAGGTCTATCAACAAAAAAAGACCTTCCTTTCTCCCATCTTTAATTAGAGACTTCAAAAAATAATTTTATATTAAAACTATAGTTTGGTCCGGCCTGTGTGGCTCAGTGTTTGAGCGTCGACCCATGCACCAAGAGGTCACTGGTTCGATTCCCGGTCAGGACACATGCCCAGGTTGTGGGCCCAGTTCCCAGTGGGGGGCATGCAGGAGGCGGCCAATCGATATTCTCTCTCATGATGTTTCTATGTCTCTCTCCCTGTCACTTCCTCTCCCTCTAAAATCAATAAAGGGGGAAGAAAACAACTGTAGTTTAGAAGGGAAGTTTTTGTAGTTGAGCAAAGTAAACTTTCTCCAGTTTAATTTAGAATTAGGAAAAGCATGATGGTTCTCTCTTGTGCAGTGTGAAGCTAAAGAAATCCCAAAATACCATTTATGTTTTGTGAAAAGAGGATTGTGGGACTGAAATTGGGAATACAGGTTTCCTTGTAGAATGAAATTTGAGACATTTTTATGTTAAGGAATATAGCCTTTTCATTCCAGTGTTTCAGGATGTTGGTGCTAATTATATTGGGCCTTAGAGTATCAGCAAAACTCATTCCTGAATTTATCATTATTTAGTCCTGAATTGCAACTGTGTTACTTTCTCCTTTTGAGTGGTTCTTGGAATATGTTTGTGTTGGATACTACTGTTGAAACTTTTTTTGCAAAAAGGAATTGCTGTGCCCTTTAGTAATTATCTCTTGGAACACTGACCCATCCTTTTTGCTTCTCCAACTAGAAATCAAAAGTAAGCCATATGCATTCTAAAATTGGTGTAAGTGACGATTCTGACTTAAACTAGAGGGCTTAATTTAGGTAGGGAAAGGCAAGACATGTTGGTCTGTCCTGTAGATAGACTAAATAAGAGAGAAGAGAAATAGCAAGTACATGTTTTAGAATGTATATTTTAGAAATTAAAATGTTTTATTTAGCTTATTTTTAATGATCAAATCTGAATTTCTTAAAGCTTCATTTTTGAAGGTTTGTGAGGAGAGGTAGTTTAAAATAAAGAGTTAACCTTCCATTAAGCTTTCTCATAGCTCCAGGTGGAATTTATGGGAGTGATGATTACTCTTAAAAGTCAGAGTAGAAACAGCTTTGGCCAGTGTGGCTCAGTTGGTTGAGCATCATCCCATGCACTGAACAGTCACTGGTTTGATTCCAGGGCAGAATACATAACCAGGTTGCGGGTTTAATCTCCAGTTGAGGTGCATGCGGGAGGCAGCTGATTGATGTTTCTCTCTCATATCAATGTTTATTTCTCCCTATCCCTTCCTCTTCCTCTAAAATCAATAAAAACACATTAAAAAAAAAGCTAATAGAAGCAAAATTTGTGGCTACTAATATTTTAGTCCCTAACATAAAACACAAATTAACATGTTAAAAATAAAAATATATATATAATCCGTTTATTGAAATTCATTCTATGTAGCTCAGCTGGTGTGGCTCAGTTGGTTGACTGTCGTCCCATGCACCCAGAGGTTGCTGGTTTGATTCCAGTCAGGGTACATGCCTGGATTGTGGGATTAATCCCCAGTAGGGTTTGTGCAAGAGGCAGCCAATCGATGTTTCTCATCCATCTTTCTATCTCTCTGTCCCTTTTAGTTCCTCTCCCTGAAATAAATAAACCCATATTTTAAAAAAGCCATTCTATCCTAAAGGATATATTTTCTACTTATATTTAAGAGTTTGGTGGTGTTATCATGCTTATTATGATATGATCACCTGTCTAGAGAATATATAAACAAATGTATAATGTAATATACATGTTTTATGATAGAATGCTCATTTTTACTGAGTTCTTTTCTCTTTAAACTTAGCAATTGCTATTCCAGAAATATAGTGTTAGAGAAAGTAACAATTGGTTGTTGACAAATGTAGAGGTGAGATTTTTACTATTATATGGCTGAAAACATTAATATTATTGAAAATTTCAATTATAGCACTGCTGCCCTGGCCAGTTTGGCTCAGCGGTTAGAGCGTCGGCCTGCGGTCCAGAGAGACCTGGGTTCGGTTCTCGCTAAGGGCACATACCTTGGTTGCAGTTTGTCCCCGGCCCTGGTTGGGTCATGCGGGAGGCAGCCACTCGATGTGTCCCTTTCACGTCGATGTTTCTCTCTCTCTCTCTCTCTTCCTATCTCTCCCTCCCACTCTCTGAACAAAAAAATGGAAAAATGTCCTTGGGTGAGGATAAAAACAAACAAACATAAAAAAACCACGTTAAAAAAAAAATTATAGCACTGCTTACTTACACTTGATATAGATTTTTTTTTTTAGTGGAAGCATGTTTGGCTAAATCATAACTGGATTGATAAATGATTTTTCTAACTAGATTTTGACCAGGGTGACTTTTTTTGTTTTAGGTGATAATAGTGATTCTGTGGTTAATCTCCCTAGTAACTGTTGCCATCCAGTGGTTCATTTCTGAAATGTCAAGTGGGATAAAAAAATGGACAAAATGCTTTTTCCGTTTTCCTCCACCCCTTTGTTTAAATTCTAGTTGAAGCTAAAAATCATTTTTTTAAAAACGGAGATTTAAAAAAAGACTTTGAAAAGAAATACAAAGTTTTTGCCTTTAGCATTTAAGAAGAGATTACCTGTAAGAGAAAAATCAGGTCGTTTTGTAGTGGGGGTGGAGGGGGCAGATTTCCTCTTGTCCTATTTCCTCCACTTTTTATTTTTGTTTCTGTGATCCTTCACAGCCATATGTAAGAAATATATGAGGCTATATATTCCTTTGCATAATGAAGACTAATTTCATTAGATATGTCATTAATTTGGACTCATCCATTACATAGACTTTTTGGGTACTGTATTACCAAGACTTTATTAAGTGTACAGAATTGGTCTTATTTAATATTTTTATGTAGTTATAAATGGTTTCCATTTTTGCTGGCCAGATATATTGAAGTAATGCTATGTCAGTCTGAATTGCAAGAGTATGTGTTTCAGTGGGTTTATCAGTAAGATATTTATGAACTGCTAAAAGCATTCCCCAAATATTCCTAAGGTTATAGGCATAACTGGATTTTTAAGAAATTGATTACACATTATAAAATTTTAGAGGGGATGGGACAAAATGAGTAATAGAATTGAGTGCTTTTTGGCACATCTGATTGACACAAATGTCTTTAATCATTTATGTTTAGTTATATATGACTATAACAGTCCTGGGAACTTAAGATTTCCCCCACAAGTGTTGTAGATATTTAAATTTTTTGATCATGTGGGTCAGAACTTAAATATAAAATGGCTAAAACTACATTTGAAGATTTAAGTGATCATCACAAGGAAAAAATTATAACTGAGGTGATGATGTTAACTAAACTTACTATGGTAATCATTTTGCAATACATGTTGTACACCTTAAATTTAGACAATGTTACTATCAGTGATATCTCAATAAAACTGGAAAAAGTAAATAAAATGGAAAAAAAAATTCAAGTGAATGCTGATTCTCAGTGAGCATCACTGTTCCAGTTTCAAAAGACATAAAAGATAGACACTGTGACGCCTGGCTCAGTGGTTGAGCATCAACCCATACACTAAGAGGTCGCCGCCGGTTCGATTCTCGGTCAGGTAACATGCCCAGGTTGTGGGCCTGATCCCCAGTGGGGGGCATGCAGGAGGTGGCCAATTGATGTTCTTGCTCACCAGTGTTTCTATCTCTCTCCTCTCTTTCTCTCTCTCTAATATCAATAAAGAAAAATAAATAAATAAATAAAAAGATAGACACTGTGGTGAGGGACAGAACAATAGAGTTGTAATTACACAGAATTATATTCTAAAAAACTACATTGATGTAGTGTTTTATTATCTTAAAAGTATTTTTAGCTTATTTCATCATTTCAGTAGCACTCACTGTATGGTAGGTGAGGCAGGTGTTGTCTTTGTTTATTGAGGAAGAAATGGAATCTCAGAAAGCTTGAGTGATATGCCTGATGGAACTAGCACTTGAACCTAATTCTCCTGATCTCTAATGCAATATTTATTCCATTATGCCTTGTTGCTCGATTGAAACTAATTTAAATGCACTCTAAGACATTGAAGAATTAAACTCAGTGAATGATTTTATGAATTGTAATTTTCAAAGAGAGCTTACAAGCTCTCTGAAAGCAAGGGGCACATATCTGTTTTGTGTTTTTCTTCTGAATTTGATTCTTCCCAAGTACTTAGGAATGTGCTGTCTTGTGTATGTGATACTAACATTACTGACACCTAGAATGACATTGCTACTGGTTCTCTGTCTTCTTTTTTATTTTATTTTATTTTTTATTTTTATTTATTTTATCCCTCACCCGAGGACATTTTTCCATTTTTTGTTCAGATAGAGTGGGAGGGAGAGAGAGGAAGAGAGAGAGAGAGAGAAACATCGACATGAAAGGAACACATTGAGTGGCTGCCTCCCGCAAGACCCAACCAGGGCCCGGGACAAACTGCAACCGAGGTACATGCCCTTAGCGGGAACCGAACCCGAGTCTCTCTGTTCCGCAGGCTGACGCTCTAACCGCTGAGCCAAACTGGCCAGGGCGGTTCTCTGTCTTCTTACTGGTGGTGACCATGTAGGCATTGAGCAGTCTATCACCTTTTATGGTCTTACTCAGATCTATCCCCAGTTATTCTTTCTAGCCTAAAGCCATAGTTCTACTCTAAGTACCTTATAGTTTTTTTTTTTTAAATTGAGGTATAATTTACCTACCATGAAATTTAACATTTTAAAGTGTATAATTCAGTGGTTTTTAGTACATTCACAAGATTATGCAGTGTTCACCAATATCTAATTCCAGACATTTTCATCATTCCAGAAAGAAATCTCAGATCTGTTAGCAGTCACACCCATTCCTCCCTCCCTGACTCTTCAGGCAACCACTAATCTCCTTTCTGTCTCGATGGATTTGCTTATGAAAATACAACTTTTTATTCTGGCATGTGTCATTACTTATACCTTTTTATGGCTGAATAATATTCCATTGTGTGGATATACCACATTTTTTGTTTCTCCATTTACCAGTTGATGGGCATTTAGGTTGTTTCTATTTTTTGTCTATTATGCATAATGCAGCTATGAACTTTTGTGTACAAATTTTTTTGTGAACATGTATATATGTTTTATATATATGTATATATGTATATACGTATACATATATATACACATACACACATAGAAGTAAAATTAGAATTGCTGGGTCATATGGTAATTCTGTGTTTAATATTTGAAGAACTGTCAAACTGTTTCCCACAGTGGGTGCATCATTTATATTTCCACTAGCAATGCATGAAAAGGGGAGCTTATATTTTTTGAGAATGGACCATTTATCATTTTCCAAATGTATCTTCAAGCTTCTTTTTTATTTCATTCCCTTCCACCTGTTACCCTCATGTCTGACCACCTGTTGAAATTCTATGCATCCTTATAAACCTAACTCAGATACTACTTGTGCAAAGTCTTCTTAGATTACTGGGGCTGGAAGTGAGTTTCTCTCTACTGTGTATAGTTGTACCATTTATTCCTCTTTAGGCCTTTTGTAATAGTTGTTGGAGTCTTTGACTTATTTCTTCTACCATGTTTTTGTGTTCTGTGGTGCTTTGTATAAAACAGGACTTCAGTTCAGCCGGTGTGGCTCAGTGGTTGAGCGTCAACCCATGCACCAAGAGGTCGCCAGTTCGATTCCCGGTCAGGACACATGCCCAGGTTGTGGGCCCAATCCCCAGTGGGGGGCATGCAGGAGGCAGCCAATCGATGTTCTCTCTCATTGATGTTTCTATCTCTCTCTCCCTCTCCCTTTCTCTCTCTCTAAAATCAATAAAGAAAAAAAATCTTTTTTTAAAAAACAACAACAACAAAAAAACACAGGACTTCAGCCCTGGCCGGTTTGGTTCAGCGGTTGGAGCATCGGCCTGCGGACCAGAGAGTCCTGGGTTCAGTTCCCTCTAGGGGCATGTATCAAAAAACAAACAAACAAACAAACAAAAAAACAGGACTTGAGTAAATATTGGAGAAACAAATGGGGAGAGAATTGGAAATCTTTAACTTGGATTTTTTAAATGTTACATGATACAGATAATCTGTATTTGTCTCTGTAATAATGTATAATACCACATCAGACCAGTGCTTTTTATATAATTGAAATGTTAACATCTAAACACCATCTTCAGTAAAAAAATTCCAGAATTTGGAATGATGGTTTTATCTATCTACACAACTGGCAGGTATATGTATCTACAAATACCTAATGTTGTGAGCTGGCAACAAGCTCTTTGTTGTACATTTACCTTTGAATATCATTTGACAACTAATATTCTACATTTATCTATTGGCATGGATCTCGAATGCCATCTTTGTAATTACATATTAATGAGGCTGTGTTGCATTATACTAAGTACATACATAGTTCATGGCTCAGTGTTATTAGATCTGAAGTTAAAGATTTAATTTGGCCCTGGCCAGTGTGGCTCAATTGGTTGAACATCGTCCTGGGCACCAGGAGGTTGCCAGTTCCATTCCCCGTCAGGACACATGCCCTGGTTGTGGGCTCGATCCCAGTAGGGGTTGTGCAGGAGGCAGCTGATCACTGTTACCCTCTCACATCGATGTTTCTCTCCCTCTCCCTTCCTCTCTCTCTCAAATCAATTTTTTTTTTAATCCTCACCTGAGGATATTTTTCCATTTTATCTTCAGATAGAGTGGGAGAAGGAGAAAGAGGGAGAGACATAGATGTGAGAGACACACATTGATTGGTTGCCTCCTGTATAATACCGACCAGGGCTGGGGATGAACCGCAACCGAGGTACATGCCCTTGACGGAAATCGAACCCGTGACTCTTTGGTCCACGCGTGGGCCAACTCTCTAACCACTGAGCCAAACCGGCCAGGGTTAAGATAAATATTTTTAAAAATATGTATTTTGTAAAATTATAGTACATTAGATAATAAATGACATCCAAATCATTCTAACTTTGCTGTCTTTGTTAGAATATCTTTATTTGGTGAACATTGTGAAAACTGATGATCAACTAGCTAAATATGCCAAATAATCTAATCTAAATACTGTGGTCCTTTGTTTATAAATTTGTGACGGAGTATTACCTAGTGGTTAAGAGCACACATTCTGTAGCTTAATGGCCTGGGTTTGAAACTTAGCTTTGCCATTCATTAGCTGTGTGACTTTGAAGAAGTATTTAACCTTTCTATTCCTGTTTTTCTGTTGACAAAAAAAGGTTAACTTCCCCAGGTATACATATTCATATATTAATAGATGTATATAGGTATATAAATATGTACTCATTATATACATGAGTACCCATGTTCATGTTTACTTACATGTACATATATACTTTTAGCAAAGTAACGACTACTGTTTTGAATCTTGTGGTTTTCACTTAGTTTTATGAATACTTTCTCATGTCATTCAATCTGCTTCAAAAACATTGTGTATGACTGTATAGTAGTCCATCCTGTGAATGTACAAAATGTATTTACCAAATCCCCTATTGTAGTTTTTTCCTCTTTTTGGAATTTTAATTAATGCTGCAGCGAACATCTTTGCATTTTTTTTTGTCTAGCTTTCAGATAATTTTTTTAAGGATAGATTCCTTAAAATAGAATTACTGGGACAAAAGGCATGAGCTTTCTAAAGCATTTTGACACATTTCCAAATTGCTTTCCAGAAGAGTGGTGCGTATTTTATTTAAGAAAATTTATTTAGAATTAACTTGATTTGAAATGAGAGGGTTACGTTTATCTTCTTATACCATTTATTCATTTCAACGAATATGTATTGAATACCTACTATTTGCAAGGTATTTTTAGGCCCAGAGGATAGAACAGTGAATAAACAGGTATGATTCCTAATCTAATGGAGCTTGCTTGTCTCTAGGACTGTAGATATTTGGCAGTGGATTAATTTTTTTTAAAGAGTTAGAATTGAATAAATTAATTAGAAGCAAGGAAAAACTGTGCCTGAATGACTTATCTATACTATCTAGTCTTTTTACTATGTAGTCCTATATACATTATTTTGAGGGCTATGTTCATATACTTGTTTCATTGAAAAAAAAATGCTGCTTTTCAGGCTCTGTGTTAAGCACAGAAAATACAATGCTCTCTAGAAATCTTGAATTTGGTGTGTCTATGTTATACCTGTAGTCAGATTTAAAGATAAGCAGATAGTTATGAGGCTCCCTAAAAGGTCCTTCCCGGAGCCCCATATTTCTACAGTATATCTGGTTATACTTAAATTCCAAATCAGAAGTCATATTACCTTAAATTTTAGTTATTCTAACAATATTGAGATCATTTTCATGGATATTGCATCTTTAATTCATAAACAGGTTGAGTCATTTATTTTGGACCAAGAAGATCTGGATAACCCAGTGCTTAAAACAACGTCAGAGATATTCTTATCAAGTACTGCAGAAGGAGCAGACTTACGCACTGTGGATCCAGAGACACAGGCACGACTAGAAGCATTGCTAGAAGCAGCAGGTACATTATTTTTTGTTTTCTTTTTTATCTCTTTAAGTCTGGATTGTTATACAAAGTTATACAAGATTACCCCCAAATTATATAACATTATATGAAATTTGAAATCTCCATAAAATATATTGTATTTCTTTCCTAAATAAAATGTTCACATTTTATGTTTTAAAAATTCTTGGTTGAAAGTTTTCTATGAGTCATTTCTGGACTCTACACTACTATATTTAAGGTATTAGATAATAAGCTAGTTATCAAGGAAAACTTATTTCTAATTACATTATAAAATAAAACTGGGAAAGATAAACTTAGTTCATCATATTATGAATTTTTTAACTGATTTACGGAATTCTATGATTACTTATGTATTCACTTTAATCTGTATGTATGTATCTTAATTATAGATTACTAATCTTTACTTATAAGACTTTAAAAATTGAACACAAAATTGGACCAGCTCTAGTCAAATATACCAAACTATGTCAACTTGTTCTGAAGTAGCAGAAAAGAGAAATCTATGATAAGCATGCTTTCTCAAATTAATGTGCTTATGACTATTGTATTTTATAACCTGCTCATTATTTGCTACACAAAATTTCTATTATACTGTAATGAAAACCTTTTATCTCCTAAAATGTATTTTAAGAAGGAAGTTAACTTTTCTGATATTTGTATATTGCTTTTGAGATGTTCACTTCGTCTGACACTTCCTTTATTTATTTATTAAATATATGTATATGTGCACATTACACGTACCTAAGAATTTAGCCTTGGCCAGTGTTGCCCAGTGGTTAGAGTGTCAGCCCTGAACTGAAGGGTTTCAGGTTTGATTCCTGGTCAAGGGCACGTACCTGGGTGGCAGTTTGATCCCAGCCCCTGTTGGGGTCGTGCAGGAGGCAACCAAACCAATTGATGTGCCTCTCTCATATCCATGTTTCTCTCTCTCCCCCTCCCTCCCTTCTGCTCTCTCTCTAAAAAAAAAAAAAAAAAAAGATCAGTAGAAAAATATCCTCGGGTGAGGATTAACCAAAACCATAATTTAATCTGAAAGAATTTACAGCTTATTTTTAAAAATAGTGCCTACACACTTGTTACAGGAGCCATGTATATACCTTCGTCCATGTTAAAGCTATTAAAATATGGAAAATACAAAATAAAAGTTTTTAAAAGTATAGAAAATTTCATTCAGTTTCTGAGTACAATTGATTCTAGAACAATGCAGGAGGTTGGGGTGCTAACCCCTGTGCAGTAAAAAGTCCACATTTAACTTTTGATTCCCCCAAAATCAGTTGTTTCTCAGTATCTGTGGGGTTTGGTTTTAGGATCCCTGGGGATACCAAATCCATGGTTGTCCAAATTCCTTATATTAAATGGCATAGAACAATGCATGTAGTTGGCCCTCCACATCTGTGGATGTGAAACCCCAGGAATATGGAGGGCCAACTATATATTTACTGAAAAAAAAAAATCCACGTTTAAGTGGACCTGTGCAGTTTAAATCCATGTTGTTTAGGGTCAACTGAATTTTAATAAGCATAATATTAAAGATAGGTATTCAGAAAAATCACAGCAGCCTTTTAACATGTTTCATATTGAAGGAAATAAGCAATGTTACTTTTTATTTTGGTTAATCCTCACCCAAGGATATTTATTTTCTTTGATTTTTAGATAGAATAGAATAGAAGGGAGGGAGAGAGAGAAACATTGATGTGAGAGACACACATTGATTGGTTGCCTCCTGCGTGACCTCAACCAGGGCCGGGAATCGAACCCAAAACCCAGGTACATGCCCTTGATTGGGAATTGAACCTGAGACCCTTTGGTCCACGGGCCAACTCTCTAACCGCTGAGCCAAACCGGCCAGGGCAAACAAGCAGTTACATTTGACCAAATAATGACTAGGGGAAAAGAAGGAACTAAAAGAAATTGAGTATTTCTATATTATTCTTAGAAAGACATAGATAGTATGTTAGGAATGTATTTACTTGATAACATCTTGTTATTCCTTCAACTTTATCCTCTTATGAAAGAGCATAGATAACAATTTTTAGTGGATTAATTTCTAGTCCATCTAATGTCTCATTTTGGAATTGATACAAACTTAAAAATAGATTGAACAAAATATGTAGGTATCCAGCAGAAGACTGGGCAGGACTAGTAATTTTTTTTAAAAAGGGGGTGTGAAGATCACATTAGTAATTTCACTGGGTATTCCTCCTTTTTTAGTCTGATTTCTTGTGAGTCTCCTGGTTGTGATTTAGGGATATACTGTATAAGATTTCTGAAATGGGAGTGCCATGGCCACCCTTTTTTTTTTTTTTTCTTTTTTCCTCCTGTGCTTTGGAACCTTATATTTTGCTTAGAGCAGAAACAAATGTGGAGAAAAGACATTTCCCTTCTCCAGATCTTCTCTGGACTAATTTCTTTTCCTTTCCCAGACCAAGTGTTTTTCGTGGTAGTACATCTTTACTCTTTGGTTTAGGCTGACACTTCACTCATGTTTTGAATACTACTTCAGACTTCTAATTAAGGGTTTTAAATTCATTTCTTTTTTATCTGTACACCTCATGATTCTCACTCAGGACTGGCTCTTTTCTGGTACATTAAGCATTTGTCTTTCCCCCTTTTCTCTTTTAGTTCATGAAGATATCTTAGACTTGCATGTTTTTCATACCCATATTGTTAGAGAGAAAACCTTTGAGAATCATGACTTTCTGTCCTCCAGGAGGTGTCAGCAATTGTTGAATTTTAAAATTTTGTGTGTTTTGACAATTAAACTTCAAACATTGTTGGATAGAATATTTTGTCCAAAGATATTGTTAGATGTATTTTAAGATGATGTGTTCCTTTCTAAGCCCTGTGCAAGTAGTTGTTTAATACATAGTTCATTTTTATGCTTCAGTATTTTTTAAAATATGTTTTTATTGATTTTTTAGAGATAGAGGAAGGGAGAGAAAGATAAAAACATCAATGTGAGAGAGAAACATCGATCGGCTGCCTCCTGCATGCCCCCTACTGGGGATGGAGCCCACAACCTGCACATGTGTCCTGACCAGGAATCGAACTGGGACCTCTCAGTCCATGGGATGACACTCAGCCCACTGAGCCACACCGGCCAGGCTGCTTCAGTATTTTCATTTGCTTTGTGTTGCACCTATAACATCTAACAGGAATTTTTAGACATATTTGTGTTTTTAGTGAGAATGTTAGACATTGCTAGGTTTCTTAAGGAAGATAGAATTCTTGGCACTATTTTAACTGAAAAAATGAAGGTGAGGATATATTTTTTTCTTTGAGATTCTTTGAGATTCCTAGATAAAATTAAGAATTAAGGCCATTTTTGTGGTCCAGAGAGACCCGGGTTCGGTTCCCGCTAAGGGCATGTACTTCGGTTGCAGTTTGTGTCCGGCCCTGGTTGGTTGTGCGGGTGGCAGCCACTCAATGTGTCCCTTTCACGTCGATGTTTCTCTCTCTCTCCCTCCCACTCTATCTGAACAAAAAAAAAAGAAAGAAAAAAAAAAAAGGCCATTTCAAGAAGAATTAAAAAATTATATTCTAAATTATAAGTGTAATGCATATTATAAAATAGCTAAAGCAATATGAAATGTATTAAGTAGACTATAAAGCCTTCCCCTTATCAAGGTTCACATATACGTGTCAACTTTTCCTTTTGTGGTTATATAAATACATGTATGTGTTTAAATATACATAATTTTTAAAAATGAAGTAGTATCAGATTATACAAAATATTATTTTCTTTTTTTCACTTAATTTTTTGTGGGCATCTTTCCATAACATGTATGTCGATCTTTTACTTTCTTTTAAGGGGTAAGATAATATTCTGTTGCTTGGATACACCATAATTTATTTTACCAATTTGTTGAAGTATATTTAGATTATTTCTAATTTTTCCATGTCCCAAATAATGCTGTAGTTTACATATATCTGTAACTTCTCTTTACAGGAAAAATTCCTAGAAAGTGGTGTCAATGGGTCAGAGGATATTTGTATTTAACATTTTGATGACTGTTGTCAAATTTAATCCCCCAACTTTGTATCAGTATACAGTCCTAGCAACACTTTTTGAGAGGGCTTCACACCTCAGTCAATTTTTTTTTCCAATTTCATTGTTTGCATTTATTTACTATTATTTACTTCATGACTTTTAGGATTTGGTCTCATGCGTAGAAAAGTCCTCCCCCCATCCTCATCAGCATTAGAAAAATGCTACACAGTATAATAGTACTTTTCAGGTTTTTTGTTTTTTTTTTACATTTAGATCAGAAGTCTATCTGGTATTTATTTTTGTGAATGGTATGAATCAGAGATCTTACTTAATTTTCAAGTGGTAGCCAATTTCTGAACAGTGTCTATGAAATAAGCCTGACTGTCTCCACTGATTTGAAATGTCAGCTTTATCATATATTGAATTCACAAATGATCCAGGATCTTTTCTTGGGGCCTTTATATTCTTTATATATAATTATCTTTTTTTCTGTGCAAGTATCATACGGTTGTAATTTGTATAGCATCATAATAAATTTTATATTTTATTGGGCAAGTTTTCCCATTTTTTCTTGTTCTCCAAATTTTATTGACTGTTTTTCTCTCATTTTCAGTAGTAACAGGCAGTGATATTGTCAACAAAAGTTTCTGTTACAGTAGTCACTGATTCCTCACCAATTCTAGAGAGAAGGATTTATTGCCAATTTACACATCTGATAGTCCTACCTGACTGTGAGTGCTGTGAGGACAGGAACTGTGCCTTATTCCTTTTTTTTTTCCTGTTAATCTTCACCTGAGAATATTTTTTTCCATTGATTTTAGAGAGAGTAGAAGGTAGGGGGGGGGGGCGGGAGAGAAACATCATGTGAGAGAGACACATTGATTGGTTGACTCCTGAATGCTCCCTGACCGGGATGGGATTGAACCTACAACCTATGTACATGCCCTTGACCAGGAGTGAACCCCAAGACCCTTTGGTGCAGGCCCTCACACTACAGAGCAACACCGGCCAGGGCACCTTATTCCTTTTTATCTCCCTTGTGTCTGGCACATCATAAGCAAATAATAAATATTAAAAATAAGAACGAATTTGTTTTAATTTACAATGTAGTCCTAGAAGATGGTTCTAAGTGGCTATTTGGCCAAAGGAAGAAACTATTGCATTGTTGTAACATTACAGAATGTCCCCTTTATTGCTACTGAAAACAGTCTAGACAAATACGATTCCATACTAGAGATTGTATGGTATGACTATACTTTGAAAGAAATCTTGTTTTTTTTTAGTGTTGTTTTCTTTATTGACTTTGGAGAAAGAGGAAGGGAGAGGGAGAGAGAGATGGAAACATCAATGAGAGAGACCATTGATTGGCCGCCTCCTGCATGCCCCCCACTGGGGATTGTCAGGGCACAACCTGGGCATGTGCCCTGATCAGGAATTGAACTGATGACCTCTTGGTGCATGGGTTGACCAAGCTCAACCACTGAGCCGCACCAGCCAGGCTGAAAGAAATCTCATTTATTTGCTAAAATAAAATTCATATAAAGTTACACTTGGAGTTAGGTAGAGAACAAATTAATGTTGTGTGCATTGTAAAGATGGAAAGACTAAAACAGGTGGTTATCTATGGCCTTTTGACATTATTGGCAGAATTGAAATTATCAGCCTAATATCCTGTCAGTCTTATCTATGGAGACTGCCATTTTTGCCCTAGCTAATAATGTTTAGAAGTGTAATTACAGTTTGCACTTTTATGCTTTTCTTCCCTTGCACTTCTGATTAATTGACGCACACTGAAGGAATTGGCAAATTGTCAACTGCTGATGGTAAAGCTTTTGCAGATCCTGAGGTACTCCGGAGACTGACATCCTCAGTAAGTTGTGCGCTGGATGAAGCTGCTGCTGCACTGACACGAATGAAAGCAGAAAATGGCCACAATGCAGGACAAATAGACACGTATGTATTTAATGAATTCTGCTGGATATTAGATGTTTTCTTGAGTGGATTTTGGAGAAGCAGCAAATTTTGGTTAAATGTATCTTTTGGAGGGGTATATAAACTTCAGCCAAATGGATATTAGATCATACAGGGGTGGGCAAAAGTAGCTTTACTGTGACATTCGTTTGAGTTAATAAAGCTATTGTAATAATCATAATCTATATGTCCTTTTCCATACAAACAACTGTAAACCTACTTTTGCCCACTCCTGTATTTTAAGTTAATATATAAGTGTACTGTATATATAATATATGGATGTAAAAATGGATATTATTTTTTTCTTTATTGATTTTAGAGAGAGAGGAAGGGGGGAGAGAGAGAGAGATAGAAGCATTGATGAGTGAGAACACTGATTGGCCGCCTCCTGCATGCCCCCCACTGGGGATTTGGCCCACAACCTGGGCATGTGCCCTGACCGGGAATCGAACCGGCAACCTCTTGGTGCACTGAGCCACACCAGCTGGGCGGATATTATATTTTTATTCTTACATTCTACTCATATTCATTGAATGTCCTGTGGAATGATACTAGAGTGTGAGAAATCAAACTGAATAAGACCTGGTTTCCATTTCTAAAGAAGTTACTTTTCCTAACAATTATAGAAATAAACTCTAAAATGACTGCTTGAATAGTAATAAATGAAATGGTTGAAAGTTGCTAAGACAGTAAATCTTAAGAGTTCTCATCACAACAACAAAAACAACTCACTTTTTTTGTATGTAAATAAGATGATGGTTGTTAACCTAAACTTATTGTAGTCATTTTATAACATATGTAAATCAAGTCAGCTTAAACTTTTACAGTGCTGTATGCCAATTATAGCTCAATAAAACTAGGGGAAAACAATAAATGAAATGGATTGCTAATGCAGTAATGTAGGTGCTTGCTACTCAAAAATGGTCTGTGTACTAGCAGTGTCAGCATCACCTCAGAGCTTATTAGAAATACAGAATTTCAGAACCCCACCTTGGATCTACTGAATCAGAATCTGCATTTTAATAACATGGGTGATTTGTATGCACAGTAAGTTTGAGATTCACTGATAATCATTCTGCAATAAAATTTTTATTTAGATTTTCACCTTCTACTGTTACCAAATAAAATTGTAAGCCATAGGATTATATCCCAAATGTCTTTGGGAGTCATTATACTAGTATAATATAGTTTAAAAACTTGTGCAGCTAATGCTTCAAAAAACTTTAAAATTTAATATGATAATATGTTAGGATATTTTGAAAGAGAAAAATGACAGCTATTTTATATTCACTTATTCTGACTTAGTTGACATTCATGAATAAGTATTGCAAACAAGATGTTCATACAGTTTTTTGTTTGTGTTTTTTACTATATCAACATTTTTTATGTACGACTATTTATATTTAATGTCATATAAATTAGTGTTGGTTAATTGTTGATGATTTTGTTTTTCTGTGTTGGTTACTTGTTTATGATTTTGTTTTCAGTCGCAGTCTGGCAGAAGCTTGTTCAGATGGGGATGTAAATGCTGTTCGTAAATTGCTTGATGAAGGCAGAAGTGTAAATGAACATACAGAAGAAGGAGAAAGCCTACTATGTTTGGCTTGTTCAGCAGGGTATTATGAATTAGCACAAGTAAGCAGAAATAATTTTTGGTGATTAAAATTATTGAAGGGTTTTGATGTTTTATTTTTATCATTTATAAAAAATTATAATTATAGGCCAAGATCTTTCCTTATTTGGCAGTAGGTAAAATAGAAACTGATACATAATTAATTTGTTGCCTATACGTGCAACTAGGCATGGTCCATTTTCTACCACTTACTCTAAACTAGTCCTAATGAATAAACACATAGAAATAATGATAATATTTTAAACTTGTCTTTGGAAATAAGACACAGCTATAATAGAAAGTGATAATTTATTTTTATTTTGCCAGAATATCCCAATTCTTTTTTTTTTCAAATCCTCACCCGAGGATATTTTATCTTCAGATAGGGAGGGAAGGGGGAGAGGGAGAACAACATCAACGTGAGTGGGACACATCGACTGGTTGCCTCCTGCACAACCCTGACCAGGGCTGAGGACGAGCGGCAGCTGAGGTACGTGCCCTTGACTGGAATCGAACCTGTGACTCATTGGTGCGAGGGCTGATGCTCTAACCGCTGAGCCAAACCGGCCAGGGCCAGAATACCCCAATTCTTTAAATTTTTTCCTTCTGTTAGAACACTATTGGGAAATAGCCATGTGTTTATCAGATTCTCTTTTGTGAGTGTAGTTTTGCTGTTCTCTTACTAGGTAATCCCAAGCATAAACCAATTTTTTTGACAAGAACAGTTTTATTTTATAATAGGATGGCTAATGTGATTGCATACTTAAAGATTAATATGTGCCCTGGCCGGTGTGGCTCAGTAGTTAGAGCATTGGCCTGCGGACCAGAGAGTCCTGGGTTCGGTTCCCGCTAAGGGCATGTACTTCGGTTGCAGTTTGTCCCCGGCCCCAGTTGGGGTCGTGTGGGTGGCAACCAGTTGATGTGCCTCTCTCGCGTCGATGTTTCTCTCTCTCTCTCTTCCTCCCTCTCTCCCTCCCACTCTATCTGAAGATAAATGCAAAAAATGTCCTCAGGGGAGGATAAAAAAAAAAAAAAAAAGATTAATATGTAATGGTATTGTAAAATACAGCATCTAACTTGGTATTTTGAGCAGTGAACACGCATATTTTCCCAAAGGTGATTATTTTTCATTTTTTCTCACCCCCACTCCACTCTAAAAGAATGTTTCCCCAGATTTAATATATTCTCTAGAAATAATGTTAATTGTAAGAATTGATCATTTCTCTGTGTATGTGTTTTAAAGGTATTGCTTGCTATGCATGCTGATGTTGAAGATCGAGGAACTAAAGGAGATATAACTCCCCTAATGGCAGCATCCAGTGGAGGTTATTTAGATATTGTGAAATTATTACTTCTTCATGATGCAAATGTCAACTCCCAGTCTGCAACAGGTATATAGAAAACAATATGTGAATTTAAGGAAAATAAATTAATATAAAATTAATTATAACCTGCGATGTAAAAATTTTATTCCTAGGGAAAACCAGTTGCAAACCTACAGAAAAATCTTAGCCCTTATTTAGAATCTCTGAGTAAAATACAGATAAATTATGTATCTTCAAAAGTCTTTAAACATACTTAGATTTTATTTGATAAGAGTGATAGTTTTTCTGTAGTGGACAGTTTTTTTTTGCCACGATGACATGCAGCATATAAAGAGGCAAAATTATGAATTTTACCTCTTATAATTTCTTTATCTCATTTAAATACAACTCCCTTGACTTTAGATTATAGATTAATCTGAGAGTATTTACCCATAGGCTTTTTCATGTCACGTGTACATTTCCTAATAAGATATTCTAATGGCAGCATGAAAGCTACTTTAGTAAATATTATTCTTTTATTTATTAATGCTTTCCAGACTTACAGACAGGATGAACCTTGGTCATGTGTCCTGAGTTATAGGCGTAGTTTTAGTAGCGTGAATCCTTGGATTTAGTGAGGTAACCAAATGGTTTAAAAATAAATTTAAATAATGAAAGCCTATTAGTGTTCCATGCAATTAAATAAATGTTAAATGTAGCCTAATTTATTTTTTAAATGAGCAAGACTTTCTAGAAAGGATTCTAGGTAATTTTGCTGACCATTTTGTCTTGGTTGTAGTACTATTAATGCGCATAATGTCTGAGATGGTTAAGTGGTTGAATTCTGAACAAATTGGGTTCTGAAATGATAGTTTTCTTGCTGAACCTTTAAAACAATCTTCTGTAGTCTCATTTTGTTGGATGGTTAAACCATCTCCGCACCCCCTTTAATAAATAAAAATTTTCAAAACAAAATTAGGAAAGAAATAAGTGGCAAATCAAGGGATAATGACCTTTAAAGAAAATTTTCTTTTGAAGGAGTTATGTTGAGGGAAATTTATATCTGTCTCACTAGGTCACTAAATATAGGAGGAAGATGTGTTTCAGAAGGAAAATATACCTAAAACAATGAATTGTCTTATGAATAAATATGTAAAAATAAAGGAGAGGTAAAAGAAAATGAAGAAATGAATATACATAGAAAGAAAATTAAGTGTTTCTAAGTTGTACAGTATTGAAAGAAAAAGGAATAATTTTAAATTATATATTAGAATATTTAAGATAAAAATATGTTGAACGTGATTTTTCAAGATGGTGCTTAATCTTGAGCTAAGGAAATGTGAAGAGAGGTAAATTGGCCTGTTTATAATAAAGCTTTTAATTAGTAAGAAAATTAAGATAATGCTTCTATAGTTTATTCCTTTATGTAAGAAAATGGAAGAGGTAGAACTAGAGCAGTAGTATAATCATAATTGTATCCATTCTATCATAATTTTGTATTTCTTTTGTTCTTTGTTAGGAAACACTGCATTAACTTATGCCTGTGCTGGAGGATTTGTTGACATTGTGAAAGTGCTACTTAATGAAGGTGCAAATATAGAAGATCATAATGAAAATGGACATACCCCCTTAATGGAAGCAGCCAGTGCAGGTCATGTGGAAGTTGCAAGAGTTCTTCTAGATCATGGGGCAGGCATCAACACTCATTCTAACGAATTCAAAGAAAGTGCTCTTACACTTGCCTGCTACAAAGGTACTCTATATATGTATGACTATTTAGGGTTTTTTAAAAAACTAACAACTTTGAATATTTGAGTATTGAGTATTTGGGTTAATTCTATATTGCTTTCCCTGTGCTATAAAATTACCTGGCTTATAAGAGATTATATAGAAAGTAAATTTTAGCCTCTATTTTCTAAAGTATAACTTCACAAGGTATGTTTCTTTATTATTTTAATTCAAATTTATTCAATTAGCTATAAAGTCAACCAACTCTTAGGACAGATTTAGAGGGTTTCCATTCTTTAATGACTTTTGTTTTATACAATTTTTCCAGCCTTTATTTAAAAAAATAATACACACTCAAATAATATAATAATCACACTTGGTACAGAAAACCTGAAAAACACAGAATAGCATAAAGAAAATAAATTTTATAACGACATGTAATGCTGCCATCTAAAGATTTAAAAAGCATGTAAACAATTATTTTAGTATATTTACTTCCAGTGTGCTTTTAAAGTATATTTATAAGCAAATATATATACACAGGCATACCTCGGAGATATTGCGGGTTCCGTTTCAGACAACTGCAATAAAGCAGTCTCGCAATAAAGCAAGCTGTAATCTTTTTGCAGGTGGAGGGTCTTGCCTTTAATTTTTAAAAATGCAACATCTATGAAGCGCAATTAGACGAAGTATGCCTGTATTTTTAAATTAAACAATCATACTCTAACACTATTTTATAGTCTGCTTATTTTATTTAGCAGTATATCATGAACATTTTGCCATCTCAGTATTTTTGTAATACAACATTTGATGGTTATATAGTATTTCACAATTGCATTTAGTAGTGGATTTGGCTGAAAAACCTAAATTAATAATAATATGAACAAAAGAAACTTTTTCTCTTTTACTTAAAACAAGTCCAGGGGTAGGCTGTCTAGGACTAGTGTGGCAGTTCCACTATTATCTAGATCTCAGCATTCTATTTTTCTGCTTCACCATCCTAGTATGTGGTTTCTATCCTTAAGGTTACCAAGATGGTAGCCAAGGCCCCAATAATACATACTATAGGAAGGAGGAAGAGGGTAGGGGCAAGTTTTGGGGAGTACCTTCCAATTTAGCAAGCTACCTTTAAGAAGTCTTCCTAGCAGTTCTGCCTTATAGCTAGCTCCCACTTACACCTCACTGGCTACACATAGCAACAAGGAAGGCTGGGAAATGTAGTCTTTTTAGTCAGACAGTTGCCACTTAGATGAAATCAGAGTTCTGTTATTAAGGAACATTGAGAGAATGGATATTGAGTAGGGAACTAGCAATTTTTGCCAAATACATCAAATGGATGCACCATAATTGCCTATTTTTGGACACATGAATTGTTCCCAGTTTTTCATTATTATTAAAAACACTGTGATAACATCCTTGTGCAGACATCTTTGCCTAATCTCTGATTATTTCCTTAGGATAAATTCCTGGAAGTGGAATTGCTGGGTCAAAGGGTATGGACATTTTTAAGGCTTTTGATACATATTGACAAATTGCCTTCTAGAAAGGTTGAACCAATTTACACTCCCACCAGCAGTGTTTGAGAATGCCCTTTACCCTATCCTACACCCTCACCAACACTGGGTATTATCATTCTTTTTAATATTTGCCATTTTGATAGTAAAAAATGGTGTGTCATTTTAATTTGCATTTGTTTAATAGGAAGGTTTAATATTTTTTCATCAGTGTAATATTCATTTGCATTTTTTTAAATTACCATTTTATGTCCTTCATCCATTTTTCTACTGGAGTGTTTGTCTTTTTCTTATTAACTATTAAGGCTTTTTTTATATTAAATGTATCAAGAGGGTTGAAATTATTTTGATGGAGTTTTTTGTGCCTATTCATTGCCACAGTGAATTTATGGTTATTATTTTAAAGCTGTTTCTCTGAAAAATGATCCAAATATACTTTACCTGGCATTCTATTTTATTTCAATGTTTTGATTTGATAGTTTATGTAGATTAAATAAAATAATAAGTATTATTACTTTATTTGAATTATGTGCTTTGGACTAATTTATAATCTTTAAAACCTAGATACCTTGCTGAGAATCTGCTTATTATTTTGGATTGGCTTTGTAAAATTGTCATTGATTTATTTATTGAATGCAAAATAAGTTCTCTTAAAATTTTTGTATAGACATCAGAAAGAAAAAGATTCCCCATTTTAATACTCTGTATTAAATTGATTCTCAGTTCTTTAGAAATATAGTTTTAAAATTTGTGTTCTTTTTTGAAGGCCACTTGGATATGGTTCGCTTTCTACTTGATGCTGGTGCAGATCAAGAGCACAAAACAGATGAGATGCACACTGCCTTAATGGAGGCTTGCATGGTAATTTTAAATTGCATTCACAGATATTTTTGGGAAGAAAAGGTCATATGTGTTTAAATTTTTAAGGATTAATATTTTTTGGAATAATTTTTATTATGATATCAGTAGATTTTGAACAATACTAAAGAGGGAAAGAGAAATATATAATATTTTGTTTATCTTTTGATAGTAAATCTGTCAGTGTAGGAAACAGTACAAAAGGCAGTCTTGGCTATGCCATTTCCAACTCACTGATACACTTTATTATTTTTTCCCCAATTTTTAAAAAATATAATAAAATATACAACATAAAATTTCCTTTTCTAAGTGTATATAGTTCATTGGTATCAAATACATTTGTAATGTTTGCAACCATCACTACCATCTGTCTCTAGAACTATTTTCATTTTATAAAACAAACTCTATGCTTACTGAATAACAACTTCCCATTCCCTGCAACCCCCCAGCCCGTAGCATTCACCATTCTACTTCTTCTATCTGTGATTTTGACTACTCTACCTCATATAAGTGGGATCATACAGAATTTGTCTTTTTGTGACGGGCTTAGTAGAATGTCCTCAAGGTCCATCCATGTTGAAGCATATGTCAGAATTTCCTTCCCTTTTTAAGGCTGTATAATATTTCATTGTATACCACATTTTGCTTATCCATTCATTTATTGATAGACACTTGGGTTACTTCTACTCTTTAGCTATTCTGAATAGTGCTGCTTTGAACATAGGTGTACAAATATCTGTTTAAGTCACTGCTTTCAGTTCTTTGGTGTATATACCCAGAAGCAGGATTACTTGATCATGTGGTAATTCTATTTTTAATTTTTGTTTGTTTGTTTGTTTAACTTATCTTTATTGTTGAACGTATTACAGATGTTCCTCATTTTTCCCCCATCGCCCTCCTCCTCCCCATTCCTGCCCCCCTCCTGCTTTTCCCCACACTGTTGTCTGTGTCCATTGGTTATGCATATATAAATATAAATTCTTTGGTTTATTTCTTCCCACCCCCCAACCCCCCTTCCCTTTGAGGTTTGTCAGTCTAACAAGCAATTTGTATTTCTTAATCCCTTCACCTTTTCACCCCTCCCCCCAGCCCCCACCCATCTGGTACCCAACAAAAGTTCTCTGTATCTATGAGAATGTTTCTGTTCTGCTTGTTCATTTTGTTTGTAGATTCAATTGTTGATAGATATGTATTTATTGCCATTTTGTTTGTTCATATTTTTTTATCTTTTTCTTCAAGAAGACCCTTCAACATTTCATATAATAATGGTTTGGTGGTGATGAACTCCCTTAGCTTTTCCTTGTCTGGGAAACTCTTTTTATGGCCATCGATTCTAAATATCAGCTTTGCAGGATAGAGTAATCTTGGTTGTAGGTTCTTGCTTTTCATCACTCTGAATATTTCTTGCCACTCCCTTCTGGCCTGCAAAGTTTCTTTTGAGAAATCAGCTGACATTCTGATGGGAGCTCCCTTGTAGGTAACTAACTGCTTTTCTCTTGCTGTTTTTAAGATTCTCTCTTTGTCTTGAACCTTTTGCATTTTGAAGATGATATGTCTTGGTGTGGGCCTCTTGGGGTTCATCTTGTTTGGGACTCTCTGTGCTTCCTGGACTTGTATGTCTGTTTCCTTCACCAAGTTAGGGAAGTTTTCTGCCATTATTGTTTCAAATAGGTTTTCGATTTCTTGTTCTCTCTCTTCTGCTTCTGGCACCCCCAAGATGCGAATGTTGGCACACTTGAGGTTGTCCCAGAGGCTCCTTACACTATCCTCATTTTTTTGGATTCTTTTTTCTTTTTGCTGTTCTGATTGGGTGTTTTTTGCTTCCTTATATTCCAAATCGATGGTTTGCTTCTTGGATTTACCTACTCTACTGTTGAATCTGTGTAAACTATTCTTTATTTCAGTTAGTGCCTCCTTCAATTCTGACTGTGATTCCATCATTTCTGACTGGTCCTTTTTTATGCTCTTGAGGCAGGCCCTCACTAAGTTCACTGAGGTTCTCACTAAGTCCATTGAGCATCCTTATAAGCAGTGTTTTGAACTCAGCATCTGTTAGGTTGCTTAACTCCATTTCACTTAGTTCTTTTCCTGGAGTTTTGTTCTGTTCTTTCATTTGGGACCTGTTTCTTTATCTCCTCATTTTGGCTGCCTCCCTGCGTTTGTTTCTATGTATTACTTAGCGAGAGGTATGGGGCTAGCTGAGACCAGATGCTGCTTGTTTGAAAGAATTTAGGCAAAGCTGAAGCAGGATCCAAGATAGGCCAATCCTATGGTAAAGCAACTGACAACAGCTTGGGTGGGCCTGAAAGTTGGGTGGGGCGGGGCCTCAGGGAATCACCAGGGCGGGGCAAACAGTGTGAGCCAGGTTGCTGGAGTCCCAGATATTGTGGCTGTCTGCCGCCCCAGGGAAGGGCTCACCAAAGGAACAAAAGCCTCTGATAGCACGTCTGTCCAGGAGAAAGCTGCCTCTCCAGCCCTTGCTCCAATGCCAAACAGCTCAGTTCTTCCCCATATGACTCTGGTGCCTTTCAAGCTGCCTCCTGCTTGCTGGAGCCTGGAGGGAGCGGGTCCGAGTAAGTCCGTGCGCGGGCCCTTTAAGAGGAGCTGCCGGGGGCTCCAGCCGCCTCAGCCTCAGTTCCCGCTGGTTTTTCCAGCCAGAGGTTATGGGGACTTCTCTTCCTGGCACTGGAACGCTGAGCTGGGCGCCTGGTGTGGGACGGGGACCCCTCAGTCCTCAGGGAGGACCTTCCCAGCCGAGGTGTCCTCCTAATTTTTATCCGCCACACGCGGGTGTGGGACCAGCCGGTTGCGCCTCCGCCCCTCCTACCAGTCTCGATGCAGCTTCTTCTTTAATTTCGTAGTTGTAGGACTTCCTTTCAGCTTGATTTCAGGTGATTTTGAATGATGGTTGTTCTGTAGTTTAGTTGTAACTTTGATGTGGTTGCGGGAGAACGCGATACCGTGTTTACCTACGCCGCCATCTTGACCCTCTATTTTTATTTTTTTGAGGAACCATCACCATACTGTTTTCCAAAGTGGTTGTACCATTTTACATCCACATCCTCACCAGCACTTGCTATTTTCTGTTTGTTTTTTCCAAAATTAGCCATCCTAATGATTGTGAAGTGGTATCTCATAATTTTGATTTGCACTTTCCTAATGATTAGTGTTGTTGAGCATCTTTTCATGTGCTTATTGGTCACTTGTATATTTTTAGAGAAATGTCTATTCAAATCATTTATCCATTCTTGAATCAGGTTGATTTTGATTGAGTTTTAGGAGTCTGTATTTTGGATATTAATCCCTTATCAGATATATAATATACAAATATTTTCTCCTGTTCTGTTGGTTGCCTTTTTACTCTGTGAGTGTCCTTTCATGCACCAAAGTTTTAAATTTTTTTTATTTTAAATAATTTTTTATTTTTCAGTTACAGTTGACATACAATATTATATTTGTTTCATGTGTACAATCCAGTGATTAGACATTATATAACTTACTAAGTTATCACCACAATAAATCTAGTACCCATCTGACACCATACATAGTTATTACAGTATTATTGACTATATCTTCTATGAACTTTATATCCCATGACTTTTTTTTTCCTGTTTTTTTTTTTTAATCCTCACCAAGGATATTTTTCTATTTATCCTTAGACAGAGTGGGAGGAGAGAGGGAGAAAAAGGGAGAGAGAGAGAAACGTCGACCTGAGAGGGACACATTGACTGGTTGCCTCCCGTATAACCCCGACCAGGGCCAGCGACAAACCGCAACCGAGGTACATGCCCTTGGCCGGAATCGAACCCGTGACTCATTTGTCTGTGGGCTGACGCTCTAACCACAGAGCCAAACCGGCCAGGGCCCATGACTATTTAGTAACTACCAATTTGTACTTCTTAATAATCCCTTCACCTTTTTTACCCATCCCCTAACCCCCTCTCTCATCTTTTTATTTTATTTTATTTTTTTCTTTATTGATTTTAGAGAGAGAGGAAGGGAGAGGGAGATAGATAGAGACATCACTGAGAGAGAACATCGATTGGCTGCCTCCTGCATGCCCCCCACTGGGGATTTGGCCCACAACCAGGGCATGTGCCGTGACTGGAAATTAAACTGGCGACTTCTTGGTGCATGGGTTGAAGCTCAACCACTGAGCGACACCAGCCGGGCTCTCCCTCCTATCTTTTTTTCTCTTTATTGATTTTTAGAGAGGAAGTGAGAGATAGAAACATCAGTGAGAGAGAACATCGATTGGCTGCCTCCTGCATGCCCCCCTACTGGAGTTTGGCCCACAACCTGGGCATGTGCTGTGACCAGGAATCGAACTGGCAACCTCTGGATGCATGTGTCGATGCTCAACCACTGAGCCACACTGACCGGGCCCCCTCCCATCTTAAAGAAGACCCTTTAACATTTCTTGTAATACTGATTTGGTGATGATGAACTCCTTTAGCTTTTTCTTGTCTGGAAAACTCTTTACCTGTCATTCGATTCTAAATGATAGCTTTGCTGGATAAAGAAATCTTTGTTGTAGATCCTTGCTTTTTCATCACTTTGAATATTTTTGCAACTTCCTTCAGGCATGCAAAGTTTCTGTTGAGAAATCAGCTGACAGTCTTATGTGAGCACCCTTGTGGGTAACCAACTGCTGTTTTCTTACTGCTTTTAAAATTCTCTCTTTGTTTTTAACCCTTTGCTTTTCAATTATAATGTGTCTTGGTGTGGGCCTCTGGGTTCATCTTGTGTGGGACTCTGTGCTTCCTGGACTTGCTTGTCTATTTCCTTTACCAGGGTAGGCAACTTTTCTATCATTATTTTTTCACATAGATTTTCAATTCCTTGCTGTCTCTCTTCTCCTTCTGGTACCCTCATGATGTGAATGTTGGTACACTTGAAGTTATCCCAGAGACTCCTTATACTATCCTCATTTTTTAGGGTTCTTTTTGTTTCTGTTCTGATTGGGTGTTTTCTGCTTCCTTATCTTCCAAATCTCTGATTTGATCCTTTGCTTCATCTACTCCACTCTTGATTTCCTGTACTTTATTCTTCATTTCAGTTAATATATTCTTCATTTCTCAGTGGTTCTTTTTTATGTTTTCTAGTGCCCTTTTTATGTTTCTTATCTCTTTGTTGATGTTTTCACTAAGTTCATCTACTCTTCCCCTAAGGTCATTGATCATCCTTATAATCAGTCTTTTGAACTCTGCATCTGGTAGATTGCTTGTCTCCCTATTGTTTAGTTCTTCATCTGGAGTTTTGTTCTTTTCTATCATTTGGAACATGTTTCTTTGTCTCCTCATTTTGGCAGCCTCCCTTTGTTGGTTTCTTTATACATTTGTCTATATGTCTGTCAGTGCTAATGCCACAATGTTTGTTATAGCTTTGTATGAGTTTTGAAATCAGGAAATGTGAGTCCTCCAGTTTTATTCCTTTTTCTTTATCCCCCCACATTTTTAGAGCTAGAATGTTTTATTGGTTTATTTATTTATTTTATTAATTTATTTTTGTTACAGACGTTTCTCCTTTTTCCCCTATTGATACCCTCCTCCCAATCCGCACCCCCTCTCCCCCCAGCATTGTTATGTATGTCCATTGGTTATGCATATGTGCATGTAAGTTCTTTGGTTTATCTCTTCCCTCCCCCTGCCCCCCTCTTCTGAGATTTGTCAGTCTGTACCCTACTTCTATGTCTCTGGGTCGGTTTTGTTTATCAGCTTATTTTGTTCATTATTTTCCACAAATAAGTGAGATCATGTGATATTTGTCTTTCTTTGATTGGCTTATTTCACTTAGCATAATACTCTCCAGGTCCCTCCACATCATCTCAAAGGATAAGAGATATTTCTTTCTTACAGCTGCATAGCATTCCATTGTGTATATGTACTACAGCTTTTTTTATCCTGTCATCTGTTGATGGACACTTGGGCTGTTCCAGATCTTAGTGATTGTGAATAGTGCTGCTATGAGCATAGGGGTACATATATTCTTTCTAATTGGTATTTCAGGCTTCTTAGGATATATTCCTAGAAGTGGGATCACTGGGTCAAATGGCTGATCAATTTTTAATTTTTTGAGGAAACACCATATTATTTTTCATAGTGGCTCCATCAGTCTGCATTTCCACCAGCAGTGTACTAGAGTCCCCTTTCTCCACACCCTCACCAGCACTTGTGTGATGATTTGTTGATGGCAGTCATTCTGGCAGGTGTGAGGTGATACCTCATAGTCGTTTTAATATGCATCTCTCTGATGACTAGTGACGTTGAGCATTTTTTCATGTGTCTCTTGGCCATTTGTATGTACTGTTTGGAGAGGTGTCTGTTTAGATCCTCTGCTCATTTTTTAATTGGATTGCTTGTCTTCCTTTTGTTGAATTATATGAGTACTTTATATGTTTTGGAAATTAACACCTTATCTGATGTATCGTTGGCATTTATGCTCTCCCATATAGTGGGTTCCCTTTCCATTTTGATGGTTGTTTCTTTTGATGTGCAGAAGCTTTTTAGTTTGATGTAGTCCCATGTATTAATTTTTTCCTTTGTTTCTCAACGCCTTAGGCGTTGTATCAGTGAAAATTCTGCTGCATGTGATGTCTGAAATTTTGTTGCCTACATTTTTTTAAAACTCATCTTTATTGTTGAATGTATTACAGATGTCCCCCCGTTTTCTCCCCATTGACCTCCTCCTCCCCAATCCCGCCCCCCTCCTGCCTACCCTACACTATTGTCAGTGTCCAGTGATTATTCATATATGCATAGAAGTTCTTTGGTTTATCTCATCCCCCCCCTCCCTCCCTGCTTCCCTTTGAGGTTCATCAGTCTAACAACCAATTTGTACTTCTTTTTTTTTTTTTTTTTGTTCAGATAGAGTGGGAGGGAGAGAGAGGAAGAGAGAGAGAGAGAGAAACATCGACGTGAAAGGGACACATCGAGTGGCTGCCACCTGCACGACCAACCAGGGCCGGGGACAAACTGCAACCGAGGCACCTGCCCTTAGTGGGAACCGAACCCGGGTCTCTCTGGACCGCAGGCCGACGCTCTAACCGCTGAGCCAAACCAGCCAGGGCCAATTTGTACTTCTTAATTCTTTCATCTTTTTCACCCATCCCCAACCCCCATCTGGCAAGCAACAAAGTTCTGTGTATCTAGGAGTCTTTTTCTGTTCTGCTTGCTCATTTTGTTTGTAGATTCAGTTATTGATAGATATGTATTAAATGCGATTTTATTGTTCATATTTTTGTTGTTCTCCTTCAAGAAGACCCTTCAATATTTCATATAATACTGGTTTGGTGGTGATGAACTCCTTTAGCTTTTTCTTGTCTGGGAAACTCTTGATATGTCCATCGATTCTAAATGATAGCTTTGCAGGATAGAGTAATCTTGGTTGTAGGTCGTTGCTTTTCATTACCTTGAATATCTCTTGCCACTCCTTTCTGGCCTGCAAAGTTTCTTTTGATAAATCAGCTGATAGTCTTATGGGAGCTCCTTTGTAGGTTACAAACTGCTTTTCTCTTGCCACTTTTAAGATTCTCTCTTTGTCTTGAACCTTTTGCATTTTGATGATGATGTGTCTTGGTGTGGACCTCTTTGGGTTCATCTTGTTTGGGACTCTCTGTGCTTCCTGGACTTGTATGTCTGTTTCTTTCACCAAATTAGGGGAGTTTTCTGTCTTTTTTTTTTTTTTTTTTTTTTTTTAATTTTATTGTTGAATGTATTACAGATGTTCCTGTCTTTTTTTTTTTTTGAAATAGGTTTTCAATTTCTTCTTCTCTCTCTTCTCCTTCTGGCACCCCTGTGATGCGAATGTTGGCACGCTTGAAGTTGTCCCAGAGGCTCCTTAAACTATTCTCATTTTTTTGGATACTTTTTTCTTTTTTCTGTTCTGATTGGGGGTTTTTTGCTTCCTTATATTCCAAATCAATGGTTTGTTTCTTGGCTTTACTTACTCTACTATTGATTCCCTATAAATTATTCTTTATTTGTTAGTGCATCCTTCATTTCTGACTGGTCCTTTGTTATATTGTTGATGTTCTCACTAAGTTCCTTGGAGGTCTCCTTAAGTTCCTTGAAGGTCTCACTAAGTTCCTTGAATGTCTCACCAAGTTCCTTGAGCAACCTTATAACCAGTGTTTTGAACTCTGCATCTGATTGATTGCTTATCTCCATTTTGTTTAATTCTTTTCCTGGAGTTTTGTTCTTTTCTTTCATTTGGGACATGTTTCTTTGTCTCCTCATTTTGGCTGCTTCCCTGTGATTGTTTCTATATATTAGGTAGAGTTGCTTTGTCTCCTAGGCTTTGTAGGGTGGCCTGTTGTTGTAGGTGTCCTGTAGGATCCAGTGGCACAGCTTCCCTGATCCCCCCAGCTGGGCCCTCGAGGTGCACCCCTAGTGTGGACTGTACAACCTTCTGTTGTAATTGAGTCTTGATTGCTGTTGGCACGTCAATGGGAGGGATTTACTCAGGCTGATCAGCTGCAAGAATTGGCTGTGCCCACTGACCACTGGCCTCTGACTACCTTGGGAGATCAGCTGTGTAGGGGCCAACCACACAGAGCAAGACTTACTTCATCAGGGCTCTGGTACTCACTGAGACTGCTCATTAAGTGTGTCACTTATGGAGGTGGTTTGGTGGTGGTGTTTTGATGTGGTCTGAAGCTGTCCACTTGGTGTGCTGGCTCTGAGACAAGGTCAGCCTTTGCCTGTGTTCTATCCGGAGCCACCCACCATAAGCCACAAAGTTACCTGCAGATGGCTGCTTCTTGTGCTGGGCTTGGAGGTGCCCAGGAAAAGCCAAGTTGTGAACCAAGGATGGCTACTTCTAGTGCCAGGCATGGGGCCACTTAACAGGAGGTATGGGACTCCCTAAGACCAGATGCTGCTTGTTTGAGAGATTTTAGGAAAGTCTGAAGCAGGATCCAAGATGGGCCAATCCTATGGTAAAGCTGTTGGAAACAGCTTGGGTAGGCCTAAAAATTGGGTGGGTCAGGGCCTCTGGGAATCACCAGGGCGGGGCAAACAGTGTGAGCCCGGTTGCTGGAGTCCCAGATATGGCGGCTGTCTGCCGCCCCAGGGAAGGGCTCACCAAAGCAACATTAGCCTCTGCCAGCACATCTGTCCAGGAGAATGCCACCTCTCCAGCCCTTGTCTAGAAGTCAAACAGCTCAGTTCATCCCTATATGTCTCTGGCACCCCTCAAGCTGCCTCCTCTGCGAGCTTAGAGGGAGCAACTCTGAGTAAGTCTGTGCGCAGGCCCTTTAAGAGGAACTGCCTGGGGCTCCCTCAGCCACAGCCTCCCTCTGCCTCAGTTCCCGCTGGTTTTTCCAGCCAGAAGTTATGAGGACTTCTCTTCCTAGCACTGAAACCCTGAGCTGGGTGCCTGGTGTGGGACGGGAACCCCTCATTCCTCGGGAAGGACCTTCACAGCAGAGGTATCCTCCTGATTTTTATCTGCCACACGTGGGTGTGGGACCAGCCTGTCCGCCTCAGCCCCTCCTACCAGTCTCAATGTGGCTTCTTCTTTAATAACGTAGAAGCCACTCAGCTCGATTTCAGGTGGTTCTGAATGGTGGTTGTGTTGTAGTTTAGTTGTAATTTTTCATTCAGCTCGATTTCAGGTGGTTCTGAATGGTGGTTGTGTTGTAGTTTAGTTGTAATTTTGATGTGGTTGTGGGAAGAGATGAGTACCGCGTTCACCTACGCCACCATCTTGACCAGAAGTCCTCCTTGTTGCCTACATTTTCTTCTAGGATTTTTATGGATTCACGAGTCACATTTACGCCTTTTATCCAATTTGAGTTTATTCTTGTGTATGGTGTAAGTTGGTCTAGTTTCATTTTTTTGCATGTAGCTGTCCAATTTTCCTAGCACCATTTATTAAAGAGGCTGTCTTTACTAACCATTGTATGCTCTTGCCACCTTTATCAAATATTAATTGAGCATAATGTCTTGGGTCAATTTCTGGGTTCTCTGTTCTGTTCCATTGATTTATATGCCTGTTCTTGTGCCAGTACCAGGCCGTTTTGATTACAGTGGCTTTGTAGTATAACCTGATAACTGGTATTGTGATCCATCCTACTTTGTTCTTCTGTTTCAAGATTGCTGTGGCTATTAGAGGTCTTTTTTGGTTCTATATAAATTTTTGAAGTATTTGTTTTAGTTCCGTGAAATATGTCGTTGGTATTTTATTGAGGATTGCATTGAATCTATAGATTGTTTTGGGTAGTATCGACATTTTAGTGATCTTACTTCTTCCAATCCATGAACAAGGTATATGCTTCCACTTTTTTATATCTTCCTCTATTTCTTTTTTCAATGTCCTGTAGTTTTCTGCAAATAGGTCCTGTACTTCTTAGGTTAAGTTTATTCCTAGGTATCTTCATATTTTTTGCTGCAATGGTGAATTGGATTGTTTTTTTAGTTTCTCTTTCTGTGAGTTCATTATTGGGGTATAAGAATGCCACTGAGCCCTGGCCGGTTTGGCTCAGCGGTTAGAGTGTTGGCCTGCGGTCCTGAGAGACCCAGGTTTGGTTCCCGCTAGGGGCATGTACCTCGGTTGCAGTTTGTCCCCGGCCCTGGTTGGTCGTGCGGGAGGCAGCCACTCGATGTGTCCCTTTCATATCGATGTTTCTCTCTCTCTCTCTTCCTTGCTATCCCTCCCACTCTATCTGAACAAAAAATGGAAAAATGTCCTCGGGTGAGGATAAAAAAAAAAAGAATGCCACTGATTTCTTGATGTTAATTTTGTATCCTGCTATTTTGCCAAATTCATTTATTAGCTCTAGTGGATCGATCTCCTTGGTAACCCATTCATTGTTTAGTAACATGCTATTTAGCCTTCATGTGTTTGAATGTTTTTGTTGTAATTGATTTCTAGTTTCATGCCATTGTGATCTGAGAAGATGCTTGATATGATTTCAGTCTTCTTGAACTTGTAGAGACTTAGTTTGTGTCCTAACATGTGGTCTGTCTTTGAGATTGTCCCATGTGCACTTGAAAAGAATGTGAATTCTATAGTTTTGGGGTGTAATTCTCTGTAGATATCTATTAAATCCATTTGCTCTAGTGCAACATTTAGAGTCTCTGTTTCTTTGTTAATTTTTTGTCTAGAGGATCTGTCCAGTGATGTCAGCAGGGTGTTGAAGTACCTTGCTTTGATTGTATTGCTGTTGATTTCTCCTTTGAAGTTCCACACAAGTGTTTTAATATATTTTGGTGCTCCTATGTTGGGTGCGTATATGTTTCCCAAGGTTATATCCTCCTGTAGGATAGATCCTTTCAGTGTTATGTGGTGGCCTTCTTTGTCTTTAGTTATGGCCTTCATTTTGAAGTCTGTTTATCGGATATAAGTATTGCTACCCCAGCATTTTTTTCCTTTCTGTTTGCTTGGAAAATTTTTTTTCCATTCCTTCACTTTCAACCTATGTGAGTCTTTTGTTGTGAGGTGAGTCTCTTGTAAACAACATATATAGGAGTCATACTTTCTTATCCATTCAACTACTCTGTGTCTTTTATCCATTTACATTTAGGGTTATTATTGATATGTACTTATTTATTGCCATTTTTGTTTGTTCTGGTTATGTTTCTCTTCCTATTTCTTGTGCTTAGTACAGCAGTCCTTTTAACATTTCTTGGAGTGCTTGTTTGGTGCTAATACATTCCCTTAGCCTTTTTTTTTTTGTCTGGGAAGCTCGCTATTTCACCTTCTATTTTAAATGATACCCTAACTGTATAGAGTAGTCTTGTATTCAGATCCTTGTTTTTCATTACTTTGATTACTTCATGATTCCCTTCTGGCGTGCAGTGTTTCTGTTGAGAAGTCCGCTTGTAGCCTTATGGGGGTTCCTTTGTAGGTAACTTGTGACTTATCTCTTGCAGTCTTTAGAATTCTTTGTCTTTATTTTTAGGCATTTTAATTATTATGTGTCTTGTTGTGGGCCTCTTTGGGTTCTTCTTACTTGGGACTCTCTGTGCTTCTTGAACTTGTATGCCTTTTTCCGTCACCAAGTTAGGGAAGTTTTCTGTTTTTATTTCTTCAAATATATTCTCTAACCCTTGCTCATTTTCTTCTTCCGGCACTCCTATGATGTGGATGGTGTTACGTTTCATGTTGTCCTACAATTCTCTGAAGCTGTGTTCCTGTTTTTTAATTGTTTTTTCTCTTTGGTTTTCTGATTGGGTGATTCTTTTCTACTCTGTCTTCTAATTCACTGATCCGATGCTTGGCTTCCTTTGCTCTGCTGGTTATTCCTTCCAGTGTCTTCTTTATTTCTGCTATGTCATTCTTCATTTCTGCTTGGTGGTTTTTCATTTTTAATCAGTTGATTGTCAATGTTTCTATGTCTTTACTTAGGCTGTTGAGCTCTTTACTCATGCTGTTAGCTTCCTCATAATTATTACTCTGAACTCTACCTCTGATATCTTTCTTAATTCTATTTCATTTATTTCTTCTGGAGAATTTTCTTGTTCTTTCAACTGGGATTTGTTTCTTTGCTTTACCATTTTGGCTGTCTTGGTGGGTTTTGGAGCCTGCCAAATTTTCCGGTGGGTGTTGGTGTTCCACTGGTTGTGGCTCCCTCTACTAGGTTTGAATGAGTGTGGGAGGACCCATCTTAAACACCACTGTCAAGTCTTATTTTCCTGGATAGATTTGCTGGCCAAGGAATGGTTCGGTTATCCTCTAGCTTTTGCCTGCAGGATATTAGTCTCAGTTACTTGATGAGCCTTGATTTGTAGCCCTCAGCTGAAGGAAACATCCCTCAGGTGTAAGAGGATTTCCAGCACGTGGGGCATTTGCTTGCTGTCTGAGTCTAGCTCTTAATGAGCCTCAATTTGCATTACTCTGGCCTGGCCTGGTGGTGTTGAATTCCTGAGGGAGAGGCCATTGCTTCTCCCTGGGCTCTGTGTAGGGGCTCTTTGAGTAAGATGGCTACTGTCCTATGAGGGAGTGATTCAGCACAAAACTCCCAGTGTCCTCCCCCTCCATCTCTCTCCTGAGCCAGGAACCCTGGACTCTCTCCACACAGTTCCAGTCCAGGCCACCCTCCGTCTGCTGGAGCCCAAGGTGAGTGGCTGTAGCTGATTTGGTGCTTTTTGAAACCCCTGCTTTCTCATCAGGAACTGCTCACAGCTAAAATAGCCCTTAGCTGCTGTCCATGGGCTCCCAGCCCCCCCTCTTGTGCCTTTGCAGTTCCTACCAGGCTTGATTTGGTGTCCTCTTTCTGTCCCTGGTTATACAGGTTCTCTCTAGCTGCTTTTCAATTGTTTTTTTCCTGATGATTTGTCTTTATTTTAGTTGTAATTCCAGTTTGGTCCTGGGAGATGGTCTGTGTAGCTTCCATTTACTCTGCCGCCATTTTTGCATTCCCTAGAGCTTTTGTGACAGGGTGGATGGAGAACAATGTAGGTTTATACTCATCAAAAGCAAATCACCAAGGAGATTACAACTGCCATGTTCATAGTATTTCATGCCGTTAAAATCTCAGGATCTTCCTTTCTCACACTTAAACTTCTAAATAAGGACTCTAGAGAAAGGCAGTGCCAGCCTCTGATGGAGAGCAGCTCTAACTGACAGTGCATTCTCTGCTTCCCTCTCTGGTGTGTTCCCAGGATCCCTCTCTCTGCAGGCATGTCCCCAGGATCCAGTTTTATTATTTTTCAAGATTGTTTTGGCTATTCATTGTCCCTCTAGATTCCATATATATTTTAGGATGAATCTTTCTTTTTCTTCCAAAAAAAACACCACTGGGGTAGTCATTTTTGTATAGTATTGACTTCTTAACAGTATTAAGTCTTCCAATCCATGAACATGGAATGTGTTTCCATTTATTTATGCATTTTTTAATTTCTTTCAGCAATGTTTTGTAGTTTTCATTGTACGGGTAATTTACTTTCTTTGTTAATTCATAAGTATTTTATTCTTTTTGTTGTTACTGTAAATGGAATTGTTTTTGTAATATCCTCTCAGATTGTTCATTGTACGTGGATTTGAAATGCAACCAATTTTTATATGTTGACTTTGTATTCTGGTACTTTGCTGAATTTGAATTAATTGATTGGTTTTAACAATGTTTGTGCATGTAGTCTTTAGGGTTTTCTACATGTAAGAGCGTGTCATCTGCAAAGAGATCAATTTAGTTCTGTCTTTCCAATTTGGATGCCTTTTTTTCTTTTTCTTGCCTAATTGCTCTGGCTAGAAGTTGGAGTACTATGTTTAATAGAGGTGGTAAAAATGGGCATCCTTGCTTTGTTCCTTTTCTTAGAGGAAAAGCTTTCAGTCTTTCATCATTGAGTATATGTTTGCTGATGTTTACTGTGGATTTTTCATATATCACTTTTATTGTTGAGATAGTTTCCCTGTCCTAATTTGTTGAGTGTTTTCATCATGAAAGGGTTTTGAATTTTGTCAAATGCTTTTTCTATGTCAATGGAGATGATTGTGTGTGTGTGTGTGTGTGTGTGTGTGTTTCCCTTATTCTGTCAGTGTGGTGTATTATGTTGATTAATTTTTGTATGATGATTCATCCTTTAACTTCAGGAATAAATTCTAGTTGGTCATGGTATATAATCCTTTTAATATGCTGCTGAATTCAGTTTGCTAGTATTTTGTTGAGGATTTTTACATCAGTGTTTCTAAAAGATATTGGTCTGTAGTTTTCTTTTCTTGTAGCATGTCTTTTTTTTTTTTTTTTTTATCCTCACCTGAGGACATTTTTTCATTTTTTGTTCAGATAGAGTGGGAGGGAGAGAGAGGTAGAGAGAGAGAGAAAAACATCGACGTGAAAGGGACACATCGAGTGGCTGCCACCCGCACGACCAACCAGGGCCGGGGACAAACTGCAACCGAAGTACATGCCACTAGCGGGAACCAAACCCGGGTCTCTCTGGACCGCAGGCCGACGCTCTAACCGCTGAGCCAAACCGGCCAGGGCGTAAAACTAAAATTTTAATGTGAAGTCATGTCTCTTTGGCATCATGTCAAAAATAAATAAAGCTAGGCTAGTCATTTAGTTAAGTGTAACAAAACTCTTGATGGATGCTGAAATCTGACATTTAATTAAGGTTTCTTTTTTTTTTAAACCTCACCTGAGGATATTTTTCCATTTATCTTTAGATAGAGTGTGAGGGAGATAAAGAAAAACATCCATGTGAGAGAGACACATCAACTGGTTGCCTCCTGCATGACCCCGACCAGGGCTGGGAACCGAACCGAAACTGAAGTACGTGCCTTTGACCGTAATCGAATCTGTGACTCTTTGGTCTGCAGGCAGACACTCTAACTCTGAGCCAAACTGGCCAGGTCTAATTAAGGTTTCTTTAATTAATTCTTTAATGAAAGAATTGCCCAACCTTGTAAAACCTTATTTTTATACTCAGTCTTTACCTTTTATTAGCAATATTTTGGTCATTTTTAAAGTATTGAACAACACAGTATTTGACTTTATTTTTATTTTTTGTTAATCCTCACCTGAGGATATTTTTCCATTCATTTTTAGATAGATTGGAAGGAAGGAAGGAAGGGAGAGAGAAAGAGAGAAACATTGATGTGACAGACACATTGATTGGTTGCCTCCCACACAACCCCATCTGGGGCTGGGGATCGAACCTGCGACCCTTTTAATTAAAGAATTTTTAGCTAACAAAGGTTATTAATGGTAATAGAAGTAGAGAATGAATACCTTCTACAAGAATAGTTAGTCCGGCCAGTGTGGCTCAGTGATTGAGCATCGATCGACCCATGCACCAAGAGGTCGCCAGTTCGATTCCCGGCCAGGACACATGCCCAGGTTGTGGGCCCAATCCCCAGTGGGGGGCATGCAGGAGGCGGCCAATCGATGTTCTCTCTCATCGATGTTTCTATCTGTCTCTCCCTCTCACTTCCTCTCTCTCTAAAATCCATAAAGGGGGGGAAAAAAGAATAGTTAATGGCCTTACTAAGATACTTATTTTTACATCTTTGTAAATTCTTTGCCTCATTGCAACAAGCTAGTGATGAGGAAAAATATAGGTTAGTATCAGTCCATAGGGCTTTACCTTGGTGATGTAATCCCAAGTGGTAATGACCTCACAGAATTTGTTGTTATTTTTTGCCAAGTCTTTGTTAAATAGATCTAATACAGTTTTTATACTTAATCATGACACCTAAGTTTTTTTGTTGGTATTTTTTTGGTACGTGCCCCTAGCGGGAACCGAACCTGAAACACTCTGGTCCGCAGGCTGACGCCCAACTGCTGAGCCAGACCGGCCAGGGCATGACACCTAAGTTTGAGGGTATAATTATATTTGACCTGGCAGTAGTAGTATAAACATTATTTTGAGGTACTGTTGACTATGGATTTAACAGTTTTTTTTAACTTCAAAGAAGATAGTATTTCAGAATTATTTGGAATTGTAACTGTGTGTCACAAGTATGATTGTTTTGTTTTTTTTTTAACTTATCTTTATTGTTGAATGTATTACAGATGTTCCTCATTTTTCCCCCATTGCCCCCCTCCTCCCCATTCCTGCCCCCCCCCTGCTTTTCCCCACACTGTTGTCTGTGTCCATTGGTTATGCATATATACATATAAGTTCTTTGGTTTATTTCTTCCCATCCCCCAACCCCCCTTCCCTTTGAGGTTTGTCAGTCTAACAACCAATTTGTACTTCTTAATCCCTTCACCTTTTTCACCCCTCCCCCCAACCCCCACCCATCTGGTACCCAACAAAAGTTCTCTGTATCTATGAGAATGTTTCTGTTTTGCTTGTTCATTTTGTTTATAGATTCAATTGTTGATAGATATGAATTTATTGCCATTTTGTTTGTTCATATTTTTTTATCTTTTTCTTCAAGAAGACCCTTCAGCATTTCATACAATAATGGTTTGGTGGTGATGAACTCCTTTAGCTTTTCCTTGTCTGGGAAACTCTTTATATGGCCATCGATTCTAAATGACAGCTTTGCAGGATAGAGTAATCTTGGTTGTAGGTTCTTGCTTTTCATCACTCTGAATATTTCTTGCCACTCCCTTCTGGCCTGCAAAGTTTCTTTTGAGAAATCAGCTGACATTCTGATGGGAACTCCCTTGTAGGTAACTAACTTCTTTTCTCTTGCTGCTTTTAAGATTCTCTCTTTGTCTTGAACCTTTTGCATTTTGATGATGATGTGTCTTGGTGTGGGCCTCTTGGGGTTCATTTTGTTTGGGACTCTCTGTGCTTCCTGGACTTGTATGTCTGTTTCCTTCACCAAGTTAGGGAAGTTTTCTGCCATTATTATTTCAAATAGGTTTTCGACTTCTTGTTCTCTCTCTTCTCCTTCTGGCACCCCCAAGATGCGAATATTGGCACGCTTGAAGTTGTCCCAGAGGCTCCTTACATTATCCTCATTTCTTTGGATTATTCTTTCTTTTTGCTGTTCTGATTGGGTGTTTTTTGCTTCCTTATATTCCAAATCGATGGTTTGCTTCTTGGCTTTACCTACTCTACTATTGAATCTGTGTAAATTATTCTTTATTTCAGTTAGTGCCTCCTTCATTTCTGACTGGTCCTTTTTTATGCTCTTGAGGCCCTAAGTTCACTGAGGTTCTCACTAAGTCCATTGAGCATCCTTATAAGCAGTGTTTTGAACTCAGCGTCTGTTAGGCTGCTTAACTCTATTTCACTTAGTTCTTTTCCTGGAGTTCTGTTCTGTTCTTTCATTTGGGACCTGTTTCTTTGTCTCCTCATTTTGGCTGCCTCCCTGTGTTTGTTTCTATGTATTACTTAGTGAGAGGTATAGGGCTAGCTGAGACCAGATGCTGCTTGTTTGAAAGAATTTAGGAAAAGCTGAAACAGGATCCAAGATAGGCCAATCCTATGGTAAAGCAACTGGCAACAGCTTGGGTGGGTCTGGAAGTTGCGTGGGGCGGGGCCTCAGGGCATCACCAGGGCGGGGCAAACAGTGTGAGCCAGGTTGCTGGAGTCCCAGATATGGCGGCATCTGCCGGCCCAGGGAAGGGCTCACCAAAGGAACAAAAGCCTCTGATAGCACATCTGTCCAGGAGAAAACTGACTCTCCAGCGCTTGCTCCAATGCCAAACAGCTCAGTTCTTCCCCATATGACTCTGGTGCCTTTCAGGCTCCTTCCCACACGCTGGAGCCTGGAGGGTGGGAGTCCGAGTAAGTCCGTGCGCGGGCCCTTTAAGAGGAGCTGCCGGGGCTCCAGCCGCCTCAGCCTCAGTTCCCGCTGGTTTTTTCAGCCAGAAGTGATGGGGGCTTCTCTTCCTGGCACTGGAACCCTGAGCTGGGCGCCTGGTGTGGGACGGGAACCCCTCAGTCCTCAGGGAGGACCTTCCCAGCCGGGTGTCCTCTTAATTTTTATCCGCCACACGTGGGTATGGGACCAGCCCGTCGTGCCTCTGCCCCACCTACCAGTCTCGATCCTGCCGCTGCTGCTTTAATTTCGTAGTTGTAGAACTTCCATTCAGCTTGATTTCAGGCGGTTTTGAATGATGGTTCTGTAGTTTAGTTGTAACTTTGATGTGGTTGTGGGAGGACGCGATACTGCGTTTACCTACACCGCCATCTTGACCGGAAGTCACAAGTATGATTGTTTTGAAAAATTTTGGGTTTGCTCAAAAGTAAGGTAAAATAATTTTAATGGGTTTTTGATAAGACAGATCTTAAATTGCTTAGGTGGGCATGATAATGTATATGCATCTAAGCTACATCTTTTTTCCTGTCTTTCTTCAATCTCTTGTTTCTCTTTTGGGACTTTAACAATCTCCAAATAATTTTCTTCCTCTTGCTTTACTTCTTTAAATCTGCAGGATGGACATGTAGAGGTAGCACGTTTGCTTTTGGATAGTGGTGCTCAAGTGAACATGCCTGCAGATTCATTCGAGTCTCCGTTAACACTAGCTGCCTGTGGAGGACATGTTGAATTGGCAGCTCTACTTATTGAAAGGGGAGCAAATCTTGAAGAAGTTAATGATGAAGGATACACTCCCTTGATGGAAGCTGCTCGGGAAGGACATGAGGAGATGGTGGCACTACTCTTAGCACAAGGTAAAGTAGTTTAATTTCAATAAAAAAATAAATTTTTTTTGGATAATTTGTGTCAGTATCAGTGAAGTTTTCTACAACTAAAATGTTTTTTTTACATCCATGGTAAAGTAAATTGTCAACACCCTGGAAGAAACCCTAGAAGCAGAGAAGATAGTGATGATTGTTATAATTCAGGACAATTAATATCTGTCATAAGTCTTTTGTAACTAGTTTTATCTATTTTTATGCTGTCCCCAGGAGCGAATATAAATGCCCAGACAGAAGAAACCCAAGAAACTGCTTTGACCTTGGCTTGCTGTGGAGGATTTTCTGAAGTTGCAGACTTCTTGATTAAGGCAGGGGCTGATATAGAACTTGGCTGCTCCACACCTCTGATGGAGGCTTCTCAGGAAGGACATCTGGAGTTGGTTAAATATTTACTGGCTGCTGGTATGTGACTTTAAAAATGCCTTGTAGAAAAAGACTTTTATATTGCTTTCATAACTTAAACTATTAGCCTTAACTTTTTCATATCTACAAAAATTGAAGGACGGCTGTGCCACAGTTTAACTGCTCTTCTTAGGTTCCTAAATCTCCAAAAATGTCATTTAAAAAAAGGTTTCTTATTGTTATTAGTATTTGTTTAGTGACCATTGGCTTCTTATTGACCTCTCTCTCCATTGAATGGTTTGTGGCTTCTGGAAGGGAGAGAGACTAATTTCTAGTCTCTCTGCTAATAAGAGGAGTGTGGGGATGACACTATAGAGATTATAATTTGGTGCCTTTAAATCTGTTCATTTCTTGATATTTGTGAGTCTACACACACACACAAGAACAAGTGGGAGTTATATTTTTTTTTGCAAAAGTACTTACTATTAAAATAATCTGTAATTTATACATTGTTAAACAGTAGTAATAGAGCAAAGTAAGAATGCCCCAAACGAATTGATTTAGGTATATGTAAACCTTTATATATACTTTAGAATTAAAATTTTTCTTATCCACATTTGATATATTGTTTAAAACTGTGTAAAGGAAAATAAAATATTTAGCAAAACTTTATTCATCCATATGGGGCTTTCACTATTAACATTAATTTGGATATAGCCCAGCCTCAATTTTTCTTTTGAAATATTATTGAAATAATGTATTAATCCAAATGGTTAGTAGTTCAGATAATTGTATAGATTTTTAATTAATGCACAAACTGACCATACAAGCTGACCTCTTCCCTGACTCAAATACTATTAATCACTGTAATTAGTGTATGCATTATTCAGTCATTGTTCCTTCATCATTTTCAGTAACTGTGTCTGTGTTTCATTCAAGAGTCTCGTGTCAGTTATACCACAATTACAAAGAGTCTCTAGGAGTGGTTACCTTTCTGCATTCCCCACACTCCTGTATACTCCTCTTTTAAGTAAACCCATACTGTAGTAAGAGGCTTTTAAAGGAAGGAATAAATGTTTACTAAGAAATTACTGAATGTCAGACTTTCTGCTAATTTTCTCTATTAATTACCATTGGTCCCTGTATGGTTAAGAAACTATTAATCACATTATTATAGATATAGAAACTGATGCACAATCATGTTTCATAATTTCCCTAATGTAACCAAGCTAATAACTGACAGAGCCAATATTCAGACTGAGAACTCTTAACATTATTTTTTCTTTTACATCACAATTGATCGTATACTGAGCTACTTAGAGACCACAAGCTAAGCTAAAGGTGCTATTTCTGCTTTGTCTGTCATTGTCTTTGGGCCTTTTTGGTTGGTCAGATTTAGGAAATATTTACTTTTCTTACAGATAAAATACATCATGAGTTCATGTCAGTACTTCCAATTCAGAACCATAGGGTTCTTACTTAACCTGAACAATCTCGTATCTGTGTTTTCTCTTAATCATGCCAAAAATTTCGCTTTTTACCAAAGGATTACTCATTTGATTTTTACCACAATATCTATAGAACTGTCTCAGAATACAATCCAACACTACCACCAATGTGATTTCTGAAAACTGGTAATTTTTTGTTTTTGTAGCTCTTTTATTTCTTAGGGTATATTTTACTGGAGATGTGTAGGCAGATTTTGCTGTGTCTTAAATCATTTGGTATAGTTCCTTTCTGTGTGGCTAAAAGCTTTTTTACACGGCATATTTAAAGGAAAATTAGGATATTTAAAATACATACCGATATTTACATACTTTATCAATTTCACCATATTGCAAAATTGAACTATTTAATATAATTTATAATTCACAAAGTAAATGTATGATTTTTTTTTGTTTGCTAGGTGCTAATGTTCATGCTACAACAGCAACAGGAGACACAGCCTTAACCTATGCTTGTGAAAATGGACATACAGATGTTGCAGATGTTTTACTTCAAGCAGGGGCCGATTTAGTAAGATATTTTTAATTTCAAATATTTTTGTGTTAATTCTCATTCATTTATTTTTAACATTTAGAAAAAACTAGTGAAAATCTATAGTTTGCATGCTTTGTATAAAATAATTTTTTTTTTAAAGTTTGGCTATGCTAATTTTGTTGCATTTATTAACAATTTTAAAACACTTAGTATAAGGTACATATTTCATTTCCTAGGTAAAACTATTAATCTGTTTCTTCCACTTACCCCAATCCCAATTAACATTCCTGAACTTTTAAACTGCACTTTATTAAACATATTATAAATTCAATGATATGTTTACAGAATAGAATAACCTGTCAAGCCCTGGCTGGTTTGGCTCAATGGTTATAGCATCGGCCCATGGACCAGAGGATCCCAGGTTTGATTCCTGGTCAAGGGCACATACCTGGATTTCAGGTTCAATTCTGGCCCTGGTTGGGGTCATGCAGGAGACAACCAATCGGTTTGTCTGTCTCTCACACTAATGTTTCTCTCTCTCTCTCTGTCTCTCCTCTCTCTCTCCCCCCCGTTCTCCCTCCTCTCCCCCTCTCCCCCACCCCGCCCCTTCCACTCTATCTAAAAATCATGCCCGCTGATGTGGCACAGTGGACTGAGTGTTGTCCCATGGACTGAGAGGTCCTGGTTTGATTCCCAGTCAGGGCATATGCCTGGGTTGCATGCTCAATCCCCAGTAGGGAGCATGCAGGAGGCAGCCGATCGATGTTTCTCTCTCACATGGATGTTTCTATCTCTCTCTCTACCTTTCTCTTTCTCTAAAAAAGTCAATAAAAACATTTAAAAAATCAATGGAGCCCTGGCTGGGCTCAGTGGTTAGAGTGTCGGCCTGTGGACCAAAGAGTTACGCGTTTGATTCCTGTCAAGGGCATATACCTTGGTTGTGGTCAGGGTCGTGCAGGAAGCAACCAATCAATGTGTCTCTCTCATGTCAATGTTTCTCTCTGTCTCTCTCTCTCTCCCTCCCTCCCACTCTATCTAAAGATAAATGGAAAAATATCCTCAGGTGAGGATTAACAAAAAAAAAAAGAATAACCTGCTCTGGCCAGTTTGGCTCAGCGGTTAGAGCGTCGGCCTGCAGACCGGAGAGTCCCAGGTTCGGTTCCCGCTAAGGGCACGTACCTCGGTTGCGGTTCGTCCCTGGCCCTGGTTGGGGTCGTGTGGGTGGCAGCCAGTTGATATGTCTCTCTCACATCAATGTTTCCCTCTCTCCCTCCCACTCTATCTAAAGATAAATACAAAAATGTCCTCAGGTGAGGATAAAAAAAAAAATTTAGAAAAAAAAAGAATAACCTGTTAAATCACTTTGAGTGATTTCTTTTGTTTCTCTAATTGGACTTTAAAAACAAAGATATCTTTCTAACAACATTATTAAAGCATTCTATTATTTTTCTGTTCTTTTAGTATTTTCTACTTTGGCTTTTCAAAGATTCAAATTGGATGGCAGATCCATATGTGTGATATTCCCTACAACTGTGGAAATTGTAAATCATATCCCATTTAAGGTTTATGCTTCTTGCTGAAATGGTGTGCTTTGAATCATTTTTACTTTGTGAGGGTACTTAAAGCTGCTTTCTAGAGTTTCTCACAGAATTCCTTTATGTATTTCATAAAAATTTATGAAACATGTTATAATGAATCAAGTTTATTAGTTTCATTTATTTGGAAAAACTGTGCAAGTATAGCCTTTTAAACTATTTCTAATAACAAACATTCCCAAATAGACACCTGAGATTGTTAGAAAATACTTGTTGACTAACGTAAATGTATAGTATAATTATGCCATTTATTACTATTTCTGTTAATACTAAATATTATAATAACACTAGCATTCATTCTTATTAATTAGGATCTTCCCCATCATTTAGAATTTCTGAGGTGTATTTTTTTGAGAATTTTGACAAACATGTTAAGCAGATCTCAGTCTTCTTCCTTCTTTCTATATCATTTTTCTTTTTTCTTTTTTTAAATATGTTTTTATTGATTTTAGAGAGAGAGAAGGTAGAGGGAGATAGAAACATCGATGAGAGAGAAACATTGATCGGCTGCCTCCTGCATGCCCCCTACTGGGGATCAAGCCTGCAGTGTGGGCCTGTGCCCTGACCTGGAATCGAACTGGTGACCTCTTGGTGCTTGGGACAACACTCAACTAACTGAGCCATACTGGCCAGGCTCTTTTTTTGTTTTTAGAGTTGCTTTGGGTCATCTATAAAAATTAAGAATTGGAGTATTTCACCACTTGAAATAAAGAAATAGGGTAAAGCATGAAAACTTAGATACTATAAACAAATTTAATACTCTTATCCTCCGAATTCTTACCTGAATTCTCTCTTCTTCCATTTTTCTACAATAAAGTCACTTTCTTAAACTGTTTGTTGAGAGTTTTTCTGAAAATATTAATTAGGAAAAAGGAACTGTCTGTTAAATGTGTTCTAATGTATAGCAAAATCTTACTGATTTTGATTGAATTAGAAATCTGTTGTGAAGTATTTTCAAATGTTTTATTTATATAGTCTTCTAGAATTATGTAGTGTTTGTGATAAGAGTTCTTTAGATTTACATTAAATGAACAGATAGATTTGAATTTGCTATTTTACATTAAAAATATAAGATTTAAAAATGGCTCAGATAAAATATATATATATATATATTTCTTTAAATCCTCACCCAAGGATACTTTTCCATTTATTTTCAGACAGAGTGGGATTAAAAAAAAAATATATATATATATATATATATATATGTGTGTGTGTGTGTGTGTATTTTTTTAATCCTCACCCAAGGATACTTTTCCATTTATTTTCAGACAGAGTGGGATTAAAAAAATATATATATGTGTGTGTGTGTGTGTGTGTGTGCGTGTGTATTTTTTTAATCCTCACCCGAGGATACTTTTCCATTTATTTTCAGGCAGAGTGGGATAAAAAAAATCTATATATATATACATATATATGTGTGTGTGTCTGTGTGTGTGTGTGTGTGTGTGTGTGTGTGTGTGTGTATATATATATATATATATATATATATATATTTTTTTTTTTTAATCCTCACCCGAGGATACTTTTCCATTTATTTTCAGACAGAGTGGGAGGGAGAGAGAGAGAAAGAAACATCACTGCAAAAGAGATACATCGGCCCTGGCTGATTTGGCTCAGCGGTTAGAACATCGGCCCTTGGACTGGAGAGTCCTGGGTTCGGTTTCCGCTAAGGGCACATACCTCGGTTGCAGTTTGTTCCCGGACCCGGTTGGGGTCATGTTAGTGGCAACCAGTCAATGTGTCTCTGTCATGTTTATGTTTCTCTCTCTCTCTCTTCCTCCCTCTCTCCCTCCCGCTCTATCTGAAGAGACATGCAAAAATGTCCTCGGGTGAGGATAAAAAAATAAATTAATAAAAAAAAAAAAGACATACATCGACTGGTTGCCTTCCATACAACCCCGACCAGGAATGGGGACTGAACTGCAGTGGAGGTACGTGCCCTTGACTGGAATTGAACCTGTGACCCTTTGGTCCTCGGGCTGATGCTCTTACTGCTGAGCCAAACCAGCCAGGGCTATATTTTTAAATTAAATACAAAAGTGATACTGTTGTTTTGTTTTTGTTAATCCTCACTTGAGGATATTTTTTTCCATTGATTTTTTATTTTTATTTTTTGAGAGAGAGAGAGAGAGAAACATTGGTATGAGACACATCCTTCATGAGCTCCGATGGGCCCTTGACTAGGAATAGAACCTGAGACCCTTCTGGCCGACGCTCTAGAGCAAAGCCTTCCAGGGCTTAACATAAGTATTTATTTTTCTATTTGACTATCTATCTTTGCAGTTATATTACATGTAATTATAATAAAGTTGTTTTATATTTTTTCCACTGTTTTTTTTTTTATAATCTTCATATTGTTACATAGGCTATATGTTTATAACTCTTGCATAATATTTCATTAAGTTAATGAACCATAATCATTCACTTACTATTGAAGTTTTTACTTGCTTTTCATTTTTTGACTGTTACAAATACTGTTAGATTTAATAACTTTATATGCATAATTGCTTTTCTCCTTTTCAATTATATATTGATTTTAACTTTTAAAAATATATTGCCTATTTCACACTTTTGCACTCTGGACAGACATTTCAATTTTAATGTTATTTTCCTAATTATATATTATTTATAGAAGATGTGGAAAGCATGGAAAAGTATAGTAAGTTTGGTATTTAAAACCTGTTAGTAAACTTTGCAATTTCAGGCTTTACTGTAAGCCAGAGAGGGGAAAAAGACCTAGTCAAATACAAGAAATGAGTAAAGCAGGCATATCAGTCCCTGAGTCCTGAGAAAAATTATTGATAATTCTTATTAGCTGAACCTAACAAGGCAGTGGCATCTTTCTTGTCCTTCATTCTTTACTGCAGTCTCCTAGTATCTGTTTTAGGCTATAATAATTTCCTCCAGTGGTTTGTGGATGGAAGACTCTCCACTCCCATTGCATGGAGTGTAGATACAGTCCATTCCTGGTATTCCATAATTTGTTCTTGATATCTAGGTTTGCTAGTTCTTTAAGATAAATAGATGTTTTTGTGGGCTGGCTGAGAACCTTCATTTTTGGGAACTGTCTTTACCCTCAGTTTTAAATAAGGATGTACAAATAAACCTTTGGAACACAATCTAGACCAACCCTCAAGCCTTAATTAGATTTTAGAATTTAACTTTTGCCATAATTCAAGGTTTTGATATTATAATTTTTTAAAAGGAGCTTAAAAACTGTTATCATTCTTTAAAATATTCTACACTAGAATCAGTTAAGATATTAATTATGGTTTAAATAATTTTTAGACCTAGCCAATGTGGGCCAGTGGTTAGAGCATTGGCCCAAGCACAAAAGGGTCACAGGTTCGATTCATGGTCAAGGATTCGTACCTGGGGTGCAAGTTCGATCCTTAGCCCTGGTTGGGGCTCATGTGGGAGGCAACCAATTGATGTAGCTCTCTCACATTGATGTTCCTCTCTCCCTCCCTCCCTCCCTCTACCTCTCACCCCTTTCCTCCCTCCCTTCCACTGTCTCTGAAAATCAATGAAAAAAATATCCTCAGGTGAAGATTAACACACACACACAAAACATTTTAATGCAACAATTTGGTTTTCTTATATTGTTTCCTGAGATGAAACTGAGAAGTTTTAGGGCTTCTCATTCTAAATGTGTAGTAGGTGTAATTGAGAACTTAGTTGTAAAGGAAATGTAGAAAATTGTTTATTTATTGCTTTAAAAAAATTCACAGCCAGAACTGATGGCATACTGGAGCATTTTCAGGTGTATGGGATGACGCTCCAACCAACTGAGCCACCCAGCCAGGGCCAGACTCCTATAGTTTTTGAGCCACTGCTCTGGTGTCTTGTATTAACTCTAAACCATTCTCAACAATTTCTGGTCTTTAGACTAAAAGGCAGAGTTTTAATATTTCATAATTGTTCTCATCTCTATAGCTTACTTCAGCTTAAGCATTTATGGCTTGATTTCTTTTACATAGTCTTCTAGCCTCCCCCGCCCCTGTTCAGTTTTACTTCTCAAGTTCAAGGTGGAGAATTTGCATAGTTAACTATTGAACAGTATAATTTGGATTATAGAACACTACTTATTTCTTTGTTTCTCTTTCTTGCTTTTAACTTCAATCTACTTTGTTCTCTATGTTTTCCTGGTTTCTGTGCCCAACCATTTTATTGTTATAGACATGATCCTTGTCTATGAAACATGACTGCATCGGGTCAGAGTTTCCAAAAGCCCTAATGATAGTATATATATAGTATATAGATAGTATGTCAGAGGTGATTTGATTTGATGAGTTTTTGTGTTTTTCAAATCATTTGTGAAGATGGTAGAATCTTTCTCTTTTCATCATGGCATACTAATTTCAGCTTAAAACTTCGGTTCATTTGTTAAGATAGAAGAAATATTTGTCGTCTTTAGAATTTCTTTCATGTGTATTTTCCAACAAAGCTAAAGTTGGAATGGGAGAGAAAATGATATATCAATCAGGTAAATAAGTATTCTTTCCTTGTCTCTAGCTCCTTGGCCTTTTATTTCTAGAAGACATATACCATAGTATAATTGATCAGTAGGTTCTAAACACAAGGAGAATTTCCCATAAAGAACAACTAACCATAGATATTAGAGAAGGTAAGTACATTCTGGTTATGTCTTACCAAGAGATTTTGTGACTCAGCTTAACATTATATATAGGCCTCCATTGCTATTCAAAAGTAAATCTACCTAAAGGAAGAACTGCCTTTGAAAGGCATCTTATTATCCTAGATCTGAATGGAGGTCCAAAAAGAACTGATGCCACTGAACATTAGACGAGGCACCTAAATTTTCATCATAGCCATCAAATCACTGATTTATAAGCAAATATATGCCTCATATTCTCATCTGTAAGATGAAACGTAGTATTATTTTTCTGTATTATTTTACCAAGGTTGTGTAATATATTCTTACTTTGGCTCTGTTGGTTGTCCTTAGGCAAATCACTTAAATTCTCAGATTTTTTTTTTCTTTTATCCTACTCCTCTTCATCCTTTTCCTTTTTTTATGAGGGGTTTGAACCAAATGCTCTTTAATGACCTAGCTTAAGAAATCTAACTTTATGATTTCTATTGAATAAGTTAACCAATTACCTACCTGTTAGATGAACTAGATGATCTTGAGTGCTTTGTTAGCCCAAGAATGTGTAAAGTGCTATGAGAATCCTCTTAAGAAAATGAATTTTTAAAATATACCTCATTGTTATAATAATGGTGATAAGCATTATATAAATTATTCTATTTCTTAAAATCTATGTATCTTAAGTGACCCAAGCATTATTTTGGGGGTCATTTGTAATGAATAATTAGCAGATCTAGCTTACTATAAACTATTTTATAGTCCGGCTGGTATGACTCAGTGGTTGAGTGTCGACCCATGCACCAAGAGGTGGCCGGTTTGATTCCTGGTCAGGGCACATGCCCAGGTTATGGGCCCGATCCCCAGTAGGGGACATGCAGGAGGTGGGCAATTGATGTTCTCTCTCATCAATGTTTCTATCTCTCCCTCTCACTTCCTCTGTCTCTAAAAAACCAATAAAGGGAAAAAAAATTTTTAATGCACTATTTTATAGATTATTTTAATAGATAAAAGTTATTAGTCCCTGAAATGCACTGTTAATTTACTAAGGCTGCCCCAGTAAAGAATAATCTGTCATTATAATGCTAAATCTTTATCTCTTCCACCATAAGTCTTTTACTGTCAATATTTTATCCTACTTAAATATTGTCAAAGAAGTAGGAAGATTTTTCTCAACATGGATTTTTGTTTTCAGTAAACTGTTTCCTCTTCCCTTGTAAAATACTAAAGTTAGTCAAGAATGTAGTCTCTCTGGGGTTTTTTGGAATTATTCAGTTATAAATGTATTCTTTTTTTCCTGCAAGTACAGTTTATTTTAAGTAGCAAAGTAAACTTGTATTACATCATCTTCCTTTCATGTTTTATGTCTTAAAACTTTTCAACATTTCCTTTATTTAGGATTGTTTTATCAGCTTTGGCTTTCAAGTATACATGAGAATTGAAAAACAAGGAAAATACCATTTTACTTTAAGATGTCTGTCACCTTGAAAATAGGGCTGGAAGAGGGAGAGGGTACCCAAGGGCATGAGGTAGAACATAGTTTCTTTTTTTATGCTTATAATGAATCTGCTTTAGATGAAATGGATCAGAGAAAATAAATGGAACCAAATTAAAGTATGGTAGGCATATAGTGTTACTAATTATGGAGTCTTTGCTCTATTGAATAATAGTTGGTCCTATATCATTTAGTTATTTTCCTCATTGCCGTTGCTAAATTATTGCTTAACAAAGCCTTAAAATTACTTGAGCCCTGGCTGGTGTTGCACAGTGGTTAGAGCATTGGCCCACGCACCGTAGGGTCACTGGTTCGATTCCTGGTCAAGAGCACATACCTGGGTTGCAGATTCGATCCCTGGCCCTGGGTTGGGGTGTGTGTGAAGCAACCAATCATTGTATCTCTCTCACATCCATGTTTCTCTCTCTCTCTCTCTCTCTCTCTCTCTCTCTCTCTCTCTCTCTCACACACACACACACACACACACACACACACACACACTCTCACCCTCTTCCCCTTCCCTCCCTCCCTTCCACTCTCTCTAAAGATCAATGGAAAAAATATCCTGGAGTGAGGATTAACAACAACAAAATTACTTGAAAAATGTATGTTTTTAAAATTTTTAAGTAGGTAATACCTTTACATGGTTCAAAATCACAAAGTATAAAAATGTTTCATGGCTGCCCAGTTTCTGTCTCTTTTGGCAATCAATGTTGTTTATTTCTTGGATCCTTCCAGAGATATTTTATGTATGTATGATGAAAAGCCACGTATACTGAAAGAAACATTCTTATCAATGTTTTATTCTTCATATAATTCTTCATATAATTTCTTACTGAAATAGAATTTTGTTTTTTTTATTACTGATTTTCTCTGTTGTGTTGACCATAGATTTTTAGGGTTTATTATTTTTACTGTTTGATTAAAAATTGAAACACTTTTGCACCGATGAGGAAATTGGGCCCTTTGAGTACGTCACAGTGGTCTATCACTGATTTTCTTCCCTAACCATAAAGTAAGCTCCCTGACCCTTGTTGCTTTCCTTGGACTGTATTCTACCAGCCAAATGAACTTTTTGGGGGCATTTTCCTAGAATAATTGAGCTAATGGAAGTATTAGCACCCTTTGGTTCTTACTCCTGGAATTTATTTATTTTTAATGACATTTGATACAGACTTCCCTTAAAAGTAAGAAAAAAATTTGAAGGTTCAGTTTGTTATCTATATTGAATCTTACGAAATAGAAATGTGGACCAGGTCCTCTTTCATAAGATTGTTATTTTAATTTAAGCAATACGTTGTGTGTCCTTCTGGACATTCCTGTACTCCCAAGTATATGCATATTCTGTGTATGTGGGCTATATGTCTTTTTTTTTATATGAGTGGATTTATTACAACATACGCTTTTCTGCAACTTTTTCCTTATTAGTATTTTTCTATGTCAGTTCCTATGGATTTCTCATTCCTTTTCACAGTTATTTCTTAACTAGTTATTTATTCCTAAACCTGTGGGTTATTAGGTTTAAATATCACAAATGGTGTTGCACTAAATATTGTTAAGCACATTTACATATCTTTTCTACTTTTGTGAATATATCTATGGGGATAAATTCTTAGATGTAATTCTGGTTATCCAAGGGCCCACATCTAAAATAGTAATAGCTGCTGTCAAATTGGTCGAAAATGCTGAACCAGTCTATTCTTCCATTAACAACTGAGATTTCCTGATTTCCCACATTCTCGTTAACATGAGTTAGATTTATTTTTCTTTCTTCCTTTCTTGATGGTTTAATTTTTATAATCTTTGATCTTAGTCCCATGTTTGTTTTAACTAAAATATCTTCCTGTGTTCCAAATACCCTATGAGCTGCTCATTATTTGCTCCCAAAGCTTTCGTGAACTATATAAAATACAGGTATAAAGTTACTTTCTGGAAGAATATTCAGATATCATTTACAAATGCAAATTTTGAAATATTTTCTTAATTTCTTTAAAGAACAAATTTATTTTTAAAAATCAAATATTCAGACAGTATCTATTGACTGCATTCTGAAAGAGGGGATTAAATGTATCTTTCACCATAGAATTTTCAAGAGTTATTCTATTTCTCCCAGTTGTTTAACTTTAATTGTACATTTAGGTGGATTCAAGTGTTTATTTTACTAGTCTTTCATATTATGTAGCTTCTTAATCCCTGAGTGCCTGAACTTGACTCACTTTTAGCTTGCTGACATTGGTATTTTGATTTGAATTTACTCCCCTCCTCTGAAAAAAAAAAGTTCACAGGTGCTTGCATTTTTTGAGACTATTGTACATTGTATTTATAAATGAATATCACCATATATAAAATTATTGACTCACTTGTTTTTCCCCCTCAAAATTCTAAACCCTCTATCCTACTATGTTGTGGTATTGAATATTGCCAATGCCTGCTAGAATATTCCCCATTATATGTAAGTAATTTATGTTTCTGCCTGGATTATCATAAGATTCTTTCATTATACTTAAACCTCTTTGATTTCACCAGGATGTGTCTTGTTGTTTATTATTCTATATTAGTTTTTCCTGGAAAACAGTGAGTGCTTTTTAACTGAAGATTTTTGCTACTGCTGTTACTCTTCCTTCCCCTCTTTCCCCTCCACCCCCTCCTCCTCCTCCTTCAGTTTTCTTCTATTATATCCTTGAATACTTCTTTTTCTATTCTGATTTCATCTTAGATATTTATTATCCATATATTAGATCTCCCTTATTTGTATTGTATTAATTCTTTTCATTTCATTCCCCTTTTCCTCTGCATTGTTTCTCTCTTAAGCTCATCTTCCAGATCACTATTTTTTCTGTATACTTGTTGCTTCTAGTGTGGTTTTCATGGTTTCAGTATTAGTTTCTTCTGCTCTTCCAACTCCCGTTTAAATCTCCTCTTGCTGTTATATCATTTTGTTCAGCTATTTAAAGAATTTATGGCCCTGGCCGGTTTGGCTTAGCAGTTAGAGCATTGGCCTGTGGACCAGAGAGTCCTGGGTTCGGTTCCCGCTAAGGGCACGTACCTCAATTGCAGTTTGTCCCGGCCCTGGTTGGGGTTGTGTGGGTGGCAACCATTCGATGTGTCTCTCTCACATCGACGCTTCTCTCTCTCTCTCTTCCTCCCTCTCTCCCTCCCGCTCTGTCTGAGGATAAATGCAAAAATGTCCTCGGGTGAGGATAAAAAATAAATAAATAAAACTTTTAAAAAATAAAAAAATAAAGAAAGAAAGAATTTATGTTCTCTTTAATTTATTTGGATATGGAGGGCAATATTTGACTTACATTTTATTGTTTTCTTTCTTTTTTTTTTTTTATCCTCACTCGAGGACATTTTTGCATCTATCCTCAGATAGAGCGGGAGGGAGAGAGGTGGGAAGAGAGAGAGAGAGAGAAACATCGACGCGAGAGAGACACATTGAGTGGCTGCCACCCACACGGCCCCGGGCCAGGGACAAACTGCAACCGAGGTACATGCCCCTAGCGGGAACCGAACCCAGGTCTCTGGACCGCAGGCCAACGCTCTAACCGCTGAGCCAAACCAGCCAGGGCTATTGTTTTCATTTGTGTAGGAACTTCTTAATAGGTTCTATGTTGGATACTTTGTGCTTGTTATTCATATTTGAATGGGGCTTGCCATTGTTGAAAATCATACAGGGGTCAGGCAGGGAGAGGAAGTGAGCCTTAACAAATGTAGTTGTCTCTCACAATACTTTCTCACCAAATCTCTACCATAAGAGCATGCTTCCCTTTGCTAAGCACATCTCCCAGGTAGGATGGGAGATGTGCTTGGACTTAGAGTGAAGACTTCTCTAGGCTACATTTCTTTAATTTGGAGACTTATTTGACTCTAGTTAGTGACTGCAAAGTTTATTACTATTTCCTCAATTATATCCCTGTCTCACCTTCAAATACTTTCTCTCTATCAGGAGTCTAGATCTAGAAACAATACAGATATTCTCTCTCTCAAGTTCTTTGAAGGTTCCTGTTTTAGTTGAAAAGTATAAGCACTAAGTGCATTTATAATAGGGGGCTACATAACTATGTAATTACCTTATAATATTTTCCTTACTTTTTATCCCAACTTGTAATATCCCCAAATCTTTTAATTATTTTCTTTGATTAGATGTTAAAAGATACTATTTTTGATTCTTTGCCTTTAGTTGTTTGGAGACAAAGGCATGAATTCAAATAATTCAGCAGAATTATATCTATATATATATGAAGCTTTATATTGAAGTGTATTGGTAGAGAATCACATTATCACACCCTTTAAAAAATCATGCTCCGCTCCTGAGATTATGGTCTCTACAGATGAGAATCTTTTTAGTTGAAGACCCTGAGTTAAAGCCCAGCGTCTGAAGTACCAGTCAGTCACAAGGTCTTCATGGCCAAATGTGATTTTCATTTTTGGAATAAGATCCGTGAGTTCTTCTTTTTCCTTTCACAGGACAAGCAGGAGGACATGAAGACTATTTTGGAGGGCATAGATCCGGCCAAGCATCAGGTGAGGGTGGCCTTTGATGCTTGTAAGCTACTACATAAATAATAGATGTTGTAGGTAACCAGAACTCTGGATATCTGAATTCCAGCCAAGAAGTTCCAGGACCCTGGTGGGTGACAAAGGAAATCCTCTTCAATTGAAAAAGATTATGAAGTTTAAATAAAAAGAGATTTACATTACTAGTAATTTGCTTCCTTAGTATTCTTTTTATGTGGTATTCCTAAAAAAACTTTTAGGTGGAAATAGATTTTCTTACTCAGATAGTTCTTTTGTATTCTTCCTTATTGGGAAAGTTAAGATACCCCAGAGAAAATGTCTCAATTATAAAGTCCTTTGCATTCAACTTTATTCATCAGAAATCTGAAACTTAGATTTAGGGTGATGTATTGGATTTTAAAATATAATTCTCAGATAAACAAAAATATTAGTTATATTATTTATATATTATTCATGCCCTAATTTATATAAATTTAAAATGTTCTCAAAATTGTCTTCTATTACGTCATTCTGAAATTGATTTTTAAGGAGGTGAATACTGCCCTGGCCGGTTTGGCTCAGCGGTTAGAGCGTCGGCCTGCGGTACAGAGAGACCCGGGTTCGGTTCCCGCTGGGGGCATGTACCTCGGTTGCGGTTTGTCCCCGGCCCTGGTTGGTCATGCGGGTGGCGGCCACTCGATGTGTCCCTTTCACGTCAATGTTTCTCTCTCTCTCTCTCTTCCTCTCTCTCCCTCCCACTCTATCTGAACAAAAAATGAAAGAATGTCCTCAAGTGAGGATAAAAAAAAAATTTTTTTTAAAAAGGAGGTGAATACTTATCCATAGGCAAACATTTCTTTTCTTTTGGGGGAAAAATTGTGGAATTTGTGCCTGATGGTTTTAAAACTCAAGCAATGTTAATATCCATTTTAATCCAGAGAGATTTATTTAAACTCAGGAGCAGTGCTTAGTTTATAAATTATGAGTAAGTTATGACTGGATGACAATTAACTTAGGCCATCTAAAATAAATTTTTCAGTATCAAGCCACTGAATTATAATGCTTATTAAATATCTTCATTAATGGCTTGAATAAGAAGTTGTTATATTCTGATTTGAACAAAGTAAATCAATTTAACAAAATATTATGTTAAAATGTGAACTTTTACTCAGTTTGTGTAATATCTCAGGCTCCTATCTAGAATGTAAAACTGAGTGTTATTTCAGATAAGGTATTTCTTTCTCCTTGGATTTGTTAAAGGAAATGTGATTATAAATCTCTCTAGCTGTAAGTCTCAAAACTTGGGATACTTTTTAAAAATGAGGTTTGCAACCCCACTCTTAGAGGTTCAGATTCAGCAGATTTAAAATGGAAGTCTGCATTTTAACTAATAATCCAGGAGATTCTGATGACAAGTCCTCCATATTCCACACTTTGAGCCATTGCTAGAGTCTGTGCAGATTATTCTGCATCATTGTAGAGTTGTATTCTTTTTTCATCTTTGCTTTATAATCAGTCATTCTTCCTTCATCGAAACTGAATAAGGCTGGGTTTTCTTTGTTGTGACTTTTAGAAATTAACCTAAACAAAAAACCCTAGAACAGTTCTCTTTTCCATCTCAGTTCTCCTGAGAGATATGAATCTCATCAGTAACAGTAGATCATTAAGGTAATGATGAATATACAGTAGTGAGTTGGAAGAACATACTCTGCAGGGGAGAGTATCAGAATCCTCTTATACATATATAGTTTAAAACAGTCTACCTCTCCTCTCTGTGATTCTCTGGTCCTTCCCCCTAGACAATGTTCTCCAACTCCAAGAAAACTGTACCTCTTGTGATATAGTTAAAGTCCTTATATATAGCCCGGCTGGTGTGGCTCAGTGGTTGAGCATTGACCCATGCACCAAGAGGTCGCCAGTTTGATTCCTGGTCAGGGCATATGCCCAGGTTGTGGGGGGCATGCAGGAGGTGGCCAGTCGATGTTCTCACTCATCGATGCTTCTATCTCTCTCTCCCCCTCTCCCTTCCTTTCTCTCTAAAATCAATAAAAAATAAAAAATAAATTTTTTTTAATCTTTTTTTTTTATCTTCACCCAAGGACATTTTTTTTTTGCATTTATCTTCAGACAGAGCAGGAGGGAAAGAGGGGGGAAGAGAGAGAAACATCAATGCAAGAGAGACACATCGACTGGTCACCATTCACACGACCCCAACTGGGGCCAGGGACAAACTGCAACCGAGGCACGTGCCCTCAGCGGGACCCGAACCCGGGACTCTCAGGTCCAAGGGCCAACGCTCTAACCGCTGAGCCAAACTGGCCAGGGCTAAAAAATATTTTTTAAAAATCCTTGTATATATGCCTTGGGTGCCCATAACTGTGATTTTAAAGGAAATCAACTTATTCTGAAGAAAATAAACTTAATGTAAAATTGAATTTTGTAATCTAAAACCAAACAGAAAAAACAAAACAAAACACCTTTTTTCTCATAGTACTTATTTATCAGAACTAGAACTTCGTAGTGTATTTTGCATGGATAAGCTTTTAGGGGACTTATGAGCTCTAATTATCCACTTATCAATATATTTCCATCGTTGAATGATTAGCTTATCTTAATAAACTTTAAATATGACCTCCCGCTTTTTAAATGTTAACTTTTATTAAGGAATAACATATCTACATGCTTATTTAATTTTACTACTCAAAACTGGAAAACTTACCAATTTTTTCTTGATCTAAAACTATCTGTGAAATACACAAAATTTCTAATGTTTTTTAAAGGCCAAGTTGTTTTTTTTCTGTCATTATATGTTGAATGAGTCCTTTTCAGCTATCTCAAAGTTGTTTAAACATAAGTACAAATGACTTCCAGTCATGAAGGTAAAATCTACTTACCTTTTTGAAACCTCTCTGCTCTCTATCAAGCACATAGACATATTAAATAAAATGTGGCGGGGAAGGGGGCAATGTAAACTAAAAAGTATGTAGCTATACCCAGAAACAAAATAAAAGAAGTGTGTGGACTAGAAATGGATTATAGATCCACAGTTGAAGCTATAGGCCCAAGAAGAATTTAGGCTTAAAAACATGGACAGTGGCCCCTGGCCGGTTTGGCTCAGTGGTTAGAGCGTCGGCCTGGAGACCAGAAAGTCCCAGGTTCGGTTCCCACTAAGGGCATGCACATCGGTTGCAGTTTGTCCCCGGCCCTGGTTGGGGTCGTGTGGGTGGCAACCCCTCGATGTGTCTCTCTCACATCGATGTTTCTTTCTCTCTCTTCCTCCTTCTCTCCCTCCCACTCTATATCTGAAGATAAAATGCAAAAATGTCCTCGGGTGAGGATTTAAAAAAAAAAAAAAAATGGACAGTGGGACTGGAGTTTCAACTTCTATAGGGATATAGGGACCGAACACATCTCACATGGAACAGGCCAACAGTTCTTGTGTACTTGAATGAAACAAGGAGCTGGGACCTTATTGTCCTTCCTGTGAACCAAGATGGGAAAAAAAGCTCTAAGCAGCTTCCCACAGTTGCAGTTAGATATTAGTTTAATTGTTTTTGGTAGAGGGGAGAAGCAAAGAGAGCCGTAACTAAAACCTGGAGAGCACTGCACCATTCTTTGATTTAGTGAGCAGAACTAAATAATTCCTTGGGACCAGAAACTTAAGTTACCAATAAAAGATCTTCTGAAATGGACTTAAAGGGCCAGACAGAAGCAACTGTCAAACCATCTGATTAGAAGGGATACATTTGTGGCTGGAAATAAAAGAAAAAAAAACAACTCTCATGCAAAATGAGTTTATTCAGATTAAAAAAAAACTTTAAAGCTTAAGTGCAAATTTATGTCAAGAGAGGTAGTCAAAATGCAAGTACACAAAAAGCAGCAAAATAGGAGACTTCATGCCCAAGAAAATTGAAATAAAAGACTTTAATCCTGAAAATTTTAAACATGCTTCAGAGACCAATAGCTGTAAAGCAATGTGAGACAATAAAACAAAAGATGATAATTGTGAATTGAAGATACATGGATATGAAATAAAGCATTTTAAACTTTGAGGGAGAAATTGTGAAAATAAAATATATAGGATGAACAAGTATATTGAATACAGTTGAGTAAAGAATTAGTGAATCCAATGATAAAACAAGAAATAGCATAATATAGTACAAATATGAAGAGAAATTGAAATTGAGAGAAAAAGGATAGATTGAGAAGCTCCACCATACATCTATTTGAAGTTCCTGAAGGAAAGATTAGAAATAGAAAGCAGCAGCAATGTTTGAAGAAATAATAATGTAGAATTTTCTAGAATTTAAGCCAGATATGAATCTTTGATTGAAAAATTAATCACTAAGCAGAACAAATGAAACTATAGAATTTTAAGGATAAAGAAAAATATCTTAAAAGCTACTGAAGGAAAAAAATGCATTACTTACAAAGGAACAATAGTCGGATTTTTTTTTCTTTATTGATTTTTAGAGAGAGAGGAAGGGAGAGGGAGCGAGAGATAGAAACATCAATGAGAGAGAACATTGATTAGCCGCCTCCTGCATGCTCCACACTGGATAGGGCCTACAACCTGGGTTTGTGCCCTGACTGGGAATTGAACCGGCGACCTCTTGGTGCATGGTTGATGCTCAACCACTGAGCCACACTGGCCGGGCAATAATCATATTTTTGACAGCAGATTCTCATCAATGATAATAATCACATCCTGCCACCCATCCTGTCAGAGTTCAGGGCCTGCTAGAGCCAGCCCCACCCTGCTGAGGTTCCCCAAGTTATCTATATACACCACTCCCAGCCCGCAGGGTGGATGTATGCAGAGCACAGTAGACTGTGGCTCAGGATGTCAAACAGCCTCTGCCTTCAGTCTCATCCAAAAGTGAAGCGTGGTGGACTACGCTGAGCCTTAATAAAGTAATGATTGATACTTAAAATAATAATAATCACGGAAGATAGTGGTGGTTAATACCCTCAAAATATCAAGAGAAAATAAGAAAATATAGAATTTTGTACTTAACTACCATTCCAGAGAAGGAAAAATAAGCATGTTTTCAGGTCTACAAAGAATAAAAGAGCTTATCACCTAAGACCCTTGCTAAAAGAACAACTAAAAGATGTGTGCATCAGTAAGGAGAAAAATGAATTCTGGAGGAAGGCCTGGGATACAAGAAGCTACGGTAAGCAAATAAATTGGTAAAACTATTATAAATATAAATTTCTTAGTATAAACACTACATTTTTTTTTATCTTAACCCGAAGATATGTTCATTGATTTTAGAGAGAGAGACAGAGAAACACTGATGTGAGAAAGAAACATTGATCAGTTGCCTCCCATACATGCCCCATCCAGGGATCGGACCCACAACCTTTTGGTGTACGGGATGATGCTCCAACCAACTGAACCACCTGGCCAGGGCCTAAACCCTAAAATTTTATGCTTAGAACCAAAGTAGTACTAAAATTCGAAATAGCAATAACATGAAATTCAGAAGGATGTGTTAGAAGCTTAAAAGCCATTCTAGAGGAATTGTGTTGTTCAGGAGAGGTGGATCAGACACTAAATAACTTTACATTTTTTATAAGAAAAATACATTAGTAATCAGAACAAATATAAACCTATTGAACCTCAATTGTTAAAAGGCAGACTGCCCGGCTGGTGTGGCTCAGTGTACTGAGCGTCATCCCATGGACTGAGAGGTACTGGTTTGATTCACCGTCAGGGTACATGCCCGAGTTGTAGGCTCGATCCCCAGTAGGGGTCGTGCAGGAGGTAGCCTGTCGATGTTTCTATCTCCCTTCCTCTCTCTAAAAACTCAATAAAAACATATAAATATATATATATAATATTTTTATAAATATATTTATATTTATATAAATATATTTATATTTATATATATTTTATAGGTTTGTTTTTTTTTTAATCCTCACCCAAGGATATTTTTTCCATTTATCCTCAGAGTGGGAGGGAGGGAGAGTGAGAGAAACATCGATGTGCGAGAGACACATTGATTGGCTGCCTTCCGCACGACCCCAACCAGGACCGGGGATGGACCGCAACCAAGGTACATGCCCTTGGCCAGAATTGGACCCACAACTGTTTGGTTTGCAGGCCAACACTCTTAACTGCTTAGCCAAACCGGCCAGGGCAAAAACATATATATATTTTTTAATTGTTAAAAGGCAGAGACTTTTGAATTCAAAATTTAGAAAAGTCTGTTTTCAGGAGACAAATCTAAAATAAAATGACAGGGAAAGGTTGAAAAAGTAGTAGAAAAATTACATAAGGCAGTATTAATATCAGACAAAATGGAATTTTTGGCCAAAAGCATTTTTAGAGATAGATAAATGCTCCTCCGACTGATACAACAATCACTAGTTTTAACTAACAATCTATCCTCCAGGTAAAATAGAAAATTATAAAATTATAACAAAATTTGATCTATATTTGTGATGGTAAAATATTTTTACACTTCTGTGAAACTAATAGATCAAACATAAAACTGTTTGAGAAATATCTGTGCTTATAGCTCTTTTTGAATTTGACTAGTAGGTCTTTCAGTTTCCACCAGAAGGCCCTCAAAAAAAAAAAAAGAAGAATATAAAAATCAAGTTTGCTCTTATAAATAAATAGGCTATGTGCTCTTTTTCAATACATGGACCATGTATAAAAATTGTCATGTTTTAGGCCACAAATAGTCTTTAAAACAAACTCCTTAATCATATGGACTACATTCTCTAATCTCTATTGCTTTAAAATTACAAATCAACAATAAAACATTTTTTTAAAATCCCATACATCTAGGATATAAAAAATACTTGTACATAATTTGTGGGTTAAAGAGACAATCATAGCAAAAATTACAAAGTAGAAATTATTACAAAAACTATACATCAACTTGGGTGGTCCATAGAAGGAAATTTTTATATGTGTATATACATAATGAAAGTAAATTATGCTAATAAAAGAACACCAGCAAAGAAGGAAATAAAGATAAAAGCAAAAGTTAATAGAGAAAACAATAACATAAAAATAAGGAAAAGAATAGATGTGAAGATCAAAATTAAAAGCTGATTTTTAAAAACTACTGAAATAGATCAAATAAGCCAGGCTCTTTTCAAAATGAGGAAAGGCACAGGTCAATCATAGACACTTAAAGGGAGTTAGAACTATTTATTTGATAAGGTAGAGATCTTTAAAATTTGCAAGCTAATCATACAAGCAAGCAATAAATTTGAATGCTTAGATGAAATTAATACTGATTTTCTTTTATTGATTTTAGAGAGAGAGGAAAACAGAGGGAGAGAGAGATAGAAACATTGATGAGAGAGAACATCGACTGGCCGCCTCCTGCATGCCCCTCACTGGGGATTTGGCCCACAACTTGAGCATGTGCCCTGACTGGGAATCGAACTAGCAACCTCTTGGTGCATGGGTCGATGCTCAACCACTGAGCCACAGTGGCCAGGCCGATTTTTTAAATAAATGCATAAATGATCAAAATTGACTTAGGAATAGGAACCCTCAAAAGAACAATAACTAGCCTGGCTGGTGTGGCTCAGTGATTGAGCGTCAACCCATGCACCAAAAGGTTGCTAGTTTGATTCCCAGTCAGGGCACATGCCCAGGTTGTGAGCCCAATCCCCAGTGAGGGGCATGCAGAAGGCAGCCAGTCAATGTTCTCTCTCATCGATGTTTCTATATCTCTCCCTCTTCCTTCCTTCCTCTCTCTAAAAATCAATAAAGAAAAAAATTTTTTTAAGAACAATAACCATATTACAAATTAAATCATTAGTTTAACATGAGCCATCCAATGATGGTAAGAGGCCCAGATGGATTTATAGGTGAGTTTTACCAAATGTTCAAGGAATAGATAATCCCTATATTATTCTAGCTGTTCCCAAGAACAGAGAAAACATGTTAAACTGCACAATATTTAAATTTATAGCCTTAGAAAAGAATTTTCTGTGTTTATAAAGGAAAATCATAATGTATATTTTGAAATTTTATTTATCTTTAACAAATATGGCTGTACTAATAAGCACAGTATTCATAGGTAATATATACATATTTGCTTCCTATTTTAAAAGGAGTTAGTGGTCATATATTTTGGTACAAATGACACATGGGATATGCATTATTAATTTTAGGACATGAGCCTGGCCAGTGTGGCTCAGTGGTTGAGCATCGACCCATGCACCAAGAGGTCATTTGTTCGACTCCTGGTCAGGGCACAAGCACAGGTTGTGGGCCCAATCCCCAGTGAGGGGTATGCAGGAGGCAGCCAGTCAATGTTCTCTCTCATCGATGTTTCTCTCTCTCTCTCTCCTCCTTTCCTCTCAAAATCAATTTTAAAAAAATTAAAATAGCTTTAAAAAAATAAATAAAAGCAATACGCTGCTCCCCAACTTTATTTGTATTTTTAAAATAATAACTTTAGAACATGAAATTATAAATATAATACATTATAATAAAGTTGTAGCATTGTTTTACCAGCCACTTTCTCAAACATAATTATATTGTTCAAAACCAAAGGAATGAATGTATATTTATAGGGAGGAAAATAGGCAGTTTTTTGCCTGGCCGGTGTGGCTCAGTGGTTGAGTGTCAACCTGTTCAACAAGAGGTTGCCAGTTCAATTCCCGGTCAGGGCACATGCCCATGTTGTGGGCCAAATCCCCAGTGGGGGGCATGCAGGAGGCAGCCAATCGATGTTTTCTCTCATCAATGTTTCTATCTCTTCCTCTCCCTTTCTTTTTCTCTCTCAAATCAATAACGAAAAAAAAATTTTTTTTTAAATAGGCAGTTTTTCATACCATTCATTTCAGAAATTTTATTAGTATGTTGAATTTTGAAATTTGATTTGCTCTTGGGACAGCACTTTCTGGTTTCTTATCTTTTATCAGCTATGGTAATATTTTAAATACATAAAACTAACAGTTACTTTAAAAGTTTATTCTAGACCGTGGCTGGTGTGACTCAGTGGTTAGAGCATAGGCCCACTCACCGAAGGGTCATGGATTCAATTTACAGTCAAGGGCACAAACCTGGGTTGCAGGTTCGATCCCTGGCCCCAGTCGGGGCTCAGTGTGTGTCTTTAACATCGATGTCTCTCTCTCTCTTTCTCTCTCTCTCCTCCCTCCCTTCCACTCTCTCTAAATATCAGTGGGAAAATATCCTCAGGTGAGGATTAACAAAATCAAAATAAAATAAAATGAACAAGTTTATTCTATCCCAGCTGGTGTGGTTAAGTGGATTGAGCCGGCAGACCATGGACTGAGAGATCCCAGTTCGATTCCACGTCTGGGCACATGACCGGGTTGTGGGATCAGTCCCCAGTAGGGGGCGTGCAGGAGGCAGGAGGCAGCTGATCTATGTTTCTCTCTCACATCGATGTTTCTATCCCTCTCTAAAAAATTTTTTTAAATTAAAAAAAATTTTAAAGTTTATTCTGAAGCAGGGCCAAAGCTTTTGTCTTTGTTACATAGTTGTGTTGATGGATGTCACTGCTAGGCATAAGAGATAAGAAAAAGGAAAAGTGACTTTAGTGTTGCCCACCCATGCTTTAGTGATAATGTGGATAAGGCAGATATGAATAACACTCTAAGTTTAGCTACTATTCTTAATTTCCTGTTAAATTAACTTTTCTTTCTCTTATTTACTTAGCAGAAAATTAAAACTTCAAACTTTAGAGTTAGGATTTAGATGTAAGAAGTCAGTTATGTTTAGATTTCCTTCTTGGTAAACAGTATTAAGGCCCTTCATTGTTTTAGATGGTAGGTTTATAATGATAAGCAAAAATGAATGTGGTTGCTGTTCTCATGGAGCCTACACTTTAGTGGCAGAGACATGTTAGCTAAATAGTTACACAAACTAATATATGATTAGAACTTTTGAAGGAGCGGTTCATAGAGCTGTAAGTCAATAATAAAATAAGTGACCTAGCCCTGGCTGGTTTGGCTCAGTGGTTAGAGCATCGGCCTGTGGACCAATGAGTCGCAGGTTAGACTGCAGTCAAGGGCACGTACCTTGGTTGCGATTTGTTCCCGGCCCTGGTCAGGGTCGTGCGGGAGGCAACCAGTCAATGAGTCCCTCTCACGTCGATGTTTCTCTCTCTCCTTCTCACTCTATCTGAAGATAAATAGAAAAATATCCTCGGGTGAGGATTAAAAAAATAAAATGAGTGACCTAGTCAAGAATTTCAAGGAGGTCTTTCTTGAAATGACACTAGACTTGATGTGCAGGATGAAAGAGAGCTAATAAACAAGTATTACATATAGGGAAGAGAGAACAGCTTGAGCAAAAAGTCCCTGAGGCAAGAGGGGAAATACAAGTTGCTAAAGGAGTAATTTATTTCCAGTGTGGTATTAGTTGTAATAATAATTCAGAAATAAATCAGATGAAAAACTGTACAAACAACTTTCTAGGTCTTTCTGAGTAAGATCTTCATGGTATATATTCTGTTTTGTTTAAAGTTGCCAGAATCTTAAATTTACCTACATTTGACTGTAAATTCTAAATCCATCCTAAAGCCAAATTATGTTGACATTATCTATAGTTATTCATTCTTCCATACCTTAGAGTTAATAAAGGTTATTGTCTAATCAATCAATATACAGAGTGAGGTTTTAAAAGTAGTTTTACAGTTGTTCATATGGAAAAGAATACAATAATAAAAATAAACTGTTTCGGGTACTTAACAACTGTAAGCCTACTTTTGCCCTACCCTATATATAACAATTAAAAGTCAAAGCATAAACTGATTTTTATAGAAGGTTGAAAGATTCTACACTATCAAGATTTTTTAAGAATCTCTTTTAGAGTGCACTTCCTGTCACTGCAGGCCAGTGTAATGTTTCTATTGGGTTAACAATCTACTCTTATTTTTTTATTGTTTGCCTGAGTTGTAAATCAGATATAGTTGTGTAAATAGATTAAATTGTATCCTTTTGGCAGAGCACACAATTTTTAAATTGACTATGTGGTAGCTAAAGGATTCTGTTAATTAGAACAGAACTGAAATAAAGCCTGACTTAATCACTGTTCTTTATCAAGTATTTCTTAGTTACAAAAGAAGACCAGAACAACAGAAATTACTGTTTGAGCACACAGTGGATAGGTGAGAGAACTCTTCATAGAAGCATTGTTATCAGCTACATTTTAATATTTAGATGGATGCATAAGAGTTCGCAGTTTTCCCAACAGATAGTGCTACTTACCATACAAGTATACTCCTTGTAGTGTCATTTGATAATCGTTCGTTCTTCTTGCTGGCAAACTTCCTAGAAAGAATAACAGTCTTTATGCTATTATAAAATTGTTTCTTTTGCCTTTGATATTCAAATATTTAATTTCAACTCTAAGAAATATCTGCTCATTAGTATATTTTTCCTTTACTCCTGAAATACCTTTCAGGGATTGTTTTCTATCCTATGCTAGAGTTCATATTGGCTTCTAATATAAGATCAAGATCCTTCTAATCACCTCTCAATACTAAGGCTTCTTTTTTACAGTTCAGATGAATAGTTAGGAAAACATCTTTTTAATCTTAGGAATAGGAAAATGCAGCGATTTCTCTTGGGAGCTCAAACTAAACATAAGTATTATTTTTAATGGTTATTGTTTGGTAATACAAAACTGAACTTGACCTTAAAAGGTTACACCATCTAGTGTGGACTGAAATTAATCCTTATTTTGGAGGAATTGAGGTAGGTTGTGTAAGTGACTACATATAGAGTAAGTATTAAGTCTTCATTATGTCTGTGTCATTGGTACTAAGTATTTAAAATAGGTGCTTAATGAATTGTTACTGATGGATTATTGTTTCTTTAATAGGAACATGAATCTGAAGGTGGAAGAACACCTTTGATGAAAGCTGCAAGAGCTGGTCATTTGTGCACTGTGCAGTTTCTTATTAGCAAAGGTAAAGAAAGTACAAGTGGACATTTCCAAGAGGCTTCAAATTCTGGAGGAAAAATCCTAAACTGTTTCAATTTATGTTAAAACTACTTTGCCTGCATTATAAGTACTATATTCTAGTCTTTTCTTGCTGTATTTTATTTAGTAATCATAGAGTTCGTGAGGTACTTACTGGGATCTTTTTTTATTAGTTTTGAGTTTGAAGTTTTATTTTTTATTTATTTTTTATCCTCACCTGAGGACATTTTTTCATTTTTTGTTCAGATAGAGTGGGAGGGAGAGAGAGGAAGAGAGAGAGGGAGAGAGAGAGAAACATTGACGTGAAAGGGACACATCGAGTGGCTGCCTCTCGCACGACCAACCAGGGCCGGGGACAAATTGCAACCGAGGTACATGCCCCTAGCGGGAACCGAACCCGGGTCTCTCTGGACCACAGGCCGACGCTCTAATCGCTGAGCCAAACTGGCCAGGGCGAGTTTGAAGTTTTTATCAACCAAATAGCAGATGGTTACTCCCAAAAGTTGGAAAAGCCAAATGTAAGTGTCCAGGTATATTTAGTAGATAGAGTATTGTTCAGCACTTAATGATCATAAGGAAATTCTGCTGGAAATGGGAAAGGGGGGGTGGAAGGGAGAACATCTGCTACTGTTGTTTATGGGACAGTTGAATTAAGTATACAAAGGTATTATTTATTATCATTATTATATTCATTCGATTATATTTAGGCAAAGAAGTTCAAATGATGGATGAAGAAGTAATTCAATACTGGAAAAGTGGAACATTGCTGAACTCATGTTAGGTTGAACCATATAAAATTCATTTATACATCAAAAATGATGTATAATATCAGTAATTTCATTTGGTTCAGTCTAACTTCGTGTATTATATTAAATAGTCCTTTAATTAGAAAAAATGAGGTTTATTTTCTTCATAACACATTTTTGCTACCAAGTAAGACCTTTCTTTTTTTTTATATTGGTTTTAGAGAGTGGGGGGGAGCACACGCACAAAACATTGTTTTGTTGTTTCACTTATTTATGTATTCATTGGTTGATTCTTGTATGTGCCCTGACCAGGATGGAACCCTCAACCTTGCATACAGGGACAGTGTTCTAACAGACTGAGCTACTTGGCCAGTGTTAAGGCCTATCTTTATATAATGTTATAAAATACTCTGTAAAAAGTATTTACCTCAATACACATAATAACCTTTGAAGTTCTCTCATGCTCCTTTCATACCCAACAGCTACCCTGCTAAGCATATGATCAGGCTTGTCAGGAGTAGGAACACATAGTATAGTCTTTCTAGGCTGTAGTATCTGCTAAACAGTCCTACCATCTAAATTTATTATTAACAACTTTAAAAATAATTTCATATTACTAACATAAGGATGTTCAATGATGTGCCTTGCCTTTCCCAAGGGTTAGGTTCAGCTGGATATTTCTGAAAATTAAATAAGTTAACAATAGTTTCATCCATAGGTTTATTTTTCTCCTCATAAAGTAAGTTTGGAATTAAGAGGGAAGAATGACTATTGCTGTAGTCTTAACTATCTAGTTTAGCCCTTTGGGGTCTGTAAAAGGTAGCTGAACTAAAAAATCATTTCTTTTTTTCCAGGGACCAAAAACAATTTTTCAAAAAGAGGCTAAGAAAAGATTTTGCGTTTAGGTTTGTTTCAGGTCATATTGTACAAAACTATTGAGCAACTTACTAAATAGCCTTTCAGATAACATATTTGGATAATCTTGTCTTCATACCCATATCCCTCTGACTTAAAATACACAATATGAAGAATTATATTTTTCTCTTAACTATGGTTTTTAAAAATCTATTTTCTCTACTTTGAGACCTGGCTATATTGCCACATTCTAGAAATAGATAAAAAATGCTTTGAAACATTTTGAAAGTTACATAAAATGGTATTATTTGATGCTTATGTTAACCTATATATATTTATTAATCTTAGTCTTCTAGATTTTCCATTTTAAAAGTGATATTGAGTGAACGAACTACAACTACGTGCAACAATGTGGATGAATCTCACAAATATTATATTGAGCGAAAGAAGCCAGACACAAACAAAAGAGTACACTGTATGACTTCATTCATATAAAGTTCAAAGACTAAAACCAGTTTGGAAGTCAGAATAGTAGTTACCATTGGAGGGGTGGGTACTGACTGAAAGGGGGCACAAGGTGGGACTTCTGGTATGTGGATAATATTCTATTTCTTGATCTGGTGCTGGTGACACAGGTGTGTTCACTTTGTGAAATATACAATAATGATTGATGTGCTTTTTTTGGTATCTGTATTATAGTTCAAAAAAGTCTTTAAAATTATATTGTCTGTGGACTGACATGATTCCCACTTTTGCTAAGATTGCTATTTATTTCTCTTTGAAGGTGCCAATGTGAATAGGGCTACAGCCAATAATGATCATACAGTGGTGTCACTGGCATGTGCAGGAGGTCACCTGGCAGTTGTTGAACTACTCTTGGCTCATGGGGCTGACCCTACTCATCGACTTAAGGTATTCTACTTAAAAATAAGTGAAAAAATAAATAATATATACATTGCTATTAAAATATATGTTTGTCTGATTTCTTAGTGCTTAATATTCATTACTATTTAATGAGTTTTGATTTTATATGAGTTGCTAAGAAACTAAATGTGTATAATCATATAAGAAGAAATTTACAAATTAATTATGATGTCAATTTTTCTCAGGATGGTTCAACAATGCTCATTGAAGCTGCAAAAGGTGGCCATACTAATGTTGTTTCTTATCTATTGGATTATCCAAACAACGTTCTGTCAGTTCCTACTACAGATGTATCTCTGCTCACTCCACCTTCTCAAGATCAATCTCAGGTAAAGTAAAACAGAGCTTGTTTGTAACTATAACTATTCTTACAAATTGGGAATTTTTGTTTAAAATTAATTTTAAGCAAAATTTTTTTGCTTCTTTTTTCTATTACATATTGATATAAACATGATCCTAAGTTCTTTAAAGATTATTTTCTTCAAAAGTACATGGAAATTTTTTAATCTTATTTACTAAAAATAGTGTTTTTTAAAAGAATACTTAACCAAATATGAATATTCCAAGTTGTCATCTTACTACAACTAGGTCTTCAGGCTTGTTTGTTTTTTAATGAATGTATTAAGCATAATACATTTGAACCAAGAAAAGCTTTTTCCCTTAATACCTCCCAAGACACTTTTATCCTAGAGATAACTACTTTGTCAACCAGCAAAGTCTAGTTAACCAGGATATATGCACCAAGAGTTCATTAAGGTAATTTTTAAACCTACAAAAATATGGAGAGACTATATAGAGTATACTAAGCATACAGAGTTGAATGAAACTTAAGTTCTTGTCTACAAAATTATCCTGAGAACTGCTAAAATACCCTAACTCAGAATATATGTGGAATTGTTTTCTTTTGACCCATGTGGAATTTCAACAAAGGTAAATTGGCCAGTAAATATGTGAATTGTTCTAGCTATAATTGGAACCACCAAGGCTTTTTTTCTTAGCAGGAGAGTAATATTAATTCCATTTGGCTTGAATCATTTACTTATAGATTGCCTGAGTTTGTCCAGTCAATACTCTCAGAAATTATTCCTTAGTGAAGTTTTTTTTTATTTTTAAGAAACAAAAATATGAATTTGGTAGTATGAAGAAAATCTAAAACAGGATCTCTATTTATTTTGTGGGCCTTTGTTTATTCTTTGGTCTGAGATTATTTTTTTCTGAGTTGACTTTTAGGTTCCACGTGTACCAATGCATACACTTGCCATGGTTGTACCACCCCAAGAGCCTGACAGAACTTCACAGGAGAACTCCCCTGCCCTTTTAGGAGTACAAAAAGGTTGGTTTTTAAATTATTTTCCTTAAAATGGGTATTTTATTATCTAAATAATGAATTCATAAATATGTATCCCATGATTAATTGAGGTAGGTAATTCTGGAAATGCTAATAATCTTACAGACTATTTAAAATAGAAAAGTTGTAAGTACTGGGAATAATGACTTCTTATTTTCCTGTTAGCATTCTGCTAGGTGTAGTTTTTATCAGGCACAGATGAAAATACTTAAGCAGCATCAAACCAAGTTCTTGATTAAATTAAAGTAGCAAAAATTTATCAGGCATTCATTCCCCATATGACAATTCTTTAGCTAAACAATAGTATAATATGAGGAATGAAAATGTATATTTGTTATCTAGTTATTCAGTTTGTTATCAGTGATTCATTTCAGTGAGTGAGAAGTTTAAGAATTACTAAATTTAGGTTCTTTCACAAAATGTAAAATATAGTGGGTTAACATCTGTCAATATGTGAACCTGGACAAGTATCTATCAAAAAGTATATAAATAATATCCAAATGAATATTAAGGAATATACACTATTTAAAGGACTCAAATTTATGAGCTCTGATATTTTTCTGTTATCTTTTCATTTGTAAATATATAAAGTACCTTGACTTGACAATCAGTTCTCTGAAATAAGAAAACAGGTCCTTTGTAGAGTATTAAAAACTACATAAAAACATATTTATGAGCATATTTCATTCAGTGTATGATAATCAAGTCCTAGATTTTTGAAATCACAATGAGGTGTGTTAGTATGCATTAGTGTCTTTAACACTGATTTAAGAAAAGTTGGTTAGGGGTAATTGTTATAGCAGAAACTTCTTTCAAACCAAGTCAGTTTTAATCATTTAGAGTATTGAGGGCCTTCACCAAAGATTACTTCATTTCTAAACTATTAATTTTAGAGATAAAACATCTGAAGTCTCTCTGATTTATGCTAATTTTAGCAGCTTTCCATTGGACACATAGCTATTCAAACTTTTCAGAAAATGAAGGCTGCTATTTTTAATCTTAACAAATAAAAAGCAAGTTAAGCATGTCCTTGTTAAGGAATCTGAGTATCATAACTAGCTGACAGCCTTTAGTAAAATATTGAAATCTAAGTGCCTCAGTTTTTGTTGTTTCTTGTTTGGCTAAACCCTATAGAAGACTGTACTAACTTTGGCTAGGGAAATTCAGTACTAAATAAGAAATCTTTAAAAAATATGTTATTAACACAGACCGCAAAATAACCAAGAAATAAGCTAGGAAGGACGTGTAGAGAGGAAGTAAAAAACATTTTAAATTTAGATTTAATATGTAAGTAAACTGAAATGTTTGGGTAGTGATTTTTTCAAGTGAACAATCATATTTTTGCTTACTGAGATGCCCTATATGGAGTATCTACTTATCTTCTTCACTTTGATGTTTTATTACTTACTGAACAATATAAAAATGAACTAACCTTTTAAGGAATCTTTCATTTTTCTAAATTATTAGGGAAGGAAAAATGTTAACACTTATATCTAGACACTTGAGCACTTACTTTTGCCAGCTGCCAAGTGACATTGCCAACCTAATATTTATTTATGCAGGATCAAATTGTGATAGTGCATTGTGTTAAAATGTAATGATAGGATAAATCATGTGCATCATAGAGTGTTATATCACTGTGAATTAGGAAAAATCAGCTGATATGAAAGTGCACACTGAATTGTTGGGATAGGAAAAACTTAAATTATTAATGATATATTATTATGTTTTTCTCCTTAAGGTGTCTTTCTCCTTAATAGTTCTCATTTTTGTCTCTAGAGGAGTTCCTTTGACAGACGAAATTGATGTTTGACCCTTTTGTTTCTCCTAGGGGTATATATTACATCTGTGTTGCATATGTGATTAGGGATAAAGGAAGAGTTCTTATTCTCTAAGACTCTCTTATTTTCCTCTTCTAGCAATCATCTTTTCAAGTTCTTATAACATTTTACTCCTGTCTGTTTTAAATAAATCTTTATTAGTCATACCTGCATCCTTTTAAAATATATTCATGCCCTTAAATCTTACCCAGGTGTATGTATGTGTGTGTGGATATATATATATATATATATATATATATATATATATACCCTACTCACATATTCTTTTCTTTCATGACCCATTTGCACCATTTTTCTAGGCTCCATCCATCTTGACCCATAATCTCCTGATTTGGGCAACTAAACTCACTTATCTATTGTTGATTTTCAAGAATTTGCAATTCTAGGTGGCATGTGACAGACCTCAGAACCATCTCTATAAACAAAATGTGAAACTAGGTGAGGGTTATATGCTGTTTTCCAGCATTATTTAGCTTTATTATGTATAGTTGTGAATATTCAGATGGGAAAGGATATATAATTAATATCAACCCTATGCCTTTCAAAATCATTTTTTAAAATAAATGTGTTGATTGAAGCCATTTGTTGCATCTAACTTACTTGTTGTAACTGGTTCTGCAGAAATTCTAAAAGAGAGGACTTGATTATCCTATGCAGATTTACAGTTTAGAATTTAATCTGTTACAAAGCATTTAAGTGATGTCAGGATAAAACAAAATCTACATCCCTTTTTTGAGCACCTCAAGCCCTGTTGAGGAGTAATTTCTTTGCTCTGAACTCCTACAGCACTTTGTTGGATTTTCCTTCTGGCTCTGGTCACTCCTACCCCTGCCCCTCCCTTTTGGACCTCAAGTGTAGAAGGTTGAGTTAATCATACTCAATTCCTGGTGCTTTGACATTGTGGCTCCTCTCTTGTTTTACTTATTCCCTTTTATCCCTCTTCCCATTCCCCAACTTGCCCTGTGGGCGATCATTCTGTTTTGTTTGATGTGCAGATTCTTTTGTTCTTACAAATTCTAATAATATGTTTACTACTTTATGGGTATTTTTAATTTACATAAATGGTGTTGTGCTGTAATCCCATTTTGTTTTTTACTTTTTTCACTCAATACTGTTTTTAAGATCTATTTATGTGTCTACCTCTGCATTGTTTCTGCCTTCAGCATAGTGCTTCACCCTGTGTGTCCTACACTTTTTACCTATCCTTTCTCCCAGTTGCCTCTCATTTCTCACCACCACAGACAATGCTGTGATGAAAATCCTGGTACACTCCCCTCATGGGTCTGTGTGAGAATTTCTTTGGGATAAATTTAGGAGCAGAATTGCCTGTCATAGGAATGCATAATGTTTCTCTGACGGTACTCTAGAGTGGCTAGAGCAGTTAACATTCCCACCAGCAGTGCATGAGGGTTCCTGTATTATACCCCCCATTTCTATGCCTTCCAACCCTTGGATTTATTCTTATATTTGGACTTGTACATTTTTATCTCCTCCTTTAGACTGTAAGCTCCTCAAGGGCAGGGTTTATATTATTTATCTTGGTAAGGTCCACTATGCCTTGCTTGTACTAGATGCTCCAATATTTGTTGAATAAACTAATGAATACCAGGCTAAGAATATAGATCATTCTGAAGGCAAAAGAAAATTATTGCCCTGGTTGGTTTGGCTCAGCAGTTAGAGCATCAGCCTGCGGACCGAAGGGTCACTGGTTTGATTCCCCATCAAGGGCACATACCTGTGTTGCAAATTCGATCCCTGGCCTGGTCGGGGTCATGTGGGAGGCAACCAATCAATGTGTCTCTCTCACATCTATGGTTTTCTCTCTCTTTCTCTCTCCCTCCCTTCCACTCTCTCTAAAAAAAAAAGAAAATTATTAAGAATTTTTAAGAAGGGAGACATTGTGATTAAAGAAGATGTCTTTTTTAAAATTAATCAAGAAGAAGTAGTATCCTAGAATGGCGGGGAAAAGATTGAAAACAGAAATATAAGTGTAAAGTAAGAATTAAGTTAACATACTGCTTTATATCCCGGAGTTGTTTATTGGAGTGGGTAACACGAAAAGTTCTCATATTTTTATATCAAATCATTAAACGTATATAGAAAAAAATATATATGTATAGTGAATGAATTTGAGTGTTTTTGTGGAAATTTTACTACTGATATTGTCTAGTTTAGTAGATTTCCATTATGTAATCATGCTACATGGATTACATGTGACCAAATTTGATAATGTCTTTAACATATAACTGCTTATAGTAAAGGCAGAAGGTTGAACCTGGGTTGCAGGTTCCATGCTCGCCCAATCGGGGTCATCTGGGAGGCAACCAATCAGTGTATCTCTCTCACATCAATATTTCTCTGTCATCATCTCCATACCTTCTACTCTCAAAAAATCAATGGAGCCCTGGCCAGTTTGGCTCAGCAGTTAGAGTGTCAGCCCGCAGACCAGAGAGACCTGGGTTCAGTTCCCACTAAGGGCATGTACCTCGGTTGCAGTTTGTCCCTGCCCCGGTTGGGGTCGTGGGGGTGGCAACCAGTCAATGTGTCTCTCACATTGATGTTTCTCTCTCTCTCTTCCTTCCTCTCTCCCTCCTGCTCTATCGGAAGATGAATGCAAAAATGTCCTCGGGTGAGGGTAAAAAAAAGAAAAAAAATCAATGGGAAAATATCCTCAAATGAGGTTAACAAAACAACAACAACAACAAAAATCATTCTAAAAAGTAAAAGTCATTCTAGTAAGGTACTATGTAGTGATATAAGAAAGCAAAGGAATCACAGAACAAAGTTTATGTTTGATTAGACAAAAGAAAGTAAGAAAATATGAAACCAAATCTAGATCCATCTGTATGTCATTCATTTTGTCCTTTGGCCATTATTTTTCTATTGCACAGTATACTAATTATTTTAGACACAAAAATGATTGGTAGAATTAACTCATGTTAGTAGTAAACTAAGTATTTGGCAGGTACATGTCCACCTCATTCCCTCAATGCCCATAAAAATAATAATAATAATAAAGGTCACATTCTAAGCTATCTCTATATCATGGTTTCCTATTACGAAGTTTTTCTACTTTTATTAATGGAGGAAAAGTGAAAGATCAGGAAGTAGGATGGAAACCAAACCAAAAAGATGAGATGGTGACTTTTCCTAAATTCCTAGAAAGTACTTTATAATGTCATTCAGTGTTACCAATGAATAGATTTATTTATTTATATGTGACAGTGGGTGATGTTGGAAGGAGACGGAACTCTTTTATTTTCTAGCATCTTATATGCTACTACCTTTCTACTAACTGAAAATTTGTTGCTAAGATGACACTTGTCACATTCTCTTCTTTTCCCCAGAATTGAAGGTGTTGCTTCAGCTTCTAGGAATGATTAGGTTACATTATTTATTTTTTACCATCCTGGTTTACTCTCGATGTTTTTATAGCTTGTGTTAATGCTTTGATGTGTATCTAGGCAATCCCACTAACTCCATGGTTCCAGATACTTAGCCATTGGCTCCTTAGGGAAGAACTGCTTTTTGTTCATTACTTTCATCGTCCTTTGTTTTTAGTGCTACATATATTCTGGGCTTATAGTTTCTATATTCAGTTAAGTTACTTTTATTAATTTTGTGCTCTAAGCTTCTTGCATCTTATTTGTTAACCAAAAAGGGCCATTCCTATCTCTTACTCTCCTCAAAAGTCTAGTCTTATTTTGGACCATCTTATAATTTGTAAGATTTTTAATTTGTGAACATTTGATAAATTCATATAATTACCAGTCTGGTTAGTGTTGAACTCTTACATGGATTTCCTTAATCTTATATACAAATTACATAGCAACTATATAAGGGTGTTTTGAAATTAATAAATGTTTAAAGGAGCTTTCAATCTGCAGAATTTCTAAATTTAGTCTGCTGATGTCATTGAATTTATCACACAACTGAAAATTTTTTTTGCTGGGCTAGCAGATTTATATATTGCTATTCGTGCTGGTTAACTTCCTTTTCTTATCTGTTGATTGTCATTAGGTACTTTGAACAAATAAATCAAACCATGGATTCCTATATAAGCTTATGAAAATATTTATAAAATTATTTCACAAATCTAAAGGCTTTTGCTCTGAAAGGATAAAGTCTTTCCCAACCACTTGCTCAGATAGAAATATAAAACTGAATATAAACAATACATTTTGCTGAAGTTTGCCTTTAAAGAATAACTAAGTCTTTTCAAGTGATGCAGTGATTTTGGAACTGTAGTCTTCTGACCTTGTTAAAGACAGTTTCTTGTGGAAAAACTGTTAGACTTTTTTAGTAATAAAACTTGTTGCAGATATTTGAGCTACCTGCAGTTTTAAGATCTCCCATTCTAGTAAAGCAGTTTTTTTTTCTTAATGGTTCTGTCACCCTCTTGCAATTCAGTATATTTTAACATCTAATGGGTGACTTTTTTTCCATTCGATTTCAGAATTTCTTTGAATGCATTGGATGATCTATTTTTTTTAATTCTTAAGTTAACTATGTTATTCATATATGTTGACTACAACCCAAAAGAGTAGACAACTATATTTTTTACTCAGTTCTATTTGAAAAAAACCACTCCAATGTTGTTTAATTTAAATACCATAAAGTTCAGTTTGCCCTGACCAGTTTGGCTCAGTGGTTGGAGCCTCATCCCATGGACCGAAGAAGAGTCTTGGGTTCGATTCTCCTCAAGGGCATGTACCTTGGTTGCGGTTCGGTCCCCAGCTCTGGTCGGGGTCATTCGGGAGGCAACCAGTCGATGTGTCTCTCTCTCTCGCATCGATGTTTCTCTCTCTCCCTTCCTCCCTTCTCCCTCCCATTCTATCTGAAGATAAATGGAAGAATGTCCTTGGGTGAAGATTTAAATAAATAAATAAATACCATAAAGTTCAGCCCTGACCAGTTTGGCTCAGAGGTTAGAGCAGCAGCCTGTGGACCTGCAGGGTCCATTCTGGTCAAGGGCATGTACCTCGATTGTGGTTCGGTTCCCAGCCCTGGTCCAGGCAGTGCGGGAGGCAACCAATCAATGTGTCTCTCTCACATCGATGTTTCTCTCTCTCTTTCTCCTTTCCCTCCCTCCCTCTCTCTCTCCCTTCCTCCCTCCCACTCTATCTGAAGATAAATGGAAAAATATCCTCAGGTGAGGATTTAAAATAAGTAAATGAATAAATACCATAAAGTTCACTCATTTTAAATGTACAATGCAGTGAGTTTTAATAAATTTACAGTGTTGTGTAGCCATCACCAACATCTAATTTTAGAATTTTTCCATCACTCCAAAAAGATGTCTCATGCCTGTTTGTGATCAGTCTTCATTTTCACTACCTATAACCTCAGGCAATAACCACTACTTTCCTTTCTGTCTCTATAGATTTGATATAAATGGAATTGCACAATATATGATATTTTGTGTCTGCCTTCTTTCAGTTAGCACAGTGATTTTCAAACTTTTACATCTCATGGCACACATACACTAATTGCTAAAATTCTGCGGCACACCAAAAAATATTTTTGCCGATCTGACAGAAAAAAATGATATAATTTTGATGCATTCACACTAGACAGCTACTGTTGTGTTGGCTATTGTTATTTTTTTTATTTGACAATCTAAGGGAAAAGAAGTCAGTGCCCCTGATTAAATAAATAGTCAGGTTGCATGTTTTAAAAATTCTGCAGTGGCACACTGGTTGAAAATTGCTGAGTTCGTATAATGTTTTCATCCATGTTGTAGGATACATCGGTAGTTTGTTCCTTTTTATTATTGAAGAGTCCCAGTTCTTCCTAAACAAGAGGATTAAGCCTTGAATTAAAGTAGATATTATATATATTCCTCACTCTATGTCCAGATGTTAGGATTATTAATATTGATAATTATTTTGTCATGAGGAAAGGACCTTAATTTAAGTGTGATTTGAAACCTTAAAATAATATGCATTTACTTTATTTTTTAACACATATTGTCGATAAGAGAAATCTGATTTCTAGGTAACATTCACTTTTTTTCTCTCAGAGAATTTTACATGAAGAGTTTATTTAAACTCAGAAAAATTGTCCTTTTTAATATTAGTGTTCAGGTACAGAAGTGTTAAAGACTTAATGGAAAATTTTAGAAGGGTATGTCTTAAAAAACTGATTTCACATTATATTTTGATACATTAAGAGAAGCATTTTGGAAATTTGAAAAACACTTTGCTTCATCTACAAGTTATAGTTTCTTGTAGTACTCTTTGCTTACACAGTTAATATTGTGCACAGTTGGGCAGTTAAGCTAACATTAATGGCATCTTAACACTATTTTAATAATGCTTAAATTTGATGTTCTTTAAAAAGTCTAGTCAAATAAGCAGAATTTTGATATTCCTTCCACTTTGATTTTCTTTTCTTCCTGTCCTGTCTTAATTTCCCATATCCTCCTCTTCTAAAGATTAAATTTTTTTATTAAAAACTTCACACTTTTGCCCTGGCCCGTTTGGCTCAGCAGTTAGAGCATCGGCCCGCAGACCAGAGAGACCCGGGTTCGGTTCCCGCTAAGGGCACGTACCTCGGTTGCAGTTTGTCCCGGCCCCGGTTGGGGTCGTGTGAGTGGCAACCACTCAGTGTGTCTCACTCACATTGATGTTTCTCTCTCCCTTCCACTCTATCTGAAGATGAATGCAAAAATGTCCTCGGGTGAGGATAAAAAAAAAAAATTCACAGTTTTTTTTGCCCTGGCCAGTTTGGCTCAGCAGTTAGAGTGTCAGCCCGTGGACCAAAGAGTCGTGGGTTCGATTCTGGTCAAGGGCATGTACCTCTGTTACGGTTCAATCCCCAACCCTGGTCAGGGTCATGTAGGAGGCAACCAGTCGATGTGTCTCTCTCACATTGATGTTTCTCTCTCTCTCTCTCTCCCCCCCCCTCTCTCTCTTTCTCTCTCTCTCCCTCCCTCCCTCCCTCTTTCCCTCCCTCCCTCCCTCCCCTTTCTCTCCTTCTTTCCTACTCTACATGAAAATCAATGGAAAAATATCCTTGGGTGTGAATTAAAAAAAAAAAGTTCACAGTTTTTTTTGTTTTTTTTTTTAGCAGCATCCCAGTTTGTGCTGTTAAATAGATGAGTATAGTCTTTAATCTACCTACCACTGTGTGAATCTTTGAACATTCATTCTACAGCATTAGTTATAAGGGTTTGGGGAGGGAGGTCCATGTGTGTGGGAGGGGTGCTGATTTTTTTTTTTTTTTTAGCATGGCACTTTTTCAAACATTTTTCATGTGCTTAGGTACATCCAAGCAGAAGTCCAGTTCCCTGCAGGTAGCAGATCAGGACGCACTGCCACCTTTTCACCCATACCAGCCTTTGGAGTGCATAGTAGAGGAGACTGAAGGCAAGCTGAATGAACTGGGACAAAGAATTAGCGCTATTGAAAAAGCACAGCTTAAGTCATTGGAGTTAATTCAAGGTGAACCTCTGAACAAAGATAAGATAGAAGAACTTAAAAAGAACAGAGAAGAGCAAGTCCAGAAGAAGAAGAAAATACTCAAAGAGCTGCAGAAAGTGGAAAGGCAGTTGCAGATGAAAACACAGCAACAATTTACCAAAGAATACTTGGAAACCAAAGGTCAGAAAGACACAGTATCTCTACACCAGCAGTGCTCTCATAGAGGAGTCTTCCCGGAAGGGGAAGGAGATGGTAGTCTCCTAGAGGATCACTTTTCAGAGTTACCTCAGGTTGACACAATCTTATTTAAAGATAATGATGTTGATGATGAGCAACAGTCTCCACCATCGGCAGAACAAATTGATTTTGTCCCAGTCCAGCCTTTATCATCTCCACAGTGTAACTTTTCCAGTGACTTAGGTTCTAATGGAACAAATTCTCTTGAACTTCACAAAGTATCAGGTAATCATCAGATTATAGGACAGCCTCAGATTGCTATTACTGGACATGATCAGGGGCTGTTAGTTCAAGAACCAGATGGACTAATGGTTGCAACTCCAGCCCAGACGCTTACCGACACTCTTGATGACCTGATAGCAGGTGGGTTAAGAAATATATCTGTAATAATTTCTCTTTAATCTGTGTGCTCAACTTCTTTATACAACCCTCCAAAAACACCAACTTTGTACTTTTCTGTTTTAAACTATCTTTGTAAAATTATTTCTTGGTGTGTTTTGGAAATGAATTTAAGCTCAACGGTACTAACACACACACTGTGTTTACCCCTCTTCTTTTTGGTTATCTACAAATGCAAAGAAATAAAGTTGCCATCCATGATCCTTTATTTTAGACCTTTGGTATCAAAACCACCCTGTATTGTGTCTTGGTTAGGAGATCTCACAGTGGAATTTCTTTGTAGGCTTTAGAGATATTCACGTAAGATTATACATTAATTTTTCCTGATAGTGATTTTGATGTTTGGAAATAAGAATTCTAAATCACATTGCTTTTTCTTCATTTATAATTTTATTTGATCAGTTTAAATATTTTTAATTAAAAGGGATGTTCAGAGAAAACTATAAGTATTCCATGTTGATATAGTATTTGTGGTTAGAATATTTAAAGTTAGAAATTATTGTCAACTTGATGATAATTTGGAGATTGGAATTTTTATACTAGCTGTCTTGCTGAAAGCACGCAAACATACCACACACACATACACACACATATGGGGGAAGAAAGGACCTGGTAACTTTAAAGTATATGTTTCTGTTTATTATTTATTTATTTTTTGGTGGAAAATTACAACTAGATATGAAATGAGGTGCACAAGTTTACTTTCCCTTTCATTGTCCTTGCAGCAGTGGGAAAACAGTGCAATTAATCATTTACCTTCCTAAAGATGGCTGGTGAATGTATCACCTCCATGAGAGCCCAGTTCAGAAATGCAGCCAGAATGGCTGTTGACAGTGGATGAAGACCAAGAACTAAGATGTAGCTGGAGTGATATTCAAAGGCAGGCCAGTCCTCTGTCTCTTGATTGCAACATTTTTTTCCTTACTGTTGTCTGTTTCCTCTTGTCATATTCTCCTCCCCTCCTCCCATCCCAAATACACTATCCCAACTTTCTTTCTTCTTTTGTGAGCCTTTAGTCTTCCTAATCCTTACTGAATCTTTAAAAATGTAGAATAAGATTATTTAAATCAGGAATTTCCCTGGGCATGTGTATGACTTCCAGTGGTTATAGAATTGTAATACAGCCTGTGGGGCTCCTCTGATATGTAATAGGTATCACTGTGCAGAGGAGGAATATCTTAGTTTTTATAAAGAAAATACAAATGCTGGGAAATGTTTTAAGGAGCTAGATTCTTTCATTTGGGTTTTTATATCTTCAGCCCACAGCCACTTAATTCAAATTAACTTTGTGTCATTAGCATTGAGAGTTGTTATAAATTATGAATAAACTCTTATAGTTCATTTTTAGTTCTAATTTCTAATCTGGGTAAAAACATATATTGGAGTGTGAAGTATGATTGTGAATAATAATAATAAAACTGCTGATCGGGCAATAACATTTTTAAGGCTTAGGGGTCTATAAATAGCATTATAATATTCCTAATTGAATTCTCAGTTTGCACCTATGAAACCCACATTACTGATCTATCTAGTTTTATTGTAATTTAGGACCTGTGTTTTTTGTTGTTGTTGTTGTTTTTAAAGAATGTAGAAACAGCTCTAAAGGTAACTTGTAGATAAAAACTTTATGGTAGTATTAACAGATGGTTGAATGGTTTTGCAGGGGAGGTCAAATTTTATTTCACTGAAGTATTTGCTAAATTGAAATGGTCTTTTACAAAGTTAACATGAAACTTCAAAAAGCTGATTTAGAAAACATCTTTTAATTATATAATGTTAATATAAACTAATAACATTTAATTTCTGTTAGACATTAATGTCTAGTGATAGTTGGCCTACCATATTGTACAATATTCTTTTATTAATAAGCCTTAACTTGTAAATCAACCAATAAATACAAAAATTATGTTCATATAAAAAAGTTTCCTTTAAGTCCAAATTTCTCTTAATTTATTTAATTGAAGGTTAAAGAAATTAGACAAGGACAAATTTGGTGAATACCTAATTCTACAATTGTATAATATATTGAAATTGGTAGGATTATATGTGAGACCAAAGATGTAATTAATTTTACCTAAATTAAATCTAGTTCTCGTTCCTTGTATTTAGTAAAGGAGAGAATACTATACATCTTACAATTATACTTTAGAGAATATTCATTCATAATAGCAATACATTTACTCTTTAAATATAGGAGTATTTTTTCTTTATTGCTGTTTTAGTCTCAAAATTTGTCATGATAATGAGTTGGTAGATACATATTAATATCATGACTTGATTATCTGACAACTTAGCCTTTAGTATATAGTCTTATTTGTGTCATACTTGACATAGTCCCATACAAAATGTATGTAAATTATTCATTGGAAGCATGGCTCTTCAAGTCCTTTTCTTCTGAAAGTGTTTGGATTTTAGAGTTTAGCATAATAGCAAGTGATTCTCAGTTCAAATATCTAGAACTGAGGTCTGGAAATTTAAAGAAATTCATAATAGCTTTGACCATTGAGCAGTTCTAGAAACATCTAGTAAAAATTTTATTATTAATATATAAAGGACATTGGCTAAAAATCAACTAATAACAATTTATTCACATTTATTGAGCACTAGTCATGTACCACTCTCTGTGCTAAATGCTTATATACATTATCTCCTGGGCTATTTATAATAATCCTATAAAATAGGTACTTTTTCCACTTGTTTTTCTGTTAAAAAACTGAGGCTTATGGAAATTAAGTTGCTAGTAAATAACAAGAATCAAAGTCAGTTCAGCCAGGTTTAAGAACCTTAGATGTAATATGCATGTATCTGGATTCAACTTGAAGTTCTGAATTTACCTTAAAGATATTATTTTCTCAACTTCTAAATTCTATTAAATAACATTTTTCTTATTTTTATATTAAGATTTTATGTGCATATAAGGTTTAATATAGTTTTGTGACTTTAGCACATTGTTATAGCTCTTGGCACCTTAATAGGCTCTCTTACAACAAATTCCAGTTCAAAAGTATTTTACTTTTAATAGTCCTGTGGTAGTCATTGTGGACTAAGAATGAAAAAGTAATTAGGAAATCCTCTTATTTTTTAGGGCATTTACAATAAAATCGCTTTAAATAATAATTTCCTCTAATAGATGTTAATATTTTATTTATAGATTTTATTTAGTTACATGAAACTTACTATAGTATAAAACAGATTATAATGATTTCATTTATTAAAACTTTACAACATAATTTATGTATACCTAGTATCTGAGATTTTTATGTAGTAAGGTTTATTATTATCTTCCATATTGCCTATAAAACTCTTAAATTCCATAAAGAATTAAGTAAACTATTACCCTTAGTTCTTTTATCACCCCTTTTTAGAATAGTGCATAAATTCAATTTGAATTATATAGTGACTTTTGTGATAGTGATTGTAATTATTTTCAGAGACATTTTGTTCAGAGTTAGGAAACCATTTAGGATTTATGAAAATGTCATAGTCTTGGTATAATTTTATCTTAATAAAACCACTATTCTACATGTACCTTTAAATCTTTGCTACTTTCTAGTTTTATTTTTATAACCTTTGTAATTAATCCTATTAAAGTAACTTCTATGGAATGTTTCTGATTGTCATTATTGCAAGGAGGAAAAAATGTCTCTAGAATACTGTTGTAGAAATTGTACAATAGTTGATGTGAGAACACATTTTTGGTAATAGAGTTTTTAAATGCACAAAAGTAATTTTTAAAAGTCAATTCTGAAAAGAAGACTTTTATAACATTACATTCTGGCACAGCACTCTAGTCAACTGTTTAAAATTTTTTAAATGTCTGTTTTTCATATAACAAAGAGATAACATGAACAAACAAAATTAGTAATGATAAAAAGTAGTTCTAATTCAGTAAAGTATATGTTAATAATTATGAGACCACTGTAAAAAATCTTATTATATAGGTCTTCTGTATCAGTCTTTAGTATCTTGTTTACTGGAGTTATTTTCCAAATATATCAGCTATTTTGAGGAGATGTAACAAATTAATATCTGCTTTTAATTCATTAAATGATAAAAAATTTTAAGCTTTTTTTCATTTGCATGTTCTTATAAATGAAGTCAATATATATAATAATCATTTCTGTTTGTAATTAGTTAAATTATGTGTATTTAAGTTGTGACAAGCTGCAGAAATTCATATTGCCAAGATAATTTTATATATATTGGTGTTGAGGAGGAAAGACAGTTCATGTAGAAACATATCTGAACATCTTAAAATTTTTTTTTATTTAAATAGTAGTATACTAATCTGAGTCATTCACACTTGTGAACACCTTTAGCAAGTGATTTGGGTCCAGTCCTATCAAAATTCTAGAGAGAAAATATTCTCTAACATTTGAAATGCTTAGATTTCCCTTTAATTTTGATTGATTTTCAGTCTGGGTGACAGAAGTTTGTTTATTGCCATCACTGAAGCTTTGTTGTCTTTTTCTACATTATTAATGATTGTATATTATTTCTGAGTTTTTCCCTTGAGTAAGTAGTAATGTTTTTATTTTCAATACAATGAATAATAGTACTGAAAGTCCTATAAAATATCTGGTAATTACATTTATTGAGTATTTACTATATGCCAAACACTGTGTTAAGTGCTTTTTATAAATTATCTCACAGACAACTCACAACATCCCTCTAAGATAGGTCCTATTTCCCTCTCTCTAATCTCTAATGAACCTCATCTCTAGTGAAATGTAAGAAATATGGAGAGACATAAAGATATAATTTAAATTAACGAAGTTTTCAAACACCAGATATTGAGATCCCCAAAAGAAGTTCCAGTGTTCATTATAAAAACAGTTTGATTTTCAGACACTGATTCATTGTGGCAAATACTGAATTTTTAAAAGACACATGCTCTCTGCTATTTATGTGAGAAATATTCCAACTTGTCCCCCCCCTTTTTTTTGCATTGTTTTCAGGATATTTTTATCTAATTGCCTTTCACAAATTAAGATAATAAAATTTCTTTAATTTTTGAGCCTGGCCGGTGTGGCTCAGTGGATTGAGCATTGTTCCATGGACTTAGAGGTCCCAGTTCAATTCTGGGTTAGGGCACATGCCCAGGTTGCAAGCTCAATTCCCAATAAAGGGGTGTGCAGGAAGTAGCCGATTGATGTGTCTCTCTCACATTGATGTTTCCATCTCTCTCCCTTCCTCTCTCTAAAAAAAATAATAAGTAAAAATTTCTTTAATTTTTTAATAGGAACTATTTTCTCTCTATTGACAGTGTAAAAGGCTACCATTTGTTATATTTGCACTCAATACCAGACATTGTACTGTTTTACCTGCATTATTGTAAATAGTCTTTCCAGCAACCTTACAAAATAGGTACTATTATTATCATCATCCCCATTTTACACATAAGGAAAATTGAGACTCAGAGAGTCTCAGAGAGTGCCCAAGATCAGAAAGTCAGTACTGGGACTGGGACTCAAACATAGGTTCATCTGACTCCAAAGCTTGGGATTTAACTACTACATTATATTACCCATACACAATTTTTTGTTTTCTATATTTTTTGTATATAAATGTCACTCTGCTCTTTTTAGTAGAATTCAGCAATATGGATTTTGTTTTTCAGCTGTGAGTAGCAGAGTGCCCACTGGTTCAAACAGTTCCTCTCAGACCACAGAATGTCTTACACCTGAACCCTGTTCACAGTCTCCAAGCAATGTGGCTTCCCAGTCATTGCCCCCTGTGTATCCCTCAGTTGACATTGATGCACATGTGAGTTTATTGCTTTATTTAAACTTATTTTACACATATTTATTTCTTTTGTTTGGAAAGGAAAATGATCATTGTATATTCATTGTGAAAATATTTGCTCTTCAATTGATAATACTGTTGTAAAAAAACAAAATCTAACTTCCTTTTTCCCTTTCTAGACTGAGAGCAATCATGACACAGCGTTAACACTAGCTTGTGCAGGTGGTCATGAAGAACTTGTGTCTGTACTTATTGCACGAGATGCTAAAATCGAGCACAGAGACAAAAAAGGTAAGAAATGTCAGTCAAAAATAAAGTCTGAGTGTAGTTACATCAGAAAACAGTTTTTTTCACTATCAATAAGTAGTTCCTAGAGTATCTAAGTGAAAAGACGGGTAAGCATATTTCAGTTTGGAATTCCAGATTTTGTTCATCTACAGAGCCTAATTATTCTCCAAAACTTAGACTGTAAATCATCAGTGAAGTACAACAAGTGTGGTTGCCTTTCTCCTTAATCCAAAAGTTGAGCATGCAGAGGTATCAAAGTTAATTTTGAGTGTAAACTTTAATAGAATTCTTTGACTTAGCATTTCCTTTTTATCAGATGTTTATGGATTTTTTGTCACTAACAAATCAGAGTTTAGAGCAGTTTTATGTTAAATGGCTACAAGTATCTGCCCCAAAGACTTTTTTTCTATTAAAACGATAAAGAAATGAAAGCAGCCCAGCCGGTGTGGCTCAGTGGTTGAGCATCGACCCATGCACCAAGAGGTTGTCGGTTCGATTCCTGGCCAGGGCACATGCCCAGGTTGTGGGCCAAACCCCCAGTGGGGGTCATGCAGGAGGCAGCCAGTCGATGTTCTCTCTCATCAATGTTTCTATCTCTCCCTCTCCCTTCCTCTCTCTCTAAAAATCAATAAAGAAAAAGCAAGTTTTTATAAAAAGGAAAAAAAAAATGAAAGCAGTGGCTTAATAAGTAAAAACCACAGATTTGTTTGAGATTTTTTTTTTTTTTCTGATTTAGGTTTCACACCACTGATCCTGGCGGCAACAGCCGGGCATGTTGGAGTTGTTGAAATCCTCTTGGATAAAGGTGGAGATATAGAAGCACAATCTGAACGAACTAAGGATACTCCACTTTCATTGGCATGTTCTGGTGGACGTCAGGAGGTGTGTTAATGATAATTTTCATTTCGTAAATATTTTGCTTGTATTTTAAATATGCATGTGATGAATGAACCACAGTCCTAACACATATGAAATGCAAATTCATTACTCAACAATTGACGAATAGAAAGAGTAACCGCTTGTTATTTCAATACAATTGGGATTTCAAAGCTCTGTATTCCTTGATGTGAAATTGAGTCCATTTCTCTAATGCTGATATTTGAATACATAAAGCCTAATTAATTGTAAGTTGAACCCTTGGTGTAAACTGAATTTCTCTGTTCATATTTTACTTTGTAGGTGGTAGACTTGCTGCTGGCTCGGGGTGCAAATAAAGAACATAGGAATGTGTCTGATTATACACCACTGAGTCTAGCTGCATCTGGAGGATATGTTAATATCATTAAGATTCTACTTAATGCTGGGGCAGAAATTAATTCAAGGTATCTATCACCTATCCATTTTATTACTCATGATTAATAAGTTACTACTTGGAATAAGTGTCTTCCCCTAAATATTTGGATAGATACCATTTTTAATTAAGATAGTATTAAAGTTGCAAGGACCAACAATTATTCCTTTAATGTGCTTATAAATAATCACAGATTATTTCAGCTAAGGTGGCTGTTTTTAAAGAGGTCTCTTTCAGAAAGTACTTTGTTATGTATAGTTGGAAATTTATAACTCTAAATTGGAATTATGTTTTAAATTGTGAAATTTTCCTATTTGTAATTATTAGTCTAAACAAATAAAATCATTCATTGGTTTCTTTTTACTGAAACATTTGTATCTTTTATGTTCTGTATGCTTTTTAAAAAATAATAGGTAACATTTTAATTTTCTAAGCACATTTCCCCCCTTAGGACTGGGAGTAAACTAGGCATTTCTCCCCTGATGTTGGCTGCAATGAATGGACACGTTCCTGCAGTGAAATTGTTGCTTGATATGGGCTCAGACATTAACGCCCAAATAGAGACCAATCGGAACACGGCTCTCACCTTAGCCTGTTTTCAAGGCCGAGCAGAAGTAGTGAGTTTGCTTCTGGACCGAAAAGCCAATGTTGAACATAGAGCAAAGGTAAGCATTTTATAACTTGTCAACTACCTCAGCTGTATTTCTAGTAGAAAGAGAATGGCATTTCAACTCAAACTGATGTGCTGTTTTAAACTGTCATAAGTTAAAACTGATGCCCCAATGCAAGATTAGAGAATTGCGCTATACAGTGGTCAGTGACACACTATCACCATTCATGACTTTTATTAAGGACAGTGAAGAAAATAGAATCAGTACCTTTTTTTTTCTTTATTGATTTTAGAGAGAGGAAAGGAGAGGGAGAGAGAGATAGAAACATCGATGAGAGAGAACATCGATTAGCCACCTCCTGCATGCCCCTCACTGAGGATTTGACCCACAAACTGGGCATGTTCCCTGACCAGGAATTGAACCAATGACCTCTTAGTGCGTGGGTTGACTCTCAACCACTGAGCCACACCAGCCGGGCTAGAATCAGTACTTTTTTCAACCTCTGGCCTCAGTGGCTTTCTTAGTCACTTAGTTTGCAACTTTTGAATACAATAAGATTATTTTGTATATTTTTGAGTAGTAAGATTATTTTATAGAGTCCATTTTTTTTATTTTATTTTTTAATCCTCACCTGAGGATAGTTTTCCATTTATCAGACAGAGTGGGAAAAGGGGAGGGAGAGAGTGAGAAACAGACAGACAGACAGACAGACATCGATGTGAGAGAACCTCGACTGGTTGCCTCCCGCACAACCCCGACCAGGGCCGGGACCGAACTGCAACCAAGGTATGTGCCCTTGACCGGAATCGAACCCACAACCCTTTGGTCCACGGGCCAGTGCTCTAACTGCTGAGCCAAACTGGCCAGGGCTATAGAGTCTTTTTTTTTTTAATCCTCACCTGAGGACATTTTTGCATTTTTATCTTCAGATAGAGCAGGAGAGAGAGAGAGAAACATCGACATGAGAGAGAGACATAGACTGGCTGCCACCCACACGACCCCAACTGGGGCCAGGGACAAACTGCAACCAAGGTACGTGCCCCTAGCGGGAACTGAACCAGGGCCTCTCTGGTCCGCAGGCCGACACTCCAGCCGCTGAGCCAAACCAGCCAGGGCTAGAGTCCATTTTTAAAGAACTTCTTTACTGAGGCATGTGCTTACCATTGGTAAAAAACTCCAGTCAAAAAATTACTGCACAGCCCTGGCCTGTGTGGCTCAGTTGGTTGGAGCATCGTCCATACACCAAAAGGTGGTGGGTTCGATTCCCAGTTGGGGCACACACCCAGGTTACAGGTTCAATCCCAGCTCAGGGCACATACAGGAGGCAACTGATCAATGTTTCTCTCTCACATTGATGTTTCTCTCTCTCTTCCTCTCTCTAAAAATCAGTTTTTAAAAATTACTGTATAAATTATAAATTTAAGATAGCTAAAATCTAATCTGACCATGACAGATTCTGATAGTTTCATGACTATTTAGCATTCAGAAAGTAAGAGTATGACAGTGTTTTTTGTTTGTTTATTTGTTTGTTTAATCCCTGGCCAATTTGGCTCAGTGGTTAGAGTGTCGGCCTGCGGTCCAGAGAGACCTGGGTTCGGTTCCTGCTAAGGGCATGTACCTCGGTTGCAGTTTGTCCCGGCCCTGGTTGGGTTGTGCGGGTGGCAGCCACTCGATGTGTCCCTTTCACGTCGATGTTTCTCTCTCTCTCTCTCTCTCTTTCTCTCTCTCTCTCTCTCTCTTCCTCTCTCTCCCTCCCACTCTATCTGAACAAAAAATGAAAAAATGTCCTCGGGTGAGGATAAAATAAAAAATAAAAATAAATAAATAAATAAAACTGTTAGGTATTTAGAACCCTAGAAAAACATAGCTTATGTAGAATTCTTAATAATCAGACAATGGCCAATCTGGTAGTCATTTCATATTGGAAGGGTTTGGATGAAAATCTCATATTTTCACCCTGAATTTAATTAGTTATATATCTATATCTATAGATATAGATATAGATATAGATATAGATATAGATATAGATATAGATATAGATGTATATATTTTTTTTTTTGGTGCCCTGACTGAGAATCAAACCCAGAGCTCTCAGTCCATGGGACGATGCTCAATCCACTGAGCCACACCAGCTGGGCATATTTCTTAAAATTTAGTAAGGAAGTATAGTTTTCCCTCAGACTTTTCATCGAACAAAGAGAAATGAGCCTTTCCTGCTATCTTTTCATATTACAGATTCTCAGTGTGACTCACTTGATTATTAGAAGTCCTAGAGAAATCATATTATTTTGGAAATGATACCAGTAGGAAATAAATGTCTTTTGGCAAAAATGTAGGAAGCTAATGAACAAAAGACATATGAATAAAATTTACTAAGTGATTTTTAAAAATTTTTTTATTCAATTAATTTATATTTGTTACAGATGTTTCTCCTTTTTCCCCCATTGACACCCTCCTCCTGCCCCCCCCCAGCATTGTTGTCTATGTCCATTGGTTATGCTTATATACATAAGTTTATTGGTTTATCTCTTCCTTCCCTCCTGCCCCCCTCCTCTGAAGTTTGTCAGTCTGAACCCTACTTCTATGTCTCTGGATCTATTTTGTTCATTATATGAAGTGGTATTTTAATTTAATTTTGCCTAAGTTTGGATAGGATTGAAAGAATTTACCCTGAGTTATTTAGCAAACTGTATTCTCAGATTAAAAAATGTTTCCCATTGAACATTGTGCTTTACTTAATTTTCTTTTTATTGAAAATTTTATTATCTTTATTGTGCAGAGAAGTTATGGTCTCATGCATAAATTTATAACAGTATAGAAGTTATAAAAATGTGTGTTTTTTTTTTAATTTAGCATGTGGTCATATAAGTTAATTCATTCTAGCTTGTCTAACTAAATCTAACAATTTTTACTTGCTGTTTAGTGAATTTTAAGATTGTGAATATTGCTTTGTTGTTTTATGAGAGAAAATCACAAGTAGAAGAAATACAAGTCATTTGTTTTAGCCTTTTAAAGAAGTTATATTAATTTACTTGAATAATTTTTGGGTTAAACAGACTGGTCTCACCCCCTTGATGGAAGCTGCTTCTGGAGGGTATGCAGAGGTTGGAAGAGTTCTCCTTGATAAAGGGGCAGATGTCAATGCCCCCCCTGTGCCTTCCTCAAGAGATACTGCTTTAACAATAGCAGCGGACAAAGGTCACTACAAATTTTGTGAGCTCCTGATTAGTAGGTGGGTAAATTTTATATTTATACATAGAACTTTCTATGATCCCTTTTACTTTTGAGAGCCATTAAAACTAATACAATTGTTTTATTTTACTGACATTTTAAAGAACAAATTATTTGCATGATACTTTGTAAAAGATAAAAAGACAAATAGAGAAAAATAGAAAAAATGTGCCTCTTCTCATAGGAAACAAACTACATTAACATCCTTTGATTTTATAGGGGAGCCCATATTGATGTTCATAACAAGAAGGGAAACACACCACTTTGGTTGGCATCCAATGGTGGTCATTTTGATGTAGTGCAGTTGCTAGTGCAAGCAGGTGCTGATGTGGATGCAGCAGATAACCGGAAAATCACACCTCTTATGTCAGCATTTCGCAAGGTAATTTGATGTGGGTAAGGGGGGATAAAATTTAGTAATTTTAAATCAATTCTAAGTTAAAACCATATAAGAAAGATAAATTGACTTTGGATAACTGACTAGCTGTCTATACACAAATCACTGCTATATTTTCACTTTTTGTAGCCAGATCTAACAGGTAGTTCTCTGTAAGCAACTTGGTTATTAGATCAATTGGTGTCTAGACTAGTTTTGTTATGCTGTTGTACATAAAACATGAGATTTAAGGACAGATATTACATGCAGATGGATGTCTTTTCTACCTCAGGAGGAATAAAAATGAGTGGACTCTTTCATAAAAACTTATTATATATATAGGCTTACTTGTCTGTTATATTTTTTAAAGTCTTCCCATTGCAGTTATGATAAACTATGAACTACTTAACATGGCTTACAAAGCCCTGCAGGATATGGCTCATGCCAGCCTCCCCAGACCAGTCATTTATGCTACCCTTTCCCTTGCTCACTACACTTCAGCCACTGGCCTAGAATGCACTAAACTTTTAACTGCCTCAGGGCTTTTTCTCACTGGTTTTCTTTTCCCAAAATGTTCTTTCCCTTACTTATCACCTGGCTCACTTCTACTCACCCCTTAGTTCCCATTTTAAATATCACTTCTCAGTGAGTTCTTTTCTCAGTGAATTCTTCTCTAACACCCAATCTGAAAAAAGTCCCTCCTCTTCTCTTTTATAGTACACTATTATTTTCCTTATCACAGTTTGTAATTATACATTCAAACATGTGTTTACTTTTTTAATGCCTATCTTCTCAACTAGGCTGGAAGATACATGAAGAACAAGATTCATGACTTTTTCACCACTGTTCATACCCAGTTGTTTAGCATAATGCCTAACTCATAATAGATAATAACTAAATAGCTATTGAATGAGAGCAGTGTGTAAGTTATGTCTTAGAAAAAAAAATCTTTAAATATTTTCTAGACTTAATTCTTTTTTACAATTTTTTTCTTTCCTTTTAATTGAGGTATAATTTACATATAGGTTCATAATTTAATGAGTTTTGATAAATGCATATGCCCATGTAACCTACACCCCATAAAGATATATAACATAATTACATAATTCTAGAAAGTTTTATAATGCCTGTTTTCAAGTAATTCCCTGCTATGGAGACAACCACTTTTCTGTTTTGTGTCACCACCAGACTAATTTTTGAAGATGTTTTAGAACCTTAATAGGAAGGGAAACTATGTTAGTTTGGTTATGTTATAATAGGTGTACTTAGAATTGATTACAGATTATTCAGCCTCTGATAATGACATTTAGAAAGTGTTTTTCCTGGATGCAAGTCATAGGACTCAGATAAATGTGACAGTCTACCTTGTTTAGTAAGGTGAGAGCCAAAATAATGCTTTGGAATCTAGAACATCCTCTTTGTTTTTAGGACTAATTTACAAAAACTTTTCTACTTTCAGTGGGAAATGGGCATATTAAATTCAGGAGAAATGTCTTTTAGTCCATCCTATATTCCTGAGCATGTTGTACTTACCGTTTTCTGTTTATAAACTCAACACTGTTCTTACTTTTATACTTTCAATTTGTAATTTAATAAACTATCTGAAAGTGCTGGTATACCTTTTACTCTTAAGTTTTTAAGCATAAGGGGAAAATTTCAAGGGATTCTTTTGTATATTTTGTGTTGTACTCTTTACAGGGTCATGTAAAAGTTGTTCAGTATTTAGTGAAGGAAGTCAATCAGTTCCCTTCTGATATAGAATGCATGAGATACATAGCAACGATTACAGATAAGGTAGGTTAAATGTGCTATTGAAGCACATTTTTGTTTTTTGTGGAATTATGTGTTCGTTTGTCTTCTGTGAGACTGATCACCTGATCTTTCTATGCTTTAGTTTCTCCATTTTAAAATAGAGAACGGGTATAATACTTTTCTTGTGGGCTTTTGTTTTGTTTGTTTTATTTTCTGGGGTGTTTTGTGTTTTGTTTTTTTTTTTTTTTTGGTTAATCCTGACCCAAGGATATTTTTTCCATTGATTTTTAGAAAGAGTGGAAGGGAGGGAGGGAGGGGGATGGAGGGGAGAGAGAGAGAGAGAGAGAGACATCGATGTGAAAGAGGCACATTGATTGTTTGCCTCTGCATGCTCCCGACTGGGGCCAGGGATTGAACCTGCAACCCAGGTACGTGTCCTTGACTGGGAATAGAACCTAAGACCCTTCAGTGCTTGGGCCAATGTTCTAACCACTGTGCAACACTGGCCAGGGCAAGGGTATAATACTTTTGATAAATTATTCCCTTGTTCTGCTGAACCAAAATTACAGTGACTACAGCAAAAGTTTATTGCTAGACCATTCACCTGATTTAGAAAGTTTTCTAAGAACATACAGAGTTTTTAGGAAATGGTTCCTTATTTTAATAAAAGATTGAATAATAACTCAAAGGATAGCTTAATTTGGTTTAGTGAATTTTTAATTATTTGAGCTTTAAGCCCTGGATTTTCAGCTCATTTTATTTGGCCTGTTTATGTTATGTGTTCCTATATTGATGTAATTCAATTTTTTACTGTAGGAACTGTTGAAAAAATGTCACCAATGTGTTGAGACAATTGTGAAGGCTAAAGACCAGCAGGCTGCAGAAGCAAACAAGAATGCAAGTATTCTCTTAAAGGAACTTGATCTGGAAAAGGTGAGTGGGACAAATAATTTTCCTTATTGGAAATTGTTGAAAATCTAGGATAAATTTGCCACCTATATGACCAATAATTTTAACAAAATATTTTTCAAAGGAAATGATTAATAGATTATGAAACCACCATAATTTTTATTTTGAACCTATCATTCGTAAAAAATGTTTTGAACCATATAAGTGAGGAACTAGTCTTCAAGCAGATCACAATTTACCAAATGACACTATTGCCTAAGTGGTTTTAACATTAGTCTGAGAAGAAATTTAGTAAAACGTTAGAAATAATTTGTTTATTATAATATCTGGGCTATAAGTGGTTTATTAGATCCTCAAAGACTAAGTGTCAAGTAGCCTAGGATGTGTGGTAAAATGGAAAAAGTTAAATAAATGCGATCACTTTTCTGAGGCTCAGTCTGCTTAACAGGAAAATGAGGGTGTTGTTATTAAAAGAACAAATTTCATGATCAAATAGTCATTCTAGGAATGCAAGAGTTAGCTTAACATGAAGGTATTTTGTTGATTAAAGGAAGAAAAAAGATATCATTTTGAGAAATGCTAAAATTTTAACACCAATTCTTAGTTTAAAAGATACAGAACAAAAACTTAAAAACTTATTAAGAACAGAAGAAAAGATTGCTTAAAAATCAATGAGAAAAAGATAACTTGCTCAGAATAAAAAATGATCATCACACGAATGGACAGTTCACAGAAAAAGAAATACAGATGTTCAATAAATAGATGGAGAATGCCTAACTTCATAAATAAAGAAATACACGGTAAAAGAGTGATTTAAATTTTTTTGACCAGACTGTCAAAATTCAGAGATCTGGTAATAGCTATTGATGGCAAGGGTATGGAGAAATTAGCTCTCTAGTGTGGATTTTTTTTATGTATGGTGTAAATTAGCATAACTATTAACAGAAGCGTTTTGACAAATGAATCAATTACCCTTACTCCAGCCATTCCACTTATAGAAATGTTATCTAAGGTAGGTAGACAAATGCCCAAAGATGTGAAGGTATATAACATTATTGTTGCATTACTTATAATAGGGGGGAAAGTGTAAACCTTAAAGTCTTAATAATTAGGTAATTAAATAAATTTTAGTACCTCCATGATAAACTTGATTACAGTTAAAATTAGAAGGAATAAAAGCTGTCTTCATTTTTTTTTTTTAATCCTCACTCGAGGACATTTTTGCATTCATCTTCAGATAGAGCAGGAAGGAGAGAGGGAGGAAGAGAGAGAGAGGAACATCGATGTGAGAGAGACACATCGAGTGGTTACCACCCACACAACCCCAACCGGGGCCAGGGGCAAACTGCAACCGAGGCACGTGCCCTTAGCGGGAACCGAACCTGGGACTCTCTGGTCCGCAAGCTGACATTCTAACCGCTGAGCCAAACTGGCCAGGGCTGTCTTCATTTTTAAATAAAGTGAAGTTTGAAGTTAGATTACAACTAAGGTCTCATCCACATCTCTAATTTTTATTTTTGTGTAACTACCCAGGGATATGGTTAGCAATTCCCTAAATAGCCAATTGGATTTATGCCAATAGAGTGATGAAATTATCTTTTAATTGAATATACAGTCTTTTCTTTCAGTCCTGAGCCCCTTTCTCATTAACATAAGGGATTGGCACATTTTTTTCTATAAAATGCCAAATAGTAAATATTTTAGGCTTTGCAGGCCATATGGTCTGGGTAACTGAAACTGCAAAAAACAAAACTATGGATAAGGGGAGACTACTATATACTTGATACATGTCCCTTGCCAGATGTATGATTTACAAATCCCCCCCCCCTTTTTATGGGTTGTCTTTGTACTTTCTTGATGGTTCCTTTGAAGCACAAAAACTTTTATTTCTCATGATGTCCAGTTTATTTATTTTTTCTTTTGTTACTTTTATAAATGTGTTTTGAGACTGACATTCATGGGAAGCCCCTGCTATCATAAACAAAAATACCATTTCATTCTTTATTTTAAAGTATTGCTCTGTTAGTAATATGATATGCCTACTTTATTTGCAGTCAAGAGAAGAGAGCAGAAAGCAGGCTCTTGCAGCTAAAAGAGAGAAAAGAAAAGAAAAGAGAAAAAAGAAAAAAGAGGAGCAGAAAAGGAAGCAGGAAGAAGATGAAGAAAACAAACCTAAGGAGAATTCAGAACTACCAGAGGATGAAGATGAAGAGGAGAATGATGAAGATGGTGAGAAATGACCCATCGAATTAGTGATAGAATTCTCCTGTGCTTATCAACTTCATTTTGAATGCTTTTTGCTAATTAATTCTAGTTAAATATTCAGTTATTTTCATCTGAAATTGACAATGACTCTTATAGTAAATATTTCTAAATATTTTACATTGTAAAGTGATTCAGAGAAACAGAAAGGGGAAGACAAACATAATTTGAGTAAGTTCAGTTGTAATTTAAGTCACCCTGTAAAACACTGTGTATGTTCTAAAAGCAATAGAGCAATCTCTCTTCTCTCCTCCCCACGTTCGAAACTGGGAGAGGTCCAGTTGCTCAATAAATTTTTAGCTAAGGTTCAGGTTTGAAACTCTACAGTGCTGGGGTTTATTACTCTCAAAGAGTTGTTTATTGTACAGACTGACTGCTTCTAGTAGGCAAATAATCTTGCTGTATTTGAATTCTAATTCTAAAATCCTATTTGAAAAATTTCCTAAATTCAAACTATATTGTGATTTTTGCTTAGTTAATGAGACTAGCATTTCAGATCTTAAGAGTGTTAATAGTATGAATATGTTATACCAATTTAGACATCAAAATATGATATAGTATATTCTAACAACAGTAAAGATTTCTTTATTTACTAGTAAATATTGGTGTAAGGAAAATATGATTAAGGGACTGAATTATTATGAAATATTAGGTATATCTATAATAATTTGTTTTGAGATCTGTGGTTCTCAATGTGATTTTTATCCTTTTTGATAATTTCAGTGGAGCAAGAAGTTCCCATAGAGCCTCCTAGTGCAACCACCACCACCACAATTGGAATCTCTGCAACATCTGCAACATTCACAAATGCATTTGGGAAAAAAAGGGCCAATGTGGTGACAACACCCAGCACCAATCGGAAAAATAAGAAGAACAAAACAAAAGAGACCCCTCCCACTGCACCTTTAATATTACCGGAACAACATATATCCTTAACACAGCAAAAGGCAGACAAAAATAAAATAAATGGAGAACCCAGAGGTGGTAGTGCAGGAGGGAACAGTGATTCAGATAACTTGGACAGCACAGATTGCAACAGTGAGAGTAGCAGTGGTGGTAAAAGCCAAGAATTAAACTTCGCTATGGATGTGAATTCCTCTGGTGATCGGCGATACCCCTCACTGCTACTCCATTCCCAAGAAGAGAAAACGAGTACCTCCACTTCTAAAACTCAAACACGGTGAATTTTTCTGATTTGCTAACTCAACATCTGTCTGTGTTTTTTTTTTCAAGCTTGGCACAATAATTTGAAGTTTATTCTTCAAGCACAAGTTGTGTTAACAATTTAAGTCCACCTTATTATCTGTCTTCAGTATTCAGAAGTGAAATTATCAATGTCCTAATCATGTGCTAGTTATGAAATGAAATTATTACAATTTTTTATGATTCCATTTTGAAGTTGAAAATATTAGCATACCTTGATTTTCACTGTCATTTTGATTGCGTATAGTACAACTTTGGGCTTCTGAGTCAATTTTTATACTAAAATTGATGTTGATCTCTGTCCTATTTCTATTTTTCTGAATTGTTGTTAATTTGATGTGCCAAATTTTAGTTCAAATATTTCAGCATAACTTTGTCCATAAAGTAATAATCTCTTGAGTTTCTAACTAAAAATTGATCTTTTATTGGATTTGATATTTCTCTCTTCTCAGACTTGAAGGCGAAGTGAATTCTAATTCCTTATCAACAAGCTACAAGTCAGTGTCATTGCCATTAAGCTCTCCAAACATAAAGCTGAATCTGACTAGCCCTAAAAGGGGGCAAAAAAGAGAAGAAGGGTGGAAAGAAGTTGTACGAAGGTAAGTAGAATTACTTATCTTTTTAACTTTCATAGACCATACAGATTCTCCTCTGTGAGATGGTTACCCAATTAATTAATGAATAATTTGAATGTAGTTATTATTTTAAACTATAGAGTCATACTAAATCCAGAGTAGGCTAAAGCAAAATTAGAAGTAATGTATAAATTTTTCATGCATATTTTATATGAAATGTTGGCTTTAGAATAACAAAAAGTATTTTATTAAAACATAAAATTTTTTTAAAAAAGGTTTATAACCATACAAAATAGTCACAAGCTTCTTGGAGGGAAGATTCTACACTTCACAGCAGTATCACAATGTTATTAGTGAGAGCTGTGATGTTTGTTTAATGGTCCCATTTTGGTTCAGACAATCAAGCTTATCTATTTATAGCATTTAAATAAAGTTAGACTTTGCTAGAGAGCATATTCTGAAGAACTGGTTAGCTGCTTTTAATGCAATTGGATCACCATAAAAAAGGTGGAAAGGAGCCTGTAAAATTAAAACCACCTTCCTCCTCACCCTGGCCGGTTTGGCTCAACAGGTAGAATGTCGGCCCAAAGGATCATGGGCTCAATTCCCGGTCAAGGGCATGTATCTGGGTTGCAGGTTCATTCCCCAGCCCTGGTAGGGGTGGTGTGGGAGGCAATCAATCGATGTGTCTCTCTCACATCCATGTTTCTCTCTCTCTCTCTCTCTCTCTCTCTCTCTCTCTCTCTCTCTCGCCCTCCCTCCCTTCTACTCTTATCTTAAAAAAAAAAAAATATATATATATATATATCAATGGAAAAATATCCTCAGGTGAGAAGAAAGAAAAACACCCACACCCCTGCAGCTAACCCTGATAACTACCTTCATTCATACTGCCTTATACTTAAGCCATGATGGGGGAAATGAAAAAAAGCAGAGAGGGGCCATTGCTTTTCAATGTTAGACACAATCCAGATGATACTTCTAGCCTCTGCTCATGCTTTACAAGAGGGAATCAGGACAGACATAGATTTGTTAATGTGCATTTAATCACCAAAGGACTGAGGTCTCTGGGCTTTTATTCTGTAATGTTTCTAAGACTTGATGTCCATTAAATGCAAACAAAAAAGGAAGAAGTCTTGGCAGAATAGGAGATGTGATACACACTTGATGATCAGATTGATTTAAGTATTTATGCATGGCATATAGCCTACTCCATGCTCTAGTTTTCAAAATATCTAAATATGTTCGTCCCGAAATGCCCAACATCACTAATCATCAGAGAGATGCAAATTAAAACAACAATGAGGTGTCACCTCACACCTGTCAGAATGGCCGCCATCAACAAATCATAAAACAACAAGTGTTGGCGAGGGTGTGGAGAAAAGGGGACTCTAGTACACTGCTGGTGGGAATGCAGACTGGTGCAGCCACTGTGGAAAACACTATGGTGTTACCTCAAAAAATTAAAAATTGAGTTGCCATTTGACCCAGTGATCCCACTTCTAGGAATATACCCTAAGAAGCCTGAAACACCAACCAGAAAGAATACATATACCCCCATGTTCATAGCAGCACTATTTACAATAGCTAAGATCTAGAAACAGCCCAAGTGTCCATCAGTGGACAAATGGATAAAAAAGCTGTGGTACATATACACACTGGAGTACTATGCAGCTGTAAGAAAGAAAGATCTCTTATCCTTTGAGACGACATGGAGGGACCTCGAGAGTATTAATGCTAAGCAAAATAAGCCAATCAGAGAAAGACAAATACCACATGATCTCACTTATTTGTGGAATATAATGAACAACAAGGTGGGCTGATGAACGAAATAGACCCACAGACATAGAAAGGAGTATGGTTCAGACTGACAAACCTCAGAGTAGGTGGGCGGGGGGATGGATGAGATGAACCAAAGAACTTATATGCATGTATGCATAACCAATGGACATAGACAACAACAATGCTGGGGGGTTGGGGGGAATGGGGAGGAGGGTGTCTAGGGGGGACAAAAGAGAAACATCTGTAACAAATAAATTAATAAAAATTGGGGGGAGAATAAATAAATATAATTTTTGTTTTAATGGCAATGTAATTGTTACCTTTACAAAATTAAATATGAGGTCAGTTTTTAAAATAAAAAATTCTGACAATTTTCTCTTTAAGATTTCAGAAATATTATTCTGCAGATATCCATGAACATACTTACTGAGAAATCTCTTTTATAAATAAATTTACTACTTAAAGACATTTGACTTCATAAGCTCATGTGTAGTTTTCATTTTTTAGGTCAAAGAAATTGTCTGTTCCAGCCTCAGTGGTGTCCAGGATAATGGGAAGAGGAGGGTGCAACATCACCGCAATACAAGATGTCACGGGTGCCCATATTGATGTGGATAAACAAAAAGATAAGAATGGCGAGAGAATGATCACAATAAGGTAATTATAGAAAATGTATATTGCTAGTTCTATGGCAAATTAAGTTTTATTAGAAGCACACTTGTTAGGTATGATAGAATAAAGAATTTTCTTCATGGTAAAGATTACCTGTTTGGTTTTTTGTGTGTGTTTTTTATCTTGTTTTTATTTTCTCCCCAGGGGTGGTACAGAATCGACAAGATATGCAGTTCAACTTATCAATGCACTTATTCAAGATCCTGCTAAGGAACTGGAAGACTTGATTCCTAAAAATCATATCAGAACACCTACTAGCACCAAGTCCATCCATGCAAACTTCTCTTCTGGAGTAGGAACCACAGCAGCTTCCAGTAAAAATGCATTTCCCTTGGGTGCTCCAACTCTTGTAACTTCACAGGCAACAACGTTATCTACGTTCCAGCCCACTAATAAACTTAACAAGAATGTTCCAACAAATGTACGTTCTTCTTTCCCAGTTTCTCTACCCTTAGCCTATCCCCACCCTCATTTTGCCCTGCTGGCTGCTCAGACTATGCAACAGATTCGGCATCCTCGCTTACCCATGGCCCAGTTTGGAGGAACCTTTTCACCCTCTCCTAACACTTGGGGACCATTCCCAGTGAGACCTGTGAATCCTGGCAACACAAATAACTCTCCAAAACATAATGCCACAGGCCGTCTACCTAACCAGAATGGAACTGTTTTACCCTCCGAGTCTGCTGGACTACCTACTGCCAGTTGTCCTATCACTGTCTCTTCTGTAGTTGCTGCCAATCAGCAACTGTGCGTGACTAACACCCGGACTCCTTCATCAGTAAGAAAACAGTTGTTTGCGTGTGTGCCTAAGACAAGTCCTCCAGCAACAGTGATTTCTTCTGTGACAAGCACTTGTAGTTCCCTGCCTTCAGTCTCCTCTGCACCTATCAATAGTGGGCAAGTTCCCACCACGTTTCTACCCGCAAGTGCTTCTCAAGCACAGCTTTCTTCACAAAAGATGGAGTCTTTCTCTGCCATGCCACCCTCCAAAGAGAAAGTGTCCACACAGGATCAACCCATGGCAAACCTGTGTACCCCATCTTCAACTGCAAATAGCTGCAATAGCTCTGCCAGCAACACCTCAGGAGCTCCAGAAACTCACCCATCCACTAGCCCCACTCCTCCCTCTAACAACACACAGGAGGAGGCCCAGCCATCCAGTGTGTCTGATATAAGTCCTATGTCAATGCCTTTTGCATCTAATTCAGAACCTGCTCCATTGACTTTGGCATCACCGAGATTGGTTGCTGCTGATAATCAGGATACCAATAATTTACCTCAGTTAGCTGTACCAGCACCTCGAGTTTCTCATCGAATGCAGCCCAGAGGTTCTTTTTACTCAGTGGTACCAAACGCAACTATACACCAGGATCCCCAGTCTATTTTTGTTACAAATCCAGTTCCTTTAACACCACCTCAAGGCCCCCCAGCTGCAGTGCAGCTTTCTTCAGCCATGAACATTATGAATGGTTCTCAGATGCACATTAACCCAGCAAATAAATCGTTGCCACCGACATTTAGCCCAGCCACACTTTTCAATCACTTCAGTAGTCTTTTTGATAGCAGTCAGGTGCCAGCTAACCAGGGTTGGGGAGATGCTCCACTGTCTTCACGAGTTGCTGCAGATGCCTCTTTCACTGTTCAGTCAGCGTTCCTAAATAACTCTGTACTTGGACACTTGGAAAATGTGCACCCTGATAACTCCAAGGCACCTGGCTTCAGACCACCTTCCCAGCGAGTTTCTACTAGTCCAGTTGGTAAGTTATTATAACTATCACTGCAGCTCAGTTTGGGGCTCTAACAGCATAATTTAATATTCCAAGATAATAATCAAGTGTTTATTTTGTTCATAATATTGCATAATCTTAAAGAAATGAGAGTGTCAAATAGTTAAGACCCTTTAATGATTGTTGATTGGGGAAAAAAGTAGCTGTAAGTCATTCACATATAATGAGCTGCTTTATATTCTCTATATGATCTCTCTGTCCCTCATAGCAATGACCTTGTGTCAGTCCATTTTCTTAGAATTGGTATAAGATGATATTAATAAAACAAGACTTACAAGATGCTTCAAGGACTCCAAATTTACAAACTTAAAAATCACAGTGATTGCTTACTTTTCTCAGATTTAAAAATTTTTGAGTTACAAAGGTATTTAGACACCAGTCCATAATCATCATTTTTTGTTTTCAGTCTTGGGTACTCAGACCGAATATAAAGTGACGTTATTTGATAGTACTCTATGTTATTTACATTAAATGGAGCTGGTTGAAGAGATCCAGTCATTTTTCTTTATTTTGAAAAGACCGGTTTAGATTCAGCTATTCATTCCTCAAAATCAGAAATTACCTATTGAGGAATTATAAGAAATATATAGAAAGATATGAGGCCAGTGTTGGCTTGGAGATACTTGGAAAACCAGAATATATTTTCCAGAGTCTACGAGCCAGATTTCACTCCAATCTGTACTATTCTGAAAATCAAATTAGAAACTGTAACAAACTTAGATTAGGGGTAAGAATTATTGCCACTTAACATTTTTCTTCCAGATGGAAAACTGTCCCATACTCCATCCTTCCTTTTTTGCTAATTATAAATTAATCTATGTTGTTTAAAATTTGTGAGTTTATAGATATGGTAGAGCTTTAGCTTTCATTTCAGATATGTTTCATTTACCTGTCTTTTCAGGAAAATGTAGCTATTGTATCTCTCAGATAGAAATACAAGCTTAAATGAGATCATCTCTGGTCCAAAATATTCTCTAGGATTTTTTTTTCTTTTTTATAAATAGGTATCTATTTTAAATTTTATTTTGGGGAAACTAATAGAGGCTTTCAAAGGCCCCAGAATAAAAGAAGAGCTCATTGCCAATGCTCAGGCTGTGATAGAAGGCATTGATTCTTAACTTGACTGGCACTAACTAATATATGAATTTACAGTACCCTAGCCAGAGTTGGACTTCAGAGCTCTTATTTCCAGTGTTTGAGCCCTTTGCACTCACATACTAAATTCCAGAAAATGTACAAATTATGAATGTCTGGGGGGAAAAGTCATCTATAGATAACTAGATAGACGTCATCTATCTAGTTTGGTTTGGGGACTTTATTCAGATCCATAACATCAAAATAATGTATTGCTAATTAAAATAATAATAAAAAAGCAAGCATTAATCCTTGACCTTTATTCTGGGGTCCAGGATTGATTAAGCTTTACCTCATTTCTTAACTGCCTGTATGGTTTCTTTTTTTTTTTTTCCTATCCTCACCCAAGGACATTTTTCCATTTTTGTTCAGAGAGAGTAAGAGAGAGAGAGAAAGAGAGAAACATCGACGTGCAAGGGACACATCAAGTGGCTGCCTCCCACACGACCCCAATCAGGGCCGGGGACAAATCACAACCGAGGTACGTGCCCTTGACCGGAATCGAACCCGCAACTTATTGGTCCACGGGCGGACACTCTAACCGCTGAGCCAAACCGGCCAGGGCTGTATGGTTTCTTTTGCTGGTGCTTTTCTCTCATGGATAGTATTTACTCTCCTGGTTTACAAATAAGAAATAGTAATACTTAAGAAGATGAGAAAAGATATGAAAAAATTGAAACTTTCAAACACTGCTGGTGGAAATTTAAAATGGTAAAAATGGCCCTGGCCAGTTTGGCTCAGCAGTTGGAGCATCGGCCTGCGGACCAGAGAGTCCCGGTTCGGTTCCCGCTAGGGGCACATACTAAAAAATAAAATGGTAAAAATGTTTGACATTTCCTCAAAAAGTTGAACAGAGTTACCTTATGTTCTAGTAATTCTATTCCTAGGTATACCTAAGAGAAAACAAATATCCGCATGAAAACTGGTACATAAATGTTCATAACAGCATTATTCATAATAGCCAAAAAGTGTAAACAACCCACTGTCCCTCAACTGATGAATGGAAAAACAAAATGTGGTGTATCTATATAATGACATACTATTTTTATTATAATTTCTGTTTAATCAGATATAATAGAAGTGAAGTACTGATTTATGTTACAACATGGATGAACTTTGAAAACAGTATGCTAAGTGAAAGAAGCCAGTCACAAAAGACCACATATTGTATGATTCCAATTATATGAAATTTCCAGGATAGGCAGGCAAATCTTTAGAGACAGAAAGTTTATTAGGGGTTGCTTAGAGGTGCAAATATCTGCTAAAGGACAATGGAGGCTAACAGGTAATGCATACAGAGTTTATGTTAGGGTAGGCAGAAATGTTCTAAAATTTATTGTGATGGTTGCACAACCCTGTGACTATACTAAAAGCCTTTGAATTCCATATATATAAACAGATGAATAAGACCAGTTTGAAAGAACTTTTGACAGTTTTTTGTTGATATTAACTACTTTTTCCTGAAATGAGCACCTATGATCCTTTTCCAAATCCTTGTCTCCTTTCCCAAATACCTTCTCCAGAGAAAGCAATGGAATTTGAGAAGACTGCTAAATTTAAACTTATGCAAACTAGGTACAATTTTTGATGTAATTTGTAACTATTTTTTTAATCAGATGGCATGCTAAAATTATCTTTAATAGTATGCTTTTCCTCCCTGTTAGGAAAGAAACATTAGTAGGTTTTGTTATTCATCTTTCTTAGAAAATGACTAGAAAATATAATGCACAGCTACACTTTGAGATTTTCCACAAAAGGGAAAGCAGAAGTTATTGATGGGTACCACTTAGTCACAATATACTCTTCATTTCATGTCGCCTCCAGTGAAAGCTTTGATATTTAGAACATACTCCTGGTGGCTGACATTCTTAAACATTGGGCTCACTTTTCTATGTATAATGCTGTTTGGTGATATGCTTCTGGACTGCAAGAAAAAAATGGGTTTGTGCCATACAACACATAGTAAATGGATTCTTTTTACTGTGATCTACGAGGTTAACTACATGCTTTCTTCCTTTTAAAAAGTAATTAAGTGAACCTTGAACTTTTAAAGCCTTGGCTAATTTGGATGTCTTGGACCTGTTTTATTTCAGGGTTACCATCCATTGACCCATCAGGCAGCTCCCCATCTTCCTCTTCTACTCCTCTGACAAGTTTTTCCGGCATACCAGGAACACGTGTTTTCCTGCAAGGGCCAGCTCCTGTTGGGACTCCTAGTTTCAACAGACAACATTTTTCTCCCCATCCTTGGACAAGCGCCTCAAACTCATGTAGGGATCCTGCACGAACTCTTCCCAAAAAGTCTTGAATAAGTTATTAAACCATTTGTTTCAGGGAACACTATATTGTAACTTTAGTATTCTAAATGAATGCAGATTCCCAAGGTTTGTATTGCAGTCGTGTCAAAAATGGTCAGTCATTTGTAGGATAGAAAATTTGAGAACGGTCAAGCTCTTCTTCCAAGCCAAAAATGTTTACATTGGGACTTAGATCAAGAAAAGAGGTACTACAAGTAATTTTATAAAAGGAGCATTTGGGGACAGTATTGTGAAATAATTGAGTTGAATTCATATATCTGGTCAGTTTGGTGTGATTCCTCATTTATTTTTTTTTTACATTTTAGGCAATTGCATTATTGCCATTTATAAGTAAAAGTATTCCTCTATTCTGACTTATTTATTTCAATATTTTGAATAGATGAAATTCTAACAGCACTTGAACAGGATTTGATTTTTTTTTTTTTTTTTAAATATTCATCATAAGGTAGTCAGTGAGTATTGGCCCTTTTGACAAGGAAAACTACCTATATTGCCTGACATTCCCATTACAAAGCCATGAGTTGAATCCTGTGATGCTTTGCTAATATTTAACCTTTCTTCCTTATGGGAAAAAAGGGCTGTAGAAAGAGGAAAAAAAGAAAACAACTAATAAGTATGGAAAGCCACCAGTTGTTTTCCAGACAATATGCTAGGTTCTATGCAAACATTGCCGTATTTAAGTTAATTTAAAATATGACAATATATATTTTGATAAGATAATTCAGAACAGAATAAGAATAAATACAGCCTTCTTTTCTAACCTTGCTCAGTTCAATCTGGAATTTTTTTTTTTAATCCTCACCCAAGGATATTTTTCTGTTTATCTTCAGATAGAGTGGGAGGGAGGGAGAGAGAAACATTGATGTGCCCTTGACCAAAATCAAACCTGCAATTCATTGTTCCGTGGGCCGATGCTCTAACCACTGAGCAAAACCAGCCAGGGCCAATCTGGAATTTGTTTTTAGACTGTTTGTTTATAATTCCTATAAACTTCCGATAAGATAGCTTAGGGTAATGTGTGTAGAACTTTCATATTCTCATTTGAATTACCTTATAAAATTATAAAATTTTTCTTTACAGAACCTATGTTGTGGAATAGATCTTTCCAACAAGGTTTCTCATATTCTTATCATTAGTTTTTATATGTAATAAAACAATAGAGAAATATTTTGCCACCAGGTGACTCTCCTATTCCATCTGTTTCTTCGGGATCATCTTCACCTCTTTCAGCCACTTCTGCCCCACCAGCATTGGGCCAACCAAAAGGAGGCAATGCCAGTCAGGATCGAAAGATACCTCCCCCCATTGGAACAGAGAGACTAGCCCGGATTCGACAAGGAGGGTCTGTCGCACAAGCCCCTGTGGGGACCAGTTTTGTCGCTCCTGTTGGACACAGTGGAATCTGGTCATTTGGTGTCAACGCCATGTCAGGTATAGTTCTTGCCCTCTGTCTGGAGGGATAGCTCAAGTAAGTTGTGGGATTTTGCCATTAAAACTTAGTTCCTTCAAAATAAAACAAAACAAAAAAACGTATTTCCTACACTTAGGGGTGTTTATACTTTTGAAGAATTCAATCCAGTCTGGATCTGGAATGTTATATATGTAATATGTATAATAATAATATATGATATATATAAAATAACAAATATAGAGTTGATTAGAAGTAAAAGATTAAAAGTGTATTTCCTTTCTCTCTTAAGCTTTTCAGTGTAACATGGGGTAATCATTTGAGTTCTTTCACAAAGCGCCTAATCTTTTGAAGGACAAGGTAGACTATTTGGGGTACTCAGAGGACTTTACCCAGTTTTCCAGGAACTTGGTTTTTTTTTTTTTTGGTTTGCAGAGGTTGTCATGAACATGCCCTGAGTTCTTCAGGGGAATGATTTTGATGAAATTTAATATGAAAAAAGATCAAGTGGTAATGTTTTGTTATTTTATCCAAATAAATACCAAACCCTGTTCTCAATTCTTCTTTCCAGAAGGCTTATCAGGTTGGTCACAGTCTGTGATAGGGAACCATCCAATGCATCAACAATTATCAGACCCAAGCACATTCTCCCAGCATCAGCCAATGGAAAGAGATGATTCTGGAATGGTAGCCCCCTCTAACATTTTTCATCAGCCTATGGCAAGCAGTTTTGTGGATTTTTCTAAAGTGAGTTGACAAACATCATTGTAACTTGTTTAACACTTTGCCAACCAATGTAGTCACATGTTAAGGAATAGTTTGCATTGAAATAATTATCCCTTTCGGTGGAACTAATTTGTTTCCATGACTTTGCCAGATCTTTTATCCAGTTTCAAGAGTGGATTATGTTGTCTCCAGTAGTTTGTCCTCAAACTATCCTGAAGATGCCCCCATCTTCCCAGAAAGCCTGAGAGATTTGGATTTTGCTGCCACAGCTTTAGGGCAGCCTCTGCCCCTGGCTGCCAGCTCCCTAATGCCCTCTTGTCTGCTCTGAGAGCTTCCTGGCTGCCGTAAAGCCAGGTTATGGCTGCAATCAGTTGTATAGAGTTCCCTTTTCTTCTTAGCACAAGCTTCTTAGTGAAACTGAAATATGGGAAAATTGAGGTATTATGTATGTTCATCAAATGTGGAGAATTTCCTAATGATTTGATATTGGATTTAGTTTTTTCTCTTCTTATTGAAAAGTGTTGCTGATGCAGATAACCACTTTTGGTTTCTCAACACTGTATAATGCTGAACTTACAGGATCCTCTGGAGTTCTTTGAATGAAGGAAAACCAGAGAGATCTAAGTTGGTATTATTGAATCATCATTTATAATTACTTAATGGTTAAACCTTTTTTTCTGCTGCTTTAGGGTCTGCCAATTTCCATGTATGGAGGCACCATAATACCCTCTCATCCTCAGCTTGCTGATGTTCCAGGAGGCCCCCTGTTTAATGGACTTCACAACCCAGATCCTGCTTGGAACCCTATGATAAAAGTTATTCAAAATTCAACTGAATGCACTGATGCCCAACAGGTAAAATGGACTAAATGCTCTTTTATTTTTTTAGATTTTTCATGTCATTCTTTGGGTAGTGCAAGTTCTGAATATCAAAAGTCATGACATCTGATCACCTTGTTCTGAATTAAGTTATTCAATATCAAGATGATGCTACTAAAAATTTTATCTCATGTATGTGTATTCTTCCTAGGCAGAAACAGTGAATTGCCATTGCATTTATATATTCATTTTGTAAATGTCTAAAGATTCCTAATTAGAAATTCCAATTTTTCCTCCCCCTTTTCAGATTTGGCCTGGCACGTGGGCACCTCATATTGGAAACATGCATCTCAAATATGTCAACTAAGTTAGAAGGTCTTATTCTTTAGCCTTGTTTGAGAAACCTATGACCTTGGAAGAACCCCAGGGATTTTTTTTTTTTTAATGTGCCTAACTAAGAAATTTTCTCTGAGGCTTTAGCAATGGAAATTTGATTGCCCATTGTATAAGAACAAAGTGATTTCCTATCCACCTGATTATGTTCTGTGGTTAGTTTAGCCATTTTGAACTTAGTGCTTTGGCTAAACATACTGAATGCTACTTGTATGCAGAAAATAATTAGATGATTACCTTTTAGGGTGGTAAATACATGTACAGTTGTTTACATACTTAAAAGGAAAAAGTTGAGTAAATTTCTTGTCATATAGTGGCTCTACTTAATGTAGCCTGTATTAATGTGAAATATTTACCAGAATATTCAATAAAAAGATGAACAGTGTTTAGAAGTGGGGTGTGATCCTTTCAGTGGTCATGTAGGTACCACCTAATCCACAATCATATTGAACTGGGTTGTTAATACTATATTTGTAACAGGCTTCTCACATTTTACACTTTAGAGTCCATTATTAGACTGCCTTGAAAAGGCACTTTTAAGACTAGTTACCTACTTATTCTCTGTTAAACTAAATTCCTTCTTCTCTTTCTCTTTCATATCATTCTATAAGTGAGAAAGTTTCAAGCCCCTACAGTGTGTCTTATCAGACATTAGCAGATTAATAAGTCATTGATAGGTTTAGCTCTTTATGAATCATGAGTATGTCATTAAGAACAGTAGGATTTCAATTAGATGATACTGAACAAACTGCACCCAAATAATCAACTATAGGTTCTTTTTGTGCTTCCTGACTTTTTTATCTAAATATTTTGGTTTTATGTGTTTTAAGTTTTGTTTGGGTTGGGACATAGGAGGGGGCAGGGATGGCGCCTATAATTCTGTTATATTGTTGAATTAGCTGAATAATGCTTATAAACATGTGACTAATTCTGGGCTTAGTTCCATGGCCCAAGTATGAAGACCCATTATGTTTAACAAGCTAAACGTAGGAACACTGGAATGGATTGCTTTGGCCAAACCATAGACTATGCCAAGAATCTGACGCAATAGAAAAGGAGAAACTATCCCATTAAAAAGAACAGTCATCAACTTGTTCATGTTTTAATATAGCTGAATTTCCTGGTCTTATGTATTAGCAATCTAAAAAAGAAAACAAGAAAATGTTGACAAAGCACATATCAAGGCAAAGAAGGATGCACAGACAAAAAATAACAACAATCAGCCCTGGCCAGTTTGGCTCAGCGGTTAAAGCATCGGCCCGTGGACCAACGAGTCTCGGGTTCGATTCCAGTCAAGGGCATGTACCTCAGTTGCGATTCGTCCCGGGCCCAGGTTGGGTTGTGCAGGAGGCGGCCACTCAATGGGTCCCTTTCACATCAATGTTTCTCTCCCTCTCTCTCCCTCCCACTCTGTCTGAACAAAAATGCAAAGATGTCCTCAGGTGAGGATTTAAAAAAAAAATTTTTTTTTTTAAATAACAATCAGAAAAGGGGGGTGGAGGGTCCTGGCCGGTTTGGATCAGTAGAGTGTCGGCCCATGGACCAAAGGGTCTCGGGTTCGATTCCTGGTCAAGGGCACATACCTGGGTTGCACGTTTGATTCCCTGCCCTGGTTGGGGTCATGCAGGAGGCAGCCAATCGATGTGTCTTTCTCACGTCGATGTTTCTCTCTCTCTCTTTCTCTCTCCCTTCCTCCCTTCCACTCTATCTAAAATCAGTGGAAAAGTATCCTCGGGTGAGGATTAACAAACAAACAAAAAAAGATGCACAGAAAAATAGTCATTAGGGGCAGAACCATACAAGCAGCACTTTTCTACTCTTACGCCAACAGGAGTTCTTAATCTTCTCTGCCTGGTTCCTACAGCCACCACTAGATGAGACACACCATGTTTATTCTGTGTTGGACATACCTTGGTCTTTTGTCTTCCATATCATCTTACATATGAGAACTTCTTTAAGCTCATTTCTTATTTTCTATTTTGAATGGATTTGGAGCATATCACTGGTATTAAAGATTTTGCCTTTGTAGTGCTTGATAACCACATCAAGTGTTCTCAAGAAACCCCCTTACCTTGAGGGAGATAAAAGACCCCTTGGATCACCTACATATCCTGCTGTTTCCATTTAACACTAACAAAATAAATCACCTATTATTAGTGAAATGAATGAAACTACTGTTGATGAAACATATAGTAGTGAGAGATGATATTAAGTAAATTATTCAGTGGAACAAAAAGGTGAGTTATGTTCTATCTTAACTATTTACAATACATTTGAATTATCTGGAAGAGACCTTTACCCTATCTTCTGCACCTTGAGGACAACAGAATGAAAACTTGTATTTCAGCTCAGGAACTATAACCCATGAGAAAAGGAGGCAATTATGAGAAACCCCCTAGAAGAATTAGGAAGAAACAGAAGCTGTGCAGTTGGTGGTAGTTATTTAGACTAACCTCCTTCCTGCCCTCTTACCAGCACTGCCTTCTTTTCTTTCTGACTGTTTGGATCCCAATAGCCTACTCCCCATCCCATTTTGCCTGCTGTAATCTCTTCTTCCTCTGTCTTGCCTCTTCCTGGCATTACTTGACTGCTATTTTACCAACCTGAACCTTGGATTAAACATAGCTCAGGTAAGAACTTAATTACTTTAAAAATATACAAGGGATTTGGGGGAGGCAGCATGGGTCTAGTGGACCGAGAGTCAGAAGCCTAAATTGTTTTCATTTCTGCCACTTGAAGCTATATGACCTTAGGCAACTAATTTCTCATTTCTGGGCTTCACTTTCCTCATCTGAAAATGAAATTGAACATTAGTGAACCCGAAAGAGTCTCCTAGTTCTAACACAGATTCTCTTCTTTGTCCTGTGAATGAGAATATATGGTATGAATACTGGAAGCCAATAGAATGTTTACAAGGTTTGAGAGCCCCCACCATTGATTCTCACATGGAACAAAAGCCTGCTGTTGTGGAGTCCAGTATTGACTTTTGAGATTTTAGTGGAGGAAGAAGAAAACCTTGCACATCAATAGTGAACCCTCAAATCATTAAGAAACATCCTGCTGAGACATAGATCAAACCCTATGAGAATAATACCTCTTTCAAGGAATAAAACTATATTATCAAGGTTTCTGTACCCACTTATTTGTGTTCAATGTAAAAAAGAATTCCACTATCAATAAAATTATTGATGTTTTAAGACCTTTAAACCTATTGTGGCTACAGTGTGCTGACTTACCCTTTTATAGGCCAGTCTGATTCCTTCAGTCCCTGCTCTCAAAGGGGAAATCCCACCAACTCAGCTAACCAGAGTGAAGAAAAGAGTTGGACAGCCACTGGTGCCCTCTCCTAACCAGAGGTAAGAAATCTCAGGACTTGGAACTAGTTTCTATCTCTTCTTATAGATTCTGGTCAAATCCTCCTCCAAACCTCAAAATTAGTGTATGAGGAGACCATCCTCTGTCTGAGGTAGCTTATAGAGGGGAAAGGCTGGTCATATAGTTTCAAGCCAAACAGAGAGGCGTGCTTTGTTTACATGGTTCTGTCCCACTGTTTAAGTAAGACCTTTGGACCACATTGTAATCCCAGGAAGAGGCAAACAAGCCTGTAGGAAAACAGCTTCTGAACACTTTGTTCTCTAACCCCAGATGTCTTCTACCAAGTAGTGTGGCTGGTTGTAACATCTTTCAGTGGACCCTGCCCTAGGGTGAGGGGCTCTGGTAATGCTGCGTTTTCTATTCATTTTCCAACAGGCAAGTTCCTTTACCCTCACGCTCTCCTGTTAGGAAATGGGTGAGAGAAAGGTAGTTTTAAATATCCACAACTTAAGTGTGTTAAGACCACCATCAGAAAAGGGCAGGAGCATGGGATTCAAGACCTAATTTGGAAAACAAGATCATGAATCTAATGATCAGATTGCAAACCTATTTTGTGATTACTGTTCAACTGTTTTATCTTGATGGTACTGGTGTGAGTCCAAAGTACAATTGTCCCTTGGTATATGAACGGGAGATTGGTTCTAGAACCCCCTGCAGATACCAAAATTTGAGATGTTCAAGTCCCCTATATAAAATGGTATAGAATAATGCATAAGGTCAGCACCGTGGATTCAAAACCTGGGGATATGGAGGGCTGACTGTATATTGAAAAAATATGCATATAAGTGGACCTATGTGGTTCAAACCTGTGTTGTTCAAGGATCAACTGTAATTTGCCTAGTGGCAGAGACCTGATATTTCCTTGTAGGTTTAGGCAGATCTCTGGGGCTGGGGCATGGGCGTAGGGTTTTTTTGTGTGTGTGTTTTTTTAAAGCTCCCATAATCTAATGGGTAATCAGTGTTGATTCTCTGATTTAAACTCTTGGCCCTTAATCCAGATTGCATGGATGATGATCTGGCTTTCTCTCTAAAGCCAACTACCTAGTCTGTAGTCCCTGGCCCTTACAGCACACAGTGTCTCAAGAAAAGTAAGCTTCTGCCAGCAGTCTTATAGTAGTAGTACCTGCTGCTATTTTTTTATAGTAGGGATTAGCAGAAGGGAGACCTCATTTCCACACTGATCCTTCTTGGAAGCCTTTGACACTTCTCTCCTAGTTCTCCTCTGGCTGATCTTTCTCAGTCTCTTTTGGTGAATACTCTTCCTCTACTACACCTTAAATGTTGATGTGCCCAGGTCTCTTCTTTCTTTGAATCTTTTCACCAATGATATCTTATCCCTTGCTCTTGGATTTCACTCCACTCAAATCTGCATCAAAAGTTCTCTGAGCTTCAGACCAGTATATCTAGCTCCTTGATGTGCTTCTCCATTTGAGCATTCCACACACGTTATACACCCCCAGTGTAAGATAAGCCCCTCCTCTTATGTTCCCTATTATATCAGGTAGTATTTACTAGCTACCAGGTCTCTCAAGACAGGAGACTAGGAGAATTATCCTAGTTTATCTCTGTCCCCTTCACCACACCTTTATCAGACACCTTGTTCTTCTTCCTCTGTGTATCTGGATCCTGTCCACTTCTCTCCATCCTCACAGTCACTGCCCTTTTGCCCACCCCATTTCACTAGGCTCCAGTCTTCACCTTCACTGTTGTCCATGCAATCGTCCATTCCCGCCACCAGACTACTTAACAAACCTGCTTAAAAGCTGAGTTGCCATAGATGGCTCCTCACAATCTGCTCCCAGGCCTTACCCTCCAGCACTGCTAAGGCACTTTATTTAAATACACACCACTTTGTAAGAGGTTCAAAAATGTTTTTAGAAGATAAAATATACAAATCCTTGCTCCTGGAAGTGTGAGTCTAAGGACCTGCTGACCTAAGGGTCTGCATCACCCAGGATCTTATTAAAAACGCAGAATTTCAGGTCCCACCCCAGACCTATATCAGAATTCTCATTTTAACAAGCTCTCCAGGTTATTTATGTGCACGGTAAAGTCTGAGAAGCATTGACTTTATTTTATAAAATAGTCATTTTTTTAAAATTAGTAGTGAAGAAATCAGAGCTAAGGGAAAATCTGATGAAGCCAGAGCTTAAGTAATATTGATAAATGCATGAAGTCAGGTGGTCTGGACCTTGTTTGGAGGGTAGTGGGTATGGAGGTATACTGATTTTGAAGAAGCCAGAGGATAACTGAATGAAGTGATTGTTAGTGTGTATAGGCACTAGATTTACTCTACCTTTCCTGTCTCCTTTTATATCACTATGTGCATCAAAAAATCTAAGGCCAGACTTGCTGACCTTCCCTTTCCAGAGAACGAAAGACCAAGCCCTCCTCGCCAGCCCCTTGCCCTTCCTTATTCCTGAGGATAGGTTAGCTGTGGCTGAGAGATCAAAGAGCAGGCCTCTTCTATCCCCCAACCTTTATTCATCCTTCCAGGTATCACTCCTTCCAGAAAACCCACCCTCCATCCCTGCCCTTCCCCTTCGGTGCTGTGTACCAGGCCTTCAGGCACTTTTCACTCTGTACTGTAATTAATTAATGGGAAGCGGTACACAGCTGGTACACAGCTGCGCTGAAAGGTACAAGCTCTGGAATCAGATACACTCAGGTCTGTTTCCCAGCTTCCCGCAACTCCTAGAAGATATATGACTTTGAACCAGTGACTTAACAACTCTCTGGGTTTTAGTTTCCTCGCCTGTAAAATGTGGCAGATAGTGATTTACTGTCTTAAACTGTTGAAAGGAATGGGTGAATTAATACATGGCAGTAATGTGTGCTGTGCTTCACTTGTCCCCAGCGCCCAGGTGTAAACAGTGAATAGTAAGTAGCTGAGCAGCTACAGTACTCAGGCGGCTGGCCAGTGTTGGGCCAAAAGTAACTCCAGGCCGGTTTGGCCAGGACTCCTTCCAACTTTTAATGAGCCCGGGACTTGCGTCCTTGCTCCCTCTTGGGTAGGGCGGGACTGTCGGGCTGAGTGACTGGTGGGTGGCCCGCCCCGGGTGTGACGTTGTCCTGGTGTTGTTGCTGTGGCTGCACGCACGTGGTCGACAGAGTCCGCCTCAGACTGCTGTGCTCCACGTCCTCAGTACCAGCCGCTTGCCTTCCTGTTCGTCTAGTTCGCTATGTCCACGGCCAGGAGCTGCCCGATTCCCGGGGGCAGAGACCGGCTGCCCGACTGCTACAGCACCACGCCGGGGGGCACGCTATACGCCACTACCCCGGGAGGTCAGCGGGCCGGGCTGGGGTCCGCAGGCAGGGGGCAGGCCAGCGCGCGCGCTGTTGAGGGAAGGGTGGGGAGGTGCGGCTCTTGGATTTGTCCGCAGGCCCCTCTGCTGGTTGTAGCTTGGGAGAGGTAGGGGAGGGCGGGTGGAGCCCAAGCCTACTTTCCGGGCGACTCTGGGCTGAAATCCTAACTGGCCTGGGTTCTGGGCGCCTTGCTTACCCACTCCTCCCCACTTTGCCGCCTGGGAGGCTGAGGCCCCAACTGAACGTGGCCTCAGTAGAAATTAACGAGGTTTTGCAAAGTTGCTAGAGCGGGTCGGGCAGTTGGGGGCATTGGCGTCGGGCTGGCTAGCGGCTGATTGGGCAAGCAGTCTGGGATCTGGAGCTGCTGCGCTTCCCCCCAGGGATTTCTGCCATGTGGAAGCTGAGGGGAGGGCTGAGAACAAGGACAGGGCCCTTTAAGGACAGGATTAGGTGCCAAGTTCCTCTAGGCAGGGCTGAGCCTGATAGGACTTGGGAGGGGTCAGAATAAGAACAGTTTGTTCCTGTTTCATGCGAACACAGCTCCTCCCTGCAGGATATCAGAGCCCAGGTGGCAACACAAGGTGAACCGCCTTCACATCTGCTATTTGGCTTCCTGATTCAACTAAGGCCAGAGGTTTAGGCCCCACCTTGTGAAAGAAAGCAATGAAGTCTCAGAGAAGCCTGAAGTACCTGAGCTCCAAATCTGGTTCTCCTAAAGCCAAGATCTGAAGCTCCCCTAAACCAAAAGTTCCTTCCTTGGCAGCCAGGATTGCTTAGCCACATCCTGGTTAGGCCTGAGTCTTCAAGTGCTGTGAAGGCTAGTCAGCTGAGATCCTGGCTGGGTTGCAGAGCAGTTGCCCTTTAAAACACAGGGAGATGTGACCCCTAGGTCCCTAAAAGGCCTCTCTGGGGCCCCAGACAGCTCTGTACCCAAGCTCCTGCCTCTTACGTAGCCCCTACCCCTTGACAGGCACCAGGATCATCTACGACCGAAAGTTCCTGCTGGAGTGCAAGAACTCACCCATTACCCGGACACCCCCCTGCTGCCTCCCTCAGATTCCCGGGGTCACAACTCCTCCAACAGCCCCACCCTCCAAGCTGGAGGAGCTGAAGGAGCAGAAGGAGACAGAGGAAGAGATACTCGGTAAGGAAAGCAGGAACTGACCTAAAATTAAGAAATGCCTGAGTCCAAATGCACTGGTTAAATAGAGTGGGGGTTCAAGTCCAAGGGGTTTCTTTACTGAAGCTGAGCCTGCAGACCCTCAGCCCAGCAACCAGTCCTCCTGCTTTTTCTCTCTCCAGATGACGCACAATTTGAAATGGACATCTAATCCAGTGCAGATGACCTGTGTGGAGTTAGAGGAATCCCTCATGTCGCTGCTGCCACCACCTCCTTCCTGGAGTATCCAAAGGCCAGCTGGCCTCATCTAATCTGGAAGGGAGTGACTTGGTTCTGGGCCTCCCTTGGTTCTGAGGCAGCTAGAGCAAGGATAGGAGTGGGCACCTTGCCAAGCCCTTAGCTCTACTTTCTCTTTGGTCTGTAGGCACTCCTCTCAACCCCCAGCCCACCTCGCTCGGGCTGAGGCAGGGATGGAGTATGTCACTGTCTGACTGCTTAGTAAACATTCAAAGAAACACCTTGGCTCCAGTGTTCTCAATGCCGATCGTCCCATCTCAGCCACACAGCTGAGGGCCCAGCAGACCTGATTAGGATCAGAGGTTCCAGGTTCCTTCCCAGCTCAGATTGAGCCCACTTCCAGTAGCAATTAGAGCCTTTGGCAAGCTGTGGGGGCAAGCTACAGAAGCCACCAAACCATAAACAGCACTAGCCTGGCCCCTGCCAAGGGCTGTTCCAGCCTTTCCAGGAAGCAGCCTTCCTGGAATCAGGCCTCTCCAGTAATCCCTCCATATCTATACCAAACCAGGAAAAGAGGCACTGCCCTAACCTTTTAGCCTTCTCTGGTCTCTCCCCATGCCTTTTCTGCCAATCCCCTTATTCCAACACTGAAAGCCTGAACTGGCCCTTATCACAGACCCCTTCAACCTGACTGTTTTCTTCAAAGGGTCAGAAGAGACCTTAGAGCCGAAAATAAGGCAGCAGCTTATTTGGTAAGAAAATAAGGCAGCAGCTTATTTGGTAAATCAGATAAGAGCCATAATTATATCCCACCCCCACTCCCAAGAAAAAATAGTCATGATCCCGTATCTCAGCAATCTGGTCTTTTTTCCTCCAATTTATTCAGCTATGTTTTAATATCTGATTCTAATCTCCATAGCACTTGCATATCTCAAGGGTGATACAGTGCAAACAAGGCAATCTCCTTTTCTTGAGGGAAAATTCTCCCCATGCTATTGAACCTGTTCTCATGCTGAAATGAAATCATACAAAGATAGAGTTACTCAGCCCAGCAAGGGATGTGTATTTAGTTCTAATTTGGGGAAAAGTAGCAGGTAGTAATCTGGTCACGCCTAGTAAGGCCATTCATAATGAATGGAGGAAGAACAGAGGTTTGTAGGGTGCACAGAGAGCAGGGCAGTCAAGGGCACCAGAAGTGACCAGTTTGGCATAAGAAAGGTTTATCTCTTACCCAGGGCCCACCATTGAGATGTTTTTATTGAAATGCATATGTTAGGGATAACAAGTGACTTCCCTATGGCCCAGATGAGATCTCTTCCCTAAGAGGTGGGTCAGGCCAAGGACCCCAACAGGGCAGACAGTCTCCCAAGTGCTAAGAACAAGCCAAGTGAAACAAGGCCTCCTATGCCAAGGCATAGGAGATGTTATGAGGTGAGTCTGGGCAACCCACAGGATTATGGATCCTGTTGGACACCTGGTTTGGTCTGGTTCTCTTCAACTGTGGCTGCAGATTTCTTTTCATTAGCTTCCTCCTCTGAAGACAGACTCCTCTTTTCTGCAATTAATCTTTTAACTCCCACCATCCACTGGCTGACTTCAGTCACATGGTCAACCATGAGTGAGCGGTGGATGTCATCTGCTGCATCCCACTGGTTGCTTGAAAGCTCTGAGGAGAGAGAGGCTGAGCAAGCAGTCTGGGGCAAAAGACAGCTCCCACTCCTCCCCTTGGAACCAGTCAAAATACCACCACCTGTTCCAGCTTAGCCAACCACAGCGGTATAAGGGACTTAGGCTATACCAAGGGACCCACCCATACCTTGCACCAGCAGAGCCATCCTCTTCTTTACAGGTATTGACAGCTTCCCTTCAGCCCACTGTTCCTGCAGCAGAACCAGGCGTCGGCTGATGTCATCACATACCTGCTTCTGGGAGACAGAAACCCCCTCCAAATCAGTGCTGCCAGCACAACAGGGGCAGGGAAACCTAGCACCACATAGGAAGCACTGCTTTCTCTGGCCCAAGAACTTGACATTTGATCTTAGCATTCTGGTTCTTTACCCAAAGGTTAGAGGCCCCACTGGGAATCTGATGAAACCTATGGCTCTCTTTCCAAGAAAAATGCATGTAAATCTAGAATTTTAAAATTTCCAGAGTTTCTCAGACACTCAAATACTCATTTTATAGTGCTATTTGACAAATAAGGAAACTAAGGACCAAATAGATGAAAATTACTATGCTACTTTCCTTTAAGACTCCTAGATCCCTTGACTCCAGAGAACTTAAGAAATACTATAGCCCAGCTGGTGTGGCTCAGTGGATTGAGCACTGTCCCACGGGCTGAGAATTCCCTGTTCGACTCCATCAGGACACAAGCCCAGGTTGCAGGCTTGATCCCCAGTAGGGGGCTTACAAGAGGCATCTGATCGATGTTTCTCTCTCACATCGATGTTTCTATCTCTCCCTTTCTCTCTCTCTAAAAAAAAAAAAAAAAAAAAAGTCAATGAAAACATTTAAACAAAAAACACTATAAACAGAAAAAGAAGGTTTCCCTCCCTGAGCACAAAATCAGCAAGGTCTGCTCTGAATGGCCTAGAGGTCCTAGAGGTATGATAATCAGGCTGTTTATCACGAATGGGAGTTGAATTCAACTCTCGTTTCTACAAGCCTCTTCTGAATGGTCTTCAGAAGTCCCTTGAACCCTCCTAAAACCCTGTGTTCGTTTTTCTGGGAAGGCCTTAGCAGATTCCAAAGGGGTCCCTTACTCAAAAAGGGTTAAGAGCCACTGCCCATAGGGTCAGAGGGTCTACCTTTGGGAGCTATACCTGCATCTGGCTATGAATAGGAACCCTCCCCACCACGCCACGAGTGCCAGGGCTTACTTTTGTGTGGCCACGGCAATCCTCCAATGCCTGTTCCAGAGGTCTCAGCACATCTTCCAGCAGAGTCTCACACTCAATGACTGGGAAATCTGTGGAGTCCACAGTGGAAGCAGGACGACTTCCCACAGGTGGGGGCCTGGAAGCCATACTTGAAGGAGGTAGCGGCCCCATTGGGGGAGCCTCAGGAGAAGTCTCTGAGGTGGGGACTGAAAAGGTAAAGCAGGATCAAACAAACATAGGTAGAGCTGCTGAAACAGATAAGAAACTCAACTCTAATTTCATCCCTTCTAATGAGGGCTACTCTCTGGGACAACTCATTCATTCAAAAATGTGTATTTATAAGTTCCTACTATGTCACAGACAATGTGGGAAGCACCAAAGATAGAGGAGTAACCAGGCAGATTAGGTTCCTGATCTCAGCAGCTTAAATTCTAGAGGGAGGGTAGAGGTGGGAACACAAGGAAATCACCAAATTATGTTGCATGCTACAAAGAAATAAATTGGAGCCGGGCCAGTTTGGCTCAGCAGTCAGAACGGCAGCCTGCAGATCAAGGGGTCATGGGTTTGATTCCCAGTCAAGGGTGTGTGCCTCAGTTGCAGGTTCATCCCTGGCCTGGTCGGGGTTGTGCAGGAGGCAACCAATCTATGTGTCTCTCTCCCATGGATGCCTCCCGCTCTCCCCTCCCACCCCCCCACTTTCACTCTATTTAAAATTAATGAAAAAATATCCTCAGGTGAGGATTAACAAAAAAAAGAAATAAGTAAAATGGATTAAGTGATAAAGAGGAATAGAAGGACCTACCTAGAAGGCCATCTAATTTTATCTCAGCCCACCCACTATGTGACATTTGGCAAGTTACTTTTTTTTTATCCGCACCAGAGGACATTTTTCCATTTTTTGTTCAGACAGAGTGGGAGGGAGAGAGAGGAAGAGAGAGAGAGAGAGAAACATCGATGTGAAAGGGACACATCGAGTGGCTGCCTCCCTCATGACCCAACCAGGGGCCGGGGACAAACTGCAACCAAGGTACCGCCCTTGGCGGAAACCGAACCCGGGTCTCTCTGGACCGCAGGCCGACGCTCTAACCGCTGAGCCAAACCGGCCAGGGCTGGCAAGTTACTTTTAACCTCTGAGCTTGGGTTCCTTTTCTGTAAAATGGGGATAGTACAGTAATAGCACTTATTTTACAGGTGCAACGATGACTAAGAATATAGATGCAGCTTTTAGATTAGGGTGTAGCAAAAAGTGCTCACAAGTTAAGAACTGATGGATGAGACAGAAGTAGCCATGAAAAGTTTAAGGAAACAAGTACTAACTAGGTAGAGGTAAGGGCAACGCCCAAGAGGCAGGGAAAGGCAAGATGTTAATTCTGTATGCTCTGTGAAAAACTGGTGAGAACAGGTCAAGAATGCAGGCAGGGACACCAGTTGGGAAGTTAATGGAGTAGTTGTCCTGGAAAGAGAAGATGCTGGCATGGATGGACTCAAGTGAAAGACTAGAGATGAGGGGAAATGGAGTGGTCAGATTTATTTAGGAGAGTAGCAACAGGACTTGGTGGATTAGTGGTGAGGGAGAGGAGTCAAGGATGACTACTGGTTTCTGATTTCAGTAATGGGATGGTGGAACCACTACAGAGAAAGAGTGTAGGAACAAAACTCAAGAATTTACTCTTAGGTATCAATATCCACATGGATAATTGATGTATCTAATAATTTAGCCTCTTGGTTTCTTTACCTCCTCACCACCAGTGATCATTTTTCCCACCCACCTCAGCCTCTCATTCCCCTCTGCCATGTCCTCAACAACAGTGAACCACCTCCAAAATCTGACTACCCCTCCTACCTTTCCAGCTCAGCTACTCAGACTTAACCATGCGTTAAAATCACTCCCTTATAAACACTCTTACCTCACTTATCCCCTCTTCCACTGTCCCACTTTCCTAGTAAACCCAACTTGCCTGCACTTGTTGGGAGGAAAAAACCATGCTGAGGAGTTACACTTTCAATCCATGGCTACAGATTTCAAAGGCTATCCAACGCTGCTTGGAAATCCTACACTTTGCCTCATTTTTCCACTCTTTAGAACTATTCTCACATCTTATCTCCTCTAAACTTTCTGCCCCTCTCCCATTCTTTACCTTTCCCTGCTGTCTACTTCTGACCCTGCCTCATATTTCACTGAGAAAGCAGAAGTCATTAAACAGGAACTCTTATATTCTCACCACCAGTTCTACTAACCCACCCACATCAGTAACCACTTTCTTCCTCCTTCAATAGATGAAAGGTTCCTGCTCCTATCAGAGGCCATCTCCAGGTGGACTCTGCACCCAGCCTCTCTTGCCTTCTCTAGGCTTCCATCCTGCAATTATTCCCTTTCTCCCGCACCATCAGTTCTCCCTCTATTGAACCATCGCATCTGCATACAAACAAGCTCTAGTCTACACTATCTTAAAAACAAAAACCCTCCCTTATCTCACATTCCATTTTCAGGTACCCCACACCCTTTCTCATCTCTGCTTCACAGCAGAATTTCTTAAGTGGGCTATAGTTACTTCTCTCCCTCTTTTCACATTCTCTCCTCATCCCATTCCAGCTGGGTTTCTGCTCTCATCACTCCACAGACTACTCTTAGGGTAATTAGTGATCACTATGTATGTTAAAACTACGCCCGGCCGGAGGCAGCCAACTGATGTTCTCTCTCATCGATGTTTCTCTCTCTCCCTCTCCCTTCCTCTCTCTAAAAATCAATAAAGGAAAAAAAATAAATTAAAAAACAAAAAAAACTAGCAGACGGTCTCTCTTCTCTTGACTTCTCAGCAGCATTCATCATGGTTTGAGTCAAGATTTTACTTTGGCCCTGGCCAGATAGCTCAGTTGGTTAGAACATCGTCTCAATACGCCAAGGTTTTAGGTTCGCCACCCAGTAAGAGCATATACAAGAGTCAACCAATGAATGCATAAATAACTGGAACAACAAATTGATGTTTCTTTCTCTCAAATCAATTTTAAAAAATAGATTTTACTCTCTTCCAGAGACTTTTCTTACTACTTTGGCTATGTCTCAGTCTCCTTTGCTAATTCCTTCTCTACTCAACCTTGAAATGCTACAGAGCCTTAGGGCTCTGCTCTGTCCTGGATCCTCTAGGCCTGTAGCCACACACTCTACCTAGGTAACTTAGTCAAATCCATGACATCAAATACCATCCATATGATGGTGACTCATTTCTGTAATTCTGCCCTATACTTCTCCCCAAAATAGCGGCCCAAATTTAACATGGCAAAGAAAGAAAGTTTGCTTTCCCCTCCCCCCAAAACAACTATTCTCCAGTCTTCAGATATCAGTGAATACCAGCCAGTTCCTCAAGCAAAAATGCAACTTACATTGATTCTTCATTCCCTCAACTACTCATTCTTACATTCTCCATAACACATCCCATATCCATCCAATTCCTACCACCTCTAGTACTCCCACCCTTGTCCAAATCATCATTAAATCTTCCCGATGTTACCAATAGTCTCTAAATTTTCCACCTCTTCCCTAAAATCTTCCACACAGCAGATACAATGACCTTTTTTAGAATGTAAATCAGTCTGTGCTTCTCAGTTTGGGAAGTTTGCCCTCAGGGCAAAATGTCTTTAGCTGTCCCAACTACATGGGTGCTACTGACATGTAATGAGTAGAGGACAGGGATGCTGCAAACATCCTACAGTGTACAAGACTGTCCCTCACCACAAAGAATTATCTGGCTCAAAATGTCAATAGTGCCAAGGTTACGAAATCCTAGTTTATATCATTTCTCTACAGTGCTACAGCTGAAAAAGCTTAATCTGAGTCTCTTTCTCAGGGCCAAAGCCCCACCTACTGGCATGGGAAAAGGCAGCCCTCCTTTAGTGGATTGAGCGTCATCCCATGGACTGAGAGGTCCCGTTTGATTCCTGGTCAGATTCCTGATCAGGGCACATGCCGGGGTTGCAGGCTCAATCTCCGGGGGTGGGGTGGAGGGGTGGGGGGGTGGCACGTGCAGGAGGTGGCTGATCGATGTTTCTCTCCCTTCCTCTATCTGGAAAATCAATAAAAACGTATATATTTTTTAAATATAAACTCCTTATCCTGGCTTACAAAACCAACTGTGATCTGGTCCCTGCCTACTTTTTAGCTCTATCCATAGCCCACTGTGCTCTAGCCACTATTCTCTGAATTTGCCAAATGTGTTCTCCAGACCTTTGCATTGGCAGACTCCAATGCCTGAAATGCTCTGGCACCTGATCTTTGGGTAGATAGTTTTTAATCATCATTCAGATTTTAGCTTAAATGTCAGCCCCTCAGACACCTTAGTTACCTGGTCACTCTCACATCATCTTTTATTTCTCTGCAGAGCCCTTACCACTATTTCATTTGTGTATCGCCAAAGCTACAGTGTGAACTCCATGAAAGCAGAAACCTTTTTGTCTTTTTCATTGCTGTCTAGTTTGCCCTCAAACAGTGCCTGGCTCATAGCTGTGCTCAGTAGATGATAATGAATGAATAACACGTTAAGTCTGAGATGCTTATTATATAGCCAAGTGAAGATGTAGAACAGACAAATAGATATACCACCGTGGAGTTCTGGGAAGAGATCTGGGTTGGAAATAAAATTTGAAAATAATTTGTGAGTAAAAACTACATTAAAACCATAGGTCTGGATAAGATCACCTTGGATGAAAGCATAGAGAGAGTCTTTTGAAACCAACGTACCATTTATTGACCTGGGCAGTAGAGGAGGGGCTCAGAAAAGGGTCTGCCCTGAGGCCCTTTCTGGGACTCCAGCCTCTCCCCACAGAATCCTCAGAGGAGCAAGGAGGAACCTCGGGACAAGCTTATCCCTGGCACCGCCCACTGTCGGCGGGTCTCCGCGCCCTGGGCCCCCACGCACCTCTGGGGGCTCCATCCTGGGGAGCGGCGACCCTCTTGGTCAGCGGAGTGCGCTTGGGTCCGCCGGCCTGTGTCTGCAGCCCGTAGGAGAACTGCGGCGGGTCGTTCCAACCGCGCTCCTTGTTGCCTGCGGATGGGAGGGCAAGTGTGAAGCGAGCCCAGGGGAGCCGGAGGGTCCGCACCCCGCGCCGTCACCGCCCCCAGCCTGGGCAGAGGGCCCAGCGCCCCTCGCCTGCAGCCTCACTCACCCGGCTTAACGTACAGCTCAGCCATCTCCACTTCCGCACAGCCAGCGAGGCAGCGCGTCACTTCCGGGGCGGCTGCAGGTCCCCGCTGCTGGGAGCGCCCCGCCCCGGCTGGTTGCCTGGAGCCCTCCTGGTTGGACGGTAGCTGCTGCGGGGACCCCGCGCCCATTCTCTAAGGGACGGGCCCTGGTCACAGGGCACCAAATGGAGCTGTCTTCCAGGAGGCGGCGCTCTAGGAGCCCGGGTACCCTCAAGTTCTCCACGTCTCACAGGTGCTCTCAGGAGCAAGTTTAAACCACCAGAAGCTCCAGCCCCACACATGCCCCTCTGTGACCTAGCCAGGTAGAGTTCTAGAACCTCACCTCTGACCACTGGCTCTGCACGAATACTCTCTAGGCTTGATTACTAGAACACAACCCCTTCAGTACTCAGATGTCAACTTATCAGGAGGCCTAGTACTACTTCAGGCCAGGTTGCATATCATCTGAGCTCCCACAACCCTCTGAGATTTCCTAGTTGTACTACATACTATCTTCTATCTTGCTCGCCTCCCCGACAGTCTCAGAAATTGAAAACCCTCTTTTGTTACATCCCCAATGCTGAGTTTAGTGCCTGGCACAGGGAAGACCTTAGAAAATATATTTATTGAATGAAGTCAGATTTCCAACACACCCATGCCCTCATGTGACTACAGGCAGCCACCAACACCAAGCACAAAGACACTCACTTCACTCAGGTTAATCCCCCAACCCTGTCCCAGGCCCAATATACTCACACCCAGTGAAGTCACTAAGGGATTTTTATTTGTACTGATTTTGCTATAAAGTGTTGCTGAGGTAGAGCCAACTGTCCAGGACTGGACAGGGGCAAGGAACACAGGGACCCAGGGAAAGGAGAGCCAGGGTCCTAAGTTGTGGTGCAGGGCCTCTCAGTCATCCATATAAACAATTAATAAATTGGGCAATAAATAGAGGGTGCTCAAGGTTGGAGGGACAGGCAGAGAAGGCTCCAAAGGGTGAGAGGCAGCAGGCCCCTGGGGAATGAAGGGGTACAGAGTTGGGCATGGACCCAGAGCCTCTTTACCCAGTCCTCCCAGACCCAGTCCTCCCAGATCAATTTAGGACATATGGAGCAGAGAGGGTTTCAGCCGGAAGGCATCAAGAAAAGAGAAGATGCCCCGCTTTCGAGGGGCTGCCCCTGTACCCCCAACCCCTCCTTTGAGTAGGGGGAGAGGCAGGGGACCTCCTGGGGAGTCCACAGAGCTGGTCCGCTTGAGCCGCAGGCGGGCACGGGCCTGGGCACCCCAGGCCTTGCCTCGAGCTGCAGAGGCCACAAGACACTTCTGGTACTGAACCTAGGGAGAAGGGGTACGTGAGGATCCAGCTCCTTTTTGCCTCGGACTCCCTGAGAGCTTCTGCAGGACAGGGGACTGGCCAAGGCTTCAGTCTGATAGGAGGCTCATAGTCCACCACATCTGGAGCCCATGCAGCATTCCCAGGTAGCTCAAGAACAAAAACATAACACTTGACATTTACTGAGCACTTACGGGGGGTTGGACACTGTGCTAAATGCTTTGTATAATGTAACAATCCAATTATCTATCAAGTATTATTATCCCCATTTTACAAATGAGGAAATTGAGATTTAGAGAGAATACACGAGTTGCCCAAGGCCACCTAGCCAGAAAATGGTAGAACTGGAATTCAAACCTAGTCTGTCTGACTACAGAGCCTGTGCTCTTAACCACATCTTACCATTATGCTGACTCTCCATCTCTCACTGGAGTGGACTGGCCCCTAGCAAAGTGGATTTCCTAGTCAAGGAGAGGATCTTCCACTCAAACTCCATTCCCAATACAACTGCCCCAATCTTCTCTCATTTGAACTCACCAAGGTCCTCATTGGTGTCCCTACTTCTCATGTCTTCCAAATCTTTAACCTGCACTATAGTTTAAGTGGTCTTCCTAATCCACAAACCTGACTTCACTGTCCTGCTCAAAACCTTTCAGTGACTCAGAGCGCCTCAGGATAAAGTGAGCTCATCACTCTGACCTATAAGTTCTTCCATGACCTGGTTTCTGCCATTCTTTCTGTCCCCATCTCTCACTCATCCCCCCTAGCACTCCAGATACACTAGATTCTCTCAGATCCTCTAATCCACTGACAGCTCTCACCGTCACAGCTGGAGTTCCGTGTACTTGGCACACCTTCTGTCCTACTCCCCTTCACCTAGCTAACGTCCTCCTTGGACCTTCAACTCTCCATTTCCTATCACCTCTTACAAGTAGGCTTGAACCCCTGAATGGACCTTCTCCTCCATCATTCTGTGGTGTACAACTTCTTTCTGGTCTATCTCTGCTTTAACCTAAGTCTGTGCCCTCTATACCACTGAATTCCCAGGGTCAAGTATGGTGCCTGGTAACCTGCAGACACTCATATATTTGTTGAGCGAATGAGTAAACTGAAGAGTGAAAGCATTCCACACTCAAATGCCCACAGATACCAGAAAATAACCTAAATAAGACAAAAAGGAAAGAATGGCCACCCTACAGGGCACAGCCCCTATACAATTCCAGCTGAATGCTGAAATTCATGTATGTAAAGTATCAGAGCTTCTGATATTTTAAGAAAAAAAAAAAGGCAATTATTGTGTAAAATGCCCTGGCCTTTCAATATTGGCAACTTATTAAACTCAATAAGACACTATTAGCCATAGTCAGCCCTAGTATCACTGGTTTGTGATTTCTGGAGAGTCTGCCAATCCTGAGCCCCAGTCACCAGTACAAAGCAGCTACAGGGCAACCCCACCCACCATTCCCACCCCTAACTCACCATGCAAGCAGCCTGCACAGCTTCAGAGAGTCCCCCTGCATGGGGCTGGCACCAGAAGGCTGCGCACTGGAAGCTCTGACGGCCCAGGTCAGCAATGAGGCCAAAGGTGTGCGGGTCGCGGCCAACACCAATAAAGGTCACAAGGCGCACAGGGCACTGCCATAGTGGCTCCTCCTCTGTATCAGCCTCTGCCTGCCCACACCAGGCCTAGTCACTAGAGGGCTAGGCACAGGCTGGACCCACTGAGCTCTTTCCAGCAGCAAGCAATGATGCCCAGCATCCCTGCCCACCCCTCCACAGCCCCCAACTTCACCTTCTGGTACCTGAATGGGATGTGCAGTCATGAAAGAGTCAGACACACTGAGCATGGCAGGGACCCAGGCATCCCGGTCCCCCCTGGTGGTGAGGATACCAATGGCCTCGTTCAGCACATCCATTCCTGGGGGGAAATACCCACCATGGTGTCTCCGAGACATAAAGGAAGGAATCTGCAGGGAGTGTCTAGGCCCCTCTCACTGACTTGGAATTCAGAGAAATGGGAAGAGAATACCTGGGGCTGGGTTTAGAATCCTGAGTTGGGAAGGGTGGTACATCCCAGGCCGTACGGGGCCATGGAAGCACGCTGAGAAACAGTGGTAGATCCTAACTCACCCACCTTCCCCTTCCCTTATAGTCCACCACCCCCTCCAGCACGCTCAGTCCTCACCCATGGCTTTGGTAACTGGCAGGGTCCCCATGTACAGTGCCTCGTACTTCTGAGCAGCCTGGCTCACCGCATCCAGCAGCTCCGCTGAAATATACACGGCAGGTCGGCCTGCGTGCTCTCTCAACATCCCCTCCCCACCCTCTGAGAGAGCTGGAGCTAGCAGAAGATAGAAGAAAAGACCATAGATGAGCCTCCACTTCAGGGCTTGGGATTCCTAGAACCAGGACACCTCAGAGGCCCCATATCTCCAAGGAAGTACTAAGTAACCAGGACCCCCCCCCCCCATCTTTCACTAAAATAGCCTGTCACTGCAATGCAGGACCTCCCTCCCCATACCTTGCCTTGGCAGATCTTCAGGAGAGATGGGGTCTAGGGAACAGCAAGAGGAATCACCACTGATCCCTACTCGCTCTGACAAGATCTGAAACACAATGCAGCTAGCTTGAGGGAGAGGGAAATTGAGGTAAGAGAGCCAATACCACCCGGCCCCCACCACCCTGGAAGCTTCAGCCCCAGCTCCATCCCACATCACCTACCCATTCCTGGTCCTTACCTGAGCACAGAGCCCATGTAGGGCACTGGCAATGGCCTTGGCAGGGACGTCACAGCGAAACACGTGGCATTTGAGCATACAGCTGTCTTTGTCACCCGCCACAAAAGCGAAGTCCCTGGCAGGTCAGAGATGGGGCTGGGGTAGAGGCTAGGTAGGGGCAGGGGCCTGTAGTGCCTGCAGGAGGCTAGAAAGGCAGGCAAGGGATATGGAAAGGATGGACAGGAAGGTCAGGGCTGGGGCTCAAGGCACCTGGCTGTCACTCACCTGTCACTGTTCCGGAAGCATGTGGGAGCACAGGAGAGAATCATCTCAGCCTCTCAGGCTGTCCCCCATCTGTCCCTGCTGAGCTGAGCCCACCCTCCCCAACCAGGCCTGCACCAGGCAGGGGAGGCAGAGCTTGGGTCCATGTCAGAGGATCTGTGTCCAGGGGTTCAAGTACAAGGGATCAGCATCAGTGGGGAGCACAGCCTGCAGGGGGGTGGAAGGAGCAACTTTCACTTGAGGGGATGTAAGGGTCCTCACCGGCCCTTGGAGCTGCCCACACCCCATACACGGATGTGCACCAGAGGCTGGCAGTAGATCAGACTGTGGTCCAGGGGATTCACCAGGCTCATGGCATCCTTCTTCAGGATCATTAGCATGTTCTGGCCCTGCCAAGGACAGGGGGCAGCCCAGAAGTCAGATGAAGGTGGTTGCCATGGGGAACAGGCAATTCAGAGACAACTATATCCGCTCCTGGACTGAACCCCTTGAAGGGCTGGCTAGCTCACCTCGCCCCAGGCACCATCTGGGGGCTGGCTCCGGCTGCGGGTCTGGGCCAGCTGCTGGATGCAGTTATTGACTGCAATACTGCTCTTCCCTGGTACCAGATCCTCTTCGGGTACCTCTACCCAACCCAGAGAGCGGACTGCAAAGCACTGATGGGTTGGGAGAAAGGACAGGAGGGCCCAGAGTGAGTAGAGATGGAATAGCGTAAAAGGTGTCACAGGCTCCACACATATAAACCCTCTGATACCCCCTCCCTTGATCATCTCTTCTCACCCTAATCCCACCCCGACCTTTCCCTTGGGACCCTCCCCAATGCCATGGGCTGGCCCTCAGGCCCAAGTCACTACCTTTGCCCCTGGTTCCATGCTCTGGATGTAGGATTCCTCACCATACCAGGACAGAGAGTTACTGGAACAGAGCAGAGCTGGTAAGGGACCATACTCCCTACAGAAGGGGCACCGGTGAGGCCCAGACCACTTGATAGGCAAAAAATATGGGCTAAGACCCTGAATATAGTGTTTCAAATGTAAAACTAGAGGCGGACACAGCCCAGACATATTAAATAAATGTAACATAAGGAGTGTAATTTATAATCTGAGAAAAAATTCAGGACACAGGACATAGAATAAATGTTGCAAACATGGAACAGGGTTCAAAATGCAAACCAGAGCCACAAATTGGGATGAGACACCCAACACTGGATGGGAACCTCCATCGACAGAGCCCCGGACAGTGGCCAAGGCCTAGAACATGATAGGTCAGGACTCAGGACATGGAAAAGAACATGTGGCAAAAGACAGAGCTTGGAACAAGGACAAAACTCAAAATAATGACTCAGGAACATGGGCCAGAGTTTAGAACCTGGGCTGGAAAGCTGACTGTAGCTCCAGCTGCATCTTTGAGTGTCATGGAACCCCAAGCCTTTCATTTGGCCTGGCCTATCCCTGTTACCTCCGGTCCAGTGAGCTCTCCAGGCTGGAGAAGGATCTCCCCTTGGGGGGCCGAAGTTCCCAAATCCCTTCTGTTCTCTGCAGAGAATGGGCTAAGTCAGTGTAGCAGCAGACTAGGTCCACACATGGGCTCAGGCCCCCTCCTCACACTCCACCTACCGTGCCTGTGCCCGGGTCCTCTCCATCTCCTGGTTCCCAGGTTGGGCGCTGCCACTGGGTACTACCGCTGGGTACGTGCCAATAGTAAGTACCTGCAGCATCGTGGATCTTCCTCCAGCCAGGGGGCAGGCCTGGCTCTCCCTCCAGATTCTGGTCCCCCCACAAGTCATCTACAGGAACATGGAATGGGGAGGGGGAACACAGGATTGAAGAAGGAGGGCATATTTGTGGGTTCAGAATAACACCTTATCAACCCTTATGCTGGAGGTACAGGCTGACGGTCCAGGCTCTCAATCTTGGATATTATTACAAAGATCAGGGTTCACTTGTACCCTGGTTCTCACCCCGGGACATACCCTCCTCCCTGCCTTTGAGCCTTGGGGTAGCCCTTCGTGCTCCCTCTTCCCCTCTCAACCTGCAGTCCTCCCTCCCATCGGGTCCCTCCGTGCACACCATCGCAGTTGACCAGAATTATGGCCAGCATGTAATCCTTGCCCAGCATAGCCCCGCGTCCCCGCCGGCCTCTGCTGGCCTGCACTCTCAGCCCAGCTCGAGACTCTGGAGCTGCTGCGCCGACAAGCCTAGCCTCTCTGCGCCGGAGTCAGCCGGGCCAGCGGCCGCCGCACAAATACGGGGCGGGGCAGGGGCCGGGCGCCGCGGTCGGAATAGGACGGGCCTGAGCAGCGCCGCCCGCCCAGAGGTGGCGCATGTAAACAGGCGTCCGGATCCCCGAGTCAGTGCACGTTTCCGTGCGTGGGTCCGGGGGAGGAGCACCGTTGCCAGCGCACCAGCCGACACCACCACGCAACTACGAGCTCATAAAGCAGCAGATGACCGGCCAGGCGAATGTGCGCCGCGCTCACGCGCACACGAGTGAGACCATCACGCCCCGGCCTCTGCGCGCGCGCACGCGCAGCTGGGAATCGACTGGAGGAGTCACGTGGAAGTATCTGTGGGCAAGAGACCGCCTGGGCTCGGCCGCCAAGAAAGCGCCCACAGCCTTTCCAAAAATGCCCCGGAAGTGCCTCCGCCCTCAGTAATGATGGCCGAAGCACTTGGCATGAGGGAGGCGGGGCTGCGCCTGCGCGACAAGCTCCACGGGGAAGATGGCGGATGACAAGGTGAGTGACCATGGGGTGATGTGCAGTCGGGGTGGTTTTCACATCTTTTTAGTCCTGGGGAAAGACGACACTGGAGCGGCTCATGGGTGGGGTTGCGCCTTGTTTGCCCTGGGGACAGACTTTTGCTCGTGTCGACGGCCTCAACAATGTGGAGTAGAATGGCGGAGCGCTCCGAGGGGCCAACGGAGCTGAGGATCCTCCAGGTAGCCCCTCTGGGGGACCATCATGATCCCTAGTTACTCACACTCAAACCCTTTCACTCTGACACACTTCTTACTTTGCTCCATTCCCTAGCCCTCGAAATTTCCCCTCCCTAAGACACGTTGTTTCCAATTCACACTGACACACCTTCATTCACTGTCTTGCGCTCCCAGTGAATTTCATACTTATATGCTATTAAAATCATTCAGTTCGTTTACCCACACTTCTACAGACAGCCAGTGCCCGTCCTCCCACCCTCCCGCGCGCGTGCACAGTCACACATTCAGTTTGGGTTGGCCTTGCCGGGAAGGAGAAGCCCGGGCAGAAACCTTGTTTACCTCCAAATTGTCCAGGGAACTGCCTCGGGCCATTGCTTACTTTTGATCTGGAAGTTCAGCCCCACTTACACATTTACTAAGTACTTGCTAGTCCTTACATTAGACTAGACAGATTGGTCTCCACTTCCAGGTAGCTTATAGTCAAGTCATTAGTACTTTCCTGATAGATCTAACTAAAGGTCCCCTAGCTGTCCCTCTGCCTTCCCTACACACTGCTTACTATATAAAGTTCCTGTAAATTAACTGATGCACATCCCATCTGTCACCCCCTCCCTGGCCCCAATGTGAAGTCTATCCTTTTCAATGCCCTTTCTTCCTTTATCACTGTCATCTCAGGAAGGTATTATATGAAGAGATTTCTCAGGCTCACCCCATCCCCACTTCCTCCCCAGCCTCTGGTAGACTTGAACAGGGGATGGGGCTAGGTCAGTCTGCTGGAGCCAGTCTCTCCCTTGTCCTAGGATTCTCTGCCCAAGCTTAAGGACCTGGCGTTTCTCAAGAACCAGCTAGAGCGCCTGCAGCAGCGTGTGGAAGACGAAGTCAGCAGTGGTGTGGGCCAGGTAACACTGCATCTGACCCCACCCAGCTTAGGCTTCATTGCCCAATAGGCTTTTGAATGGGTGGTAGAGATTTATTCAGCAAATGGTTATTGAGAGCCTTTTCTCTGTGACTTTAAGGAAAGTTTCCCTGAAAAAATGGCACTTGAACTGGGATCTTAAATAGGGGTTAACTAGGTGAGGAGGAGAGGAGGGAACATTCCAGGCAGTTGGAACAGCATATGCAGTGTTGTCGTGGGAAGTAGCGTGATGAACACGGGGGTGAAAGTAGTTAAGTTTGGCTGCAGTAGTGGGAGACCATGCTAGGAAATGAGAAGCAAGCAGGGTCAGATTCCTCGGGGACATCTCTGTGACCTTGTGGCAGTAGGGTTCTGTGTTTGGAGCCTCCTAACCCCAGGGTTCTGAGAGTATGTGATCAGGACTCCTAGGTTATTTTTCTGCTTCCAGAACCTTGAGAAAATCTTTGGAGAGAATACAACTTTCCAGAGTAAGAAGGGGCAGGTTGTGGATGCTCTTAAGCCCTGCATATGTAGTTCCTGGTTAGAGAAGGGGAGAACCTACTGAGTTTCCTCCTGAATCTTCTTCCACAGGATGGCTCGCTCTTGTCCTCCCCATTCCTCAAAGGATTCCTGGCTGGCTATGTGGTGGCCAAACTGAGGGCATCAGCAGTATTGGGCTTTGCCGTGGGCGCCTGCACTGGTATCTACGCAGCTCAGGCATATGCTGTGCCCAATGTGGAGAAGACATTAAAGGACTATCTGCGATCACTGCGCAAAGGGCCCGGCTAGCTCTGGATCCCATGGGGGAGGCAGGATGAGCAGCTGGAGCCTGCAGGTGGAGGCCTTTCGACCACAAACACCATATCTGGCTTCCCCGGCTGTCACCTATTTGCTGTCTCCAACTTTCCTGCCACCTTCATCCTTGCTTCCTTTCCTGCAGAGGGTGGACAGTGGCTCATCAGCCAGCACCCTGGACTCCTCCTTCCCTCCCTGACCCCATGGGACTGATCCCAAGACTGTGGCTTCTAAGGCCACCAGACGCTTTCCCGCCCTGACTGTGATCCTCACTTTTGTCTCTGGAGATGTACCACGGCTCCTGCCTCCTGGGAGTCAACTCCATATCTTGATTCTCCCCAAACGTGTCACAATCCTCACTGCCCCTTGCTGGTTACACAGGCCAATCCAAGGTCTGGTGTGGGCATGAGTGTAGAGGACGGGGGTGTGCCAGGCCTGGGCGGTCGCAGACAGGCCCGCTGGACTCTGATGCTACTCCTGTCCACTGCCATGTATGGTGCCCATGCACCATTGTTGGCACTGTGCCATGTGGATGGCCGAGTGCCCTTCCGACCCTCCTCAGCTGTGCTGCTGACTGAACTGACCAAGCTGCTGTTGTGCGCCTTCTCCCTCCTGGTGGGTTGGCAAGCATGGCCCCGGGGGGGCCCACCCTGGCGCCAGGCTGCCCCCTTTGCACTACCAGCCTTGCTCTATGGAGCTAATAATAACCTGGTGATCTATCTTCAACGATACATGGACCCCAGCACCTACCAGGTACTGAGCAATCTCAAGATTGGAAGCACGGCCCTGTTCTACTGCCTCTGCCTCCGGCACCGCCTCTCTGCACGCCAGGGCTTAGCACTGTTGCTGCTGATGGCAGCAGGGGCCTGCTATGCGGCCGGTGGCCTCCAGGACCCTGGGAACACCCTTCCTGGGTCCCCTCCAACAGCTATGGCTGGTCCTATGCCCCTGCATATCACTCCACTAGGACTGCTGCTCCTCATCCTGTACTGCCTCATCTCAGGCTTGTCGTCCGTATACACAGAGCTGCTCATGAAGCGACAGCGGCTGCCCCTGGCACTTCAGAACCTCTTCCTTTACACTTTTGGTGTGCTCCTGAATCTAGGTCTGCATGTAGGTGGTGGCCCCGGGCCAGGCCTCCTGGAGGGCTTCTCAGGATGGGCAGCGCTCGTGGTGCTGAGCCAGGCACTAAATGGACTGCTCATGTCAGCTGTTATGAAGCATGGCAGCAGCATCACGCGACTCTTTGTGGTGTCCTGCTCACTGGTGGTCAACGCCGTGCTCTCAGCAGCCCTGCTGCGGCTGCAGCTCACAGCTGCCTTCTTCCTGGCCGCAGTGCTCATTGGTCTGGCAGTGCACCTGTACTATGGCAGCCACTAGCCCCTGACCAGCTCCACCCTGGCTCCTGACCCCAGATTGTGTGTTGCCATCCGAGCCACCTCCCAGCCTCCTTCCCCTCAGCAGCCCTGTAACAAGTGCCTTGTGAGAAAAGCTGGGGAAATGAGAGCAGCCAGGTAGATGGACGAAGGAGTACCCCTGAGAGACTTTTAGAGTGGGTTTTGTTAAGGAAACTGGACACTCTTAAACACCACCACCCTCCCAAGTTCTTCCAGACTAATGAATTAAGGGAGAATCAATACCTAGTTCTGAGAAATGACCCCATCTCTGATGAAGCAGGTTCCCTGCCTCATCCTGCATGAATACAGTTGCTTAAAGTGGGGCATGGGCAACAGTTGTTTTTCCTTGCCTACTGTGGCCACCCCTGAAGACCCACTGCCCCTAGGCCTGGTGCTGGCTGCCCAGCCCAGCTGTGGTACACGATTCACCCATAAAGGATACTCGTCCCCACTGTCCTGCAGGAAAGCCCAATTGCCACAAATTCCACACCCATCACCTTGATCATTCTGCCAAGCTCCCCTAGCTCCAGCAGCACCAGGAGACAGTGCATCCCTGCTTCCTCCACAGTGCTGTTCTCCACACCCAGCCTTTGCTCTGGGAACGCCAGAGGGGCTGGGGCTTGACTCATCTCAGGAAATGTTGCCCCTGGGCCCTGGCTTAAGCCTATACTCCTGACCTCTTTTCTCACCTGAAGACCCTCCTGAAGCCCACTGCCCCCTCTACAGCTCCTAGGAGTTACCGTCCTTCCCTGCCTGGCAGTGTCCCAGCTCCCAACAGCCCCAGAAACTGCACAGAGTGACCTGGGACCAGCACAGGGAAATTTGTATAGCTCAACCAATATCCAACTGCATAAGCAATAAGGTCTTAATAAAGCATTCTGGAGTGTAGGCAATTCCTACAATCAGCCATGATTGTCCTGTGTCTTCTGTGTTGCGTGGCTCCTGAAAAATTTTTGTTCCCCTGGTTCCGTTATCTTAATCCTGGGGTATCTTATAGACTAGGAGAAAAGGTGTTTTCTCCCCACTGTTGCCAGCAGCATTGTTTCCTCTGAGGCCTCCATGGAGCCAAGACTATTCTCTGTCACAGAGCTTTTGAAATTTTCCTGAAGCACAGCACTTGGGCGCTGGGAGTTTGGAGGCATCTTGGGAATAGAAGTCGCTAGGTCTAACAGGACAAACTGGACGAGACCAGAGAACTCTTCAGAACATGGTGTGGTTATGATTCCCATTTCCTCTGGATTCCTCACTGATACTCCTGCCTGTCATCTGATCTCATGGCCAGAGGAATGTCAGGCCCTGCTCCCGTGATAGAATACCTGGTAAACTTGTTTTTAAAACGTCCCAGACGTATTGAAGCAAAATCTTAGGGAGTGGGGTTTGGGAATCTCTTTTTTAAGCAGCTTGCTAGGTGGTTCTGATGCACATTGCAGCCTGTGGAACCACTGCTGTCTGCTGTGGAGCGGTAGCCCCCTAGACCTGAATTTGAGTTCTGCCTCTGTTGCTTACTAGCTGACTGTCCTTGGGCAGATACTTAACCTCTCCTGATTTTAGTTGCCTTAGCTCTGAAGTGGGGGTCAGTGGTAACTACAACTATTTGGGGTAGTAGAAAAGGCCAAATGAAATAACGGATATTAGGTGCTTAGCAGAAAGTGATGGTATTATCTGTAATGAAGGTTAGCTTGGTTATTGTGTCCCAACTTCCTCTTCCTTCTAGGACCCTTAAGAATGAGAAGAGAAGAGCCCTGGCTTGGTAGCTCAGTTGCTTAGAGCATCGTCCTAATACGCCAAGGTTGTGGGTTTGATCCCCAGTCAGGAAACATAGAAGAAGCAACCAATGTCCCTGGCCGGTTTGGCTCAGCGGTTAGAGTGTCGGCCCGCCAACCAATGAGTCGCGGGTTTGATTCCTGTCAAGGGCACGTACCTTGGTTGCGGTTCATCCCCGACCGGTTGTGCGAGAGGCAACCAGTCGATGTGGTTCTATCACATTGATGTTTCTCTCTCTCTCTCTCTCCCTCCCTCCTACTCTGTCTGATGATAAATGGAAAAATATCCTCAGGTGAGGAATTAAAAAAATAAATAAAAAGAATCAACCAATGAATGAATAAGTAAGTGAAACAACAAATTGATATTTCTCACTTTAAAAAAAATTTTTTTTCTTTATTGATTTCAGAGAGGGAGGAAGGGAGAGGAAGAGGGAGAGACAGAGAAACATCGATGAGAGAGAACATACATTGGCTGCCTCCTACACGCCCCCCACTGGGCATTGGGCCCACAACCTGGGCATGTGCCCTGACCGGAATTCGAACTGGTGACCTCTTGGTGCATGGGTCAACACTCCACCACTGAGCCACACTGGCTGGGCATGATGTTTCTCTCTCTTGCTCTCTAAAAGTCAATAAATAAAAATGTTTTAAAAAGAATAAGGAGAGCCCTGGCTGATTTGGCTCAGTGGTTGGAGTGTCAGCCTGCGGGCCAGAGAGTCCCGGGTTCGGTTCCCGCTAGGGGCACGTACCTCATTTGCAGTTCACCCCCAGCCCCAGTTGGGGTTCTGTGGGTGGCAGCCAGAGTGTCTCTCTCACATCAATGTTTCTCTCTTCCTCCCTCTCTCTCTCCCGCTGTATCCGAAGATAAGTGCAAGAATGTCCTCAGGTGAGGATTAAAAAATAATAATAAAAAGAATAAGGAGAGAGGAAACTGCCCCTGAAGGATTCCTGATCACCAGATTTCTCCCCAAGGCAAGGATCCAGCATAACTACCCCCAGCCTCCAGCCTAGTCTGCAACCTGCCGAAGCTGCTGGTTCTGGGCTTGGAGCTCCTGGTTCTGGGTTTGGAGCTCCTGGTTCTGGGTTTGGAGCTCCTGATTCTGTGCAGCCAGGTTGATGGTGTCTTGCAGGATACCAGCCAGCAGGCTGAGATGGTGATGCTCTGTGGCCCTGGTCTGTTCCTCCCACAGCCCCCGCCAGGCTTGGAACACCTGTGCCCAGATTCAGAGATGTCTGTCAGTTAGTGAGCCTGGTGGCTAGCTCAACTGTCCTCTGTCCCTACTGACCTGTAACACGTGGCATGTCCGAGCTCGGGTGGTCTGCACATGCAGGTCATAGAGGGCTCTCAGGTCTTGCTCCGCAGTATCCCGCTCTGACTGAAGAGCCTCCAGCTGGAGTCTCAGCACTGTCTGCTCCCGGTGCCATCTCTGTCTCTTGGAGGCCTTAAGTGATAACACAGTCAGCCCTTTGTGTCCACGACTTGTTCGTGGATTCAACCAACTGCAGACTGAAAGTCTTTTAAATGTTCCGTTACTGCTGATGTAGTTAGGCCCATAGTGGCTGCGTGTCTGAACTGAACACATACAAAGTTGGTTTTTTTCCCTGTCACTGTTCCCTAAACAATACAGTATAACAACTATTCACATAACATTTACATTGTATTAGGTATTTTAAGTAATCTAGAGATGATTTAAAGAATACAGGAGGATGTGTGTAGGTTACATGCAAATAATGTGCCATTTTATATAAGGAACTTGAGCATCTGAGTGTTGGTGTCCACGGGGTCCTAGAACCAATCCTCCGTGGATACCAAAGGACGACTTACTCTTTCTTGAGTGCCACCTGTGTGCCTGCTCTGTTCTACATACGTCATGTGTATGATCTCATTTTATCCAACGACAACCCTATGAGGTAGTTGTCATTTTACAGATTTGGAAACTGGATCAGAGGGGTGAGCTAATGTGCCTAGATTCACATGAGGGGCAGAGCTGAGATGACATGCCTTTCAACGGTTCACCATCATCCTCAGGGTAAAGCCCAAATCCAGAGGCATGGTACACACTGACCTCTTTAGCCTTGCCTCTGACCATGCACCTGCCAGGCTCCAGCTAGACAAACAGTTGGCAATACACTGAACCCATCTTGCCATTGCTTCCCTCTGGACCTTTTTTCATAAAATAGTCTTGTCTTCTCTTAGAACACATGTTTCTCCACCACACCCCCAAACCCCATGCACGTAAGTTTTGTTTCTTAATTTGTTCAAACAAGTTCTATTTACTGGCTGCCTCTGTGTGATGAGCACAGACTGCCCCTGTGGGGCTCAGAGTCCAGTGAATCCCTCTGGCTGATTTATTTGTCTTTTAGTTCTCAGCTTGGATGGCATCTTCTCTGCTTCCCTCCAGCCTGGGTCAGGTACACCTCTTTTTCCCCACCACCCTAGCTCCCTTCATCACAGCACTTAGCACTGAGAATTGCCTCATTTATCCCCCACAAAGCTGTGAGGGCCAGGAGAGAAGGTGTGGCCCAGTCTGTTGTGATGACACCAGTTCTCAGTGCCCCAGCACAGTGCCTGGCCCAATTAGAAGGGGCTCAAATCCCCTACATGACCCTCCTTACCTCTTTTCCAGCCACCAGGCCTTTGACCTGGTCTCCTGCCTCCTCCTCCTCCTCCTCCTGCTGTTCCAAATGCTTCAGTTCCTCTTGGATCCAACTTTGGTGCTGTTCTCGCAGTCTCTGCCTCCGGGCCTGGGCCAGGAAGAACTGCAGGGCCATATCTGGGGCCTGCTGGGCCTAGATGGCATCAGTCTAGGCTCAGCCAGAAGCCCATGTATGCACACGGCATTGGGCCACAGGGCCCAACATTTCCAACAGAATCCCATTGCCAGGGCTACTCCCAGAACTACATCCCAGACTTAACTGGCCTGGAAGAGCCTACAATCTGGACAGATACTTGGAGGCCTTGCGGGGAGAGGAAACGTATTAGTTCTGCCCATAGATGCCATGGAGGCCCTAAGGATTGCATACTCCTAATCCAAGCCAGTAGGGAAACAGTCCTTTCCCATGCCCCTCCCTTAGGGATCCAGTGGGCCTTCAGGTCCTTTATTTGCCAGGAATTCCATATTCCCCCTGATGTCGGGGCAGGGTAAACCAGAGACATTTAACTGGGCACTGCAACTCTGCAACTCTTCACTCCCTCAACACCTTCCCATTGTTCCGGGGTACGTGAAGTACCTGTTCCTCAGAGTCCCTGAGAGGATGCTTTTGGTGGAGTCCTGGTCCTAGAGATGCTGTCCTTCTTGCCACTGGAGGAAAATGCAGTTAAGCACATCGAAGTGAAGACCCCCACCTCTGCCCCCAAACCCCAGACCCACCTTGGGGTTCCCCCTGGAGGCCTGCGCTGTGGCTTGCTTCTGAATTCATCACCTGCTGAAAAGATAGGAGTGGCAGTCCACCACGCTTCCTCCCAGAACAGTGTGAATTAAGCTCAGGGCTTTGAAACCAGACAGGTCAGGGTCCTGGATCCTCCTCTTCTTAGCTGTATGACCTCAGGCAGGTGACTAGCCTTTTGAGTCTCCGTTCTTCTTCCTCCATAACATGGAGCTGATTAAAGTTATCGAGAGTATAGAATGGGATGAGGCACCCAAAGCACTGAGCAGTAACAGGCACTGCTCAATAAATGGGAGCCTACGTGCTTAATTCCCAAGGCCCAGGGCTGTAAAAACAAGTTGTAAGTAATCATGAAAAGGAAAAAAACAGAAGCTGGACAGGGGCAGCCTTCCAGCCACCCTGTGGCAAATCGTGGAAGATAGCGCCCCCTTCTGCACAAGAGCGGGCCTCCATCCTGAGAGGATGAAAGAGCACCACATTGAGTCTAAGGACTTGGGCATTTGCTGCCTTGGATGATCCCAGTGACCCTGGAGTAGTCATTTCCCTTCTCTAAGCCTCAGTCTGCTCACCTGAAAAGTGAGAGCAATGTTGTCGTCTTTGCTTGAAATACTTCTGTGCCTTCCTTTTGACTTTCAAGATGAAGTCCAGATATCTCAACTGATTTACAAAGCCCTGTATGACCTGGCCCCTACTTCCCTCCAATTCTTTTATCCTTACTCTCTTCCTCAAACTCTGTTCTCCAACAAACTGAGTCACTTGCATTCCCCCAAAGAGATCACTCACTGGCTTACCTCTGAGACTTTTCTTTTCTTTTTTTTTACTTTTATTTATTTTATTTTTATTTATCCTCACCTGAAGACATTTTTGCATTCATCTTCAGACAGAGTGGAAGGGAGAGAGGGAGGAAGAGAGAGAGAGAAACATTGATGCGAGAGAGACACATCAACTGGTTGCCACCCACACAACCCCAACCGGGGCCGGGGACAAACTGCAACCGAGGTATGTGCCCTTATCGGGAACCGAACCCGGGTCTCTCTGGTCCGCGAGCCGATGCTCTAACCGCTGAGCCAAACCGGCCAGGGCAAGACTTTTTTTATATTATATTTTCTTCACTCAGTGCTGGCCACCTCTGCCAGGAATCAAAATTCCCCTGAAGTCTTCCTTCCCTTTTTTGCCAAAACTAACTTAGATGCCCCGCAGAACCCTGTGTTGATAAGCCCTTTAGAGCACTGATATGATGTTGTAATTGTTTCTCTCCAGCAGATTGTAAACTTCATGCGAACAGGCATTTCCTAGGGCCTACATGGCACTGTGCCCAGCACGTAGTAAGCAGTCAATAAATGTTTGGGAATCAATAAATTAATGAGTAAAGGAAGGGCCCCCTCATACTGCTCTGTAAACAGAGGAAAGGAAGGCAGACATCGGTGGGGCTCCTAAGAGGTTGGATAAAAAGACATACCTGTGGTTCTGGGAGCCCCACAGCCTCGGCTGTGATTCCTGGGCACCGGCTCCAGGCTTTTACCACCTACAGAGAGACAGTTCAAGGTGGGCTCTGGCCACTGCTGGCCCAGGCACCTTCAGAGCTCACTTTGCTCACCTTCAACTCCCGCAGGGCCCTGCCCAGCTGGCTGAGCTCACCATCTGTCAGGGGGTCCCCAAGGAGGCCTGAACGCAGGCTCTTCAGGCCAGCCCGGCGGGCTCGGGCCTCTTCTGCTGCATCCCACAGGGTGGGCTTCACCTGTTTTACCTGCATCCTCCTTCCCGCGGCCCCCAAGAGAGCAGCCTGGAGCAAGTTTAGGGAGCTGCCTAGTAAGAGGAGACTCAGAGTGAATCACTCCTTCCTCTGGACTCCAAAGCATACTGCCTATAATACTTTAGATTTTTATTAATAGCACTATTCATAAAAACAGCTAACACCTATCAGGCTTTTTTAACATGTGGTTGGTGTCACCGTGCTAAGGCTTTCTATGGGTTGCTCCAATGAGGCAACAACTCTATAATTTTTATCCTGCCTCCCCCCACAGTTTCCAGATGAGGCAACTAAAGCTCAGAGAGATCAAGCAACTTCCTGGTGACTGGCAGAGCTGAAAGTCAAGCCCAGGTCTGTCTGACACTAAAGCCTGTACCCTTAATCATGATACCACACTGGCCTATAAACATGTGTCTGTCCCTCATTGATTTATCCTTGAGGTGCGAACTGCCCCAACTTATCTTCCACATTCCACAGGGCCTCGTACAGGGGGAGGTCAGGCAATGTGTTGGCCAAATGAATGTATGTTTGTTGATTTCAGAGACAATCAGGGCCAGAGTTTTGTGTGAGTGTGAGTGTGTGTGTGTATGTTGTTGTTTTTTAATCCTCACCCAAGGATATTTTTACATTTATCTTCAGACAGAGTGGGGGTGGGGGGAGACAGAGAGAGAGAGAGAGAGAGAGAGAGAGAGAGAGACATCAATTGGCTGCCACCTGCACAACCCCAACCGGGGCCAGGGATGAACCGCAACCGAGGTACATGCCCTTGGCTGGAATCGAACCCGGGACTCTTTGGTCCACGGGCTGATGCTCTAACCGCTGAGCCAAACCGGCCTGGGCTGTGTGTGTGTTTAATGGGTACCTTTTCTTCTCTGATCCTCCCTTTCCTCGTCTGTAAATTAGATCTGCCTCATGGGGTTTTAGTAAGAACCAAAGGTATTAGTGTAGAAATGCTTGGTAAAGTATTGAAAGCCTCTGAAGGGTGAGGGGTTGCTTTTACTTTTGGCCCTGCCTCTCCAGACTTCTGCAGGCTGGCCACCCTGGGACCTATCTGAATCCTGTCCCTCCCAGAGAGTCAGGCTCTTTCTGGGCTAGGCTTAGGGCTTTGACTGGTTGGGGGAGAGGGTGGAGCAGGCCTAAGGCCAGATCCCAGAGCTTTCCAAAGAACTCCACACTCCCCACCACCACCAGGCCACCTTGAGGGTCCAAGCGAAGAAGGAGGCCAGTGTAGTTGTTTCCTTCCAGGAGCCAGGAGATAATCCAGGGCAGAGAGCCCTCCACCTCCTCATCAACAGCCTTACCAGCCAACACCTGCAGCAGGGGGCAGTCTCTGCCAAAGGGAAGAAGGAAGAAAGACGTCCATTGGTGGATGGGGAAAGAAACTGTCCCAAATCACACTCTGATGGAAAGTTTGATTATTTCCAGTAACTTTTGTGCACCAACAGACAGATTTGCAACCTTATATAGATTTTTATTTGATTATTATTATATAATTACACAAATAATATATTCTCATAGTAAAAAAAATTTCACTTGTCTGTGTGACTATGTACTTGTATCCAGAATACATACAGCGCTCTTACACCTCAATAAGAAAAAGACAAATAACCCAATTTTAAAATGGCAAAGCAAGGTGACATCAGCAGAAATGGCAGAGTAGGGAACTCTGGGAGTCCATATCTCCCCAGAAACATCTGGCAAAAATGTCCAGAATCAACCTTGCTAGAACTCTGGGAGATAATCAAAGGTTTATAAGGAATGCTTATCCAGGAGAAAGGCAACTTAAATATAGTAAGAGATCTTTGTGATGTGCTTTTTAAAATATGTTTTTATTGATTTTTTTAGAGCGAGAGGGAGAGAGAGATAGAAACATCGATGTGAGCCCTGGCCGGTTTGGCTCAGCGGTTAGAGCGTCGGCCTGCGGTCCAGAGAGACCCGGGTTCGGTTCCCGCTAAGGGCACATACTTCGGTTGCAGTTTGTCCCCGGCCCCTGGTTGGGTCGCGCGGGAGGCAGCCACTCGCTGTGTCCCTTTCACGTAGATGTTTCTCTCTCTCTCTCTCTTCCTCTCTCTCCCTCCCACTCTGTCTGAACAAAAAATGGAAAAGTGTCCTTGGGTGAGGATTAAAAAAAAGAAGAAGAAGAAACATCGATGTGAGAGACCAGCTGTCAAGGCTGCAACCCAGGCATGAGCCAAGTGGGAATCAAACTGGGACCTCCCAGTCCTTAGGAGGACGCTGAATCCACTGAGCCACACCAGCTGGGCTCTTTGTGACATTTTAACTTACCCTAGCCCCAACCTCCTCCCCAGCACAGAGGTGGTCTTGCAGACAACAGTCCACATTTCTGGTGGGGGTGCCTGGTTCTGAAGGGAGAAGAGCTGATCTTGTACCCAGGGAATTGTGTTTGTGTTTTTAATGGTTGGAGTTTCCCCCAAAGGACTGACAAAAGGGACTTCCCTTTGTTTCACTTTTCTTGGAACTCTTTTGGGGCAGAGCAGCTAAGCCAGACAATATAACACATTGAAAACATTGTTTTAAAAACATAACCCCCCCAAAAACATTGAAAGATGAAAGAGCAAGCAAAAATAACAGTTGGGGTAAACAATAGATACATGAAAAGATTCAAAGGAAAAGTTAGGGAGTGAGATTTGGGGGAATAAGGACTTTGAAAAGTTCCTGTTTGTACTGGGGAACCTAGAAAGCCATGAACATGCCTAGGGCAGGGTGTACATTCAGAAAAGCCCTGAAAAGACCTTACCTTTCACTTCTGGCTGCTTTTTAGGTTCAGTAAAAGCAAAAAGTGAGGCTAAGGCAGAGCTATAAATGGCCTGACTAAGCATAGAAGTAACCCAACACAGAGCCACACTGTATAACCCTGGGAACTGTTTTTCTTTTCCTTGTCCTCCTCCCCCCCTCCCCCTCCTTCTTCCCTTTTCTTGCTCTCTTTCTTCCTTATTTTTTTTTAATTGTTTTTGTTTGTTTGTGGGGCTTTTGTTTTGGGGGTTTTTTTTGGTCCCAGGAGTTTAAGGAATTCTGTCAGGTCACTCACTAACCACTAAGATTAGAATGGAGACTTCAGTGACCACAAAGAATACAGTCTTTGCAAAAGTTGTTTGCAAAAGTAACTAAGGAAACAGATGACTCCATCCCACAACAAACAACAGTGCAAACCCTGGAGAGGAGGGTGAATCTTGTTTTTAGAATTACCACATCATCATAATAAAAATGTCAGAGTACTAAGGGGAAGAATGAAGACTTAAGAGACCAACACAATGAAGAATACAGTCTCTACAAACAATACTCAGATTGGCCAGTTTCCAAACAAACAAGAGGCATTCTAATAAGAAAGTATGGCTCATTCATAGGGGGAAAATGTAATTAACAGAAACTGTCCCTGAGGAAGCAAGAACATTAAATTCACTAGACAAAGACTTTAATTGAGCCCTGGCTGATGTTGCTCAGTGGTTAGAGTGTCAGTTGCTCACCAAAGAGTTGTGGGTTCGATTCCCAGTCAAGGACATGTGCCTGGATTGCAGGTTCAATCTGGTGCATGTGAGAGGCAACCAATTGATGTGTCTCTCTCACATCAATGTTTCTGTTTCTCTCTCTCTCCCCCTTCCTTCCCACTCTCTCTAATAATCAATGGGAAAAAATATCTTCTGCCTAGCTAGTGTGGCTCAGTGGATTGAGCATCATCCCATGGACTGAGAAGTCCCAGTTTGATTCCAGGTCAGGGCACATGCCCAGATTTCGGGCTCGATCCCCAGTGGGGGGTGTGCAGGAGGCGGCCAATCGATGTTTCTCTCACACATCAATGTTTCTATCTCCCTCTCCCTTCCTCTTTCTCTAAAAAATCAATAAAAACATATTAAAATATATATATATATATCTCCTGGGACGAGGATTAACAACAAAAAAGACTTTAATTCAGCTATCTTAAATATGCTCAAGAAACTAAAGAAAATCAAGAAAATGATGTCTCAGTGAATAGAAAACATCAATAGAAGGATAGAAATTATTTTTTTTAAAAAGAAATTCTAGAGTTGAAAATTACAATAAAAAATTAAAAATCCACTAGAGGGCAGATTTGAGCAGGCATAAGAAAGAATCTCATCCAACTTAAAGATAGGTCAAATACAATTATCCAGTCTGAGGAGCAGAAAGAAAAAAGAATGAAGGAAAATGAGTCTAAGAGACCTGTAGGATGCCATCAAATATACAAACATATGCATAATGGACGCCCAGAGCTAGAAGAAAGAGTGAAGGGGGCAGAAAGAATATTTGAAGAAATACTGCTCAAAAATTCCCCAAATTTTAATTAAAGACATGATGAATCTATACATCTAAGAAGCTCAAATAATTCCAAGGAGGATAAACACCAAGAGATCCACACCAAGACACTTTATTTATTTTTCTTTATTGATTTTATTTATTTATTATTTTTATCCTCACCTGAGGACATTTTTTCATTTTTTTGTCCAGATAGAGTGGGAGGGAGAGAGAGGAAGAGAGAGAGAGAGAAACATCAATGTGAAAGGGACACATCGAGTGGCTGCCATCCGCACAACCAACCAGGGCTGGGGACAAACTGCAACCGAAGTACATGCCCTATGCCCTTAGCGGGAACCGAACCCAGGTCTCTCTGAACCGCAGGCCAACACTCTAACTGCTGAGCCAAACCGGCCAGGGCTCTTTATTGATTTTAGAGAGAGAGGAAGGGTAAGGAGAGAGAGAGAGAGAGAGAAACATCAATGAGAGAGAACATCAATTGAATGCCTCCAGCACGCCCCCCCCCCCACTGGGGATTTGGCCCACAACTGTGGCATGTGCCCTGATGGGGAATGGAACCGGGTCCTCTCAGTCCATGGGATGATGCTCGATCCACTGAGCCACACCAGCCGGCAGAGAGTCTTTTTTTTTAAATCCTCACCTGAGGATATTTTCTATTTATCTTCAAATAGAGTGGGAGGGAGGGAGGGAGAGAGGGAGAGAGGGAAAGTGAGAGAAACATCGATGTGAGAGAGACACACCGACTGGTTGCCTCCCGCACGACCCTGACCAGGGCCGGGGACGAACTGCAACGGAGGTACATGCCCTTGACCGGAATCAAACCCGCAACTCATAGGTCTGAGGACTGACACTCTAACCACTGAGCCAAACCGGCCAGGGCCAGAGGGAGTCTTGAAAACAGCAAGAGAGAAGCAACTTGTTATGTACAAGAGATCCTGAATAAGATTAAAAACAAATTTCTCATAAAAAACTATGGAGACCAGAAGGCAGTAAGATGACATGTTTAAAGTGCTCAAAGAAAAAAAAAATTGTCAACTAAGAATTCTATATCTGGCCCTGGCCGGTTTGGCTCAGCGGTTAGAGCGTCGGCCCACGGACCAGAGAGTCCCGGGTTCGGTTCCCGCTAAGGGTACGAACCTTGGTTGCAGTTTGTCCCCACCCCAGCTGGTCGTGTGGGTGGTGACCGGTCGATGTGTCTTTCTCACATCGCTGTTTCTCTCTCTCTCTCTCTCTTCCCCCCTCTCTCCCTCCTCTATCTGAAGATAAATGGAAAAAAAAAAAAAAAGAATTCTATATCTGGCAAAAACTATCCTTCAAAAATGTAGGAAAAATTAAGATATTACTAGATAAGCAAAAGCTGAAGGAGTTCATTGCTAGTAGACCTGCCTTACAAGAAATGCTAAAGACATTCCTTAGGCCTATTGGAGGTGAAGAAAGGAGAAGACTCAGATGCTGCCCTGGACCTCGACATCCACATTTCAGTTACCCTCCCATCCTGCCCCCAAGCTGTCAGACTTACAGGGCTCCAGGGAGCTGCAGGATCCTCAAGGCCCCTCGCCAAACACTCTTAGGACCCTTAGGAGGGTCAGGCCCTGGGCGGGACATAGTGACAGTAAGCAGAGAGCAGGTCCTGTGGAGGAGAGGCTAGGATCAGGCCAAATGCCTAAGAAGTGGGAGGTGACAGGAACCCTCTTGTCCTCACCTGCCTTCACCCCTTGTAGCCCGCAAGTACAGTTCTGAGGCAGCTCTTGAGTCAGGCACCTCCACTTCCCTGGCATCTTCCACCACCCTGGAGGAAGGGGGGGGCTGAGCTCAGCTCTTAGGCACCAGAGTTCCCCAGAACCTCTGCCTGGGGAGCCCATGGGGGCTCCCAAGAGCCTGTAAGAATCATACCCAAGGCTCTAAGCTCTGTATATCCCCCAAAAGCCTGTCATCTTCATGACCTTATTTTTTGCCCTGTCATCTGCTCAGTGAGGCAAACAGGGTAGTTGGGATCACTCCATTTTACAGATGAGAAACTGAAATTCTGCTCAGAGAGATACTTGAATCACCCAGAACGATAATGATTGAGTTGAAGAGGTATAAGTGGATGGGTGAGGGGAGTGAGAGGAATGGGGATATGGGATGAAGGGAAGAGGGTGAGAAGGAGTCCCAGGAGCAAACTCAAGCCCTGTAAGCACAACCCAAGCTCAGAGCTTCCCTCCTCTGGGGTGGCAGTGGGGAGAAACCTCCAAGGGCCTGGTTGGGGGTGTCAGCCCTGCCTCAAGACAAGCATCCTTGGACCCTGTTGGGCCCAGGATACTCACAAGCCCAGAGGGGCCACATCCAGCACCGACAGGTTCTCTGTCCCTGGAGAGAGCAGGTCCTGAGTCCTCCCCCTGGGGCTGAGCTGGGATCACACAAACACAACACCTATTACAAACTGAGCCTTTACCCCGCCTTCAGCTCACATGATCCTCATGCTGGAGCCCTGTGGGCCAAGGAAGGCACCAAAATTCAGACATTTGAGGCAGGAAAAAGGAGACCCCAAAAAGGCAAGCCCACACTGGTGAACAGCGGAATGGAGCAAGAGCCAAGCTCTTCTGGCTGCCCTCCAGCCTCAGGCTCTTTCTACAGCATCACCAAGGCCGTGGCTCCCACGTCTCCCTTTCCTCCAGGGTCTCACCTGCACCAGGCTAAGGGTACTAAGCACAGGATCAGAGCTCCCAAGAGGCAGAACTTCCTCAAACAGCATCTGCAGCAGCTAAAGTGGAAAAAAAGAGGGTTCAACAGGGATTAAGAAATAAATTAAGAAGAGGCTTGACGGAAGAATGTCTTTCAACATTTCCTGAGGGTGAAGTCCGTGATGTGTCCTGTGCTTGGTGTTGGGGAAAGTCCTGGAACAGAAACAGGCGCAGGCCTCACAGTTCACAGCAAGCCAGACAGTGAGCAGACATTTCCAGTGGGACCTGCTGTTTGCTAGGGCAGGGGCCCGTGCCAAGGTTCTGAGGCAGATATTTTGATTTGGGGGCATTTTAATGAAGTCCAAAAAAACAAAACTTTCAAGTTTATATCGTTATTAGTATTATCAAGAACTGTGAAAATTAGACCTCCCTGGATATTTGATCTTTGCTCATCACCCTTCCCTGACCCTCACCCTATCAGCCCCAGCCTCCTACCTTCTCTGATCTGTCAATAGCTGAATAAATTAACTCTGGCTAAACATCCTGTACGGATCACAGGGCTCTACAGGGGCCCCAAAGAGGGGTACCTAGTTCAGCTACGGCGGGGAAAGGAAGGTTCTAGAAGGTCCCCTAGAGGCGGCAACACCCAAGCGTCATGACTCTACCGGTAGCTCCTCTAGGACTCACCTGAGGCACGAGCCGGGGTGCCTCTGTTTCCCGACCCCAAAGCAGCAGGGCCACACTGTATCCTCGGCCCACAGAACCCAGGGTGGGCTGGACGCGTGCTAGTAGCTCCTGCTCGGCCTCCTGCAGGGAGACACCGGCAGAGCCCCCTGTCTCAGCGCCCTGACCCTGCCTGGCCTGAGCAGAGGGCTCCCAAAGCACTCAGCACCCCAGGCTCCAGGGGCCCGAGGGCTCCCATCCTCCTCCCATCACCCTATCAGACCCCCTACCTGAGCAGCATGAGAGCCCAGGACTCTGTCAAAGGTGATGCATTGTTCCTGTGGGCAGGGCTGGGGTCAGCAGCGTCACCCCCACTCCCATCTTCCCTGCCCCACCCACACGTCACCCCCTCTCCACCTGTGTTGCCAGAGTCCCCGGCTGAAGCAGGCGGATGCTGTTGGGCTCCTCCAGAAGGACTGTGGGCTGACAGATCCCCGCAGGGCCTAAGAAAGGTGGACTTCATATCAACTCCCTTGAGGGAAACTGAGCTCCAGGACTCCTGAGTCCTGCCCTCAACCTTTGCCTCAGTTTCCTATCCTGAGGTGGCCTAGCCCTCTCTCTCTCCCAAGAGGCTCTTCCAAGCTGCACTGCCTCTGATAATGAGTGTGTGTGGTTTCTTACCTGATTCTCTCCCCCGCTCCACTTCCACCACCACAGCGAGCATGGCCTGGGAGCTGTCAGTGAGGGCGGCGGGGCTGAACTGCCCTGGCACCGCCCCGCCCCTGCGCTCGCCACCTCTCCACACTCCGTGGCTGCCATGCCTCTCAGGTTCCCCTCAATAATTCATCTCTGACAAGCGGATCTCTGGGTGGGGCCCCTAAATAATAACTTATCAAAGGATGTGACAGTCCCCTTTTCTCTGCGTTAGTCAGAATGATGCATGGGATTCTTCTTTTCTTCCTCTTAAGAAAAATGTTCAACATACCTAATTGTGCAGAGAATAATAAGCCTCTGAGCCCCCAGCTTCAGCAATTATGAACTTATGACTGGTCTTATTCCCTCTGCCCTCCCTACCCCCAAAGGATTCTTTTGAAGCAAACCCCAGATATCTTATTATTTCATCCATAGCTATTTCAGTATATATTTATAAAAGGTCATCCTTTAAAAAAATAGCTTTATTGAGATATAATTCATATACCATAAAATTCACCCAGTTCAAGTATACATTTCAATGGTTTTTAGTATGTTTGCAGATATGTGTAGTTATCACCACAGTTAATTTTAAAACATTTCCATCACTTTATAAAAAAACTTGGTTCCCTTTCTTATCAACTGCTTAATCGCCGCCCCTACTCCATGCCTCATCACTAATCCTCTGTCTCTATAGATTTGCCTGCTGTGAACATTTCATGTAAATGGAATAATACAATATGTGATCTTTCTGTGACTGACGTCTTTCACTTGGCCTACGGTTTTCAAGGTTCCTCCATGTTATAGCATGTGTCAGTGCTTCTTTCCTTTCTGTGGCTGAAAAATGTTCCACATGGGAATGAAATTACTTCTGCCACAACTACCCAGAGTTTGAACCCTTCACAGCTAAGAGCACAGTCCTCCACTAGACTGCTCTTACTTCAGACACTGGTCTCAAGCTGAGGGGTCCTCAGTCCTGCCTCACTCTGACCAGTTATCTACACTTTCAGGTGTTCCCACTGCTCCCACAGGTTCTGTAATCACCAGAACCACTTACAGAACTCAAGAGAGCATTATGTTTACTGTGTGACACCATTCTCTGACCCCAGCTGGCTGCCCAACATTTCGCTCCAGTTCTGACACTAACTTCCTGGAGTGAGTGCCAGATCCCACAAGTTAGAGTGCCAAGTCTTCAACAAGAGGCCTTATTTCAGATGCCAGCCACAAGTGGGGTCCCCAGCTACTTACACTACTGTCTGACTTGGCTACAAATCCGGGCTTCCCATGATGGCCCCTCGGTTTCAGTAATTCACTAGAATGATTCACAGAACTCAGGAAAGTGTTCTAATTATGATTACCTTTTTATTATGAAGGATACAAATAAACAACCTGATGAAGAGGTACATAGGGCACTGTCTGGAATGGTCCTGAGCACAGGAGCTCCTGTCCCTGTGGGTGGGGGTGTGACACCCTCCTGGTCCACTAATGTGTTCACCACCCAGGAAGCTCCCTGAGCCTCATTGTCCAGAGTTTTTTTAAGTGAGATCTCATCATGTAGGCATGGTTGATTAAATCCCAGGCTATGTGACTGAGCACAGCTCCACTCCTCTGATCACAGGGCCAGTGTTTCTGACCAGCAGCCTCCTCCATCCTGAAGCTATCTAGGGGCCCTGCCAGCATAACAGAGATAGACCGATAGTAACAGCGTTAATATTTCTAACATTTAGAGGAATCAGTGTGAGGTAGGCATGGGAGGCTTTGAGCTCCATTTCCCAATACATGTGACTATCAATACTGGTATTATAATCTTACCAACAATGCCAGTGTTATATTATATATATATTTTTAGTCCTCAACTGAGGATATGTTTTTATTGATTTTGGGGGGGGGGTGGAGACAGAGAGAGAGAGAGAGAGAGAGAGAGAGAGAGAGAAACATCGATGTGAAATAGAAACATCGATCTGTTGCCTCCCACACATACCCCAACTGTGGATTGAACCTGAAACCTAGGTATGTGCCCTGACCAGGAATTGAACTCACGACCTTTAGGTGTATGGGATGACGCTCCAACCAACTGAGTCACACCAGCCAGAGCTATAGTATATATTCTTGTGTAGATGTAATGTAAAAAATAAGAGTATTGCCCTGGCCAGTTTGGCTCAATGGTGAGAGCATCAACCCTCGAACCTAAGGATTGTGGGTTCAATTCCCAGTCAAGGGCACATACCTGGGTTGCAGCTTCAATCTCCGGCCCTGGTCAGGGTCCTCTCGGAGGCAACCAGACACATCGATGTTTCTCTCTCTCTCTCTCTTTACCACTTCCGCCCTTCCAATCTGTCTAAAAATCAATGGAAAAATATCCTCAGGTGAGGATTAACAAAAAATAAAATAAAAAATAAAAATAAGAGTATTATCAGTTCATCATTATATTTTATGATCAAAATGGCTCTCACAGCAAGGAAGTCATGTTTGCAGTCTTTTGTTCAATCTTGGCAGCTTCCAAGATCAAGAGTGGTTTCAGCAATATATGGGTTTTCAACCGTTCAGATGTCTGGCATAACTGAGCTAAGGAACAATATCATCTTTTGTTCTGAGCCTCTTTCAAAGTGTTTGTGCAATGTTGGATTTCCTTCATTGCATAACTCACTTATTCATTCTTTTACCGTCAGCTACTATTTCTCCTTTTTTCCATTTACACCCAAACTTTTCCACCTTTGGAGGGATGTAAGGTTTAGCTACTGCACTGGTCCAGATTGCTGGCAACAATACTAGTCTAGTGAGGCCTCTTTCTCAGTCCACTCCCTCTCGTAGAGTAGGATTACAGAGATATAGAACTAATGGGTTATCTAGACCACTAGGCAACACAGCAACATTCACTGTCAACTCCAATTTTGCCAGATGGGTTGAAAGCACAGTCTACCTTATCATGCCCATAGGAATTCTGACATAAAGACTTAACGTCATGGTTACACTTTCTTGCTTAGGGATCAATCATCCTGCTTCTTGTACCTGCAGATGCATTCCTGATCCTGGGACCTCTACATCAGGTGGGAAAAAAGAAAGTTGAAGTGATAAAGGGAAGAATATTATAGTCATATCAGCATTCTCCCTCACCCTCTATTCCCCAGATCCCCCAGAAAAGTAGATAAATCTATCCAGTGGAGACTCTCATGTTGAGTGTGAGCATACCCTCAGGACACTTTTCCATTGATTTTTCAGACAGAGTGGGAGGGAGGGAGAGAGAGAGAAATATTGAAATGAGAGACACACCAACTGGTTGACTGCTGCACGACCCCAACCAAGGCCGGGGATCGAACGGCAACCGAGGTACGTGCTCTTGACCAGAATCAAACCCGTGACCCCCTGGGTCCAACTTCTGAGCCAAATTGGCCAGGGCCCTCCCTGACATTTTAGACAACATTTCAATTACTCATTTCATTTCTGTTCTCTATTAAACCATTACTCTGAGGATGATATGCAACATAACATGTCCATTTGATATAGTATCTCTTGGTCCACTGTTGGACACTATGGACTGTAAAGTGTGGTTGTTAGTCTAAAGAAGGGTAATTTGATGGCCCAAATTGATACCGTATTTTTTGTTCCAATTATCTAACAGTATCTTGATCATTTGCAACTACAACTAGGTATAAAAATCCCAGCTCCTGCCAGGACCCATTTATAGCCCCCAGGGCTACTGGCATTGGGTTAATGTAATCCATTTGCCAGGGCTGTCCTCTGGAAAGTCTGCCCCAGAACCACTTTCGTCTCTGTCTCTCTTGTTGGCCAACAGAACAGTTCTTGTTGGCATTTTGTGCTTTGTTCAGCCCATCTCTGCATTACTGCAACAGGACCATGTCCGCTCATTTCATGAACCCAGGTGAGCACCTCAAGGGAGCACCTTAGGAAATCCACTCACTGGTTCCAACCACCTTCCAGTCCTGAAAGGCTGTTCTTCTGTTGGACATTGACATGTTCTACTTTAATGCATCCTTCCAAATTTCCATAGTGGTTTCCATAGGATTATGCTCCATATGGGTATCCCTTTAGTAGGCCAGTTTTCCATTGCCTTTCTACCTAACCATATGGGCAGGCCATTTCTTACTGTCTTATGCCCCTATTTTTCATGGGTCAGTAAAAACCCAAACATAGGGGCAAACAGCCTGCATTTCAGCCTACTGAGCTGATTTTTTACCTTCTTCAATCAGAGTGGCGGCCTTACAAACGAGATAATATGTATGTTCACTTTGAAACTGCTATTATAAACCAAGCAGCTCTTTGCGGGTCAATAGAGAGCAGCTCATAGGAGACTGTCCAGGTGGCCATAGAGTCTGGTAGCTCCTCAGGTGGTTCCAAAGTCAGTCCTAGGAGAAAAGGTATACCTGCTGAGCAATATGGTATCTCTTTGCATTCTCCCTGTAGCATGTTCCTGCACAAACAATTTCCATTTTATTATGAAACTTTTCTGGGCACTGCCCTATCCATTAGAGAATTTCTCCCACATAACCCAAGATATTATGGGTATTTCATGTTTAAGATTATTTTCTGTTTTAGGTATAGGAGCAGTTTCGGTTAATGGACAGCAAGTTAGCAATATTCCCTCACATGGAAATTCTTTGGCCCAAAGTCCCAGCAATCATCCCTGAGAGGCACTCACAGGCTTTTGCCTTAAGTGCCACTGTACACTCTACAAGGGGCTATTTTATAGAGAATTTGTCCCTACTGGCACTCCAGCTTCCTTTAAAAAGAAATTTTTTTTCCTTTATTGATTTTAGAGAGAAAGGAAGGGAGAGGGAGAGAGATAGAAACATTGATGAGAGAGAACATCGATTGGCCACTTCCTGCATGCCCCTCACTGGGGATTGGGCCCACAACCTGGGCATTTGCCCTGACCAGGAATCGAACCAGTGACCTCTTGGTGTACGGGTCGATGCTCAACCACTGAGCCACACCAGCTGGGCCCAGCTTCCATTTTATACTATTGGAAATTAACAAGCTGTGTGGGCTCAGGCTGCTGTTCTATATGATGGATTGCCTGTGGACACCCTGGAATCGAGTTTCCTTATTCCCCACCCTTTTATTCTTTCTTTTCCCAAGCCACATATTTCAATGAGTCAGTGTTGTTCTAGCAAATTCCACTTCTCCTGACACCAAGTTCAATGACTTTTGACACCAACTATCTGAAGTTGGACCAGACTTCACAGGTTAAGGGCACAGCCCTCCACACTGCTCTCATGTCAGGCACCAGCTGTAAGCTTGAGGGGCCCCAGGCCATCCACACATCTGACCAGCTGGTAGAAATTTGGAGGTTCTCACTATTCCCTCAGGATCAATAATTCACTAGAACAACTCACAGAACTCAGGAATGTCCCTATACTTACGATTTGACTATAGTAAAGTAAAAAATATATTTGTAGATATAAATCTGAAGAAGCCAAAGGCAGACTCTGACTCATAAGCTATCAGGGACCTCTATGAATAACAAAGACACTCCTATCACTCAAGAAATTTCAAGGATTTAGAGTCTATCTCCCAGGAACTGGGGATAGTGACTGGCTAAATTCTTTATTATATAGAAATGAAAATACCGTCCCTTAAATATGCTTATGTGCGGCCTCTGAATTAGGAGGAGTGGCTGGTGTCACCTGATGTTTAATCCCAGCTCCACCATAGTGGAGATAGTATAAAAGCTATATGACCTTGGGCAAGTTGCTTAACTTTCTATTTGTTTGTTTCCATGTCTGCAAAATGGAAATGATGGTGACAATAATGGTACCTTCCTTATAAAAGGTTGATATAAAGTTGTGATTCTCAAAGGGTGTTCCTTGGGCCAGCAACATTAAGCGTCTCCTGGGAATTGGAATGAGAAGAAAATTCTCGGGCTTCACCCAACACCTACCAAATCAGAAACTCTGGTGTCTGTGTTTTAAGAAGACTTCCAGGTGATTCTGATGGGGCCTAGACATTGAGAACCACTGTTGATGAAAATGAGTTTATAATAAGTATTAGAACAGTGCCTGGCATATAGTAAGCAGAAACATCGATGAGAGAGAACATCGATTGGCTGTCTCCGGCATGCCCCTCACTGGGGATCGGGCCCACAACCTGGGCATGTGCCCTGACTGGGAATCGAACCAGCCAACCGGCTGGGCCTCCTCATTGGTGGATTCTTGTATATGCCCTGACCAGGGATCGCACCTGCAACCTTGGCATATCAGGACAATGTTGTAACCAATTGAGCTACCTGGCCAGGGCCAGTATATTAATGAACATTTTAAAATTGGGTTAATAAGATATTGTTGAATATAGCGTTTAATTTAGGGAAAAGAAAAAAAAAAAAAAAAAAAGCACATCCATGCTGTTCCTCTAACAAAGAAATCCTGCTTAATTTCTAGTTGAAAGGCTTTAACATGAACTGCCAAACCCTCATGATCTGATCCCCGTCTTCCTTTTCTGATATTTATATTCTCCCTGTATACCATGTCTTCAACTCAGCATGGAAATTGCTTTCTCATACCTCCAAGACTTGGCCCATTCAGTTCCCTCTGAATGGGAATATCCACCGCCCCTTTTCTTTAAAGAACCCCTTTTCTCTCACTTTCTACACTTGCAGTATTTTGAATTCCTATGCATCCTTCAAAACCCCAGTTTCACCCTGGCTGGTTTGGCTCAGCGGTTAGAGCATCAGCCTGTGGACAAAAGAGTCTCAGGTTCCATTCTGGTCAAGGGCACGTACCTCGGTTGTGGTTCAGTCCCCAGCCCTGGTTGGGTCGTGCAGGAGGTAACCGGCGATGTGTCTCTCTCATGTCGATGTTTCTCTCTCTCTCTCCTTTCCACTCTCTCTGAAGATAGATGGAGAAATATCCTCGGGTGAGGATTTAAAAACAAACAAACCCAGTTTCAGTGTCACGTCCTCTGCGATGATCCCACTCCTGTCCAGTCTGAGTCAGGCATTCACTAGGACTCCACTCCCTACACATCCCACTTACAATATTTCTCATTGCAGTTTATTACTGTTTACCTTTCCATTTCCTCCTTCTGGATCTTTTTTTTAATTGAGGTGAAATTCACAATACATACAATTTACCATTTTAAAGTGTATATAGTTTAGTGGCATTTAGTGTATTCACAATGTTGTGCAACCACCATTTCTCTATAGTTTCAAAACTTTTTCATCACCCTCCAAAAATGTGTCATAACTATTAAGTAGTCACTTCCCATTTCCCCCTCTCCCTTTCCCAGGTGCCAGCTTTCTGTCTCTATGGATTTGCCTATTCTGAGTGTATTATATGAAAGAAATTGTACAATATGTGACTTTTAGCATCTGGCTTCTTAGCATTAGTTTTTGAGGTTCATCCAAGTTGTGGTGTAAATCAATACATACCCCTTTTGGCTGGATAATATCCCATTGTATGTATATACCACAATTTGTTTATCTATCATCTGTTGATGGATGTTTGGGTTGCTTCCACCTTTTAGTTATTATGAATGATGCTGTTATAAACATGTATGTGTAAGTTTCTGTGTGGACTTATGGTTTTATTTCTCTCTTTTTGTATTGTTGAGAGAGAGAGAGTAACATCGATGTCAGCGAGAAACATTGATTATTTGCCTCCCGCATGCACCCCAACCGGGGATTGAGCTTGCAAACTCTTGATGTACAGGAAAATGCTCCAACCAACTGAGCCACCCAGCCAAGGCTGTTTTTATTTCTCTTATTTTCATTTCTCTATATGAACATATGTCTTTCATTTCATACCAAGAAATGGCACTGATGGGTCATATGGTAATTATATGTTTAACTTTTTTTTTTTAATGCTCACCCAAGGATATGTTTTCATTTATCTTCAGATAGCGTGTGAGGGAGGGGGAGAGAGAGAAATATCGATTGGCCGCCTCCCACATGACCTCTACCAGGGCCGTGGACCGAACTGCAACTGAGGCATGTGCCTGTGACTGGAATCAAACCCACGACTCTTTGGTCCACAGGCTGATGCTCCAACTGCTGAGCCAAACCGGCCAGGGCATATGTTGAACTTTTGATGAACCATCAAACTGTTTTCCCAGTGGCTACACCATTTTGCATTCCCACAAGCCATGTATGAGGGTTCCTATTTCTCCACATCCTTGCCAAGAGTTATTTTTCTTTATACTAGAGTCATATTGTAGATGTGAAGTTGTACCTCCTTGAATTTTTTTTAAACATTATCTCAAAAATTTTTTCTTTATTGATTTTAGAGAGAGAGGAAGGGGTAGGGAGAGATAGAAACATCAATGATAGAACATCGATTGGCCGCCTCCTGCATGCCCCCCACTAGGGATTTGGCCCACAACCTGGGCATGTACCCTGACTGGGAATCAAACCAGCGTACTCTTGGTGCATGGGTCGATACTCAACCACTGAGCCACACTGACTGGACAGCTCCCTGAAATTTTTAAAAAATTTTTATTTATTTATTTTTTCCATCACCATGTTTATTTCCCTTTTATAAATTGTTGAAAGTATTACAGATGTGCTCCTCTTTTCCCCCATTGACCCCCTCCTTCCCTCTCCCACCCCACTCCTGCTTTCCCCAACCTAATGTCTGTGTCGATTGGTTGTGCATACATGCATATAAATTCTTTGGTTTATCTCTTCCCACCCCTCTCATCTCCCATCCCTCTGAGGTTTGTTAGTCTGCTCCCTACTTCCATGACTCTGGATCTCTTTTGGTTGACAGCTTATTTTGTTCATTATGTTCCACAAATAAGCGAGATCATGTGGTACTTGTCTTTCTCTGACTGGCTTATTTCGCTTAGCATAATACTCTCCAGGTCCCTCTACTTCGTCTCAAAAGGTAAGAGATCTCTCTTTCTTACAGCTGCACAGTAGTCGATTGGGTAAATGTACCACAGCTTTTTTATCCACTCATCTACTGATGGGCCCTTGGGCTGTTTCCAGATCTTAGTTACTGTAAATAGCGCTGCTATGAACATAGGGGTGCATATATTCTTCCTGACTGGTGTTTCAGGCTTCTTAGGATATATTCCAAGAAGTGGATCACTGGGTCAAATGGTAGTTCCATTTTTAATTTTTTGAGGAAACACCATATTGTTTTCCACAGTGGCTACACCAGTCTGCATTTGCTAGAGTACTGTTTTCTCTACATCTTGCCAGCACTTGTTGTTTGAGGATTTGATGATGGCCGCCGTTCTGGCAGGTGTGAGGTGATATCTCATAGTTGTTTTACATTGCATCTCTCTGATGATTAGAGATGTTGAACATTTTTTCATATGTCTCCTGGCCATTTGTATGTCCTGTTTGGAGAAGTGTCTATTCAGGTCCTCTGCCCATTTTTTAAATTGGATTGTCTGTCTTCTTTTTGTTAAGTTGTATGAGTACTCTATATATTTTGGATATTAACCCCTTATCTGATGTATCATTGGCAAATATATTCTCTCAGAGAGTGAGTTCCCTTTTCATTTTGATGCTGGTTTCTTTTGCCATGCAGAAGCTTTTTAGTTTGATGTAGTCCCACTTATTTTTTTCCTTTGTTTCTCCTGCCCTAGGCAGTGTATCAGATGTCTGAGATTTAAAAAAATTTTTTTTTCTTTATTGATTTTAAAGAGAGAAAGGGAGAGGGAAAGAGAGATAGAAACATTGATGAGAGAGAACATCGACTGGCTGCCTCCTTCATGCCCCACACTGGGGGGTTTGGCCCACAACCTGGGCATGTGTCCTGACCAGGAATCAAACTGGCAACCTCTTGGTGCATGGGTCGATGCTCAACCACTGAGCCACACTGGCTGGGCGATGTCTGAGATTTTTCTACCTACATTTTCTTCTAGGATTTTTATGGTTTTATGGGTTACATTTAAGTCTTTTATCCATTTTGATTTTATTCTTGTGTATGGTGTAAGTTGGTAGTCTAGTTTCATTTTTTTGCATTTAGCTGTCCAATTTTCCCAGCACCATTTATTGAAGAGGCTGTTTTTTCTCCATTGTATGCTCTTGCCTCCTTTGTTGAATATTAATTTTGCATACTGTCTTGGATCGATATCCGGGTTCTCTATTCTGTTCCATTGATCTATATGTCTGTTCTTGTGCCAGTACCAGGCTGTTTTGATTACAGTAGCTTTGTAGTATAACTTGAACTGGCCAGGGCCTCCTTGAGTTTTTGATTTGTGCTTCCTTAATAACCAATGATTTTGAGCATCTTTCACATGCCTGTTGGCCATTTGTATAGCTGCTTTGTAGAAATATCTATTCAAGTTTTTTGCCTAGTTTTTCATTATTTGTCTTTTAGCATTTCACAAATGAATAATAATGTTGAGCATCATTTCATGTGCTTGTCGGGCATTTGTATATCTTTGGGAAAATGGCCATTCAAGTCTTTTCCCCATTTTTTACTTGGGTTGTTGGTTTTTTTGTTACTGAATTGTAGGAGCTCTTTATATATTATGGATACTAGACCATGATCAGATATATAATTTTCAAATATTTTCTCCCATTTTGTAGGTTGTCTTTTCATCATTTTGATAATGTCTTTTTTCAGATTTTTTTAACTTATCTTTATTGTTGAATGTATTACAGATGTTTCTCATTTTTCCCCCATTGCTCCCCTCCTCCCCATTCCCGCTCCCCTCCTGCCTTTTCTCATACTGTTGTCTGTGTCCATTGGTTATGCATATATACATATAAGTTCTTTGGTTTATTTCTTCCCACCCCCCCAACCCCCCTTCCCTTTGAGGTTTGTCAGTCTAACAACCAATTTGTACTTCTTAATCCCTTCACCTTTTTCACCCATCCCCACAGCCCCCACCTATCTGGTATCCAACAAAAGTTCTCTGTATCTATGAGAATGTTTCTGTTCTGCTTGTTCATTTTGTTTGTAGATTCAATTGTTGATAGATATGTATTCGTTGCCATTTTGTTTGTTCATATTTTTTTATCTTTTTCTTCAAGAATACCCTTCAACATTTCATATAATAATAGTTTGGTGGTGATGAACTCCTTTAGCTTTTCCTTGTCTGGGAAACTCTTTATATGGCCATCGATTCTAAATGACAGCTTTGCAGGATAGAGTAATCTTGGTTGTAGGTTCTTGCTTTTCATCACTCTGAATATTTCTTGCCACTCCCTTCTGGCCTGCAAAGTTTCTTCTGAGAAATCAGCTGACAGTCTGATGGGAACTCCCTTGTAGGTAACTAGCTGCTTTTCTCTTGCTGTTTTTAAGATTCTCTCTTTGTCTTGAAACTTTTGCATTTTGATGATGATGTGTCTTGGTGTGGGCCTCTTGGGGTTCATCTTGTTTGGCACTCTCTGTGCTTCCTGGACTTGTATGTCTGTTTCCTTCACCAGGTTAGGGAAGTTTTCTGCCATTATTGTTTCAAATAGGTTTTCGATTTCTTGTTCTCTCTCTTCTGCTTCTGGCACCCCCAAGATGCGAATGTTGGCACTCTTAAAGTTGTCCCAGAGGCTCCTTACACTATCCTCATTTCTTTGGATTCTTTTTTCTTTTTGCTGTTCTGATTGGGTGTTTTTTCTTCCTTATATTCCAAATCGATGGTTTGCTTCTTGGCTTTACCTACTCTACTATTGAATCTGTGTAAATTATTCTTTATTTCAGTTAGTGCATCCTTCATTTCAGACTGGTCCTTTTTTATGCTCTTGAGGCCCTCACTAAGTTCACTGAGATTCTCACTAAGTCCATTGAGCATCCTTATAAGCAGTGTTTTGAACTCAGCATCTGTTAGGTTGCTTAACTCCATTTCACTTAGTTCTTTTCCTGGAGTTTTGTTCTGTTCTTTCATTTGGGACCTGTTTCTTTGTCTCCTCATTGTGGCTGCCTCCCTGTGTTTGTTTCTATGTATTACTTAACAAGAGGTATGGGGCTAGCTGAGACCAGATGCTGCTTGTTTGAAAAAATTTAGGAAAAGCTGAAGCAGGATCCAAGACAGGCCAATCCTATGGTCAAGCAACTGGCAACAGCTTGGGTGGGCCTGAAAGTTGGGTGGGGCGGGGCCTCAGGGCATCACCAGGGCGGGGCAAACAGGGCAAACAGTGTGAGCCAGGTTGCTGGAGTCCCAGATATGGCAGCGTCTGTTGGCCCAGGGAAGGGCTCACCAAAGGAACAAAAGCCTCGGATAGCATGTCTGTCCAGGAGAAAGCTGCCTCCCCAGCCCTCGCTCCAATGCCAAACAGCTCAGTTCTTCCCCATATGACTCTGGTGCCTTTCAAGCTGCCTCCCCCATGCTGAAGCCTGGAGGGAGCGAGTCCGAGTAAGTCCGAGCGCGGGCCCTTTAAGAGGAGCTGCCGGGGGCTCCAGCCGCCTCAGCCTCAGTTCCCACTGGTTTTTCCAGCCAGAAGTGATGGGGATTCTCTTTCTGGCACTGGAACCCTGAGCTGGACTCCTGGTGTGGGACGGGGACCCCTCAGTCCTCAGGGAGGACCTTCCCAGCCAAGGTGTCCTCCTAATTTTTATCTGCCACACGCGGGTGTGGTACCAGCCTGTCGCGCCTCCGCCCTCCTACCAGTCTCGATGCGGCTGCTTCTTTAATTTCGTAGTTGTAGGACTTCCATTCAGCTTGATTTCAGGCGGTTTTGAATGACGGTTGTTCTGTAGTTTAGTTGTAACTTTGATGTGGTTGTGGGAGGACGCGTTAGCGCGTTTACCTACGCCGCCATCTTGACCGGAAGTCCTCTGATAATGTCTTTTGATAAACAAAAGTTTTTAATTTTGATGAAATCCAGTTTATTATTTTTTTCTTTTGTGGCTCTTGATTTTGGTGTCATATCTAAGAATTAATTGCTAGGTCAGAGGTCGTGAAGATTAATTTCTGTGTTTTCTTCTAAGAGCTTTACAGTTTAGGTCTTAAATTTAGTTAGTTGGTCCATTTGAGTTAATTTTTTATTATGGTCTGAGGTAAGAGTCCAGCCTTATCCATCTGTGTCTGGATATCCAGGTGTCCCAGTGCCATTTGTTAAAAAGATTAGTCCCTCTATATTGAATGTTCTTGACATCCTTGTCAAAATCAGCTGTCCATAGAAACATAGGTTTATTTCTGGACTCCATTTCTCTTCTAACATTCTCTCTGTTTGTTCTTATGTCAGTACAACACTGTCTTTTTTTTTAGAGGGAGTACATTTATTATTATTATTATTTTTAATCCTCACCTGAGGATATTTTTACATTTTATCTTTAGACAGATTGGGAGGGAGAGAGAGAGAGAAACATCAGTGTGAGAGAGAGACATCGATTGGTTGCCACCCTCACGACCCCAACCAGGGCTGGGGATGAACTGCAACCGAAGTACGTACCCTTCACTGAAATCAAACCTGGGACTCTTTGGTCAGCAGGCCGACGCTCTAACCGCTGAGGCAAACTGGCCAGGGCGAGAGTACATTTATTAAAGCTGAGGGCTGTGAAATAAGGAAGGGCCTAGGATAGAAGAAGAATAGGAGAGAGACTAGGCGAGGCTGCTTTGGCTCTCTAGAAACGTTATGGGTAAGAAGTGAGCCAAAGTGGGCCTGCTGTCAGCTCACTAGAAAGTCAGGGAAAGGGGGCCTTGGAGACAGGTTCAGGGGGTTAGCCCAGGACGAGTTGCCACTGCCCATTGCTCCCCTGGTTGCAAGTCTCATGAGGACCTTAGCGTTTAGGAGAAAGAAAATTCATTCAAAAAGGATATTCAAGTGGGTGTAACCCAAGGAGGATGTGCCAACACTGTCTTGATTACTGTTGCCTCTCAATAAATTATTTTTTTCTTTTTTGTAGGGAGAGAGGGAGGAAGAGAGAGAGAGAAACATTGATGTGAGAGAGACATATCGAGTGTTCGCCACCCACACGACCACAACCAGGGCCAGGGACAAACCACAACCGAGGTACGTGCCCTTAGTGGGAACCAAACCCGGGCCTCTCCAGTCCACGGTCAATGGTCTAACCGCTGACCCAAACCAGCCAGGGCGTCGCTCAATAAATTTTGAAATCACCAGGCCGGTGTGGCTCAGTGGTTGAGCGTCAACCCATGCACCAGGAGGTCGCTGGTTCGATTCCCAGTCGGGGCACATGCCCAGGTTGTGGGCCCCATCCCCAGTGGAGGGCATGCAGGAGGTGGCCAATCCATGTTCTCTCTCATAGATGTTTCTATGTCTCTCTCCCTCTCCCTTCCTCTCTTTCTAAAAATCAATAAAGAAAAAAAAAATTTTTTTTAAATCAGGCAGTATGAGTACTCCAACTTTGTTCTTTTATAAGATTGTTTTATCTATTCAGCATCTGTTGAAATCCATATGAACTTTAGAATCATTGTGTCCAGAACTTATACGCATGTATGCATAACTGATGGACCTGGACAACAAAGCTGGGGATGGGGTGGGGGGATGGGGAGGAGGGTGTCAATGGGGAAAAAAGGAGAAACATCTGTAACAAAAAAAATAAATAAAAAAAAAAAAAAAAAAAAAAGAATCATTGTGTCAATGTATACAAAAAGTCAGCTTAGATTTTTATAACATTTTTATAGAATCTGTAGATCAATTAGGAGAGAATGGACATCTTAACAATATTAAGATCCATAAACATGGAATGTTATTCCATTTATTTTAATCATTTTTAATTTTGTTCAACAATATTTTGTAGTTTTATAAGTGTAAACTTGCTCTTCTTTTGTTATATTTACTCCTAATTATTTTATTCTTTTTGATGTTACTGTGAATGGAATTTTTAATTTTTATTTATTTATTTATTTATTTATTTATTTATTTTTTATCCTTACCCGAGGACATTTTTCCATTTTTTGTTCAGATAGAATGGGAGGGAGAGAGAGGAAGAGAGAGAGAGAGAGAGAAACATCGACGTGAAAGAGACACATCGAGTGGCTGCCTCCCGCACGACCAACCAGGGCCAGGGACAAATCGCAACCGAGGTACATGCCCTTAGAGGGAACCGAACCCGGGTCTCTCTGGACCGCAGGCCGACGCTCTAACCGCTGAGCCAAACCGGCCAGGGCTTAAATTTTATTTTCAGGATATTCATTGCAAATATTTATGTATAAACCAACTTTTAATTCCTGGGATAAATCCCAGTTGGTCATGATGTATAATTCTTCTTATACATTGCTGGAGTCAATTTCTAGTATTTTGTTGAGGGTTCCTATATCCACGTTCAAAAGAGATATTGGACTGAACTTTTCTTGGATGTCTTTATCAAGGAGTCTTTCTTATACATAACAACAATATCATACCTATCATACACTATACCATACTGAAAAAGAAAACTAGAACATTTTTTAAGCATTCAAATTTCCAAGTCATTGTTCAAATTTCTTTTACTCCAGGTAATTCTAAAGAGCTTCCCATGATCTGGAGAATTCAAGGGCTCTGAGCATTAGAAGAAGTAGCAGGGAAGGGTGGGGGTTGTATAAGAAAAGAAGACACCATGGGAGGGAACAAAAACTCTTGACTCAGCGTATGAGGATTTATGAGGAAATGAACTAATGTCCCGATGGTTTCAGATGACAGGATAGAAACAAAAGAGGAAGCTATAAGGAGACTGATTTTGGCTCAGAAAAGGAAGTCCTATGATCTCCAATTCTACCTGTGCAGTAAAAATTTGTCACGCCACACTGGATATCGACCTCATTGTGCATGTGGAAGTGGATCCCTTGCTTCTCTTAGTTCATCTCCTGCTCCTTGTCTCACTTCCTTCCTTGTCTAGGGCATATTTTTCAACCTTGCTCTTATTAGTACAACTTGGTCAATTTTGGGGCCTTACTTGGGCTGCCCTGTAAACCCACCCCCGATTTTGAATGACTCCTGCCCCTAGGCTGCTGTGCACTATCAGATAAAAAAACACTACATGCCTTTCAACTGGAACCGTGACATATATGTTATGTTCTCCAACCTCAGTTAGGCAGATATTTTTATTTGACTTTAGTGAAGTACATAAATTTTCTCAACTCATGGAAGCCATAAAGCCCTCAGCCCACTCCTCATTAATATTCCATCAATTATTTAGTAAAGATTTATGAGCACCTGCCATGTGCCAGGCACTGATTTAGGGACTGAAGATTCAGAATGAAACAAGATTGACACAATTGTTGCTCTCATGAAGGTTTCAGCACAGTACTAAACAATAAAAAACAGATATAAATAAAGAAGATGATTTCCATTTGAGATCAATGCTGGGAAGAAAATGAAATGATGAAGTATGAGGGATTCCTTCACATAAGGTGACATTTGAGTTGAATCCTGAACAATGAGAAAGTGCCTGTCATTCAAAGATCTAGAACTTCAATGTCAAATTCACTGCTACCACAATTACCCAACAACATGTCTGCCCAGATATTCTGCCTTTTAGCCTGGACTGTAAATTGATTGCTTCTATGCTTACACTAAGACCAACCCCTCTGCTGGTGAATTAGGTCCTTTTATTTACTCAAGGGCAGTCCTCCAGCATGACTCTCTTCTTTCTCCTGAATCATCAAGTTTTCCTTCTCTACTGGATTATTCCTATCTGCACACAACCATGCTATTTCTCTCATCTTAAAAACCATTTAACATAACATACTCAATAGTGAAAGATTGTAAACTTTCCCTCTAAGGTCAGAGAGTGATGGCTCCTGAGCTTACCAAGAGTAAGAGCTAAAGTCTTTACTATGCTCCATATTTACAGTGCTCAAACTGTCTGTGGCATGGGACCAAGTTTCACTTTTAAAGTTCCAGTCTATCGCAGATGATACTTTTGTACAATACGATAGAAATGTTGATGCAATATGAAATTTTATGAAGTTTTAAAATACTTATTCTTGATATTTTTACTTATTTCCTCATGGGGCAGTAATACATAATTTGCAGGCTGGTCCTAGCTTTGGACTATATTTTGAGTAGCATTGTCTTACAAGGCCCTACATGATCTAGCCCTGCTACTCTCTAACCTCATCTTTAACATTCTCCTCACCACCCCTGCTTACTCTCCTTCAGACACACTGGCCTCCTTATTGTTTCCATTAACATCTCAAACACCTCAGGATCTTTGTACTTGCTGTTGTCTCTGCCTCAAATACTATTCCCCTGGATATCCTCAAACTCTCCCAATTCATTTGGGTATCTGTTCAAAAATCCCCCATCAGAAAGATTTTCCCTAACAATCCTATATAACATATCAATCTTCTCTCCATAGCACTTATCAAAGTCTAATATATTATATGTGAAAGGGTTAATAACGTTTTAAAGGGTAAAGGAAAAAACTTGAAAAAGGTGGAAACTGTGAAAAATGCATGAAAAATGCATTGCTTGCATGACCTTTGCTCAGCCTTTTGTTATGTATGGATTTGATCTTTGCTCAGCCTTCTGTTATGTACGGATTTGATCTTTGCTCAGCCTTCTGTTAAGTATGGATTATCTGGATTATCCACAAGACAATGAATCACTCAGCAGATGCAGGACGACATACCAGACCAGTCCAACTGCAAAGTGGACAATGGGCCATGCAGAGTACGTCAGCAGGAACTACCAGAAGCTAGAAGCAGAGTATATCACCTACACCCCAACTGTTGTTCGAGGCTGACTCCTTTTTCAGGCTCAGCCCACCTGCTCCCAAGCACATGCACTAAAATTGTTTTGCTCTACACTGGCCTTGCGTTGTGGATGTGATCTCCCGCTGGCTCAGACCTTTTAATATGTTTATTGTCTTCCTCTCACCCACAACAGCCAACCAGAATCTGAACTCCATACAGTGGAACCTCCATTCTTGAACTTCATTTGTTCCAGGAGGCTCTTTGAGAAGCTATTTGTTCAAAACCGAATAGTTTTTTCCCATTAGAAATTATGTAAATTATGTTCATTTGTTCCAGACCCCTAAATGATTCAATTTTAACCTTTCTTATATATAGTATGTGTCTAATGTACTGTTTAATCTATATAAACAATCACTGTTTTCATTCATTCCAGGGTGTCTTTCAGGAAGTCAGTATGTAGCGTTTTTGCTTTTTCCATGTTACTGCCTCCTAAATGCTGTCCTGGGCTAACTGCTTTTTGTTTATCCAAATAAACAACAGTTTTTCTACCTCTTCAATTGCCTGTGATCATTGTTTCTTTCACACTCTTACCAAAATTAGCATTCTTGATGGTCTCTTTATGTTTTAAATTTGTGCTAAGTGTCCATTTTACCAGCAATAAAAGCAACAACAACAAAAAAGGACAAAAATGTTCACAGTACAATTTCCTGAGATTTTAACAAGCTAGGTTTATCAGTAAACTGACTCCTTTGTTTGTGGTCTGAGAGATGCTTTTTGTCATGCTGATGTATCAGCATGAAAGGGTTGTGAGGTCAAGAACCAAAAGCTTGGTTCAACAACAGAGACATTCATTCCATGAGCAACTTGGTTGAGAACCAAATTGTTGGAAATGGGAGATGTTTGAGAACCGAGGTTTGACTATACAAACAGAACTTCTGTATTATTCCTACTATATTCACAGGAATATAATAGGCACATAATAGGCACTTTAATGAATGAGTGTTTACAGCTTCCATCACCATGATCTCCAGCCCTACCTAATTAGTTATAATTCCAAGATTTGGCCATATACTTTCAGGTTTCTGAGCCCTTTAACATGCTGCCCATTTTTGCTTGGAACGGCCTTCCTGAGAAAGTGATATGCACCTCTTAAGACCCACATTAAATGTCTTCTGTTTTGTACAGCCTTCCAGAGGACCACCCTTCCCTCATAGAACTGATCCCTCCAACTCACAGAATCACAACTATCTTTTATGTGTATATCTCCCTTACTGGATTGAGAATTCCCCAAGGGTATGGATGTTGCTGATTTATCTTTGTACACCAGGCTCCTAGCACAGGGCCTTGGTGGAACAGAGGCTCTGTAACTCTTTGGTTAAGAATTTTCAGAGCTATTCAATGTAAGATGCTGCTTAAAGTGGTTAACTCTCTGATACTAGAAATGTCCCAACAGGCTGGATGAAATCCCCTTTAGGTTACTCCAGTGGGTTTTCCAGTTTATTCAACTGGATTCTTTGAGTCTGTGGTCTGGTGACCTATGTAACACTCCAAAATGTTCATTTTCATTCTCCAGTCCTATCTGTGTGGTTCTGTTACAGGCACCTGTCATAGACACCAGAGAGGTGTTATCAGACAGCCCTCTGAATCAAAGGGAGAGGTCTGTCCCCACCTTGATTCTTGTCTTCTTGTACAAATGAATTTAAATGAGAGACCCTGATTGCACTGTGTTAAAGTGAATTTATTAAAAAATTAGAGCATGTGCAATTTATTAAAGAAGTAAGGCAAACAAATCTATACATCTGGCTTATGTAGTGCAGTTAGGCTCTCAGTTAATCTGAAGAGCCAGTGCAGTGGGGGTGGGGGAGTGGGGGGGTTGGTTCTGCTGTATATACCCTCCTGTCTATAGGTTTTTAAAAAATTCCTCTGCACCCAGCCAGTGTGGCTCAGTGGTTGAGCATTGACCCATGCACCAAGAGGTCGCCGGTTCGATTCCTGGTCAGGGCACATTCCCCGGTTGTGGGCCCGATCCCTAGTGGGGGTGTGTGCAGGAGGCAGCCAATCTATGTTCTCTCTCATCAATGTTTCTCTCTCTCTCTCTTTCTCTCTCCCTTCCTCTCTCTCTCTCATATCAATAAAGAAAAAAAAATTTTTTTTAATTCCTCTGCTAGATATCCTGGTATAGATGAACTCTGAAGGTCTCTCCTTTTCTTTGTTATGGCTTTCCCAGAATTTATGAGAAGCACCTGGCAATTAAATCCTAAGACTGTTGGCTTTTCTGTTTAAACAGTGGGATGTGATAAGACTGCACTCTTCTTTCCCCCTCCTTCCTGCTGTCTTAACAGCTTCAGGATGATTTGCACTATGGAGTCTCAGGTTAGTGAGAAGTTTAATTAGGATTCCTCTTCCCCTTCCTTTCTCCCTACTCTCCTGCATTCCTCTGTGAGAAGGAGAGGTTTTAACACTTTGTTCTCAAGATAAGGTCCTGCTATAAGCAGCAAGCAAAGCTTTTTGGCTTTGTTTAATTTTCCTGTCTCAGTTTCCCTATTTCACTTGTCCCGGAATTGTCCTAGCTTTTCATTGTCCTACAACAGTTCTGAGCTCTAGAGGGAGGCAGGCTGGAGGACTGTGCTTGCATGCCTCCTCCCACACTGTGAGGCAGGTATCTAGGCTCCTGGTTTTAATGAAGAAGGAATTCCTAGAAGGAACAGCACCTCTTGGCTGATGTCCTGGGTCTCTGAGGTAATGTGGATCGGGGGGCACATCCTGTTAATTGCCTTATGATGGGTCTAAGAAGCTGTGAGGGTCTAAGATGTTATCCTATTTTCAAATCAAAGAGCCAGCCTGAAGCAGTTATATAGTACACATGTATACTGACATAATCACAGACAGACTGTTTAATGACAGCATCTTGCATCACTTCCCCATGTCCAAATTCCTCATCAGATGACACAGGGGAAGCCAGTGTGCCAGTGTGCGCAGAGGAGATTTATACAGCAGGAGGGGAATCTTAAAATTATGAAACTGAGTTTATGTAGGACAGCTGGCATAGCTGTCCCTCCTCTCTGAGACACACACACACACACACACACACACACACACAGAGATAGAGAGAGAGAGAGAGAGAGAGAGAGAGAGAGAGAGAGAGAGAATGGCTCTGGGATTTATTACTTTTGGAAGGGACCAGCTGGCTTGTGGAAAATTCACTGGCAAGGAAACATTCTATATCTTCCTAGTTATGTTTACTATTCAAGCACCCTTTAAGACAGGTACCAGTAATCTGCTCAGTAAAAGGTATGAGCCGGCGGGAGATCACATCCACAACACAAGGCCAATGTAGAGCAAAATAGCTTTATTGCATACACCTGGGTGCAGGTGAGCTGAGCTGAGAAGGGATCAGCTTCGAACCTTCTTTGTTCTCTGGCTTATATAGGCACAAACTACAGAAACTACTTTAAAAAAACCCCACATTCTCTTGGCACCGCTTTATTGGTGCTGGGGCTGATACAAGCTGTCTCAGAGGTAAGGGAGGAATCTGCTTCAGCAGAGGTCAGGGCCATCATTAATCTCTCTCTCTCTCTCTCTCTCTCTCTCTCTCTCTCTCTTTTTTTTTATGGTCCCTCCAAGTGTTCCAAGGCCACCATTAACCCCTTATCTTTATGTTTCCTCTGGGTTTCAGTCCCAGGGTTTTTTTTTTTTTTTTTTTAGAAAACTGCTCGGGTGTTTACCTGCAGGAATAACTGGTCAGAATGGAGTTTAATTTTGTTAAAACATTATTAACCCTCTCACTCAGAAAGCCTGGATTGCACAGAAACTCCTTATTTCTTCCACACAACCCTAGACAGGCAACATTTCCCTGACACTTCGGTTCCTGAAGTTCTTTACTCAGGCAGGTATGGTTTCTGGGGAGTTGATATAAAGAAAATCTCAGGCCCTGGCCAATTTGGCTCAGCGGTTAGAGCGTCGGCCTGCGGTCCAGAGAGACTTGGGTTCGGTTCCCGCTAACGGCAAGTACTTCGGTTGCAGTTTGTCTCCGGCCCTGGTTGGTTGTGCGGGAGGCAGCCACTCGATGTGTCCCTTTCACGTCGATGTTTCGCTCTCTCTTCCTCTCTCTCCCTCCCACTCTATCTGAACAAAAAATGGAAAAATGTCCTTGGGTGAGGATAAAAAAAAAAAAAAAAAAAAGGAAGTCTCAGTATAATGGATTCCCCATCCAGCACTGTGCCCAGCAAATAGCAACCAGCAAACATCTGTTTAGTGAATGACAAGGACCACTGTTTAATATTTTAATGAAGATGGGGCAGAGGAGTAGTTTGTTGAGACGTCCTGACGAGGCTCTTCCAGAGCCAGGGCAGTGGGCCTTAGACCAAGTTCCGGGCCCCTTGAATCAGCACCAGAGTTCCTGACATCCCCGTGGCCAGGGTCGAAGTTGCACAGGCTGTGTTCACACCAGAGTTCTTATGGTCTTCTTGGTCCAGAAAGGGATTCCCGTCCAGTGTCAGCTCACTCACCGTAGGCAGTTCGTCTGGCCGCGGCATCCTGTTCAGCCTGTTGCAGCTGAGATCAAGCACGCTGAGCTTGGCCGGCAGTCCTTCAGGCACCTGCTCCAAACCAGCGGATGACAGGTTGAGAGAGCTCAGTGCGCTCGGCCAGATGCACGCGGGAGCACCCGTGGCCGTGGGGCGCAGCGAGTTGTGGCTGAGGTCTAAGTGGTGTGGTTGCACACCCGCCGCAGTCAGCGCCGCGCACACGCCGCTGGGAGTCTCCATCCCCGCGTTGCGGAGCGCTAGGTCCCGGAGGGCCGGGAACTTGTTCCTGCAGAGAGCCGCAGTCAGCCCGTGCTCGCCCAGTCCAGGATTGTCAGACAGGTCTAGTGTAGTGAGGGAGAGGAAGGTGCGGAGGTCTGCGCAGGAAAAGGCGAGCGAGTGTGCTTGCGCAATGTTCAGTACTTTGAGGCCGGGCTTGAGCCACTGCTGCAGTTCGGCGAGCCAGGCACTCCCTGTCGCCCACGACACATTACGGAGACTGAGGGTGGAAAGCGCAGGTCCAGTGTCTTCCAGAGGCGGCATCGGCAGGGTGCCGGTTACTTCCAAGTTCTCGAGCGTTAGTTGGTTGAGGCGGGAGTACCCGAGCCCACGCAGGAAGGCGGCCAGAAGCAGAGCAGGAACCTGTGCAGCACCCACAGTGAGTCGCCGCAAACGCAGAGCCTTGACCACGTCAATATACTGCTTCGGGTCGATGTCGGCGAACTGTACAAATTGTTTTAGGCTGCGGCCACCACCGTGGATCTCCACCTCGATAGCACTCACACACTGGAAGGCACTGGACCACAAGGGCTCTGTATCCGTGAAGTTGCAGACGCAGCGATCCTCGTCGTCCAGCTCGCAGGGCTCTGGTGTGGTCGCAGAGACGTGAAGCAGTGGCAGCAGCAGCAGCAGCAGGAAGGATGCACGAACCTGGGAAGAGAGTGGAGATCAGGGCGGCCCCAGCCCGTCCCTGGGATTCTTCGAGTAACCCCCATTCGGCCGCAAGACCGTATACTCACCATGATCGATAGGTCCTCGGAGCCTCTGCGTCCCGGCAGGGTCTGGGAAGGGCTTCGGCTTCTTTCCTATATAGTGGCACTCAACGGCGTCCAGGCTCCACACACACTTTGGCAGCCTCTGAGAGTTTATGCAACCCCGGGAATGTCACTCTGTTCCCTCCTCTGTGAACCCTGGTCACTCCCCACCTCTCTATTTATTACCCTTCTGGGAAATTTTGCAATGAAGGCTGTTGCTGCTAGGAGGGGTGTAACAGGAAGGATCCTGCCCAACTTCTAGTGTGCTTTGCCCTGGGCTGTATCTTGATGACTCAGTAGCCCCAGGCTTGTCTGGTGGGTATGGAGAAAGGAAGCTCCTCTATGCCTCCAGGACACTTGCCTCCCCTGCCTATATCCCAGAGACTCAACCTGGGTAGTTTCCTTGACTTTTCACTAGTTTTGGTGGTTACTGTTAACCTCCCATCATCCAATTCCTAGAGATGGCAAAGTTCATCTACTGACTCGAAGGGCTGGACTTAAGTTCAAGAGAAGGAAGTTCATCTGAAGAACAACTCCCTTTCCCTTTTTGAATTATTTATTTATTTATTTTTGCTGACTTGTTCTTTGTCCAACTTTGTTGAGTAAGAAAGTTATAGCTTTCCAGCCCTGGCCCCTGTCTGAGTAGTTCAGTTGGTTAGAGCACCCTCCCGAAAGGCCAAGGTTTGGGGGGATGGTCCTGGCACATACAAGAATCAACCAATGGTCTGGCTGGTGTGGCTCAGTGGTTGAGAATCAACCCATGCACCAAGTGGTCACTGGTTCGATTCCTGGTCAGGACACATGCCGAGGTTGTGGGCCCCATCCCCAGTGCCCCATCCCCAGTGTGGGGCATGCAGGAGGGGGCCAATTGATGTTCTCTGTCATCGATGTTTCTATCTCTCTCCCCATCTCCCTTCCTCTCTCTCTCAAATCAATAAAGGAAAAAGAAAAAAAAAAAGAATCAACCAATGAATGCATAAATAAGTGGAACAACAAATGATTGTTTCTCTCTTTCTCAAATCAATTTTTTTTTAATGGAAAGTAATAGCTTTCTTTTTAAAATATTTCTTCTTTATTGATTTTTTAGAGAGAGAGGAGGGGAGAGGGAGATAGAGATAGAAATATTGATGGGAGAAAACATCAATTGGCTGCCTCCTGCATGCCCCCCACTGAGGATTGGGCCCACAACCTGGGCATGTGCCTTGACTGGGAATTGCACTGGTGACCTTTTTGTGCATGGGTCGCCGCTCAACCGGTGAGCCACACCAGCTTTGCATAATAGCTTCTTAAGTAGAGGTATTTAACAGCCACTTGCTCTCTTATACTTTTCATTTCCCCATGCCGAAATTGAGAAACTAGATATTTATAACACAATCTTCCCACTTGCACCTAGTTCTCCTCTACCCTCTCCCAACACAATTCCTGTGTCCTGGGAAGGAAGGGCTGGACCTATATTGAGTGAGGATTAACTAGTAACTCACTTGTTTTGACAAGAAAAAAAACAAATGTCCCAGAGGGTGGGGTAGGGTTTATCCTTTACCAAGAGGAAAATTCTGAGATGTTCTAAATAAACAGTGGCCAGAGAGTGAGAGAAAGAGACAGGAATAGTTAACCAGTTAATAGCTGTGGACCAGCTAAAAAAAGACTGTTCACATTCCTGAATGTCTGTTGGAGCTTTGAATGAACCTCCAGGCATCTATCCAACCACTAGACCATTGCATCCTGCATACACGTGAACATTCAGGACTGTTGTCTGTAACTAAGCAAAAGTAGCAAATATTTTGCCCTGGCAGGATGGCTCGTTTGGAGCATTGTCCCATACACCAAAAGGTTATGGGTTTGATTCCCAGTCAGGGTCAGGGCACATGCTTTGGTTGTGTGTGGGTTCAATACCCATTTGAGGCATGTGCAGGAGGCAACCTGATCTATGTTTCTCTCACACGTCGATGTTTCTCCCCCACCCCCCACCACTGCCTTCCCCTCTCTCTAAAAATCAATAACAACATATACTCAGGTGAGGATTTTTTAAAAAGTAATAAATATTTCTTCTTTACAGACTGTGCACCTATCATAGAGCTATCTCCACTTTTTCTTACCTCCTTTTATCTATAACCAATGTAAATTCTTTTTTTTATATTTTTTCATTGATTTTTTAGAGAGAAAGGAAGGGAGAGAGAGATAGAAATATCGATGTGAGAGATACAATGATTGGCTGCCTCCTGCACATCCCCAACGGGGGGTTGAGCCTGCAACCCAGGCACATGTCCTGCTGGGGAATCGAACCTGGACCTCTCAGTCCATGGCACAGATGCTCAATCTACTGAGCCACACCAGCCTGGCTCTTTTGTTTCCTTCAATCCTCACCCAAGGAGGTGATTTTCCATTGATTTGCAAAGAGAGTGGAAGGGAGAGGGGAGAGGGGAGAGGGCGAGAGAGCACATGAGAAACCTTGATATGACAGAGACACATAGACTGTTGCCTCCCACATGTACCCCGACCAAAGCTCTAACCACTGAGCACAACACCAGCCAGGGCCCAATGTAAATTCTTTTATTTAAAAAAAAATTTTTTTCTTTATTGATTTTAGAGAGAGGGAGGAAGAGGAAGAGAGAGATAGAAACATCAATGAGAGAGAACATCGATTGGCCACCTCCTGCATGCCCCCCACTGGGGATCAGGCCCACAACCTGGGCATGTGCCCTGACTGGGAATCAAACTGGCAACCTCGTAGTGCATGGGTCGATGCTCAACCACTGAGCCACACCAGCCAGGCTGTAAATTCTTTTAAATAACTTAATCTTTATTCCCCAATACATAATGTATAAAAGAGCCTGTCAACTCCAGGATGGTGGACATGGTGCCTTCTCACTCAGTCATGCTGCTGGTGGTTTAGACTTCATGCCCCAGGACCTGGTCCTATTCTGACTAGCATATGGCTCAAAAAAAAAAACTTTTATTTTAAAAAAGTTTTCAGCCATGGAAGTTTTTTTGTTAAGATACTTTTACAATGGCCCTCACAGGTCTGTACCTCTGGATTTCTGAGGAAAGAGCTTATATGAAAAATGTTTCAATGCCTCTATTTTCCAGAAGTAGCTTCTCATCCATCCCCAGTCCAAACAAGGATGCCTCATTTCCCCCTGTGTGTCCTGTTGGAAATACCCTGATACCCTGAGCCATGCCCAAGGCCAGGCCAGGTTGTGGTAGGCAGTTAGACAGACATAAGCAGAGCAAGGATGATGGGCCAGTTACAGAAGGTCACCAGGTGGAAAGCCCCAGGTGCCTAGCAATGGACAATTGTAGGGCGGGACCTCATCCCCATGGTGACCTTTCCTCCCTTAACATATCGATGGCCATATGGTTTGGACCTCCTAACCTTCCCTCCCTAAATATAACATCTAGGCCTCAGTTGTATTTTTTAGCTCCAGGCCCAGAAAAGCAGCAAAAATAAATTACAAGCAACACCAAGGCTAACCTCAGGACCAGCTGCAGTGGATAATGATCCCCTGCCCTGCACTGACCAATCAATCAGTGGAGACCTAGACCCTGACAGGACACACCTGGAAAACTGCTGAATATTCTATTGAGATCTTCATCTGGGACTGCCCCTAAACTAGCCACCATTAAAACCCTTGGGACTGAGGACTCAGTGCGCTCTCCTTCCAGGGAGCACGCCTGCACCCTACTCTTCCCACTCCCCTCCCCTTCCCCCCCAGGCCCATCACCTTTACCTTCCTCGGTTCTAAGCTACAAGGACCCTTCTTTTACCTCTATAACCTGTTTCCTAAGCCCATTTCTTCTACAAATTACTTCTTCTACCTCTGATTTTCCACATGAATGTTCTCTTACAGTTTGAGTCTTGGCTCTAAATTCTTTCTTAGCTAGACTCAAGTACTGAGGTTGCTGAACCCAGGTCCAGTCTGACCCCACTTGTCTAACACCTGTTGCCATTCTGCTGCCCATAATGGTCACTGGGACATCTCTGAGGACCAAGATATTAATATAGCTCAGTGTTAAATACACTGACCCTGTAGTCAGACAGCCAGGCATGGAATACCAGATCTACCACTGAGGTTGTCAGACTTGGACAAGTTTCTGGGTCTCAGATTTCTGAGCTTCTGCTTTTATTTTTATTTATTTATTTATTTATTTATTTATTTATTTATTTATTTATTGTTAATGCTCACCTGAGGATATTTTTTCTGTTGATTTTTAGAGAGAATGGAAGGAGGTAGGGAGAGAGAGAGAGAGCGAAACATCAATGTGAGAAAGATATATCGATTGGTTTCCTCCCACATGCACCCCAACTGGGGCAGGGGATTGGACCTGCAACCCAGGTATGTGCCCTTGACTGGGAATTGAGCCCACAACCCTTCAGTGTGCGAGCTGACCTCTAACCACTTAGCAACACCAGCCAGGGCCTGAGCTTCAGCTTTTAAAATGGACATAATGATAGTACCTGTCTATGAATAATTCTTTGACACAGAGCCACATCTATTGACAGCAGCCCTGATATCTTCTTTGCCAGAGCCCCTGCATTCAGAAGACTCAGGCCACCAAAGTCTAGCTCTGCAGCAAATTCCATCACCCTAGTGGAGGCTCTCTGGATGACGGATCCAAGATAAGAGGGGCAATAAGTTTCTGCAAAGATTCCCCAACTCATACCTTAATTCAAGAATATCTATCATTTGTCTACCAAGTGTTAGGATTGGTGCAAAACTCTGAGATGCTGACATAACCATCACTTAGTCTCTCAAGTACTCCAGTAAATGAGATGAAAACAGATCCAGAACTATAGTCCATAGTGAAGAAGACCAAGGACTTGTGGTAGCTCTGGAGAAAGGAACAGCTAGCCCTTAGTAGCTGTTTCTTATGGGGTTAACAGTGTTGCCAGGCAGGTAAGGGTAAAAAGTCAGTTTGGGCAGCTGTAACTGTCTGAGCAGACACTCTGGGCAGAACATTGCTTTTTCCTGGGGCCTTATCATTCCTTCCCCACCAGGAGACATATGTGGATATAGAAGTCAACCTGTCCATGAGGAAAGGGACAAGACCCAGGGCTTATCCTCAGCCAGAGCATGGTACACAGTAGGTGCTCAATAAATGGCTGTCCAGGGGCTGGATGAATGCTGGGCCTGGAGAGAATGTGTAGTAGACAGGAAGATGGTCTACAGCTACTTAAATATGTAGATGTTTTGTGAATGAGATAGAAGACTTCATTGATGGACTTCAAGAGGTGGAATTAAATTCAAGGGAGGAAATTGGTTTGAAGAACAATACCCTTTCTTGGATTTTTTTCTTATTTGTGTATTTGCCTAAGTAATAGCTTTCTGAAAATTAGAGGCCTCCAATGAAAATTTTTCCGCCCAATGAAACTTCTTAAGTGGTACGTACTAGGACTCTATTCTCTTAGAGCTGTGAAGGGGGTTTGGAAGGAGACAACATCAATTACACTGCAACTTAATGACAGCTGAGAAAGGGTTGTGACGAAGTATATGGTGCTATACACTCTCATAACAGGAGCAACTAGTTTCAGTAGAACTGAGTAGGGGACATTAGAGTTGAGGATGGTGTTAATTAAGGGAAGGGTTCTGGTTGGGATGGGATTAGGGTGGGCAGCAAAGGACAGGGCTCTAGGCAGAGGAACAGCCTTTGCAAAAGCCTGGAGGAAGAAGAGAGCAGGGTTTGTTTAGTGAACAAAGAGAAGATCCAGGACAGATGAGTAAAGTGAGGTGCCCTTCCAGCGGGAGATATATGCAGGGATTAGACCATGTAGGGCTTAATTGGCCACAATTTAGATTTTGAGGGTAAGGAACACCTTTTTAAATTCACCAGTGTTTCCCCAGTACCTAGTAAATTAGTGGCGTTCAAAATTTGGTGAATTACTTTATTCTAAAAATAATACGACTCACTTTTATGCAGAACAGTGAAACAATAATATTTGTCTCATTTTCCTCACCCATAGAATGGGGATAATTGTTATTGTGAACATTCAATATGGCAACGCATGGCCCACTCATCAGTGGGAAGGGTGCTGGTTGGGGTGGGTGGTGTAGGGAGCGTGCAGATAACATTCCATCAATAATACGATGAGTTATTGGTGAAATGGTATCCCATATCTTCCTAGAGCTCGGGCTAGTTTTGAATGTTCCTAGGGTGTGTTAGGAGTGGGGAGGTTGTTTGTTGAGTGGAAGGTGACGCTATTGGCCTGGGGCGGCCGGGGTCGAGATTAAGTTATCTTCTTTCTTTCGTACAGTACTACCGTACTTTTCTTCCTAGAATTGGGAAGAAGAGAAACCAAAGCTGCGGTGCCTTCTCTTGGCTTTCTGTCCAGATCCCAGCCCTCTCCCCTCGCCCCGCCCCGCCCTCCCCTCGCCCCGCCCCGCCCCGCCCTCCCCTCGCCCCGCCCCGCCCTCCCCTCGCCCCGCCCCGCCCTCCCCTCGCCCCGCCCTCCCCTCCTTCGCTCCGCCTCCGCCCCTGGCCGCGGCCCCGCCCTCCGCCCCGCCTTCACTTCGCGCGGAGCCCCGCCTGCTTCACCGCCCCTTCCGCCTGGCACTGCGGCTGCGCGGTGCCTGCCATCTTCTGTAGCTTGGGACTGTTCCCAGCCGTCGGTTCAGTGCGAAGTCTCCAGCTCCACCATGTGGAACCGACGGCTTGGCCGTCTCAGGACGGTGGGATGCGGGGTGGAGGAACTACGGCGCCGCCGGCGGGAGCGGGAAGCAGGTTTGGGTGGGCGAGGGAACATGGGAGGATGGGGGTATGGCGGTGGGAGGCCTCTGTGTAGGAGATGGGGTTCGGGTCCTGGGTGCTCCTCTTTTGCCCCCAGCCGGCTTCTTTGTCCCCAGAACTGCGGAAGGCGCGCAGGGAGCAGCAGCTGGTCAGCAAGAGGCTGCTGAGAGACGACACCCCAGAGGAGGCTGAAGGGGGATGTGCGGCCTTGATCCTCGGGGAAGCCGAGGTGAGGGGCAGGGTGCGCGGTGCGGTCCGTGCTGGCTGGCGTCAAATTCCTTCCTCCAGTACTGGAGGACCGTCCCCAAACCTGAATGCGGTCCCTTCAAAATCTCCAGTGGGCCAGGCCAGAAACGGGTATCATCCTCCACCCCATCCCAACCTTTATCCCCACATCAATAGTTTAAGTCCTAGCCGTTTTTTACCACCTAAAGAACTCTGAAGTCTTGACGTGCCTCGCCATCGAAGCTCCCACCACCCTCCAATGGATACTTACAGGGGCCTCCTAATGGGTCATCTGCATCTGTACTTGCCACCTTCAAGTTCATTCTCCATACCTTTGTCAGATGCCTCTTTTAAAAATAGAGACCAGTGGTTTGGGGGGAATATATAGAGGCTAAATTCCTTCCTGTGACCTATAAAGTTCAGCCTGGTCTAACCTCTGCCTACCTCCAACCTTATCAGCTTACTAATCTCAGCCAGACTGTCCCCTTTTCAGTTCTTGGAGCAATATACCAGGCTCTTTCCTGTCTCAAGGCTTTTACCTGTGCTGCATCTCAAGTGGGTCCCTTTGGTATTTTGTCTTGCCAGCCTGTTTACAGAATATTAATCATCCTAATTTGTTTGCTTGTTTATTATCATTTCTCCAACTAGACTTCCTAGACCCTATTTTTTTCATTACTGAAAACTCAGATGCCTGTACAGTATTTGGCATATAGTAGATGCTCAGTATTTATTGAATAAGTGAATGAAAAAAATTGGTTTTAATTCATTTATTCATTCAGCAAGCACTGGGCATCACCTGTTTGTTATATATATAGTTTACAAAGGACTTACACCTGGGTTATACCATTTATACATTGTGTACTTTATGCCAGGTAACTGCTGGGTACTGAGGTACACAGGAGGAAAAGAGTCCCTTTCTTTGAAGTGTTCACAGCCCATGAAGGAGACAGATGTGCTACCACCTGTCATGAAGGAAACATGAAGCACAATAGAAACCCCTAAGTCTGCCACAGGAAGTCAGAAAGAGCTAACTTCCCAAAGGCAGTGACAGGAGCAGAAATCTGAAGGGAGTGGAGGAACTGGGGAGGGTATGCCAGACAGAAGAAATAGATTGTGCAAAATGTTGGCAGCATTAAAAAGTCATGTTATGCTAGGTATTGTTAGAGGACAGGCTGCATGGGGAGAATGACTAGAGGGGTAGATTATGCCAGGCTGAGAGGTTTAATTATTATCCTTGCAATAACCCTGTAAGATAGCAGGATAGATGTTATTCACTTTTATTTTTCAGGTGAGAAACTGATGTTTAGGTCTTTTGTAGACTATTGGTATTAAGCTGTTCTGATTTCCTCTTCTGTCCACTCTACTGCATGTTGGCACTTATTAGCCATATTAGTGTGAATGACAAGTTCTAGGGATGGTGCAGTATTGGAGGGCTCACAGGTGAAGTAGGCAGAGCAGGTTCAAGATTTGCTTTCTGGCAACTGTGTGTTGCCATCTCTCTCCCTGTCCTGGACTCCAGATCCAGCAGTTCCTGTGGTTAGCCCAGCGGGGGACAGGGGAAAAGGAGAGAGTGGGAGCTTTGGTCAGTCTTCGTCGAGGCTTGCAGCACCCAGAGACACAGCAGACCTTCATCAGGTCAGTGTGGTTGGTGTGACTGGGTGGCTAGGGTCTTGAGGGATGGATAGAAGTGTGGAGGGGAGGGGCCACAGGCTGAGCAGGGCTCTGGTACTCATTCATGTAGGCTGAAGGGCAGTATGCGGACCCTGGTCGGGCTCCTGACCAGCAACCAGGCTCTGCTGCAGCTTGAGGCGGCTCGGTGCCTTCATGAGCTCTCTCATTCTGAGCAGTCTGCAGTGGCTGAGGCCTGCCTGCCAGCCACTTCCTACCTTCTCACCTACCTCGCCGGTCACAGCTCAGACCTTATAGTAAGCCCTGTCACTTCCTACCTTGTTTTTGGCTTGAGTTTAGAAATTGTGCTTTTGGGTCCAGTTTGAGCTGGCAGGTAGGGAGAAGAAAACCTGTTTCCCCGGATGCCCACAGCCATACATACACCCATCATCTTCCACTCTCTTGTGCCCAGGGTCTCAAGGACAGGGCTGCTCTATCCTTCCCATGCCCACCCCCACCCCAGCCTGACATGGGCTAAACCCAGTGCTTTTGTTGTCCTGCTCTCAGGAGCTCTGTCTGTATACACTGGGTAACCTGATTGTGGAGAGTGAATCTGTGAGAAGGCAGCTCCTGCCACAGGGCATTGTTCCAGCCATGGCTTCCTGTATCCAGGTGAGTGTCCACCTTCTGTCTTCCCTGGGCAACCCTTCCCTCACTTCTTTCCACATGCCCCAGCTTGGTTAGGCAGTTCCAGCCTCTGCCCTACGCTAAAGGGGTTGAAAGTCTCAGGAAATCTTCAGGCCTACTTTCCAGATTCAGATCCCTACCCTGTCTACTTCTAGTCCCCCCATCTGACTGTGCTGGAAGCCCTTGGCTATGCCTTGTCCCAGCTCCTGCAGGCTAAGGAAGCTTCAAAGAAGATCATCCCGTAAGTAAAATTATGTCTCCAGATGTGCGGTCGGGTGACCCATTTGGCAGTGTAGCCTCTGGATACCTGATCAAGTCTGGTTCCAAAGCTGTTGCACATTTAACTCCACGTGTCTCGCTGGGAAGTGCTTTGGGTTTGGACACTTTACAGCCTGCTATTAGGGTTTGGGAAGAGCAACAGGCATCTTGCCTGCTGTGGTTCCTACTCACTCTGCTTCTGCCTGCAGTTCTGTCCTGAGCACCCCTCTTCCCCAGCACATGCTTCGACTGTTGCAACCTGGTCCAAAGCTGAACCCTGGGGTTGCTGTGGAGTTTGCCTGGTGCCTTCACTACATTATCTGCAGGTAACACAGACCAGTTGAGAAAGTGCCACAGACCTCCCCTGGGGTTCCCTTCATGACACTAAGGTTTTTGAACTTTGGTTTCTGGAATTGTTGTGAGTTTTCTTGCTTCCATGGTTTCTCTTCTTGGAACCCAGGGAACCCACAGACCTAGGCTGTTTGCAAGCTTAAAGGTGGAAGTGGCTGAGTACTAACTACTTGCTTCCTGTTGCCCAGCCAGGTCAACAATGCCCTGCTCATCACCCATGGGGCTGTGTCCACTCTGGGGCTGCTACTGTTGTACTTGGCTGGGGCTGTCCAGAGAGCTGAGGATACAGGACTGGAACTGGTAGGTGGACAGGTCAAGATCTGCATACCTTTCTTCCTACTTTGTTCCTCCTCTAGTATGCAGGTAGCCCCTTCCTCCTTACACTTGACCCCCAACTTGTCTTTGCAGCTGCTGTGCCCTGTGCTTCGGTGTCTAAGCAACTTGCTAACAGAGGCACCAGGAGGGCAAGTGATGCTCAGAGATGAGCGTGTCGTGGTATCCTTATTTATCATTCTGCAGTTCCTCCTCCAGAAACAGCCCAGCTTGCTTCCTGAGGGCCTCTGGCTACTTAACAACCTCACTGGTATGAGCCATAATCTGCCTAGGCGTGGACCTTTAGATACTGGGAAAACTTCCTTGTGGCTTGGACTGAGGTGGGTAGGATTGAGAGGGGGCGTTTTCAGGCCACAGTTAGAAAGGCTTACATTTTCCCTTCCAGCAAACAATCCTGGCTTCTGTACCTCCTTGCTCTCCCTGGATCTGATTGAGCCTCTCTTGCAGTTGTTGCCAGTATCTAATGTGGTGAGCGTACTGGTAGGTATTGGATTCATCTGAGTCCAAGGTCTAGTGGCTGAAGTGTAAACAGTGGGAGCTCATAAGTGCCCTTAGCAGAGAGCTGGCAAGTGGTGTGGTATGGATGGCCTCAGGGCTAGAGTCATCTAGGTGTGAGTCCCTAAATTGGTTTACTAGTTACTAACATTGTGCAAATGAACTAACCACCTAAGCTTCAGTTTCCTGATTTATAATTAGGAATAGTAATACTACCTCAAGGCAGTTGTGGAGATTACAGAACATGCTTTTATAATTGCTTGGCACAGTGCCTTGGGCATGTGGTCAGCACTCTATATTTTTTGCTGTCATTGGCTTTCATCCTTTGTGGGGACTGTGTATATACATATCTGTTTACAGGTGCTCACAGTTCTGTGCAACGTTGCAGAGAAGGGTCCTGCTTATTGCTGGCGTCTGTGGCCAGGGCCCCTACTCCCCTCTTTGCTGGACATGTTGGCCTTCTCTGACACTGAGGTAGTAGGCCAGAGTTTGGAGCTGCTGCAACTGCTGTTCCTCTATCGGCCAGAGGTTGGTTTCTGGTCCTGGTTCTCAATCCCCTTTGTTCTGAAGCCTCTAGTCTCACCCTTTCCTTCCAGTTCTAACTATAGCCACTTCTCTGGACCTGGCTAGCCTATGTGGGCTCCAGGTCAGAGCCTACATCCTCTTGTTGGGAATGTACCCTCTCCCAAGAAGAGGTGGGCTAATCCATAAGGCTCTGGGAATTGAGTGTTAGGGCACAGAAACCCAGGTTTTGAATCCTTTTCTTCCCTGCCTTCAGGCTGTCCAGGCCTTCCTGCAGCAATCAGGGCTGCAGGCCCTTAAAAGGCATGAGGAGGAAGCACAGCTCCAGGATCGAGTGCATGCTCTCCAGCAGACAGCTCTTCATGGGTGACCTGGCTTTTCAGTGTCACTTACCACCCCACCCCTCCCCCAGCTTCTGTGCCCATGGAGCCCCTTTTGGGTGTTTAGGACCATAATGAGGGCTCATGTTTTCTGATCCCACACCTAAAGCCTAAACCAAGACCTTTGGACTCCAGCTCACCCCCTTTCACTCAGCACTGTCCAGACAGGACCAGAGGGAGGTGGGTGTGGTCCACTTACTCTGGACCCTGGAATCTCCCTCCTTTTTTGTTGTTGTTGTTTTGCTTTAGCAGCTGGTGTCTTTTGATGGGACAGAATAAAGTTTTATTTTTATATCAAACTGCTTTGCCTCAGTGGTTGTACAATAAAGGGTAGAGGGACAAATCTGAGACAGCCCTGGCTGGCTTGGCTCAGCAGTTAAGAGTGTCAGCCTATGAACGGGGGTTGCGAACGGAGGGGTCGAGGGTTTAATCCCTGCCCAGGTTGGGGCCCTGTGGGAGGTAACCAATTGACGTGTCTCTCTCACATTGATGTTTGTTTCTTTCTTTCTCTCTCTCTCCCTCCGTCCCTTCCACTCCATCTAAAAATCAATGGAAAAATATTCTTGAGTGAGGATTAACCAAAAAAAAAAAAAAGAATATCCTGAGACAGTATCTTACAGCACAAGCTTTATAAAGAACAGAACACATTTTTCCACATTGTACTCAGACCAGCAGAGCCCAGGCTGTGGGGCTGTTGCTCTTAATCCTCAGTGAAGGCTTCAGGCTTTGCCACTTAGCACATTCTCTAGGGCTCTGGTTACCTGATCAGCACTGAAGTTGTTCAAAGAGACATTCTTCTCTTGGCCAAATGCTGGAGAGAAAGGGAGATGACTAAGTATCCACTCTGCACTGTAGGGGCTAGCAAAATATAACAACAGGTCTTTGTCATGAACTTACAGTGTTGTTATGATAGGAAGGGTAGTAGAGAGATGACCAAGGTGGATTTGGTATGCCTAGAATTTATCCAGTGGGTCTCAGAAACAACTAGGAAGGGGGATAGACTTCCGGTCAAGATGGTGGCATAGCTAAACATGGTACTCGCCTCCTCCCACAACCACATCAAAATTACAACTAAACTACAGAACAACGATCATTCAGAACTCCCTGAAACTGAACTGAATGGAAGTCCTACAACTATGGAATTGAAGAAGCCACATCGAGACTGGTAGGAGGGGTGGACGGCTGGTCCCACACCCACATGTGGCAGATAAAAATCAGGAGGATACCTCGGCTGTGAAGGTCCTTCCTAAGGAGTGAGGGGTCCCCGTCCCACACCAGGCTCCCAGGTCAGGGCTCCAGTGCCAGGAGGAGAAGTCCTCATATTCTGGCTGTAAAAACCAGTGGGAACTGAGGCTGAGAGAGGCTGAGCCTGCTGGAGCCCCAGGCAGTTCCTCTTAAAAGGCTCCAGCATGGGGCAGGCAGCTTGAAAGGCATCAGAGACATACAGTGAAGAACTGAGTTATTTGGCATCAAGGCAAGAACTGGAGGGGCAGCTTTCTCCCAGACACATGCTGGCAGAGGCTGTTGTTCCTTTGGTGAACAGATGACTGCCATATCTGGGACTCCAGCAACCTGGCTCACACTGTTTGCCCTGCCCTGGTGATTCCCAGAGGCCTTGCCCCATCCAACTTTCGGGCCCACCCAAGCTGTTTCCAATGGCTTCACCATAGAATTGGCCTGTCTTGGATCCTGCTTCAGAGTTTCCTAAAATCTCTCAAACAAGCAGCATCTGGTCTCAGTGAGCCCCATACCTCTCGTTAAGTGGCCTCAGGTCTGGCACTAGAAGCAGCCAGCCTTGGTTCACAACTTGGCTTTTCCTGGGCACCTCCAAGCCCAGCACAAGAAGCAGCCATCGGCAGATCACTTTGTAGCTTATGCTAAGTGGCTCCAAGTAGAACACAGGCAGTGGCTGACCTTGCCCCAGAGCCAGCACACCCAGTGGACAGCTTTAGACCACACTGAAGAACCACCACCCAACCACCTCCACAAGTGACACACTCAATGAGTGGACTCAGTGGGTACCAGAACCCTGCTGAAGTCTTGCTCTGTGTGGTGGGCCCTTACACAGCTGATCCTCCAAGGTAGTCAGAGGCCAGTGGTCAGTGGGCACAGCCAGTCCTTGCAGCTGATCAGCCTGAGTAAATCCCTCCCATTGATGTGCCAACAGCAATAAAGACTCAATTACACCAGAGGGGTGTACAGTCCACACTAGGGGTGCATCTCAAGGGCCCAGCTGGGGTGATCAAGGAGGCTGTGCCACTGGATCCTACAGGACACCTATAACAATAGGTCATCCTATGAAGCCTAGGAGACATAGCAACTCTACCTATACATAGAAACAAACACAGGGAAGCAGCCAAAATGAGACAAAGAAACATGTCTCAAATGAAAGAACAGAACAAAACTCCAGGAAAAGAACTAAACAAAATGGAGATAAGCAATCACTCAGATGCAGAGTTCAAAACACTGGTTATAAGGATGCTCAAGGAGCTCGGCTGCTGTGGCTTCGTGGTTGAGCGTCGACCCATGCACCAAGAGGTCGCCGGTTCAATTCCTGGTCAGGGTACATATTCAGGTTGTGGGCCAAATCCCCAGTGGGGGGCATGCAGGAGGCGGCCAATCATTTGTTTTCTCTCACTGATGTTTCTCTCTCTCCCTTCTTCTCTCTAAAAAATCAGTAAAGAAAAAAAAAAATTGCCCTGGCCAGTTTGGAGCAGCGGTTAGAGCGTCGGCTCGCAGACCAGAGAGTCCCGGGTTCGGTTCCCGCTAAGGGCACATAGCTCAGTTGCAGTTTGTCCCTGGCCCCGGTTGGGGTCGTGTGGGTGGCAACCATTCAATGTGTCTCTCTCACATTGATGTTTCTCTCTCTTTCTTACTTCCTCTCTCTCTCCCACTCTATCTGAAGATAAATGCAAAAATGTCCTCGGATGAGGATTAAAAAAAAAAAAGAAAAAAAAATTTTTAATTAAAAAAAAAAAAGATGCTCAAGGAACTTAGTGAGAACTTCAAGGAACTTAAGAGGAACTCCAAGGAACTTAGAACATCAACAAGATAAAAAAGGACCAGTCAGAAATGAAGGATGCACTAACAGAAATAAAAAATAATTTATAGAGAATCAATAATAGAGTAGGTAAAGCCAAGAGGCAAACCATCGATTTGGAATATAAGGAAGCAGAAAACACCTAACCAGAACAGCAAAAAGAAAAAAGAGTCCAAAAAAATGAGGATAGTTTAAGGAGCCTGTGGGACAACTTCAAGGGTACCAACATTTGCATCATGGGGGTGCCAGAAGGAGAAGAGAGAGAGCAAGAAATTGAAATCCTATTTCAAAAACTAATGACAGAAAACTTCCCTAACTTGGTGAAGGAAACAGACATACACGTCCAGGAAGAACAGAGTCCCAAACAAGATGATCCCAAGGAGGTCCACACCAAGACACTTCATCATCAAAATGCCAAAGGTTAAAGACAAAGAGAGAATCTTAAAAGCAGCAAGAGAAAAGCAGTTCGTTACCTACAAAGAGCTCCCATAAAGTGTCAGTTGATTTCTCAAAAGAAACTTTGTAGGCCAGAAAGGAGTGGCAAGAGATATTCAAGACAATGAGAAGCAAGGACCTACAACCAAGATTACTCTATCCTGCAAAGCTATCATTTACAGTAGATGAACATATGAAGTATTTCCCAGACAAGAAAAAGCTAAAGGAGTTCATCACCACCAAATCAGTATTATATGAAATGTTGAAGGGTCTTCTTAAAGGCGAAGAACAAAAATATAAACAATAAAATGGCAATAAATACTTATCTATCAACAACTGAATCTACAAACAAAATGAGCAAGCAGAACAGAAACAGACTCATAGATAGAGAGAACTTTTTGTTGGTTACCAGATGGGAGGGGCGTTGGAATGGGTGAAAAAGATGAAGGGATTAAGAAGTACAAATTGGTTGTAGACTGAGGAACCTCAAAGGGAAGGGAGGAGGTGGGGGGGGGAACCAAAGAACTTATATGCATAACCAATAGACACAGACAATAGTGTGGGGAAGGCAGGAGGAGGGCAGGAGTGGGCAGGAGGGGTCACGGGGGGAAAAAGGAGAAACATCTGTAACAAAAATAAACATTAACAAAAAACAGTAAAATGGCAATTAATACATATCTATCAACAATTGAATCTACAAACAAGATGAGCAAGCAGAACAGAAACAGACTCATAGATAGAGAGAACTTTTTGTTGCTTGCCAGATGGGAGGGGGCTGGGGGGATAGGTGAAAAAGATGAAGGAATTAAGAAGTACAAATTGGTTGTTAGAATGATGAACCTCAAAGGGAAGGCGGGAGGAAGGGCGGGATGAGATAAACCAAAGAACTTCTATGCATATATGCATAATCAATGGGCACAGACAATGGTGTAGGGAAGGATGGAAGGGGGCAGGACTGGGGAGGAGGGGAGTCAATGTGTGGGGGGGAATGAGAGACATCTGTAATACATTCAACAATAAAGATAAGTTTTTTTTTTGTTTGTTTGTTTTTATCCTCACCTGAGGACATTTTTTCATTTTCTGTTCAGATAGAGTGGGAGGGAGAGAGAGAGAGAGAAACATCGACGTGAAAGGGACACATCGAGTGGCTGCCACCCGTACGACCAACCAGGGCCGGGGACAAACTGAAACCGAGGTACATGCCCTTAGCGGGAACCGAACCCGGGTCTCTCTGGACTGCAGGCCGACGCTCTAACTGCTGAGCCAAACCGGCCAGGGCAATAAAGATAAGTTTTAAAAAAAGAAAATAAGGGGGTTGGCAGAGGCAGAGGCAGGGATGCATGGGACAGACAACAGCTGTCAGGGGGAGGGGGTCAGGAGACTGAGTGAAGGAAGGTAAAAGGATTTGCTCAAGAACATATATGCATAGCTCATGGACACACAACAGTGTGGGGAGGGTGGGTGCTGGGTGGAGGTGGGCAAAGGGGAGGGGGGAATGGGGGACATCTGCAATAGTGGTGACAATAAAAAATTTAAATAAAAATAATAAGGGAGGAAAAAACATCTAGGAAGCTCAGGTCCAGCTAGAAGTTTGGCTGATTGTGGGTGGCCACAATGGTAAGGAAAGTGTTTCAGGGAAGTGTTAAAGGGCACAGTAGGCATTTATTAACCAAGTGAGAAATGCATTGGATGGACCTAGCCCTGGCTGGGTACCCATTCTATGGTTCCCATAGTCCATTAGTATAATACACTCTAGCTATTTGAATCCCTCTCCTCTAGTCTACTGGTTTTTGGAAGGAGAACCTCTTTCTTCCTTCAGTTTTTAGTGCATGGCATTATTACAGATGTCCACTGTTAGAACCAATCTGCCTTAGGTGTGACTCTTCCCTTTCTCCAGACATTCCTAGGGCAAGGTGTTAAAAACCATGACTAAAATACCACTATTCAGTACGCAGAAACATTTATTGCATGCTTATTATGTGCTAGGCAACATGAAAGTAATTTTCAGCCCTGGCTGGTTTGGCTGAGTGGTAGAGCGTTGGCCGTGGACCAATGAGTATCGGGTTCGATTCCGGTCAATGGCATGTACCTCAGTTGCAGTTAGTCCCCGGCCCTGGTCCGGGTCCTTCGAGAGGCAACCAGTCGATGTGTCTCTCTCACATAGGTGTTTCGCTCTCTCTCCCTCCCACTCTATCTGAAGATCAATCGAAAAATAACCTTAGGTGAGGATTAAAAAAAAGTAATTTTCAGATTGTGGCAAATTGAAATAGGTAATATGATAAAAAGGAGCTGGAGCTATGTTACATAACTGGTCAGACAATGCCTCTTTGAGGAGGTGATATATAAACTCAGAGCTAAAAATAACAACTTGAATAATAAGAAGCCAGCCACTGATGTCTGGCAGAAATGCATTCTAGGAAGGGAAAAGATCCAGCTACATAATCCCTTTATAATGAAGATTAAATGAGATTTAGGTAGGAAAACACCCAGCAGAGAGCCTAGCATTATGTGTTCAACACAGAATCCTTATGTTAGGTTTTTTTTGTGTGTGTGTGTGTGTGTGTTTTTTTTATAAAGCTCAAAGAGTGTTAGCTATTATGTCTCCTTGGCTTTTTTTTTTATCCTCACCCGAGGACATTTTTCCATTTTTTGTTCAGACAGAGTGGGAGGGAGAGAGAGGGAGAGAGAGAGAGAGAGAGAGAGAGAGAGAGAAACATCAATGTGAGAGAGACACAATGACTGGTTGCCACACGCACGACCCAACCAGGGCCGGCGACAAACTGCAACCGAGGTACGTGCCTTTAGCGGGAACCGAACCCGTCCGTGTCTCTCTGGACCGCAGGCCGACACTCTAACCGATGAGCCAAACCGGCCAGGGCATGGACTGGCACTGCTCACACGTAATTTGGAAGGGCCTACATTGACCAGAACTGACCAACACCTCTTCTCCTCTGTCTGAAACCTGTTCTGAACTACAAAAATGACAGCTCCTGGTCCCTATGCAGGACTGGGTCTGCCTCCACACGGCTGTTATCCAGGACACAAAGCATCCTATAACCCTAGGAACGTAAATTTCCTTATTGGCAACAAGGTCAAAAGCAAGGCCAAAATCTGAGTTCCAGTCTCTAGTCTACAGGTTTTTGCTTGACCTTGGGAGGCGGTTTCTCTTCTCGACCCTTGTTTCCCCATCGGAGTCTCAGACCCCTAGCATCCCCCACTCACCGTAGCGGGCCCAAAGCTTGGGGTGCACATCGGAGCACTCGCGGATTAGGATGGGCAAGTCCGGGTTCGCCTTCTTTAGCTCCACATAGCGTTTCTCTATGAAGTCCCTGCGGGGCCGGAGAAAACACCGCGCGTACTGTGTGGGCGCTGGCCTTCCCAAACACCCGGGAGGTCGAGATCGTAACCCCGGCGCCCCAAGCCCGCCCGCCTCACCACGGGGCGCCTCACCTGACGCCCTGGCTGCCAGGCGAGCGCTGGCATAAATGTATGCGTATCTCTCGTAGACCCATCTGGGCTCGGATCCCGCGAGTGGCTGCGGCCGCCGCCATTTCTGCTAGTACCCAACCCCCGCCCAGGCCTTCGGCCAAGTTCTCCAGACGGACCAATCGCGGACCGCTCTCCAGTGCCCGTAATAAATTGGCTGACGTAAGGGGGCGGGCTCAAGTTTAGCCAATGCTATAAAAGTATTGTAGGCCACCAGTTGGGTCTCCAGTTTCCCGGTGGAGGAACGCAAGGCGTTGTGGGCTATTTCCGGAGGTGCATTGTGGGGAGAAGGCTGTTGCTGCTTTGTTGTCGTTGGAGACTCCGTCCTTGCTGGCGTTGAGACACCGCGGACGAAATGCCTGAACGGGATAGTAAGTCTTTGGTCGTCTGCCCTTTCTTCTCTGCGGGACTCAGGACTCTTGGCGCATTATTTTGGCCTTAAACCGGGTGTGTGTGTGTGAAGGTGGAGAAGGGTCAGAGTGACGCTTGGAGCTGGCGAAGCCGTTAGGCCCCAAGTGAGGCCGGGCTGTCCCAGACTCTGTCTCTAAGCCTCGTCTTTGCCCCAAGTGATTACAGATGGGGATGATCTGAACTTTACTCCCCTCCCCCCACCTTTCTATCACTTAATCCTGGGTTGCGCCAATTATCTCTGACGTGGTATCTTAGATGTCATCTTGAGGAAGTCTGCTGATCCTCCAGCGCTGGTTTAGGGACACCTTATTCTGGGCTCCCACAGCTCTTTGTATTTTTCCACTTGAATACTTACTACATTGTACTGTCACAGTGACAGTTCTTGCCTTTCTTCCTCACTAGATTGTGAGTAATTTAACATGAAAGAAAGCACATCTGTACTGTTCATTATTAAATCCCCAACTTTTGCACAGGACCTGACACAAAAGAGATTGATTAAATTAATGCTGGTTCTTTTTATTAGGTGAGCCGTTCTCCAACCCTCTGGCTCCAGATGGCCACGATGTGGATGATCCTCACTCCTTCCACCAGTGAGCATTTTGATTTAGGACCATGGGAATAAGCTGGGCAATGAGTAGTGTGGTGATGGTAAAAGAATTCTGAATGTCTTGTCAGCAAGGATGCTAAAAAAATTGTACCATTTTCCCCTTTAGGTGGATCAGGTCAACTACATCAGCGTATTAGAAGGGAGGGTGCTAGTTTTTAAAGCTGATGTTTAATTTCACATTACATAGGAATTCTTCTTATAGAAAATTAAAACATCGGAAATAAGGGTAAAATTCTCTTTGATAAAATCTCCAATTCCAATCGCTTTCTTAGAGGTAACCACCATTACCTTTTTAAAAATGTGTATCTTTTTTGCCCTGGCCAGTTTGGCTCAAAGGTTAGAGTGTCGGCCCTTGGACCAAGGGGGTCTCAGGTTCGATTCCTAGTCAAGGGCACTGCCTGGGTTGCAGGTTTGATCCTCAGCCCTGGTGGGGGTTGTGCAGGAGGAAACAAATCGATATGTCTCATATCAATGTTTCTCCCTCTCTCCCTTCTACTCTATCTAGAAAGCAATGGAAAAAATCCTTGAGTGAGGATTTTTTTAAAAATGTGTATCTTGTCTTCCTACCCTTTTAAAAAAACACATTGATATACATATATGTATGATGTATGTCTGAGGAAAATATATCATTGCTTTGTGAGATAAATTATGTAAATTAAATGATGTTATATAGTATGTATATATTGTTTCTACTTGTTTTTTTCCATTGCTAAAAATGGGCTCAGCAGGCCAAGAAGAGGCCTAGTTAGAAGAGGGCTTAAAGGTGCCTGACTAAAATTTGGGCAAGGAATGAGTCCTTGTCACTGTACCAATTAAAATCATCTCATGTACCATCAGTGGTATCTTCCCCACATTTGGGAAACACTGTCACAGTTTATTTAGTTCTTTTCCAGTTAATGGACATTTAGGTTGTTTTAAAGTTTTTATTTTCTTATTTATTTATTTATTTATTTATTTATTTATTTATTTATTTTTGTTACAGATGTTTCTCCTTTTCCCCCCCATTGACTCCCTCCTCCCTATCCCCTCCCACCCTGTCCCCAGCTTTGTTGTCTATGTCCATTGAAAAGTTTTTATTTTCAAAGATGTAACTGAACCTTCTTTTTTTTTAAATCCTCACCTGAGGATATTTTTCCATTGATTTTTAGATAGAGTGGAGGGGAGGAGGGAGGGAGAAAGAAAGGGGGGGAGGAACATCGATATGAAAGAGACATGTCGATTGGTTGCTTCCTGTACATGCTCTGACCCAGCCGGAGATTGAACGTGCAACCCAGGTACATGCCCTTCACTGGGAATCAAATCCGCGACCCTTCAGTGTGTAGGCCGATGCTCTAACCACTGAACTATACTGGCCTGGGCTCTTTTCCAATTCTTATTTGGTACTAATTTTTAAAATCTTTGCCTTCTAGATCAAAACTCACCAATGAAGACTTCAGGAAACTTCTCATGACCCCAAGGGCTGCACCTACCTCTGCACCACCCTCCAAGTCTCGTCACCATGAGTAAGTTCTGGATGATCCAACCTGTTTCCCATCTCCTTCCTACTGAAAATCTACTGATCTAGATGTCTTGTGTTCAAACTGGAAGGCTAGTTCTTTTTGAAGCCTGTGGTTCTGATTCTTTCTTTCTGGAGACTGAAGCTCCAGTGGAGACTGGGATGCTCTGAGATCTTTTTCAGAGTATGTTTCATGAACCACTTGTACTAGAATTGCTGCTGGTGTTTAAATGGGTAGATTTCTGGGCCCATTGTAGCCCCATGGACTCAGATTTTGCGGCAGATATTTGGGGATATGTAATTTTAATAGTCTTTCCAGTGGTGTGATCCTCTCTAAAGTGAGAACCACTCATCTACAAATATTAACATGGATCTCTGCCTGATTGAGACTGTTGCTTTGGTCAGTGTTCTAGACCTTTCTTCAGCCTTCAAGGCCACTTCTTGGGGTTTCTGAGGCTGTGGCAATATTTGTTTTTAATTTTTTTTTCTTTACTGATTTTAGAGAGAGAGGAAGGGAGAGGGAGAGAGATAGAAACATCAATGAGAAAACATTGATTGGCCGCTTCCTGCATACCCCCCACTGGGGATCAGGCCCACAACCTGGGCATGTGTCCTGACTGGGAATCAAACTGGCAACCTCTTGGTGCATGGGTCGACTCTCAACCACTGAGCCACACCGGCCAGGCGGCTGTGGCAGTAGTTTGCTATCAGTGAATTTCTTTCTTTTCTAGGATGCCAAGGGAGTACAATGAGGATGAAGACCCAGCTGCACGAAGGAGAAAAAAGAAAAGGTGAAGGAAGGATGGAGCAGTGTTGGGTTTTAAGTTGGATAGTGTTTGGGGTAGAGGAGTAGGGGTTAGTTAAAAGACTAGAGACTGAGGATTTCCTTTATTGTTGTAAGGCCCTCTGCTTTCATAATAGAGAGGAGTGATGTGTGGAGTAGCAGTTTAGGGGTTTGTAGTCAGTCTGTGTTGTTTTAATCTCCTCTTTACCAGTTTCTAGCAGAATAACCTTAGCATTTTTTAAACCTTTCTAATCCTCAATACTATCATGGGTAGAATAAAAAGAGTGATAAAAACTTATCAGGTTGGCATGAGGATCGACTGTGATAGTGCATGTTAATACTTCGTACCAGTGCCTGGCATATAGCAATCACCGAGTAAGTCTTGGCTGCCATCATCATTATTATCATCATCATTATTTATATGGTACTAAACTTTCTGGACCTGTACTTTGCTTTCCTCTTTTCTGGGGGAGGACCAACAAGGAATGATTTATTTTCTGTTGAAATTTGGATGACTTCATGTTTGCTGTATAGAAAAGTCTCATACCTATAGAGACTTAGTGATGTAGAGTTGGGTGGCAATAAAGAATTCTGAAGTGACAGGTGAAGTGTCCTGAGGTGGCAGATGGAACAATGTATCTGTGAGCTGAAAGATGGATGCTGTAGTTGTGATTTTGAGACCTGTCAAGAGGTGACCAGCAGTTTTATTAGGACATATATGAGCTTTCACCATAGAGAGTTGGATGAAGGTATAGGGAAACAGGCAGGAATAGTTCTGTTGATGTTGGGATAGCAGCTGATGAGCCTTACACGTTTGCCTTTCTCTGGTCATAGTTATTATGCCAAGCTTCGCCAACAAGAAATTGAGAGAGAGAGAGAACTAGCAGAGAAGTACCGGGACCGAGCCAAGGAACGGCGAGATGGCGTGAATAAAGACTATGAGGAAACTGAGCTGATCAGCACCACAGCTAACTACAGGGCTGTGGGCCCCACTGCTGAGGCGTGAGTACAAGGGGGCATGGCATGGTTTCCTCAGCATCCCAGAGTCATACAATCACAATATGAATTCTTCCTCACACTTTCCCTGTTCTTGAGCCCACATCAAGCCATTTCAAGAGTCATTTGCCACACACAAAGGACTGTTCTAATGTGGCCTCTTTCATTATACAGGGACAAATCAGCTGCAGAGAAGAGAAGACAGTTGATCCAAGAGTCCAAATTCTTGGGTGGTGACATGGAACACACCCATTTGGTGAAAGGCTTGGATTTTGCTCTTCTCCAAAAGGTGAGTCTTGGTGTGAGAGAGTGAAGAGTGATACTAAAATGGTGAATGCTCTTGTATGGGCCTTCCAAGGTGAGAAGGGAGACTACTGTTGGTTTAGACTATTGAAAAGGGCTAACAGTGACCCCTCTGTAGAACTAATTGCTACTTATTCTTCAAGTCTCAGCTACAATTTTATTTTCTTGGGAAAACCTTCCTTGATCACCCAGGTATGGTTAAGTCCCTTCACTCCTCACCTCCCACTTCCTGCACCCTTGCATACATCTTCTGTTTCACTCATCATAGCAGTTATCACACTTTGTTGTTTAATAGTTTGTCTGGCTCACCGTGGCCGGTTTGGCTGAGTGGTTAGAGCGTCGGCCCACGGACCAGAGAGTCCCGGGTTCGGTTCCTGCTAAGGACATGTACCTCGGTTGCAGTTTGTCCCTGGCCCTGGTTGGGGTCGTATGGGTGGCAACCACTCGATGTGTCTCTGTCACATCGATGTTTCTCTCTCTCTCTCTTCCTCTCTCTCCCCCTCCTGCTCTATCTGAAGATAAATGCAAAAATGTCCTCGGGTAAGGATAAAAAAAATAGTTTGCCTGGCTCTTCTGCTATAAGCTCCATTAGTGCAAGGATTATATTGTCTTGTTTAGTATTAAGTTCTTAGTTCCTGGCACAGTGTGGTATAGTGGTATTCAGTAAATATGTGTAAAATGATTACATTTCTAAATGCTACTTGCTTTCTTGTTAGGTACGAGCTGAGATTGCCAGCAAAGAGAAAGAGGAGGAAGAACTAATGGAAAAGCCTCAGAAGGAAACCAAGTATGTAAATATCAGGGAGAACTTGAGAGTTTAGATAAGTGGGACCTAAAGTAGGAACATATTTAGCAAAAATATTTTTGTGTGTGTGTTTTCAGGAAAGATGAGGATCCTGAAAATAAAATTGAATTTAAAACACGTTTAGGTGAGTACAGAGTTTCTACACTTGTGGCTCTGCATTCTTGGTGAATCATGTGGAATTTAATGCTCTGGGCAGGATATTCTTCTGTTTTCCCTCAGCCTATTTTCCTTTCCTTTTTTGCCCCTAAACCAGCTAGTTCCAATAAAATACTCTAATAGCATTCAGATGTGGACTTATTTTGTATGTTATTAATTAGGTTGAAAGCTTTTAGATTAGGGCTTATATTTTAAGGGAGGTAGCATTGATTTTAAGGGAGGTAGAATTTGCCCTGGCCGGTGTGGCTCAGTGGGTTGGGTGTCACCAAAAGGTTGCAGCAGGTTCAATTCTAGGTCAGGGCACATTCCCAGGTTGCAGGCTTGATCCCCAGTAGGAGGCTTACAGGAGGCAGCTTATCGATGTTTCACTCTCACATCGATGTTTTTCTCTCTCTTTCCCTTCCTCTCTCTGTAAAAAATAAATAAAAAATTCAGAATTTGCAGTCTGAGAGAACTGGGTTTGAATCTTGATGATGAAACCACACTAGGCATGTGATTTTAGGCATCTGACTTCATTTCTCAGTGCCTGTTTGTCCAGCAAAACTGCAGTAAATGTTCACCTCATGGGATTTTTGGGATGAAGAGAAGTGTAATAATATAGACAATGTGACTACTAAAAGTTAGTTTTTCATTCATCATCACTATTACCTTAAACCTCATCCTTATTTCTTACAGGGCCTAATACAGTGGTAGGCACATTGTGCCCCTGAGAAGGCAATGGAGAAGAGTGGATAGGAACTCAGGCTTTGGAGTTAGACTGTCTGGGTCTCATTCTTTGTTTTGTCACTTGGTAGCAATATGACTTTAGGTAAATCACTAAACTCTCAGCCTTAGTATTCTTTTTGTGTGTGTGTGTGTGTTAAATTGATAACATTTTATTTTAGTTTAGTTTTTGGAGAAAACGATTCAAAATACTTATTTATTTATTTTAAATTTTAAATTTTTTTTGTTAGAGATATTTCTCCTTTTTCCTCCATTGACACCCTCCTCCCCATCCCCAGCCTTAGTATTCTTATCAGTTAAAAGGAGATAATAATGCCCATCTCAGGGGGCTTTGTGAAGTCTGAATAAAGCAAAGCAAAGCTTGCATAGCACTTGGCTGGTGACTGGCACAGAGTAAGCACTCAATAAATGGCAGCTGTTATTGTAGAAGGTTCTCTTTGGCTATTTGCTGCTCTTCCTTTTTTCATAGGCCGCAATGTTTACCGCATGCTCTTCAAAAGCAAGGCATATGAGCGGAATGAACTATTCCTTCCAGGCCGCATGGCCTATGTGGTAGACCTGGATGATGAGTATGCTGACACAGACATCCCTACCACTCTTATCCGCAGCAAAGCTGATTGCCCCACCATGGAGGTGAGTACCTGAATCCTGAAAGCCTTTCACATGAGTCTCAAATGTGGAAATCAGCCTCAATTCTGCCCTGGCCTCATTGACCACATTAACCCATCACCAAGTCCTGTCCACTTTTCATCTCCTAAATCTCAGTTGAATCCATTAACTTTTCTCCATCTCCACCAATAACATTATACTCTAAACCATCATCTCTTGCTGAAACTATTAAAAGAGGCTTCTGCCCTGGCCAAGTGTTCAGTTGGTTGGAGCCATTGTCCCAAACACCAAAAGGTTGTGGGTTTGATTCCTGATTCAGGGCACATACTAGGTTGCGGGTTTGATCCCCAGTTGGGGCGTGTATGGGAGGCAACCGATCAGTGTTTCTCTCTTACATCAGTGTCTCTCTCTCTCTCCCCCTTCCTGTCTCTCTCAAATCAATTTAAAAAAAAACATATCCTCAGGTCAGAATTTAAAAAAAAAAGAGGCTCCTAATTGATTTTCCCACTTCCACTCTGGTTCCTTTCTCATACTTTACTTATTTTTAATTATTTTTGAGATGTAATTCACATGCTATACAATTTTCCTTGTTAAAGTATATAATTCAATGGCATTTAATATATTCATACTATTGTACAACCATCATCAAAATCAATTTTGTTTTTTAATATGTTTTTATTGATTTTTTTAGAAAGGAAGGGAGAGAGAGAAATATCAACGTGAGAGAGATACATCTATTGGCTGCCTCCTGCACGCCCTCTGCTGGGGATCGAGCCCATAACCTGGGTATGTACCCTGACCAGGAATCAAACTGAGACCTTTTAGTCCATGGGATGACGCTCAATCCACTGAGCCACACCAGCTGGGCTGTAACAATCAATTTTAAAACATTTTTATCACCTCCAAAAGAAACCTTGTACTTTTTTTTTTTTTTTTGTTAATCCTCACCCGAGGATATTTTTCCACTGGATTTTAGAGAGAGTGGAAGAGAGGGAGAGAGAGAGAGAAAAAAACATCTATGTGATAGAGACACATAGATTGGTTGCCTCCTGCACGACCCCAACCGGGGCCGGGGCTCAAACCTGCAACCTAGGTGTGTGCCCTTGACCGGGAATCGAACCTGAGACCCTTCAGCCTGCAGGCTGACGCTCCCACCACTGAGCCAAACCGGCCAGGGCGAAACCTTGTACTTTTTAGCCATCACACACCACCACCCCAATCTCCCCATTCCCTTTTTACACGTGACCAGAATGATCATTTCAAAACAGGAATTTTTGTCTCACCGTAGTTTAGCTTTCATTGGTTTCTCACTATTAGAATAAAGAGCAAAATGTTTATTGTGGCCTATGAGCCTCTGCATTTTCTGGCCTTTCCAGCTGTTTTTCACTGTGCTTCCTTGTTTGTCCTCCAGTCATCCTGACTTTCTTGAATGTGCTGTAATCACTTTTGACCCAGGCCTTTGTGTATGTTTCATCTCTTTGGAATGTCCTTCTACAACACCTCCTTTCCTAGTCTTTACCTAGCTAATTCTAACTCATCCTTCAGTTTGTTAAGTGAGTAAATAAATAAGTGAAATTTCTGCTTAGTGGATAACATTCTTGCTTCTTGGAGTTTTCAGGCCCAGACTACACTGACTACAAATGACATTGTCATCAGCAAGCTCACCCAGATCCTTTCCTACCTGAGGCAGGGTACCCGAAATAAGAAGCTCAAGAAGAAGGATAAAGGTAACCTGGAGGATTAGGGACAGAAACCTTACCCCTGGAGGGACATTTGAGGATGGAACCAAGGTCTCCTGGAGCCTTCTGCCTCCAGAACATTGGGAGGCTCCTGGGGAACAGAGAAAAATGAGAGCAATGGAGCATTGGCAAAGAGATGGTTACATCCAGTTTCTGTCTGTTTGACCTATCCAGGAGGCAGTGGTTAACTTTGAGGCATGAGAAGAGAGAGTATGGGTAGCTTTTGTTGTACCACCTTCTAAACAGATATTTAAAGGGTATTGAGCCCTGGCCGGTTTGGCTCAGCGGTTAGAGCGTCGGCCTGCGGTCCGGAGAGACCTGGGTTCGGTTCCCGCTAAGGGCATGTACCTCGGTTGCAGTTTGTCCCTGGCCCTGGTTGGTTGTGCGGGTGGCAGCCACTCGATGTGGCCCTTTCACGTCGATGTTTCTCTCTCTCTCTCTTCCTCTCTCTCCCTCCTACTCTAAATAAATAAATAAATAAATAAATAAATAAATAAATAAAGGGTATTGAGAATTAGAGAGCATGGTGAGGCTGACTGGGAATTAATGAGTTTTCCTCATTCCTCTCTTCACATTTTAGGGAAGCTAGAAGAGAAGAAACCCCCAGAGGCTGACATGAAGTATGTATTTTAGCCCATCACCTGATGTGAGGGAGGAAGGGGGGCTCTGTGTTTCTTGTCTTCAGCATTTTGGGGAGGCCTTGTCAGAATCTATAGAAATCTATAGATATGGTCAGGGAAGCGTGTGTTACTTTGACAGCTAGTGATCTCTGTTTTCCTAGTATATTTGAAGACATTGGGGATTATGTGCCCTCCACAACCAAGACACCTCGGGACAAGGAGCGGGAAAGATATCGGGAACGGGAACGTGATCGAGATAGAGACAGAGACCGTGACAGAGAGCGGGAGCGGGAACGAGATCGGGAGCGGGAACGGGACCGAGAGAGAGAGGAAGAGAAGAAGAGGCACAGCTACTTTGAGAAGCCAAAAGTGGATGATGAGGTGAGATGTGGCCCTTGGTATCAGGTGGTGGAGCTGCTTATCTCTCTACCTGCCCAGCCAGGTACAGGACCCCTCTGTTATATAGACTCCTCATAGCTCCATAGAAGCAGTTGGGTCAACTAATTCAGGGTAGGAACCATCCTGGAAATGGGGACAACTTTGGGTAGGGAATTGATCCAGACTTGGGGGATGGAGGATGAGTGGGAATCCCTCATGGTGATAACTGACTTGTTTCTGTTTTCTTTCTAGCCCATGGATGTTGACAAAGGTGAGTTGTATCCAAGGCCTCTTATGTTAGCTCCAGCAGTCCAGTTTTCTCCTGGGCTAAGAGTCTGACCTAGAGCTCATAGCTGGCAAGGGTGGGACTGGGAGACTTGCTGGTTCTGGGTTCTCATAATATCTATGTCTTGCTATGTGGAGTAGACAGAAGATAAGTATGACATTTCCTCCATCTTCCTGGGCAAGGACAGGGCATATTTGCTGTGTTAGGTACAGTTTCTTCAGATGTGGAGTCTTGATGATGTGACGCAGGTTGAGTGGACAATATTCTGATCATACTATTCCATCTCAACCAGAGTAGCTCATTATTAGTTGGGATTTGATTAAAATTTTGTTAGCGAAAAGGATTCTGTTGCTTAAGAAACATTTTTATGAAAGCTACAGGTCGGAAGTGTGTTGTAGGGTAGAGGTTGTAAATTCCTCATTTCAGTGTCTTAATAGAGTTCTCTTTCCCCCAGGACCTGGATCTGCCAAGGAGTTGATCAAATCGATCAATGAAAAGTTTGCTGGTTCTGCTGGTTGGGAAGGCACTGAATCATATCCTTTATTTCTTTTTGTTTTTTTCTTTTTTTCTTTTTTCTTTTCAACTTATATTTATTGTTGAATGTATTACAGATGTTCCTCATTTTTCCCCCATTGCCCCCCTCCTCCCCATTCCCGCCCCCCTCTTGCTCTTCCCAACACTGTTGTCTTTGTCCATTGGTTATGCATATATATATAAGTTCCTTGGTTTATTTCTTCCCACTCCCCAACCCCCCTTCCCTTTGAGGTTTGTCAGTCTAACAACCAATTTGTACTTCTTAATCCCTTCACTTTTTTCACCTATTCCCCCAAGCCCCCTCCCATCTGGCAACCAACAAAATGTTCTCTGTATCTATGAGAATGTTTCTGTTCTGCTTGTTCATTTTGTTTGTAGATTCAATTGTTGATCGATATGTATTCGTTGCCATTTTGTTTGTTCATATTTTTTATCTTTTTCTTCAAGAAGACCCTTCAACATTTCATATAATAATGGTTTGGTGGTGATGAACTCCTTTAGCTTTTCCTTGTCTGGGAAACTCTTTATATGGCCATCGATTCTAAATGACAGCTTTGCAGGATAGAGTAATCTTGGTTGTAGGTTCTTGCTTTTCATCACTCTGAATATTTCTTGCCACTCCCTTCTGGCCTGCAAAGTTTCTTTTGAGAAATCAGCTGACAGTCTGATGGGAACTCCCTTGTAGGTAACTAGCTGCTTTTCTCTTGCTGCTTTTAAGATTCTCTCTCTGTCTTGAACCTTTTGCATTTTGATGATGATGTGTCTTGGTGTGGGCCTCTTGGGGTTCATCTTGTTTGGCACTCTCTGTGCTTCCTGGACTTGTATGTCTGTTTCCTTCACCAAGTTAGGGAAGTCTTCTGCCATTATTGTTTCAAATAGGTTTTCGATTTCTTGTTCTCTCTCTTCTGCTTCTGGCACCCCCAAGATGCAAATGTTGGCACGCTTAAAGTTGTCCCAGAGGCTCCTTACACTATCCTCATTTTTTTGGATTCTTTTTTCTTTTTGCTGTTCTGATTGGGTGTTTTTTGCTTCCTTATATTCCAAATCGATGGTTTGCTTCTTGGCTTTACCTACTCTGCTATTGAATCTGTGTAAATTATTCTTTATTTCAGTTAGTGCCTCCTTCATTTCTAACTGTGCATCCTTCATTTCTGACTGGTCCTTTTTTATGCTCTTGAGGCCCTCACTAAGTTCACTGAGGTTCTCACTAAGTCCATTGAGCATCCTTATAAGCAGTGTTTTGAACTCAGCATCTGTTAGGTTGCTTATCTCCATTTCACTTAGTTATTTTCCTGGAGTTTTGTTCTGTTCTTGCATTTGTGACCTGTTTCTTTGTCTCCTCATTTGGGCTACCTCCCTGTGTTCGCTTCTATGTATTACTTAGCGAGAGTTATGGGGCTAGCTCAGGCCACATGCTGCTTGTTTGAAAGAATTTAGGAAAAGCTGAAGCAGGATCCAAGACAGGCCAATCCTATGGTCAAGCAATTGGCAACAGCTTTGGTGGGCCTGAAAGTTGGGTGGGGCGGGGCCTCAGGGAATCACCAGGGCGGGGCAAACAGTGTGAACCAGGTTGCTGGAGTCCCAGATCTGGCGGCTGTTTGCCGCCCCAGGGAAGGGCTCACCAAAAGAACAAAAGCCTCTGATAGCATGTCTGTCCAGGAGAAAGCTGCCTCTTCAGCCCTCGCTCCAATGCCAAACAACTCAGTTCTTCCCCATATGACTCTAGTGCCTTTCAAGCTACCTTCCTCACGCTGGAGCCTGGAGGGTGGGAGCCTGAGTAAGTCCATGCGCGGGCCCTTTAAGAGGAGCTGCGGGGGGGCTCCAGCCGCCTCAGCCTCAGTTCCCGCTGGTTTTTCCAGCCAGAAGTGACGGGGACTTCTCTTCCTGGCACTGGAACCCTGAGCTGGGCGCCTGTTGTGGGACGGGGACCCTTAGTCCTCAGGGAGGACCTTCCCAGCTGAGGTATCCTAGTTTTTATCCTCCACATGTGGGTGTGGGACCAGCCCGTCGCGCCTCCGACCCTCCTACCAGTCTCGATGTGGCTGCTTCTTTAATTTCATAGTTGTAGGACTTCCATTCAGCTTGATTTCAGGCGGTTTTGAATGATGGTTGTTCTGTAGTTTAGTTGTAACTTTGATGTGGTTGTGGGAGGACGCGATACCGCGTTTACCTATGCCTCCATCTTGACTGGAAGTCGAATCATATCCTTTATTTCAATATGTTTCTGGGTTCTAGAGAATTGTTCTCTTTTCATTCCAACTCCATCTGTCTCCCTGCTTTCCCACAACCCTGCTCCTCCCCTTTTGTGTTGAATTTTGACCAGAATGAAGTCATTATTCCCTTTCTCAGAGAACCCATTCACGTTCACAGTCCTCTCCTTAGAGTTTTCATGTTGGAGCTTTTAGCCCTTGGCTCTTTCTGCTTGAAGATTTTCTGCTACAGGAAGAATTATTTTCTTTAACATAACATATGCTGAAGAAGCCAGAGGATAAGAAGCAACTGGGAGATTTCTTTGGCATGTCCAACAGTTATGCTGAGTGCTACCCAGCCACGTACGTGAGACTCTGTTAAAGAAGGGAGGCTGGGATGATTAGAGAACAAGTTGGGGTGAGGGAGTTGGGTGGCATAGAAATTTGATTTGCTGGGATGCAGGGGTAATTCTTATTTGGATGAACTATTCTACTAGGCTCTGAGTGGGAGGTCTAGGGGGGTGGTCATTCTTAGGCATATAGTCTCTGACTTGGGTAGGTTTCCAGATGAAGTATAGGAGTCTGGGTCGCACCATCTGTTCAACTGTTGCTTCTCTTTAGGATGGATGACATGGCTGTAGACAGTGACGAGGAGGTTGATTACAGCAAAATGGACCAGGTATGGAGGTGGAAGGGTGGGTGGGGGTTCTTGGGCAATTACTCTTTAGTACATAACCCTTTCCCCACTCCCAAAAGATCTCACCATTAACTGGTCCTCATCTTCTCTCAGCTGCAGCAATGGGATCAGCGGCATTGTGGGGTCATGGGCAGCTTAACTATTTCAAAGTGTTTGTACAAAAATCAAATGAGATAGAATCAGAAATATATATTTTTTTATTTCCTACAAAGTGCCAGGCTTTGATTTCTGTTCTAGGCAGTAAGCAAGTCTTCAGTGCTTAAGAAGAAAGGGCAGAAGGAATTGTCTTTTGAAAATAACTGAATTTTATTCTAGCCAGCCAGTATAGGAATTTTCTTTCAACTCTTAAAACCCAACAAACACATAATTTACAGTAAATAATTTTCATCTACTTTTTCCTTGTTCTTCCTGTACTGCAATGGTTAAGAGCACGGTTTAATTCCATCTTGGAACCTTGCTTAACCCTGTCTCTGCCATTTATTAGTTTTGTGACCATGTCAACTTATTTTACTGCTTATGCCTCAGTTTCGTCATCAGGAAAATGGAGAGAAATATATTTTCTTTTAATAGAGTTTTTGAGAGAATGAAATAAGATAGGTATTTAGTGTTCAGAATAAAGCCTAGCACATAATAAGTACATAGTAAGCATTTATCATTTATTAGGGTAGGATTTATAAATGATGAAACCTGGCTTTAATCAAGGGCTAAAATTCCACTTCCACTGACATTTCTTCCTTCCCCATCTCCCATTCTGTTCTGCAACAGGGTAACAAGAAGGGCCCCTTAGGTCGCTGGGACTTCGATACCCAGGAAGAATACAGCGAGTACATGAACAACAAAGAAGCTTTGCCCAAGTGAGTTGGTACTGAATACGGCCAGGGTGTGAGGAGAGGGATGGCATGGTGATGAGTGGACTAGCCCACACCAGGTTAGAGGGTGTAGTCTGGCTGAGACATTTCCAAATAGCTTCTGTGCTCACAGAGTCCTCTGGGAACACCTTGCTACTGCTATGCAGACTGATGCCTTTTTCCCTCAACTGCCCTTTCTTTTCCTCAGGGCTGCATTCCAGTATGGCATCAAAATGTCTGAAGGGCGGAAAACCAGGCGCTTCAAGGAAACCAATGACAAAGCAGAGCTTGATCGCCAGTGGAAAAAGATTAGTGCAGTAAGTGGGACTGCCTCTCTGGTGGGAGGGCTTCAGCTGGGAGTAGATACTGGTTCACCAATCAAGGAACAGGCAAGGGGTTGGAGAGCCTTGGAAGTTGGAGGGAGACCAGCCTTGGGCCTTAGGTGAACTTAGACTGGCAGCATAACTATCGACTATAACTTCTTGCAGATCATCGAGAAGAGGAAGAAGATGGAAGCTGATGGGTGAGCATCCTTATTCATCTTCTGTGGGACTGGGGAATTGCTTTCTTCCCCATCTCCCATTCTGATCTGCAACAGGGTAACAAGAAGGGCCCCTTAGGTCGCTGGGACTTATACTGATTGATTTCTTCTGTTGCAGGGTTGAAGTGAAAAGACCAAAATACTGATCTCAAGTTCCAACTCCAAGAAGAGTCTTTACAAGGACATGCTCCCCACTGCTTGCTTTCTACGATTCCCAAAAAAGTTGCAAGGTTTTTTTTTTTTTTTTTTCCCGTGAATGTATATAAAATATTATTGTATAACCATTTGGTTCCATTAAAATTGGTTTAACTGCTATCTTTTCTATATTGAGCATCCCCACTCTAGGGCCCCTGAGACACCAAGAGGGATATTAATTCTATTGATTGTATAAAATCACATGCAGAAAGTCAGCTCAGTCCTTTCCTGAGCTATGGTTCTAGTTATCTATACAGTAAGGATGTTTACTAGCCAGGGTGCCCAGTAGAGAATGGAATGACCCTCACTGATGGGCAAGAAGAGATGGATAGAAGAATGTAAGGATGGTTGATCTCAAATGTAAGACTCATTCAGGCCCATTTAGGAGCCTACTCTTAGGGCAGAGATTCCCTGGGAATTAGGGTCAGCCCAGTGGGCTGCCAGTCTGATCCCAAAGTTGTGCATGACTGAGTGCTAGATGAAGGCACCTAATGAGAATTACTTGTGGGAACAAAAACCTTTTATGCATTTATGCCTTTCTGGGAGCTTTAGTAATTCCAAGTACACATCACTGCTTCCCTGGCTGAAGGGATACCTTGGGGAATCTCTGTGCTAGGCCTGAAGATTTTGATGTGCCCTTCAACACACTGAAAAGTTTACTTAGGCCCAGGGTGGGCTCCCTGGACTCCAAGTACTCCATCCACGCTTTTTCCCTCCTCTCTGCTCATTGCCAACACTTTCATCTGGTACTCATAAAGGTTACCACTTTCTGGCTGGATCCCTATCTGCCACTGCCTATTCTGAGCCTAAAACCTGAGGGCCCACCAGATCCAAAGAAAGCTAGAGGGCTACCTTAGCCATTGCCTTTGATCAGTTTAATCTTAATAGGGCAAGGGCACTTAGGAAGCTGAAATTGAGCCTTGTCTTCAGTAGCACCCAGAATGGCTAATTTCAGACAGTAAATGACACCCAGGTTTAATGGTTGTAGGCAGAGGTCCCAATTAGGAAAAAGGTCACAGAGATCTGGCTCAAATGAAGATACTTGAAGTATCAGTAAAATCAAGACCGGGAGGTTGACTGCCAGTTTAAAACCAGTTTCGCCCTGGCCAGTTTGACTCAGCAGTTAGAACGTCAGCCTGTGGTCCAGAGAGACCCGGGTTCGGTTACCGCTAAGGGCACGTACCTCAGTTACAGTTTGTCCCCGGCCCTGGTTGGGTCGTGCAGGAGGCAGCCACTCGATGTGTCCCTTTCACGTCGATGTTTTTCTCTCTCTTCCTCTCCTTCCCTCCCACTCTATCTGAACAAAAAATGGAAAAATGTCTTCGGGTGAGGATAAAAAACAAAAAAATTAAAATCAGTTTCTGCCTGACTAAAAGGTCTGAGCCAGTGGGAGATCACATCCACAATGCAAGGCCAATGCAGAGCAAAGTGATATTGCATGCTCCTGAGTGCAGGCAGGCTGAACCCGAAAAAGGAGTCAGCCTCGAAGAACAGTTGGGTGTAGGTTATATACTCTGCTTCTAGCTTCTGGTGGTTCCTGCTGACATACTCTGCCTGGTCCATTGTCCACTTTGCAGTTGGACTGGTCTGGTATCATCCTGCATCTGCTGGGTGATTCATTGTCTTGTGGATAATCCGATAATCAATACTCAACAGAAGGCTGAGCAAAGAGGTCATGCAAGCAACGCATTTTTCACAGTTTCTGCCTTTTGCAAGCTTCTGCCTTTACCCTTTAAAACGTTATTAACCCTTTCACTGACCAGTTTGGCTCAGCAGGTGGGTGTCAGCCCAGCCCTGGCTGGTTTGGCTCAGCAGTTGGAGCATCGGCCTGCGGACCAGAGAGTCCTGGGTTTGGTTCCCGCTAAGGGCACGTACCAAATAAATAAATAGTGTCAGCCCATAGACCAAAGGGGACATGGGTTCAATTTCTGGTCAAGGGCATGTAACTGGGTTGCAGGTTTGATCCCTGGACTTGGTCAGGGTTGTGTGGGAAGCAACCAATCTATGTGTCTCTTGCATTGATGTTTCTCCCTCCCTCCCTTTTACTCTATCTAAAAATAAATGGAATACTACAAAGCCACTGTAATAAAAACAGCCTGGTACTGGCACAAGAACAGGCAGATAGATCAATGGAACAGAACAGAGAACCCAGAAATTGACCCAAGACAATATGCTTAGTTAATATTTGACAAAGGTGGCAAGAGCATACAGTGTAGTCAAGACACCCTCTTCAATAAATTGTGTTGGGAAAATTGGACAGCTACATGCAAAAAAATGAAGCTAGACCACCAACTTACACCATATACAAGAATAAACTCAAAATGGATAGAAGACTTACGACTCGTGAATCCATAAAAATCCTAGAAGAAAATGTAGGCAACAAAATTTCAGACATCATATGCAGCAGAATTTTTACTGATACAACACCTAAGGCAAGAGAAATAAAGGAAAAAAATGAACATATGGGACTACATCAAACTAAAAAGCTGCACAGCAAAAGAAACAGCCATCAAAATGGAAAGGGAACCCAATATATGGGAGACCATAATTGCCAATGATACATCAGATAAGGGATTAATTTCCAAAATATATAGAGTACTTATACAAGTCAACAAAAGGAAAGCAAAGAACCCAATTAAAAAATGGGCAGAGGACCTAAAGAGACATCTCTCCAAACAGGACATACAAAAGGCCAAGAGACAAATGAAAAAATGTTCAACGTCACTAATCATCAGAGAGATGCAAATTAAAACAACAATGAGGTATCACCTCACACCTGTCCGAATGGCCGCCATCAACAAATCATCAAACAACAAGTGCTGGCGGGGGTGTGGAGAAAAGGGGGCTCTAGTACACTGCTGGTGGGAATGCAGACTGGTGCAGCCACTGTGGAAACAATATGGTGTTTCTTCAAAAAATTAAAAATTGAACTGCCATTTGACCCAGTGATCTCACTTCTAGGAATATACCCTAAGAAGCCTGAAACACCAATCAGAAAGAATATATGTACCCCTATGTTCATAGCAGCACTATTTACAATAGCTAAGATCTGAAAACAGCCCAAGTGTTCGTCAGTAGATGAGTGGATAAAAAAGCTGTGGTACATATACACAATGAAATACTATGCAGTGGTAAGAAAGAAAGAGCTCTTATCCTTTGAAACGACATGGAGGGATTGGGAGAGTATTATGCTAAGCGAAACAAGCCAAGCAGAGAAAAACAAATATCACATGATCTCACTTATTTGTGGAATATAACGAACTAAACAAACTGATGAACAAAATAGACCCAGAGACATAGAAGTAGGGTACAGACTGACAAACCTCAGAAGAGGGGGTGGCGGTGGGGGGGGGAGATAAACCACAGAACTTATATGCATGTATGCATAACCAATGGACATAGACAACAAAGCTGGGGATGGGGGTGGGGGATGGGGAAGAGGGGGTCAATGGGAGAAAAAGGAGCAACATCTGTAACAAAAATAAATTAATAAAAATAATAAAATAAAAAAAAAGAGGAAAACATTTCCCAAATAGCCTCTGGTGAGGATTAATAACAACAACAAAACAAAACAAAACAAAAAATCAGTTTCTGCAAGTACCACCAATCCTGTGGAAGTGACTAAGACCCTTTGGTTGACAACATAGTGACAAGGATTCCCAACAGCAACTTTTTCAGTGACACAGAAAGCACGTAGCCTCTATGAGGTCCCGAACCTCTCTTTTTACCTCTCGTTAAGGGGGTTGGGAATCAGCATATAAGATGTCTTAATGCTTAATACCACAGTGATGTGAGAAGGTACTCTTCAGCCACAGGAGCTCCTTCTCATCTGCCCCACAAGGTGCTCCGACCTGTGGAACTTTTGTTAACTGGAATGTCCAAAACAACTGCTGTGCCCATTTTCCTCCTCAGCAACTCCTTGCCAGCTCTGAGCACTGCTGGCCTGGCCCACTGAGGGTCTGCAGTCTGCAGCCTAACTGTGGAAATGGGCAGGATGCTGTTTCTTCAGCCATGAAGATGTTGTGCACAGAGGGCAGCAACTTAAATATATGCATGGGGGCTCCCTGCCTTCCACGACCTACCATGTGAAATTCTTGTGGCTTGGGCTTTTGCTGCTTTCTGACCAACCTGGTTGACGTTTGTTAGTCTTGGGTTTCACAAAGCCATATGAATGATTGGCACCCCTCTCTCCAATCACGAGGGCATTAAGTCATTACTGGCTGTGGGATGTGGACTGAAAAACAGGGTTCTAGCCTGGCCGGTGTGGCTCAGCGGTTGAACGTTGACCCATGCACCAAGAGGTCACTGATTTGATTCCCAGTCAGGGCACATGCCCAGGTTGTGGGCCCGATTCTCAGTGGGGGTATGCAGGAGGTGGCCAATTGATGTTCTCTTTCTCTCTCTCTCTCTCTCTCTCTCTCTCTCTCTCTCTCTCTCTCTCTCTCCCCCCCCCTTCCTCTCTAAAACCAATAAAAGAAAAAAAAATTTTTTTTGAATAATAAAAAATAGGGTTCTATTGAAAGTAACCTCACAAGGTCATCTGATCATAAATTCCTAAATGGGCAGATCATTATGGGTAATCACCTATCATGACACCCTGGGCATATAACTTTTTAGTAAAAGGTTTATCTTTGCTTTAAGGAAGCCCCTGCCCATTGTTTCTGTGCATCTAACACACCTTTGAAATAACCACCCTCAAGAGAATACATAATCTTGGTAACTATCCTATAATCCAGTTCCCATCTTGCTCTCTTCCACCTTTATGTAATCTTCCTTACATTCTCTTCTTAATTTCAAATGCATAAAAGAAGCTGCAAAAGTGTTATTCTACAGAGCAGTTGAGATGTTGCTCCCCCGCATATGACCTGTTTGGCTCAAATAAACTCATAAAATATTCTCTAAGTTTGGATATTTCTTAGGTTGACAGGAAGGTTGTACCAAATTGTCAGCATGGGTTAGGATGAGGGGAAAGGACGGTCCTGTCGTGCCGTCTAGCTTGGTTGTAGGTATCAGCGGTATCGACACAGGAACGTAGCTGGACCTTGGGTGCCTGGCCACTAGGGTCCGCTCTACCACACCAGCTGCGGCTGCCCGCCTTTACGTGGTTACCGAGACGCCGCGGCGCCACTTCCCGTCCCGCCCCCGCCCTCCCCTCCCAAAGCGGAAGCAGTGCACTGAGCCACTTACTCCTCCCAGGTGACTGGCTCTTGGGCTCCCTACTCGACTGCTGCGCGGCTCGGAATACTCCGATGCATGGATCACACGTGTAAGGACAGGTCCGCAGAGGACAGGAGCGACGAGGACTCCGACTCCACGGAAGTCCCGGCCCAGATTCGGGACACCCCTGAAGACATCGTTTTGGAAGCGCCGGCTAGTGGTCTGGCGTTCCACCCGGCCCGGGACCTCCTGGCGGCGGGGGACGTGGACGGGGACGTGTTTGTGTAAGTGCGCTGCAGGGCCGGGGACGTGGCGAGCTTGGTGTGCGTGGGGGTTGCGGGGTCTGGAAACTACCCGGTAAAGGAGCTGGGCGGACAGAGGAGAGTGCTGGGAGAGAAAATTTGCAAGGCTCATCTGATCTGATCCGTTCATTAACATTCGGCTTTAAACAAGTTACCAGACAAATCTCTTGAAAGAACTGAAAGGAAGACGAAGTGGCTGTAATGTGACGGAGCCCAGAGACAGTGTAAGTAGCAGGACAAGGCTTTCAGGGCACCTTTTCCCACCGGTTTATTATACTGAGCCAGAAACAAGCTCAACAGGGCCCCCTGCTTGTGCTTCTCTCTTTAATTGATCTTTCGAAAACACAATTCCGACCACTTCACTTCCTTGATTAAAACCCTTACATAGTTTACCTTTGCTTTTAGGATTAAGTCTAACCTGCTTGATCTTCTGGCCCTTGCTCGCTTTCCCCTTTGCTTTCTGTGCTTGTTCATCTTACCTTTGTAATACACCTTGAAGCCTCAGCTCCTTTACACGTTATTCTTTCTGCCTGAAACTCCTTTCCCTGAATTTGTACCTCCTATCTCCAAGGTATCAGCATCTCTTCACTCTTCCTCCATGCCCCAGACTAAATTAAGATTACCTGTTAGGTGCTGCTTTGGCACCAGATGTTTTTCCCTCATAAACTTCATAATGGTTTGTGGTCATACATTGGTTTGTATACTTATTTGAATGTTTGTCTCATCCACTAAAAAATGTGAATGTTTATTAAGCAGCTTTTTCATGCCAGGCCCTAGAATACAGCAAACAATAAGTTCTGCCCACCTGGAACTCACTGGCAATTAAGCACTCATTCTGCCCTTTTGAGGATCTGCTCTGAGGCAGGCACTGGGGATACTCTCTGGACAGGTGCTTGCCTTGCTGAGTTTACAGGCTGGTGCCTCTCTGTTCCACTTCCATTTTGATCCTGGCTCTTTTTCAGTATGTGGTCACAGTGTGTTATAATTATGGCTCTTTCTAGCTCCTGCAGAACTGGAGTGCAAGAGCCCTGTCTTACTAATCTTTAAAAAAAATTTTTTTTTCCTTTATTGATTTTAGAGAGAGACAGGGAGAGGGAGAGAAATATCGATGAAAGAGAACATCGACTGGCTGCCTACTGCATGCCCTGCACTGGGGATTTGGCCCACAACCTGGGCATGTGTCCTGAGAATAGAACCGGCGACCTGTTGGTGCATGGGTCAACACAACCACTGAGCCACACCAGCCGGACCTGTCTTACTAATCTTTACGTTTCCAATTTCTGGGACTGTCCTTCTGTCATCAGTTTAACAAATATCTCTGAGCCTTCACAATGGTCCAGACCCAATCTTTCCACAGGCTGGGGCTTTGCAAGGATGATGAAGAGGGGTGGTGTGATGTCATAAAGAAGTCCCAAGCAGCCCCGGCCGGTTTGGCTCAGCAGTGAGAACGCCATCCTGTGGTCCAGAGAGACCCGGGTTCGGTTCCCGCTAGGGGCGCGTACCTCAGTTGCAGTTTGTCACTGGCCCTGGTTGGTTGTGCAGGAGGCAGCCACTCGATGTGTCCCTTTCACGTCGATGTTTCTCTCTCTCTCTCTCTCTTCCTCTCCCTCCCACTCTATCTGAACAAAAAATGGAAAAATGTCCTTGGGTGAGGATAAAAAAAAAAAAAAAAAAAAAAGTCCCAAGCAAATATACTTTGAATTAATGTATATCAAATAAGAAAAAGACCTAATATTTGAAGCTCATTGAAAATAGAAAAATGGGATGGTAAGCTCCTTGGGCTTAGAGGTGTACGAGCAGGAACTCCTAGGTAGGTGGAAGGTTGGGTAGTTGGTACATTCCATGTATCCCAGGCAGGGTCAGGGGTAATTCACTCTCCTCCACTTCTCCCCAGCTTTTCCTACTCCTGTCAAGAGGGAGAAACCAAGGAGCTCTGGTCCTCCGGTCACCATCTCAAGTCCTGCCGTGCTGTGGTCTTCTCTGAAGATGGGCAGAGTGAGTATTAGGGAAGGCAGCCAGCAATGTGGTGGTGGGAAGGGAGCAGTGAGCAGCACCATGACTTGGATATCTTTCCCCCAGAACTTGTTACTGTGTCCAAGGACAAAGCCATCCATGTTCTAGATGTGGAGCAGGGCCGACTGGAAAGACGCATTTCCAAGGCTCATGGGTAAGGGGAGCCACTTGTGTGTTGAGGTTAAGGGGAAGGACTCGTAGCTCCCTATTGGAACAAAGATGCTCCAAGAACTTTTGCATCTGTGTCTGTAGTGCCCCTATCAACAGTCTGCTGCTGGTGGATAAGAATGTTCTGGCCACTGGGGATGACACAGGTGGCATCCGGCTTTGGGACCAGCGGAAAGAGGGCCCCTTAATGGATATGCGGCAGCATGAAGAATATATTGCTGACATGGCTCTGGACCCAGCCAAGAAGCTGCTGCTGACAGCCAGGTACAGCCTCAAAGCCTCCACCCATCCCTTTCCTGTGTTAAATGTCTCCCCTCAATGGGAGCCTCTGGCCAAGCCTGCTGCTCTCCTTTCTTTGTAGTGGGGATGGCTGCCTTGGTGTCTTCAATATTAAGCGACGCCGGTTTGAGCTCCTCTCAGAACCTCAGTCTGGAGACCTGACCTCTGTCACAATCATGAAGGTACAGCTGGGTATGGTGGGTTGGGGTTTGCGCTAGGAACTTGGTCTGACATGGCTCCACAAACGTGGTTTGTCCTATTTCCTTGTAGTGTGGGAGGAAGGTGGCCTGTGGCTCCAGTGAAGGTACCATCTATCTCTTCAATTGGGATGGTTTTGGGGCCACAAGTGACCGCTTTGCCCTGAGAGCTGAGTCCATTGACTGCATGGTTCCAATCACTGACAGTTTGCTGTGTACTGGGTCCACTGATGGAGTCATCAGGTGAGAGAAGCTGGGCCCTTAGGGGCACAGGAAGGGTAGGCCCAACCAGCCAATACCCAACACTTTTCTCTCTGCCCAGGGCTGTGAATATCCTGCCGAACCGAGTTGTGGGCAGTGTGGGCCAGCATGCCGGGGAGCCTGTAGAGGAGCTGGCCGTCTCCCACTGTGGCCGCTTCCTGGCCAGCAGTGGCCATGACCAGTGCGTCAAGTTTTGGGACATGGCCCAGTTGCGGGCTCTGGTGGTGGATGACTACCGTCGGCGCAAAAAAAAGGGAGGGCCACTTCGGGCGCTGAGTAGCAAGGCTTGGAGCACCGATGACTTCTTTTCGGGACTGAAGGAAGAGGAAGAAAAGGAGGAAGAGGAGAGCGAGAATGACAGTGACTGAAGTGATGAGCTGAATCTCAAGACAGGACCTCACTGGGCAAGAGTCTTGCTTCCTGTGTTGGATCCCCAGAGGCTCAGGACTGGGGGGAAGTAGAACTGCTCACTCTACCAGTGTAAGGCAAGCCCACAGCTGGAGCAAGACAGTACACGGACACAGGTGTACACCAACCAGGGGTTTAATATAAATACAACCAGCGTAGAAAAACAAACCAACAGTACACATACACCAAAACCAAAATGCCAAGTGGTGGGGACAAAAAGCAGATTTCTGACCCTTTGGCTCAGCCATCCCCCAAATAAAAACCAGCAAAGACAAATCAAGAAAATAAGCGAAGATTCATGTTAAGCTGTAGGAGGAGACAGAATGTGTGTCACACAAAGAAAAGCCGAGGAATACTCGGCTGGGAGAGGGAGGGCAAGGTTCCCTCACCACAACTTAGCCAAACCTGAGCTGTCCCCAAGTGCACTGGGGCTGTGCCCCAGCTGAGAAGCTGTGTCAGGCCTAGGGCAGGGCCCATGCTCCTCCGTTTTTTTTAGATCAGATGGTGGCTGCCCAGGCCTGCTGGGTTGGGGACTGACAAAGGCTCTGCCTACTCGTTCAGGCTGCCTGTGGAGAGGATGGGGTTACTGCTTAACCATGGTACCTGCCTCAGCTCCAGCAGACCACAGAAGACTGGCCCCAGACTCACTCAGTGCCTCCAGCAGCCGTGCAGACACAGCATCCTTGGCCACCTCATGCCCATCCTGCCCTTCTGAGGCCAGGACAACCCAGATGAGGCCACTGAAGGGTACTGGATGCCCAGGGATCACCACCTGGTACCAGAAGTGGTGCCAGCCAGCAGGGCCTGTGCCCAAGCACTTGGTGAGAAACACTGGGCTACCCAGCTTCATCCGTTGGCACAACAGCTTCAGGGCAGCTCGAGCCCCCTGGGACTCTAGCTTGTCCCTAGCCAGGGCCAGTCGGCTGCCCTCTGGCTGTGGGCACGTCAGTGAGGGACCCACAAGCTGCTGGCGGAGTCGCTGCTTCATGTCTGGCTTGAGCCACTCCACGGCCACCTGCTCCCCACAGAGGCGTGACTGCCCTGCAGGAAAAAGGCAGAAAGGACATATTTTAGCCGTGGGCCCAAGCCCCAAGGCTGTTTTAGTTTCTAGCCTCCCCATTTCCAGGTGGTGTGACCTCGGGCAAAACAAATAACTTAAGGCTTCATTGTATTTGTGAAGGGGGTGTAATATCAGCTACCTTCTAAATTTTCTTGGAGAAGTACTGATTGATGCTGGCTTTATCTCTGCATAATCATAAAATAGCTAACTTTTACTGTGAATACTTGCCAAGAATCAAGGAATGTGCTAAGTACTGGCTTTATTCTCACAACAGACAGCAGTCTTAGTTGGACTGCCTTGGGCAAGTCCCCTTCTCTTCATCTCTAAAGAGGGAGATCATTGTGTTTTTTTCCATTGGAATGTTGAGGATTAAGTCAGGATATAATTGAGAAGTATGAAGTTAAGTGGTAGTAACGTCAGAAAATTTTAAATGTGAGTTCAAATAAATAGTATAAGGTCGCAAATTCAGGCATTCTTGACCCTAAGATTTTTTTTTTACTTCACCGGCGGTGCTGATGTAGAGGTAAAGTCCCTGGCAAGACACGGTTGCCCCAACCAGCGGTCCCCAGCAGCTTCCACCCCTACCTTCCATCAGGGCCTTTTTGGCCATGGCCGCGGCACGGTGCGAGCTGAACTTGAGCAGTGCGATCTGCGTGAGCGCCAGCCCAGGGCTGGGCAGCAGCAGCGCCTCCTGAAGGCCTGGACCCAGCGGCTGCAGCGCGAGCAGCAGTGCGCGGCGGGTCAGAGCCGGTGGCAGCCCGTCCACACTCAGCTCGCACTTCTCAGTGCTGAGGCACACGAGCAGCGGGGAGGAGGGCCGCAGAGGGTGGTTGTGCAGCGTGGCGATGGCGGCCTGGGCCCCGCGCCGCGAGCTGTAGCGGGCGTAGGCGAAGCCGCGGTTCAGGCCGCTGAAAGTCATCATCAGGCGGAACTCATAGAGACGTCCCACGCGCTGGAACAGTGGGATCAGCTGGTGCTCGTACACGTCCTGGGGCAGCCTACCGATAAACACCTCCGACCCGGGCGGCGGCGGGCTGCCCACCCAGCCTGGGGGAGGGGGGGGCACCGTCATCCACCGGGAGGTTCCGGCTTTGGCGCCCAGGGACCCGGCGCGGGAGGGACCATGTGAGTACACGTCTGTGAAGTGGCCAACACCCGTACTCCTAGTCGTTGGCATAACTGGGTGACCGAAGTGAGGCAGGCAGAGAGTAGGTGCACCTTAAGACTGGCTGCCTTCCTCGAGGGGGCGGGTGGGTGGGAAGTCCCAGACGTTTCCACACTTGCTGGGGCAGGGGGCATCGCGTAGTTGGGGGTTTCTGATTATGGAGACTCGGAGTAGGCGCCTCCCCCAAGGGGCTGGTCGGGGCCGTCGAGTCTGGCGTAGCCCCCCAGCAGGGCTGGGACTAGTGTACCTGGGGGTGGCCCGCCATACTTCCTCTGCCCGTTCACTTGAACCAGGCGAATGCCCGTCTCCCTGACCCACGCCTCCAGCGCCGCCTTGTTCTCTGGATTCACCCTCTCACACCACAGCTGAGGGGGAAAGGGCAGGTTGGAATGGCGGACCTCTGCGCCCGCCCCCACCTCTCCTGTGGTGCTGGGGCCCCAGGCACCCCCACTCCCCGCGCTGGTGGGGCTCCTTCACCCCTTGTGGCCACTTACCTCACACTCCCGCTTGGACTGCATGGCTCTAGTGTTGGTCAGTCGGTGCTCCCTTTTATAACTTCCTCCCTATCTGCCTCTGGAAGCTTCCCTGGCCCTCCACCCCCCAGGCTCTCATTGGCTCTGAGCACGACCCCGCCTTCCAAAGGGGGGTGGGCGTATCCGCTGCACGTGCACCGCGACCCTCAGGTGAAAGCTAGAAACCTAGCTGGTGTTTGCAGGCAGCCCCAGCTCCTAAGAAATGTCTCGCAGACCCGCACAGAGGGACGCTGGACGCAAAAAGGACGCAGGGCTCACTCTTCACCCCGGAGCAAGAACCCAATGTAAGTCTTTCTCCCCATTTTCCACCGCTAAAGCCGTCAGGCTCTGACAAGGAATGCCGGGCTAGAAAATAACAACACAGATGGGCTCCAGTAGTTGAGATATTTTATTACACCTTTGGCGACTGCAGGCGCCCTGCAGAGGAGCCGTCTCAGGCCCAGTCCCTGTAGCCCAGGAGCCAGACTGGACTGAGCCCCTCGGGCCCTTCTATGGAAAATGGTGCAGTACCTGGCCATTTCTGCCTGTAATTACCAATAAAATAATCATAATAAAAATAAAAAGTCTCTGTTTTGACTACTCTTCAGGTTTCCCGCTTGGAAGTCTGCAAAGCTGTTGAAGTACATATGCAGAATTTTGTCTTAGCCTTAAATAGTGCCCTTTCACTTTCCTGTGATAGCTCAATTCAGCAGATGCAAAGGGGTTGGCTTGTTCTCCTTTTGATTTCCTTTACAAGGTCTTCTCTTCGGACATCCACCTGGCCGGGATGGGGAAAGAAAGTGGTATGAGCATCTTCCACTCCACAGCTCCCCGAGTGCCCTTCCTCTGGTCACCAGGCTTGGCTCAGGTGAGAGCAGGAACCCAAATGAACATTCAGGGTGGACAGTGCTTCTTGGGGGAGCCAGAGACACAGGGTGTTTGTGGGGATGGGGATCTTACCCTACCAGGACCCTAGTAACAGATTAAAAGCCCTTTAAGTCCTTTACAAGTGGGTACTAATAAGAATGCCTGGCTTTTGCTCGGGTCTTGAATAGGCACTGGCCTGCTGAGATGCATACATTCCCTGTCCTTCAGCCTTCCTGCCACCTACTTACCTCTTCTCTGCTGGCCACTGAACGGAGCTTGATGACCCCGTCCTTGAGCTCCTGCTCACCGATGATGGCCACCAGTGGGATGCCTGCCTCCTCACAGTACTGCAGCTGGTTCAGTAACTTTGGGTTTTTCTTGTAAAGCAGCTCTGCCTGCAGGGGACCCAGGCAGAAGATGAAGGCTGACTTCTGCCATCCTCAGAGACAACCTCCTGGGGGCCCAAGCTGTCACCTTGCTCTTAGTTCCACCCCAAGAAATCACAGAATAGAAGAGTCACTATGGGTGAGTTTTTATTTAGTCTGTGCCCAGTATTCCCATTTGCTGCCATCCAGGGGCTTGCCTCATGTACCTTAATCCCGGCATCCCACAGCTCTGAGACGAGCTTCAGTCTCTCCTCCAGCAGCTTCTTCTGTGCGGATGCCACAAGCACCTGTGTCTCTGTGGTCCGTACCTTCTCCTCCAAAGCCTGGCAAGGTGCAGACAAGAGTCAGAGAGCTGGGCTACCCTTTATAACACTTTCAAGGAGCAAAGAGAGCAGGCCTTTGTCAGGATTCTGAGACCAGGCCCAACTCAAGGCAGGGGCCCAGTCTTCTCATCTAGCAACGGGGCATAAGGTAGCTCTTAAATGATATAAGAAATAAACTGACAGGCTTGTATAGATGATGTGCCAAAATAAATTACCCAGGGCAAGGGCAAAGATAGCTTATGCTGGGCAGTTCTAGTTCCCACTTATTATCTGCCTAGTCAAGAGGGTACAGCCCATAGGGTACAACCCCGGGTGTGTGTGGATGGGGAGAAGGGAGGATGCTCCTGGTGCTCCTTGTCTTTTTCTGGAAAACTATTTTCATAGTTTTTACAACATAAGATGCCTAACGGAACAGTGACCTCAATTGGGAAACATGGGTGGTTTCCACCCTAGAGAAAAAGATGGAGCAGTGGGAAGGTTACTGCCAGAGCATTCTCCAGGGGATGAGATGCAACCAGCCAGTTAAGAGCAGCCGCAACAAAGGAGCGCTTCAGGCCACGAGGGGTTTCCCTGGTGTTATTCTAGGTGCTGTAGAATCAGAACAGCCATCTGAAGGATCTCAGGGCCTCAGACACATGCTTCCCACTCAGAGACAATCAAAGTATGGCTAGTTTTGCAGTTAGACTGCCTGGATTCAAATTGACTCTGCCACTTAAAAGATTGATGACTTTGGGTAAAATATTTGATCTATAATCTTCAGTTCTCTCATCTGAAAAATGTAAATAGTAAAAGTAGCTACTCTCAGAGGGCTGCCAAAAGAATTTATTAGATAATGCATGAAAAGCACTAAGCACAGTGCCGGGCACAGAGTAGTAAAATATTAAGTATTCTGTATCGGGGAAGATCTGGACTGGTGGATATACTAGCCTAGATTCCTGACAGCTCTGAGGGAAGCAGGGACCCAGAGCTTTTTTGTGAAAAAAGAATGATCAAAGATCCACAAAGCTGGCCTATAATGGGGTGGGAGTCTATGAAGCAGTGCTCATCTTTTCTCCATTTCTTTGCAAAGATGCTCCTTGCCCAAAGCGGCCTCACTTGCCCCCTTGAGGATTAAGGAAGATAGTTTAGGTGCCACCACTTGCCTAGACTGTCTTCTGCTCACCTCCAGCCTTTGCTCCACGATGGAGAAGATCCGCTCCACTCCAATGCTGAGCCCCACGCATGGCACCTTGCGCCCTTTGGGGTCAAACATGCCCACCAGCCCATCATAGCGCCCTCCAGCGGCCACACTGCCCACACCCAGGGGCTCTTCCCCTGCCTGAGCTGGGGTCTGTAGTAGCACTGCCTCATAGATCACCCCAGTATAGTAGTCCAGCCCTCGAGCAAGGCTCAGGTCGAAGGAGATCTGTGGGGACAAGAACATAGTACCAGATAAGGATCAAGGACCTGAAACCCCAGAGCTCACCTAGGGCTCCCATCCCCAATCTGACTCACCTTGTCAGCAATGCCAAACAGGGTCAAGTACTCAAACAGTAGCTTCAGGTCTCCCAGGCCCTCCAAGGCCTGCTTGTTTTGGGACAGTTTAGGATCCTGGAGCAGCTGTTCCACCAGGGATACCCCACCTGGGGAGACAGATTTGTGAGCCAGAGTGACTGACTGGAAGAAAAAGGTAGGAACTCTATCTTTTTGCCTGGACTGCACTTGCATGTGTGCATGCTCCTCCCCAATTCTTTTTCTCTCCCTGTCTCCTACACACATATATATACACAAGGAGAGAAGAGTTTCAGCTTTAGGCTGTAGGGCAGTGGGATGGCTGCTGGGGAGGCAGGGTTCGTTCCTCACCATGCTGCTGGACGTAGTCCCCAATGCGGTCAGCCACCTCAGGTGCGAGGCCCTTCTCTCCCACCATCTCATTCTTTACTTCCTCCCAGGACACCTGGGCAGACAGATACCAGTCAGGGACCACTGGACACCTTCTCCACCACAGAACAACTATGGGCCCTCCTCAGGGGATAGTCTGGAGCAGAAGCTGCCTTTCAACCTACATCCTGAGGCTAATTTTCCCCTGGTGGGCATAGACGTGTCCTCCCACCCCCCTTTAATCTTGTTTTCCATTTCTCAAGGTAGGTGGCATCTGGGAATAAAAGAGTCAGGTGTTTGGGTCATTACCTTGTCCAGCTTGTCCACTGATGAGCAGATGGTGCGGAACTTGCTATCAGGAACCCCACAGATTGCAAACATCCCATCTAGGATGCGCCGATCATTCACCTGCAGGGACCCAAGGCAAAGTGAGGAGAGAATCTCTTTACATGACCCTCAATAGCCTTGGTCACTTAGGCTACTGGTTTCTCTGCACAAAGACGTTCTCCTGTGAGAGGCCAGGCCCAGCTTTGCCCTCCCAGCTTCATTCAGCTCTGACCTTGACCAGGAAGTCACCTATTTGAAGTGAATGCAGGATCTCACATATGATCTTCAGGCACTCTGCGTCAGGGATCATGGGGTCAAATTGCCCAGCAATGTCAAAATCCTGCAGGGAGAGAGGTAGTTAGAGGTCCTTGGGTGTTTAACTTTTTAAAGAGGGGATTTCTGGAAGCTCTGCTCTTTCTCTCTGAAGGCGTTTGCACTTATGCATAGACCACTTTCTTCATTCTCTGATCATCAGCCCAGAGGAAAACCCCAGCATTCTTGGGTCTCTTACTAGTCCTGGTTTCTTTGCCATCTGTTGGGCTAGTCTTTCATCATTTCACTCATCTATCTACCTTTCCTTATTTCCTCCTACCACTGCAGGGTCAACTGTACAGCCTTAGTCCTTAGTCATTTTCTCTATTTTTTCAGAAGCGCTGCCCACCAGTCTGGATGATTTGATACCTCAAGTCCAATGTCCTCATCCTTTGCTGTGATCCTATCACTGTGGTTTAATAAGAGCACTGGACCAAGAGTTCTAGTGCTGACTTGCCTTTGTTATCCCTATGATCTCTTCATCCTGCTGAGAATCAAGTTTACTTATATATAAAATGGGGAGAATAATCCCCGTTCTCCCTTCCCCACAGGGCCTTTGTGAAATCTCTATGAGAATACCAAAGAAACCTAAGGGTTAGTATTATCTGGGGCATCCAGTTTGCTCAGGACACCTTGAGTACTCAGTAGATTCTACTGGTTTGAGGGAGGGCCACATTACACACATACTCACACACTGGTAGAATTCCCGATATCGGCCGCGGGTCATGGCTGGGTTATCCCGCCGATACACTTTTGCTATGTGGTAGCGTTTAATGTTGGCCAGTTTATTCATTGCCAAATACCGAGCAAGAGGAACCTGATGACCAAGAGTTAAGGAGAAAGCCCCTCCTATCACAGTCTGGAAGTTGATTATCATCACCAACAGAAACAAGGGTCCAGCCCCTCCCTGTGCGGGTAAAACCATCACCAGTAAGATTAATAGCAATTCTGAACATCAGAAAAAATAAACTTTGTGAACACAAAGTGCAGATGAAGTCTCAAAAAAGATTAAGGCTTCTTTCACTTTGGAGTGTCTCCACCCTGGCCTATGCTGAGCACAGCAGAGGGCTGGGGGCATTGGCCAGGGAGCAGGAAAAGCGTCCCCATGTGGGATCTCTGGGCAGATGATTTTCTGGCATAGCTCGGAGATAAAGGAAATGCTGTTGGTCAATTAAGAACTTTGTCCACTGGATGGGTAAGGGGAGACGTATTCTGGAACCAGGGAATTGTTGGTAGAGTTGGAACTGGGCCCTGACGTAAAGCTGAGGTCTCATTCAGATTTCAGAAAACTTCGAAGGCTATGCTCTGTTTCGCCCAGGTCCTGCCCCTGGTTTAGATAAATAATTCCCCTAATTGCCAGAGGTGCATATTTGATCCCACTCATGTCTGGTTGTCTCCAAACCTGAGCTAGAAATAGCCCCAGCCCAGCGAGGGCAATCCATCCAAAGTGTCAAGAGCCCAGGTTTAGAAAGATACAGTGAGGTCATAGCGAAGGGACAGCAGCTCCCCACCCTGGTCCTTCAGGTCATAGATAAGCTTAGAGTCTTCCCCGTACTTTCCAGTCAGTGTTTCCTGAAGAAAACATAAAGAAATGTGGTCACAATGATAAATACAGTAATTTAAAAGGAAGTTTTGAAAAAAAAAATCTACCACTCTAACATGACTGATTTCAACTTGTTTATATTTCCTCTGCTCTCTAGCCCAACACCTATGTATTTAATTTGGTTACAATAAAAAGGAAACACCAATTTTGTTTTCTGCTTATCACTATTTCCATTTTGTGACACAGCTGAAATATTTTTAAAAACTCCATAATATTCCAGTGAGAAGCAGCTTTGTATCTCCTTCCTTCCTAGGATAACACTCTTAGATATTTAGGTTATTCCATTTTTTAATATGTTCTATTACATCTCAGTAAATATATTTGGGTACATATATTTTTCTTTTGAATATTTTTTTCTGAGGGTAAACGCCTAGGAGTGAGTTATTAGATCAACAAACATAAATGTTTTTATGACTCCTGAGATTTGAAGAATATCAAAAGCAGTCTTTGCCCTGTGATATGTTCAGCAAGATAACATTTCACCTACTGGTTGGCAAAGTTTAAAAAACCTGAAAAGTCCCATTGTGCAGCACCAGAAACACTCATATATTGGTTGGTGTTATAGGCTGAATTGTGTCCTTCACAAAATTCATATTTTAAAGTCCTATCCCCTAGTAACCTCAGAATGTGACTGTATTTGGAGATAGGGTCTTTAAAGAGGTAATTAAACTAAAATGAAGTCATTAGGGTGGGTCCTAATCCAATATAACTGGTACCCTTATAAAAAGAGGAAATGTGGACACAAACGGAAGGAAGATGATGTGAAGACACAAGGAAAAGACACCATCTATAAGCCATGGAGAGGCCTGGAACAGATCCTTCTCTCATGGCCTTCAGAAGAAACCAACACTGCTAACACTTTATCTCATACTTCTTGCCTCCAGACAGTAAATTTATGTTTTTTTTTAAAAAAGTTTTTTAAATTGATTTTTAGAGAGAGAGGAAAGGAGAGGGAGAGAGAGAGATAGAAACATTGATGAGTCCGGCCGGTGTAGCTCAGTGGTTGAGTGTCGACCCATGCACCAAGAGGTCAACGGTTCGATTCCTGGCCAGGACACATGCCGAGGTTGTGGGCCTGATCCCCAGTGGGGGGCACGCAGGAGGCGGCCAATCGATGTTCTCTCATCGATGTTTCTGTCTCTCTCTCTCCCTCTCTCTCTAAAATCAATAAAGGAAAGAAAAAAAAAAAAAAAAGAAACATCAATGAGGAAGAACATTGATTGGCTGCCTCCTGCATGCCCCCAACTGGGGATTCGGCCCACAACTTGGGCATGTGCCCTGACTGGGAATCAAACCATCGACCTCTTGGTGCATGGGTCAATGCTCAACCACTGAACCACACCAGACGGGCAATAAATTTATGTTTTTTAAGCCACCCAATGTATGGTACTTTGTTATGGCAAACCTAGAAAACTTATAATTGGTAAAAACATAAATAAGTACAACCTTTTGGCCCAGCAATTCCGTTTCTATGAATTTAGTCTGCAGATAAATGCCCACTACTGATGTATATTCTAAGCTTTGAATATACATCAGTGAATAAGACAAAGGCAGTCCATGTCCTCATGGATCTTCTATACTAGTGAGAAGAGACAGGCAACACACCAATGCAAGAAAACATTAACAGATAATTTCAGAGAGTGATAGGTGCTCTAAAGGAAATCAAGCAGGTTGATGTGATAGATAAGGGCTACTTTAGACAAGGTAGTTGGAGAGAATTATTTGAGGAATGGCATTTTAGCTGTGATCTGAAGATAAAAATCTGCAATCTCTAATTAAAAAAAACCCAAAACTGCCCTGGCCGGTTTGGCTCAGCGGTTGGAGCGTTGGCCTGCGGTCCGGAGGGACCTGGGTTCGGTTCCCGCTAGGGGCATGTGCTTCGGTTGCAGTTTGTCCCCGGCCCTGGTTGGTCGTGCGGGTGGCGGCCACTTGATGTGTCACTTTCACATCGATGTTTCTCTCTCTCTTCCTCTCTCTCCCTCCCACTCTATCTGAACAAAAAAGTGAAAAAAGTGTCCTCGGGTGAGGATAAAAAAACAAAAACAAAACAAAAAAAAAAACCCAAAACCTTTATTGTTGAAAAAATTAGAGTCCCTTCTTTTTTCCCCCACTGACACCCTCCTCTCTGCTCCAGCCCCCCATCCCCACCTTCACCACACTGTTGTCTATGTCCATTGGTTATGTATATATGCATATAAGTTCTTTGGTTTGTCTCCTCCCACCCACTCCCACCCCACTTCCCTCTGAGGTCTGTCAGTCTGTTCCCTACATCCATGTCTCTGGATTGTAATCTCTAATTAAAAGAAAAAAATCAACATGTCATGTATTTTTTAAAAATTTATTTTAGGGAGAGAGAGAAACACTGATTTATTGTTCCATTTACTTATGCATTAATTGGTTCTTTCTTGTATGTGCCCTGACTAGGGATAGAACCTGAAACCTTGGTGTATCAGGATGATGCTCTAACCAACTGAGCTATCTGGCCAGGGCTTGCAATCTCTAATTTAATCGAAATTAAAGTCATGCAAAGAGCTAGAGGAAAAGGGAGTTCAGGTAAAAAAGAGAAGAGAAAGCCCGGCTGGTATTGCTCAGTGGTTGAGCGTCGACCCATGCACCAAGAGGTCGCTGGTTCGATTCCTGGTCAGGGCACATGCCCAGGTTGTAGGCCCGATCCCCAGTGGGGGGCATGCAGGAGGCGGCCAATCGATGTTCTCTCTCATCGATGTTTCTATCTCTCCCTCTCCCTTCCTCTCTTTCTAAAATCAATAAAAAAATTGAAAAAAGAGAAGAGAAAGAATGAAGACACTTAGAAACACATTTAGTATGTTCCAGGAATAGAAAGAAAACTAAAGGAGCATAGTGGGCAAAGGGAATAGCATGTGATGAGGTGAGAAAGGTAGATCATGTAGGGCCTTGTAAGCCTGGGTAAAGAGTTTGGACTTTATTATAAATGCAATGAAGTCACTGGGTTTAAGCAAGGAGTGATGCATCTGTTTTTTATTAAAGAACTGAAAACAATCTCAGGGTCCATCAATAGGAGACTGGTTGCTTATTTATACTTTATATATATGGTTTACATGTATCTAGACAACATCTCAATATAGGTGCCACAGAATTCAATATATGGAAGCCAAAACAACTTCCACTCCTAAGAAGGGCTCTCTTTTGAAAGCCACTGGCTAAAACCAAGGTAAATAAACAGCAGGACCTCTCCCTCTAAGCCTTTCCCATTGGAGAAAATACTGGTGTTTGTCCACAACAGGAGAGAGAGATCTTTGGGTCCTCACTCTCTTGTCATCCTCTTGTTCACATACCCGCTCTCCCACCATGTAATTTCTCACCCTTCTCTCACCTTTAGTTCAAACACAGGTGTATCAATAACTTCTGCACCATGGCGCTTGAAGCAACTGATGATTATATCAAACACCTTCTCCCGAACTGCCATCTGCCGGGGATTGTAGTCTCTTGTGCCCTTGGAGTCAAAGTTAGCCGAAGAAACAGGGATGGGATTTAAAAAAAAAAGAACATAAGGTCTATAAATATAAAAGCATGAACTCAGCAATGATGAATGCAAATCTTGCCCCAAACTTCGATTTTCCTACAGGCCACTGAGTTGTGAAACAAGTACAATTCCCTATCACCACACCCATTTGCTATTACCCTTCTAAGTTCCATTCCCTTTTATTAATATTTTTTTTTAATCCTCACCTGAGGATATTTTTTCCACTGATTTTCAAAGAGAGTGGAAGGAAGGGAGGAAGCAGGTAGAGAGAAAGAGAAACCATGATGTGAGAGAGACACAATGATTGGCTGCCTCCTGCACCCACCCCGACCAGGGCCGGGGAATGCACCTGCAACCCAAGTATGTGCCCTTGACTGGGAATCGAACCCAAGACCCTTCGGTCCATGGGCTGATGCTCTAACCACTGAACCACACCAGCCAGGGCATTCCATTCCCTTTTAAGCTTGGTTCTATTTTCTAGAATTCTTAGAACTCTATTTTCTCAGTTTTCCTTGGGGTAACACAACATTTCCCTGCCTAACAGGAAACACCTACCTGATGACAGGCACATAGCCAACTCAAACTGGCTTAACTAGTTGAACTCCAAAATTTATAAGTGACATCCTTTCTCAACATAAAATAAATAAATAACCCTGCCCTGGCGGATTTGGCTCAGCGGTTAGAGCGTTGGCCCATAGACTGAAGGGTCTCATGTTTGATTCCTGGTCAAGGGTACGTACCTGGGTTGCAGGTTCCATCCCCGGCTAGTTGGGGTCATGCGGGAGGCAGCCGGTCGATGTGTCTCTCTCACATTGATGTTTCTCTCTCTCTCTCTCCCTCCTTTCCACTCTATCTAAAAAAATCAGTAGAAAAATGTCCTCAGGTGAGGATTAACAACAACAAAAAAATAATAAATTAAAAAAAATCCTAATGAATACTGTGTATTCTCTAACTTTTTTTTTTTTATCCTCACCTGGGGACTTTTTTTTTTTTTTTTTGCACTTATCTTCAGATAGAGTGGGAGGGAGAGAAGGATGAAGAGAGAGAGAGAGAAAAACATCGACATGAGAGAGACACATCGAGGTCGGGGACAAATTGCAACCGAGGTACGTGCCCTTAGTGGGAACCGAACCAGGGACTCTCTGGTCCGTGGGCTGATGCTCTAGCCTCTGAGCCAAACCAGTCAGGGCTCTAACTTGTTTCTAATAGACCTATGACATGGGCTGGGCAGATACATTTTATAGATGAATTAGAGGATGTTAAGAAGTTAAATCATTACTTAAGTCCACTCAGCAGGTTTATGGCAGGCAGGACTAGAAATCTTTCTTCTAGATAATAGCTTCTAGGTTGGTCTTTTACTCCTAAGTCTTTAGTTTCAAGAACTCTTTGCACTCATACTATCTATTAAGGACCCCAAAGTGGATTATACCTATCAATATTTATTGTATTAGAAATTAAAACTGCATGCCCTGGCTGGTTTTGCTCCGCGGTTAGAGCGTTGGCCCGCAGATCAGAGTCCCGGGTTCGGTTCCCACTAAGGGCACGTACCTCGGTGGCAGTTTGTCCCTGGCTCCGGTTGGGGTCATGTGGGTGTCAGCCACTTGATGTGTCTCTCTCACATCGATGTTTCTCTCTCTCTCTTCCTCCATTTCTCCCTCCTGCTGTATCTGAAGATAAATGCAAAAATGTCCTTGGGTGAGGATAAAAAAAATAAATAAATAAATAAAAACTGCACCCGGCTGGTGTGGCTCAGTGGATTGAGCGTCATCCCATGGACTGAGAGGTCCGGTTTGATTCCCAGTCAGGGCACATGCCTGGGTTGCAGGCTCAATCCCCAGTAGGACGCCTGCAGGAGGCAGCTGATCAATGTTTCTCACATCAATGTTTCAATTTCTCTCTAAAAAATTAATAAAAAGATACTAAAAAAAAAAAAAATTAAAACTGCAAACATTTAAAAAATATTCACTAGTCCGGCCAGTGTGGCTCAGTGGTTGAGCGTTGACCCATGCACCAAGAGGTCGCCGGTTCGATTCCTGGTCAGGACACATGCCCAGGTTGTGGGCTCGATCTCCAGTGGGGAGCATGCAGGAGGTGGCCAATCGATGTTCTCTCTCATTGATGTTTCTATCTCTCTCTCCCTCTCACTTCCTCTCTCTCTAAAACAGTGGTTCTCAACCTTCGTAATGCCGTGACCCTTTAATACAGTTCCTCATGTTGTGGTGACCCCCAACCATAAAATTATTTTTGTTGCTACTTCATAACTGTAATTTTGCTACTGTTATGTCTTAGGCGACCCCTGTGAAAGGGTCGTTCGACCCCCAAAGGGGTCGCGTGACCCACAGGTTGAGAACCGCTGCTCTAAAATCGATAAAGGAAAAAAAAATTCACTAATTCCTCTAACAGTAAATCCACTACATGTTAACATAAATAACATTTTAGGGAAATGTAACTACTTTCCAAAACAAACAAACAAAAAATGGTGAGAAGAGTGGCATTAATTTACATTTTTGTAAACCTTTAATGTGTGGCTTGCCCTAGCCAGTTTGGCTCAGTGGTTGGAGTGTCGGCCTGCGGACCAAAGAGTCCCAGGTTCGGTTCCCACTAGGGGCACGTACCAAAAAAAAAAAAATGTGTGGCTTAATAGAAGACACACATGTGCAGTAGTAAAAGACAGATGTGCAGTAGTAAAAAGAGGAATATTTTAATTTTTTTTAAATCCTCATTTGAGGATATTTCTCCATTGATTTTTTTTTTAAGGTAAAGTGGGAGGAAGGGAGGGAGAGAGAGAGAGAGAAACATCAATGTGAGAGAGATACATCAATTGGTTGCCTCCTGCATGATCCTGACTGGGATCGAGGATAAAACCTGTAATTAAGGTACATGTCCTTGACTGGGATTCAAACCCAAGACCACTCGGTCCATGGGGCAATGCTCTAACCACTAAGCCAATCTGGCCATGGCCACCATGTATCTATTATCCAGCTTCAACTACCATCAACATCTGTTATTTTATCTAAGCCCCAACAATTTTTTTCTCGAGTATTTTAAAGTAAATCCCAGACATCAATCTTATCATTTCATCCATAAATAATTCAGTATGATCCTCTAACACATAAGAAATAAAAACCCCCCAAACATTACAATACCTTCATTATAACCAAAAAAACTAACACAACTCCGTAATATTATCTAATGCCCAATCCATGTTTAATTTTCCCTGATTGCCTCAATATCTTTTTATGGTTGGCTTGTTTGAATCAGATTCTAAATGAAGTCCATGCATTAGATTTGGTTGATACGGCTCATGTCTATTTAAGCTACAATAGTTTCTTTTCCTTTTTAAAAGTATGTCATTTATTTGTTGATGAAATTGAGTCCTTTGTCCTAAGGAACTGTTCACATTCTAGATTTAGTTAACAATTACTTTAACATGTCCGTCCATCTCCCATATTTCTGGTAAACTGCTAGTTAGGTCTGAAGACCTGATTAGAGTCAGGTTCAATTTTTTTTTGGCAAGAATACTTCATAGGTGGTGCTGTGCACTTGTTATTGCATCAGATAAGGAGGATGCCTGGTTGTCCTACTTTTAGTGATGTTAAGATTAATCACTGGGTTAGGTTGAGGCCAGCCTGATCTATCATAAGTTCCCCATTTATCTTTCCACCTAAGAGTTTGAATAACTACTGATGATCACTGTCTTGGGATTTTACACTGTCTCCTTCACCTATGAAATTAGGAATAGCTCAATGAATTTAGGAGCCCAAAGAATTAACAATAAAAGGGGACACCTCAACATAAGGAAGATAGATCATCTCCCCTCTCCTTTGGAGTTCAATTTCGCATACATTCATTGAATACCTATTTAGTTCCAGGCCCCTGGTCTCACCCTCTCATCATAAATAAACCATGTGAATAACTAAAAGTCAGCAATAAATGCAATAGAGATATATGTCAAGTGCAAGGGAACCCAGATGAAGGGGTAAATAGTTCTGTTTATAGAAGTTACAGAAAGTGGCATCTGAACTGAAATCCTAGAGACTGAGCCAGGAATCTTCAACCTTATTCCACTTCTTCTATTTGGGTCTAGACATACAGGTCTTTTTCTAGTTCTTGGAAAGTACCAAGGTTCTTTCCTGCTTCAGCGTTTCCATATTTGGACCTATTTTTCTCATACTCTTCCCTTGGATATCTCCCACTCATCTGTTAGGTCAGTTAGTATATCTCTTCAGTGAGGCTTTTTCAGACTCCTCAGGTCAGAGCATCCTTATTATTTCCTTATATCACTTATCACAATTTGTAATTACATACCCACGTGTAGGGTTATTTGTATTAAGACTGTTTCCTACAGTAGAATGTAAGCTCCATGACGGCAGGCCATATGTATCATGCTATACTCACTGGTTTGTACAGTGCTAGGCACATAGTAAACACTCAATTTAAGTATTTACTGAATGAAAGAAAGAGTAGCAGTAGCAGGCTGACTCCCCTAAGCACCCAGCTGGCTTAGTTTCTGCCATCATTTTGCCATCCCAGAATGACTCAGGTGGAGTCCAATCCAGCCTGGCGCCCATAGCAACTGTTGTTTCCTCTGCAGCATTTCAGATAACGCTCAATGACCTGGTTCAGAAAAGCGGGCTCCCTAAAGCAATGATATTTACCTTGGGGGTTTTGAGCACAAACTTGTGTTTCCCTTCATCAGGGCCCAGCTGTGCCTTCAGTTTCAGTAGTTTTGCCACCTCCTCCTCGATCTGTGGAGAAAAAGTAGGCACTGGGCTATCACATCTGCGGCTCCCCTCCCCCCTCAGCCATTCATTCAGTATCCCTCCATCAGGATCTGGAACAGATCTCTCTCCCCAGGCTTCTTTCGAGTCCTACCCCGGCTAACTCACCACCTACCTAGCTCGTCCTCCTCCCTACCAGCTGGATCCCTTCTCTCTCACATCTCTGTCCTCTGTGCAAACCACCCCAGCTGTATGTCCTCCCCGGCCTTGCTTTGGCCCCTCCCCTGCCGCTTGAGTCGCACCTGCTCGGCGCCGGCTTTCTGCTGTTTCAGTCCCCGTACACGCTCTCCCTGAAGTCGCACTAGCTCCTCCAGCGCCGCACGTTCTGCCATACTGGCTGCCAACTGGAGAAGACTGGGTCTAGATCGGTGGCAGTGGCCACAGCTTCAGCTCGGATGACTTCCGGCTATCGAGTCGCTGGGCCGCATGCCTAGAGAGCCTCCGCTGAGCGCAACAACCTCTTCCGGCTCCTACGGGAAGTGCCGAAGCAGAGAGGGAACCTGAGAGGACAGGACCCTCTTTACGGAATTTGGAATCACTTATCTCCTTCGCTGGAGCTCAGGCTTTGCTTCTGCAACGCTGTGCACTTTTTTGGGGGTCCGACGGCCTCGTTCCTAAGTCTTTTGCCTGCTGTCTCGGAAAGCCGGCCTCCTGCCTCATGATGCCCCAGCTCGGACTCTTGCACGGGAGGTCCTGGGCTGCGCTGCTTCGCCAGCTCCTGCGGCCTCCTCGTGTTGTGTGCATCGGGGCGGTCCATTCTCATAGCCAGGTGAGCCATCCCGAGATAGCTCCTGTCTGTCGGGGCAGGATCTCCAGGTCTGAAAGCATGAACTCGCGGCCTGTACTCCAGTAGTAATATATAGTATAAAATATATATATATATATTAACTAAGTGCCCACCATGTAGTGAGCCAAGCGTTTTAGATGCTTTGCCATTTAACCCGTATAGCAACCCTGAGAGGTTGGGATTATTTCCTTTTACATTTGAGGAAACGGAAACGGCATGGTCAAATAATTTGCCTGTGGATACATAGTAAGGAAGCATTTTAATATAGGTCTACAATCCCTTATTTGAACCTACCTGTTGGGGTCAAACGTTAAAACTTTTTAAGCAAGCCCGGCGGTGTTGCTTAGTGGTTGAGCATCAACCCATGCACCAAGAGGTCCCCGGTTGGATTCTAGGTGAGGACACATGCCCAGGTTGTGGGCCAAATCCCCAGCGGAGGACGTGCAGGAGGCGGCCAATCCATGTTTCTATCTCTCTCTCCCTCTCCCTTCCTTTCTCTAAAGTCAATAAAGAAAAACCTTTTTTTTTATTTCTTAAGCAAAATATATGAATATTTCCACTGGGATGATTAACGACCATAAGTAAACAGTTCATATTAGAATTACCTCAAAATGAGTCTCAAACAACCCACACTATTTTCGGTTTTCAGAGATTTTTGGATTTTGGAATTGCAGAGAAGGGATTGTGGATTTGAACTGGAGGAGAGAATCCACCAAAATATAGAACTACCACACCCTCTATACTTCTAGAGGGGCGTACAACCTGCTGGTAATAAACAAAATCACTGATTCTGTTTTACATTTGGAAATACCCTATTGGCTTTATTTATTTATTTATTTATCCTCACCTGAGGACATTTTTGCGTTTATCTTCAGATAGAGAGGGAGGGAGAGGGGGGAAGAGAGAGAGAGAAACATCGATGTGAGAGAGACATCCACTGGTTGCCACCCACACCACCCCAACGGGGCAGGGACAAACTGCAACTGAGGTAGTGCCCTTAGCGGGAACCGAACCTGGGACTCTGGTCCGCGGGCCAACACTCTAACCACTGAGCCAAACCAGCGAGGGCGTTTATTTATTTATTTTATAAAATTTTTTTTTCTTGATTTTAGAGAGAGAGAGGAAGGGAGAGGGAGAGAGAAACATCCATGAGAGAGAACATCGATTGGCTGCCTCCTGCATACCTCTCACTGGGGATTTGGCTCACAACCTGGGCATGTACCCTGATCGGGAATTGAACTGGTAACTTCTTGGTGCATGGGTCGATGCTCAACCACTGAACCACACGGGCGGGGTGACCCTATTGTCTTTATAGCAGATACTTTGTGCTATTATGAATAACAGGGCTCAAATCTTTTGTTATTAATTTTCAGCCACAGCGTCCTATCAGTCTGGTTTTCCAGTTCAATTAGGAAATTCATTCCTGCTCATTCTGATATGTTCTGTGTCCTTGGGCCGGTTCTCTTCTGCTTCAAGTTACTTTTTACCTGTCTCCAAGCCTCATGACCATTGCTACCTTATTAAAACATTCTTATTTTTGCTCTTTGATTTGGAACTGAGACCTGGAAAAGATATACTAATTCCTACCCCCAGATGGTTGTTGGTGGTAGTGGTGGGTTGTTCTTTGCCTTCATTGTTCTTAGGCACTTAAACTTTTTCAGACAAAGCTTGTATGGTAAAGACCTGACCTCATGTGTATTACATATATATTGCAGATACAACATGAGTTTTTGGAGAGGGGCTGAGATTGGGATAGATAAAATAGTATTCAGGCTTCCTGTTGCTCAGGGCCAAAGCTCTTTGCAGGTTGATGGTCCACAGGGCCAGTGATGTCACAGGTCTGGCTAGTCTTGAGAGGAACCACATCTCACATTCTTTCTTCTGCCAGGTTGTAGAGGCAGTGTTAACATCCCAACTGAAACCACATCAAGAGAAATCAAATTTTGTTATCAAGACACCAAAGGTAATTTGCTTTGCCTCACCCTGTCCCATTAGAGTGCCTTGGAGGTCTGCCCTCTGTTCTTGTCTTTTCCTGACCCCTTTGAACGTCTTTTTATTTAATTTAATTTATTATTTTATTTTAGATAGAGTGGTAGGGAGGGAGAGAGGGAGAAACATCGATGTGAAAGAGATATCGATTGGTTGCCTCCCGCACGACCCCCACCAGGCAGGGGGTCAAACCCGTGACTCTTTGGTCCGAGGGCCGATGCTCTAACAGCTGAGCCAAACTAGCCAGGCCTGAATGTCCTTTTAGACTAATTAAAAGAAAAAAATCTTCACTGTTCTTGAAGTACTGGCGCTTAGAATGATCTGAACTCAGATTTCAACTCTACACCTTAGATTATGGATGTAGTTTAACTCTTTGTCTTAAGTGGACTTGTTTTTTGTCTTTGTTTTCACTGTGGCTGCTTTTGGTTTTTAGGGCACCAGAGATCTTAGTCCCCAGCAGATGGTTGTGAGGGAGAAAATACTTGATATAATTGTTAGCTGCTTTAAACGTCATGGAGCAAAAGGGTTGGATACCCCAGCATTTGAACTAAAGGTAAGTGGAGAAATAAATGCTGGAACACCATTTTTTCACTTGCCTTCAGTTTCCCAAAGAGCTTCTAGCCTGTGTTCTGGAGTCCTCCTTTGAACTGTTGTGCTTTCTGTTTGACTCCTGCAGGAAATGCTTACTGAGAAGTATGGAGAGGACTCTGGGCTCATCTATGATCTGAAGGATCAGGGTGGAGAGCTATTGTCCCTGCGCTATGACCTTACTGTATCCTTCTGAGTGCTGGATCCTGACTTATCTTTTTCCAAACACACAGGGCTTTGACAAAAGGGACAAGAGTGACTCTGAGACCCTATAGGTCTATAGGCAGCAGGATTTACTTTCAGTTTCAAACAGAAGGCAACTCTGCCAGCAGAGCCTGGCCTGGAGTACTGTCATTAAACTTCAGTGTGTATCAGAATCCCTTGGTGAAACACAGAAACACAGATTTCTAGCCCTCAGCCCCAGATATTCCTAATTCTGTAGCTGGAGTGGGGTTCAACAGTCTGCATTTCTTTAAAAAAAATTTTTTTTCCCATTGATTTTCTTATTTTTTAGAGAGAGTAGGAGGGAGGGATATATATATATACAGAAAGAGAAACATTTATGTTGAGAGAGACACATCAGTTGGCTGCCTCCCACATAGCCCTGGTTGGGGCCGGGGAAACCTGTAACCCAGGCACATGCCCTTGACCAGAATCGAACCCCCGACCCTTCGCTGTACGGGCCAATGCTCTAACTGCTGAGCCAAACTGGCCAGGGCAATAGTCTGCATTTCTAACAGGCACCTGGGTAATTAAGATGCAGATCTTCCTTGACCTGCACTTTAAGAAATATTGACATGTTCCCAGCCGGTGTGGCTCAGTGGTTGAGTGTCGACCCATGCACCAAGAAGTTGCCTGTTCGATTCTCGGTCAGGACACATGCCCAGGTTGTGGGCCTGATCCCCAGTGGGGAGCATGCAGGAGGTGGCCAATCGATGTTTTCTCTCATCGATGTTTCTATCTCTCTCTCCCTCTCCCTTTCTCTCTCAAATCAATCAATAAAAAGTATTTTAAAAAAAGAAATATTGACATGTAGGTTGTAGGCAAATCGAGGTTCTGAAGCTTGGCTCTTTTTTTTTTAATCCTTACCTGAGGACATTTTTCTATTTATCTTCAGATAGAGTGGGAAGGAGGGAGAGAGGGTGAGAGGGAGAGAGAAACATTGACGTGAGAGGGACACATTGACTGGTTGCCTCCCGCATGACCTCGACCAGGGACAGGAACGAACCGAAACTGAGGTACCTGCCCTTGATTGGAATCGAACCTGCGACTCTTTGGTCCACGGGCTGATGCTCTAACCACTGACCCAAACTGGCCAGGGCTGGAGCTTGAGTCTTTTGAGATGGTTGAGAATTGATCCAAATGGGAGGGAATGGCCCAGACTTGAAATTCTTGTGACATTTCTATCTCTGTTTCCCCTGCTTTCTACTGAACTTACAGTTTTGTTAGGTGGGATTCCTTTATTTGACACTATTCAGTATACAAGGGTTAGCAAAAGTAGGTTTACAGTTATAATACAAATAAATAATACAATAATTAATAAATAATAATACAAGAGTAAACTGTTTTGCCCAGCAGGTGTGGCTCAGTGGTTGAGCATCGACCCATGCGCCAAGAGGTTGCCAGTTTGATTCCTGGTCAGGGCACATGCCCAGGTTGTGGGCCCAGTCCCCAGTGGCGGGCATGCAGGAGGCAGCCAATTGATGTTTCTGTTTCTCCCTCTCCCTTCCTCTCTCTCTAAAATCAATAAAGAAAAAATATTAAAAAAAAAAAGTAAACTGTTTTGCATACTCACAGCTGTAAACCTATTTTTGCCCACCTTGTATATTAAATGCCAGGTACTGCTAGGCCTTGGGGATAGTGGGAAACAAGACAGAGAAGGTGCATGTTCTTATCCTAGAGAATGGGATCCAATTGATAAAGGCCCGGTCTTCCCTAATGTCTTTACACTGGGCCTAAGCTTTGGATGTAGTGTTCTTCCTCCTTAACTTACTTATGTGAGGTCCCTTTTGCACGTTATATGGCCATGAATAAACTGAAGAAGATGAAACGCTACCATGTTGGAAAGGTGTGGCGGCGAGAGAGCCCAACCATAGTCCAAGGCCGCTATAGGGAGTTCTGCCAGTGTGTAAGTGACATGAAGGAGGCAGTGTGGTTTGATAATTCTAGGGGCCACAACCTGGGAACTGGCTGCTCAGTGGAGACTTTTTCCCCCTGTCTTTTTCTTTGCTGTAGGATTTTGACATTGCTGGTGAGTTTGACCCTATGATCCCTGATGCAGAGTGTTTGAAGATCATCTGTGAAATCCTAAGTGGATTACAGCTAGGGGACTTTCTTATTAAGGTGAGGTCAGAGCTGAGGACTTAGGGGAGAAGTCTGGATTTGGCCTGATGCTGTCCTAAAACACAGGTGGCTCAATCTTTATGCCTGCATCTCTAGGACTTTGTTAGTACAGCTGTTGCATTATATATATATAAATATATATATATAGCTATCCTGTGAAATTTCCTTTCTCTTTTATGACTCAGGGGACTGTCATTGTTTTGGGAGAAAGGGCATTGAGGCATTGAAAGAAAAGGCACTTGGGTTACTTCCATTGAGTTCACAGGTCAATGACCGGCGGATTTTGAATGGGATGTTTGCCATCTGTGGTGTTCCTGAAAGCAAGTTCCATACTATCTGCTCCTCCATTGACAAACTGGACAAGGTAAGAAAACAAGACAGGCTTTAGTAGACCCTATCAGAATTTCTGCCCTGCCCTCAAATCTATATCCCTAGAGGGAATATAAGAAGATGGTGGCTGGAAGTAAGGCAGGTAGGGAGATATTCTGAAGTAAGATCTGAGTTTTGCTGTACAGTGGGGATTGTGGCTAGATTTTCTAAGCTGCCCCTGACTTTGCTGAGTTTAGTTTTAGCTACTCGTAACATACATACTGAATGAAAGTGAGATATCATTTTCTGGTTAGGGAAAGAAGGATTTGGGGGCTGTGCTAATGTTTGAGTATTTGTGCAGATATCTTGGAAAGATGTGAGACATGAGATGGTGGCAAAGAAAGGCCTGGCTCCTGAAGTAGCTGATCGAATTGGGGACTATGTCCGATGTCATGGTAAGAACCAGAGTTTCAAAGCTATGTGATAGAACCAGAGTGAAGGTAATATGTGTACAACTTCTACCTCTGAAGCAGCTTCTTTCTGTAGATGTGCTAAGCTCCAGAGCCTTCCTGAATTTAATTCCCCTTTTACTTATTGTAACCACCTTATGTCTTCAGATGGCAAAGGTAGAGGCAGAGGGGAGAGTCTGGTCATATGAGACCAGTATCTTTAAACAAAATTTTTTTTAAAGAAAATGAGGATTAGCTGGAATATATTAGAGATAAATTTGGATGAAACATCTGGGTGAGTAGCACAGCCTTTATCTCTCCCCACATGTCTCCCAGGTGGGCTTTCCTTGGTAGAGCAAATGTTCCAGGATCCCAGACTAACTCAGAGCAAGCAGGCCCTAGAGGGCCTGGGGGACCTGAAGCTGCTCTTTGAATATTTGACTTTATTTGGAATTGCAGAGAAGGTAAGCTGAGTTGGGTGTGGACCTCCTGCTGAGCTCTGGGTTTCTCAGGGTCCTGAATCTTGTCTGGGACTGATTATAGCCTTGTTCCCACAGATCTCTTTTGATCTAAGCCTGGCTCGGGGCCTGGACTACTATACAGGAGTGATCTATGAAGCAGTACTGCTACAGACCCCAGCTCAGGCTGAGGACGAGCCCTTGAATGTGGGCAGTGTGGCTGCTGGTGGACGCTATGATGGGCTAGTGGGCATGTTTAACCCCAAGGGCCACAAGGTGCCATGTGTGGGGCTCAGCATTGGGGTAGAGCGAATCTTCTCCATTGTGGAGCAGAGGATGAAGGTAGGTCCTAGGTAGGGGTGGAGTGGGACTGAAAATTCTCATGTTCCTGGAGGTGCAGTTGGACTATTTTTCTTATTATTCTTTTTGCCCTGTTTTTTGGAGTTAGCGCAAAGGAAGTTTTTCTTTTTCTTTTTCTTTTCTTTTCTTTATTGATTTTAGAGAGAGAGGGAGGGAGAGATAGAAACATCGATGAGAGAGAACATCGATTGGCCGCCTCCTGCATGCTCCCAGCTGGGGATCTGGCCCACAACCTGGGCATGTGCCCTGACCGGGAATTGAACCGGCGACCTCTTGGTGCATGGGTCGATGCTCAACCACTGAACCACACCGGCCGGGCAAAGAAATTTTTATTTTACTTCTTTCTCTTTTATCAGACTTTTGGTGAGAAGATACGGACCACAGAGACTCAAGTGTTTGTGGCCACTCCACAGAAGAACTTTCTCCAAGAACGGTTGAAGCTAATTGCAGAGCTTTGGGATGCTGGGATCAAGGTATGATGGAGCTAATATCCAAGCCATGTAGGTATATGTGGAATTCAGGCACCAGGCCCATTTCTACTTTATGCCTTGTATGGAACTCAAGATCTTTCGAGTCTTCCTTCACTAGAGTGTCTTCTTAGGGTAGGAGTGCTGGCTACTTATTTCTTTGGAAATACTCCTCTGGCTGGAGTGGTGTGGTCACTTCTAAATCCCCTACTCTGTCTTCATCCTTTTTAGGCAGAACTGCTGTATAAGAACAACCCTAAATTACTAACGCAACTGCACTACTGTGAAAACATGGGCATTCCACTGGTAGTCATTATTGGTGAACAAGAACTGAAGGAAGGGGTCATCAAGCTCCGTTCAGTGGCCAGCAGGGAGGAGGTGAGTGGGGCAGGCAAAAATAGAAGGGACCATGTGTTTCTATCTTTTTAAGATTCTTTTAAGAAATATATTTCTGGCTGAGGAAATATCTCCAGAGTTAATAGTGATAGAGATGTATGAAGACCCATCCTAGGCAACCATTATAGCCAATGATACTGGCTGAGTGGGCAGAAGAAGGACAGATGAAATTTCAATGGGTATTTTGAGACTAATTAACAAAATAGACATAGATGAGGGATTTGAATTCCTTTAGTCTTGAGGACTTACATTCTCCAGGTCAGCTTGAAGTGCACACTACTCCCTACTGGTTGCATAAGTAGTGGGGGCGATACAGAGTAAAATGAATCTGGAAAAGCAATGGCTAAGGAGCTGGTGTCACTCTTTTTGTCACATAAGGGTTCTCTTGTGTTTCAGGTAACCATTAAACGGGAGAATTTTGTGGCTGAAATTCAGAAGCGACTACTCGAATCTTGATCCTTTCCTGATTGCCATCTGCTGCTCTTTGTAGAAAATGTTTTATCTAGGACTGAGTTCCTGATGGACTTCACAACTGCTGGCCAGCATGAATGACAAGTGCCTCTGCCTCCTCCATCCTTCCTGGGTACAGAACTGTAGAAAGCCCTGAGGACTCCTGGGCTATTGTGAGCAGCTCTTCTGCATGGGTGCAGATGGCTGGTATGTGAAAGAGACATGCTCAAATGGCAGAGGCAGATGACACATTTCATGTGCCATTGAATGCTGCCAAGAAGTGCTAAGGTGTTTGCTGTGAGCAAGACTCTGGGAAAGTCACCTCAGGCTGAGAGGATTCTGAACCATATTCTGGGAAATTTGTCCACAGCCTGCTGTTGGCCTGTCCAAGTTTTTGGGAGACAACAAGGTGGGGCAATGGCTGCTGTCTGTTTTGGTTGAGGACAGAGATGCTATCCCAAGGGCATAGCAGTACCCATATTGATGTGGCATCTCTCTAGCCCATCCACTGTTAACAACAGCAGGGTAAGGCTGTCTGTTTAATAATCTTGAATATTGAACTTAATAGGTGACCTGACAAGATGGAGATCTGATCTTTTGAGATTTTGGAGAACATTTCCTGTGCCAGAATCACTACTGTATTTCATGTCCTGCCATGGAGGAGGCTGTTCTAGAAGTGGTTGGATAACATATTAAATAAAATATTTAATGTAGTAATTTGTTATCAAGGGGTTGCTGTGCATAGGCCAGCACTCCATGCTTGAGTGTACACTGGAGAATTCTAATCTTGAGCAAGGAGTAACCTCCCTGTATTCAGTGAAGGAAGCAGCCACAGTTCCCCCTGCACACTCCCCCAACTTGGAGATACACTCATGTCACTAAATCAACAAACATATAGTGAGCCATTTGCAAGAGTTCTTCACCCTAGACTGTTGCTGATAACTACCCTTCCCAAGTGAATCATGTTGATTAAATTGTGCCCTACAGATTGAATATAATCCTCAGTTGAGGGAAAAATGAGTTAACCATAGGATGATAGCATTCCTTCAAGATAAAGAGGTAAATGCAAAAAGCGTCTCCATATGTGCACTGGGAAGGCTGCAGCCTTTGCAAACACTTCGGTGGTGTGGGGTCTCATATCTTTAGTGCATTCTGGTAAGTGGGGCATCTGAAGCTCTTAGTAACAGCGCTTCAGCCTTAAAGAAGGTTTAGAAACTTGGCAATGTACGCAAAGCTAATTAGACTAGAGAACACTGATGCTCAGTTTCCTCGTTTGTAAAATACATGAGTTGAACATCCCTTCGATGGTTGTTTCCAAAGGCCTGGGCAAAAAAACGTTTGCAGGCGCCCTTACTTCCGTGTTGCTTCATCCTCTCCGTGCGCATGCGCCACTTTCTTGGAGTAGAGGCGGAGCTGACAAGTCTGTTTTAGAAGCCCTTGAGTCTAGCTCGTTTAGAACACGAGACTCTAAAGTTTATTGGAGGGTAAGCTTGCTTTACGGCCTAAAGCCGTTTTTTACGACATTTTCCGGCTTCCCATTCACTTCGCGGTGAAGATGGCGTCGGGCAGTGGGGTAGGTGTTGTGTGTAGGAGGAGGTTTGAAGGGGTTGGAGGATAGGGGGTGGTTTCTGAGCGCGGGATATAGTGCACCCGACTGGCTTCCCGACACCTTGCGATTCTGTGGCCCCGTAAGGCCTTGGTGTAGGGTCAGTGGAATCGCGGAGGTCCCTCGGGTTGGGGTCCTGAGGCCACTTTAGCGTCCTGGTGCGGTCCGGACAGCGTTCGCTGTCGACAGGTCCCGGGGCCGCCTTGCGGGCGGTGACGCGGTTTCTCTAGGCGAGCGACACTATTAGCGACGAATCCTGAGGGCTTTTTATCTCCACAGACAAAAAACTTGGACTTTCGCCGCAAGTGGGACAAAGATGAATATGAGAAGCTCGCTGAGAAGAGGCTCACGGAAGAGAGAGAAAAGAAGGATGGTGGGTTCCTGCTCCATCAAGGGCTAAGGGTGTTGTAGAGGCGATGCAGTGGCTGGAGAGCCGGTGGGAAGTCGAAATGCATTGTCCTCTTACCCAGTGTAACCTCTGGCACAGCGCTGCCTTCCTGGTCCTCGATTTTTTTTTTCTTTAATGTATAAAATGAGCGAGGAGATCGACTGAAGTGGTTTTGAGGTGCCTTCCAGCTCTGTTGTCCTGTTGCTTCCTTTGCTTGGCTCATTTTAGTATTTTCCTGAAGTACAGAGAAAAGAGTGAGATCCTTAGTAGTGACAGAGAATTCAAGAGAAGTATTTTGCTGCTGTGCGTTACTGTTATAGAAGACTCCCTCTTTCTCTTGAAATTACTTAAGAGGGTGAAGATCAGTCCTGGCCCAATCGAATCCTCTTCCTGTAGTCTGAGAAGAGTAAGGGTACTGGCCTGGGAAGGTGTGATTATTTCTGCTAGTGTTTAGTAGTGCTGTTCTCCGTGCCTTGTACAATGTCAGGGAGTTGGTGCACCTTTCCTAGATAGGATTGCACTATACAAAAAGAAATATTTGATTTTTCTCATCTGTTTTCAAACTTGTACTTTCTTCTTTCACTTTACTTCCACCCACCTTGCACACACTAATCCTTTTAGTTTTTATGTAACATATATATATATAAGAATAGTGTTTGGCATGTAACAGGTAATTCCTAAGTGTTAGTCCCCTTTTAAAAATTTTCCCCAGCTCTCAGAAGATTCCGTTCTGTGTTATGCTTGGGGTATCTGAAAACACTATTGAATGTCCTTGCTCTTTTTTTAAAGGGTTGCTTTTTGTGAAAATTCACAACCTCTCCCTTCAATTTAATTAATCAGTGAATAGAAAACATTGCTTTTAGACTTGTTGGCTTTAAAGTGGAGAAATGTTATAGTGAGTTAAGGAGTGCTTATCATTTTTCCTGTTCAGATTCTCCCTATCTGCTGCTAGAATTACCTGTTGTGCCCCTTGCTTCAGGTTTCCAAAAAGAAATGAGAGTAAACCTCTGGATTTTGAGTTGCATGCATATCTTTTCCTTTCTGGTCAAGGAACTGTAATATTGAAGGGACTTCATTCCCATTATATTTCAGGAAAACCAGTGCAGCCAGTCAAGCGTGAGCTTCTCCGGCATAGGGACTACAAGGTGGACTTGGAATCCAAGCTTGGGAAGACAATTGTCATTACCAAGACCACCCCACAATCTGAGATGGGAGGGTGAGTGACTTTTCATCTTTCACTGTAGCTAGGAGTAGGTCTAATAGACTATGTTTGTTTTAGGAAGCGTTGAGGAGGGTTCCTGGCCCTATGATAACAACCTTGTTGCCTGTAATTCCACCCTTAGATTTATTTTTCTTTGTCTCCCAGGTCTCAGGTTAATGTTATATCTCCAGGAGGGGTCACTCTGTAGGCTTCTTCATATTAGCACATTAACTACTACTTTTTAAAAATACATTTTTATTGATTTTTTTAGAGAGAGAGAGGAAGGGAGAGGGAGAGAGAAACATTGATGAGAGAACATCAGTCAGCTGCCTCTTGTACACCTCCTACAGGGAGTCGAGCCCACAACCCCCAGGAATTGAACTGGTGACCTCTGTTGGTGCATGGGATGGTGCTCAATCCACTGAGTCACACCAGCTGGGCTGTAACTACTTCTTAATATCTTAAAAGGGATAATTTGTTGTCCTGCCAGAAGGAAAGGACTATTGAGGAAATTTCTAGAGGATAAATTAGGTGGAACTAGAATGGAGCCTAGGATCTATTGATGATGAGTAAAGGGGGTTGAAGTTCCATACTGGCTGTAAAGGCAGTACTTGTTACGGATTGCCTGGTTGTGCACTTCCTTCCTAGACCAAGACTGTAACCTGTAGGAAGAAGGGATGCCACAAGAACTCTTCACTCTTCTGCCCTTTCTTTTGTCCAGTTAGGTTTTCCAGCAGGAGGGAAACACAGACAGTAGAGTGACACTTCTCTGAGCTACTGTTGTCATTCCTCTCTATATTAGTACTCTATTGCTATGTAAATTAACAAATTAACCCAAAATTTAGCAGCTTAAAACAACAAATAGCTCACAATTTCTGTGGGTAAGGAATCTGAGAAAGGCTTACCTGGGTGATTCTGGTTCAGGATCTCTCACAAAGGTACAATCAAGGTATCTGCTGGGTCCGTGTTCATCTGAGGTATAAGTGGAACTGGAGGATCTGCTTGTAGCGTCTGTCACATGGCTATGGTTTGGCAGCCACAGTTCTTCATTCCATGGGCCTCTCCATAGTCCTTCTCACAACAAAATAAGTAACTTCCCCAGAGCAAGTGATCTACATGGATAGACTAACACAGAAGTCATGTTTTTAAAAAAATTTTTTATATTCTAATCTTGGAAGTGAAATAGCATCACTTTTTTTGATTTTAGAGAGAGGAAAGGGGATGGGGGAGAGAGAGAAATAGCGATATGAGAGAGACACATTGATTGGTTGCTTCCAGTACACACTCCATCTGGGGATCGAACCCACAACCTGGGTATGTGCCCTGACCGGGTATTGAACTGGCTATCTTTTGGTGCATGGGACAATGCTCAACCAACTGAGCCTCACCAACCAGGACAGGATCACTTTTGACATATTCTGTTGGTTACACAAACCAGCCCTGGTACAAATTGGGAGGGGACTACACAGTGTAGAAATATTAGAAGGGTGGGGATCATTGTGGGGCCATCTTGGAGGTTAGTTACTACAATTTTCCAAGAGCTGAGGCTTTATGGAAATGAGAAGTGCCTCCTTCTGAAAAGAGTTTTTACCTAAATATATGAGTTTCTTGGTTGAAAACAGTATAATCCTTACAACCAGATTTGATTCAAGTGCTGTTTCTTTCTGTTTGCTAGATATTACTGCAATGTCTGTGACTGTGTTGTGAAGGACTCCATCAACTTTCTGGATCACATTAATGGAAAGAAACGTAAGGCTTGGAGGTAGTTTGTGACTGGGGCTGGGATCAGGCTTTGGAGTGGGGGATGGGGATAAGGACTGAGCCACACTGGCCAGACAGGGCCCTTTCTTTGTAGCGGTTCTCAACCTGTGGGTCGCGACCCCTTTGGGGGTCGAACGACCCTTTCACAGGGGTTGCCTAAGACATAACAGTAGCAAAATTACAGTTATGAAGTAGCAACGAAAATAATTTTATGGTTGGGGGTCACCACAACATAAGGAACTGTATTAAAGGGTCGCGGCATTCGGAAGGTTGAGAACCACTGCTTTAATGTGTGGGAATTCGCCAGTTGCTTCGGCACAGGCCATCATTTACTTCATTATCTGATGTTTCTGGAGGCTGTGAAGTGAGACACCGTTCTAGGCTCTCAACAAGCCCAAACCATGGTCTTCCACTGACATGCATCTGCTCAATAAGGGAAATTTAAAGCCATTTGCATCCTGTTATCTGGGGCTGCTGCTTCTGGAAACAAGTAAAACCAAGGGAGTTTTTTTGTAGCTGTAATTATTTTTCTATGTGTTTTATGAGAAGATTAAAAAAAAAATGTCAGCAGGGAACATTTGAGATCTAGCTCCTTGGCATATATTGTCAGTTTGGCCCAAATAAACTCTAAAAAATTCTCAAAAAAAAAAAAGTCAGTAAAAGACTTTTGAGGGGCTAAGGATGTTGTGATGACCTTACCTTCTGTTGATCCCACCCAGATCAGCGAAACCTGGGCATGTCTATGCGTGTGGAACGTTCTACCTTGGATCAGGTGAAGAAACGTTTTGAAGTCAATAAGAAGAAGATGGAAGAGAAGCAGAAGGATTATGATTTTGAGGAAAGGATGAAGGAGCTCAGAGAAGAAGTAAGGCTCTCCTGTCCTTCCCTCTTTCTTCCCCCAGCTTGGAATTTTATGTTATGAATCATGAGGAGGCTGATTTTCTCTGTTTTTTCTTTTTTTAATTGATTCTAGAGAGAGAAGAAGGGAGAAGCGGGGAGAGAGAGAGAAAGAAACATTGATTGGTTGTCTCTCATCCCCACCCCAACTAGGGATTGCACCTGCAACCTGGGTATGTGCCCTGTCAGGGAATCGAATCCGTGACTTTTCGGTGTACGGGACGATGCTCTAACCAACTGAGCCACACTGGCCAGGGCAAGGCTGATTTTCTCATTCCACTGCCACTCCCAGAGTATGGTTTATCTTCTGAATTTCTGAATATTAGGGGAAACATTTATTACCCTTGTTTGGGACTCTCATGAGTTGAAGGAAATGGCTCTAAACCTATTCTTTTTTTCTGGATTCTCCGGGCCATATTTTTTACTACAGGAGGAATTAGCTATATGTACCTGGTCCTCAAGAGGCTGGTGCAGCTAGGCTGACTGGATCAGAATTCTGTTTCCTCCACTTACTGGCTGTGAATCTTGGACAAGTTATATAAACTATCTGTGTCTCAGTTTCCCCATATTAGAGATCTTAATATATAATATACTCAAAGCACTAAGACTAGTTCCTGGCATGTACTACATTCCCCAGAATGTTAGTTGCTATTAAGTGGTTTTTGCTCCTATAACAGTGTTAAGAACTAGAGATAAACTGGAATGTAGGATTGAGAAGTGCTCTCTGCAGGCTAAAACATCTCTTTCTTGTCCCTTATACTCTTTATTGTGGCTTTTCCTCTGCTTTTGAAATTTTACTTGTCTTTAACTATTTCCTTCTAAAAATAGAAAGGAATCTTGACGCTCATCTGTCTCTTTCAACAATGTTTGGCTTAGGAGTCTGAACTGATTCTGAGTGATTTCCACCCCCCTCCCCCCCCCCAGGAGGAAAAGGCCAAAGCCTACAAGAAAGAGAAACAGAAGGAGAAGAAAAGGAGGGCTGAGGAGGACTTGACATTTGAGGAGGATGATGAGATGGCAGCTGTGATGGGCTTCTCTGGCTTTGGTTCCACCAAGAAGAGTTACTGAGGCTTTCTATGCTTGGCCCTTTGCTGGGCTTAACTTTGAGGGGGGGGTCCGTCATTTTGGAGGGGAGTACTTGGGAAAGTCCTTAAGAGTGGCAGTGGGGAGGGCTAGAGGGTGGGTCTTTGTGGTTTCCCTCTACCTTGAGAGAGAGAGCACAGGAGGCAGAAGTAATGCTGTAGCATACTCGTTCAGCTGCAGTATATTACTGGAGTCACAGGACCTCTGCCCATCTGAGTTCCCAATAAAGAACCTCTTCTGAGGCTGCTTTCCCAAAACTTCCCCTGCATCTTTCCCTCTTCATCTATCCAATCTTCTCTGAGTATCCTACATTTATCCTGTGTTCTGCCTTTGTTTTAATTTTGACTCTTGCTTGGCCTGCAGTGGAAAGGTTCTCTGGGTCCCCAGTTTCCAGTTGATACCATATCCTGGACCAGCCATCCCCTCCCCCCTTGCCTCATTCCCCACTGTGGTTCTCTGGCCACCTGTGCATGCATGTGTACTTCTGCCTGGGTCAGTAGTATGTGCGGATGTGTGTGCATGAATCTGTCACATAGAGGGAGCCTGAACTAGAACCTCAGAGCATTACTGCCTTGGGGCCTGATGTTCTCGGTTTCCTCAGTGCATGTAACAGGAAATTAAATGGGATGAGTGTTTGGTGTGGTTTTTGTCTGGTGAGTTTTTTAACCTTTGTTTTTCATATGTAGACTATTGAGCTATTCCTGTTTGTTTTATTTTATTGAGGATCACTCTGTTTTTGTCTTCCTTATGACCAGGCTCTTGGAAGAACCTGTTTGATGCAAAAAAGAAAAAGGAAAACAAAACAAAACAAAACAAAACCTCATATGGGAGCCCTTGGGTCTCAGAGGCTGTTCAACATGTATAATAAATGGCATTGACTGGGCCTATTTCACATTTGGTGGGAACATTCATATTTTTCCCTGTGTATTTTTTTTTTTCTTCCCACACTGAGGATTTCCATATAGAATTTATTCTTCTCCCTTCGTTTGAACCCTGTCACTTTTTTTTCCCCTTGGTTCCTTTGCATGAGTTGTATTTTCCTCTGATGGGATCTGTGTCCAGAGGTGTCTGAACAAAACTTTCCCTATAATTTTAGCCTCCTTTGATCTTGTTTTAGGAACAGCAGAGCTCTGTGTTGAACTGAGTGTTTCCTTACTACTGCAGTTAGTTTAGGCACAGAATTACTCATTGTTGGCACTGTTGACATTTTGGGACGAACAGTTTTTTGTTGTGTGGGCTCCCTTGTGCATTGTAGGATGTTTAGCAGTATGCCTAGCCTCTACTCAGATGCCAGTACCACCCCTTCTCCAAATTATGATAACTAAAGATGTCTGTTCACAGGAGGAGTTGGGGTGAAATCCTTCCTCCCAGCTAGTACCATTGGGAACCATTGAGAAGCTGTCTTCCCTACTCTGGTCTAACTTGAGAACTAGATGGCATATACTGGTTAACTAAAGGAAAAACAACTTTGCTATTTCCTGGATTGGGTACTGTGCCAGGTCCCACAGATGTAAAGGGAAAACAACAAAAAACAAAAATGGTCCTTTAAAACAAACAAAAGTTATATAAACTTCAAGCAGGTGAATTCTAAAATAACTTTAGCTGGTTCTGTACCCTAAAAGGCAGGATCTATTTGGGTTAACAAGGCTGTCACCATATGACTTGATTATATTCACTGTCCCATGTAGTTCTCTGAAATCCTTTATGAAGCATCTGAACCACTTGTGGGTTTCCTAAAGTACCATACTCTTTCCTTTGGACTTATACAGAATTCCCTTGCTGTTCAGCATGTCTTTTGCCCATACTTCTAATGCTGAGTCTTGCCACGGGGAACTGAATGTGTCTCAAGGCCTGGCTCAAAGTTTGACATAGAGTATTTGTTGCCCAGTTGTGGGCTGATTAATGGGTGCCTTCCTTGTCATGCTTATGTACTGTACAGGTCCTTGGGTAAGAATCTACCCTAGTGGGCTGGGTCCTTTTGCTCCCCCATTCCAGGCAGGCTTGAGAAAGTTATCAGTGAGCTGAGTTCCATTGTTCAGTATTCATTCTTCAGGAAACAAATTCAGGTTGGCTTCCAATGATTTCCCTTTCTCTTTGGTACACTGGAATCTTACCTCTGGCCACCTCTACCAAAAAGCAATTCTAAATTTCAGGCTCTTTTAAATTCTCTTGGGACTAGCAAGTGGTTTGAGTTTCCAAGGGGCCTGTCTAGGTCATGGGTATTTGGAAGGACTCAATGTGGTAAGTTGGAAAAGAGGAGGAAGGAGATGGGATGGAAATTTAGGAACCCAGAAAACTCTGGAAGAGAAACTTCATTGATGTTTGTGGTCTCTAAAATCCATGGAAACTGCATTCTGGTTGAGGAATACACCTGTGATTGGCCTACATGTGTTCATTTATTCAATGCCTGCTGAGATGCCGAACTTGTTCTAGGCTCTGGTAGTATCTTCTGGGGCAAGGTATCAAGGCCCTAACTGTTGTGGAATTTACATTCTTGTGGAATGGCCATTTATAGTATTTGGGAAATAAAAGATCGGTGGCTTCAGGCACCTCCCATAACTTGCTCCAAAAATTTTAATGTGAAGACTAATCCAGCAATTCTACTCTTAAGTATCCTAAAAACACTTGCTTCTGTGTACATATACATACAAAGATGTTTACTGCAGCTTTGTTTTTATAACAGCGAAACATTTAGAATAAAACTGGTACATTTATACTTGACTATAAAGTAGCCATTACAATATATATGAATTTGATCTACATTTACTGACAAGAAAGATCTCCAAGACATACTGTTAAACAAATTACTCAACAATCTGATCCCCAATAAGCCCCCCCCATCATAAAACTAAATTGTGTACAGTTAAATATACAGATTGAAGAGAAGCACTGGAAGGAAACACACTGAAATCCTAACTGGTTAACTGGGGAAAAATAGAAATTGTGGGAAAAGAAGAGTTATTTACACTATACATAAAAGGGTTTTCAAGTGGGATTTAAACTAAATTAAAAAAATAATAGCAGAAGAAGTAATGCTATATAACACCTGGGAGAGGAGCTGATGATTTATCTGGTTTAGCTGCAAAGTTCGAAAAAAAGCCTGAAATGAAATCTGTAGCTTGTGAAGATTGCACTCCTGGTTAGGCACTGTGAAAGTTGATTTGATCGCAGAGTGACCCCGTGTGGTTGTCTGCGGGAGCACAGAGGCTGGAGGGGCCGTCCAGAGATTTGTGGTGGACCACGTGACAGCGGCGTAGTAGGAGAGAATAAGCCCGGAAGCAACTATGGAAGCGCTCACGGAAAGTAGCGGACACCCGAGTCATTGGTGTGTGTTCTCAGATAGATACCCAACTGTCGAGGGCGGGCGGGCGGGGGCGGGGTTAGGGGAGGGGTCATGAAGATAGCGATTAAACAGTTTGCAGGTGGTAAATCATTTTAGATCAATTGACATAGTATGACGTAAGTCTCAGCAGTCAAGAGAGTATAATCTAAGGATTGTAGGCGGGCTGGCTTTAGCTCAGCGGTTCCTTCGCATCGAGCTTTCAGTTCGCTAACCACTCTTGTCCGCGAGGGTGGTTCGAGACCCGCGGGTGCTCTCCAGCCCTTTTGCAAATTCTGTCCCAGCTTCATTTCCCCAGTAATCAGTCTTAATTACGTGTTTTGAGATTCCTCCCCTGCCGGACGCACCTAAGCAACTGTGTTTCCAACCGAGTTTCAGTTCCCTTTCAAGCAGGAACCAGGACTCCTTGGAGAAATTCTAGTATTGGGGCAGGAAATACAGAGATGAATCCCACAGTATCTTGTAGAGCCAGAAAATAAGGAAGTACTAAAAAACAAACAAGAAAACCAACCCCAAACAGAAAAGAACAACCTCAAATAAAAAAACCCTTACTTTTAAAATTAATTGTGTTTAGTAATGCTTGTGGTTTTGTTCCAACAGTTACTGTATGCTTGTATCTTTTTTTTTTTAATCCTCACTTGAGGATATTTTTTTATTTATCTTCAGATAGAGTGGGAGGAAGAGAGAGAGAGAAACATCAATGATGTCACATCAACTGGTTTGCCTCCCACACAACCCCAACCAGGACCAGGGATGAACCGCAACCAAAGTACCTGACCTTAAATGGAATTGAACCCCTGACTCATCGGTCCACTGGCTGATGCTCTAACCACTGAGCTGAACCAGCCAGGACTGCTTGTATCTTTTCTAATGTCCTCAAATTCCTTTCCTTAATTGGGCTGTATTATTTTGTGTGTCAGCTGTATTTTGACTCCCTTCTATTATTTATATTCAGTTATTTGATTCTTTCCCCCTTTCTCTCCTCACTTCTATTTTTTTAGTCATACTGTTTTTACAAAAAAAAAAAAAAAAAAAAAAAATCCATACTATTTTTCCACCCTTATCATTACCTTTATTTTAGTTGGAAATCTACAACTTAATATAGTTAATGCTCACCATTATAATGCTTTCTGAGTTATCTTTTCCCCATTTAGTTCTTAGAAGGATGAACCCATTCTTTAGTAAATTCCTCAAGAGAGGCTTGTGAGCACAGTATTTTGAGTTCTTGAATATTTATTTATTTATTCTCCCCCCCTTAATATCTAATCAAGTTCCTCTTAGTAATTTTCCATCCATTAACCATGATACTCTGCTCTTGGTTTTTGTTTTTAGCATAATTCTGGGACAAGGAGTTTTTAAAAATTAATTAATTTTACCCATCCTCCAACCCCTCTCCCCATTGGCAATTATCAACTTGTTCTCTATATCTATGGCTCTGTTTCTGCTCTGTTTTTTTTATTCATTTGTTTTGGTAGTGTTGTTTTTTTAGATTCCACATATAAGTGAAATCATATAGTGTTTGTCTTTGTCTGACTTATTTCACTTAGCACAATACCCTCAAAGGTCCCATCCATGTTGCAAATTACAAGATTTCATTAAAAAAAATATATATATATATATAAATATATATATATCTCTCTCTATATATATAGATATAGATATATATAGATATAGATATTTTAGAGAGAGCGGAAGGGAGAGAGAGATAGAAACATCGATGTGAGAGAGAAACATTAATCTGCTGCCTCCTGCACACCCCCTACTAGGGATTGACCCCACAACCGGGGCATGTGCCCTGACCTGTTATCCAACTGGGACCTCCTAGTCCATGGGATGATGCTCAATCCACTGAGCCACACCAGCTGGACTTTTTTATTTTTTTTTTGACATTTTTATGATTTCATTCTTTCTTATTGCTGAGTAATATTTCATTGTATATATGTACCACATCTTCTTTATCCATTCATCTAGAGTGCTTCCATATCTTGGCTAGTGAAAATAATGCAGCAAACGTATTTTTTTGTTAGTATTTTTGTTTTCTTTGGATAAATACCAAGAAGTGGGATTGCTAGATTGTATGGCAGCTCTATTTTATTTTATTTATTTATTTTTAAACTCTTTTATATAGATATAGATATAGATATAGATATAGATATAGATATAGATATAGATATAGATATTGATATATAGATATATAGATATATAGATATATAGATATGTTTTTTTAAGTTGATTTTTTAGAGAGAGAGATAGAAACATTGATGTGATTGAGAACCATCGATTGGCTGTCTCTTTCACACACTACCCCCCCTCCCCCCCACTGGGGACTGAGTCCAAAACCTGGGCATGGGCCCTGACCGAGAATCAAACCAGGACCGCTTAGGTCATGGGTCGACATTCAATCCACTGAGCCACACTGGCCAGGCCTCTTTATTGTTGAATGTGTTACAGATGTCCTCCCTTTTCCCCTTATTGACCCCCTCCTCCTTGCTCCTGCCCCCCTTCTGCCTTCCCCACACTATTGTCTGTGTCCATTGGTTATGCATATATGCATATAAGTTCTTTGGTTTATCTCTTCCTGTTCCCCCCTTCTCCCTTTCCTTCAAGGTTCCTCACTCTAACAACCAATTTGTATGTATTTGTAGATATGTATTTGTTGCCATTTTATTGTTCATATTTTTTATTTTCTTTTTCTTTAAGAAGACCCTTTAACATTTCATATAATACCAGTTTGGTGGTGATGAACTCCTTTAGCTTTTTCTTGTCTGGGAAACTTTATATGTCCATCAATGCTAAATGATACTTTGTAGGATAGAGTAATCTTGATTGTAGTTTCTTGCTTTTCATCACTTTGAATATTTCTTGCCACTCCCTTCTGGCCTGCAAAATTTCTTTTGAGAAATCAGCTGATGGTCTTATGGGAGCTCCCTTGTAGGTAACTAACTGCTTTTCTCTTGCTGCTTTTAAGATTCTTTCTTTGTCTTTAACCTTTTGCATTTTGATGATGATGTGTCTTGGTGTGGGCCTCTTTGGGTTCATCTTATTTAGGACTCTCTGTGCTTCCTGGACTTGTATGTCTGTTTCCTTCACCAAGTTAGGGAAGTTTTCTGTCATTATTTTTCCAAATAGGTTTTCAATTTCTTGCTTGCTCACTTCTCCTTCTGGCACCCCCATGATGCGAATGTTGGTACGGTTGAAGTTGTCCCAGAGGCTCCTTACACTATACTCATGTTTTTGGATTCTTTTTTTCTTTTTGCTGTTCTGATTGGTGTTTTTTGCATCCTTATATTCCAAATCAATGGTTTGCTTCTTGGCTTCACCTACTCTTATTGATTCCCTGTAAATTATTCTTTATTTCAGGTAGTGCCTCCTTCATTTCTGACTGTGCATCTTTCATTTCTGACTGACCCTTTTTTCTGCTCTTGGGGTCCTCACTAAGTTCATTGAGCATCCTTATTACCAGTGTTTTGAACTCTGCATCTGTTAGATTGCTTATCTCCATTTCGTTTAGTTATTTCCTGGAGTTTTGTTCTGTTCTTTCATTTGGGACATGTTTTTTTTATCTCCTCATTTTGGCTGCCTTCCTGTGTTTGTTTCTATGTATTAGGTGGAAATGCTATGTCTCCTAGGCTTCGTACGGTGGCCTATTGTAGTAGGTGTCCTGTAGGGTCCAGTAGCATAGCCTCCTTAATCACCCCAGCTGTACCCTCGAGGTGCACTCCTTGTGTGGACTGTACACCCTTCACTTGTAATTGAGTCTTGATTACTGTTGGCACATCAGTAGGAGGGATTTACTCAGGCTGCGATGTATTTACTTACTGCAAGGACTGGATCTGACCACTGACCACTGACTTCTGACTACCTTGGAGGGTGAGTTGTGCAGGGGCCCACCACACAGAGCAAGACTTACTTCAGCAGGGCTTTGGTACCCACTGAGTCCACTTCTTGAGTGTGTCGCTTGTGGAGGTGGTTGGGTGGCGGTGCTTTGCTGTGGTCTGAAGCTGTCCACTGGTAGTGTTGGCTCTAGGGCAAGGTCAACCACTGCCTGTGCTCTAACTGGAGCCACCAGGCATAAGCTAAAAGCGATCTGCAGATGGCTGCTTCTTGTGCTGGGCTTGGAGGTGTCCAGAAAAAGCCAAGTTGTGAACCAAGACTGGCTGCTTCTAGAGCCAGGCCTGGGTCCATTTAGCAAGAGGTATGGGGCTCGCTGAGGCCATATGCTGCTTGTTTGAGAGAATTTAGGAAAATCTGGAGCAGAAGCCAAAACAGGCCAATCCTATGGTAAAGCCACTGGGAACAGCTTGGGTGGGCCTGAGAGTTGGGTGGAGCAGGGCCTCAGGGAATCACCAGGGCAGAGCAAACAGTGTGAGCCAGGTTGCTGGAGTCCCAGATATGGCAGCCGTCTGCCTGCCCTATGTCAGGAGGGCTCACCAAAGGAACAATGGCCTCCACAATCATATCTGTCCAGAACAAAGCTGCCTCTCCAGCTCTTGCCCTGATGCCAATGACTCAGTTCTTCCCCATTTGTCTCTGGTGCCTTCCAAGCTGTCTCCCCTGTGCAGGAGCCTGGAGGGTGGGAGTCCAAGTAAGTCCATGTGCGGGCCCTTTAAGAGGTGCTGCCTGGGACTCTAGAAGCTTCAGCCTCCCTCAGCCTCAATTCCTGCTGGTTTTTACAGCCAGAAGTTATGGGGACTTCTCTTCCTGGCCCTGGAACCCTGAGCTGGGGGGCCTGGTCTGGGAGGGGGACCCCTCACTCCTCAGGGAGGACCTTCACAGCCCAGGTATCCCTCTTGATTTTTATCCAACACACGTGGGCGTGGGACCAGCCCATTCCCTCCTTTGCCCTTCCTACCAGTCTCAATATGGCTTCTTCTTTAATTTCGTAGTTATGGAACATCCATTCAGCTTGATTTCAGGTGGTTCTGAATGATGGTTGTTCTGTAGTTTAGTTGTAATTTTGATGTGGTTGTGGAAGGAGGCGAGTACTGTGTTTACCTACGCTGCCACCTTGACCCTGGCCGCTCCATTTAAAATTTTTTGAGAAATAGCCACACTCTTTTCCATAGGGGCTGCACCAGTTTATAATCCCACCCACAGTATATGAGAGTTTCCTTTTCTATGTGTCCTTGCAAGCACCTGTTATTTGTTTGTTTATTTATTTTCAAATTGGAAGGGAAAGTTTATTTAGAAAGCCACAGAGGCCATGGCCTGTTTGGCTCAGCAGTTAGAGCATCAGCCTTTGGACCGAAGGGTAGTGGGTTCAATTCCAATACAAAGCCTCGTAGAAAAATATCCTCGGGTGAGGATTAAATAAATAAATAAATAGAAAGCCACAGAGAATAAGTGAGTGGTAGAAGAAATGGGCTCAGGAAACAATTTACAGAAGCAAAAGAAAGGGGCCCTTGGAGCTTAGGAAAGAGAAGGGTAAAGGTTAATGGGCCTCGGGGGAAGAAGAAGTGGAGGGGAAAGGCACCAGTGTGCTCCTGGGAGGGAGAGTACCTGTTGGTTTATTGATGATAGCCATTCTGACAGGTGTGAGGCGTTATCTCATTGTAGTTTTAATTTGTATTTCCCTGATGATTAGTGATGTTGAGCATCTTTTCATGTCTTTTGGCCATCTGTATGTTCTCTTTGGAGAAATCTCTATTCAGGAAAAATCTCTATTTTCCTTTTTTTTTTTGTTTTGTTAATCCTCACCTGAAGATATTTTTCCATTGAACTTTTAGATAGAGTGAAAGGGAAGGAGGGAGAGAGACAGAAGCATTGATGCCTCCTGCACGACCCCAACCAGGGTGGGATCGAACCTGCAACCCAGGTTATGTGCCCTTGACCGGGAATGGAACTGGAAACCTCTTGGTGCATGGGTTGATGCTCAACTACTGAGCCACACTGGCCAGACTTCTGTACATTTTTAAATTGAATTATTTTTTTGGTACTAAGTTGTATGAGTTTTTAAAAATATATATATTTTGGACATTAACCCATTACCAATATACCATTTGGAAATAACTTCTTCCATTTATTAGGTTTTCTTTTTGTTTTGTTGATAGTTTCCTTCGCTGTGCAAACACTTTTTAGTTTGATGTAGTCCCATTTGTTTGTTTTTGCTTTTGTTGCCCTTGACTGAAGAGACATATCCAAAAAGATACTGCTAAGATAGATTTCAGAGAGTTTACTGCCTATGTTTTATTCTAGGAGTTTCATGGTTTTAGGTCTTATATTTAAGTTTTTAATCCATTTGGAGTTTATTTTTGCATATGGTGTAAGAAAGGGGTTCATTTTTTTTTTTTTTTTTGCATATATCTTTTCCGTTTTTCCAATACCACTTATTGAAGAGGCTGTCTTTACCCCACTGTATATCCTTGTCTCCTTTGTCGTAGATTAAATAATGATATAAGTGAGGCTTTATTTCTGGGCTAGTTCTTGAATATTTAAAACTGATTTTCTATGGCTGTGCTACTTGAAGGACAGATTGCCTGGATATAAAATCTTGGTTCACATTTCTTTTCCTTGAGTTTCTAAAAACTTTTTTGCTGCCTTTCTATGTTGTTGTGGAATTGATACCAACCTTATTTTTGTTCTTTCATAAATGATTTTATCTTCTTGCCTAAGACCCAGGATTTTTCTTTCAAATCTAATTGATTTTCTAAGATATATCTCAGAGTTGATCATTCCATATCAATTTTCCTAGGTTCATAGAAGACCCTTTTGATGTGAAGATTCAAATTTTATTTCCAGAAAGTTTTCTTTAAAAAAAAAACAATTCATTTAATTTTATTTTTTTAAACTTATTTATTTTTGTTACAGATGTTTCTCCTTTTTTCCTCCATTGATACCCTTCTCCCAATCCCATCCCCACCCCCCCCCCCAGCATTATTGTCTATGTCCTTGTTTATGCATACATGCGTATAAGTTCTGTGGTTTATCTCTTCCCTCCCCCCACGTCCACCTCTTCTGAGGTTTGTCAGTCTGCACCCCACTTCCATGTCTTTGGGTCTATTTTGTTCCTCAGCTTGTTTTGTTCATTATATTCCACAAATAAGTGAGATCATGTGATATTTGTCTTTCTCTGATTGGCTTATTTCGCTTAGGATAATACTCCCCAGGTCCCTCCATGTCGTCTCAAAGGATAAGAGATCTTTCTTTCTTACAGCTGCCTCAAAGGATAAGAGATCTTTCATACAGCTGCATAGTATTCCATTGTGTATATGTACCACAGCTTTTTTATCCACTCATCTATTGATGGACACTTGGGCTGTTTCCAGATCTTAGCAATTGTAAATAGTGCTGCTATGAACATAGGGGTACATATATTCTTTCTGATTGGTGTTTCAGGCTTCTTAGGGTATATTCCTAGAAGTGAGATCACTGGGTCAAATGGCAGTTCAATTTTTAATTTTTTGAGGAAACACCATATTGTTTTCCACAGTGGCTGCACCAGTCTGCATTCCCACCAGCAGTGTATTAGAGTCCCCTTTTCTCCACACCCTCGCCAGCACTTGTTGTTTGATGATTTGTTGGTGGCAGCCATTCTGACAGGTGTGAAGTGATACCTCATAGTTGTTTTAATTTTCATCTCTCTGATGATTAGTGACATTGAGCATTTTTTCATATGTCTCTTGGCCATTTGTATGTCCTGTTTGGAGAGGTGTCTATTTAGATCCTCTGCCCATGTTTTGTTTTTGTTTTTTAATTTTTTTCTTTATTGATTTGAGAGAGAGGAAGGGAGAGGGAGAGAGAGAGAGATAGAAACATCGATGAGAGAGAACATTGATTGGCTGCCTCCTGCATGCCCCCCATTGGTATTTGGCCCACAACCTGGGCATGTGCCCTGACCGGGAATTGAACTGGCGACCTCTTGGTGCATGGGTCAATGCTCAACCACTGAGCCACACTGGCTGGGCCTCTGCCCATTTTTTGTTTTATCCTCACCTGAGGACATTTTTCCATTTTTTGTTTGGATAGAGTGGGAGGGAGAGAGAGGAAGAGAGAGAGAGAGAGGAACATCGATGTGAAAGGGACACATTGAGTGGCTGCCTCCCGCACGACCCAACCAGGGCTCGGGACAAACCGCAACCAAGGTACATGCCCTTAGCGGGAACCGAACCCAGATCTCTCTGAACTGCAGGCCAACGCTGTAACCGCTGAGCCAAATTGGCCAGGGCTGCCCATTTTTTAATTGGATTGTTTGTCTTCCTTTTGTTGAGTTGTGTGAATACTCAGTATATTTTGGAAATTAGCCCTTTATCTGATGTATCGTTGGCAATTATGTTCTCCCATACAGTGGGTTCCCTTTCCATTTTGATGGTTGTTTCTTTTGCTGTGCAGAAGCTTTTTAGTTTGATGTAGTCCCATGTGTTCATTTTTTCCTTTGTTTCTATTGCCTTAGGCATTGTATCAGTGAAAATGCTGCTGTGTGTGATGTCTGAAATTTTGTTGCCTACATTTTCTTCTAGGATTTTTATGGATTCATGGGTCACATTTAAGTCTTTTATCCATTTTGAGTTTATTCTCATATATGGTGTAAGTTGGTGGTCTAGCTTCATTTTTTTGCATGTAGCTATCCAATTTTCCTTATTTTGTTTTTATTGACTTTTTAGAGAAAGAAAGGGAGAGAGAGCTAGAAACATTGATGTGTGAGAGAGAAACATTGATCGGCTGCCTCCTGCATGCCACCTACTGGGGACTGAGCCCACAACCCAGGTGTGTGTCCTGACCAGGAATCTAACCTGGACCTCTCAGTCCATGGGATGAAGCTCAATCCACTGAGCCACACCAGCCAGACCAGAGAGTTTTCTTGTATTATAATTTTGAATATTATATATGTTTCATTATTTTGTTTTTCTTCTTCAGGGACTATATAATATATATAGTATATGTTGTATGTTGGACCTTCTCTGTATCTAGCACTTTATTATTATTTTTTTTAAATCCTCACCTGAGGACATTTTTCCATTTAGTTTCTGGTAGAGTGAGATGGAGTGGGGGAGAGAGAGAGAGAGAGAGAGAGAGAGAGAGAGAGAGAGAGAAACACCAATGTGAGAGAGACACATTGATTGGTTGCCTGCTATATGACCCCTACCAGGGCCGGTGATGAACCACAACCGAGGTATGTGCCCTAGACCGTATTCGAACCCGAGACTCTTTGGTCCATGGGCTGACACTTTAACCACTGAGCCACACTGGCCAGGGCTAGCACTTTCTATCTGATCTGTCTTCCTGCTTTCTTTTTTATTTTTTGAATACAATATTTGACACATTTCATTTTATATCTGTAGTCATGATTTTACCTGTTTTAAATACACCCCCCTTTTTTTTTAAATCCTCACCTGAGGATATTTTTCCATTTGTCTTCAGATAGAGTGGGAGGGAGAGAGAGAGAGAGAGAGAGATATGGATGTGAGAGGGACACATTGATTGGCTGCCTCCCTCACAACCCCGACCAGGGCTGGGGCAAACCGCAACCAATGTATGTGCCCTTGACCGGAATTGAACCTGCGACTCTTTGGTCCGCAGGCCAACACTCTAACTGCTGAGCCAAACTGGCCAGGGCTCTTTTATCTTTCATTTTAAAAATGTATTTGTATTGATCTTTTAGAGAGTGAGAAAGGGAGAGGGAGAAAGAGATATCAATAGCAATTGGCTGCCTCCTGCATGCCCCGTCATGGGGTTTGAGCCCTCAACCTGGGCATGTGCCCTGACTGGAAATCAAACCAGTGATCTCTTGGTGCATGGTCCACTGAGCCATGCTGGCCGGGCTCTTCCTGCTTTCTTGATTTTATTTTTATTTCCTGGCTGTTTTAATATCTTTCTTCAATACCGATGATTATATTTTAAGTAAAATCTCTTCTCCTTGGACACCTTATAATTTAGTCTTATTTTTTTCTTGAGATGATTTGTCTTTTTTTTTTTGGTTTCTCCTGATTTGGCTAACTCTTGTCTTTGATCTCTGTGTGTGTGTGTATGTGTGTGTGTGTGTGTGTGTTGGGATTTTTTTTTAATTCACAGTATTTTTTCATATCACCAAATGACTGTTTAAGGTTATTTAATTCAGGCTGGAGTGTTGTGTTTCAGTTTTCCTGTTTCATGGTTAGTTTTAAAAATATTTATTCTCATTTTTTGTTGTCTTTGTGTAATATTATGCCTGCCATTTTCTGTTCATTTTGAAGTGTCTTTTTTTCCCCCCAGGTTTGGCAATTGCAAATGAAGCAGGAAGGTTTCTTATGTTTCTTAGTTCAAGAGTGCTGTCAATTATTGGTAGAATGGTAGAATGAAGTGCATTATTTTCCAACTAGAACGTACTTTTTGGTGGGGTGGGACCCAAGTTGATAAGTGTTGTAATTTTGTAGTTCTCTTTCATTTTCTGTGATAGTCTTAATTTTTACTGCTTTCTTTCTTTATTTCTCTTTACCATTAAGCCCTTCAAGTCACCTCTTTCCTCCAGAGAGGATGCCTTCCCATCCCAAGATTGCTATTTTGGGTCTCAAAACACTTTAAGGCCTTCTTTTAGAGTCTTCAGTTCCTTTCATCCACCAGGCCTCTGATCTATGGTTAGCATTTCTGCACTCAAGCAGGGATTCTCTTTTTCTGGTGTTGATTTTATCTGTCTTCCATTATTGCTGGGCCCCTGCTGCTCTCTAGTCTTTTTTTAAAATCCTCACCCAAGGATATGCTTATTGATTTTAGAGAGAGAAGAGGGGAGGGAGAGAGAGAGAGAAACATCAGTGTGAGAAAGAACATCGATATGTACCCTTGGGGGATTGAACCTGCAACCTAGGTATGTGCCCTGACCAGGAATTGAACCCACAACATTTCAGTATATAGCACATTGCTCCAACCAAGTGAACCACACCAGCTAGGGCTGCTCTGTAGTCTTTTCTATAACATTTTGGCCTCTCTTCTATAGCAAGGCTTTGTAACTGGATCTGCTGGTTTGGGATGTATACGTACCTGTTTATATGTAAAATGAGATAATAGTCTCTGTCTCCAAATTATGCTGTAGCCGTAGGTGTTTTTATTTTATTTATTTATTTTTTATCCTTACCTGAGGACATTTTTGTATTTATTTCCAGATAAAGCGGGAGGGAGAGAGGGAGGGAGAGAGAGAGAGAAACATCGATGTGAGAGAGACACATCGACTGGTTGCCACCCACATGACCCGAACCAGGGCCGGGGACAAACTGCAACCGAGGTACGTGCCCCTAGCGGGAACCGAACCCAGGACTGTCTGGTCCGTGGGCCGACGCTCTAACTGCTGAGCAAAACCGGCCAGGGCCGTAGGTGGTTTTATTAGCTTTACTTTTTGTTTATTTTTAGGATGAGTAGAAATATTCAAATTTAGGTAGCTGGCATTATTCCATGGGAATCTGGAAGCCAGTTTATTATTTTGTTTCCTTTATAAACTTTTAATTGTGGTGAAATATGCACATCATAAAATTTATCTTAAACATTTTTAAGAGTATAGTCAGTGGTCTTAAGTACATTAATATTGTTATGCAACCATCACCACCACACACTTATCTATTAAACAGTAGCCCCCGCCCCCAGCTCCTAGCAACCACCATTCTGCTTTCTGTCTCTATGAATTTGACTACTCTAGGTACCTCATATTAGTAACAAGTGGAATTATACAGTATTTGTCATTTTGTGACTTCTGTGTTTCACTTAGCATAATGTGCTCAAGGTTAATTCATGTTGTAGCATATGACAGGATTTTCTTCCTTCTTAAGGCTGAATAATACTCTGTATATACCATAGAAATATATATATATATATATATATATATATATATATATATATATATATACACACACACACACACACACACACACACACACACACCATATTTTGTTTATTCATGCATCTGTTGATGAAAATTCACTTCTTGGCCATTGTAGACAGTATTGCTATGAAGATGGGTGCACAAATATCTTATCACAATACTGTTTTCAATTCTTTTGGATATATACCCAGAAACTGGATTGCTGTTTCATATGGTAATTCCATTTTTAGTTTTTGAGGACTTTCCATACTATTTCCCATAGCCACTGCACTATTTTACATTCCCACTAAAGATCACAAGGATTCCAATTTCTCCACATCTTTGCCAACACTTATTTTTTTATATAGTAGTTATTTTAATGGGTGTGAGGTGCTTCCTCTCTATTCTTGCGTGTATATTTTCCCAATTTATTTGTATCTATAAAATATTGGTATTTTTATTGGGATTATATTAACTTACCTATTCATTTGGAGAAAATTGACATCTTTATGATATTAAGTCAAAGGGACTTACACTAAGAACAAGGAATGTTTTCCATTGCTCAAGTCCACTCTGGTGTGTTTTAGAAGTGTATTAAATTTTCCACACATAAGATTTTTTTTTTTTATCCTCACCCGAGGACATTTTTTCATTTTTTGTCCAGATAGAGTGGGAGGGAGAGAGAGGAAGAGAGAGAGAGAGAAACATTGACGTGAAAGGGACACATTGAGTGGCTGCCACCCGCACGACCAACCAGGGCCGGGGACAAACTGCAACCGAGGTACATGCCCTTAGCGGGAACCGAACCCGGGTCTCTGTGGACCACAGGCCGATGCTCCAACCGCTGAGCCAAACCGGCCAGGGCCCACACATAAGATTTTGCACATTTCTTGATAAGTTTACTTTAAAGAATTTATCCATTTTTGTTTATAAATAGGATCTTATATTTCATAACTTTCTAATTTGCTACTGTTTATGTATATGAAAATCATTGATTTTTGTGTATAAATTTTGTCCTGATACCTTACTGAATTGTTTTGTACTTTTCCAACTTACATCTCTATGTTTTTCTTTCTCTGATTTCATTGAATAATTCCTCTAGTGGTAGAAATAGAAAGCATCCTTGCCTTGTTCCTGACCTTTATTGTTTCCCTGTTAAGTAAGATGGATCCCTAACATTATCTATCTATCTATCATCTATCTATCTATCTTATCTATCTATCTATCTATCATCTATCTATCTATCTATCTATCTATCTATCTATCTATCTATCTATCTATCTATCATCTATCTATCTATCTATCATCTATCTATCTATCTGATATATTTTTTGATAAAATATAATAAATATAATGTAATGTATATACACATAGTTAGGTTAGAGATATAGCCATCAATTCCTATTTTGATTTTTTTAAAAATCTGGAATGTAGCCTGGCCAGTGTGGCTCAGTGGATTGAGCATCATCCCATGGACTGAGAGGTCCCTGTTCAATTCCCGGTCAGGGCCCATGCCAAGGTTGCGGGTTTGATCCCCAGTGGGGGTCGTGCAAGAGGCAGCCGATTGATGTTTCTCTCTCAGATCAATGTTTCTATCTCTCTCCTTTTCTCTCTAAAATCCAATAAAAACATATTAAAAAAATTTGGAATGTGTGTTGAATATTATTAAAGTACCTTTTATCACATGTGGAAATAATTACGACTTTTCTTAGAGCTATTGATTTGGTGAATTATACTAATGTAATTTCTAATATTTCATTTTTGCATATGTGGGATAAATTCCACTTGGTTATGGCATCTTATTTTTATGTGTTGGATTTTGTTTGCTAACATATTACCTAAATTTTGGTCTCAATATTAAAAATTGCAGTTGACTTTAAGTCATATTGTTGATACTATTTTAAAATAGAATTTATTTTGAGAACAGTTTTAGGTTTACAGAAAATTTCTGTGGATAATATAGAGAGTAGCTATATGTCCTCTCTTCCCTCACCTGCAACTTTCTTTTATTAACATCTTACATCAGTGTGGTACATTTGTTATAATTGATTAACCAATATTGATACATTATTATTAACTAAAGTCCATAGTTTATATTTTTACAGTTCTGGGTTTTTTGACAAATGCATAATATAATGTATCCACTATCAGAGTATCATACACAATAGTTTCACAACCCTAAAAAATACCATGTGCTCCACCTGTTAATCCCACCCTCACCCCAAATTGAACTGGTAATTACTCATCTTTTTACTGCCTCCATAATTTTGCCTTTTCCAAAGTGAAATATAATTGGAATCATATAGTATGTAGCCTTTTCAACTGGCTTCTTTGACTTAGCAATTTGCATTTAAGTTTCCTCCATGTCTTTTTATAGCTTAATAGCTTATTTTTTTTATCACTCAATAATATTCTATTTTATCAATGTACCACACCTTGTTTATCCATCTATTAAAGGACATATTGCATAATTTGTTGCATAAAAATCACTAATTTTTAGTGATTATGAATAAAACTGCTATAAATATTTGTATGCAGGGGTTTTTTTGTGGATATAGTTTTCAACTCAGATAAATACCTAGAAGCACAATTGCTGGATCATATGATAACCTTATGTTTAGTTTTCTAAATAACTGTCAAAGTATTTTTACAAAGTGGATATACTACTTTTTATTCCCACCAACAATAAATGAGAGTTCCTGTTGCTCTACATCCTTGTCAGCATTTGGTGTTGTCATTGTTTTGGATTTTAGCCACTTTAATAGGTGTGTGATGGTATCTCATTATTGTTTTAATTTTTAATTCTTCAATGATATATGATGTTGAACATCTTTTCATATATATCTTTTTTGGTAAAATGTCTGTTCAGAGTTTTTGCCCATTTTAAAATTGAGTTGTTTTATTGTTGAGTTTTAAAAGCTCTTTGTATATTGTCTTAGTTTGTTTATGCTTCTATAACAAACAAACAAACAAACAAACAAACAAAAACCATAGAATGGGTGGCTTATAAATAACAGAAATTCATTTTTCACAGTCCTGGGGACTGGGAAGTCCAGGATCATGCCACTAGCAGATTCATGTTTGGTGAAGGCTTCCTGTTCATAGATTTTTATCTTTTCATATGGTGGAAGATGACTAGGGAGCTCTGTGAGGTCTCTTTTATAAGGGTACAAATCCCATTCATGAGGGTGGAGCCTCTCAAAGATCCCATCTCCCAAAGGCCCCATCTCCTGACGTCCTCACCTTGGAGGTATTTCAACATATGAATTTGGGGGAACACAAACGTTCAATCTATAGGATATATTTTAGAAACAAGTTCTTTATCAGATACGTATTTTGCCAACATTTTCTCCTAGTCTGTGGCTTGTGTTTCCATTATCTTAAAAGTATCTCTCATAGAGCAGAAAATTTAAATTTTAACAAAGTCCAACATCAATTTTTTCTTCCTTATATTGTACTTTTGGTGTTATATCTAAAAATTCATCACCAAACCCAAAGTCACCTATATTTTCTCCTGTGATGTATTCTAGAAGTTAATTTATAGTTTTGCATTTTACATTCAGATCTATTGATTCATTCTGAGAGTTATTTTTTGTGACAGGTATAAGATATGTGTCTAGATTCTTTTTTGTTTGTTTGTTTACATTTAGATTTTAAGTTGCTCCAGCACTGGACATTTGCTGAAAAGATTCTTCTTTCTCCACTGATTTTCCTTGGTCCCTTTGTCAAAGATCTGTTGGCTGCATTTGTATGAGTCTATTTCCGGGCTTTCTCTTTTGTTCTGTCGATCTATTTGTCTCTTCTTTTGTCAATATCACACTGTCTTTTTTTTTAAAAATTGATTTTAGAGAGAGAGAGAGAGAGAGAGAGAGAGAGAGAGAAAGAGAGAGAAACATAAATTTGTTGTTCCACTTATTTATGCATTCATTGGTTGATTCTTGTATGTGCCCTGACTGGGGATTGAGCCTGCAATCTTGGTATATCAGGATGATGCTCTAACCAACCGAGCTACCTGGCTAGGGCCACATGTTTTTGTTTTAAGTTGTGTTTTCCAGTAAAATTAACCATGTTTTTTGCATAGTTCTTTTCCAATTCTTTAAAATAATTTTTTTCCTTTATTGATTTGAGAGAGAGAGGAAGAGAGAAGGAGAGAGAGATAGAAACATCGATGAGAAAGAACATCGATTGGCCACCTCCTGCATGCCCCCCACTAGGGATCGGGCCCACAACCTGGGCATGTGCCCTGACTGGGAATTGAACTGGTGACCTCTTGGCGCATGGGTCAACGCTCAACCACTGAGCCACACCGGCCAGGCTCCAATTCTTTTTGTTGTTGTTGTTAATCCTCACCCAAGGATATTTATACTTTTGAAGAATCAGATTTTGGTTTCATTTATTTCATTTATAATTTCCTGTTTATAATTTCATTGACCTCTACTCTAATTTTAGTTATATCATATCTTCTGCCTACTTTGGATTTAATTTGCTCTTTGTTTTTTTCTTGTTTCCTAATGTGGAACTTAAATTATTGATTCTAGATCTTTATTCTTTTCTAGTATATGTATTTAATTCTATACATTTCCCTCTAAGCACTGCTTTTTCTGCATCCCACAAACTTTGATATGTAATATTTTTACTTTCATTTAGTTCATAGTATTTTAAAATTTCTTTTGTGACTCCTTTTTTGACCCATATGTTATTTAGAGGTCTGTTGTTTAATATCTACATATTTTGGGTTTTTTTCCATCTGTCTGTTACCAATTTCTAGTTTGATTTCATGGTGGTTTGAGAACTTGTTATGATGAGAATATTAAAGCTGTACTTTCATGGCAACTTTCAGTATACAGTACAGTTTTGTTAACTATAGTCAGCATACTATACATTAGATCTCCAGAATTTATTCATCTTATAACTGAGTTTGTGCCCTTTGACCAACATCTGCCTTTTTCCTCACCTCTCAGCCCCTGGAAACCACCATTCTACTCTCTGTTTCTGAGTTCAACGTTTTTAGATTCCACATATAAGAGAGATTATGCAGTATTTGTCTTTCTCTGACTTATTCCACTTAGCTTAATGCCCTCAAGTTCTGTCCATGTTGTTGCAAGTGGGAGGATTTCCTTTTTTATGACTGAATAGTATTCATACATACATATATTCATCTGTTGATGTTTATGTTGTTTCTGTGTCTTGACTATTGTGAATAATGCTGCAGTGAATATGGGAATTTAGGTATTTCTTTGAGACAGTGATTTTATCTCCTTCAGAAATATACCCAAAAGTGAGATTACAGGATCATGTGGTATTTCTATTTTTAATTTTTTGAGGAAACTCCATATTGTTTTCCAAAGTGGTTGTACACTTTACATTCCTACCAACAGTGAACTCAGAGTTCTCTTTTCTCCACATTCTTACCAGCATTTGATATTTTGAATTGTTTGTTAGACAAGTACTGTATCTCCATTTCTTTGGGGTCAGTTACTGGAAGTTGACTCTTCCTTTGGTGGAGTCATATTTCTCTGATTCTTCATGATCTCTGTAATCTTGTGTAGGTGTCTGCACATTTGAAGAAACAGTCACTTCTTTCAGACTTTATGGACCTACTTCAGTAAAGAATGACCTTTGAGAGCAGAGGATGGTGCCCACCAGCCCACAGCACTGAGGGGCTTTCCGCAGGCCTCCAGGTGTGTGTGAAGTTAGCTGCCTCACCCTCAGGTTTACAATTCAAGAAAAGTGAATAAGGCTCCTTTTATGTAAAGTCTGGACACTTTTCCATCTGCTGCCTCTGCGCTGGGCCCCAGGGCAGGTGCCCAGGTAGAATGGTGAGAAAAAGAAAGAAGTAGCTGCTTTTTGTGTCAGATAGCTGGAGCAACCTTGGCCCTCAGAGGAGATGTGTTACAAACAGATGACCTTCACACACCAGAGGGAATTGCACCATTTTACATCTGGTTTTATCTGGAGCCATGGGAATAGAGAATAAGCTATGCAACTTTCTTTCTGAGCCTATAATTTTATAGGTGACGAGGCTCTGATTTTCTTAAGCCTACATTTGAAACTTTGATAAGCACACATTTTTATAGAGATGAATCTTGCCTTAACAGCTGCTTGTGGGACCTGGTTCATTAGGAACCTCTACAGGAAGAGACATGTAATCCTCCTTTGGTTTTTATAGGGAAAAAAATCTTGACAGCGACATCATAATATTTGACCTTAATGACTGCACCTGGAGTCATTCACCAAGAACACCAGAGGAGTTTTGCCAACAAATTTAGCTCTGCACATTAACAATAAATGATTCTGAAATCACATTCATCTGCACTTTTTAGGACATTCGAAAGCAGCTCAGTTAGCCTTGATGAACTAGTTCTTTCTCTGAAACAAGTGATGGTACTAATCCAAGTTGTTAGTAATTTAAGATGCATATTTAAAAAAATGGAGGATTCAGTGGAATGGATGAGATGAAGAGTAAATTTGTTCCCACAAATTTATTTCTTGTCGTGAAATACAGTGCATGGGATGCTATAACGCATGAGGGGAAGTCTTGGCAATGCGGCATGTTTGGGGAATTAAATCAATAGATTTCTTTTTACTCTGGCATTTCATTCAGGGGTTCTTTGTGGAAGTAGACTGCTGCCTGCCCATGGAGACAAATGACCCTTCTGCACTCTTTCTTTCTAAGTCTACAAGCATTAAGAATGTATCATCCTTGAGACCATTCAGAAAAGAAATGTCTGGTGGAAAACAGGGAGAAAAAGAGAGAAAAGTGACATTGTCCAAGCTAAGATATTTAAGATCAATCTTATAGGAGGTCAAATAAGACTTTTAACCCAACTGTCTCACCTATAAGAAAGTTGTCCATCCTCACCACTCTGTCCTAGTCAAGACCCTTAACATTCTCACCTGAAAAACTGAGCCCAATAGCACTGGAACAGATTTCTTTGCCACCAGTTTTGCCCCTAGCTCACCTGCTTTCCACATTGCTAACAGAAAAAAATTAAATTAAAAAAAATAATGACCTTCACCTGCAGAGGGGGGTATACTGGAGCATACTATGGCCCTGTGTCTTCTTTCCCCTTTTGTGTGGTTATCCTTGTTCTTTTGTTGCTCAGTTTCTTACATGGACTCCAGAGCTCTTCTGGAGCTTTCTTTGTACATGGATAGCTGTCTAATTGTTGATTTTTGTGGAGGGACAGAGGCTGGGGTTCCCTACTCCGGCATCTTGGTGACATCACTTTTCTCCTCTCTTAGGTGAGACAAGAATGCTAGAGGAGCTGGACTGAGGTATTACACCTTTCCCCATGTTAAAGACTAGAGGAAGCTGGAGTTGGATATTTTTCTTCCCCCACATTGGTTAGGCTGTGGTAAAATAATTTCTTTTGAGAGCAGATCTTTGTTAAAAAGAACAGAACCCTCTGGGTGTATTTCTGAGTGGATACTTTCCCCCTCCTCCTCTTGACAACATGATGGAATTTTCCTGGAGGTAAGTGGGGGGGGTTCCCCTAAAACAGGGGCCCCAGAATTTTTGACTCTCAATCCAGTGCACACTGAGCCTCCAGCAATTTGCCAATCACAATTCATGCGTCCTAGCTACTCCAGCAGGGGGCTTCTGCTCCTGGGCTTCTCCAGATAATCTGTGATTCTCTGGATCCACTTCTCTCTTCAGTTTTTGGGTCAACAGCTTGCCCTGTGACCTCAAAGATCTAAGAAGGTTTGGTTTTTGGTTTGCTCAGCTGTAGTCTTGTTGTTAGGGAGTGATGGATTGATTCCAAGCTTTGTAGATGCCAGTGCAAACTACAGAAGTATCTTTGTTGGTGCTGTTTTTACCCTGTCTTTTTATACTTGTTTCAAATAAAAAAATTTGGAAGTTTACTTTTTATATGATCTGGAACAATTTAAAGAGGGATCTTCACTGCATATGTCTGTTTTCTTGTACTCTCTGTGATTCCCTGGAACCCAGCACTTTGCTTGGCACAATATAGACATTGAAATAGAATGATACAGAAGGAATAGATTGCCACTGCTGGAATTTCTCTATAAACTACAGTGAGAACCTCATTGCTGGGTCTATGAATGGCCAGGGCAGTGATGCCTTCCCTTACTCCTACGAGAGGCTAGAATCACAGGAACTTTTGCCCCAGTCTCAGCCACTTCCTTTGAAAAAACCTGATCATAGGAATACAACTTTTTCTTGAGGTGGTTCCAAACCTGGGGGAAACTTTTACTATCTCCTCTAAGAGGATGACTTAGAGGTTGTGGCAGCCATGAGAATGTGCTCTTGGATCTCTAAATACAAGGAGAGTAATTGACCAAGGGCCCCAGCTCTTGTGCTCTGAAATCCATCACCAAATTTTCAGGCAGAAGTCATGTTTTCCACAGGTTGTTACCAGCCAAGAATTGAGCTGAGCAAGGATACTAAAGCAAGTTCATCCCTGGGAGACATGGAGCTCCTCTGTGGCCAACTTTGGTTTAAGGATTCCCCTACCACTCTGATGAATCTTCTTTAAACAGCTGAAGAATATTGTATATTTCCACTCCACCCAATCTTCCTTCTCTCTCCTTCACTGGGGTCAGAGTTGCACTGTGCTCATGGCTTTCCTCCCACACTTTCCTTATTAATAGGCATTTTCTCTAAAAACACTCGCACATTCAATTCCATCTTTTTAAAAAAAAAATCCCTACCCGAGGATATGTTTGTTTGTTTGTTTGTTTGTTTTTTGCATTTATCTTCAGATAGAGTGGGAGGGAGAGAGGGAGGAATAGAAAGAGAGAGAAACATTGATGTGAGAGAGACACATTGACTGGTCGTCACCCACATGACCCCAATTGGGGCTGGGGACAAACTGCAGCTGAGGTACATGCCCTTAGCAGGAACCAAACCCGGGGCTCTCTGATCTGCGGGCCGACGCTCTAACCACTGAGCCAAACTGGTCAGGGCGATATGTTTATTTTTTAGAGAGAGGAACAGGGAGGGAGGGAGAGAGAGAGATAGAAACATGGATGTTAGAAACATCGATCGGCTGCATCCTGCATGCACCCCGACCATGGATGGAACCCACAACCTAGGTATGTGCCCTGACTGGGAATCACACCTGCAACCTTTTGATATATGGGACAATGCTCCAACCAACTGAGCCACCCTGCCGGGGCTCAATTCCATCTTTTTTGTTGTTATCGTTAGTACTCGCCTGAGGATATATTTTCCATTGTTTTTTAGAGAGAGTGGAAGGGAGGGGGAGAGAGAGAGATAGAGAGAGAGTAACATCAAAGTGAGAGAGACACATCAATTGATTGCCTCCCACACAGACCCTGACTGGGGCCAGGGACTGAACCTGCAACTCAGGTACATGCCCTTGACCAGGAATCAACCTGTGACCCTTGGGTGCATGGCTGATGCTGTAACCACTGAGCACACTGGCCAGGGCTCAATTCCATCTTGATGTTTGCTTCTTAGAGGACCCAGAATAACATTATGGGTGGATATGAGATGGGTCTGAAAAGGCAGAGATTTCTGCATAGTACTTACCTGAAGGAGCAAGAGTAGGGCATAAACCTTTTTGGGGAAGAAACTGAGGTGTGAGGTCTCAAGTCTAGGGCTGTAGAAATCTAACACACTGGGATGATACTGATTTTCTGGAATTTAATGCTATCTTCAGCTCCCTCTAGGCAAAGCTCTGGAAATCTTGTTGAATAGATGGAGTCAGGTTGTCAGAGCTTTTGAAACAGTTCACAATAACAAACCTAATGGTCTTTATTGACATAGAGACTAAAAACAAAATACAAAAGATCACTGAAATCAAGAGCTGGTTCTTTGAAAAGATAAACAAGATTGACAAACTTTTAACCAGACTCATAAAGGAAAAAAGAGAGAGGATTCTAATAAATAAATTCAGAAATGAAAGAGAAGAGATTAATGCTCCAAAATGGTGGCAGAGTGAATGGAAGCTACACAGACCATTTCCCAAACTGGAATTACAACTAAAATAAGGACAAATCATTGGGAAAAACCAACACAAAAGCTGCTGGAGAGGACCTGTGTAATCACGAGCCTGGTAGGAACTGTGGAGGTGCGAGAGGGTGGGCTGGGAGCCCACGGACAGCAGGTGTTTTAGGTGTGAGCAGCTCCCTTGGGGTTAAAATCCCAAGCCGGCTCCACAGCACAGAGGGCTTGGAGAGAGCATTAAATTAGCTACAGCCACTCACCTTGGGCTCTGGCAGAGGGAGGGCAGACTGGACTGGAGCTGTGTGGAGAGACTTGGGATTTGGAGGGCACTGGGAGTTTTTTGCTGAATCATTCCCTCACAGGATAGTAGCCATATTACTCAAAGAGCCCCTTCCCAGAGCCCGGGGAGAAGCAACAGCCCTTCCCTCAGGAATTTAACACCACCCAGTCAGGCAAGAGAAATGCAAATTGAGGCTCATTAACAGCCAGCAAGCATCTGCCCCACCCATTGGAAGTCCTCTTACCCTGAACACCTGAGGGATTTTTTTCACTTAGCTGAGGGCTACAACTCAAGGCTCATCAAGTAACTGAGACTTATAGCCTCCAGGCAAAAAGCTAGAGGATAACTGAACCTTTCCTGGGCTTGCAAATCTACCCAGAAAAGTAAAACTTGACAGTGGTGTTTAACGTGGGTCCTCTCACACTCATCCAAACCTGGTAGAGGGAGTCACAACCAGTGGAACACCAACACCCACAGGGAAAATTTGGCAGGTTCCAAAACCCACTGAGATAGCCAAAATGGTGAAACAAAGAAACAAATCCCAAATGAAAGAACAAGATAATTCAACAGAAGATGAAATAAATGAAAGGGAATTGAGCAAGATATCAGAAGGAGAATTCAGAGTAATAATCATGAGGAAGCTCAACAGCATGAGTAAGGATACAGCAGCATTGAAAACCAACCAATTGGAAATGAAGGACATAGCAGAAATAACGAACACATTGGATCTGGCCAGTGTGGCTCAGTGGTTGGGTGTCGACCCATGCACCAGGAGGTCGCTGGTTCAATTCCCAGTCAGGGCACATGCCCAGGTTGTGGGCCCAATCCCCAGTGGGGGGAATGCAGGAGGCAGCTAATCAATGTTCTTTCTCATTGATGTTTCTATCTCTCTCTCCCTCTCCCTTTCTCTCTCTAAAAAATCAATAAAGAAAAAATATTTTTTAAAAAATTGGAAGAAATAACAAGTAGAGTAGAGGAGGCTGAGGATTGGATCAGTGAATTAGAAGACAGAGTAGAAAAAAATCACCCAATTAGAGAACCAAAAAGAAAAAACAGTTAAAAAACAGGAAGACAGCCTAAGAGAACTGTGGGACAATATGAAACGTAGCAACATTTGCATCATAGGAGTTCCAGAAGAAGAAGAAAATGAGCAAGGGTTAGAGAATATATTTGAAGAAATAGTGACAGAAAACTTCCCTAACTTGGTGGAGGAAAAAGGCATACAAGTTCAAGAAGCACAGAGTAAGAAGAACCCAAACAGGCCTATACCAAGACACATAATAATTAAAATGCCAAAAATGAAAGACAAAGAGAGAATCCTAAAGGCAGCAAGAGATAAGGAACAGGTTACCTACAAAGGAACCCCTATAAGGCTGTCAGCTGGCTTCTCAACAGATACACTACATGCCAGAAGATAATGGCATGAAGTAATCAAGATAATGAAAAACAAGGATCTGAATCCAAGAGTACTCTATCCAGCAAGGCTATCATTCAAAATAGAAGATGAGCCTTGGCCGGTTTGGCTCAGCAGTTAGAGTGTTGGCCCGTGGACCAGAGAGTCCTGGGTTCAGTTCCCGCTAAAGGGCACATACCTCAGTTGCAATTTGTCCCCAGCCCTGGTTGGGGTCGTGTGGTTGGCAACCACTCGATGTGTCTCTCTCACATCGATATTTCTCTCTCTCTCTTCCTCCTGTTCTCCCTCCTGCTCTATCTGAAGATAAATGCGAAAATGTCCTCAGGTGAGGATAAAAAACAAAAAAACAAAAAACAAAATAGAAGGTGAAATAAAGACTTTTCCAGACAAAAAAGGGCTAAGGGAATATATTAGCACCAAACCAGCACTGCAAGAAATATTAAAAGAACTTCTGTAATTAATAGAAGAAATAGGAAGAAAAATATAACCACAATAAACAAAAGAGGCAATAAATAAGTATATATCAATAATAACCTTAAATGTAAATGGATTAAATGCTCCAATCAAAAGACACGGAGTAGCTGATTGGATAAGAAAGCATGACTCATGTATATGTTCTTTCCAGAGACCCACCTCACAACAAAAAACTCATGTAGGTTGAAAGTGAAGGGATGGAAAAAAATCTTCCAAGCAAACGGAAAGGAAAAAGAGATGAAGTAGCAATACTAATATCCGATAAAATAGACTTCAAAATGAAGGCTGTAACTAGAGACAAAGAAGGCCACTACATAATATTGAAAGGATCTATCCAACAGGAAGATATAATCTTGGTAAACATATATGCACCCAATATAGGAGCACCGAAATGTATTAAAAAACTTCTGGAGGACTACAGAGGAGAAATCGACAGCAATACAATCATAGCAGAGGACTTCAACACCCCACTGACATCACTGGATAGATTCTCTAGACAAAAAATTAACAAGGAAACAAAGACTCTACATGATGCACTAGATCAAATGGATTTAATAGGTATCTACAGAGAATTACACCCCAAAACTGCAGAACTCACATTCTTCTCAAGTGCACATGGGGACATTCTCAAAGATAGACCACATGTTAGGATACAAACTAAGTCTCTACAAGTTCAAGAAGATTGAAATCATATCAAGCATCTTCTCAGATCACAATGGCATGAAACTAGAAATCAATTACAACAAAAACATTTAAACACATGGAGGCAAAATAGCATGTTATTAAACAATGAATGGGTTATCAGGGAGATCAAGGAAAAAATTAAAAAATTCCTCAAAACCAATGAAAATGAACACATGACAACACAAAATCTATAGGACGCAGCAAAAGCAGTTCTGAGAGGGAAGTTCATAACACTACAGGCCTACCCCAGGAAACAAGAAAAAATTTCTAATTGACTACCTAACCTCACAACTTAAAGAACTAGAAAGGAAACAAAAAGAAAAACCTAGAGCAAGTAGAAGGAAAGAAATAGTAAAGATCAGAGCAGAAATAAACGACAGAGAGACTAAAAAAACAATTCAAAAGATCAATGAAACAAAGAGCTGGTTCTTTGAAAAGGTAAACAAGATTGATGGGCCCTTAGCTAGACTCACCAAGAAACAAAGAGCAAGGACCCAAATAAACAAAATCAGAAACCAAAGAGGAGAAGTAATAACTGACCACAGAAATACAAAGGATTGTTAACAAACACTATGAACAATTATACGCCAAAAAGTTGGACAATCTAGGTGAAATGGACAAATTTCTAGAAACACATAGCCTCCCAAAACTGAACCAGGAAGAGATAGAAAACTTGAACAGACCAGTAAAGACTAAGGAAATTGAAGATGTAATCAAGAATCTTCCAGCAAACAAAAGCCCAGGCCCAGACAGCTTCACAGGGGAGTTTTACTGAACATTCAAAGAAGAACTAACACCCATTCTCCTCAAACTATTCCAAAAAATTCAAGAAGAAGGAAGACTTCCAAACTCGTTTTATGAGGCCAGCATAATCCTAATTCCAAAACCAGACAAAGACACTAAAAAAAAAAAAAAAGAAAACTATAGGCTAATATCAGTGATGAACATAGATGCCAAAATCCTGAACAAAATATTAGCAAATCGCATTCAGCAATTATTAAAAAATTATTCACCATGACCAAGTGGGATTCATCCCAGAGATGCAAGGCTGGTACAATATTCACAAATCAATAAATGTGATGCACCACATAAACAAATGAAAGATAAAAAGCATATGATCATATCAATAGACACTGAAAATGCATTCGACAAAATTTAGCACCCATTTCTCATAAAAACACTCAGCAATTGGGGACGAGGTGTGGGGGGGGATAGGGAGGAGGGTGTAATGGGGAAAAAAGGAGAAACGTCTGTAACAAAAATAAATAAATTAAAAAAAACAACACACATTCAGCAATGTGGGAATAGAGGGATCATATCTCGACATAATAAAGGCCATATATGAAAAACCTACAGCCAACATCATACTCAATGGGCAAAAACTAAAAGCATTTCTTTTAAGAACAGGAACAAGACAGGGATGCCCACTTTCACCATTCTTATTTAACATAGTACTGGAAGTCTTAGCCACAGCAATTAGACATGAAGAAAAAATAAAAGGGATCCAAATTGGAAAGGAAGAAGTGAAACTGTCATTACTTGCAGATGACATGATATTGTACATAGAAAACCCTAAAGACTCCATCAAAAATCTACTAGATTTAATAAATGAATTTGGCAAAGTAGCAGGATACAAAATAAATATCAAGAAATCAATGACATTCTTAAACACCAATAATGAATTCACAGAAAGAGAAACTAAAAAAAAAATCCCATTTACCATCGTGGCAAAAAAATTAAGATACCTAGGAATAAACTTAACCAAAGAAGTAAAGGACTTATTTTCAGAAAACTACAGGACATTGAAAAAAGAAATAGAGCAAGATATAAAAAAGTGGAAGCATATACCTTGTTCATGGACTGGAAGAATTAACATCATTAAAATGTCCATACTACCCAAAGCAAGCTATAGATTCAATGCAATTCCCATTAAAATACCAATGACATATTTCACAGAACTAGAACAAATACTTCAAAAGTTCATATGGAACCAAAAAAGACCCCGAATAGCCACAGCAATCTTGAAAAAGAAGAACAAAGTAGGAGGGATCAAAATACTGGATATCAGGTTATACTACAAAACCACTGTAATCAAAACAGCCTGGTACTGGCACAAGAACAGGCACATAGATCAATGGAACAGAACAGAGAACTCAGAAATTGACCCAAGACATTATGCTCAATTAATATTTGACAAAGGTGGCAAAAACATACAATTGGACAGCTACATGCAAAAGAATGAATCTAGACCACCAACTTACACCATACACAAGAATAAACTCAAAATGGATAAAAGACTTAAATGTGACACGTGAATCCATAAAAATCCTAGAAGAAAATGTAGGCAACAAAATTTCAGACATCACACGCAGTGGAATCTTCACTGATACAACACCTAAGGCAAGAGAAATAAAGGAAAAAATTAATACATGGGGCTACATCAAACTAAAAAGCTTGAGCACAGCAAAAGAAACAACCATCAAAATGGGAAGGGAACCCACTATATGGGAGGCCATAATTGCCAATGATACATCAGATACGGGGTTAATTTCCAAAATATATAGAATACTCATACAACTCAACAAAAAGAAGACAAACAACCCAATTAAAAAATGAGCAGAGGACCTAAATAGACACCTCTCCAAACAGGACATACAAATGGCCAAGAGACATATTAAAAAATGCTCAACGTCATTAATCATCAGAGAGATGCAAATTAAAACAACAATGAGTATTACCTCACACCTTCCAGAATGGCTGCCATCAACAAATAATCAAACAAGTGCTGGCGAGGGTGTGGAGAAAAGGGTACTCTAGTACACTGCTGGTGAGAATGCAGACTGATGCAGCCACTGTGGAAAACAATATGGTGTTTCCTCAAAAACTTAAAAATTAAACTGTCATTTGACCCAGTCGTCCCACTTCTAGGAATATATCCTAAGAAGCCTGAAACACCAGTCAGAAAGAACATGTGTACCCCTATGTTCATAGCAGCACTATTTACAATTGCTAAGATCTAGAGAAAGCCCACGTGTCCATCAATAAGTGAGTGGATAAAAAAGCTGTGGTACATATACACAATGGAACACTATGCAGCTGTAAAACAGAAAGATCCTTTATTCTTTGAGACGACATGGAGGGACCTATAGAGTATTATGCTAAGCGAAATAAGGCAATCAGAGAAAGACAAATACCACATGATCTCACTTATTTGTGGAATATAATAAACAAAATAAGCTGATGAACAAAATAGATCCAGAGACATAGAAAGGAGTATGGTTCAGACTGACACACTTCAGAGGAGGGAGGTGGGGGGGAAGGATGAGATAAACGAAAGAACTTATATACATGTATGCGTAACCAATGGACATAGACAACAATGCTTATGGGGTGGGGGTGGGGGTGGGATAGGGAGGAGTGTGTCTGGCGGGGGGAAAGGAGAAACATCTGTAACAAAAATAAATAAATTTATTAAAGAAAAAAAAAAACAAAAAAAGAGCATTAATGCTGACACAGCAACAATGTGCTCTATTTCCCAACACATACTTCATGGGTTCATTGTTATGTTGTGGGTTTTCTTTCTTTTTTGAATATGAAGTATCAGAGCAAGTTATAAAAATTCAATTATCAAATTTAAAAATAGAAATGGAAGAGAACAGGGAAAAACTGATAACACAGAAAGACAAAGGATTGTAAAAAAAATATTACAATTAAATGCCAAAAAAATTGGACAATCTGGTTGAAATGGATAAATTCCTAGAAACATACAATCTTCCAAAACTCATTCAAGAAGAATCAGAAAATGCGAACAGACTGATTACAACTAATGAAATCAAAGCAGTAATAAAAAAAACTCCCAGCAAGCAAAGTTCTTGGACCAGATGGCTTCACAGGTGAATTTTACCAAACATTCAAAGAAGAACTAACACCTATCCTTTCCAAACTATTCCAAAAAATTCAAGAGGAAGGAAGACTCCCAAGTTTATTTTACAAGGCCAGCATTACTCTAATTCCAAAACCAGATAAAGACACTACTAAGAAAGAAAATTATAGGCCTATATCCCTGATGAACATAGATATAAAAAATCCTCAACAACAAAACCTGATCCAGCAATACATTACAAATATCATACACCCTGTTCAAGTGGGATTTATTCCTGGGATGCAAGGTTGGTGCAATATTTGCAAGTCAATTAATGTGATGCATCACATAAACTAAATGAAGTATAAAAATCACTTCAATAAAGACACTCTATTCAACAAATGATCATATCAATAGATGCAGAAAAAGCATTTGATAAAATTCAGCACCCACTTATAAAAACTCTCAGGAAAGTGGGAATAGAGGGAACATACCTCAATATAAAAAAGGCCATACATGACAAACCCACAGCTAACATTTTACTCAATGGGGAAAAACTAAAAGCGTTTCCCTTAAGATCAGAAATAAGACAGGGATGTCTGCTTTCACCACTCTTATTCAACACAGTACTGTAAGTCCTAGCTACAGCAAGCAGACAAAGGGAAGAAATAAAAGGCATCCAAATTGGAAAAAAAGAAGTAAAATTGTCACTATTTGCAAATGACATGATACTGAATATAGAGAACCATAAGGACTCTGCAAAAAACAAACAAACAAAAAACACTACTAAAACTGATAAATGAATTCAATAAGTATCAGGATACAAAATTAATATTCAGAAATTAGTTACATTTTTAATTTTTTTTTGAGAGATAGGTAGATAGAAACATAGATTTGTTGTTCTACTTATTTGTACATTCTTGGGTTGATTCTTGTATGTGCCCTGCAACCCTGGCACATCAGGATGACACTCCAACCAACTGAGCTACCCAGCCATGGCTCAGTTGCATTTTTATATATCAATAATAAGCTAGCAGAAAGAGAAACTAAGAAAACAATCCCATTTACAACTGCACCTCCCCCCCCCAAATGCCTAGGAATAAATCTAACCAAGAAGGTAAAAGACCTATACTCGAACAATTATAAGATACTAAAGAAATAAATAAAAAAGATACAGACAAATGGAAGTGTATGTATATTGTGTTCATGGATAGGAAGAATGAACATTAAGTGTCTATACTACCCAAAACAATAGATTCAATGCAATCCCTGCCAAAATACCAATGGCGTATTTTGCAGAACTAGAACAAATAATCTAAAAATTTATATGGAGCCACAAAAAGCTGTGGATAGCCTTAATGATATTGAGAAAGAAGATAAAAGTTGGGGGTATCATGCTACCTGATTTCAAACTATACCTCAAGGCCATAGTAATCAAAACAGCATGGTACTAGCATAAAAACAGACACATAGATCAATGGAACAGAATACAGCCCAGAAATAAACCCATATCTATATGGTAAACTAATATTTGACAAAGGAGGCAAGAACATACAATGGAGTAAAGACACTCTATTCAACAAATGGTTCTGGGGAAATTGGTCAGATACTTGCAAAAAAAAAAAAAATTAAACTAGACCACCTCTTTACACCATATACAAGAATAAACTCAAAATGGATTAAAGACTTAAATGTAAGACTCAAAATCATAGAAATCCTAGAAGAAAACATAAGCAGTAAAATCTCACACATTTCTCATTGCAATATTTTGTTCTCATATATCTTCTCAGGCAAGGGAAACAAAAAAAATTAACAAATGGGACTACACCAAAATAAAAAGTTTTTGTACAGGAAAGAAAACTATCAAAAAATGAAGAGACGACCTACTAAATGGAAGAATATACTTGCCAATGATAATAAGGTGTTAATATCCAAAATTTATAAAGAACTCATACTACTCAACACCAACCCCCTCCAAAAAGCCCCCAAACAATTTAATTAAAAAATGGGCAGAGGACATGAATAAGACACTTCTCCAAAGAGCACATACAGAAAGCCAATAAACATGAAAAGATGCTCAGTGTCACTAATTGTCAGAGAAATGCAAATTAAAACCACAATGATGTATTTCCTCACACCCATCAGAATGGCTATTGTCAATAAATCTACAATTGACAAGTGTTGGCAAAGATGAGGAGAAAGGGGAACACTTGTGCACTGTTGGTGGGAATATAGATTGGTCTAGCCAATATGAAAAACATATGGAGTGTCCTCAAAAAATTAAAAATGGATCTGCCTTATGACCCAGCGATTCCACTTCTGGGGATTTATCTGAAGAAACCCAAAACACTACTTTGAAATAATATATGTATCCTTATGGTCATTGCAGCATTATTTACAATATTCAAGTTGTGTAAGCAACCCAAGTGCTCCTCAATAGATGGAATGGATAAAATAGCTGTGGTACATATGTACAATGGAATGTTATGCAGCCATAAAAAGGAATGAAATCTGCCCAGCTGGTGTGGCTCAATGGACTGAGTGTCATCCCATGGACTGAGAGGTCCCGGTTTGATTCCAGGTCAGGGTATTTGCCCGGGATTCGGGCTCAATCCCCAGTGGGGGACGTGCAGGAGGCAGCCAATTGATGTTTCTCTCTCACATAGATGTTTCTATTTCTCTTTCCCTTCCTCTCTTTCTCTAAAAAAAAAAAAAAAAAAAAAAAAATCAATTAAAAAAAAAAGAGTGAAATCTTATCATTTGTGATAGCATGGATAGACCTAGAGGGTATTATGCTCAATGAAATAAGTAAGTCAGAGAAAGACAAATATCATATGATTTCACTTATTAAGTGGAATTTAAAGAACAAAAATAAATTAACAACAAAATTGAAACAGACCCATAGACACAGAGAGAGAACTGGTGGTTGCCAGAGGGGAGGGGGGGTTGGGAGACTAGATAAAAGATGGGAGGGGGATTGGGGGGAATGAGTGAAAAAGGTAAAGGGATTAAGTACAAATTGGTAGTTACAGAATAGTCATAGGGGATATAAAGTACAGCATAAGGAATTTAGTCAATAATAGTGTAATAATTATGAATGGTGTCAGATGGGTTCTAGATTTATCAGGGTGATCACTTAGTATGTTATATAATGTCCAATCACTGGGTTATACACTTGAAACTAATATTGTATGTCAACCGTAATTGAAAAATAAAAAATTATTTAATCAAGACCCCACAAAACCTAATAATTATTAGGCTTATTAAGTGTCAGCATTGTTCTTAACTATATGTACTAACCCAAATAACAAACCTATAGCATAGGTGTAGTATTATTATTAAGTCCCATTTTATAGAGGGGGAAACTGAGGCACAGAAAACTAAATTGCCCAGGGTTAAACCATTCGGTGGAGCCCAGCTGGCCCTAGAGTCTTTGCTTTTTACTATTACACAAGTACTTCTCAAACTTTAATGATTCACCTGAGAATCTTATTAAAATACAGATTCAGATGAAGTAGGCCCAAGGTTCTGGATTTGTAACATGTTCCCTGGTGAAGCCAGGTCAGCTGGTTTGAGAACCACACTTTGAGTAGCAATATCCTCTCTATTCACCAGGGGCTCTTGTTAGGTCACAGCTGCCACAAGCCAAGGAGGACCAGAAAGATTCTATGAGGCCTCCTGTACCTTTCAGATTACTTTGAAAATTGGGAGGATGCATCTTGTTTACAATGTATTGACCACTAAAAATTACAGTGGACTCCTTTCAAAGATACATAAATCCTGATCTCTACTAATGGCCTTGAGAACTGTTCACTGAGAAGGTGACAGGGTAGGATGTCCATTCTGGATCATGAGCCACTGGAGAGGCTCAAGGTTTGGACACAGGGCAATCACAAAGACTCAGCTTTCCCTGAATCTCCCTCAGAAAGGGTATGTTGAGTATGCACAGCATGGAAAGGCGTGAGCTGCTCAGATTTTCCAAGGCAGTATCTCAATGGCAGAAAGTTGGAACCCAGTTTATTATATAATGAAATCAGTTAAAAACTCAGAAAAATTTCCACACTAGCCCACAATATTTTTGGGTTTCTTTTACTATATAAATAATATTTTAATTATCTTGGGCAATATCTCAAACTATGGAGAATTTATAATAAGTATATATTAATACTTCCTGGAAATAAACAAGATACAAACAAACAGTCCAGCAGAAAACGGACAAAGGATATAAATCCTAGAATATAAGCAAAAAAAAAAAAAAAAGCCAGCATAGATTTGTCTGTTTCTCTCATTCCTATAGTCCTAGGATCTAAAAATGCCTGGCAAACAGGGAGTGTTCAATAAATAATTCTTGACTAGGCACCAAATTCATGGGGAAATTACAATTGGCCAGTGAATATGTAATGGATGCTAAACATCACTAGTAATTAGGAAATCATAATATCTCATTTTTTCCATCTGGTAAAAATTTAAATAGATTGATTACAAGTTCATTTGGAGGGCATTTTAGCAGATCTATCAAAAAATTCAAATCTATCCTAGCCGGGTGGCTCAGTTGGTTGAAGCATCATCCTGTACACCTGAGGGCACATATCTAGGTTTTGGGTTTGATCCTCAGTTGCATATGGGAAGTAACCAATGGATATTTCTCTCTCCCTCTTTCTTAAAAAAAAAAAAAAATCAATAAAAACATATCCTTGGGTAATGATTTAAAAAAAAATTTCAAATCTGCAAACTTCCTATCCAGTAATTCCACTTCTAGGGATTCATCCTAAAATAATACTGGCACACATGAACAAATATGTATAATAATGTTCATTGTAAACTTTTTTTTAATAACAAAAGATTGGACATGACATAACTATTCAAATAAATTGTTAAATTTATAGTGTGGATTACAATATAATCATGAAAACACAAGAATGTACTGACATGAAGAGATTTCCAAGTACTACCGATAAGTGAAAAGTTTTATAAATATGCTATAAACCAACCAAGAGATTAGGAAAACAATAATAATATTGTATAATGTGGTTGTACACTTACCTACTTATGTATATAATTGGATAAAAAAGTTCTAAAGGGATAAAGGCTAAAATGTTATCAGTGGTTAACTGAAGAAGTGGAAACTGAGAAGGAATAACATTTTGCTCTATATATTCCTGTGTATCTTGCTTATTTTCAAGAATCAGATGTAATTTAAAGAATTGAAATATTTAAAAAATAGAGGCAGAAAAATCAATTCTTGCTTTCAGCCATTCAGTGGAGAATAATAGCCTATTATACTTACCCAGATATTTACCACTTCTTTTACCCTGACTTCATTTCCGATGTTCCAGATTTCTCCCTGGTATAATTTCCTTCCATCTGAAGAAATTTCTTCAGTGTTAATTTTATTTATTTATTTATTTTTATTTTTTTATCCTCACCCGAGGACATTTTTTCATTTTTTGCTCAGATAGAGTAGGAGGGAGAGAGAGGAAGAGAGAGAGAGAGAGAGAAACATCGACGTGAAAGGGCCACATCGAGTGGCTGCCACCCGTACAACCAACCAGGGCCGGGGACAAACTGCAACCGAGGTACATGCCCTTAGCGGGAACCGAACCCGGGTCTCTCTGTACCGCAGGCCGACGCTCCAACCGCTGAGCCAAACCGGCCAGGGCCTTCAGTGTTAATTTTAGAGCAGGTCTACTGGCAATGAATTCTTAGTTTTTCTTCATCTGATAATGTCTTTATTTCATCTTCTTTCCTGAAGAATACTTTTTGCTGGATATTGAATTCTGGGTTGATAGTTCTTTTCTTACAGCGCTCTAAAAATATTCCGTTTCCTGGCCTCCATCATTTCTAGTGAGAAATCCATAGTCACTTGAATAGTTGTTCACCTATGTAAAATGCATTGTTTTCTCTGATTGCTTTCAGGGTTTTTGTTTTTGTTTGTCTTTATTTTTCAGCAATTTGGTAATGATGCCTCTGGGAATGCATCTCTGATTTTATCCTGTTTGGGTTTTACTAAGCTTCTTATTTGTGTAAGTTTGTCTTTTGCCAAATTTGAGAAGTTTTCAGCCATAAATTCTTTAAATATTTTTCTGCTTCATGTTTTTTCTTCTCTTCTTCTGGTATGCTGATAACACAAATGTTATACCTTTTGGTATTTGTTACCCTTCAGGTTTCTGAATTTTTTTCCAATCCTTTTTTCTCTGTTGTTCAGATTGGATTATTTCTCTTGGTATGTCTTCAAGTTCACTGGCTTTTTTCTCTGTCATATCCATTCTGCTATTGAGCCATTTAGTGAATTTATTTTGGTTATGGAATTTCAGTTATATTATTTGCATTTGGTTCTTCTTTATATCTTCTAATTTGTTGCTGAAGTTTTTCATTTATTACAAGGTTGTTCACCCTTAATTCCTAGAGCACAGTTATAATTTCTGCTTTAATATCTTTGTCGAACAATTCCAACATCTGAGTCATCTTGGAATTGGTGTCTGTTATTGAGTTTTCTATTGTAATTTGAGAATTTCTTGGTTTTTCATGTGCCATATAGTTTTGGATTTTATCCTAGACACTTTGTTTTACTTTTATTTATTTTAATCCTCACCCAAGGATATTTTTCCATTTATCTTCAGATACAGTGGGAGGGAGGAGGGGAGGAGAGAGAGAGAGAGAGAGAGAGAGAGAGAGAGAGAGAGAGAGAGAAAGAGAGAGAGAGAGACAGAGACGGAGACATCGACTGGTTACCTCCTGCACGACCCCGACCAGGGCCGGAGATGAACTGCAACCAAGGTACGTGCCCTTGACTGGAATCGAATCTGCGACTCATTGGTCCACTCTGAGCCAAACGGGCCAGGGCTGTTTTACTTTTTATTAAATTTATTGGGGTGACATTGGTTAATAAAATTATATAGGTTTCAGGTATACAATTCTACAATACATCATCTGTATATTGTATTTTGTGTTTACTAACCCAAGTCAGGTCTCCTTCTAGCAGCTTTTATTCTCTCTTTACTCTCCTGTACCTTCCCAACCCCCCTTCCCTCTGAAAATCACCATAATGTTGTCTCTGTGTCCATGAGTTTGTTTCTGCTTTGTTAATTTTGTTCATTAGATTCCACATATAAGTGAAATTATACGGTATTTGTCTCTGAGTGGCTTATTTCACTTAGCATAATACTCTCCAGGTCCACCGATGCTGTTGCAAAAGGTAAGAGTTCCTTCTTTTTTATGGTTGAGTAGTATTCCATTGTGTAAATGTACCACAGCTTTTTTTTTTTTTTTTTTTTTTTTTTTTATCCTCACCCGAGGACATTTTTTCATTTTTTGTTCAGATAGAGTGGGAGGGAGAGAGAGGGAGAGAGAGAGAGAGAGAAACATCGACATGAAAGGGACACATCGAGTGGCTGCCACCCGCACGACCAACCAGGGCCGGGGACAAACTGCAACCGAAGTACATGCCCTTAGCGGGAACCGAACCCGGGTCTCTCTGGACCGCAGGCCGACGCTCTAACCGCTGAGCCAAACTGGCCAGGGCCACAGCTTTGTTATTCACTCATCTACTGATGAGCACTTGGGCTGCATCCAAATTTTGGCTATTGTAAATAACACTGCAATGAACATAGGGGTACACATATTCTTTTGAATTAGTGTTTCAGGTTTCTTTAGATATATTCCCAGAAGTGGAATTGCTGGGTCTTAAGGCAGTTCAATTTTTAATTTTTTGAGATAACTCCTTACTGCTTTTGACAGTGGCTGTACCAATCTGTATTCCTACCATAGAGCACAAGAGTTCCCTTTTCTCCACATTCTCGCCAACACTTGTTTGTTGATTTATTGATGATAACCATTCTGACAGGTGTGAGGTGATATCCCGTGCTTTTAATTTGCATTTCTCTGATGATTAGTGACATTGAGCATCCTTTCATATGTGTACTGGCTATTGTTTACATATGTTTTTATTGATTTTTTTTAGAAGGGAGAGATAGAAACATCGATGTGAGAGAGATACATCAATTCGCAGCCTCCTGCATGCTTCCCACTGGGGATTTGGCCCACAACCTGGGCATGTGCCCTGACCAGGAATCGAACTGGTGACCTCTTGGTGCATGGGTTGACGCTCAACCACTGAGCTACACCGGCCGGGCCTTTGCCCATTTCTTAATTGGATTGTTGTGTGTGTGTGTGTGTGTGTGTGTGTGTGTGTGTGTGTTTTGGTGTTGAGTTTTATAAGTTCCTTATAAATTTTGGATATTAAGCCCTTATTAGATGTATTGGCAAATATGTTCTCTCATTCAGTGGATGTCTTTTCATTTTGTTGATGGTTTCTTTTGCTGTGCAAAAACATTTTAGTTTGATGTAGTCTCATTTGTTTAATTTTTCTTTTGTTTCTCTTGCCTGAGGCGACATATCAGAAATAATATTGATTTGAGAAATGTCTGAGATTTTGCTGCCTATGATTTCTTCTAGGATTTTTATGGTTTTGAGCCTTACATTTAAGTCTTTAATCCATTTTGAGTTTATTCTTGTGTATAGTGTAAGAAGGTGGTCTAGTTTTACTTTTTTGCATGTACTGTCCAATTTTCCCATCATTTATTCAATAGATTATCTTTACCCCATGGTATGTTTTTGCCTCCTTTGTCATATATTAATTGACTATAAAGGTGTGGGCTTATTTCTGGGCTCTCTATTCTGTCCCATTGATCTATATGTCAGTTTTTATGCCAGTACCATGCTGTTTTGATTACTATGGCTTTGTAGTATAGTTTGATATCAGGTAGTGTGATTCCTCCAACTTTATTCTTCTTTTCCACTAGACACTTTGAATATTATGTTATGAGATTCTTGGTCTTGTTTATACTATAAGGAGAATGTTGTGGGTTTTTTGTTTTGTTTTGCTTTAATAGACGATTGACCAGGTTAGGTTTAGGCCTCAAGTTTTTTTTTTTTTTTCTTTACTGATTTTAGAGAGAGAGGAAGGGAGAGGGATAGAGAGATAGAAACATAGATGAGAGAGAACATTGATTGGCCACCTCCTGCATGCCTCTCACTGGGGACTGGGCCCACAACCTGGGCATGTACCCTGACCTCTTGGTGCATGGGTCCATGCTTAACCACTGAGTCACACTGGCCAGGCTAGGCCTCAAGTTTTTTTTTTTTTGGTACATGCCCCTAGCGGGAACCGAACCCGGGACTCTCGGGTCCGTGGGCCAATGCTCCAACCGCTGAGCCAAACTGGCCAGGGCTAGGCCTCAAGTTTTAACCTTCTGTTGCTTCGAGTTCTAAAATTAGTTATGTTTTCAAAGTGATTGCCCCTGCCCTGGCCGGTTTGGCTCAACGGTTAGAGCGTCGGCCCGCGGACCAGAGAGTCCCGGGTTCGGTTCCCGCTAAGGGCACATACCTCAGTTGCAGTTTGTCCCTGGCCCCGGTTGGGGTTGTGTGGGTAGCAACCACTCGATGTGTCTCTCTCACGTCGATGTTTGTCTTTCCTTCTTCCTCCCTCTCTCCGTCATGCTCTATCTGAAGATAAATGCAACTATGTCCTCGGGTGAGGATAAAAAAAAACACAACAAAATAAAAAAACAAAGTGATTGCCCTGCTGTTTGCCTTAGGCCTGCAAGTGTGCCACCTAGTGGTGAGTTTTGGACCTGGGCAGTTGTCTGTTTCTGTCTGTTTCATACCTCAACTCTTTATCCTCACCGAGGACATTTTTGCATTCATCTTCAGATAGAGCAGGAGGGAGAGAGGGAGGAAGAGAGAGAGAGAGAAACATTGATGTGCCTCATTGACTAGTTGCCACCCACACAACCCCAACCGGGAGGGGGGGCGGGAAAACTGCAACTGAGGTACATGCCCTTAGCAGAAATGAACCCAGGTTCCTCTGGTCCGCAGGCTGAGGCTCTAACCGCTGAGCCAAACTGGCCAGGGCTGTACCTTAGCTCTTAAAGCCTGTGTGTGGCATGCTGTTTAGAGTGAGGTTCACACATCTTGGAGGTAAGCAGGTTAGTTCATACACAACTTTATGGGATCACTCTTCTGATCTCCCTTGTTCTCCATGACTCTCTGGGGCTTCTATTTCTGGTCCTTGTATCTGAAAGCTGAGGCTTCAGTTTCCCTTCTCTGCCACAAACTCCCCATGATGGTGTCTGCATTAAAGATAAGTAGACAGATGACAGAAAGATATTAAAAAAGCAACAGGGTCCTGGCCAGTTTGGCTCAGCAGTTAGAGCGTCGGCCTGTAGACTGAAGGGTCATGAGTTCGATTCCAGTCAAGGGGACGTACCTGAGTTGCAGGTTCGATCCCCTCCCTGATTGGGGTTGCTTGGGAGACAACTGATTGATGTGTCTCTCTCACATCAATGTTTCTCTCTTTCTCTCTCTCTCTCCCTCACTCCCACTCTCTAAAAATCAATGAAAAAAATATCTTCTAGTAAGGATTAACAACAACAACAAAAGATGAAATTGATTGGTTGCCTTGGGATCAATCCTGCAACAGAATCAAGCCTGCAACCCAGGTAACTGCCCTTGACTGGGGAATTGAACCCGTCTCTCTCTCTCTCTCTCTCTCTATCGGAAGATAAATAGAAAAATATCCTCAGGTGAGGATTAAAAAAACAACAACAAATCAGCAGGAACTGAGGCTGAGGGAGGCTGAGACTTCTGGAGCCCCAGGCAGTTCCTCTTAAAGGGCTCATGCATGGGCTTACTTGGACTTGCACCCTCCAGGCTCCAGCATGGGGGAAGCAGCTTGAAAGGCACCAGAGACATACAGGGAAGAACTGAGTTATTTGGCATTGGAGTGAGAGCTAGACAGGCAGCTTTCTCCTGGACAGACAGGCTGGTGGAGGCCTTTGTTCCATTGGTGAGCCCTTCCCCCACCAGGCCTGCAGAAGGGCGCCATATCTGGGACTCCAGCAACCTGACTCACACTGTTTGCTCTGTCCTGGTGATTCCCTGAGGCCCTGACCCACCCAACATTTGAGCCCACCCAAGCTGTTTCCAGTGGCTTTACCATAGGATTGGCCTGTTTTGGCTCCTGCTTCAGATTTTCCTAAATTCTCTCAAGCAAGCAGCATCTAGCCATACAGAACCCCATACTTCTCGGTAAGTAGCCTCAGGCCTGGCACTAGAAGCAGCCAGCCTTGGTTCACAACTTGGCTTTGCCTGGGCACCTCCAAGCCCAGCACAAGAAGCAGCCATCGGCTGATCACATTGTAGCTTATGCCTGGTGGTCCCAGGTAGAACACAGGCAGTGGCTGACCTTGCCCTAGAGCCAACACACCCAGTGGACAGCTTCAGGCCATGTCGAAGAACCACCACCCAACCACCTCCACAAGTGACACACTCAAGGCATGGACTCTGTGGGTACCAGAGCCCTGCTGAAAAAATTCTTGCTCTATGTGGTGGGCCCCTGCAAAGCTGATCATCCAAGGTAGTCAGAGGTCGGTGGTTAGTGGGCACAGCCAGTCTTTGCAGCTGATCAGCCTGAGTAAAAGCCTCCCATTGATGTGCCAACAGCAATCAAGACTCAATTAAAACAGGAGGATATAAAGTCCACTTGAGGGCCCAGCTGGGTGACCAGGGAGGCTGTGCCACTGGACCCTACAGGACACCTACTACAACAGGCCAGCCTAGGAGACATAGCGACTCTACCTAATACATAGAAACAAACACAAGGAGACAGCCAAAATGAGGAGACAAAGAAACAGGTCCCAAATGAAAGAACAGAACAAAATTCCAGGAAAAGAACTAAACAAAATGGAGATAAGCAATCTAACAGATGCAGAATTCAAAACACTGCTTATAAGGATGTTCAATGAACTTAGTGAAGACCTCAAGAGCATAATAAAAGACCAGTCAGAAATGAAGGATGCACTAACTGAAATAAAGAATAATTTACAGGGAATCAATAGTAGAGCAGGTGAAGCCAAGAAGCAAACCATCGATTTGGAATATAAGGAAGCAAAAAACACCCAATCAGAACAGCAAAAAGAAAAAAGAATCCAAAATTGAGGATAGTATAAGGAGCCTGTGGGAACTTCAAATGTACCAACATTCACATCATGGGAGTGCCAGAAGGAGAAGAGAGAGTAAGAAATTGAAAACCTATTTGGAAAAATAATGACAGAAAACTTCCCTAACTTGGTGAAGGAAACAGACATATGTGTACAGGAAGCACAGAGTGTCCCAAACAAGATGAACCCCAAGAAGCCCACACCAAGACACATCATAATCAAAATGCAAAAGGCTAAAGACAAAGAGACAATCTTAAAAGCAGCAAGAGAAAAGCAGTTAGTTACATACAAAGGAGCTCTCATAAGGCTGTCAGCCGATTTCTCAAAAGAAACTTTGCAGGCCAGAAGAGAGTGGCAAGAAATATTTACAGTGATGAAAAGCAAGGACCTACAACCAAGATTACTCTATCCTGCAAAGCTATCATTTAGATTTGATGGCCATATAAAGAGTTTCCCAAACAAGAAAAAGCTAAAGGAGTTCACCATCACCAAACCAGCATTATATGAAATGTTGGTGGGTCTTCTTGAAGAAGAAGATAAAAAAATATGAACAATAAAATGGCAATAAATACATATCTATCAACAATAGAATCTACAAAAAAAATGAGCAAGCAGAACAGAAACAGACTCATAGATACAGAGGAACTTTTTGTTGGTTGCCAGATGGGAGGGGGGTTGGGTAAAAAACATGAAGGGATTAAGAAGTACCAATTGGTTGTTAGGCTGATGAACCTCAAAGGGAAGTGGGGAGGTGGGATGGGAAGAGAGAAACCAAATAACTTATATGCATATACACATAACCAATAGACACAGACAGTAGTGTGGGGAAGGCAGGAGGGGAGTGGTAGTGGGAAGGAGAGGGTCAAGGGGGGAAAAAGGAGGGACATCTGTAATACATTCAACAATAAAGATAAGTTTAAAAAGGAAAAAAATTGGACAAATAAAAATTGTCCAATGATTTGGCACATTATTTGTGCAACCAAGACCACAAGTGTAATATTTGAGAACAGATTTAATTTTATTAGGTATGATAATTCCATTATCAAGAAGCACGAGTTGTATTTCATATATGGAATCAATGCCTAAGATGCTCATCTAAGAATTTGGTCTGGTATGGCCCTGGCCGGTTTGGCTCAGCGGTTAGACCGTCGGCCCACGGTCCGGAGAGACCCGGGTTCGGTTCCCGCTAAGGGCACGTACCTTGGTTGCAGTTTGTCCCCGGCCCTGGTTGGGTCGTGCGGAGGCAGCCACTCAATGTGTCCCTTTTGCATCGATGTTGCTCTCTCTCTCGTCCTCCCTCTCTCCTTCCTGCTCTATCTGAACAAAAAATGGAAAAATGTCCTCAGGTGCGGATAAAAAAAAAAAAAGAATTTGGTCTGGTATGTATTCTTCGGGGCTTATGGATCTTAGCCTTACAAAGAATAAGAAATGTTACTTATTTGGCAGGCCAGGAGTTCTAGCAAATTTTGGAAACCTAGAGAAAAGAAGATACTATCATTCACATTCATTGGTGCTGAAGATAGAACCTGATTGAGATGAATATCTTGATTTTGGTTTTCTAACATTGGAATAGATGAACAAACAAGACAACATCTCTGAAAGATAGAGGCTATTGAAAATGTAATTTACATTTCTTACATGATATCTTGACAGCTATTAATTCTATGGACCTAGTAGTGGCTCAGGACTGTACAGCACTGGATTTATTGACCATATACATTATGTGTATCAGTGAATACCCTTTGTTTCATGTATAAATCTAGTCAAACCATCACTACAACAAAACCTGCATAAGACAGCCTTTTAATGATGAAGAATAATATTTTGGAACTTTTCATAGTCATATAGAGGGATTAAGAAAATATCCAAAACATGAAAGTGAAGCAAAATGTTAACTGTATGACCTTTCAAAATAATTTTAGGGCATTTTCTATAAGTTTCTCTAAGGATTGTCTTATTCTGGACAGGGATATAACTTAGTTTACATAGTTGGTTAGGGTCCAGAATTCTTTCAGTTCTGAAAAACTGATTATTATGTGGTAATGTCTTATCTGTCAAGTAGAGCAATTGAGCACGAAAGTTTTGTTGTCCTGGTGGACATTAATCAGTTTGGAATTTAATTTAGCAAGTGTATTTCAGCATTCTTCCCACCTCTCAATTATAAAATTCACATTTATTGTTATATTTGGCCAGCTTTGACAACTTTCTGGTTCCATTTTCAATGAGCTAAATAAAATTGACCAGCTCACTATCTATTTGTATGAGAATTATATTTTTAACATTTTGAAAATCATTCTTTGACAAAAGGCAGAAATTAACGTTGTCATACTTGTATCCCTGTATACAGCTGTTATGAGAATTTATTTTGGACACAACCTTGGAATAAAACCGATGATTTGTAGAGTATTCTACTTAATTTAATTAAATAGCTCCAGTTGGTCTCCAGAAGGGCTGCATCAGATTACACTCCCAACAGCAATGCAGTAGGTTTCCTTTATCTCCACATTCTTTCCCACATTGGGAATCACAAGCTTTTGTGTTTTCGGCATTCTGATAGGTGTAAAGTATTATGAATTTTCATGTCTGTGATTATTAGCTAAGGCTAATAATGAGGATTAACTTGGGGAGATTGTCTTTTATATTACATCTTTTCTTTTGATTTTCCATTTTGGTCACTGGTCTGCATTACCACTGTCGTTCCTGTTTTTTTATTGTTGATTTCTTTTATTTTCCAGATATTAGTTTGTTTTTTTCAAACATTGCAACTATATTCTCCTTAGCTGTTGTCTGTTCACTTTGCCATGGTTTCTTTATTGAACAAAAATCCTTCATTATTTATTATGTGTTCCAGGACTTGGTCCTTAGTCTGCTTCTCTACTTTATTTACACTCATTCCTTTGGTAATATCATTTAGTCTCATTATTTTAAATGGTATGTAAAATTATTTAAATGGTATTTTAAATTATTTGCCAACAATTTCCAAATTTATAACTCCAGTCTATATATTTTCTCAAAGTGCAGACTCATATATCCAATTGCATACTAGACATTTCCATGAGGAATGACTGATATACATCTATAACTTAATATATCTGGATCACACACTTGATATTTCTCCCACAAATTTGCTCTTCTCAGTCTTTTCTATTTGAATTGAAGGCAACTTAACTATTTTCGTTGCTGAAAAAATAAACTGTTGAGTCATTCTTGGCTCACTTTCTTTTAAAAAAAAATATATTTTTAATCCTCACCCAAGGATATTTTTACATTTATCTTCAGACAGAGTGGGAGGGAGCGAGAGAGAGAGAGAAACATCGATGTGAGAGAGATACATCGACTGGTTTCCACCCACACGACCCCAACTGGGGCCGGGGACGAACCGCAACTGAGGTACGTGCCCTTGGCCGGAATCGAACCTGGGACCCTTTGGTCTGCAGGCCGGTGCTCTAACAGCTGAGCCAAAGTGGCCAGGGCTCACTTTCTTTTTTTTAATTGATTTTAGAGAAGAGGAAGGGAGAAGGAGAGAGAAACATCAATGTGAGAGAGAAACATTGATCGGTTGCCTCCCGCATGCACCCCAACCAAGAATAGAACCTGCAACCTGGGTATGTGCCCTGACCCGGAATCGAACTAGTGACCTTACAGTGCAAGGGATGATGCTCAACCAACTGAGCCACCCTGGCCAGGGCTTGGCTCACTTTCTTTGAAATCTCAGGTCAAAACTAATGTGTAAATTTCATTATAATAACTTGTCTTCATCAACAGACATGTATTGAGTATCTATTATGTACTAGGCACCCTTCTAGGAAATGGGTGTATATCACTGAACAAAGTAGACAAAAAGCCCAAATCCTTGAGGAACTTGTATTATGAGGAGAGACAAACAATAAATAATAAAATAACAAGTGAATTATAATTAATAAGTCGAAGATAATATATGCTTTGGCACAAAGAAAGGGTAGAACAGATTAAGAGAATCAAGAATCTGTGTGGGAAGGGGGGTACATATTGCAATAATAAATAGCTAAATAGAATAATCATAGTAGGTCTTATTAGGAAGTTAAATTTAATCAAAGACTTGAAATAGGGTGAGGGAGTTAGCCAAGTGGTTTTCTAGGGGAACACATTCCAGGCAGAGGGAAAATCTGGAGCAAAAGCCCGAAGGAAGATGTGTGCTTGGTGTGTTCAAGGAACAGCACTGATGTTGGTTGGTGTGGTTGAAGCAGAGAAAAATAGTAAGGAGAGCAGTAGGGAATGAGGTCAGGATGGTAATGGGAGAACCAGACAATTTCGTCTGTTACGGTAAGGCTTTGCCTTGTGCTCTGAGTGAAATGGAAGCTATAACTTCTCTTTTCAGGACAGGTGTGATATGACTAAAGCCATTCTGTCTGCATGTTGAAAATATAATGTAAGGAGGAAAGGGTAAAAGCTGGAAGATATGGCAAGAGGCTCTTTCAGTAATCCCAATACAAGATTTTGATGGCTTTGACCAGGCTGGTAACAGTGGGGAAAATAAAAGTCAGATTCTCAATACTTTTTCAACTGTTGAAAATGTCAAATCTTCAGAAAATTTGCAAGAGTATGACAATGAACATTTATATATCTTTCACTTAAGTTTCACTAATTGTTAACATGCCATATTATATATATATATGGATATATATATATATATTTATATCTATCTATCTAGAGAGATTAAATGTTAAGTGATTTTTACAATGTTACATAAATATTACAAATGTTAAATCAGTTAAAGACATAACACTCATACTGCCATACTTCAGGTACCTGTCTTCTAAGAACAAAGACGTACTGTGATGGTTAGTTTTGTGTATCAACTTCCCTGGCCATGGAGTGCCCAGGCATTTGACTAAATATTATTCTAGGTGTGTCTTTGAGGGTGTTTCTGAATGAGATTAACATTCTTCTCCAGTGTGGGCCTTATCTAATCTGATGAAGGTCTAAATAGAACAAAAGGCTGAACAAGAGAGAATTCACTCTATTTGCCTGATGGTGTTTGATGTGGAGACATTAGTTTTCTTCTGCCTTCAGAGTCAAACTGGAACTCACATCATTAGTATCTCTCCTGGTTCTCAGACCCTCCAGACTGCAGATACTGGGACTTCTCAACCTCCATAATCATGTGAGCCAATTCCTATTTATTGTTGATTTAAAATCATTGATAATTTGTTGAAAAATCTTCTGTTAATTTTTAGATTAAGATTATCTAGTTGCCTTAAAAATCCAACTGAATTTTGATGTCAACAATTCTTAATTTATGGATTAATTTGGATAGATTGTATTTTATATTAATGAATGGCATCTAAGCATAGACTGTTGCTTTATTTATAATATTCTCTGTGCTTTAAAAGTATATTATATTTTTCTTCAGTGAGATCTTATATATTGTTAATTTCTAGATGCTTTATAGCTTTATTTGATATTGTGAATTATATACATTTTTTAAATGAATTATACATTTTATTTCAAAATGTAAACATGTCCGACCAGTGTGGCTCAGTGGTTGAGCGTCAACCCATGCACCAAGAGGTCGCTGGTTCGATTCCCGGTCAGGACACATGCCTGGGTTGTGGGCCCAATCCCCAGTGGGGGCCATGCAGGAGGTGGCCAATCGATGTTCTCTCTCATTGATGTTTCTATCTCTCTCTCCCTCTCACTTTCTCTCTCTCTCTCTAAAAAAAAAATCAATAAAGGGGAAAAAAAAGTAAACATCACTAATCATGCATACACGTTAAAACAATCAAATTTACAATTTAGTTCATTGTTTTTCTTTTTGCATAGGACATCCTTACAATATAGACTCTATGCCATACAAAATACATACAAAGTTTTATCGGAGCAAGCCAAGGCCAGACTGGGAACTATACACCTGTAATACTTCACTGTAGTGATCCAGGGAAGATGAAACGTGGCCTTTGGAAGCATGGGGTGATGCTAGTTAAAAAAACAAAAAGAAAGTTCCTACGGAAAAGGAAAGTGTGTGCTTGGTAGAAATGGTCTTGGACCCTTGGATTTGGCCTTGGGAGTTGGCAGATGATTCCAGAGACACTCCATCAATGGCTTTGGACAGGGAAGGGGTCATTTGTGCGGCAGGTCTGGGGACAGCTGAGTCCCCCATGCATGCACCCAACACACCCACACAAGCAATTCCCGGCCTCTCAGGAGCCACAGCAAGGCCCACACCCACAATGCATAGCTGTGCAGGACAGCCACATGCCCACACTGTCGAGCCCCGGAGTCCTCGGCACTTGGCACACAGAGATTGCCAGGGTGAGGCCAGGGAGCAAAATCTTCCACTCCCACACCCAGAGACAGGTACCCTGACCCAGGAATAGATGCCACTCCCCAGGTGTCTGAGCCACGCTGGGAGGTGGCCTCGTTTTTCCATGTGAAGGGCAGGCTGGCCAGGGATCCAGCCACGTCCAGCCCAGCCAGACTGTTCTGACTGGGAGAGACAGCATTCAGCCAGACCTGTGGGTGCCTTGCAGGCGGTCAGCTCACACACTTGGTTTGCAAATGACTGTGTGCCGCTAGGAAGACGCCCCAGGCCCTGGGAGCAAGCTGCTCCTGCGGCCCACCCCCTGCCCCCCCATGCTTCCTGTGTCCCCATCCTGTTCACCTTTAAATAAAAGTAGTAAGGTGTTAAAGCTTCATGAGGAGGGGAGAGGCTGGGCGGGGCCAGGTGGCCACAATGCAAGTCCCATGTCACAATAGGAGGTCAGTAGAAACCGAGGGGGGCCCCTCCTCCCTTGTGGACAGTAGGTGGGAGGAGGGCCTCTCCCTAAACGATGCTCAGGCATTGATCAGTAGTAGGCTGGATTGTGCGTCCAAATTCCGATACAAAAGTCTCTGGAATGTGTCTGGGACAAACCTTTGAAGCTAGCCTCAGAATCGGAAACGGGCAAAGGACCTGGCCCTTGCCAGGGTAATGCCGACCTCCCCAAGTGTGAGCCCACATCCTCGTGGTTAGCTTTGGAAAATGCGGTCACCAGGATCGCACATGGAACCTTTGGGTGGCAAAAGACGCGGGGGACCCGCAAAGCACTTCCAACTGGTTGTGATGTGACCGATGCTTCTGACCTGTTCCATCTTCTGCCACTTCTGTCTCTGACTGAGTGCCTTCTTAAAAGTGGGGCTCAACAAAATCAGCGTTACCTGCCCGAAGTCAGGTAGCCTTGTAAAACACAGCCAAACCAAGAGTCAGAGATGAGGGGATGCTATTGCTCTCACCAGGGCCAGCCCACTGAAGTCCCTGGGGAGCGCTGTGACCCTGTGCAGTCCCTTAGCACCAGCTTCTGGCAAGAAAGGAGGCGGGGTCTTCTGGACACGCTGGCTGGGGAGCAGAAGGCTGGTTTGCCACACTTCTCTTGGGACCACAGAAAGCCAACAAGTGGTCTGAGGGCCACCTGCTGCCAGGCTGTGGATCCCCAACTCTGAATCACCTGTCACCGGTTTGAGCTGTGACCCGGGCATGGGAGATCTGGGGACCTCAGTGATGCCAACATTTGCACCTGGAGGCTGCACCATGGTGATTCTGGCACCTGCCTGAATGTGTGGTCTCAGAGTAAAGAGGGGTTCCTGAACCTCAAATGACGTGAGTGGGGCTATTATGGCAGAACACAGGTAGGGCACTCCAGACCACATTCCCATTCAGGGCGTCACTGCCTGTTCCTACGTAGCACCCAACAGCAGAGGACCCCGGGGCCCTTGTGGAAGGGGCCATGTCCGGCTGTCTTTCCCGCAGGCTGTAGGACTCAGTGGGGGAGGGGGGCAGACAGCCGTTCCCCTAATATGGCTGAGAAAAAAAGGGATGACCTCATTTGGGACATGAGCCCCCAATGGCTGGGTCCAGGTTCACTATGAGGCCCTTTTGGAGGGGAGCTCTCCCTCCACTCAGACAAGCTTTGTTTTGAGATTTCTGCCCCCTTGACCTGCAGGCCCTCGGGTCAACCACAAAATAAAGCCTTTCACACCCCTTCTCCACACGCACTCCCGGTTCCCGAGGAGGAGATGAGAGTGAACGCCCACTGGAACTGGCCTGAGCTCCACGGCTTTCCCTGCTGTCCAAGGGAGCTGAATTCTCGCAGATAAGTCAGGGCAGGGTGCTGGCTGGAGCCCCAGGCTGGGTGCCTGGCGGGATTCCCTCCCAATGCCCCAGCTCCTAGGCCAGGCCCATACCCTGCAATCAGCCCAGAACCACTTTGGGAATGAAGACACGATTTGCCAAAAATAGTCAACGCCTGCATATTTCTGTTTTAAGGCAATGTTACCCTTCCATATACCAGATGGAACAGCCCTGGGTCATTTAGAGGAAAAATTAAATTAAGTTATCTCTTTGGAAACAGCAAATGCCCGATTTCCTTCCCCTACCCTGCACTCCGCCTCTAAAACAAACCAGCTCTTCTTTTATTCCAAGGTGACTGCGTTGAGTCCTTTCCCCCTTCCTTTGTGCAGAGTGGACAGGTCAGAAACCCTCCCTCCTGAAGCCAGGGCAGACCACAAGGAGATGCCTGGCTGCTTCAGCGACAGCACTGGGGGTCTTCTCCCCCAACCCCCACCTTCGGGGACCTGTGGACTGTAAGCGCACCAAAGGACTTTGGAATAAAATTCCTGAACCTGGAATGTGAGTTCCTGAGACATGAAATGTATTCAGAGTGTGGCTTTCTTGGCTTCACACAGAAACAACTTGGGAAGGGATCTCTAGGGCCCTGCCAGTCTCACTTTGGAACTGGGCACGAAGACATTTCACCCCAAACACTGGGGCGTCCTTCTGCCCAGGCCTCCACGCACAGTCCACTCTCTCTCCCGGATCCATTGCAGCCCAACAAAGCCCAGCAGCGGGGCAGCAAGCTCTGCACCCCAGCCGGGGTTGGGGGTGGGCACCCCCGCTGCTCCACCCATAGCAAGAACACTGCTGCCCAACCTGGTACCTATCACGCTACTCAGAAGCCACCACCATGCCACTGGCCAACCCCAGCAGACACAGAGTAGTCAGGCTGCCACCCTCCTAGTTGCTGTGGACAGAGGGTGCCGCCCCCTCTGGAACTGGCCAGAAGCAGGGGCCAGGGGCTGTGAACACCAGCCAGGCCTGGGTCTCCAAGGTTCTCTGGTGAACTGCACACGGAGAGAGGGTGGGGTTAAAGCTGGCCACAACCAAGGCACTCTGGGCCCACGAAGCCCATCTGAGGTCCCAAGGGTCATTCCTCTTCATCAAAATGGGCAGAGGTCTCTGTAATACACACCAAGTCCACCCCAAACCCACACCCCTCCTCCCTGCCCAACACACACACACACACACACACACACACACACACACACACACACACTGTCCTGAGGGCTTGTATGTACAGGGCCCAACTCTGCACAGGGGCGCTGAGGGGACGCCCAGCTGTCTGCAGAGGAGATGGTGCAGGAGCCCGGCCTCAGTGACCCTCCAGAGCTCGTACCCCAGACCGGCGTCCGGAATAAACTGCCCGGATCTCTACTCTTCCTCTGCAGCAGGCTGGCAGGGTGTGGGCGGAGCTTCCCTAGGGGCACCAGAGAAGCAGGAGGGACAGGAGGAGCCCAGGGGACCCAGAGCTGCCGGAAGCTGGAGGTGTGCTCATTCTGAGTTGGGGACATGGTGACAGCGTTCCTGCAACTTCCCACCTGCTGCTCCCTGGGGAGGAAACAATGCACGTTCCGCGACAGCATGTCCCACCACTCCTGGAGAGTTCCAAGTCACAGTGTCCCGTGTCCTGCTACCAACCAGTCTCTTCGAGGTACCGAGAGTGGCCACATGCTGGGCCACACACACACACAGCCTCTGGCGAGGTGGCCAGACAATTTAGGCACCAGTTCGAACAAAGGTGTCTCCCGAAAAGAGATCAGGGCCAGCCGGGAGAACAAGGAACTAGATGCACCCACTTGGGACATCCCAGTAAAAGACGAGGCTCCAGGCTCTGTTTTCCAGACAGAGAACATGGTATAATCCTCAAAGTCCCCGGTGCCTTCTGCAGGGGCAGAGTAGCGGGCACCCCTGTTCAGGGCATGTACCTGCGGCAGGTTCCAAGGGCTGGCAGGGGTAGCTCCGGTGCTTTGCATTAGACGTCAATGGCGCGGTAGTCTCCCAATCAGGACCTGTTCCTCCTCTCCCAGTGCCCCCACAGAGAGGCCAGAGGGGCTCCTGGAGGCAGAGACAGGGAGACGATCCCCCTGGGGCGGGGGGGGGGGTTGTTCCTTTGCCCAGCTCTGCTTAAGGCATCCCTCCGACCCGCTAAGTCCTGCTCCTGGCTGGCTGCTGGGGCAGAGGCTGCAGGCTGGGCAGTGGCAGCCAGACAGGGACGCAGGCCACCTGCTTGGGTACCTGCCCTGGAAGCAAAAATGTCAGTGACCACTCGGCTACTAGTGACCGATGGACGGACCTGCAGGCCGGACGCTGAGCTCCACCTGCTCGGCTCCCCTGCTGTGTCCTCAGAGTGTCCACGAGAGAGCCCAGCAGAGTGCAAATCTGTGTACAGAGTAAGGCGGCAGGAAGGGGTGTCCTTACTGACCTCTGGACCATGTCCATCCCTGAGAAAGGGGTTCGACACCGCCGACTCTCACCTTCGTGGGTCTGTCCATTGTGCAATTCGTGGGTGGTGTGTTTTGAAAAACATTTATTTTTACAAATTGAGTTTGACACCTGAGGAAGAAATGGGGGGGGGTGTGTTTTTGTGGTTGACTCCATCAAGTTCTGTCTCTTTTTTCTGATGACAAAAGGAAAAGACAGGGTCACAGAGGACGTGAGCATCAGCATGCTCATGGCTGTGGTGGGGAGAAACCCGTGGGCGAGACAGTGGGGCACGGGGTGAGGCTGTGCAGCTGCGGGGACGCGGGGGCGCCGGGGGCGCTCAGGGCGAGCTGGCGGTGCCGATGGTGGGGCTGCTGGCGTCGGAGCGGCTGTAGTCGCTGAGCCAGCGGGTGCGGGAGCTGCCCGCGCCGCTGCAGCATGCCCGGGTGGAAGTTGGTCAGGCGGTCGCTGCGCATGAAGCGCTCGCCGCAGATGGGGCAGCTGAACTTCTCGCCCGTGTGCGTGGGGTAGTGGTGCGCCAGCTCGTCCCCGCGCGCGAACTTCTTGCTGCAGTCCGGCCAGCTGCAGGCGGAGGGCCTCTCACCTGTGAGTACTCAGGTGTGCCTTGAGGTGGGAGGATTTCCTGTAAACTTTCTCGCAGCCCGCGTAGTGGCACTTGTGCTTTCTCTGCGGGGACTCGAGGTCGGCGCGAGTTGGGCCCCGCCGGCCCCTTTGTCTGAGGCCGGGCTCGCCGCTCCCTGCGGGCCCCGGTTCCCGCCCAGGCTCGCAACCCGCCTCGGGCTCGGGCTCGCTCCACGCGGGGCTGAGGGGCGCAGTCGCCGCGCCTTCGCCACCGGGAGAAGCGGGCTCGGGGACTGGGGGCGACGTGGGCGGGAGGCGGCAGGGGGTCCTCGCCTTCCGAGCTGCGGCGCCCTCTCTGCGCTCCGCCGGGGCGGGCGCGGGTGCTTGCTGGTTGAGGTCCGCCAGGACCGCGCCACCACGAAGAGCGAGGCGATGTCCTTGCCGTCGCGGCGCTCTTCAACGCGGGGCAGCGTAGCGGCTACAGCCGCCGCCGCGCCCTCGGGTCCAGGCTCCGGCCCCTCTCGCGGCCCGTGCGCGACCGCGCGGCTCGACAGGGACACGAGGCACTCGGCGGCGAAGTGGTCCACATAGGCGCGGCTGCCATGCTGCGGGCTCCGGTCGGCGGGCCGGCAGCTCTGCTCTTCGCTACAAGTCGTCAGCGACGCATCCGCACCCACAGCCTCCGGAGAGCGGGCGGGGGCGCGGCGTGCCCTCTCTGCAGGCTGGACGGGGCGCGCAGCCGCTTCTGCCGTCACCCGCGCGGCTCCGCGTCCGCGAGGCGCCCGCCCCGCTGGGCACCGAAGAGTGAGCGCGTGGGGGGGGGGGCGCGAACGAGTGGGGTCCCGGTACGGCGTCAGGGGCGGCCTGTCCTAAGGATGCCAAGCGGCGACGTTAGGAACGACAGCGCCAAGTCGCGGCCGCAGCCTCCAGAGAATTGTGGCAGGCGGGACAGCCTCCCTGGGCGCCGCGGCTTGGTATGGGCGGCCCGGCCCCGGGGGTGGGCGGGGCCCGGGCCATATCTGGACGCGACATGGGCCCCTCGCCCTTGAATTATATACATTTTAATGTTTTTTTTACCTATTGATAATATAGTGGAATACTATTAATATTTATTGAATTTTTAGAGAGAGAGAAGGAAACATGAAAGTGAGAGAGAAACATCGGCTGCCTCCTGCTTGCCCTCCCACTGGGGATGGAGCTGCAATTCACAACCTGCATCCCCGGCGTGTGCCCTGACCAGGAATCAAACCGGGACCTCTCAGTCCATGGGACAAAGCTCAATCTGCTGAGCCATACCTGCCAAGCCTATTAATATATTAAAGTTGATCTTTATTACAGAAAACTTCCTGATATATTTTATTAGTTACTATTTGCTTATGTTGGTTTTTCTAGATAGATTATTACATCAGTAGTGAAAATGATAGTTTTCTTTCTTTCTTTTTCAATCTTAAAAAAATAAAAAGTAATATGGCCTGGACCTTAAGTACCATGTTAAACAGCACAGATGATGGTTAGCATTCTTTTTTTTTTTTTATATATAATTTTTTTTTCTTTATTGAGTTTTAGAGAGAAAGGAAAGGAGAGGGAGAGATAGAAACAACAATGAGAGAGAGCATGGATTGGCCGCCTCCTGCATGCCCCCCACTGGGGATGGGGCCCACAACCTGGGCATGTGCCCTGACGGAAAATCAAACCGGTGACCTCTTGGTGCATGGGTCAACACTCAACCACTGAGCCACACCCACTGGGCAGCATCCTTATTTTTTCTTGATCTTAAAGATAATACATGTAAAATTTCTACATCAAGTATAATTTCTACTGTAGGTTTCTTTGTTGTTGTTAATCCTCACCCAAGGATATTTTTCGATTGATTTTTAATAGAGTGGAAGGGAGAGGGATAGAGAGAGAGAGAGAGACATCTATGTGAGCGAGACACATCGATTGGTTGCCTCCCACATGACCCCAACCAGGGCCAGGAATTTAACCTGCAACCTAAGTATGTGCCTTTGACTAGGAATCAAACCCACAACCCTTTGATCTGCAGGCTGTTGCTCTAACCACCAACCCAAACCAGCCAGGGCTCTACTGTAGGTTTTTAATATGTATGTTCCAAGTAAAGAAGTATTCCTAAGAGTTTTTAAAATCAGAATTATACATTGAATTTTATTGGATGCTATAGTGGGTCAAATAGTGGCCCTCTGAAAGATATGTCCATGTCCTAAGGCTTGAACTTTCTGAATGTTACTTTAGTTTGAAAAATAGTGTTTTCAGATGTAATTAAATTAATTATCTTAAGATGATAACATCCTGGATTACCCAGGTGGACCCTACATCCAATAGAAAGTGTCCTTACAAAAAAACAGAAGAAAACACAAAGGAGAGAGACCCAAGTGAAGATGGAGGGGGAGATTGGAGTGATGCAGCCACAAGGAATACTTACAGCCACCAGGAGCTGGAAGAGGTAAGGAATGGATTCTCCCCTACAGCCATTTTTTTGACATATCTTTTTTCATTTTTATTCAAATACCATTCTGATCATTTATAGTCCAAGAACAATCAAATAATAAACCAAAAAGAAACAGATATTAAAGATTGGTCTTCAAACATTATAGCCAATGATGCCACGCTTGCCTATGACCTTGCTGACATTAAACCACATTCATACCTCAGTGGCCTCCAAACCATTCAGTGGAGCTTCCATAACTGTGAGCTGTTTGAAGCTAACAGTTTAAGCACTGGTTTTAAAAAATATATTTTTATTGATTTTTAGAGAGAGAGGAAGGGGGAGAGAGAGAGAGAAACATCAATGTGAGAGAGAAACATCGATTGGCTGCCTCCTGGGGATCGAGCCCAAAACCTGGCATGTGCCCTGACCTGGAATTGAACTGGGACCTCTCAGTCCATGAGGTGATGCTCAATCCACTGAGCCACACCAGCCGAGCTAAGCACTAGTTTTTAAAATCCTCATCCAAGGATATGCTTATTGATTTTTAGAGAGAGGGGAAGAGATAGAGATAGATAGATAGATAGATAGATAAATAGATAGATAGATAGATAGATAGATAGATAGATAGATAGATAGACAGATAGATAAACATCAATGTGAGAGAGAACATTGATTGGTTGCCTTCACTTGATGGGATCAACCCTGCAACCTAGGTATGTGCCCTGACCAGGAGTGGTCATAGTCTTTTGATATAGGGGATGACATTCCAACCAACTGAGTTACACTGGCCAGGGCCAGTTTAAACACCATTGACTGTTTTTTTTTCAAGCTTCTAATAGCTGTAGAGATCTTAGGAGGGGTTGGAGAAACCAACTCAACCTTGTCATGTGCCAAAATATGGCCAATTGAGTCTTGTAAGGTGTCAGCGAGATAACCAGAGACGAACAGCCGAATTGTAAAGGATCACTTTATTACACCGGTGGGCTGTTACACCAGCGGGCTGGGGGGCACTCCCCAAATCCCAGCCCTGAGCCTTCTTTGTTGCCTGCTTTTAAAGGCACCAACTACAGGAAAAAAAAAAACAAAAAACTACATTGTCTTGGTGCCACTTTTGGCACCGTTAAGGGGGGGTGCTGTTACAGAGAAGAGGGAGAGAAGCTTGTTAGAGGTCAGGGTAACCATTAATCTCTTTTTTCTCATGGGTCCTCTGAGTTTCTCAAGGCCTTCATTAACCCCTTATCTTTATAGTTTTCTTTTGGGTTTCTCAAGGCCCTTATGTTTACAGAAAAGAAACTGCCAGGGTGTGGATGTGCAGTAACTGAGGGTCAGAATGGAGTTATTACAAGTCTGAGTCTTCAAGTAAGTCACAGCAGTGTTTATAAGTGCGGGGGCCTTCTCTGTGAGGTTATGGACAAATCAGGCCATGGTTCTAGGATCGAAAGTCTGTGGCCTCAAATGACCAGCTGAATGTCATCCCCCTCACCCACCACCATAAGAGCCTGCTAGCACCCTGATATCATAATCTGGCCTCTAGAACTATGATAGAATAAATTTATTTTGTTTTAAGCCATCACATTTGTGATTGATTTTTAGATAGAGTGGAACAAATTATTAATTTACCCTAGCAAATCAATACAAATGCTTTTCTTAATTATTTGGTTTTTATCTTTTAGTTTATTTATATAGTCAATCTAGTCAGTGTTCAGGGCCGGAATCCAACAATTGCAGGTATTTTTAATTGGGAGAATATTCATATGGGAAATTTTATGCTTAGAAGATTATTAAAACCCTGGCCAGTGTGACTCAGTTGGTTGGGCATTGTCCCATGCACCAAAAGGTTGCCAGTTGATTCCTAGTCAGGGTACATTGCCTGGGTTGCTAGCTCGATCCTCAGTAGGGGGCATGCAGGAGTCAGCCGATTGATGTTTTGCTCTCACATCGATGTTTCTCTCTCCCTTTTTGTTCCTCTCTCTCTAAAAATCAATTTAAAAATATTTTAAAAAAGATTATTGGAGCCCTGGCCAGTTTGGCTCAGTGGTTAGAGTGTTGGCCCATGGACCAATGAGTCTTGGGTTCGATTCCGGTCAAGGGCACATACCTTGGTTGCAGTTCATCCCGGCGCTGGTCAGGTCACGCAGGAGGCAACCAGTCGATGTGGCTCTATCATATTGATATTTCTCTCTGTCTCTCTCTCTCTCCCTCCCTCGCACTCTAGCTAATGATAAATAGAAAAGTATCCTCGGGTGAGGAATAAAAAAAAAAAGAAGATTATTGGAAAATTATAAGAAGTAAGTTGCACAAAACCAGCTTACTAGTAAAACTATTTCCTCTGAGAATGCTATTAGAGATATATCAGTCCAGTTCTGGAGCTTCATTTGCAATAACAGCCTTTGGACTCAGAATTAAGGAGAGTGAACACTAAATATGTGATCTGTGAATTAAGGAATCAGATGAAGAAGTAATACACTTGACTTCAAGGCCTCTATTTTTTGAAATGATTGAAAGTGTGAGAGAATGTTTGAAAGGTGTCAGGTATCTCAAAATAATTTTTAATCCGGGGACTTCTGGTCAAGATGGCGGCATGGGTAAATGCGGTATCGCGTCCTCCCACAACCACATCAAAGTTACAACTAAACTACAGAACAACCATCATTCAAAACTGCCTGAAATCAAGCTGAATGGAAGTCTATGAAATTAAAGAAGAAGCCACATCAAACTAGTAGGAGGGGCAGAGGCGCGAAGGGCTGGTCCCACACCCACATGTGGCGGATAAAAATTAGGAGGACACCTGAGCTGGGAAGGTCCTCCCTGAAGACTGAGGGGTCCCCATCCCACACCCGGTGCCCAGCTCAGGGTTCCAGTGCCAGGAAGAGAAGTCCCCATCACTTTGGGCTGGAAAAACCAGCGGGAACTGAGGCTGAGGCAGCTGGAGCCCCTGGCAGCTCCTCTTAAAGGGCCCGCGCACGGACTTACTCGGACCTGCTCCCTCCAGGCTCCAGCAAGCGGGAGGCAGCTTGAAAGGCACCAGAGTCATATGGGGAAGAACTGAGCTGTTTGGCATTGGAGCGAGGGCTGGAGAGGCAGCTTTCTCCTGGACAGACGTGCTATCAGAGGCTTTTGTTCCTATGGTGAGCCCTTCCCTGGGGTGGCAGACAGCCGCCATATCTGGGACTCCAGCAACCTGGCTCACACTGTTTGCCCGCCCTGGTGATTCCCTGAGGCCCCGCCCCACCCAACTTTCAGGCCCACCCAAACTGTTGTCAGTTGCTTTACCATAGGATTGGCCTGTCTTGGATCCTGCTTCAGGTTTTCTTAAATTCTTTCAAACAAGCAGCATCTGGTCTCAGCTAGCCCCATACCTCTCACTAAGTAATACATAGAAACAAACACAGGGAGGCAGCCAAAATGAGGAGACAAAGAAACAGGTCCCAAATGAAGGAACAGAACAAAACTCCAGGAAAAGAACTAAGTGAAATGGAATTAAGCAACTTAACAGATGCTGAGTTCAAAACACTGCCTATAAGGATGCTCAATGGACTTAATGAGAACCTCAGTGAACTTAGAGAGGGCCTCAAGAGCATAAAAAAGGACCAGTCAGAAATGAAGGATGCACAGTTAGAAATGAAGGAGGAACTAACTGAAATAAAGAATAGTTTACACAGATTCAATAGTAGAGTAGGTAAAGCCAAGAAGCAAACCATCGATTTGGAATATAAGGAAGCAAAAAGCACCCAATCAGAACAGCAAAAAAAAAAAAAAAAAAGAATCCAAAAAAATGAGGATAGTGTAAGGAGCCTCTGGGACAACTTTAAGCGTGCCAACATTCACATCTTGGGGGTGCCAGAAGGAGAAGAGAGAGAACAAGAAATCGAAAACCTATTTGAAACAATAAAGGTAGAAAACTTCCCTAACTTGGTGAAGGAAACAGACATACAAGTCCAGGAAGCACAGAGAGTCCCAAACAAGATGAACCCCAAGAGGCCCACACCAAGACACATCATCATCAAAATGCAAAAGGTTCAAGACAAAGAGAGAATCTTAAAAGCAGCAAGAGAAAAGCAGCTAGTTACCTACAAGGGAGTTCCCATAAGACTGTCAGCTGATTTCTCAGAAGAAACTTTGCAGGCCAGAAGGGAGTGGCAAGAAATATTCAGAGTGATGAAAAGCAAGAACCTACAACCAAGATTACTCTATCCTGTAAAGCTGTCATTTAGAATTGATGGCCATATAAAGAGCTTCCCAGACAAGGAAAAGCTAAAGGAGTTCATCACCACCAAACCATTATTATATGAAATGTTGAAGGGTCTTCTTGAAGAAAAAGATAAAAAAATATGAACAAACAAAATGGCAATAAATACATATCTATCAACAATGGAATCTACAAACAAAATGAACAAGCAGAACAGAAACATTCTCATAGATACAGAGAACTTTTGTTGGGTACCAGATGGGTGGAGGCTGGGGGGATGGGTGAAAAAGGTGAAGGGATTAAGAAGTACAAATTGGTTGTTAGACTGACAAACCTCAAAAAGAAGGGGGTTTAGGGGGTGGGAAGAAATAAACCAAAGAACTTATAGGTATATATGCATAACCAGTGGACACAGACAACAGTGTGGGGAAAAGCAGGAGGGGGGCAGGAATGGGAAGGAGGGGGGCAATGGGGGGAAAATGAGGAACATCTGTAATACATTCAACAATAAAGATAAGTTAAAAAAAAAAGAATTTTTAATCCAAATTATTATCTACAAAAATGACCACTTATAGAATTCTCTCATTTTATAACACATGATTAATAATAGACAGAAAGTCTGTAAGCAAGATCATAAATATAATCTTTTTGAAAATTTGCTCTAAGTAGACATGGTGTAGTCATAAAGAATGTGGACTGACTCTCAGTAATGAATATCAATTTATTCAACATCAGAGAACTCATACTGGTGTAAAATACAATGAATGTAGGGAATGTGAACAGATGTTTGAATTTAATCTAGTACTGCCCTGGCCAAGTGGCTCGATTGGAGCCTTGTTCTATACACCAAAAAGTTGTGGGTTCGATTCCCAGTCAGGGCACATATATAGGTTGCAGGTTCGATCCCTAGTTGGGGCATGTATGGGAGGCAACTGATCTCTATCTCTTTCTTGATCTCTCTCCCTCTCTTAAATAAATAAATAAATAAATAAATAAATAAATAAATAAATAAATAAATAGATAGATAGTCCTTACCACACCATAGAGAATTCATACTGGTGAGAAATTTTATGAATGGTAAGAATGTGAGAAAGTAATTATGTGGATAATTTAGTGAACACCAGAAAATTCATACTGGTGAGAAATCCTGTGAACATAAGAAATGTAGGAATGTTTTTAAATCCAATTGAGTTCACCCAGCCAGTGTGGCTCAGTGCATTGAGCATTGATTGTCCCATGGACTGAGAGTTCCTGGTTTGATTTCTGGTCAGGGCACATGCCTGGGTTTCAGGCTTGATCCCCAGTAGAGGGGGTTCAGGAGGCAGCCGATCGATGTTTCTCTCTCACATCGATGTTTCTATCTCTCTCTCCCTTTCTCTCTCTCTAAAACATCAATAAAAACATATTAAAAAAAAACTAATTGAGTTCTTTCTGCAAACCAGAGAAGTTATATTTATGATAAAATTTATGAATATTAGTAAAAAGGAAAGCCTTTATTATGTGTGGACTAGTTACTTAAGATCAATAATTTATTCTTATGAGTAACCTGATGAATATAAGTGTGGAAGGATGTTTAGACTTACTTCAGTTCTTAGTATATATTAGAGAATTTATACTGGTGAGATGCTTATGAATATTAGAAATGCAATACAGCCTTTATTGTATATGAACAATTTATTCACATCAGAGTATTCATACAGGTGAGAAATCATAGGAATATGAAGAGTGTGGAATTGTCTTTAGACCTGCTTGTGTTCTTTCCTCAAACCAGAGAATTCATACTGGCTATAAATTTTATGAATGTAAAGAATAAAGGGAAGCCTTTACCGTGTACGGACAAGTTAATAAACATCAGAGAATTCATACAGATGAGAACTCATAGGAATATAAAGAATGTGGAAAGACCTTTAGACATAATTGAGTTCTTTCTTCAAAACAGAGAATTCATACTGATGATAATAATTACGAATGTAAGGAATGTGGGATAGCTTTTATTTGTATGTGGACAAGTTACTCAATATCAGGGAATTTATACTGGTGAGCTATCTAATTAATATAATAAATGTGGGAAGATATTTACACTTACTATATAATAGAGAATTCATACTGCCAAGAAACTATGAATATAAGAAATTCATGTCTCGCCCTGGCCGGTTTGGCTCAGTGGTTAGAGCATCGGCCTGCGGTCCAGAGAGACCCGGGTTTGGTTCCCGCTAAGGGCATGTACCTCGGTTGCAGTTTGTCCCCGGCCCTGGTTGGTCGTGCAGGTGGCAGCCACTCGATGTGTCCCTTTCATGTCGACGTTTCTCTTTCTCTCTCTTCCTCTCTCTCCCTCCTACTCTATCTGAACAAAAAATAGAAAAATGTCCTCGGGTGAGGATAAAAAAAAAAAAAAAAGAAATTCATGTCTCTATGTCATTTATTTCCACTCTAATCTTTATTATTTTCTTTGTTGTACTTACTCTGGGTATTTTCTTGTTCTCTTTCTCATTCTTTTAGTTGTAGAGTTAGATAGTTTATTAGAGATTTTTCTTATTTCTTGCCATAGGCCTGTAGTGCTATGAACTTCCCTCTCAGAAGTGCTTTTGCTGTGTCCCGTAGATTTTGGGTGGTTGTGTGCTCATTTTCATTTGTTTTCAGGAAGTTTCAATTTCTTCCCTGATCTCATTGGTAACCCATTCATTGTTTAATAACATGCTATTTAGCCTCCATGTGTTTGAATGTTTTTGAGTGTTTTTATTGTAATTGATTTCTAGTTTCATGCCATTGTGATCTGAAAAGATGATTGATATGATTTCAATCTTTTTGAACTTGTAGAGACTTATTTTGTGTCCTAACATGTGATCTATCTTTGAGAATGTCCCATGTACACTTGAGAAGAATGTGCATTCTGCAGCTTTGGGGTGAAATGTTCTGTAAATTTCAATTAAATCCATCTGATCTAGTGTACCATTTAGGGTCCCTGTTTCCTTGTTAATTTTTTGTCTAAAAGATATATCCAGTGAAGTCAGTGGGATGTTAAAGTCCCCTACAATGACTGTATTGCTGTCAATCTCTCCCTTAAAGTCCTCCAAGAGGTTTAATATATATGTATATATTTAGCTGCTCCTACATTGGGTGCATATATGTTTACCAGGGTTATATCCTCTTGTTGGATCAATCCTTTTAGTATTATGTAGTGACCTTCTTTGTCTTTTGTTATGGCCTTTGCTTTGAAGTCTATTTTGTCAGATATAAGTATTGCTACCCATGCTTTTTTAAAATTTCCATTTGCATGGACATTTTTTTCTACCCCTTCACTTTCATCCTGTTTGAGTCTTTTGTTTTGAGGTGGGTCTCTTGTAGACAGCATATATATGGATCATGTTTTCTTATCCATTCAGCTACCCTCTGTCTTTTGATTGGATCACTTAATCCATTTACATTTAAGGTTATTATTGATAGGTACTTACTTATTGCCATTTTAATTCTTTATGCTTTTCTCTCTCTCTTTCTCATTATTACAGCAGTCCCTTTAACATTTCTTGCAATGCTGGTTTGGTGGCATAAATTCTTTTAGCTTTTTTTTCTTTCTTTCTTTTTTTTTTTTTGGTCTCCAAAGCTGTTTATTTTACCTTCTATTTTGATTGATAACCTTGCTGTATGAACAACTCACTCAACATCAGCTCAATTAATATTGGTTTAAAAATCCCTATGAATGTAATCAAAGTGGGAAAACAATGACTATATATCAACAAGTTACTTGAGAATAGAGTACTCATATTGGTAAGGAACTCTTTGAATGCAAAGAGTGTGTGAAGGCTTTTAGATATAATTCAAACTTAATATATGTTGAATTCTTACTGGTGTGAATTATAATGGATGTAGGGAATGTGAGAAAGTCACTAGTCAGGGAAGATATACTAATATGTAAAAGAGAATCATACTAATGAAAACTATATAAATATAAAATATGTGGAGGGACCATAAATAGTGGCTATCAAATAACTTATCTCAGAGAATTCATACGGAGAGAAACTCCACAAATGCAAGGTATGTGGGAAGACCTTTATTTATGTTAGAGATCTTAATGGTTTTTTTAATATATTTTTTTTCTTTATTGATTTTTAGAGAGAGAGGAAGGGAGAGGGAGAGAGAGATAGAAACATCAATGAGATGTTTCTGCATGCCCCCTCCTGGGGATCGGGCCCACAACCTGGGCATATGCCCTGACTGGGAATCAAACCTGAGACCTCTTGGTACAGGGGTGGACGCTCAACCACTGAGCCACACTGGCTGGGCTAGAGATCTTAGTTTTTATCAAATAGTTTATTCTGGTAAGAACAAATTTAAGAAATGTAGGAAGGCCGTTAGGCAACATTACATCTTTGTCAGCATGAGAGAATTTATAATATAATTTAATTAAGAAAGTCTTCACGTTTTATGCTTTGTTTGTAGAATATAAAAATATCTATCCTAGAAAAAATTAGAGAATGTAGAAATTCTGCATGATAATTTAATCTCATATATCTCTGGCACAATTTTACCAGGTACAATTTAGAATTACAGTGGTTACTTTGGAGAACATTTGATGTGGCCTAGATTGTACATTTTGAGGCACCTTATAACAAAAAAATAATATGTACACTTCCCAATGGCATGCTTTCTTTAATTGGTAGGAGGCGTATTCCAACTTGAAATTGGACTTAAAATTGCGTTACTAAATAATTCCTTAACTAGAGCAAATAAAAACTGTGAGAAACTTAGAACTGTCTCATTTCTAGATCCACAAAAAGCCATTACATTCCTTTCTCTCTCTCTTTTATTCTTTCCTTAACCTTCCTTTAATTCCAGGACCTTGTTCAGCTCTTACTGATTTCTTACCTTTACTGCTCCTTCTTCACCTTTCTTTTAACTCATATCATATCCCAAAATGAAAGAAGAAAAATGTCTACCAAGATGGTCATTTGATTTTTGTCTTTTATTGATATGAAGTGTTACATTAATTGATTTTCAGATGATGAAACAATCTTGTGTTATCGGGATAACTCACCACTAGCCATGATTCATGATGTTTAAAAATATCAGTAGCCTCATAGAATGAGTTGGGAAGTGTTTCATCCTCTTCTATTTTTTGGAAGGGTTTGTGAGGAATTGATATTAATTCTTCTTTAAATAACTACGTGGTCCTGGGTTTTTCCTTGTGGGAAGTTTTTTTTTTTTATTACTAATTTAATATCTTGACTTGTTATAAATCTATTCAAATTTTTACATTTCTTCATGACACAATTTGGTAGTTTGTGTTTTCCAGGAATTTAAAATTTTCATCTACATTATATAATTTCTTGGCCTACAGTTTTTCATAATATAATGTTATTGTACTTTTTATTTCTATAAGATAGAAAATACATACAATTGACTAATGTCTCCTCTTTAATTTCTGATTTTAGTAATTTGATTCTTCTCTCTTCTCTTTCTTTGTCGGTCTAGCTAAAGGTTTGATCATATTGATCTTTTCAAAGAACTAACATTTGGTTTAATTGATATTTATTTTATACTCTAGTTCCAAAATATCCACTCTGATTCTTATTATTTCCTTCCTTCTGATTACTTTGGGTTTAATTTGCTCTTCTTTTTTTCCTTTAGCATCTTAAGGTGGAAGTTTAATTTATTGATTTGAGATCATTCTTCTTTTTTAATATAGCCATTAACAGCTATAAATTTTCCTGTAAGCACTTGTCTCCCACAAATTTTTGTATGTTGTTCTATATTTTAATTTACATCAAACTATTGTCTTATTTCTTTTGATATTTCTTCTTTAACCCATTGGTTATTTTGTAGTGTGGTGTCTAATTTTTACAAATTTCCCAAATTTCTTTCTGTTATTAATTTCCAATTTCCAATAAAGGGGAACATCTTTTATGAGTTTAATTCTTTTAAATATTTTTTCTTTATTGATTTTTAGAGAGAGAGGAAGAAAGAGGGAGAGAGAGATAGAAACATCGATGAGAGAGAACATCGGTTGGCCGCCTCCTGCATGCCCCCCACTGGGGATTGGCCCACAACCTGGGCATGTGCCCTGACTGGGAATCAAACCGGCAACCTCTTGGTGCATGGGTCAATGCTCAACCACTGAGCCACACCAGCCGGGCTCCTTTAAATATTTTGAGGCTTGCTTTATGGCCTAGCATATGGTACCTAGCATTCTCTATAACCTGGAGCATGTCTCAAGTACACTTGAGAAGATTGTGTATTCTGCTGTTGTTGGATGGAGTTATCTGTAGAAATCTGTTAGTTTGTATAGACTGTTGTTCAAGTCCTTTGTTTCCTTGTTGATCTTCTGCATAGTTGCTTTATACATTATATTATTATTATTATTTTAAATCCTCACCTGAGGATATTTTTCTATTTATCTTCAGATAGAGTGGGAGGGACGGGGAGAGAGAGAAAGAGAGGGAGAGAGAGAAACATTGATGTGAGAGAAACACATCGACTGGTTGCCTCCTGCACGACCCTGACCAGGGCCAGGGACAAACCACAACCGAGGTACATGCCCTTGACCAGAATAGAAGCCATGACTCTTTGGTTCATGGGCCGATGCTCTTACCACTGAACCAAACCAGCCAGGGCTGTTTTATTTTTTATTGATGGTGGAGTATTGAAGTTTCTGTTTATTGTTGAATTATGTCTTCCCTCAATTCTGTCAGCCTTTGCTTCACATATTCCAGGACTATTTAGTCAGGTGGATATATGTTTATAATTTTTATAATTTCAAGATGGAGTGCTCCTTTTATCATAAACTATCACTCTGTAGCTCTAGTAACATTTTTGTTTTGAAGTCTGTTTTGTCTGATGTAAGTATGACCACTCCAGCTTTTGTATAGTTACTGTTAGCATGATACACAATTTTCAATCATTTACTTTCAATCCACTTGTATCTTTGAACCTAAAGTTCGTCTCCCATAGACAGCATAGAATTGAATCATTTAAAATCCACTCTGCCAATCTCTGCCTTTTGAATGGAGAATTAATCCATTTACATGTACAGATAGTATGTATACAGATAATAGTATACAGATAAGAAATTATTTATTTCTGTCATTTTGCTATTTGTTTTATGTATGTCTTATGGCTTTTTTGGGTCCCTTCTATACTCCATTACTAGCTTCTTTTGTGTTTAGTTGATTTTTTGTAGTCATGTTTATTGATTCCCTTCTAATTTTCTTCTGTATTTTTCTATAGATATCTTTGTGATTACCATGGGGATTACATATAACATCCTAAAGTTATAGCAGTCTCATTTGAATTGATACCAAGTTAACTTCAATTACATACAAAAACTTTACTCCTATGCACCTCCATCTTCCCTTCCTTTAGGTTTTGATGTCACACATTACACCTTTATACATTATGTGCCCAATAACATACTTTTAAATTATATCTATGCATTTGTCTTTTAAATTATGTAGAAAAAAAGTGTAGTTACAACCAAAATTACAATAATAATGGCTTTTATATATGCCCATGTGTTAACATTTTCTGGAGATCTTTATATCTTCATTTAAATTTAAGTTACTGTCTAGCATTCTTTGATTTCAACTTGAAGGACTCTCTTTAGCATTTCTTGTAAAACAGGTATAGTGGTAATAAACTTCCCTGCTTTCGTTTTATCTTGGAGTGTCTTAATTTCTCCCTCATTTTTGATGAACAATTTTGCTGGATATATAATTTTTGTTTGACAAATTTTCCTCCCCAAATTGTAATTATATCATCCCACTGACTACTGGTTTTAAGGTTTCTGATATGAATTCAGTTGATAATTTTATTGAGCATCCCTTGTACATGCTGAATAGCTTCTGTTTTTGCTGCTTTCAATATTCTCTCTTTGTCTTTTGATAGTTTGAATACAAGGTTGATTATAATGTGTCTTATTCTTTAGATTTACCCTACTTGGAGTTCACTGGTCATCTTGGATTTGAAGGTACATATATTTAATCAACTTTGGGAAGTTTTTTGCCATTATTTTTTCAAATACATTTTCTACCCATTTATCTTTTTCTTCTTCTGGGACTCCAATAATTCATATATTGATGGTATCCCATAAGTCCCTTGGTGCTTTATGCTGGTCTCATTCTATCAATAACCAATGTTGTGGTTGGACTGGCCCTAGTGGTTTTTATGATTGCAAGGTGCTCTTCAGCAATAATCCCCAGGACACTTTGAAAAAATAAAAGTTTATTACTTGCAGAACCTGGAGATTACATCTGGGGTTACATAGCAAGGTTATAAGGGGGAGAGAGAGAAGAGAGCCTGGAATTTTGCTATTATTGGGGTCTAGGGTGGGGGCCTACGGTTTCATGGGCTCACTCTTTATTGGAGTATTTAAAACATAAGAGCAGCCACTTGTGACAACATGGATGGATCTAGAGGGTATTATGCTAAATAAAATGCCACAGAAAGACAAATATCGTATGATTTTACTTGCATGTGAAATTTAAAAAACAAAACAAAACAAATAGACTCATAGATACAGGAAACAACTGGTGGGGTGGGTGAAATAACTGTAGAAGTTTAAGAGGTACAAACTTCTGGTTATAAAATAAGTAAGTCATGGGATGTAATGTACAGCATAGGGAATATGTTAATAATATTGTAATAACTTTGTGTGGTGACAGATCGTAACCAGATTTATTGTAGTGATCATTTTCTAATGTATATATATGTTGAATTACTATTATGTACACCTGAAATTAATAGGATATTGTATGGCAATTACACTTCAATAAAACAAAACAATATAAGAGTGGGAGTGTAAAGTATAGAAAGAGAGAAAAAAACGTGGTCCAAATTGTCAGTTATTAAAATCAACCAAGATACAGTATCTAAAATAAGAGTCTTGGTGGGGGGAGGTGACCTGGCTCTTTATCTAATTATGTGGCTGGCAATGTTTTTATTTAAGATAGCCATCTTTGAAGTGGATACCTCAGCCATCAAAGCTTAAGTCAGGCACTTGCATTAAAAAAAAAAAAGAAGAAGAAGAAAGAAAGAAAAACTGTCAGGCCTTACTTACACTTAGGCTTCATTTACTTTTCTTCAATCTTTTTCTTTCTGTTCCTCAGACAATAAATTCCATTGTCCTATCTTCAAGTTTGCTGGTTCTTTCTTCTGTCTACTCAAATCTGTTGTTGAACCCCTGTGGTGAATTTTTCATTTCTGTTACTGTATTTTTCAGCTCCAGATTTTGTTTGGTTCCTTTTCATAATTTCTGTTCATGTGTTGATATTCTGTTTTTTCATATATTATTCTCCTGATTTTTTCCCCTTCTTCATCCATGTTTTCCCTTAGTTTTTTTAGAATATTTAGAGTAGTCATTTTAAAGTCTTTGTCTATGAAGTCCAATGTGTACACTTCTTCAGGAGTGATTTCCACCAATTAATTTTGTTCTTTTGAATAAGCCATGTTTTCTTGTTTCTTTGTATGCCATGTAAATTTTTTTGAAAATTGGGCATTTAACTATTATTATGTAGGAATTGTGGAAATCAGCTTATCCTCCCACCCCCTTCCCAAGAGTTTGCTGTCTTTTTTTTTTTAATTTTTAAATTTTATTTTTTTAATCCTCACCCAAGCATATTTTTCCATTTATTTTCAGACAGAGTGGGAGAGAGAGATAGATACATAGAGAGAAACATCAATGTGAGAGAGACACATCAATTGGTTGCCTCCTGCACAACCCCAAACAGGGCTGGGGACTGAACTGCAAGAAGGTATGTGCCCTTGACCAGAGTTGAACCCCTGACTCTTTGGTCCACAGGCCGATGATCTAACCACCGAGCCAAACAGGCCAGGGCTTGTTTTCTTTTCTTTCTTTTTTTTTTAAATGTTGAAGGCTGTGATAGACATTTTGTTTTGAGAGTTTTGAAAACTTTTTAAAGACTATTTCTTGTTGAATATGATGACTGAAGTCTCTGTTTCTTTAGCTCATGCTCAGGCAATGTTTTGATAGAGATTTCCCTAAGTACAGGAGCCAAAACAAACAAGAATAAAAATGAGAGAGAGAGAGAGAGAGAGAGAGAGAGAGAGAGAGAGAGAGAGAACAGCCGCTTCTCGCAGTCTTAGTAGATTGACTGTCTCTGCTGAGGCAATTCTTTACCACTTAGCTGGGCTTGTTCTGTGTATAGGGATTAGCCCAAGATGATTACTTAAGGTCTTCTCAGGACTTCTATGAGCACATGGCTTTCTGAATTCTCCCATATATGCAGCTGCTTTTGAATGTCTTAATTTTAAAAAAAAGTATTATCCCAGCTTCTCTTTTAGGTTTTAGGTGGTGTATTGTATGATAGCACATATAATCTCTTGCCACAGGTGTCTGAGTGTTTGTAGTTCATCTTGTAGCTTTTAAGAACAGTGCCCAACACTTTTCCCACCTGCACTCTGAGTTACACAATACAAACAAGCGCCTTGCTTCAGTCCTTTAGATATGCCCCAGGCAAATTAGAACAGACAAATCCAATAACTTGCATTTAAGGTCTGCTGTTCTCCCTCTAGTTCAAGGAAGGCAACTAGGAATAAGGGGGCCATCTGTTAATAACTAATTTTGATGCTGTACCTGGGAGGGCGTTGGTCAATACTGAGTAAAAACACCATAAAACTTTTGTACCACTTTGAAAATGGCTTTTCCTAATGGGCATTTGCTTGTTTGCTTTGAGTGTTTTCCAGAACTCCTGCAAGGTTGGTTCGGACCATTTCTGGATTTTAATTTTTTGGTGGTGGTGTTATTTCTGCAGGGGGAAGAATGAGAACTTGGAGCTTCCTTGGCTACCAGTTTTCTGAAATAACTCCTGGTTTTATCATTAAACTTTTAATTTGAGATAATTGTAGATTCACATGCAGTTGTAAGAAATAATATTTACCTCTGCCCTTTACCCAATTTCACACAATGGTAACATCTTGCAAAACTATATCACACCCAGGATATTTACACTGATGCAGTCAAGATACAGAACATTTCTATCATTGTAAGGTTCCCTCATATTGCCCTTTTATACCCGCACCCACTTTTTACTTAATCTCTGCAATCACTAATGCATTATCTATTTCTAAAACATTGTCATTTCAAAAATGATATATAGCGACCCCCCCTACCACGGAGGAACCCAGGTGGAGCGAGGGAGCCGGGTGACCCCCACACCATGGAGGAACCCAGGCGGAGGGAGGGAGCCGAGCGACCCCCACACCAACGGAGGAAGCCGGCAACACACAGGAGAACTGAGCAAACTGAACAACGAAATTGACCCAGAGACATGGAGGTGGAGTACGGGATGACGGGCCTCAGAGGAGGGGGGGAAGCGGGGGAGGGAGATGAATCACAGAGCCTATGTGCATGGGTGCATAACCAATGGACATGGACAACAGGGATGGGGACGAGGATCCATGGTTTGGTTTTACCATTCTCCCATTGAAGAACATCTGAGTTGTTTTCAGTTTTTTCGATATTATAAATAACTCTGCTAATATTTGTGTAAATGTTTTGTGTGAACACAGGTTTTTATTTCTCTGGAATAAGTGCTCAGGAGTGTAATTATAAGTTTGTATTTACTTTTTATTTTTTTAATTTTTTTTTTTATCCTCACCCGAGGACATTTTTCCATTTTTTGTTCAGATAGAGTGGGAGGGAGAGAGAGGAAGAGAGAGAGAGAGAGAAACATCGACATGAAAGGTACACATCAAGTGGCTGCCTCCCGCACAACCCAGCCAGGGCCGGGGACAAACCGCAACCGAGATACGTGCCCTTAGCGGGAACCGAACCTGGGTCTCTCTGGACCGCAGGCCTACGCTCTAACCGCTGAGCCAAACCGGCCAGGGCTGTATTTACTTTTTAAAAAGAATATGCCACCCAGCCGGTGTGGCTCAGTGGTTGAATGTCGACCCATGCACCAAGAGGTCGCCAGTTCGATCCCTGGTCAGGGCACACGCCCAGGTTGTGGGCCAAATCCCCAGTGGGAGGCATGCAGGAGGTGGCTAATCGATGTTCTCTCTCATCAATGTTTCTATCTTTCTCTTCCTCTCCCTTCCTCTCTCTCTAAAAATCAATAAAGAAAAATAGAATAAAATAAAAGAATATGCCAAACTGTTTTCCAGAGTGGCTGTGTTATTTTACATTCTCATCAGCCATTTATAAATGATGTAGTTTATCTGCATTTTTGCTAATATTTGATGTTCCAACATTTTTTATTTTAGACATTCTCATAGATGTGTAATAATATCTCACTGTAATTTTAATTTGCATTTCCCCAATAGTTACTGGTGTTGAAAATGTTTTCATGTGTTTCTAAGAGTTTTATGTTTTACTTTTAAGTTTGTGATCCATTTTCAATTAACCCTAGTACAAGATATGAAACTTAGGTAGGTCAAAGTTTTATTCATTTATTTTTTGCTTAACAAAGTCCAATTGCTCCAACACCATTAGTTGCAAAAGCTATCTTTCCTGCATTTAATTGCTTTTGCACCTTTGTCAACATTCAGTTAGTTCTGCACATCTACATGTGACTATTTTTGGATTATTTATTTTGTTCCATTGATCTATATGTTTATTCATCTGCCAGTATTGCAGTCTTGATTTTTGTAGCTACATAATAAATCTTAAAATAAGGTAATGGATTGCCGAGCGGTGGTTAGAGCATGGGTTGCACACTGAAGGGTCATGAGTTTGATTCCCAGTCAAGGGCACATACTTGGGTTGCAGGTTTGATCCCTTGCCCTGGTTGGGGAGCGTGCAGGAGGCAACCAACTGATGTGTCTCTCTCACATCCATGTTTCTCTCTTTCCCCCTCCCTCCCTCCCTTCCACTCTGAAAATCAATGGAAAAAATATCCTAGGGTGAGGATTAACCAAAAAAAAAAAAAAAAAAAAAAAAAAAAAAAAAAAAAAAAAAGGGTAATGGATAACTTCTACTTATTTTTTGTTTTAAAAAAATTGTTTTAGGTATTTTGGTTCCTTTGTCATTCCAAATAATGTTATCTATATCTACAGAAAAATCTTATTGAAACTTTGGTAATAATTGTGTTAAATCTATATATTAATTCATGGAAAATTGACATCTCCCTTTAGCATGCTGAGTCATCCAATTCACAAACACAGGATGTCTCTCTATTTATTTAGATATTCTTTGATTTCTTTCATCAGTGTTGTGTAGTTTTCAGAATACAGGTCCTGTACATATTTTGTTACATTTATACCTAAGTATCTTTTTTTGAGCTAATGTAAATGGTATTTTAAATTTAATTTTGGTATATATATTTCCTTGTTAGTATATGGAGATACAATTTATTTTTGTATGTTTATCTTGTTTTTGTGACAATGCTTAACTCACTTATATACGAGGCACTTTTTTATTCCTTGGGATTTTAATGTACATGATTATGTTATCTGTAAACAGGAATAATTTTCTTTTTTCTCACTTGTATGTCTCTTATTTCCTTTTCTTGCTTTATTGCATAGGGTAGAACTTCTAGCACTATGCTAAATAAGAGTAGTGAAATCAGACATCTTTGTCTTGTTCCTAATCTTAGGGTGAAAGCATTTAATCCTTCACTATTAAGTATAATGTTAGCTGTAGGTTTGTCATGAATGCTCTTTATCAAGTTGAGGAAGTTCTCATGGTTTTTGAAGAGAAGTCAGATGTAATTGTTATCTTCCTTTATAGGAAGGCTGTATTCCCCCCCACCCTCTGGCTTCATTCAGGATTTTAAAAAATCCTTGATTTTCTTTAGTTTGAAATTGATATGCCTAGGTGTAGATTTTTTGGTATTTATCCTTTCTGGTGTTATCTGAGCTTCCCGGATCTCTGATTTGTGTCTGACATTAATTTGGGGGAAAATCTCAGTTATTATTATTTCATATATTTATTTATATCTCTCTTTCCCTGGTATGTTATACCTTTTGTAGTTGTCACACAGTCCTTGGATATTCTATTATATTTTTTTCAGTTTTAATTTTCCTTTCCTTTTGATTTTCAGAGTCTATTCAGACATCCTATAGCTCAGAGATTCTTTCTTCATCCATGTCCAGTCTACTAATGAGCCAATTAAATACATTCTTCATTTTTGTTACAGTGTTTTTTATCTCTAGCATTTCTTTTTGGTTCTTTCTTAGTATTTCCATCTCTCTGTTTACATTGTCCATCTGTTCTTGCATTCTGTCTACTTATCCACTAGAGTCCCTAGCATATTAATTAAAGTTGTTTTAAATTTCCCATATGATAATTCCCACACTCCTGTCATGTCTGGTTCTGATATATGTTCTGTCTCTTCAAATTGTGGGTTTTTTGTTTTTGTTTTGCTTTTTGGTATGTCTCATAATTTTTTCTTGATCACTGAACATGATGTACCAGGTATAAGGAACTGCTCTAATAGCCCTGTAATAACATGGTAGTGAAGTATGGGAAGAAGGAAAGCATTCTATAGTCTTATAATTAACTCTCAATTTTTTAGTAAGCTTATGCTTTTGGACTGTGAATTTCACAGGTGTTTCTCAGTTTTTTTTCTCCCCGACTATGTGGGACAGGATGTTTAGAATGCAGTGGAGTTGGGTATTTTCCATCTCCCTCATGGGAGGCCAGAGCATACTGGAATTTGATAGTTCCCTTCCTTCAGGCCAGTTAGGCTCTGCTAATAACCCAACAGGTTAGTTTCTCATTAACTAGTTTGCTCTAAGTGAAGGCCTTGTTAATAAAAATAGGGCACTCTTGGTATTTCAAAATGGTTTCTGTTCCCCTCCCACTGCCAGAAGCATGAGGAGATTTTTCTCTGATATTTACTGTGGGAATCTGGTCAAGATCCTGGAGGTAAATCTCAAAATATTGTGAGGGCTGGCCCCCTATGACTGCTTCAACTGGGAATTTTCAGCTCTCAGACTTATCCACATTTGGCCTCCAGCAATTTGTAAATTACAGTTCACATTTTACTACTCTGGCACGGGTTCCACAATGGTTTCTGCTCTTAAATCTCTGCACCAGTAATCTGTGACTTTATTTCCCTATCTGTATCCTTAATATTGGGGGAAGTGCTTTGCCCTGTGCCTCCCCTCTCTTACACATCCAAGAAGAGTTGTTGATTCTTCAGTCTGTTCAGCTTCATACTTGTTGTTAGGATGGAGTCGTTATTTCGAGCTCCTTACATTTGGAACTGGATACTGGAAGTCCTTGGTATTTTCTTTTAATGGAAAAAATGTGTAATTTTTATGAAGTGTAATTTGTCTAATTTTTTTCTTTTGTTGCCTGTGCCTTTGGTATCATATCCAAAAAGTCATTGCCAAACCCAACATTATGAAGCTTTTACTGTATGTTTTCTTCTAAGAATTTTATCATTTTAGGTCTTATATTTAGGTCATGAATCCATCTTGAGTTAATTTTTATATGCGGCATTAGGCAAGGGTAAGACTTCATTATTTTGCATGTATATATCCTATTTTTCCAGCACTATTTGTTGAAAAGATTGTCTTTCCTCCCATTGAGTGGTCTTGGCATCCTTGTTTAAAGTTATTTGACCAAATATGTGAAGTGTGGATCCTCTTATTTCTGGATCCTCTATTTAATTCCAATGGTCTATATATTTGTCTTTATGCCAGTACCATACTGTTGTGATTACTATAGCTTTGTAGTAAGTGTTGAAATTGTGAAGTGTGAGTCCTTCAGCTTTGTTCTTTTTCATGATTGTTCTGGCTACTTAGGATCCCTTGAGATTCCATATGGATTTTAGGATGGGTTTTTCTATTTCTGCAAAAAATATCATTGGGACTTTGAAAATGATTACTTTAAATCTGTAGAACAATTTGGATGTCATTGACATTATAACAATAATCAGTCTTTCAATTCATGAACATGAGCTGTATTTCCATTTATTTGTGTGTTCTTTAATTTCTTTTACAAATGTTTTGTATTTGTCATCACACAGCTCTTTCACCTCAGTTAATTTCTAAGTATTTTTATGATATTCTAAATGGAATTGCTTTCTTAATTTCTTGTTCAGATTGTTCATTCTTAGTGTATAGTAATATAACTGATTTTTAAAATCTTTATTGTTGAAAGTATTACAGATGTTCCCCATTTTTCCCTCCACTGACCCCCTCCTCCCTGCTTCCACCCTCCTTCTGCCTTCCCCACACTATTGTCTGTATCCATTGGTTATGCATATATGCATATAAGTTCTCTGGTTTATCTATTCTCACTCCCTCCACCTCTTCCCCTTTCCCTCTGAGGTTTGTCAGTCTGTTTCTTACTCCCATGTGTCTGGATCTGTTTTGATTGTCAGTTTATTTTGTTCATTATATTCCATAAATAAGTGAGATCATGTGGTACTTGTCTTTTTCTGTTTCTTTTTAAATCCTCATACGAGGATACTTTCCCCCCATTTATCTTCAGATAGAGTGGGAAGGAGAGAGAGGGAGAGAAAGAGAAAGAGAAGGAGAAACATCGACATGAGAGAGACACATCAATTAGTTGCCTCCTGCATGACCCCAACCAGGGCTCAGGACTGAACGGCAACCAGGTACATGCTCTTGACTGGAATCGAACCCACGACTCTTTGGTCTGTGAGTTGACACTCTAACTACTGAGCCAAACCGGCCAGGGCAGTAGTTGTTTTTTTCTGACTGGCTTATTTCACTTAGCATAATACTCTCCAGGTCCCTCCATGTTGTCTCAAAGGGTAAGAGATCTTTCTTTATTTTCCTTTTAAAAAAATATGTTTTTAAAAAATATTTTTTAATTGATTTTTTAGAGAGAGGGGAAGGGAGAGAGAGAGCTAAAAACATCAATGTAAGAGAAACATTGATCGGCTTCCTCCTACATGCCCCCTACTGGGGATCAAGCGTGCAATCAGGGCATGTTCCCTGACAGGGAATCCAACTGGAACCTCTCAGTACATGGGATGATGCTCAGTCCCTGAGCCACACTGGCCAGGCGAGATCTTTCTTTCTTACAGCTTCATAGTATTCCATTGTGTAAATGTACCACAACTTGCCCTAGCTGGTTTGGCTCAGTGGTTAGAGCATCCACCTGTGTACCAAAGAGTCGAGGGTTTGATTCCAGTCAAGGATGTGTACCTCAGTTGCAGTTTGGTCCCGGCCCTGGTCAGGGTCGTGCAGGAGGCAACCAATTGATGTGTCTCTCTCACATCAATGTTTCTTTCTCTCTCTCCCTCCCTCCCACTCTATCTGAAAAAAATCAATGGAAAAATATCTCAGGTGAGGATGAAAAAATTTTTTTTTTTAAATGTACCACAACTTTTTTATCTACTCATCTACTGATGGGTACTTGGACTGTTTCCATATCTTAGCTATTGTAAATAGCGCTGCTATGAACATAGGGGTGCATATATGCTTTCTGATTGGTGTTTCAGGCTTTTTAGGATATATTCCAAGAAGTGGGATCACTGGGTCAAATAGCAGTTCCATTTTTAATTTTTTGAGGAAACACTATGTTGTTTTGCATAGTGGCTGCACCAGTAGGCATTCCCACCAGCATTGTACTAAAGTACTCCTTTCTCCACATCCTCACCAGCACTTGATTGGTGATTTGTTGATGGCCTCCATTCTGGCCCGTGTGAGGTGATACTTCATAGTCATTTTAATTTGCATCTCTCTGATGATTTGTGACGTTGAGCATTTTTTCATATGTCTTTTGGCCATTTGTATGTCTTGTTTGGAGAAGTGTCTATTCAGGTCCTCAGCCATTTAAAAAACATTTTTTTTTCTTTATTGATTTTAGAGAGAGAGGAAGGGAAGGAGAGAGAAACAATGATGAGAGGGAACATTGATTGGTTGCCTCCTGCATGCCCCCCACTGGGGATTTGGCCCACAATCTGGGCATGTGCCCTGACTGGAAATCAAACCAGCAACCTCTGGGTGTGTGGGTCGACGCTCAACCGCTGAGCCACACCAGCTGGGCCCTTGGCCATTTTTAATTGGATTGTTTGTCTTCCTTTTGTTGAGCTGTATGAGTACTCTATATATTTTGGATATTAACCCTTCATCCAATGTAGCATTGGCAAATATGTTCTCCCAAAGAGTGGGTTGCCTTTATATTTTGATGCTAGTTTTTTTTTTTTTTTTTTGGCCATGCAGAAGCATTTTAGTTTTATGTAGTCCCATTTATTAAATTTTTTCCTTTCTCTTGTCCTAGGTGATGTATCCGTGAAAATTCTGCTATGTGTGATGTCTGAGATTTTTCTGCCTACATTTTCTTTTAGGATTTTTATGGTTTCGTGACTTACATTTAAATCTTTTATCCATTTTGAGTTTAATTCTTGTGTATGGTGTAAGTTGGTGGTCTAGTTTCATTTTTTAAAGATGTGTTTTTATTGCTTTTTTAGAAAGAGAGATGGAAACATCGATGTGAAAGAGAAACATCAATTGGCTGCCTCCTGCATGCCCCCCACTGGGGACTGAGCCCACCACCCCCACGTGTGCCCTGATCAGGAATCGAACTGGGACTTCCCAGTCCATGGGACAATGCTCCATCCACTGAGCCACACCAGCCGGGCTAGTTTCATTTTTTTGCATGTACCTGTCCAATTCTCCCAACACCATTTATTGAAGAGACTGTCTTTTCTCCATTGTATGCTCTTGCCTCCTTTGTTGAATATTATTTGCATATAATATCTTGGGTCAATATCTGGGTTCTCTGTTCTGTTCCATTGATCTATATGCCTGTTCTTGTGCCTGTACCAGGCTGTTTTTTTTTTTTTTTAAATTTATTTTTGTTGCAGATGTTTCTCCTTTTTTCCGCATTGACACCCTCCTCCCCATCCCCCCACCCCGTCCCCAGCTTTGTTGTCCATGTCCATCAGTTATGCATATATGCGCTTAAGTTCTGTGGTTTATCTCTTCCCTCCCTCCCCACCCCCTCTTCTGAGGGGTATCAGTCTATACCCTACTTCCACATCTCTGGGTGTACCCTGTTCCTCAGACTGTTATGTTCATTATATTCCACAAATAAGTGAGATCATGTGATATTTGTCTTTCTCTGCTTGGCTTGTTTCACTTAGGATAATACTCTCGAGGTCCCTCCATGTCGTCTCAAAGGATAAGAGATCTTTCTTTCCTACAGCTGCATAGTACTCCATTGTGTATATGTACCACAGCTTTTTTATCCATTCATCCACTGATGGACACTTGGGCTGTTTCCAGATCTTAGCTATTGTAAATAGTGCTGCTATGAACATGGGGGTACATGTATTTTTTCTGATTGGTGTTTCAGGCTTCTTAGGGTATATTCCTAGAAGTGGGATCACTGGGTCAAATGGCAATTCAATTTTTAATTTTTTGAGGTAACACCATAGTGTTTTCCACAGTGGCTGCACCAGTCTGCATTCCCACCAGCAGCGTACTAGAGTCCCCTTTTCTCCACACCCTCGCCAACACTTGTTGTTTGATGATTTGTTGATGGCAGCCATTCTGGCAGGTGTGAGGTAATACTCATTGTTGTTTTAATTTGCATCTCTCTGATGATTAGTGATGTTGAGCATTTCTTCATGTCTCTTAGCCATTTGTATGTCCTTTTTGGAGAGGTGTCTATTTAGTTCCTCTGCCCATTTTTTAATTGGGTTGTTTGTCTTCCTTTTGTTGAGTTGTATGAGCACTCTATATATTTTGGAGATTAACCCCTTATCTGATGTATCATTGGCAATTATGCTCTCCCATACAGTGGGTTCCCTTTCTGTTTTGATGGTTGTTTCTTTTGCTGTGCAGAAGCTTTTGAGTTTGATGTAGTCCCATGTGTTCATTTTCCCCTTTGTTTCTGTTGCCTTAGGTGATGTATCAGTGAAGATTCTGCTGCGTATGATGTCCAAAATTTTGTTGCCTACATTTTCTTCTAGGATTTTTATGGATTCATGAGTCACATTTAAGTCTTTTATCCATTTTGAGTTTATTCTTGTGTATGGTGTAAGATGATGGTCTAGTTTCATTTTTTTGCATATAGCTGTCAAATTTTCCCAACACCATTTATTAAAGAGGCTGTCTTTACTCCATTGTATGCTCTTGCCACCTTTGTCAAATATTAATTGAGCATAATGTCTTGGGTCAATTTCCAGATTCTCTGTTCTGTTCCACTGGTCTATATGCCTGTTCTTGTGCCAGTACCAGGCTGTTTTGATTACAGTAGCTTTATAGTATAACCTGATATCCGGTATTGTGATCCTACCTACTTTGTCCTTCTTTTTCAAGATTGCTGTGGCTATTCGGGGTCTTTTTTGGTTCCATATGAACGTTTGAAGTATTTGTTCTAGTTCTTTGAAATATGTCACTGGTGTTTTGATGGGGATTGCATTGAATCTATATATTGCTTTGGGTAATATGGACATTTTAATGATGTTAATTGTTCCAATCCATGAACAAGGTATGTGCTTCCACTTTTTTTTATATCTTCCTCTATTTCTTTGTTCAATGTCCTGTAGTTTTCTGCAAATAGGTCCTTTACTTCTTTGGTTAAGTTTATTCCTAGGTATCTTAATTTTTTTGCCGCAGTGGTAAATGGAATTTTTTTTTTTAGTTTCTCTTTCTGTGAGTTCATTATTGGTGTATAAGAATGCCATCGATTTCTTGATATTAATTTTGCATCCTGCTACTTTGCCAAATTCATTTATTAAGTCTAGTAGATTTTTGATGGAGTCTTTAGGGTTTTCTATATATAATATCATGTCGTCTGCGAATAATGACAGTTTCACTTCCTCCTTTCCAATTTGGATTCCTTTTATTTTTTCTTCATGTATGATTGCTGTGGCTAAGACTTCCAGTACCATGTTAAATAAGAGTGGCAAAAGTGGGCATCCCTGTCTTGTTCCTCCTGTTCTTAAGGGAAATGTTTTTAGTTTTTGCCCATTGAGTATGATGTTGGCTGTAGGTCTTTCATATATGGCCTTTATTATATCAAGATATGATCCCTCTATTCCCAAATTGCTGAGCGTTTTTATCAGAAATGAGTGCTGGATTTTGTCGAATGTTTTTTCAGCGTCTATTGATATGATCATGTGGTTTTTATATTTCATTTTGTTTATGTGGTGTATCACATTTATTGATTTGCGAATATTGAACCAGCCTTGCATCCCTGGGATGAATCCCATTTGGTCATGGTGAATAATTTTTTTAATGTCTTGCTGGATCAGATTTGCTAGTATTTTGTTTAGGATTTTGGCATCTATGTTCATCAGGGATATTGACCTGTAGTTTTCTTTCTTTGTAGTGTCTTTTTCTGGTTTTGGAATTAGGATTATGCTGGCCTCATAAAACAAGTTTGGAAGTCTTCCTTCTTCTTGAATTTTTTGAAATAGTTTGAGGAGAATGGGTGTTAGTTCTTCTTTGAATGTTTGGTAAAACTCCCCCGTGAAGCCATCCGGGCCTGGGCTTTTGTTTGCTGGGAGAGTCTTGATTACATCTTCAATTTCCTTAGTTGTTATTGGTCTGTTCAAGTTTTCTATCTCTTCCCGGTCCCGTTTTGGGAGACTATGTGTTTCTAGAAATTTGTCTATTTCACTTAGATTGTCGAATTTGTTGCCATATAAATGTTCATAGTATTTGCTAATGATCCTTTGTATTTCTGTGGTGTCAGTTGTTACTTCTCCTCTTTCATTTCTGATTTTGTGTATTGTACCAGGCTGTTTTGATTATGATGGCTTTGTAGAATAACTTGGTATCTGGTATTGTGATCCCTCCCACTTTGTTCTTCTTTTTCACGATTGCTTTGGCTTCAGGGTCTTATTTGGTCCCATATAAACTTTTGGAGTATTTGTTCTAGATCTGTGAAATATACCATTGGTACTTTAATAGAGATTGCATTGAATCTGTAGATTGCTTTGTGTAGTATGGACATTTTAATGATGTTGATTTTTCCAATCCATGAACATGGTATATGTTTCCACTTTTTTATATCTTCCTCTATTTGTTTTTTCAATGTCCTGTAGTTTTCTGTGAATAGGTCTTTTACCTCCTTGGTTAAGATTATTCCTAGGTATTTATATTTTTGTTTCAATGGTAAATAGGATTGTTTTTTTAGTTTCCCTTTCTGAGTATTCATTATTGGTGTATAAGAATTCCATAGATTTCTGGATGTTAATTTTGTATCCTGCTACTTTGCCAAATTCATTTATTAAATCTAGTAGATTTATGATGGAGTCATAGGGTTTTCTATGTACACTATATGTCATCTATGAATAATGACAGCGTCACTTCCTTCTTTCCGATTTGGATCCCATTTATTTTTTCTTCATGTCTAATTACTGTGGCTAAGACTTCCAGTACCATGTTAAATAAGAGTGGCAAAAGTGGGCATCCCTGTCTTGTTTTTGTTCTTAAGGGAAATGCCTTTAATTTTTGCCCATTGAGTGTAATGTTGGCTGTACGTTTTTCATATATGGACTTTATTATGTTGAGATATGATCCCCATGTTCCCACTTTGCTGAGCATTTTTATCAGAAATGGGTGTTGCATTTTGTCAAATGCTTTTTCAGCATCTATTAATATGATCATATGGTTTTTATCTTTGATTTTTTGTTTATGTGGTGTATCACATTTACTGATTTGCAAATATTGTACCAACTTTGTATCCCTGGGATGAATACCACTTGGTCATGGTGAATGATTTTTTTAATGTATTGCTGGATCCAATTTGTTAATTTTTTGTTAAGGATTTGGCATCTATGTTCTTCAGGGATATTGGCCTGCAGTTTTCTTTCTTTGTAGTGTCTTTATCTGGTTTTGGAATTAGAATTATGCTGGCTTCATAAAAAGAGTTTGGAAGTCTTCCTTCTTCTTGAATTTTTTGGAATAGTTTGAGGAGAATGAGTGTTAGCTCTTCTTTGAATGTTCAGTAAAACTCACCTGTGAAGTAGTCTGGGCCCAGGCTTTTGTATGCTAGGAGTTTATTGATTACATCTTCAGTTTCCTTAGTTGTTATTGGTATGTTCAAGTTTTCTGTCTCTTCCTGGTTCAGTTTTGGGAGACTGTGATTCTAGACATTTATCCATTTCGTGTAGGTTGTTCAATTTTTTTACATATAATTGTTCATTGCATTTTAAAACAATCCTTTATATTTCTGTGGTGTCAGTTGTTACTTCTCTTTTGTTTCTAATTTTGTTTATTTGGATCCTCTTTGTTTCTTGGTGAGTCTGGCTAAAGGTTCATCAATCTTGTTTATCTTTTCAAAGAACCAGCTCTTTGTTTCATTGATATTTTGAATTGTATATATTTTTTAGTCTCTATGTCATTTATTTCTGCTCTGACCTTTACTATTTCTTTCTTTCTATTTGCTCTGGGATTTTCTTTTTGTTTACTTTCTAGTTCTTTAAGTTGTAGGGATAGATAGTCTATTAGAAAGTCTTCTTGTTTCTTAAGGTAGGCCCGTAGCACTAAGAATTTCTTTCTCAGGACTGCTTTTGCTGTGTCCCATAGATTTTGTGTTGTTCTGTGTTCATTTTCATTGATTTCCAGGAATTTTAATTTCTTTTTTTTTTTTATAATTTATTTTATTATTAATTTGTTTTTGTTACAGATGTTTTTCCTTTTTTTCCCCCATTGACACCCTCCTCCCCCTCCCCTTCTCCTTGTCCCCATCCCTGTTGTCCATGTCCATTGGTTATGCACCCATGCACATGGGCTTTGTGATTTATCTCTTTCCCCCGCCTCCCCCCCTCCTCTGAGGCCCGTCATCCCGTACTCCACCTCCATGTCTCTGGATAAATTTCGTTGTTCAGTTTGCTCAGTTCTCCTGTGTGTTTCCAGCTTCCTACATTGGTGTGGGGGTCGCTCAGATCCCTCGCTCCGCCTGGGTTCCTCCGTGGTGGGGGGGGTCGCCCGGCTCCCTCGCTCCTGGGTTCCTCCGTGGTGGGGGGGTCGCTCAGCTTCCGCACGCGCCCCTGGCTGCAGGATTTCGTTTCCTTTCAGGCGACAAGGAGGGTCCTGGAGGGCAGCATGCCGTCTCCATTCTGCTGCTTCTTTAATTTCGTAGTTGCAGGGCTTCCATTCAGCTTGATTTCATGCGGTCTTTAAGTGATAGTTGTTCTGTGATTTAGTTGTAACTTTGATGTGGTTGTGGGAGGATGCGATTCCGCGTCCACCTAGGCCGCCATCTTGACCGGAAATCCCGGAATTTTAATTTCTTCATTGATCTCATTGGTAACTCATTCATTGTTTAATAACATGCTATTTAGCCTCCATGTGTTTGAGTGTTTTTATTGTAATTAATTTCTAGTTTCATGCCATTGTGACCTGAGAAGATGCCTGATGTGATTTCAGTCTTCTTGAACTTGTAGAGACTTAGTTTGTGTCCTAACATGTGGTCTATCTTTGAGAATGTCCTATATGCACTTGAGAAGAATGTGAATTCTGCAGTTTTGGGGTGTAATGCTCTGTAAATATCTATTAAATCCACTTGATCTAGTGCATCATTTACAGTGTCTGTTTCCTTGTTAATTTTTTGTCTAGAGGATCTATCCAGTGATGTCAGTGGGATGTTGAAATTCCCTGCTCTGATTGTATTGCTGTTGATCTCTCCCTTGAAGTCCTCCATCAGTTTTTAAATGTTTTGGTACTCCTATATTGGGTGCATATATGTTTACTAAGGTTATGTCTTCTTGTTGGATTGATCCCTTTAATATTATGTAGTGGCCTTCTTTGTCTCTTCTTATGGGCTTTATTTTGAAGTCTATTTTTAGCGTATATGAGTATTACTACCCCAGCTTTTTTTTTTTTCTCATTTCCATTTACTTGAAAAATGTTTTCCATCCCTTCACTTTCATCCTGTGTTGAGTCTTTTGTTCTGAGGTGGGTGTCTTGTAGACAGCATATATTTGGGTCATTCTTTCTTATCCATTCAGCTACTCTGTCTTTTGATTGGAACACTTTATCCATTTACTTTTAAGGTTATTATTATTATTATTATTATTATTTTAATCCTCACCCGAGGACATTTTTCCATTTTTTTGTTCAGACAGAGTGGGAGGGAGAGAGAGGAAGAGAAAGAGAGAGAGAAACATTGAAGTGAAAGGGACACATCGAGTGGCCTCCTCCCGCACAACCAACCAGGGCCGGAGATAAACTACAACCAAGGTACGTGCCCCTAGCGAGAACCGAACCCGGGTCTCTCTGGACCACAGGCCGACGCTCTAACCACTGAGCCAAACCAGCCAGGGCTAAGGTTATTATTGATATGTACTTATTTATTGACATTTTTATTTTTTATGCCTATGTTTCTCTTTCTCTATTTCTTCTACTTATTACAGCCGTCCCTTTAACATTTAATGCAAAGCTGGTTTAGCGGTGATATATTCCTTTAGCCTTTTTTGTCTGGGAAGCTCTTTATTTTACCTTCTATTTTGAATGATAGCCTTGCTGGATAGAGTAGTCTTGGTTTCAGATTCTTGTTTTTCATTACTTGAAAACTTCATGCCATTCCCTTCTGGCCTGTAGTGTTTTTGTTGAGAAATCAGCCAACAGCCTTATGGGAGCTTCTTTGTAGGTATCCTGTTGCTTTTCTCTTTTTGCCTTTATGATTCTCTTTTTGTCTTTAATTTTTGGCATTTTAATTATCATGTATCTTGGTGTGGGCCTTTTTGTGTTCTTCTTGCTTGGGACTCTCTATGCTTCCTGAACTTGTATGCCTTTTTCCTTCACCAAGTTAGGGAAGTTTTCTGCCACTATATCTCGAAACAGATTCTCTAACCCTTGCTCACTTTCTTCTCCTGGTACTCCTATGATGTGGATGTTGTTATGTTTCACACTGTCCCACAGCTCTCTTAAACTATCCTCCTGCCCTGGCCGGTTTGGCTCAGCGGCTGGAGTGTTGGCCTGCGGACCAGAGAGTCCTGGGTTCGGTTCCCACTATGGGCACAAACCAAAAAAAAATTTGAATAAACTGTCGTCCTATTTTTTTTTTAATCCTCACCTGAGGATATTCCTTCATTTTTTGTCCAGATAGAGTGGGAGGGAGAGAGGAAGAGAGAGAGAGAGAGAAACATCGATGTGAAAGGGACACATTGAGTGGCCGCCACCTGCACGACCAACCAGGGCCGGGGACAAACTGCAACCGAGGTACATGCCCTTAGCGGGAACTGAACCCGGGTCTCTCTGGACCACAGGCCGACGCTCTAACCGCTGAGCCAAACCGGCCAGGGCCCTCCTATTTTTTTTTAAATCCTCACCCGAGGATATTTTTACATTAATCTTCACATAGAGCTGGAGGGAGAGAGGGAGGAAGAGAGAGAGAGAGGGAAACATCACCGTGAGAGAGACACATCGATTGGCTGCCACCGCACAACCCCGACTGGGGCCGTGGACGAACCACAACTGAGGCACGTGCCCTTGGCCAGAATAGAACCCGGGACTCTTTGATCCGGGGGCGACACTCTTACCGCTGAGCCATACCAGCCAGGGCTGTTCTCCTATTTTTTAATTGTTTTTTCTTTTTGGTTCTCTGAGTGATTTTTTTCTACCCTGCCTCCTAATTCACTGATCCAACCCTTGGCTTCCTCTAATCTGCTAGTTATTCCTTCTAATGTGTTCTTTATTTCTGCTGTTATTTGTGATTTCTGACTGGTCATTTTTTATATCTTTTCTCATGTTGTTGAGTATCATTGTAATCATTACTACAAATTCTATATCTGATAACTTGCTTATCTCCATTTCATTTAGCCCTTCTCTTGGAGAATTCTCTTGTTCTTTCATTTGAGACTTGTTTCTTTGTTTCACCATTTTGACTGTCTCAGCAGGGGTTGGAGCCTGCCAAAATCTCCCTGTGGTTATCAATGTTCTGCAGATTCTGGCTCCCTCTTCTGGGTTTGGATGTTTATGGAAGGGGCCAAGCTGCACACCAATGTCTAGTCTTTTTCTCCCAGGGTAGAGTCACAAGCCAGGCAAAGATTCAAATATCCCAGAGATCTGCCTCTGCCTGCAGGCTGATTGTTAGTCTCAGTCAATAAAGAGCCTCAGATTGTAGTCTTCAGCTGGATGTAAGCGCCCTCTCCCCAGTGGCAGTTTGAGAGGATTTCCAATGGGTGAGATAATTGCTTCTCCCTGGGCTAAAGCTGCTTTGAGAGGAAAACCCTGCCTGAGCAAGATGGTTTCTGCAGCATGGGTTAATGACTCAGCACAGAGATCTAGGCAGCAACCTTCACAGCTTGGTCCCCAGAGCCATGAAACCCAACAACCATGAGCCAGGCACAAGGCTCAAAGCACCCAGAGACCTATCTCTGCCTGCAAGTTGGCTGATAGTCTCTGACAGTTTATGAGCCTCTGGTTGCAGCTCTGTGCTGTGTACAAACTCTTCCTGGTGGGTGGGGTGCAATTCCAAAGGGTGGGGCAGTTGCTCCCCCAATTCCAGGCTGAAGGTGCTTTGATGGGAAGAGTCTGCCCAAGAAAAATGGCTTCTGTAGCATGGGGGAATGACTCAGCATAGGGCTCCTGATGGCCTCCTTCACAGTTCTTTCCCCAGTGCCAGAAACCTCTGACGCTCCTCATGCACCTTCAGTCCAGTTAGCCCTCCCTCTGCTGGAGCCCAAGGTGAGTGGTTGTAGCTGAAATTCAGTGCGCTCATGTTCCCAGTGCCTCTCCCTGCCAGACAGGACCTCTGTTCTGGTGTTTTTCACAGCCGGTGTTATGTTGGAGCCTTTCCCTGTTCTGCCACTCTGTGCTGGGGAGCCCAGTTTGGGGTTTAAACCCCAGACTTCTCAGGAGGGACTTCTCATGGCTAAGATAGCCCTCAGCTGCTATCTGTGGGAGCCCAGCCAACCTTCTCATGCCTCCGCACCTCCTACCAGACTCGATTTGGGCTCTTCTTTATGTCCCTGGTTATAAGGGTTCTCTCCAGCTGGTCTTCAGTTTATTATTCTAATTACTTTTCTTTATTTTAGTTGTAATTCCAGTTTAGTCCTGGGAGACAGTCAGTGTAGCTTCCATTCACTCTGCTACCATTTTTCTCTACCCCCTTTCTTTTTAAAAATTTTTATTGATTTTTTAAAGAGAAAGGAAGGGAGAGAAACATCCATGTGAGAGAGAAACATCAATTGGCTGCCTCCTGCACACCCCCTAGTGGGGATCAAGTCCTGACCGGGAATTGAACCGGGAACTCTCAGTCCATAGGATGACATTCAATCCACTTAGCCACACCAACTGGGCTCCCTTTTTTCTATAACAGATTTTTGTGTGTGTTGAATTTGTTTCCTGATAGTTAGTTGATTTCATTTATTATTTTATGTTTTTTTTGTGTGTGTGTGTTTAATCTTGGGGTTTTCTACATAAAAGATCATATAATCTGTGAACAGAGATAATTTTACTTCTTTCTAACCAATTTGGATGCCTTTTATTTATTTTTTGCCTTATTGCTCTCGTTAGAGCTTCCATTATTTTGTTGAATATAAGAGGTAAAAGCAGGCATTCTTTCCTTGTTCATTATAGAGGAAAAGTTTTTAGTCTTTTGTTGTTGAGGATAATGTTAACTCTGGGTTTTTCATGTGTTCTATTTTATTATGTTGAGGTAGTTTCCGTCTATTCCAGGATTTTTAGTGTTTTTTTTTTTTTTTCATGAAAGGTATTGAATTTTGTGAAATGTTTTTTATGCATTTATTAATATGATCAGGTAGATTTTTGTTCATTCTGTTAATGTGGTATATTACATTGATTGATTGATTTATATTGAAACATCCTTATATTCCAGGAATAAATCCCACTTGCTCATGGTGTATAATTATTTTAACATACTGCTGAATCCTTTTTAAAAATTTTTTGAGGGTTCTGGCATCAATTTTCATAAGGAATATTGATCTGTAGCTTTATTTTCTTGTAGTGTCTTTGTCTGGCTTTGGTATCAGGGTAATGCTGGCCTCATAGAATGAATTAGAAAGTGTTCCCTCCTTTTCAATTTTTGAAAAAATTTGAGAAATATTGGCATTATTTCTTCTTTTAATGTTTGGTAGAATTTACCAGTGAAGCCAATGGGTCAAGGACTTCTCTTTGTCAGATTTTTTAAATTGCTGATTCAATTTCCTTAATTGTTATAGGTCTATTCAGATTCTATAGTTATTTTTTTTATGGTTACCATGGAGATTGCATTTAATATCTTAAAGCTATAATACTCTAATTTGGGTTTATACCAGCTTAACTTCAATAACATACAAAGACTGCTTTTTTAACAGCTCTGTCTGATAATACTTTTTTCAAGGTATTTATACTCTCATTTATTTTTTCTTTGAAGATAGTATTGTGTATCCTTTTATTTTCATGATCAGTACGATGATAATGAAGTCCATGGTTAAGTATTATATATTTTCAATTAAGTGTCATCTGGTTATTGTAAATTACATTTTTCTAATATATTTTTAATTATCAATTTAACAATGATTTGGGCTTTCTGATTAGGAAAACATAATAGATTAATTCTTATTAATATTAATATCCTTTAAAATACATAGTACTTGCCCAGCTGGAGTGGCTCAGTTAGTTGAGTGTTGTCCTGTGCACTGAAAGGTTGCCAGTTCGATTTCTAGTCAGGGCACATACCCAGGTTGTGGGTTCCATCCCCTGTTGGGGCATGTAAGGCAGCCAGTCATCGGCCATGTTTCTTTCTCTCTCTCTCTCTCTCTCTCTCTCTCTCTCTCTCTCTCTCTCTCTCTCTTCCTCTCTCTAAGCATGTCCTCGGGTGAGGATTTAAAAATAAAATCCATTGTACTTAAAGTAGAAATGTTATGGAAATTCTTTTTAAAATTTACTAGTTTATGACCACATACTCAAATTTTGATTTAGCTATGGGGTTATTATTATGAGTTGGACTGAAGTTGAAAACAAAGTTTATTAATATGTTTTTCTTAAATTGTTTCTTCTGAAAACCTAATTACATTAGATTTACATTTAAAATGTTGACGATGGATTATTATCAAATTCTCAGATATGTGTACTTGATATTGATTGAATATTCTTTTTTTTTTTTTTTTTGGTACGTGCCCCTAGTGGGAACTGAACCCAGGACTCTCTGGTCCGCAGGCCGATGCTACAACCGCTGAGCCAAACCGACCAGGGCTGATTGAATATTCTTATTAATTTAACTGAAATATGACAATGTCTTGTATTAATAAGAAAACAGGAAAAATTACATAATTTCCTTAAAATTTGATATAGAAATAAAGATCCAATGGACACTAATTCAATTTGCAATAATGACTTTTGGAGGCCATTATTCCAAGTTGATGTTAAATAACAAATAACAAAGGGAAATGCCCCAAATATCATTATTGTAAGATTTACAGTATCAGAAAATGTTTTTTTCATACAACATTGAAGGACTCTTAAATATATTTTATCAAAATTTCTGAATATTTTATATGTAAGTACTTGCTAATGATATGTCATTTAAAAAATAAACACCCAAACTATCCTAGGATAAGGTGAATTTTAGTGGTCTAAGTGCCTTATTATAAAACTACAGTGTGCAGTTATAAGTATTTAATAATAAAAGTATATGAGCTGATAGATTACTTTAAATAAAAAGATGTACTTATTTATGCATATCGTGATTTTCCCAAATCCAATTGTGAAAACAGGTAAGCAAAATATTGAATTACATGCTCTCAAGTGACATTTGAAATGTTTGGGCCTTTAAAGGACATAAAATTGAAAATGATTGCCTTGAGTAAATTGCAAATGAATGTAAGAGACTATTTTGGAAATCAGTGAATGGATCGAAAATCTACACCATCAGCCACATGATGTCGCTGCATACCACAAAGTCTTGTCAATGGAAATGTACTGATCGTCAACACTAAAGAAGGAAGCTCCATTTTGTCACCGCCCGAGAGAAGACAAAAACGCTAAGGAGATAAATTACTTAAAAATATGAGGTAAAAGAGCATGATTTTGAAGTAAGGTGAGAGAGGTACGAAAGGTGTAGTGCTTTTGCGATGCTGTATCCCAGGCGAGGAGGCAAGGGAGCCCAGCGCCTGCTGCTCTCTCTTCTGCTCCTTGCAGTCTGGAAGGCGGGGAGCAGCCAAGTCCACTACTCAGTCCCCGAGGAAGCCAAGCACGGCACCTTCGTCGGCCGCATCGCGCAGGACCTGGGGCTGGAGCTGGCGGAGCTGGTGCCGCGCCTGTTCCGGGTGGCGTCCAAAGGCCACGGAGACCTTCTGGAGGTAAATCTGCGGAATGGCATTTTGTTTGTGAATTCTCGGATCGACCGCGAGGAGCTGTGCGGGAGGAGCCTGGAGTGCAGCATCCACTTGGAGGTGATCGTGGAGAGGCCGCCGCAGGTTTTCCACGTGGAGGTGGAGGTGAAGGACATTAACGATAATCCACCAGTCTTCAGAGAGAGAGCGCAAAGGTTATTTATTCCTGAATCTAGACTGCTGGATTCGCGTTTTCCGGTAGAGGGCGCTGCTGATGCGGACATTGGTACTAATTCTCTTCTAACATACACTCTCAGCCCCAGTGATTATTTCTCTTTGGATATACAGGCAAATGATGAACTGAGTAAGTCACTTGCACTTGAATTGAGGAAATCTTTGGATAGAGAAGAAACACCAGAACTTAATTTATTATTGACAGCCACTGATGGGGGCAAACCTCAACTGGAAGGTACAGTTCAACTGCTGATAACGGTGCTCGACGTTAATGATAACGCCCCATTGTTTGCTCAGGCCGTGTACAGAGTCCAGTTATTAGAAACTACAGCAAATGGAACATTAGTGACCACGTTAAATGCCTCTGACGCTGACGAAGGTGTAAATGGAGAAATTGGCTTTTTCTTTGGCAGTGATGTTCCTCTTAACATTAGAAAGAATTTCAAAATTGATTCCAGCTCAGGAGAAATTAGGCTAATTGGTAGACTGGATTATGAAGAAACAAAATTCTACGAAATTCAGGTACAAGCAGTTGATAAAGGAAGTCCTCCAATGTCAAATCACTGCAAGGTTTTAGTGAAAGTGCTGGATGTAAATGATAATGCTCCGGAATTGGCGGTCAAGTCCCTGTTTTTGCCGGTCAGAGAGGACGCTCCCCTCAGCACCGTCATCGCCTTTATCTCCGTGTCCGACCGCGACTCCGGTGTCAACGGGCAGGTGACCTGCACCCTGACACCCCATGTCCCCTTCAAACTGGTATCTACCTTTAAGAATTACTTTTCGCTGGTGCTGGACAGCGCCCTGGACCGCGAGAGCGTGTCGGACTATACTGTTGTAGTGACCGCGCGGGACGGGGGCTCACCTTCACTGTCGGCCTCAGCCAACGTGTCCGTGGAGGTGGCCGACGTAAACGACAACTCGCCAGTGTTCGCGCAGCCCGAGTATACGGTGTTCGTGAAGGAGAACAACCCGCCCGGCTGCCACATCTTCACGGTGTCCGCGCGGGACTTGGACGCGCAGGAGAACGCGCTGGTGTCCTACTCGCTGGTGGAGCGGCGCGTGGGCGAGCGTGCGTTGTCAAGCTACGTGTCGGTGCACGCGGAGAGCGGCAAGGTGTACGCGCTGCAGCCTCTGGACCACGAGGAGCTGGAGCTGCTGCAGTTCCAGGTGAGCGCGCGCGACGGGGGCGTGCCGCCTCTGGGCAGCAACGTGACGCTGCAGGTGTTCGTGCTGGACGAGAACGACAACGCGCCCACGCTGCTGCCACCTGGGGCTGGAGGCCAGGCTGGCGCGGTGAGCGAGCAGGTGTCGCGGTCGGTGGGCGCGGACCACATGGTGGCGAAGGTGCGCGCGGTGGACGCGGACTCTGGCTACAACGCGTGGCTGTCTTATGAGCTGCTGCCCACGGCGGGTGGTGCGCTCAGTCCGTTCCGCGTGGGACTGTACACGGGCGAGATTAGCACGACGCGCGCCCTGGACGAGGCGGACGCTTCGCGCCAGCGCCTTCTGGTGCTGGTGAAGGACCATGGCGAGCCGGCGCTGGCAGCCACGGCCACCGTGCTGCTGTCACTGGTGGAGAGTAGCCAGGCACCAAAGACCTCGTCGAGAGAGTCTTCCCGCGTCGCGAGCGCGGAGGCCGCGCTGGTGGACGTGAACGTGTACCTAATCATCGCCATCTGCGCAGTGTCCAGCCTGTTGGTGCTCACGCTGCTGCTGTACACGGCGCTGCGGTGCTCGGCACCGTCCAGGGAGAGTGCGTACGGGCCGGGGAAGCCCATGATTGTGTGCTCCAGCGCGGTGGGGAGCTGGTCGTACTCGCAGCAGAGGCGGCAGAGGGTGTGCTCTGGGGAGGGGCCGCCCAAGACTGATCTCATGGCCTTCAGCCCCAGTCTTCCTCCAGGTCCAAACATGACGGAAGACAGTGAACATCCAGAAGCAAATTCGGAACATTCTAGTAATGTAAGTCCAACTTTCAAGCTTTGGCTTTAATTTTTTAAAAATTTTAACTTATATAACCAGCGTTTCAAATGTGACTTTTAAAAATGTATTCAAAGTATTCACTAAAATAGAAACAAATCTTACCATTTAATATGGATATTTATTCTATTATTTGCAGCTGCATCTTGAATGGAACATGGAAACAACCACAACAAAAACAAATGTAGGGACAAATTGTCATATTCTTTGAAAACGCATCCTACTTAAAAAAAATACTGAAATACTAAGTAGTGTTGATTATATTTAACACAGGATCTCAACGTAGTCAATTGCATTGACATATTCAGGTTTATTTATTATCTTAATCTTGGAGTGAAATGTCAAGCCCTTGACAAAAAATTAATGTCTCTTGCCCATTCACATTACTATGTCTCCATAGCTACCTTTGCTAATAACATCCAGGCTTAGGATTTTCTTTGTAGACATTCACAAGCACGTATAGAGAGCCATCTATATACTAAGCCCTGCTGTAGAACTTAGGGACAGAGCAACAATGAAACAAGATAGGCAAGGTCGCTGACTTGGGACCACATTGTATTTAAAATAACAATTTTAAACCTATTTTTACCTATTTAAAATAACAATTGGGTTTTGAAAAGACTTGGATTTGATGTAATATTGCTTTTTCCATTTTCTTTGATTAACCAGGATGTTTATTAAGGAAGGTCTTGTTCTATTCATGACTTCTTAAAAAGAAGCAATAAAATGCTGATTGTTGTTATTAGCAAGTTTTCTTAGGAACAAAACAGATGAAGGTTTTCTTTGTATACGTGAATAGTACTCAGAAACTATGTGTAATTCTTACTCCATCAGCTAAAGCAAAATATAATCAAGTAGAGGGAAATGCCCTGGAAAGAGAATTAAAATAATCAAACAATTGGGATGGATAGAGAAACCTATATTTTGAGGCCAAACTAAAAATCATAAATAGTATGGAAAAGGTAAACATATATTTTCTTCTATCAAAGGAGTTATCTAACAATAGTTCACTGGGAGATTATTAGTGGACCTGAGCATCATTTAATGAATACCAATAGCCCTTTAAATTTGGCCTGAAGACATTCAGGGATGCCTTCACATAAATACTTTGAGATCACTGACAAAAACAAAATTTTAGATTGATGCTAAATGATTATTTCTGTATAATGATTATTGTTGTAAAGGTAAAAAGTTTTCTGGGTTAGCTGAAGTTATTAACTTGAAAGTAAATCTCAAATATTAGTTAATGATCTCTAAATCAAAAGAAGTGGGTTTAAAAAGGTGGTTTTTAGCCCTGGCTGGTTTGGCTCAGTGGTTAGAGCATCCGCCCGCCGACCAGAGAGTCCTGGGTTCGGTTCCCGCTAAGGGAACATACCTCAGTAGCAGTTTGTCCCCGGCCCCTGTGTTGGGGTGGCAACTACTCGATGTGTCTCTCTCACATTGATGTTTCTCTCTTTCTCTTTCCCCCTCTCTCCCTCCCTCTCTATCTGAAGATAAATGCAAAAAAAAAAAAAAAAAAAAATGTCCTCCAGTGAGGAGTAAAAAAAAAGGTGATGTTTAATGAAAAGGTAATTCTGGAATGGAGAAAAAGATTATTGTGGAGTGATATTGTTACTTAGTATTTACTTTAATATAAATAAATGTGAGTGGTTTTCCCATTGGTAGTTAATATTCTTGTCTCATTCAAGAATCTTTGGGTAGTTAACACAACTTTTAATAGTTTTGTCTTTCTTTATAAGATTTCTTTCAGGAAATGTATTATATTAATTCGTTTTTTTTTTTTTTATAAAGATGAACCAGTTATTTTATTTTCTTACTTTTTCACCTGTTCTTTTCTATGATTAATGTGCTATTCATAGAATATTTTAGTATTAATAAAAGCACAGAATAATATAGATTTATGGTAAAACTTGTTCTTTAGTACTTACTTCATGGTATGTTTACAATTCAAATTAGCCATTCACTTAGGAAATTTACTGACTTTCAAATGGTCACATTCTCAGAAGAGGACATTTTATATGATGAGATCTTTTACCACATAATAATCATTGTTATGCAACTGGATTAATTTTGGTCAAAATTGATTATCCATTAAAGTTAGTAGCTTCACACTGTTGTTGTCTATCTGAAAACACTAGGCAAAGACCATCATGCTGTCCACACTGAGAATAACAATGTTATTCTCATGTTTCTATGGGGGCTCCAATTTTCAAACACCCCAAGGGAAACAAAAACTTGTTTTTGTAAAATCTTGTTAATCACATTCATTATTATCTCTTATTTATTTTAAAAATATGTTTTTATTGATATTTTTAGAGAGAAAAGAAGGGAGAGATAGAAACATCGAAGTGAAAGAGAAGCATCAATCGGCTGCTTCCTGCACGCCCCCTACTGGGGATCAAGGCCGCAACCCAGGCATGTGCCCTAACCTGGAATCGATCTGGGTCCTCTTAGTCCGTGGGAAGACGCTCAGTCCACTGACCCACACCAGCCAGGCCATTATTATCTTTTAATTATTCAACTTCAGTAATTAGTTTTAATTTCATGACTATGATTTTAGGAAATGCAATTTTATTTTCAAGTTACTTTGGTATGATGATATCAATGTAATTTCATTTGTAGGAAAATATTATTTTTACATCACCTAAAATATAAGGCAGAACACTTGAGAAGACTAATTTTTGATGTTCCTTCTTTAAAAAACAAACTTCCTTTCCAAGATTAGAATTGTAATTCTATTTTCTGGTATAACAATAAGTAATTAGAAAGTAAGGTATTACTTGACATATCTTTGAGACTTGTGGCCAGTCAAGAATGCAAATAGATAAGAATGAGAAATAGTTGTTTATTTTGGTAACAATATGTTCTGTTCCTTCTGGGAACACTGGAGGATTTCACTTCCCTGTTACCTTGAGGTGTGATTTTCTTTGACCAATGAAATGTGAATGTGTCTTACTTCCTAGCAGAAGTATGTAATTTCCAGTGCAAGACTCTCTTCTACTGTCTGTCTTATGCTGTTGCAGCAGTTATGAAGCACAGGTTGATGATAAGATGCCATAATTTAAAGATAGTTTGGGATGCTGAGCCAACATGTGGAGGAAAGCTGTCCTAGGCAGTCTCCCATAACCACAGAAGACTTTGCAGAAGCCAGAAACAAATTGTGTTTATTTTAGAGGGAAAACTGAAATAGTCAGTGTACAGTAACATATTCATTGAGATTCCATTGTCATTAAACTAATGTGAACAGAATAAATTTTAAGAGAAGAGCATTATAACTGATAGAACATTACTATTGACTTTTTTACTAAGGCATCTGACCATTAAGCAGATTAGATAACTTGGATCCCATGGAAAAATTATTGTGTTGTGATTTCTTTCTCTTTTATAAAAGGCAGGAAAAGAAAAACAATAAACAATTTAAAATGTTTTAGGCCCTCCTCCTCCTCTTCCTCTTCTTCTTCCTCTTCCTCTCTTCCTCCTCCTCCTTTCTTCCTTCTCCTTTTTTTTTTTATCTTGCCTAGCATTCATTCCTCCTTCCTTGTTTTGTTTTCCTTTTAGTGCTTTGTTGTAGTTTAAAAAAATTTTTTTTCTTTATTGAAATTACTACAAACATCCCTCCTTTTTCTTTGTAGAGTAACTGAAAATGATTATTATGTATTTTGGACACTGACCCACCCCTAAATTAATTTTATTTTCATCCCTATGTTATCTTTATCTTATTTTTATATTGTTCATGTGTGAAGGGGCCAGCTAAAAATTAATAAAAGTGTCTGGCCCATGTGGCTCAGTGGATTGAGCATTGTCCCATGGATTGAGAGGTCTCGGTTCAATTGTTGGTCAGGACACATGCCCAGGTTGTGGGCTGGATCCCCAGTAGGGGTGTGCAAGAGGCAGCTGATGGATGTTTCTGTCTCCCTCTCCCCTCCTCTCTCTCTAGAAAAATCAATAAAAACATATTTAAAAAAGAATTAATAAAAACATTAACACTAAGAAAGGGGTCAATTGTACTATTCAAATACCCAAATGTAGTATAAAATGGAATATTCCTAAGTTAAGAACACATTTTCCAAGTGAGAAACAAATTATTAACTTTCAAACATCTGTAAACAGTTCAAAAAATAAAATTAAATCATACACAAAAAAACAATCGACTGAAATATCCTTTGATTCCTATGTGTTTCATTTGAAGAAATGGTTAAAAAAAGATGTAATGTAGCAAAAAGAATTGAAAGCAAGGTTTTAAAGATATATTTTCACACCCATGTCCATAGCAGTACTATTCACAATAGCCAAGAGGTGGAAACAACTCAAATGTCCATGGACAGATGGATGGGATGAATAGGAAAAAAATGTGATATATACACATAGACTATTATTCAACCTTAAAAAGGGAGGAAATCCGGTCACATGCTACAACATGGTTTAAACTTGAGGACACTATGCTGAGAGAAATAAGCCAGTCAAAGACAAATACTGTATGATTCCACTAATATGAGGTATCTAAAGTGGTTAAAGTCATAGAAACAGGAAGTAGAATGGTGAGTGGTGGGATGTGGTGGAAAAGCTGGAGTTGTCTAATGAGCAGAGTTTCAGATTTGCAAGGTGAAAAATTCTGGAGATGTTTCACAACAATGTGAACATATTTAACATACTAAACTGTATGCTTAAAATGGTTGAGATGGTAAATTTTATGTGTTTTAAAACAATAAAATGGGGAAATGATATAGTCTAGAGCTTAAAAATAGCTATTTTTCAAAGATGAAAGTTATGAATAAACTGACCAGACAACAGTCTAGTTTTACATCTATAGGGTAAGCAGTAGAGCCTACATTTTGGCCACATGATGTCGCTGTCTACCACAGAGTGTTCTCTAGGAAGAAAAACACCCAGAGCCCCATTGTCACTCCAGAAAAGAGGAACAATAAGAGAAGCAGCAGGAGACTAGAGGAAAATATTTCAAATATTACAAAACATGATTTTTTAATTTGATCAACTCACTGGGGATTGGTAATGGTGTCTTCAATGAGAAGGGACCGGGAGGTCAGGCGACTGCTGCTCTCGCTTCTGTTCCTCGCAGCCTGGGAGGCTGGGAGCGGCCAGGTTCACTACTCGGTCCCCGAGGAAGCCAAACACGGCACCTTCGTGGGCCGCATCTCACAGGACTTAGGACTGGAGCTGACGGAGCTGGTGCCACGCCTGTTCCGGGTGGCGTCCAAAGACCGCGGGGACCTTCTGGAGGTAAATCTGCAGAATGGCATTTTGTTTGTGAATTCTCGGATCGATCGTGAGGAGCTGTGTGGGCGGAGCGCGGAGTGCAGCATCCATTTGGAGGTGATTGTAGAGAGGCCGCTGCAGGTTTTCCATGTGGAGGTGGAGGTGAAGGACATTAACGACAATCCGCCGGTATTTCCAATGGCGGTAAAGACTATCCGCTTTCACGAATCGAGGCTGCTCGACTCGCGGTTTCCGCTAGAGGGAGCAACTGATGCAGATATCGGAGTAAACGCTCTTCTTTCCTACAAGCTCAGCTCCAGCGAGTTTTTCTTTCTAGATATACAGACAAATGATGAAGTAAGCCAGTCTTTGTCACTTGTGCTTAGAAAATCTCTGGACAGAGAGGAAACTGCCTCGGTGAATTTGTTACTGGTGGCTACTGATGGCGGCAAACCTGAGCTCACAGGAACCGTTCAATTGCTTATTAATGTATTGGATGTGAATGACAATGAACCTACTTTTGACCAATCAGTTTACAAAGTACAGTTGTTAGAGAACACCTCAAACGGAACCTTAGTGATTAAACTAAATTCCTCTGATGCAGATGAAGGATCAAACAGCGAGACTGTGTATTCATTTAGTAGTGATATGCCCTCCACTATAAAGACCAAGTTCAAAATAGATCCCAGCACAGGGGAAATCAGAACTAAGGGACAATTAGACTATGAAGAATCGAAATCCTACGAGATTCAGGTCATTGCATATGACAAGGGAACTCCGTCAATGACTGGGCACTGTAAAATTTCAGTAAAAATTGTGGACATCAATGATAACACACCAGAAGTCTCAATAACATCTCTTTCACTTCCGATCCTCGAGGACGCTCCGCTGGGCACCGTAATCGCCCTCATCATGGTGTCCGATCGCGACTCCGGTGCCAACGGGCAGGTCACATGCTTACTAACACCTCATGTCCCTTTTAAGCTGGTGTCCACCTTCAAGAATTACTATTCACTGGTGCTGAACGGCGCTTTGGACCGCGAGAGCGTGTCGGACTATGCTGTTGTAGTGACCGCGCGGGATGGGGGATCGCCTTCACTATCAGCCACCGCCAGCATTTCTGTGGAGGTGGCCGACGTGAACGACAACGCACCGGCCTTCCAGCAGCCCGAGTACACGGTGTTCGTGAAGGAGAACAATCCGCCCGGCTGCCACATTTTCACGGTGTCCGCGCGGGACTTGGACGCGCAGGAGAACGCGCTGGTGTCCTACTCGCTGGTGGAGCGGCGCGTGGGCGAGCGTGCGCTGTCGAGCTACGTGTCGGTGCACGCGGAGAGCGGCAAGGTGTACGCGCTGCAGCCTCTGGACCACGAGGAGCTGGAGCTGCTGCAGTTCCAGGTGAGCGCGCGCGACGGGGGCGTGCCGCCTCTGGGCAGCAACGTGACGCTGCAGGTGTTCGTGCTGGACGAGAACGACAACGTGCCCACGCTGTTGCCACCTGGCGCGAACGGCGGGGGCGGAATGGTGAACGAACTGGTGTCGCGGTCGGTGGGCTCTGGCCACGTGGTGGCGAAGGTGCGCGCGGTGGACGCGGACTCTGGCTACAACGCATGGCTGTCTTACGAGTTGCAGCCGGCGGAGGGTGGTGCGCACAGCCCGTTCCGTGTGGGTCTGTACACGGGCGAGATCAGCACGACGCGCGCCCTGGTGGAAACAGACGCGCCGCGTCAGCGCCTTCTGGTGCTGGTAAAGGACCATGGCGAGCCGGCCCTGGTGGCTACTGCCACCGTGCTGCTGTCGCTGGTGGACAGCGGCCAGGCGCCTAAGGCCTCCTCGCGAGCATCTTCGGCCGCTGCGAGCGCGAAGGCCGCGCTGGTGGACGTGAACGTGTACCTAATCATCGCCATCTGTGCGGTGTCCAGCCTGTTGGTGCTCACGCTGGGGCTGTACTCCGCTCTTAGGTGCTGGGCACCGCCTACCGAGGGCGCATGCGGGCCAGGGAAGCCTATGCTGGTGTGCTCCAGCGCGGTGGGGAGCTGGTCGTATTCGCAGCAGAAGCGGCAGAGGGTGTGCTCTGGGGAGGGCCCACCTAAGACCGACCTCATGGCCTTCAGCCCCAGCCTACCTCAAGGTCCAGGCTCCGCAGAAGAAAGACAGCAACTCTCAGAATCAGAACACGTAGGAAAGGTGAGTTTTTAAATTTTTTTCTGTCAATTCTAAAATTGTTCTATTTCCTTTATTCTTTATATTGTATTATTTCCAAAGCTCTGCCTTTATTTTATATCGGTATCCTATTGTTCAACACACGGAATGAATTATAGTTCTTTTTTTTTTTTTTGCATTGACATCAATTTACATAAATGGTTCTGTTATTTTTACATTTTGGCTTTTCCATAATTAAACGTCTCCATGAATAATAGGACCTTTTAGGAATAAAAAACACAAGCAAAATTTGAAAATGTAATATTACATGTAAATATTTTTTCTCAAATTAAAATATCGCAATTGGAAAACATTTATAGAGTATGATTATATAATATGTATTTCCCATAATACACCATCCATTCATTCTGTCAGAATATATTGGAATAAGACTATATTATATATCTGGACATGTCCTAAATTATTATTTCAATCAATAATTAGTTTGTCTTTACCTGTTTATACCACAGTTCATACATTAGTTTTTCTTTTCCTTGTGTTTGAAAACAGCCTTAATGGATCTTTTAATGCTAGGCCTTCCAAAGTTATCTATCATAGGTCGTTACCACATATGACATCACTTTGGTATGGCTTTTGTAGTAAAATAAACTGTTATTTGGGATAGAGATTTCACATTTGCAAAATCCTGGGAGTTTTAAGGCACAATAGTGAGTTTATTGAGAAAAGAGGCCCCTCTCTATATTGTTTAATTAAATAATGTTAACATTTAAAACATTATGTAGGGGGGTACCAGGTGGTGGGACTTTTTCTTTATACAAGTGGAGAGTACTCTAATCCAGTCTTTATGGTAGCTGATTGCTCAGTCATTTTTCCAATATCAGTACCACTGGGCTAATAATGTATGCAGACTTCCCACTGCGCAGACATTGGTCACTTTTTTCTGGCATCATACTCTGTGCCTAGGATAAAGTTTTCTATGACTGTGAGCTCACTCAGTTTCACCTGGCAGCATCCATATTCCTAATGAAGTTGGAGTTTTTTCAAAAGGTAAGGACTGGTATTGGATTATTCTATTTTCATTGGAAACTCCTGTGTTGGGTAGTTAAAACACCAAACTGGACAAGTAAATGTTACACTTGGAAATGAAATTTAAAAAGTTTTTTCAACCAAAGGAAGATGTCTTGGGGTGAAATAACATATAAAACCACCTTCTACTATTTGGTTTTAGTTATTTGCTGTTTTTTCTCCAAATGTATGTGGATATTGATGAATCATAGAAATAATTTCCACTAAGTGATCTTGGCCACAGCCACTGCACAGATAGGTCAGAATATCAACTTCCATCTGGGATCTTCTTGTACAGGAATGTTGAGGAGTCTGGTGGGGAGATTTTGAATTCCATTTAAGGATAGTCTGTCCTAAGGGAAACTTATTAGTTCCTCAGCATTGATAAGCCTCAAAATTTAGAGTATATTATTTCCTGGGAATCAGAAAAGTTTGTCTGAGGCTTTATATATTTACGGAGAAAAACAAATAGCTTGAACAAATGAGGAAGAAGCTTTTTCTGAGGAGAAGTCATCCCACCTAGAATATCATAGCTATTCACCACTTTGAGACTTGTGTATAGAATGTATGAATGGTTAGGTGGAATCCTTCCTATTGGAGGCCTGGCCACCACATTTCTGCTATAGGTAAATGTTAAGCCTTTAAAACTATATCCAAGTGTGCCCAGATCTCCAGGAGTCACAACTTATTGCTATATAGGTTCTTAGTGTTTCTTATTCCTTATTTAAATTTTCTCCAAGTTGCCTCAGTACACTCTTAAATGTCATGAAATGTATGGCATTACAAGAAGTTGTCAATTAATAGTATAACAATTAATATGAAGTCCATGATGTTTTAAAATTTTAAGTTTGTGTCTCATTTTTAAACTTGCTACCTTTCAAGATTCATCAAAGAACTACCATATTGATCTCTATAATTATTTCCTAGGTCCATGCTTTTCCCAAAGAATTCCTAAATATTTACTTCTTTTTCATGAACTCGTACAACAGTTATAAATTATGTAAATTTGATATTAACAAACATTATTAATGTAACTTACTTGTTTACTTATATTACCTGAGAAAGTTAATTTAAAATATTTACTTATTTATTCATTAAAGCATTAATGGACAATTCATTCTATTCTAAATATGAATGATAAAATATGAGTAAGTTGCAATCCTAGCTTGCATTCAATGAGTACACAGGAAAAAAACTGGTATGAAAAATTTTCTCCTAATACTTAAATCACATTTGATTTCATCAAAAAACAGTCTGACTACAATAAAAACTTTGAACATTCTCTTACCTCTGTAAATTCAACCTCTTCCCATGGACTTTCTCTGCTCAACTTCCAAATGCTCAGAGAACTCATTCCTCTCATTGAATTCAGAGATCTTTAGAATACTTCATTGTCTCATCTTATATATATTGAGTAGTGAACCATGTGATAAAGTTACTTTTCTCTTTTTACTGTTTGGTTAAATCACCACCAACTCTTCCAAGTAAAAACGTTTTAAGAAACTGGAATCCAGAAATTCATCCAAGTGATTAAATACACAATTTTATGAACATTTTAAGACATATAGATAAATTAAAACATATAAATGATGTGGACATGTTAAAAACTAATACATTCTTAGCTGGTGTGATGTGAATGTAACAAATACCCAATTCACATAGTGTTGTCATGCAGTAAAAACAAATTTACAAAAGAACTGCACTGTAAAAGACTGACTTCTGGCATCTTTATGTGTTTGTATAAATAACAGTTAAGACAGCTAACAAGGATATAGTCATTGAATAAAGACACAAAAATGACTTGTAGATATTCTACAAATAAATAAATAACAAAGTGAACATTTGATAAATTAACAATTGGCAAAATAATATAGAAGTAAATATGTATGTATACATATATGGATATGTATACACACATATTTTCAAGTCTCGATGTTTTGATGGTCACAAATATCAAAGGCTTGATTTTTCTATAAAATGTAGACTTACAGGCCAAGTGATTAAAATTATGGCTATTCCATCAGATTTAGATCCCATCCAAACACCACCAGCTAATATCATTTTTCAGTTATTTAACCTGTATATGCTTCCACTTCCTTGTTTGTAAAAAGTGAAATATATTAATATTTACCTCAGAGGGTTGTTGTGAAAATTAAATGAGATAACCCCATTAAAACAAATAGAACAGTGCTTGTCAATGGGAACTATTTCCAATAGATGTCCACTGCTGTTAGAATAGTAATCACTTTTATTATATTTTACTCTATGTCATGGATTGGCAGAATTGAAAGTAATGAATTAGTATAAAAAGTTCTAAGGATATATTCTGAGAAAATATAAAGACTTTGAGAAGTGCTTGAAGGACATTACAACGAAAATAATAATTTGGGAAACTTTCCCAAATAATTTGGGAAGTTTAAGAAAAAGAAGACAGTACATTTATTTAATACAGTACACATTTAGCCACATGATGTCGCTGTCCACCACAAGGTCTTTCACCACAAAAGATATTGAGCGCGCATTATACACAGATGCCGCTTTTCCTCACCATTTCTGAAATACAGGCATGGGGAGGTTTCTTTAAGAAATGAAGAATAAGAAACTCAAATTATTTTTTAAATTTTGGATCGGTGCAAGAGAGACCACATATTTGGGAAAGGGTTGCAATGGTGTTTTCTTGGAGAGAAGGTCTAGGAGCTTGGAGACTACTGCTTTCGCTTCTGCTCCTCCCAATCTGGGAGGCTGGGAGCGGCCAGGTCCACTACTCGGTCCCCGAGGAGGCCAAACACGGCACCTTCGTGGGCCGTATCGCACAGGACCTGGGGCTGGAGCTGGCGGAGTTGGTGCCGCGCCTGTTCCGGGTGGCGTCCAAAGGCCGCGGGGACCTTCTGGAGGTAAATCTGCAGAATGGCATTTTGTTTGTGAATTCTCGGATCGATCGCGAGGAGTTGTGCGGGAGGAGCCTGGAGTGCAGCATCCACTTGGAGGTGATTGTAGAGAGGCCGCTGCAGGTTTTCCATGTCGAGGTGGAGGTGAAGGACATTAATGACAACCCCCCGGTTTTCCCAAAGGCTATAAAAAAAATGTTTATTTACGAATCGCGGCCACCTGGTTCTCGGATTCCGCTAGAGGGCGCATCAGATTCAGATATAGGAGCGAATTCGCTGTTGACCTACATTCTTAACTCCAACGAATATTTTGCCTTGGATGTTCAAAGAAATGATAAGGAAATTAAATCCCTTGGTCTCGTGTTGAAAAAGCTTTTAAATCGGGAGGACACTCCTGAGCATCACTTACTAATAATGGCAGTTGATGGTGGGAAACCTGAGCTCACTGGAACTACTCAACTGACAATCACCATTCTAGATGTAAACGACAACGCCCCAGAATTTGAGAGGTCGGTCTACAAAGTCAGATTATTCGAAAATGCACCAAATGGTACCCTAGCAGTGATTGTTAACGCCTCTGATTTGGATGAAGGAGTAAATAAGGACATTGTGTATTCTTTCAATACTGAAACATCAGCAGATACTCTATCAAAATTCCACTTAGACCCAGTTTATGGATACATCACTGTAAAGGGTAACTTAGATTTTGAGGACACTAAGTTATATGAAATCCAAGTAGACGCGACAGATAAAGGAAATCCCCCAATGGCAGATCACTGCACTGTTCTAGTGGAAATTTTGGACACAAATGACAACGTACCTGAGTTGGTTATCAAATCACTATCACTACCTGTATTAGAAGATGCTCCACTAGGCACTATCATCGCCTTGATTAGCGTGTCCGACCGCGACTCCGGTGTTAACGGACAGGTGACCTGCACCCTGTCACCCCACATTCCCTTCAAGCTGGTGTCCACCTTCAAGAATTACTATTCGCTGGTGCTAGACAGCGCTTTGGACCGCGAGAGCGTGTCGAACTATAATGTAGTAGTGACCGCGCAGGACGGGGGCTCACCTTCGCTATCAGTCACCGCCAGCGTGTCCGTGGAGGTGGCTGACGTGAACGACAACGCGCCAGTGTTCGCGCAGCCCGAGTATACGGTGTTCGTGAAGGAGAACAACCCGCCCGGCTGCCACATCTTCACGGTGTCCGCGCGGGACTTGGACGCGCAGGAGAACGCGCTGGTGTCCTACTCGCTGGTGGAGCGGCGCGTGGGCGAGCGTGCGTTGTCAAGCTACGTGTCGGTGCACGCGGAGAGCGGCAAGGTGTACGCGCTGCAGCCTCTGGACCACGAGGAGCTGGAGCTGCTGCAGTTCCAGGTGAGCGCGCGCGACGGGGGCGTGCCGCCTCTGGGCAGCAACGTGACGCTGCAGGTGTTCGTGCTGGACGAGAACGACAACGCGCCCACGCTGCTGCCTCCTGGGGCTGGAGGCCAGGCTGGCGCGGTGAGCGAGCAGGTGTCGCGGTCGGTGGGCGCGGACCACATGGTGGCGAAGGTGCGCGCGATGGACGCGGACTCTGGCTACAACGCGTGGCTGTCTTATGAGCTGCTGCCCACGGCGGGTGGTGCGCTCAGTCCGTTCCGCGTGGGGCTGTACACGGGCGAGATCAGCACGACGCGTGCTCTGGACGAGGCGGACGCGCCGCGTCAGCGCCTTCTGGTGCTGGTGAAGGACCACGGAGAGCCGGCCCTGGCTGCCACGGCCACCGTGCTGCTGTCACTGGTGGACAGCGGCCAGGCGCCAAAGACCCGGTCGAAGGCCTTGGCGGGAGCCATGAGCCCGGAGACCGCGCTAGTAGATATGAACGTGTACTTGATCATCGCCATCTGCGCGGTGTCCAGCCTTTTGGTGCTCACGCTGCTGCTTTACACGGCGCTGCGGTGCTCGGTGCCGCTCCCTGAGAGTGCGTGCGGGCCGGGGAAGCCCACGCTGGTGTGCTCCAGCGCTGTGGGGAGCTGGTCCTACTCACAGCAAAGGCAGCAGAGGGTGTGCTCTGGGGAGGGCCCACCAAAGACCGACCTCATGGCTTTTAGTCCTGGCCTTCCACCTGGTCCATTTAGCAGGGATACAGAAGAGCAGCCGGATGTGGATGTTGATGTTTCTGCCAAAGTGAGTAATTTTTAAAGTCCTTTCAATAATGTCTTTGTCTTTTCCCCCTCAATGTTTCTACTCCGTTGGAAGCATTTTGCAGTTAATTACTCTATGTTTTTGGTAATCAGAGTTTTCCAGGTCCTGTGGTTGAAATGTTTGAAAATCTTGTGACTAATGTTTTTGCACCGACTCAACAATAAGAAGTGAGAGTCATACTTGCAGTGGTTTTGTTTCTTAGTAGGTGCAATAGTAGGATTATTTTATCACTGAAGGTCTGGATAGGAACTAAATATATATTTTTTCTGGATGATTTGCATTGTTTAGAATATTGACTCCAAATGTGGTATACAAATCTCTGCACCATTCTTCAATAACTTTTGCCACTTTTCATTTGGAGGTCCTGCTAGATTTTAGTCCAAATGTCACTGGCCCATTTTATGAATCCACCTTGAATGGTTACCACTCTCTTTTTATTATCTTATATCTTCAGTTTCAATATTAGTTTATTAAACCTGTTATCTCTTATGGAGCTTCTGTTGCTCACTTATTCATTTATCTGGAGTCTCAGTTCTTCCTTTCTACTTAAACATGATTTGTGTCAGTCCTTGTGCTCATATTGGGCAATATGTACATTGTTGCTAGTTTCCCAAATGGGTAAAAAAACAATAAAATAAACAGAATAATTTTATTGCTTTTAGAATTGTATTTTTGTTCATCTTCATTTTCTCACTACTTTTAATAGTAAGCATTAAAAATCAATAGGAAGTGGAATTGTAACACTCCTTTTATATCATCATTAGAAAATATTCTTTTTGAAAGACTATTTTCAATCTTGTTAAGAATTATTATTTTCCATCTGAACAATTTGTTGAAAGTAATACTTATATATAATTTTAAAACTATTCTACTAGAAAACTTACTAATCATTAACATCTTTTGCATATAGTATTAAGGATGCTAACAAGTTCATCAAGTTCAATAAGTCAATATCATTACTGGTGGTCTCCCTATGAATACCAACCTGTCTATTAATGTATGTCTTGTAGGAAGTACAAAACTCCAAATAACTTGTACCAAATAAAATTGAAGTCAGATTATGTTTCAGTCATTCCCCTATTTCATATTTGGTCATTTCTCCTAGCAAATAGTTGGGCTCACATTCAAGCTTCCTTGCCACTGGAAACCAAAGCTTGGGCATATTAGAGACTGGAGAATAGTCTACTATTTATAAACCATAAGAGACAAAATGAGAATGCCAACCTTGCTCATGGGAGGTGAATAGGTTCCAGTATATACAATTATATGAAATAATTTCCACACAAGTTATATACTATAACTTTGTATTTCCTTGTTCAAGCTTCCTTGCTGAAACCTGGTTAACACTCAGTGACATTGTGGGGGAGGCTAACATATAAAACAGTGAAACTATCTTTCCCTTTCTCCTTTTCATTTATTTTTTTCCAGCACTATCCCTTGCTGCTCCCTATCTAGCCAGTATTAGTCACAGCATTTCCAACCTCAGTGCACTATTTATTTTATTAGGCCGCATTTTCATCCTATTATAAAGAATAGGGTCATGAAAAATTCTTGTCTCCCAGGATATGGGACTTCAGTCTTCAAATCCAGCTCTCCTCTTTTATTTTTATTGTTGACAGTATTACAGATGCCTCCCATTTTCTCCCTTTTTGTCCCCCTTAACCCCCCATCCACCCCAGACCTTCCCCGTACTATTGTCTGTGTCCATGGGTTATGCATATATGCATATATGTTCTTTGGTTACTCTCTTCCTGTCCCCTCTTCAAATTACTGACTAAGAAGTTCTCATCTAATAAGACATTTTAAAGATGTTGGAGTTTTTCTCTTAGAGATGTGTTGCTGCTATACCAGGTGAACACTGAATAGTTTCTGAACAAATGTTCGTTCTATTCTGTTGCATTCTCATCTATGTATTTAATTGTTTTGCAAAGTAAATGGACAGGGAGTCCTTTACACTTTCTTCCAGTGTGTTTGATGCATATGATTACTTTGTATAGACCTGCAGTTTGGGTCCTCAAACAGTGAAACTACTCTGATTTATGTTTTAATTCAGAAAAAAATTGTGAGTGTGGTTCTTCATAGAATGGGAGACTAAAGATATTTTCACTACACTGATTTTTTTTGTCCTAGACAACCATGGGGCAAAGAGGTTTATGAACATGAGAAAAAGAAAGTCTAAAAATGGCTACCAACAGGTTCCTCTATATTAAGTGTCTTTATGTCAGCAAATTATATTGCACTGCATTAATTGGGACTTATTCACTGACTATTAAAACTCAGATGTCTCAAAGATCATGACTACCAAGAACTGGAATGAAAACTAAGCTAAAGTCCAGGTTTTCAGTATGGAAATTAATATATTAATATAATTTCCATATATGGAAATTAATATATTAAAATAAGGATAATATTTTTGTATCTCTGGAAGATTATAGAGGCTGCTGAAACATCATATTTTCCTGACTAGCTATGTGACCACCTTAATTTAATGCATTTTGTTGACCAACTGAAGAGAACCAAACTGTTCTATTAGGTACATGTTCAGCAAATACTATGTAAGTGTTCTGAGCTATTAGACTATAAGATAGAACTATTCTTTTTAAAAGTTCATATTTCAAAAAAAGAGGATTAGACATACACACCAAAATACCCCCAATAAATAAATGAGTGTAATAAATGGTCCAGATGATCCAATCTGGATGCTTTTAGTATATAAAAGAAATTAAAAATGCCCTCCCAATTGATTTAATCATGAAACTCTTCATTGGTTAAGGAAGTATTAAATGATTATAAAATGGGGGAAATTGCTTTGCTAAGAGTTTGGAAATGATGGATATCATATAAGCAGGGGACAAAATAAGTATGTTTGTTTAGTGAAAACTTTTCTTGGAAGCAGGAAAGTGACCACTTTGATTAAAATATATGAGCAATATAGGAGAAAATACAAGTTTAGACATATTAGACACTGGAGAATGGGCAAGTATTTATAAACCACGAGACAAAATGAGAATACCAGTATTGATCATGGGAAGTGAATAGGTTTCAGTGAATAATATTCTTTGGAATATTTTTTCATACAAATGATATACCACAACATCCTACTTCTTTGTTAAAAGTTCCTTGCACCTTCCTTAGATGATTTAAGGAAGACTTTCAATTAAGTGCTGGCCTTTACTTCCCCTTTTGAACATTTGCAAAATTCTCTTTCAATGGCTTATTCTTGGAATCAGAGTTTCCTTATAGATGGGTTCTCTGAAGACTTCAACAACTGGAATATTAAACCAAACATGAAGAGTGTGTTGTCATTAATAACAACCTTCCTGCATTTTCATGAACACATGAGTTCTCCTAACCATCACTTTACAATTGTATGTTTACAAAGTGTATGTAACTACAGTTGGGTCTCTGTATACTTAAGCCTTGTATGAAAAAAGAATGTCAACAGAAGTAAAAGCTTCTTCTGTGGTGAAACTGAGGATCACATTCAAACAGTGGTACAAAATGTGTACCTCAGTAGCACAAAATGTGATTCTGTTCTCTAGGGGCATTAAAGTATGCAGGATGGCTGAGAGAAGAAATAAAACTTAGCAGCTTAGAGTATGAAATTTCCGGAATGGATTACTTACGGTTTGGAGCCACATGATGTCGCTCTGTACCATAAAATGATCTGATGGAGAAAGGAAGAAAAAAAATCCCTTCTATCCTTATTGTAAGGAAGCTGCATCCACTTTCCACAAGCTGAAAAATGCAGCGACACTGGACTGAACGGTCAGAAGATATCTTTTGATTTTGAAATAAGATCCCTTAATGAGATGGAGTTTTACTGGGGAAGAGGCCAGGAATCCAGGCGTCTGCTGCTCTCCCTTCTGTTCCTCACAACCTGGAAGGTGGGGAACGGCCAGGTCCACTACTCGGTTGCCGAGGAGGCCAAGCACGGCACCTTCGTGGGCCGCATCGCGCAGGACCTGGGGCTGGAGCTGGCAGAGCTGGTGCCGCGCCTGTTCCGGGTGGCGTCCAAAGGCCGCGGGGACCTTCTGGAGGTAAATCTGCAGAATGGCATTTTGTTTGTGAATTCTCGGATCGACCGCGAGGAGCTGTGTGGGCGGAGCGCGGAGTGCAGCATCCACCTGGAAGTGATCGTGGAGAGGCCGCTGCAGGTTTTCCATGTGGAGGTGGAGGTGAAGGACATTAATGACAACCAGCCTGTGTTCCCCAGAACACAAAAGAATCTGTATATCGCGGAATCCACGCCGCTTGACTCTCGGTTTCCACTAGAGGGCGCCTCGGATGCAGATATCGGAGAGAACGCCTTGCTGACTTACAGACTGAGCCCCAATGAGTATTTCTCGCTGGAAAAACCTTCCGAAGGTGAGCGGGTAAACCGTCTTGGACTTGTATTAAGGAAACTTTTAGATAGGGAAGAAGCCCCGGAGGTTTTTTTAATGCTCACGGCGACTGATGGCGGCAAACCTGAGCTGACTGGCACCGTTCAATTACTCGTTATGGTGCTGGACGCCAATGACAACGCCCCAGCTTTTGACAGAACACTTTATGCGGTGAAATTACCAGAAAATGTTCCTAATGGAACGTTGGTAATTAAACTTAATGCCTCAGATTTAGACGAAGGCTTGAATGGAGATATTATTTATTCATTCTCAACTGATATTTCACCAAATGTGAAATCCAAGTTCTACATCGATCCAGATACTGGAGAAATTATGGTAAAGGGATATATCGATTTTGAAGAAAGCAAATCCTATGAAATCCTTGTAGAGGGCATTGATAAGGGACAGCTTCCACTCTTTGGCCATTGTACAGTTATGGTGGAAGTTGAAGACACCAATGATAATGTCCCAGTAATGGAATTCAAGTCCCTGTCACTCCCAGTCAGAGAAGACGCTTCAATGGGCACCGTCATAGCTCTGATAAGCGTGTCTGACCTGGACTCTGGTGTCAATGGGCAGGTGACCTGCACCCTGTCACACCACGTTCCCTTCAAGCTGGTGTCCACCTTCAAGAATTACTATTCGCTGGTACTGGACAGTGCCCTGGACCGCGAGAGCGTGTCGGACTATACTGTGGTAGTAACTGCGCGGGACCGGGGCTCGCCTTCACTGTCAGCCACCGCCAGCGTTTCTGTGGAAGTGGCCGACGTGAACGACAACGCGCCCGCCTTCCAGCAGCCCGAGTACACGGTGTTCGTGAAGGAGAACAACCCGCCCGGCTGCCACATCTTCACGGTGTCCGCGCGGGACTTGGACGCGCAGGAGAACGCGCTGGTGTCCTACTCGCTGGTGGAGCGGCGCGTGGGCGAGCGTGCGCTGTCGAGCTACGTGTCGGTGCACGCGGAGAGCGGCAAGGTGTACGCGCTGCAGCCTCTGGACCACGAGGAGCTGGAGCTGCTGCAGTTCCAGGTGAGCGCGCGCGACGCGGGCGTGCCGCCTCTGGGCAGCAACGTGACGCTGCAGGTGTTCGTGCTGGACGAGAACGACAACGCGCCCACGCTGCTGTCGCCTGGGGTAGGCGGCGGGGGCGGTGCGGTGAGTGAGCAGGTGTCGCGGTCGGTGGGCGCAGGCCACGTGGTGGCGAAGGTGCGCGCGGTGGACGCGGACTCTGGTTACAACGCGTGGCTGTCTTACGAGCTGCAGCCTGCCGCGGGTGGTACACGCAGCCTGTTCCGCGTGGGGCTGTACACAGGCGAGATCAGCACGACGCGTGCTCTGGACGAGGCGGACGCGTTGCGCCAGCGCCTGCTGGTGCTGGTGAAGGACCACGGAGAGCCAGCTCTGGCGGCCACGGCCACCGTGTTGCTCTCGCTGGTGGACAGCGTCCAAGCGCCTAAGGCCTCTTTGCCAGCGTCTTCAGGTGTCACGGGCTCAGAGGCGGCGCTGGTGGATGTGAACGTGTATCTGATCATCGCTATCTGCGCGGTGTCCAGCCTGTTGGTGCTGACCCTGCTGCTGTACACGGCGCTGCGGTGCTCGGCGCCGCCCACTGAGGGCGCCTGCGGACCAGGGAAGCCCATGCTGGTGTGCTCCAGAGCGATGGGGAGTTGGTCCCATGAGCAACAGAGGCGGCAGAGGGTGTGCTCTGGGGAAGGCCCGCCTAAGACAGACCTCATGGCTTTTAGTCCCAGTGTGCCTGATTCTGGAGACAAAGAAGATCAGCAGCTAACAACTGGGGATTCTCTTTTAAAGGTTAGTTTATAAATACTCTTTATTTAGTCCGAATAATTTAATCTGAAGTTTCATTTTCTTTTATTCTATCCTATCCTATCAATTTCTTCTTAATTTTAGAATCAAATTTCTCTGACTTAAATTTCTTTATTTCTTAGGCATTTTACTAAAATATTACAGAATTACAGGGCACCAAGGCAATAAATATATGTTGTCAATGTATACTTATAACTATAGTTATAAACTCTGTGTCTACTATCTTTACCTACTTATTATCAGTTGTAATGAACTTTTAAGAGAGTATTTTCTTGTTATTTGCCCATAATTGAAATGTGCACAGACAGAATAATTTTGGTCAATTAATTATTTGAAAGTAAAAACTTCTGTTACCTCCAATCCAGAAGCCACTCAAATGCACTTTTTTTTCTTTTCTTTTCCACCTTTTTTTTTTTCTTTCCCAAATGCAACCACGATTTTAGCTTTATAACTTTGGTTAATTTTGACCAGTTTCTTGAACTCAAGATGGAATTGCAGAAAATGTATTATGTGTGCATATTTTTGTGTGTTCCTCATATTTATAATTCATCATTCTGTGGAATAACCCATATTGCCATAATAGTTAGAGTTCATTTATTTTATCTCTTATAGTTTATTTTATGAATATAGTATGAGTTATTTTATTCCACTGTTGAGGATTTTCCATTGTTTCTCTTTATTTTATATTTATGCTGCCATAAATATATTCATAAAATTTTCAGTGCCCATGTACACAGTTTTCTCATTTTTTTAACTATGGATGAGGTTAGTGGACCATAGAATGTGTACATATCTTCATCTTTAATAGATAATGCCAAACAATTTTCCTAAATGCATGTATCTGTTTACACTAGTGCTAGAGTTCCTATTGTTCTACAGATCTCCCAAACTAGGCATTGTCAGATTATTTATGTGGTTACCATTTTTCTGGGTGTGTTTAGTATTCCCATTTTATGTTTCTTGATTTATAAATGAGGTTGAGCACCTTTCTGTATTATTGGGCATTTTTACATTCTATTTTGTGCAATAGCTGTTCACAGCTTCTGCTTATTTTTCTATTCTGTTGTATTTTTCTTTTATTTTTACAATTTTATCATATTCTGGACAAAAACCCTGTCTTGATTTTGCACTATTATACCCTGTTGCTTTGGATCAAGATTAATGTTTCCCCAGGACATTTTTTTCTGGACCAAGACCATTTCTTTAAAATGAGTTCCATATATTTTTACAAAACAATTGTCCAGTATGTAGGCATGTGTTTTTCTGTTCCAATCTATTTAATTTTTTTTTTTTTACATCAATGCCATGTTGCTTCTTTCATTTCCACCTTAATTTGTACATAAAGTCCATACAAACAACTTGTTGAGGGGAGGTTTTGATTTGTATCGCATTGAATCTAGTATTGACATGAAGCTAGTTGGCATCTTTACAATAATGAGTCATCAATTTGTGAGCATGGTCTGTTTGTCTAAATCTGTAAAGTTTCTTCATATTTTATAATTTTTTAATGTAGAGGTTCTATACATCTTTCATTAGATTTAGTCTTAGGGATTTGCAATTTGTGATCATTATAAATATCAGCTTTAAGTTAAAATTTTATTTCTGTTTTATAGCAATATATATGAATGTGTGTTGTATTTTTTTGTTTTAACATGTTGTTATTAATTCTAGTAATTTATCTATAAGTGCTTTATATTTTTCAGTAGACAATCATCCTGTAAGCAGATAATGACGGTTGTATATTTTTCTTTCCAGTTCTTATGCCTTTTATATATTTTGTGTGTCTTATGACATTGGGTAGAACCACTAGTAGTACTATGTTAGATAAAATATTAATAATATTAATATTTCTGGTGGTAAAGAATTCTCTAACTCTTGTATATCATAAATATGCTTATTTCACCATCACTTTTGAAAAATAGTTTTGCTAAATTAGGATTTATTTTTCCCCCCAGCACTTTCAAGATGATATTCCATAGTCTTCTTTTGAAAAGATGGCTGTCAAATTTATTGCTCAGTTAGTGTGCATTTTCTTTTTCTCCAGCTGCTTTTTATAATTTTTCTTTGTTTTTGATTTTTAATACCTTTATTATATGCTCAGTTTTAGTTTTCTTTGGTTTTATCTTGCTTGCAGTTTTTAAAGCTTGTTGAATATGTGGCTTGATGTCTTTCATCAGCACAGGAAAAGTTTCAGCAGTCTGCCTTCAAACATTGCTTCTGCCTCATGGTTTTTTCTTCTCCTCTTCTGTAACTCAAGGGATATGTGTGTTGCATTTTTTCACGATATCTCTTATATCTTTTGTTCCCTATCTATTTTTTTGAAAATCACATTTGATTTTTGTTGTTGTTAATCCTCACCTGAGGATATTTCTGCCATTGATTTTTAGAGACAGTGGAAGGGAGGGGGAAGGCAGAGAGAGAGAGAAAGAGAGAGAGAGAGAGAGAGAGAAAGACATGTGAGAGAGACACATCAGTTGGTTGTAGTCTGGAGGCTCTAAGCTCTAACCACTGAACCACACTGGCCAGGGCACATTTGGTCTTTTTATTACATGCTGGGTATTTTATTCTGACCGATCTTCTACTTTGGCATATTTTTCTTCTTCTTAGTTCAGTTTACTGTTAAGATCATTTATTGAACCTAAATTTCAATTATGACCTTTCTAGCTTTATAATTGTAATTTTCCTTTTAGAAATAGATTAAAGTTTTTTATGGTGAAAATTTTTTACTTATTATGCATTTATTTCAATACATTAATCACAGTTTATTTTTGATCTGCTGGATCACTAAAATAATTGGATCATCTGCATGACTTTTTTCATTGTTCATTTTTTCTCAAGATCCTCTTGCTCAGTAAGCCTGATAATGAATTGAATTCTGGGCATTGTGCACGGAAGTTGTAGTTGTTCTAGATGTAGTTATATTCCTCCAGAGATAGATGAGGAACTTATAAATATCTGACATATATGGATTTAGGGCATTTATGAAAAGACTTGACACAATTTTTTCTCTTTCTTTTCTACTACAGTGATATCTGTCATTACAAATCTTCTGAGCATTTTATTTTTTACCTCTCACACTCCCCAGTTTGATTATGTAGTCTCAGATACAGTGAAGTCAGTGAAATAAGGATTTTAGTTTTATTTTAAAGGCTTCTTCCTTCCTCCCCACCCTTGGAATAATAAGAACCAAGCTTATTAAAGTTTATTACTATTTGATTACCCTACTTTTTTTTTTCTTTTTTACCCTGGACACTGGCTAATGCTATAGGAATTTTGTGCCTCACTAAGTTCCATTCATTTGACCTAGACTTTTAAAACTGGATGTGACCTAAAAGATCATAATTTCGCTCAATTTAATGATGAATAAACTGTGGCTTAGAGACATAAAAAGCTTGCCTCAGGCCACATGGATATTAATGTGAATACATACAATATACCCCAAAGTTCTAGAATTTAGCTGCAGTGTTCCTTTCCACCATTAAATGAGCCTATTTGGCACTAACGAAGGCAATAAAATTGTGAGTAAAAACTATACTTAATTGCCCAGCTGGTGTAGCTCAGTGGATTGAGCGTCGTCCCATGCATCAAGAGGTCACCGGTTGGAGTAGCCAATAGATGTTTCTCTCTCTCATCCATGTTTCTATCTCTCCCTCTCCCTTCCTCTCTCTTTAAAATAAACATAAAAACATATTTTTAAAAATATACTTAATTTACGTATTCTCTCAGAGGTACTTTAGTATTACTCTCAGATTTTCTCTCCAGAATGGATATATAATATAAATATTTTAGCTCAATATTTTATAGGAAAATTGAATCATTATCAAAGTAATGTAAAGATATGTATGACATACACACAATGTGTTTTCACAGGATAAATTCTTTTCTTTTCTTGTTTTCTTTGTTAATCCTCACCCAAAGATATTTTTCCATTGTATTTTAGATAGAATGGAAGGGAGGGAGGGAGGGGGAGAGAGAGAGAGAGCGAAAGCGAGGGAGACAGAAACATCGATGTGAGAGAGACCCATTGATTGGTTGCCTCCTATACGACCCCAATTAGGAGGGATCTAACCTGCTATCCAGGTACCTGCCCTTGACCAGAGATCGAACCCGCGACCCTTTCGTCCATGGGCCGATGCTTTAACTGCTGAGCTAAACCAGCCATGGCAGGATAAATTATTTCCCATACATAATTTTTTTGGTCAAATTTGATGCAGCTGCATAAATTGTTTATAAATCAATCTTTAAAAGATTACTTCAACTTCACCTGTTATTTCTCAGCAGTGTGGTAGACCTATATACTTTTCTACAGATAGGAGAGAAATATCACTTATTAAAATTTTATTCTAGTTTTGTAGGAAATAAAGGACGTTTAGGCTCCAATGCAAAATTAAATTTTGTAGTGTAAAATCTTCCTGAATGCTTCCCAGTAAATTAAGAAGAGACACCTCTAAACTACCTGGTTTCCTTAACCTGAATACATTGTCAAGGGAGGAGTTTTATTTCGGCAGTGGGGCTTAAATGTGACTGAAATTTCCAGAGAAGCTGGCTAGTGAAAAGTTAAGTCAATAAAGTTATCTATAATATTTGATTGAAAGAATGGTTTGGGAAGAGATTTACAGAATTTTCTCTACCTGTAGAGTCATCTATGGAATTAAGACTAGAGAGTCTATAATTGCTGAGAAAGTAACCTCCAAAAAAAGACTTGAGCATTAAAAGACAAATGCAGGTGATAATTCAGACTTAATATAATCTAACAGATGTGAAGATGGGTCAAATGTCAAGAGATCTGTTTTCTCCGGAAATATATCTTTATATTTACATTAAAATAGTATAAACTAAGAGAAGCATGTGATAGTGTTGATGACATTTTCTCCATTTAGTATATATTTTAAATATGTAAATATATACACAAACTATTCTGTGCATACAATTATTATGCATACATTTTAAATACCACACTGTTAGTTTGACTGTTACATACTTAATATTTACTTTTTTCAAAGTAAACTTATTTACAGTGTAGTTTCATATCAATTGTGGTTCTTTAATAGATGGTGTATCAATTTTAACTGATGATATTTTTGACACATTTATTTTCTTTTCCTTTTTACCATTGTGTATTAAAATATTTAAAAGTTATCATTATCTGTCAGGTAAGTAGTCTTGAAAGTTGATTAGTGTTTAAATTCTTTAGTGTTTGGATAATCTGAATGCTAAGGAGGAAGTCATAACAGTAGAGATAGTAAGACTCTTTAAAAAACTAAATGAATAATAAATGTACGTTAATGATTATATCAGAAATAAACCCAGTAACATCTTATTTCTTTCCTACTTTGAATAGGAAGCAAATTCATTTTAATTGACTTTGTATTTTCTAGTATTTCTTATTGCTTTTCAAGCTATTCTTTATATTGCCTATTTTCCACATTTGTTTTCTACATTGACACACAAAGAATACTTGAAGTCCCATATATGCCTTATACCAGAACTAAGGAACTATATTTGGGGTTTATGCTTTACATGTAAGAGTGTCAAGTAATATAATTATTGATGTCCTGGACTCTCTTGTCTTAAGATTTTATAATATTTAAGGAATTCTAGGAAGTATATACTAAAGCAGAATGTTAAATATACTTTCAATGGAAAGATTGGTAACTTTTGGAGGGAGGACATTTTCTTCTGGCTATATTTATTAAGTGATGTCCAAGTGATATCATGCAGCAAATCAACTGGAGGATTCAGAGATAAAATTAACATAGAGTTAGGCCAGTTAATAATGTGATTTCTTTTCACTGTTTTAATTTTTACTGGAACCCAAACATCTTATGGAGTAGTATACCTACAGACATTAGGATTTTTCTTTTCAGTTTTTTTAATCCTCACCTGATTTTTCCATTTATTTATTTATTTTTAAAAATATGTTTTCATTGATTTTTAGAGAGAGAGGAAGGGGGAGGGAGGGAGAGGGAAAGAGTGATAGAAACATCCATTGGCTGCCTCCTGCACGCCCCCTACTGGGGATTGACCAGGAAACCAGGCATGTGTCCTGACTGGGAATGGAACCAGTGACCTCTGGTCCATGGGTCTGATGCTCAACCACTGAGCCACACTGGCTGGGCACATTGATATGAGAGAGACACATGGATTGGTTGCCTCCTGAACAACTCCAACTAGGGCAGGATCGAAACTGCAACCGAGGTAAGTGTCCTTGACTGGAAGTCCAACCTGAGACTCTTTGGTCCTAAGGCCAAGGCTCTAACCGCTGAGCCAAACTGGCCAGGGCCAGACATTAGGATTTTTATTTGCTGCATAAAAGCAAAGGATATGTGAGTTCACAATTTATATCAACCCTGACATCAGTAATAGCAACTTGAAGAAATGCTATCTAGATGCATCTAATTAGAAAATTATGTCAAGATGCTTACCAAAATTGATTTACTATGATTTAGGCTTCTATAAAATTTAAATATCCACATTATGGTATTTCAGTGAACACTAAAAGTAGGTAGGTGATATTGAGAGAAATTAAAGAAATGGATTTTCAGCAATTTGGAAATCAGATTTCCAAAATGGAAGTCAGACAAGAATACTATTCAAATAGTTTTAGTTACTTTGAAAATAACATTAACAAAAGCCAATATTAAATGCTGCAAATAGGAATATCAATTTGTTTTCTGAGTAACATAAAAGTAGTATACAAACATACCATCAAAATAATAAAGAAAAACTCAAGAATAAAAAAAAAGATATATTTAAATACGAAAAAAAGAAAATCTAAAACGTTTAAAGTCTGTTAGTGAATATATAAAGCCTCTCCCTAAATAGAATAAAAGAATAAAAATCACTTTAGTAAAGATTGTTTCGGCACGACTTCAGTAGTATTGATTCTGCAATATTTAATGAAAATTTATCTTTTATTAAGAATTTAAGGATATATTTTGATTGGAGATAAGAGAAAGAATACACGAGTCAATGAAATTGGGAAATATTTAACAAATGTAAGGTAAATAAAGCATAGCAAAGTAAAATACTTACCCTTTCATCCACATGATGGCGCTGGAAACCGCGTTTTTTGTTTTTTAAACAAAGGAATACAGTGAGTTTATATTCCTTAGGAAAGAAAAAGGCCACTCCATTTTTACTCTGCGGCTGAAGCTGTAAAGGTGAGCAAATAATAACTAGAGCAAATTGGGAATTAAGTTTCCAAAAACTATTGTGTGGTAGTGCAAAGACATTTGAAAATTGCACCAAATTTGCGATGGTATATCTCCAAAGAAGAAGCACCGGGGACCGGCGTCTGCTGCTCTCACTTCTGCTCCTCGCAGCCTGGGAGGCCGGGAGCGGCCAGGTCCACTACTCGGTCCCCGAGGAGGCCAAGCACGGCACCTTCGTGGGCCGCATCGCGCAGGACCTGGGGCTGGAGCTGGCGGAGCTGGTGCCGCGCCTGTTTCGGGTGGCGTCCAAAGGCCGCGGGGACCTTCTGGAGGTAAATCTGCAGAATGGCATTTTGTTTGTGAATTCTCGGATGGATCGCGAGGAGCTGTGTGGGAGGAGCCTGGAGTGCAGCATCCACTTGGAGGTGATCGTGGAGAGGCCGCTGCAGGTTTTCCATGTGGAGGTGGAGGTGAAGGACATTAACGACAACCCACCAAGGTTCTTCCGACAAGAACAAAGATTATTTATTTTAGAATCAAGACTAGTAGATTCCCGGTTTCCGCTAGAGGGCGCATCTGATATGGATATAGGAGCAAACGCAGAATTGAAATACAAGTTAAATTCTAATGAATATTTTCATTTGGATGTGAAAACTAATGACGAAGAAACGAACGTTTTAGAGCTAGTATTGAAGAAGCCAGTAGATAGAGAAGAAACCCAAGAGCATCGTTTATTATTGATTGCAGTTGATGGAGGAAAACCTGAACTAACAGGTACTGTTCAGTTATTGATCAATGTATTAGATGCAAATGATAATGCCCCGGAATTTGATAAATCAATTTATAACATTAGATTACTGGAAAATACACCGAATGGGACGTTAGTCATTAAACTGAACGCCTCAGATGCAGATGAGGGTATTAATAAGGAAATATTGTACCTCTTTAGTAATCTTGTTTTTGAAAACGTAAAATCTAAATTTATAATCAATTCTAATAGTGGGGAAATAACAGTTAAGGGAGAACTGGATTATGAAGACGTTAATTTATATGAAATCAATATTGATGCTGTAGATAAAAGTTCATTCCCATTAACTGGACACTGCAAAGTAATAGTGAGACTTCTGGATGAGAATGATAATATCCCAGAGATGGTCATAACTTCCCTATCTCTGCCTGTCCAAGAGGACGCTCCACTGGGCACTGTTATTGCTCTGATCAGTCTGTCCGACCGCGACTCTGGTGCCAATGGACAGGTGACCTGCACCCTGTCGCCCCACGTTCCCTTCAAGCTGGTGTCTACTTTCAAGAATTACTATTCACTGGTGCTGGACAGCCCCTTGGATCGGGAAAGCTTGCCGAAATATGAGCTGGTGGTAACAGCGAGGGATGGCGGCTCTCCAGCTCTGTCGACCACAGCCAGCGTGTACGTGGAGGTGGCCGACGTGAATGACAACGCGCCGGCGTTCGCGCAGCCCGAGTACACGGTGTTCGTGAAGGAGAACAACCCTCCCGGCTGCCACATCTTCACGGTGTCCGCGCGGGACTTGGACGCGCAGGAGAACGCGCTGGTGTCCTACTCGCTGGTGGAGCGGCGGGTGGGCGAGCGTGCGCTGTCGAGCTACGTGTCGGTGCACGCGGAGAGCGGCAAGGTGTACGCGCTGCAGCCTCTGGACCACGAGGAGCTGGAGCTGCTGCAGTTCCAGGTGAGCGCGCGCGACGCGGGCGTGCCGCCTCTGGGCAGCAACGTGACGCTGCAAGTGTTCGTGCTGGACGAGAACGACAATGCCCCCCTGCTGCTGCCGCCTGGGGCTGTTAGCGGGGGTGGCGCAGTGAGCGAGCAGGTGTCGCGGTCTGTGGGTGCGGGCCACGTGGTGGCGAAGGTGCGCGCTGTGGATGCGGACTCTGGCTACAACGCGTGGCTGTCTTATGAATTGCAGCCGGTGGCGGGTGGTACTCGCAGCCCGTTCCGCGTGGGGCTGTACACGGGCGAGATCAGCACGACGCGCGCCCTGGACGAGGCAGATGCGCCGCGCCAACGTCTTCTGGTGCTGGTGAAGGACCACGGAGAGCCGGCGCTGGAGGTCACCGCCACCGTGCTGCTGTCACTGGTGGATAGCGGCCAGGCGCCTAAGGTCTCACGAGCGTCTTCCGGCGCTGTGAGCGCGGAGACGGCGGTGATGGACGTGAACGTGTACCTGATCATCGCCATCTGCGCGGTGTCCAGCCTGTTGGTGCTCACTGTGCTGCTGTACACGGCGCTGCGGTGCTCGGCGCCGTCCACCGAGGGCACGTGTGGGCCGGTGAAGCCCATGATTGTGTGCTCCAGCGCGGTGGGGAGCTGGTCGTACTCGCAGCAGAGGCGGCAGAGGGTGTGCTCTGGGGAGGGGCCGCCCAAGGCGGATCTCATGGCCTTCAGCCCCAGCCTACCTCAGGGTCCCAGCTCTGCAGACAACGTAAGTCGAAAGTATTTTATTTATGGCTAATTTTCATCATAAGTCTCTCACATTAAATATTTAATATTTCGCTCAATCTTTTTTTATTTTAAATTATAGCTTTGTAGGTACCATTCTTTTAGGTGTAAAGTATCTGTTGGTACTAACTCACTTACTTAAAAATAGACTTATGCTTAAATTTCACTTTAGTTTGTTGGAGATAAATGCTTTGCACTATAGAATTTATTTCAGTAATATTCTCCCTTTTTATAAGGTTTATGGTTGTAGTTAATGAATTCGTTTTTTTTCCATGATGGAAAGTGTTTCCAAAATTACATTTTAATAAACATTTTAATTTTCAATCTTAGGGAATGTAGGGAGATATTTGTAAGACATTTGGAGTTATTATTTTTTCTTGAAGCCTCATATTATGGTACATAAAAATGTTTTTACATCATTGAATCAGTTTTCTTTTTGTTCTCCATTGAATATCAATTATTTCAGTGCTTTTGTTACACCACGTTAATTTTTTTAGTAATATTTGTGTACTGAATAATTCTTTTCAAGTTTATCTAAACAGTTATCCTTGCATACTCATGATGAATTTATAGTTTAAATTTTTTAACTTGAATAGTTTCACTTTATTCACTTTTGAATAGGAAATGCATTTACATTGTTTAAAATCTTTCCCTTCCACCTCCAATATCAAGCCACTTAATACACCTTCTTGAGTATTTCAAATATTGCAATACCTTGGTTATCTTTCTGAAAATATTTTCTTGATATACAAATAAACTGCCCTCTCCTCTTTTAATCCATAATATTCATTTTGCTTTTCCTCTTGTTTTCTTCAGTCAATATGTCTTGGTGATCATGACCTATCGTTACTTAAGAGGATGTCTCATATTTTCCCCCAGATCTATGGTGTCCCATTTTGTAGATACGTCATTATTTTTCTCTTTGACATGAACATTTAGTGGAACAATATTAGCTTGTGTCTAACTTGCATTTTTAAAATTGACAAATTATTATGTTGGTAAGAAGTCATTGTGAAATCTCATTGTAAGGAAAATCTTAACATTTTCAAATTTAAAATTTTGTTACTTCCCTGGCCTGTGTGGCTCAGTGGTTGGGCACCAAAATGTTTTGGGCTGGATCCCTGGTAGGTGTCATGCAGGAGGCAGCTGACGGATGGTTCTCTCTCACATCGATATTTCTCTCTCTCTCTACCTCTCCCTCTAAAAATCAATTTAGAAAGCCAAAAAAATTTTGGTATTTATTGTTGCTTTTTGTTTTCCAATTAAAAAAATATGTGTACCACCCTGGCCGGTTTGGCTCAGCGGTTAGAGCGTCGGCCTGCGGTCCTGAGAGACCCGGGTTCGGTTCCCACTAGGGGCACGTACCTCAGTTGCAGTTTGTCCCCGGCCCAACCCTGGTTGGTGTGTGGGAGGCAGCCACTTGATGTGTCCCTTTCACATCGATGTTTCTCTCTCTCTCTCTCTCTCTCTCTCTCTCTCTCTCTCTCTCTCCCTCCCACTCTATCTGAACAAAAAATGGAAAAATGTCCTCGGGTGAGGATAAAAAAATATATATATGTGTACCATGATACCAACTTCCCTCTTGAGTTGATTGTTTACCAATACAATGGTGTACAACAAAGCTGTACATGTGAATCTACCATAGACAAGGGTGCTTTCCATCTCAAATACAATGAATTGTTTTTCTACACTTGTTGAAAAAAAACAATGCTTGTTTAGCAGGTAGTCAATGTTTCACATTTTGTATGATAAAAGGTCAATTCCCCTTTTCATTGCTTTGCCTCTTTCTCGTATTCTCACATGTATTTAATTTTATAAATACACTTGTGTCATACTATTTACATATTTCTAATACCCCATTACTTTGGGAAAATTCTAGAAATTGAGAAGGGAGTTCTCACCACTGTGTATACTTGTGGTTAGCAATTGGCAGATTTTTATTAAAATTTTTTTTTATTTATTGATCTTTTTAGAGAGAGAGGAAGGGAGAGGGAGAGAGAGATAGAAATATTGATGAGAAAAATCCTAGAAGAAAATGTAGGCAACAAAGTTTCAGACATCATATGCAGCAGAATTTTCATTGATATATCACCTAAGGCAACAGAAACAAAGGAAAAAATGAACAGATGGGACTACATCAAACTCAAAAGCTTCTGCACAGCAAAAGAAACAACCATCAAAGCGGAAAGGCAACCCACTGTATGGGAGAGCATAATTGCTAATGATACATCAGATAAGGGATTAATTTCCAAAATATATAGAGTGCTCATACAACTCAACAAAAGGAAGACAAAGAACCCAATTAAAAAATGGGCAGAGGAACTAAATAGACACCTCTCCAAACAGGACATACAAATGGCCAAGAGACATATGAAGAAATGCTCAACATCACTAATCATCAGAGAGATGCAAATTAAAACAACAATGAGGTATCACCTCACACCTGTCAGAATAGCTGCCATCAACAAAGCATCAAAGAACAAGTGTTGGCGTGGGTGTGGAGAAAAGGGGACTCTAGTACACTGCTGGTAGGAATGCAGACTGGTGCAGCCACTATGGAAAACACTATGGTGTTACCTCAAAAAATTAAAAATTGAATTACCATTTGACCCAGTGATCCCACTTCTAGGAATATACCCTAAGAAGCCTGAAACACCAATCAGAAAGAATACATGTACCCCTATGTTCATAGCAGCACTATTTACAATCGCTAAGATCTGGAAACAGCCCAAGTGTCCATCAGTGGACGAATGGATAAAAAAGCTGTGGTACATATACACAATGAAGTACTATGCAGCTGTAAGAAAGAAAGATCTCTTATCCTTTGAGACGACATGGGAGGACCTGGAAACTATTATCCTAAGCGAAACAAGCCAAGCAGAGAAAGACAAATATCATATGATCTCACTTATTTCTGGAATATAATGAACATAACAGTCTGAGGAACAGGGTAGTCCCAGAGACGTGGAAGTAGGGTACAGACTGACAATTGCCAGAAGAGGGGGTGGGGGAGGGGAGCGATAAACCACAGAACTTATACACATGTACGCATAACCAATGGACATGGACAACAAAACTGGGGATGGGGCAGGGAGGGAGGGGGAGGAGGGAGTCAATGGGGGAAAAGGAGAAACATCTGTAACAAAAATAAATTAATATAAAAAATTAATTAAAAAAAAGAAAAAAAGAAATATTGATGAGAGAGAACATCGACTGGCTGCCTCCGGCATGCCCCCCCACCAGGGATTTGGCCCACAACCTGGGTATGTGCTGTGACTGGGAATAAACTGGCGACCTCTTGGTGCATGGATTGACACTCAATCACTGAGCCAACTGATTGGACAGAAAGTCAGTTATTATTTTAAGGTGTAACTTATTGGGGGGGGGGAGCTTTGATTACAGTTGTCTGAGGATTTCCCAAATATATCAGCATTTTGAAGGAGGGTGTGCGTTGGCATGTGTCCATTTGAAAAGTCTTTTTTGTGTGACTCTGATTTCTCCTTTTGAGGAAGAGTTTAATCACCTCCAGTTGATGACATTAAGAATGAATTCATGGTGAAATTCAAATTTGGGCTTTACTTTGATATGAAAGTAACATTTTTACAGATAAAGATGGAGGTAATTTTATAAAAGCAGCTTGAACAAAGATTGTATTGAAGAAGAAGACAACAAGTAAGTGATCTATTTTGTATGCAAAATCGAATTCACACTGGGGAGTAGTTGACAATAACAATGGAAAAGTTACCTTGTGATCACATATCAGGTCATGTAGAAGTGATTGTTATTTCTTGGAATTTCTGAGTTTAGTGTAATTCAATAAAAGCTGTAGTCATGAAAATAAATATGGTGGTAAGTGAAAAAGAAATATGGACTGTAGGCAGATTTTGAATAAGGCAGGTAAGGGAGAAGATGTAATAAAATATTCATATTGGTGACATGGAGAACGTTTATGCCATTAAAATAAAATGAGAATTTCAAGGGTTGAATTTGGGGGTTATTAATGGTTTCTCTTCATAATCTTCAAATTGTTATTAAATTACTTTCTAGGAGTCGTCAGCATGTATGAGTGAAAATGACAATTATAACCATAGAGATGGGAGATGTGGGTTCAGGAATACCTTCAATAAAATTCTTAATTGAAACATTAGAAGTAGATGAGAACACTCAAAAAAGGTATACAAAAGGTTGAGTTTGAGAGAAAAATGAGGTAATTTAGGAGCAGCTGAAGGATCATAGTATCTAAGAACAATGGGTAGAAATTTCACTTGAATTAGTAATGATGGAGAGTATGTGAATGAAAATGTTTTAAGAGGGAGGCTTAATATAAACTGCAGAGAATATTATAAATGTAAAGAATATACATAAAATCTTTATCTTCCATTATGAAATAAAAGAAACATATATATAAGAGTATTTGATATTTGTTGAATAAAGAAAGAATGGACTTCAATAATCTGCAAGGTTTTAAAATTTGGATAAAATTTAAAATTACATTCTTTTCCCAGAGTAAAATATAACAGTGTGTCCTGTGTCAGAAATATATGCAAATGTTTTTCTCTACATAAAAGTGTTTGATAGTTTGCACTTCTAATTCCCAAACCTAGTTTGAATCACACATTTTCTAAATTGGTTGATAACAGTATCTAAATTATTGGAAGGAAAGTTGTTTCACTATGAATTACTTACCCTACTCTAAATTATAAAAGAAGTCAGACAAGATGAAACTGACTCTGCAAATTACAAATATGAGGAGATTTACTATTAAAATAAGGCAAAAGAAGACAAAATATTTAAAAATATATAGCATATTGCGGTTATATGAATTCATTTCTTACTTACCCCTTGGAGCCACATGATGTCGCTGTCTACCATGAAGTTACATCTAGCTATTATTCAGACACATTGCTCCTATTGCTGCTTCGTTCCACCAGTGCTGAATGATGGCGGGCGCGGAAGATTCGGATTAACAGACTCGGATCGTACAGTTGTTTAATCTAAATGCGGAGAGAAGATCTTCTGACGGAAATAAAACAAGTATTTGACATGGTTATTACTCTGGGAGGCCGACTGGGATCCCGGTGTCTGCTGCTCTCGCTTATGTTCCTTGCAGTCTGGGAGGCTGGGAGCGGTCAGGTCCACTACTCGGTCTCCGAGGAGGCCAAACACGGCACCTTCGTGGGCCGCATCGCACAGGACCTAGGACTGGAGCTGGCGGAGCTGGTGTCACGCCTGTTCCGGGTGGCGTCCAAAGGCCGTGGGGACCTTCTGGAGGTAAATCTGCAGAATGGCATTTTGTTTGTGAATTCTCGGATCGATCGGGAGGATCTGTGCGGGCGGAGCGTGGAGTGCAGCATCCATTTGGAGGTGATTGTAGAGAGGCCGCTGCAGGTTTTCCATGTGGAGGTGGAGGTGAAGGACATTAACGACAATCCTCCCGTGTTCCGGGGAAAGGAACAAAGAGTGCTGGTTTACGAATCTAGGCTGCCAGATTCTCTGTTTCCACTAGAGGGCGCGTGGGATGAGGATGTTGGCTCAAACTCCATTTTAACCTACAAACTCAGTTCCAGTGACTATTTCACGCTAGATGTGAAAACAAACAGTGATGATAATACACAAATTGGGCTCGTGTTAAGGAAATCTTTGGATCGAGAGGAAACTCCGGAACATAACTTATTGCTCATGGCCACTGACGGAGGCAAACCTGAGCTCACTGGCACCATTCAGGTGCTGGTCACTGTGCTGGACGTGAATGACAATGCTCCCAGTTTCCAACAGTCTGAATATGAAGTAAGAATATTCGAAAACTCAGACAATGGTACAATAGTTATCAAACTGAATGCTTCTGATCCCGACGAAGGAACTAATCAGGAAATTTCTTACTCTTTTAATAGCCTTGTTTCACCCAAGGTTATTGACCAGTTTAGCATAGATTCAAATACTGGAGAAATAACAATTCGAAAGAATTTGGATTTTGAAAAAGTGAGTTCCTATAAAATTCGCATTGACGCCACAGACAAAGGCCACCCACCGATGGTGGGTCATTGCATAATTTTGGTGAAAGTCTTAGATATTAATGATAATGCCCCTCAGATTTCCTTGACTTCATTGTCCTTTCCAGTCAGGGAAGACGCTCCACTAGGTAGTGTGATTGCCCTAATCAGCGTGTTCGACCAAGATGCTGGCGCCAATGGCCAGGTGACCTGCTCCCTGATGCCCCCGGTTCCCTTCAGGTTGGTGTCCACCTTCAAGAATTACTATTCGCTGGTGCTGGACAGCGCCCTGGATCGCGAGAGCGTGTCGGACTATGCTGTAGTAGTGACCGCGCGGGACGGGGGCTCGCCTTCACTATCAGCCACCGCCAGCGTGTCCGTGGAGGTGGCCGACGTGAACGACAATGCGCCGGCGTTCGCGCAGCCCGAGTACACGGTGTTCGTGAAGGAGAACAACCCGCCCGGCTGCCACATCTTCACGGTGTCCGCGCGGGACTTGGACGCGCAGGAGAACGCGCTGGTGTCCTACTCGCTGGTGGAGCGGCGCGTGGGCGAGCGTGCGCTGTCGAGCTACGTGTCGGTGCACGCGGAGAGCGGCAAGGTGTACGCGCTGCAGCCTCTGGACCACGAGGAGCTGGAGCTGCTGCAGTTCCAGGTGAGCGCGCGCGACGGGGGCGTGCCGCCTCTGGGCAGCAACGTGACGCTGCAGGTGTTCGTGCTGGACGAGAACGACAACGCGCCCACGCTGCTGCCGCCTGGGGCTGTCGGCGGGGGCGCGGCGGTGAGCCAGCAGGTGTCGCGGTCGGTGGGCGCAGGCCACGTGGTGGCGAAGGTGCGCGCGGTGGACGCGGACTCTGGCTACAACGCGTGGCTGTCTTATGAGCTGCAGCCCGCGGCGGGTGGTACCCGAAGTCCGTTTCGTGTTGGGCTGTACACGGGCGAGATCAGCACCACGCACGCCCTGGACGAGGCGGACGCACCACTCCAGCGTTTGCTGGTACTGGTGAAGGACCATGGCGAGCCGGCCCTGGTGGCCACGGCCACTGTGCTGTTGTCGCTAGTGGAGAGCGGCCATTCGCCGAAGTCCTCGCGAACGTCTTCTGGCGTTGTGAGTGCGGAGACTGCGTTGGTGGACGTGAACGTGTATCTGATCATCGCCATCTGCGCGGTGTCCAGCCTGTTGGTGCTCACGCTGCTTCTGTACATCGCGCTGCGGTGCTCGGCACCGCCCACCGAGGGCGCGTGCGGGCTGGGGAAGCCCATGATTGTGTGCTCCAGCGCGGTGGGGAGCTGGTCGTACTCGCAGCAGAGGCGGCAGAGGGTGTGCTCTGGGGAGGGGCCGCCCAAGACTGATCTGATGGCCTTCAGCCCCAGTCTTCCACCGTGTCCAGTAGTGGCCGATATAGGCGAAGGTCAGGATTTAAATGGTGGTCATTGTACCAAAGTAAGTGAATTTTCATAAGTTACAATTAATAGTTATTTTGAAATATTATTATAATTGTTTTCCCAATATTTCTCTTTACAGTTTTCTATTCTTAAAATTTGAATAATTTCACATTATATATGTCTTTTCATTTTTCTTATAGATATAATCTTTTGGTTTTTTATTAAGCTTAATTTACAGTGGAATCAGACATTATTAACATCGTTCTACACTGCAAGAATTTTGTCTTCAAAGTAAAAGTTTTCTTTGATATGTACATTTCTGGTCTTTTTAAAATTGGCATCTATAGTAGTATTTTTTTTCTGATTAATTCTGTAGAATTATCTTATCTTTCCATTTGAACTTCAGGAGAGTTATTTTTCAATTACTCACTTTAAAAAATATACTGACATTTTAACAACACTTTATTACTTATTCTTTTACCGATTCTGTTTCTCTTTCTTTTCATTTCTTCTTTTTTGTGGGTGAATTTTATTTAACCAACAATTTCTTTTCTTTTTTTTTTAATCCTCACCTGAGGATGTTTTTCCATTTATCTTCAGTTAGTGTGTGTGTGTGTGGGGGGGGGGGGGGGAGGCAGAGAGAGAGAGAGAGAGAGAGAGAGAGAGAGAGAGAGAGAGAAACATCGATGTGACAGAGACACATTGATTGGTTACCTCTGGTAGGACCCGACCCAGGTACGTGCCCTTGATCGGAATCCAACCAGCGACTCTTTGGTCTGTGGCCTGCTGAGCCAAACCAGCCAGGGCTTAACCAACACTTTCAAGTTATCTATTTTGTGTAAGGACTCTGCTCGTCTTATGTTATTCTTTAGATTCCCCTTTGGCCCCAGTGATTCCAAGAGTCTGTAGTGCTCATTTATTGTTGGTCTTTTAAACCACTTAGAAATAAAAGATGGAACAGTAGTTATCAGACTGAGTACTTTGATTGAGATGAAAGAGTGAAAAGGGAGACTTCATACTTTTTAAATTCACATGTGACACCCATGTTATTGCTCAGTTTACCAGGGATCCAAGCATGGGAGAAATAGTAATTCAAGGCAATCTGGACTTTGATCAAGTAAACTCATGTAAAATCTTCGCTTCTCAGACATTGCCAACCTTTGGTTTATGTTTGAATTTTATTTGGTGGATTTTTGTGTGTGTGGAGAGCTATGTCTTTTAATATAATGCTTTTACTATTTTTTCCTGTATTATGATTTTAACTATTCACTATTTCTTTACACAAAGGCAGCAGATTGTAGTGTTAAGTGTAATGAGTTTTGAAGACATCCATCCTTGCCTAAATTCCATCCCTACCAATTTGTTCTGTGCAGTGTGGCTAACTATTTAAACTCCCAGATTCCAGTTTTTCAGCTGTAAAGTTGGGATGATAAACAGTATTTATCACAAAGAATTTGAAGTATTCAGTAAGTTGATACTTATACAGTACTCATAATAGCATTAGCTAAATAGTGTTTAGTAAAAATTAGCTACTATTTTCTGAAGAAGAATAAGAAAATCTAAAATGGCATTTATATTATTTTAATTTTATGTAAAGATTACATATTTTGTTATTCATAGTGGGGCCATCATTACCAAATTAATCCAAGATGTCTCTAACACTTTGAATGCCATGTACTACACTGAAAAACTAACTTAAAATCAGTTTTTCAACGTGAAAATTGAATTAAGACGTTGGCAGTGAGCCCAGCTGGTATGGCTCAGTGGATTGAGAGATGTCCCAGGAATGAGAGGTCCTGGTTACATTACCAGTAAGGGCACATGCGGGGGTTGCGGGCTTGATTCCCAGTAGGTGGCGTGCAGGAGGCTCCGGGTTGATGTTTCTCTCTCACATCGATGTTTCTATTGCTCTCTCCCTTCCTCTCTCTCTGAAAAATCAATAAAAGCCCGGCTGGTGTGGCACAGTGGTTGAGCATCGACCCATGCACCAAGAGGTCACTGGTTTGGTTCCAGGTCAGGGCACATGCCCAGGTTTTGGGCCCAGTCTCCAGTGGGGGGCATGCAGGAGGTGGCCAATGGGTGTTCTCTCTCATTGGTGTTTCTATTTTTCTCTGCCTCCCCCTTTCTTTCTCTCTAAAATCAATAAAGGGAAATTTTTTAAAAAATCAATAAAAACATATATATATATATATATATATATATATATATATATATATATTACACCAACTATTAAAAAAAGACTTTGGCAGTGAAAAAAAGACATTTAAGCTGCTGAGTCCTCAGTGCTTTGCAAAAGGTGATTTTAATTTCTTGTGTTGTCCAAGTTTTACCAGGAAATAGTAGATTATCTTTAACTGGAATGGTGTATTTTCCCACATTTAAAAGTTGCTAAGGGTCCATCAGGGGACTGAGTTGTAGTTTATGCTCTCCAATGTGTCCATCTTCCATTCTTGAAATTGCAAAACCATTAATAATATTTTCTGTTTTTTAAATAAGCACACAATTTTTAAACACATACTTGAAAGTGATAATATAGGCCATGGTTATACTAATTAATAAAGAGAATCATTTGTATAGATAGTTATATATAACAACACTGAAAACAACACACTTTCTTAAGACATAGAGGAGAACCATAGCCATCACTCTTGAAGAAACATTTTTAAAAGGTTCTAGGTGGGTCTCCAAGAGCATGACATTGTGCCAAGACTTATTAAATTAACAGGACCCAGTTCCCGGCTTTAAGAAGTTTATAGAAAAATAAAGATATATGTCATACTTAAATATGACATTTTAGAAGGCAAAATATTATGAGATGCAAGCAATGTAAATCCCTGTGGTTGGAATTGAAAAAAATATCTGCCTATTTCCCTTGTTGAGAGAGTCCTTAAATAGTTTTGATGTTTTCAGTGGTTTTAAAATGGAGAAGTTTCCCCTGGGAGAATATTAAGTATAATAGATATTCTTGGGAACAAAGGAACTTAAATAAATGAATACACAGGAAATTCCAAAGGTACCTGGAAGCAATGAAAAGTTTGCTTTGGTCAAAACATGTGATTCTCATAGGAAAGAGTATGAAATTAGGCAGGAAAATTAATACGAGAAAAATCTCTTAGGTAACTGAATACTACACTAAGAAATTTTAACTCAATTCTAATGTCCCTTGAAAACCATTGAAAAAGTGTGAAGCAGTAAGAATAAAAGGTGTTTTTCAGAAAGATGATTGTCAGGGTTAAGTGAGGAATAAATGGGGCCCTGACTGAGTAGCTCGGCTGGTTAGAGAATCTTCCCAATACACAAGGTTTCAGGTTAGATCCCTGGCCAGGGCACATACAAGAAGCAACCAGTGAATGCATAAATAGATGGAACAACAAATCTCTCTCTCTCTCTCTCTCTCTCTCTCTTTCTCTCTCTCTCTCTCCCCCCTCCCTCCCTCCCCTTTCCTCCCTCTCTCAAATAAATAAATAAAATTTAAAAAGGAATAAATTGGGTTGTGACAGGATGACACAATCAGAAGTCATTGCAATAATCCAGGATAGCACCAGTACGTAGAACTCCTTTAGGCAGAGATCAAACTTGGAAAGCATTAGAATGCAGATGTAATTATTTTACTTTAAGTAAATGTTTCTAACATGGGGGTAAACATTTAAAACTTGCTCTGTTAAGTACTATAACTAAAAAAGATTAAACACCCCAAACTTGATTAAAGGACTGCTCTAAGTATGACAGATGAGTACTAATATTTATCTAATGAAATAAATTTTTATGATAAAACAAATAATCTAAGTTGTATTGGAGATTATAAAAACAGTGGCTATAAGTCTCATAAAACATGAGACTTAGAAAGGATAAAACAATAAAGAGATATAAAAACCATGAACTCCTGAAACAGAATATATAAATTCTGATGAAAAGAGAAACAGAATAATTCCTCCTCACAAAATTCACTTAATACAAACGATTCCCCTTCAAAGATTCCCAAAACCAATTGTTGTGTTTTCTTAAGAAAAGTATACAAATTAGTTGTTTATATTCCTTGCTTCCTAAAAACAAACAACCTTTCTAAGTTTTTCTTTCATTGGTAGATTCTTGAGATCCTGGGTTCCTACAGAGACCAGGAATTTTCTTATCAGAAGTCTAAGAAAATAGTTTCCTGAATCCGAACAAAGGATTTTAAAAGTGTTGCTGACGTGATTTGCTTTATTGTCACTTAGGCTTTTATCTTTATTTTAAAACTGTGGAAAAACCTATTATCAAGGCATAAGGGAACCGCAATAATGGTCACACTAAATATTCAGAAGTGAAGTTTCCTAAGAATGCCTTCAGCAAGCACGACAATGTTTCCTTGAACAAAAATAAAGGAAAAAATCCAGAGGTTGAAATAAAACATCGAGTCTTATATAAAATTGATTTTTGTAATTCGTACTTACTTTTTGGGCCACATGATGTCGCTCTTTACCGCGAAATTCTCTTGTATTCAAGACAAAACTAAGTCATCCATTTTCACATTGGAAAGACTTTCCACACTGTTACACTCTCCGGAAGTTGAACAATGGCGAGCAAATCAGGATACTAAAGAAGGGATAAGAAGATCTCTATACATTTTCAGGCAACTTACGCTGATCAGAATTTAAAACACAAGAACTTAAAATGGTGGACTCGAATCCAGGCGACTGGGGGGACCGTCATCTACTGCTGCTGTTTATAATTCTCACAGCCTGGGAGACCGGGAGCGGCCACGTCCTCTACTCGGTCCCCGAGGAGGCCAAGCACGGCACCTTCGTAGGTCGCATCGCGCAGGACCTGGGGTTGGAGCTGGCGGAGCTGGTGCCGCGCCTGTTCCGGGTGGCGTCCAAAGGCCGCGGGGACCTTCTGGAGGTAAATCTGCAGAATGGCATTTTGTTTGTGAATTCTCGGATCGATCGGGAGGATCTGTGCGGGCGGAGCGCGGAGTGCAGCGTCCATTTGGAGGTGATCGTGGAGAGGCCGCTGCAGGTTTTCCATGTGGAGGTGGAGGTGAAGGACATTAACGACAATCCGCCTGTGTTCCCGGCAATACAGAAGAATCTGTTTATTGCGGAATCCAGACCGCTGGACTTTCGGTTTCCACTAGAGGGCGCATCCGACGCAGATATCGGAGAGAACGCTCTGCTGACTTACAGACTGAGCTCCAATGAGTATTTTTCTCTGGAAGTACCGACCAACGGCGACCAGGTAAAACCTCTTGGACTTGTATTACGGAAACCGTTAGACAGGGAAGAGGCTCCAGAGATTTTTTTAGAGCTCACGGCCACTGATGGCGGCAAACCTGAGCTGACTGGCACCGTTCAATTACACATCACAGTGCTGGACGCCAATGACAACGCCCCAGCTTTTGACAGAACACTCTATGCTGTGAAATTACCAGAAAATGTTCCCAATGGAACGTTGGTAATTAAACTTAATGCCTCAGATTTAGACGAAGGCTTGAACGGAGATATCATTTACTCATTCTCTAATGATGTTTCTTCAGAGGTAAAATCTAAATTCTACATAGACCCAGTAAGTGGGGAAATTCTGGCAATAGGACATATCGATTTCGAAGAAACTAAAACCTACAAAGTTCGAATAGAGGCAAGTGATAGGGGCTACCTACCATTGACTGGTCACTGTACAGTTCTTGTGGAAGTTGTGGACGCTAATGACAACGCTCCAGAGTTGACTGTCACTTCCCTGTCTCTTCCTGTCTCAGAGGATGCTCAGCCAGGCACAGTCATAACCTTGATAAACGTGTCTGACAGAGATTCTGAAGCCTACGGGCAGGTGACCTGCTCCCTAACACCTCATGTCCCCTTCAAGTTGGTGTCCACCTTCAAGAATTACTATTCACTGGTGGTGGACAGTGCCTTGGACCGTGAGAAGGTGTCAGACTACAAATTGGTGGTGACAGCGCGGGACGGAGGTTCGCCTTCGCTGTCGGCCACAGTCAACGTGTGGGTGCAGGTAGCCGATGTGAACGACAACGCACCGGCGTTCGCGCAGCCAGAGTACACGGTGTTCGTGAAGGAGAACAACCCGCCCGGCTGCCACATCTTCACGGTGTCCGCGCGGGACTTGGACGCACAGGAGAACGCGCTGGTGTCCTACTCGCTGGTGGAGCGGCGCGTGGGCGAGCGTGCGCTGTCGAGCTACGTGTCGGTGCACGCGGAGAGCGGCAAGGTGTACGCGCTGCAGCCTCTGGACCACGAGGAGCTGGAGCTGCTGCAGTTCCAGGTGAGCGCGCGCGACGCGGGCGTGCCGCCTCTGGGCAGCAACGTGACGCTGCAGGTGTTCGTGCTGGACGAGAACGACAACGCGCCCACGCTGCTGCCTCCTGGAGTGGGTGAACCGGGCGGCGCGGTGGGTGAGCTGGTGTCGCGGTCGGTGGGTGTGGGCCAAGTGGTGGCGAAGGTGCGGGCTGTGGACGCGGACTCTGGCTACAACGCGTGGCTGTCTTATGAGCTGCAGCCCACGGCGGGTGGTGCGCGCAGTCCGTTCCGCGTCGGGCTGTACACGGGTGAGATCAGCACGACGCGCGCCCTGGACGAGACGGACGCGCCGCGCCAGCGCCTGTTGGTGCTGGTGAAGGACCATGGCGAGCCGGCCCTGGTGGCCACGGCCACCGTGCTTCTGTCGCTGGTAGACAGCGGCCAGGCGCCTAAGGCCTTTTCGAGGGCATCAGCGGGCTCCTCTAGAGCGGAGGCGGCGCTTGTGGACGTGAACGTGTATCTGATCATCGCCATCTGCGCGGTGTCCAGCCTGTTGGTGCTCACGCTGCTTCTGTACACGGCGCTGCGGTGCTCAGCGCAGCCCACTGAGGACGCGTGCGGGCTGGGGAAACCCACACTAGTGTGCTCCAGCGCGGTGGGGAGCTGGTCGTACTCGCAGCAGAAGCGGCAGAGGGTGTGCTCTGGAGAGGGCGCGCCCAAAACGGATCTCATGGCCTTCAGCCCCAGCCTACCTCAGGGTCCCAGCTCTGCTGACAGCGTGAGTCTGAAGAAATTTTATTTTCAGCTATTTAAAAACACATTCTTAAGGATTTCTGCTCAAATATTCCTTATATAATTTCTTCTATTTTTAGTTGCTAGATTTATATGTAATTTTTATTCTTATCAACATTTTTTCTTTATTGATTTTTTTTTTTTTTTTTAAGAGAGAGATAGAAACATCGATGAGAGAGAACATCGACTGGCCGCCTCCTGCATGCGCCCCACTGAGGGTTGGTCCCACAGTCTGGGCATGTGCCCTGACCGGCAATGGAACCTTCGACCTCTTGGTGCATGGGTCGACGCTCAACCACTGAGGCACACCGGCCGGGCTATGTAATTTTTATTTTTAATGTTGCTCTGTTGGCACTATTTCTTTATCTTGAATTATATTTATGTTAAATATGCAGTTTTGTTTTCAGAATTTCTAATCTTGTAGGTTAAAATTGGCTTTTTATCTTAGTTACTTTTTATTTTTGCATGCAATTTTTATGAATTGGAATAATGAATTCACTTTCTATTATATAGTAGAAGTCCGTAACTGAATGTTTACATATCCACACTTTGCTATGAAGTCTTTATAATGTCTTTTAAAATACAAATTTGATAATAGTTGACATATTTTATACATTCTTATTTCATAAAAACATATATATTTCACCCAGCCAGTGTGGCTCAGTGGATTGAGTGTAGTCCCATGGACTGAGAGGTCACAGTTGGATTCCCCATCAGGGCACATGCCCAGGTTGCCAGCTCAATCCCCAGTTTGGGGCATGCGGGAGGCAGCTGATTCATGTATCTCTCTCACATTGGTGTTTCTATCTTTCTCTCTCTAAAAAAAAAAAAAAAAATCAATAAAAACATATTTTAAAAGAACATATATATTTCAACATCATCTTTTCAATTTTGCCTTTTTATGTTTAGTCTAACATTGGAATTACCTTAATTTTTTCTTATTGTACTAATTTATTTTCTCTTTTTCAATTTTCTTTGTCTAGTAACTGACTTCTTTTTAACTTACTTTGTAGACATTTTTGCCTTGTCTAAGATGAATATTATAACTTAAAAATATAGTTTAAATGACACTTCAGTAGTTTATTTATTTATTTAGTTTTTATCCTCACCCAAGGATATTTTTCTATTTATCTTCAAATAGAGTGGGAGGGAGGGAGGGAGAGAAACATCAACGTGAGAGGGACACATGGAATGGCTGCCTCCCGCAGGACCCCCGACCAGGGCTGGGGAGGAAGAGCAAACTGAGGTACTTGCCATTGACCGGAATCCAACCTACAACAATTTTGTCCACAGGCCCACGCTGAGCCAAACTGGCCAAGGCTTTAGTAGTATATTTATTTTGCTTTTTGTTTGCATAGCCAATATACTCACATTCAATATGTCAAGGAATTAAATCTAGTATATAGTGAGAAGTCTTACTGTCACCTTCAACCCTAAACCAATCACTTTAAACTCTTTTAATTCCTGAAACATTTAAAAAATTTTTAGTTTCTTCCAAACTAAAATATACATATTTTATATGTATATGCATATATATATATACACACACAATCTGCCTTTTTTTTTTAAAGTAATGATTGCATTTAACCTATTCTCTTTTTTGTTGTTGTTAATCCTTATCCAAGGATATTTTTTCCATTGATTTTTAGGAAGAGTGAAAGGGAAAGAGGGAGAGGGAGAGAGAGAGAAACATTGATATGAGAGAGACACATAGATTGGTTGCCTCCTGCATGTGTCTGAATGGGGCTGTGGATCCAACCTGCAACCCAGGTACTGCCCTTGACCAGGAATCGAACCCAAGTCCCTTCTGCGGGTGGGCCAATGCTTTAACCATTAGGCCACACCAGCCAGGCCACGTTTAATCTACTCTTAAATTTTCCACCATATCCTGGTATTTATGTCATATTATTTCATAAAAAGCTTTCTGGTTGTTTTTTCTCTCTTTTTATAAAAAAATCTACATCTTGTTTTATTGTATGGATATATAATGAATTATTCATCAGTTTCTCTGTTTATACATTAGTGGAACAATACCTTACTTATACAAACTCATAACCATGAGTATTGTCAACTTTTACAGTTGGTAAAAGCTTAGCATACCTTAGGAAGTTATTTTAGGATGCGTGTTTATTGTTTTCAGTGCTCTTTTACATAAAAGTAGAGATATGAAAACTCAAGAACTTGTCCCATACTCACTGCAATTATTTACTATTAAGCAGTAATTTGCATCTACCATAATCAGAACAAATTTGCAGCTCTTGTTGAAAGAATAGTCAATTTTGTAGAGAAACCTATAAATATTCTAACTCTTGATGGTGGTAATTGTAACTATTTTTATTGCTTTATTTTTCTTTTATTCTAACATACAAGCACATTTTAAGAAAAATGTAAAATTCTACTTTTGGGTGGGGGAATTACTAGAAGTTGATACAAAATCCACCTCCATATGCCAGTCTTTATCCACCAATCATCACTTCTTTATTAAGGTAAATTTTCTTTTTAGAAACTCAAACTCTGACATACTAAGGCTATGGAATTTTTCTTTTGTTGGTAAAATGTTCTCACAGAGATATTGAAGCATGCAGTCATGTACCATCTCATTGTCACACATCTAAATTTCTAAGGTCTTGAGTAAAAGCTGTATGTGATGCTTTACTTGAGTTTTAAAAATTGAAAACCTTCAGGTAGGGAACAACTTAATAAAATACTCTTACCTCCCAAGAAAACCTTCAAGGTAAAGGATGCTGGCTAATACATATTTAATGAAGTCTTTTCTGATAGTAAGAAAAGTGTTTCTTTGTTGTCCCAAAATAACTAGAATAAAAGGTCAGTGATAAGCCCTTCTATAGAGATTCAATTAAATATGTTAAGACAGATCTCATTAATAAAGGTGTTTTTAAAATCTCAGTCACCTGTGAGGCTGTTTCAATGAGATGTCAGAATCTAGAGTGAGGGGAGGATCATAAGTTATTTGAAAACTCTTTACCATTGAGAATTGCTAATATATGAATTCAAAAGAAAGCTTAATCATCCACTCTTGGGGCATTATAGATGACTAAGTAAAGTGGTAACTTTTGAGGTATATATATATCAACATTTAAAGTATGGGGAAGAAATTAATTTTTTTATGAATAAAGAGATCCCAGGCTGGAACAAAATCAATGTAAGGAGCCAGACGATATAAATGCCTCTGTGAATGATATAGGTGAAGATCCATTATTAAGTAGAATAAAAGAAAAAAAATATTCATTGGATTATAGCGGAGGTAAGTAAATTCAATAATTACCCTTTAGAGCCGCATGATGTCGCTGTCTACAAAGAAGTTCTGTCTAGCCAAGATCCAGACTTCCTCTAGCAGTCCGGCATCTGTCTCTAAATGCTGAGCAATGGCGGAGGCAGCAAAATTGGATTAGACTCCAGACAATGCAAGTAGTTCGTCTATGTATCAAACAAGCTCTTTGAGCAATAAACCGAGTACTTGACATGGTGTTTTCTTGGCGAGGAGGCCCGGAAGCCCGGTGTCTGCTGCTCTCGCTTCTATTCCTGGCAGCCAGGGAGGCTGGGAGCGGCCAGGTCCACTACTCGGTCCCGGAGGAGGCCAAGCACGGCACCTTCGTGGGCCGCATCGTTCAGGACCTGGGACTGGAGCTGGCGGAGTTGGTGCCGCGCCTGTTCCGGGTGGTATCCAAAGGCCACGGGGACCTTCTGGAGGTAAATCTGCAGAATGGCATTTTGTTTGTGAATTCTCGGATCGACCGCGAAGAGCTGTGCGGGCGGAGCGCGGAGTGCAGCATCCACCTGGAGGTGATCGTGGAGAGGCCGCTGCAGATTTTCCATGTGGAGGTGGAGGTGAAGGACATTAACGACAACCCTCCTGTGTTCCTGATTAAGGAGCAAAAGCTATTTGTTTCAGAATCCAGATTGCCAGATTCTCGGTTTCCGCTAGAGGGTGCTTGGGATGCAGATATTGGAGCTAACTCCGTTTTAACCTATAGGCTTAGCTATAGTGATTACTTCACGCTAAATGTGAATTCAAAGAATGAGGAGAATAAGCAAGTTGAGCTCGTGTTAAGAAAATCTGTGGACCGAGAGGAAACTCCGAAACATAACTTATTAATGATGGCTATTGACGGAGGCAAACCTGAGCTCACTGGCACCATTCAGGTGCTGGTCACTGTGCTGGACGTGAATGACAATGCTCCCAGTTTCCAGCAGTCTGAATATGAAGTAAGAGTATTCGAAAACTCAGACAACGGGACAACACTTATCAGACTGAATGCTTCTGATCCCGACGAAGGAACTAATCGGGAGATTTCTTACTCTTTTAATAGCCTTGTTTCACCCATGGTTATTGACCAATTTAGCATAGATTCGAATACTGGAGAAATAACAATTCGAAAGAATTTGGATTTTGAAAAAGTGAATTCCTATAAAATTCGCATTGACGCCACTGACAGAGGCCACCCACCGATGGCGGGTCATTGTACAATTTTGGTAAAAGTCTTAGATATTAATGATAATGCCCCTCAGATTTCCTTGACTTCAGTGTCCCTTCCAGTCACGGAAGACGCTCCACTCGGTACCGTGATTGCTTTAATCAGCGTGTCTGACTTCGATTCGGGTGTCAACGGGCAGGTGACCTGCACTCTGTCACACCACGTTCCCTTCAAGCTGGTGTCCACCTTCAAGAATTACTATTCGCTGGTACTGGACAGCGCCCTGGACCGCGAGAGCGTGTCGGACTATACTGTAGTAGTAACTGCGCGGGACGGGGGCTCGCCTTCACTATCAGCCACCGCCAGCGTTTCTGTGGAAGTGGCCGACGTGAACGACAACGCGCCCGCCTTCCAGCAGCCCGAGTACACGGTGTTCGTGAAGGAAAATAACCCGCCCGGCTGCCACATCTTCACGGTGTCCGCGCGAGACTTGGACACGCAGGAGAACGCGCTGGTGTCCTACTCGCTGGTAGAGCGGCGCGTGGGCGAGCGTGCGCTGTCGAGCTACGTGTCGGTGCACGCGGAGAGCGGCAAAGTGTACGCGCTGCAGCCTCTGGACCACGAGGAGCTGGAGCTGCTGCAGTTCCAGGTGAGCGCGCGCGACGCGGGCGTGCCGCCTCTGGGCAGCAACGTGACGCTGCAGGTGTTCGTGCTGGACGAGAACGACAATGCCCCCCTGCTGCTGCCGCCTGGGACTGGCGGTGGGGGCAGCGCAATGAAGGAGCAGGTGTCGCGGTCGGTGGGTGCAGGTCACGTGGTGGCGAAGGTGCGCGCGGTGGACGCGGACTCTGGCTACAACGCGTGGCTGTCTTATGAGCTGCAGCCCACGGCGGGTGGTACTCGAAGTCTGTTCCGCGTCGGGCTGTACACGGGCGAGATCAGCACGACGCGCGTCCTGGACGAGACGGACGCGCCGCACCAGCGCCTGTTGGTGCTGGTGAAGGACCATGGCGAGCCGGCCCTGGTGGCCACGGCCACTGTGCTGCTGTCGCTGGTGGATAGCGGCCAGGCGCCAAAGACCTTGTTGCGAGCGTCTTCCGGCGCCAAGAGCGCAGAGACAGCGCTGGTGGATGTGAACGTGTACTTAATCATCGCCATCTGCGCGGTGTCCAGCCTGTTGGTGCTCACTGTGCTGCTGTACACGGCGCTGCGGTGCTCGGCGCCGTCCACAGAGGGCGCTTGCGGGCAAGGGAAGCCCATGATTGTGTGCTCCAGCGCGGTGGGGAGCTGGTCGTACTCGCAGCAGAGGCGGCAGAGGGTGTGCTCTGGGGAGGGGCCGCCCAAGACGGACCTCATGGCCTTCAGTCCCAGTCTTCCACCAGGTCCTCCTGGATCTGTAGTTACAACTGGAGATCCAGAAGCTTCTTTTGACTCCTCTGGTAAGGTAGGTTGTGCTTATATTTTATGTATTAATATATTTACTTAGTGTAGGAAATATTCTTATTACTTATACAGTACATTTAAACAGTTTCTATCCATTTATTTTCAGATATCGGGCCTAATTTAAAAATGTATTCCCAGAAAGTTAGTACCTTAAATTTATAGCTTTTAAAAATTTATATATTTGGTACGTGTCCCTAGCGGGAACCGAACCTGGGACTCTCTGGTCCGCAGGCCAATGCTCCACCACTGAGCCAAACCATCCAGCACAATTTATAACTATTTTTATGTTGTTTCCACTTTCAATTGAGAATCATTATAAACTGTACATTGAACAATTATTCGTTAGGTGCTGAGTTACTTTAAAAAAAAATCCTCACCCAAGGATATGTTATAAAAAAAATTTATATTAGAGAGAGGAAGGGATAAATAAAGAAACATCCATGTGTGAGAGAAACATTTATGGGTCCCCGTAGGCGTGTGGACCTAGCACCCACAGAGGATGGAGCCCCTAATGCAATCCCCCCTCAACAGGACAATGCTCCAACCAAGTGAGCCACACCAGCCAGGGTTGAATTATTCCTATTTCATACCTGTTATGGGAGTCATATTGAATTACGAAAGTCATGATGTACTGTACCTGAAAACTATTTGGTGAAATCAATTTAGTTGTTACACATTAAGTAAACTTCAACACCACTCTATCATTTATTCATTTCTAAGGGATGGATAATATTTTAGTTTAATAGCATTGTTTATAAGAAACCTCACAGCAGAAATATGTGGTAACTGTTACCTAGTCAACTTTGTAGTTTTCTACCTTTCTTTGGATGGAGAACGTCTAGAGACATGGTTGGTCAGCACTATTCAGTGTTTATAACTTCAGTAGTACATGCCTGAAAACAGTTGCTTTAACTTTAGGAATCTAATTCTAACAATAAGTGTTACAAATATAATTCTTATTAAAACTGTGCAAAATATGTTTCTGTATGTCTGACAATGTAGATAATAAGAAAACATTGATTGAGAATCTTTTCTACACTTAGAAAATTTATTGAAATTCATATTTTATCTGATATTGGAGAAAATACTTCTTGACCGATATTTTCTTTCTTCAAGGAGACTTTCTCCTATCTATCAAAATTTTTTGGTAATAATATAATGCTTGGACATTAAAGATCTACTTACATTCTACACTTTGAATTCTCTTGAAATTCATACTTTGGAACTTTAAAAATGACCTCTACCAGTTTATATAAGTATTTACTTTTTCTTCAATATTCCAAAAGACAGAAATCTAGATATTAGATAGTGCAGCGTAAAGTCACTATATGGCAAACTTCTATTTCCTGAATTGTGGTTTGTGACTTTCAAGTTGGTGGTTCTTCACACTCTATTGTTAGTTCAAGCATTTTTTAAAATTTATATTTTTAAAACTTCCTTTGCACTTATGTGGAGTTTTGTGATGTGATTTGATATTTCTATTTAGGTATTTTATTTTTTATTGTGTTAGGTATTTTACAAGGTGTTCTTTAACTAAAAACTCAGAGTGACTAAAGATCAGAGTGACTTTCAGAATAGTCACAATAGCCTAAACATCAAAATGTAATTAAAAGTAAATAAATATTTCAATAACTTTTTATTTCATTCTCTAGAACACATGTCTGGTACATGCTATGAAACAATCTATTTTTTATTTTATTTATTTTAAAACTTAAACAGTCTCTGAACTTCTGTGGTAAAACCTGTCTATATCTGTCAGCACAACTCACCTTAAATCTAGACTTATACCTTCAAATATCTCTGTTCTTGCACTTTTTTTTCAGGTGCCATATGCTACTTGAACTTGGGCTGAGGTATATATTTGAATATATTACATTGATTAAAGAATGCTACAAATGTTATCCCCTTAAAAAAGCTACCTTTAATCTCTTAGAGCTATTATTATTATTATGAAGTACTTACTATTTCTTCTATAATTATACATTTTATTTTTTATTATTAATGGCTGTATTGATATAATTGGTAATTTAGTCCTTTATATTAATCTTTATTCTGTCCCAGAATATGGGCTGTCATTATACGTAAATTTTCAGAGGATAAGTGAACATCTTAGTAATGAATTTATCTTTTCAGTCATCAGGAAGTATGAGTACATTGGGATCCAGGAAGGTTAGGATTCAAAACAGCTGGGAAGTTCAAAATACAGAGATGAGAGCATGAAAGACACTTTAATACTGTGCCTAATATCTGTCCCTCTGTGCTTCTGTAGATAGCATTCCCCAATTCAAGCCAGAATCATGAAACTAATGGTGAAGCTCCTCTATGTCAGTTTCTAAATTGTAGTTTCTAGGTAGGGCTAACTAAATTATGAGCCAATCTCAGACACCTTTGCAAATAAACAGGGCACTATCAATAAGTATAAAAGACCACAGCATTAATAAAGCATATTCCAGGCAAATTCGTGTCTATCATCAACCCACTATTAGATCTGATAATGCTACCTGCATTAGCAACACCTGGAGTCCTTCTGGTTTCTATACTCCACCTCAGAATTTCTGAATAAGAGGGTACTGGCAAATTTGCATATTAACAAGCAACTCAGGTGATTCTTCTCCAACTGAAGTTTTAGACCCAATAGCCCTATGAGATGTTTGACAAAGCAAATTCCTATTATATCTTGGGATGTAATTTAGCTACCCTCTACTTTTTATTCTTCATTGGAGATTTATTTTCATGTGTTTTTGTTATTACCTGGTATAAAATGCACATTAACAGGAATGAAGTTTAGTTTATGTCATTAACTTGTATTGAGATGATTAATCAATGATAAACTTATTTTAAATATTTTTTCTTTATTGATTTTAGAGAGAAGTAGGAAGAGGTAGAGAGAGATAGAAACATCGATGAGTGAGAACATCATTGGCCACCTCCTGCATGCCCTCTGCTGGGAACTGAGCTAAAACCCAGGCATGTGCCCTGACTGGGAATCCAACCAGTGACCTCTTGGTGCATGGATGGACACTAAACCAGTGAACCATACTGGCCAGGCGATAAACTTATTTCAAGACTCCAGATAATAGCTCACAATGAACATTGGTATTGTGGATGGATAGATAACTCATTACATTTTAATTTATGCTTTATAAGAAAAGTAACCTTAAAATCAGCATTTGAATGGACTTTGACAACAGAGTCATTCTAAATGAGTAGTGAAGTATAAAAACAGAATTGAGCCCTGGCCGGTATGGCTCAGTTGGTTGAGCATTGTCTCATGCACCAAAAGGTTGCTGGTTCCATTCCTGGTCAGGCACATACCCTGGTTGCGGGCTCGATGAGGGTGTGCAGGAGGCAGCTAATTGATGTTTCTTTATTAAAAGTAACTCTTTTATAAATTATAACATCATTAAAGTAAAGAAATTAACCTTTGGGTAAGACCAAAGTTCCTTTTAAGTTTTCCGTTTTTGGAAAAAGAGAAACTTTTAAGTTTTTTCAGTAGCATACATATATTAATGGAGAATTTAAGTTACTGAATATTTGATTCCAAGAAAATATTTTTATGGCAGGTGGTGATGAAAAACTTTATTGACACTGATAACTATTAGGTAATTCCAAAACTGTATATTTGGGGGTATTTGAAAAGCTTAAGTATAACAGTGATGAAAGTAGTTGTATATGAAAGTGGAAATCATACATTTTTGAATTATTTTATTTATAATAATAATTAAGGTTCTTTTTGCCCATGAAAGATATATATAAAAAAGTCAGACTTCTCTCTGTGTAACTGATTTCTCAATAAAAGCCTTTTATGTTTTCTTAAAGACAGGTGCCTCTACTCAGCCTGAGTAATAATAGCTGTAGTGAAGGCATAGTAGAGTAACAATATTTTATTGGTAATACTTTCCCCCAAGGAACCAATTTTGGTCTTCAGCATTATGAAAATAAATGTGGCTAAATTGAGGCCTGAAAATAATGGTCATTTATGAAGCATTCACTGTCCTTAAGGTACTATCCTAGGCACTTAATTTACACAACCACCATATTATTCCACGAATGTTATAAAATGGGAACTGAGACTCAGGGAGGTTGAATTATTTTCCCCAAGTCACACAACTAGTAAATTGGAGAATAGAAATCAGAATGGAGAAATTTCTGATGTTGAGGCTAGTGCTCTCTTTTAGAATGTGCAAACGATCATGAAGGGCTGGCTACAGGCCATGGCGGCCAGTGGTGTGACCTCCCACAGCTGAACTGTGCTCTTGCAGAATTAAAGTATCAAATCATGAGAGGGCGGGGGGAGGAAAAGAAAAAATTTGAATGAAAGAGAAGTTAACGAATGGAATTGTACTTACACATTAAGCCACCGGATGTCGCTGTCTTCCACAAAATGGATTTTTAGAACGAAGGCATAATCCCGTGTTTCTCAAGCACTAGGAAGGAGCTTCATTCTGAGATCCCAGCCATTTCGATAAAATTGAATGTATGAAATCCAACAGGAATATTCAGAGCGTGCGAGTCTTCTAGACCGCTGATTCACTGATTTGTAAGACAGGGGAAAGGTATGTATAATGTTGGTCTTCAGACCCAGCGACCTGAGAATCCGGCACCTGCTGCTTTCGCTTTTGCTCCTCGTATCCTGGGAGACCGGGAGCTGCCAGGTCCACTACTCGGTCCCCGAGGAGGCCAAACACGGCACCTTCGTGGGCCGCATCGCGCAGGACCTGGGGCTGGAGCTGGCGGAGTTGGTGCCGCGCCTGTTCCGGGTGGCGTCCAAAGGCCGCGGGGACCTTCTGGAGGTAAATCTGCAGAATGGCATTTTGTTTGTGAATTCTCGGATCGATCGCGAGGAGCTGTGCGGGCGGAGCGCGGAGTGCAGCATCCACTTGGAGGTGATTGTAGAGAGGCCGCTGCAGGTTTTCCATGTGGAGGTGGAGGTCAAAGATATTAACGACCACTCCCCGGTATTCTCCGTTTCAGAACAAAAGCTCTCAATACCCGAATCTCGACTGCTTGACTCTCGATTTCCACTAGAAGGCGCATCTGATGCGGATGTTGGAGAAAACGCAATGCTTACGTACAGACTCAGTCCAAATGAGTTTTTCATTCTTGATATTATAAACAAAAAAGACAAAGGCAAATTCCCAGTACTGGTTCTACAAAAACTGCTGGATCGTGAAGAAAATCCTCAGCTTCTATTGTTATTAACGGCAACTGATGGAGGCAAACCCGAACTTACTGGATCTGTTTCTCTGCTGATCCTGGTGTTGGATGCCAATGATAATGCCCCCATATTTGACCGATCCATTTATGAAGTTAAGATGTATGAAAATGTACCGAACCAAACATTAGTAATATGGCTAAATGCTTCTGATGCGGATGAAGAAATAAACAAGGAATTGATATATTCATTTAGCTCTTTGGTTACACCCAGCATAAGAAGGAAATTTCTAATGAATGAAAGGACGGGAGAAATAAGAGTAAACGATGCTATTGACTTTGAGGATAGTAACAACTACGAAATTCATGTAGATGTTACGGATAAAGGAAACCCACCTATGGTTGGTCACTGCACCGTCCTATTGGAAATCCTGGATGAAAATGACAATTCACCTGAGGTGGTTGTCACTTCGTTGTCTCTCCCGGTACTAGAGGATGCTCAGGTGGGCACGGTCATCGCCTTGATCAGCGTGTCTGACCGTGATTCTGGCGCCAATGGGCAGGTGACCTGCTCCCTAACACCTCATGTCCCCTTCAAGGTGGTGTCCACCTTCAAGAATTACTATTCGCTGGTGCTGGAAAGCACCCTGGACAGGGAGAGGGTGTCGAACTATGAACTGGTGGTGACAGCGCGGGATGGGGGTTCACCTTCGCTGTTGGCCACAGTCAGCTTGTCCGTAGAGGTGGCCGATGTGAACGACAATGCGCCGGCGTTTGAGCAGCCCGAGTACACGGTGTTCGTGAAGGAGAACAATCCGCCCGGTTGCCACATCTTCACGGTGTCCGCGCGGGACTTGGACACGCAGAAGAACGCGCTGGTGTCCTACTCGCTGGTGGAGCGGCGCGTGGGCGAGCGTGCGCTGTCGAGCTACGTGTCGGTGCACGCGGAGAGCGGCAAGGTGTACGCGCTGCAGCCTCTGGACCACGAGGAGCTGGAGCTGCTGCAGTTCCAGGTGAGCGCGCGCGACGCGGGCGTGCCGCCTCTGGGCAGCAACGTGACGCTGCAGGTGTTCGTGCTGGACGAGAACGACAATGCCCCCCTGCTGCTGCCGCCTGGGACTGGCGGTGGGGGCAGCGCAATGAAGGAGCAGGTGTCGCGGTCGGTGGGTGCAGGTCACGTGGTGGCGAAGGTGCGCGCTGTGGACGCGGACTCTGGCTACAACGCGTGGCTGTCTTATGAGCTGCAGCCCGCGGCGGGTGGTACTCGAAGTCTGTTCCGCGTCGGGCTGTACACGGGCGAGATCAGCACGACGCGAGCCCTGGACGAGACGGACGCGCCGCACCAGCGCCTGCTGGTGCTGGTGAAGGACCATGGCGAGCCGGTCCTGGTGGCCACGGCCACTGTGCTGCTGTCGCTGGTGGATAGCGGCCAGGCGCCAAAGACCTTGTTGCGAGCGTCTTCCGGCGCCAAGAGCGCAGAGACAGCGCTGGTGGATGTGAACGTGTACTTAATCATCGCCATCTGCGCGGTGTCCAGCCTGTTGGTGCTCACTGTGCTGCTGTACACGGCGCTGCGGTGCTCGGCGCCGCCCACAGAGGGCGCTTGCGGGCAAGGGAAGCCCATGATTGTGTGCTCCAGCGCGGTGGGGAGCTGGTCGTACTCGCAGCAGAGGCGGCAGAGGGTGTGCTCTGGGGAGGGGCCGCCCAAGACTGACCTGATGGCCTTCAGCCCCAGTCTTCCACCGTGTCCAGTACCAGAGGTGGAAGTGGAAGAACAGTCTATTGGGGGGGACCACTCTAGGAAGGTGAGTATTACTTTTTAATTTTCATATTTTGTTTTGTGAATAATATTTTATTTCACCACTTTCCCCCTTCAAATGCATGTCTTGGAATATCTCCATCCTTTGTCTGTATAGCATATTTCTATAGTACCTTAAATATATCTAGAAATACCTATTGTAACATAATTTATTTTAATTTCATCTTTTGTACCCTGTACAGTACATCAACTTTTGCGTAATACTTCAATTTTAAAAAAATAGGCCATTTATCCTGAATTTATTTATATTTTAAATACCGATATTTAATGTTGGTTGTAGGTTTTTAAATAAGTCCTTATCTTTTTAAATGTTATTAATATTTGTAGGATTACTACTTTAATTCACAAGTTTGTTTTTCAAATTTAATTTTTAAAATGACCCTGTTGCCCGGCCGGTGTGGCCCAGTGGTTGAGCGTCAACCCATGCACCAAGAGGTCCCCAGTTTGATTCCCCTTAGGGCACATGCCCAGGTTGTTGCCTCAATCCCCAGTGGGGGGCATGCAGGAGGCGGCCAATCGATGTTCTCTCTCATCCATGTTTCTATCTCTCTCTACCTCTCCCTTCCTCTCTCTCTAAAATCAATAAAGAAAAAAAAATGTTTAAAAATAACAAAAAGAGGGATCTGATCAATTTTCTTCATGGTAGAAAAGTGCTTTTTGCTCCCCAAGTAAAGAATATGTGTAGTGTAACATAACATATAATGGATAATAGATCTTCTATATTCAATGTTTATACTTCATTCTTAAAACATTTTTTTTTCCTTTATTGATTTTAGAGAGAAGGAGGGAGAGGGAGAGAGATAGAAACAGGAGAACAAGCTCTTCCACTTTGAGGGAGTCATGATTATGTTTACTAATGGAGAGCATTTAAAAATCACTTTTAATTTTAGAAGATTGAAAATGATTACTTTCATCTAAATTAATATTATAAGTTGGAAGAGAAAATGGAATTATCTTCTTAGAATGTTTTCTACTGCTCTGATATCATATAATGCAATTTAGTTGGATAATTCTCTGGTCATCTTAAACAAGGTTGTGTTGGATGACGTAGACACAGAAATGCAAAACCATCAAATTGCATGGTGGTCAATACTACCTTATTAATTATGCTTTTATATCTATAATTTTATTTTAAAATTTTTATTAATTTCATTGTTACCAAATAGCAATGCAACTCGTTTATCATCTTGACATTAGTTTTTAGCAATTATTTTTTCCTTTCTAAATGCAGATTGAATTTTTACTCAGTGTGCTTCATAAATAGCTTCTAATAAAACTTGACATCTCTGTTAAAGTTTAGGAACACTAAAAAAGATACTTATGGCAGGAATTTAAGAATGGCATTCCTTCAATGTTAATACTTTCCATGACCAGTGTCCAACTTTTAGAGATTATAGACAGTAAATTATGCAGAGTATTTCAACTTGTATATAGAATTCCTTCCTCTTATATCTACCCTCTCTTTCAGACCATTATGTCAGTGAGCCCCTGTGCAGAAAAGCCTTGTCTAAAGATAACTCTTATTTCTCTTTTTTCAAATCCTCACCGGAGGATATTTTTTTCCATTTATCTAGAGATAGAGTGGGAGGGAGAAAGGGCGGGAGGGAAGGAGAGGGGAGAGAGAAACATCCATGTAAGAGAGACTCATCGATTGGTTGCCTCCAGCATGATCCGGACCAGGGCCAGGACCCAGGGGCCAGGACCCAACCGCAACTGAGCAAACCTGCGACTCTTTGGTCCTCAGGCCAATGTTCTACCCGCTGAGCCAAACTGGCCAGGGCTAAAGATAATTCTTGATGTGAGCTGTTAATGAAACATAGAATTATGTGTTTACCGATATAGTGCTATTTGTGTTATTTTGCCTTCTTTTGGACATGTTTCCATTAAAAATACAACTATTCACAAAAATATTAAAATAACAAGTTAGGATTTTATCCAGCAGCATAATAATATTAAAATCTATGGAAGAGGAAGTGCAGAAAGGAGAGGAAATGAGGAGATAGTTTAGAATGGGAAGCTAGGAGAGAGCAAAGACAAATTTTTCTGATTTTAGTTTGACAGTGTCTTCCTCTGGCTCTGTTATAAAAATACTCTTTAAAACTTTGTGAACAGTTTCTTCCATTCAATGCAGAATGATTGAATTTTCAGAATAAAAACATAAATTTTCTTAAATCAAGGATTGCTTTCAACATTCTTGCCAAAAGAAATTAGTCAACTTCTTTTAAAACTATAGCATCTTATTTTTATAATCATATTTAACTTGCTCTTTATTAGAAGGCATTAAAATGAGGCTAATCATGAGTACTCTTTAGCTCTGGTAGTATAGTATTTTTGATAGTTTGTTTCAGGATAAGAAACCAACCCTTAGCTTTATTGACATACTATAGTTTTTTAGCTATATGATAACCTTAGAATTGGGGGGCTTTAAAAATGATCTTTAATATATATTTAATTTATAAAGCAAGCCTTTAAACCAAAAATGGAACAGTCCTTCAGCATGGAGTCATTCCCAAGGGACTAAATTATTTTAACCAGTAAACTAGGTATATTTCTTAGTCCTGCTCTTTTCTGAATTTAGTCACTTTCACGTGCTAAAATTTTTCTTGCTCTTCTTTAGGCAAATATGTTGGTCTTGAATTTATGGCTTCCACAATTAAAAAAAGAATTAGAAGTAGTTTGAATTATAAATCTTTGGCATAGATTCATTGAATCAGCATATTAAAAAGTGTTTCAAATGAAGACTGCACTTTTACATAAAACCTTAGATTTCCTTAGGTATTCACTTAAAATTCTTATTTAGTAGAAAATTTTGGGATTTTCCAAATGGTTGCATTTTAGTGGAAGGATTTCAAATATTGGATAGGTGTTCCTTAACAGCCTTGGGAATTATTAAAATATTAAAAAAAGACAATAGTGATAAACTTTATTGCAACTGGTAACAGTTATGAAAATTTCAATATATTTTTTTGTATTTGAGATGAAAACAGGAAAATAAAATTGAGTGAATGAATAAGATATTTAGAATACCCTTTATATCATAGTCTCCTTAAGCCAATTCTGGAATAAAATGGATATAAACAAACAGACAAATATAACTTGAATTTCTGATTCAGTGGTATTTTTTTAAATAAGAAGGAGGTTATTTTTACAAATAGCAGTGGATGTAATGAAAATTTAAATTGTCCTTGAGGATGGAAACAACAACATTCACGCAGAGCAGATACAGGAATTGGAAAAAAGCTTTGAATTGCAACAAAGATAAGTACACTTTGTATTTCCAGAAATCAGTACTTGGTAAATTCATTAACATCAAAGCAATTAAATCTTTGGATGAACTGCTTACATATTTAGCACTGATCTGAAATGCCATTATGTTAAAGAGGTAACTTAGAGAACTTGCGTGTTGAATTATCCTCTACACAACTGGACTAAATGTTTGGAATAATTTAACATAGTATAAGGATGAAGTAATAGAAATGTATAGAATATTAGCAATGGAGTAAACTTAATGAGAAACCATTCCGAAATGATCAATTTCTAAAAGTGTAAAAAAACAACAACAGTGTGACTAGTAACCTACAACATGGAGTCTTCATCTTCATATACATGATGATATAGTTGTGCGGTAGCACATTCTCTTAGACGTCTATATACAAGAGAAAACTCTTCTTGGAATTCTAATTTATAAGACAAAACCACTTTTAAAGAGCTAGTTGTCAAGGAATATAAAAAGAATTGAAGGCTCACAAAGAAAAACAAGGACCAATATAAAGGAATCGCGGAAGAAGCAATATAAGTGAAAGAAATACTAGTATAAACGAAAATGTACTTCCATTTTGAGCCACAGGATGTCGTTGTTCTCCACGGAGAGGATTGTTTTAACAAAGAAAATTACGATTATTCCCAGGATCAGAAAGATTCTCCACCGTTCTCCAGCTTTAAAGACCATAAACAAGCCCATATTGTTAAGATCACCTGGGATCTCAGGAATAAAGACTCAAAAGAAAGATCTTAAAAGGACTACACCTTTCTACTCATGAAATGTTGATTTACTAACCAGAATCAACGCATGATGTTAGCTTCAGGATCAAGCGACAAGGGAGCCCGGTTTTTGCTGCTCTCGCTTCTGCTCTTCGCTTCTCAGGAGACTGTGAACAGCCAGGTCCACTACTCGGTCCCCGAGGAGGCCAAGCACGGCACCTTTGTGGGTCGCATAGCGCAGGACCTGGGGCTGGAGCTGGCCGAGCTTGTACAGCGCCTGTTCAGGGTGGCGTCCAAAGGCCGCGGGGACCTTCTGGAGGTAAATCTGCAGAATGGCATTTTGTTTGTGAATTCTCGGATCGATCGCGAGGAGCTGTGTGGGCGGAGCGCGGAGTGCAGCATCCATTTGGAGGTGATCGTGGAGAGGCCGCTGCAGGTTTTCCATGTGGAGGTGGAGGTGAAGGACATCAACGACAATCCGCCTGTGTTCCCAGCGGCACAAAAAAAACTCTTTATTTCCGAAACGAGGGCTCCTGACTCTCATTTTTCACTAGAGGGCGCCTCCGATGCAGATATCGGGGTCAACGCTCGGCTGACTTACAGACTGAGCTCCAATGACTATTTCTCTCTGCAAGTACCGACCAACGACGACCAGGTAAAACCACTGCAACTGGTACTAAGAAAACCTTTAGACAGGGAAGTCGCTTCGGAGCTTCTCTTGGTGCTTAAAGCAACAGATGGGGGCAAACCTGAGCTGACGGGTACTGTAGAGTTACAGATCACAGTGCTGGATGTCAATGACAATGCCCCGGTGTTTGACAAAGCAGTCTATCGTATAAAATTACTGGAAAATGTAAAGAATGGTACACTGGTTGTTAGACTTAACGCCTCGGATTTGGATGAGGGTTCAAATAGCCATATTCTTTATTCCTTTGCAACTGATGTCTCCCCTGATACAGAAGCAACTTTTTGCATAGATTCAGCCAGTGGAGAAATAAAAGTAAATGGAAAAATAGATTTTGAAGAAACTAAATTATGGAAGCTTCAAGTAGAAGCAGTTGATAAAGGAAATCCCCCAATGTTTGGTCACTGCACAATCTTGATAGAAGTCTTGGACATCAATGATAATGCTCCGGAGTTGCTAGTGACTTCACTATCGCTTTCTGTTCCCGAGGATGCTCCACTGGGGACCGTCATCGCCTTGATCAGTGTAACCGACCGTGATGCCGGTGTCAACGGGCAAGTGATCTGCTCACTAACACCTCATGTCCCCTTCAAGCTGGTGTCCACCTTCAAGAATTACTATTCGCTGGTGCTGGACAGCGCCCTGGACCGTGAGAGCGTGTCGGACTATGCTGTAGTAGTAACCGCGTGGGACCGGGGCTCACCTTCGCTATCAGCCACCACCAGCGTTACCGTGGAGGTGGCCGATGTGAACGACAATGCGCCGGCGTTCGAGCAGCCCCAGTACACGGTGTTCGTGAAGGAAAACAACCCGCCCGGCTGCCACATCTTCACGGTGTCCGCGCGGGACTTGGACACGCAGGAGAACGCGCTAGTGTCCTACTCGCTGGTGGAGCGGCGCGTGGGCGAGCGTGCACTGTCGAGCTACGTGTCGGTGCACGCGGAGAGCGGCAAGGTGTACGCGCTGCAGCCTCTGGACCACGAGGAGCTGGAGCTGCTGCAGTTCCAGGTGAGCGCGCGCGACGCGGGCGTGCCGCCTCTGGGCAGCAACGTGACGCTGCAGGTGTTCGTGCTGGACGAGAACGACAACGCGCCCACGCTGCTGCCGCCTGGGGCTGATGGCAGGGGAGGCGCGGTGAGTGAGCTGGTGTCGCGGTCGGTGGGTGCGGGCCACGTGGTGGCGAAGGTGCGCGCGGTGGACGCGGACTCTGGCTACAACGCGTGGCTGTCTTACGAGCTGCAGCCGGCGCGCAGTCCGTTCCGCGTTGGGCTGTACACGGGCGAAATCAGCACGACGCGCGTCCTGGACGAAGTGGACGCGCCGCGCCAGCACCTGCTGGTGCTGGTGAAGGACCATGGCGAGCCGGCCCTGGTGGCCACGGCCACTGTGCTGTTGTCGCTGGTAGACAGCGGCCAGGCGCCTAAGGCCTCTTCGAGAGCGTCTTTGGGTGCCGCCGGATCAGGAGCGGCGCTGGAGGACGTGAACGTGTACCTAATCATCGCCATCTGCGCGGTGTCCAGCCTGTTGGTGCTCACGCTGCTGCTGTACTTGGCGCTGAGGTGCTCAGTGCCGTCCACCGAAGGCTGGTGCCGGCCGGGGAAACCCATGATTGTGTGCTCCAGCGCGGTGGGGAGCTGGTCGTACTCGCAGCAGAGGCAGCAGAGGGTGTGCTCTGGGGAGGGGCCGCCCAAGACGGACCTTATGGCCTTCAGCCCTAGTGTACCTCCTGGTTCCAATTCTGGAGATAGTGGAGTACAAGAGGATATTTGCGGGAATGTAAGTACAGTAATTCTGGGATGTATTTCATGCCTATTAATGTCAATCACAGAGTAGTTCACCAACACATTACTGTAAAGTTTATTGCTTTATTTGCTTTGGTCTTTCTCTTTTTAAATTTTTAATTTTTTTATTAATTTATTTTTGTTACAGATATTTCTCCTTTTTCCCCCATTGACACCCTCCTCCCTATTCCCCTCTCCACCCAGCATTGTTGTCTATGTCCATGGTTATACATGCATATAAGTTCTGTGGTTTATCTCTTCCCTCCCCCCCAACCCCCTCATTTGAGGTTTGTCAGTCTGTACCCTCCTTCTATGTCTCTAGGTCTATTTTGTTCATTATACTCCACAAATAAGGGAGATCATGTGATATTTGTCTTTCTCTGATTGTCTTGTTTCTCTTAGGATAATACTCTCCAGGTCCCTCCACGTCGTCTCAAAGGATAAGGGATCTTTCTTTCTTACAGCTGCATAGTATTCCATTGTGTATACGTACCACAGCTTTTTTATCTACTCATCTGTTGATGGACACTTGGTCTGTTTCCAGATCTCAGCTATTGTAAATAGTGCTGCTATAAACATGGGGGAACATATGCATTCTTTCTGATTGGTGTTTCAGGCTTCTTAGGGTATATTCCTAGAAGTGGGATCACTGGGTCAAATGGCAGTTCGATTTTTAACTTTTTGAGGAAACACTATATAGTTTTCCATAGTGGCTGCACCAGTCTGCATTTCCACCAGCAGTGTACTAGAGTCCCCTTTTCTCCATACTCTCGCCAGCACTTGATGATTTGTTGATGGCAGCCATTCTGGCAGTTGTGAGGAGATACCTCATTGTTGTTTTAATTTGTATCTCTCTGATGATTAGTGATGTTGAGCATTTTTTCATATGTCTCTTGGCCATTTGTATGTTCTGTTTGGAGAGGTGTCTCTTTAGGTCCACTGCCCATTTTTTAATTGGATTCTTTGTCTTCCTTTTGTTGAGTTGTATGAGTACTCTATATATTTTGGAAATTAACCCTTTATCTGATGTATTGTTGGCAGTTATACTCTCAATATATAGTGTGTTCCCTTTCCATTTTGATGGTTGTTTCTTTTGCTGTGCTGAAGCTTTTTAGTTTGATGTAGTCCCATGTGTTCATTTTTTCCTTTGTTTCTCTTACCTTTAGTCTTTCTCTTGCATTGGCTTATTTTAAAACACACTGTAAGTCCAGCTATTTTTATTACTTTTCACAACAGTCTTCATGAACACATCAGGATTATTAGTTGATCGAAATAACAATAGTAGTAATTGAAGTAATGAAATAGATGGCCAAAGCTTCCTGTAAATGCATACGTTTAAGTGAGGAAGGAGGCAAGGATCACTGATAAGAAATGGAGGGTGTGAGCAATGCTCCAATCTTCTAATTCTCAATTTTGCAGCAAGTTCATTCTTCCTATCCATGTTCTTATTCTAAGTGGTGTCCTCCACTCATTATGTTTATGTATTCAAAGTTACCATAACAATGCATGACTTTATAATTTAGTTAATTTGAATTTAAACATGTTTAAATTCTTACCTTCTTATAATCCATAAGTTCACCTATTACTAATGGGCATGGGCTGGTGAAGTGGCCTCATTTTATAAACCATTTTGTTTCTTTATAATCAATGGCATGCTTCTTTGAGATAGTGGGTGGAGTTTCTCTTTGACATTGGGGATGATTTTACTTTCTTGTCTTTAATCCTCTCATAATTTCAAGCTAATTTTCTTCATAGTCTTCAGCTGCTTTAGACATTTTTTCTTTATTTCTTAATAAAGGTCAGTTTGCTAATTGCCTGTTGAACCCATTGCTGTTTTCGTCAAGATTAATTTATTGAGCTCCTCTATTTTATTTGGAAGATTTAAAAATAGTTTTTAAAATATGTTTTAATTGATTTTTAAGAGCGTGAAGAAGGGAGAGAGAGATAGAAACATCGATGTATTTCTCACTGATTGGCCACCTCCTGCACATCCCCTACTGGGAATCAAGCCAGCAACCCCAGTGTGTGCCCACCCAGAATACAACCAGGACCTTTCAGTCCGTGGGAGGACGCACAATCCACTGAGCCACACTGGCTGGGCTATTTGGAAGGTTTTTTAAAAAGCATCATTTATACTTACATTTCTTCCATTCATGATGGTACCTGACATGATGGTACCACCTGTGTGGAAATATTTTAGGGTAGGAAAAGTCATACTTTGTGCTTTGAGTTTAAGAGAATCTTCCCATGTATGGGGGATTGTGATGCTGCTGCCTGCGTTCATCAAGCCACTTGGTCTTCATAATAACATTGCTCCAAATAACTTAAGCATAACAATTGTGGAACTTCCACTTGACACTTCCACTTGGCTCCAAAGGGGCTAGTTGACATGGTGATAGCTGAAATATCACAGCCAAGATGCAAAAGATGAGTCATTGTTTCATACAATATATAAAACTCTTTTATGACTTGGTGTTTGTCCAGTGTCACTTCGTATACTCACAAAATACCACATTACTGGGAAGTAATGCTTAAATTAACATCTGGTTAATTCAGACATGTAATATCATCATCACCCTTGGGTAAACTTACTCACGTCCATCTCTCTATCTACCTTTGAAGACTATACATTGCATGTCACATTTCAACCCCAATTTTCATAATGAAATGGTTGAAGGTCTGTTGTTTCCTTTTTCTACAAAATAATCTGACAGGCTTCAAATATCATGTTAAATCTACTATTATCTAGTGTAATGTTATATTTTGATTAGAGGCCATATGACTTGTTGTCAGATGTATAACATAATTCCTTGTTATAAAAGGTGATGAGCCCTGGCCAGTGTTGCTCAGTGGTTAGAGCATTGGCCCCAGGTGTCTTGGGTTAGATTCCTGGTTATGGTCACGTACCTGGATTGCAGGTTTGATCCCCAGCCAGTCAGGAGTCAGCATATGCTGGAGGCAACCAATCTATGTGTCTCACATTGATGTTTCTCTCTCTCTCTCTCTCTCCCCCTTCCCTCCCTCCCTTCCACTTGCTCTAAAAATCAATGGAAAAAATATCCTAGAGTGAGGATTAACAACAATAACAAAATTAAAAGGTGATGAGTCTGCTTTATTTGTTTTTTAAGAAAGATTTTGCATTTATTTTAATAAGAGAAGACTATAATATCAGAAAAAGAGTAGATTTGAAAAAAGTGAAACAAGAGCTGAAATTGGAAATAGAATACAGGGTGGGACAAAAATAGGTTTACAGTTGTTAAGTATGTGAAACAGAGTTTACTCTTGTATTATTATTTATTATAATTGTATTATTTTTCATGCAAACAACTATAAACCTACTTTGGCCTCACCTTGTATTTAAACACGTGTGTATATTCAAGGAAAATAAAATATTAACACATAAATAAATATCTAGTGATTTTTTCATATGTCATTGCAATATTTTTAGATTGGAGATGAACCATCAAAGCTATACAACAAAATACTCAAGCTAGAGTGATATATTCTGAATCACTTTCTACTCTTCTACTTCCATGTATACTCTTCCCCTACCCTTAAGTCTCAAGGCTATATGAAAACACAAAGGACATGTAACCAGATTGCAGCGTCAGGCAATGAAAACTCACACCAACAATTTTCATTTCTACTTGGTATTTTATGAAATTGAATTTCTACAAACACTAAAGTCATTTGCCATTTGATTAGATTGTTTGTTAATTTTTAAAAATATGTTTTTATTGATTTTTTTTTTTAGAGAGAGAGGAAGGGAGAGAGAGATCGAAACATGGATGTGAGAGAAACATCCATCTGCTGCCTCCTGCACTCCCCCTACTGGGGATGGACTGCGAAACCGGGCCATGTGCCCTGACCATGAATCGGACCGGGAATGGAACTGGGAATCCAACTGGGAATTGAACCAAGACTTCTCAGTCCATGGGATGATGCTCAACCCACTGAGCCACACTGGCTAGGCTGATTGTTAAATTTTTAAGTGCACTGTTAGACACAGAAAGGAAATATAATTAGAAATCGTTTCTCTTGTTTTGGATAAACCTATGATCTTAAACATAAAATTCTTTTAACAAGAAACAGGTCAGCTATTTTCATGAATATATCTCAACTAAATATACAAAAAAACAATGTAGATGATTTGGAAATAACAATATGGTATAGACATTTTCATGGTGATTTTTATTTATTTCATTGAATGATAATGAAATTCATTCTATGGTTGAAAGATGACTTCTTTCATATCATTGACATCACTACACTAATTGTCATTTTGATACCTCATATTATACTTTGAGCAATGCAACTTACATGAGATTATAAAATTTACATGAAATATAAATTTAATCTAATATAATTTAATATAAATTTAATAAATTTAATATAAATTAATTTAATATAAATTTAATCTTGTGAATTTATGTTTTAAACTACCAAATTTGAAAATACATTTTTGTTTTTCTTATTGTTCTTTAATGGATATAAAGGTGTTTACAGTAAGATCACAATTAAATATAAATAATAAAGAATCAAAACTAAGGAAAATTTGAGTAGAAGGCAAGTGCACATAGATGGGAACACAATATGCAGGACTTCAAAACTAAATGGTTGTTATTAAAACGTTGATTTTGTCCTTGAGTTTTCTACCAGCCAAAGTAACAATGGAGACTAGAAGTAAAACAATTCTAATTTGAGAATATTTTTTATATGAGGAACAATATCTATAGGAAGTGTTTAACCATAGTTTTTCATAAAGTTACACTTAGAATTGATCTCTCTGTATATATGTAGATAAGTAAAAGAATACTTTTATAACTCTAAATCAAACATAGGAACAAAAATTTAAATTTGATGTTAGTAAGACTAAAATGCCATTTCCCACATACCATCAATTTTAATATGACTTAAAACCTGAACATTCCATAAATAAGTACTTTGAAAATAATATCTTTGCGTTAAAATAGCACAAAACATAGGAAATTAATTATTTTTTTCTCTTTAAAATTCTGTGGTATTGAATGCAGTGTACAGTACTCACAATTTCAGGCACAAGGTGTCGCTCTTTACTTGGTGGAAATAGTTCATTCAAGGGTTGTTGGTCCGTCCATCCAGAAACTCCCCATACAAAACGACTCCATCATGCCGGTCGCTACTGTTAACGAATCCTTTGAAACTTCTAAAAAATTCAGCGAGATTTTAAACCCGAAACTGGAGTCTCTGGTACTGTAAGTGTAAAGAATCTTATTTTGCAAATTAATGTCATATGCAATGTTTGGGTTTCAAAGTGGGGGATTGGGCACTCAGCAACTGCTGCTGTCGCTTCTGCTTTTCGCCCTCTGGGAAGCTGGGAGCGGCCAGGTCCACTACTCGGTCCCCGAGGAGGCCAAACACGGCACCTTCGTGGGCCGCATCGCGCAGGACCTGGGGCTGGAGCTGGCGGAGCTGGTGCCGCGCCTGTTCCGGGTGGCGTCCAAGGGCCGCGGGGACCTTCTGGAGGTAAATCTGCAGAATGGCATTTTGTTTGTGAATTCTCGGATCGATCGAGAGGAGCTGTGCGGGCGGAGCGCGGAGTGCAGCATCCACTTGGAGGTGATCGTGGAGAGACCGCTGCAGATTTTCCATGTCGAGGTGGAGGTGAAGGACATTAACGACAACCCACCGGTTTTCTCTCTCAGAGAACAAAAGCTGCTGGTTTCAGAATCTAAACAACCTGACTCTCATTTTCCTCTAGAGGGCGCCTCTGATGCGGATATAGGAGAGAATGCTCTATTGACTTACAGACTAAGTCAAAATGAGTATTTTTCTTTAGAATTACCAACAAATAGCAAGCAGAGTAATCGACTGTCACTTACATTAAAGAAGTCTCTGGATAGGGAGAAAACTCCAGAAATTCGTTTGCTACTGACGGCTGCAGACGGGGGGAAACCGGAGCTAACTGGCACGGTTCAACTTTTCGTCTTCGTCTTGGATATTAACGACAATGATCCGGAATTTGAGCAATCAGAATACAAGGTGAGATTAATGGAAAACGCAGCTAAAGAAACGTTTGTGATAAAGTTGAACGCTACAGATCGAGATGAAGGAGTCAATGGGGAGGTAACATACTCCATGTTGTCGGTTAAGCCCAATGGAAAACCCTTATTTACGATAGATAAAAATAATGGAGAGGTGAGGGTCAATGGAACTTTAGATTATGAGAAAAACAAGTTTTATGAAATTGAAGTACAGGCCACAGATAAGGGAAATCCCCCGATGGCAGGTCACTGTACAGTCTGGGTAGAAATCTTAGATGCCAATGATAATGCCCCTGTAGTCACCGTGACTTCCCTCTCTCTCCCAGTACCAGAGAACACTCAGCCTAGCACCGTCATTGCATTAATTAGTGTATCTGACAGCGACTCTGGTGCCAACGGACAGGTGATCTGTTCTCTAACGCCCAAAGTTCCCTTCAAGATCATGTCCACGTTCAAGAACTATTATTCACTAGTGCTGGACAGCGCACTGGACCGCGAGAGCGTGGCGAACTATGAGCTGGTGGTGACAGCGCGGGACCAGGGTTCGCCTTCGCTGTCGGCCACAGTCAGCTTGTCCGTGGAGGTGGCCGACGTGAATGACAACAAACCGGTGTTCGCACAGCCCGAGTACACGGTGTTCGTGAAGGAGAACAACCCGCCCGGCTGCCACATCTTCACGGTGTCCGCGCGGGACTTGGACGCGCAGGAGAACGCGCTGGTGTCCTACTCGCTGGTGGAGCGGCGCGTGGGCGAGCGTGCGCTGTCGAGCTACGTGTCGGTGCACGCGGAGAGCGGCAAGGTGTACGCGCTGCAGCCTCTGGACCACGAGGAGCTGGAGCTGCTGCAGTTCCAGGTGAGCGCGCGCGACGCGGGCGTGCCGCCTCTGGGCAGCAACGTGACGCTGCAGGTGTTCGTGCTGGACGAGAACGACAATGCGCCCGCTTTGCTGCCGCCTGGGACGAGCGGAGGGGGCGGCGCGGTGAGCGAGTTAGTGTCGCGGTCGGTGGGTGTGGGCCAAGTGGTGGCGAAGGTGCGCGCTGTGGACGCGGACTCTGGCTACAACGCGTGGCTGTCTTATGAGCTGCTGCCGGAAGCAGGTGGTGCGCGTAGCTTGTTCCGTGTGGGTCTGTACACGGGAGAGATCAGCACGACGCGCACCCTGGAAGAGGCGGATGCACAGCGCCAGCGCCTTCTGGTGCTGGTGAAGGACCACGGAGAGCCGGCGCTGGCGGCCACCGCCACAGTGCTGCTGTCTCTGGTGGACAGTGGCCAGACCCTGAAGGCTTCCTCGCGTATGTCGGCGGCGGCCACGGGCCCAGAGGTGGCGCTAGTGGATGTGAACGTGTATCTGATCATCGCTATCTGCGCGGTGTCCAGTCTGTTGGTGCTCACGTTGCTTCTGTATGTGGCGCTGCGGTGCTCAACATCGCCCACCGACGGCGCTTGCGGGCAAGGGAAGCCCATGATTGTGTGCTCCAGCGCGGTGGGGAGCTGGTCGTACTCGCAGCAGAGGCGGCAGAGGGTGTGCTCTGGGGAGGGCCCACCCAAGACAGACCTCATGGCCTTCAGCCCCAGTCTTCCTCCGGGTCTGGATAGAGAAGATAGAGGGGAAAGGCAGGAGGCAGGATCAGATCATCTTGAGCAGGTGAGTTCTATAGATTCCCTCTATTTTGAAGTCTAAGTTAAAAATTTAAAAATCCAGTTCATGTCATTGAAAATTTTAATGAATATTGTAATATTTTGAGTATTCCTTTAAAGAACAATGTTGGTGAAATGCCATATGATACAATTTAAAAAAATCAAGGTCACTAAACATTTTAAAATTGACTTTTAGAAAGAGGAAAGCGGAGAGAGAGAGAGACACACACACACACACACGGAGAGAGAGAGAGAGAGAGAGAGAGAGAGAGAGAGAGAGAGAGAGAAACATCTGTAGGTTGCTCCCTGCATGTGCCCAACCAAAGATCAAACCGGAAATCTGGGTATGTGCTCTGACCGGAAATTGAACCCTCCACCTTTTGGTGTACCCTAGGACAGGCCAAGCACTTGAGCCACACCAGCCAGGGCAATAGAATTTCGATCATATGAAGAATCCTGGTTGTTTATTTATTTATTTATTTATTTGGCAATAACTATCCTATTTCTTCTAATGTTTTGTTAGAAAATGTTAGCAAATGCAAGATTGACTTTCCTTTTATCACTTTATTAGAAATATTTCTAATTATCACTGATCTATTCAGGTCACTTTATTGTATCTCTAATCCTCAGTAATGTAGATAATCACTATGGATTCTCATTCTATTTGTCTTTTAACAGGCTTTTGCCTTGACATTTTCATATTATTAGACCACTTGACTTTTCTTACTTCAGGCTTGTATCAAAGATAGAACACTCTTTTTATTAGGATTGAAAGACTTTACTTTTCTTTTTCTGAGTTGTTAAATATTCATCATACATTTATTGCCCATTAGATAACCTTTAGTTTGGACTCTAATGATAAGATAAAATTTGCTTTAATATTATTTACATTAAAGTCCAGCCGGTGTGACTCAGTGGAAAAATGCAGTCTTGCATTCTAGTATGCTGCTTTAATTGCAATAATATAATTAAAAGTTCTGTTCATTTTTTTACTTTGTTCCATGAAATGGATAGAGATTGATCTACTATATAATCAACCAGAACTCCTAGATTTATGCTTCCAAAGTAAACTATGCAAATAAAGTTATTTATATTGCTCAATCAAGTCATTCCAATTTGCTAAAGGCATGTGTATAGGCTTATAATATCTGCAAAACATGCTAGTTGGCAATTTTCCTTTTTTTTTTTTTTTTAGGTTTATCTAGAAAGGAAAAAGTTAACTGTAATAATGTGAAGCCTATTGACAATGATCAGTTTCATCCATCTCAGCTTTTATATTTCCTACCTTTCAATGCTTTATTTCTAATGTTTGTGAAATTATCTTTCCATTTGGTATAATCGCATCTGAAGATTCTAACAAAGATCACTTAAGTCATTTTTCCAATTCATTGATTCTTAGCTACATGTAGGGTGATAGAATCACTGACCTCTTTGGGAATCCAACAGAAGTCATATGTGGTCATTCTCCCCTTAAAATTACACAGCATACCATTTGGCATAATACTGAAGAACCCATGCTGAAACCCATTCTTGGACCTCTGGTCATGAACCTTTGTACCTCAATATTAATTGGCTAAAAAATTCTTTATTTCAAAGTAGGCAGCCTAATTAAAATAGAAAATATTTCAGATTCAAAAGTGATTAAACTATTATATCTTTTATGAAACTGTAAATATAATAAATGTGCATGTTATGTAGGGCATACATTATTACCCATCTCCAAACAAAGTTCTTGGAATGACTCCGGGTCATTTAAATTTAACAAAGATATTGGGATGTTTTAAGTAGTTTAAAATTATGCAAATTATTGTATTTACAGTATATAAGTAATAAATGTACATTTTTTTTATTATTTCTAACTATATGAACTAATTTCTACAAATTTAGTGATTTTATACTTATTCTATTTCAGGATTATATTCTCAGTTGTAAAATTATCATTTCAAAGTATTTTCTAGTTCAATTATTTAGATAGTAAGCTAAATTTAGATGTTCCTATCTGTTTAATAATTTAATTATGTCTAACAATGTATGAGAGCTACATAATACACCACTTTTCAGTAAAGTTTCTTAGCATTATGATACATTGACTATTTTTGAAAATGGGGGGTGGAAAATAAAGAAGCTTGGGGGTGATATTAGAAAATGTAACAGTTTGATAGGATCAAATAAAAAATTAATCTATGTTGCTTCCCTGGTGTGGCTCAAGGGTTGAGCATCGACCCATGCACCAGGAGGTCCCAGTTCCATTGCCGGTCAGGGCACATGCCCAGATTTTGGGTTCTATCTCCAGTAGGGGGTGTGCTGGAGGCAGCCAATCAATGTTTCCCTCATCATTGATGTTTTTATCTCTCTCTCCTTCTCCCTTCCTCTCTCTGAAATAAATAAAAACATAAAAAATTTAATCCATGTTTTTGATTAATTAAGGGCCAGTTTTATAGTTGACTTAAGTTATCTTATACTTGTAGAACCATTCTTGGTTATTATTTTCTGGTTTTGTAAAGATTTCATATCTTATTTCTCTGTATTGTTATTATACATGAAAGGAATGGTGACAGATTATTGGTTTAAAGATAGTTGACTTGAAGTTTAGTGAGCTTACAGAATCTGTATTTACTTGTTCACACTTAGCTGTGCGATCTGATCAGTATTATTTTCCTGCAAAGCTGGTCCTGAATTAATAATAAAAGTACAAAAAGTCTTTTTATTTTCCTTTTTATCATAGTCACCTAATTTTTTGAAGAGAGGCATATTCTGAGTAACTAGTAAGTGCCCTGAAGGGAAAATTTTAGAGGGAAACCAAAAGGTTATTATGAAGTTTATATTTTTTTGATTTTAGTCAATGAGCTTAGGCTCCAAAATATTTCATGAGTACTGCACTACCACTTTAGAATATTGTGAAATTTGGAGACTTTGACAACATTTTACATGAAAACCTTTACACCTGCTAGAGTAAAACTTTCCAGAGTCTGTACCCAAGCCTCATCTTAACATGTTATGGGAATGAGAATAATTGCATAAAAAGTCATCACATTTGAGCATGAAGGAACCAAAAACAGTAACATCTTCCATATTTGTGCTGAATTTTAATATTCACCAGATTTATGAATAAAATAATTTATATGAATGAATGATTGACATATTAAGTTTCTTTTCCTTTACTAAATGAGAGAATTCTTTACTTTCTCCTGAAGTCCTACAGTGAAGTGCTCCTGTAGGATAAAAGTCATTGCAAGTGTGAATTATAAGCAATATAGTGGCAGGAGTGATGTATATTGTTCTTTATTTTATTCTCCATGATAGCTAAACAGTAGCTTCTGACATGCCTATGTCAATGATTATTTTATGATAGACTTTGAAGCAGAATATTTTAGAAAACTACACAGCGATGGAAGGATTTGTACATTGTCTCTAATATCATATATTAAAAAGTAGGCATTTACAAGTGATCCATGAAAATATCCAAAAGTCAAAACAATTTAAAGTAACCTGGAAAGGGCCAAACCAAAAAAGAAGCTCATGATCTTTCTTACAATCAGTCACATGATGTCGCTGTGCGCTCAAAAGGTGAAAAGGGAAATTTTGTCTCAGGAGCCCAGATTCCAACCATTCACAGCATAGGATCGACTCCATATCAACCGGACTTCTGGGTAAAACTGAGTAACTATACTTACAGCAAAGGGAGATGCTCATAAAGGTTCCTGACGAGTATTCCCTTAAAACTGACACTCCTACCTCAGAGATCTCCTTATTTGCAATGGTGTTTACTTGGCGTGGAGGCCCAGGAGCCCGGCGTCTGCTGCTCTCGCTTCTGCTCCTCGCAGCCTGGAAGGTGGGGAGCGGCCAGGTCCACTACTCAGTCCTGGAGGAGGCCAAACACGGCACCTTCGTGGGCCGAATCACGCAGGACCTGGGGCTGGAGCTGGCGGAGCTGGTGCCGCGCCTGTTCCGGGTGGCGTCCAAAGGCCACGGGGACCTTCTGGAGGTAAATCTGCAGAATGGCATTTTGTTTGTGAATTCTCGGATCGACCGCGAGGAGCTGTGCGGGCGGAGCGCGGAGTGCAGCATCCACTTGGAGGTGATCGTGGAGAGACCGCTGCAGATTTTCCATGTGGAGGTGGAGGTGAAGGACATTAACGACAACCCGCCGGTGTTCAGAGGAGAACAAAAGGTTCTTATTTCTGAATCTGCACCTCTGGACTCTCATTTTCCTCTAGAGGGCGCTTCTGATGCGGACATCGGGGTAAACTCTCTTCTGACTTACAGGTTAAGTCTAAATGAATATTTTACTCTCAACATAATAACGAAAAATGATAAAAGTACATCGCCTGAACTGGTTCTTCAGAAGTTCTTGGATAGAGAGGACACGCCAGAGCTTAATATATTGCTAACTGCCTTGGATGGCAATAAACCCGAACTAACAGGCTCAGTTAATATTAAAATAATCATCCTGGATGTGAATGATAATGCTCCAGAGTTTGATAAGCCTAGCTATAAAGTAGTGCTGTTGGAAAATGTCCCAAACGACACGAGAGTGATTCAACTAAACGCTTCTGATCGAGACGAAGGACTGAATAGAGAAATTTCCTATGGAATCAGAATCATTTTGCCAGTGAGTGAGAAATGTATGTTTTCAATAAACCCAGAAACAGGAGAAATCAGAATTTTCGGGAAACTGGATTTTGAAGAGAATAATGAATATGAAATTCATGTTATTGCCATTGATAAAGGGATTCCTTCCATGGCAGGTCACTGCACGGTCCTAGTGGAAGTTCTAGACCTGAATGACAATACACCCAAGGTAATGGTTACTTCGCTGTCACTCCCGGTTCCAGAGAATGCTCAAGTGGGCACCGTCATCGCCTTGATCAGCGTCTCTGACCGTGACTCTGGCACCAATGGGCAGGTGACCTGCTCACTAACACCCCTCGTTCCCTTCAAGCTGGTGTCCACCTTCAGGAATTACTATTCGCTGGTGCTGGACAGCGCCCTGGATCGCGAGAGCGTGTCCGACTATGCTGTGGTAGTGACTGTGAGGGACGGGGGCTCGCCTTCGCTATCAGCCACCACCAGCGTGTCGGTGGAGGTGGCCGATGTGAACGACAACGCACCGGCATTCGCCCAGCCTGAGTACACGGTGTTCGTGAAGGAGAACAACCCGCCCGGCTGCCACATCTTCACGGTGTCCGCGCGGGACTTGGACGCACAGGAGAACGCGCTGGTGTCCTACTCGCTGGTGGAGCGGCGCGTGGGCGAGCGTGCGCTGTCGAGCTACGTGTCGGTGCACGCGGAGAGCGGCAAGGTGTACGCGCTGCAGCCTCTGGACCACGAGGAGCTGGAGCTGCTGCAGTTCCAGGTGAGCGCGCGCGACGCGGGCGTGCCGCCTCTGGGCAGCAACGTGACGCTGCAGGTTTTCGTGCTGGACGAGAACGACAACGCGCCCACGCTGCTGCCACCTGCGGCGGGCGTAGGGGGCGGAGCGGTGAGTGAGCTGATTTGGTGGCCAGTGGGTGCGGGCCACGTGGTGGCGAAGGTGCGCGCAGTAGACGCAGATTCTGGTTACAACGCGTGGCTGTCTTATGAGCTGCAGCCGGTGGCTGGTGGTACTCGGAGTCCTTTCCGCGTGGGTCTGTACACCGGCGAGATCAGCACGACGCGAACCCTGGACGAGGCAGACTCGCCGCGCCAGCGTCTGCTGGTGCTGGTGAAAGACCACGGCGAGCCGGTGTTGTCCGCCACGGCCACCGTGCTGCTGTCGCTGGTGGACAGTGGCCAGGCTCCTAAGGCCTCGTCGCGGATGTCAGCGGGGGCCACAGACCCAAAGTTGGCGCTGGTGGATGTGAACGTGTACCTGATCATCTCCATCTGCGTGGTGGCCAGCCTGTTGGTGCTCACGCTGCTGCTGTACACGGCGCTGCGGTGCTCGGCGCCGCCCACAGAGGGCGCTTGCGGGCCAGGCAAGCCCATGCTGGTGTGCTCCAGCGCGGTGGAGAGCTGGTCCTACAGGAAACACAGGAGACAGAGGGTGTGCTCTGGGGAGGGCCCGCCCAAGACGGATCTCATGGCTTTCAGTCCCAGCCTTCCACCGTCAGTAGAGGATTGTTTAAATTCTTCCAGTGAAGTAAGTCATTGATATATATTTGTTTCTTTTAATAACTTTTTGTTAGGGTATAAATACATCCTCTTCTCCTTTTTTAAATTTCATGTTATTCTTTAAACCGTCAATATCTCCTCTTAAGTGGTATGATAATTTTTAGTCATTTGACCTTTCATGTATTTGCCCAATTTTTCATGTATTGACGAATGGGGTATATAAATGAACTGGAGACCACTGATCACCACACTTTAAAATTTTCTAGTTCTGCCCTGGTCGGTTTGGCTCAGCGGTTAGAGCATCGGCCAGCGGATCAATGAGTCTTGGGTTCCATTCCGGTCAAGGGTATATATCTGTTGCGGTTCCTCCCCGGCCCCAGTCCTAGTCGATGTGTCCCTCTCACGTCGATGTTTCTTTCTCTCTCCCTCCCTCTCACTCTATCTGAAGATAAATAGAAAAATATCCTTAGGTGAGGATTAAGAAAAACATTTCTAGTTCTAAAAAAGATTCTAGTTCTGTTATTTCCTCTGTTATCTATGAATAATTAGCCTTGAAAATATTAGTACACTATAGTGAAACTGTTTAGGTATTTGATAACTCTTACATTCATTTTTAATTTGAACTTAATTTCATGATTACAGAAAATTTACAAAATGAATACAAGGTTTCCAGATACCATTAACTAGATTCCTTTACTGTTCTTTATGTGCATAGGCTTGTAAAATAGTCTCCTGGATCACCATTCTAAGTTCAGTACAATCCTATTCCAGGTATTATATCAATAAGAATTATATGTTATTAATTCTAAGATGAAATATTTTTGTTATAGTTCACACGAAGTGCCTTTTCTCTTTCAAGTAGAATTGACTATCACTATTTTTATTTACATAAAATATAATAAAGTCATTTTATATTTAAAGTATTATAATAATCACCCAAATCAGGATACACCTTATAATTGATGGTTTAGAATAATTTACCTAGCTGTTTTTCATTTTGGTAGCACATAAATAATGATGCATCTTATCATTAATGAGATTTAAAATTTTTTTTATTTTTTTCATTTATTGATTTTAGAGAGAGAGGAAGTGAGAGGGAGAGATAGAAACATTGATGAGAAAGAACATCGACTGGCTGCCTCCTGCATGCGCCCCACTGGGGATTCGGGTCCACAACTTGGACATGTGTCATGACCAGGAATCGAACAGATGACCTTTTGGTGCATGAGTCGATGCTCAACCACTGAGCCACACCGGTGGACATTAATGACATGTTTTTCAATAAAATATAAGAACACTTATTGATTCCCTATTATTTTCTAGGACAAAGTATTTAATTGCATTATCTCATTTAATTATCAAATCATCTGAATAGTGCAGGTAGAATATTTATCATTCTCATTTTACTGAAGATTAAGTCATATAGATAGTTTGAAGTGGTTCAAACCCAGTTTTGGAGGATCCCAAACCCATTATGGCATATTACTGCTCTGAGACTATTATCGACTGAATGCTCTAAGTGCATTTTACATGTTGTAACTTTCTTCCACAAAAATATCCAGAGACTTCTCTTTGAACAGAGAGAAAGGGCTTAAATGACTCAGCCTAGTAGTGGAGGCATCAAGCTTTCCTGCCTTTTGCCTGCTATTCTTTCACGTATCTTTACTTTAGGCCACAGAATACAGCATGTGGTCAATAAATACTTTTGAAATAAATATATGATATTGAAAGAAACTGAGTGATTCTCTTGATAGTAGAAGTTGGGGTGGGCTCCAGAGATTAGGTAAGGTTTTACTGAGGAGTGCCTGAAGGATAGGTAACATTTCAACAGGAAGGCGTTACAGATGAGAGATAAGTGTGAATAAATGAGCAGAGTTTGCTCTAGTGAACGTGTACTTGAAGGATTGAAGGAAGGAAAGCTAGTAAAGAATCTTTTATAATACTTTAGGTATCAAGTAATGAAGACTTAAATTATGACAGTTGAAATGGATTGAGAGAAACAATGTGGAAGAGGCATTGGCAAAGTAGAAGCAGCTGGATAACGACTGATTCAATACAATGATAAGAGAAATACAGAAGTAGATGACACTAACTTTTTTAGTTTGGTCACCTGGGAGGATATGATTGCCTAAACCAAGATGCAGAATAGAGTCAGAGAAACAGTTTGTGTGTGTTTGTGAATCTAGGAACTGGAGAGGAACTTTTAAGAAAATAGTACTCTTGAGTTTCTAGGAGAATACCGTTGTGATCGGAAATATGGATCTGGAACTCAGGGGAGATTAAGATACCGATGTAGATTTGTGAGTCATTCTCTTAGGGAAAAAAACACATCCATGAAAAGGTAAAACCACCAAAGAGAGATGGAAAAGTGAAAAGCAATGTGTCCAAGTAAAGAATTTGGGTGGGAAGGTATGTTCCTGTGGCTGCTGTAACAAATTACCCCAAACTGGGTGGCTTAAAACAACAAAAACATTTTCTCACAGTTTTGGGGGCCAGAGATTCAAAATCGAAGTGTTGCCAGGGCTGTACCCACTCGGAGCTCAAAGTCTTACAGCTTTTGATGAATGTCAGAGTTCCTTGTCTTATGGCCACATCACTCCAGCCTCTGCCTCTGTAGTCACATTGCCATCTTTTCTTCTCCTCCATATGTTTGTTTGTTTTTTTTTTTTAAAAAAAAAACAAGGATACATGTAATTGCACTGTAGGGTCCATCTATATAATCTAGGATAACTGCCTCCTCTCAAGATCCTTAACTTAATCATGTGTTTTTGCTATAAAAGTAATATTTACAGGTTCCAGAGATTAAGATGTAGGCATATCTTTTGGAGAGCCACCACTGAACTTACTATAGCAGGTTTAAAATAATAATAAGATGGTTGACAACTGAAATAAAATTCGAAGTGCAATATGTCAAGTAAATGTTAGAAGTTAGAGGTAAAGAGGAGGTAAAAGAACAGGCTTTACCCTACCAGAAATGTGTATATTAGCTAAAGACATTTGAGTGCTTTTGTAGTGTGAAGGAAAGGAGAAAGTAAAGAAGAAGCTACTGAGGATGAGACAGGAAGAAAAAGAATGAAGATGAAGATGAAAAATATGAGGGAGAATAGAATAGAGAATAAATTTTTTTGTGTTAATCCTCACCTGAGGATATTTTTCCATTGATTTTTAGATAGAGTGGAAAGGAAGGAGGAAAGGAGAGAGAGAGAGAGAGAGAGAGAGAGAGAGAGAGAGAGAGAGAGAGAGAGAGAGAGAGAGAGATTGGCTGCCTCCCGTTCATGCTTGACCAGGAATCAAATGGATGCTCTAACCACTGAGCAAAACCAGCCAGGGCGAATAGAGAATAATTTTAAAGGATGTAGAGTTGGTCTTAAAAGTGTGGGCTATTTTTCCTTGGTAGGGAATGAAAATAGAGACTATACAGAAAACGTTGATATAAGAAGAGAGAGATTGAGTTCATATTGATAACTTATTACTTTGGGTAAATCATCTGAGAACCAGTTAGTAGGAGTGAGGCTGGAAATTTGAGACAAGAGGGAAAAGAATATGGAAGAATCTCTGTAGGCATGAGGGAATAGTTAACTATGCATTCATGTGAGGGCCCAATGGAGGTAAAAGTGAGAGTAAACTTGTAGAGAATATAGTCATCATGGTTAAGTGACTATCTTATACTGAGAAGCTTGATAGGAGGACTGGAGAAAATGGATAGTTAGACTGTGTGTTGAAAGCTAAAGAAAATGTTAGAGGTGTAATAGTGTAAGTAGGTAATGTCTGGAAGGGCATGTATTTTATTTTATTTTATTTTATTTTATTTTATTATTTTATCCTCACCCGAGGATATTTTCCCATTTATCTTCAGATAGAGTGGGAGGGAGAGAGAGAAAGGGAAACATCAATGTGTCTCTTATATCCACTGGTTGCCTCCTGCACGACCCCGACCTGCCCGGGACCTAACTGCAATGGTGGTACAGTGCCCTTGACCAGAGTCAAACCCTCGACTCTTTGGTCCGCAGGCTGACACTCTAACTGCTGAGTCAAATCTGCCAGGGCTGGAAGGGCATGTTTTAAATAGTTGACTATTTAATAGTCTAGGTTAGGTAGTAAGGTAAGTCAGACAATTAGGGCCTGCTAAACGCGAAGAATTAGAAAGAATGAAGGGGTTATTTCCATTATAAGAGTAAAGCTATGTTGCCTTGGCCGGTATGGCTCAGTTGGTTGGGCATTGTCCTGTACACCCAAAAGGTGCAGTCTCCATCCCTGGTAGGGGGCATGCAGAAAGCAGCTGATCAATGTTTCTCTCTCCCTCTCCCTTCCTCTCTCTCTAAAAATCTATTAAAAATCTTAAAACAAATAAAAAGAGTAAAGCTATGTTAATAAAAATAACAGAGCAGGAGAGGAAGATGAAGGTAAGAGAATACCAAATACTTTACTCAAATGTTCAGAATGGAGCAAAGATACAGAAATGCACCCAACTATTATTTCCTGCAGAGGTGTGCTTGGGAATTTGGGGCCTGGTAAAGATAGTTATAGCAATAGGTAAAAGCAATAAGTAAAAATAATGTACCCTTTCCCTCTTCCTTGTGTTAACATCTGTGTCAATCTGTTGTTGCTTGGAAAATCAGTCAATTTAAATGATAGTAGAATTTTTCCCCCAGTGATGGTGTAACATGGGGAAGGGAAGAGGGAAATTTAACCTATTGATAGTAATTTATATTCCACCAAATACATAGTTCTTGGCATGCTAATTATTGGCATGTTTTAAACAAAGAGAATCCAGAACTTTAAAGTATTGTTATATTTAAATGGCCTAATTATTGTGTTTATGTACACACACATTCACATATAAATTTCTATACACATTGGACACCTACTTCAAAAACAAATATTTTATCCACATTTCACAGTCAAATTTGTGGGAATTTATAAACATGATGTATTTATTTAAAATCTGGTTTATCACTTACCATTATTTTCCATGTTCATCCGTTTTATTGTGTGATCGGTTATGTTTCCATTTGTAGTCAATGGCCGTTGTGTGAGCAGGTCTCAAAAAATATTACAGAAAAAGGACATCCTCACCAAAATCTACAAAGTTTCGCAGAAGTAGATGCTGATTTCCAGAAGTGAATGTAGAATATTCCCCCTCTTAAAATTCTGCATGGAAGTTTTACACATGCAGAAATATATTTGTGAAAAAAGGAACTCATCAACCAACTTTCAACTAACAACCAATGCTGAGCAGAATACAGTGATTTTTCTGCCTTTGGAAAGGAAAACATTTAATCCCCAATTACCAATATGCAGTGGAAAACATCGCGAAATGCAAGGAAAAAACAAAACAAAAACCCTACATAAACGAAAAATATGAAGACGGAATCATTTTACACTTACATCTTCATGCGCATGGTGTCGCTCTTCACTGAGAACGTTTCCTCTAAGAAAGCGCCTCGGCTTCTTCCTTCCTGCAGAAAATTAGGCATATAGTGGAAAACCTCTAGCGAATTCTCCCTCAATAGAAGGCCGTAAAATTGGATCTTGAGAGTTAGTTTGAGGTAAGGTATTCTATATACATCAGATGTCTCTGAAGCCTTTTGAGTGTACCATGCTGTTTTCCTGGCGAGGAGACCCAGGAGCCCGACGTCTGCTGCTCTCGCTTTTGCTCCTCGCAGCCTGGAAGACTGGGAGCACCCAGGTACACTATTCGGTCCCCGAGGAGGCCAAACACGGCACCTTCGTGGGCCGCATCGCGCAGGATCTGGGGCTGGAGCTGGCGGAGCTGGTGCCGCGCCTGTTCCGGGTGGCGTCCAAAGGCCGCGGGGACCTTCTGGAGGTAAATCTGCAGAATGGCATTTTGTTTGTGAATTCTCGGATCGACCGCGAGGAGCTGTGCGGGCGGAGTGCGGAGTGCAGCATCCACCTGGAGGTGATCGTGGAGAGACCGCTGCAGATTTTCCATGTGGAGGTGGAGGTGAAGGACATTAACGACAATCCACCTGTGTTTCCTGAAAATAAGAAAAGAATAATCATTGCAGAATCTAGACCTCCAGAAACTCGGTTTCCACTAGATGGCGCAACCGATGCAGATGTTGGAGTAAACTCGGCTTTGACTTACCGAATCGATCCCAACGATTATTTCGCTTTGGACACACAGAACAATCGTGAACAAACGTCTTCGTTATCACTTATGTTGAGGAAATCATTGGACAGAGAGGAAATTCAGGAACATAGATTATTATTGACAGCCAATGATGGAGGTAAACCCGAGCTGACCGGCACAGTTCAGCTGCTGATCACAATTCTGGATGTGAATGACAATGCTCCAGAATTTGACAAATTCATTTACAAGGTCAGAGTTTTAGAGAACGCATTTAATGGGACATTAGTGTTCAAGCTAAATGCCACAGATCCTGATGAAGGTATAAATGGAGAAATAATCTACTTGTTTAGAAGGCCTGTGTCGCCTACCGTGTTGAATGCATTTATCATAAATCCCAAAAGTGGAGAAATTAGGACAAAAGGTAAACTAGATTTTGAAGAAAATAAATTTTATGAAATATCCGTGGAGGCAGTTGACCAGGGGAATATTCCAATGGCGGGTCATTGTACCGTTTTGGTAGAAATACTAGACATAAATGACAACGCCCCAGAAGTTACTATTACTTCCCTGTCACTCCCTGTGCTAGAGGATGCTCAGGTGGGTACCGTCATTGCGTTGATTAGCGTGTCCGACCGTGATTCTGGCGCTAATGGGCAGGTGACCTGCTCATTAACACCCCATGTCCCCTTCAAGCTGGTGTCCACGTTCAAGTATTACTATTCGCTGGTGCTGGCCAACGACCTGGACCGCGAGAGCGTGGCGAACTACGCTGTAGTAGTGACCGCGCGGGACGGGGGCTCACCTTCACTGTCGGCCACCGCCAGCGTGTTCGTGGAGGTGGCCGACGTGAACGACAATGTGCCGGAGTTCTCACAGCGCGAGTACACGGTGTTCGTGAAGGAAAACAATACTCCCGGCAGCCACATCTTCACGTTGTCAGCGCGGGACGTGGACGTGCAGGAGAACGCGCTGGTGTCCTACTCGCTGGTGGAGCGGCGCGTGGGCGAGCGTGCGCTGTCGAGCTACGTGTCGGTGCACGCGGAGAGCGGCAAGGTGTACGCGCTGCAGCCTCTGGACCACGAGGAGCTGGAGCTGCTGCAGTTCCAGGTGAGCGCGCGCGACGCGGGCGTGCCGCCTCTGGGCAGCAACGTGACGCTGCAGGTGTTCGTGCTGGACGAGAACGACAACGCGCCCGCGCTGCTGCCACCTGGAGTGGGTGGCAGGGGAGGCGCTGTGAGTGAGCTGGTGTCTCGGTCGGTGGGCGTGGGCCACGTCGTGGCGAAGGTGCGGGCTGTGGATGCGGACTCTGGCTACAATGCATGGTTGTCTTATGAGCTGCAGCCGGTGGCGGGTGGTACTCGCAGTCCGTTCCGCGTGGGACTGTACACGGGCGAGATCAGCACGACGCGCGCCCTGGACGAGGCGGACGCGCCGCGCCAGCGCCTGTTGGTGCTGGTGAAGGACCATGGCGAGCCGGCATTGTCCGCCACGGCCACCGTGCTGCTGTCGCTGGTGGACAGCGGCCAGGCGCCTAAGGCCTCTTCGCGGATGTTGGTGGGGGCCACTGATCCAGAGGTGGCACTGGTGGATGTGAACGTGTACCTGATCATTGCTGTCTGCGCGGTGTCCAGCCTGTTGGTGCTCACGTTGCTGCTGTACACGGCGCTGCGGTGCTCGGCGCCGCCCACAGAGGGCGCTTGCGGGCCGGCGAAGCCCACGCTGGTGTGCTCCAGCGCGGTGGGGAGCTGGTCCTACTCGCAGCATAGGCGTCAGAGGGTGTGCTCTGGGGACGGGCTGCCTAAGACCGACCTGATGGCCTTCAGCCCCAGTCTTCCTCCTTGTCTGATTTCTTCAGAAGAAACAGGTGAAAAAGAAGCAGATTCAGAACATTTGAAAGAGGTGAGTTTGTTTTAAAGATGTTTTTCTATTTTCGCCTTCCTCACAATTTTTGGTTTAAGATTCTCCATTCTCAGTTTTAAGGTTATACTTTAATTTTGCTGGTCGTCGTTATGATATTTAATGAGTGTTATTGACATGATGAGTTTAATTATTTTTCAGATTGAAATCTTAAGTCAAAAACAGTATAAATTGCCAATACCACTAATCCTTTGTTTTTGTTGTTGAATTCTTAATAGCTGGCAAATATTGTGTATGTGAGTATTTGCAAGAAACAACACGTTGTGACTACTTAAGCATTTAGAAATGTTCATTTAAATGAAGCTAACCACAATTAAAATTTTTTAAATCTCTTTATTTAAAAAATTTATAATATACTCACATACATGTTTTATTTTTAAAAATATAAAAACTTTTTATATAATTGTCTTCTTAAAAGGTGCATTTAAAAAACAAACAAAAAATCTTGGCTTGGTCCCTGTGTTTTCTTCTAGTTACATCAGCATTCCCCCATCAGGTTTTTGTATCTGATATGAAAACCCTTGTGATTTTCCTTTCACATTTTATTTGCAGTCATGTATACATGTATACACCTAGTGGGCTTTTTATTGTTTCTTTTAAAAAGTTTATTATGTAAATAATATATTTTGCATTTCTAGTCACCAATATCTTGTGGAAATTCCTGCAAATCGGATACTTTTAATAGCTGTATAGTAGTCCATAATGTAGGTGTATTATTCATCTGTTGGTGAGCACTTAGAAAAAGTACTCATAAACCATTCTGTACTATCATTTTACATATTCCTAAACTTTTGGTGCTTTTATTTCTACAAAGTTATTTTCAGATGTGGAATTGATGCATCAAAGAGTATTAATAATTTAGCCCTGGCTGGTTTTGCTCAGTGTTTAGAGCATCTGCTGAGGATGGGAGAGTCATGGGTTTGATTCCCCGTAAAGGACCAGGGGTCATGCAGAGGCAACCAATAGATGTATCTCTCTCACATCCATGTCTTTCTCTCTCTCTCTCTCTCTCTCTCTCTCTCTCTCTCCCCCACCCCCATTTCTTCCACTCTATCTAAAAATCAATGGAAAAATATCCTTGGGTAAGGATTAACAACAACAACAGCAACAAAACCCCAAAACAAAGATTATTAATAATTTAATTTTAAAATGTGTTGCTATATTACTTTTCAAGTATGTATTTTGTACTATTAATTTCCACCAACAAGTTATGAGCACTCTCCCTTTTATCTCCAAAAGAAATAGTAGTCTTATGTTCTGCCAATGTGGTTTGTATAAAATGATATTTCATTGTTACTTTAATTTTTATTCCTATATACCACCAGTGAATTTGGCATATTGTTATTTGTATTTGGTTTTCTTTTATTTATTAATTAAATTCTTTGTTCATTTTTTAAGTGAAATGTTTTTGTTTTTCAATTTGGGAAAGTTCTCTGTAAAATATAGATATTAACTTTTATCTCCTACCTATATCACAAATATCTTTTTCCCATATAACATATTAATTCACCTATAGTATATTTTGCCACATAAAAGTGTATTTAGTCCAGCCGGTGTGGCTCAGTGGTTGAGCATCGACCCATGCACCAAGAGGTCACCAGTTTGATTCCCGGTCAGAGCACATGCCCAGGTTGTGGACCCGATGCCCAGTGGGGGGCATGCAGGAGGCGGCCAATCCATGTTCTCTCTCTCCCTTCCTCTCTCTGTAAAAATTAATAAAGAAAAAAAGTGTATTTAAATTTATATATTAAAATAAGTTATTTTCCTCTTAAGAATTTTAGGTCTCCAGGTTTAGTTAGGAAGATCTTCCCAACTCTTATATTGCACATTCATTAATTAAATTTATTGAATAAACATTTATTTTAAAATTTAATTTCATTTTTAAATTGAGATATAATTGACATATAACATTGTATTGGTTTCAGGTGTACAATGCAATAATTTGATATTTGTATATATTGTGAAATGATCTCCACATAAGTCTAGTTAACATTTATCACCACATATAGTTACACATTTTTTTCTTGTGATGAGAATTTTAAAGATCTACTCTTTTAGCAACTTTCAAATATATAATATAGTATTGTTAACTATAGATACCATGACTTATTTATTTTATAACTGCAAGTTTGTACCTTTAGACAACTTTCACCTATTTCACCCATCCTTTATCCCCTGCATCTGGCAACCACTGTTCTCTGTATCTATGAGTTTGTTTGTTTTTTAGATTCTACATGTGAGACCATTTTCCTTAATGTAAGTGTTTATTGCTAAAAATCTCTCTCTTAGAACTGCTTTGGCTAAATCCCATAAGTTTAGGTACATTGTGTTTTCATTTTCACTTATTTCAAGATTTAAAAAATTTCCCTTTGATTTCATTTTTGACCCACTGATTTTAAGGAGTGTGTTTGTTGTTTAATTTCCACATATATGTAAAATTTTCAGTTTTTGTCCCATTATTTATTTCTAGTTTTGTATCACTGTGGTCAGAAAAGATATTTCATATAATTTCATTCTTAAAATTTGCAAAGACTTGTTCTGTGACCTAACATATGATCTATCCTGGAGAATGTTCCATGTATACTTGAGAATAATGTATATTCTGCTGCCATTAGATGAAATGTTCTGAAAATGTCTGTTAGTGCTATTCGGTCTAAAACATACTTTAAGTTCAATGTTTCTTTATTGATTTTCTGTCTGGATTATCTATCCATTGATGAAAGTGAGGTATTGAGGTTCCCTACTATTATTGTAATGTTTTCTATTACTTCCTTCATATCTGTTAGTATTTACTTTATATATTATGTGCTCTGATGTTGGGTGCATATATATTTACAACTGTTGCATCTTCTTGATGAATTGACCCCTTTGTCATTATATAATGACCTTTTTCTTTTATTACAGTTTTTTCTTTACTTAAAGTCCATTTTGTCAGATATAAATATAGCTACCACTACCCCTGCTCTTCCATTGTTTTCTATTTGCATGGAATATATATTTCCATCTCTTCACTTTGACCCTACATGTGTCCTTGAAGCTGATATGAATGTCTCAGAGGCAGTGTATAGTTGGGCCTTATTTTTTAAAAAATCCATTCAGCTATTCTGTCTTTTGAATGAAAAATGTAATCCATTTACATTTAAAGTAATTATTGATAGGTAAGGGTTTGCTGTTGCCATCTTGCTAATTATTTTCTGGCTGTTTTATAGATCTTTTGTTTCTTTCCTGTGTTCTTGCAATCTTTCTTTGTGAATTGATGGTTTTCCATAGTGGTGTATTTTGATTCCTCCTTTTTTTTTTTGTCTTGTGTATATGTACTATAGTCTTTTTGCTGTTGTTCTGTGGTTACCCTGTGGCATACTGGAAACATCTTATAGATAAAACAGTCTATTTTAAGCTGATAACTTATCTTTGATCACATACAAAAACTCTACTCTCTTACTCCCCCCATTTTATGTTTTTGTTGTCACAACTTACATCTTTTAATATTGTTTATTCATTAACAAAACATTGTAGCTATAGCTGTTTTTAATACTTTTGTCCTAATCCCTTATACTACAGTTAGTGGTTATCACACCACCATATCATGTTATCAGAGTATTCTGAATCTGGCTATATACTTACCTTTACCAATATATTGTATATTTTCATGTTACTAGTTTACATCCTTTCATTTCAACTTGAAAAACTCCTTTAGCATGTCTTGTATGGCAGATCTACTGATGATGAACTCCTCCAGCTTTTGTTTGTTTGGGCAAGTCTTTATGTGCCTTCATTTCTGGATAACTTTGCAGGGTAAAGTATTTTTGGTTGGCACTTTTTTCCCCCTTTCAGCTCCTTAAATATATTATTGCACTCTCTCTTGGCCTGCAATGTATCTCTTGTATGAGATATTTTTTTCTCTTGTTGCTTTAAAATTATTTTCTCTTTGTCTTGACTTTTATAAAGTTTTATTATAATTTATCTTGAAGGAGATTGTTTTGCATTGAAATTTGCCTACAAAGCAGACATATTGGAACATCTGCATTACTGTTTTTGAATGAGTGGATTAAATAGCTGTGAAATATTAACTCATGTTCTTTCAGGTATGATTGAAACATTACATTTAACCCCCATAAGAGAAAAACACAAATACCCGCATTCTATGAAATGTTAAAAAAATCTAATTTCAATGCCTTACTTTATTTAACTGGTGCCAGGTCTGTGATATGACATGGCAACCATGTTGCAATTGAGAATTTAAGATTTCCATTCTGTTCTTGAGAGGAACAGTACACAAGTGCACCCCACTTTCCCTAAAAGTTGTTTGTAAATTGAAATTTATAAACTCAGAAACAGAGCTGGAAACCTAAAGAGTTTTTTATTTATTTTTTTTATTTTATTTTTTATCCTCACCTGAGGACATTCAGATAGAGTGGGAGAGAGAGAGAGGAAGGGAGAGAGAGAGAAACATCGACGTGAAAGGGACACATCGAGTGGCTGCCTCCCGCACGACCAACCAGGGCTGGGGACAAATTGCAACCGAGGTACGCGCCCCTAGTGGGAACCGAACCCGGGTCTCTCTGGACCGCAGGCAGACGCTCTAACCGCTGAGCCAAACCGGCTAGGGCAAGAGTTTTTTTTTTTAAAGGAAAGATTATTTTTGCAATGTGTCTTATGTTTTGTAAACATTAAGAAATATTAAAGCAAGATTTATTGCTTGGATATCCAAGACTAGGAATGCCTTACTTATCTAGGGACCATGTATTGACAGTCTAGCTTACAGGGGTCATATTAATCTTTTTAAAAAAAATCCTCACCAGAGAATATTTTCCCATTTATCTTCAGATAGAGTGGGAGGGAGGGAGAGAGGGAGAAACATCGATGCGAGAGAGACACATCGACTGTCTGCCTCCCACATGACCCCAACCAAGGCTGGGGATGAATCACAACCAAGGTACGTGCCCTTGACCGGAACTGAACCCATGACTCTTTGGTCCACTGGCCAACACTCTAACTGCTGAGCCAAACTGGCCATGGCTAAAGAATATAGTTCTTAGCAGGTGGTTTTTAAAAGTAGAAATTAATAAGCATTTTATTGTCATACAATTTTATTATTATTATTGGATAAATAATACAAACCATAGACAATTATATACTTTTTTTTTGCTCTGGATTGCATTTGCCAACTTTCCAACTAATATGCTGTTATTGCCACTTATTTTAATTCTACATGTATTTTACATCTTTTTAAAATGTTTTTTTAAATTGAATTTATTGCGGTGACATCAGTTAATAAAGTCACATAGGTTTCAGGGGTACAGTTCTATAATACATCATCTGTATATTGAATTGTGTGCTCACCCCCCAAGCCAAGTCTATTTTGCATCTTACTAGACATTATAATAATTTTATACAGTCAGTATTTGTTATTGAACCAATATTGATACATTGTTATTACCAAAAGTTCATAATTTATTTATATTCCCTTAGTTTTTACCTAGTGTCCTTTTACTGTTCTATGATCCCATCCAGGATACCATATTACATGTAGTTGTCTTATGTCCTTAGGTGCCTCTTGGCTGATGTTTTTTCTCATGGTTAAGCTAGGGTTGTGGGCTTTGGGGAGGAAAACCACAGAGGTAAATTATCATTTTTATCATGTCATATCACACTATCAGCATGACTTACCACTTTTGATGTTAAACTTGATCATTTGCCTGTGGTGGTGGTTGCCAGGTTTCTCCACTATAAAGTTACTCTTTTCCCCCTTTCTACACTGTACTCTTTGGAAAGAAGTCACTATGCATAGCCCACACTTAAGATGTGGAATAGCTATATATGTGTAGAATAGCTACGTAAATTATTTGGAATTCTTCTTCATTGGAGTTTTGTCTCTTCTTTCCCATTAATTTTGTTATTTACTTATTTATTTATGCTGTGAACATTTATTTTATACTTTGAGTCATAATACAACTTTGCATTATAACTATTTTGTTGCTCACGTATTCTACCTTTGGCCACAAAACAGGTACATAAAGGAAAAATTAGTGAGGGTCACTGTCTAAACCATGGAATTGGGATGATTGACCCCCCCCCTTTTTACACGTCCATATCAGATATACTCTCTAGTCAGATACATATGTGACCCAATCTAAATCAATTTTATTAAAATAACCCTATAATAAATTAAATCTGTGTTTTGTTTGGGGTGAGAGAGATACTTCAATTTTTAGATATCTTTTCTGGTGGGCCTTTAAACGTGGACCCAATTTCCAGTTCTTCACCTTCCCTTTTCAGATTTTCCAGGAGCCTTGGTGTGGTTAGAAATCTAGCCTTAAGTTACTGTCTTGCTAACCAAATAGCATTTTAAGTTTCAGATTCTTTATCAGTAAATTGAGTGAAATGTAGAAATGAATGTGAGAGCTCATTGAAAGCTAAAAATCCCATGTGAATTTTGCATTTTTGGTTCTTTGGGGGGTATGTCATCAGATTGTGAGCCATGGAGATAATGGTAAGATTAGAAAGCTCTGGATATGGGAAGATGATGATATTCTCTGGACCGCAGGCCGACGCTCTAACCACTGAGCCAAACTGGCCGGGGCGATGATGATATTCTGTTAAAAGCAGATTGAGACCTTCAAAATCCCAAATCGTGATTTTTTTTGTTTATTTATTCATTTTAATATTTATCCATCCATTTACTTATTTAACAAATAATTACTGAATACCTTAAATGGGCATGGCACTGTGCTGTATGCTGGTGATTGGAGGACAAAGATTGTGTGCATATTTGTCCTAAAATATGCACACAATCTTTGTCCTTGTACAGCTTAGTGAGATAAAAAATAATAAAACAACCAAACTAATAAATGTAAAGCCACAACTATGATAGATACCTTGAAGGAAAGGACTATGTTATCATAAGAGTACATAGGAAGGGGATGGAGTGTTTAACCTGTTGAGTGAGGTCAGGAAAAATGTCCTCAAGGAAGTGATGGTTGCTGTGGGACTTGAACTATAGGAATTAGCAGGAGGAAGAAGTGAGAGTATTCCAGGCTAAAGAACTACCATCTGCAAAAGTCCTAAGGCAAGAGGAAGAAAGACATATTCAAAGACCTTAAAGAAGTCTAGAATGTCTGGAAGGCAGGGAGCAAAGAGGAAGTGGCAGATCCGATGGGTTGAGTGACATGCAGGGCCCAGACTATGTGGCCATGGTCAAGATTCTGGCCTTCATCCCAAGGACAATGGGGAAGTCATTGAAGGAGAATGATATAATGATGAGGATACTGTATCCCAGAGATCAGGTGATATTTGGGCAGAGCTGTCTTCATCAGGCTTCATATCAGCTAATTGAATCTTCCATTTCCTATCATTATGTTTACAGAGAAGATTAATTTAATATGAACTATTCAATAAAAAAAGGGATTTGTACGTTTATCCCTAGGAGTGCATTATCAAAAAGGTGCTGAATATAATTCCTGATAGCATTTAAAAAATTATCAGACTGTGTCCATTTACTCAATGAATAAATAGTGGTTATTTTTCAGAAGTCATTAGGATAAACATAAGCCAAATTTGACTTTGAGTTACATCTACTAAGTATTTATTTAAAAAAACGAAATATTGCCCGGCCAGTGTGGCTCCATGGTTGAGCATCGACCCATGCACCAAGAGGTCGCCGGTTCAATTCCTGGTCAGGCACATGCCCAGGCTGTGGGTCTGATCCCCGGTGGGGGGCATGCAGGAGGCGGCCAATCGATGTTCTCTCTCATCGATATTTCTATTTCTCTCTCCCTCTCCTTTCTTCTCTCTCTCAAATCAATAAAGAAAATTTATTTAAATACATATTTCTCAGACTAACTATGTAACTGGGAATACAAGAAATCTCCCAGAGAATATGCTCCTTTTAAAAATTTTACCTTATTTTCCAGTCTCTGGGGGCTTTATAATCTTTGAGAAGCCTGAATTAACATTAGTTCCAATATGTTCACAAACCACAGCCCTTTCCTCACAGTATTCAGAGCAAGGTGGGGGATTGTGGGTCATTTCCACCTGGGGTCGGGCAGGGCTGTACAGAGGAGGACCCACCACACACGGGCTCTTCCTGCAAGTCTGCTTCCTGTCAGTCTACCCACGGGCAAAATTAGTGCACATTTAACATAGGCAGTGCTTCGAGGGGAGGGGGAAGAGTGCTCCTCCCAGGGATTCAGGACTTCCCAGAAGCCTTGAAATTGACATTTTACTTTAGAATTCTTTTCCATTACTTACATCACTTCCACAAACATTGTGCTCAAAATTATGTGTGTGTTGTGGTGAGGGGTGTTCAGAGATGCAAAATCTAACCTTTGTTTTAAGATGTGTACAGTTTAGCAGGGAGATTTACAATGTACTCTCAAACAACTATAATGCAAATTAGAATTTGGATAGATGCAGCTTAGAATGTATGGTTAAGAGCTTGCTCCTTGAGGCTTCCGGTCAAGATGGCAGCGTAGGTAAACGCGGTATCGCATCCTCCCTCAACTACATCAAAGTTACAACTAAACTACAGAACAACCTTCATTCAAAACCACCCGAAATCAAACTGAATGGAAGTCCTACAACTATGAAATTAAAGAAGCCCCCGCATCGAGACTGGTAGGAGGTGCGGAGGCGGATGGGCTGGTCCCACACCCACGTGTGGCGGATAAAATTTAGGAGGATACCTTGGCTGGGAAGGTCCTCCCTGAGGACTGAGGGGTCCCTGTCCCACACCAGGCGCCCAGCTCAGGGTTCCAGTGCTAGGAAGAGAAGTCTCCATAACATCTGGCTGGAAAAACCAGCGGGAACTGAGGCTGAGGCGGCTGGAGCCCCCGGCAGCTCCTCTTAAAGGGCCCGCTCACGGACCTACTCGGACTCCCACCCTCCAGGCTCCAGCTGGGGGAGGCAGCTTGAAAGGCACCAGAGTCATATGTGGAAAAACTGAGCTGTTTGGTGTTGGAGCAAGGGCTGGAGAGGCAGCTTTTTCCTGGACAGACGTGCTATCAGAGGCTGTTGTTCCTTTGGTGAGCCCTTCCCTGGGCCAGCAGACAGCCGCCATATCTGGGACTCCAGCTACCTGGCTCACACTGTTTGCCCCGCCCTGGTGATTCCCTAAGGCCCTGCCCCACCCAACTTTCAGACCCACCCAAGCTGTTGCCAGTTGCTTTACCATAGGATTGGCCTGTCTTGGATCCTGCTTCAGCTTTTCCTAAATTCTTTCAAACAAGCAGCATGTGGTCTCAGCTAGCCCTATACCTCTTGCTAAGTAATACATAGAAACAAACACAGGGAGGCAGCCAAAACGAGGAGACAAAGAAACAGGTCCCAAATGAAAGAACAGAACAAAACTCCAGGAAAAGAACTAAGTGAAATGAAGTTAAGCAACCTAACAGATGCTGAGTTCAAAATACTGCTTATAAGGATGCTCAATGGACTTAGTGAGAACCTCAGTGAACTTAGTGAGGGCCTGCCTCAAGAGCATAAAAAAGGACCAGTCAGAAATGATGGATACACAGTCAGAAATGAAGGAGGCACTATCTGAAATAAGGAATAGTTTACACACATTCAATAGTAGAGTAGGTAAATCCAAGAAGCAAACCATCGATTTGGAATATAAGGAAGCAAAAAACACCCAATCAGAACAGCAAAAAAAGAAAAGAATCCAAAAAAAATGAGGATAGTCTAAGGAGCCTCTGGGACAACTTCAAGCATGCCAACATTCGCATCTTGGGTGTGCCAGAAGGAGAAGAGAGAGAACATGAAGTCGAAAACCTATTTGAAACAATAATGGCAGAAAACTTCCCTAACTTGGCGAAGGAAACAGACATACAAGTCCAGGAAGCACAGAGAGTCCCAAACAAAATGAACCCAAAGAGGCCCACACCAAGACACATCATCATCAAAATGCAAAAGGTTCAAGACAAAGAGAGAATCTTAAAAGCAGTAAGAGAAAAGCAGTTAGTTACCTACAAGGGAGTTCCCATAAGATTTTCAGCTGATTTCTCAAAAGAAACTTTGCAGGCCAGAAGGAAGTGGCAAGAAATATTCAGAATGATGAAAAGCAAGAACCTACAACCAAGATTACTCTATCCTGCAAAGCTGTCATTTAGAATCGATGGCCATATCAAGAGTTTCCCAGACAAGGAAAAGCTAAAGGAGTTCATCACCACCAAACCATTATTATATGAAATGTTGAAGGGTCTTCTTGAAGAAAAAGATAAAAAAAAATGAACAAACAAAATGGCAATAAATACATATCTATCAACAATTGAATCTACAAACAAAATGAACAAGCAGAACAGAAACATTCTCATAGATACAGAGAACTTTTGTTGGGTACCAGATGGGTGAGGGCTGGGGGGAGGGGTGAAAAAGGTGAAGGGATTAAGAAGTACAAATTGGTTGTTAGACTGACAAACCTCAAAGGAATGGGAAGTTGGGGGGTGGGAAGAAATAAACCAAAGAACTTATATGTATATATGTATAACCAATGGACACAGCCAACAGTGTGGGGAAAAGCAGGAGGGGGGCAGGAATGGGGGAGGAGGGGGGCAATGGGGGAAAAATGAGGAACATCTGTAATACATTCAACAATAAAGATAAGTTAAAAAAAAATTTAAGCCATAAAAAAAAAAAAAAAAAGAGCTTGCTCCTTGGAGTCGGACAGTTGGAATTTGGGTTGTGACTGTAAAGCTTATTAGTGAAGTTGTTTTAGAAAAGATACTTAACTTCCATAAGACTTGGTTTCCTCATCTGTAACATCAGGGTAACAGTACCTATATGTATTATTACACATAATGGCATTTATGATACACAGGTGGGATAAAAGTAGGTTTACAGTTGTTCATATGGAAAATAATACAATAATTAATAAACAATAACACAAGAATAAACTCTGTTTCATTCACCACAACTGTAAACCTACTTTTGCTCCTCCCTGTAGTTATGTAAATGGATTACCACAGTTTTTGGCACAGGGTTGATCAATAAATGTTAGCCTTTATAATTACTTTGATGTGAGAGAAACATTCTTCGGTTGCCTCCCGTCCATGCCCCAACCGGGGATCAAGCCCATAACCTAGGTACGTGCCCCGACTGGGAATCAAACCTGCAACTTTTTGGTGTATGGGACAATGTTCCAACTAACTGAGCCACCTGGCCAGGGTTATATATATATTTACATGGTTTCAATTCTCCCTCTGCTCTTAATAAGTGGCTGCTGCATTTTACATCCAGGAAATACAGTTAATAAAATTGTGAAATGGAAAAAGTTCAGGATGTATGGGGAAGAGGCCAGTTCCATTTTGTCCAGACTCTGGGATCTATGTGGAGATATAAGAGATAAATCTGCAAGGGTTGATTAAGGTGGAGCTTGAAGAGTTTTGAGTGACAAACTGAGGAATCTATTTAAATCAACAGGTGTGGGCAGGTAGTGAAGGATGATGTGCTGTTTAAAAAGGGAGTTCTAGCCCCGCCGGTGTGGCTCAGTGGATTGAGCATCTCCCATGGACTGAGAAGTCCTGGTTGGATTCCCAGTCAGGGCACATCCCCAGGTTGTTGGCTCTATGGCCAGTAGGGGGCGTGCAGGGGGCAGCCAATTGATGTTTCTCACATGGACGTTTCTATCTCCCTTCCTCTCTCTCTAGAAAAAAAAATTAATAAAAACATATTTAAAAAATAAATAAAAAGGGAGTTCTGGAGTCAAACACCCCAATCTCACTGTTTGCTGCTGCAAGATGTTGGGCAATTATATGTCTCTCTGCCTCAGTTTCCTTGTGTGTAATAATATAACCAACATCATGGGCTTATTGTGAACATTATGAGATATTTCATGTTCATTATTAGCTGAGAGCCTGGCAAAACACTAAATAAATGGTATTTATATGTACATCCACTTAATTTACAGAGCTATATTCAAGTGTTTTGATTTCATCAACCTTTATACTATTTATTCTTTTATGCATCAAATGTATATAGAATATTTTTATGTGCAAGAAGACACATGCTACATATAGGAATGCTAAAATGACATAGTGGCCAATGAGCCTGGAAGAACTGCTGTATAGACAGTGTTCTGCATACACTGGACCTTCAGTAAGTATCGATACACTGTAGTGCCTGACTTCAAAAACTAGCAAATGAGTAGATCGGTGTCATGGTTTGATTACAGGCATTTATCATGTTATTCAAGTTAGTTATTAGAAAAATATATATTGAACACTTTAAATATACCCTAAAAATGCATGTATAAAAGATTCTGACAGCCCTGGCTGGTTTGGCTCAGCGGTTAAAGCATTGGCCCGCGAACCAAAGAGCCCTGGGTTCGATTCTGGTCAAGGGCATGTACCTCAGTTTCGGTTCGTCCTCGGCCCCGGTTGGGGTTGTGCAGGTGGCAACCAATCGATGTGTCTCTCTCACATCAGTGTTTCTCTCTATCTTTCTCTTTCTCCATCCCTCCCTCCTACTCTATCTGAAGATAAATGAAAAAATATCCTCGGGTGAGGATTGAAAAAAAAAATTCTAACAAGCCTTGTGCTCAAGGACCTTTCATTTAGCTGGGGAGACAATACCTAGTATAGTTAAATGTATAACCAATGTGTAGTGTGATTGAAGCATTAAATAACATGAGAGATAATACATGATTATATACAGTTACCATGAAACTGAAATAAACTTTAAGTGCAATATGCGCAATTCATAGGAGAAAGATCACAATTGCTAAAAGTCCCAGTGTCCTTCATTCACTAACACATACACTTAAATTTGAAGGGAGGGAAATTACTTGTTTCTTACTCTTTTCAGGCTTTCTACAGATGTAAAAAAAAAAAAAAAATATATATATATATATATATATATATATATATATATATATATATATATTACACTTGATCTTATTTCTTCAGCACAACTATATTAATTTAATGCTATTATTTTTATTTTAGAGATAAGGAAATGGAAGCAAGATTTAGTCATTTACAGTAGCCCCTCGCCACTTTGCGCTTTGACTTTTGTGGCTTCACTCTATTGCGGTTTTCTCAAATATATTCATTAAAAAGTTGATCGAGACAGTGAAAATGATAGCGCGCGCTCGGTTGTCTGAGTCCATTATATACCCCTATATTACAATTAAAATTAAAATTACTGTACATATGGACTGTAGGCCTATGTATTCCAGCACCCCAGGAATCCTTCAGCGCCAGGTGCAACTGCTAGAGTCTGGAACGGATTAACCGCGATAAACGAGGGACGACTGTACCTGCAAAGAGAGGACTATAAGTAGGTGGTGAAGCTGGACTCAAATCCAAGTCTATCTGTCTCAAACCCTGCTCTTGTACCAGATCTCACTCCTCCCTGAAATCTTCTGGTGAACCGTAGAAGGTACTAAGCATATCATTGTGATAATAGTAAATAGGTTAGCAGGTTAGACATGAACATAGATGCTGCCTGATCAGGATCAAGCTGAGATGCTCCTCTAAACAAATGTTGCATCCCACTTCCTTTCTACAGTCCCTACAGGATTTTGATGCCAATTCTGAGACAATTTACAGAACCAGTAGCTGGATGCAAGGATGTGCCCATTTGTAGACCTTTTAATGAGCCTTCTTTGTACACTCCACACCTGTCTATTTGCATTGAGCTCATATAAGTTACTAAAAATGAGTATTTACAGTTCCTTGGATTCATCCCTTAAAGTGTGCCTTCCCTTGAAGAGAAAGATGTTTTTTCTTAACATGTGTAATGTAACATGCTTTGCACTCAGTGGTTGCTCAATAAATATTTGATGTTGACTGAGTAGGTGTTGGTCATGGTACTCTGAGTTGTTCTCTTTGAAGTCAAGACCATTGGGCTCTTTGCCAATCAAACAAAACACATAGGTGTCCTGTCAAGAGCTAGAGAAAACCCTGCAGTCATAAAAAAGCCACTTAATTTGAAATGCCAAACCATTTCTTTGTAGCACCTTCATCTCTGTTTAGGATGCATTGCCCAGAGTGGTTTAGTTGTTCAACTGTTTTCTGTTATGTTATAATGTTCAATACTGTATTGTCAAGGTGATGAATCAGAGGGACAGGAGTTTACAAATCAGTCCCTAGTGACTTTACATTTTATCTTTCCAGCCAGCATAAAGTGATAGGCATCTGTTAAAATAACTAGTTCAAAAGCTGAGAAAACTTTGGCACAAAAAGAGGAAATATGAGCTAGGGCATCAGTGGCCAATGAGTAGATTGGCCCCACTGCATTCACACAGCTCATGTATGAGGAGACAAGAAATCCTGAGTCCTAAGGCTGGATGTGGGCAACCTCTCCTATGGCTCCATGTGCACTATTCATCTAACCAGAATCTTGGCTGTGGTCTAGGAAGCACCCAGTAATGAGCTGGTGTGTGCTCACTGACAGCATGCAGGACTTGAACTGGAAAGAACTCAACTATGCATGGCCTCTGAGCAGCAGGGAGGGGCTCCACTATCTCCCGAGGAAGAAGAGATTTCAGGTAGCCTCCCCGCCCCTCCCGCAATGGTAGATCTTGGGATCCCACTGGCTTGCCTGCACACCATGGCCGACAAGGAAGCAGCCTTGATGCAGTAGAAGAACGTGTGATCAATGAAGAGTACAAAATGTGGAAAAAGAACACCCCTTTTCTTTATGATTTGGTGATGACCCATGCTCTGGAGTGGCCCAGCTTAACTGCACAGTGGCTTCCAGATGTAACCAGACCAGAAGGGAAAGATTTCAGCATTCATCGATTTGTCCTGGGGACACACACATCAGATGAACAAAACCACCTTGTGATAGCCAGTGTGCAGCTCCCTAATGATGATGCTCAGTTTGATGCTTCACACTATGACAGCGAGAAAGGAGAATTTGGAGGTTTTGGCTCTGTTAGTGGAAAAATTGAAATAGAAATCAAGATCAACCATGAAGGAGAAGTAAACAGGGCACGTTGTATGCCGCAGAACCCTTGCATCATTGCAATAAAGACTCCATCCAGTGATGTTCTTGTTTTTGACTATGCAAAACATCCCTCTTAACTTTGTTCAGTTATCCTTCTATATTAACTTGGGACTTGATTCAGCAAAGCCACAGATTTATATTTAAAATTTCTTCAGGAATTTTCTAGTAACAAAGATCTAAAGTAGCCACCGAAAGGTGAATATTGTGTATGGTTATTTTATTTTTCTTCATATGCTCTATCTCCAAGTTCTTCAGGCTCATTTAAGTAAAGGCTAGACGTTAGTAAGGAATAGGTGTGTGAGCCATGAAGTATAAGTACTGCAAGATGTTGTTTTTAGTCAGGAATTAGGGGACATTCAAGTCGTATTAATTCCTACTCTAAAATCTTTACACCTGACTATAAAAAAATAAAAGAAGAGATTTCAGAGGTAAAGCTGTTAAAGAAAATCCCAAGGAGATATGATGAACACAGAAAGGACACCACGATCTGAAGGTATAGTTCCCTGGGACTTGTCTGGATCCATTGAAAGGGTCAAGGTGTTCAGTCTTCTTTCAGGAAGAGCCAGGCACAGTAAAGTAAATAAATCCTTTCTACTCCTGAGAACAAGTAATACAATTATTTATTGTCCACCTCTCTCTAAAGCTAAGAAAAGTACAAGGTCAAGAAAAACATAAAAAAGCTATATGCTCATTTGGGCACAACCACAAGCATATAATTAATGTAGCATACTGAAAAAGATGGTCGCCTGTTTCTTTTTTTTTTTTAAGCTTGGCTGTTACCTTGACAGTTCTATGTTAAATGTCTTATCTTTGAGTCTGTATGTACATTGCTGAAAGAGATAATCATGCTAAGAAAATGTTCTATTCTATTGGTATTATTTTAAATAACTAGTAATACTTTTTTTTTTAATCCTCACCCGAGGACATTTTTTTGCATTTATCTTCAGATAGAGTGGGAAGGAGAGAGGAAGGAAGAGAGAGAGAGAAACATTGATGTGAGAGAGACACATCAAGTGGCTGCCACCTGCAGGACCCCAGCTGGGGCTGGGGACAAGCTGCAACGGAGGTACGTGCCCTTAGTGGGAACCGAACCCGGGACTCTCTGGTCTGCGGGCCGAAGCTCTAACCGCTGAGCCAAACCATTTTTATAAATAGATATAATTAACTCATAGGCAGGAAGCTTTTTTTAAATTCTCTCTCTTCTTCCTGAGCTTTTTCTACTCTCTGACTGTAACTTGTAAACACCTGTCTAAAACTGATGAAATGACCCTGTTTGGGTCCCAATCAGCTCAACAACAGAGATTGTCATGCTTAGGAGCTGAGTATCACTGATGTAAGGTACAAAGTAACAAACTAAAGTGTTGTAGAGGGAAAAGCTCACAGGCAAATCCCTTTAAATATTCCTTTCACACAGAACTAAGACTTTAGGAGGGAAGCGTTAAAATAAAATACTTACTAGAATAATAATTTATACATGTGATTAAAACACTCTATGTACGGAAAGTAGGAAGCTTTCTTAGAAGATTAGTTTGAAATATAAGGTGCCAGAGGCTCCTCCTAGGTTCTCAAGCCTGCCTGCTCCCTCTCTGCTGCCATAAAGGGTAGAATTTACCCAACGTGTTACCTCGCCTTTTGTATCTCTGCAGAAATTCTTTCATTCAGAGATTTCATAGTGTTTTTACAAATGTAAATTAACAAGCCTCATCATCACTTTTCTCCACAGAGATGTTTCATTTAAGTAATGCAGAAATTTACCTAAATGGCCTACCCAAGGTCACCTGAGAAATCCTTTGTGTAATCTGGAAATGGATATTCAAAGTGTAAAAATAACTTGCAGACTTATTGCAGATCAAAATTTATTGCATCTTTTAGCAAGTACCACTGGAGGGATGAATCATCTTCTTTAATCTTTATAGCAAGGCTCCTACCAGTTGGTCTTTCCTCAGCCTCACCAAGCACCCACATACTTGGAAACCCAAACTTCAGCTCTCCCCTTTCCTATCTTATCTGCCCTCAAAGCAGAGTGAGGACAGAACATGACTTTTTAAAAGATTTTTTATGAATCACTTTGATTAAATAAGTAGATGGCTATATTTTCCTTTGTTCCCCCAAATTCTTCTATTATTCCAGTGAACAGATATTTATTAAACACTTATTTTTTATTGAATTTCTTGGGGTTACATTGGTCAATAAAATTATATAGGGTTCAAGTGTACAATTCTACAATACATCATCTGCACATTGCATTGTGCACTCACCACCCTAAGTCTCATTTATCCCCTGTTTACCTTCTTCCACCTGACTCCACCCCCCTTCCCTCTGGTAATCACCATACTGTTGTCTGTGTCCATGAGTTTTTAAAAAAATTAATTCCTTCACCTGTTTCACCCAGCCCCCAGCCTCCCTCCCCTCTGACAGCAGTCTGTTCTCTGTATCCATGAGTCTGTTTCTGTTTTGTTTGTTTATTTTGTTCATTAGATTCCACTTATAAGTGAAATCATATAGTATTTGTTTTTCTCTGACTTATTTCACTTAGCATAATACCCTCTAGGTCCACCCATGCTGTTGTGAAAGGTAAGATTGTCTTCTTTTTTAATAGCTGAGTGGTATTCCATTGTGTAAATGTACCATAGCTTTTTTTATACTCATCTACTGATAGATACTAGGGCTGTTTCCAGATCTTAGCTATTGTAAATAATGCTGCTATGAATATGGGAGCACATATATTATTTCTGATTATTGTTTTGGGATTCTTAGGATATATTCCCAGAAGTGATATCACTGGGTCATATGGCAGATCCATTTAAAAATTTTTGAGGAAACTCCATACTGTTTTCTACAGTGACTATACCAGTCTGCATTGCCACCAGCAGTGGATTAGGGTTCCCTTTTCTCCACACCCTCACCAGCACTTGCTGTTTGTTGATTTATTGATGGTAGCCATTCTGGCAGGTGTGAAGTGATACCTCATTGTCGTTTTAATTTGCATCTCTTTGATGATTAGGGACATTGAGCATTTTTTCATATGTCTATTGGCCATCGGTATGTCCTTTTCGGAGAAGTGTCTATTCAGGTCCTTTGTCCATTTTAAAATCTGATTGTTTGTTTTTTAGGTGTTGAGTTGTATGATTTCTTTATAAATTTTGTATATTAACCCCTTATTGGATGTATCATTGGTGAATATCTTCTCTTATCCAATAGGTTGTCTTTTCATTTTGTTGATGGTTTCATTTGCTGTGCAAACCTTTTTTTTCCCTTTATTGATTTTAGAGAGAGAGGAAGGGAGAAGGAAAGAGAGACAGAAACATCAATGAGAAAGGACATCGATTGGCCGCATCCTTCCTCCCCCCCCCCCACTGAGGATTGGGCCCACAACCCCTGTGCTTTTCCCAACACTATTTATTAAATAGACTGTCTTTACTCCATTGTATGTTCTTGCCTCCTTTGTCAAATATGAATTGCCCATATAGACATGGGTTTATTTTGGGCTCTTTATTTTGTTCCATTCATCTGTATCTCTCTCTCTCTCTCTCTTTTGCCAGTATCATGCTGTTTTGATTACTGTAGCCTTGTAATATAGTTTGATATCAGGGAGCATGATACCTAGAACTTCTTTCTCAAGATTGCTGTGGCTATTTGGGGTCTTTTACGGTTCCATAAAAAAAGCTTCCTGCCTATGAGTTAATTATATCTATTTATAAAAATGGTTTGGCTCAGCGGTTAGAGCTTCGGCCCGCAGACCAGAGAGTCCCGGGTTCGGTTCCCACTAAGGGCACGTACCTCCGTTGCAGCTTGTCCCCAGCCCCAGCTGGGGTCCTGCAGGTGGCAGCCACTTGATGTGTCTCTCTCACATCAATGTTTCTCTCTCTCTCTTCCTTCCTCTCTCCTTCCCACTCTATCTGAAGATAAATGCAAAAAAATGTCCTCGGGTGAGTCTGGTTAAAGGTTTATCAGTCTTGTTTATCTTTTCAAAGAACCAGCTCTTGTTTTCATTGATCTTTTGTAATTTTTTAAAGCTTTCATTTAGTTTATTTCCATTCTGATCTTTATTATTTTCTTCCATCTATTTGCTTTGGGCTTTGTTTGTTGTTCTTTTTTAAAAAAGAAAATATTTTATTGTTGAGAGTACTACAGAAACCCCTATTTTCCCCCCCCCCTTTTGTCTCCTCCACCCATCTCCCACCCCACCCCAGGTCTTCACCTGTCTATTGTCTGTGTCCATGGGCTATGCATATATGCATATATATTGTTCTTTTTTCTAGTTCCTTTAGATGTAAAGTTAGATTGTTCCCTTAGGTGCAAATTTTCTTGTTTCTTGAGGCTGGCCTATAATGCTATAAATTTTCCTCTTAAGACCACTGTTTCTGTGTTCTGTAGATTTGGGGTTGTTGTGTTTTCATTTTCATTTGTCTCAAGGTATCTTATTTCTTCCTTGGTCTTACAGTTAACCCATTCATTGTTTAGTAACATGTTATTTAGCCTCCATGTGCTTTTCAGTTTTTTTCTTGTAATTGATTTCTAGTTTTATACCATTGTGGTAGGAGAAGATGTTTAATATGGTTTCAATCCTCTTAAATTTACTGAGACTTGTTTTGTGTCCTAACATGTGGTCTATTCTAGAAAATGTTCCGAGTACACTTGAAAAAATGTATATTCTGTAGCTTTGGGGTGGAATGCTCTGAAAATATCAATTAAGTTTATCTGGTCTAGTGTGTTCTTTTTTTTTTTTTTAATCCTCACCCGAGGACATTTTTTCATTTTTTGTTCAGATAGAGTGGGAGGGAGAGAGAGGAAGAGAGAGAGAGAGAAACATTGATGTGAAAGTGACACATCGAGTGGCTGCCACCTGCACGACCAACCAGGGCCAGGGACAAACTGCAACCGAAGTACATGCCCTTAGCAGGAACCGAACCCGGGTCTCTCTGGACCGCAGGCCGACGCTCTAACCACTGAGCCAAACCGGCCAGGGCTAGTGTGTTCTTTTTTTTTTTTTTTTTTTTTAATTTATTTTTGTTACAGATGTTTCTCCTTTTTTCCCCATTGACACCCTCCTCCCAATTCCCCCACCCTGTCCCCAGCTTTGTTGTCCATGTCCATCACTTATGCATACATGCGCATAAGTTCTGTGGTTTATCTCTTCCCTCCCCCCCTAACCCCCTCTTCTGAGGGGTGTCAGTTTATACCCTACTTCCACATCTCTGGGTCTACCCTGTTCCTCAGACTGTTATGTTCATTATATTCCACAAATAAGTGAGATCATGTGATATTTGTCTTTCTCTGCTTGGCTTGTTTCGCTTAGGATAATACTCTCCAGGTCCCTCCATGTCGTCTCAAAGGATAAGAGATCTTTCTTTCTTACAGCTGCATAGTATTCCATTGTGTATATGTACCACAGCTTTTTTATCCATTCATCCACTGATGGACACTTGGGCTGTTTCCAGATCTTAGCTATTGTAAATAGTGCTGCTATGAACATGGGGGTACATGTATTTTTTCTGATTGGTGTTTCAGGCTTCTTAGGGTATATTCCTAGAAGTGGGATCACTGGGTCAAATGGCAATTCAATTTTTAATTTTTTGAGGTAACACCATAGTGTTTTCCACAGTGGCTGCACCAGTCTGCATTCCCACCAGCAGTGTACTAGAGTCCCCTTTTCTCCACACCCTCGCCAACACTTGTTTGATGATTTGTTGATGGCGGCCATTCTGACAGGTGTGAGGTGATACCTCATTGTTGTTTTAATTTGCATCTCTCTGATGATTAGTGATGTTGAGCATTTCTTCATATGTCTCTTGGCCATTTGTATGTCCTTTTTGGAGAGGTGTCTATTTAGTTCCTCTGCCCATTTTTTAACTGGGTTCTTTGTCTTCCTTTTGTTGAGTTGTATGAGCACTCTGTATATTTTGGAAATTAACCCCTTATCTGATGTATCATTGGCAATTATGCTCTCCCATAGAGTGGGTTCCCTATCTGTTTTGATGGTTGTTTCTTTTGCTGTGCAAAAGCTTTTGAGTTTGATGTAGTCCCATGTGTTCATTTTTCCCTTTGTTTCTGTTGCCTTAGGTGATGTATCAGTGAAGATTCTGCTGCGTATGATGTCCGAAATTTTGTTGCCTACATTTTCTTCTAGGATTTTTATGGATTCACGAGTCACATTTAAGTCTTTTATCCATTTTGAGTTTATTCTTGTGTATGGTGTAAGTTGATGGTCTAGTTTCATTTTTTTGCATGTAGCTGTCCAATTTTCCCAACACCATTTATTAAAGAGGCTGTCTTTACTCCATTGTATGCTCTTGCCACCTTTGTCAAATATTAATTGAGCATAATGTCTTGGGTCAATTTACGGATTCTCTGTTCTGTTCCACTGGTCTATATGCCTGTTCTTGTGCCAGTACCAGGCTGTTTTGATTACAGTAGCTTTGTAGTATAAGCTGATATCCGGTATTGTGATCCCACCTACTTTGTCCTTCTTTTTCAAGATTGCTGTGGCTATTCGGGGTCTTTTTTGGTTCCGTATGAACTTTTGAAATATTTGTTCTAGTTCTGTGAAATATGTCACTGGTATTTTGATGGGGATTGCATTGAATCTATAGATTGCTTTGAGTAATATGGACATTTTAATGATGTTAATTCTTCCAATCCATGAACAAGGTATGTGCTTCCACTTTTTTATATCTTCCTCTATTTCTTTTTTCAATGTCCTGTAGTTTTCTGCAAATAGGTGCTTTACTTCTTTGGTTAAGTTTATTCCTAGGTATCTTAATTTTTTTGTCGCGATGGTAAATGGGATTGTTTTTTTAGTTTCTCTTTCCGTGAGTTCATCATTGGTGTATAAGAATGCCGTTGATTTCTTGACGTTAATTTTGTATCCTGCTACTTTGCCAAATTCATTTATTAAGTCTAGTAGATTTTTGATGGAGTCTTTAGGGTTTTCTATATATAATATCATATAGTCTGCAAATAATGACAGTTTCACTTCCTCCTTTCCAATTTGGATTCCTTTTATTTTTTCTTCACATCTGATTGCTGTGGCTAAGACTTCCAGTACTATGTTAAATAAGAGTGGCGAAAGTGGGCATCCCTGTGTTGTTCCTGTTCTTAAGGGAAATGTTTTTAGTTTTTGCCCATTGAGTATGATGTTGGCTGTAGGTCTTTCATATATGGCCTTTATTATATCAAGATATGATCCCTCTATTCCCAAATTGCTGAGCGTTTTTATCAGAAATGGGTGCTGGATTTTGTCGAATGCTTTTTCAGTGTCTATTGATATGATCATGTGGTTTTTATCTTTCATTTTGTTTATGTGGTGTATCACATTTATTGATTTGCGAATGTTGAACCAGCCTTGCATCCCTGGGATGAATCCCACTTGGTCATGGTGAATAATTTTTTTGATGTATTGCTGGATCCGATTTGCTAGTATTTTGTTTAGGATTTTGGCATCTACGTTCATCAGGGATATTGGCCTGTAGTTTTCTTTCTTTGTAGTGTCTTTTTCTGGTTTTGGAATTAGAATTATGCTGGCCTCATAAAATGAGTTTGGAAGTCTTCCTTCTTCTTGAATTTTTAGAAATAGTTTGAGAAGAATGGGTGTTAGTTCTTCTTTGAATGTTTGGTAAAACTCCCCTGTGAAGCCGTCTGGGCCTGGACTTTTGTTTGCTGGGAGAGTGTTGATTACATCTTCATTTTCCTCGGTTGTTATTGGTCTGTTCAAGTTTTCTATCTCTTCCCGGTCCAGTTTTGGGAGACTATGTGTTTCTAGAAATTTGTCCATTTCACTTAGATTGTCGAATTTGTTGCCATATAAATGTTCATAGTATTTGTTAACGATCCTTTGTATTTCTGTGGTGTCAGTTGTTACTTCTCCTCTTTCGTTTCTGATTTTGTGTATTTGGGTTCTCTCTCTTTGTTTCTTGGTGAGTCTAGCTAAGGGTCCATCAACCTTGTTTATCTTTTAAAAAAACCAGCTCTTTGTTTCATTGATCCTTTGAATTGTTTTTTTGGTCTCCATGTCGTTTATTTCTGCTCTGATCTTTACTATTTCCTTCCTTCTACTTGCTCTGGGTTTTTCTTTTTGTTTGCTTTCTAGTTCTTTAAGTTGTGAGGTTAGATAGTCTATTAGAAATTTTTGTTGTTTCTTGAGGTAGGCCTGTAGTGCTATGAACTTCCCTCTCAGAACAGCTTTTGCTGCATCCCATAGATTTTGTGTTGTTGTGTGTTCATTTTCATTGGTTTCCAGGAAGTTTTTAATTTCTTCCTTGATCTCCTCGGTAACCCATTCATTGTTTAATAACATGCTATTTAGCCTCCATGTATTCAAATGTCTTTGCATGTTCTTGTTGCAATTGATTTCTAGTTTCATGCCATTGTGATCTGAGAAGATGCTTGATATGATTTCAATCTTCTTGAACTTGTAGAGACTTCGTTTGTGTCCTAACATGTGGTCTATCTTTGAGAATGTCCCATGTGCACTTGAGAAGAATGTGAATTCTATATTTTTGGGGTGTAATTCTCTGTAAATATCTATTAAATCCATTTGGTCTAGTGCTTCGTTTAGAGTCTCTGTTTCCTTGTTAATTTTTTGTCTAGAGGATCTATCCAGTGATGTCAGCGGGGTGTTGAAGTCCCCTGCTATGATTGTATTGCTGTCAATTTCTCCTTTGAAGTCCTCCAGAAGATTTTTAATATATTTTGGTGCTCCTACATTCGGTGCATATATGTTTACCAAGGTTATATCTTCCTGTTGGATAGATCCTTTCAATATTATGTAGTGACCTTCTTTGTCTCTAGTTATGGCTTTCGTTTTGAAATCTATTTTATCAGATATGAGTATTGCTACCCCAGCTTTTTTTTCCTTTCCATTTGCTTGGAAGATTTTTTTCCATCCCTTCACTTTCAGCCTATGTGAGTCTTTTGTTGTGAGGTGAGTCTCTTGTAAACAAAATATATATGGGTTATGCTTTCTTATCCAATCCGCTACTCTGTGTCTTTTTATCGGAGCACTCAATCCATTTACATTTAAGGTGATTATTGATGTGTACTTATTTATTGCCATTTTTGTTCAGTGTGGTTCTACTTTCTTTCCTATTTCTTCTACTAATTACAGCAGTCCTTTTAACATTTCTTGCAGTGCTGGTTTGGTGCTAATGTATTCCCTTAGCCTTTTTTTTGTCTGAGAAGCTCTTTATTTGACCTTCTGTTTTGAATGACAGCCTTGCTGGGTAGAGTAGTCTTGGATTCAGATCCTTGTTTTTCATGACCTTGATTACTTCATGCCATTCCCTTCTGGCCTGTAGTGTTTCTGTTGAGAAGTCAGCTGATAGCCTGATGGGGGTTCCTTTGTAGTTAACCTGTTGCTTTTCTCTTGCTGCCTTGAGGATTCTCTCTTTGTCTTTAATTTTTGGCATTTTAATTACTATGTGTCTTGGTGTGGGCCTGTTTGGGTTCTTCTTACTTGGGACTCTCTGTGCTTCTTGAACTTGAATACCTTCTTTCTTCACCAAATTAGGGAAGTTTTCTGTCATTATTTCTTCAAATATATTCTCTAACCCTTGCTCATTTTCTTCTTCTTTAGGGACTCCAATGATGCAAATATTATTACGTTTCCAGTTGTCCCACAGTTCTCTTAAGCTGTCTTCCTGTTTTTTCATTGTTTTTTCCTTTTGGTTTTCTGATTGGTTGATTTTTTAGGGCTAATGTGTTCTTTAAGGCTGCTGTTTCCTTGTTGATTTTCTGTCCAATAGATCTATCCATTGATGCCAATGGGGTGTTAAAATGTCCTTCTATGACTGTATTACTGTTACTCTCCCCTTTATGTCCATCAAGATTTGCCTTATATATTTAGGTGCTCCTATGTTGATTGCATAAATGTTTATGAGGATTATATTCTCTTGTTGAATTGGTCCCTTTAATATTATGTAACATTCTTTTTTTTTTTACTTTAAAAATGTTTTTATTGATTTTTTAGAGAGAGAGAAAGGAAGAGAGAGATAGAAACATCGATGTGAGAGAGAAATATTGATCGGCTGTCTCCTGCATGCCCCACACTGGGGAATGAGCCTGCAACCCAGGCATGTGCCCTGACGGGAAATCAAACTGGGACCTCTCAGTCCATGGGATGATGTCAATCCACTGAGCCACACTGGCTGGGCTGTAATGTCATTCTTTGTCTCCTATTATAGCCTTTGTTTTACAGTCTATTTTTGTCTGATATAAGTATTGCTACCCTAGCTTTTAAAAATTTCCATTTGCATGAAATATATTTTTTTATCCATTTACTTTCAGTTTGTGTGTGTCTTTCATTCTGAGGTGGGTCATTTATTGACAGCATATATATATATCTTGTTTTCTTTTTCATTTAGCTACCTTATGTCTTTTGATTGGAGAATTTAATCTATTTATACTTTAGTAATTATTGATAGGTATGTAGTTGTTATTACTTTATTCTTTATAACTATGTTCCTTTCTTTTTTCTTTCTTTTTCTTAAAAAACCAACAACAACCCTTTAACATTTTTTGTAATGCTGGTTTGGTGGTAATGAACCCCTTTAGCTTTTTCTTGTCTGGGAAGATCTTTATTTCATGCTCAATTTTAAATAATAGCCATGCTGGGTAGAGTAGTGTTGGTTGTAGGTCCCTGCTTTTTATCACTTTGAATATTTCATACCAATCCCTTCTGGCCTGAAATGTTTTTGTTGAGAAATCAGCTGACAGTCTTATGGGAGCTCCCTTGTAGTTCACTGTCTTTCTCTTGCTGCTTTTAAGATTTGCTCTTTGTCTTTAACATTTGCAGTTTTAATTATGATAGGTCTTGATGTGTGTCTCTTAGGGCTCATCTTGTTTGGGACTCTCTGTGCTTCCTGGACTTGTGTGTCTTTTTCCTTCACCTGGTTAGGAAAGTTTCAGTCACTATTTCTTCAAATAGATTCTCAATCCCTTGCTGTTTCTCTTCTTGTCCTGGTCCCCCTATGATGTGGGTGTTTTTATGCTTGATATTATCCCAGAGGTCTCTTAAACTATCCTCAGTAAAAAAATATATATTTTTTCTTTTTGCTGCCTTAATTGGGTGTTTTTTTGCTACCTTGTCTTCCAAGTTGCTGATTTGAGTCTCTGCTTCATCTAACCTGATGTTGATTCCCTCTAAAGTATTCTTAATTTCAGATATTGTATTCTTCATTTCTGGTTCTTTTTTATGGTTTGTATGTATTTTTTAATGCGTACTCTCTCTTCATTTAAATTCTCACTGAGATTATCCATTCTTCCCCTCAATTCCTTAAGTATCCTTATAACAATTGTTTTGAACTTTGTATTTGGTAGATTGCTTGCCTCCATTTCATTTAATTATTTTACTGGGGATTACTCCTATTCTTTTATTTGGGACATGTTTCTTTGTCTCCCAATTTTGGCTGCCTATCTGTATTTGTTTCTGTGTATTATGTAGATCTGATATGTCTCCCAGTCTTGGTATGGTGGCCTTATATAGTAGGTGTCTTGTGGGGCTCAGTGTTGCAGTCTTTCTGATCACTTGAGCTAGATACTCCAGGAATGTCACTTGTATGGGTTAGGTGAGCCTTCCTGTTGTAGTTGAGTCTCTATTGCTGTTGCCATGTCCATGGGTGAGGTTAACCCTCAGGCTGGCTGACTGTGAGGATTGACCCCAACCACAGTGTATTAACTGCTGGGTGTGTGCTGACCCCATGAAGTGAAATTTGCCTCAGCAGGATCTGGTGTCTTCCAAGATCTCCTTTTGGGTGTGGCACATGTAGAGTTAATTTGGTCAGGCTCTGATGTGGTCTGAAGCCCACCACAGGGTATTTTGGTTCTGAGGCCTCTTGGGAGGGATTCTGGTGCAGGTTAGTGTCAGATACTGCCTGTGACTGGCCCTGGAATACATATTTGGAGCTACAAAACAATCCACAGTTGTGGCTGCCTCTGCTGGGCCTGGGTGTGCATGGAAGGGGCCAAGCTGCACACCAAGGCTGGCTTCTATCAGCACTGAGTGAGTGTGTGTGTGTGGGGGGGCAGGTCAGCAAAAGGCCTAAGGCACCTCACCTGAGGGCTGCCTGTTAGGCTCAGTTACTGAAAGAGCCTCTGGTTGCATGAGGAATATCCTCAGTGAGTCAACTGGTAGGGGCAAGTGGTGTTCACCAGATTAATACAGATTCAAACTTGGCTCTAATGCTGGGTCTGAGGTCACTCAGCAAAAGTCTCAGGGTATAACAAGGCAAGCCGCCACCCGCCTGGTGGCTGCAGACCTTTGTGGTGGGGTGGGGTTTAAGGGAGTCCTCAGGATGAGGCCAGCAGATTTCATCAGGCCCATATAGACCAAGATTTGGCCAGGAGGGCTCTGCACAGGAACGTTGCATCAGTCAGGTGCACAAGGGAAAAATGGTCTTCTGTGGCCTTTTCGTTTTCTCCTTGAAATTCTATAACTCTGTTTGTAGTTCTTAATTATCTGAAACCCTTTAGAATTGTTTTGTGAATCTTTTTTTTTTTTTTTTTATCCTCACCCGAGGACGTTTTCCCATTTTTGTTCAGATAGAGTGGGAGGGAGAGAGAGGAAGAGAGAGAGAGAGAAACATCGATGTGAAAGGGACACACCAAGTGGCTGCCTCCCGCACGACCCAACCAGGGCCAGGGACAAACTGCAACCAAGGTATGTGCCCCTAGTGGGAACCGAACCTGGGTCTCTCTGGACCAAAGGCCGACACTCTAACCACTGAGCCAAACCGACCAGGGCTGTTTTGTGAATCTTTCGACTAGAGACTTCTAGTCAAAATTTTTATCTGCTTGGTAGTAAAAATGTTCAGGTGTGTATTCCTATCTGTAATTTTTCATATTTATTTATTTATTTTTCTTATAATATTGATGTAGATCCTATATTGATTCTTTTTTATTACTATCATCTTTGAGATGAGAACCTTTAGGACCAGCTATCTGCAGATGGAGAATGTAAATGTAATGGCCAGCAGGTCTCTGGACTAATGTGAACATTTTCTTATTTAATATATACTTTAGCTTTTATATATTTTGCACTGATGAGCTACAGAGCAATTTGTCACCCACAGATTTCTCTTTATCTTACCACATCCTTAGTTTCACTTTTGAAATAATAGTGCATCTGCTCACTATTACATTCAGTCCTGCTTTCTCTCTAATTTTGTGCTGAGAAATAGGATTATGGGAAAGTCCTGCCTGATTTAACCTATGTACTTAGATCTTTCTGTTCCAAAAAAGAAGTCATTGGTTTTGCATCTCAGTGTGAACTACTACTCTGGAAAACTCTAATTTACCAGCTCTTTCCAAGATCTCCAGTGGAAGAAATCCTCTCTTAGCACTCTCTCTCATCTTGGTCCAATTTTCATGACACTTGAGAACTTTTATTTATGTATTTTATGGTTGAAGTTCAGTTGTTTTAGGGAGTTTCAACAAAGATGCAATTCTATTTTTTGTTGACTGTACTTTTTGTTATTTTTGGTTGGCTTCATGGAGGAGAAGAGACATTAAAATGTCATTTTCATTTATCCTTGATTGGTAGACATCCCACTTTTTGTCTATTTATTGCAAGTATGTAAGAAAGCTATGTTTTTTATTTTTAAGGTAATCATCTCATTGAAATCTTTTTAGTTTTAATTATTTTTTTGTAATTCTCTGGGATTTTATGAGTAGGAAATTATATTAACTAAAAATTTATCATCAAACAATATATTTTATCCTCTTTTCTAAAACACACACACATTTCCTTATTTTGTGTTGTCTAGAGTATCCAAGTCAGTATTGAACAATAAGTGTGACATGAAGTGTTCTGTGTTATGCTCATGATTTTTCATGGAAATAATTCTGGTGTTTTACTGCTTAAAATAAAGATGGCCACTGGTTTGTGATAGCTGCCACATTTTAAAATTTCTTTTAAGCATCTATCATAATGGTGATCTGGCGATAATTTTGTTTAGCATTTTTTTGGAAAACTATTATATGAGATTTGCATAGATTCTTTTTTGGAGACTGTTAATAGTATCTTTGTCAGATTTTTATTTCAGGTTAGATACCATCTAATAAACTGATGTCAGGTAGGTTGGTTGGTAGTAGTTGCAGGCCTTTCTTTTCAGCCACACTTAATGAAAATTTTCATCTGCAACTCTAGTGTGACTGCTTACCAAATATGTGAGAATATGAAATTTGAATGTAGGTGAAATATATTATATGATTGAACCAGACATTCAACAAGTTTAGGTAAGAAGAAATGTATCCCTGGCTGGTGTGGTTCAGTGGTTAGAGTGTTGGCCCAAGCCACAGGTTTGATTCCTGGTCCAGGGCATGTATCTGGATTGCAGGTTCAATCCCTCGCCCAGTTGGGGTGTGTGTGAGAGGCAACCAATCTATGTGTCTTTCTCACATTGATGTTTTTTTCTCTCTCTCTGCCCCCTCCCTCCCTTCCACTCTCTAAAAATCAATGGAAAAAAATATCCTTGGGTGAGGATTAACAACAACAAAGCAAGTATAAAAGTCTAGGACTTTTTGATTTGTGGCTTAATAGTATCTAGGAAAAAAATGGGTGTGAATTTTAGTTTTTAATCCTTCATGAAAAAAGTATGTGATATAGCTGCTTAAGAAACAGATGCAGTTTTAAAAAAAGATTTTTTAATTGATTTTTGCCCTGACCAGTGTGGCTCAGTTGGTTGGAGCATCTGCTCATACACCAAAAGTTGGTGGGTTCTATTCCTCATCAGGGCACATACCCAGGTTGTAGGATCAATAACTTTCTGGGGTGTGTGCAGGAGGCAACTGATCAATGTTTCTCACATCGATGGTTTTCTCTCTCTCTTCCTTCTTCTCTCTAAAAATCAATAACATTTTTTTTAAAGGTTGATTTTTTTGAGAGAGAAGGAGAGGAAGAGACAGAAACGTCAATCAGCTGCTTGCTGCACGCTCCCTACCAGAGAACAAGCCCGCAACCCGAACACGTGCCCTAACTGAAATGGAACTAACAACCTTTTGGTTCACGAGACAATACCCAACCAACTAAGCCACACTGGCCAGGGCCCAGATGCAGTTTTAGACTCCATTACTTGATATGTGGTATTTTGAATCAAAGGATTAGATCTCCTCTTCTTGGATCTGATTTGACCAACCTAAAGTATGACTTTAAGTTCTGAGGGCTACACTTTGAAGATGAAATAGGAAAATAATTTTATAAAAAGGTAATTTTTGAAAAATTGGCACATAATTATAAAAAGTAGTGAGTAAACACAGTATAGAGTTAATTAGAGTGAAGATTCATGAAGAAAGGTCCAGGACACTCAGGGGTTCTCAACCTGTGGGTCGCGACCCCTTTGGAGGTCAAACACCCTTTTACAGGGGTCGCCTAAGATCATATTTCCAAAGGTCTTAGGAACCAAGACACCGCTCCTCTATCCGTCTCCAGGCGGGTCCGCCCACATGCAGATATGTCCACATACAGCATGAACTGTATTAAAGGGTCACGGCATTAGGAAGGTTGAGAACCACTGCTATATGGTTCTAGGTCATGGAGAGAAACTAGTTCCTTAGTACTAGAAACTTGAGAAAGAAATTCTATAGTAATGTATGATTGATAAAGGTTCAAGTAAAAAAAAAAAAAAAGACATAGTTATACAAAGAATTCCCACTCTGTTAGACTTGATTTGGACAATTCATTAAGCTATTTTATTGGATTAAAATTTGTGATGTCCTATTTTTTAATTTAGTTTTCATAAGTACAAAATATACTCCCAGGGAATAATTTTAAGCATTAAGAAATCTTGTTTGAAGTATAATATTCTTTTGCTGACAAATTCTTTGGTGGGTATTAGATTCACTATTTTTTGTTTGGCTTCAAGATCTCTAATAGGAGTTTATGCATATGGCTAGAAATCTTTTGAACTTACAGCTTAAGGCCAAATTTGGTAGGAGAGCTTTATAAGTAATAGTCTTGGCAATAGAGCCCAAGCAGAAACTAGGACTATGTTTTTGCATCGAGTCCACTTAAAGTTGTGCTTGTACCTAATTAAAAATTTGGAAATGCCTGAATTATGAGAAACTATGGAAAATGCCATAAGATGGCAAAATGAAATATCAGAAAGGAAAGGTTCTGCTAAAGAAATATTTTGTTAATTCATGATTTTAATGTTTACCTAGTCATCTTATACAAAAGGAACAGTTCTTGAGATTTTCTTATCTTTGGGATTTCCAAATATGTCCTATACATTGTTTTCCCACAAATCCCATTGTATTTGAGTAAATATTGCTTTCCCAGAGATCACAGTTATGCCTAAACATATGGAGGCAGATGGTGGGACAAATTCCACTAGGTGAGTACTATCCACTTATTCTTGACTCAAATTAAATCCTTTGACATTAGACACCAGTGGCAGTTTAAATAGAGAAATGAGAAAAAAGTGAAGCCAAAAGTCTAAGTAGTGTGTGGGGGGGAAGAGTTTTTGTCAGGGTGAGTTTTTCCTTCTCCCCTTTTCCTAATCCACACCCACACATAGTATCCTAGATACAGCTCAGAATTCCTAAACCCAGTGTAATTGGGAACTTTGCTGCTAAAAGTCGGGGCCTTCCAGATGTTGAGTACATCTCTCCAGGTGTATTTTACCTGATGCTAAGGGAAAAGTGAAAAGTATAACCTTTTGCCCCAAAACAGGTTAGCTTGGTTAGCAGCATTAAATCAAAATAAGGAAATGCAAATCCTGACCTCTGGCTTGGAAGTAGACAATTAGTTTTGGCTCTGAAATTTGGTGAAAAATAAATTTAATTTTTATGGATAATTTCACATCCTGACGAAGATCCCCACAGATGGCTACACCTATCACTCTACCAAACACTTCAATGGGCTGACATGTTTCCTGCTTTAATTTTTAATTTTATCCAAGACTTGGTGTGAATGAGTTTTTGGTTCCTTAATTCAGAAAGACAAATCAGACAGGGGTATTTACTGCTTATATTGCCTTATGTTGCAGCCTGCTCTTCTTCCCTGGAAGAAAAAAAGGATGGGTTTATGATGTCCCAGGGAGGTGACTGGTTCTCAGTGGAACAATGAAGTTACCAATTCCACTTTTAGTCTTAAGACCAGAATGCTGGAGCTGCCTGACCCCCTCCACTCCATTTAATCAGCAATTAAGAAGTTATAGAAATATTCAAACATAGAGTTGCGAGAAGTGTGTAATTAACCCCCATGTATCCTGGACTCAGCGTCAATAATTAACAATACTTTTAGGCAGTTTTCTGATCAGAAAATAGATTGCCCTGAAAGCTTCAATTCTTGATTTGTGGTCAGCTTTTGTCTTTCAAATTTTGGTTCTCGGATTTTGAATACTGCAGTTGTATTAAAATAAGTATATGAGTGAGGTATTTAGTGTTTAATAGTAATTTAAGTCAATCTCTTTATCAGCTTGCCTCTATCTCAGGGAAAGCTACTGGTTGTAGGGTGCCAGACAGAATTTAGAGGTAGTGTTTTGTAGCTCACAGATGTTTTTCATAGAACTGATCACTGTAGGATTTCTGTGCAGAAGACTGGCTTAAAAACAAAATTTGAGGCCCTGGCCGGGTAGCTCAGTTCATTAGAATGGCGTCCTGATAAGCCAAGATTTCTAGTTCCATCCCCAGTCAGGGCACATACAAGAATCAACCAATGAATGCATAAATAAGTGGAACAATAACAAATCTCTCTCTCATCAATTAAAAACAAAAACAAAAAAACGAAGATGCAGAAAGTACAGGCATCTAGCCTGTTTTTAACCTGCCTCATTGCACTTTTCTGAATATTTAAGAGTAGTTTCCCGATCACACTTTGGATAGTATCTCAGTACTTTTTCTCCCCTCCATTTCTCATGTCCTGTTTGGGAACTAGTTGTCCATCTTTCTGAGTTTCTGGTGCTTGATATTGACTGGTTCCTGACCTCCTCTCTCATCCAGAGCGTCAAGGGCCGTTTGTAAACACTCCCAGTAGGGCCTCCTGGGGAAAGAGAAACTGCTGATCCGCAAAAAAGCGGAACGTGGAACCGCCTTGCTCTCGCCCACTTTGGTGCATCGCAAAGCGAGAGTCGGGAGGAAGCTTGAGGGAGGTTACTGTTCCCCAAATTGCCCCTTGCTAGGTGCTTCTGTTGAATCTTGGAGGCTCCTGGGATTATACAGAGGTGCAGGAAAGACTTTAACATGCAGCGCAGAGGCTGAGAATTAAGCACGGAATGCACCACCGCACTAGGTTTGGGGCTGCTGTTTCCGTAAGTCTGGAAGGGGTGTTAGTTCACGGTCAGGGTTCCGCCTCTCACCGTATCTGCCCCTTTCCGAGTTCCACCGTCTTCCGCTGGCACTTAGGGGGTCAGTGGATCCCCGCGCCCGGGACTGAACTCTCCGCTCTCCAACAGTTGGTCAGGGAAGTCCAGCCGAGCTTAGTCCTAGTTACAAGCAGTCTTCAGGCAAAGGTTGTGGAGGCTAAGACCGGGCGGTCTCGGGGCGTTGTCCTAGGAAACATGGAGTAAGGGAGGATGTGTTCGATTCTCGGAGCGTCTTCCTTGCCCGCCCGCCCGCCCAGCGCCCGCTGCCGTGGCTCCGGGCGAGATACCAGCCGGCAGGGAGTGGAGACAGCGCTTCCCCACCCCGGCCGTTTACCTCGTCTTTGCACCCCTAGGCGGCGCTGCGCTCCTCCGCACACGGCCGGCTCCGCTTCCCCAGACGGCTGCACAGCCCCGGGTCTAGCCCGCCTAGCTCACCGCCGGCCAGTACCGGGCAGCCCCGGTGTGCAGAAGGCAGAACGTCGGCGCTCTCTGCACCTCTAACCGGCAGCGGCGGCCGGCGGCCCTTACTCTTTACCAGGGCTTGTGCTCTCCGGGAGTCCGGAGCATGGTCCCGGGTCACCTCTGGTGGATCGAGGATGCCGACAGAGGGGATGGTGGGCTGGAGGGTGGCGGTTCTATGTTTGTGGGTTTCCTGCGGCTCTGCCGCGGGACAACTCGAATACTCAGTTTTGGAGGAGACTCAGCGGGGCGTAGCCGTAGGCAACGTTACCGCGGACTTGAGGCTGTCGGCAGCGGCTCTGTCCTTGCGGAACTTTCGCTTCCTTTCCAGCCAGGACGAGCCCTACTTCGGGGTGGATCTGGCCAGCGGTAGCTTGGTGGTCCGGGCGCCGGCAGACCGCGAAAGTCTGTGCGAGGCCAAAGCTACTTGCGTCTTGACCTATGAGCTGGTGCTCGAGGACCCGCTGGAGCTGCACAAGATGCGCGTTCACGTCCTGGACATCAACGACAACTCACCTCTCTTCCCTGCCGGCGACGTGCAGCTGCACATCCCCGAGTTCCTGATGCCTGGGGCCCGCTTTATTCTCCCTAATGCCCAAGATGCTGACGAAGGAAGCAACGGGGTGCTAAGCTACAGCCTGAGCGCCAGCCAGTACTTTCGCCTGGACATGGGGTCTCGGGTCGATGGCAGCGAATACCCGGAGTTGGTTTTGGAGAAAGCTCTGGACCGCGAGGAACGCGCCAGCCACCGGCTGGTGCTCACTGCTCACGACCGCGGGCGGCCCGCGCTCTCCGGAGACGCACAGGTCACCATCATCGTGGTGGACACGAACGACAATGCACCTGTATTTGAGCGCACAGTATACCGCACCAAAGTGCCAGAGACTGTACCCAACGGGACTGTGTTATTCCGAGTTCAGGCCTCGGACCCGGATGAAGGCTCCAATGGGGAAATCCGGTACTCCTTAAGCAATAGCACGCAAGCCAAGCTTCGACACTACTTTCACGTACATCCTAGAAATGGGGAGGTGCGGGTAGCTGCTTTACTAGGGCCTCCTGAAACGCTATTGGAGGCATACATCGAGGCGAGGGATGAAGGCGCCTTCAGTCTAGCTAGCACCGCCAAACTGCTGGTGGAAGTGACTGACGTGAACGACCATGCCCCAGAGGTGAACCTGCTGACTCTCTCCAGTCCAGTTTCCGAGGACACCGCCCCTGGCACAGTGATTGCTCTCCTTAATGTAAGGGATGAGGACCTTGGTCCCAATGGTAAGGTCGTTTGTAGCATGTCCAGTGGAGGCCCTTTTAAGCTGAAGGCTTCTTTTGACAATTACTACAGTTTACTGACTGATGGGCCGCTGGACCGGGAGCAGGTCAGCGAATACCAGGTCCTGATCACTGCCTCAGATGGTGGCTCACCACCACTTAGCACCCGCAGGACACTGATTGTGTCAGTTGCTGATGTGAATGACAATACACCAAGCTTTCCTCAACCACAACAGGAACTTTTTGTGGCTGAAAACAATGGCCCTGGAGCCTCTCTAGGCCTTGTGTTTGCCCAGGACCCAGATCTGGGGAAGAACGGCCTTGTCTTCTACGAACTGTTGGATATTATCTCTGAAGAGCACACAGCCTCTAGCTTGGTGGCAGTAGAATCATCCAGTGGGGCTATCACTGCCAAAGTTTCCTTTGACTTTGAGCAGCTCAAGGGGTTTCGCTTTCAAGTGGAAGCCCGGGATGGTGGCATTCCTCCCAGAAGTGCAGTAGTGACTGTGAACTTGTTTGTGCTAGATAGGAACGATAATGCTCCAGTCATCTTGTTTCCCTTGACCAGAAATGGCACTATCCCAGTAGAAATTGTGCCCCGCTCTGCCAGAACTGGACACTTGGTCACAAAAGTAGTAGCAGAGGATGCAGACAGTGGCTCCAATGCCTGGCTTTCCTACCACATCTCTCAGGCTCCTGACTCTAGCCTTTTCAGAATTTCAGCCAATATGGGAGAGCTCCGGACTGCTCGCTTAGTTCTTCCCACTGATGCAGTTAAACAGAGGGTGGTCATAGTGGTTCAGGACCATGGAGACCCAGCACTTTCCTCCTCTGTCACACTGGGTGTGCTGTTGAGCAACTCTGCTCCTCAGGTCCTTCCAGACTTTGAAGATGCCTGGGAAACAGGAGGGCACCTTTCTGCCCGGAACCTGTATTTAGTAATTGCTCTGGCCTGTATTTCCTTTTTATTTCTGGGGTGCTTACTTTTCTTTGTGTGTATCAAGTTGAGCCAGAGCCCAGGTTGTTGCTCTCAGAGCTGCTGTCGCTCCCCAGAGGAGCTGAAGAATGGGAGGAAGATGGCTTCGAATCCTTGCATGACATCAGCCACAATAGATGTCACTACGATCGAGAGACTTTCTCAGACCTATCTCTATCGGGCCTCCCTGGGACTTGGTTCTGATAATAACAGCTTGCTGTGGCATGGGGAATACAGTGCTGCTGACTTGAGAAATCTGGCCACTGGGGTAGGACTGAATTTGCCAATATCCTGTATTCAGATTCGGAATAAGAAAGATCACGCAAATGTCATTGCCATGGTAAGCAAATTTGTATGGGATTTGAGTCCCTTGACTAGGAGATGGCTGCCAGCTATGTTTTAAAATGTTTCTTCGATGATCCTTTGGCAACGTTTAATTCATTGAGTTGAACATTCCTGCTTAGCACCCCCTGTGCTAAGAATTCTGGGAGTATAAAAGTATTAAAAGACTGCCCTTGGGCTCAAGGAGATTAGAGTTTATTTTTGAGAAACAAGGGTAAAAAAATTCAAACCCATTAAAGAACAATACAAATAATATAGCATAAAGGTCTAAAATTAAAAATAATAAAGCACCAAAATGTCTGGAATAGGTAATAAATGACCTGAAATGTCTTTAAATCATTCATTTTAGGAAGTTCTTTAAGAAATTACTTAAAACAAATATTTCTTCATTCAAAAGTTTTTTTTGAGTAACAGGTATATGTAAGGCATTCTGATACTTAAAGTGGGAAAGAAAAGTATGTAAGTCTTAATACAGATGATGAGACATTTATTTAAACTTTACAATACATGAGTAAAAATAATGATAACCAAAAAATGTAAAAATAAATTGCAATGGATGTTCAAAGAAGGAAGAGAGAGAACATGAGGGTATGGAGGAGAGAATCAGAGAAAGGTTTGTGATAGAAATGGCATTTGAATTGGATCTTGACTGATATACCATTTAATAAAATGCAGCATAGGTGTTTTGCCTTTTTGGCAAAGTAGTATTTTTTTAGAATAATATTCCACAAAATAGCTAATAGCCCCATGCAGTGTTATTAAGTACATGGAAATTATAAGTATGTCTCAGAACACCTATTTGTGCTGATAGAAAGATGATGACATTGTGCATAGGACATGGCAAACTTTTATTTGTGTTTTTTTTTTCCATAGGAAAGACTAATAATTGTTATGTCAGAAACATGGGTGTGTTCAAAGGTGCACTTACCATTTAAAGTCCATTCAACTTGGATTTAATATTTTAATTATTTTAGAAACCAATATACCTAGAAATAAGTAAATGCCATATTTGAAAGTAATTCATCTAATAAAAGTTAAATTGTTCAAATACTTCAATTTATCCATAGTGGCCTTGGGCATTTTAAAACTTTTTGAACAGAGTGGGAGGAATTGGGATAGCATTTTTACAATATTACTTTCTGACTTCTCACAGATATCAAGAAGGTTTGTAGAAATCAGGGAAGGGAATAGAAGAGTCCTTGTTTTACTATTCCAGGTAATAAGGGGAAAAGTGAGTTATATTATTTTCCTTCAAATAATGATGTTAACTGCAAAAAATAGATTTACACCATTATAATTTTGCATATTTAATATTATCACATGATCCGATAGAATCCAGTACTTATGATATAATTAGTAAGTACTTGCTGAATGAATAATAAATTTGTGCATGTATGAATTGGATATGAATACTGTTCAGCATAGAAGGGAAAAGTTTAACTTACTTTTCTACTTTACATGTGTATATATAGCTTACAGTTTAAAGGTTATTTTTAAATATATTATTTCAATGGTTATTTTTTTCCCTATGATGTATAATAATGAAACAATATAACTGAGGGGTTTTCTGGTCCTAAAGCTAGCATGAAAAACCTCAGTGCTGCATTCTGGGCTAAATATGAGTCTAGTTCCTGTGGATAACAAAATGATTAGTAGGAATGCACGTCATTACATGTGAAATTTGCAGTTAATGCAAATTAAAATGCAATTAATTTTAAAGGAGAAAAATTGGTGTGTAAAATGTTAATATTTCAGGTATCAAAACAATGCGTAAACCCTCACCATTTATTTCTTTTATTTAATTGCTTTCTGTAACAAGGGGAGATGCAAATACAAGTAATGTAGGGGGCGTGCAGGAGACAGCCAATCGATGTTTCACTCTTATATTGATGTTTCTCTCTCTCTCTCACTCTCCCTTTCTCTCTCTCAAAAAAAGTAATATCTATGAAGGTTGGGAGTCAGGAATTGTTTGAGAAACACATTTTGAGTAGACTAGAAAGGAAATATAAGTAAGTGATAGGAAAACCAATGGATCTAGAAGTTAGAAGGAAAACTATCTACTTAAAAGGAAAAATATAGCTGTCCCTATGACAAAATTTTTATTTATATGAGTGATAAAGTAACAGAAATATACTATCCACACATGCGGGAATATTGTGTTACCCCATTCATCAAGTGGAGTAGTCTTTTCCATCATTATTGATATTTCACTTTTTAAGTAGTCCATTGTCTGCCAATCAATTTTGTGGGCTGGATATTTCCTAATATATAAAGAAAGTGTGATGCAATAAAACATGAGTAAAGTAACTTTTATAAAGCCAGAGTATTTGTGATTCACATAGACATTTATTATTTACTTCTTCCTAGCCAATTGATCCAATCTTGATTCTTTAGAAAAGAATGCTTGTCATAGTGTTCACTGAATGCCTTAATAACAGTTATAGAATTCTAGAAATAAAATATTTATTGCTTGAATTTTATAAAACAGAAATCATTTTGAAAGGGTATAATTTTATAATAATTTTAACTGTGTGCCTGAGTCATACAGAATCATGTTGATGCATGAGTTTATATTTTGCTCAAATTCTAAGCTCTCCTGTCTTATTTTAGTTTACAATGTATTTTAACATAATTTACAATACTAAAATCTATCAATTTAAGAAATTTAGGAAAACATTTATATCTATGTCTCTCGTATTGATAATACTTAACAGATATAAACAAAACTGGCCCACTGTGCAACAAGCAGGCATGTGTCTTGTGTCAATTTTTTCTATTAAGATTCTTGATGAACAATTTAGTATTTTTAGATTGTTTTCTAAGATGGTACCTCTGAGATATAAATTTCTACTTAGCATTTAAAATTAATTGCACTGGAAAATATTTTTAGATAATATTTCTGTAGCAAAATGCACAGTGGTATACAACTGAGTTTATTAAATATTCCACATGAAAATGATAGTTTGAACATACCAGTGTTATATTATTGTATTGTTCTGGAATTAACGTGTTTCTTTTGCCAGGATACATAGTGTATAAGATATTTCCCCTTTGCAATGTCATTTAACAGAGTGGTAAAATGTTTTTGGCCTTGTAGATGTTTTTATTTGTTAACAGTATTCCATAAATAGACTTTTCCATAGGCTAAATAGATGTTTCCTTATAATTATTTTAACTTTGAAGCTGATAACACTTTGAAAAACTTTAGAGTGCTGTAACATAGAAAGCTTACATGGCATGTGAAATGTATTTAGATTTTTAAAAAAATACCATGTAGACAGTACAATATTTGTTGTATAATAGAGAAACCTCAAACTATTAAAAAGGAAGGAAAAAGCATTATATAACTTGAGTGGACAGAGGGGAAAAGTAGTGCCTGGGTCAAGTGTGAGTGGGAAAGTTTTAACAACATGTCTGATAATGTTAATGACCTATTGATTTTAATTGTCTTCAGTATTTGCAGTTAGAGGGAAACAATAATATTTCAAAAACTAAAAACGCTTAGTTGTGTTGAGCTAAAGGTGGACTAAATTGCTAAAAGGTTTTTACATTGCTCAAATGCACATGGCATGAATATTAGAAATAACATTTGGCAGAATGTCAAGCGAATATGGATCACGGTCTAAAATTTCTACTAAAGTATTATGGGAAGTAAGAATCTTGTGGGTAAGGAGTCTTCTTAAAAACCTAAACTAAATGATAAAGGTGGTTACTCATTTTGTTCCTAAGTTTAACTTATGAGGTAAGACTGGTTCAAGGATATAGATAAGTTACATGTCTCTTTTATACTGCATTTATGAGAAAGAATTTAGGATAATAATTTCCTCCTCAAGCTATAAACACAGAAGGTCATTATGTAATCCATCTGGAACTTGCCTTGGAATCTAGGAATGAATATGTAATCACAAAGTCTCCTGAGCTGCAGAGAAAGAGAAACACCTTTGCATCCCATCCTAACTTCTTGGCTTTCCCAGAGCCATCTGGTCACCATCTACATATATACTATTTTCACAGCATAGTGCGAATGACATACCATAAAAAATATACCCTCTGGATTCAGGTGCATTAGTGTTTTTGAGCAAAGATTACAGCTATTTTATTTAGACTCAAAATGATGTTTATACAAAACAAAACCAACCAATTAAGACATCTTAATAGTGGGCTTTTGCATCTATATTCATCACCTGAGATTGGCTTGTCATTTTTCTTTCTTATGAGGGATTGGTATCCAGGTTATGCTGGCCCTATAAAACAAGTTAGAAGTTTTTCTCTCTTTTTTCTCTTCTCTAGAGGACATGTTTGCTCAGATTGGTGATATTTCTTTCTTAAATATTTAGTAGTACTCTAGTGATGCTCTCTGTACTTTAAGTTTTCTTTGTGGGAAAATTTTAAACCATGATATCACATTTCTTTATTAGTAATAAAATTATTCCTAGTCTTATTCTTTTTTATTTCTGTAAATTTTTTTCAGAAATATGTTAATTTCATCTAAAATTTCAAATATTTTAGCATAAAGTTGTTTATAATGTCCTCTTGTAATCTTTTAAACATCTGAGAATCTGGGCCCTGGCCGGTTTGGCTCAGCGGTTAGAACGTTGGCCGCGGACCAATGAGTCACGGGGTTGATTCCGGCCAAGGGCATGTACCTCGGTTGCGGTTCGTTCTGGCTCTGGTGGGGTTGTGCGGGAGGCAATCAGTGGATGTGGCTCTATCACACTGATGTTTCTCTCTGTCTCTCTCTCTCCCTCCCTCCCACTCTATCTGATAATAAGTAGAAAAATATCCTTAGGTGAGGAATAAAAATAAAATAAAATAAACATCTGAGGATCTGTAGTGATATTTTCCTTTCCAATTCTGATGTTGGTTATTGTCACCTCTCATTTTTCCTAACTAGGAAAATAACTAGACTTGGAAATAGCAGTGTATTAATTATATTAACCTTTTCAAGGACTAACTTTTGGCTTTTGGGATTCTCTTTCTTGTATATTTGCTTTCTATTTTATTGATTTTTGCTCTTAACTTTATTTCCTTTCTTATATTTTCTTTGTTTTCAATTTACTATTTGTTTTCTAGCTTCTTGTTTGGCTTACTGATTTTCAAGTTTTGTTGTTCCTAATATATGGATTTAAAGCTGAAAATTTTCCAGTAAGTGTGGTTTTAGTTGCTTCACACAAATCTTATTTTTAAAAACTTTAGTTGAAGTATAACATACATAAAGGTTTATATATCAAAAGTGTACGGCTTGATTCAAAGCCAACACAATCAGGTAACCACCACAGAGGTAAAGAAGAATATTACAAGCACCTTCAACCCCCACCCCCCAATCCTTCCCTTTCATTACTCCCTTCTGAAATAGAACCATTATCATGAGTTCCAACACCATAAACATAGAATTATATGTTATGATTATGTTTTTCTGTCTAGCTCCTTTCACTTGGTATTATACATGTGACATTCGTCCAGGCTGTTGTGTATAACACTAATTAATTCATTAAATTGCTGTACATTAACTATGAATATACCACAACTTATCCATTTTTATGTTGATGGACATTTTTTTGTTATTATGAACAAGTCTGCTATGAACGGTTTTCTTATGTCTTTTGGTGCACATATATTTGCGTTTCTATTGGATATGTAGCTAGTGGAAATTGCTTGGTTACTAGCTGTATGGTCAGCTTTAATAGATACTGCCAAAAGTTTCCAAATCAGTTGTTCCAATTTAGTACTTGAGAGTTCTGGTAATACTTAGCATTATCAGCCTTTACAATTTTCATCATCATAGTGGTGTGTATTGGTATATCATTATTTTTCTTTTAGTTCTAGATTTGTGTTATTTTTTCATGCAATGTAATAATTGAATATTGAACAGTCTACATAAGTGACTATTAAAATGCTAATACCATTCATCCCTTTCATTATGTACTTTTTAAAAGTCAGGTTTATTGGTTGTTTGGGAAATATTGGTTCAAAGAGCTATATAGATCTTCCAAATGTAGACACATTTTATTATACAATAACAAAATATCACATTTGTCAATACCATCACTGATCTAATGAGACAATCTTTAGTGTTGGGAAGCAACAAGCTCACAGTGGTGGACACATTTTCAAAATAATTCTCACTCAAAATCTTACATGTTCTCATTTGCAGCAAATATTGTCAGTTGTTTTCCTTGCAGCGACAGACTCATTTAATTCATTTTAAAGAGAATGTCTGCTTTCTGGTATCACAAATATCCAGGTTCATCTTGTAAATTTCCTCTCTCAGACCTGGAGGTGACTATTCTCCAAGGATCTTTCAATTCGTTTTTGTGGGAGATGCTATTTAGAGATACAATCTGGAGAATAGGTGTGCTTATTTCTACAGGGTTGAGTTGGTGTTTCTAGGTATTTTCAGTTACTGTGCATTAAAAAAAAGATTTTTTCATCAGAAGTTCAATACTAATCTTTTCAAGTTCAGCACTATAAAGTTTTTACCTAATTTCATCAGTCTTACATTTGTATCCCCTTTTTCCCAGTTTTCATTTACATAAACATAATTACTCATTTGTTACCCCACACTACTCAAACAACAGACTTAGAAAACAATACCAGCGCCAACCAACAACATGATTACAGTAACAGTTTAATATTTTTGCCATTCTTTACATTTATAGGGTAGGTATATCTCACTAGGCACATATGGTACAAATTATTGAATTTCAAAGTATCTTGGAATAGTTAATCTCTGTGTAGTTAAGCCACCAACTACATACAGTGTTAGGTTCATTTGTTTCAAATTCCTTTCAAATTTAGGGCTTGCTTTTTAAAACTTAATTTTTAATAGTTATGTGAAATATTTACATGGTTCTAAAATAAATTTATAAAACAAAGTATATTTAGAGAAGTCTAACATCTACCTATTCCTCCAGTCTATTCCTTCTCTCCTCTTGTAGATAATCATATTTTATGATTTATCCTTTTACTATTTCCTTTTTAATGTAAGTATATATATAAAATGTAAGCAAATATATATGTGTATCTATCTTCTACTTTTAAGATAAATTTTAACATACAATACACATTCTTCCCCACTTTGCTTTTTCACTTAAAAATATAAACTTATGATCACCTCATAGTAGCATATAGAAATATTCCTTATTTCTTAATGATATCTTTTGATTGACAGAAGCTCCTAATTTTAATGAGATTCAATTTATCAGTATTTTCTTTTTTACTTAGTACTCTTTCTATCCTTTTAAAGAAAATGTAACTTAGTTCAAGGTCATGAAGATATGCTCCTATATTATCTTCTAGAACATTGCTGTAGAACTTTTTTATATGTTGGAAATTTTCTATTTCTGTATATATAGGACATATGGCTACAGAGCACTTGTAAAGTGTCTAGTTGAAACTGTGGGACTGAATTTTTAATGTTACTAATTTAAACTAATTTAGGCTTAAGTTTAAATAGCCATATCTGATTATTGGTTGCCATAGTTACAGCAGATTTCTTGTTTTAACTTGCACATTTAGATTCTTAAATCCACCTGAAATTTTATTTTTTTAAGTATGGTATAATGTAGGAGCTGAGATTCGTTCTTTTCCCTGTATATATCCAGCTAGATTTTCTACATACACAGAGCCATTTAATAAAAAGACCATCCTTTCTCACTACTCTGCAGTATCATAAAGCAAGGGACTGTTTCTGGACTCTCTATTCTGTTTCACGGCTCTATTTATCTATTCTCATGTCAGTACCATCCTGTGTTAAGTACAGCAGTTTTTAATGTGTATTGATAAACAAATATGTAAGTTCTCCTACTTTGTTCTTCTGTTTTAAGATTAATTTAGCTTCAGATTAACTTTTGGCCCTTTGCATTTCTACATATATTGTAGAATCAGTTTGTCAATTTCTACCAAAAAACCTGCTCTGACTTAAATTGGTATTACATGACATCTGTAGGAAATATAGGGCATTTTGACATCTTTTATTTGGATTTTTACTGACTGTAAAAATATGGGGTTTATTGACATAATGACAATATGTCCATAAACACCTCTTACATTAGCATGGTATGTTCTTCCACTTATTTTATTGATTTTCTTTTAATGTTTATGTGTGTTTGCATGAGAGTGTGTGTAGAGATAGTGTACAACTTTCATTAGATATTTGATATTTTGATGCTATTTTAAAATTTCATTTTATATTTTGTTTTTGTTGTAGGTATGTAGATATAAAATTGATTTTTATATAACTTTGTATCCAGTGTCCTTGCTAAATTTATTTAAAATTTTACATTTTTATATTATTTAATATTTTTACATATTCTGTCATGCCATCTCCACAAAATGTTTGTTTTATTTATTTATTTACTTTTTAATCATATAATTTTCTTGTTTAATGGTTTCGTGACATTGTTGAGTTGAAATGATAATAAGTAGTCTTGTCTGATTCCTGATCTCAGAGAGAAACTTTTAAATATTTACTATAAAATACATTACTTGATGTTTTTCAGAGACCCTTTATTTAAGGAAATTTCCTTCCTTTTCTAATTTACTAAGTTTTTAAAATCATGAATGTGTGTAAAATTTATCATCTGTTTTTATGTTTATTGAGGTGATCATATGATTTTTATCCTTTTATTTTATTCAAATTATATATTATATTAGTTGATTAATTAATAGTAAACCAATCTTACATCTTTGGAATAAACCCAGGTAGGTTGTGATGTATTATCCTTCTTTATATTTACTGGATTTAGTTTCCTAACATTTTGCTTAGAATTTTAAAAATTTGTGTTTATGATAGAAATTGGCTTGTAATTTTCCATTTATGTAATGTTTTTGTCAGAGTTTGTTATCAAGGCTATGTTGGTCTCATATAGTAATTTGAGAAGTATTACCTCTTTTTTATTTATTAGAAAAGTGTGTGTAAATTAGTATTTTTTCTCTCTCACAAACATTTGGAAGAATTAACAATGATGACTTATAGAACTAGAGTTCTCTTCATGCAAATGTTTTAAATTATACATTCAATATCTATAATAGTTATAGAAATCTACAGGTCTATGTTTTTAGTTACATCAGTTTGGTTGTTTTCCAATAAATTTGTGCATTTAATCTAAATTTTATAATGTATGGGCTTAAAGTTGTTCATAATATTTCCTCTCATTATTTTAATACTGTAGGCACCATAGTGATTTTTAAAACATTTTTCATATTGGTATTTTTTCTTTCTCTTGTTTTTGGTATGAGTTTTGCCAAGATTTATTGATTTTATTAGTTTTTTCAATGAGCCATCTTTTGACCACCAGAAAATAGAAGATATATTACCTTTAAATTAGCAATAATAAGACTGACAACTAAGCTCTCAATAAAAAAAAAGGAAACCAAAAACCAATAAAGTGACTGTTTCAAAGGGCTTAAAGAAAACATCTGCAAACCCAGAATTTTATACCCAGCAAAATATCCTTCAAAAAGGAAAGTAAATAAAAACATTTTCAAATGAACCAAAACTGAGGAAATGCATCCCAAGCAGATTTGCAGTGAGTGAAATAGTAAGAGGTTTATTTAGGTATATGGAAAATATTCCTAGGTAGAAGCATAGAAATGTAAGAAGGAAGGAAGGGAGGGAGAGAGGGTGATATGGAAAGGAAAAAAGAAGGAAGCAGAACAGGTAATATATTCATTGAATAAAACAACAGTAATCCCTAGAATTTAAAATATAAAAAGAACTGAAATATATTAAAACAATAACAAAATATATAGAGAGAGGTAAATAGAATTAAAATAGTTTTAAGGCCACTGCATTGTCCTGGAAGTGGTAAAAGTAAAAATTTATGTTAGACTTTAATAAATCAAGAATGCATGTTTTATCTTCTAGGGTAATCCATTAAATATATTAAAAGAATGTGTAACCAATAAGTTAATAATGAAGAGACAATAGGATTAAATATACTTAATCTAAAAGAAGGTAAGAAAGGGAAAAAGGTGAGTTAGAACAGATGGAATTAAAAAATAGTTAAGATGACAGATTTAAATCCAAGTATATCAGTAGCCATATTAAATGTAAACAGACTAAACCCTCCAATTAACAAATATGGTCAGACTGGTTACAAGTTAAACAACCATATGTCATTTATTAGACACACTTTTATTAAAAGGATAAGGAAAGTTTTAAAGTAAAAGGATGGAAAGAGATACCATGCAAACACTTATCAAAACGAAACTGTATAGCTGGATATACAAATATCACTCATAGTAGACCTTAGGATAAGAAACCTTATGGATATAAATAAGACATTACAGAATAATAAAAGGGTCAATTCACCAGTGCAATAATATCATCTTTAATTACATTGAGCAAAAATGGCTGAACTCTAAGGAGAAATAGAGAAATTCATAACCAGGATGGGAAATTTTAACATACTTTGTTCGAAAAGAGAACAAGGAGACAAAAGAAAATCAATAAGAATGTAGAATATTTGAATAATAAGAATAACAAATGTGTGTGTGTGTGTATAAACTCACACAACAACTGCAGAATATAAACTCTTTTATTTTTATTTTATTTAATTTATTTATTTATTCTCACCTGAGGACATTTTTGCATTTATCTTGAGATAGAGTGGGAGGGAGAGAGGGAGGAAGAGAGAGAGAGAGAAAAATCACCCATCGAGTGGTTGCCACCCACACAACCCCAAGCGAGGCCGGGGACAAACTGCAACTGAGGTATGTGCCCTTAGCGGGAACTGAACCCGGGCCTCTCTGATACACTGGCCGACGCTCCAACCGCTGAGCCAAACAGGCCAGGGCTACAAACTCTTTTAAAATGCTTTTAGTACACTTACCAAAATTGAGCATAGTTTGGGCCATAAAAGAAGTCTCAATAATTCCCTCACAGATTTTCATATGTAATATTTTCTTTATCAAGCAATGTATTTTCTAATTTCCTTTGTGATATTTTCTTTGACCCATAGGCTATTCAGAAATATGTCTTGTCAATATCCAAACACAGAGATATTCTACACATAGAGTTAATCGATAATCTTTTGGCTATAGATTTCTAGTTACATCTCACTGTCATCAAATCATATCCAGTGTGATTTTAACTCTTTGATATTTGTTGAAATTTGCTTTGCAGCCCATTATAGTCATTTTCTGAAAAACTTTTTGTTGTTGAAGTATAATATACATATAGAAAAGTATACATATAATAAATGTACAGGTGGATAAATGTTCACAAATTGAATATACCTATGTAACTAGCACACAGACTGAGACACATTGTCTGCACAAAGCTCCAGTCACAAACCCCGAGGGTAATCACTATTCTGGCTTCTAACAGCCTTGATTAATTTTACTGTTTTCACACTTTACATATATGGAATTATATAGCATATATACTTTTGTTTTGCCATCTTTTTCTAAATGTGATTATTTCTGAGATTCATCCAGAATTATTGTGGGTAGTTGCATATCATTCATTCTTGTTGTATAGCATTTCAGACTGTGAATGGCCAATTTTTGTAAATGTTCTGCGTGTTCATGAAAAGGCAATATCCTGAAATTGCCTGTAGTGGTGCTCTATATATGTCTGTTTGGTCATTTGCTAATTGTATTCTTCAAATATTCTCCATTCTTTTTATTTGCTCTTTTATGTGACTGAGAAAGGTATGTTAAAGTGTCCCACTATGAATGGTGAATTGTTTATTTCTCCTTGGAGTTCTGTCAAATTTTTGCTTCATATATTTTAAGGGTATTTTATTTTATTTAGATAGTTAACCAAATTTAAATCTGTAATATTTTCTTTCAAAATAGAACTTATAATGAAATGACCTTCTTTATGTCTGCTTCACCTGATGATGAACTATTTTAGTATTTGTTTGCCTGAAATGTCATTATTGATAGATATTTTCCCCTGAGTGTAGCTCTAGGTTGGCATTCATTTTCCTTTGGCACGTTAAAGTTATCTCCTCACTATGTTCTAGGTTCTACTATCTCATTGTGCTGTTTTATGAGTAATTTCTTATCTTTATTTCAGTTTTACTAATTTTGTCTTATTGTGTTGTCCATATGTTATTAAAAGTATCCCTAGAGTTTTTTATTTTAGTTATGTTTTTCATTTTAAAAATTCCAATTATTATTATTCAAATCTGCTATAACATTTTAAATTACTTCTTGTTCCCTTTAAATATTTTCAAGCTTGCTTTTTAATTCTTTAAATATATCAAATCTCCATCTGATAATTCTAGAGTCCAAGATCTACAAGCATGTTTCTGCTGTGTGCTGCTTCAGCTGGTTTTTGATTGCAGCTCCCTATTTCCATGTGTGCCAGACTTTATTTTGACTTGTGATGGTCATTAACCTGAAAACAGTATTTGTCAGAATATCCTGAGATCTTGAATGAAAGTGCCTTCCTTCAGGATAGATTTTTATTTACATCTGAATACTACCAGTTGTAAACCACTTTAAACCAAATTCAAGACTTGAGGGTCCTTGACTGCTTAGACTACCATGTATACTCAGCTGAAAATATGCAGGGTGTACAGTTTATAGGATTCTTTTCCTTTCCTGTTTGGTGCCCAGTTAAGCTTCCCAGCCATTTTCTGGGCTAGAGGATAGGTAAGTTTCGTTTTGGTATACCATCTCTTGAAGAGTATAGTCCTTGGTTCCCAATGAATGTAGATGCTGTAAGACTTCTTATCTCATGTACATCCTGGTCCTTCTGTCTTCCTCCCCACTTCCCCCTCCCTCCCTGCCACGTTCTAAATTTATGTCCAACTCTGTGTAAGCAAATGCTTTTAGAACATAAAGAAAGTTCAATAGTCTGCTCACCTCTGGGTTTAAGTTTCCTCCAGAATTTGTTCTCTTAGTTCCCCATTATCTTGTCAGATTTTCAGTGCTTTAAAGATAATTATTTTAATATTTTATCCAGAATATTTAGTTGCTTTCAGTAGGATGGCTGCTCTGATAATTTAGGCTGCCATTGCCTGAAATTCCCTATCATAAAGTTTTATCACCAGTCAAGTAATACAAAAATGCTTTTATGTATTTTAAAAAATATTTGAATTACTTTTCCTTTGAAAACAACAGTATTTTAATTCTCCCCCCAAACCCTGATAGGGAGATTTAAATCTCATTATTAATTTTAGAAAAAAATAATTCAAAGATTATGTCCACTATGAAATACTTCGTAACCGAACCAAGAGAGCACACGTGCTTTCACTTAAAACATTCAGAGATAATCAAATTGTATTAAAGGTGGTATTTGTGGCTTTACTTGACATAAAACATTTTCTATATTTTTCTATTCTAGTCATTCCATTTAACATAGTTTTTTGAGCATAAGACAAACTACGGAGACAAATAATTTATAATTCATAGCATTAAAAGATAATCCAACAATAAACAAGTCAACCATCAATTATGGTATAATCTCTTTTGAACTATAATTGAAACAAATACATGCTGTCTAGAAGCTCAGAAGGGAAGCAACTAACTCAACATGGTGTTTGATGAAGGGTGGGAGCAGGCAAGGGAATCTTTCCATGTAGATGTCTTTTTAGCAGAATATTAGTGGATGATCTGGGAAGCAAGGAGGTAGAGTGGAGAATGAGCATTTCAGGCAGAGCAAAAACCATAAAGGCATAGAGAAATGAGAGAACATAAGAGAAGCTGAAAATAGTTTGATTTGGCCAGAGCACGCTGTAAACATGTAAGCACAGAAGAAGCTGAAGCTAGAAAGCTACATAAGAATCAAATTAAGAAGATTCTTCAATGCAGTGCTTAGGATTTTAGATTTTATCATGAGGAGATAGGAAGCCAGTAAGGATGAAAAAAGATCTTACAATAAATTTCCCATTGAAGAGTACCACATGATCATCGCAGACATTTTGGGAAAAGAAATTATGTATATTTCCAATATTCCAGTATAGTCACAATTATATGTTTTTATAACTTCTTAAAAAAAAACAAAACATGGTCCATGCATATTTTTAAAAATAGTTGTAATTATATATAAATATATTGTGCTTTATTATAAAGTTAATTTATCTTTATTATAGAATATAGTGAAATTTAGGAAATCATATATATTTTAAATTCATGCTCTTTTCTCACTAAATTTGTTACATAGGTGTTATAAACTCTTTATTATAAACTCTTTATCAGCATAATTTTTTTTTTTTTAATCCTCACCCGAGGACATTCCTCCATTTCTGTTCAGATAGAGTGGGAGAGAGAGGAAGAGAGAGAGAGAGAGAGAGAGAAACATCGACGTGAAAGGGACACATCGAGTGGCTGCCTACCGCACGACCAACCAGGGCCAGGGACAAACTGCAACCGAGGTACATGCCCTCAGCGGGAACCGAACCCAGGCCTCTCAGGACCGCAGGCCGACGCTCCAACCGCTGAGCCAAACCGACCACGGCTATCAGCATAATTTTAATGACTATATACATTCCACTAACAGTATGTATTATAATTTTAATTAGTTCCAGATTTTAAAATATGACTATATAAACTATGTTTACATTAATATACGTGCATTAAGAATGGCAAACTGTGATAAGAAAAGTGAACAATAAAAGACAAAAATAGACCAAGCACAGGAACAAGCACTTATATAGGAAAAATTAGTAATGGCCCAAATGAAGACATCCAGACTTACTAACAATAAAATAAATGAAAATAAAAAGTTTTTTTATTCCTACAAAGATTGGTAAAAATTTGAAGACTGACAATATTCAAGCTTCACTGAAGTTTTAGAAAATAGACATTTGAAATGAATGTAAAATTGTAGACCTTTTCGAAGGCAGATTGACAATGTCCATTAGAATTTAAATATTCATACTTTTTTTTTTTTTATCCTCACCCGAGGACATTTTTCCATCTTTTGTTAAGATAGAGTGGAAGGGAGAGAGAGGAAGAGAGAGAGAGAGAAACATTGACGTGAAAGGGACACATTGAGTGGCTGCCTCCCGCACGACCAACCAGGGCCGGGAACAAATTGCAACCGAGGTACGTGCCCCTAGCGGGAACCGAACCAGAGTCTGTCTGGACCGCAGGCTGACACTCTAACCGCTGAGCAAAACTGCCCAGGGCATAAATATTCATACTTTTTGATCCATAGTTTCTACTATGCATGGATCCTACAAAACAGTGCCACAGTATATACAGATAAAAGTACAAAGATGATCATTGTAACATTATGTCATTGGAAAAATTTAGAAACAACATAAATGTCTAAGGGAATCTGTTTTAAAAAATGTTATCTACACTTGTTCACTTTTCTTATCACTCTATAAGAGCTCTTTATATATTATGAAAATTAAGCCTTTGTTATATGAATTGCACACATTTTGCCAGTTTTTCTTTTTAAAGTTTTTGATTATGTTTTAACACAATAAAAAGTTTAAATTAAAAAAAAAAGGAATGGCAAACTGTGTGCTTGAGAAATCAAAGTAAGTTGATTGAAAATTATTTGAATTTTCTTGCATCATATAAAAGTGCAAGGTAGATGTTGTGCATCCAAATAATTATAGTTTTGATACTTTCCAATAGTAAAAAAAATAAAATGGTAAAGAGAGATCTCATTCAGAACAGCTATAAGCATAAAATACCTAGGAATGACTTTAATAAGAAATGTGAAGGAAAAGTGTAAAATATTGTTGAAAAATATTTAAAAATCTTGTATAAATAGAATGGTATAACACATTCTTAGATGGAATATTACAAAAGTGTATTTTCTTCAAATTAGTTGGCTTTGGCCCTGTGTCAATAAAAATTCCAGTGGGATTATTATTTGACTTTAATATGACAAACTTTTCCCCCTAAAGTTTGCCTCTAAGAATAGTATGCAGAAAAAAATATTTTAAAAAAATTGGAAGAGTTTAAGATGTAGAAGTCCCATTATCAGAATTAAATTTTGTTAAGACATTATTAGTAATATTATATAGTATCCATTAGACAGGGCTATCATGGAGGAAGGGAGATTAAAGTACCATTAAGATATCCAGATAAGAAATGATGAAGATTTAAATTGAGGCTAGAGGGAAGGAATTTAATATAATATAAGGGGTAGACATGATAGGGCTTCATTACTAAATGTGAGGGGTATATAAAATAAATAGATGATATCAAGGTTCATGGAAATGATGAGTTCAGTTTGGAAATGTCATCTATGTAAAGGTAGACAGTAGTCAGTTGAATTTGTTGATCTGAGAGAGGTCTGAATTCTAAATATAGATGTTGAGTCATCTGCATAATAGTGATCATTGAAGCCTGGAGTATGAATGAAAGTGTCTATGAGCAATGTATAAAATGGAGGAAAAAGAAAAGAAGGACAGGTCAAAATCTTGTGGACCAAATTTAAAGTTGAGAGAATGAAAGACCACAATCTAATGAAGAAGAATCAGTAAGAGATGTAGGGAAAAATCCAGGAAGGGGTGCTTTACCCAAACAAAAAGAGGAAAATTTCAAGAAAAAGAGGTTAGTTATGGTTGTAGGAAGTCACAGAAAAGTCAAGTAAGAAGAGGTCGATAAATTGTTTATTGGGTTAGTCATTATGATGTCACTAAACACTTTAGCAAAAGCAGAATCAGAAGTGTGGTTAGAAGCAGTGAATTAAAGAATTGAAGGTAGTTAAGCAATTACCTTCAAAAGGAGGTTCATCAGATTGGGATATAGAAGGGTGTCTTATTAAAGGTAAAGGAGACTTGAGTAAGTTTATATATAGAGGACAGAGGGGTAGTAGAGAAGGTTGAAGATTAGAAGAGTTGCTAATTAAAGGGCTGATGATGTCCCTTAGGTGGTGGGAAGGAACATACTTCCAACTTTAAACGATTTAATCAATGAACTGTTTGGGCATTTGGGGACTGCAGTTTTTCTGATTTCTGCAGAGGTCACTTCAGAATTTTCTTGCAGTGTATGGTGTTCTACTCGAGTGTGGATTTGGGGTCCATCCTTCATACTGTGCATTCTATACATTCTTTTTTTAAATATTATCTTTCTTGTTGAATGTATTACAGATATCTCTCTCTTTTCCCCTATTGACTGCCCCCTCCCCACTCCTGCCTCCCTCCTGCATTCCCCACACTATTATCTGTGTTCATTGGTTATGTATGTAAGTTCTTTGGTTTATCTCTTCCCACCCTCCCCCCACCCCCTCCCATTTGAGGTTCCTCAGTCTAACAACCAATTTGTACTTCTTAATCCCTTCACCTTTTTTGCCCCTTCCCCCAACCCCCCTCCCATCTGGCAACCATCAAAAAGTTCTCTGTATCTATGAGTCTGTTTCTGTTCTGCTTGTTCATTTTGTTTGTAGATTCAATTGTTGATAGATATGTATTTATTGCCATTTTATTGTTCTTTTTTTTTTTTTATCCTCACCCGAGGACATTTTTCCGTTTTTTATTCAGATAGAGTGGGAGGGAGAGAGAGGAAGAGAGAGAGAGAGAGAGAGAAACATCGATGTGAAAGGGACACATCGAGTGGCTGCCTCCCGCACGACCCAACCAGGGCCAGGGACAAACTGCAACTGAGATACGTGCCCTTAGCGGGAACCGAACCCGGGTTTCTCTGGACTGCAGGCTGACGCTCTAACCGCTGAGCCAAACCGGCTAGGGCTATTGTTTATATTTTTGATCTTCTTTTTCTCCAAGAAGACCCTTCAACATTTCATATAATACTGGTTTGGTGGTGATGAACTCCTTTAGCTTTTTCTTGTCTTGAAAACTTTTCATATGTCCATCGATTCTAAATGATAGCTTTGCAGGATAGAGTAATCTTGGTTGTAGGTCCTTGCTTTTCATCACTCTGAGTATTTCTTGCCACTCCCTTCTGGCCTGCAACATTTCTTTTGAGAAATCAGCCGATGGTCTTATGGGAGCTCCCTTGTAGGTAACTAACTGCTTTTAAGATTGTCTCTTTTTCTTGAACCTTTCGCATTTTGATTATGATGTGTCTTGGCCTGGACCTCTTTGGGTTCATCTTGTTTGGGACTCTCTGTGCTTCCTGGACTTGTATCTCTGTTTCCTTCACCAAGTTAGGGAAGTTTTCTGTCATTATTTTTTTCAAATAGGTTTTCAATTTCTTGCTCTCTCTCTTCTCCTTCTGGCACCCCCATGATGCAAATGTTGATACACTTGAAGTTGTTCCAGAGGTTCCTTATACTACCCTCATATATATATATATATATATATATTTTTTTTTTTTTTGGATTCTTTTTTCTTTTTGCTGTTCTGATTGGGTATTTTTTGCTTCCTTATATTCCAACTCAATGGTTTGCTTTTTGACTTCACCTACTCTACTATTGATTCCCTGTAAATTATTCTTTATTTCAGGAGTGCCTCCTTCATTTCTGACTGGCCCTTTTTTATGGTCTTGAGGTCCTCAGTAAGTTCATTGAGCATTCTTATAATCAGTGTTTTGAATTCTGCACCTATTAGATTACTTATCTCCATTTTGTTTTGTTCTTTTCCTGGAGTTTTGTTCTGTTCTTTCATTTGGGATATGTTTCTTTGTCTCCTCATTTTGGCTGCCTCTCTGTGTTTGTTTCTATGTATTAGGTAGAGTTGCTATGTCTCCTAGGCTTCATAGAGTGGCCTTTTGTAGTAGGTGTCCTATAGGGTCTGGTGGCATAGTCTCCCTGATCACCCCAGCTGTGCCCTCAAGGTGCACCCTTCATGTGGACTGTACACTCTTCTGTTGTAATTGAGTCTTGATTGCTATTGACACATCAATGGGAGGGATTTACTCAGGCTGATCTGCTGCAAGGACTGGCTATGCCCACTGACCACAGACCTCTGACTGCCTTGGAGGATCAGCTGTGCAGGGGCCCACCACACAGAGGAAGACTTACTTTAGCAGGGCTCTGGTGCCCACTGAGTCCACTCCTTGAGTGTGTCACTTGTGGAGGTGGTTGGGTGGTGGTGCTTCGCCATGGTCTGAAGCTGTCCACTGGGTGTGCTGGCTCTGGGGCAAGGTCAGCCACTGCCTGTGTTCTACCCCGGGGCCACCAGGCATAAGCTACAAAGTGATCTGCTGATGGCTGCTTCTTGTGCTGGGCTTGGAGGTGCCCAGGCAAAGCCAAGCTGTGAACCAAGGCTGGCTGCTTCTAGTGCCAGGCCTGGGGCCACTTAGTGAGAGGTATGGGGCTTGCTGAGGCCAAATGCTGCTTGTTTGAGAGATTTAGGAAAATCTGAAGCAGGAGCCAAGACAGGCCAATCCTATAGTAAGGTTACTGGAAACAGTTTGGGTGGGCTTGAAAGTTAGGTGGGGCAGGGCCTCAGGGAATCATCAGGGTGGGGCAAACAGTGTGAGCCAGGTTGCTGGAGTCCCAGATAAACAAATCCAAAGTGTCATTAACAGAGATCACATAGAAGTGCAACATGGAACTTTCAAAGCTGTCTTCCGGTAGAACAGTTCTCCAAAGCATGAGAGTTCAAACAGGGGCCATTTAAACCAGCAGATTATCCATGGCTAATGTACTCACGACATTCAGTGATTAAGTGACCTACATATACCTTATAGCTTTTCTGTAAGATATTTTCAAATTTCTTACAGATGTTTTTCAATATCTGTAAATATAAGAGGAAACCTATTTTAAAAGTCTCTCAGGTATTTTTGATGGTTTCTGAATTATCTGTAGGAAACTCTGACTTAGTTGTATAGAGTTTGATATATGTGTCCACCATTAAATCCAAATCATGTTTTATATTAAAATTTATGTTAAGCAAAGCAAAGCTACTTGAACTTTGGTCTGTCAAAGTGTTTCTCAGATGTGCTTTGAGACGCTTTCACCCATTTTCATAGTGTTCATTCTCAATCTTCATCACAGGAAGAATGCATAGGACCTTTAGCAATGCATAAACATTACGAAGAAAGTTGTTATCTGGCAGTTGGAGAGCTTAATAAATTGTTGATGGAAGCTCTATAACATTCCGTCTGTGTTTCCACTTGATTCTCCAACAGTGCAGCTCAGCTGAGAGTATATCAGATATATATCTATCTTTTTACTAATAATAGATTGTCTTGATACTGTAGCTTTATAAGTTTGGGGATTAGCTATGTAAGATTCCTTAGGATTTTCTATGTAAACAATCATATCATCTGGAAATAGAGACTCTTTATTTCTTTCATCTAATCTTGAAACTTAATATCCCCCCCCCCTTTATTGCAATGGCTAGGACCTACAATATAATATTGAATAGAATTGGTGAGAGTAGATATTTTTGTCTTATTTCCAATTTTAGGGAACATGTATTTAATATTTCACCATCAAGTATTATGGTAGCCATAGATTTTTCATAAATGCTTTTATCAAATTGAAGATATTTCTTTCTCTTTCTGGTTGCTCAGAATTTTATCATGAGTAGTTGAACTGTGTCAAATGCTTTTCCCCCCCATCTAATGAAAAGAAAATAAAGTTTTCTCCTTTAACCTCCTAATATGGTGAATTACATTGAATGATTTTTGAATGTTGAAACAACCTTCCATTCTCGGGATAAACCCCACTTAGACATGATTATTATATTTTTATATATTGTTAGAGTCAATTTGTTAAATATTTTGTTACAGATTTTTACATGTGTTCATACAGGATACCTATATGTAATTTTCTCATATATTTTTGTGTGTGTGTTTGTATGTTCTTTGTCAGGTTTTGGTATTATCTAACCCGATAAAATGACTTTCTCCTCTGTTTTCTGAAAGGCTGTGTAAAACTGTGTATTCCCTGAATGAAAACTTCTGAGGTGGAATTTTCTTTTTGGGAAGGTTTTTGAGAATTAATTCAGTTTCTTTAATAGATTTTTAATTAAAAGTAGAAACACTATTCATATTTTTTGTTTTAACTTGTGTTAATCTTCAGTTGTATTTTTCAAAGGATTTGTCCATTTCATCCAATTTGTCATGTTGGCACAAAATTGTTTGTAATATTCTCTCATCTTTTTTTTTTTGGTACATGCCCCTAGAGTGAACCGAACCCGGGACTCTCTGGTCCGCAGGCCGATGCTCCAACCACTGAGCCAAACCGGCCAGGGCTCTCTCATCTTTTAATGTCTGTATAATCTGTAGTGATAACATCTCTTTGATTCCTGATATTGCTGATTTGTGCTCTCTCTCTCTTTTTGATCGGTCTGGCTAGGAATTTTCAATTTTGTTGATTGTTTTAAAGAGCCAGCTTTTGGCTTTGTTGATATATTCTCTATTTTTTTTTTTCTGTTTTCTATTTCATTGATTTCTGCTTTTATCTTTATTATTTGCTTTCTTCTATGACTTTGGGATTGCTTTGCTCTTTTTTATATTCTTTAGATAGATTCTTACATAACTAATTTTAAATATTTTTTCTAATATAAAAAAGTGATAAATTTTCCTCTAGGAAGAACTGTTTATCTGCATTCCACAAATTTTGAAATGTTGTGTTTTTATGTTTATTAATTTAAAAATATATTCAAATTTCCCTTATAATTTAGTGTTTCACCCATTGATAACTTAGGAATGTGTTTAAATTTACAAATATGTATGGTTTTCCTAGATATCTTATTGCTTTTGATTTCTATTTAATTTTGTCTTGGTCAGAGAAGATACTCTGCATTTAAATCTTTTAAAATTTAATGATACTTGTTTTATGCCCCAGAATACAGTCTATCTTGGTGAATGTACCAAATGCACTTGAAAAATGTATATTTGCAGTTGTCAGGTGTAGTGATTTATAAGTAATTATTATTTGGATTGTCTACTTGGTCAATCAGTTGTTCAGAGGGCAGTGTTAAAATCTTTATGATAATTGTATTTCTCTCTGTACTTGCATCCATTTAAAAAATATATATGTTTTTATTGATTTTTAGAGAGAGAGGAAGGAAGAGAGATAGCAACATCAATGAGAGAGAAACATTGATTGACTGCCTCCTACATACCCCCTACTGGGGATTGAGCCTGAAACCTGGGCATGTGCCCTGACCAGGAATCAAACCTGTGACCTCTTGGTCCATGGGTCGATGCTCAACCACTGAGTCACACCGGCTGGGCAATTGTGTCCATTTTTGCTTTATGAATTTTGAGGCTCTATTATTAGGCATATATATTTATGATTATTACAAACTTCCTGATTCATTGATCCTTTTATCATTATGAAATATCTTTTTGTTGCTGGTATATGTTTTTGAAGTATATTTTATCTGATATTAACATAGCCATTCCAATCTCATGTTTACTGTTTGCATAACATATCCTTTTTGGTCCATTTACTTTCTGTTTCTCTAAATTTAAAGTGTGCCCTTGGTGAAGGAATATTTTTGGATTTTGTTCTTTTATCCATTTTGATATTATCTGCCTTAATTGATATGTTTACATTTGGGTCCTCCAATATATTGTTTGGCTTCTATTTGGCCCCTCTGATTTTGTTCCTCTGTTCCCTCTTATCATTGTCTTTTGAATTATTTGTATATTTTTAAGAATATTTTTAAATCTTTAGAGATATCTATTTGCATTTTTAGTGGTTGCTCTAAGGATTATAGCATATACCTGAACTTTTCTCAGTCTGCTTAGAGTTACTAGTGTATTGCTTTCATAAAATGTAGTAACCTTGCAACCATATTAAGACCATTTAGCTCCTCCTATGCTATTGCTTATGCTATAGTTTTAATTTATATTAAATCTCATACAATATTAACCCCACAAAACAAAGTTCTAATTTTTGTTTAATCAGTTATTATGTATTTTAGAGAAATTAGGAAGAAAAAATAGTCATTTATATTTATCCAGACATTTACCATTTTCAGTGCTATTAATTTGTTCCTATGGAGTTGAGTTTCCCTGTCTTTTCACTTCAACCTGTAAAACTTCATTTACCACTTCTTGTAATGAATATCTGCTGTAGTGATTTCTTAGTTTTCCTTTATATAAAAATGTATTTATTTCTCTTGCATTTTGAATGATATAGAATTCTTGGATTGATAGACTTTTTTTCTTTCATTTTAAAGATTTTATTCCATTGTCTTCTAACCTCCATGGTTTCTGGTGAGAAGTATACAGTCATTTGAGTCATGTTTCTTTTCTGTAATATAGTTGCTTTTGTTGCTCTGTTTTGGAGAGCAGGGGGCACTGATTTCAAAGTTTTCTGCTTATCTTTGGCTCAGAAGTTTGACTATGATGTGCTTATTTGTGGGTTTCTTCATATTTATTCTGTTTGGGGTTGGCTGGGTTTATTAAATCTGTAAGTTTATGTCTTTCATCAAAGTTGGAAATTTCTGGTTCTTGTTTCCTCTCAAGAGCTCTCAGAGAGTTGCTTTATATATTTGCCCAGAGGTGACAGTTGCTATCTCTGGAAAGGCCTATCTGTTATGAGCTTACTTAGATATACTGGATTCAGCTTTAGAACTTACGTTTTAAGTTTTTGCTTAAATGTAACACTTACCCAAGAATTAAGTTTAATGATTTTTTTATCTCTGGATAAAGGGTTGAATGAATGTTTAGAGAGTTAGATATCAAGAAATGCATATTCTTAAAGGAACATACTTTAACCCTAATGGATATAGGGTAAAGATGATATAGAAACACTATAATAAAACCAGTCAATTTAAGTAAAATAAATTCAAAGAAGTGAGATGATTTTCTCAGTGAGCATTTAGGTATTTATGGGAGTCATATGAAATACATTATACTATGAGACCTTTTTATAAGGAAAACAACATATGTAAACATGATTCTCTGTTTCATTATGAATTAAGAATTTTGGAGACAAATCAGAAGTAAGGGAACTGACTCACTTACCATTGATTGAGAGTATAAATTGGCACAAAAATTTGGGGAAACATTTTGGCATGTCTAAAATTAAAATGTGCATACTTTTATTTAATTACTTTTAATATGTTTTTATTGATTTTTAGAGAGAAAAGGAGAGGGAGAGAGAGATAGAAACATTGATGAGAGAGACACAGCAATCAGCTGCCTCCTGCACCCCCCCCACTGGGGATTGAGGCTAAAACCCCCGACTGGGAATTGAACCAGTGACCTCTTGGTCCATGGGTCGATGCTCAACAACTGAGCCACACCAGCTGGGCTAAAATGTGCATACTTTTAACTCAGCACCTCTCAGAATACACACACAGGCATATACAAGCACATACTTTTGGAAATGCACCTAACTATTCAATCATAAAGTAAAAATAAATTATGAAATATCCATATAATGAATATTATGCAGCCATTACTAAGAATGAAACAGAACTGTATGTACTGACACAGAAGGTTGTCCATCATATATGTTAAGTAATAATAAAGAAGGAAAGTTTCACTATAGTGTGTAAAGTGTGGTTACATTTTGATAAAGTGCATAAATATACATATTTATATATGCATAGATAAAAATCTGGAGGTATATAATTATAATTACCTGTTAATGGTGTAGTCTCCAGGAGAATGGGATTTGAAAGGACTTTCACTTTTTTTGCTTTTTACAAGTCTGGAAGAATTGAATTTTGTACAAGCAGCATGCATTTTTAATATTATTGAACCTAAATAAAATAATTGGAAGACCAAGAAAAAAATAAAAATAAATCACACAGGAAGTATTACCAAAATTTATATCTTTTTAAAACCTCAACTATACGGCTATTTGTATTCACTTATTCAAAAAGCACGTATGTGAGCAAGAGAGGCTTTTTCAAATAGCAGTATAAGCAAATATACTTTACTGGCTAGTGTTCCCCAGATGATTTTGCCTTCATTAGTTGCTTCTGGAATATCCAGAGCGCCAAGTACCCTTTGCTTTGGGTAGGTCATCGATTCTGTACAACTTTGGAACCGCTTCAGGAAGGGACTTATATTTAAGAAAGAAGGGGCATCGCTGCAGTAGAAAAGGAGAGTGAGGCCAGTATTGGAGGTGCTATTAAAGGATAAAGGATAACTGCTGCCACTTTGTCCAGTGTCTGCACTCATTCAGAAAATATTTATTCATTTGCTATTTTAAATTCTTCAGCCCAGACCCTTCTGTTGAGCTTCAGACCCCCATATCCCGTTACCTAACATCTCTGCTTGGCTTTCTCACAGGCAATTCACACATGTCTAAAAATTGAACTGTTGATTTCCAGGCCTGCTTAGCCCATCTCTTTCCACAGTATATTTGGAAACTGATACCACTGCCCACTTAGTTCTTCATGCCAGAAACTGGAGAGTCATTCTGGACAGTTTCCTCTGTCAAGGGGAATTTGTCCTCTCATTAATCAGTTTTGTAAATTCTATTTCTGAAATCTAGTTTACAGGTGTCCATCTTCAACTGACAACCATTACCGTGGTCCACGTCACCATCTAATCTCCCCTGAATGGATGCAATAGCCTTGTAACCCGTTTGCCTGCACTGCTACCCTAACCCCTGCTCTCCAAAGACCATTCTCCATACAGCAATTGTGATAATATTTTAAAATATATATTGGATCATCTCACACCCCTTATTAAAACTTACAGTGGCTTACCTTGGAATAAATGGAATAAAATCCAATGCTTTATGGTTATGTACAATACTATAAGATCTGGCCTCTGGTTGTTTCTCACCCATCTCTGCCACTCTCCGATTGCTTCCTGTGATTAGCCACACTGGCCATCTTTCTAATCTTCCACTATGCCCTGGCTTTTCCTACTGTTAGTGCTCTCACACTTGCTCTTCCCTCGCATTATTCTTTCCTTGGCTGGCCTCTTCTCATCCTTCAGGTTACAATTTAAATGTCATCTTCCTAGAAAGTTCTTCCCTGATATCCATATCTAAGTATATTTCCTTCAAGTGTCCTTTATCATTATTTCTTGTTTCTCTTACGATATTTACACCCTTCTTGCCTACTGTTTATTTATTCACTTGTTTAGCATTCACCTCCCTCAATGCACTCACTACTCCATGATGATCAATATCAAGCTTATTTCGTTTGCCATGGTGTTCCCAGCAGCTATCAGAAAATCTGACACATGATAGTCATTCAATGAACATTTATAGAATAAATGAGTGAACCCTGTCCTTAAGCATGTTGAGCAGGGGAGATAAATTATGTACACACCTAAATCTAATGCAATATATAAATTAAAACTACACATCAAAGGTACCAGAAAAGATTTCAGAAGTTTAGGGTTTAGTTAAGTCCTTGTCACAAGATTAATGTTCAATAAATGTTGAATAAATGAAAAGTTCCTCAGCATCAGAAAGTGGACACATTTTCTTTTAGAATGTAGTGAGATTGTTTGGTTCTGATTTATCTCTGCAATTAAGATTCTGACAATCTAACTTAAGGGAATTTTTTTCTTTTTAAATTCTGAGATTTCAAAATAACAAAAGAATAGAGAAAAGATAAAAATAAATGGAAATACAGTGCAATAATATATTACTCAAGGTTTAGGTTCCTAAGTAAGTGTGTATGGTGAATATTATGTTTAAGTAATAATAAGCTTGAAAAATCACATAAATCTTTCCAAGTACAATTTTCCTAGTTGTATTGGTACCACTCTGCCAGGTAATTCTCATGTACACTAAAGCTTGAAAACCACTAAACTTATCTAAATCCAGGAACCATCTAAATGTCTAAATCTGGACATTCAGACTTTTCTGCCTTTAAGATAAATGATAAATGAGAATTGTTGGAAAATTATAAAGTGCTCTTACTTGCCTACAGGGTTTACTTCATTCACTATTTTTTCATTGAGATTTAATTGACATATAACATTATATTAATTTCAAGTGTACATTATAACGATTCAATATCTGCATATGTTGCAAGATGATCATCACAATCAGTTTAGTTAGTATCCATCACTACACATAGTTACATTTTTCTCTTGTGATGAGAAATGTTAAGATCTACTCTTTTAGCAACTTTCAAATATACAATACAGTATGATTAGCTATGGTCACCATGCTGGACATTATATTTCCTTGACATTTATTTTATGAGTGGAAGTTTGTACCTTTTGACCACATTTTACCCATTCCCCACCCCTCTCTGGCAACCACCAATTTGTTCTTTGTATCTCTGAGTTCAGTTTTTTTCCAATTACTTTTGATGTTGCCTCAATAACCTTGATGAATATTAAAGAATTTCTTCAGTAAGAATTAAACTTGGTGACATACATGAAAGCACTTAGCTCTGGGATTGTCACATACTAGATACTAAATGAATGCTTAATAAATTGTAATTTAGCCTGGCCGGTGTGGCTCAGTGGATTGAGCATCATCCCATGTACTGAGAGGTCCCAGTTCAATTCCTGGTCAGGCCACATGCCTGGGTTTTGGGCTCGATCCCCGATAGGGGGTATGTAGAAGGTAGCCGATCGATGTTTCTCTCTCACATCAATGTTTCTATCTCTCTCTCTAAAAAAGTCAATTAAAAAAACCATATTAAAAAATAAATAAATTTTAATTTAAAATCTTGCTTCATTAGACCAATATATAAGAGTTTTTAAAATAGTTATTATGAAGAGGAATGTGATTATTTGCTTCCTGTATTTCCAAATTGGCATTTCCTGTTGTAACACTATTGAATATCTCTGAGTCTTTTCAAAATATTTGGGGTGAGAGAATAAGAATAGGAAGCAATCAATGATAATTTGCTTTGCCCACTCCCAACCTACAATTGTCAGCTTTCCAGAATTATAGTTGGTTTTTTCATCCAGGGATGCAATATTCATCCTTGTAGCCAGGAAACTTACAGTCTGACTTTGTAAGGGTAGTTGTTACTTTCTTAGCACATTGTGATTGGCCCTTGCAAAGCATGACTTTTTGTAATTTGAAGATCCCCTTTATTCTTCAATTCCTTCTAGCTTATGTCAACTAAATCCACATATCCTAGGAGACATAGTTGTCCAATATAGTCTATGTATACATTGATTTATGAATCAATAAGTGTTTTATATACAGTTGAGATTGTAAATTAGCTTATCATAATTGGATCAAAGGAATACTAGTCTAGCTTGAGAGTACTGCAGAAAACCAATCATGTGAAGTTATGATGAAATTTTAATTATAAAGGATAGTGAATATCCTAGGGTGACAACTCTATTATAATAGATATAACATTGAATTAGAAGGAGAGAAAGTGAGATTTTTACCCAGTTCTTCTTGAACTCAACTCTGTGTTTCTAGTAAATTATTGAACCATTCTATGCTTTAATTTTATCTTTGTTAATTAATTAATTTTTGTTATAGATGTTTCTCCTTATGCCCCCATTGATCCTACCCCACACAGCCTTGTTGTCTATGCCCATTGGTTATGCATATATGCATGTAAATTCTTTGGTTTATCTCTTCTCTCCCCCCCCCCTCCCCCGTCACCTCCTCTGAGGTTTGTCAGTCTGAACCCTACTTCTATGTCTCTGGGTCTATTTTGTTCATCAGCTTATTTATTTATTTATTTAAATTTTTTTATTAATTTATTTTTGTTACAGATGTTTCTCCATTTTCCCCCATTAACACTCTCTTCCCAATCCCTCCGCTGCCTGCCCCATCCCCAGCTTTGTTGTCTATGTCCATTGGTTATGCATACATGAATATAAGTTCTGTAGTTTATCTCTTCCTTCCCCCCTGACCCCCTCTTCTGAGGTTTGTCAGTCTACCCTACTTCTACGTCTCTGGGTCTATTTTGTTCATCAGTTTGTTTTGTTCATTATATTCCACAAATAAGTGAGATCATGTGATATTTATCTTTCTCTGATTGGCTTGTTTCGCTTAGGATAATACTTTCCAGGTCCCTCCATGTCGTCTCAAAGGATAAGAGAGCTTTCTTACAGCTGCATAGTATTCCATTGTGTATATGTACCACAGCTTTTTTATCCACTCATCTATTGATGGACATGTGGGCTGTTTCCAGATCTTAGCAATTGTAAATAGTGCTGTTATGAACATAGAGGTACATATATTATTTCTGATTGGTGTTTCAGGCTTCTTAGGATATATTCCTAGAAGTGGGATCACTGGGTCAAATGGCAGATCAATTTTTAATTTTTTGAGGAAACACCATATTGTTTCCCATGGTGGCTGCATCTGTTTGCATTCCCACCAGCAGTGTACTAGAGTCCCCCTTTCTCTACACCCTCACCAGCACTTGCTTGATGATTTGTTGATGGCAGCCATTCTAGCAGGTACAAGGTGATACCTTAAAGTCATTTTGATTTGCATCTCCCTGATGATTAGTGACGTTGAGCATTTTTTCTTGGCCATTTGTATGTCCTGTTTTGAGAGGTGTCTATTTATGTCCTCTGCCCATTTTTTAATTGGATACTTTGTCTTCCTTTTGTTGAGTCATGTGAGTACTCTATATATTTTGGAAATTAACCCCTTATGTGATGTATCGTTGGCAATTATGCTCTCCCATATAGTGGGTTCCTTTTTCATTTTGATGCTTATTTATGAAGTAGATTTAGATAAATAAAATTCCAAAGCTAAAGCATTAATTGATTGGGGAGTTTTGTGTAGTATTTTTGTATTCAGTACTGAAAAGATGAAGTTGGTATCAATCAACTTCAAGTTGTAGATGGATCAAGTTAAATGATTTTAAAAACTCTGAAACCAATTATTTTAGAGATGTTGTATAAATAGAACCAGTACTAGATTTTCCTTCTCAATTCTGTCAGTCAAGTATAGTATGCTTCCTTTACTTAAAATAGGAAAGAAAAAGAGAGAGAGAGAGAGAGAGAGAGAGAGAGAGAGAGAGAGAGAGAGAGAATATGCAGAAGATTGGATTTTCTATTTCTTTCAATTCATCCCTCCTTTCTCTTCAGGTTATTTGGACAGTTTCATGAGACTTCTGTCCCCATGCTGCCTCCTCTTTTTTCAGGCTAATAATTATTTTTTTCTTTTTTTACTGAATTTATTGAGAATTCATAGAATGGAAATGTTATATACTTAATCTCAATAAATGTCTAGCAGCAACTGTTTGTAGTAAGTACTATGTTTTCCTTATTTTATTAAGCTGAGATTTGGAGAAATTGAACAACTTTCTCAAGGACATACAATTAATAAACACTGGAGCCTGATCGTTGAGTCTGGTTTTATATCAAGCAGGATTCCTTTAAGGGGACCCTACCTAGGTTCATGATCTAAGCATCAATGTGATTAAAAAACTTGAAGTGGGATTGTGGTCTGTAATTACCAGTGAAACTTATTTCTAGATCTTACTACCTAAAAAATGCTTTGTAAAAAATTCTGAGTTACCACAGGATGAATGTATAAGTTTTTTCTAAACAACTGTGATCAAATTAACTTTGATAAAAATTTTAGGAAACATTAATTATCTCATAAAAATGTCTTAAAGGATCTTTTAATAGTCACAAGAAAACACAGTACATGTCCACTTGGCTAATTTAGGGGATTTATATTTTATCCACCTTATAATGTACACATAAATGCTGAAGGAATTATGTAACAAAATCTATCACAAAGAATACATGAGTGAGATTTATATCAGAAAAGTCAAGTCATTTGTAAAACCCCATTACTTAGGCAAATATTGTAGGTGGGAAGATGGTACTGAAAGAAGAGGTTGGGATATGAAATACAAATCTGCTTTGCATCACAATTTTGCTAAGGCCAGCCATTGAAAAAACATATACAGAAGATCCAATGAACTCTCTAAAAGAAAAAAAATTGTAGTTGTGAAAACAATTGAATGGGATCTTATATAAAATACTAGGAAATTAATAGCTTGCAACCAATAATAGAATTCTTTTTTAAATTGAGATATAATTGACATATAACATTATATTAGTTTTAGGTGTACAACATGATTTGGTTTTTGAATGATACGATTCATGATTAGGATTGCATGTGTAGTGGTGAGATGTATTACAATCTCAAGAAACAGGCATGGAAAAAAGCTTCCTAGAGAGTCTGATAAATTCCTTTGCCTTTTTGGGATCCAGTTTCTTCATTAATACCAACCTCATTGGGCTCTTGTGAGGATTAAATGAGATAATATGTATAGAAATAGTATGTAAACCGTTAGTGCTAAGGCATCAGGATGAGAGGAGGACCTCAAAAGCCAACAATTACTTGACACACTGAATATATGAACAGAAGTTTTTGAGAATTGACCCTTCTTAGGCAGAGGTATAGGACTGTTTCATTTTTTTCTTTTTCTTTTTTCCCCCAAGCAACAAACACGATGGGTGTAGAAAGGAGAAACTGTGCCCTTCATTTAAACTGAACTTAGGTCGTATCTTGGAAAACAGTTCAAATTCAAGGTCCTTTAACAATATCTACATTTTTTTTGAAATAGAAAAAAAAAAAAAAAAGAATCCAAATCAATGAATGCTTTGGCTAAAACCCACTTGGGAACAAGAATGTTCTTTAGTGCCAAATTACCATCTTATTTTATTATATGGCTAAAATCCCAAGAATTGCAGAGGAGAAACAGGGCCAAAGTTTTCTATTAAAATAAAAGGCCCCAAGTGATGAATGGAAACTTGGAATAGGTTTTAATGGCAATACTAGAAGCCAGAAATTAACTTAAATACAAACTTACAAATTTCTGTAATGAATTAAGTCTCAAGTAGAATATTGGTAGTAATTTTAGTGAATTAGAAACATAGCTTAACCTAAGGAGTTATTTGTATTCCAGAGAGCTCAACTTGCTGCTGGACTGGCTTGGAAACTTGATGCTTCCTTGTCTTGAGTCATTGATAAAATGTTGCCTGGGATGAGACCAATGGTGGATGGATCTCTGCAGTTACCTACTAGAATTCTCTTTCCAAGTTGAAGCATTCCATTAATAAACACTCTCTGAGATTGTTATTCAAACAATTATAATATCACCTAACTATCCTGCCTTGCAGACTTCTGTTTTCATTCTGCCTGCAAGAATATTAGGGGACTTCGTTTAATGTCTCCATGAATTCCAGATAGACTATGCCTGTAACATTTCCCTTCTCAATGATTTTAGCAACTGGAAATTAAAAATACCTGTGGAATTTTTTGTCCATGTGGTTGGTTTGATGTTACCAGTTTTTAGTTTAAAAGTAGTCCCTAGTATGAGTGCCTTCATTTCAAAGTGGTCATAAACAGCCACGTTAGTAATAGGAGAATTTTCAAGGAATTTTTATTAAGCTCAATGATACTTTTTAAAAATAGGAAATTTGTTTCTTTGGTCACATTTGTAAGATCAATGTCTTGCTAGATACATTTGACTTACTTATAGCACTTTTATACTTCGTATCTCCTCACTGATCTTGAGGTTCAAGTTTTGCTTAAACATTTTCTTCAATGAAAAATAAAGAATTTAGATGGGATACTTTCTAAGTATATCTTAACCTTTAACATTCTATGATTTTTGTTAGGCTATCTCAAGTGAGAATACTGATAGAGAATACTATTAAAAATAATTGAATAGTTTGATTTTGTGTGTTGATATTGCACAACCTGTCTCAAACCTTCAACCTATTCTCCTTTTTGTTTTGTTAATCCTCACCAAAGGATATTTCCATTGAGGGAGGGAGAGAGAGAGAAAGAGACATCCATGTGAGAGACACACATGGATTGGTTGCCTCCCATATGACTCTGACCAGGGCTAACCCTGACCATGGATTGAACCTGCCACCCAGCTATGTGTTTTTGACCAGGAATTGGTCCTATTGTCCTCCAGTCTCCAGGCCGACACCCAACCACTGAGCCAAACAGCCCAGGACTATTTTCCCTTTTTATTGTTACTCATCCAAAGATAGTTTGAATCTTTTTGTTTATTCTAAGCAATTTTCTGATGCCTCCGCTAAGAATCAACTAAACATTGCAGAACTAATCATTTAGAGAATCTCTCTAAAATATAATGTATTCTCTCTGTAGGGAAGGGAATGTGAAAAAAATTCAGCTGTCATGTTATATGAAAAATCTCTTTTACCTCTCCATCCACTGGATGCTATATCTATAAAGAATGCTGTAATCATATTGGAAAGTATTTTCCTTCTGGAAAAGTCTTGTTCCTTCATAACAAGATGGAGTTTTTTTTAAACTACCTTGGACTAAACATTGGGATGTTCATTTGTCTCTGTTTTTAAATTACATATAATGTGCTTGGTGTGTGGAAAGCAAGTAATGAAAATTAGGTCTTTCCCTATTAGGCAGATATTTTCATAATGGTCAGCCCAAAGCCTGATCAAACAAATGAACATGTCCCTTTGCTCTGTGGCCAAAAGGCTCCATATTGTTTGGTTCCCCAAAGTAAAATGAATTTTGGTGCTAATAATAAAGAAAGGAAAATTTATGTGAATAAGGAGAGCCCACAGAGTGCCAGTATTTTTCTTATAGGCTTAACGCAGTTGCACTGTGATCCGTTTTGCTCCTGTGCCCAGTGACCTCATGATAGATGCATTTTATAAATACAATTAAGGGATACAACTGAGGGATACTATTTCAGAGTTCTTGTCTAACATGGGGGTAAACAAAGCCGTATCTTATCATGGCACTTCTTTTATCGTGTCACTCTTCTTGTTAGTTATGAGCAAGGAATGCCTTCATTTTATAATTATTATATAAAGTAAAAAGAGTGATAACACAATACTTTGGGGCAGAATCCAAAACTTTATTTTTGGGGTTTAGTTCTCCAGGTTAGAAATACACTGTATTTCAAATTTTAAAGGAAGAAAACTATAGTAAAATCATTGCAGGCTCTTGAGCTCTTTCTCCACTGGACATGGTAGGTCCATATACAACAAAGGGAAAGTGCCTGAATTGAAGCAGTTCTTTTTGAACTTGCTAAAAACAGATCTGAAGAAAATGAAGCAATAAGCACTCATTATTGAGAGTTTATAAGGTTTCCCACGGTGTAAAGGATATATAGAAATATCATACATGGCTTCTGCTTGCAAGTTGCTTGTAATTAAGGTAAAAAGATAATATGAAAGAATGTTGATGAATTACAGAATGACACATGTCAGCATTCAGAGATATGTGGTAGACTGTGAAAGAGAAAAAAACCCCATTATGTTTAGAATAGACAATGTTTTATGGGTTAAGTGGGTTTTAAGATGGACCTTGAAGTATAGATAAGATTCAGAAAAGGGGAGAAGAAAATAAGCTATTTCTATTTGAGAGAATTGCACAAGTAAAGTTGTAAATTCAATTCTGTTCAAAAAACATTAAGTACCTCTATGCCAAGTCTGTACTGGGCACTGGAGATGATAGCATGTCTGGGAACTCATCTGTACTCTGGTGCTAAAGTATTTTCACATATCCTAAAGAGGTGAATCTTTTGTGAGGAAATAAATCCCTTGTAGGAATACTTATGACAGAAGTCTCTTTTCCTTGGTGATATAGAAAGAGACTGTTTTTTTGTTTTCAAAATATAGAATAAGCTCTAGAAATAATTGGGAAAGCATAACGTTGGTGCACACTCATCTTCCCATCATCATTGACATCCTGTCTGGCAAAGTTACAGGTGCTTATCTGTATTTGATACCTAAAGGGCCTTGCCATATATAGACTGTCAACTAAAGTATTGTCTGATGATAATAAATTGTTGCATTTTAAAAATAATAGTAATATTGTACTTGGCAGTCACTATGCAAATTGTTTCATATACATCGTCTCATGTAATCATACTGACCCTATGAGTTTTACTTAATATTGTCTTCCTCAATTAAAATGAGTAAACTGAAGCTTAGGTTAAGTAACATGGCCAAGGTCACACAGTCATTGGCAGGGGTGTGACTGACTCCAAAATCTATGTTCCTAATCACTGTGCTATTCTGCTTTGTAATAGGGAGTTTTTGAAGATCCAAGGGAAAGGAATGCATAATAGTGTGGTCAAGGCATTAGCACTAATATTTGTAGACAGGGCACCTACCAGCAGTATAAGCAATCCCATTCCACCAACTAGTAAGTTTGGCACGAGGCTAAGTACAACAGCATGAGGAACTAAATCACTGTGGTGCCAAGTATGCAGTATACCATCTTTTTAGTACAATGTCTTTGAGGTGGCTGATTTGTGCTGGCTCTATGTTTGCCTTTTCAGTCTTTGAGGGAATAAATACTACTTGAAGCTTATGATCCTGACACATCAAAATAAACAACCTGGCAGGTGTCCTTGCTGGAAGATAACAGGATTGCTAAAAGACAAACCCTGGTTTCCCTCCCGAGATGTGACACTTGGGAGCTTCCATTAAAACCATCACCAAGCCTCTGTCACTTTAATCTCTTCCTTAAGTGCCTGTGATCTTTTCCGGGGCATAGGTTCATGCATGGTCAATACCCAGTGGCCAGGTTTTGGAGCTGTGGGCAGGGGAGGCAGCAAATGTGAGGGCCTGGGAGGAGATGAGGGAAGAAAAGGTCACTCTTCCTGACAACTTATAACTTGATTCCACTTATAAACCATTTATTTTCAGAAATAAGTAATGAGTGAAGACAAAGGCCATTTCATGCTCTTTAGAGTTTAAGGCTTTCTGAGATCAAATTACCACAGCAAACAGAGACAAAGTTACAGCAGGGACATTTTGGGAGGAAGCAGAGAGGGAGAAGCCAGAGACCTAACAAAGAAGACAGGAATAGAATGTGATGGAAATTGCTTCCCACTCTGCACTCTTGAGGGAACAAAGAGGACAAATAAGAAGCAGCAGTGATAGGAGGAGGCTGGCAGCTTCTCTGGAACACAACTGGTCAGGTTGGGGAGAGATGTCAGTGAGTGTAGTTGTGGATGGAAGGAAGAGATGTGCTAGTCCAGGCCTTTGAAATCTGAGTGTCAGGATCATTGCCTTGGCCTCTTCAGCTATCCCCCAAGAAGGAAAGTATGCCAAATGTCAGGTCTTATTTTGGCTCTGTTCCAGTTCATAGCTAGAAAATGCTCCACAGAGGAAGATGCTATGAGTGAGAGGATACTAGGAGACGAAGAAGAGAACGGACATTTTAGTGAGAGCTTTTTGCACTTTGGGCAATGGATTTTAAATTCTTATGGAAGAGATGAGAGGTCCTGGAAGAGTGTATGTTCAGAACAGAGATGTAGATAGAGGCAGTGACACAGCATGGAAAGACTTCCTGTGATCCTTCTGCCTTCTTGCTCATTAAAGAGAAGTCTTTTTGTTGCCTTTGCAGCAATGAGAGTTAGGGGAACTGAGGCTCAGAGAGGTAAAGGAGCATTGTATTTATGGAAGATGAGATGCAACCATTGAAATTGCTGGCTATTGTAAGATAAATTCCAGCCTCCCACATTTTGCTTAATAACATCAGACTTTTCACTGCAAAACATTAATTGGAGTCCGAATTCCAGCCAGGCTTGGGAGATCAAGAGTAACTCTCTTGATTTAATGGTTTTGTGGGCTCTTGAAGACATTGTCATCCATTAAAGAAAAAATTTTAAATCACTCTTGAAAGAACAAAGAAATGTCTTGGGTGATAAATGAAAAAGATTTGAAGTAAAATAAGGAAAAGCTTGAGGAAAGAATCTCTTTAAAATTTTACCAGATTCCCCCACTGTGATCAAAAGGGATAAAATAAGAGATTAGCCTGCATCTTCACGGGGCCACATTTTTAAAGAGAGAATTTTAAAACCTGAAATATTGTGTATTTGCCAAGGCACACACTGAAAGGAAGGGCCACATGGCTAGGATCAGACTTGAGTGTTGAATCCCAGGATGCTAGTTTTAGGTTTGCTGGGAAAGAAGACGGCACTCACCGCCACCCCCTTTTGCCCTAAGAGTTGAACACTTTCTCAGTACTTATGAGTTTTCCAGGGAAAATGTTGGGGTCAGGTAAATAGTCAATCCCCATCATCAGTAACTCCAGAGCGCCTCCCCTGCATTTGTTTCCTTTGAACGTGGAGCCTCCATCCAGGTATCCTACTCAGCTAAGGCCTTCAGTTTATTTTCCTAAACTGCGCTTGGAAATCTTTTCCTGGGGAGCTGATTGCCTGAGTCCTGGAGACAACTGCTTTTCCCACAACAATCTCCTTACAAGACCGGTTAAGCAGTGGAGCGACGGTGGAGACTGGATGAACCGGACGGTGGGGGCAGGGAGAAAGGGAGTGGCCGCGTTCCCGCGGTCTGCTGGGATCCAGTGGGTCCACAGCGAAGGAGTTGGGGCTGGAGGGACTGGAGCGACTGAGCTGTCCGGATCGCCGTTGCTACCTCGGTGGGGAAACCGACCCGGACCAGCTGAGCACCCCCCTCCCCCCCGCTTCCTTTTCCCTCCCCCTGGAGCAGCGGCGGCGGCGGCTGCAGGAAGCGAAGCCCAGCTGAGCGAGTCGGAGGCGAGCGGAGGAGCTGGGATATGGGGAGTCAGCGGGGCGGCGGGGCGAGGAGCCCTTCGGAGGGCCTGCGAGGGGAGCGACCCCCGGCGTTTGCTAGCGCGTGAGCGGTGGGGAGCTCGACCGCACGAGCGGAGGCGGAGGCGGGGCCCGGGCGTGGAGCGGGGCTGGGGAAGCTGCTGCCTCCGGCCCTGCCCGGCTGCCTCCGCCGCGGCCAGTGGCTATGGAGCTGGCGGGCAGCAGACCTGGGGCGACAGAGCATACACCACTCCGGCCGCCCATGTCCTGGCTGCTGCTGCCGCTGCTCCTGCTGCTGCCGGGCCCAGCGGCCTCCCAGCTGCGATACTCCGTGCCGGAGGAGCAGGCACCCGGCGCGTTCGTGGGCAACGTGGCTAGCGCGCTGGGGCTGGAGCTGCGGCGCTTGGGGCCGGGCTGCCTGCGCATCAACCATCTGGGTTCGCCCAGCCCGCGCTATCTGGAGCTGGACCTGACAAACGGAGCGCTGTTCGTCAACGAGCGCATTGACCGGGAGGCGCTGTGTGAGCAGCGGCCTCGCTGCCTGCTCAGCTTGGAAGTGCTGGCGCACAGCCCTGTGGCGGTGAGCGCCGTGGAGGTGGAGGTACTGGACATCAATGACAACTCGCCGCGCTTCCCGCGGCCCGACTACCAGCTTCAGGTAAGCGAATCCGTGGCGCCCGGAGCGCGATTTCACATAGAGAGCGCGCAGGACCCCGACGTGGGCGCCAACTCGGTGCAGACCTATGAGCTCAGCCCCAGCGAGCACTTCGAGCTGGACCTGAAACCCCTGCAGGAAAACAGTAAGGTGCTGGAGCTGGTGCTGCGTAAGGGCCTAGACCGCGAGCAGGCAGTCTGGCACCATCTGGTTCTCACAGCTGTGGACGGCGGCAGCCCAGCCCGCTCCGGCACTGCACAGATCTCCGTGCGTGTCCTGGACACTAACGACAATTCTCCCTCTTTCGACCAGTCCACTTACCGCGTCCAGCTTCGGGAGGACGCACCCCCAGGCACATTGGTGGTGAAGCTGAATGCCTCAGATCCGGATGAGGGCTCCAACGGAGAGCTCAGGTATTCCTTGAGCAGCTACACTTCGGACAGGGAGAGGCAGCTCTTCAGCATCGATGCCAGCACAGGAGAAGTGCGGGTAAGTGGAGCGCTGGATTATGAGGAGGCCTCTTCCTATCAGATCTATGTGCAGGCGACTGACCGGGGTCCAGTGCCCATGGTGGGTCACTGCAAGGTGCTGGTGGACATCGTGGACGTGAATGATAATGCACCAGAAGTGGTGCTCACAGACCTGTATAGCCCAGTGCCTGAGGATGCTGCACCCAACACGGTGGTGGCCCTTCTCAGTGTCAATGACCAAGACTCAGGCCCCAACCGGAAAGTGAGCCTGGGCCTGGAGGCCACACTGCCTTTCCGACTGAATGGCTTTGGAAACTCCTATACACTGGTGGTGAGTGGCCCGCTGGACAGGGAGCGGGTGGCTGCCTACAACATCACAGTGACAGCCACTGATGGGGGAGTACCACAGCTCACATCTCAGCGGACACTGCAGGTTGAGATCTCTGACATCAATGACAATCCACCAAGCTTCCCGAAGGACTCCTACTCCATCTATGTTCAGGAGAACAATTTGCCAGGGGTGTTGCTCTGCACTGTGCAAGCCACAGACCCAGATGAAAAGGAGAATGCAGAGGTGACCTACTCCCTCCTGGAGAGGGAGATTCAAGGGCTGCCTGTCACCTCCTATGTCTCCATTGACAGTGCCAGTGGCAGCCTTTATGCTGTCAACTCCTTTGACTATGAGAAGTTTCGGGAGTTCTTTGTGACTGTGGAGGCCCAGGACAAGGGGAGCCCACCACTGAGCAGCACTGTGACCACCAATGTGTATGTGGTGGACATGAATGACCATGCCCCTTACATCCTGTACCCTACCTCAACCAATTCATCAGCAGCCATTGAGATGGTGCCTCGGACCGCCCCTGCTGGCTACCTGGTCACCAAAGTCATAGCCATGGACTCAGACTCTGGGCAAAATGCTTGGCTCTTTTACCAGCTGGCCCAGACTTCTGAATTGGACCTCTTTAAAGTAGAACTCCACACAGGAGAAATTAGGACTACCAGGAAGATGGGAGATGAGAGTGGAACCACTTTCAACCTGACTGTGGTGGTCCGAGACAATGGAGAGCCTTCACTATCAGCCTCTGTGTCCATTACAGTAGCTCTGGTGGATAGAGTTTCCAAAATCCTCCCTGATACTCAGAGACACGTCAGGAGTCCTCGGACATACTCTGAAATTACACTTTATCTAATAATAGCATTAAGCACAGTGTCTTTTATATTTGTTTTGACAATCATTGTTTTGAGCATCATCAAGTGCTACCGCTACACTGCATATGGCACCGCGTGCTGCGGAGGCTTCTGTGGAGTGAGGGAGCGGTGCCCTGCAGAACTGTACAAACAGGCCAATAACAATATTGATGCCAGGATACCGCATGGCCTCAAAGTGCAGCCTCACTTCATTGAAGTGCGAGGGAATGGCTCCCTCACCAAGACCTACTGCTACAAGGCTTGTCTGACAGCAGGCTCAGGGAGTGACACTTTTATGTTTTACAACACAGGGGCGCAGACAGGACCTGGGCCTGGGGGAGCCCAAGCAGCAGCAAGTGACAACAGGCACCTCACAGGCCAAAGTGGACAGAGTGCCGGGAACCTGATTATTCTAAAAAATGAGGCTGTTTCTCAAAATGAGGTGAGATAGTAGTCAGGGGGGGTCTTCCATAAAGTCATGCATTTTTCACACCCCACTTCTGCCCTCGGTATCATGTGTGTGGCTTTATTAAGTTATTAACAGTGACAGGGGTTATCTGGTAAACTGAGTATATATAGTAGCTGTGATTTGATTATAATCTGCTGTTTCCTCTCTAGAAAAGTAGTACTAGAGAATTGTTTTGCTCCCCCCCCCCCAGATATATGAAGACTTGACCATAAAATTGAGTAATGAGGATTAGTCTTAAACATTTGATGTTAAAGTACAACTCTGTAGAGGAATAGTATAGGCTTGAGAATAAAATGATGCTATAGGGTAAAATACGAGATTCGAGGAGAAATGGCCTCTGCTGTGTTATAAACAGGGGAAATTCTCTTCTGAAATGCTATAGAAGTGTTGTTTTTGAAGAAGCTCTGAAGCCTAGGGGCTGTGGTATTCATCTCTGTATGCCGTTCCTATTTATAGCTTGAACTTTCTACAGTGAAAATTATCCAGTTAGTATTTCTAGTAATTGCACTGAACTAATGTGGTCGGATATTCTAGAAATTCATGGCAGAGGTGATAAAGCCAAAGAATGTGAACCTCATCCTGAAGCCAAAGTTTGCTTTGGCTGTTTGCTGTGGTAACTATTCTATAGGGGCTGTCAGAGGAAATGAATGAGTGGTGGTAAGCAGAGAGATGAAGAACCAATTTTTGTCTGGTTGGGTCAGGATGATATTAGAATGAGTGGATTAGGGATGTAGGGGTATACTGAAGACAAGAACAAGCTGGGATTGGGGAGAAAGAAAAGGGGGAAAGGACTCTCCTACTAGTCACCTTTCTTGATATATAATGAATTCATTGTAAGAGGATTTCCCTGCATTTAGCTTAAATGCACTCTGTAATCTTTTGATTCCCTGTTGATAATTTCTAAGGTTTTGATGAGATGTGAAGTAGTCTCTTCAAACCCCTCATGTCTTTGAGTTAAATGACAATACTTCAACATGTTCCAATGCACACGTTCATTTTCTGGGTCTAAAATGTAGTTTGCAATAGCTACAAAAGCCTTGGAAAGTAGATGGCTTACTGTACATGAAAGACAGGTGTTAATAAATATACTCGTTTTAAGTGGGCATAAGGCCAGTTTGCTCATTATTGTGAAGAATGTCTATAAATTATTGGACAGTGCATGAATGTATGGGTGTGTTTGCATAATGTGTTTGTCTCCATAAACATGCTTGAAATAATAGAGATCTGCTTTGTGACCCTTTAAACTTGGATTTCAGAAGCCAAAATTTTGTGTCATAAATAGTGATGAATTGTTATCTTCTTACACAACTACTTTGTAGCTAGAACTTTTAGAGCTACTACAAAATGGTAATTGTCCCTTCTGCATTTTTGTGATGCATTTTCATTGTCATATTGCTGTCTTTTTATTAATGTCCATAGTTTCACATTCTAAATTCATGCAAAACTTGAGGAAAGTAATGCATATGCACAGGAAAAAAAAAAAAGGCAGAGATAGATTGAGAGAATTTCCCATGTACATTGTAGGTAGACTTATCAGAATACCCGATGTTAGTCAATGCTGAGCAGCCAGGGGAGGCAGATTGGAGATTAAGAAAAACAGGGGCAAAATCAAGGAGCTTCTAGAATTCTTTAGATCATAACTTTTGGAAGCATGTCAAAGGGATTAGCTTTAAATAATGATGCTGTAAGACATTTGCTTAACAAATTCCTGTGAAGCTCTCCTGGGCCTGGAGTGGACCACAGATGGTAAAGAGGGATGGAGAGCTGGCCAGGCAAGCTTTGCCACCAGCTGTGAGCTAGAAGCTCAGGGGAATGAATGACATGCTTACCCTCCCTTCTGGCTCAACGCTTGGGGCAATTTGATACATGAACTATTTGTTTTACACTGATCTGTGTGTTAATATGTACTTTGGTATAGAAACCTTTAATCTAGGGAGCAAATTATGTGAGAAAATGCTTGCTCTTGTGGGATTTTGCCAGGAGAATGCATGATTTTAATAAAGGCAAATTTCTGCCAGACATTTGCGGAATTCCAGTGAAGAGCCCTAAGATCTACAGCTCCTGAAATTGTTGCAGTGCTGGGGAGACAGTGTCACATTGTCATAGCATGGCAAAATGGGAACAAAAATCACTCAGCTCTGAAAGTCATCACTGCTAGATCAACCTGCTGAATTCCCAGGTTGGAAAAGCTTTCTCTTTTCCATACCTAGTTACTGCAGATGGCAGGAGAGTCCTCCATTAAAATTCGATGGGAGTTGGAGAGGATGAGTAAGGGAATTTGCACTTACTGACTATCCTGCTATATAAAAATGTTCTGCATATATATATATATATATATATATATATATATATATATATGTATATATATATATATGTGTGTGTATATATATATATATGGTTTCATTACCTGTAATTCATATATTAAATAAACATTTATCAATATCTAACATGTGAGGAAACAAGCTCAGAGTGGTTAAGTGACATACGAGTCACTCTGCTAGTGGTATTTTAACTTATGTCTGTCTGACTCCAAAGACTGTGCTTTTTGAAATAACATGAATTGACAAGTATCCCAATATTTATTCTCCTTTTGGTATGGGATACTCAGGCATTTAGGCTACTGCAGATTCACCTAGTAGTGTACATTAATTGCTTTTGGAAAAAGAGTAATTTCTTGGATAGAAGTAGATCACAAATAAGAGGATCAATGAGTGAACATGTTACTACCTAGCTAATATGTTTTAATTTGTTTATTTGTTTTACAATTGGCATAGCCTATTAAGATCTTTTGTCTCTGTTCTTTCTCTTATTCCTCTCTTGTTGCTTATTAAGCATCAGCATTTAACACCAGACTCTAATCTTTTGGTGAATTTTATCCCCAGTGAGCCACTTGTGAAATGAGGTTTTTGAAGTAACTATTTGACAATAGGGAAGAATTTCTCTTTGGAGATTTCTGAAAACCTGATACTGATTTGATTCCAAGAAAAGGAATCAAATCTTAAGGTGAATTCTGTGCATTTGTGGTCCTGTGACTACTACTGAGTCACTTTGAGGGCTCTGGGCAGATTTGTCTAACTGGGCCTCAGTGGAACCAGCTGGTACAAGATGTGGATATCTCAAAAGACTAGCAGAAATGAGTTGTTTTACATGCACTTTCATTTATTTCAAAACAATTAGTAGTCACAAAATCTTCAGTTATTTCTGCCACTGTGTATACATATTTACCCTAATTCCAGATGCAGCGACCTGAAAGAGTTAACACTTCTTTTTAAGTGGCACCTAATTTATTTCCCCCAGGACTTTTCTCTCTGGTGACTCTGTCCTGGATTGGAATTTACACTTAGTGTAAAGTGATATGGTGGCAAATTTATAAAAAGTGCACAATGGTCAGAATAGGCAAAGAAATTGTATCTGTGAGCTTCCATTCCAATGTTTCATCCTTGAATGGGTGGGGCTGTTTTGTTTGGCCATTTCCATATTGGTTATAGGGCTCTTTTTCTGAGAAAATGTTTATTTTCTTTCGTCTGATAATATAATAATTTCTTCAAATTATCTCCTTCCTCCCTTTTCTACAGATCTGCTGAGCCAGATGGAATTATGGCTGGGCTCTCCTCTGTCTCTTTATCTTGTACATATTCTGACTGATGAAGAAATCTATTTATTGTAGCTTGAATGTCATTGGCCTACCCTTTCCTCTGACCCAGGAGTGAGCTATCATTTGGGCATCTGGTCTACCTCAGAACACTCTGCAGGGACACAGTCTGGCATATTATAAATTGTCTATTGGCATGTTGTCTGCTTAACAGAATAGCAGAGTCAGTTCTGGATACTTGCCTTGGCCACCAATTTTTGCTCTCAATGGGAGGTCAGGGTGATATCAGTTTGTAAATTTTTGAGGAAAAATTGTCATCACCATGCCCAGAGGTTTAACTAAATTTAATGGGGATTTACAGGTGTCTTTGCATATGACTTTGTAGGACTTCACCTGGCTCAATGTCTCTGTTCATATTATAGTGTGAATATAAATTTGACTTATTCATATAATATTTTGAACATTGTAATCTTTAAGCATGATATCAAAAATGAAAGGCCAAGAGAATTTCTTAGTGTTTTAAATATGCTAGCCTAAATATTGTACAAGTTTTCTTTCAAGAATTTGAACCTGAGAAATGCAAAGAAATATCTGACATTGCAAAGGTGAAGAGAAATGTTAGTTTCTTGGCACATAAGCAACATCAGTTCCTTTCTGGCCTTGCAGGGTCGGAACTCTGGGCTCCAGGGAAGTGAAACTGTGAGTGAGAGAGTAACTGCTGTGTTAGCAGGCTGTGCATTCAGTATTAAGCAACCTAGTATTTTCTGTTGTACCGAAACCTATTAGGTATGTTTTAAAGTCATGTTTATTTTACTTTCCTGCTCTGTGGATTAGGGGTTGTAAATGACTTTGGAGGCAAGTAACCTAGAATTCTCATATTTGTCATCTTTTCAATTTGCTTTACTAGACAACTAATATGTAACATAATAATGATTATTTTAAATTTTATATTCCTTTTTGCCTTAATAACCAGCAGTCTATACATTCATTTTCTAGTGCTTTGTAAGAAATTGCCACCAATTAGTGGTTAAAAACAATACTCGTTTATTATCTCAGAGTACTGCACGATGTGACTGGATTCTCTGTTCAGGTTTTCACAAGGCTGAAATCAACATGGCAACTGGGCTGAGTTCTCTCCTGGAGGCTTTGAGAGAAGAATCAGCTTTCAAGCTCATTCAGGTTGTTGGCAGAATTCAGTTGCTTGAGGAGGGAGATCCTCGCCCCCCCCCCCCTTTTTTTTTACTGTTGGCTGTAGGTCACACTCAGCTCTTAAAGGTTGTTCTCTGGCCCTTGCCCATGGCCCCCAACATCCTCAGAGCTAACAATGGAGAATCTTCTCTCACATAGAATCCCTCCCATGCTTCAAATCTCACTGATATCTGTCTCTGATCTCTAGATCCAGGTTTAAAGGCTCTTGTGATTAGGTTGGTTGCTCCTGGTGATCTCCCTTTCTTAAGTCAATTGTGCCATCTAACATATCCTAATCACAGAGTAAGATCCATCATATACAGTCTTGGAGATTATTCAGGGCATATACACCGGGGTGTGTGGATCATGGGAGCCATCTTAGGATTCTGCCTGTCATAGTTTATATCAGTGTTCACAGAATATCACTGTGACAATTCTACAGTGGTTACATCTTTAATAGAGTCCTATTAGGAAGGAAAATGAGATGTTCCATCTAGTCTCATGTCTCAGGGCCATTTATCAATAGCTTCAACATGGATTTCCATGATAAGAAGATAGCATATTATTTCCTGAGTAGTCCTATGAGTTTATGAATGACATAGTGTATTTTTAACTGATTTTATTTTAAACCTGTTTTGGAAGAGTTGATTCACCTTTCTGTAGCTCAAATATTCTATGGTATAAATAATAAACATACTATTACAGGATTAGTTAAGTCTTTGCTATAATTTTGATAGTAACTTAAATAGGTTCTTGTTCTTCAATTAAACTACATGGTGCATAGGAACTACCTAATTGAGTTTCTCCATATCTGGAATTTTGTGACCATTCTTCTACTAAAGGACTAAGCTTTGGAACAACAGAACATACTGGGGCTTTTCACCAATAGAAATTAAGCATAGTCCTGGGATGTACCACCCAGGTATTAGAGAATTAAATAATCACAACTAGTTCAAGGCCTTAATATATGTCTTCATTGTGTCAGGTGTATCAGAAATCAACCTTTCAACTTGAATTTTTCCAAGTTTAATCAAATTTTGATGAAACCTATGTAGATTTTATTACTTTTAATTTTGTATCATTTTAATATAAAGCAATGCTGGGACACTCAGAAGTGAAAAAGAGAAAAAAGGAAAATATACATAATTTCATGTAAACATTAGGGAAACCTAAACATGACTATCAGCCAAATCCACCAATTAAGCAAGTAACCTAATCTCTCTAAAGCTCATATTTCTCATTTTCGTAATTTAGGTAAAATAATGTTGCTCTTGCATGATAGTTAATTTATTCAAAAACATTTTTAAAAACCTACAAATACCTCAACCCCGCTAGGCTCTGAGGATATCACTGTGTATTATGAATATTTCAGGATATTCATGTTTTATGAACAAAACAGATATAATCCTTTTATAGACTTTATTGTCTGACAAAGAAAGCGTTAGGATAAATGCAATAATATGTATAAAGTGCTTATCCCATTGCCTAGTATTGTGTGGATCCTTAAAACATTTATTCCTTTCTTCCTTACCTTTTCCCTGCTTGATCTTACTGCCATCATAACTATGATTCTGGCAAATGAACCTCAGAAACATCTTGTTGCTGATGGACTAGTCTAGAAAATAGCAGCATGACAAATTAAATGTTGCTGAGGAAGTGAGTTTGTGTAATTTCCTGGTCTGTCCTGCTAGAACTTTGCCATTCAGCAATATGAGGTTGGTGATTTCATTCCAAAGATCAAGTTGCAGCAATTTTCATCATGAATGTTACCCAATCAATGAAAAATTGGCAACATTAACTCAACAGATGTCAAAGTCTTTCTTGAGGGTTCTCACAGCTGACAAGCTGACGCTAACGCTACTGACAGTAAGATGAAAGATGGTGATGATATGATTAATAAAAAGGACTTCAGTCTTATTTTCAGGTTTACAAAAGGATTTGCAAATATTTTCTCTTCTGTTCCCTCTAAACGAAAATGGGAACTCCTTCCTTTTGTCTATAGATGGTTTTATGCTACTTTATATGGAATATCTATAGCATTTTATGAACTTTAAAAGCCAAAGGTGAAGCAGCTTCCATATTCATATCTTGCCAATAGAGTGGAAGGGACCAGAGACGGCAGTTAGCATATAGACATGTAAAGTATCCTAGAGCAATAGCTCCTTCTGGCTTTGACTTTGGCTGAATCTTTGAATACCACTTAGCCATCCCAAAGTCTGTCTGGAAGTTGAGCTGCTGATTGCTTCTTCTCTAGCTGTTGTGAAGAAGTGTGTTTATGAAATATTGTGCATCCTGTGAATGAACTATAAGAATGATAGGAACAAGAATTATTGACATTTTGAAATAGTTTATTGGTATTGCTGTGGCTTTGTGTCTACCACATATGATTATTATAATCCAGAGTAAAATACAACCTCTGTGTCTCATCTTTTCACTCAAATAGGCCTCAGTATTTAGTGACAGGGACACTTTAATTTCTGCCCATGAAAACACATCGAGAGGAACATCTATCACAGGTTTTTCATATAAAACTTTTGCTAATTGATACAAGATAGTGATGGTCATTGATTTTTGTCCCCATTGATTCCTGAGTAGCTTCTACTCAGCACATAACTTCCTGAACAGTATTTAGGTGCCCATATTTTCCTCTTTGTCCCCTCCACTTAGGATTGACAGTTTGTAGACACGTGACAACAGATCTTTCCAACACATTGGTGGTGCAGAATGAGTCAGCTTCTTAGATGTCAGCTACTCCCTGTGAAACAATTAGAGCTTAGTGAACAGTAATTGAGTGAGGAGGCAAAGCACTCAGAGGCGAAAGGAACAAGTACCATTTTATGAAAAGGATTATGTAGCAAAACAAGGTCAAACTCCGCTCTGCTTTGTTTTCCTCCTCCTAGCATTCCTCTTCAATCAGCAGAAGAGGCGGTTATCAGCTGCTGGTGTTATGACTGGGCACATCTGTCCTGGGTCAAACATGCTGCAGTCCACAAAGCCAGCAGCAGATTGCAGTGCTCTGCAGTCCAGCCAGACCAGCAGAACTGTAGTCATGTGCCCAATTACAGCTAGAATACTAAATTGGGGATGTTCCCTTAATGGGGCATTTAGGGCAAAATAAACAAAAGCTTTTCTTGTCTCAAAACAGGCTGCCCTCCCCTAGTGCTGCTTTAAGAACACAGACCTGTTTGGGGCAAGGTGAAGCCAAAGCTGGCCCTCACAGTATCATTAAATCTGGTTTTCCGTGATATTTAGCCCGTGTTGGGACCCTGATGAGCTAATTGAATTTTCTCCTGAAGTGCTATATATATATATGGATATTATCTTAGAGTTGCACATGAAATGGCTCCTTCAGTACTTTTCTTTTTTTTAGATGCATGGAAGTATTTAATAAACAACTAATCAATGAATATCATCACTGGGAGATCATTGTTTGGCCATATTAACAAAAACTCCATTTGTGATTTTGCAGCCACGACAGCCCAATCCTGACTGGCGTTACTCTGCCTCTCTGAGAGCAGGAATGCACAGGTATGTATTTTCCTCCTTCCTTCACTCAACAGTAACTTGAACTTTGTATGGCTCAGATAAAATATGACTCCATAAGCCGGAAGCAGCTGTCAAAACTAGGAAGCTTTAGACACTTTGCCAGGGGAATGCAAATTATTTTTGTCTCTGTGTCTATTCCTTGAAACATTGGAAGTGGTCAGTGCCAAATGCTTCTCAAGTGCTGGCGAATATCTCCTGTAAAATCACAAAAACAGGCTGCTGTGTACTTTCTCTCATCAGAATTTCTGTAAGGAAGTAATTCCATCTTCCTTTATCCCTTCTCCATCTATACTTTTTGTCCCCTTCTTTTTTTTTTTTAATCCTCACCTGAGGATATGTTTTTATTGATTTTAGAGAGAGAGGAAGGGAGAGAGAAAGAGAGAGAGGCATTGATGTGAGAGAGAAACATTGATCAGTTGCCTCCCATATATGCCCCGACAGGAAATCGAACCTGCAGCCTAGGTATGTGTCCTTAACAGGGAATTGAACCTGCAACCTTTTGTTGTATGGGACGATGCTCCAACCAACTGAGCCACCCAGCCAAGGCTCTGTCCCCCTCTTAAAACTTGTAATTAATTCTGATACTTTTGGACTTGAATACGTTGTGTAATGTGTATATACATGTTGTCTGCCTTGGTTTTCTATTGCACATTGACAGTTATAGCCTATCAACCACAATAATCGATAATTATTCTTGTTCATGTTCACCCCTATTACAATCTTTTTCATCTTGTTGCTATCTTATGGTCATCAATGGCGTGGGCTCTTCGGAGGATAAGCCATGTGAAGGGCCTTTATTAAATATCTGCAGACCAAATCTAGCTTACTTTAAATTAATCTAGAGTAATAGTATTACTCTAAGACTCAGATTAAATATAATGTTGCTTTCTCTACTTTGTCTCTTTGACAGTAATTGATTAACAACCATTATTCCCAGAGCTGACCTAGTATCTATGCCATGGGGCCAAATAAAAGATTCATTATTTTGTGAGTGTCTTGGAAACCAGTGGGGAGGGCCAAGAAACCAATGAGCACTACCACCAAAAGGATTTTTTTTTAAATCCTCACCTGAGGATATTTTTCCATTTATCTTCAGATAGAGTGGGAGAGAGAGACACAGAGAGAGAAACATCGATTGGTTGCCTCCTGCATGACCCCGACCAGGGCCGGGGATGAACTGCAACTGAGGTATGTGCCATTGACCAGAATCGAACCCATGACTCTTTGATCGGCAGGCCAACACTCTAACCGCTGAGCCAAACTGGCCAGGGCAAGGACTTTGTTTTAAAGAAGAAATAAACTTCATGCCTAGCTGGTGTGCCTCAGTGGATTGAACATCATCCCATGGACTGAGAGCTCCTGGTTCAATTCCCAGTCAGGGCACATGCCCAGGTTTCGGGCTTGATCCCCAGTAGGGGGCATGCAGGAGGCAGCCAATCGATGTTTCTATCTCTCTCTCCCTTCCTCTCTCTCTAAAAAAAAATCAGTAAAAAAGATATTTAAGCCCTGGCTGGTTTGGCTCAGTGATTAGAGCATCGGCCGGCGGACCAGAGAGTCCCGGGTTCGGTTCCCGCTAAGGGCACGTACCTCAGTTGCGGTTTGTCCCTGGCCCCGGTTGGGGTCGTGTGGGTGGCAACCACTCAATGTGTCTCTCTCACATTGATGTTTCTCTTTCTCTCTTCCTCCCTCTCTCCCTCCCGCTCTATCTGAAGATAAATGCAAAAATGTCCTCAGGTGAGGATAAAAAAAAAAAGATATTTAGAAAAATAATAAAAAATAAAAAAATAAAGAAGAAACAAACTTCAAACTTAAGCCCCTCAAAATATCTGGGTAACTCTTAAGTTGATCTTCACCAAACCTAGATCAATTTCTGAAGAGAGAGCTTATAAAGTATGTGTTGAGTTAATAAAAACTTAGTTTTAATCCATTAAAAATGCATTAAATTACAGTAAGTGCTGACGAGGATGTGGAGAAAAGTGAACCCTGGTGCACTGTTGGTGGGAATGCAGACTGGTGCAGCCACTGTGGGAAACAGTATGGAGTCTCCTCAAAAAAATTAAAAGTGGAACTGCCTTTTGACCCAGTAATCCTTCTGGGTATATATCCAAAGAATCCCAAAACACCAATGAGAGAGAATATATGAACCTCTTTGTTCATAGCAGCATTATTTACAATAGTCAAGATCTGGAAATAGTTCAAGTGCCTATCAGTAGATGAGTGGATAAAAAGCTGTGATACATTGCCCTGGCCGGTTTGGCTCAGCGGTTAGAGCGTTGACCTGCGGTCCAGAGAGACCCGGGTTCGGTTCCCGCTAGGGGCACATACCTCAGTTGGAATTTGTCCCCGGCCCTGGTTGGTCGTGTGGGAGGCAGCCACTCGATGTGTCCCTTTCACGTCGATGTTTCTCTCTCTCTCTCTCTTCCTCTCTCTCCCTCCTGTATCTGAATAAATGGAGAAATGTCTTCGAGTGAGGATTAAAAAAAAACTGTGATACATTTACACAGTGGAATGCTACACGACTGTAAAAAAGAAGGAACTCTTACTCTTTGCAACATGGATGGGCCTGGAGAGTATTATGCTAAGTGAAATAAGCTAGTCAGAGAAAGACAAATACCATATGATCTCACTAATATGTGGAATATAATGAAAAAAATAAACTGATGAACAAAATAGAACCGATGGCATGGATACATGGAATAGACTGGCAGGTGCCAGAGGCGAGGGAGGTGAGGGGGGACTGGATAAAGGAAGGTGAAGGGATTAGCTGAAGAATATATATGCATAGCCCATGGACACAGACAATAATGTGATGAGGACCAAGGGAGGGGGTGGTGGGGGCTGGGTGGAGATGAGCAAAGCAGGGTGGGGGGGGGGGTGCGGGTAATTGCTGACATCTGCACTAGTGTCAACAATAAAAAATTTAAATAAAACAGTGCATTAAATTAAAATAAATTAACATATTCTTAAGCATTACATTACAAATTGAGCAGAAATTATTATACTGGCTGCTATTTCTGAACAAGAAGCAATCAGTGAAGGACTGAAGATTGGTAGTTGGCTTGGTGAGATGTTACATTGGAACCTGGGTCATATTTTAGGCCAGAAACATTTATGCAGATGCCATAATAGTAGATATCAGAAGGATTTTTTATGTTTGTTAGAGACCAGCTTATGCTTTTGCCTGCATCTGAGCTATTGAGGTGGTGCTACGCAATAGGAAAAAGCATGGTTTACCATACCAACTCTTTCCCAATTGAATTAGTGCTTTACTTGAAAAATACCAAAGTAATAAGATGCACCTTAAAAGCTACATTTAAATTGAAATACTAAAACATATCACATCCTTATCCCATTTTTTTTAAATCCTCACCCAAGGATATTTTTCTATTTATCTTCAGATAGAGTGGGAGGGAGGGAGAGAGAGAGAGAGAGAGAGAGAAACAATGATGTGAGAGAGATACATTGACTGGTTGCCCCGAACTGCAACCAAGGTACGTGCCCTTGACCAGAATTGAATCCACAACTCTTTGGTCCACGGGCCAACACTCTAACCACTGAGCAAAACCAGCCAGGGACCTTATCCCATTTAAAAAAAAATTTTTTTTTTTTATGGATTTTACAGAGAGAGGAAGTGAAAGGGAGAGAGAGAAACATTGATGAGAGAACATTGATTGGCCGCCTCTGGCATGCCCCCCACTGGGTATTGGGCCCACAACCTGGGCATGTGTCCTGACCAGGAATTGAACCGGCGACCTCTTGGTGCATGGGTCGATGCTCAACCACTGAGCCACATGGGCCAGATGGCCCTTATCCCATTTTTAAATGGGGGGGGGGGGAGCCAAATGTGTTCCTATTCAGATTTCAATTAAGATATGATATTTAAGTAGGGTAAGAAATGAAATAAAAATGGAAGCTAAATGTAAATTATTACTCACAATGTAGTACATTGACCACATATTAGAGCTGTGAACTTAAGAAATACTCATCTTTTTCACACATGTGCTTGACTTCTTGGCCTTTCCAGCCTCAGACATCATGTTACTGTTCCTTTGAAAATTCTGCTTGGAACTAAGCTGGTTCTAGGGTAGTTACATCTTCAGAATGAATCTCAATGAACCCATATACTTTGCTGGTAAGATCCAGGAACACCTGAAGGATATTAGTATTTGGAAAAAAGAGAAGATCCTAGGGTATAGATGAAGGGAATATAGCAACAGGGCAGAGCTTAATAATTGAATTTCCAAAGAGTAAGAGAATATTAAACTGTTGTGGCCTTCCCCCCCAATAATTCATGTTTGCCTGCTCTGTTGCCTCACATAACCCTTTCCAACAGTAGTATAAGTTTTATTTTAGTAACTTAATTTGCAAGATTAACAAATGTCTAGTTTAAAAGAGTCTTCTAATTTTCGTGAGGGTTTTCTTGGATGATATTTACCCTTAGGGTCCCATTTGTTCCTTTCTTCCTTCATTAGTCCAACAAATATTTGAGGGTCTACTATGTACTATCATTAGATAGACACAAATGACTATGATGATCTCTCCACCCTTGAAGAGCTTATGTTTTATCTCTGTTTGCCTCTCACGGTCTCCTAGTTCATGTCTCACTCCCTGCCATATTTCATGCTGAATTGATCTCTTCTGAACTGGGATCTGTGAGTGGTCGTGTTAAGCTTCCCCTAGTCCCTAAATGTAGGGTGGGTCATCTATTAGTAAATGATACAGAAAGAGTAAAACAGAATATAAGGTTAAGAATTAATTGGATAGCCAAACTGGAATAATAACTACAGTTATCAGAAAATAATTTTCATGTGTTTTCCTCTTTGCTATAGAGAATCCAGAAACAAGAGAACCAGCAAGAGAGACGTGGGGCTTTTGAGAATAAGCTCTCCTCATCTGCTTCAGCATTAAGATGTTAAAACAGCATCAACCCTCTGATGGGTTTCCAGTTAGATTAAATGAACACCATGCATTAATGAAAACCAAAGTTGCCACAAAAATGAAACATGGTTATTGCCTAAATATAGCAGGCAGTAAGTCAGCAATGCTTTTGCAGTTTCTGCAAGGTGACTGGTCAGCAGTAATTGCTTCTGTTCGAGCATGAGTAGAAAGTGCTAGCTGCAGCCCTGCCTCCAGAGGTGTAAGCATTTTCTGAGGGGGGATCGAGATCTGGAAAGGCACTTATGGTCTAACTGTTATTTGGGTCTATGTGTTTACTCAGCTCTGTGCACCTGGAGGAGGCTGGCATTCTACGTGCTGGTCCAGGAGGGCCTGATCAGCAGTGGCCAACAGTATCCAGTGCGACACCAGGTAAAGACCCAAGGTTTCTTCCTTCTTGCTTGAGTTCTGGAAGGCGATCGGATAGCTTGTTTCTTGTCAGACCAGGATTGATAGTGGCTCTCTATTCTTTTTTCTTCTCCTTGCATATATGACTTCCTTATGTACATGATTACTTTTATTTTCTACTTAGTGTCCTTCAAGAGTTGAAAACAGATAACATAAGCTGTGTGTGTGTGTGTGTGTGTGTGTGTAATTTTCTAAAATAATCAGGTAACTTTCAAATGCTTAGCTTCTCTGAGTTTCACAGAGAAGATCTGGTGGCCTCATGTGCAGAGATGACACCATAGCAAAGATCTTTTGGTTGAAGACAATGGAAACTCACTCAAAGTAGTGAGCAAAAGGGAGATGATAGATAGATAGATAGATAGATAGATAGATAGATAGATAGATAGATAGATAGAGAGTTAGTTAGATGATAGATAATAAATAGATCAATTGAGGTTTCTCATGGAAGTGGTAAATTATCAGGATCAAGGCACCACTCTGACTTAAAGTCAAAGTCAGATCTGCTTCTTTCTGCATAACTGCATCATTCTGTAGACTGACCTTTACTGCCTTAACATGCACATTGCCAAATATGACGGCCTCACAGTTTCTTAGTTCAGAGGACCAATGGCAACTAATTCCTAATTCAAACTTTCAGGAAAAAGAATTCGCCAGTTTGAATCAAGTCACATTTCCTTAGTTTCCTTATTCTTGCCCAATCACTAAAGCAGTGTCATATGATAAAAAGATGGCTTCGGAGGCTTATCCCTGTGGCACTTTTCAGAAAAGAAGGGTCATAGAGACTGCAAATGGTGTGTACCATAATCCTCTATGAATAGAACATCATGATGATAATAGTTAATGAATTATTGAGCCATAATATACCCAGACTCTGTGCCAAGCACATTACATGTATGATTTCATTTATTTGTCATGACAATTGTGCAGGGGATTTAGTATATTTATTTTACATATGAGAAACTAGAGACACAAAGAGGTTTAAGAAACATACCCAGGTTTATGTGGCAGGAGTTTGTAAATGGAAGAAGTAGGATTCAAACCCAAGTGTGTCTTGCTTCGAAGCCTTTGGATCTAGCACTTATATTCAGAGCTTGGCTGGCTTGCAAGAATTCATCCAAATTCAAATACATACCAATACATAACAGATGACATAAGTTTGTATGTAAAAAGTACTTTCCAAAAATAAGCAGGTGCCTTTCAATGATTAAGCTCTCCAAGTAACATGTGCAGTCAAGGGCCCATTTTTGCTGGCAACTCTAAGGGCTTTCATTGATTCTAATCAGCCAGCATTTGCTATTTATGAATGTTGCATAATTCAACTAAAAGTCACATTTGTCAAAAAAACAAATGCACAAGTTAAAGCAATTCATTAGAGAGCTACTATTGCCAGATGGCAAGGGGAAGAACATTCATTCATTGACAGATCTGCAGCCACTATGCCAATGATGGAGTGAAGAAGTGATGGAAGAGTGGGTGGGTTTAGACTGCCAAGTATTGCAGGATGGGGAGGCATCTGGAAAGGTGAGAACTACCCAATCAAAGCAGCCGCAAGGAGTCATGCCCTGCTATCTTCATGTCAGAGTATTTCTTGTTCTCCTAGAAGCTTTGTAGGTCAGTATGGTGAGCCAAAAACTAATTTTGAATACATTGTCCCTTTCATTGATGATGCTGGTTGGTGTATTTTCCCAGGCAAATGTGAAATAGGAACTCTCTCCTGATTATTTCATTTACATCTGGCCCAGGTCTCTCCAACAGATTCAAAAGAATGTTAGGAACCCATCTTCTTGACAGAAGATAGGGAAGGAGTTTCCATTTGTCCTCTTCTCTACTGTCCCAACCCCTCTTGTATAATCCCTTTTCTCCAGGACTGTGCCTGGCTGCTGACTCATGAGTCACAGTCCTCACGGACTGAGTTGGACAGAGCTTACATCTTCCAGTTACTCCATAGGTGCTCAGACCATACTTTTCAACATACTTCTGTACCAACGATATAAAGTTAAAGAGATGTTCCTCTGTTCTCTGCTCTGTCCTCTGCTCTGTCCTTTGGTACTTCTAGGCTTTAGGACTCAAAATATGTTCTGCACTGTTTCCAGGGAATATACATAAAGATTAAGATTATGATGTGGCATCAGATCTGAACTGAATTATAATTCCAAACTTACTTGTTGGGTGAGCATAAGCTAATTGCTTAAATTCATATTTTCTTAATCACCTCGCCTGTAAATTGGGTATAATAATAACACCTATCTAATTGAGTTGCCATGATAACTAAAGAAGAAAGCGCTAAATATAGTGCTTGACATATAGTATCACTGATGTCTAATCTTTTTACTCCTTTTTTTCTGATATATATATATATATATATATATATATATTTTTTTTTTTTTAAATCCTCACCTGAGGGTATTTTTTCATTGCGTTTTAAACAGAGTGGAAGGGAGAGAGAGAGAGAGAGAGAAACGTCGATGTGAGAGAGACACATCAAGTGGTTGCCTCCTGCACAACCCCACTGGGGCCAGGGATCAAACCTGCAACCCAGGTACGTGCCTTTGACCAAGAATCGAACCTGAGACCCTCTGGTCTGCAGGCGGATGCTCTAACTGCTTAGCCAAACTGGCCAGGGCTTTCTGGGATACTTTTGTGAATCTGTGATGTGGCTGGACTTGGCTGATAACCTGGTGGCCAGAATTCAATAGTTCTCATATTTAGGCTCAGATACAGACCCTCTAATGTTTTCTGGGTCATCCTGATATGTGTACTGTCCAGTCACTGCCTCCCCCCACCCCTTGGGGATGAAATGAGGAGGATTTATTAGTTTTGCCTGAAGAAAAGGAAAATGCTTCAAAACATTTGGTTGTTTCTAGTAGAGCCTGCATTTCATTGCCCTTTAGTGCTCCATGATGAAGGTACATTTGCTTCCAAAAGTCTTCCTCCTGGTGCCTGGGTCTCCTTACACTTGTGTCTGAGACCTCAGGAACTGGCACCTTCTCATACCAACCCCCACAACAGCTGCAGTCATGGGCATAAAGGGAGCGAGGCCTGCTGTGCTGTGATCCTCATTCACATGTGCTCCTTGCAGTTGTTTTTCTTCCACTGATGAATTCTTTTGCTTTGTCACTAAACTGTTCATTTATTTTCACAGTCCACATAAGCCCTGCTCTGAAGGGATCAATGGGAACACCACCAGGTGATGTTTCCTGCAAGATAAACAAGTCAGGCATTAAATCCATTAATCCTGATCACTGGCCCCTCTCTCAGCCTCTCTGTGTGAGCAGACCCGACCACAGGCTTCTTACTTCTTTCGCAGCTTCCTGCAACACTGAGCAGAGAAAGAAAACGAGTTAAATAGGGAGTGCAGGGCATATGGTTGTGGCCTCCTCCCCAGGTGGAGGAATGTGTTTGGGGAGAAGGGCATTAAAGAGCCAGTCATTGCCTGGCCAGTTTGGTTCAGTGGTTAGAGCATCGGCTCAAGGACCAAGGGGTCTTGAGTTCTATTCCAGTCAAGGCCACATACCTGGGTTGCAGGTTCGATCCCTAGTCCAGGTCGGGATAGTACAGGAGGCAACCAATTGATGTATCTCTCTCACATCAATATTTGTCTCTTTCTCTCTCTCCCTCCTTCCCTTCAACTCTCTCTAAAAGGTCAATGGAAAAGTATCCTCAGGTGAGAATTAATAAAAAAGGAGGGGGGCAGTCATTCACATTTACAACTCTAACTTTCTCAATGTGAATGCTCTGAAGAGGTTTTAATGAGTGCCCTCTTGTGACTAGTTCCTAGAAGGAATCCCAAGAGGTTATAAAAAAAACTGCCCCAGCCTTTGAAAGAACTGGTCTGGCTTCAGGGTACCAGGCTGCTTTGCTGTTTCCTACTGGTTCATCTAGGCTCTTCTTTCTACATTTCATGGGATCTCAGGACTTACCTAAGGCAAAAGTAAATTATTTTTGGAGTGAGAGCTATTCACTGTTTTCAGAAGAGCTCAGGCCATTCCCAAACACACAGCCCTGCCAAGGATAACTTTATAGCTTGTCAAGCAGCACCCCAGGGGATCCAGGACTGCACAGAGAAAGATTAGTTAGGTAGGTGAGGCAAGTAAGGCAGTGAGGCTGAGAGAACCTTAGCTTAGAGCGTGACTAGGCAGTGGTTCTCAAAGGACGGCTCCCAGAGCAGCAGCACCAACAATACCGACTGAACCAGACATTCCAGGTGGGGTCCAGCCATCTATTTTAACAAACTCTCTGTGTGATACTCATGTGCCCCAAAGTTTAAGAACTGGTCTAGAGAGTCAAAAGTAAATATTTTTGAGGTTGTCTGATCTGTTTGGAGGCTCGGAAACCATGCAAGGAAGCATCCGTTTATGATTCTTGCAAGAAGCAGGAAGCCCTTTTCCATATCAGAGAGAGAATCACTAAGAGCTCAGGCTCTGGGTCAGAGTAACTCTCCTTGGGATTCTAGCTCTGCCACTCAGCAGTTGTATGCCCCTGGGACCCTTACTTCACTTTTTTGATTCCAAGTTTCTTCCTCTGTAAAATGGAGATGATAGCTGTGTCTACTCTATAGGGTTGTTGCAAGAATTAAATGAGATAATACACACATATTACGGAGCCTAGTACATGGTAGCTGTATCTATGATTTTTCAAGGTATGAGTCTATCCTTCAGCTTCAGAACATAGGTCTGAGTTGTTTCGGTGGGAAGGCTCTATTATATGGAAGATTTTGTTGTTGTTTTTTTAAGTGCCTGTATTTTTATGTCCTTGGGGGATGTTGTTGCCCTGGTTTGCCACATCTCTTTGCTCTGTGGAAAATGGACGGAGTTTATGTGTCCTAGTTTAAGGGGAGAGGGTCAGGCTCTTAATTGTCTTAGGGATTCCTACCCCTTTGACAAAATCAACTCCCCTCGGAGGGCCTGCATGGAGACTCCATCTCTAACTCTTCCCCAGAAAGAAGCCATAATCCCTAAGGTTTTGGGAATCCATTTAGGAGAACTGCCAACATGAATTTTTCCACTTCATGAGCGAGTGCAGCCTCGGGCCTTGTTTGAGAATTTAGAAATCACGCTTGCTGTTCCACTAACCTGCTCACCCTCAATTTCTGCTGTTGTCATGGCAATGCCAGTCCTGGGAGGTGTGTGCATCTCCTTATTAGGAAAAGAAATGAGATCAACAATCTCTGTGGGTGGGGCAGCTTCTTCCCATCAGTATCCTCACTCTCTCCTTGCATCTCCAGCCCGGGGACACTAGCGTGGCTCATGGGTCTCTAGCTGAGGAAAGTTGAGTTCTTTAAGATGCACTTTTACTCTGAGGGGTGTGGAGCTCATCATTTCTGTTGGAATTCTCTCTGTAGCTTCCCTTGCATATTCTGACCTAGCCTGGAGAGAGAGAGAGCAAGACAGTGTAGAAGGGGAATTAGAATCCTCTACCTAGGAGAAGCCATGGAGTCAAGTCTGCACTGGTTCCATCCATCCAGGACTTGCTTCATCTCCTTCTTAGAAGAACACTACACCTTCTATTTTTAATGGTCATGGAGATAAACAACTAGAGTGAAGACTTTCTTGTTTTTCTGAAATTAAACATTTCTGTTTAACAAATAAATTCTGGGATAGTTCTTTCTCTCCACCCTGTAGTTCGTGCATCTCCTTCATTTTTCCTACATCAACTTTTCCAGAATTGATAGCCCGGGGCAGAATACAGCCAGGGCTGGGGCCCTGATGCATGACAAATGAATTTCTTCCCTAACAGTGGTCCAAAACAGATCTGTGCCTCCTGAAAATCTAGTCCCATGAGCCCTCAGATGTGCGCTCCCGGACTGAGCAGAGAAGAGCAGCAGGAACTGTTCACTTAGGCTGCAGTTCCTTCAAATCCCACAGATGCAGAGAAGCAACTAAAGCAGGGTCAGGAAATGGAGACTCATTACAGTTTCTTCAGTTATTATTGATCCCTCTAATGTACCACTGGAGCAGTACAATCTGGCCCCTGAAAACTGCATCATGAGAAACAACTTTTGAGTATGTCTTAGAAAAATAATACACCTTATTCTTTTTTTTTGTTTGAGAGTGTTGCATGGGACAGGAGAGCTTTCTCTAAATACCATGCTGTGTAGGGCAATTCAGGTTCCTGGTGGGAGGGCAGATCCTAGTGTCACAAAGGGCAAAGGAAGTGGGGTCACCAACTCTGCCACCTGACTTAGCTAAAGATGACAGGCTACCTGTGTGTTTGAGAGCTTTGTAGGGAAGGGGAAGAGGAGGGTGGAAGTCCACACTTCATTCTGTAGGAAAGATTGCTTGGATTATTGGAATTGGTGGGCTTGGAGCTTCTCTCTGGGAGGTGCTTGGACCAGAAGGACTTACTTATGACCTGGGTCAAGGGCAGAGGAGTCATGATAGCTTGCAATTCCTTTAAGCTTTGCAGCTGCAGCAAGTGTCGCCCCCAGCCTCACTGGTTCTAGTAAGCTAGAAGTGAAAGCCTGTCCCCAGCAACAGCAAGGATCTTTAATGACAAATATTTTCAGAGAAACTTAGCCCAGATTCCAGAAGAACTTGAAAAGTTCATTTTCACAGAGGCAGTCGACTGCAGTTGAGAAGGTCATTGCCTAATCTGGAGAAACATATTCAGGTCAAGCACTGCTAGAGACTAGGGGCCTCTAGGGAAGGGTCACAGAAGAGAGCTCATTGCCTGGAAGCCTGGAAGTAGGCACGTGGATTGGAGAAGAGCCTCTCTCTGCCTCAGCACTTGGAGCTTGTTACCCACAGTCAGAAAAAGGAGGGGAGCAGAGATCGATGCTGTTCCCCTCAGATCTCAGTGAGACCAAGAGCTTCCTCAGCAGCAGCCCTGCCTGAATGGGCTCCTCCAAGGGATTGCGCTAGGTGGAGGGTAGGAGAGGGCAGGCCTGAGGGTGGCTATCCTGAAGGAAATAAGGAGGAAAAGGATGTTTGTGCTGGTATTAAAACAGGAAATTGAGAGCTTTGTAGAAGTCAGACTCAAGGGGCGTAGCTCTGAAATCACTATTAGGAATCAAATATGGAACCACAAGAGAACAGGAATGATAAGTTTATTGACACTAGAGCTGTGTCCTTTGACTCCCGAATCCCAAACGGGTAAGGATTAACAAAAAATAAAATAATAATAAATAAATGAGAAGTGTGTCATCTGGGTGAATGGAATGAGTGCATCTGAGGGGTAGAGTGGGATGGAGGACTGTTGGGAAATGAAATCAGGAGGGTAGTCTGGAGTCAGATTTTGTAGGGCCTTAAAAATCCAGCTAAAGAACTTTAGTTTCATTTGCTGGCAATGGAGAGCCACCAGAAGATTTGTTTGTGTTTGCTTTTAGGAAAGGAGGCCTTATGAGCTCCCTGTGCTCTATGAATCTTTAAAAATCAACCTGTAGTATCATGAGCTATCTATCAATTTAGTGTTTTCCTCTACCTAAACCAAGGATAGAAACTTTGAGTGTCTAGAAATGTGGGACCAAAAGGGAGGTGAAAGCAGCATTTTTGTAAATTGAACTGGCCTTGGGAATGTTCTTAGGTAATTCTGGTGGACTTGGTCTTGATTGTGTCTGAGAGAATATGGAAAGTGAAGGGCAGGTTTGTTTAAATTTTACCTGTGTGAGCTTAAGAAAGGCAGCATGGCATTGCACAGTGCCTCAGATCCCTCTTGTACCATTTAATTATTGTGCCTCCGATTTATTAGTGTGTGAAAGATGCAAGACTGTAGGCTGCTATAGGGATTAGGGACAATGCATGCAATAATGCTTAGCGCAGTGCTTAGCTCATGGTTAGCAAGCAAAAATGTGAGCATTTACTCAATTTAATATCCCGGCATTTAGTACATACCTGGCACACAGAAAATAGGATTCAAATGTTTTTGCTAGCTTCAATGGAATGGTATTGAAGTGCAGAGTGTGGGGGATGGTGGGGATGAGGGCTCTCTCCATGACTCTATTTCTCTTGCTCTCCTGCTGCAGTGTTCTGACAGCACCTCCATTTTATACCCTCAATGCAGGGACATCACTGCCTGTCTAGAAATGGTTGCTTAAGGCTGCGAAGTGACACAGCAGCACAGAGCCTGGGATTGCTGCCAAATTTCAGAAGCACAGATTCTAACAAAGTAAGGGGAGAGGATGGAGAAGAAAAGTTTGAAAACTCACCCCCAGCCAGAGCAGTGTTGTTGTTAGGTGAAATGATTGTGCCTCACACAGTTTTGGGTGGGACAGGCAGTCAGTGTGAGACCCGGGGAAGAGTCACTGTCAAGTTGTGGCGCTGAAGGAGCAACCCAGCAGTGGGCTCTGGGGTCCAGGCAGGGCTGCATTCTGGGGCCCAGCACTTACAAAAGCCTGTTTGGTTTAATAGTATGCTGCCGCTGTCTTGAAGTTCTTCATGATCTTTGAAAAAGAAGCCCCCTTTTCATTTTGCACTGGGCCCTGCAAATTATGTAACTGGTCCTGGGTCCAGGCTACCTGGCATAGTGACATTTTGTCTCAGCTAGATTTTGAGCTAGTTTTTAAAAAAAATTTGCAGCTGATTAAACAAGTAGTGGTTGGGCTAGTATTCTTTTTCATTTCTCTTTCTCTCTGTCTCTCTGATTTAATTATAAAAGGGTAAAAATCATAACAAATTAAATCTGTACAGAACTAAAATAAAATTAGTCCCCCACTCCCACCTCCAGTCATGCTCCCCACAAGTAACCACTACCAATAGTTTAGTGTATATCCCCATGTTTTTTATAAGTATAAAATTTAAAATACTGTATTATAAATAATATGCAGTTACATTGTTGATGTAAATATTAAACAATACAGCATCAGGGGCCTAAGTCCTTCTGATCGAGCCCCCCCCCCAAAAATAAAAATAAACAATACAGCATCATATTCAAGTTTCCCTCAATCCCCCTTCCCTTCAGTGAGGCAACCACTGTTAACAGTTTTGTGTGTATCTTCCAAATATATATTTTAATTTATATATATATATATTTAGAGAAGTTTTAGGTTCACAGCAAAATTCAGTGGAAAGTACAGAGAGTTTCCATGTCCCCCTGTCCCCACACCCTTTGTCCCTCCCACTATTGATGTCCAGCTCCAGAGTCGGATATTTGTTATGATCAATGAACCTACACTGACACATCATTACCTCAGTTCATAGTTTACACTAGGGTTCACTCTTCCAAATATTTGTCAAATTAATTTTTTTCTTTATTGATTTTTTTTTAGAGAGAGAGGAAGGGAGAGGGAGAGAGAGATAGAAACATCGATGAGAGAGAACATTGATTGCCCACCTCCTGCATGCCCCCCACTGAGGATTTGGCCCACAACCTGGGCATGTGCCCTGACCAGGAATCGAACCGGTGACCTCTTGGTGCATGGGTCGATGCTCAACCACTGAGCCACACTGGCCGGGCTGTCAAATTAATTTTTAATCATATGATTGATGTATGAATTTTTTTTTCCATGTTTATTAGCAAATATGTAGGCTTTCAAATAGCAAAATGGGGTAATGTTATGCATATTAGTACTGTATATAGCTTTTTCTTCAGCACCTTTCTAAATCAGTACATATATACCCACCTCATTCTTCTTTGATAAGGGCATGGTATATTGTATGCCAGTATTATAATTTATTTATCCAATTTCCTATTGATATCTATGTTTTTTAAACAATTCAATGCACATTCATATACATATATACTCTCCTCCCAGCATTGTATAGGATAGATTTCCAGAAGTGGGTTATAGGACATGAACATATCAAATTGGCACTCTCTTATCTGGGTTGGGCTGCCCTACCTCTAGCTAGTGCTCTCTGTCAACTCAGTGGCACCATCACCAGGGGACTTAGCCCTCAGGGTTGAGAATACTAGAGCATAAAGAGGAAAGAATTTACTTGTGGATAATAATTGTTAATCGCTAACCTCTACTGAGCACTTAAACCGTATTTTGTGAACATAAGCCAGGTATTTTTCTAACCTTTACATGTACTAACTCCTTTATCTGTATAGGCACCCCTAGAGGTAAGTCTTATTATACCTATTTTGTGCTTAGGAAACCGAGTCAAGGGCATACATCTATTTAGTAAGTGGTTGGGCCAGGATGTGAAGCAGTCTCTTTGACTTCTGAGCCAGTACTCCTAACTTCTGCACACACTGTCTCTAGAAAGTGTACTGCCATCTTTATGCCAGAGTTTCTTTACCTTGTTTATTCCTTAAAACAATATTGTATTTATTCATTTACTTGTCTTTTCCCACACTCTACTTCTTTGAGGGCAGGGTACCTGTCCTAATATTATTTATATCCCTACCCCTGATTCCTAGCACAATGTCAAACTTATTGTATATCATAAATACATTTAGTTGAATGAGTAACAATGCCTCTGGGAGGTAGCTACTATATCCATGTTATGCTGAAGAAACTGTTACTGGCAATGTGGGCTCTCAGTTCTTGAGTTCAGCAAAGAAGGAATTCAGAGCCAAGAACTCTACTGCAAAAGAAAGTTTATTTAGCGTGCAAAGCAAAAGTACACTAGAAGAAAAGATTCAAGCAGGCTGCTCAGAGAGCTACCTTGGCCTTTTAGAAAGAAAGTCACAGAGACAGAAAAAGTGAGCCAGCTGGGCTGTGTGGAATCAGGAAACAAGTTACAGAGGAAAAAGAAGGACCCTTGAAGACGGGTTCAGGGGGTTAGCCCGGGATGAGCTGCCGCTTCCTGCTGCTCTGCTGGTTGCAAGTCTCGTGGAGACCCTTAGAGTTTAGGAGAAAGAAAACAAAGATACACATCTGAAGAATGAAGGCATGGGCATGCTCTAAAGAGAGAGCATGCACACTGGGTCCTTTGTTTTAAGGGTTTTTATCTGTTTTCTAAATCAGGAATTTTAGTGGAGGTGTCAGGGGAGAATCTCAATAGAATATTCATCAGCTTTCCAGGTGCAGCCTTTAATATGCTGATTCATCAAAATGAGCATATGGGATTGGGTTGTGGTCTCTACTGATTGGTTGGCACTAGGATAGGGGGTCATTGGTCATTGCATCTGGTCCTGTTGTCAGCCATGGCATCAAGTCACTTCATCTGATTTTGCTGCTTCTGTGGGCCTAGAGCTGAAACCGAGGCCTAGCTGTTGTCTCTAGTTTGACCAAAATTCTGTCTCTGTGGTCAACAGACCTGAGGCTTTGTTCCTAAGATTATCTGATGCTGAGCAGAACCTCATTGTTTTGAGGGCTTAATGCAAGGGAGATGGAGGCAGGTGAGTTGGTGCTGGATGAAGCTAGTTTGAATCAGCTGTCTCAGTTTCCACATTCCACTTGCCAAGGAATTTTCCTATCTTCTTACTATCCTGCCTCAAAACTGCAAGTCAGTGTCTCCAAAATAGTGTAGGAGAAAATAACAGGAAACAGAATGGTGGAGCTGTGATTTGAATCCAAGGCTTTTTTTTTTTTTTTTTTTGGTACGTGCCCCTAGCGGGGGCTGAACCCAGGACTCTCTGGTCCGCAGGCCGAGGCTCCAACCACTGAGCCAAACCGGCCAGGGCTGAATCCAAGGCTTTTGATACCTGGTCCAGTATGCTGTCCACCATGTCCAAGCTGCCACTTTCTGCCTGCTTGTGAGGGCTCAGGAGAACAGCTCCCTACCTAGCAACCATCTCTAAGCTGGAAAACTTCCCAGCTAGTCATCTTTAATGACCCCTGGGAGGGGAAGAGCCCCAGGGGAGGAGGGCCCCTGGAAAAAAGTGTTTCTGGAATAGGTTGTTAAAGGGGGAGTCAGGTTCTTCAGAGGAGTTCTATGTAGTAATAATACAGGTCCTTTATTTAAGTTTTTACATGGCAGACATTGTTCTGTGTGGATTATGAGCATTGTCTCTTTTTAATGTCCACAATTCTATTAGATGGATATTATTATTTTGCTTTACCTATGAAAGAATGGGGCTGAGAGGCCAAGTGACTTGCTCAAGGTTATACAAGGAATAAGTGGTAAAGCTGAGATTCCAACTCAGATCTGTGTGATACAAAACCTTCATCTTATGATTCTGCTACCCCCAGGCTGTAACAGCAGGCTGAAGCAGGTGGCATTGTGAGAAGAAAGCCATAACGGGAAATTGCTCTCTTAAGACCCTCAAGACCGTAGGGGACTTTAGTAACCAGGAAATAAAGTAGAGAAAACTATACAGCCTGAGCCCTGCTGGGGTCACAGAAAGAAAAAAATGTGATTATTTTTATTTATTTTTATTTTTTTAGCTGACTAGGGAGAGCTAGGAAGATTTGGAACTGGTCATTCTGATTTTTGAATCTGGGTTCCTAGCACGTGATGTCTTTTATACTCTTAACCTAGAAATGACAGAGTTATTTTGGGCACAAAGCAAGAGCTGTGGCTTTAAAAATATGCCACTGTATTTATCTCTTCCGCTCCAAGATTACTGAAAATTAGACCAGCTGTGCCTGAGGCACCAGGCAGCCACAAAATCTTCTTCCAGATCACTCAACCCACCCGAAGCAGGTGAAACACCCAGGAGTGGCAGCCTCTGGGGAGTGATTTCAGATCAGCTTCCCCATCACCAAGCCTACCTTCTGCTACTCTAGGGATCAGAATGCTAGGCCTGTGAATAGAGCTCAACTCTGTGTCCTTCCCCACCTCCAAAGCTTCAAGAAGTTTAAAAAAAAAAAATCTATTATTGAGCCAGGGAATCAGTGTGAGAATAATTGTTTAGCTTTATTACCAAATCACTTTGTGATTCAGAACAAATCATCTTGCTGTAATTTAAGCCTTCAGTTTCCTTTTCTATAAAATGGAAATCTTTAAAAATATATGCATATATAAAATATATTTTTTCAAATAAAAATATATAAGCAAAATGCTTAATAAAGTGCCTGACCCATCATAAGCAATTGATCAATATTCCTTAAACAAATGAATAAATCCTCTGCTACTCTGATCTTACAAGTAAAATGCAGTAAGTTGTGCTCTATAAGGATAATTATATTTAGTCCTAAAACAACCCATGGAGTGGGTGCTATTGTCTCCTTTACACATGAAAACAGAGGCCCAGAAATATTAAATAATTTGCTAAACACCACATGATTTACATAATGTAACCAGATGTAAACCTAGTATTCTGATTATAGAGCCTTCAAGCCTTACAGAGAACAGGGAGTATATTTTTACATTTCTTGTTTCCACGGAAAATTCTTTCCACTGTTAACTGAAGAACTAAGAAGCCGTGAGGAAATGCTGGGAACGCCAGCCCAGGTGGTTTGAGCTTTCTCCCCCTCTCTCTGATCTAGACAGGATTTGGGTTTCAGACCACAGTTCTCCTGTGTTTTGTGGGCTGTAATTACTCAGATTAAAGTTGCCCAATTCATAAAGGATTGAGCGAGGTAGAGGAGGCGGAGCTTGTTCAAGCAGTCCTCACACCCCACAGATGTAGCTGGTGGGGGGAGGGAGCTAAAGATGTTTTACAACCTGGTCTTTCAGCGGGTTTGATGGCAGATGCTTTTTGCCTTTTGGTCAGGTTGAACATGTATAATTCTACAATCTGCCAAATTCTGGTACACACACCACACACACAGACACGCACGCGCACGCATTCAGAGGAAGAAAGACAGACATAGGAGACAGAGATGAAATGGTTGCTCAAAGCCAAAGAAGGCTCAGATGAAATCGGAGCTGCTTGAAAGGCTGCGGAGGCTAGCTCGGTTGGGGAGAGAAGTCAGGGAAGGGGTTGAGGCAGGAATCCCTGCGCAGAAAGCCAGGATGTTCACTTGCAAAACCATGATTTGCAGAGCCTTCTGTGTCCTGCCTCTTCCCAGTGTAGCCAGAGACAGAGCATCTGAGCCCCTGAACGTGCAGTCCAGGGGAGCTGTCTGGCTGGACCGGAAACGGCTGTAATCATTTAATAGCGTTTGCTGGCTGCACTAACCTAGCAGAGTGGGCGGTAGGCAGGCTCCAGAGTGCTGTCTGGCAAGATAGTCTCTGGCTTTAATCAAAATGATGAGTTTTCTGGAAGCTCTTTATTAACCTTAGCACCAAAATCCCAGAGATGGTAACAAAGGGATGAATGAAGAGTGAAGGAGCGGGGCTGAAACCTGCAGACTGGGCTGTGCTTTTCCTGAGCTTGTTACTCCCACAGCCACACCCCTCCCCCCACTTCCACTCCTCCTTTCAACTGATTCTAGCTTAGAGGCTCCTGCCTGCATCTCTGTTTCCCAAATGGTGACAGATAACATATAATTATAGTAATCGCCTCATTTATATAATGCTTCAGGGTTTTCTTTAAAAAAAATTTTTTTTCTTTATTGATTTTAGAGAGAGGGGAAGGGAGAAGAAGTAGGGAGAGATAGAAACATCAATGAGAGAGAACATTGACTGGCTGCCTCCTGCATGCCCCCCACTGGGTATTGGGCCCACAACCTGGGCATGTGCCCTGACCAGGAATCCAACTGGCGACCTCTTGGTGCACAGATTGAAGCTCAACCACTGAGCCACACTGACCGGGCTGCTTCAGGGTTTTCAAAGAGTCTTCTTATACAGGTCAGGATGTGGGTCTCATAACTGTAATGAAATTGCCTAGATTTGAGTCCCAGGCCTCACCATTTAGTAACCATGTGGCCATTGATCCTTAGTCTTTTTATTTATAAAACAGACACATCTATAAAACAGACATGGCAATATCTACTTCATATGGTTCTTGTGAGCAGCAAAAATTACATTGCACGCAGATCTACTCAGCCCAGTGCCATGCACCTAGGAAGGGCGCAGTAAATGTTAACTACATCCATAACCTTGATGTAGACAGGAGGGTGATCATCTTCATTTTATGAATAAGGAAACAGGCTCAGAGATGTTTATGTACAAAGCTCAGGACTATATATACTGTCAAGCGATAGAGCCAGGGCAGGCCCTCAAATTCAGAAGAGCAAAGCAAGATAAAGAGAGTTAAACACCCTCTGTAATTCTTTAGCCCATGCCCTTCTAAGAGCTTTCCTGAAAGTAACATCCTTGGCCAAAATGACTTTGTGTTGTTCTCTTAGGGGAAGTCTGTGTATATCAGATAAACCTCTCCTGGCCTTAGCTGATTGTCCAGGGCAGTTCAGAATAAGTCTGGCATTTATTTTGAAATTTCTAGGACCTTCCCTGGTATCGGCATTGGCAAAGCCTTTAGCCCAGTCATTCCCCCAGTCATAGAAGCTGAATTTCCTCCAGAGCTGGTTTAGCATGAAAGAGGAAAATTGGGAATGTTGCCAAGAAGACCCTGGGCAGTGCCTAAGGGAAGTGCCTGAACTGGATTATAGGATGAAGTGAAGTGGTCCACTACCTCCAGAGGGCAGTTTTTAAAGTTGCAGATCTATATACTTTTTTTTGTTAAGTATATGGTTCTGATTTTTAAATGTATTCCTACCTGTTGTGGAGAAGTTTTTTTAAAAAGAAGGAAAATCATTTACTGTGATGAAATTTATTTATTAAAATTTTCAAATCCTATTGGGTTGTAATCTGAATGTCAGGGATCCAGACCTCCACCCGCTTGATGTGTATCTGAAATCCTCTTTCTAGGCTCTAATGAATCCATTCAATTGGGTCTTGACCACTTTTCAGTGTTGTCTTTGGCTGTTAGTTAGGTTCCCAGGAACAGAGGGGAAGGGACTTGTGGGAGGTCCCAGCAGGGGGGAAGGGAGGCAGCACTGAAGGGAAAAAACATTTCCTTGATTGACCATTTGCTAGGACTGGCCCTGGGCCAGGGTTCGGGGCATAAAAGGCTTGTCTTGCTTTCTCATCTTCTTCAGAGGGGAGTATCTCCTTGATTCTGCCCCAAAGCACAGCTATAGGCAAAGCTGGCCAGGGGTTTGGTGCTCTTGACCAAAAAGGACTCAGATTAGGAGGTCAGTAAATGTTGTTTGTCAGATCCTTAAGCTATTGTTTCACCTGAATGAGCCCTCAGAGGTGTTTGCTTACATATCAGCCACAACAGGTTAGGCACAACGGTCTGTGAGGGGCTGAGAAAGCAGACCTTGTTCTGCTCTGCAGAAGCTGAATATGAGGAGGATGCGCCTGAATGGTTGTCTCATTGCTTCTTGGAGTTTAGGCTGAGTGAGACCCAACCAAGACTCCCAACAAAGGCCGGAGAAGCTCAATGGCATGTAAAAGAGCTTATTAACTCTTAGCAATCCTGCTGTGAGGGGCTCCCTTGGACAATAGGCATGGCCATTAATGTTCCTCAATTCTGCAAGATAAAGATATCTCTGAGCTCTGCATCTCCAGATGACAGTCCTAAATGCCTGGCTGTAGTTGGAAAAACATTTCCATCCTGGGCTCCCAGGAAAGCAACTAAAGGACTGTAGAGTGGTGTTGAAACCCAATTCCCCTAGATGCCAAATCAGAGGCTTTTAAATACATTTCCCACTTTTGTCTTAGTCTCTCAAGGTCAGTGCCTGTGTTTGAAAGGTAACAGGCAGATTCTGATTGAGCTCAGTTATAGATTTGATTATCTTAGATGAATCAAAGAAAGTCTCAGAGAAAAAATATCTATTGCTTCTGTCCAAGTGTCAGTCAGGTCTGCCAGGGGAAGAAGCATGGTAGGGACAGGGGTTTAGAGGAGAAAAGAGTTTCTTACTCCCTTTTCCCACTGCCCGCTGGTACTTGGACTAAATTTGCAACATCCTTACCTGCACCAAGAGCTGCACCAAATACAGGGGTGGGCAAAAGTAGGTCTACAGTTGTGAGTATGTGGAACAATTTATTCTTGTATTATTATTGATTGATTATCGTATTATTTATTATTATTATTAACCTACTTTTGCCCACCCCAGTATAGTTGCCATATGAATTTCCATTTATTTAGTCAGGCTTAGCACTTTACATGCATTACCTCATTGTCTTTAGGGACTCCAAAAGTGCTGTCATTAGAAAATTTGTTAAATGCTAAACTGCTAAAGAGTGGACACCACTGCCACTTCTCACATCAGTCATTTCATTCATTCATTCAGGAAGTATTTATTAAACACCTATTATGAGCCAGGAATTGTGCTAGATACTGTTAACACATTGGTGAATAAATCGAATATATTTTCTGCCTCTGTGGACCTTATAGTGCAGAGACAGAGGTGAGGGGGGTGCTGTGTGGCTTCTGCTTCCCGCTCCCCGTTTTCTTTTCCTTCAATTAAACAAAAATGGATACATTCTAGGATGGTCCTAGAATGCCTCTCTGAGGAATTTATATTTAAGCACGGATTTAATGTGGAGTCATGCTAAGAATGGAGGGGAGATTATTCTAGGCAAAGAGAACCCATATGTGTACAGATCTTGAGGCAAAAACAATCTCATGGGGTGTTTGAGGAACTGAAAGTCTGTGTGGTTGGAGGATAGTGGTAAGAGGGAGACTTGTAGGTGAGATTGGAGAATAAAAAATATCAGATAATTGAAGGGCCTTATATGCCATGTTAAGGAGTTTGATTTATTTTTTTCTCAAGGCAGTAGAAACTCTCTGAATAATTTCAAGCATTGGAGTGATATAATCTGATTTCTATTTTTTTTAAAGGATTTTACTGTATCATGTTGTACTTCAGTTTTTTAAAAAGGGAGAAAGACTTTAAGGAATAAAGATGACTGGCTACTGTGTGGAAGGTTAGAGAGAGGCAAAAGTAGAAGCAAGTTGAACAAGGAAGAGGCTGTTGTAATTCACCTACAAGATAATGAATGGTGTCCTGAAAAAAGAGTAGCAGTGAAATGGGGAGAAGAGGACAAAATCAAGGTATATTTAGGAGGCAGAAATGACAGGTCTTGATATATCATAAATGAAGAATGAAGACTAGAGAAAAATGAAGAATAGCTCTGAAGTTTCTGGCTTGAGCATTAGGGTGAAGAGAGCATCATTTATTGAGAGTGAAGAGACTTAGAAAGGAAAAGATGAGGGGAATCATAAATTTTATTTCAGATTCCTTCAGTTTGAGATGCCCATGAGACCTCCAAGAGGAGATACCAGAGAGGCAGTTGGATACATGAGGTAGCAGCATAGAGAGATACAGGCTTTAAATATAAATTTCTCTCTCATCAGCATATTTAGATAGTATGTATACTCATGGACATGGCTGAGATCCCAAAATGAAAAAGTGAAGCGAAAGATAAGAAGGTCTAGTGCCAAACCCACTGATGCTCCAACACATGGGTGAAGAGGCTCCTACAAGGAAACTGACAAATAGCCAGAGGGAAAGGTCAGGAGACTGGTTGGACAAGGAACTCATAAAAAGAAGTGTTTCAAGAAGGGGATGACAAATGCTGCAGAGAGGTTTAATAAGACTAAAATGTGATCACTGCCTTTGGAAATAATATACTTAGTGAGCTCAAACTGCAATTGAACATAAATGGTTTATCTGGCCGAACTTTTCATGACTCCAGCAAGGGAGCAGTGTCAGATGCATGAACACTACTGTGATGTCAAAGGTTCCAGTGTCATGGCCACTGGGATTACTTTGCCCAGACAGACCATTACTCTTCCTCTCTAGCTCTGATTTCTACTCTTGTAAAAGTCATTGGTATACTTTATGGTGTGTCTTCCAACTGGACTCTTGGGAAAGTCTTGCACTGAAAACCATTATGGATGCATAGTCATTTTCCCAAGTCTCAGTGGAAATTTCATCTCTCCTCTGGAATCTCCTTTGACTTTCTTTCTCAAGTATAATTAATAACTTTCTCCTCTGGAGTCCCATAATACTTTATATGTACTTTGGTTATCGCAATTATCAAATTGAGTTATAATTGCTTGAGTGGAATTCCCAATCAGACTATAAGCACATTGAGGGAGGGGACTAGGTTTGGCAAGTGAGGTTGGCTCCCAGTGCTTTATCCAAACAAATAGGCCTAATTTACAACAGGATTCCATCCTCTTATGCTGTGTAGTGTCCCTGTATGTCCACATTTCTTCCCATCTCTTCTCTGCTTCATTCCACCATCCCTCAAGGTTATTATAATAGAATTAGGATTAAATATAGTTGACCCTTGAACAACACGGGTTTGAACTGCATGGATCTACTTATATGAGATTTTTTTTTCAATAAATACATATAATACTATAAATGTATTTTCTCTTTCTTATGATCTTCTTAATAACATTTTCTTTTCTCTGGCTTAATTATAAGGATATATTGTATAATACATATAATATACAGAATATGTGTTAATTGACTGTTGATGTTATCGGTAAGGCTTCCAGTCAACAGTAGGCTATTAGTAGTTAAGTTTTTTGGAAGTCAAAAGTTATATGTGGATTTTTGACTTGAGGGGAGGATGTTCAATACCTTTCACAACCCATGTTGTTCAAGGGTCAGCTGCAATTAATTCAACAAAATTTATCTTTTGGACAGAGTAGGTGTCAAAATATATCTGTAGCCAAAGTTTTCTCAAATTCATACACTAAAAGTAGCATATTCTGTTTTTTTTACATCCTAAACTGCATCATGTATTTCTAGTTTAGGTTTCTTTTCCCCATCAGCTGAAGATAATCAAAGCATTTTAAGGACAATTGCAGACAAGAGCTCTGAACTCCCTTGGCAGTTCTTAGTTTGGGGAGCGTCATCCAGGTGATGAAGAATCTATCATATCAGCTGCCTTTTAAGTTACCATCATTATTGAAACCTGTATGTAAAAAATTCTGACAGAACTTGGAGACTCCAGAGGTCCTTATACTTGTTTGAGAAGCAGTAGTGTAGTACTGACATCAGGTGAGATTCAGGTATTTCAGTTTGTGACTATCAGAAAAAACACTTCAGGGTATCTGATGGCTCCAGTGAATGCCCTGTTTAGAGTAGCTCTTCGTGTTATCAGACAAAGTAGGGGGTGCTTTTCCCCACTGGGTGCTGGGGGTGGAGTTCTTTCGACATATGGAGAAAAAGAATTTCCTGAGACTCACATGGGAGAATGAGTGATTTTTATTTGTGTGGAATTAAATCCCTGGGTTTGCAAAGTCCCATTTTCCTTTGTCTAGTCATAGAAGTGTAGCTGGGTTTCAGTAAAGTTAGAAGCAAAGCCAATGTCCAGAATTTCCTTTCCATGTTGGAACCAGGTCCAGTACAGCATCTGGCCAGTTGCAGTCCATTGGTCCATTGTGTGTGGGGTCACATGGCCAGGGGCCATGTGGGCAAATGCAGGAGAGGGCGCCCCAAGCGACAAGAGTGCCAAGGGTCCCAAAAGCACGAGAACTCGAACTCCTTTGTTCAGGGGATTAAATATCCTGAATTTCTGTGTGTAGTAGCCATGCCCATTCTGGCCAACCATCTCCGTCCCCAGGTGTGATTGACAGCAATCCCCTTTGCTAGTCTTCCCTTCTTTACTGGGCATGGGTCTATCATCCCTTTGTCCAGTCCCCTGGGGAGTGTAAAGTTGTAGCTTCCTGGTGAAGCTGTCTAAATGACATATCTATACTATCTGGCCTTCCCTTTGCTTATCTTTTATTATTAATAACTAGGTTAATTACAACTGTATCCTTAGGTTTTCTTGTTTTATTTTTCCTTTTTCTTAGGGGCCAGGCCTGTCTGTGTATAGCTTTTCCTATATTCTACCCACCAATGTGGCATGGAAGGTGTCGGTTACTGACTTGTGATGTTTTGTCTTTCAGAACCAGAGGCAGGAGAGGTGTCCCCTCCAGTCGGGGCTGGTGTCAACAGCAACAGCTGGACCTTTAAATATGGACCAGGCAACCCCAAACAATCTGGTCCCGGTGAGTTGCCAGACAAATTCATTATCCCAGGATCTCCTGCAATCATCTCCATCCGGCAGGAGCCCACTAACAGCCAAATTGACAAAAGTGACTTCATAACCTTCGGCAAGAAGGAGGAGACCAAGAAAAAGAAGAAAAAGAAGAAGGGTAACAAGACCCAGGAGAAAAAAGAGAAAGGGAACAGCACGACTGACAACAGTGACCAGTGAGGTCATGTAACGGAAACAAGCCACTTAGCCAGTTTTTGTAATAATGGCAACTCTCTCCCATGTAGCAACTCCCCACTCCTCTCTCCTATCCCCATGAGCCCTCTCTTATAGACCTCAGAAATCTGCAGAAAGTTCCCTGTGTCTGTCTAGATCGCACTTAACAGGTTTTGTCTTAAAAGCTTTACTAAGTCTGGTGTTAATTCTTTCTCTCTACTCTGGCTTGTTTTCAGAACCTAAAAAGCAGACCCAAGTTTCCTTTCTCCTCCGCCGTAAAGGAGAGGCTTCCCAGCCCCGCCAGTGAGAGGTTGGACTCTCTGCCCTGTGCTCCGGGGATCCTGTCTTGATGACACTTGCAGGGCAGGCTGAAAGGTTTTGAGATTGAGCAGCGTGGGTATCTGTGGCCACTAGGTATGTGTGGCCACCGGGGGTGTGTGAGTGCCAGACGTTGGCTGGGATGGGCCAGATTAGACTAGTTGGTGCGAGGAGGGCTGGGAAACAAAGGCAAATCAACAGTGGGACTTACCAACCTGGAGGGAAGATATGAAACTTAAAAGGGACCAGACTTTCTAAATCTTACAACTCCAGAGATGGTGGCCACCCTCTATCAGACAAAACTGCCCCACTGGCAAGGCTTTAGCAGTCCCTAAAGTCTGTTGGCTGTGATGTCATTGTACCTAAAACCTGAATTGTATCTACAAGCTAACAGTTCAGTGTTTCGCAGGAGGCCAGTCAGGGCAACAGAAGCAGATCTGATGTGTTTCCTGTACATGTCCTTGTGCTCACTTTATTAAAGTTCTTTTGCACACAATGTTTTTGAAAAGGCCAGATCCTTTTCCAGCAACACATATGCAAAAGCAAAAGAAAAAAAGAAAGAAAACCCCAACACCTCACTTTATGCTGTTTGTTGTTTGATAAGATTTATTTGAAACAGAGAAAATCTTTAACTATAAATCTTTAAAGAGAGCTATGATGAAGACAATTCCCCTAAACTCTCCTCAAAAGTGAATTCAGTCTACAGCCATTTAAATGATCATTGCTGCTACAGAAGTGCTTTAAGAGAATTGCCTGAAACATCTGTATTATACCGGCCACCTGCCAATCACAGCTTTACTCTTTCAGGTCACTCTGGGGCTGCCTCTTGCATGTATTAATTACTGAATAAAAGGATCTTTCTCTCTCTCTCTTTTCTAAGAAATAATTACGTGCACTTTGAATACACAACCTTCTCTACCCAACTATATCAAGACCCAGAAACTGAAGAAAAATATTGTTTTCTCATACACACAGTGAGCAGACTTTGCAATCCTCTGATTCTGTGATTTGTCTTGGTGTGCTAGCCTACACCTTCTCTTTGGTTTTGTTTACCTTTTCTATAACACTCTGAATTGCTAATCTTGCTAACACCTATGATGTTACCTGAGATCAATCTCCCATATGTATGCTGTATGCTATTATAAGACTCCTGAAATATACTTACTCTGTGCTTGTGTATGTGAATGTTAATGCAACTATTACCTAGAGTGAACTTTAAGCTTTATTGTTGAATGTAATTCCATCATATTTCCTTTTGTACACCCGTGAAAAAGTGGAGTAGTGTTTTTTTAACCATTGTTAATCAGATTTTGTGTATGTAAGACACAGTAAAATTTATTTCTTAAACCAAGATACTGGTGATTCAAGGAATTTTATTTATGGTCAGCCAAAAGCTGTCTCTTGCCAAGACTCCTGCTGGCAAGGGAAAGGATAAAGCTGTTTTTTTCTAGTAACAATTCTGGAATGAATACTGAAGATATTCCCTGAGGGTATGCAAGCACAAAATTTACCAATCTGACCTCTTTCAAACTGCAGAAAGCTTTGAAATTCTAATGATGTCTGGAATATCATCTCGTGGAGAACAATAAAATTTACTGTCACCTTAAATAAGAAATTTTAATTTTGTTAAAATGTACAATTTAGAAGTTTGATTAATTATATTTTAAAGGTTGACGTAAAAGAAGTAGGAGTCTGTTATTAAAACAAAAGCAGTAAATCTCAAAAAAATCTGTTTTGTCTACTTTTAGCTTCATTCTCCCATATTTTGAAGGGTGTGTAACTTCAGCTCTGCAGGATTGCATGGGGTAAAACTTGTTGCCAGCACATCTGAACCATTACTACATTGTAGATTGTGATCATTTTGCCCCACTGAAACCCATGTATCTGACCTTACGTGCCTTTTGAATACTAGGAGAATCGGGCTAATTTATTAATGATGATGATTATAATGTATCTGTACAGCACTTTTTACCTTTGCAAAGTGCTTTCCAATCCATGTTAGTTACTAGTTATTACAGCTGTAAGGATAAAACACGTCATGTGGATTCATTTTTAATTGGTGCTATTGGTATTTCCTCTGTTATTGCTAATAAATGGAAAATGGTGGTATGAAAGAAATGGTGGTCATTTCTAAGTATAAGAGTAGGAGAAAATAGAAGACTGATTATCCTTCGCTATAATTTTTGAAGAAAGTTGCAGTATGAAACTTACTGTATCAGTCCTTGGCTATCTCCCTGGCTTTTATGTTCATTACTAAGGCACAACACCCAGTGGAATCAAGAATCAAATGCCACAAGATTACTCAAATGGGCAGCCAGGAGGTTTTGGGTCACTTCCCAGTACATGATTTCAGTCTTCACTAGTAAGAATTGCAACAAACCAACTGGCTGGTGTGGCTCAGTGGTTGAGTATTGACCCAAGCACCAAGAGGTTGCTGGTTTGATTCCCAGTGAGGGCACATGCCTGGGTTGTGGGCTTGATCCCCAGTGGGGAGTGTGCAAGAGGCAGCCAGTTGATGTTTCTCTCTTGTCGCTGTTTCTCTCTCTAAAAATCAATAAAAACATATTTTTTTAAAAAGAATTGTAACAAACCAATTTTTATCACTAGAGCCCTCCAGTCCTCTTGTTTATTATTATTATTATTATTATTATTATTATTATTATTACTTTGTTGTTAATCCTCACCTGAGGATATTTTTCCATTGATTTTTAGATAGAGTGGAAGGGCTGGAGGGAGAGAGAGAGAGAGAAATATTAATGTGAGAGAGACTCATCAATTGGTTGCCTCCTGCATGACCCTGATCAGAGCCGAGGATTGAACCTGCAATCCAGGTACGTGCCCTTGACTGGGTATTGAACCCAAGACCCCTCAGTCCACGTGTGGACACTCTAACCCCTGGCCAAATTGGCCAGGGCTTGTTCATTATTTAGCCCTTGCTCCTCTCTACAATTGGAAGTTAAATAATGCACCCCCCCCCCCCAAATGATCTTCTATTGAGTACAGTGTATGTGCCAGCCACTGTAATAGGTAAGTTCAGTTCATGGTACATGTTCTGTAACATATAGACTATTTTTCCTTCTGTAGCTAAGTTTTCATTAGCATAGGCTTTAGATGCAGTGATTCTCAACTGGGAGCAGTTTTGCCCCTCAGGAAAAAACATCTGGAGACATTTTTGTGTTTCTGTACTTGGGTGAGAGTTGCTTCGGGCATCTAGTGGGGTAGAGGCCAGGGATGCTGCTGAATACCCTATAATGCACAGAAAAGCACCCAACAACAAAGAATTTTGCAGCCCAAAATGTCAGTACCAAAATTGAGAAACCTTAAGATTGAGTGACCATATAATTTATTGTTGAGTCCATTTAATAATTACTTCAGGGTACAAGTAAACTGGGACTATTCCAGGCAAACCAGGATGTATGGTGACTCTACCTACAGGAAGAAGTAAACCACGATCGCTCTGCTACTTACTAGCTGGGGAACGTTGGGCAAACTACTACCCTCAGTTTTTCAGCCTCAATTTCACCATCTAAGAATAATTATAGTATGGGCCACATAGATTTGGGGGAAGATTTAGTGAGATAATCTCAAAAAGGTTTTAGGTATCTGGCACATCATGGTTCTCAATAAATAGTTATTATTATTAAAAATAATCCTTTTCTTCCATCTTCTTACTCCTTTATCACAGATTTAGCTATTACATTCAAGACACTGTCTCTATGGATTAAAATATGAATGAGGGATGGTAAAATAAATCAATATTGACTTTGCAATAAAATTATTTTTACCCCTCCACTTTCTTTTGCTCATCCCTCAAGGAAAAGAAGTAACACCAGTTTCATAACTCTTTACCTATTTCTATTATAAATAATAATCAGATCAGGTCTCTAAGTAAATAGTCAAGTGACCAGTCTTTTTATAGCTCTTCCACATCAATAATCAGTGATCTGAAAGCCAGGGATCAAAAGACTCTGCATGTTCAAATGAATAAATTTCATGTGAGCCCAAGTACAACAGCTAGAGAGAGAAAGAGAAGGGTCACCTCCAGCTATTTCTTTTGGCAGATGGGAAAAATACCAAAAGGTCCACACACTTGCCTACTGTCCTACAGCTAATCAGGAACAACTCAAGTTCCATCTTTTTAAAGGGTCAGCCTACTTGATATGGGGCTCACAAATAACAGATTACAGGATTCACTCTTCAGAAGAATTGCAATTCATCTCATTTTATTTTATTTAAAAAATTTTTTTTTTAAATCCTCACTCGAGGATATTTTTCTATTTATCTTCAGATAGAGGGGGAGGAAGGGAGAGAGAGAAACATCGACATGAGAGAGACACATAGACTGGTTGCCTCCTGCATGACCTCAACCAGGGCCAAGGACAAACTGCAACCGAAGTGCGTGCCCTTGGCTGGAATTGAACCCCGTTCCAGGCCGATGCTCTACTGCTGAGTCAAACCGGCCAGGGCTAAATATGTTTTATTAATTTTTTGGAGAAAGAGATAGAAACATTGATGTGAGAGAGAAACATTGATTGGCTGCCTCCTGCATGCCCCCTACTGGGGATGAAGCCCTCAACATGGGCATGTGCCCTGACCAGGAATCGAACCGGGATGTTTCAGTCCATAGGATGACGCTCAATCCACAGAGCCACACCTGCCTGGCAGTTGATCTCATTTTAAAGGGTGAAGTTCCCCAGTGAGTGTTCAGAGCCTTCCTTGGCTGTTGGCTTTTAGGCTCCTAGGTAAGATTCTGAGTTTCAGGATCTCATGTTAGTGAATTTTGTTTTGTAAATTCAAAACTCGATCCTAAAGCACAAATGTAATCAAACACTAATGCAATTCTAGTGTTAAATCTAGATTTTAAAACCACCAAAACATCAAGCAGTATGTTAAAAACACACACAGAACTACAGATATTTCTCTAGTACTTGAAAGCCCCAAATGCTGTCCTAAGAAATGGCAAGTTGGCCACTCCTTGACTCTATTTCATCATCTTTTTGTGTGCTTCCTGTCCTTGTAGAAGCTGTTCACATAATTTCCCCCAGAATTAGCTTGGCTGTTGGCTAGCAGGACATATAACCCACAACTTGAGAAATCCCTTCTGATTTTATGCACACACACACACACACACACACACACACACACACTCCTAATATAATTAGGAAGGGGGCTTTAGTAAACAAGGCTGGTGCTACTCTCCCTTTGAAACTGTGAGTAAGAGGAACCTTATTGTCAGAACTGACTAGGTAACATGTTTGTTGATTTCCATTTTCTCTTGGGGTTGATCCATGGGGAAATGCCTGCTGAAATATTAAATCTTAAAAGTCTTTTGCCTCCAAAAAAGAGCCTGCCTGGCCTGCCTGTGTGGCTCACTGGTTGAGCATCGACTCATGCACCAAGAGGTCGCCAGTTCTAGTCCAAGTCAGGACACATGCCCAGGTTGTGGGCCAAATCCCCAGTGGGGGGCATGCAGGAGGTGGCCAATTGATGTTCTCTCTCATCAATGTTTCTCTCTCTCTCTCTCTCTCTCCCCCCTTTCCTCTCTCTCTAAAATCAATAAAGAAAAAAAAGTCTGTGTTTGTCTGTGAGCTTAGCCTCCTGAGAGATAGACACAGATAACTTTAGTTCCATAGTATGGAGTCTAGTCTGCATAAAGAAATGAAGGAGCTTGGGTCGTGAAAAATATAAAGCCCAGCCCAGCAATTTGTTAGGTTATGCCCTTACCATGTGACTTGGGCATCATCAACCCACAAAGAACGTGAACAATTCAGACAAGCACTGAGCCAGAGGCTGGTTGTAGAGCAGAGCGAAACAAATAGCTAACTGAACCATAAACATATAGGAGATTAATTGAACAGTTTCCATTTTTAAGCTTTGCTTTCACTAGCTTAACTTAAATTTTATGACACTGAATTTTTTAAATAAAAGTAATACATATTTTTTCTTATAAATCAAAGAATCCAGGGGCATAGAAAGAAAAATTATTAATCTGCTCACCAGCTTGTTTCAATTTGCTCACACAGGTATTTAGTGTTAACACTTTCAGGTGTGTTTTTCCACATTTCTCTCTCTCTACACACACACACACACACACACACACACACACACACACACACACTTCTATTATAATAGGATGAAGACTTCAGTCAATGAGTCTGATGCTATTGTCCCTTTGAAGTTGTGCCTAAGAGTGGTATATAGCAGCCCTATTGTCATAACCAGTTAGGGAAAATGTAGAGAATTAAACATATCATATACATACATATCATATATATATATGCATATATACCTTACAATATATTATTTACATCACATGTATATCTCACAGAAGTTTAATTGCTTTCTTTAAAAAATAAACACAAGATAATACCATGCTCATTACCTTAAAGGTTCTTTTTTTTTTTTTTTTTTAATTCTCACTCGAGGATATTTTTTCAAATATCTTCAGAAAGAGTGGGAGGAGGAGGAGAGAGAGAGAAACATTGATTGGCTGCCTCCCACATAACCTCGACCAGGGCCGGTGATGAACTGCAACAGAGGTATGTGTCTTTGATCGGAATCGAACTGGCAACTCTTTGCTCCGAGGGCCAACGCTCTAACCACTGAGCCAAACCAGCCAGGGCCTGAAGGTTCTTTTGTTAAAACTTACACTAACATGGAGATTTCTCCAGGTCGACTCTATGATTAAAATCATTCTTTTTAATTCCTGTACAATTCCACCTAATGGCCAGATCATAATGTCATAATGCAGTCAGCTTTTCCTTTATTAATGGACAACTGGGTTACATCCAGATTTTTGCTACTAGAAACAAAAAATAGCACTTGTGCTCAATGATAAATTCAGTACCTGAGCTTTATAAAACCTGGACTGGGTGTATCCGAAAGAGGAAATTTGGAAGGCCTTTGTGAACTTTATGTGTAAAGGATAGTACTAGTTATATTTTCTGTAGCAGGCTTTTCTTCACATAAATATAAATATAAATCTTTTTTTTTTTTTTATCCTCACCCGAGGACATCTTTTCATTTTTTGTTCAGATAGAGTGGGAGGGAGAGAGAGGAAGAGAGAGAGAGAGAGAAACATCGATGTGAAAGTGACACATCGAGTGGCTGCCACCCGCACGACCAACCAGGGCCGGGGACAAACTGCAACCGAAGTACATGCCCTTAGCGGGAACCGAACCCGGGTCTCTCTGGACCGCAGGCTGACGCTCTAACTGCTGAGCCAAACCGGCCAGGGCTAAATATAAATCTTTTAAATTATTTACATATATTCCATAATATGGTTATACTCTAATTTATTTAACCAGTCCCTCTTAATAGATATTAAAGGTTTTCCAAAATTTTACTACCATAAACAGTGCTACAATAAACAAGATTTTTAAACCATAATTGGCATATTAGCTCAATATTCCTTCAGGATATGCTCCAAAAAGTGGAATTACTAAGTAAAAAAAAAAAAAAAATGCATATTATTAAACTTTTAAAAACATATTACAAAATTAACCCCTGGAAATACAGTAACTCCTACAAACAGTTTATGAGAATTTCTACACCTTGCCTAACAATGGATATTATCAGCCATTCTCATCTTTGAAAATATGATAAGCAAAGCATTTTATATTTCTTTAATTATCATAAATTGCACAATTTTTCCATCTTTTCTATTCGAAGATTATAATTATGGTCTGATATATGGTTGTAGTTAAGCCCTGACAGTTGGCTTTTCTTTTTGTAATGCAAGTGCCTGACTTAAGCTTTGATGGGCATGGCATCCACTTCAAAGACGGCTATCGCAATAAACACATTACCAGCCACTTGACTAGATGAAGAGCCAGGCCCCGCCCCTTCATCCCTTCCAGCCCCCGGCCCCTTTGTTTCAGAGATCTTGGTTTATTTTGATAACCGGCCATTTGGCTCACTTGCTATTTCTCTTCTAGCACTTTAAATTCTCGCTCTTGTGTTTGAAATTCACCAATAAAGAGTGAGCCCACGAAACCCTAGGCCCTCACCCGTAACCCCAATAAAAGCAGAACCCCAGGCCTGTGCTTTCACATTCTCTTCTCTCTCTCCCTGCAACCCCCAGGTGTGCTGTGTAATTTTCAGGATCTATAAGTAATACCCCCCTCCCAAAGTTTCCTGATGGTTATTGTTGAGGGCATCTTGTTATTACAAGAACCTCAAGGACAGGTCCAGCCACAACATTGGTTATTCATAGGCTGAGACTGGCACAAAACAGGTGTCAATTATTTACCAGAATACAAAATGCCTTTAAGGATCTGAGCAGCAAATTTGGCTTTAAAACAGTGTGAAAAATGGATGGTGTTATTTGGCTCAGTTATATTAGATAGATTAGTGTGTGATTTCAGAATCAATGTTCAGTCCATATATTCGTGCAATGGATAATTACTGTAATAAATGCAGACTTGACATTTCAGTGGAAGGAACATAGTGCATTAAGCCTGTGTCCCAAAGGGCTTGCTAGATTGGGAGCTGAGAGACCATTGAGTATAGTGAGCCAATTTGCCTTGCTTCTAGAGTTGTACCCTTCAGTCTTCATAGTGACTTCAGACCAAACTAGAACATGCAAGATTTTTTCTTCCATTTTCCTGAAAAGGGGCCCACATGTCATTGTTCAGAAGTTTCACTAAATCTCAAGTAGCAGACCTGGAGCCTATCCTGTGTGGGTCTTAGATTTATTGAAAGAGTTGGTAATACATGTTAATAATAACAAGAAAATGAATTTTGACATTAATGTCTAATCATAAACCAGAAGAAATAACTGATTTAAAAGAAGTAATATCTGTAAAGATCTTAAAACAGGATCAGGAACAGAGGTAGCACTTAATAAATGTAAATCATTTTTTAAAAAGTTGACAACATGGCCCCTGGCCTGTTTGGCTCAGCTATTAGAGCATCGGCCTGCGTACCAAAGAGTCTCAGGTTCAATTCCATTCAAGGGCACGTACTTCGGTCATGCTGGAGGCAACTGGTATGTTTCTCTCTCTCTCTCCCTCTCACTCTGTCTGAAAATAAATGGAAAACTATCCTCTGGTGAGGATTTAAAAATAAATAAATAAAAGTGGACAACATGGCCTGGCTGGTGTGGCTCAGTGGATTGAGCATTGTCCCATGGACTGAGAGGTCCTGGTTCAATTCCCAGTCAGGGCATATGCCTGGGTTGCGGGCTCGCTCCCCAGTAGGGGGTGTGCAGGAAGCAATAGGGGCTGTGCAGGAGGCAGCTGAGGGATGTTTCTATTCTTCTTACTTCTTCTTTCTCTAAAAAATTCAATAAAAACACATTTTTAAAAAAAAATTTAAAAGTTGACAGCATGGCAACTGAACCCATTTTGACTGACTGGAAATCAGTTCTATTTCTTTCTTTTCTCCCCCACCCCCCCAACTCTCCAATTAATCCTCTTTTCCATGTGCTTTCCCTTCCCTCTGATCCTTTTTTTTCCTCCTCATCATTTTTTCCTCTCCTCCTCTGCTCTTCTTCCCATACTACCTTTATTAAACCCTTTCTCATCTCCAGTGAGAGTCAACTTATAGTTAAAACTCTCCATAACAACTCAGAAAGTCAAAATGCTGCAAAAAAAAATTTTTTTTTACATAGAGTGAAACTACATAATATTTAATTGGGTTAAAATTTCATTTTTCCAATTCAATGAATTTCCTATGGGACATGCTGAATGTATTCTTTTCTTATATTTGCATGCTTTAACTGTAAGTTAAGTTGATTTTCTGCCTTACATTTCAAAGATTTCTACTGGATACTTTCAAAGAACTTATATTTTCATTTCAAGAAAACATGCACATTCTAGGCTACTAGTCAGAAAGGGAAAGTGTCCAGAAAAAGCTGGTCACTTGCAGAGATAACTATTCCCTTCTAATTAAGAAAACGAAAATCACACTGTTTTGTATTTCTTTTTCACTTCATTCCCTCACTCTTTGCTTGCCTGTGGAGGGAGAAAGCAGAGGTCAAGAGAAGGAAACTTGGAGATACAGATGAGCTGAAGGCAGACAAAAGGGTTTTCACCCATACCATACAAAAAAATAAATAAATGCCATTTGGATTAAAGGGTTAAATGTAAATTAAACCTTAGAAGATCTAGAGTAAAACAAAAATGCATGCCTATTAAACACCTGTGGCGAGAGGAACCTTCTAAGCTTAGAGGCAGTAAACTGAAGCACAAAAAATAGAATAGATTTGAATACATACATATAATTTATGTCTGTAAGTTAAAAGGCAAATAGACTGCCAGAAATATTAAAAGGAAATATAATAAAAAATAATTTTTATTGTAGAAAGAAATCATACAAATTGATTAAAAAGCTCAGTCTCTAAGACATATAAACAGACCAGAGAATTCTAAAATATTTTGGAAAATGATAAACTGTTCAGCCTCATTAATGATCAAAGGTTTAAAAAATGAAACAAGTAGATACCATTTGTCACCTATCAAATTTAAAAAAAATTAAAATTTCTGATCTTTACAAAGATGTGAGATGACATTTCTCCATCCTTCCATTCTGGGGAAGCTCTAATGATGTGATCCTTTCAGCCTCTACCTGATCCTTCACTTTTTAGGGATGTCTATTACATCGATTTACTTTTTTGATTTTAAAAACTGTATCAAAAGTTTCAAATACATAAATTAGAATAAATAGTACAATAAACCCTCAAGTAGCCATCATTTAGGTTTGAACAATGATCATCATTTTGCAAATTCTGTTTTGTTTGTCTCCTTACTTCCCCCCCTGGAGTGTTAAAGCAAATCCCAGATATTTATTATTTCACCTGTAAATAATAACAGCAAATAGCAAAAAGGAAATAAACACTCAAAAGAGTTAAATTGGAAGAATCACATGAAACCTAATATATTTAAACATTTATTAGAAACATGAAAATTATAGACTTTTTTTTTGTTAATCCTCACCTGAGGATATTTTTCCATTGATTTTTAGAGAGAGTAGGAAGGAGGGAGGGAAGGGGAGGGAGAGAGGGAGAGAGAGAGAGAGACATTGATGTGAGAGAGACACATCGATTGGTTGCCTCCTGCATTGGTTGCCTCCTAACAGGGCCCAAGGATGGAGCCTGTAACCCAGGTACATGCCCTTGACCAGGAATCAAACCCAAGACCCTTTGGTCTGAGGGCCAACGCTCTAACTGCTGAGCCAAACTGACCAGGGCAAAAATTAGAGATATTTAATGGTCCCTTAGGCACACAGGCTAAAAATGAATTCTTGAGCTGCCTAGAAATGAGAAAAATATACTTTTAAAAAGATGCAAAATTATTCAGAAAATATTAAATAAACCCAGTCCAACCTGTATGATCTACATACACAAGAACAGTGGTTGTTGACTTCCGGTCAAGATGGCGGCGTAGGTAAACGCGGTATCGCTTCCTCCCACAACCACATCAAAGTTACAACTAAACTACAGAACAACCATCATTCAAAACTGCCTGAAATCAAGCTGAATGGAAGTCCTACAGCTACGAAATTAAGAAAGAAGCCACATCGAGACTGGTAGGAGGGGCGGAGGCGCGACGGGCTGGTCCCACACCCACGTGTGGCGGATAAAAATTAGGAGGATACCTCGGCTGGGAAGGTCCTCCCTGAGGACTGAGGGGTCCCCGTCCCACACCAGGCACCCAGCTCAGGGTTCCAGTGCCAGGAAGAGAATCCCCAACACTTCTGGCTGGAAAAACCAGCGGGAACTGAGGCTGAAGAGGCTGGAGCCCCCGGCAGCTCCTCTTAAAGGGCCCGCACACGGACTTACTCGGACTCCCACCCTCCAGGCTCCAGCAAGCAGGAGGCAGCTTGAAAGGCACCAGAGTCATATGGGGAAGAACTGAGCTGTTTGGCATTGGAGCGAGGGCTGGAGAGGCAGCTTTCTCCTGGACAGACGTTCTATCAGAGGCTTTTGTTCCTTTGGTGAGCCCTTCCCTGGGCTGGCAGATGCCGCCATATCTGGGACTCCAGCAACGTAGCTCACACTGTTTGCCCCGCCCTGGTGACTCCCTGAGGCGTTTACCTATGCTGCCATCTTGACCGGAAGTCCTCGTACTGTGTCCTTCTAAGAATCTAATTCCTTTTGTAGACATTACTTACAGGGTCCCACTTTGAATCTGGCATCTGCCTCTGGCTGCCCTCTTTGCATAAGTGAATTCTCTTCCGATAGGAGCAGTTTGCATCTCTTGCCTGTTAGCTAAGGCCTGGAACTGAAGATGTGAACATTCTCTTCATCTTGGAGGTTGAAACATCCTGGTCACAAGTCAGCAATGGCTTAGAAATCCCCTTTGACACTTTTGGGCACTTTTATTTTTCACTTGCATAGATGGAGAAACCATTAAGTTGGTGACTTGTAACTGTCAGGGACATAATCAGAGGCAAACTCAGGTATCCTAATTCCTACTTAATTAAGTTGACTTAAGAAAAGATGCCATGGTCCGGTCGTTGTGGCTCAGTGGTTGGGTGTCAACCCATGCGCCAGGGGGTTGCCGGTTTGATTCATGGTCAGGACACATGCCCAGGTTGTGGGCCCGATCCCCATTTGGGGGGCATGCAGGAGGCGGCTGGTCGATGTTCTTTCTCATCGATGTTTTTGTTTCTCTCTCCCTCTCATTTCCTCTCTCTCTAGGGTCAATAAAGGGGAAAAAAATGTAAAAGAAAAGATGCCATTGTTAAAGTCTCCAATATTGCTTAGTGTTGCTCAAAAAAAAGCAGATCAGACTTTTACATTTTCAGACTTTTTTCAAAACAAAATGTCACCTGAAAGCACTTCTTTCTCCTTCTCTGTAGCTAAGGTGCTATCTTCTTCCTTATCAGCTCCCAATGACCAGGGTGGCAGAGAAGAATGGGCTGTTATTTGATGTCAAATTGGATCTGCAGAGATTCAGTGAACTAAGACTAGAGAATTATTACAGTGACTCAGTATGTGTGTGTCTGTTTGTGATTTTTAGCAAAGATAGCAAGCAAGACTTCCTTTTAATTTCCTTTTAAATATTAGGATGTCTCAAAATGTCCACAGTTGCTGATTAGGCCACTGTGTTTCTGATCTTGGTGATAGAAAGTAGACAACTTTTAAACTTAAAAAAAAAATCATCTGGGAGGCTCTAACTAAACTTTCCATATTTCAAGAGTACTCTTCCTAGCCATAGGGAAAACACGAGTACTCTTCAGCTCAGTACTACTTTTTAGACAACCTTATTGTACTTTGGTTGTCATAGGCCAGAAGAACTGGCAGCATTGACAGACGACTGTCATTCCAATGTTCTGATCTCCTGAGAAGCAAGGACTTCAGGAATGGATTTGTCTTCAAAATGGGCAGAAAGCCAGAACCTTGATTTCTTCTGCTATGGATAATATTCAAAGCAGCAGAAAGAAACTTAATGCCAGATATCAGTCAACTGTACCCTTGTTTCTAGCCTCCAAACCTGCACTGGCAGGGCTCAAAAGGGGTTTCTCTGTGGCCTTGTGCTTAAAGGAAGCCATCAGTTTCAGTTCAATGAAAGCCTCATAATTCTGAATGTTCCTGACAAGTTCCTTACCCCTCACCCCCAAGTCATAGCCTTGCCAGCATTATCTGCCTCTAGGACTAGCAGAATTAACTTGATGGTATATGTCAGTTTCCATAAGTTCAGAACTCTCCCATCAACTCTTTCGCCCCAGAGAGTAACTCCCATGTTGTTCTGTGGATCTCTTTTTCTTGTGTTATTTTCACTCTCTTCAACTCTTAAAACCCTTCCCCTGTGCTCTCTGGTCAGTCAGCAAAATCCCTTATATACTCAGCCTCTTTCCAGAAAACTCACCTTCTTACTCAGAAATGTCCTCTCCTTTATTTTTCTTAAAATGTAGCCATGGCTTCTCCTTAGCACTAACACTGCTGGGCCTACAAAGAAGAGATTCTCTTCCTAGCTCCTCATTGCCACTTCCATATCACTCTACTTCTCTTCTGCCTAACAGCATTCAGCTTAGAATCTCATGTCAGCAAATTTTACCACCTACTGCCTCTCCCTGTGGTAGTCATCTACTGACCTCGCGTCACTCATCCTCATTTCTTGAAGATTTTAACAGCTGGTTCTTATCATCCTCTTCAGGACTATTCTAGTCATAATTCTTGGTGATCAATATACATATTGATATTTCCTCTAATAGTCTAGTCTCTCCATTCCTTGACCTTCTCCATTCCAATTAGCCAACACTCCACCTTCCTCAGCCACTTACTCCCACTCAACTCAGATATAGACTTCAAGTTATCAATACCTGCAACACTTTCCTAATATTAACTTCAAGCATCAGACCATTTGGCCACACTCTCTAATTTGAAAGTAATTTTTAAAAATCATGACACATCACTGTTAAATAGTGTAGCATGCATCTCCTCGTTATAAGAATATTCTTTTACATAATCATGATGATATTTTCACACATAAGGAAATTAATATTATTTCAATGATTCTATCTTATATTTAGTCATATTAGTCCCCAAAATGTATAATTTTCTTTCAACTCATGATCCAATTGTGTTTCACACATTGCATTTGGTTATTATTGATGTTCAGTATATTTCAAGCTAGAATGGTTCTCCTACCTTATTTGTTTTTCATATAATTGGGAAAAAAAACCTGGCTGGTGTGGCTCAGTGGATTGAGCGTCATCCCATGGATTGAGAGGTCCTGGTTTGATTCCCAGTCAGGACACACGCTCAGGTTTCAGACTCAATCCCCAGTAAGGGGGTGTGCAGAAGGCAGCCGATTAATGTTTCTCTCTCACATTGATGTTTCTATCTCTCTCTCCCTTCCTCTCTCTCTAAAAAACCAATTAAAAGACATATTAAAAAAAAAAAAAGTCCTGGCTAGTTATACTATAGAATGTTCCACATTCTGGACTTGTCTAATTCTGTCCTCCCATGATTAGACTGAGGTTAAACATTTTTGGCAAAAATACTATATGTGTGTGTGTGTGTGTGTGTGTGTGTGTGTGTGTGTGTATAGCCTCTTATCAGAAGATATATAGTATTAGGTTGTCCCACTATTAGTGATGGTAAGTTTGGTTCCCTTATTAATGATTCCCTTGTTAAGACAATGACTGCCACATCTCTCCTTTGTAGAGATATATTCTCACCTTGAAACTAGTAGGTAATTTGTGGGATGATACTTTGAGGACTTGTGATTATTATGCCCTCTAAATGATTTCACCCAATGGTTTTAACATCCACTTATGTTGTTTGTTGTTTATGTTGGGGGTTACAAAATGTTAATTTTCTAATTCTAGCATTCCTTCTTCATTTATTAGCTAATATTTTTCTGAACAGAAGAGTCCCCCCTAGTCCTTTTCTCTCTCTTTTGAGTATGAATGTGGAAAAAACAGACTTTAAAAAAAAAAACTTTTTATTTATTGATTTGAGAGAGAGAGAGAGAGAGAGAGAGAGAGACATTGATTTGCTATTCCACTTATTTATTCATTCATTGGTTGATTCTTGTATGTGCCCTGACCAGGGATTGAACCCACAACCTTGGCCTATCTGGGAAATGCTCTAACCAGCTGAACTACCCAGCCATGGCAAAACAGACTTATTTTTATTCAAGGTGTTATAATATATTACCATCATTATTATTTTTGGTGTTCAATGCCTCTTCAGTTTGGCCAGTAATATCCATTCAACTAAGCTCTGTGTCCTCCCAATTCTTTGAGAATTCCTTGCTTTCTAGAAATATAATGCTTCAGGCTTATTTTATACTTTTCTTGCCCCAGACTGGGAAGCAGGTCTTTCTCTACGTATTTCTGTTTTTTTCTAGTGAGAGGTGTGTTTAGAAACCAAAATCTAGGTCATATATGTGTTCATTGCTACTAGATATCTGTGTTTCTGGGCTCTTTTAGTGAACTTGCATTCATGAGTTTATTCTAATATTTCCAATTAAAATCCAGTGGCACATGGTTCTTACATTTCCTTTCTCCTTCAGTGAAAACCCTAGTTCCAAACAGCACTTACATATTTACTCATTTTTTTTCTATCTTACCATATATACAAAATAGTTTCAATAATGCTGGCAACAACAAACCTACTAAGTAAATGTTCCATTCTCTCTGGAGCCCACTCTAATCATGGTTTCATCATGACTGTTTCACTAAAATGTTCTTTCTAATTCTCAGTTCCCATCTTACTTGAACTTTCTGCAACATTGACCACAGTTAATTCCCTCTTCCTCCTTGAAACACTTTCTTTATGTGGTTTTTACACATTACTGATTTTTCTCCTGTATCACTTGGTTAGTTTCTGTATCTTCTTGGTTAGTTCCTCATCATCACCACGACCCCTTAATGTTGAGGGCTACAAGGGACTGGTTCTCACACCTCTTATCTCTTTTCTTTCCTCTCATTTCCTTGGTTATTTCATCCAGTCCCATAGATTTATAAACTATTTATTCACTGACTACTTCCCAATTTTATCTTAAGTCCCAACATCTTTCTTGTACTCCAGACTTGTATGTCCAGTTGTCTACTCAACATTTCTATATGGCCATCTAATAAGCATATTAAATTGAACATGTCCAAATGAAAATTCTTGATTCTTCTGCCCCAAATCTCCTCTTCCCTATTTCAGTTAATAGAAACTCATCCTTTCAGTTGCTCAGGCCAAATTCCAGAGTTATCTTTGACTCTCTATCTCTAATCTAATTCAACAGCAAATCCTATTCTCTTTAATCCTCAAACTTTACTCAGAATCCTACTAATTCTAATTACAACCACTTTTACCACACTGGTCCAATATACCATAATCTTCCACAGGTTATTACAGTAGCCTCCTAAGTGGTCTCCATGCCTTTTCTCTTGCCCTCTTCTTCAGTCTATTCTCAGCATAATAGTCCTAATAATCAGGTTGAAACATTAGTCAATTTTGATCATTCCTCTAAAGTCTTTCCATCTCTCCCATGTAAAATCAAATATATTAATAATCACCTACAAGGCAACACACAAGCTACTCCTTTCTAGCTTCTTACATCTTATTCTACCTCTTACTTTGATACAGCTACACTGCTCACTTTATCTGGAATGTTCTCACATATCCACGTGTCTTGCGCCTTCACCTTGTTCTGGTTTTCACTCAGATGTTACCTTTCCTATGTAGCCTCTCCCATACTGTACTCCCTATCCTCCATCCCTATTTTATTTTCCTTTATAGAGCTATTTACCATCTAACTAATATATTATTTACTTTGTTTATTTTCCCCTCTTCCCATCTCATCCCCAAGAATATAAACTCTATGAAGGCAGAATTTTTGTTGCCACTTAACTTCTGATTATATTTGGTGCCAGAGAGCTGTTTTCTGAAAGGTAGAAATGTTATCTTTGTTATTAGCAATAGCCCTCTGTTATTGCCATGGGGTCTAATAACTAAGTCCACACCACTTGAGTGCATTCTAATGTAAGACCTTTCTATCTTTCAAACCTTTGGAGGGATAATTTAAAAATTTTAGTTGAAGACATCCATGTTGATAAAGTAACTGTTAATAAAATTCTATCAAAGAGTTCTGTGATTAATAAAGTAGATGAATGATTTTTCATCTGTTGTAAAATCAATGCAGCATGCCTAGAAAGGAAAATCTGGTTAATCAAAGATTATCAGTAGTAAGTAGCCATACCTACATACCATTTACTAATTACCAGTATTCAAAGAATTAGAATAATATATCAGTAAAACTAGACCAACCAGAGATGATGTAAAACATATTTTCAATAATTCAGGTTCATCTGTATGCAAATAATGGTTATTTTATGTATTTGTGCAAGAAATCTGGCTAATGGAGAATAATATGAATGAATGCTAGACATAGCCTCATTGATTATTTATTTTAAAATTATGACAATTTAGCCTGGCTGGTGTGGCTCAGTGGTTGAGTGTCGACCCATGCACCAAGAGGTCACTGGCTAGATTCCCGGTCAGGGCACATGCCCAGGTTATGGGCCTGATCCCCAGTGGGGGGCATGTAGGAGGCAGCTGATTGATGTTCTCTCTCATCGATGTTTCTATCTCTCTCCCTCTCCCTTCCTCTCTCTCTCTCTTTAGAATCAATAAAGAAAAAAAAATTTTTTTAATTATGACAATTTAATATAAGGAAAACATCTAATCACTTATTTTCATTTACCTCTTTCACACCTAGAAGTCTAGTAATAATAAGAGGGTGAATAATCAGTTATGTGTTATTTTGAGTTTATTAAAATTTAGAAATAAATTACATTTCTTTCAGTGTCAGACTGAGAGCATATTAGAACTGAAGCATCATTTGATGCATACTTATTAATAAATTATAATACTTATCATGGCTGTTATTGTAGAATTGGGATAAGGAGAAGTGCTTAATATGTATGAGTATTCCCTGGAGCCTCATGAGAGTGAATTAATGGACAATTGGGTTGGTTAGGAAATCTTGGAAGGGTCAGAAAATAACACATTAAAAATATTCCTAAAGTTATTTGAGCATTTTTTCAAAAAAATTAATAAAATCTGTAGTTCTTGTCTGTATTTGCTATTATATATTAACTAATGAATATTGATTACTGCATACAAATAAATACCCTTTAAAGTTAAAAAATAAAAGTTGATTATCCATAATATGGATAATTCAGATTATTCATATTTATCCATATATTATCTATAACTGTCCATAATAATAAATAATCAATTTTTAAGGTAGTTTGAAAGTCTCTAGAAAGTATTGAGGTAGGTCACCTTAAAGGAGAGAAAAATAACAATAAAGTTTATTCCCCTTTTCAGTGTTCTTCAAATGCACTGTTCTTCATTTCTTTCATGCCTCTGTGTCTATGCTTTTCCCTATTGCTAGATCACGATTTCCCTCCCTGGATAACTCCTCATGTTTCAGAGCCCAGCCTTTCCTAACCTTTCACCCCTCACCTGCAGTTTTGAGTTATTCTAATACCCTGTATTCTTCTTCTTTTTTTTTTTTTTAACTTATCTTTATTGTTGAATGTATTAGAGATGTTCCTCATTTTTCCCCCATTGCCCCCCTCCTCCCCATTCCTGCCCCCCTCCTGCTTTTCCCCACACTGTTGTCTGTGTCCATTGGTTATGCATATATACATATAAGATCTTTGGTTTATTTCTTCCCACCCCCCAACCCCTCTTCCCTTTGAGGTTTGTCAGTCTAACAACCAATTTGTACTTCTTAATCCCTTCACCTTTTTCACCCATCCCCCCAGCCTCCACCCATCTGGTAACCAACAAAAGTTCTCTGTATCTATGAGAATGTTTCTGTTCTGCTTGTTCATTTTGTTTGTAGATTCAACTGTTGATAGATATGTATTTATTGCCATTTTGTTTGTTCATATTTTTTTATCTTTTTCTTCAAGAAGACCCTTCAACATTTCATATAATAATGGTTTGGTGGTGATGAACTCCTTTAGCTTTTCCTTGTCTGGGAACTCTTGATATGGCCATCGATTCTAAATGACAGCTTTGCAGGATAGAGTAATCTTGGTTGTAGGTTCTTGCTTTTCATCACCCTGAATATGTCTTGCCACTCCCTTCTGGCCTGCAAAGTTTCTTTTGAGAAATCAGCTGACAGTCTGATAGGAACTCCCTTGTAGGTAACTAAGTGCTTTTCTCTTGCTGCTTTTAAGATTCTCTCTTTGTCTTGAACCTTTTGCATTTTGATGATGATGTGTCTTGGTGTGGACCTCTTGGGGTTCATCTTGTTTGGGACTCTCTGTGCTTCCTGGACTTGTATGTCTGTTTCCTTCACCAAGTTAGGGAAGTTTTCTGCCATCACTGTTTCAAATAGGTTTTCGACTTCTTGTTCTCTCTCTTCTCCTTCTGGCACCCCCAAGATTCGAATGTTGGCACTCTTGAAGTTGTCCCAGAGGCTCCTTACACTATCCTCATTTCTTTGGATTCTTTTTTCTTTTTGCTGTTCTGATTGGGTGTTTTTTCTTCCTTATATTCCAAATCTATGGTTTGCTTCTTGGATTTACCTACTCTACTATTGAGTCTCTGTAAACTATTCTTTACTTCAGTTAGTGCCTCCTTCATTTCTGACTGGTCCTTTTTTATGCTCTTGAGGCCCTCACTAAGTTCACTGAGGTTCTCACTAAGTCCATTGAGCATCCTTATAAGCAGTGTTTTGAACTCAGCATCTGTTAGGTTGCTTAACTCCATTTCACTTAGTTCTTTTCCTGGAGTTTTGTTCTGTTCTTTCATTTGGGACCTGTTTCTTTGTCTCCTCATTTTGGCTGCCTCCCTGTGTTTGTTTCTATGTATTACTTAGCAAGAGGTATGGGGCTAGCTGAGACCAGATGCTGCTTGTTTGAAAGAATTTAGGAAAAGCTGAAGCAGGATCCAAGACAGGCCAATCCTATGGTAAAGCAACTGGCAACAGCTTGGGTGGGCCTGAAAGTTGGGTGGGGCGGGGCCTCAGGGAGTCACCAGGGCGGGGCCAACAGTGTGAGCCAGGTTGCTGGAGTCCCAGATATGGAGGTGTCTGCCGTCCCAGGGAAGGGCTCACCAAGGGAACAAAAGCCTCTGATAGCACGTCTGTCCAGGAGAAAGCTGCCTCTCCAGCCCTCGCTCCAATGCCAAACAGCTCAGTTCTTCCCCATATGACTCTGGTGCCTTTCAAGCTGCCTCCCGCACGCTGGAGCCTGGTGGGTGGAAGCCCGAGTAAGTCCGTGTGCGGGCCCTTTAAGAGGAGCTGCCGGGGCTCCAGCCTCCTCAGCCTCAGTTCCCACTGGTTTTTCCAGCCAGAAGTGATGGGGACTTCTCTTCCTGGCACTGGAACCCTGAGCTGGGTGCCTGGTGTGGGACGGGGACCCCTGAGTCCTCAGGGAGGACCTTCCCAGCCGAGTTGTCCTAATTTTTATCCGGCACACGTGGGTGTGGGACCAGCCCGTCGCGCCTCCGCCACTCCTACCAGTCTGGATATGGCTTCTTCTTTAATTTCGTAGTTGTGGGACTTCCATTCAGCTTGATTTCAGGCGGTTTTGAATGATGGTTGTTCTGTAGTTTAGTTGTAACTTTGATGTGGTTGTGGGAGGACGCGATACCGCGTTTACCTACGCCGCCATCTTGACCGGAAGTCTCACCCTGTATTCTTCTTATGGTAGCCTGTAATACATTTATTGTAACAGTCTGATTGCCTATATTGCCTATAAAGTCCAAGTTTTGTGAGGCTGGAATGGTGCCCATCTCATTCAACATCATGTTTTCTGACCCTAGGATAGGCCAAACACATAGAAGATGCTTAATAACATTTAGTACCTGAATGACAATAGTGCTGATTTAGTGTAGGTGAAACAAAACAATTTTTAGAAGAGAGGTCTTTCAATTTAACACTTCTGTGAAAAAGAGCTGGCACAGGTTATTTAGTGATTGCATTCTAAAACTTCTTTATTGGGCCCAAGTGAGGACTTAAGAGCTATGTGGAGTGGACAATGTGCAAAGTTAAGAGCCCTAATGATCACAATGGAAATTACTGAAGATGGCCTCATCATGGTATAAACACAAGTAATAGTAAGAACTAGTTTGCAAATATTAATGAATCACATTGGGGTCTTGGAAAATGCTTTGAAAGTCATTGGATTTGATAAAATAGAAAATTTAACAAAGGGCCTCCATCTTTTTTTTTTTTTTTAATGTTTTTTCCTTTATTGATTTTAGAGAGAGAAGAAGGGAGAGGGAGAGAGAGATAGAAACATCGATGGGAGAGAACATGAATTGGCTAACTCCTGCATACCCCCCACTGGGGATTTGGCCCACAACCTGAACATGTGCCCTGACCAGGAATCGAACCGGCGACCTCTTGGTGAATGAGTTGATGCTCAACCACTGAGCCACACTGGCCCGGCAGGACCTCCATCTTTCCATCTCAAGTTTCATCTTCCTAAACTCTTAGCAGTATTTCTTCCATATTTTTAAAAAATATGTTTTTATTGATTTTACAGAGAAATGAAGGGAAAGGGAGAGAGAGAAACATGGATTGGCTGCCTCCTGCACACCGCCTGCTGGGCATTGAGCTAAAACCCAGGCATGTGTCCTGACCGGGAATCCAACCAGTGACTTCTTGGTGCATGGGTCCATGCTCAACCACTGAGCCACACAGGCCGGACTCCTTCCATATTTTTGACACAGTTTCTCCAGGTGACTCTTAGGACACATTCTCTCCCGAATTTCCTCCTACCACACTGACTACTCCTGCTCAGATTCTTTTGCTGGTTTCTCCCCATTTTGCAGACCTCTAAATGTTGAAGTGCCCTAATATTGGCCATCTACTCTATCTTCACCAATTCTCTAGATGGTTACATTTAGTTTCATTGCTCAATTATGGTTTTTCTAATCTTTATTCTAAAATTCATTTTTCTAGATGTGCTATCTCCCTGAAGTCCTCAGACGCAAATGTTCAATTGCCCAGTCAACATAGCTTAGATGTTTAACATGCATTTCAAATTTAGCATGTTCAAAATTCTTGATTTTTTAAATCCTAAAACTAACCCTGACTTTTCCCCATATCAGAAAGTGGCACCACCAGTCACCAAGATACCCTGAACAAACTGAGGGCCATTCTTTCTTTTGTTATTTAACATTCTATGTCCAAATCCATCATCAAATTATGTCAATTTTATCTTTAAAATATGTCCCATGTCCGGCTGGTGTGGCTCAGTGGTTGAGCATCGACCCATGCACCAAGAGGTTGCTGGTTCGATTCCCGGTCAGGACACATGCCCAGGTTGTGGGCCAAATCCCCAGTGGGGGGCATGCAGGAGGCAACCAATCCATGTTCTCTCTCATCGATGTTTCTATCTCTCTCTCCCTCTAACTTTCTCTCTCTCTAAACTCAATAAAGGAAAAAAAAATTTTAAAAATATATATGTCCCAAATTCAACCATTTTTTATGAACTCCAGCACTATCACTTTAGTTCAAACTACCATTATCTTGTCTGTGTTGGTACAGTGGCCTTCTAACTGGTCTCCCTTCTTCCACCATACAGCAACAAGATTGATCTTTTGATAACACAAATCAAATCTCCATTCAAAAGCCTCTATCGGCTTCTCATTATTGCCTTTCTTTTTTATAACACTTGTCATATATCACGGAATATTATGTATCTGTTTGCAGGCTCTCTAAAGGCAAGGACTTTGTATTATTCATACTGTGCACTCAGAGTGTAGAGTGCCTGACACTTAATAAATGATCAATAAATATTTGCTGAATAAATGAGTGAATCACCAAGCATTAAAAAAAAACAACACTTTGGTGTCTGATATTATAACCTAGTAAAACGGAGACGAAGATTATCTGATGATACCTGCCTTCATAGCTGCATCCTAGATCATACTTAGAGCCCCGTGCACCATATTTTTCTCACATGACTCTAACAAAGAATTCCAACTCTTCATCCTAGATTACCCTTTCTTCATCAAAAGAGGGGGACTGTGGTATGCAGAATAATGCCCCTGTCAAAGAAGTCCACATTGTGGTCTCCAGAACTTGTGAATATGTTATGTTACATAACAAAGGGGAATTCATGGTGCTAATCAGCTGACCTTGAGATCAGGAAATTATCTGGGGTTGTCTGGGTTTATCACAAGGGTGGAAAGAGAGGCAGGAGAGAGAGTATAAGAGTCAGAGAGGGATTTGAAGATGTTGCCCTGCTGACTTTGAAGATGGAAGATGGGGCCACTAGCCCAGAAGTACAGGCAGCCTCTAAAAGCTGGGGACAGGGGCAGGGAAATGGATTCTCCCTAAGAGCCTCCACAAGGAAAGAACTCCTGCTGATACCTTCTTTGATTGTAGCCCAGTGAGACCCATGTCAGACTTCTGACCTTCCAAAGTATAAGATAGTAAATTTGTGTTTTTTAAAGCCAATAAATCTGTGGCAATTTATTACAGCAGATATAAAAATAACACAGGGATATTAGATAGGAAAGTCCAAGAAGCCTCTCTAAAGAGGTGACACTAATTTGAGAATTGAAGGATTAAAAGGAGTGCATCATGGAAACAGCTGGTGATAATACATTCCAGGAGGAGAAAGCCCAAGGGCTCAAGATTGAAAAGAGATAAATATACTCTAGAAACTGATGAAAGATCAGAGTAATTAAGTGTGGTGACTGAGAAAGTGGTTAATAAGAGACTGGAAATTTAGGTAGGATTTGTTCATGCAGGGCCTTGTAGGCTATATTAAGGAATTTAGACAGTACTCTCCTTGTAATGGGAAGACACCGAATGGTTTAAACATGAGTATGACATAATCTTGTGTCTTTTTATTATTTTAAATATTTTTTTAATTGATTTTAGAGAGATAGGAAGGGACAGGGAGAGAGAGATAGAAATATTGATGAGAGAGAACATCGATTCGCTGGCTCCTGTATGCCCCTCACTGGGAATTTGTTGTTTTTTAAAAAAATTATTTTTATTAATTTATTTTTGTTATAGATGTTTCTCCCTTTTTCCCCCATTGACACCCTCCTCCCCATCCCCCCCCACCCTGTCCCCAGCTTTGTTGTCTATGTCCATTGGTTATGCATAAACGCATATAAGTTCTGTGGTTTATCTCTTCCCCCCTGCTACCCCCTCTTCTGAGGTTTGTCAGTGTGTACCCTACTTCTATGTCTCTGGGTCTATTTTGTTCATCAGTTTGTTGAGATCATTATATTCCAGAAATAAGTGAGATCATGTGATATTTGTCTTTCTCTGCTTGGCTTGTTTCGCTTAGGATAATGCTCTCCAGGTCCCTCCATGTCGTCTCAAAGATTAAGAGATCTTTCTTTCTTACAGCTGCATAGTATTCCATTGTGTATATGTACCACAGCTTTTTTATCCACTAATCTACTGATGGACATTTGGGCTGTTTCCAGATCTTAGCGATTGTAAATAGTGCTGCTATGAACATAGGGGTACATATATTCTTTCTGATTTGTTTCAGGCTTCTTAGTGTATATTCCTAGAAGTGGGATCACTGGGTCAAATGGCAGTTCCATTTTTAATTTTTTTGAGGTAACACCATAGTGTTTTCCACAGTGGCTGCACCAGTCTGCATTCCCACCAGTAGTGTACTAGAGTCGCCTTTTCTCCACACCCTCGCCAGCACTTGTTGTTTGATGATTTATTGATGGCGGCCATTCTGACAGGTGTGAGGTGATACCTCATTGTTGTCTCACTGGGAATTTGGCCCACAACATGGGCATGTGCCCTGACTGGGAATTGAACCGGTGACTTGTTAGTACATGGGTTGATGCTCAACCACTGAGCCACACCAGCCAGGCAGGTTTGTGTCTTTCTAAAAGTATGCTTTTTATTGCAGCATAACATACTTAACATGTGCAAATTATGATTTTATATAGTTATAAAATTATATAAAGTTTATATAGTTATAGCTCAACAGATTGAGAGTGGTTACCTGTGTAACCAAAACACAGATGAAAAAATAGAATATTACCAATGCCACTGACGCCTCTCACCTGCCCCCATCTAGTCTTGATCACCACTAAAGGTGACCACTATTCTGACTTTTATCGTCTTAGTTTCTCCAATTATTGAGTTTATATAAATAGAATCATGCAAAATGTTTTCTTTTATATATGCTTTTTTCTGCTGAATATTACATTATGTTTGTGATATTTATACATATTGTTGCACACAGTAATAGTTTCTTAAAAATTGTCATTGCTGTATATATTTCTGTATATAGCAATAACAACATGTTCATCCATTTTACTACTGTGGTACATTTGAATGGCCTTCAAGTTTGAGCTATGATGAACATTCTCATACATGTCTGTTTGTACATTCATATAAGCATTTCTATTGGGTATGCACCTAAGAATGTGCTTACTGAGTCGTGGGGTATGCATATATTGAAATTTAGTAAATGCTGCCTGTTTTCCAGGGTGAGAGTACCAATTTACACTCCACCAGCGGTGTGTGATAGTTGAGTTGCCCCATCCTTTCCAACACTTGAAAATGTCAGCTTTTAATATTAATTAATTAATTAAGTTATTCTCTTGGGGGGGTAAACGCATTTCACTGTGGTTTAAAATTACATTTCTTTGATAATTAATGATGTTGAAAAACTATGCTTATTGGATATTTGGATATTCTCTTTTATTAAGTGCTTGTTCACTGACTTAGTACTTTGGTTTTCAAAAGATAATTTTGGCTTCCATGGGGAGATTATATTAGCCAATTTTAAGCATTTGCTTGGATCTTGGTGTAACATAACTGAAGTTTTGTATATGCATAGAAAATTTATTTTACAAGTGCTCATGTACAGAGGGAATGCTATAGAAACAGGTGTGCAACACAACACCATCAAAGTGCAATTTATCTGTAAGATTAATCATGAAACTGTGACTCAAAAGTGTTTTCTGAAAAGTGTTGAGACGCCTTATTCATGTCCTTCCCATTACCAACTTTACAAGAGAATCATACTCTCATGAATTGAATTTATTAATGAAATCATGTCCTTTAAACACAAGCTTTACAGAAATTTAATGACTGAGGGAGAGAAAATGCAATGCTGCGTACAATTTAATTTAATGACCCCCAGAAAAAATTAATTTTACTTCTATGAAACTGAGTTAGATGAATTCTGAGACATAAATACATTTATGAAGGAGAAAGGGTATGTCCAATTAATGGGATTTCTGGCTGCCTGCCCAAGGAGATTATGCAAAATCTTACAAGGTAAAACCCCCCTCTGGAGTAAGAGGTATGTCTGTGCAGAATGCGGAGGGCTCCGCCCCACAATAAATTAACTTTGTGCAGCATGCTTTATTGCTCTGCCCTGCATTCTGGCAGGCTTTCTCTCGTTGTCTCTGCCCCTGAGTGGCTTGCTTTGCTTGTTCTATTTTAAAGATGACTCAGCCAGACTTTGTCTTTCCTCATCTCCTCCTCCACCCTCACTTTTGTTCCTCAAGTAGCAAAGCTAGAGCAGAGCCTTTTTTTGTGGATGTTCCAGCATACGGAGCTGTTGGCCCTGAGAAGTAAACTGCTTCTTTTCTCTTTCGAACCTTCACAGGTGACATTCATCGTCTAACTAGGCTCCCTCTGGCTCCCTCAATTCTCTGAAGCTAGTGATTCCAAAGGTCCAGGGCTTCTGGGGGTGGTACTGCTTTTCATCCCTGCCTCCTCCTGGGAGGTACACCACTGCAATTCCCTCAGCAGCCCCAAGCACGGAGTCAAGAAAACAACCACAGACCGAAGACTAACAGGGCGGGCACTCTGTCAAGTTCTGTGCACTGCTCTCCATCTACCACACCTTCCTGGTTGGTCTGCATTTGAAGAGCCAAGAAAATTAATTTCCCCGGGGCAAGGGACCGGTGGGGGCTGGGTGGAAGAGGGAGTGTCTCAGGTTCGAAAAATGCAGTTGACTCGCCCTCTGCTGGTTAAAGATCTGAATTATCGCCGCCAAAACAAAGTAGGAAGAAGAAAGCAATCCGTGCAACACGAATAAATTACTGCTGAGACTCGGCTTAATTTAGCCTGTTTGTCCATCTTAAATAGCCACTAGTTTCCCCTTAGTCCTATCTGCTGCCCAATCACTGTGATTTAATTAGACTCTGATTCTAAACCCTAGTCCCAGTTAATGTTATGTTGCCCCAAGCCCATTTTCATTTGCTTTTGGGTTTTTGCCATTTTAAAATGTGAATTAAAACCCGCAAACGTGCTCTTTTTGTCGGATGTGTTGCTAGGCAACTGGAAAATGACACCTAAACCGTCACTTGTAGACCACACTTGTGCTTTAGACTAATCAATCTCTTTGGCTAAAACAGTAATTTCACGTGAGCAAAAATAGCTGCTGGCTGTGTGTTCGAGATTAATTAATTTAAAAACAATGCAACAAAAGCAGTTCGTCCCCCGCCGGTTTCTTAGGAAAGCTGACAGACAGCTTTGTGCAAGAGGAAGGACTGGCCGCCATAACTCACACAGACTTTTGTACCGCCTTTGCTGTCTTACGCATTTTGTCGGAATAAACCAACACATCGAGGTTGGTTAATCTACTGTCTGTCGCACAGCAAGACAGCATTTACAAGAATGCACTTAGAATCCGGCGGGTAGGGAGAGATAAAAAATCAGAATTTTGCATTATGGGATATTATTTAATACCAGCTGGTTCCCATGCCAGCCTAGATGTCTCGAATCAAGGGGTTCTTACCCCCCTCCATATCTGACATTGTAAATTAGTCTGTCGCGTGGCTCATGGAACCCGCTGGTATTGGCCAGTTCCTTTGTCAGGTGAAAATCTCTGCAGCGAGTCATGGGACTAAACTGGGGCGGTGTCGCTGTCCGCATCTGTGGTGCTGAACTCTAGGCGTGGCCAGAGAGATTCCCTTTACATGACAACTTCCGGTAGGGTGGGGCCGGGGTCGCGCTCCAAAAAGTGGATCCACCTGCCACCTGGTGGTAGATGAGGAAAGTGCTTTTGATAAAGTTCAAAAAGGACTGGATTGAAACCCTAAACTCAAAAGAAACAAATTTAAAGGTTTGGGATGTTGGACCTCAGGATGTAGATTATGGGCGATCTGCCTATTTTTAAAAGTCATAGAGAAATATAAGAGAAATTGAGAATTTTCGGAGCAATCTCTCACTTCTACCCAAGAAAATAATTTACAAATATGTTTTAACTTCCCCAAGCATTTCTTCCAACATATCTTGTTATCAGATAGGTATTTGAAAATTATTTGCATATATAGGCATTTAGAAATATTTAGTAAAATATTAATAGAGTAGATTTTACTAAAAGAAATGCTATTGAAGCCATATCTTGTTAGCCAAATACATTCAAGGAAGCTTAGCTGAAAGTACTGCTCTGATTTCAGCTTATGGAAGAGGAAAAGAAGTATAATCATATTTAGGAAGTGGTGAGAGGTCACAGGAATTATAGGAGGAAAACTCATGTTTCTTTTTCTTCCAGGACTAGTATATACACCATCAGAGAATGGAAAATATAGGAAATTTATGGTATACTTATTATTTTTACCCTGTGTATTTTTACACTGTTTTGCACTGTGTACTTTTACACAGTGATGATTAAGTCACTGTGACATATGTAAATTTAACTTCAGATGAGGAGACCCTTAAGTTGCTGAGTAGGTAGAGATTCTTTGATATACAACAGAACAAAACAAAACAAAAAACAGAAGCAAGAGGTATTGAGGTGCTCATTCAAATATTGTTGTTATAAAAATACTATGGAAAGTTGGACACAGTTTTTTTAGAAGCTATGAAGCCAAAATTACAACTGACCATAAATTTCTGTGTCTCTCATGGTAACCTCTTCTTGCTAATTAGTTTAGTATCATTCTTCCCATCTTTTGAAACAAGTGACTGCTATATAACCAGAGTCTTACTATATGTTCAGATGTATGAGTTACAATATACAATCAAGTCTAACAAATTGAGAGTAAAATGAATTTCTTTCACAAACAAATAGATCAATCTCAGAAAATAGACCTATCCAGGAAACACAGTTGGCCTTGCCAGCCAACCCAGTTAATAGTTAATATTCATATAGATATTTTCTCATTTACTCTTCTATGAATTTAACACAGAAAATATAGTTAACACTTTTGTTTTAAGGTATAAAATATTTTTAAATATTAATTTCAATAAAATTTAGGTACTGAATTGGGGTTGTCTTCAATTATAAAAGAAAGAAATTGGTCAGAGTTTAATGAGGAAAATAATTATCACTCTAACCTAGGCTCCTTTTTATTAAATTGGGAAGTTTCCCAAACACTTGCCAGATTTCAGGGAAAAACAACTATAATCTGTGCTACCAGAGTCAACATGGAAAACAAATAAGCATGAATAAAAGCATGAAAGTCATCTGTTTGAAATAAGAATAATATAATCTGGTCTGTAAGTGGTTTTGGTGTATATTATGGCTTCTTATATTACTGTGGAAGACAGAAACATTACACGCACATGCAGACGGTAAACAAAAAAGGCAATGTCATTTAAAGCAACAGATGGTTGGTTAAGAGCAGCTGTGAGAAATTGAGCTGCCTAAGAAAGACTTCTAGACCCCCAAAGCCTCATGTTTCTGCCAAAATTATTAAGAAACCTAAAATGTGTAAAAAGACAATGAAATAATAGAATTCTAAAATAGTAGGGAAGTCAAAAACTGCAGGTGTGAACTCAGTGTTTTAAAATACACTTACTCCTAAAAATAGACAGTTTTTTAAAGACTTAAGGGTATACATGAAAGAAAATGAGAGGGGACTCCAGATACTATATGCTTATAAATATGGCTATAACAATAAATATCATAAATATTAAAACTCTAAGACTACTTGAAGTTTGGTACAATAATAGAAACAACAAATGTGGAGATTCTCTAATATTCTAATTAGGGTATTTTTTTTTCTTTTGGAAAAAAGTTGAAAATAGTGACAAAATTTTTAGCAGAACAATCTTGAAGTATTTAAATCTATGATGTAAAGGTAAACAAATAAACATAAATGACACATTTTACATAAATGTTAAAATAGTTTTTAGTTCATTATCATTTCATTATAACATTAATGAACTGCCATAGAAACTTAACTCTTGTTTATATCAATTAGCCTATGGTAAAATTGGTTTTCTTACACCTTGTTTTGCTTAAAGTTGCAGAACCTATCAACCTTAAGTGAGGACTTACTGTATAAGTACACATTTACTATTCAAAAATAATCACTCTCTAAGACAAGTACCACATGATCTCACTTATTTGTGGAACATAATGAATAAAATAAGCTGTCAACCAAAAGAGATCCAGAATCATGGAAGTAGGGAAGAGACTGACAAACCTCTGAGGGATGAGGAGTGGGATGGGTGGGAAGGGATAAACCAAAGAACTTATATGCATATATGCACAAAAATTGACACAGACAGTAGGCTGGGGAAAACAGGAGGAGGGTGGGAGCGGGAAGGAGAGGGTCAATGGGGAAAAGGGGGGGACATCTGTAATACTTTCAACAATAAAAAAGAAAAAGAAAAAAATAGTCACTCTCTCCCTCAACTTATATGGGAGGAGTATAACTCTCTGCCTCATTGGTGCTGAGTTTGGCCATGTTATATACTTTCACCTCACAATGGGTTTAGTACACTTTCCCACTCTTTGACTTTGTGCTTGTCCAAGTGAGTTGCTTTGACCAAAGGGACATTAGCAGAGTGGACTGAATTGTGTCCCCCAGAAAGATATGTTGAAGTCCTAATCTCTGTTTATAATGTATAATATATTATACAATACATTATGTAGTAATATTATAATAGCATACAAACATGAAAGAGAAAGAGAGAGAGTACACATGTAGCAAAATTGGAAAATCTAAGCGAAGGGCACATATGGTCATTTATTATTACTCATTATGTCAAATATAAGCAAATCCGGACTTAGGTAAGCAGAAGCTCTAGTCAAAAAGACTATGGCAGAAGCAGAACCTTCTGACCATAAAACCTGCAAATGTCTCAAAATCAAACAGAAAAAATAGTTGTTGTTTTAAAAATAGGGAGGGGTAAACAGGGCTAGCAGGAGCTTTATGTGGGTGTAGGGCAAGGGGATAGAGTGAACAGGTGGCATAATCAAGGTGCTTTCACAAGAAATTTTTTTTCTGTGGTTGGCCAATTCTCAGAATGAGCCATTTAGTGCTGATGCTCTGCATTTTAAGGCTTGTTTAATTTGGGGGGCAAATTAAAGTTCAGGGGCCTATGCAGAGAAGAGAAGCCTGATTAAAGTCTGGTGAAGCCAAACTAGTGGGTAAGTAGTAGGACATTGTAAGTGCTCATGACTTTAAATCATTTCAAAATAATATTTTTATTTTTATTTTTTTCTTTATTGATTTTAGAGAAAGAGAGAGAGAGAGAGAGAGAGAAACATCAATGAGCGAGAACATCGATTGGTCGCCTCCTGCATATCACCCACTGGGGATCTGGGCCACACCCTGACCGGGAATCGAACCAGTGACCTCTTGATGTGTGGGTCGACGCTCAACCACTGAGACACACCAGCCGGGCTCAAAATAATATTTTTTAAAGCTTAAAAGTCATTATTTAGATATAGTTTTGGAATGGGTCTTTTGTTCGCCCCAAACTTCACTCTATGCTGCTAGCTAGAGTTTACGCCTCTTCTCAATGTCTAGATTTTGAGTAAAGACCCTGACATCACAACCTAAAAGGTTGCAGACTTATTCTGCGGGCTCCTCATTCTACTTCCACTGGAAAGGATGAAGACTTTTCAAAAATACCACCATGTTTAAAGTTCCCAAGGTTTTCAGAGAAAAGAGAAAATATTTTGGAAGTTAATCCTATCAAGAGGATATTACTACATGCCCTGAGGACTAACCAGATTAAGATTCAGAGGAATCCCGTTGAAGAGCAGCCTTTCTTGTCCTTCAATTCATAAAATTTATTTTTTTAAATTATGGGTTTTGGATTAATTATTTGGAAATTAGGTAGGTTTTTTTATCCTCACCGAGGACATTTTTCTAATTTTTGTTCAGGTAGAGTGGGAGGGAGAGAGAGAGAAAGAGAAACCTCGATGTGAAAGGGACACATCGAGTGGCTGCCACCCGCATGACCCAACCAGGGCCGGGGACAAACTGCAACCGAGGTACATGCCCTTAGCGGGAACCGAACCCGGGTCTCTCTGGACCGCAGGCTGACGCTCTAACTACTGAGCCAAACTGGTCAGGGCTTAATTATTTGGAAATTGATTGTATTAAAACTTCCTAGGTGGTGACTATAGTTAATAATACTGTATTGTATATTTGAAAGTTGCTAACGGAGTAAATCTTAAAAGCTCTCATCACAAGGAAAAATGTTGTAACTATGTGTGGTGATGGATGTTAACTAGAATTACTGAGGTGACCATTTCACAATGTATACAAATATCAATCATTATGTCATACACCTGAAAATAATATAATGTTATATGTCCATTATATCTCAATAAAAAGAATTCCTAGGATGCCATAAGCTTCTGTATAATGTGTGAATCACTGGGAGAAATATCTTTTTAACAAAAACGTTATAGACTTGTATTAACTAAAGATAAACATGTCTCTTTCTTTTCTTTTCTTTTTTTTACATATAAAGAGATACTCAGGACTCATATTCAGAATATATGAAGAACTACTACAAGTCAGTAGGAAAAAGACAATCCAATGTAAAAAACGGGCCAGAGAACTAACAACCCTCCCCCACTCACCCAAAGGATTTCCAGATGACTAAAAATATATTAAATAGTTCCCCATGTCATTAGTAACTAATAAGCAGAGAAATGCAAAGTAAGAGCTATCAAGAATGGTTAAAAATTTTAAAGTCTAGTAATGCTAGGTGTTGGTAAGATTTGAACAATTGGAAGTTACACTGTTGATGAGAGTATAATTGGTACAAACTCTTAGAAAGCAGTTTGGCAATATCAGGTAAAGCTGAAAAGAACGTACCCTATGACACCAATGCCACTTCTAGACATATGTTCCCTCCCCCAAAATGTACACACGTGCACAAAGTGACATGTATAATAACATACTGTTATGAACAATAAAACAATAGAATGAATAAATGGTTTTGCTGTATTTATACTGAAAAAGACAAAAGTCTGACATCTAAGAGCTGGCCTGATAACTCTGACCTAGGCTATGGTGCTCTCCTGTTGAGCAAAAATGATTTCATGGACCAACAATATTAGAGAAAACCACTCTGTGACTGTTATGGGTCAAGAGAAAAACAAGAGCATGCCATAATCATGTCTGAATACAGACCAAAAAGAACATTGTCCAATCCACAAAAATTATCAAATATCTCTCTATTCTGGCTACTGTAAATTATCAATCACAGCTTGTTTACCAATCCCAGCTTTAGCCTCCTCTCATTCTTCTCACCTTCTACATAAGAATTATTAATATACCCAATCACAGAATTGACTCTGTTTCTGACAGCATTCAATCCAGAGCAGTCCTGCTTCAAACCACCCTCAAATTGCGTTGAACAAGACTAAATACCATAAATCCTTTCTAACACCCTTTTAGTGAGATGCCTCATGATTCTCTGTGGTGTGCAGTCTCCCTTATTGCAGTAAGTCAGAAAATACAACTTTGTTCGACTACAGGTGTGTCCCTGATGGTCTGTAGCAGAGGGGCATTGATAATATACTGGAATTCTATACAGCAATGGAAATGCATGAACCGGAACCAAAACACATTGAGCTAAAAAATGAAGGAAAGAAATTAGATTCAAAAGATTACTTACTTTGTTATTTTTGCCATAATAAAAAGATTACCTTCTGTACACTTCATATACAGTTTTTTTGAAAAGGCAAAATTAAACTGTTTAGAGATGCACACATAAGCCAGATATTAAGATAGCTAATGGAGACTGAGGGATCTGTTAACTTCTTCATGTCATAAACATATGCACTATTTTTATTTACTTTTTTTCTCACTTGGAAAATGTGGTTTAGACTTTTCTTAAGTGGCAGTAACTGTTTCTATAGCATCTAGCATATGAAATGCTGAGCACAAATGGGAAATCACCAAATGCTTTTGATAGTGAGCATGAGACAGAGTGTCAGAAGATGGGTTCGAGTTCTTATACTGCCAAGAGTAGCTGTATGAGCTGGGCAAGTGATTTCAGCATTTTGCCCTTAGTGTTTTGCATTTGTAAAAAAAAAAAAAAAAAAAGGAAAGGGGAGATTGGACCTCATATTTCTGAGGTGCCTTATCATTCTCAAATATTGTATGATCCTATTATTGTAAAGGAAACTCTCCACAAATATCTGCCAAATTTCTAGTCATTCTCAGTCTATTGTTTCATTTACTTTGAAGTCCAAAACAAAATATTTGCCTTCACTTAATTTATTCACTATATATATATATTTTTTTTTTGGCAAGCAGAATAGTATGCTGATTGAGAGCATAGACTTTGCAGTCAGACAATATTAAATTGAGTTCCTTCTCTAATCTTTATTAGGTAGGGGATCTTGAGAGAATGACACCTCTCCAGCTTTAGTTTCTTTGTCTGTAAAAAAGAAATAATGTGTACCTCACAGAGTTGTTGCAAGGATTAAATTAGAAAATGAATGTAAGTCACTTAACACAGTGCCAGTACATAGAAATCATACACAATAAATATTACTGCTACCATAATCAAGTGTCAAGCCAGCTGCTTCCTAAGTATTTGAATGTTGTGGGAAAAAGAAAGGTTTTGTGGAAATCAAGAGGCCAGTCGACCGATTCCCCTATCAGTGTACCTACTGGACCCGAGCTTCCTGAAAGATAATGCTGCCTTTCCCTTTTCCTTTTCCTGCTGATTACCTCCTTATCTTCCCCCACCCCCATCCATCTGGCTGGGGATCCAGAAGACGCTGCAAGATCTCTTTGCCTCTCCTTTGGTCTCTGGGCGAACTGTGCGGAGTGTGTGGAGTAGCTTACTTCTCAGTTTGCAGGTTGCTGCAGTGGCCCCAGCCGGCATCCAGAAACCATGACTTCATCTTGAGCGAGAATCCTCATTGGCTTCTCAATTCCCAAGGACTTTTCTCCTGAAAGGGAATTACAAGGCGAGTCTGCCGTTGCTTTGGCAACAAACTTTCAACCTCTACCTAACTCTCTGGAATGAGAACATATCTATTAATACATTCGGTAGACTGGGGAGTGCAAATTTTCTTCCAAGTGCAAAACAGCTTACAGGACTCAGCTAGCCGTTGGCGGCGCTGCGCAAGAGGCTAGCAAAGCCCAGCAGAGCAGCGGTTGCACGAACCTGTAGGCGCAAAAGTGAAAGTGCTATCCGCAACAGGTGGTGGCTGCTGCAGAGAGTGCGCTTGTGAGAACGGATGGCGGTTGCGCGCAGAAAACTCTTGCAAAGCAGGCAAGCGGGGTCTCTTCTCTTTTTTCTGTGCATTTCTGTGGGGGGTGCGGCAACCATCCGCTATTCGGTGGCGGAGGAGATGGAGGGCGGTTCGTTTGTGGCTAATGTGGCTAAGGACCTGGGGCTGGAGGTAGGGAAACTGGCTGCGCGCGGGGCGCGGCTGGTTTCCGAGGGCAACAAACTGCACTTTCGGCTCCACCGCAAGACAGGGGACCTGTTCGTGAAGGAGAAACTGGATCGGGAGTCACTTTGTGGCAAAGCCGACCCATGCGTTCTGCACTTTGAAATAGTCCTGGTGGAGCCCCTGCAGTCCTTCCGTGCTGAGGTCAGGGTATTTGATATCAACGACAATGCTCCAATTTTTCCAAACAAGGAACCGCTTTTAAAGATTCCAGAGAGCACCCCCCTGGGCTCTCGTTTTCCTCTGCAGAGCGCCCAGGATCTAGACGTGGGCCTCAACGGTCTCCAAAACTACACCTTGAGTGCCAACCCTTATTTCCACCTGCACACCCGCTTCCGTAGCCACGGGCCTAAATACGCCGAGCTGGTGCTGGATAAACCCCTGGACAGAGAGGAGCAGCCTGAAGTCAACTTGACAATTACGGCGGTGGACGGCGGGTCCCCGCCCAAGTCTGGCACCGCCCACATCCGCGTGGAGGTACTGGACGTCAATGACCACGTGCCCCAGTTCTCTAGACTGGTGTACCGCGCTCAGGTACCGGAAAACAGCGCCAATGGTTCTTTGGTGGCCACGGTGACTGCCACGGACCTAGACGAGGGCTCCAACAAGAAGATAATGTATTCTTTAGCTCAAAACTCAGAAGCAATTCTCCACACATTTCAGATTGACTCTGAAACTGGAGAGGTTCGACTGAGAGGTCTCCTAGATTTTGAAGCTATTGAAGCATATGACATTGACATTCAAGCTACTGATGGAGGAGGTCTCTCTGCCCACAGCAAAGTCCTGGTGGAAGTGGTGGATGTGAATGACAATCCTCCTGAAGTGACTGTCTCCTCTGTGTCCAGCCCTCTCCCTGAGGACTCCCCACTGCAAACTGTAGTGGCCCTTTTTTCTATCCGAGACCGGGACATTCGAGTGGGAGGAAAAATCACCTGCTTCCTCAGAGAAGACCTTCCCTTTGTAGTCAAACCTACATTCGGGAATGCTTACTCACTGGTCACTGACAGAGGCTTGGATCGGGAGGAGGTCTCAGGCTATAATATTACCCTTGTTGCCATGGATACTGGACCACCCAATCTGTCCACAGAGACTGTAATAGAGGTGCTAGTATCTGACATTAATGACAATCCCCCAGTATTTCGGGAAGACTCCTACATCTTGACTGTTCGGGAAAACAACAGCCCTGCAGTTTTTATTGGCAAAGTCCATGCTGAGGATTTAGATTTGGGTGAGAACGCCCAAGTAACATATTCTCTGCTGCCTCCAAAAAGTGGAGATCTATCAGTCTTTGCTTACATCTCCATAAATTCAGACAATGGGAAACTCTATGCACTGAGAACCATGGATTATGAGGCCATTCAAGACTTTCAGTTTGTGATAAAGGCAACTGATGGGGGCTTCCCATCACTGAATAGCCAGGTTACTGTGCGAGTGGTTGTCCTGGATGACAACGACAATCGCCCAATGATCTTGTACCCTTTGCAAAATGGCACCTTGCCCTGCAATGACCTGGTGCCCAGATCTGCAGAGGCAGGCTACCTGGTGACTAAGGTAGTGGCTGTAGATGGTGACTCAGGTCAGAATTCTTGGCTTTCATATCATCTATTTAAGGCCAGTGACTCTGGGTTATTCTCTGTTCAACAACAAAATGGGGAAATCCGTACATTGCGACAGATATCTGAGAGAGACCCCATGGTGCAGAAACTGATCATTCTTGTTCAGGATCATGGCCATCCAGCTCTTTCCACTACTGCTTCACTCAACATCCTGCTGGTAGAAGGCTTTTCTGAGCCCTATCTGAAGTTCCGGGATCCATCCACGCACTCTACAATGGTAAATCCATCCACTAAATATCTGGTCATTTCTCTGGCTGTGCTTTCCTTTCTCTTTCTCCTCTCTGTCACAGTGATCTTCATTATACACATCTGCCAGAAAATTAAATATAGAGAAAAGATCACAATTCAAGAGCATTTCTACGATGACTGTAATTTTCCTAACCACCTGGTACAAGGCGGAGCCAACAGATCTTTATCCCAGCCTTGTCCCTATGAAATGAGCTCAGCCACCGGCACTGGCACTAGTGAGTTCCGGTTTCTTAAGCGCTTTATGCCCAACTTCCCCTTTCCCCATGGCACTGGAGAGGTAAAAACAGAGGCTGATTCCACTTTACCACCAGATTCTAATAAGAATAGGTCTCAGGGGTCAGAGGGTCATGCCCAAGTACCTGATGACTATATGTAGCTCATATTCATGAGCTGTATGTAGTCATTATTCATGTCCCCCCTGGATGTTCATTAGTGCTGGCCCTGGAAATGCTTAGTTTCATAGAGATATCTTTTTGTTTTGCCTTTAAACCACTTTCCAGTGGAAAGGTATGCATGCATAGGGGAGAAAACTAGCTTCTAGTTTTGATATAGTATTAGGAAGCAATTAGGTTTGAGAAACAGAAATATAGTTTATTATTATTCAGAAATTTCTAGATTTTTGTCCCTTGATGAGTGGAAATATCTTTGAATCAACATCTTGCATGCCATTATTTATAATCATGCAAATGCCTGGTGAATGGTGTTCCTCATAGATAATCAGGTGGGAGAAAGGGTAAAAAAAAAAAGAAGATTTGACTTATTTGCAAATGTGAGTAAGGGCATATATAAGGCTAAAGAGATTCAGCTCAGGAATGTTCTCCAATGAATACTACTCAGCCTTAAGAAAAGATGAAACACTGCCATTTGTGACATGGATGAACCTTGAGAATATTATGCTAAGCAAAATAAGTCAGACAGAAAAAGCTAAGAACCATATGATTTCACTCATATGTAGGATATAAAACTGAAATTCATAGATGTAGACAACAGTATGGTGATTACTAGGGGGAAGCGGGTGGAGGGTAGTAAAGGGTAAATGGGGCCAATTATATGGTGACAGACTATTTGATTTTGGGTGGTGGTCACACAATGCAATATACAGATAATGTATGATAGAAATGTGCATTTGAAACCTATATAATCTTATTAACCAATGTCACCCCAATAAATTTAATTAAAAATGCAATAAAATAAAAAGACAAATAGTTAAGTTACATGTAGATTTCTTAATGGTTGTTTGGGGCCTTAGGCAAGTCCCAAATATCTCTTTATACACAGATGTCTATCTCACTCCTTATCAGAGAGCAGTTATTTGAATGTGGGGAATGAAAAGTGGATGAGAACATAATAAATTAGGCTTGTTGTAGTTAACAAGTGCTATTGAACAACTACAAAATTAAAAGATATTAAAAGAAAAAGAGTTCATTAATACCAGTTAAGTGGCCTTAGGAAAAAATACATTTTCAGATGCTACCAGATTAGATTTTCATCCATTTCCCCCTCTGAGCATTCTGAAGGGATGGCATGGAAACTGAGAAAAAGAGTTATTTCCCAGCAAATCATTCATAAAATGAAATGGAGTAGGGACACAAGTTAGGTTTCTTTTTAATCATCACTTTTGCCTTCATAAGCTATTTTGTTCTTTTGTTCTAAAATGAAAGAAACCAATATTAAAACATTAACATATTTAAAGGATGCTATTAATACTACAACTATACCTTAAAAGTAAAAAACAAAAAGTCTGCTTTAATGAGGCTTTAATTCTGTGCCTTATTTTATACAAATGTGTGCAAATTCAGACCCACAAGGATATGTCCTGCACAAGAGGGCACCATATTTGTACCTGGAATCCCAAGGGTAGAGCAGTACCTCTTAAAATATTTCTGAAATATACCAGATCACATGTATTAATACAAGCCTTATTCTTGGAATTATGACTGATACCTGTTGATCTAGTGGCCAGGATATAATAAAAGTTAGTGCTAAGTTATTTTTTAAATGTTGAAAATACTTAGGGCATAATTAGTGTAACTTATCCTGACTCAAACACTTTCCTTAATATTTTGAGAATAAATGAAGCAAATGCAGAATATCAATATATTGTATTTCTTATAAATATTAAATGTTTTCCATAAATTGATATATAATCCTGCTCACTGGAGTAAAAGTCTTTCTTGCACAAAACATAGAACAGTTTTGGGTTCCAGTATATTTGGGTTAGGATTGGTTAAGGCATGTTGAATTGGAGGCTTTAAGAAAGAAAGGACATAGAATTAACTTTTATGGGTAAATAGTAATTAGCCAAAACATTATTAACTAAAAGCCGCTAAATTAACTGCATTTGATTACATAATTGTATTTGATTACACTTGACAATGTGAGCATAATTAATTGCTGTCAATGATAAGGAAAGAAAATGGTATAGATCAGTGATTTTAAGACTGAATTTCAAACAGCAGTAAAGTACACACACACACAATGAACAGGAGATATAAGTCTGTCAACTTTTATTTTTCCATGTATTAACATTAAATTTAAAAATGTAAAAACCTATCACTTCTTACCATTATTTCATAAAAGAAATGGTATTTTAATATAAAACAGTAAAACAACAATCACATAAATTGTCCTTTAAATTAAAAAAACACATAGTTTTGTGAAAAATGTATTTTGCCTATATTTTTGCCTTAGCCCAGTGGAAAAGATTGCCACTGACTTCAGGTTGAGAACTACTGAAATAAGTGATGATCTAATCTAATTTTTATTCAAACTAAAGTTCCCAAGAAAATTGCAATTGAAACTGATGATTAAAAACTAAGAACATCTCTATCAATTTGCTGAGTATGATGTGAGCCATTTGTGTTTGGAGAGAACTGTATACCAGCTGAGATTCAGTCCAGGTTTCCATCAGCACATTAACACAAAGAATGGAAATAATTAGGACCCTTACTCTCCCTCAAATGTCAAGTGACATTAAAACTATTTGTATTTATCCAAAGCTATAATCTTAAATGCCTTGAAGTACTCCTGTATAAAAAGGTCCTGATAAATATTTAATAAAAAAGTATCTAAATAGTTTGGACAAATTGCTTTAATTACCTATTTCACTTTGTGTACATAGATCTACATTTCCACTGGACATTTTAAGTTATAAAGAATTTAAACTCTTTTAAAACTTTTTATTATTATATAAAACTGTGAGAATAGTATGGAGTTCTCATATACCCTTCACAAACTTCCCTTAATGTTAACATCTTACATAACCATAGCCCAGTTATCAAAATTAAGAAATTAACCTTGGTACAATTCTATCAATTAAACTACAGATTTTATTCAGATTTTACCAGTTTTTCATTAATATTCTTTTTCTTTTCAAGGAGCCAATCCAGGATTCCCACATTGCATTTAGTTATGTCTCCTTAGTTTCTGCCACCCATGATGGTTCCTTAACCTTTCCTTGTCTTTCATAACCTCAAGACTTTTGAAGAATACTAGTCAGTTATCTGCAAAATGTCCCTCAGTTTTTTTGTTTTATTGAGATATGATTGACATATAGAACTGTATAAGTTTAAGGTATTCAGAATAATGACTGGAGTTACATATATTGTGAAATGATTACCACAATAAATTTAGTTAACAAAGATGTTCCTCAATTTTCTATTGTCTTTGTATTCTCATGATTAGATTGGTATTATGCATTTATTGGGAAGAATGCCACAGGAATAATATTGTGTCCTTCTCAGTGCATCAGTATCAAGGGGTACATGATGTCAATATGTCATATTAACTGGTGATGTTAATCTCTTTTAATTGTGGTAAAAACATAAAATTTACCATGTTAAGCATTTTTTTTATTAATTTATTTTTGTTACAGATGTTTCTCCTTTTTTCCCCATTGACACCCTCCTCCCCATCTCCCCACCCCATCCCCTACCTCGTTGTCCATGTCCATCAGTTATGCATATATGCGCTTAAGTTCTGTGGTTTATCTCTTCCCTCCCCCGCCCCCTTCTGAGGGTTGTCAGTCTGTACCCTACTTCCACATCTCTGGGTCTACTCTGTTCCTCAGACTGTTATGTTCATTATATTCCACAAATAAGTGAGATCATATGATATTTGTCTTTCTCTGTTTGGCTTGTTTCGCTTAGGATAATACTCTCAAGGTCCCTCCATGTCGTCTCAAAGGACAAGAGATCTTTCTTTCTTACAGCTGCATAGTACTCCATTGTGTATATGTACCACAGCTTTTTTATCCATTCACCCACTGATGGACACTTGGGCTGTTTCCAGATTTCAGCTATTGTAAATAGTGCTGCTATGAACATGGGGGTACATGTATTCTTTCTGATTGGTGTTTCAGGCTTCTTAGGGTATATTCCTAGAAGTGGGATCACTGGGTCAAATGGCAATTCAATTTTTAATTTTTTGAGGTAACACCATAGTGTTTTCCACAGTGGCTGCACCAGTCTGCATTCCCACCAGCAGTGTGCTAGAGTCCCCTTTTCTCCACACCCTTACCAACACTTGTTGTTTGATGATTTGTTGATGGCGGCCATTCTGACAGGTGTGAGGTGATACCTCATTGTTGTTTTAATTTGCATCTCTCTGATGATTAGTGATGTTGAGCATTTCTTCCATGTTAAGCATTTTTAAGTGAACAGTTCAGTAGTGTTAATCTTGATCACTTGCTTAAGATAATATCTGCTAAGTTTCTTCACTGTAAAGTTACTCTTTTTCCCTTTGTAATTAATAAATATTTGGGAAGAGACACTTTGAAACTATGCAAATATTGTGTTTCTGCTTAAACTTTTGCTCACTAATTTTAGTACCCATTGCTGGATATTTCCTGTGGTAATTAATACTGTGGCATTTAATGGTAATTTTCTATTTCCCTGATTCCTTTTATATTAATTAATTAAAATTTTTCTGTAAGGAAAACTGTTACTTCTCCCCCACTTATTACTTATTTAGTTATTTTTTTGTATATGGACTCATGGATATTTACTCTATTATTTGGGTTATAATAATGCCTTCTGTATTTATTTAACCCAGGTACATGCCATTGACATACCGAACCTTAGGTGCGCCGGCCGGTACTCTAACCACTGAGTGACACTGGCCAGGGTTATCATTATTTATTTTATTGTTCAGCAAACCCTTTTATCAAGGATGAAGAGCATATTTTGAAGACTGGAATTATCCACATAAACACATTTTATCAAAATTAATATTTCTTTGTAACACTGCATGTTAGATTATCTTAAGCATATATTTCTTTAATCTTGTTAAGGTTTACTTATAATGACTTTTTAACTTTAAATGAAAATTACATTAACTTGATTTTAAATTTCCAGTCATAAAACTATTAAATAAATGTTAAACTATGAAAAATTTAAATTTTATTGTGTAGATATGTTTATATATTTATAAGATGTGCATAGTAGAGATGTTATTTAAAATGAATTTATATGCTGAAATTAGACATACAGATATATAAAGAAATGGAATTGGTCTGGTTTTACTTAATTCTCCTAAAATAAATAAACATATTGCTTTCTCTGTCATGTCTGTGTATTCTGCTGTTGTAGTTTTCTATTTAGGATGAACTTGTCTTATTCTTGGAAGCAGAAGTCATTCATTTAATTCTCCCATATGAAGATCTATTTTCTATAGCATTGAATACAATTAAAATATATGACTATCAGAGATCTACTCTTCAACCAAAAACTTGACCTCATTTCCAACTCTATGTAACACTTTTAAATAATATTATTAAACTGTTGGTTGTATTTACTTAACACTTCAAAGTGACGTTAAAAAGTAAAAACAACAAGGGTTTTCTGGCTAGCTGATGAAGCAAGCCTATACTTCTGTGTACTGTTCTAAACATAGAAATTATAGATAATGGTTAAAAATAGAAAATTTAAAGATAAAAAACCAGAAATGGAACAAACATAAAATGGTGAGCAGGGGTAAAAACCTTGCATTGCTGATCTACAGGATAGGAAGTTGGTATTGGTTGGCATTAGTATGGTTCTCATGGGCTATCAGGAGAAAAATGTTCTCTGTGAAAGATGGAGAATAAAAGTCAGGGTCACTGCTTAGAGCCAGGAGCTAGGATGGGTCTACCTTGTTCACAATAAAAGGTTGGAAAATCACTGCCAAAAGATTCCTGAAGTTATACCTTATGGTATGTTTCAGACCTATGGAGGTTGGAGGACACAAACTTGGTACTGAAGGTATAGCCAGCAGGCTCAATGAAGTCAGTTGTACTATTTTTAGTATCATGTCTCTGCCAGAAGCCCAAATCACTGTTATAAGACCTGATTCTAGACCATGTTTGGGTGGTCTAGTAGATGAACATAGGTGGAGAGAACAAGTAAAAAGAAGACATTTTAAAAATAGTACTATTTCAAAATAAAACTTAAATATACTTGTAGAGACAAATTCAAGAGTTATACCCACAAAATGGACAATAAATTATGAAAGAATAAAAAATAAGATACTGAAATAAAAATAATAGATGGATATAAACATAGCTTATTAGAAATTTAAAAAATGAAATACATTTATATTTAAAAATGTAAAAAAAAAACTCAGCAGATGGGATAAAAGTTAGCTTGAGAACTATTGAAAAACAAATTAGAAAATTGGTAAATAACTAAGAAATTCATCAATAGCACAAAACAAAAAGATAAAAATTATGAAAGAGTAGTAAAAGATGTTGCAGTTATCCTTTTTGTTGTTGTTGTTAATCCTCACTCGAGGATATTTTTCCACTGATTTTTAGATAGAGTGGAAGGGAGAAAGAGACAAAGAGAAAAACATCGATGTGAGAGAGACACATTGGTTGGTTGCCTCCTGCATGACCACAACCAGGACCAGGCATTGAACCTGCAACCCAGGTATGTGCCCTTGATCAGAAATCAAACCCTTGACCCTTCAGTCCATGGGCCAATGCTCTAACCGCTTAGCCAAACCAGCCAGGGCTACAGTTATCTATTGTTATGTGACAAAACACTCCAAAACGCAGTGGCATGAAACAGCCATTTTCTTATGTTCATTGACTCTATGGGTCAGGGACTCAGTGGGGGCACAGTGGGGGCATTGTTTGCACTATCATGTTTGAGGCCTCAGGTAGAAAGGCTCAAAGACTGAGGTGACATGATGGCTATGGGCTAGCATCAACTGGAGGTGACTTCCCTTTCATGATTGATGCTGGCAGTCAACCAGAGAACTTGCATGCAGACTCTCTGTATGATCTGTGCTTTTTTACAACATGGTATCTGGGGTCCAAGGGAAAATACCACTTCTATCATATTTCTTGACTTTGGTCAAGCAGTCAGAGATAAGACTTAAGTGGAGGGAACATAGATCCTACATTTTGATAGAAGAATGTCAAAATACCTTGGAATCAGGTTTTAAAACTACCACATAAGACCTGGAAGATAGATTGAAAAATCTTAACATAGACCCAATAGAAGTCCCAGAAGAAGAGAATGGAAGAAAAGGCAGGATAAATAAGAAAATATAATGATTCTGGTTCTCACAAGATGGAAAATTGGCATGGGATGTACATATCTTATTCTACAACCAGTCCTGGAAGAATTGTAGATTCTTTTTTTTTTTTTTTTTTTTTTTGGTACGTGCCCCTGGAGGGAACCGAACTCAAGACTCTCTAGTCTGCAGGCCAACGCTCCAACCGCTGAGCCAAACTGGCCAGGGCAGAATCATAGATTCTTATAGACCTCCCAACAAAATAAAGCCCAGGACCAGATGGTTCATGGATGAATTCCACCAAACACTTAAATAAGAATTAATAATACAAATCATTCTTAAACTCTTCCAAAAGATAGGAGAGGCCATTTCCCAACTCATTTTATGAAGCTAGTATCAACCCAATACCAAAGCCAGACAAAGACACTACAAGAAAACTACAAGTCAATATTGCTGATGACCATAGATGCAAAAGTCCTCAACAAAACACTAACAGACCAAGTTTAGCAGCAAATTAAAGGAATTATACACCACAACCAAATGGAATTTATCTCTGAGATATAAGGATGGTTCAACATATGGAAATTAATGTCATATACTGCATTAATAGAATGAAGGATAAAAATGACATGATCATCCTAACTTGTAGAAAAAGCATTTGACAAATTTCAACACCCTTTCATGATAAAAACTCTCAACAAATTAGGTATATAAGGAACTCACTTGAACACAATAAAGGCCATTTGTGAAAAGCCCATAATTAACATCATACAAAATGATGAAAAACTGAAAGCTTTTCCTTTAAGATCTAGAACAAGGCAGGGATGCTCACTCTTGCCACTTCTATTCAACATAGTATTGGAAACCTAGCCAGGGTAATTAGGTAAGAAAAAGAAATAAAAGACATCAAACTCATAAAGACAGTAAGACTTAAAAAGTACTCAGAGAAAGAATGAGTGAAAACTCCCCAAATCTAGCAAAAGACCTAAACGTGGATATTCGAGAAACTGAGCAAATCCCAAGTAGAATAAACTCAAAAATATATATGCACCAAGATATATTGTCAAACTTCTGAAAATTAAGTCAAAGAAAAGTCTTGATAGCAGCCAGAGAAAAATGAAACCTTATTTATAGGGGAAAAACAATTCAAATGGTGGGGAATTTCTCATCAGAAACTATGGAAGCCAGAGGAAGTGGCACAATATTTTTAGTGACTGGAAGAAAGGAACTGTCAGCCTAGAGTCCCATACCCAATGAAAATATCCTTCAGGAATGAAGGAAACATCAAGACATTCTCAGATGAAGGAAAACTATGAGATTTCATCAGCAGCAGACCTACCCTAAAATAATGACTAAAGGAAATGATTGAAACATAAAAGAAATGATTGAAAATGGAAACTGGGAACATCAGGAAAGAAGAAAGAACACAGTCAGAAAAAAAAAAGGGTGCATACAATAGGCTTTCTTCTCTTGAGTTTTCTAAATTACGTTGAAACAAAATTTGTAACACTGTCTGATGTGGTTGTGAAAGTATGTAGCTAGAATAATTAAGACAATGACATTATAAATGAGAGAGAGTAAAGAGACATAAAGGGAGGTAATATTTCTGTACTTCATTCAAACAAGTGAAATGACACCAGTAGACTGTGCTGTTATCTATATATAAATATAATACCTAGAGCACCCATTTAAAAAGCTATATACAGCAATATACTAAAAAACACTATAATATATCAAATTGAACATTTAAAAATGTTCAAGTAACCTATAGGAAGGTAGAGAAATAAGAAAACAAACAAAAAACAGAAAAAACAGAAAACAAAAATAATATGATAGACTTAAGCCCTAACATATGAATAATTACATTAAATGTAAATGGTCAAAATATACCAGAAAGACAGTTTGTCAGAATAGATTTAAAAACTCAAATATATAATAAACTCTATAATAAATTCACTTCAAACATAACAGGCAAGCTGAAAATAAAAGGATGGGAAGAGATATGTCATGCAAATGTTAATCACAAGAAAGCAGAAGTGGCCATATTAATGTTAGATGATGTACACTTCAGAGAAAGAAAATGACCAGAGACAGAGAGAAAAATTATATAATAATGATAGAGTCAATTCTCCAAGAAGACACAGCAATCCTAAGTGTATATGCATAAAACAACAGAGCTGCAAAATATGTGAAGCTAAAACTGATAGAGCTGAAAGGAGAAATAGACAAATTCACTATAGTTTGGGGACTTCACCACTTCTCTCTCAACTGTTGACAGGCAACTAGACAAAAACTCAGCAAGAACTCAACAATGCCATAAACCAACAAAATCTAATAGACATTTATAGAACACTCTACCTAATGAGAGAAGAATTATACTCTTTTCAAGTGATCACAGAACTTATACCAAAATAGATGATATCTTGGGCTATAAAACAAACCTAAACAAATGTAAAAGAATTAAAATGATACAGGAAGTGCTCTTCAACCACAGTGGAAGCAAACTAGAAATCAATAATGGAAGGAAAAGATGAAAATCTCCAAAACACACATTTAAATAGTCCATGGATCAAGGAGAAAAATCTCAAGGGAAATTTAAAAATCCACTGAAGTGAATGAAAATGAAAATACAACATATCAAAATTTGTGAGACAAAACTAAAATCATACTAGAAGGGAAATTTACAGTACTAAATACATATGTTAGGATAGAGGAAAAGTTTCAAGTCAATAATCTAAGCCCCCACTCAAGAACCTAGACAACAAACAAACAAACAAACAAACAAACAAACAAACAAAACAATAAAACAAAATAAACCCAAAGCAAGAAAAAGGAAGTAAAACTCTTATAACTTACTATATACCTAAAATTTTTAGATTTTTACATAAATAAGAATGTGCTGTATTTTTAGTGAGTTAATGGGGAAGATGATAGAATGTAATACAGGAGTCATTTTTTAATTTATTTATATAATGCAAAACATATTTATATTGACAAAGCCCTATATCCAAAGGTTTACATACATGAATAAGTTTATGTAAACATATTGGGATGTTTTCTCAAATTTGCCAAGATGTATAAAGTCTGGCAATAATACCTTTGCTTTTTTTTTTTTTTTTTTTTTTATGACAACAGCTGCTAATTCCCTCTGTGACTTCTAACTGCCCATTTTATTAAAAGTTGGATCAGTGTAAATATAGAAGACACTCTATTCCAAGAAACAAAGTTCAAAAATAGAATCATCCTTGGGTTAAATCTGTCTAGGCCAGAAAGTTGTCCTTCTACTTCTTTTTATTTTGCATCCCTTCCAGAAACAGAGGATCATTAGTCTATCCAGGGTTTTAGCCTCAGCTCTGAAATAACCTGCTATCTTACCTAGGGCAAGTTATTCTCCCCTTTAATTCTCAGATTCCTCAACATGGGTATACAAGACTAGATGATTTCTAAAGTTCAACCCAATGCTGCCATTATTTGTTCTGTAGTTCTAATGTTCAATGATTACCTAAGGTTGTGAATTTGCAAAATTCTTCAAAATAAATAAAAAGGAGTCAGAAAGCCAATTTTGTTTCCTAATGGACTTGTAGTTGGAAAGCATTTATCTTAAAATACATTTGAACAGAAGCAAATAATAGCTCTTTCCTCCATCCCATCAAAGTCTGATTGAAATAATTGAAAGGATTTTTTTACACCTCACATAATTACCCTTTATTTTTTGTTGTTGTTTTTGGTGTGGTGAGAACATTTAAGATTTACTTTCTTAGTGATTTTAAAGTATATAATACAGTATTGTAGATCCCTGGACTTATTTATCTTATAACTGAAAGTTTACACACTTTGACTAACATCTTCCCATTTCCCCCACCCCCAGGCCCTGGTGACCATCATTCTACTCTCTGTTTCTATGAGTTCATTATTTTAATATTCCACGTATAAGTGAGATCATACCGTATTTGTCTTTGTCTGATTTATTTCACTAAGCATAATGCCTTCAAGTTTCATCCATGTTGTCACAAATGACAGGATTTCCTTCTTTTGGCTGAATAATATTCCTTTGTATAACATTTTCTTTATCCATTCATCTGTCCATGGGCACTTAGGTTTTTCCACACCTTGGCTATTGTGAATAATGTTTCAATGAACATAGGGGTGCAGATATCTCTTCATGATAGTGGTTTTATTTTCTTCGATTATATAGCCAGAAATGGGATTGTTGGGTCATATGGTAATTCTATTTTTAGTTTTTTGAGGAACCTCCATAATGTTTTCCGTAATGGCTGCACCAATTTACATTCTCACTAATAGTGCATAAGGGTTTCCTTTTAGGAGTCATTTAGACTTAACATTTGCTTCTGGACATTAACAAGACTATGTAGATAAATTATTCTTTTTATAGTATAACCACTAATAATAGTTAGCATTTATGAAACATCATAATGTTCCAGGCACTAGGCTGAACATTTCATAAGCGTTGTTTCACTTAATCCTTACAACTTCATTAATAAGATAACATCATTATATCCATTTTTTTTTTCAGATGAGAAAACAAGTTCGGAGAGATTAAGTAACTTTTTAAATATATGTAAAAAGTACATATATGAAGCAGCAGAGCCAGGACTTAAATATGAGACTTCCTGACGTAAAAGCCTGTGCTTTTAATCACCATTTTAATGTATCTCCTAAAGATAATTGTTAACAGAACAAACCACTCAAAAGTGCACATGTTCAAGCCGCAGCACTTTCCTTTAAATTGAGTTTTAGAGCCCTGGCCAGGGGCTTAGTTGGTTGCAGTGTCCTCCCATGCATCAAGAGGTTGTGGGTTCAATTCCCAGTCAGGGCACATACTAGGTTGTGAGTTTGATCCCCAGTTGGGGCACATACTGGAGGCAACCGATGGATGTTTCTCTCCCACATTGATGTTTCTTTCTCTTACTCTTTCTGTCCCGTTCTCCCTTTCTCCTAGAGTAAAAAAAAAAAAAATGAGTATATATGAACCAAATTCAAACTGGAAAAAGGGTCCATCCCTAGTCTTTAACTGTCACCTCACACAGGAGGCTGTGCTGTTAACCAACTGACTGAAAGACTGCAGTCTACATATGCCATGATGTTTCCATCTTTTGAGAAAATTTTATTTCCTGCAAAATCAGAAATACTTTATCTGTAGTAGAAAATAATCTCAGTGGGTCTGTGCTTATGTTGGTACCAAAAAAAATACAACTTCGTTCAAACCTCACCTCCTCTGATAGTCTTTCCTGATACCCCAATTCTGTTCTTACTTAAATATTCCTTTTGAGTACCTCACAGTGCCTGTGCAAATCTCTGCCTCAGCACCTATTCACTATAGTAACTGTAGCTTTACTTGGGTCTCCCTTCTAGGCTGTAACCTCCTGGGGTGTAGACACCAGGCTTTATTCAATTTTATATCCTCAATGCCTTTCCTAGTGCCTGAATATAATCTGAAGTAAACACCTGCTGATTAATTTATAAATTTAATGAATGCATGGTCAAATGACTGGCCTACCTGAAATGGAAGAAATCCATTTCAAGATATTCTCAAAGGAAATCGTACAGCTATGATATTATGATAATCAAATACTTGATAATATGATAACAAAACCGTATACTAATTAGCAATTGTTTTGTTCACATTGGCTGAACTAAAAACCATAGAAGTAATTTAACCTATCAGGAGGTGAGGAATGCGCTGCTAGCCGAGGTGACTACGAACAGCTTTGACAGTCTGAGGGAAAGCTCTGTAGACACCAGGTTTGCAGTTCGGACGCCTGGTGGTGCTACAGGCTAAAAAGTAGAAGGAGGAGCCCTGCGTTTGCCGCAGACTCCATCTTACAAAAGACAAAATCTGAAGGGTGCTGGGGATGGACGCGGCTTGGAAAACGTCGGCAGCGAGCCCACACTTTGGACCTTTCTGCCAATGAATGGGACTAGACATAAGTTGATGTTATCCCTCTCGCAAGGCTTCCGAAGGCTTCTTTTATTACAGACAACGCACTCAGAGGATATGCGGGAAATCGTGGGAGAGAAAATATGGCAGAGAAGGCAAGTGGAGAGTTTTCCTTTTCTTCCTGGGCGTCGCGCAGGTGGCCCAGGAAGAGGAAAGCTGCATTTATGGTCAGAGTTTCTGCCGGTTTGGCGCTGGCGGCAAAAGGGGAGAGTCTGCGTAGCAGCGGGAAGACAGGTAAGAGCAGGGTGCTTTCCAAAAAGATCAAAGAATATTTTAGATCCAGCCACAGAAGAGCCTTTGCTCTCCAATAGGAAATCAGACTCTTTTGCGCTCTGCATTAACAAGGATTACTTGCAAACATTTGTTTTCTGAGAAAAATCTATGAGACTGTGATGTTCACCCTTTGAAAAAATTTTCTGAACGTTCCAAAATGTGCACCGAGGACATGCATGAGATTTGGGTGAATTTTTCATCATTGGCAACTACACAATCAGTTTAAGTTCCATTTTCACAATAATGAGTGATGCAATCGTGGGGTAAATAATTTGCCCATTCATGGGGGCAAATTGCTGGATGAAGAACAACTCAAGGTAAGTTTGACGCTCACAGAAAGGAATGGTAGATATCAACACTCATCTGGGACTTCCTAAGGTCCAAATCGTAACAATCAGTGACAACCCTTGAGATACATGCCCCTTAGCAACCTGGTTGTCGAAGTATTGGCTCAAGATTTAGTCTCAGTAAGTAAGAAACGGCTGGATGAATTCTACCGGCTCACTGAGTTCTCCAACCTCTGGAAAGTACTCACCAAATATTTTAAATACTACTGATATCTGTGCATTGTAAACATCCAACACAAGAAAATTACCAGGCAATTTCATGGCTGTGTGGCAAATTCTCAGGCAATTCACTTTGGAAACAGTATCAGAAATCTCTTTCTTCATGTGAAGGATGTTGGATGACAAGTCCATAGAATTGGTCATTTTGACACCTATCTGCTCATGTTGAAGTACTTCTAGAACCAGACTTTACCTCTGTAAGGATCATAATCTCAGCACTCTGGAATAAAAAGAATCTGCCTTGATCCTTCTTTCCAGAACTGTTTTCATTGAATGTTAGAAATATTCCATATTCTGCCAACCTAATGCAGGACAGAGATGAGAGAGACACATGCAACATCACATTATTTCCAATGAAATTAGGTTCCTAGAAGCTGAAAACAAGACAATAGGTGAACACAAGTATCGTCTTTGGCATTCTTGCTTTTGGGCTCTCAGTAAAAAGTAGAGCAAAACATCCCCTTTCTGAATAACATTAGAGTTTTATTTTATAGCTCTAACTTCAGTAGTGTTTTCTTTTCTTCTGAAACATAGATAATTATTAATATATAGTCAACAAGTACTGATGGCTTAGCTATTTTTATCTTTTTATTTACCTCACAAGTGGTCTTTGTTTAGAAGTCAGTAGCCTCTTTATTGTTAAGTACAGAAAAGAAATGCATTTTTTTCCTGCTCATACCTATTTTTCTTTGATCTTCCAAAGGTAAGTTACCTCTAAAACTTTGTGTGGATTGTTCTAGCAGATATCAGGAAGCTTGACAAGAAAACTCATCCTAGGTCTATACAAAAAATGACAGTCTTCATAACTTCTCAGGAAAGGTCAGGCTATCTAATTTAAAGTCACCTTTTGTGCCCTGGCGGGTTTGGCTCAGCGGTTAGAGCATCTCGAGGGTTCCATTAGGTCAAGGGCACGTGCCTCTGAGAGAGGCAACCAGTCGATGTCTCTCTCTCTCTCTCTCTCTCTCTCTCTCTCTCTCTCTAGCTCCCTCCCTCCCACTCTATCTGTAGAAAAATATCCCAGGGTGAGGATTTTTTTAAAAAGTCACCTTTTGCTTTTCTTGATATTTCATAGATGATGGCTAATAAATCATAATAGTCTACTTTTCAGTAGGACTGGTGTCCATCTATTAAATTCAAGCAATTATTTATTTGAGATGGTTAATATTATGTAGTTGTTACTTTATATTTGAAAAAAGTTATGTGATTTTTTTTATGACACAAAATCAAATACAGATATAAAACTACAGTTGACCCTTGAATAATTCAGGGGTTAAGGGTGCCTACCTCCACCCAGTCAAAATCCCCATATAATTTTTGACTCCCCCCAAACTGGTTCCAGGAACCCTGAAGATACTAAAGTCCACAGACACTCAAGTTCCCTGTATAAAATGGTGTAGATCAATGCATACAGTCAGCTCTCCACATCCGCAGACTCCCAACAGCAGGTCAAAAACAGTACAGGTATTTATTGATAAAAATCACCATATAAGTGGACCAATGCAATTTAAACACACATTGTTCAATTGTCAACTGTACAGGGGGAAAAAGTCATTGATAGAAATAAATGTCTCTTTCATTATTTGAGGCATAATTTACTGAGTTGCTGTGTTAGTACAATGTTAAATTTGTATTTGTTCATTTTTGCTGTTTTCTTTTTTATTAAACAAAATATAATTCATTCTTTATCAATTACTATCTTAGCATCTCCAGTACTTTATGTAATATGGACTGGCAAAACAATCTATATGCTCAAATCAGGCTAGAATCCATGGTAATGTCTGATCAAGATTTAAAAAAAGATTTTCTTAATGATTTTAGAGAGAGAGCAAGGGAGAGGGAGAGAGAGAGATGGAAACATCAATTGATTGGCCACCTCCTGCATGCCCCCCACTGAAGATTTGGCCCACAACCTGGGCATGTGCCCTGACTGGGAATCGAACCAGCGACCTCTAGGTGCATGGGTGGATGCTCAACCACTGAGCCATACCAGCCCGGCTGGTCAAGATATTTTTCAAGGAAACAGTTTGTACCAATAGACTACAATGATTCTCCTTAAACTAAATATGCCAAGATTCTTATGCAAGTGTCTCTTTTAAAACCATTAGTTGCATATTTTAATAGGGAAGAGAATACACCCCTACTTCAATCACCTTTACTTTGAAATCCTGCTTGCTTGAGCTTTGTGAAATGTATATCTTGATAGATTACAGAAAAACATATTTCTTTCTATCCTTAATAAGGCACAAACAAGTTTTTGAGTGTTACCAAAATTTTTACCCTAAGATGATAAAAGGTGCTAGAACATTTCTTTCCCATGCTAGAATATTTCTCGTATATTCCCTGCAGGGCCTCAGTGGTGGGTCACTGAAAAACCCCTCTCTTTTGCCATCTGATTGCTGAGTGTAAAGCCATTTTGTGAGCTGAAGACCATTGGGAGGCTGAATGAAGATTTCTCTCTTTTGAAAAGGGGCTAGCTGTATGGATAGTATCTCTACATTTTTGTAATTATCTTTGATAGGGAAAAATGATCTCATAAATCCTTTTGGCTACTTTCTCTCTTAGTTCTTAATTTACATCTCATGGCAGTCAAGAGACTCAAATAATAGTCGAAAAAAGAGAAGCAAGCCTAATTATGATAGACCCTTTTGTAATATGTTCTTATTTTCTTTTAAATGGCTGATCGTTTTGTATTAAGTTTATAACAACTTGCTTTCATTTTCTCTGATATAATTGAAAATATTTTCTGATCTATATATCAAAATTTTCATTTGTATGATCTTTTAATATGTTGGATTTTATGGAAAATCTTTATAATTATAAAAGTGACTTCTAGAATAATTTCTCTGATTGGGCAGAATATGAAAATTCAAACACAAGAAATTAAACCTACTCTAATGACATAAATCTTCATTATATAATAGATTCCCTCATTATGATGAAATTATTTATAAATATATAATGTAAATATTTTGTTTAGATTATAATATGGTAGATTCTGATTCTAATATATATGATTACTTATTAAAGGAGATTAAAGAAATAAACGCATTTGTAAAGGGTACTCAAAAAGCAATTTGAGCTCTCTTCCAGGTTTAAGAATTTAAATGATTTAAAATAACATAGTGGATATAATGCATTGAAATCTGGAAACCATTGACAGATAAAATATTGGCACTGGTTCAGTCATCTCTGGAGAAACTTCCATTTATTTCTAGATGTGTGAATAGCATTGAAACCGAAAGAAGGGTGAAACCTTATTAATCGTGAGAATGCCTATGACTCATATATGGGAGATTTAAAATTATTTTTGCACAACAAAACCTAACGTGTTCTTGAGTATTTTTTTCTATGAAATATGTTAGATATTAAGTTTTTAATTTTTTTTCTTTATTGATTTTAGAGAGAGAGGAAGGGAGAGGGAGAGAGAGATAGAAACATCGATGAGAGAGAACATTGACTGGCCGCCTCCTGCATGCTCACCATTGGGGATTTGGCCCACAACCTGGGCATGCACTCTGACTGGGAATTGAACCGGCGGCCTCTTGGTGCATGGGTCGACGCTCAACCACTGAGCCACACCGGCCGGACAAGTTTTTGATTCTTAAACTTGTGAGAGGTGCTAGATTTTGTAATTTTCTTCATATTTCCTACTTTCCTCTCCTTTATGTTATCCCCAATTCACCATAACTGCTTTAATTCAGAGAACTTATCATAACTAAATAATCATATGCTTGGTTAAATGTAAATTTTCTGCTGGTCATCATTTTCCTTTATGATGTATGTGATCATCACTATATCCCTATCTGATATTAATTAAGTTTTGCAGCTTGTGTAAAAAGCTGTTTTTAAAGATTTAGGTCTTGGGTTTTATTCACCTGGATGAAGTGTGTTAAATGCTCAATGTCAATGAATTAAAATATTTTGAATTATAATATTAATATAAAAGTATTCATGAAAAGCAAAACCAATATCAACAGAATACAAGTAAGAATTTATTTCTAAATGTTAAGAAAGGGAACCTGTGCCCTGGCTGATGTGGCTCAATTGGGTTGAGTGTCGTCCTATGCACCCAAGGGTCACCTGTTGGATTTCTGGTCAGGGCACATACTCAGGTTGTGGGTTTGATCCTGGGTCCGGCTGCGTATGGGAGGCAACTGATCGATGTTTCTTTCACACATTGATGTTTCTCTCTCTCTCAAAAATCAATTTAAAATTGAACTGCCATTTGACCCAGTGATCCCACTTCTAGGAATATACACTAAGAAACCTGAAACACCAACCAGAAAGAATATATGTACCCCTATGTTCATAGCAGCACTATTTACAATAGCTAAGATCTGGAAACAACCCAAGTGTCCATCAGTAGATGAGTGGATAAAAAAGCTGTGGTACATGTACACAATGGAATACTATGCAGCTGTAAGAAAGAAAGATCTCTTATCCCTTGAGATGGCATGGAAGGACCTGGAGAGTATTATGCTAAGCGAAACAAGTCAAGCAGAGAAAGACAAATATCACATGATCTCACTTTTTTGTGGAATATAATGAACTAAACAAACTGATGAACAAAATTGACCCAGAGACATAGAGATGGGGTACAGACTGACAAGCCTCAGAGGAGAGGAGTTGGGGGAGGGAAGAGATAAATCACAGAACTTATATGCATGTATGCATGACCAATGGACATAGACAACAATGCTGGAGATGGGGTGGGGGGGATGGGGAGGAGGGTGTCAATGAGGGAAAAAGGAGAAACATCTGTAAAAAAAAACAAATTAATAAAAAAAATTAAAAAATCTATTTAAAAATACAAAATAAAAAATAAAAATGAAAGGGAACTTGTGACTGCTCAATTTTTAAACCCAAATACAGTAAATAAATGAGAGCTTTAAAAAATGTTATGCCATTGTTACTAAATCATCCATTCAGTTTTCTGGAAATATAGAGGATAGAGGTACAGGTTTAATGACACCACAAGTTCATAATGTAGGACATCCTACAAGACCACTGGTCTGGACACTTCAAAAAATTAAATATCATAAAAGATGGGAGACTTTTCTCGAATAAACAGATGTAACACCCAATACAATAATGAAACTTGATTAAAAAAGAAATTTTCTAAGACATTTCTTATAACAGGTAGTTAAGAAAGTAAGCGCATTTGTTTAAAAAAAATCTCAAGAGTGAATATGAATTCTTTTCAAGTTGAAGAAAATCAGGGAAGGATGGATAATGGAAAGATAATTAATGAGACTGGATTTTTAAAATAATATTATGGAAGTAGTGTTAATTTTGTTAAGTGTGAAAGTGGCATTATGATTGTGTGGGATAATGTCCTTATACTTGAGAGATGCCTGATGAAATATTTAGAGGTGAAATGTCATGATGTCTACAAGTTACTTTCAAATGGGTCAGCAAAACAAAGAGGGTATGGTATGTGTGTGGAATAAAATATATAGATAGAATAAATGTGATAAAATATAAATAACTTTTAAATTTTCAATTAGGATAGAATTATGTTGGTATAGTTCTTTTTAACTTTTCCATACAGTATACATGTATTTGAAACATTTCTTGATACAAAAATTTAATTAATAGACATTATTTTTTAGAACAGTTTTAGGTTTTACAGAAAACTGATTAGATAGTGCAGAGTTTCCATATACCCATTTAGTAGTAATATCTTGCATTAGTGTGGTACATTTATTATAACTGATGAGTCATTATTGATCCATCATTATTAACTAAAGTCTGTAGTTCACTCTTTGTGTTGTACATTCTATGGGTTTTGACAAGTACGTCATGGATCCATTATTACAGTATTATAATGAAAAGTTTCAGTGCCTTGTGTTTTACCTCTTATTCACTCCCCTGTGCAACTACTAATCTTTTTTCTTTAAATGTTTTTATTGGTTTTTTTAGAGAGAGGAAGGTAGAGGGAGAGATAAATAGAAACCTGGATGAGAAAAGCATCAACATTGATTGGCTGCCTCCTTCACACCCCCTACTGAGGATCAAGCCCAAACTCAGGCATGTGCCCTGACTGGGAATGGAACCAGTGACATTTTGGTGCAACTGCTGAGCCACATCAGCCGGGCTAATCTTTTTAATATCCCTGTATTTGTCTTTTCCAGAATGTCAGGTAGTTTTTTAATTTTTTTTCTTTATTGATTTTAGAGAGAGAGGAAGGGAGTGGGAGAGAGAGATAGAAACATCGATGAGAGAGAACATTAATTGGCTACCTCCTGCATGCCCCCCACTGGGGATCAGGCCCACAACCTGGGCATGTGTGTGACCTGACCGGGAATCGAACCGGCGACCTCCTGGTGCATGGGTCGATACTCAACCACTGAGCCACACTGGCCGGGCTGGACTGGTTCCTTTCACTAAGCCATATACATTTAAGTTTTCTCCATGGTTTTATTTTTATTTTTATTGATAACTCACTTCTTTTTATCACATATACTTAAAAAACACACAAAATGACAGAAGCGTTAAAGACTCAACAACAAACTGCAAGATATACACCTTGTTTGGCACCTGATTTAACAAATTATCTTTAAAAAGACATTTTTAAAAGATAATTGGAAATTTTTCAATATTTACTGGGTATTTGATATTAAGAAACCATTAATGTTGCTACATGCAATAATTTAATTAAAGTTATATAAAAATGCTCTTACCTGTTCAAAAGGAAAATAAAAATATTGACATATTTACAAGAAGAATTATCCCACTGTTAGGAGATTTTCATGTGGGTCAAATGTACCAAATTTCAGGAAAGTGTAAAATGGGAGAGTGCAGGAGAGAAATGCGAGTAAGAAGAATATTTCAGTGTCCATGAGAATGTTCTTATGTGAATTTTGTGCTTTTCCTGGGCCTCTATTCTTTTCTGTTGGCTTGAGTGTGAAGATGGTATCCTAACCACCACCGAGATGTGCAAATGCCGGAACTCTGTATAAAAACTGGAAACTGACTAGTCAAAGCCTTCTTTCATCCTAGGATTGAGGTTACTCTCTTCCAGTTTCCAAAGTTGATGTTTTTTTTCCAGTTTTAAAAAGAGCTGCTTGAATCTGTGACAAAACTGGAATGGAAATTTGTCTAGGTTTGCCATGTCGTTGTGGATGCAATGGAAAAGCCTTTCGAAACGCAGATATGACTTCGGTACATTGGAGACACCACTTGAAAAGATTTCAGTTAGATTGCCATCAGTCTGAAAGAAAAGATTGGGATTTTCTTAACGCTTTGGAGAAAATACACACTCGGAAAGGACGCGGGGTGGCGCTGCAGCATTAGAAGTAGAAGGAAGAAAGCAACGAGTCCGCCCTCTTAGCCGGATGCTCTGCTAAAGAAGCAAGCGGAAAGGGGAGGATTTTTAGGGCGGTCGCTCCGGAAAATCAGGGTCATAGGCTTCACTTATCCCAGTATCTGGGACATACTGGGAGACAGAGTCAGCAACAACACGAGTCCGAGCTGGGTCAGTTTTGCTGGGAGATCAGAAGGCGATGGAGGCCAGAGAAGGAAAGGAACGCTTTCTGAAACAAAGGCAAGTCTTGATATTCTTTGTTTTGCTGGGAATAGCTCAGGCTGGTTCCGAGCCTAGACACTATTCAGTGGCCGAGGAAATGGAGAGTGGCTCCTTTGTGGCCAATTTGTTAAAAGACTTGGGGCTGGAGATAGACGAGCTAGCTGCTCGGGGGGCCCGCGTTGTTTCCAAAGGGAAAAAAATGCGTTTGCACTTGGATAGGCAGACCGGCGGGTTGTTGTTAGATGAGAAACTGGACCGGGAGGAGCTATGTGGCCCTACCGAGCCCTGTGTGCTACCTTTCCAGGTGTTACTGGAAAATCCCTTGCAGATTTTTCAGGCTGAGCTACGGATTAGGGACATAAATGACCATTCCCCAGTTTTCCTAGACAATGAAATAACTTTGAAAATCTCAGAAAGTATCACTCCCGGAACTGCTTTCTTAATAGAATGTGCCCAGGACTTAGATGTAGGAAGCAACAGTCTCCAAAGTTACACAATCAGCCCCAATTCCCACTTCCATCTTAAATTACAAGACAGTCCCGATGGCATAATATTACCACAGCTCGTGCTGGACAAAGCGCTGGACCGCGAGAAACAGTCTGAGATCATGTTAACTCTCACGGCACTGGATGGCGGGACTCCACCCCGGTCTGGCACCGCCCTGGTCCGCATTGAAGTCTTGGACATCAATGATAACTCCCCGGAGTTTGCAAAACTGTTCTATGAAGTTCAGATCCTGGAAAACAGCCCCATTGGATCCCAGGTTGCTATCGTCTCCGCTAGAGATTTAGACATTGGAGCCTATGGAGAAATATCTTATGTATTTTCCCAAGCTTCTGAAGATATTCGCAAAACTTTTCGAATAAATGCAAAATCGGGAGAAATCCTTTTAACACAGAAACTGGATTTTGAATCCATTCAGACTTATACTTTAAATATTCAGGCGACAGATGGTGGGGGTCTTTCTGGAAATTGTGTGGTGTTTGTCCAGGTGATGGATTTGAATGACAACCCTCCGGAACTGACCATGTCAACGCTTATCAATGAAATCCCAGAAAACTTGCAGGAGACCATAATTGCTGTATTCAGTGTTTCAGATCCTGACTCAGGAGACAATGGAAGGATGGTTTGCTCCATACAAGATGATCTTCCGTTCTTCCTTAAACCCTCTGTTGAGAATTTTTACACTCTAGTGACAAACACAGCCCTGGACCGAGAGATGAGATCCGAGTACAACATCACCATCACAGTCACAGATATGGGGACTCCCAGGCTGAAAACCCAGCACAACATAACCGTGCTGGTCTCCGACGTCAACGACAATGCCCCAGCCTTCACCCAAACCTCCTACACACTGTTCATCCAAGAGAACAACAGCCCCGCCCTGCACATCGGCAGCGTCAGCGCCACTGACAGAGACGCGGGCGCCAACGCCCAGGTCACCTACTCGCTGCTGCCGCCCCAGGACCCCAGCCTGCCCCTGGACTCGCTGGTGTCCATCAACGCGGACAACGGCCAGCTGTTCGCCCTGAGGGCGCTGGATTTCGAGGCCCTGCAGGCGTTCGAGTTCCGCGTGGGCGCCACGGACCGCGGGTCGCCCGCGCTGAGCAGCCAGGCGCTGGTGCGCGTGCAGGTGCTGGACGCCAACGACAACTCGCCCTTCGTGCTGTACCCGCTGCAGAATGGCTCTGCGCCCTGCACCGAGCTGGTGCCCAGGGCGGCCGAGCCGGGCTACCTGGTGAGCAAGGTGGTGGCGGTGGACGGAGACTCGGGCCAGAACGCCTGGCTGTCGTTCCAGCTGCTCAAGGCCACGGAGCCCGGGCTGTTCGGCGTGTGGGCGCACAACGGCGAGGTGCGCACGGCCCGGCTGCTGAGCGAGCGCGACGCGGCCAAGCACAGGCTGCTGGTGCTGGTCAAGGACAATGGCGAGCCGCCGCTGTCGGCCAGCGTCACGCTGCACGTGCTGCTGGTGGATGGCTTCTCGCAGCCCTACCTGCCGCTGCCGGAAGCGGCGGCCGACCCGGCGCAGGCCGACCCGCTCACGGTCTACCTGGTCATCGCGTTGGCGTCGGTGTCGTCGCTCTTCCTGTTCTCGGTGCTGGCGTTCATCGCGGTGCGGCTGTGCCGGCGGAGCAGGGCCGGCTGGGTGGGCGGCTGCTCGGTGCCTGAGGGCCCCTTTCCGGGGCACCTGGTGGACGTCAGTGGCACCGGGACCCTGTCCCAGAGCTACCAGTATGAGGTGTGTCTGATGGGAGGCTCAGGGACCAACGAGTTCAAGTTCCTGAAACCGATTCTTCCCAACTTACTTACTCCAGGTGAGGATAGGGTTAGAGAGGCAAACCCCAGTTTCAGGGAAAGCTTTGAATTCAGTTAAGAATTAGTAAGGGTCTACTGACCCTACTCAATTCGTTTGTGAAAAATCCCTTTTTACTGCTTTGCCCATTGGGATTGTTCCTTTTTATTTGAAATGTAAATATCTCATTTCAATTCAGTGTCAGTTACTGGTGTCTCTAAATGTGTTGCTTTGTGGTATAATGAATGCTAATTTTCTTTGTATTCTCATTGGTGATTAGTCTCCCTGTAACTTAATTTTATTTAAAATGTGAAAGTAAATTTTGTTTTCCCAAAAGTCTTAATTTTTAAGTTAGAGCACCATTTTCTAAACTCCTCCTCCCCAGGGCCTAAGTCATACTGCAGCCCTACGTTTTTAAATGTTTGTTATCACTACATGGGGTTATTGTTTTTTTTCAAACCCAGAATATTTGTTTTATATTATCTTAAGCTAGTGTAACTTTTATCCTGTGAGGTCACGTTGGCTCAAACCATTAATATAGCTATATTCATGAAAAACAAAGCACTCTCGCACATTTTTCTAAATATATACTATTGCAAAATGTCCGTACATAGAAGTTATGATTCTTTAGAGACTGTGAGAACCTTGACTATTGGATTCCACAAACCATTCACATTAAAAGTGTTCAGGAAGTCAACCACTAATATTTCAAAATGTAATTAAATGCATAGCATATTTCCAGTCATTTTCAAAGACATGCTAATTATTCATTCTTTCTATTTAAAAAAATTGTAACCTCTGCTTATTTCAATCCCCCTTTAAAACATCTCAGTTTTGATTATTAAAATTTGTTTATTCACTTTGAGCACTTAATTCAAATCCAAAAGATTTGAGAAAATATATGTCTTTGTCCTTAATCAAAGTTTAGAAACGTCAAGTGTAGTTTGGCATTGCATTTTTCAGATTTTTCTGGAGCGTTGCCCTGGCCAGTGTGGCTCAGTGATTAGAGTGTAGCCCCCTCCCTGCCCACACCAAAGGGTCTGGGGTTCGATTACCAGTCAAGGGCACATACCTGGGTTGCAGGTTCCATCTCACATTGTTTTTCGCTCTCTCTTCCTCCCTCCTTCCCTTCTATTCTATGTAAAATTGATAGAAAAATATCCTTGGATGAGGATTAACAGCAACAACAACAAAAATTTCTGGAACATTTATGATTCAATTGGAAATTAGCTCGTGGGAAAATATTTATCTTGGTCTGTCTGCTTATTTCTTCTTCTTCTTCTTCTTCTTCTTCTTCTTCTTCTTCTTCTTCACTACTACTCTTTTCCCCTTTCAATTTCCTACTTTTCAATTTTTTTTTAGGTGCATGAGTTATGTTTCTCAATAGCTCCCCATTTATTGCATGATTAGTACAGTGACTTGAAGATTATAGGTTCATAATAAAAATTTTGAATGATTGAAAGAAAGTAGTGTCTTTATTTCACCTGTGATATATATTCATATTTAAATACTCACAGGATAAACTTTGGCTGGAATTAAGTGCTCTCTGATGCATAATTAATTTACATATATAATATATAGGTTATTAATTGAAGTGATCACTATTATTCTAATGCTATGCAGTCATCAGTCCCTGGTGTCTCTTTCCTTCAACATATTTTTCCTTTTTCTCTTCCTGCTTAATTTGACTCTCCTCTCCTGCCCACAGCTTAAGGAATACAAATGGGGAAATTGTGTTTTGTATTTTATAATTTAAATTTTCTTTATAATTCTCTACAGGATTCACCCAACTTTCTCTATTTCTTGCAGTTCAATTTTTGATCCACACATTAAAATAAAAAATTTTAATTTTCTTCAGCCTACCTTTACATTTTTATATCATTTAATGCTTGAGCTATACTATTAAAATTATAAGATGAATTTGAAAGGTCTTATTTTGAGATTAGCAGTGATGTAAAGCACCATCTTGGTATCCAAAGTCTCTGATTAACCAATTTATTACCTGTAGGATCTTGGATAAGTCACATAATTTCTGTCCCCCCCCAAATGATAATAACAGCTATTTCAATAGCTTGCAGTTATGATCAAATAAGATAATATAAAGATATAGAAGTGTAATTGCTGTTACCTTACATATTACTAATATTAAGACTGAACTTAATAGATGAACCTTCCTGATAATTGTGAAGGAGCCAGATTGAACACATGATATTTGTGTTGTTTCATTTATCTACCTAAACCATTGCAATAGCTTCCTTTTATTCTTAGAATAAAATCCAAGCACCCATTATTTGGCCCCATTTTACCCCTCCAGCCTTCTCTTCCCACTTACTCTTCAGATAGTAAGTTTTGGGTACACTGACCTTCCTTCGTTGTCCAGAATAGCTATGCTTTATTGTCCCAGAGCCTTTACATATCAGTTTCTCATATATGGAATCTTCCCATTTTACAGTCTTAGCCTGGCAAACTTCTCATCCTTCATGTTCTCAAATCGTCTGCTCCCATTAAATTAGGTCCCCCATCCATACTTTCAAGGGCACTCAGTATACTTCCTAGATAGCACTTTTCACACTGTTTGAACATCTGTTTAAAGTCTGTTTACCCCATTAGATGGAAAACTGCGTAAGGTATATGTCTGCCTTGTTATCACTATATGCCTGACTCCTACAACCTCAACAATTATGTTTCCACAAATGAAATATGGTTATACTGATGAAACCAATAATTGTAAAATTACTGTGATATATGAAGAGGAGAAAGCTCTGTATTCCTTGAGTGAGTGTGAAAATGTGGAGGGAATGAGGCATTCGTGGTCTCTGTATATACTCCCTGACATGATCTATTATAATATTTTTATCACCTTGCACGATTTCATCTTTTCATAGCATTTTTTTCCGACTATAAAAGCAACTCAGCACATTTTACAAAATTTGGAAAATGAAGAAAAACGCAAATATGATAATGAAGCATGTCATAATTTAGAGCAAAATCTTTTAAAATTTGTGTAATAATTACAGACCAGGGAGGGGAGGGAGGAGCCCTAGCAGGTGTCCACTTCCGAAAATCATATAAATGAGGACACTGCCTGGGACAGTCACGTCTTTTAGATAAGAACACCTTTAATTTCCCTGGGTTGTATTTTTTTAACTTAAATAACACAGGAAAGTCCTCCAGTCGCGTTAACTGGTTTTAGTTAGGGAAATAAGAAATAAATATCAAAACAACAGAAGCACTTTCTCCAAGAGTTTGAAACGGCCAGCCAACGCATGGTGGCGCTGTTGACTAAGAAGGAGAATAAACCACAGGCACTGTGCGTACTCAGTAACGCACGGATCCGGTACCGTACACCAGGGGTTGTGAGCTTGCACGGATTTTTCAGCAAAATATCTGAGCCCTGACAGGGATTAGTCGCTACACCTTCTCAAAGGTTGGGAGGCAAAAGACTGCGTTTCCCAGCTCCGTCGAAGGCTCAGCTTGGCAATATTTCTTGGAAGAACATGGCAGAAAGTGAAATGGAGACCCGAGGGCAGCGATTTCTTAGACAAAGGCAAGTCCTGTTTCTCTTTGTTTTTCTGGTTGGGTCTCTGGCTGGGTCCGAATCGAGACGCTACTCTGTGGCTGAGGAGAAAGAGAGGGGCTTTTTAATAGCCAACCTAGCAAAGGATCTGGGGCTGAGTGTCGGGGAACTGGCCGCGAGGGGGGCCCAGGTTGTGTGTAAAGGGAATAAACAGCATTTCCAGCTCAACCATCAGACTGGTGATTTGCTCCTGCATGAGAAGTTGGACCGGGAGGAGCTATGCGGCCCCACGGAGCCATGTATACTGCATTTTCAGATTGTACTGCAAAACCCTTTGCAGTTTATTCCAAAGGAGCTTCAGGTTATAGACATAAATGACCATTCTCCGGTATTTTTTGAAAATGAAATGCAGCTAAAAATCCCGGAAAGCACTCTACCAGGAACAATACTTCCACTGGGAAATGCTGAGGACTTGGATGTGGGAAGAAACAGTCTCCAAAATTACACGATCACTTCTAATCCCTATTTCCACGTTCTCACAAACAGTCGTAGGGGTGGAAGGAAGTACCCAGAATTAGTGCTGGACAAAGCGCTGGACCGTGAGGAGCAACCGCAGTTCAGTTTAACGCTCACTGCGCTGGATGGTGGGTCGCCACCCAGGTCTGGGACCGTTCAGATCCACATCCTGGTCTTAGACATAAATGACAACGCCCCAGAATTTACACAGTCGCTCTATGAGGTTGAAGTTCCAGAAAACAGCCCCGTTAATTCTGTTATTGTCACTGTCTCAGCTTCTGATTTAGATGCAGGAAATTTTGGGACAATATCATACACATTTTTTCATACTTCTGAAGAAATTCGCAAAACTTTTCAACTAAATCCAATTACTGGTGATATCCAATTAGTCAAATATTTGAATTTTGAGGCAATTAATAGTTATGAAGTCGACATAGAAGCAAAGGATGGTGGAGGCCTTACAGGAAAATCAACAGTAATAGTTCGGGTAGTTGATGTCAATGACAACCCACCAGAACTGACCTTGTCGTCAATTACCACCTCTATCCCGGAAAACTCGCCAGAGACTGTGGTAGCCATTTTCAGTGTCTCCGATTTAGACTCTGGAGACAATGGGAAAATAATGTGTTCCATCGAGAAGAATCTTCCTTTCATCCTGAAACCATCTGTAGAAAACTTTTATACACTAGTTTCCGAAGGACCGCTGGACAGAGAGAGCAGCGCCGAGTACAACATCACCATCACAGTTACCGACATGGGAACCCCCAGATTGAAAACCCAGCATAACATAACCGTGCAGGTCTCAGACGTCAATGACAATGCCCCGGCCTTCACCCAAACCTCCTACACCCTGTTCATCCAAGAGAACAACAGCCCCGCCCTGCACATCGGCAGCGTCAGCGCCACTGACAGAGACGCGGGCGCCAACGCCCAGGTCACCTACTCGCTGCTGCCACCCCAGGACCCGCACCTGCCCCTGGCCTCGCTGGTGTCCATCAACGCGGACAACGGCCACCTGTTCGCCCTGAGGGCGCTGGATTTCGAGGCCCTGCAGGCGTTCGAGTTCCGCGTGGGCGCCACAGACCGCGGGTCGCCCGCGCTGAGCAGCCAGGCGCTGGTGCGCGTGCAGGTGCTGGACGCCAACGACAACTCGCCCTTCGTGCTGTACCCGCTGCAGAATGGCTCTGCGCCCTGCACCGAGCTGGTGCCCAGGGCGGCCGAGCCGGGCTACCTGGTGAGCAAGGTGGTGGCGGTGGACGGAGACTCGGGCCAGAACGCCTGGCTGTCGTTCCAGCTGCTCAAGGCCACGGAGCCCGGGCTGTTCGGCGTGTGGGCGCACAACGGCGAGGTGCGCACGGCCCGGCTGCTGAGCGAGCGCGACGCGGCCAAGCACAGGCTGCTGGTGCTGGTCAAGGACAATGGCGAGCCGCCGCTGTCGGCCAGCGTCACGCTGCACGTGCTGCTGGTGGACGGCTTGTCGCAGCCCTACCTGCCGCTGCCGGAAGCGGCGGCCGACCCGGCGCAGGCCGACCCGCTCACGGTCTACCTGGTCATCGCGTTGGCGTCGGTGTCGTCGCTCTTCCTGTTCTCGGTGCTGGCGTTCATCGCGGTGCGGCTGTGCCGGCGGAGCAGGGCCGGCTGGGTGGGCGGCTGCTCGGTGCCTGAGGGCCACTTTCCGGGCCACCTGGTGGACGTCACCGGTACTGGGACCTTGTCCCAGAGCTACCAGTATGAGGTGTGTCTGATGGAAAGCTCAGGGACCAGCGATTTCAAGTTCCTCAAACCGATTCTCCCCAATGGTCTGGTTCAAGACATTGAGCAAGGGTAGTGCAAAAGTCTAATTGAAGGAATAGCTTAGGTTTCATTAACAGAAGAATTAAAAAGTAGCTATTTGGCTATAAGTGCTTTCTTTTTAAATCAAGGATCTTTAGTTGGTAATCATTTTGTTTATATATTGATTTTAGTTTCTATGAAGCTAGTTAATCTTTTCATATTCTCATATTTTATTTGTTTTTAATTTTACCAATGCAATCTTAATGCCTCCTTTTCTTTTTCTAGTAGGTGAGTAAAAATAAATTCATTATGTTTTAATGGTGATTTCAAATAGGTTTATTTTCAGGAACTCATTTCGAATTCTATATCCAAAACACAGTCAGATAATGTTCTTTATAATATTCCTAAAGCAGCTGCTAATGAAGTTTGTAGATGGATAAGAATGTGTTTTCTTTGAGATACCATCTTTAAGGGACAGCATGTTTTTAGAGGCATAGTACCCAAATAAAAGTAATACATTTAATTCATTTTCTGATTTTACATTTGCAATTAATGTTTCAATATTGTATATGCTTATATTGGCCAAAAGTGGACAAAATATAGGCTAATATAGGCTAATAGGGCAAATTACTCTTAGATTTGCCTAGTGTATTTATGACTTAGGAAAAATTAAACATACGGCATTTTGAACAACTGATTGTGCTTTTCTATTTGGTATAAAAACATTGTTTAGTAAGGCACCTGGTGGGATGACAGTTTGGTTTGTAAATTCTGAGATATGTTATCAACCTTAGGCCCCCCTTTTTTAAATTTCAAGAAAGTACATGTATATATGATCTATAAATAATTTATGGTAAAATTGGTGTCCCATTCAATCTTACTTTTTAAACATTAATCTCTACTTGGCATTTATATGGTAATGTATGAGGGACATCTTTTCTTTGTTTCCTATCTTTCTCCCCTCCTTCAGATTTCAACCTGACATGAGTTTGGATTATGTATGGTCCTTCTGGGATAAACACTGTCCATCCACATCAGCATTCAGCCTTCTAAAGTGTAATTAAAAGATGTACAAGAATAGGAAGTTCTAAAAGGGAGAGAGCAAAATCATTGTGAAAGTCTAAATTAGCTACAACTGAGAATAGAATCTGGAAGCAACCAAAATATCAAATTTCATAGCTATTTTGAGTAATATAGAATAACTTATTTTTAAGTAATAAAATATTTAGTCCCCAATTAGAGAAGTTAATCAGCAAAAAAATAAATATTCTCCTCATTGGCATTTTCTCAACCAGAGGGATAGAACTCTCCAGGAATTGAATACTCATTACTAGAAAAAACAGAACTGAGGTTTCTCAAAGATTTTCAATATTCCCAAAAGAGAAAAAGAATTTAAGATTGACATGACTTAAAACATTATAGTTTTATAAATGGTGTCATTTTATATAACAGATAATTGAATGCATGAATTCTTAATAATCAGAGGAAAGAGAATATTCTCTTTCATTCATTGAGTATTTTATAGAGATGTTTGAAACGGACTCTTTCCCTGAGGTGTTTTTCCCTTCTTTTCATACTTAGTTGGATTTTCATGAAGAGAGGAAAAAGACAAATAAATCTGATCAAGATTTCTCTTTACTTGACTGAGTTCCATGTAGTGCCAGAACCAGGGAAGTATTCAGTTGTGGAAAGTATAGAAGGCTGTTCCTTTTTGGCCAATATGATATATCCCTAGCCTCTAATCAGTTATTTTATTGGACTTTGGTTAGTTTGCATGGTATCCAAATTAAATGAAATTTTCAAGATATTAAAGACTTTGAATAAACTTAAAAATAACCAATCACTTATGTTCAAAACATAATTCTAGATAGCATGCACTCATCTTTTTTCCTCTCTGAGAACACATCAGTTCAGAAATAATTTAAACATTTTCTTGACATTCACAAACTAGTTTTTAACACTGAAAAGCAAAGAGATGAAAATGAACTTTAAACATTTATTTTGACTGTTAAAAGACTGAACTACATTCAAACATCACTCATTAAAACTAGTGAAGAAACATACTTTTAATAAATCTTCCTTAATCCTTAAGTATGGCTTCCTTGCAAATGAGAATTTTTTAGAATATGAAAATAATTCTACACATTCCACTACTTTATTCTGGGCATATTTTGCTTCTTAGAGTAGATTGTTATATGTTTTAGAGCTGGAAATCTATAGTCATAATTCAGAGTAATTTTCATGCTTAATACTTATAATCTTAACCAATAGCTTAGTTGATCATAGATCTTTAGTTATTTTCCTTTTGTTCTTTTAATATTTAAGACTGTTGATAAAAAGTGATACCAATCTAGTTCTCATTCTTTTATCTGTAAAGTTCTTTACTCTCTTTTAGATTTTTTCTTTATTCTTGATGTTCTGATACTTGCTAGGCCCTAACTTGAGCTTTACCCAATATTATAAAATTTTTTGGAGTAACTATAGTTTTCTTTTATAAAATTTCCATTTGGCAGGTTTTCACAATTTATTTTTTTCCACAATGACTATTTCCTTCTTTTTTGTTTGAGGGAATTAAATATTTTTTACTTGTAAGTTATTTTTATATTGTCTTTAGAATTCTTTTTTTCTTTATTGATTTTAGAGACAGAGAGAGGGAGAGGGAGAGAGAGATAGAAACATTGATGAGAGAGAACATTGATTGGCCACCTCCTGCATGCCCCCACTGGGGATTTGGCCCACAACCTGGGCATGTGCCCTGATGGGGAATCAAACCTGTGACCTCTTGGTGCATGGGTGGAAGATCAACCACTGAGCCACACCGTTGGGGCAGAATCTCTATTTTTTATGTATATATTATTTTATCTGTTGAGTTCATTTTTTAGCTGTTAGCCTTCCTCATGTTCCTGGTGATATCTTATTGAGAATTCATGTCCTATTGGAAGTTTCCCTCATACCTAGTTTTGTTCATCTTGTGGAAAGGAAGAAGAGCCCCAGGCTCTACAAATCCAAGCCTTAATTAATAAGCTTAGCTCAATTTTGCCACACACATGGCAGAAGTTGTGAATGAACACCTAACAATGTATTTGAGCTGGGACTCAGTCTCCCTTGGGTGGCACCACTCTGCATTTGCTCTATGAGGCAAAAATCTCAGGGAATGTCATCCTCTGCTTGGTTGTCATGTGTCTGTTAAGGCTGTCATGGGAGCTAATGGAGACATTTTTCACTTTTCAACCTTCAGAGTAAACAACTGATTTTAATAATAAACAGCTGATTTTGAGGAAAATTGAGTTGTAACTGAAGTGATACATTGGGATTACCTACAGGAAAAAGTCATGGTCTTGATAAATATTCATAACAGTGCTGCACATGTTGGTCCTGGATGACACACAACTTGCTGGATGAAAAAAAAAAAAAAAGAAATCCCTCTGCAAAGCAATCCTACATTGTGCACTGAGCTGGTGCCAGGTAGAACAAGGTGATAACCTGGATGGTAACTTGATTTAGAACTCATGAATATTTTATCGATGATTCACGGTCTCTGAGTTTGTACTTGATGTTTAGCATGTGGGCTCACAACCTATAAGCATGTCCAGGCTTCTATGTGATAGGCACAGCTAGGCACAAGCTGTTGCTGTTATTAAGGACAACTAGAATCCACTTTTATTTGGTATGGTCATGCTGCACCTGGTCTAGGACCTATTCCAGCCCTACCTGCCATTCCTTCAAACACCCACAGAAGTTTTTCAAGCTCACAGGTTCTCTATCCTCTTGTTCACTGATTTGACTCAGCTGTTCAATGATGCTCAGATGTGGAGGATGAACAGGGAACCTTCAATGGTCTGCTGCTCATAAGCCATTTTCTGAGCATTTGGGGGATATCAACATCACTGGGACTTAGTTCCAGATCTATTATTTTGAGAGGTTTCTGGTTGGAATATCAGAGACAAAAGGGTCCATATTTCTGAAGTAATTGTCTCCAACTTATATGGGCTATGCACAAGGAAAGACTTTCATGAGAAACTCAAATTTATAGAACAATTTGGGGTTCATAAAAATTAAAACTGCATTCTCTAAATATTGTCATCTTGAGGGTTTGTTGCTTAAATTTCTTTATCTCTGGGGAAATATTTCTTCGTCCTGAATGTCTCATACTATTAAACAAGATTTAATCAGTAATCAAAACACTTTCCACAAATGAAAGTCCAAGACTAGATGGCTCCATTGGTAAATTCTACCAAATGTTTAAAGAATTAACACCAATTCTTCACAAACATGTTTATAAAAGAGGAGCAGAGGCCAGTTCCCAATTCACTCAACTAAGCCAGTATTACTCTGATGCACAAACCAGACAAAGATAACACAAGAAAAGAAAACTAAATACCAATATCCTTTATGAATATGGATGCAAAAATCCTCAACAAAATATTAGCTGACTCCAGCAATGTATAAAAAGGATTCTACATCATGACCAAGTAGGATTTTCCCCAGAAAAGCAAGGGTTGTTTAACAATCAATGAAACACACCTTATAAACAGAAAAGAACAAAACCATACAACTGTTTGAGTAAATGGAGAAAAATCTATTTTACAAAATCCAACACTATTTTGTAAAGAACTCAATAAATAGGAGTAATAGCATGTGTACTCAACTGATACAGAGTAACTATAAAAATCCACAGCTAACTTCATATTCAATGTTGAAAGACTGAAACTTTCCCCCTAACATCAGGAACAAACCAAGGATGCTTCCATTTAACATTGTACTAGAAGTTCTAGCCAGGGCAATTAGGCAAGAAAAAGAAAATAATTCAGTTTGGAACTGAAGAAGTAAATGTATATTTTCAGATGACACAATTGTGCACAAAGAAAATTCAAAGGAATCCACAAAAAATAACTAAAATTGATAAATGAGTTCAGCAAGGTTGGAGGATACAAGATCAATCAACAAAAACCAAATAGTATTTCTGTACACCTGTATTGGGCAATCCCAAATGAAGAAAAAAATTCCATTTATAATTGCATCAAAAAGAATGAAAAGCTTAGGGATAAATTTAACAAAGTAAGTTTAAGACTTATACACCTGATGCTACAAAACATCATTGAAAGAAATTAAAGAAGACCTAAGTGAATGAAAAGTGTTCATGGATTGGAAGATTTAATGTTGTTAAAATGGTGATACTCTCCAAACTGGTCAACAGATTCAACACAATCTCTATCAAAATCTCAGCTTTTTGGGGGGCAAAAATTGGCAAATTGACACTAAAATTCAAGGGACCCAGAGTAGCCAAAACTATCTTGAAAAAGAACAAAGTTGGAGGACTCACACTTCCTTATTTTAAAGATGTATGATAGTTAAACATTAGATATTGAAGTAGTTTGTCACATTAAATATATAAATACTATCTTTTTATTTAGTATGTACTATAGGGAATTTTTAGAAATTGTCTTAGATTTCATCACAAATTCCTCAAGCCACCCTTCTTGATTTTAATTTTATACCCTAATACTATTTCAAAAGATCTATAATAGATATTTTCCTCCAAAATTTAAGACAGGGAATTCTTTATATACATATGTCATTCTTAAATTATTTTAACCTAATTAATGACATCAGTTTCCCTTTCAATTTCTAAGTTTTGTAACACCTCTCTTTGCTGGTACATATCTCTAAAAGGAAACACGCCATTTCAAAGGTTCTTATATTAATCAAAAACTTGAAAAGAAATATATTTCATCTATGATATCTATGTACCCAAGGACAGGCACAAGTTTGGATCTAAATGATCTAAAAAGTTCACCTATCCAGTTCCACTTAGATAGATAAATGAGTGGATTTTAGAGCCACACTGTAACAGTCTGAATCCTAGCTCTGCCATTTCACATGATGTGTGACTATGAGAAGGTTATTCATGAGGTTGTTTTTTTTTTCTTACTCCCCTTCACCTTTTTCACTCAGCCCTCCAATCCCCCCCTGACAGCTGTCAGCCTGTTCTCTGTATTTATGAGTCTGTTTCTATTTTGTTTGAGTAGGTTATGTAAACTCCCTGTGCCTCAGTTTCTTCATTTATAAAATGTGGCTATTAAGATGCCCACCTCATAGGGCTTTGGGGGATAAAATGAATTAATATATGTAAAATGCTTAGAATAATACCTAGAATTTAGTGGCACATATTTGTTCTGAACTCTTTAACTGGAATCTAACTAGAACTTGGTTACTATATTATGAACAATTTGCTCTTTGCTTTTCCCAGGAAATTTATTTTTCATTTATGTCTAAAATAATATTCTTTATTTTTTTAGTATATGTTTTTATTTCACTTAATGTTGATATATATTGTATCTCCTCTGATTTGCCTTAAATATAAAATTTGAAATACTTCTAAAATGTATTAATATTACTTCCATTGCTATATCTCTTACAGGAAGTAATTACTAGAACTAGAATCAAAGGAAATGTAATTGAATTACTAGTACTTAGCATATATTATACACTCATGTCTCAGAATTTTCTTCAGTTTCAGACATGCTCATGACTGAATGTATGATCTGATGATAATCTTATATAGGTAGAAACATAATCATTAGAGTGAATTATTTATTCAACTGATATTTATGGAATGACTACTATAATCCAGACTTCCTTCAAAAATAAATTTTCCTAATAATTTCTATTAGAATCTAAGATTATTGATAGGCTTTAAAAATAATTCATTCAACATGAATTATAATTTATTAAGTGAATTAAGTAATTAAATTATAAGATATTTAGGGGGGGGAAATCCCTTTTGTGCCAAGATAAGTGGTACCTCCTGTCATTTCCTCTCCAGTCTAAGAATCTGATTCTAATACTACCTGACACCCTTCTAAATTTAATGTGAGTGCAGACTGTAAAAGGATTTACAACAAAGCAAGATGCCTCCTCTTTCAACTGTGTTGCTATTTGCACACCGGTGCAGGAGGCTAGAACCTTTCCTTTGAAAAATAGTCTCTTGAGACCGTGTGGTACAGGACACCTTACAAAGTTTTGCATCATCATAAATTTTTCACATACTTGGAAACAAACAGATATAATTCCTATAAACTGTAACTTTATAAGAGTTTATCTCCCCTAGTTAGATTATGCAAAAGAGAAAGAGTTCTTTGAAGTTCCACTGATTAGGCTGTGGGGAGACCGATATACACTCTTGCTTTGTGCTCACAATTATTCTAGCTCATGCCATGTAATGGAATAACCTGATAAATTATGCAATTTAATAGCATAACAATTTTGTAAAAGTTCTATACACTTCAAAAATGAATTACTTTTGGAGACTTCCAAAATATACTTTGACTTGAGAATATTTTCTCAATCAAGACGCAGGGTGGCGCTGCAGGCTAAGATTGTGAATAAGCCCTAAAAGGCTCGCATATTCCTTTGTTCCAAGGCGGAACTAAAAACTCAAGGAAGAAGCTTTGCCAGCCCAGCCATACTGGGCTACCAATGAGTTTGGGGAGCGATAATACTAAACGAATTTAAGATTCAAAGCAACTTTGTGAGGATTCCACCAAGCAAGAAATCGGAATTGAATATCTCGAGTCTTCTTTGATTGCTGAAGGGATTGACTGTAAGCACCCGGCTCCAGCATGGAGACGCTAGAGAGAATTCAACCAAACAGGCAAGTGATGGCCTTTATTTTGCTAGCGTTCTTGTCCCAGGCTCGCCCCAAGCCTATTCGTTATTCTATGCTGGAAGAAGCAGAGAGCGGCTCCTTTGTAGCCCATCTGAGCAAGGACCTGGGCTTGGGAATTGGGGAACTGGCCGCCCGGTCGGCCCGGGTGGTGTCTGACGATGACAAGCAGCGCTTGCTGCTGGATCGTCAGACAGGAGATTTGCTTTTGAAGGAGAAACTAGACCGCGAAGAGCTATGTGGCCCTATTGAACTGTGTGTATTGCATTTCCAAGTATTGCTGGAAACGCCAGTGCAATTTTTTGGAGGAGAACTATTAATCCAGGACATAAATGATCACTCCCCAGTATTCCCAACTAAGGAAATGCTCTTGAAAATACCAGAAAACAGCCAGCCAGGGGCTATTTTTCCGTTGAAATTAGCCCAGGATTTGGATGTGGGCAGCAATGGTCTTCAAAAATACACTATCAGCTCCAATTCACATTTTCACGTTCTTACTCGAAATCATAGTGAGGGTAAGAAATACCCAGATTTGGTGCAAGACAAAGCATTGGATCGAGAGGAGCAGCCTGAGTTCAGCTTAACCCTCATTGCGCTGGATGGCGGGTCTCCACCTAGATCTGGCACCCTCACCGTGAGAATCCTGATAATGGACGTTAATGACAATGCTCCTGAGTTTGTGCACACTCCCTACGAGGTGCAGGTCCTGGAAAACAGCCCCTTAGACTCCCCAGTCCTTACTGTCTTAGCCAAGGATATAGATGCTGGAAACTTCGGGAGAGTTTCTTATGGCTTGTTCCAAGCATCAGATGAAATTAGGCAAACTTTCTCAATAAATGAAGTCACAGGAGAAATCCGACTGACAAAGAAATTGGATTTTGAAAAAATTAAATCATACCAAGTGGAAATTGAGGCTACAGATGGAGGAGGACTTTCTGGAAAAGGCACTGTAGTCATAGAGGTGTTGGATGTGAACGACAATGCTCCTGAACTGACCATATCTTCACTCACCAGCTCCATCCCAGAAAATGCTCCTGAGACCGTAGTCTCTATCTTCCGAATTCGAGATAGAGACTCTGGAGACAATGGAAAGATGATTTGCTCTATTCCAGATAATCTGCCATTCATTCTAAAACCAACTTTCAAGAATTTCTATACCCTGGTAACAGAGAGCCCGCTGGACAGAGAAAGCAGAGCCGAGTACAACGTCACCATCACTGTCACCGACTTGGGAACCCCCAGACTGAAAACCCAACACAACATAACCCTGTTGGTCTCTGACGTCAACGACAACGCCCCCGCCTTCACCCAAACCTCCTACACTCTGTTCATCCAAGAGAACAACAGCCCCGCCCTGCACATCGGCAGCGTCAGCGCCACTGACAGAGACGCGGGCGCCAACGCCCAGGTCACCTACTCGCTGCTGCCACCCCAGGACCCGCACCTGCCCCTGGCCTCGCTGGTGTCCATCAACGCGGACAACGGCCACCTGTTCGCCCTGAGGGCGCTGGATTTCGAGGCCCTGCAGGCGTTCGAGTTCCGCGTGGGCGCCACAGACCGCGGGTCGCCCGCGCTGAGCAGCCAGGCGCTGGTGCGCGTGCAGGTGCTGGACGCCAACGACAACTCGCCCTTCGTGCTGTACCCGCTGCAGAATGGCTCTGCGCCCTGCACCGAGCTGGTGCCCAGGGCGGCCGAGCCGGGCTACCTGGTGAGCAAGGTGGTGGCGGTGGACGGGGACTCGGGCCAGAACGCCTGGCTGTCGTTCCAGCTGCTCAAGGCCACGGAGCCCGGGCTGTTCGGCGTGTGGGCGCACAACGGCGAGGTGCGCACGGCCCGGCTGCTGAGCGAGCGCGACGCGGCCAAGCACAGGCTGCTGGTGCTGGTCAAGGACAATGGCGAGCCGCCGCTGTCGGCCAGCGTCACGCTGCACGTGCTGCTGGTGGACGGCTTCTCGCAGCCCTACCTGCCGCTGCCGGAAGCGGCGGCCGACCCGGCGCAGGCCGACCCGCTCACGGTCTACCTGGTCATCGCGTTGGCGTCGGTGTCGTCGCTCTTCCTGTTCTCGGTGCTGGCGTTCATCGCGGTGCGGCTGTGCCGGCGGAGCAGGGCCGGCTGGGTGGGTGGCTGCTCGGTGCCTGAGGGCCACTTTCCGGGCCACCTGGTTGACGTCAATGGCACCGGGACTCTGTCCCAGAGCTACCAGTACGAGGTGTGTATGATGGGAGAGCCTGGGAATGGTGAGTTCAAATTCCTGAAGCCAATATTCCCTAACCTCTTGGTTCAGGACTCTGAGAAAGAGATGAAAGAAAATCCCAATTGGAGGAATAGTTTTGTATTCAGTTAAGTATTGTATTGATTAACCGAGCTTCTCCTTAATTTTGACAAACCTAACTGCCATTGCAATGCATTTCTTTTAAGAAATCATATTGTTCTCGAAATATGTATATCTCTATTCCCAACCAATGCATGTCCCTGATCATGCTAGGTTTCTTCTTTTTATTAATATTTATTGGACTTTGCATTTCTAGTTACACTAAACATTGAGTATATATTTTCTCCATATTCGACCTTCTCTTAGTGATTAATCTTTCCATAACTATAAATTACTTCAAGTAATGGTAGAAGAAATTTTGTTTAAATCCACTTCGTAGTTAGCTAATGTCTTTTTAATGAAACATTTTAAAGCTTTTTATGTAATCATGCATTTCTCTATATCTGTGACTCTTGTCTTTACCAATACTTTTATCTTTGCAAGATAAGAGTGTTTAAAAAAATTTTTTTATGGCTGCCTAGGCCTTTCTTGTTGACTATTCTGTCAGGCTCTGCCCCCTGAATAACCATGAGCATACAACTTGGCATACTTGTTTCTCCCAAATTGTATACAAACATGCACTTCATTAAAATATTAATACACTAAAATTGTGACCTGCCATTGTGAGCACCATATATGCTAGAGATTTTCTTATTTGATTGCTACTTGCCTTGCACATTGCACGTGCTCCATAAGTATTCACTAGTTACAATTTTTAAAAATTCTCTATTGTGAATAATAATTAAAGAGAAAATCTTATATAATTGGAATCACTTTCACTAAATAAAACTCATTGCTTGGTAAAATCCTTTAAAAATAACCTCAGAACCTTAAATAAATTTTAACTTCTTTCACAGGATTCAAGATATGGAGGGCATCATATACTTCCTAGTCCTTCCTTTTGCTCTATGAATAGAAGTTCAAGTGTAGTTTAATGTATGTTTTTCCTGTTTGGTTTTTTCCTGCAGCTTCTCCCCATCTTTCAAAAGAGTTAGGTAATTTTTTCTGAGTTTCAGCTGTTCTCTTCAAGTCTGATTATCAGGTGATATCAGGTTTGCAATTTAATTTACTTTGCAGACATGGACAGATTTTATCAACAAAATAACAATTTATTTTTGATGCCCAAGTTATCTTCTGCTTTGTTCTTCAATGTTGCTTTCAGGCATTTTGTGTAAATTTACTTTGTTAATTACGCTGAACTTTCATTTGTAAGAAATAAGCATTATTTTGTCATTTAGGACAATAAGAATAGAAATTAAATAAGATAAGAAATGAATTTATCTGAATTATTATTGTTTTATGTTGTGTGTAATAAGCCAAGTAAGCTAATCATGTGATTTCCAACTAAATTTATATGAATATGACTATAAGACCACTTAGTTGAACTTTTGGCACAATATGAGCTATTAAAGAGCTTGCTATAATCTAAATATTTATTTTGAAATCTCAAGTGTCATTCTGCTAGAATTTAATTACTTGCACTTTTCTCTGAATTACTTTTTCCCTCATGATACAATGAAATAAAAAAGGAAAGGGATTTACCACTTAAGTTATTCTCTTTTTAAAAAATTGTTTATTGATTTTAGAGAGAGAGAGAGAAACATTGATTTGTTGTTCCATTCATCCATGCACTCACTGGCTGCTTCCCATATGTGCCCTGATTGGTATGGAACCTGAAACTCCATTGTATCTGGACGATGCTCCAACCAACTGAGTTACTTGGCCAGGGCTTAAGTTATTCTTGAAACAGCTTTTTAGCCTTCATCCAATCTAAAAATTAAAATGAGAAAGTGATAAATGTGAGAACAAAATTAAACACAAATATATGTACAACATAAATATGGTAGTATAAATAAAATAGCTTTTATGTATGACAAGAAATCTGATTTACATTTTTACCAATATATTTCAACATTATAAAAATCCAATTTCACTTTTTCTATTTATGCCAGGAAAGTTCAGTTTGTATAATCAACCAAATGAGACTGCCCAAACACCCAGAACCCACCTATGTGCATTTATGTAGTAAATTTATGAATTACTCTGTGTATTACTTTATGAATTACTGTGTGTATTGATAAAGCATGGACCATTCTTTACCACCTAGAGATCACCAACAGACTGGTAATAGATCAACATTTTGATATTTAATGTTTAGAATTTAGTAGTAAACATAATTAAAATAACTTCCACAGACTATATATACCTTATTAAAAATAGGACAATTCTATTGTTGCAAAAAAAAAAAAATAGAGATTAGAGGCCAAATATATTTTTTTGTTGTTGTTGTTATTCCTCATCTGAGAACCTTTTTTCATTAATTTTTAGAGAGAGTGGAAGGGGGAGAGGAGAGAGAGAGAGACATTGATGTGAGAGAGAGACATGGTTGCCTCCAGCACAAACTTGACCAGGGCCAGAGATTGAACCTGCAACCCAGGTGCATGCCCTTGAGCAAGAATCAAACCTGTGACCCTTTGGTCTGAGGGCTGATGCTCTAACCACTGAACAAACTGGCCAAGGCTGAAGGCCAAATATTTTAAATAGAAGGATGTATAATATTTTATAGTTGGAAAACTCAATGTTGGGAATTATGTCAACTCTCCCTAACCAATTTATAGCTGTAATAAAATCCTAAACAAAATTTCAGCAGATTTCTTTGTGAAAATTGACAAGCTGAATCTAAAATTTATATGGAAATACAAAGGAACAATAATAACCAAAGCAGTCTTGAAGAAAAAGAATAAAACTGGAGGACTTACCCATCAGATAATAAACCTATTTTAAAGCTACAATAATTAAGGCAATATTGTACTACAATAATTGGAAAAAAGAGTCTTAAGTAGATTTATTACAAAATGACACTTCAGAGACAATGGGGAATGGATTCTCTTTTCAATAGATGGTGCAAAATCATACGTATATTTATATGAAAAATTAATTTTGACTCTAACCTCATTCATATGAAAAATTAACTTCACAAGGATTATAGCTCTAAATGTGAAAATTAAAGTAATTAATTTTTCAAAAACACCATACAAGAATATTCTTATGATGTTGGGGTATGCAAAGATTTAGAGAGAAAACAAGCTCTTCTAACCATAACCATTGAGAAATGTTAAAAAATTAGACTAAATTAAAGTTTAAGAAGTTTTGTTCATCAGATACCATAAGAGAGTTAAAATCCAACCCATAGAGTGGGAGAAGATATTTGCAACACATATTTCTGAAAAAGTAATTATACCCAGAATATATTAAGAACTTCTAAAGATGAATCAGAAAGAAAGGCAAATACCCTAAACAGAGAAATAGACAAAACATTTTCAAGCATTTTACAAGAATGTACCCTAATGGCCAATAAACATGTGGGAATGTACTCAATTTAATTAATCATCAGTGAAATACTAAAGTTATAATATGATATCATCCCACACTGACCAGAGTGTTTAATATTAAAAGACAATATCAAATGTTGACAAGGATATGGAGAAACTGGAACTCTCACTCTTTGCTGGTTTTGGTAAAACCTCATTTGAAGACTCTTTTGCAATATCTGTTAAAGCTAACTATATGTGTACATCTTAAAGCACAGCAATCCAACTCCTAGAAATATATTAAATATAAGTGCACACATAGACACCAAATGCCATGTACAAGAATGTTCATAGCAACAATACTCAAAATATCCTCAAACTAGAAATCTCCAATTGTCCATCAACTGAAGAATGAATAAACAAATCATGGTATAGTCATACAACAGAATGGTATAAGGCAACGAGAATAAAATAAATCAGAACAATATACAACAGATAAATTTTAAAAACATAATGTTGAGTGAAAGAAGGCAACACAAAAGAGTGATACTCTATAACTCCATTTGTATAAATGTTCAAAAAAAGAAAAAAATTCTGTGATAATAGAAGTGAGGAGAGTGCTTACCTTTATGGGGGAGGGTAGTGACCAGGCAATGACAGAAAGAGGCTTGTAGGGTTTTGGTAACATTTTAGTTTTAATTTGGTTCTGCTTATAGGAGTGCATTCACTTCGTGAAAATTCTTTGAATTGTACACTTATGATTTGTACCCTTTTCTGATGTATGTTATATTTAAAGATAAAAGTAATTTTTATAGCCCTAGCTGGGTAGTTCAGTTGGTGAGAGCATCGACCCAATATGCCAAGGTCTTGGGTTTGATTTCCTGTCAGGGGACACACAAGAAGCACCAGATGAATGCATAAATAAGTAGAACAACAAATGGATCTCTCTCTCTCTCTCTCTCTCTCTCTCTCTCTCTTTCTTTCTCAAACCAATAAATTTAAATAGTAACTTTTGTGAAAATTTTTATAAACTTTTGTAAACATCCATTATCACTTATTTCTTGAATATAATCAAACAAAAAACTCTCAGGAAAAAGTTTCTTCACGTACTCAAAAGGTACTTTTATGAAGAAAGCTAATATATCATTTTAGTTTGTTCTGAAAAGTATTCTTTCAATTAAAGTTAACGCAACAAATGTTTATTTAGAGCTTCCAATAACTAAGAACTGGAGATACGATCCGGGGCATTTCTGTGACTTAAAAAGATACGGATACACACCAGAGTTAATAATTTGGAATGAAATGGCAAATACAATTTGCAATAGTAAATAAGGACGCCTGGTGGCGCTGCAGGTTAGGAGTTTGAATGAAGAGCTTTGTGGACCCCGGACGCCATTAAGCTGGGAATCAGAATTTTGACCGCTTTCTAAACGAAGGAAGCATTTTAGTTAAGATCTAGGGGCAGAGATCTTCAGAGAGGGAATTGTTCTAGTGCGACTCAGTCAGAAAGATCTAATTCGAGATTATTTAACGAAGATATCTGGATTGATTGTATACCGAGTTGAAGAAACTGCACCTTTTTGAACTGGGTCTGAACAATGGAGACTGCGCTAGCAAAAACGCCCCAGAAAAGGCAAGTTGTCTTTCTTTTTATATTGTTGTTTTTGTGGGAGGTTGGCTGTGAAGCAATTAGGTATTCCATGCCAGAAGAAACAGAAAGTGGCTCCTTTGTGGCCAACCTGGCAAAAGACCTGGGACTTAGGGTGGGGGAACTGGCCACTCGGGATGCACGAATCCATTACAAAGGAAACAAACAGCTCTTGCAGCTCGATGTAAAGACCGGGAATTTGCTTCTATATGAAAAACTAGACCGGGAGGTGCTGTGCGGGGCGACAGATCCCTGTGTACTGCAATTCCAACTATTACTAGAAAAGCCGGTGCAGTTTTTTCAAGCTGATCTGCAGCTCACGGATATAAATGACCATTCCCCAGATTTCCTAGACAGGGAAATGCTCCTAAAAATCCCAGAGAGCGTCCAGCCAGGGACTGTATTTCCTTTGAAAACAGCTCAGGACTTTGACATAGGTAGCAACACTGTTCAGACCTACACAGTTAGCCCCAACTCCCATTTTCATGTTGTCACTCATAATCGCGGAGATGGCAGAAAATATCCAGAACTGGTGCTAGACAAAGCGCTGGACCGGGAGGAGCAACCCGAGCTCAGTTTAACCCTCACAGCGATAGATGGTGGGGCTCCGCCCAGGTCAGGGACTACTGCCCTGCGCATTGAAATCCTGGACACCAATGATAACGTCCCTGAGTTTTTACAGTCTCTCTATGAGGCACAGGTCCCCGAAAACAGCCCCCTAAACTCCTTAGTTGTTACTGTCTCCGCCAGAGATTTAGATACGGGAACAAATGGGAATGTAGTTTACACTCTATTCCAAGGCGATGAAGTTACTCAACCATTTGTAATAGACAAAGTAACAGGAGAAATTCGTCTGAAAAAGGCATTGGATTTCGAGGCAATTCAATATTATAACGTGGAAGTTGCAGCCACAGACGGTGGAGGCCTTTCAGGAAAATGCTCTGTAGCTATACAGGTGGTGGATGTGAATGACAACGCCCCTGAACTGACCCTGTCGAAACTCGTCGACTCTACCCCAGAAAACTCCCCAGAGACTGTGGTTGCTGTTTTCAGTGTTTCCGATCCAGACTCTGGAGACAACGGCAGGATGGTCTGCTCCATCCAGGACGATATCCCTTTTCTCTTGAAACCCACATTCAAGAACTTTTACACCCTAGTGACAGAGAGGCCACTGGACAGGGAGAGCAGAGGGCAGTATAACATCACCATCACAGTTACTGACATGGGGACTCCAAGGCTGAAAACCCAGCAGAATATAACCGTGCTGGTCTCCGACGTCAACGACAACTCCCCAGCCTTCACCCAAACCTCCTACACCCTGTTCATCCAAGAGAACAACAGCCCCGCCCTGCACATCGGCAGCGTCAGCGCCACTGACAGAGATGCGGGCGCCAACGCCCAGGTCACCTACTCGCTGCTGCCGCCCCAGGACCCGCACCTGCCCCTGGCCTCGCTGGTGTCCATCAACGCGGACAACGGCCACCTGTTCGCCCTGAGGGCGCTGGATTTCGAGGCCCTGCAGGCGTTCGAGTTCCGCGTGGGCGCCACAGACCGCGGGTCGCCCGCGCTGAGCAGCCAGGCGCTGGTGCGCGTGCAGGTGCTGGACGCCAACGACAACTCGCCCTTCGTGCTGTACCCGCTGCAGAATGGCTCTGCGCCCTGCACCGAGCTGGTGCCCAGGGCGGCCGAGCCGGGCTACCTGGTGAGCAAGGTGGTGGCGGTGGACGGGGACTCGGGCCAGAACGCCTGGCTGTCGTACCAGCTGCTCAAGGCCACGGAGCCCGGGCTGTTCGGCGTGTGGGCGCACAACGGCGAGGTGCGCACGGCCCGGCTGCTGAGCGAGCGCGACGCGGCCAAGCACAGGCTGCTGGTGCTGGTCAAGGACAATGGCGAGCCGCCGCTGTCGGCCAGCGTCACTCTGCATGTGCTGCTGGTGGACGGCTTCTCGCAGCCCTACCTGCCGCTGCCGGAAGCGGCGGCCGAGCCGGCGCAGGCCGACCCGCTCACGGTCTACCTGGTCATCGCGTTGGCGTCGGTGTCGTCGCTCTTCCTGTTCTCGGTGCTGGCGTTCATCGCGGTGCGGCTGTGCCGGCGGAGCAGGGCCGGCGGGGTGGGTGGCTGCTCGGTGCCTGAGGGCCACTTTCCGGGCCACCTGGTGGACGTCACCGGTACTGGGACCTTGTCCCAGAGCTACCAGTATGAGGTGTGTCTGACTGGAGGGTCCGGATCAAATGAGTTCAAATTCTTGAAGCCGATCATCCCCAACCTCCTGCCCCAAGGCTCCAGCGAAGAAACAGAGGAAAATGCCAACTTCCGGAATAACTTCGGATTCAATTAGGAATCTCATCATGATGCAGTCTTTTGTAACATCTCTAATTTCTCCAGAGACAGAGTTTGAGAGCGTCATGAACAAAAATCCCAATTTTAATATAGCCTGGATTTCCCTTTTGTAATGTATTTGTCCATTACATTTTATTTTGTCCAATTTTGGAAAACTAACATCTAGGCCTTTGCATTATTTGCATAAAGCCATTTCAAATCCCTGCATGCGGGTGATTTTCCTGTAATGCTTGCTCCTCTTGATGGCATCTGTTGCAACAAACTGTCTTAATAAAATCAAATATTAATTGCTTTTCTCTGTACTCAGTTCATTGTTTCATCATACTCTAAGTATATGTGTTGCTTAATAGCAAAAATTAAAGTGCCTTTCCCTGTTTTTAAAATGTTTTCAAAGGAAAACATGCTTTTGATAAATGTAAATGTGAGAAAACACGATGAAAGCAACAATCTTCTATTTACTCTTCTTTCCTACCTCTCACCCCACTAGCAAACATTTTTTAAACAAACATTTTTATGGAATTATAACATACACATAAAATGTGAACAAATCCTTAATTTCAACTTAATGTATTTTCAGAAAGTGAACATGCTTAGTATCAACATCTTGGTGAAGAAATGAAACATTATTAGCACCCCATGTGCCACACAAATTACCTCTTAAAGTCACTACCAGCTCAAGTATAACAAATACTGTGACTTCCAATACTATAGTTTTGCCTGTTTTAAATTTATTTAAATGGAATAGTAGAGTATATATTGTTTTGTGTCTTGCTTCTTTCACTCAACATTATGTTTATGACATTTAATCATGATAATGCTTTTAATTTTAGTTCTTCATTCTCATTTCTGTATAGCATTCCAGTGTATGAATATTTCATAATTTATTACCTATTCTACTGTACATAGAATTGGGTTGGTGCAAGGTTTGGCTGTGTGAATAATACTGGTCTGAACATTCTTGTACATATCTTTTGGCAGACATGTACATGCATTCTGTTGGGTATATACCTATGTGTAAAAGCCACTAATTTAGTGAGTAGATATTAGCTTTTAGTAGATATTTCCAAGTAGTTTTGCAAAGTGGTTGTACCAATTTACACTGTTGTTAGTAGTGTTTGGATGTACCAGGTCCTCTACATTCTTGTTAATACCCAGTATTGTCTGTTTTTCATTTTATCGCATTTTAAACCTTTTATTTTCTAGCTCTTTTTGTATTTACTTCTTTATCACTAAAGAATATGTTTGTAACCTTTTCCTAAATGTTAAACAATTAATTTCCTGTTATTGTTTAGTACATAGCACACTTAAACTTCTCTCATCCATCCTTCACATAGCTATCTCACTATTTTCCCTTACTTCTCTGCACAAACTGAAACCCCAATTTCTTGTTCCACTGGCAACATTTTCTTCTGATTTTCTGTATGAGAGAAAAGAATTCTTTTTGTTTTGGTTATCTGTTTCTTACACTTTCAGACCTCTCTGGAATGAGTCTTTACTTTAATATAGTCAAGGCTGCTGTTTTATATTTTCTCTGCTTTTGTGGGATAGGGCAGTCTACACCCATGTTTCTGTCTAAGTGGAAGTTGTGACGGGGTGTTCTGTGTTCAGGGCCAGGTTTATAAAATATCAGACTTTACTCTAGGGTGCATTGTGATGAATGGGCAGGGAACTCTTCAGGATGTGGCCCTTCAAATGCCAGGATATAAAAAGTTTTGTGCTGGAATTTCAAGACCTCCACTAAATATCTTAGTGCTCTCCAGAAAAACTCCTTTCATTTCTTTAGAAATAAGCCTTGAGGTTTTTAAAGGGAGGTCTTGAGGGAAAATAATTATTATTAGATATTATTATATGTTACATATCATGTAGTGTTATTACACACTGTCAACACACTTGACTATTTTCTAAATTGCTTTACACATATCTCATTTATGGTACCATTGGCATCTCCATTTTAGAGATGGACAAACTAGGGTATACAGAGTTAAAGTAACTTGCCCAAGTTACTTTAGTAAGTGGTAGAATTGCGATTTGAAACCAGGCAGCCTGACCCCAGATACATTGTTTTGTGTGTGTGTGTGTGTGTGTGTGTGTTTTAATTTTACTTTTTCTAGTTTTAAGTCTATTGAACATTTTAAAAGTGTATACAGTGTATATGTGCAATTTAAAACAAAAATAATAAAATGTTCTCCCATGTACCTATCACCCAGCTTAAGATTAGAACAATGGGAAGACCCTATAAATTCCTGTGTGCTTCCATCACTACATCTTTTATCCTCATGAAAATCAACACCTATCCTGAATTTTTAATTATTTGTTGATTTGATAGTTGCAGCAGATATGCATATATCCCTAAATGATATATTGTTAAGCCTTTGTTTGTTTTTTAAATGTATATAAGTGGATTAATGCAATATGGATCATCTGTGGACTTACTTTTTCCATCATTAGGTATTGAATCCATCCATGTTAATGTAGTTTATTCATTAGAGTGCTATATAGTATTCCATTGTATACACTTTTACTTTTTAAAAAAAAATCTGTTTTTATTGATTTTTAGATAGAGAGGAAAGGAGAGGGGGAGAGATAGAAACATCAGTGGAGAGAGGGAGAGATAGGAACATCAATGTTGGCTGCCTCCTGCACACCCCCCACTGGGGAGTGGCCTACAACCTGGGCATGTTCCCTGACCGGGAATCGAACTGGTGACCTCTTGGTACATGGGTTGATACTCAACTACTGAGCTACACCAGCCAGGCTACACCTTTACTTTTAAATTCATTTTACTGTTGACTGACTTTGGGGTTGCTCCAAGAGTTTTGTTACTATGAACAATACTGCTATAAGCATTATTGAATATAGCTCCTTATGCACTTAAGTTCTTTTGGGGTACATGCACATCTAGGAAGATACTATCTGGGTCATCCCAAGAACTGGAAAGATATCAAAGTGAATGAAATATATAGTTAATAGTTGCCAACACCAAGGTGACAGTGTTAGAATTATCTGATAAAAAATTTGAAATGAACTTCAAAGTATGTTTTATAAGCAATTACAAATATACTTGAAACATGAAATATAGGGAGTCTCAGCAAAGAAATGTAAAGCTGCAGCAAAGAAATAAAAGATATAAGAAATACCAATGGATATTTTAGAAATTAAAAATAAAATCATTGAAATAAAAAACTCAATGGATGAGTTCTATTTAGAGGGGACAAACAAAAATCAGTGAACTAGAAGGCAGAACAATAAAAATCACCACTCTGAACAACAGAGAGAAAATAGACTGTAAAAATAACAGAGCCTTGGGGACCTGTGGAACAATAACAAAAGATCTAACATTTTGTTATTGGAATCCCAGAAGGAAACGAGAAAACTTCCCAAATTTGGCAAAAGACACAGACCCAGAGATTCAAATTCCTAAGAAATTCAAAACAAGATAAACCATAAAAATCCACACCAAAAGACATCATAGTTAGATTTCTGAAAACTAAAGAGAAGGAAAACTCTTGAAAATAGTGATAGAGGAAAATTACATATTACCCGTAGGACATTAACAATTTGAATGACAGTAGACTTCTCATTAGAAGTCATGGAGGTCAGAGGGAAGTGACATAATACATTTCAAGTGCTGAAAGAAAACAACTGTTAACCCAGAATCCTATACCCAGTGAAAATATCCTTCAGGAAGAGAATTTGTTGCTTGTAGACCTACCCTAAAAGAATGGATAAAGGAAGTTCTTCAAACAGAAAGGAATTCATTTAAAGAACTGGAACATCAGGAAAAAAAAAAAGAAAAAACACAATAAACAAAAATATTGGTAAATGCAAAAGACTTTCCTTTTCCTCTTGGGTTTTAGAAATTATGTTTGATGGCTGAATCCAGAATTATAACACAGTCTGATGTATTTCTAAATGTAGGTAGAAGAAATAGTAATTATATATTATAAATGGGGGAGGGTAAAAAGTTGTAAAGGAGGATACATTTTCCATCCCTCTCATGACCTGGTAAAATGACAACATCAGTAAACTGTGATGAGTTATATATGGAGCAACCACTATAAAAGCTATACAGGGTAAACACTATAGAGAAATCAAAGCAGAATTAAAAAAATTTTTTTAAATACTCACCCAAGGATATTTTCCCATATATTTTCAGATAGAATGGGGGGGGGTAGAAAGAGAGGGAGGGAGAGAGAGAGAGAGAGAGAGAGACCAATGTGTCTCTCTCATATCAATTGGTTGCCTCCCGGAATCGAAACTGAGACTCTGGTGCGCAGTTGGACACTCTAACTGCTGAGCCAAACTGGCCAGAACTCAAAGTAGAATTCTAAAAAAATGTTCTCATAACCCACAAGAAAGCAGGGAAAAGGAAACAAAGAAACAAAAAAAATATATAGAGAGAACAAATAGAAAACTAAAAATAAAATAGCAGACTTAAGCTCTAACATCAAAAATTGCATTAAATGTAAATGGTTTGAACACAGCAGTTAAAACAAAGAGACTGACAAAAATGGGTTTAAAAAATGACCAACTATATGATGCCCATAGGAAACTTCACTTCAACTATAATGATATAGGCAGATTGAAAGTAAAAAGACAGAAAATATATTCTGCAAATATAAAAAATAAAGCAAGAGTGGTCATCTTATTGTCAGATAAAGTAGATGTCAGAGCAAAGAAAGTAACCAGACACACAGTGGTTACTTTATAATGATAGAGACATAGCAGTCCTAAATATGTATACACCAAACAACAGAGTTGCAAAATACATGAAGTGAAAACTGATAGAATTTAAAGGAGAATTGGACAGATCCACAATTCAACTTGGAGACTTCAACACTCTCTCTCAACAAATGGTAGAATAACTAGACAGAAAAATCAGAAAGGATGCAGAAGAACTCAACCACACAAGATCTAATCTATATTTCTAGAACACTTATCCAATACCAAAGTGCACATTCTTTTTGAATGTTCACAGAACACATACAAGATAGAACACATAAACAAGGCCATATAACAAAGTTAAACCAGTATAAAATAATTGAAATCATACAATGTAGGTTCTCCAACCTCAATGGCATCAAACTAAAAACCAAAAACAGAAAAATAATAGAAACATTTTCAAATATTAGGAAACTAAACAACACACTTCTAACTAAACTATAGATCAATACAAAGTCTCAAGTGAAACAAAAATGCTTTGAACTGAATTGGAAATAAAAAGACAACATATAAAAATTTACAAGATACAGCTAAAGCAATGCAGAGAGGGAAATTTATAGTACTAAATGCATATATTCGAAAAGAGAAGTCTCAAATCAATCATCTAAGTTTTCACTTCAAGAATATAGAAAAGGAAGAGGAAAAGAAACCACAGCAAGCAGGAGGAAGGAAATAATGAAAATAATAGAAGAAATCAATTACATTCAAAGACAATAATAGAGAAAAACCAATGAAATAAAAAACTGGTTCTTTGAAAAAATCAACAAAATTGACAAACATCTAGCAAGACTGACAAGTTTTCCTTCCCAACCATTTCAGATTTCAGGTGTGTTTAGCATCAAATCCTTCATATTTTCAAAATTTTCTGCAACATATCTCCCATTAATTGAGAGGTTTCTTTAAGAAAGTATCTCTATATTTCCCTGAAGTATTGTTTTTCTATGCATATAACTAAATTTTAAAAGATTTTTAAGAGATTCAATTCATCCTTGAAAGTTAGTCTTTATCTTTCACTTTAAATAAACTTGAAGAATTTTTTAAATGTTTGATGGAATGAAAGAAAAAAAACATATATAATATAAAAATGTAAATCAACTTGACCAGGTATGTAATAATTATAAGATAACTAAATAAAACTAAATTTAATATATTTTGCAATGTTTCATCAGTTAAAGAACTTTTCAACTCACTGTTAATAATCCAGCTGAATTAATCTGGAAACTATTTGTCACTTCACATTAGCATACATGAGCATAAAGAACATGGGGCATGGTGCTTTTTTACATTGTTTGTCTTCCCATCTTGTGTCCAGAAGAGACCAAGTATTGCCACCTAATTATTAAAAGTAAGCCAGAAAATATGATTAAGATGTTTCCCAGTGAATGCTGAAAAGGTTCTATATCTTGAAAGAGGCGTGGGTTACATAGACGGATCCATTTGTTAAAATGCTACCTTTAAGATTAGTGCATTTCAATTTGTGTAAACATTACCTTAAGAAAAGACCATGCAGCCAGACCCATGTGGCTCAGTTGGTTGAGCGTCATCCCCTGCACCAGTTCTCCGGTTGATTCCCAGTCAAGGCACATGCCAGGGTTGCAGCTTGATCCCCAATAGGGGGTATGCAGGAGGAAGCCTATTGATGTTTCTCTCTCATCGATGTTTCTATCTCTCTCTCCCTCTCCCTTCCTCTGAAATCAATAAAAGACATATTTAAAAAAGAAAAAGAAAAGACCATGCAAAAGTAAACATTGAGTGGGAGGCTGAGAGTGGAGGGAAATGTATAGATGAAAAAGACAGAATGTTGTGAAGCTGGGTGCCATGTAAATGGAAGTTTGTAGTGTTTACCTTGTTATCTGTTGACTTTTTTTGTTGTTGTTAATCCTCACTCAAGGATATTTTTCCATTGATTTTTTAAGAGAGAGTGAAAGGGAGGGAGGGAGGGAGAGAAACATCAATGTGAGAGACACATTGATTGGTTGCCTCCCGCAGGGCTGGGGATTGAACCTGCAACCCAGGTATGTGCCCTAGACTAGGAATTGAACCAGAGACCTTTGGGTCCATGGGCCGTCGCTCTAACTGCTGCGCCAAATGGACCAGGGCTGTTGAACTGTTTTCATGATTACATTTTAAAATGAATTATTCCATGTGAGACATGTTTATAAAAGCAAAGTCAACTGATCTCTGCTCTAGGAAATCAAATTAGTGCAAAAAAGAATAAAACCAAGGAACATTCTCCTGAAGGAATCTAATGTAATACACTTTCCATAAAAAGGCAGTTTCTTCACATATCCAATTGATATCTTTTTGGGGTACATTAAATATGATCTTCTTTCATTTATAACAACCAACATTTTCAAAGGCATTTCAATTATTTAAATTGAGTTTTACACATATTGTATTAACTCATAAAATGAAAAACAATTCATTAAGCTGTATTTGAGGATGCCTGGTGGTGCTGTAGGCAAAGAGAGTGAATAATGTTGGCTTACTTCATCAGTTTATTTTGTTATTGATATCCTCAAGAAAGTCTATTCTCAGTAACATTTACCAAGTGAACCATGGAAGCTGGTCACAGTGATATTAATTTTATCCTTCTAGGTAGATAGAGGTGCTTTTCAACTACAAAAGTATTTAATCTGTACAGAGTTTAGACTTTATTTAGCTTTATTTATTTTACCTAGAGCAGAAATATTTTGAAAACTATCTTCATTTTAAATCTATCATTTTGGCTCTTACCTGAAGTGGATTTTGCTTGATCTCAATTTATTTCATCTCCCAGTAAATATGAAATCAATCTGAAATGAGTTATATTTGGCGTATTTATGTCCTTACATATGCACTGACCCATTTCAAGTGTTTGCAGGATATTTAGAGATACATTTTCCTATTTATCTGAGCAGAAACTGGTAAGATAGGGATGGATATAACCATGGTAAATTATCATTGAATTCCATGGTACCCACTCAAATGTAATTCACCTTTCACACTACCTTATTTGGTCTATAATTATAAGACTTAGTATCATCCTTGTTGTGAGAGGATGGTAGAAGTGAGTCTTGAATGTTTGTTTTCTGCATTGCATTATGTTTTTACAGCAGGGTAATACATTTGGATCTTGATTAATGAATTGATATAGGAGAGGAATTTGATTTAAAAAGTTACAGTAAAATGAACAAGTCTAATAAAATCATGACCAAATTCTACCCATACAAAAATAAAGTGGAGTTCTGGCTGGTGTGGCTCGCTTGGTTGGAGTGCTGTCTCATACACTAGGAGGTAGTGGGTTGATTCCCAGTCAGAGCACATACCCAGGTTTCTGGTTTGCCCTGTCAGGGTGCATGCAGGAGGCGACTGATGGATGTCATGTTTCTCTCTCACACCAATGTTTCTCTTCTCTCTTTCTCTCTCTAAAATAAATTTAAAAAAATAAAAGTGATCCTAAAATGCTTACTTATGACAGATACTTGATTGCTCCTAGTTTCTCTTTCAAATCATTTGATTTGATAAGATACTTCCATCACAAGTATTCCTTGGCCTCAGTTTTCCTTCTAATTGTTCCCTTTACTATGAGGTGTAACTCCAAAACAAAGTAAGTCTGCTCTTTGTGCCATTTTATAAGTCATGTAATTTAGAGAAATGGTTGCTTACTTTACCATCAGTGTTGCTAACCAACTTTCACATTTGTATAGTTTGTTGGGACCATTAAATAGTGTACTTCTTGGATTCACAAATTACACTGCTCCTCAGAGATAAATTGCACTGCTAAAGAATAGAAGTTGAACACAAGAAGTTCATATTACCTGAGGGAGTAATTCTGAATTAAACTGTAGTGTGCATGAAAATCACTTATGGGGAAAAAAGGAAGTGCCGATTTTTGTTAGCACCACCAGATAATTTGATTCAAGATCCGGAGAGGAGTCCAGAATTGACTTTGGAAAAACACCCCAAGACTCCCAGGTAATCCTTTAGGCAAATGGTTCACACACTCCAGTTTGAGAAACACTGACTGGATCTGAAAGTCTTAATAATTCTCAGATTTTGGAAATGGTATTGAGCTGTAAGCACCTCATGAAGTTATTAATTTGAACGCGTGGTGGCAGTGCAGGCTAAGAGAGTAAATCCAAGCTCTGCGGATTCCGTGAAGGCCATTTACCGAGAAACCCAAGAAAAGACACAGAACACATTTAAGCTAAAGCCAAAATAGACGTGTTCAGGGAGGCAGTCATCGCCAGACAAGTTAAAAGAACGAATTCGAAATTCTTTAGCAAAGACATTTCGGAGAGTCGACAGTGGACGTGGTGATTGGGAGTGAAAAAGGATTTTTCCTCTGGAATCAGACACAGTAGAAATGGCGCAAACAAAAGCACATCGCAAGAAAAGGCAAGTGGCAACCTTCCTTATATTGATGGTTTTGTGGGAGGCGGGTTCAGAATCGATTCAGTATTCTGTGTTGGAGGAGACAGAAAGTGGCACATTTGTGGCCAACTTGACGAAGGACCTGGGACTCAGGACGGAGGAGCTGGCCGCGCGGGGAGCCCGGGTTGTTTTCAAGGGGAACAGACAGCATTTGCAGCTTGACTCACAGACCTATGATTTGCTGCTAAATGAAAAACTGGACCGGGAGGAGCTGTGCGGCTCCACAGAGCCCTGCGTGCTGCCGTTCCAGGTGTTACTGGAAAATCCCTTGCAGTTTTTCCAGGCTGCCTTGACCATTCGAGATGTAAATGACCACGCCCCGGAATTTCCGGCCAGAGAAATGCTACTAAAAATATCAGAAATTACTACCCCAGGAAAGATGTTTCCTTTGAAAATGGCACAGGATTTAGACGCGGGTAGCAACGGCCTTCAGAGCTACATAATCAGCTCCAATTCTCACTTCCACGTTCTCACCCGCAGTCGTAGCGACGGCAGGAAGTTCCCAGAGCTGGTGCTGGACAAAGCGCTGGACCGCGAGGAGCAGCCTGAGCTCAGGCTAACCCTCACCGCGCTGGATGGCGGGTCTCCGCCCCTGTCAGGGACCATAGAGATTCAAATCCAGGTCTTGGACATCAATGACAACGCCCCAGAGTTTACTCAGGAGCTCTATGAGGCTCAAGTCCCCGAAAACAACTCCCTGGGCTCTCTGGTTATCACCGTCTCCGCGAAAGATTTAGATGCTGGATCCTTTGGGGAGGTCTCTTACGCCTTATTTCAAGTCGATGACGTTAATCAACCCTTTGAAATAAACGCAATCACAGGAGAAATTCGACTGAGAAAGACGTTGGATTTTGAGGAATTTCAATCTTATCACGTGGATGTCGAGGCCACAGATGGTGGGGGACTATCAGGAAAATGCTCTGTAGTCATCAAGGTGCTGGACGTGAATGACAATGCTCCTGAACTGATCATGTCGTCACTAGTCAGCCCTATCCCTGAAAACCTGCCAGAGATGATAGTGGCAATTTTCAGTGTATCAGATGCAGATTCTGGACATAACCAACAGGTTATATGTTCTATAGATGACAACCTTCCCTTTCTTCTGAGACCGTCGGTGGAGAATTTCTACACCTTGGTAACAGAAGGAGCGCTGGACAGAGAGAACCAGGCAGAGTACAACATCACCATCACAGTCACAGATATGGGGACTCCTAAGCTGAAAACCCAGCACAACATAACCGTGCTGGTTTCCGACATCAACGACAATGCCCCAGCCTTCACCCAAACCTCCTACACCCTGTTCATCCAAGAGAACAACAGCCCCGCCCTGCACATCGGCAGCGTCAGCGCCACAGACAGAGACGCGGGCGCCAACGCCCAGGTCACCTACTCGCTGCTGCCACCCCAGGACCCGCACCTGCCTCTGGACTCGCTGGTGTCCATCAACGCGGACAACGGCCACCTGTTCGCCCTGAGGGCGCTGGATTTCGAGGCCCTGCAAGCGTTCGAGTTCCGCGTGGGCGCCACAGACCGCGGGTCGCCCGCGCTGAGCAGCCAGGCGCTGGTGCGCGTGCAGGTGCTGGACGCCAACGACAACTCGCCCTTCGTGCTGTACCCGCTGCAGAATGGCTCTGCGCCCTGCACCGAGCTGGTGCCCAGGGCGGCCGAGCCGGGCTACCTGGTGAGCAAGGTGGTGGCGGTGGACGGAGACTCGGGCCAGAACGCCTGGCTGTCGTTCCAGCTGCTCAAGGCCACGGAGCCCGGGCTGTTCGGCGTGTGGGCGCACAACGGCGAGGTGCGCACGGCCCGGCTGCTGAGCGAGCGCGACGCGGCCAAGCACAGGCTGCTGGTGCTGGTCAAGGACAATGGCGAGCCGCCGCTGTCGGCCAGCGTCACGCTGCACGTGCTGCTGGTGGACGGCTTGTCGCAGCCCTACCTGCCGCTGCCGGAAGCGGCGGCCGAGCCGGCGCAGGCCGACCCGCTCACGGTCTACCTGGTCATCGCGTTGGCGTCGGTGTCGTCGCTCTTCCTGTTCTCGGTGCTGGCGTTCATCGCGGTGCGGCTGTGCCGGCGGAGCAGGGCCGGCTGGGTGGGCGGCTGCTCGGTGCCTGAGGGCCACTTTCCGGGCCACCTGGTGGACGTCACCGGTACTGGGACCTTGTCCCAGAGCTACCAGTATGAAGTGTGTCTGACGGGAGGCTCAGGGACCAGCGAGTTCAAGTTTCTGAAGCCGATTCTCCCCAACTTCCCACCTCAAGGAATTTGGGAAGAAAATGGAGGAAAAACCCACCTTTCGGAATAGCTTTCCGTTCAGTTAAGTACTGGATTATTCTACTAAACTCTACTTTATAAGTTTGGAAATCTCTTTTATCTTAAAGTTACATGTTATTGATGGCCCCTTTCTTGATGAATTGACTACCATTACTTAGGGTGAAATGAAATTCAGCTGTTGCATATACATATACAGTATTTCCCCTAAATTATGCTTAGTAGTTAATTATTATTATTCATGCAACTACGTTTGACAATCTGAATAAAATGTAGATTTTATATATTTTAAAAATTTCAATTCAATTATCTATTCCTTTTTACAAAAATTATAGCCCGACCTCCTTAAGTACAATTCTATTTGTAACTATTGATGACAACTTTCATCACTATTACAATGTAGGGAAAATTTTTAATTTATTATTATTTTTTTATTCTCACCCAAGGACATTTTTGCGAGGGAGGAAGAGAGAAACATCGATGTGCAAGAGACACATTTGGGAAGAAAATGGAGGAAAAACCCACCTTTCGGAATAGCTTTCCGTTCAGTTAACATTGACTGGTTGCCACCCACACGACCCCAACGGGGGCCGGGGACAAACAGCTACCTACCTGCCCTTAGTGGGAACCGAACCCAGGACTCCCTGGTCTGCAGGCTGACGCTCTAACTACTGAGCCAAACCGGCCAGGGTGGGAAGATTTTTCATTGTTTTTGATATATTTAATCTGCTATGTAAGTCTTATTTGGAGGTAACACCTACAGTGTGATAAACTGAAGATAAACACTAAAGATGGCTAAATGCTAAGATAGCTATTTATATTTATGTGTATTTCAGTAATTATGATAGTCAATAAGTATTTTTTATGAATATAGGCTTTACAAAAGTGTCAACTCATTACAGTTTGTGAGCTTCATTTAAGAATATTATGGTCTTGCCTGGCCGGTGTGGCTCAGTGGTTGAGCGTTGACCCTTGCACCAAGAGGTCTTCGGGTTGTATTCCCAGTCAGGGCACATGCCCAGGTTGTGGGCCGGATCCCCAGTGGGGGACATGCAGGAGGCGGCCAATCGATGTTCTCTCTCATAGATGTTTCTATCTCTCTCTCCTTCTCCCTTCCTGTCTCTCTAAAATCAATAAAGAAAAAAAAAAGAATATGATCTTTTTATAACACCAGGCCAATTATAAATGCTTAACAAATATTTTCTGAATGTTATTAACATTCCTATAGTGAATTTAAAAATAAAAACAATTTTCAAGGGAGACAGAAATGTAAATATTCTCTCTACACTATAGTACCCTTACCTATAAGTGAAATGATTAAATATCACTTTTACTTTTCCTTTAAATAGAAAACACCTGTTACTAACCCTAAACTCTATTACAGAACATCAAATGTTTGAGAGTACATTTTATCTCCTTGCCTTTGTCCAACTATTTGAAAGTTCAAAAGTATTGTTTAAAATCCAAATTATATTTTTCAATCTTCTCCTCCTACTTTCTCAAGCTTCTATGTATATGATACCTACCAAGATCTAAGTTAGTTATTAGTGTCAGGTTATTAGATAATGTCATATTTTCCCTTCTGGTGCTGTGTATATGCATGCTTTATCTTTATTAACCATAAAATCATTTACTTCTACAATTTAACCCACATTTGGTCTATTTGTATTGGTTATATTTGTAGTATTTTATGAAAAACTGCTCTTTTCAATTTCACATCAAATCAAGCAATTTATACTAAAGTGATAAATGAGTGAATATTTCACTTTTATCCTTAATTAGAATTGAAATGCACTTAACTAAATTATAGTTGGCTGTGTTTCATATTCAAATAAGTGAACTGCCATGGCTTTTTTGTCATGGATGATTATCAGTTGGTTCAATGAGTGTAGGGAACACTCACTGTTTCATATTCCCATATTTTTACCCTCTCCTTGGAATAGCGTTCTTCCTTGGGGGAAACTGCTTCTTCTGACATTCTCACTCCAACTCACATGGCTTTAGTTGATGAAGTGGCATTTAAAAAAATTTTCCCCCTTTATTGATTTCAGAGAGAGAGGAAGTGAGAGGGAGAGAGAGATAGAAACATCAATGAGAGAGAACATCGATTGGCTGCCTCCTGCATCCATTGGGGATCGGGCCCACAACCTGGGCTTGTGTCCTGACTGGGAATCAAACCAGTGACCTCTTGGTGCACGGGCCGATGCTCAACCACTGAGCCACACTGGCCCGACTGAAGTGGCATTTTTAAATAATCTTATATCTACTGTCCCAGAGGATGTATAGTTAGATGGGATCTTATCAAAGCTGACAGGTCAAAACCCTTCCCTGAAAGTATATATTTGACTTCATTGACTTTACTGCCTTCTTCATGTTTGTAGAAAGACATTGCCTGAATTCTGAGCTTATATTGACTTCTAATAAAACAAATGGCTATTTCCTCTGAACTTTACTGGGCTATGCACACAATGAATTTATGAAGGAAAAAATATTCTCAAAGGCTATGTAGCTCAGAGACTGACAATACATCACATTTTTTTCCCCAGGAGTTATAGGTACATTTCAGTTTGGGAGTATAAACTGGATTTAAAATTTCAACTTCTAACACAAGAGAACAAATTAGTATTGTATTTTGTAATAGAATGTAAGCTCCTCAAGAGCAAGAATTTTTGTGTTTACCATTTCATCTCCAGAAGCCAGACCATTTTCTGCACAGAGGAATGCTTATTGAATGACTAAATGAATTTGTCTTTAGCCGAGTTTTGTATACTGAACGTGTACTTTTATAAAGAAGATAAATATAGATAAATAGGTATTACTTTGCTCTCACAACCATTGTTAGCTACCTGAACAAGACTGCATGATAGGTGAGGGGAAACGGAGTTTATAACACTCTACGAACCAAAAAGGCATTCAATAAGTTTTAGCTATTAACATAGTGCTTTGAAATGAAAATTACCTGAAGTTGTAAAACAGGACGCTTGGTGGCGCTGCAGGATAAGAGAGTTAAAAACTGTCTCCGAGATTTCGAGACTGGTAAAGCCAAACAGTCTCCAGCAGCTCGCAAAGGAAATCGTTTACACCACTGGGGAGAGAAGGTTTCAGAGAGGCAGCTATCCCCATCCCCATGTCAGTCAGTGTTAAGAACGAACTCAAGATTATTGAACTAAGGATAGCAGAGGTTAACTGCAAAAACAATTATTTTGTGATTTAATACTGGATCTTCTGGACCCGGAGGAAGGATGGAGACGCCGCTACTCAAAGCGCCAGGGAAAAGGCAAGTGACCGCCATTATTACTCTATTACTATTGTGGGAGGCGGGCGGTACGACCCTTAAATATTCTGTTCTAGAAGAGAGGGACAGTGGCTTTTTTGTGGCCAACCTAGCAAAAGATCTGGGGCTGGGCTTTGGGGAGCTGGCAAAGCGTGGCGCCCAGATTCTTTCCAAAGGGAACAAACAGCATTTGCAGCTCGAGCAGAAGAGTGGGAATTTGCTCCTAAAAGAAAAATTGGACCGGGAAGAGTTGTGTGGTGACACGGATCCATGCATACTACATTTCCAGGTGTTACTGAAAAGCCCGCTGCAGTTTATTCAAGGTGAACTGCAGCTCCGAGATGTAAATGACCATGCCCCAGAATTCTTGGAACAGGAAATCCTCTTGAAAATCCCGGAAAGCAGCCATCCTGGGACTGCATTTCCTTTAAAAATTGCCCAGGATTTAGACGTGGGCAGCAACACAGTTCAGAGCTATACAATTAGCACCAACACCCATTTCCACCTTTTCACTCGTAATCACAGTGATGGCAGGAAATACCCCGAGCTGGTGCTGGACCGAGCCCTGGACCGTGAGGAGCAGCCAGAGCTCAGGTTAACCCTCACAGCGCAGGATGGTGGGTCACCGCCCAGGACTGGGGTTTCCCAGGTTCTTATTGTAGTCCTGGACATAAATGACAATGCCCCTGAATTTGCTCAGCAGCTCTATGAGGTGCAGGTCTCAGAGAACAGCCCTGTAGGCTCCCATGTCATCACTGTCTCCGCTAGAGATTTGGATGCTGGGACCCACGGAGAGCTCTCCTACTCATTTTTCCAATCCTCAAATCAAGTCATTCAAGTGTTTGAAATAAATGCAGTCACGGGAGAAATTCGATTAAAAAGAATGTTGGATTTTGAGGAAACTCGATCTTACCGTATGGAAATCGAAGCCTCAGATGGCGGAGGCCTTTCAGGAAAATGCACCATAGCCATAGAAGTGACGGATGTAAATGACAACGCACCGGAACTGACCATGTCATTACTCATCAGTGATATTCCAGAAAACACTCTTGACACTGTGGTAGCTGTTTTCGGAATTTCAGACCCAGACTCTGGAGACAATGGGAAAATGACGTGTTTCATCCAAGACCGCCTCCCCTTCCTTCTGAAACTTACCATAGAAAATTTCTACACCTTGGTAACAGAAGGAGCGCTGGACAGAGAGAACCAGGCAGAGTACAACATTACCATCACTGTCACCGACATGGGGACTCCTAAGCTGAAAACCGAGCACAACATAACTGTGCGAGTCTCCGACGTCAATGACAACGCCCCCGCCTTCACCCAAACCTCCTACACCCTGTTCATCCAAGAGAACAACAGCCCCGCCCTGCACATCGGCAGCGTCAGCGCCACAGACAGAGACGCGGGCACCAACGCCCAGGTCACCTACTCGCTGCTGCCACCCCAGGACCCGCACCTGCCTCTGGCCTCGCTGGTGTCCATCAACGCGGACAACGGCCACCTGTTCGCTCTGAGAGCGCTGGATTTCGAGGCCCTGCAAGCGTTCGAGTTCCGCGTGGGCGCCACAGACCGCGGGTCGCCCGCGCTGAGCAGCCAGGCGCTGGTGCGCGTGCAGGTGCTGGACGCCAACGACAACTCGCCCTTCGTGCTGTACCCGCTGCAGAATGGCTCTGCGCCCTGCACCGAGCTGGTGCCCAGGGCGGCCGAGCCGGGCTACCTGGTGAGCAAGGTGGTGGCGGTGGACGGAGACTCGGGCCAGAACGCCTGGCTGTCGTACCAGCTGCTCAAGGCCACGGAGCCCGGGCTGTTCGGCGTGTGGGCGCACAACGGCGAGGTGCGCACGGCCCGGCTGCTGAGCGAGCGCGACGCGGCCAAGCACAGGCTGCTGGTGCTGGTCAAGGACAATGGCGAGCCGCCGCTGTCGGCCAGCGTCACGCTGCACGTGCTGCTGGTGGACGGCTTCTCGCAGCCCTACCTGCCGCTGCCGGAAGCGGCGGCCGAGCCGGCGCAGGCCGACCCGCTCACGGTCTACCTGGTCATCGCGTTGGCGTCGGTGTCGTCGCTCTTCCTGTTCTCGGTGCTGGCGTTCATCGCGGTGCGGCTGTGCCGGCGGAGCAGGGCCGGCTGGGTGGGCGGCTGCTCGGTGCCTGAGGGCCACTTTCCGGGCCACCTGGTGGACGTCACCGGTACTGGGACCTTGTCCCAGAGCTACCAGTATGAAGTGTGTCTGACGGGAGGCTCAGGGACCAGCGAGTTCAAGTTTCTGAAGCCGATTCTCCCCAACTTCCCACCTCAAGGAATTTGGGAAGAAAATGGAGGAAAAACCCACCTTTCGGAATAGCTTTCCGTTCAGTTAAGTACTGGATTATTCTACTAAACTCTACTTTATAAGTTTGGAAATCTCTTTTATCTTAAAGTTACATGTTATTGATGGCCCCTTTCTTGATGAATTGACTACCATTACTTAGGGTGAAATGAAATTCAGCTGTTGCATATACATATACAGTATTTCCCCTAAATTATGCTTAGTAGTTAATTATTATTATTCATGCAACTACGTTTGACAATCTGAATAAAATGTAGATTTTATATATTTTAAAAATTTCAATTCAATTATCTATTCCTTTTTACAAAAATTATAGCCCGACCTCCTTAAGTACAATTCTATTTGTAACTATTGATGACAACTTTCATCACTATTACAATGTAGGGAAAATTTTTAATTTATTATTATTTTTTTATTCTCACCCAAGGACATTTTTGCGAGGGAGGAAGAGAGAAACATCGATGTGCAAGAGACACATTTGGGAAGAAAATGGAGGAAAAACCCACCTTTCGGAATAGCTTTCCGTTCAGTTAACATTGACTGGTTGCCACCCACACGACCCCAACGGGGGCCGGGGACAAACAGCTACCTACCTGCCCTTAGTGGGAACCGAACCCAGGACTCCCTGGTCTGCAGGCTGACGCTCTAACTACTGAGCCAAACCGGCCAGGGTGGGAAGATTTTTCATTGTTTTTGATATATTTAATCTGCTATGTAAGTCTTATTTGGAGGTAACACCTACAGTGTGATAAACTGAAGATAAACACTAAAGATGGCTAAATGCTAAGATAGCTATTTATATTTATGTGTATTTCAGTAATTATGATAGTCAATAAGTATTTTTTATGAATATAGGCTTTACAAAAGTGTCAACTCATTACAGTTTGTGAGCTTCATTTAAGAATATTATGGTCTTGCCTGGCCGGTGTGGCTCAGTGGTTGAGCGTTGACCCTTGCACCAAGAGGTCTTCGGGTTGTATTCCCAGTCAGGGCACATGCCCAGGTTGTGGGCCGGATCCCCAGTGGGGGACATGCAGGAGGCGGCCAATCGATGTTCTCTCTCATAGATGTTTCTATCTCTCTCTCCTTCTCCCTTCCTGTCTCTCTAAAATCAATAAAGAAAAAAAAAAGAATATGATCTTTTTATAACACCAGGCCAATTATAAATGCTTAACAAATATTTTCTGAATGTTATTAACATTCCTATAGTGAATTTAAAAATAAAAACAATTTTCAAGGGAGACAGAAATGTAAATATTCTCTCTACACTATAGTACCCTTACCTATAAGTGAAATGATTAAATATCACTTTTACTTTTCCTTTAAATAGAAAACACCTGTTACTAACCCTAAACTCTATTACAGAACATCAAATGTTTGAGAGTACATTTTATCTCCTTGCCTTTGTCCAACTATTTGAAAGTTCAAAAGTATTGTTTAAAATCCAAATTATATTTTTCAATCTTCTCCTCCTACTTTCTCAAGCTTCTATGTATATGATACCTACCAAGATCTAAGTTAGTTATTAGTGTCAGGTTATTAGATAATGTCATATTTTCCCTTCTGGTGCTGTGTATATGCATGCTTTATCTTTATTAACCATAAAATCATTTACTTCTACAATTTAACCCACATTTGGTCTATTTGTATTGGTTATATTTGTAGTATTTTATGAAAAACTGCTCTTTTCAATTTCACATCAAATCAAGCAATTTATACTAAAGTGATAAATGAGTGAATATTTCACTTTTATCCTTAATTAGAATTGAAATGCACTTAACTAAATTATAGTTGGCTGTGTTTCATATTCAAATAAGTGAACTGCCATGGCTTTTTTGTCATGGATGATTATCAGTTGGTTCAATGAGTGTAGGGAACACTCACTGTTTCATATTCCCATATTTTTACCCTCTCCTTGGAATAGCGTTCTTCCTTGGGGGAAACTGCTTCTTCTGACATTCTCACTCCAACTCACATGGCTTTAGTTGATGAAGTGGCATTTAAAAAAATTTTCCCCCTTTATTGATTTCAGAGAGAGAGGAAGTGAGAGGGAGAGAGAGATAGAAACATCAATGAGAGAGAACATCGATTGGCTGCCTCCTGCATCCATTGGGGATCGGGCCCACAACCTGGGCTTGTGTCCTGACTGGGAATCAAACCAGTGACCTCTTGGTGCACGGGCCGATGCTCAACCACTGAGCCACACTGGCCCGACTGAAGTGGCATTTTTAAATAATCTTATATCTACTGTCCCAGAGGATGTATAGTTAGATGGGATCTTATCAAAGCTGACAGGTCAAAACCCTTCCCTGAAAGTATATATTTGACTTCATTGACTTTACTGCCTTCTTCATGTTTGTAGAAAGACATTGCCTGAATTCTGAGCTTATATTGACTTCTAATAAAACAAATGGCTATTTCCTCTGAACTTTACTGGGCTATGCACACAATGAATTTATGAAGGAAAAAATATTCTCAAAGGCTATGTAGCTCAGAGACTGACAATACATCACATTTTTTTCCCCAGGAGTTATAGGTACATTTCAGTTTGGGAGTATAAACTGGATTTAAAATTTCAACTTCTAACACAAGAGAACAAATTAGTATTGTATTTTGTAATAGAATGTAAGCTCCTCAAGAGCAAGAATTTTTGTGTTTACCATTTCATCTCCAGAAGCCAGACCATTTTCTGCACAGAGGAATGCTTATTGAATGACTAAATGAATTTGTCTTTAGCCGAGTTTTGTATACTGAACGTGTACTTTTATAAAGAAGATAAATATAGATAAATAGGTATTACTTTGCTCTCACAACCATTGTTAGCTACCTGAACAAGACTGCATGATAGGTGAGGGGAAACGGAGTTTATAACACTCTACGAACCAAAAAGGCATTCAATAAGTTTTAGCTATTAACATAGTGCTTTGAAATGAAAATTACCTGAAGTTGTAAAACAGGACGCTTGGTGGCGCTGCAGGATAAGAGAGTTAAAAACTGTCTCCGAGATTTCGAGACTGGTAAAGCCAAACAGTCTCCAGCAGCTCGCAAAGGAAATCGTTTACACCACTGGGGAGAGAAGGTTTCAGAGAGGCAGCTATCCCCATCCCCATGTCAGTCAGTGTTAAGAACGAACTCAAGATTATTGAACTAAGGATAGCAGAGGTTAACTGCAAAAACAATTATTTTGTGATTTAATACTGGATCTTCTGGACCCGGAGGAAGGATGGAGACGCCGCTACTCAAAGCGCCAGGGAAAAGGCAAGTGACCGCCATTATTACTCTATTACTATTGTGGGAGGCGGGCGGTACGACCCTTAAATATTCTGTTCTAGAAGAGAGGGACAGTGGCTTTTTTGTGGCCAACCTAGCAAAAGATCTGGGGCTGGGCTTTGGGGAGCTGGCAAAGCGTGGCGCCCAGATTCTTTCCAAAGGGAACAAACAGCATTTGCAGCTCGAGCAGAAGAGTGGGAATTTGCTCCTAAAAGAAAAATTGGACCGGGAAGAGTTGTGTGGTGACACGGATCCATGCATACTACATTTCCAGGTGTTACTGAAAAGCCCGCTGCAGTTTATTCAAGGTGAACTGCAGCTCCGAGATGTAAATGACCATGCCCCAGAATTCTTGGAACAGGAAATCCTCTTGAAAATCCCGGAAAGCAGCCATCCTGGGACTGCATTTCCTTTAAAAATTGCCCAGGATTTAGACGTGGGCAGCAACACAGTTCAGAGCTATACAATTAGCACCAACACCCATTTCCACCTTTTCACTCGTAATCACAGTGATGGCAGGAAATACCCCGAGCTGGTGCTGGACCGAGCCCTGGACCGTGAGGAGCAGCCAGAGCTCAGGTTAACCCTCACAGCGCAGGATGGTGGGTCACCGCCCAGGACTGGGGTTTCCCAGGTTCTTATTGTAGTCCTGGACATAAATGACAATGCCCCTGAATTTGCTCAGCAGCTCTATGAGGTGCAGGTCTCAGAGAACAGCCCTGTAGGCTCCCATGTCATCACTGTCTCCGCTAGAGATTTGGATGCTGGGACCCACGGAGAGCTCTCCTACTCATTTTTCCAATCCTCAAATCAAGTCATTCAAGTGTTTGAAATAAATGCAGTCACGGGAGAAATTCGATTAAAAAGAATGTTGGATTTTGAGGAAACTCGATCTTACCGTATGGAAATCGAAGCCTCAGATGGCGGAGGCCTTTCAGGAAAATGCACCATAGCCATAGAAGTGACGGATGTAAATGACAACGCACCGGAACTGACCATGTCATTACTCATCAGTGATATTCCAGAAAACACTCTTGACACTGTGGTAGCTGTTTTCGGAATTTCAGACCCAGACTCTGGAGACAATGGGAAAATGACGTGTTTCATCCAAGACCGCCTCCCCTTCCTTCTGAAACTTACCATAGAAAATTTCTACACCTTGGTAACAGAAGGAGCGCTGGACAGAGAGAACCAGGCAGAGTACAACATTACCATCACTGTCACCGACATGGGGACTCCTAAGCTGAAAACCGAGCACAACATAACTGTGCGAGTCTCCGACGTCAATGACAACGCCCCCGCCTTCACCCAAACCTCCTACACCCTGTTCATCCAAGAGAACAACAGCCCCGCCCTGCACATCGGCAGCGTCAGCGCCACAGACAGAGACGCGGGCACCAACGCCCAGGTCACCTACTCGCTGCTGCCACCCCAGGACCCGCACCTGCCTCTGGCCTCGCTGGTGTCCATCAACGCGGACAACGGCCACCTGTTCGCTCTGAGAGCGCTGGATTTCGAGGCCCTGCAAGCGTTCGAGTTCCGCGTGGGCGCCACAGACCGCGGGTCGCCCGCGCTGAGCAGCCAGGCGCTGGTGCGCGTGCAGGTGCTGGACGCCAACGACAACTCGCCCTTCGTGCTGTACCCGCTGCAGAATGGCTCTGCGCCCTGCACCGAGCTGGTGCCCAGGGCGGCCGAGCCGGGCTACCTGGTGAGCAAGGTGGTGGCGGTGGACGGAGACTCGGGCCAGAACGCCTGGCTGTCGTACCAGCTGCTCAAGGCCACGGAGCCCGGGCTGTTCGGCGTGTGGGCGCACAACGGCGAGGTGCGCACGGCCCGGCTGCTGAGCGAGCGCGACGCGGCCAAGCACAGGCTGCTGGTGCTGGTCAAGGACAATGGCGAGCCGCCGCTGTCGGCCAGCGTCACGCTGCACGTGCTGCTGGTGGACGGCTTCTCGCAGCCCTACTTGCCGCTGCCGGAAGCGGCGGCCGAGCCGGCGCAGGCCGACCCGCTCACGGTCTACCTGGTCATCGCGTTGGCGTCGGTGTCGTCGCTCTTCCTGTTCTCGGTGCTGGCGTTCATCGCGGTGCGGCTGTGCCGGCGGAGCAGGGCCGGCTGGGTGGGCGGCTGCTCGGTGCCTGAGGGCCACTTTCCGGGCCACCTGGTGGACGTCACCGGTACTGGGACCTTGTCCCAGAGCTACCAGTATGAAGTGTGTCTGACGGGAGGCTCAGGGACCAGCGAGTTCAAGTTTCTGAAGCCGATTCTCCCCAACTTCCCACCTCAAGGAATTTGGGAAGAAAATGGAGGAAAAACCCACCTTTCGGAATAGCTTTCCGTTCAGTTAAGTACTGGATTATTCTACTAAACTCTACTTTATAAGTTTGGAAATCTCTTTTATCTTAAAGTTACATGTTATTGATGGCCCCTTTCTTGATGAATTGACTACCATTACTTAGGGTGAAATGAAATTCAGCTGTTGCATATACATATACAGTATTTCCCCTAAATTATGCTTAGTAGTTAATTATTATTATTCATGCAACTACGTTTGACAATCTGAATAAAATGTAGATTTTATATATTTTAAAAATTTCAATTCAATTATCTATTCCTTTTTACAAAAATTATAGCCCGACCTCCTTAAGTACAATTCTATTTGTAACTATTGATGACAACTTTCATCACTATTACAATGTAGGGAAAATTTTTAATTTATTATTATTTTTTTATTCTCACCCAAGGACATTTTTGCGAGGGAGGAAGAGAGAAACATCGATGTGCAAGAGACACATTTGGGAAGAAAATGGAGGAAAAACCCACCTTTCGGAATAGCTTTCCGTTCAGTTAACATTGACTGGTTGCCACCCACACGACCCCAACGGGGGCCGGGGACAAACAGCTACCTACCTGCCCTTAGTGGGAACCGAACCCAGGACTCCCTGGTCTGCAGGCTGACGCTCTAACTACTGAGCCAAACCGGCCAGGGTGGGAAGATTTTTCATTGTTTTTGATATATTTAATCTGCTATGTAAGTCTTATTTGGAGGTAACACCTACAGTGTGATAAACTGAAGATAAACACTAAAGATGGCTAAATGCTAAGATAGCTATTTATATTTATGTGTATTTCAGTAATTATGATAGTCAATAAGTATTTTTTATGAATATAGGCTTTACAAAAGTGTCAACTCATTACAGTTTGTGAGCTTCATTTAAGAATATTATGGTCTTGCCTGGCCGGTGTGGCTCAGTGGTTGAGCGTTGACCCTTGCACCAAGAGGTCTTCGGGTTGTATTCCCAGTCAGGGCACATGCCCAGGTTGTGGGCCGGATCCCCAGTGGGGGACATGCAGGAGGCGGCCAATCGATGTTCTCTCTCATAGATGTTTCTATCTCTCTCTCCTTCTCCCTTCCTGTCTCTCTAAAATCAATAAAGAAAAAAAAAAGAATATGATCTTTTTATAACACCAGGCCAATTATAAATGCTTAACAAATATTTTCTGAATGTTATTAACATTCCTATAGTGAATTTAAAAATAAAAACAATTTTCAAGGGAGACAGAAATGTAAATATTCTCTCTACACTATAGTACCCTTACCTATAAGTGAAATGATTAAATATCACTTTTACTTTTCCTTTAAATAGAAAACACCTGTTACTAACCCTAAACTCTATTACAGAACATCAAATGTTTGAGAGTACATTTTATCTCCTTGCCTTTGTCCAACTATTTGAAAGTTCAAAAGTATTGTTTAAAATCCAAATTATATTTTTCAATCTTCTCCTCCTACTTTCTCAAGCTTCTATGTATATGATACCTACCAAGATCTAAGTTAGTTATTAGTGTCAGGTTATTAGATAATGTCATATTTTCCCTTCTGGTGCTGTGTATATGCATGCTTTATCTTTATTAACCATAAAATCATTTACTTCTACAATTTAACCCACATTTGGTCTATTTGTATTGGTTATATTTGTAGTATTTTATGAAAAACTGCTCTTTTCAATTTCACATCAAATCAAGCAATTTATACTAAAGTGATAAATGAGTGAATATTTCACTTTTATCCTTAATTAGAATTGAAATGCACTTAACTAAATTATAGTTGGCTGTGTTTCATATTCAAATAAGTGAACTGCCATGGCTTTTTTGTCATGGATGATTATCAGTTGGTTCAATGAGTGTAGGGAACACTCACTGTTTCATATTCCCATATTTTTACCCTCTCCTTGGAATAGCGTTCTTCCTTGGGGGAAACTGCTTCTTCTGACATTCTCACTCCAACTCACATGGCTTTAGTTGATGAAGTGGCATTTAAAAAAATTTTCCCCCTTTATTGATTTCAGAGAGAGAGGAAGTGAGAGGGAGAGAGAGATAGAAACATCAATGAGAGAGAACATCGATTGGCTGCCTCCTGCATCCATTGGGGATCGGGCCCACAACCTGGGCTTGTGTCCTGACTGGGAATCAAACCAGTGACCTCTTGGTGCACGGGCCGATGCTCAACCACTGAGCCACACTGGCCCGACTGAAGTGGCATTTTTAAATAATCTTATATCTACTGTCCCAGAGGATGTATAGTTAGATGGGATCTTATCAAAGCTGACAGGTCAAAACCCTTCCCTGAAAGTATATATTTGACTTCATTGACTTTACTGCCTTCTTCATGTTTGTAGAAAGACATTGCCTGAATTCTGAGCTTATATTGACTTCTAATAAAACAAATGGCTATTTCCTCTGAACTTTACTGGGCTATGCACACAATGAATTTATGAAGGAAAAAATATTCTCAAAGGCTATGTAGCTCAGAGACTGACAATACATCACATTTTTTTCCCCAGGAGTTATAGGTACATTTCAGTTTGGGAGTATAAACTGGATTTAAAATTTCAACTTCTAACACAAGAGAACAAATTAGTATTGTATTTTGTAATAGAATGTAAGCTCCTCAAGAGCAAGAATTTTTGTGTTTACCATTTCATCTCCAGAAGCCAGACCATTTTCTGCACAGAGGAATGCTTATTGAATGACTAAATGAATTTGTCTTTAGCCGAGTTTTGTATACTGAACGTGTACTTTTATAAAGAAGATAAATATAGATAAATAGGTATTACTTTGCTCTCACAACCATTGTTAGCTACCTGAACAAGACTGCATGATAGGTGAGGGGAAACGGAGTTTATAACACTCTACGAACCAAAAAGGCATTCAATAAGTTTTAGCTATTAACATAGTGCTTTGAAATGAAAATTACCTGAAGTTGTAAAACAGGACGCTTGGTGGCGCTGCAGGATAAGAGAGTTAAAAACTGTCTCCGAGATTTCGAGACTGGTAAAGCCAAACAGTCTCCAGCAGCTCGCAAAGGAAATCGTTTACACCACTGGGGAGAGAAGGTTTCAGAGAGGCAGCTATCCCCATCCCCATGTCAGTCAGTGTTAAGAACGAACTCAAGATTATTGAACTAAGGATAGCAGAGGTTAACTGCAAAAACAATTATTTTGTGATTTAATACTGGATCTTCTGGACCCGGAGGAAGGATGGAGACGCCGCTACTCAAAGCGCCAGGGAAAAGGCAAGTGACCGCCATTATTACTCTATTACTATTGTGGGAGGCGGGCGGTACGACCCTTAAATATTCTGTTCTAGAAGAGAGGGACAGTGGCTTTTTTGTGGCCAACCTAGCAAAAGATCTGGGGCTGGGCTTTGGGGAGCTGGCAAAGCGTGGCGCCCAGATTCTTTCCAAAGGGAACAAACAGCATTTGCAGCTCGAGCAGAAGAGTGGGAATTTGCTCCTAAAAGAAAAATTGGACCGGGAAGAGTTGTGTGGTGACACGGATCCATGCATACTACATTTCCAGGTGTTACTGAAAAGCCCGCTGCAGTTTATTCAAGGTGAACTGCAGCTCCGAGATGTAAATGACCATGCCCCAGAATTCTTGGAACAGGAAATCCTCTTGAAAATCCCGGAAAGCAGCCATCCTGGGACTGCATTTCCTTTAAAAATTGCCCAGGATTTAGACGTGGGCAGCAACACAGTTCAGAGCTATACAATTAGCACCAACACCCATTTCCACCTTTTCACTCGTAATCACAGTGATGGCAGGAAATACCCCGAGCTGGTGCTGGACCGAGCCCTGGACCGTGAGGAGCAGCCAGAGCTCAGGTTAACCCTCACAGCGCAGGATGGTGGGTCACCGCCCAGGACTGGGGTTTCCCAGGTTCTTATTGTAGTCCTGGACATAAATGACAATGCCCCTGAATTTGCTCAGCAGCTCTATGAGGTGCAGGTCTCAGAGAACAGCCCTGTAGGCTCCCATGTCATCACTGTCTCCGCTAGAGATTTGGATGCTGGGACCCACGGAGAGCTCTCCTACTCATTTTTCCAATCCTCAAATCAAGTCATTCAAGTGTTTGAAATAAATGCAGTCACGGGAGAAATTCGATTAAAAAGAATGTTGGATTTTGAGGAAACTCGATCTTACCGTATGGAAATCGAAGCCTCAGATGGCGGAGGCCTTTCAGGAAAATGCACCATAGCCATAGAAGTGACGGATGTAAATGACAACGCACCGGAACTGACCATGTCATTACTCATCAGTGATATTCCAGAAAACACTCTTGACACTGTGGTAGCTGTTTTCGGAATTTCAGACCCAGACTCTGGAGACAATGGGAAAATGACGTGTTTCATCCAAGACCGCCTCCCCTTCCTTCTGAAACTTACCATAGAAAATTTCTACACCTTGGTAACAGAAGGAGCGCTGGACAGAGAGAACCAGGCAGAGTACAACATTACCATCACTGTCACCGACATGGGGACTCCTAAGCTGAAAACCGAGCACAACATAACTGTGCGAGTCTCCGACGTCAATGACAACGCCCCCGCCTTCACCCAAACCTCCTACACCCTGTTCATCCAAGAGAACAACAGCCCCGCCCTGCACATCGGCAGCGTCAGCGCCACAGACAGAGACGCGGGCACCAACGCCCAGGTCACCTACTCGCTGCTGCCACCCCAGGACCCGCACCTGCCTCTGGCCTCGCTGGTGTCCATCAACGCGGACAACGGCCACCTGTTCGCTCTGAGAGCGCTGGATTTCGAGGCCCTGCAAGCGTTCGAGTTCCGCGTGGGCGCCACAGACCGCGGGTCGCCCGCGCTGAGCAGCCAGGCGCTGGTGCGCGTGCAGGTGCTGGACGCCAACGACAACTCGCCCTTCGTGCTGTACCCGCTGCAGAATGGCTCTGCGCCCTGCACCGAGCTGGTGCCCAGGGCGGCCGAGCCGGGCTACCTGGTGAGCAAGGTGGTGGCGGTGGACGGAGACTCGGGCCAGAACGCCTGGCTGTCGTACCAGCTGCTCAAGGCCACGGAGCCCGGGCTGTTCGGCGTGTGGGCGCACAACGGCGAGGTGCGCACGGCCCGGCTGCTGAGCGAGCGCGACGCGGCCAAGCACAGGCTGCTGGTGCTGGTCAAGGACAATGGCGAGCCGCCGCTGTCGGCCAGCGTCACGCTGCACGTGCTGCTGGTGGACGGCTTGTCGCAGCCCTACCTGCCGCTGCCGGAAGCGGCGGCCGAGCCGGCGCAGGCCGACCCGCTCACGGTCTACCTGGTCATCGCGTTGGCGTCGGTGTCGTCGCTCTTCCTGTTCTCGGTGCTGGCGTTCATCGCGGTGCGGCTGTGCCGGCGGAGCAGGGCCGGCTGGGTGGGCGGCTGCTCGGTGCCTGAGGGCCACTTTCCGGGCCACCTGGTGGACGTCACCGGTACTGGGACCTTGTCCCAGAGCTACCAGTATGAAGTGTGTCTGACTGGAGGGTCCGGATCAAATGAGTTCAAATTCTTGAAGCCGATCATCCCCAACCTCCTGCCCCAAGGCTCCAGCGAAGAAATAGAGGAAAATGCCAACTTCCGGAATAACTTCGGATTCAATTAGGAATCTCATCATGATGCAGTGTCTTTTGTAACATCTTTAGTTTCTCCAAATACAGAGTTTGAGAGCTTCACGGACAACAATACCAACTTTAAGTATAGCCTGGATTTCCCTTTTGGATTTCAGCAGCATGGGGTCCCTGTCCCAGAGCTACCAGTATGAGGTGTGCCTGAACAGAGGCTTAGGGGCCAGTGAGTTCAAGTTCCTCAAACCAGCTCTCCCCAACTTTATGGGTTGAAGGGGCTGGTAGGGACACGGAGGAAAACTCTAACTTCAGAAATAATTTTGAATTCAATTAGGAATCTCATCTTGACAAGACGTGATAAATAATATTCACTAATGTATTACTTTCCAACATTTCCATTCACAGAAAGAGCTTACATGTTCACACATTTATAATCATTGCCATATTTATAGTTATTACAACCTGTTGAAGTATTTCACATTCTGAATCTCTAGGTGGTTTTTGTTGTTTTGTCTGGTTTTTTCCCTCACATTTTGCATGTTCATATAGTAGAGCAATGGTGTTTCTCAGGATTTTTGAAAGTTACAAATGTTTTCAGATTCCTGATATTTGAGCTTGTTGATTGATATCTTGCTATAATTAAGAGAACTGTGTTTTATGATTATCATTAGCATGCGTCTATTGTAGATGATGGCTTTCAGTTTTAAAAATAATTTCTATTTATGCAATAATTTTTGTGACATTATAAATTACTGGATCCCTGCTGTGTTGTTCCAAAAACTGTTATATTTTTTCAAATGAACTAATATTTTAGCAGAATGTTTTCTAAGTTCAGTATTTTCTTTTGAAATTGATAGTATTTAATTAGATCACCTGCTATAATTTTAAATGATTCAATTCATGTTAAATAGAAAAATATTGGTAGACTTGATTACTTTTTTAAAAATAATAAATGGTTTTGAGTATGTAAATAATGATTCTCATTCTTTTACTATACAGTCACATGATTCTAATATATTCAATAACAAAAAGAAAGCAAATTGCCCTGGCTAGTTTGGCTCAGCGGTTAGGGGACACAGATTCAATTCCTGGCAGATTCAGTTCCTGGTAAAGAACACGTACCTGGGTTGTAGGTTCCATCCGGCCTGGTTGGGGTCATGCGGGAGGCAACCAATGTTTCTCTCTCTCTTTCTCCCTCCCTCCCTTCCTTCCACTCTATCTAAAAATCAATGGAAAAATATCTTTGGGTGAGGATTAACAAAACAAACAAACAAACAAACAAAAAAAGCAAATTGACATCATTATTCCATCACTTGGAAATAGTTATCATTAAGATTAAGTCAACGTCATTCTAAAAATATTTCTATGAATTCATATAAGAATAAGTTAATGAATGGAAACAATGTTATAAAGTGGACCTCTAATAAATGACTAGCTTTATAATTAAAACTACCAGATTTCATTTGCATATAATGAGACAAAATAATATGAAACTATGGAACTTGCTTAAGCTTAATTAAATAATCCCCATTAGGTTAAAAAGAATATTATTATTATATTAATATAATTTAACTGCCTGCTTTAAAATGAGCAAGTAAACCTTTTTACACTTTTACCCTCTTCTGCTTACCTTACTTTATACTTTTTGTTATATAAATATTTGTAACATTTACAATGTATATTAAAAGAATAATTCCCATAATTGTTTAGACATGTTATGCTTTAGAAATTTAATCTGTCATATAGTGCTACAAATTTTTCAATTTTATTCAAGTCTTTTCAGAGGTAACAACTTTTGAAGCACTTAACTGTTTTCCATGATATTTACTTTCATATTTCTTTCTTTCTTTCTTTTTTATCCTCACCCGAGGACATTTTTCCATTTTTTGTTCAGATAGAGTGGGAGGGAGAGAGAGGAAGAGAGAAAGAGAGAGAAACATCGACGTGAAAGGGACACATCGTGTGGCTGCCTCCCGCAGGACTCAACCGGGGCCGGGGACAAACTGCAACTGAGGTACGTGCCCTTAGCGGGAACCGAACCCAGGTCTCTCTGGACTGCAGGCGGACGCTCTAACTGCTGAGCCATACCGGCCAGGGCTACCTTCATATTTCTAAATAATGTGATTATAAAAGCATTTATTCAAGTTTTAGTTTTAGATATTATCCATTTACTTCTTTTCTTTAGGGACACATGCACACACACACTTGCACATTTCTTCTACTCTATTCTCTCTCATAGCAATATCATACAAAATTCTGTTTTAATAGTGTTTATATAATTATGACTATGAAAACATTGCTTACACCTGAACCTCATGGTATACTGAAATTCTGTTTTGTTTTTATACCTCAAGTAAATAATTGCCTCATTTTTCACTTTACTTTTCTATGTACATATTGTTTAACTTATCCCCATACTTTCTAAAGTCTAAAACTCCAGTCCAGCCGGTGTGGCTTAGTGGTTGGGCATCGACCCATGCACCAAGAAGTCGCTGATTCGATTCCCAATCAGGACACATGCCCAGGTTGTGGGCCTGATCCCCAGTGGGGGGCATGCAGGAGGCGGCCAATTGATGTTCTCTCTCATCGATGTTTCTATCTCCCTCTCCCTCTCACTTCCTCTTTCTCTAAAATCAATAAAGAAAACAAACAAACAAAAAAACTCCTTATTATATTATTAAACCCATCAAGAAATCTCTCAGTTCCATTATTTTTTTTGGAGCCATCCTGGAGCTATTTAGACTCCTGCTCAATTGTATACTATTTGCTCAGTAGACCTATTACATAGCCGGTAGTTTGGAACTTGCTTTACCCATCATTCTGGGAATTTCTTTAGTCTCTCTCCTAAGTTTAATTCCATTTTCTGGACTTTATGTCTTTCTCTCTTTTGGTTTACTTCCTTGAGTTCTGAATAATATTTGGTAATAAATTTATTGAGAATTTGAACATCTGAAAATTTCAGATATTATAAAATCAAATTTTTATTATATTTGGTATGGAATTTTAAGTTAGGAATTATTTTCTGCTAGCATTTTGAAGGCATCTCTTGACTTGTCTCCCTGCTGTTTACTCTTCTCCCATTCTTTTTGTCTTTGTAGGACCGTTTATTTTACACCTTTGCTCTCTATTGCTTAGGTGAGGTTTCAGGAAGGAAGTGATATAAGCTGGTCTGCTCAAACTGGAGTGAAATGCAATATTTACTGACATTTTATCCCAGCTTCTCCAGACCTCAATCATTTATATGTTTTCATCCCTTGATTTGCTGTATTGCATGAGATGTAGTTCTTTAAAAAAAATCTATTATTATTATTATTATTATTATTATTATTATCATTTTACTTTTTTAGAGAGAGGAAGGGAGAGAAAGATAGAAACAGCGCTGTGAGAGAGAAACATCAGTTGGCTGCCTCCTGCACGCCCCCTACTGGGGATCAAGTTTACAACTAGGGCGTGTGCCCTTACCGGGAATTGAACCAGGACCTCTAAGTCCATGGGATGATGCTCAATCCACTGAGCCACACCGGCCGGGCTAGGTACGGGGGAGAGAGAGAAAGAGGTGTGAGGGGAAAACGTTGATCAATTGCCTTCCATAGGCTCCCTGACTGGAGATCACACCTGCAACTCAGGTATTGACCAGAAATCAAACCCACCACCTTTTGGTGTATAGGACATCACTCCAACCAACTGAGCCATACCAGAGGGCTGGGTGCTGTATTTCTTAAATTCTCACATACTTCAGAAGTACAGTTTAGCTGGGCATAAAATTCTTCAGTCAACTTTTCTTTTCCTCAGAGATTTGTTGACATCAAATATTACATTAGTCCTTCGATGATAGTTTCCCTACATTCTTCCATAAGTTGGCTATATTTCATTCTTAAGTAGTTTTATCAGCAAGCACTCGCGAGTGCTAATAAAATGTTTTATGAATTCTTTTCTGTTTGCTGCATTGTTATCTTTGTATTTGAGCAATATCTTGGCTAGGTATAAAATTATTGAACCATAATTTCTTTCCTTCAGAATCTGGTTGACATTTCCATTGTGTTTTAGTATTGAATGTTGATGAGGATTAAATCTGAAGCCTATTTTCTTTACCTGTAGGTGACTTATTTTCTGTTCTTGAACTTCATTTTCTTTCTCAGGTTATGTCTTGATTTTGATACTTTTGTATCACTTTTGTTGTTCTGGAACTCAGTGTACCCTTTCAATCTGTTTGACACAGGTATTTTCAAGTATGTCATTTATTTATTTATATCTAGTAAATATAACTGGTTTTTAAATCTGTCTGATACTTCCAGTATGTGAAGTTTGTGTAGGTCAATTTATGCTGCATTGTTTCTGATTCTTCTCATTCATGTTGTCTTTGTTTCTTTGTATGGTTGATTACCCTTAAATATACATTTGTGTGGTGACTTCAAAGCCCAGGTTGTATGTCCCATCTTTCAAAACAAATTTTCATTAGTTTCAGCCAGTATTCTAGGAACACTATTAGTAGGGGACCACCACAAACCAAGTTTATGGTTGAGGGTCCTTGCAACTCAATTTATGAATATTCAAAATACAAACACACATGAAAACCAATCGTAGGCACAATTTCCCAGGCATGTTTTTTCTTTTTCTTCTGCTTTATTTAACACCATCCAAGATCCCTCTATATAATTCCCTGAAGTTGGATGGAGGGGTCAGGTTTAGATTTGTTGGTGTTATACTGTGTTTATATTGTGTACGTAACCCTGTGGGGTCCTTTAAAATGGGGAGGATCTTCCTATAATATGCTGCACCTTTGGTTGGACTTGAGCCTTGATTTATATTTCTTTAATCCAAATAGCTTCAGATCAAAGCCTAAGGGCAAATATTTTCAAATGCTCTGAGGGCTTATAATAAATTCTGTTGAGTACCCCGGGGAAGATTTTCCTGTCCATTTGGAGAATTAAGTCTGCTTGGTGGCAGTTTCCTGGAGTGTGTGAATGAGCCTGTTTACCCGTGAACTAGATCCCTGATACCTGCTTCAGTTTCCCAGATAGAGCAGGAGGGAGAAAGGCAGGAAGAGAGAGAATGGAACATCGATGGTGAGACAGACACATCAAGTGGTTGCCACCCACATGACCCCAACAAGGGCTGGGGACAAACCACAACCGAGATAGATGAGAACAAGTATATACAAATTCTGACTTACAAAATGGAGATAAGCAATTCATCAGATGCAGAGTTCAGAAAACAGGTTAGAAGGTTGCTCAAGTAACTTGGTGAGACATTCAAGGGACTTAGTGAGACCTTCAAGGAACTTAAGGAGACCTTCAAGGAACTTAGTGAGAACATCAACAACATAAGAAAGGACCAGTCAGAAACGAAGGATGCACTAACTGAAATAAAGAATAATTTACAGGGAATTACAGGAATTTACCTACTCAATAGAAGAGTAGGTAAAGCCAAGAAGCAAACCATTGATTTGGAATATAAGGAAGCAAAAAACACCCAATCAGAACAGCAAAAAGAAAAAAGAATCCAAAAAAATGAGGATAGTGTAAGGAGCCTCTGGGGCCATGTCAAGCATGCCAACATTCGCATCATAGGGGTGCCAGAAGGAGAAGAGAGAGAACAAGAAATTGAAAACTTATTTGAAACAATAATGGCAGAAAATTTCCCTAACTTGGTGAAGGAAACAGACATACAAGTCCAAGAAGCACAGAGAGTCCCAAACAAGATGAACCCAAAGAGGTCCACACCAAAACACATCATCATCAAAATGCCAAAGGTTAAAGACAAAGAGAGAATCTTAAAAGCAGCAAGAGAAAAGCAGTTTGTTACCTACAAAGGAGCTCCCATTAGACTGTCAGCCAATTTCTCAAAAGAAATTTTGCAGGCCAGACAAGAGTGGCAAGAGATATTCAAGGTGATGAAAAGCAATGACCTACAACCAAGATTACTCTATCCTGCAAAGCTATCATTTAGAATTGATGGACATATCAAGAGTTTCCCAGACAAGAAAAAGCTAAAAGAATTCATCACCACCAAACCAGTAGTATATGAAACGTTGAAGGGTCTTCTTGAAGGAGAAGAAGAACAAAAATATGAACAATAAAATGGCAATTAATACATATCTATCAACAATTGAATCTACAAACAAAATGAGCAAGCAGAAGAAAAACAGAGTTATAGATACAGAGAACTTTTTGTTGCTTGCCAGACAGGCAGGGGTTGGGGAGATGGGTGAAAAAGATGAAGGAATTAAGAAGTACAAATTTGTTGTTAGACTAATGAACCTCAAAGGGAAGGGGGAAGGGAGGGCGGGATGAGATAAACCAAAGAACGTCTATGCATATAGGCATAACCAATGGACATTGACAATAGTGTGGGGAAGGCAGAAGTGGGGCAGGATTGGGGAGGAGGGGGGTCAATGGGGAAAAAAGGGGGGACATCTGTAATACATTCAAGAATAAAGATAAGTCAAAACAAAACAAAAAAAATAACTTCTGTTGTCCTGACAAACTGCTTACCCTATATTACAGGTTTTCATAAAAAATTGGGCACCCTGGCTGGGTGGCTCTGTTGGTTGGAGCATCATCCCATATACCAAAAAGGTTGAGGGTTTGCTTCCCAGTCAGAACACATACCTAGGTTGTGAGTTCGATCTCCAGTAAGGACTCATAATGGAGGCAACCGATCAGTGTTTCTCTCTCACATCGATATTTCCCTCTCTCTCTCTCTCTGCCCCCTCCTCTCTCTCTAAAATCAATAAACATATCCTCACATGATGATTTTTTAAAAAGTTCATAAAAGGAAGTAGAAATAGATGACAGACACCATAAATGCCTAGGAAACATCATTGGTTCAAAGGGCCTTTTCCCAGCAAATGAAGTCATTACTTTATTGCTTTGAGGGCTAAGCTTTCAGTAATAAAAGAATTCTTTTGGCCACAAAACACACCACCAATATGAAGAAATAAAATCATATGCTCTGCTAATAACCAATTAAATCAGACAATTTATTTGACCCTATCTGCTTCTAATGGGCAATGGGATCTACTGGTGTGGTCTGAGTGAATATGATATACACTACTAATTTTACTTAAATATATGTCTCCTCCCCTTATTTATTACTAATAGACCTCCAATTTTTTTTAGCTGTTCAGGTGGATATGTGGGCTATAGATTATATTTCCAAATTGCTGTTGTGGCTGGGAGTGGTCTTGTAAACTAAGTAGAGAGCTTATAAGCACTAGTGCTATGGAACACTTCATGAAAGCAGTCTTTAAAAAAGAAAGATGCAGCCTTTTCTATCTCCTATTTGTGAGTCTGAATGGAATGGAATGGCAATATTAGACAGCTATCTTGGACTATGAGGTGAAGGCCATGTCCTGAAGATGGCAAAGCAACAAGATGAAACAAGACTATCATGGAGTGCATTTTAGCCACTAGTCTTCTTTTATGAGAGAAAAATAAAATTCTATTTTGTGTAAGCCATTGTTGTTATGGGTTTGTTTGTAGTTTCAGGCTGAAATTATATAGAACATATTTATATATAGAAATTATATAGAATGTAATTCTAGCTGATCTAGTATGCTTTTAATGAAGTGATATTTAAGCTAAGAACCAAAGAATGAATAGAGAAAGTGTGAGACTTACCTGCATATCTTAGAAATCAAGGTTTATTGAGAACAGGCAAAGCAAACAACTAAAGATTTAAGGGGAAAACCACCTGTTATTAATATCAAGTGAGAAAAGAAGTTATTGCATCCAAGAAATAAGTACAGGAAGGGGGCTCTTGAAAAATATGAACATAATAAATGAAAATCTCAATAGAAGGGCTGGAAGATAGAGTTAAGAAAATATCCCAGGTAATATTGCAAAAACATATTTAAATGACAAACAGGAGAGAAAAAAAACAAAAAAATAAAGAAATTAGAGTCCATACCAGAGGTCCAACATCTGAATGGTAGTAATTCCAAAAAAAGAGCAGAAAAAATTCAATGAAATAATTCAAGAAAATTTCTAAGAACTGAGGAAATTAGTTTCCTCGTTGAAAGAGTTTAGCAATTTTCTGTACAATGCATGGAAATAAGCTCAAGCCAAGACACATCAATGTTCAATTTAAAATTCTTGTGACAGCCCAGCTGGTGTGGCTCAGTGGTTGAGTGTCAACCCATGCAACAAGAGGTCGCCAGTTTGATTCCTGGTCAGGGCACATGCCCAGGTTGTGGGCCAAATCCCCAGTGCAGGGGAGAGGGGCATGCTGGAGGTGACCAATCAATGTTCTCTCTCATCAGTGTTTCTATCTATCTCTCCCTCTCTGTTCCTCTCTCTCTAAAAAAATCAATAAAGAAAACAAACAAAACAATTTTATAAAATTCTTGTGAAAATGACAGCATACTACAACAAGAAATAAAAATGCAGGTCACAGACCTGGCTGGTTTGGCTCAGCAGTTAGAGTGTCAGCCTGCAGACCAAGGAGTCATGGGTTCGATTCCAGACAAGGGCTAAATGGAAAAAAAAAAAATCCTTGTGTGAGGGTTAAAAAAAGAAAAACAATGCAGGTCACATAAAGAAGATATAAAATAAGATTCACTTTATACTTTTTAACAAACACATTGGTTTAGGGAGCTCATTGACAAAATATATTTATATTCTGAAGAAAAATTATTTCCAACCTAAAACCCTATAGTCAGTCAAACTTCCAATCAAGTTTGAGGGTAAAATGAAAATAATTTAATACACTTAATGTCACAATACAATTTAACTTTCATACACCATTCTCTGGACACTACTGGAAGATATTAAAATGAGAGAGTAATCTGAGAGTGAGGAAGTCTGAAGAAATAGAAAAAAAGAAGTTCTAACACAGAACAGAGGTGAAATGAATCTCCAGATGATATTGAAGGATGATCCCAGGATGACAGTTGTGTCTCAAATATAAACCAGTCCAGTCTGGAGCTGTATGAGACAGGCATTTTGGAGAATATCATCAAGTCCCCTGACATATATCAATTGGATGAAACTATTGGATGATGTGATCTATTAAAGCCACAGAATAAACAACAACAAAGAAATAAAACCCACCCTGGCCGGTTTGGCTCAGCGATTAGAGCGTCGGCCTGCGGACCAGAGAGTCCTGGATTCGGTTCCCGCTAAGGGCACGTGCCTCGGTTGCAGTTTGTCCCGACCCTGGTGGGGTCATGTGGGTGGCAACCAGTCGATGCGTCTCTCTCACATCGATGTTTCTCTCTCTCACTTCATCCCTCTCTCCCTCCCGCTCTGTCTGAAGATAAATGCAAAAATGTCCTCAGGTAAGGATAAAAAAAAAAAGAAAAAAGAAATAAAACCCTAGAAAAAGGAGATCCAACCAGAATAAAAGACAAAGAAAAATTTCAATAATGACAACAAAAGAAAGTCCCAGAGTGATAGCTATGCAGCAGGTGTAGGTACCACCCACCCAATTTAAGGGAAAATTGGTATCTCAGGAGATGTTGGAATGACGATGTGGAAAATTGTACTGAGAGGCAGTTGGAAGTGAGGGAAGAATAAGTGATATATATAAAGAAGACTAAATGAAAAAGCGAAGCAATTATTAACTTCAAGAAAAAAGTGAGAAAAAATATAATTAGCATACAACAATGCTCTCAATGATACTGAGAGTGAAAGAAGGCATTAAAGATCCTTGAGACTGTACAAGAGCTAAAACCAAATCCAACATAATAAGGAGTCAACTGATAATGTCTAAAATGAATGAATCAAAATATAGCAGAATACAGATTGGCAGAAGAAATAATTAAAAGAGTTAAAAATGGCTGTCTATTGGAAAGGGAACTAGGAAAGTGAGGAGGGAATGGGCAGAAAACTATTGTATTTTATTATATGCCTCTTAGTACTATTTGATTTTTGAGCCAAGGTAATATATTATTTTGAGGAAAAAAAAAGGATTTTAAAAGATAAGTAAAATAGATGTCTTGCAAGTCTATGTACAAAAAGGAGCTAAAGCCCAGCTGAGCATCAACCCATGCACCAAGAGGTCTCTGGTTTGATTCCCAGTCAGGGCACATGCCCAGGTTGTGGGCCAAATCTCCAGTGGGGGGCATGCAGGAGGCAGCCAATCGATGTTCTCTCTCATTGATGTTTTTCTCTCTCTCCCTCTCCCTTCCTCTCTCTCTAAAATCAATAAAGAAAAAAAATGTTTTAAAAAGAACCTAAAATACTAAACATTGATAATAAGAATAGGGATACATGAAAAGATAAATAATGAAAGCATAATAAATTTGTTAAATGGTTTTTTAAAAATAAAATACAAATTCCTTTCAAAGAAAACAAAGCCTGTATAGAATAATAACCAAAGTAAAATGGAAAAGAGTCACAGTTTTATCATGAGCGAACCCACCAAACCCAACCCATTTAAAAGGTAAATAGTAATTAAGCATGTAGAAACAGATGATATGAATATAAGCCCAGGCGGTGTGGCTCAGTGGATTGGGCATCATTCCATGGACTGAGAGACCTCGATTTTATTCCAGGTCAGGGCATGTGCCCAGGTTCTGGGCTCGATCCCTAGTAGGAGGCATGCAGGAGGCAGCCAATCGATGTTTTTCTTTTCTCTTTTTTCCTCCAATTTTTATTAATTTATTTTTGTTACAGATGTTTCTCCTTTCCCCCTCCAGACCCCCTCTTCCCTGTCCCAACCCCACCCCCCTAGCATTGTTGTCTATGTCCATCGGTTATGCAATCGATGTTTTTCTCTTGATGTTTCTATCTCTCTCCCTTCCTCTCTCTAAAAAAAAAAAAATCAATAAAAATATTTTTAAAAACTATTCTGTTGCATAAAAATAGATGGAAATGTTCCATACCCATTCTATGAGGCCAGATAGTTTAACATAAAACCATACATGTTAAACACACATGCATGCATACACAGAACAACATGGGCCAGAAAAATCCTAAAACATTGTGTTTGGCACATCAAATCAATCTTTGTATTAAAGCAATAATATGCCATGGTTAACTGTCATTATATCAAGAACTTGAGAATTAAAAAGCTAAAGACTAAAGCTACAATTTCAACACATGTCAAAAATTACTTTAAAATATGAAAGAATAAAGAAGAAGAAAACTTTCTTGATCCAAAAAAGGAGCATTTACCCCAAGTCAAGATCAACCATCATAGCTAAAGTTGAAATACTAGGAGCACCTTCACAAAGGTAAGATTGATTTACTTGCTATAGTTAATTTTAAGAATATTCATGGCATACCCTTGGAGATGCTGGCCATTGAAATTATATGTGAACAACAATTTAAATTATATTATTACTTAAAGTGGGTGAAGGGTGAAGGTTGGTACAGAATGTGTTTCAGAAAATATCATAGGTAAAGAGTGAAGACTTTGAAACCAGAGGATTATTTAATTCACAAGAAACTGAAAAAAGATGTTACTCTGCAGTATGAACAGTATTATTGTTAAGCAGTTAGCAAATAAAGGTTGACTTTTTAATGAAGTCTTCATTTTCTTATATAATCTTTACTATCAGTTTTAAAAGCAGGAGAAGGTTTTTTGTTGTTTGTTTGTTTGTTTTTTGGATTTACTCCTGATGGTGATTCAGAGTTTAATTTCATGCCCCTAGATTGAGGAAAACAACATATTTATTTTTCTATGAATTCAGATTATAAGAGGGGAGGACGATGTAAGCACTTACTAGCATTACTTGACCATTTGAGGGAAAACGTGGAATGAAACAGTAAAGACCCTGGGGAACCTAAAATCAATCCTGCTGCTGTTCTTTTAATCAGCCATCTTTTTGTTCTATTCTTGAAAACGGGAATAACATCCACAAAACGCAAGGTGGCGCTGCTGGCTAAAAAAGAGAGAAAAATACTCGCACAAAGGATGTTGCAGATTCCAGTGTGAAGAGAAAATCTGGCCAGTCAGAAAGGTAGAGGAAAGGAAACCGTGGTAGTAGGAGTTGGGGGAAAGTGGGGATCCCTCTCCACAAGCATTGCTATTATAAGCTCATTTCTAAGGATTCTGTTGCTGCCATTTCTGAAAGCTGCTTGGGGCCGAGTGAAAGTCGTTTTGAAAGACTGATTAAAGGAAGAATGGAGGCCAGAGTGGAGCGTGCGGTGCAGAAAAGGCAAGTCCTACTTCTTTGTATATTTCTGGGAGTGTATTGGGCTGGCGCGGAACCCCTTCGGTATTTTGTGGAGGAGGAAACCCAGAGAGGCACCTTTCTGGCCAACCTAGCAAATGACTTGGGGTTGGGGGTGGGGGAACTGTCAGCTCGGGGATCTAGAATCGTTTCAGATCAGAACGTACGATTTTTACAACTCAATCCTCGTACTGGTGATTTACTTCTAAATGAGAAATTAGACCGAGAGGAACTGTGTGGCCCCACAGAGTCCTGCGTGCTGCCTTTCCAGTTGTTACTGGAAAAGCCTTTTCAGATTTTCCGTGCTGAACTATGGATCAGAGACATCAACGATCATTCTCCAGTGTTTCTAGATAGAGAGATTCCCTTGAAAATATTAGAAAGCACCACTCCAGGAGAGGCATTTCTCCTAGAAAGGGCACAGGATTCAGATGTTGGAACCAACAACCTGAGAAACTACACCATCAGCCCCAATGCCTATTTCCATATTAATGTGCATGATAATGGGGAGGGGACTATCTATCCCGAATTAGTACTGGATCGAGTGCTAGATCGCGAAGAGGTGCCTGAGCTCAGTTTAACCCTCACAGCCTTGGATGGCGGCTCTCCGCCCAGATCCGGGACCGCCCTGGTGCGCATCCAGGTTGTGGACATAAATGACAACGTCCCTGAATTTGTACAGTCGCTCTACAAGGTACAGGTGCCAGAGAACAGCCCTGTTGGCTCCCTGGTTGTTGCTGTGTCAGCTAGAGATTTAGACACAGGAAGTAATGGGGAAATAGTTTATGCATTTTTTTATGCCACTGAAAGAATTCTCAAAACGTTTCAAATCAATTCAACATCTGGCAATATTCATCTCAAAGCTGAATTAAACTATGAGGAAATGCAAACTTACACATTAACTATTCAGGCCAAGGATGGAGGAGGGCTTTCTGGAAAATGTACCGTGGTGGTTCACGTAACAGACATAAATGATAATCCACCGGAACTGCTCATGTCATCACTTACTAGCTCAATTGCAGAAAACTCAGCGGAGACTATCGTTGCTGTTTTTAGGATTAGAGACAAAGATTCAGGTAACAATGCAAAGATGTTGTGCTCCATCCAAAACGATCTCCCTTTCCTCCTGAATCCATCAGTAGAAAATTTCTACACCCTGGTAACAAATGGGGCTCTGGACAGAGAGAGCAGAGACGAATACAACATCACGATCACGGTCACCGACTTGGGAACCCCCAGGCTGATAACCCAGCACAATATAACCGTGCTGGTCTCGGATGTCAATGACAATGCCCCCGCCTTCACCCAAACCTCCTACACTCTGTTCATCCAAGAGAACAACAGCCCCGCCCTGCACATCGGCAGCGTCAGCGCCACAGACAGAGACGCGGGCGCCAACGCCCAGGTCACCTACTCGCTGCTGCCACCCCAGGACCCGCACCTGCCTCTGGACTCGCTGGTGTCCATCAACGCGGACAACGGCCACCTGTTCGCCCTGAGGGCGCTGGATTTCGAGGCCCTGCAGGCGTTCGAGTTCCGCGTGGGCGCCACAGACCGCGGGTCGCCCGCGCTGAGCAGCCAGGCGCTGGTGCGCGTGCAGGTGCTGGACGCCAACGACAACTCGCCCTTCGTGCTGTACCCGCTGCAGAATGGCTCTGCGCCCTGCACCGAGCTGGTGCCCAGGGCGGCCGAGCCGGGCTACCTGGTGAGCAAGGTGGTGGCGGTGGACGGAGACTCGGGCCAGAACGCCTGGCTGTCGTACCAGCTGCTCAAGGCCACGGAGCCCGGGCTGTTCGGCGTGTGGGCGCACAACGGCGAGGTGCGCACGGCCCGGCTGCTGAGCGAGCGCGACGCGGCCAAGCACAGGCTGCTGGTGCTGGTCAAGGACAATGGCGAGCCGCCGCTGTCGGCCAGCGTCACGCTGCACGTGCTGCTGGTGGACGGCTTGTCGCAGCCCTACCTGCCGCTGCCGGAAGCGGCGGCCGAGCCGGCGCAGGCCGACCCGCTCACGGTCTACCTGGTCATCGCGTTGGCGTCGGTGTCGTCGCTCTTCCTGTTCTCGGTGCTGGCGTTCATCGCGGTGCGGCTGTGCCGGCGGAGCAGGGCCGGCTGGGTGGGCGGCTGCTCGGTGCCTGAGGGCCACTTTCCGGGCCACCTGGTGGACGTCACCGGTACTGGGACCTTGTCCCAGAGCTACCAGTATGAAGTGTGTCTGAGGAGTGGCTCAGGGACCACCAACGAGTTCAAGTTCCTGAAGCCGATGATTTCTAATCTGCAGTCTCAGAGCGCAGGGAAGGAAGCAGAAGAATATCCTCCATTTCGGAATGATTTGGGTTTCTGAAAAAGAATGAAAAATAAATGCAAGTATTGTGTCTGTGAATACATTCCTAAGAAATTTGTCATGTGTTACCTGTAGAAGAGTGCTTTCATATTATTTCAAGGATTTTTTAAAGTCACAGAATAAATTTCTTTGCACATAAAAGGATCCAACGTTAGCCCTAAGAGCCCTCCTCAAAGCTTGGAATGCATGTGTCTATTTGATCTAACAATTATAGATTGTGTGCAGTCTATTACATGATAAATCTTGTTTGAGATGTTGTAAATTAATTTTCAATGTCTTCAAACTTTATTGCTTTTTTATTTTCTGAGTTGATTTCCGTGCTGTAGATGTATACCTACCCTAAGTTTTAGAAGACAGATTTATATAATATCTTCTAAAGCTTTTAAAAAATGTACTTACTATACATTATACATGATTTTAACACTTTTAATCTTAGAAGTAAACCTATGAGGGGAGGTATTTTTGAAGTGAACAAATAGATATTCACAGCAGTTCAATGAATTCAGTAAGATCACCAACTAATAATAAATGGCAGAACTGAGTATCTTTTCTAAATCTTTCTGCTGCTGGCACCTTGTTATGATGCTATACTCCTTTCTGTCATTGGGTATCACATTGTGAGTTTCTCCATAATTAAGGAGAAGAAATCTTTTTCAATTATTCATATTCCTGATCAGTCTTTTCTATAATTGGAAATAATAATGTATATATTGGCCTGTGGTTTTTTCCTATAAGCTAATAATCCCGCTCTTCTGAATTACTTAATTATAATTATTAAGGCTCTGTTCTAACCAAATGTCAAGTAAAAAAAAAAAAAAGGAAAGATCAGTTTGTGCTTTTATCTTGTTATCTGAACATATAACCTTCATTTCACAGAAAAGATTAATGACCTTGAATAGAAATATTACATAATTTTTATTTTTTATTAGTTTATTTATTTCCTCACATTGTAGTGATAGTTTTATAGTAGTCCTTACCTACCTTTTCAAACACATTTTCCTCCTTTATATGAAAGTTTATTTTGTAAAGCTTCTTATTCAATATACTGCAGTGCTGAATCAGGAAAGTATAAGAAAAGGAATAGTTTTAAATATGTAATATTAAAAAGAAACAAATTACAGCCCTGGCCAGCTTGGCTCAGTGGTTAGAGCATTTGCCCTCAGACAGAAGGGTCTCAGGTTCAATTCCTGGTCAAGAGCACTATACCTGGGTTGCAGGTTCGATTCCCCAGCCCTGAGGCAACCAATGGATGTGTCTCTCTCACATCCTCACATTAATGTCTCTCTCTCTCTCTCCCACCCTCCCTCCCTCCCTCCCTCCCTCCCACTCAGGTGAGGATTGACAAAAAGAAAGAAAAAGAAACTAATTACAATGAAATTACTTAGAGATGCTGGGGAGTTAAGGAAAAGCTTTGTTTGTCATAATCCATAACTGCTTTTTCTTAAACATTATTCAGATAATTTTTGTATAGCTGTATTCTGAATATGTTATGAATTAGTGCTGGTAACTCTTAAAATAATACTCTTACTGTGTTACTAGGACAAAAAAAAGTCACAGCAGTAAAATTTTATGTTGTTTTCTTAGTATCAGGATAAAATTATCCAGTTTTTTTAAAAAAAACAAATCAATGGCCCTGGCCGGTTTGGCTCAGCGGTTAGAGCGTCGGCCTGCGGTCCAGAGAGACCCGGGTTTGGTTCCCGCTAAGGGCACGTACCTCGGTTGCGGTTTGTCCCCGGCCCTGGTTGGTCGTGCGGGTGGCAGCCACTCGATGTGTCCCTTTCACGTCGATGTTTCTCTCTCTCTCTCTTCCTCTCTCTCCCTCCCACTCTATCTGAACAAAAAATGAAAAAAAAAAAATCAATGACATGGAAAGGGGGAGAAAGAAGTTTTCCACAATGAAATTAATGTAAAATGCAGTGACTCTTGTTTGGATCTTGATTGAAACAACTGTGAAAGAATTGGAGAAAATTTGGGTATAGATGCATGTTAAATAATATTAACCTAATTTGTTAGGTATGGTATGGCATTGTAGTTGGTTTTTAGGTCATTAAAAGTTAGAGGTGTATAATGAAGTATTTATGGGTGAAAATTTAATTTGTCTGGGATGTGAAAACATTAGGGAGATAAACAATTATGGCAAAATATTTATAATTGTTGAAGCTAATTATGAGTACCTGGGGAGTTCATCATACTATTCTCCTTCTTTATGGGTTTGAAATTTTTCAAAATAAAAATGTCTTAATTGACACTGTAAGAAGTGGAGTTAACAAAAATAGGACATCTTTATAAATACAGAATCACCACTGCTGTCACAGAGTATACCTCTATTAGACAAACTCTCCAGCCTTTTCTTGAGTAATCATTTAACATGGTAACTTCTATCTGAGCTAATTCTACTCATACATCCTTCTAACATGCAAATATTGGGTGTTTTTCTAGTCACAGCAATGGATTCATGCAAACTCAGCTACCTGGTGGCATCAAATTACATGCCTGGTGTGTGTGTATGTGTGTGCGTGTGTGTGCCTCTGTGTGTGTGTGTGTGTGTGTGTGTGTGTGTGTGTGTGTCTCATTTTCCTCATCTGTATGGGGAGAATCCACAGCAGATCTATGTAGTAGGTACTATTGTAATCTCCACCTTACAGATGAGAAAACTGAAGCAGAAGTTAAATCATTTGTCCAAGGTTCATAGATAGCTACTAATTATTCCCATATTCCATGGCAATAAAAGTATATTCTGAGTTATATATTGAGCTCTAAACGCAGTTAGCATTATTCAAGGTAAAAAGTCCCTACTAGTGTCATTTCTTTTGTGTGGTCCTCAGATTATTGTCTGCACCGTAAGATCCAGCGATTGTAAAGTTAGTGTAATCTGTACAATATAGGCAAGAGTTAGAAATAGTGCATCCATTTTCATCCCAGAAAATGTATGATCCTGTGAGGACGCGTGGTGGCGCTGCAGGATAAAAAGGTACAAACCGGAACTGCAGCTGCGGCTCCATTAACAGACAAAACTTACCAGCAGAGCCTGAAAGCCCACTGAAAAGCTAGGGTGCCACAGAAGAAGAACTGGGTCCTCTAAAAAGGACTACTCACTGGAATATTTCTTAGGATCCTGTGCAATAATCACAGTCTCAGATCCTGAGTTCTTCACAGCTCAGCGGAACCAGCCTGGCCAGAGGCTGTTACCCAGCCAGAACAATGGAGGCCAGCAGGAAGCTTATTTGCAGACAAAGGCAAGTCCTTTTCTTCTTTCTTTTCTTGGGCTTATCTCAGGCGGGCACTGAACCTAGGCGCTATTCTGTGGAGGAGGAAACTGAGGGGCTCTCTTTTGTAACCAATTTAGCAAAGGATCTGGGTCTGGGGCAGAGGGAACTCTCCAGGCGGGGGGCTAGGGTCATTTCCAAAGGGAACAAACTGCATTTGCAGCTCGATCAAGGGACTGGGGATTTGTTCCTAAACGAGAAACTGGACCGCGAGGAACTGTGTGGTCACACAGAGCCCTGTGTGCTGCGTTTCCAGGTGTTGCTAGCGAATCCATTAGAATTTTTTCAAGCAGAGCTACAAGTAATAGACATAAATGACCATGCTCCGGTGTTTGTGGAAAGAGATATGATGCTAAAAATATCAGAGAGCAGTCCTCCTGGGACTGCATTTCCTCTGAAGAATGCTCAGGATGTAGATGTAGGCCGAAATGATGTTGAAAACTATACCATCAGTCCCAACTCCTATTTTCGGGTCCTCACCCGAGAACTCAGCGATGGCAGAAAATATCCTGAGCTGGTGCTGGACAAAGCACTGGATCGTGAGGAGGAACCTGAGCTCAGGTTAACCCTCACAGCGCTGGATGGTGGCTCTCCACCCCAGTCTGGCACCGCTCAGGTCTACATCGAAGTTGTGGACATCAACGATAATGCCCCTGAATTTGAACAGCCTTTCTATAGGGTACAGATCCCTGAGGACAGTCCCATAGGTTTCCTGATTGTCAAGGTCTCTGCTACGGACCTAGACATAGGAGTCAATGGAGAGATTTCCTATTCACTTTTCCAGGCTTCTGAAGAGATTAGAAAAACCTTTGAACTCAACCCTGTGACAGGAGATATTCGACTGAAAAAACAACTTGATTTCGAAGCAATTCAGTCCTATCAGGTCAATATTGAGGCCAAAGATGCTGGAAGCTTGTCTGGAAAATGCACCGTTCTGACTCAAGTCATGGATGTGAACGACAATGCCCCAGAAGTCACCATGTCCGCACTTACCAGGCAGATCCCTGAGAATTCGCCTGAGTATGTGGTTGCAGTTTTCAGTGTTTCAGATCCTGATTCGGAAGAAAACGGAAAAATAACTTGTTCCATTCAGGAAAATCTACCCTTTCTACTAAAATCTTCCTTGGAAAACTTTTACACTCTAGTAACAGAGAGTCCGCTGGACAGAGAGACTACAACCTATTACAACATCACCATCACTGTCACCGACATGGGTACCCCCAGATTGAAAACTGAGCACCACATAACCGTGCTGGTCTCCGACGTTAATGACAACGCTCCAGCTTTCACCCAAACCTCCTACACCCTGTTCATCCAAGAGAACAACAGCCCCGCCCTGCACATCGGCAGCGTCAGCGCCACAGACAGAGACGCGGGCGCCAATGCCCAGGTCACCTACTCGCTGCTGCCGCCCCAGGACCCGCACCTGCCTCTGGCCTCGCTGGTGTCCATCAACGCGGACAATGGCCACCTGTTCGCCCTGAGGGCGCTGAATTTCGAGGCCCTGCAGGCGTTCGAGTTCCGCGTGGGCGCCACAGACCGCGGGTCGCCCGCGCTGAGCAGCCAGGCGCTGGTGCGCGTGCAGGTGCTGGACGCCAACGACAACTCGCCCTTCGTGCTGTACCCGCTGCAGAATGGCTCTGCGCCCTGCACCGAGCTGGTGCCCAGGGCGGCCGAGCCGGGCTACCTGGTGAGCAAGGTGGTGGCGGTGGACGGAGACTCGGGCCAGAACGCCTGGCTGTCGTACCAGCTGCTCAAGGCCACGGAGCCCGGGCTGTTCGGCGTGTGGGCGCACAACGGCGAGGTGCGCACGGCCCGGCTGCTGAGCGAGCGCGACGCGGCCAAGCACAGGCTGCTGGTGCTGGTCAAGGACAATGGCGAGCCGCCGCTGTCGGCCAGCGTCACGCTGCACGTGCTGCTGGTGGACGGCTTGTCGCAGCCCTACCTGCCGCTGCCGGAAGCGGCGGCCGACCCGGCGCAGGCCGACCCGCTCACGGTCTACCTGGTCATCGCGTTGGCGTCGGTGTCGTCGCTCTTCCTGTTCTCGGTGCTGGCGTTCATCGCGGTGCGGCTGTGCCGGCGGAGCAGGGCCGGCTGGGTGGGCGGCTGCTCGGTGCCTGAGGGCCACTTTCCGGGCCACCTGGTGGACGTCAGTGGCACCGGGACCTTGTCCCAGAGCTACCAGTATGAGGTGTGTCTAATGGGAGCCTCAGGGACCAGCGAGTTCAAGTTTCTGAAGCCTATTGTGCCCAATTCCCAGGGCCATTACCCTGGGCCAGAAATAGAAGAAAACTCCAACTTTAGGAATGACTTTAGTTTTAGTATTAAGTGACAATTATGTTTTAAATTATACCTAGCTTTCTTCCAAATTTTCTTATATTATTCCTTTATTTTAAAGAATGGTATATTATCTTTTCTTCATTGCTATAAACGATGAATAGTCCTAAAACTTTCCTCTCAAAAGACGGATGAAGTCAATAATTGTACAAATCCTTGTTCTGGAATAGCTTTCTAATGTATTGGGGGAGGGACAGTGAAAAGTTAATTGTATATAATAATTGTGTTTTCTTGAGATTTTTAGTTGTTCTTATTAGTTTTTAAACTATTAGTTATATAAGAGCAGTAATGCTCTAACACCCACGTGCAAGTATGGGTGTTCTCTAACCAGGAAGGAAGAGAACTTGCACCATGAAAATTTGGCTCTTGCTTTATTCTGTTCTCCTAGTCTTTATCTTTGATATTGTTTTCTCTTAAAATGTTACACTAATTGTGCTTCCTTTCATTAATATATCAGTGTTAGTTTTAATTTAATTATTTTAATTGCTTTCCATTTAGTTTCACTGATGTTCAAAGGAGGGGAAAGATACATGATGTTTATCCAGTGAGATGAAATAGCATAGCAGCAAATTGGCTTTTCCCATTTGAGAAACATTGAGCACCTGTGACAGAAAAATGCAGTGGCCAGCCAATATCCATTCTTTTCTACTTTCTAACAGACTCCAAATTCCATTTAGGGCATTAGTTTGCTTATTGAAAAGAATACATTTTGCCAAACTCCTTGGCAGCTACCACGGAGCATTTGACTAGGTTTTAGTCAATGAGATGTATATACAAATGTAGATGACTTCAAAGAAAGCTGTTTAAAGTGAGATGACTCATCTAGGAAGGGGTCTTTTTTGTCCTTCTCTAACTAGTCCTTGCTGCTTAGAATGTGTAAGTCATGGTTGGAACACAATCAGCCATGTTGGGCCACAAAGCAACAATAAGAATGGAAATCATCCATAATGACAGTCAGTATAGAATAAACTTCAATTAAGAAAACGAAGGTCCCTGATGATCACAGAGTCATTATGTGATTCCTGGATTGCCTGCTTCTTAACTTTTTTTTACTTGAGAAATACAGAAACTTTTATTCCATTTAAGCTACCATCATTTTAGTTTTGTGGTACCTCCACTGAAATCCAATCCTAATGCTTTAAGATTTTTCATTAAAATATTACATGGTAAATAAAATGCACAGATCTTAACTGTATAGTGTGAGCTAACTGATCTGTTTTAAGCTGTTTTTTCTTCAATCCTAATTTAATTAAAAGTAGTATACAGAGTGTTTAACATTAATTATCTTTTATTTTTTATTTTTTTATTTTTATTTCTTATCCTCACCCAAGGACAGTTTTTCATTTTTTGTTCAGATAGAGTGGGAGGGAGAGAGAGGATGAGAGAGAGAGAGAGAGAGAGAGAGAGAGAGAGAGAGAGAGAGAGAGAGAGAGAGAGAAACATTGATGTGAAAGGGACACATCGAGTGGCTGCCACCCGCATGACCAACCAGGGCCAGGGACAAACTGCAACCGAGGTACATGCCCTTAGCGGGAACCGAACCCGGGTCTCTCTGGACCACAGGCCGATGCTCTAACCGCTGAGCCAAACCGGCCAGGGCCACATTAAATATCTTTTAAATCCTCTGCCAAACCTTAAGGGAGTTGGCATATTGTCCCCTCTTTTACATATGAGAAACTGAAGCTAAGAAGGGTTAAGTGACTTGCTCATAAGTCTAAGTAATAAAAGGAAAATTTTGAAATCTATTCTGAGTCTACTTGAATTGAGTGCCCCAGTTTTTAACCCATGTGCTATATATACTGGCAGGTATTAACTAGGGTAGCATTGTCTTCCTAGCTAAGGAAGTGAAATCCATCTATTCCATAAACTGAACTCCTGTGTAGAAAGGTGACTTTGGTCCATAGTTTGTATTTGTTTCTATACCAATGGCTACACTGCTCTGGACCAATAAACTCAAAGTTCTTATAGAAACACCTATCTAAGCTAGGTGAGGCACCACAACTGATCATCATCATAAAAAACCAGCCCAAATATCTTCCTGTACATTCTCAATATATCATATTCATTATTGCAGAAATGAATGCCCGGAATAGGGACTAGAATTATCCTGTGGTTGTATTTCTTGTACTATCCCTTCAGTCTTTTACTGTCACCCCTTAGAATATATTTTTCATTTCCTTTGAAATGTTGAAACTTGCTTTATTATATAAATATCTCTGTAATTCCCTTATTCAAACTAAATATAATGTATTCATTTTAACATAACATTTGTTTTAAAGCAGTTGTATTCTTGTATTAATCCTAAATAAAATAATTTTAGAAAAGTATAAGCAATATTGTGGGGGAATTTTTACAACTAAATAATTTTTAGATTCTGGAATTTAACAGGGCTAAAATGATAGGTTCCAGTCATTTTCTGTTAAAATTAACCATATGTCTTTGTCAACTCCTCTTTAAAAGTTTGCTGAAAAAAGATGTCAGGGGTCATAAACAACTTAATTCTGAAAAAAATGGTTCACCAGAACTGAATCAGACATTCTTCAGCATTTGCTGTGATAAATACTATTTTTGTAGATTGACAAATTTTTCTTGATTCAGCTACTGGATACATGAGAATCTATGCTTGTATTATGTATTAGGTTTCTATTGCTGCTATAAAAATTTACCACAAACATAGTTGCTTAAAACAATAAAAATAAAAATGTATTACCTTGTAGTTCTATAGGTCAGATTTCAAATATGGATCTTACTGGGCTAAAATAACAGTTTCAGCATAAATACATTTCTTTTTTTTTTTAATCCTCACCTGAGGACATTTTTCCATTTATCTTCAGATAGACTGGGAGGGAGGCAGGGAGAGAGAGAAAGAAACATCGAAAAGTGAGAGAGACACATTGATTGGTTGCCTCCCCCACAACCCTAACCAGGGCCAGGGCCAGGGCCAGGACCAAACCGCAATCCAGGCATGTGTCCTTGACAGGGCTTGAACCCACTATTCTTTGGTCCACGGGCTGTTGCTCTAACCACTGAGAAAAACCTGCCACAGAAGAAATATATTTCTTTCTGGTGGCTGTAGAGGAAAATTCTTTCTTTTTTCTTTTCTTTTCTAGCTTCTAGATGCTGCCTACATTACTTGACTCATAACCCCATTATTTCATCTTCAAAGCCAGCAGCATTGTATCTCTGACTATTCTTTTGTAGTCACATCTCCTTTTGATCATAGCCAAGAAAGTTCTGTCCCATCTAGATAATCCAAGGTCTTCAACCTACTTCTATCTGAGAAGTCTCTTTTGCTATGTAATATAGCATATTTACAGATTTGGGGAATTAGTGTGTGGACAGCACTGGGTGGGTGTCCATTATTCTGCCTACTACAGATTGGCTGCTTGGAAGAAAATTACCCAGTCTAGTGGCCAAAGGAAGGCACATAAAGGTTTTTATACCAGGAGTTTAGGCCTCATTGATTAGATGTTTAACCCCAGACAAGGTAATTAACAAACTTCTAGAAATTACTAACAAAAACACTGAATGGATAAAGATATCATAAATCTTCACAGAGATTCAATTCAAATATTAGAAATGGAAAAATGGAACAAAAAAAATACAAATCTGATAAGGGACTTGTATACAGAACATATGAAGAACTCTTAAAACTCAATTATAGGCCCTCATAGGTGTGGCTAAGTTGGTTGGATCCTCGTCCCCTACATCAAAAAGTTGTGGGTTCGATTCCCTGTCAGGGCACATACTCATGTTTTGGGTTTGATCTCTGGTCAGGGCTCATATGGGAGGCAACCAATGGATGTTTCTCTCTCACATTGATGTCTGTCTGTCTGTCTGCCTGCCTATCTGTCTGTCTCTCTTCCATCCTCTCTCTCTAAAATCAATAAAAAACATCCTCAAGTGAAGATTTAAAAAACCCTCAATTATAAAAAGATAAATAACCCAGTTTAAAAATGGGTGAAGATCTCAATAGACATTTCTCCAAGGAAGATATGCAATGGCCAAGAAGCACATGAAAATATGTTTAACATCATTACTCATCAGAGAAACATAAATCAAAATCATAATGAGATACAACTTCACACCCACTATGATGGCTAGAATCAAAATGTCAGATAACAGCAAGTGTTGGGAGGATGTGGAAAAATTGGAATGCTGACGCACTGCTGGTGGGAATGTAAAATGGTGCAGCTGCTTTGGAAAACAATCTGGCAGTCCCTCAATTAACCATAGATACATTATATGACCTAACAATTCTACTCCTAGAGAAATGAAAATTTATGTCCACACAAATACTTGTATATGAATGTTTATAGCAGCATTATTCATCGTGATACAAACCACATGCAGAAATAAATCGTATACTATTAAAAAAGTGGAAACAAGTCAAATGCCCATCAACAGAAGGATGGATAATTAAATGTGATATATTTACACAGTGGAATACTATACCACCACAAGAATGAAGTGCTGATACATGCTACAACTTGGACGAACCTTGAAAACATGCTAAGTGAGCCCTGGCTGGTGTGGCTCAGTTGGTTGATCATCATCCTGTGCTGAAAGGTTGTGGGCTCTCACATGATGTTTCTCTCTCCCCTCCCTTCCTCTCTCTCTAAAAATATCAATGAAGCCCAGCCAGTGTGGCTCACTGGTTGAGCATCGACCCATGCACCAAGAGGTTCAATTTCTGGTTAGGGCACATGCCCAGGTTGTGGGCCAGATCTGCAGTGGGGGGCATGCAGGAGGTGGCCAATCAATATTCTCTTTCATCAAAGTTTCTATCTCTCTCTCCCTCTCCCTCTCTCTCTAAAATCAATTAAAATATTTTAAATAAATAAATATATCAATAAAAAGATATTTTAAAAAAACATGCTGAGTGAGAGCAACCAGTTGCAAAAGTCCCCATATTGTTTTATTCCATTTATATGAAAGTCCAGAATAAGAAAATCAGAAAGTAAATTAGTGGTTGATTAGGGCTTGAGGCAGGAGGGATGGGGGAAAAGGAGGTGATGGTGAAGAGTATGGGGGTTTTGAGGTAATAAAAATGTTCTAAAATTGATGGTGGTGATGGATTCATTACTTTGTGAATATACTAAAGGCCACTGAATTACACTGTAAATGGGAATTGTATGGTATGTGAATTATATCTCATTAAAGCTGTCTTTGAAAAAGAATAAAACAAATTATTTGTGTCATGATAATTAAAAAAATAAAAAGGAATCCAGAAGCTTGGCAAAGCATAACCTTGAGACCTTCCTATTTGGGAAATAATTTTCCAATAATTTGAAAATTGCAAAACCTCACAGTTTTCAGGCTTAGGTGTTGGAAAGAAGAAATGACCTTCTCTTTAATAAGGTATTGGTTAAACACTCTTTAGATCCATCACTGATTGCAATTTTGCAGTGTCCGCACATTTGTAATTCTATAATATATACCATGAAAAATATGTACTTGTGAAACTCGTCCAATGTTATTTTGAAAAAATTTGCTCCCAAATGTATGTTATTTTCAGCTTAAATGTTAAATTGTTTTATTTAATCATCATCCCTCAACAGCTTTAAACAGTAACATAAGTGAGTTTGCTCTTTGTACTCTTCCTACGCGACAACAGAGTTCTAGCTGAACACACAAACACCACATGAAAAGTTCTATCTGAACACACAAAAACCACACGAAAATAGAACTCAGTGTTTAATATTACAGAACACAGTTTGCGCAATTTATCCTATACATTAGGATAATTTTGTATTCAGTGTTAAATCAGAAATTGTAAGACTTAGTGAGAACGCATGGTGGCGCTGCAGGTTAAATGTTGGAAAATGGAATTGCCTGCGCAGCTGCCGTATCCAGTGAAACAGTTTCACACTGCCCGGAATCTAAATAGCGTCCTCAGCCAGAGAAAAGTGAGTGTGAAACCTCTTTAAAAGTCTATTTTCGGCATAGTTTTGCCATTCTGGACTTCGGGAACGGGTTGCTAGGATCTGGACGTACATACATGAAGCTCCTGTGAACCAAAATTTCAGGAAAGAGCAATGGAGATTGGATGGATGTGGAATCAGAGACAAAGGCAAGTCCTTGTTTTCTTTGTTTTGCTGAGCTTGTCTGGGGTGGGCGCCGATTTGGGGACCTATTCAGTAGTGGAAGAAACAGAGAGAGGATTCTTTGTGGCAAATCTAAGAAACGACCTGGGATTGGGGTTGACAGAGATGTACACCCGCCGGACCCGGATCATTTCTCAGGGGCATAGAGAGTATTTGCAGCTCAAGGTTCAGACTGGGGATTTGCTCATAAATGAGAAACTAGACCGAGAGGAGCTATGCGGTTCCATTGAACCTTGTGTACTACATTTCCAAGTGCTAATGGAAAATCCCTTAGATATATTTCAGGCTGAACTAAGGGTGAAAGACATAAATGACCACTCTCCTGTGTTCACTGAAAGAGAAATGATTTTAAAAATACCAGAAAACAGTCCTCTAGGAATGACATTCCCTCTGAGTAATGCTCTTGACTTGGACGTCGGAAGCAACAATGTTCAGGACTATAAAATCAGCCCCAACCCTTATTTTCAAGTTCTAACCCACAATCGCAGCGATGGCACAAAATACCCGGAGCTGGTGTTGGACAAAGACCTGGATCGGGAGGAGGAGCCTAAAATCCGGTTAACCCTGACAGCACTGGATGGTGGCTCTCCGCCTCGCTATGGGACCTCCCAGGTGTGCATTGAAGTGGTGGACATCAACGATAATGCCCCTGAGTTTGGGCAGCCATTCTACAAGGTGTATATTCCTGAAAACAGCAACGCAGGCTCTCTTGTTGTCACCGTCTCTGCCAGTGACTTAGACATCGGAGTCAATGGAAAAATAGTATATTCACTCTTTCAGCCTTCAGAGGATATTAGCAAAACTTTAGAGGTAAATCCTATGACAGGAGAAATTCGACTGAGAAAACAAGTAGATTTTGAAACAGTTCGGTCTTATGAAGTGGATATTAAGGCCACTGATGGGGGAGGTCTTTCAGGAAAATGCACTCTTTTCCTACAGGTGGTGGATGTCAATGATAATGCCCCAGAAGTGACCATGTCTGCACTGACCAGCCCCATTCCAGAGAACTCACCTGAGATTGTAGTTGCTGTTTTCAGTGTTTCAGACTCTGACTCGGGGGACAATGGGAAGACTATTTCCTCCATCCAGGATGACCTTCCTTTTATTCTAAAACCTTCAGTCAAGAACTTTTACACCTTGGTAACGAAGAGAGCACTAGACAGAGAAGAAAGAGCCCAATACAACATCACCATCACTGTCACCGACATGGGGATCCCCAGACTGAAAACCCAGCACAACGTAACTGTATTGGTCTCCGATGTCAATGACAACGCCCCGGCCTTCACAAAAACCTCCTACACCCTGTACATTCGCGAGAACAACAGCCCCGCCCTGCACATCGGCAGCGTCAGCGCCACTGACAGAGACGCGGGCGCCAACGCCCAGGTCACCTACTCGCTGCTGCCACCCCAGGACCCGCACCTGCCCCTGGACTCGCTGGTGTCCATCAACGCGGACAACGGCCACCTGTTCGCCCTGAGGGCGCTGGATTTCGAGGCCCTGCAGGCGTTCGAGTTCCGCGTGGGCGCCACGGACCGCGGGTCGCCCGCGCTGAGCAGCCAGGCGCTGGTGCGCGTGCAGGTGCTGGACGCCAACGACAACTCGCCCTTCGTGCTGTACCCGCTGCAGAATGGCTCTGCGCCCTGCACCGAGCTGGTGCCCAGGGCGGCCGAGCCGGGCTACCTGGTGAGCAAGGTGGTGGCGGTGGACGGGGACTCGGGCCAGAACGCCTGGCTGTCGTACCAGCTGCTCAAGGCCACGGAGCCCGGGCTGTTCGGCGTGTGGGCGCACAACGGCGAGGTGCGCACGGCCCGGCTGCTGAGCGAGCGCGACGCGGCCAAGCACAGGCTGCTGGTGCTGGTCAAGGACAATGGCGAGCCGCCGCTGTCGGCCAGCGTCACGCTGCACGTGCTGCTGGTGGACGGCTTCTCGCAGCCCTACCTGCCGCTGCCGGAAGCGGCGGCCGAGCCGGCGCAGGCCGACCCGCTCACGGTCTACCTGGTCATCGCGTTGGCGTCGGTGTCGTCGCTCTTCCTGTTCTCGGTGCTGGCGTTCATCGCGGTGCGGCTGTGCCGGCGGAGCAGGGCCGGCTGGGTGGGCGGCTGCTCGGTGCCTGAGGGCCACTTTCCGGGCCAGCTGGTGGATGTCAAGGGCACAGGAACCCTTTCCCAGAGTTACCAGTATGAGGTGTGTCTGATGGGAGGTACTGAGACAGATGAGTTTAAATTTCTGAAGCCACTTATTCCCAATCTTCCAGTCCATGACCCTGGTAGGAATGTAGAGGAAAATGAGAACTTTAGGAATAGCTTTGGATTCAACATCCAATGAAAAAATTTTTTATTTTAAACATTTAATCTTTTATTGTTCTTGGGGATACTGAGGTGTGTCTGACGGGAGGTACAGGGACCAGTGTGTTGAAGTTCCTAAAGCTAGTTATCACTAATCTTGAACCCCAGAGCATGCAGTGGAAGAAAATCCCTCCTTTTGGAATAACTTTGGGATTTAATTATTGATAGGAACCTATTTAATAACGACATTAACTTATATTTTGTCAGCTAAATTGTTTTTGCCCACCACCAATGAGGTGCTGTTTAATTTTCTCTATTTAATTCATCTTCAATTTCCAATTTTATGATGCTTAAATCCATAAGTTTCCTTTTTCTCATTCTTTAGCCCAGGGAAATATTTCTCAATAGAATCCCAATGAATGAAATAGGCTTTACCATAAAAATTGATATCATTAAAAATGTTAACCCTATAAATGTCATTATTGACTTTCTATTTGCATTTTTATTTTAGTTCTTTTTCTAGAACTTCAATTATTAAAATAATCTGCTGCTTGTGATCTGTATATTTATTTTCTGACACTTCCATTTTCCTTTTAAAACTGATGTTTTTGTTGGTTTGTCATCCTCAGTTTTTATTATACCAATTTTCTGAAACTGTTACTTTTTAAAAAAGTTTTATTTCCCCTGTATTAATATCTGCCTAGTTAACATAATATTTCTGTTATGATATGATAAATGTCTAATCAGCTTTATCTAAATATAAGAAGAAATAGCATTGTAAGATATCAAATGTATGTTTGTTTATGTTTGGAGACCAAAAAAGCAAAGATTAGGCATTTTACAGCACCATATAGAAATATTTAATAGTTTTTTTGCTTTTAATTCTGTATGAAAAATCAGAGGTCCTTATTACATTTTTAATGGCTAACAGTGCAGTCCCATTCACTTGAAAAAAACAAACACACAGTAGAAATCATCAAGCAGAGATTTACATAGTGTGGTTTTTATATTCAACAATTAGAGTGTTGTTGTTGTTTTTTGGCAGTAGCTAGCATTTTCCCTGTATAATATACCTCAATTTATTCTGTATCTCTTTTTATTGGAAAAAATAGAGCTTCTTTCTAGATATTAGGCCTTTGAATAAAATTCTATATGAGGCAGGTGTTATAATGTTCTTACTTTCAGTGGTATTAGGATAGGCATTAGTGTGGTCTATTCTTTACCTCTCTTTCTTTGGTGAAGATAAATTGGATTCCACTAGATTTTAATTAAGAGGGACTTTAAAATAAAGGTCAGTCCCTTCTTTAATTCTGAAAGTAATTTTAAAGCTAATGTAAAGAAACAAAGACATATTAAAGAAAGGGAACAAAAATTGCAAAGAATAAGTGAAGAAATACGATTTTTATTTTTATTTAAAAAAATTTTTTTTTCTTTATTGATTTTAGAGAGAGAGGAAGTGAGAGGGAAAGAGAGATAGAAACATCAATGAAAGAGAACATCGATTGGCCGCCTCCTGCATGCTCCCACTGGGGACCGGGCCCACAACCTGGGCATGTGTCCTGACCAGGAATCGAACTGGCGACCTCTTGGTGCATGGGTCGATGCTCAGCCACTGAGCCACACCGGCCAGACAAGAAATACAATTTTTAAACAGTAAGGATTTAAAGACACTGAGATTTGTGTTTATCTTACTCAAGGGTTTATTTATGCATGCCTGAATACAGCAAGCATTTAGTGAGTGTCTGATTTGCCAACCAGATATGACAAAGACAGTTTTCATCCCTAAGTAGGGACACATGGGTATGAAACAGAAACCAATAACATGTACAGGGCAGTTATACAAGCTTTTATGGGAGTACAGAGGAGGGACAACTTAAATGCTCCCTTCTGGATTATAGAGTAATGACTCTATTTAGGCAATGTAATTAGGTTTTGAAGAAGCTGTTGAAGAAGGTGTGAAACAAGTTTCTTTGGTCAGTTCTTGATGTTCCTATCCACAATGTTTCTGGAAAAGAAAAACCTATTATTTTGGTGGTCTCAGAAATCACCACAATTTTCCCTTTGGTTCCTTACATTGCTTGGGGATAGTTTCAAGAGTGAAAGGCCTAGTACAGAACAATGAGTGCAGAGTTGACTGCTAGAAACATTCTTTTTGCAACTGTTACATTTTTTACTTTCCCCACGAAGCAATGAAAAGTCTCAGCAATGTGAACAGTTGTCTCTTTCAACATTATATTTTACAAAACAAACAAAAGAAAAATGAAATATTTAGATGAGCCACTAAAGAAGAAATGTATAAATACACACACACAAAAATTGGGTACAACCATTTGAGTCTGTTGGAGGCCAGGCGGTGGCGCTGCAGGCTAAAGAGATGGAATAAAGAATTGAACTAAGAATGCTGCAGAAGTCACTAACAAAACAAAAAAAGAAGAACGCGGCAGGCAGGCTGGGAGAAAAGCCATAGCTGCTCAAGACTGTGAATAAAACAAAACTCCAGACCTCAGCTACTACGTAATATAGGTCTGGGATTTGCAACTGCTCTTTCTTTGTGCCGGGAGCTGTGATTGTGACCAATATTGACAAAAGATGTGTTCAGAAGAAGCTATGAAAGAAGGAGGGTTGCGCTTCCCAAGACAAAGGCAAGTTCTGTTTCTCTTTCTGTTTTGGAGAGTATCCTTGGCAGGATCTGGGTTTGGACAATACTCAGTGACAGAGGAAACAGAGAGAGGATCGTTTGTGGTTAATCTGGCAAAGGATCTGGGGCTAGGGGACCAGGAGCTGGTTGCAAGGGGAGCTCGGGTGGTCTTTGATGATAACAAACAACACTTGCTCCTGGATTCTCATACTGGAGATTTGCTCACAAATGAGATACTCGACCGGGAGAAGCTGTGTGGCTCCACAGACCCCTGTCTGCTGTATTTCCAAATTTTAATGGATAACCCCTTTCAGATTTACCGGGCTGAGCTGAGGATCAGGGACATAAATGATCATTCACCAGTGTTTCAGAACAAAGAAACAGTCTTAAAAATACTAGAAAATACAGCTGAAGGGACGACATTTCGATTAGAAAGAGCACAGGATTCAGATGGAGGACTTAATGGTATCCAAAACTACACCATTAACTCCAACTCTTTTTTTCATATTAAAATTAGTGATAGTGATGAAGACATGCTATATCCAGAGCTAGTGTTGGACAAGGCACTAGATAGGGAGAAGCAGCAAGAGCTCAGTTTAACACTCACAGCACTTGATGGCGGGTCTCCACCCAGGTCTGGGACCTCCACTATACGAATTGTGATCCTGGATGTCAATGACAATGCTCCACAGTTTTCTCAGGCAATCTACCAGACCCAGGCTCCAGAGAACAGCTCGGTAGGTTCCATTATTGCTAAAGTCTCTGCACGCGATGTGGACTCTGGAGTCTATGCAGACATATCCTATTCATTTTTTGATGTTTCTGAAGATATTCGAAAAACCTTTCAAATCAATCCTTTTTCTGGGGATATCATTCTCAGAATGTTGCTTGATTATGAGCTAGTAAAGTCTTACAAAATAAATATACAGGCAATCGACGGTGGGGGCCTTTCTGCAAGATGTGTGGTTTTGGTTCAGGTGTTAGACACCAATGACAATCCCCCTGAACTGATCATGTCATCACTTTCCAAACACGTTCCTGAGAACTCTCCTGAGGTAATACTGGCTGTTTTTAGGATTAAAGACAGAGACTCTGGAGAAAATGGAAAAATGGTTTGCTATATTCAAGATAATCTGCCATTCCTTCTGAGACCCTCTGAGGACAATTTTTACATTCTAATGACAGAAGGAGCGTTGGACAGAGAAAGCCAAGCAGAATACAACATCACTATCACTGTCACTGATTTGGGTACCCCCAGGCTGAAAACCCAGCACAACATAACTGTGCTGGTCTCTGACGTCAACGACAATGCCCCCGCCTTCACCCAAACCTCCTACACCCTGTTCATCCAAGAGAACAACAGCCCCGCCCTGCACATCGGCAGCGTCAGCGCCACTGACAGAGACGCGGGCGCCAACGCCCAGGTCACCTACTCGCTGCTGCCACCCCAGGACCCGCACCTGCCCCTGGCCTCGCTGGTGTCCATCAACGCGGACAACGGCCACCTGTTCGCCCTGAGGGCGCTGGATTTCGAGGCCCTGCAGGCGTTCGAGTTCCGCGTGGGCGCCACAGACCGCGGGTCGCCCGCGCTGAGCAGCCAGGCGCTGGTGCGCGTGCAGGTGCTGGACGCCAACGACAACTCGCCCTTCGTGCTGTACCCGCTGCAGAATGGCTCTGCGCCCTGCACCGAGCTGGTGCCCAGGGCGGCCGAGCCGGGCTACCTGGTGAGCAAGGTGGTGGCGGTGGACGGAGACTCGGGCCAGAACGCCTGGCTGTCGTTCCAGCTGCTCAAGGCCACGGAGCCCGGGCTGTTCGGCGTGTGGGCGCACAACGGCGAGGTGCGCACGGCCCGGCTGCTGAGCGAGCGCGACGCGGCCAAGCACAGGCTGCTGGTGCTGGTCAAGGACAATGGCGAGCCGCCGCTGTCGGCCAGCGTCACGCTGCACGTGCTGCTGGTGGACGGCTTCTCGCAGCCCTACCTGCCGCTGCCGGAAGCGGCGGCCGAGCCGGCGCAGGCCGACCCGCTCACGGTCTACCTGGTCATCGCGTTGGCGTCGGTGTCGTCGCTCTTCCTGTTCTCGGTGCTGGCGTTCATCGCGGTGCGGCTGTGCCGGCGGAGCAGGGCCGGCTGGGTGGGTGGCTGCTCGGTGCCTGAGGGCCACTTTCCTGGCCACCTGGTGGACGTCACCGGTACTGGGACCTTGTCCCAGAGCTACCAATATGAGGTATGTCTGACGGGAGGCTCAGGGACCAGCGAGTTCAAGTTTTTGAAGCCGATTCTCCCCAATATGGGGCCTTGGGAGGAATAGTGACGAACACCCCACCTTTCAAAATAGCTTTGGATTTAATATTCAGTAAAAATTCGTCTTATATTTTCATGTACTTTTGAAGTGTTTTACAACCATATAAATATTAGTTTAGTTTTAAAACTCCGCGTTAAATTATTATGCAACTTAAAGCTTAATTTTAAAGGACTATATACCTATGTTTTTACAGTGTTATTTAATCATTTTTGCATTAATCAACAGTTAGCTTAATTACTATTCATTTTAAAAATAATCGGTTTAAGGTTTAATTCTTTGAAAATGTACAATGATTTAATTATTATTATTATTATTTCCCATTCTAAAAAACTGAGGGTTTGGTTTTTCTAGTAGTATGTTTTACAGACTGCATCTCATTATTCTATCCACCCCTTTATTGTGCTTCTTCCCTGGAAGAAGACATATGTGTATTTCTGACCTTATTTTAACATCATGTTTAATCATGTTAGAAATCCATGTCATAGCATTTAAAAAGAAGTATTTCTCTATTATTCTGCTTATGATAAAATGAAATGTCATTTTGTGAGCAATGTTAGACTCCAATAATATTCTTGCTTTATTATTATTTCATTTCCTTTACACACACTACTCTTACTTGGTATTTTCTAATGTTCATGTTTCCTGATATGTGAAACAGAATATGTCTTATAATTCAAACAAAATGTAATAATCTGCATGAAAATGATGATAAATAAAAACATTTTGAAAGTTTGAATGTGAAAATATTGGTGGACTGTTGGAAAGGTATCTACTTTTCATTCTATTTTGTAAATTTATTTACTTATTATCAAATTTAAAAATCAAGATGTACTAAAATCTTAGAGAAAACAATAGATTTTTTAAAAATCTCCAGATACCTTCTATGAGTAGTTTCACTAGAATTGATCTCAATATTTAAAAGTAATATGTTTATATTTCTCTAGCTTGACATTCAGTTGTATACTTTAATCACCTCTTCCTATGATAAAAAAGGGATTTAACTTTTTTGCTTTCCAACTAACAAACACACATACATTGCATATTTCCTTTCTCCTGTTCTCCCTATAGAGTTGTTCTAGGGTTTTTTTTTTTTTTGTTTTTGTTTTTTGGTTAAACTAGTAGTTTTGTCTATATAACTAAGATTATTTCAAAATACATGTTGGTGTAGTATGATTACATTTACTGTCTTGAAAAACATTTTTCTTAGCGCTGATAATTGTTGTTTTTACTTGCATGATTTTCTACTTACTGGAATTAATTTTTCACATTATTTCTCATTTGAGTATTAATCTTTCTCCTTAAATATTCAAATATGCCATGTATGTATTGATTATATCTCTTTCCTTGATATCTTCCACACAGATCCCTCCATATCTTGATTCATTTACACTGGTTGCTCTATAAGCAGTCACCCTAGGACTCTTTTTCTTTTAATTCTGTCCTGTATTGGTCCCCCTTTACAAAATCCAATGTATTATTCTTTTTTAGTTTATTCCTTTATTTAACTGACACACATCTCTCAATAGCTTCATAAAAACAGATGCAGAGAACTTGCCTTGTGAAGATATTGTCATTTTCTTTCCATTTGATTGATAGTTTGACTGGGTATAAAATTTTAGGTTGAAAATAATTTTCCCTCAGATTCTAAAAGCAGTATTACACCTACTGTTTATACATATAGTTGCTGTTCTTCTGATTCCAATCTCTTTTGATGTCAACCCATTTTTTTCATTGTGGATGCATTGGAAACTTTTCCCTCAATTTCTGAAAATAACCTTAGTGTCAGCTATTTGTTTATTAATCTTGTCACAGGGATGTACCCTGTTAATGTTTAAACACTCACTCAATTCTGAGAATTTTCTTGTGTTTCCTTCATAATTTTTCCCTTGAATTTTCTAAATTCTCACTTTAACCAGAAATCTCATTAGTTAAATATTGGATCTCCTGGATTGAATCTCCAATGCTCTTTTTTTCTTTCTCCTTCTTCTCTTTCTCCTTCTCCTTCTCGTTGTCCTCCTTCTCCTCCTCCTCCTCCTCCTCCTCCTCCTCTTCCTCCTCCTCCTCCTTCTTCTTCTCTCTTGTTCTACTTTATGGACAATTGTTTTATCATCCAATTGTTATATTTGTTTTCTTTTGGGCTTACAAATATTTATTTTTAAGAGCCCCTTTTAGTTTTCTGAGTGTTTTTCATAACATCCTGTTATAGATTTGTAAATGTAATATCTTCTCTCATCTATAATTAATATAGTTATTCTTTCAAAATGCACTACGCAAAAATGCATTATTCAGTAAAAACTGTTATACCTACTTTAAAAATGGGAGAATCACGGGAAATTTAAGAACTTACCTAAGATTATATAGCTAGTAAGGGGCACTTAAGTCCTGATCTATTCTTTATCTTACATATTTCATATAGTTACTCTTAAGATTAAATGAGTAAATACATATATGGCACTTAAAACAATGGGAAGCACCAAGTACATACTCAATATGTATTATCTCTCATTAGACTTTACTACTCTAGAGATGTTAATCAGATATTTTAATGACCTTTCTTCTGTTTTCTCTAGTATATCTGTTTCCTGCTATTCTTTTTTTTGTGGTGGTTTTGGCCTTTTTATGTCATGTTGTAGGCATTTCCTCAAATGTCTTATGGTCCCTGTCTCTCTTCTCATATTTAAGAATGATGAAATATCATAGTGCTGACAGCTCTTTGTGAGTATATGAGCCCTGTTGATGGCAGGGCTTCACACTAATGTAACCATGTAGGATAAGGTTGTTACCTTGGGAGATCCTCAAATATTAGTATGTTTAAGTTTTTATCTGTGTCTTTCATATTCTGCAATATCTACTGTGTTAGAGAGAGTTAAGGAGGGGATCAGGCATATATACCTTGTGTCCTACAATTGGAAAATATTGTATGGAAAGGAGCTAGAAATCTTACCATTCAGGATACATATTTGCTTAATCTTTCTATTTTTACTTTCACACCTCACACTTGCACTCAGCTCTGCCTAAGGTCTCCAAAACTAGACATAGTTCCATTTCTCCATTGAATAAAATTTCCACTCTCTGTTCCTGAGTTTCTTTCCAGAGAATTCATAACTAACAACTTATGTTTAGTCCTCAACTGACTCGAGTCTTCGTATACACTTGACTCCTCCAAATCTTGTACCTAAATGGGGTAATGTGGGACAAATTCACCAGTTTATTGTGAATATCTCCAATGCAAGAACTTGACTTTAGACATTTCTTGAAACTGCTAACTCAGCCACCCTTCCATCTGCTTTTTGTTATCAAATATATATGTCTTAGTTTTGTGAGTTTATACCATTTTATTTTTGTCATTTTAGTGGGTATTTTTAAAGAAGGGAGAATAACTGTGTAGTCAATCCACCTATTTTTTAAAAAATTTCTACCCTTTTGTAGTGATTTTCAACCATGTAGCTAACTTACATTTTTAAGAATGTAATTCATACTTAACATGTTAAAAATGCAAAGTTGTTAGATCTCTCTTCCATCCATTCTTGAGAACACTTTTGAGACCTCCTATAGTGCACATCATTGCTGAGCACCTAGCATCTATTCCAAACAATCTCTCTCATTATGTAGCAACCATACCCTTTGGCTAGTAAGAGGTGGTCAGAGACAGGATTAAAACAAAGCAAAAGCCAAAGATAGGTCTTCAGATTCTGAGACTAAAATCTCCATCTATAATTCTATACCTCTTGAAGCAAGATTGCTTCAGCAGCAGGTATATGATTTTAGTTGGTCTAACCAAAGTAAAACTAAGTTTTTGTTCTATGATTGGTAAAGAGAATCTGACTCTCTTCTGGGTTGGAAGACAAAACATTACCATAGTTGTAGGCAGAATAAATCTTGGGAACCTGAAGGAAACCTATTTTTAGGAGTAATCCTGCTTTAAATGTAACTAACATGTTTGTGTACTTATTAATTTTTTTGTAAATTATGAGAAACCAGAACTAAATTACAGAGTTATATAATGTGTTCCACCCCAATAGCTGATACTTCATTTTCTTCCAGTTCACAGATCATTGATATCAAGGAGATGAAATGTCTTTTTGTGCTACAACAACTATTTATATATGTCCCATCTCATAATTAATCCAGTTTCATATCCTCTTGGGATTTCTTAAATGACTCATGTACACTTTCCTTTTCCCTTACCACCTAAAGAAGGCCAAGTAGTGATGGGATTTTGCCCAGTTTAACAGTTATTTATACTACTGTCTTTATTTCAGGCTCTCAATCTTCTCAAAAAGATTACCAGCTCCTAGAGGTCAGGAATTTTATCTTCTATTTCTGTATTCATCACAACTGAGCATTTTCCATTGTTGGGAGGGGGTGGGGGGCGGGGATTAAAAGCTTTAAAACAAATACAGCATCAAAACTACAAAGAGTGTAAATCAATTCTTATGGAAGATAGAATATATTTGCAATCACTCAAACAGAACAAATAAAACACATATGTTTCTAGAAGACAGTTATGTGAATGGAATTTAGGTAGCTTTCTCAAACACTGAAAATCTGTGGAGACGCATGGTGGCGCTGCAGGACAATATCGAGGGGGAATAAAACCACGCTGAATGACGTCCTGGATACTTACCCAGTGCACACAGAGCGTTGGGGGAGATAGAAACAACAAGCCTTAAAAAGGCGAATTAGAAGCTTTTCAAAAAGGTTAAAATCCTTGGACCTCTTAAGATTCGGTGGACATAGCAGAGGCACATTTCCCACAACTGTGAAGTGGAGCTGAAGCGATTCTGCAGGAAACCTCGGGGAAAGGAGCTATGGAGAACGGAGGGGCTAGCACTCTGCGGATAAGGCAAGTCCTGCTTCTCTTTGTTTTTCTGGGAATGTCTCAGGCTTACTCCGAGTCCGGGCGCTTTTTGGTGGCAGAGGAAATGCAGAGCGGGAGCTTTGTAGGCAATTTGGCAAAGGACCTAGGCCTGGAAGTGGGTGAGCTGTTCTCAAGGGAGGCTCGGGTGGTCTCTAATGATAACAAACACCATTTGCAGCTGGACTTAAACACCGGGGATTTGCTCCTAAGCGAAGCGCTAGACCGGGAGGAGCTCTGTGGCTCCATGGAGCCCTGTGTTCTGCATTTCCAGGCATTACTGAAAAACCCTTTGCAGTTTTTACAGATTGAGCTTCAGGTCAGGGATATAAATGACCACTCTCCTGTCTTCTTAGAAAAAGAAATGCTCCTAGAAATCCCAGAGAATAGTCCTGTCGGCTCCGTGTTCTTACTAGAAAGTGCGAAGGATTTAGATGTAGGAATCAACTCTCTAAAAAGCTACACAATAAGCCCCAACTCTCATTTCCACATTAAAATGAGAGTCAATCCAGACAATAGAAAATATCCAGAGTTAGTTCTGGACAAGGCGCTAGATTATGAAGAGCAGTCCGAGCTCAGTTTCATCCTCACTGCTCTGGATGGCGGGTCTCCGCCTAGGTCCGGGACTGCCACAGTTAGGGTATTGGTCTTGGACAGTAATGACAACTCCCCTGAGTTTGAGCAGCCCTTTTATGAGGTGAAGATTCCAGAGAATAGCTTACTAGGCTCATTGGTTGTCACTGTCTCAGCTTGGGATTTAGACTCAGGAAAAAATGGAGAGATATCATATACTTTTTCCCATGCCTCAGAAGATATTCACAAGACATTTGAAATTAATCAGAAGTCTGGAGAAGTTAGTTTAATGGCATCCTTGGATTTTGAAACAATTGAATCATATTCAATAATCATACAAGCCACAGATGGGGGAGGACTTTTTGGAAAATCAACAGTCAGAATTCAGGTGGTGGATGTAAATGATAATGCTCCTGAAGTCACCGTGTCATCAATTACTAGTCCAATTCCAGAAAACTCGCTTGAGACTGTGGTTATGGTTTTTAGTATTCTAGACAGAGACTCTGGGGACAATGGGAGGATGCTTTGTTCTATCCCAGAAGATCTCCCGTTCACATTAAAATCTTCAATAAAGAATTACTACACCTTGGTAACAGAAGGAGCGCTGGACAGAGAGAACCAGGCAGAGTACAACATTACCATCACCGTCACAGATATGGGGACTCCTAAGCTGAAAACCCAGCACAACGTAACCGTGCTGGTCTCCGACGTCAATGACAACGCCCCCGCCTTCACCCAAACCTCCTACACCCTGTTCATCCAAGAGAATAACAGCCCCGCCCTGCACATCGGCAGCGTCAGCGCCACTGACAGAGACGCGGGCGCCAACGCCCAGGTCACCTACTCGCTGCTGCCGCCCCAGGATCCGCACCTGCCCCTGGCCTCGCTGGTGTCCATCATCGCGGACAACGGCCACCTGTTCGCCCTGAGGGCGCTGGATTTCGAGGCCCTGCAGGCGTTCGAGTTCCGCGTGGGCGCCACAGACCGCGGGTCGCCCGCGCTGAGCAGCCAGGCGCTGGTGCGCGTGCAGGTGCTGGACGCCAACGACAACTCGCCCTTCGTGCTGTACCCGCTGCAGAATGGCTCTGCGCCCTGCACCGAGCTGGTGCCCAGGGCGGCCGAGCCGGGCTACCTGGTGAGCAAGGTGGTGGCGGTGGACGGAGACTCGGGCCAGAACGCCTGGCTGTCGTACCAGCTGCTCAAGGCCACGGAGCCCGGGCTGTTCGGCGTGTGGGCGCACAACGGCGAGGTGCGCACGGCCCGGCTGCTGAGCGAGCGCGACGCGGCCAAGCACAGGCTGCTGGTGCTGGTCAAGGACAATGGCGAGCCGCCGCTGTCGGCCAGCGTCACGCTGCACGTGCTGCTGGTGGACGGCTTGTCGCAGCCCTACCTGCCGCTGCCGGAAGCGGCGGCCGACCCGGCGCAGGCCGACCCGCTCACGGTCTACCTGGTCATCGCGTTGGCGTCGGTGTCGTCGCTCTTCCTGTTCTCGGTGCTGGCGTTCATCGCGGTGCGGCTGTGCCGGCGGAGCAGGGCCGGCTGGGTGGGTGGCTGCTCAGTGCCTGAGGGCCACTTTCCGGGCCACCTGGTGGACGTCAGTGGCACCGGGACCTTGTCCCAGAGCTACCAGTATGAGGTGTGTCTGACGGGAGGTACTGGGACAAATGAGTTTAAATTTCTGAAGCCGATTATCCCCAACCTCCCACCTCAGTGCTCGGTTAAAGAAATAGAGGAAAATCCTGCCTTCCAAAATAGCTTTGGCTTCAATATTAAGTGACCATAATTACCTTTTATATCCCACGTGCATTTTGTTTTGCACCACTTCCATACTAATGTTACTTCTCCCAATATGTGGGTATTTTAAATATGTTTTTCTAAATTGAGTTTAGAGAGAGAGGAAAGGAGAGAGAGAGAAACATTGATGGACTGCCTCCTGCACACCTTCTACTGGGGATCAAGCCAGCAACCTGGGCTTGTGCCCTGACAGGGAATCAAAGGGATGACCTCTCAGTGCATGGGAAGATGCTCAGCCAACTGAGCAACACTGGCCGGGGCCCAATATGTGGATATTTTAAATTATACTGATGTTAGTTATATATTTTCCCATGTTTTTTGCCCACCTTTACATTTAAGTGAATGTTTATCACTATTTGTGGTTGTAATAAGGTGGTAATACATTCTTTAACCCAGGAGGTCTTAATTTGTAATTAATTTGTCTCCTTAAAGAATAATACCACATCATTATTTGTCCCTGACCCTCTCTTAATTGAACATTCACCTATGATTAAGTTTATGGTAAAATAAAGCAGACCACTTTTGAAGTATTGTAAGTATTCAAGCATTTCTTTATTTTTTATTTTTTATTTGCAGTTTTTCTTGTGGTTAATCATGGTTGCTATTCAGAAATGCCATTTTTCTTTCTTTAAATTCAGTGTATTCTAGTTAACATTTAAAGATGTTTATTACTATTGAAAATACACCTGAAGAATCATGTCCTATGATACAAGCATGAGTGTAATGAACTTGCTAGAAAGGGCCAGAAGGCAATTTTCTTAGCATCTCCTCATTATTCATCCTGGAGCATGATTGTGAAGGCATATTAATATCGTGAGCACTCACAGAATCTTGGAATATGAAGTTATAATTTTCCAGATTTCTCTTATGTTACAAAGTTATAATGCAATCCAGTTGAAAGCAGTCACCTGAATAATATTTTGTATAGCATAAAGTGGACTTGTATGCTACTGTGTATAATTTTTTGCCTCCTTTGTGTACACAGACACAGACACACACACACACACACACACACACACACACACACAGAGTGGGTGCTGAGTTTCAAACTTAAAAAGTTACAGCCAATAGAAAAATTATGTTGTATATATTATGTAACATAGAAAGAAATGTTTTTCAATAATGCTCAGCTTTCTTGTTGGTGCAATCTACAATTCCTTATATTGTTCCATTCTATTTAGTTTTCAAATGTAGTCATCATAAACTGATCTAGTGACCTACTGATGGGTAGCAATCCAAAGTTGGAAATCCACTTTTCTCGGAGATATATGTAGATATATGTAGAACATTGAAAAGTATAAAAAGATAGTCCTTTAAGATTCTAATTTTAAAAATTCAAACCATTGTAGAAGGAAGCTTTGTCTCATGTTGCACAGGAACCAACCAACCACTCTTTTAGGGATCTGACTACATTACAGAAGGAAAAACCTTCATTGTTTGAGGAGTTTTCCAATAAATTTCATCAAAAAAAATATAAAGCCTATATGTTGTGGAAATAAAGTGTAGATGGACAAAATGAGTCAGGGTATAGAGGGAAAGGACATTGAGAGGGAGAGAGAGAGAGGAGGCATTGGAAAGAGTTGAGTGGGGGGTGAGTAAAATGATTGCTTCTATTGCTTCTAGCGCCATTGACTATAATGAATGCCACAAACTATGTCTTGAGGATATTTTAAAACTTTATTTTAACATTGTAGAGGGGCTGGGTTTTATTCATTTAATATTGTCAGGAAGTACAGTCTCTTGCTCTAGCATGTCCAAAATAATCCGATGTTTAAACTTCTTGAAAGCTAAGATTTCACTACCAGTACTTCTTTGAACTGTGTGGGCTAATTAATTATTCTTTGAATTCAAGAAAAAATGGAAAGAATAAAAGTCTCTCCATGCAGGCTAATTAAATTCTAACTTTCCATTTTCACAAGTGGAACTAGGAGCAAGTTATTTCCCTTCTAAATGAAAGCTGAAACAGAAACTCATATGATATTAATAAGTCAGTTAAGTATTAAGATTACCTCCTGTCTTTACTGCACTTAGTGGGGAAATGATGGACCACTAACTTAAAGAGATATAAAGTGCTATAGCTTCTTACCATGCCAGATGATAGTAATCCTAGGAGCTAAATATTATTATTTCCCCTATTTTACAGGTCAGGAAATAGAGGAACATAAGTTGCCCAAGATTGCAGATAAATCAGTGGCAGACTAGAATTCTAATGTAGACATTTTCCTTTTAAAATCCATGTTTGTAATCGCTATACTATGCAGCCTCCTAAGTCTAAGATGTCCCTTCTAGGTCTTTCTATATTACTCTTTATCTATGTATATATTGTGGCATATTTTAATTACTTACCACCAAATTTTCTAGCCTGTGAGTTCCATAAAGACAAGGATTATCTCTATCTTACATGCCATGTCCTTGCATGTGTATTTTAAAATATATATAAGTGAAAAAAATAATGTTACTAACTATAATCAACTGAACTCAAGTATTTACAAGAGTTGAAGAAGATAATACATTTGCAGTTAGTCAAGAAATGGCCTGAAAGAAATATCAGTTTTTCAGTTCAAGACATTTTTATGGATTCTTGTCAGACATTCAAAACAGTGATAATCAAATGCACTGTACAGACCTTGTTTGGATACCGATTCAAATAAACCAACAATTAAAAGCATTGTTGGAGAAAACTGGGAAAACCAAATACAGACTGAGTATAAATTACATCAAAGAATTATTGCTAAATGTGTTCATTGTGATAATGACATTGTAGTTATGTTTTAAAAGTCTTCATCTATTACAGATACTTAATGAAGTATTTAGAGGTAAAAATATGATGTCTGGGATTTGCTTTAAAAATACTCTAGATGTGTTCATATATTATTACTTCGAAGAAAGTTTTTTACTGAAAAAAATTCATAGACACATGGTGGCGCTGCAGGATAAGATGAAATGGTACATAGACCACGCTGTGGGATCCATTATTCAAGCGAACAGAGAACACCCAACCCATTCAAAAGAGAGGTATCAAGGAGCTCCACTTTCGGAGCTGCTGTACGGCTATTACACCCTCCAAGGTTTACTTATTTTTTAAAAAAAATCAGAGCTTCCGCTTCCAAAATTAGGGCTAAACTTAAATTTTTCCACAAAAGAGATTGCTTGAAGGAACCATGGAGATCAGAGGAGTGCTCGCTCGGCGGAAAAGGCAAGTCCTGATTCTCTTTGTTTTGCTGGGATTGTCTGAAGCGGGTCCTGAATCTGTGCATTATTCTGTGGCAGAGGAAACAGAAATTGGCTCTTTTGTGGCCAATCTGGCAAGGGATCTGGGGCTTGGGGTGGAGGAGCTGTCCTCTCGGGAGGCCAGGATAGTTTCTGATGATAATGAAAAGCATTTGCACCTCAATTTGTTGACTGGGGATTTGCTCCTAAATGAAAGACTAGACCGAGAAGATCTGTGTGGCTCCACGGATCCCTGTGTGTTGCATTTTCAGGTGTTACTGCAAAACCCTTTAAAGTTTTTCCGGGCTGAGCTGCACATCAAAGATATAAATGATCACTCCCCTACATTCCTGGACAAGGAAATACTTTTGAAAATATCAGAAAGTACCACTCTTGGAACCACATTCCCAATGGAGAGTGCCCAAGATTTGGACATAGGAAGCAACAGTCTCCAAAACTACACAATTAGCCCCAATTCTCATTTCTCTGTTAAAGTACAAGACAGTGGTGATGGAAAGATATACCCAGAACTGGTCCTGGACAGGATGTTAGATCATGAAAAGGAGCCTGAGCTCAGATTAACACTTGTGGCACTGGATGGTGGGTCCCCACCCAGGTCTGGGACAACTTTGGTTCTCATCAAGGTCTTGGACATCAATGACAACTCCCCTGAGTTTCCTCAGAGGCTCTATGAGGTGCAGGTCCCAGAAGACACAGCCATCGGCTCCTGGATAATCACCATTTCTGCTAAGGATTTGGATGCAGGAAATTATGGGAAAATATCTTACATATTTTTACATGCATCTGAAGACATTCGTAAAACATTTGAAATCAACCCAACATCTGGTGAAGTTCGTTTGATATCTAGCTTGGATTTTGAAGTAATACAGTCCTACACTGTAAATATTCAGGCAACAGATGGTGGGGGTCTTTCAGGAAAATGCACTCTTCTGATTAAAGTAATGGATATAAATGATAATGCACCAGAAGTGACCATGTCATCAATTACAAACAAAGTTCCAGAAAACGTGCCACAGACCCTTGTCGCTGTTTTTAGTATTCGAGACCAAGACTCTGGGGACAATGGAAGGATGCTTTGCTCTATTCAAGATGATCTCCCTTTTATCCTGAGACCAACGTTTAAGAATTTCTTCACTCTGGTTACCGAAAAGGCACTGGACAGAGAGATGAGAGAGGAGTATAGCATCACCATCACTGTCACCGACTTGGGAACCCCCAGACTGAAAACCCAGCACAACATAACCGTGCTGGTCTCCGACGTCAATGACAACGCCCCCGCCTTCACCCAAACCTCCTACACCCTGTTCATCCAAGAGAACAACAGCCCCGCCCTGCACATCGGCAGCGTCAGCGCCACTGACAGAGACGCGGGCGCCAACGCCCAGGTCACCTACTCCCTGCTGCCGCCCCAGGACCCGCACCTGCCCCTGGCCTCGCTGGTGTCCATCAACGCGGACAACGGCCACCTGTTCGCCCTGAGGGCGCTGGATTTCGAGGCCCTGCAGGCGTTCGAGTTCCGCGTGGGCGCCACAGACCGCGGGTCGCCCGCGCTGAGCAGCCAGGCGCTGGTGCGCGTGCAGGTGCTGGACGCCAACGACAACTCGCCCTTCGTGCTGTACCCGCTGCAGAATGGCTCTGCGCCCTGCACCGAGCTGGTGCCCAGGGCGGCCGAGCCGGGCTACCTGGTGAGCAAGGTGGTGGCGGTGGACGGAGACTCGGGCCAGAACGCCTGGCTGTCGTTCCAGCTGCTCAAGGCCACGGAGCCCGGGCTGTTCGGCGTGTGGGCGCACAACGGCGAGGTGCGCACGGCCCGGCTGCTGAGCGAGCGCGACGCGGCCAAGCACAGGCTGCTGGTGCTGGTCAAGGACAATGGCGAGCCGCCGCTGTCGGCCAGCGTCACGCTGCACGTGCTGCTGGTGGACGGCTTCTCGCAGCCCTACCTGCCGCTGCCGGAAGCGGCGGCCGACCCGGCGCAGGCCGACCCGCTCACGGTCTACCTGGTCATCGCGTTGGCGTCGGTGTCGTCGCTCTTCCTGTTCTCGGTGCTGGCGTTCATCGCGGTGCGGCTGTGCCGGCGGAGCAGGGCCGGCTGGGTGGGTGGCTGCTCGGTGCCTGAGGGCCACTTTCCGGGCCACCTGATGGATGTCAGTGGTACTGGGACCCTGTCCCAGAGCTATCAGTATGAGGTGTGTCTGATGGGAGGTACTGGGACAGATGAGTTTAAATTTCTGAAGCCGATTATTCCCAATCTTCCAGTCCATGGTAGGAATGTAGAGGAAAATGAGAACTTTAGGAATAGCTTTGGAGTCGACATCCAATAAAAATTTATTTTAAACATTTAATCTTTTATTATTCTTGGCAAACTCGGATGACTTTGCCAATTTGTAGTGGATTGCGGTTGTACAGTAATTGCATGCAAGCTCTTTCAGTTGCTTTTAAAATCCTTATTAGTGGCTATAATTAAACAGAAACATGGTGTGTGTTTTCTGTTTTTTCATTTATTTTGTCAAAATGGCATATGGGCCCTGACCAGGTTGCTCAGCTGGTTAGCACGTCCTCCAAGGTTGCAGGTTTGATTCCCTGGCAGGGTGCATACAAGAATCAACCAATGAATGCATAAATAAATGGAACAACAAATCCATGTCTCTCAAATCAATTTTTAAAAATTGAAGAAAAAAAATGCTTATCAACGAAGTTATTGCTAGTTTTTGTTGCAGTAATGGCACTGTTATGCAAGACAATGTTGCTTTTTTGGAGTTGCAAACTAATGTTTTGAGAGCGAATTCCACAATATATGTAATTTACTTCTAGATATTTCTTTAAAGCATAGGTAAAGCAAACATTTTAAATACTGCTGAATCTGAGTGGAAAGTATATTGGATTTTATCATACTATTCTCATTGAAAAATTTCATCATAAAGGTTAAAAATGCTACCTCACCATATTCAATACTGGGATACCGTTTTCATTTGTTTTTGTTTTTTTGTTATAGCAGAAGGTCTTTCAAAACTTTGCTTTCTGACAAAATAAAAGTGACTACATTGGCAATTATTGATTTCTTAAGTAATTTTTCTCTATAGTTGTTAATGATGATGCTGTTTGGGGAGTGAGTTTTATAATGTTCTGGTACTTGATAATCCTATTTTGTTTTCTGTAAAAATACCACATTTGCTAGTTTAAATTTGTAGTATTTTATATTATTTATAACTTAACTAGAATGTAGTTTTTGGTATCATCCTGAGTAAATAATCCTCCACAGAATAGTACAGATAAAAAAACTTCGAGAGAAATTGAAATGAAAATTCAAACTATTAATGAAGTAAATTAGGTTGACTTTCCTATTGATTTTTAAGAGTAAATATAAAAAATCCTTAATACTTTGTGGCCTCTCTCAGATATTCACAAAGAGGGAATACGGTCTGTATTTATGGTTTATAGATGCCTCATGGTGTTACGAATTATAATGTCTCCAATCTATATAAGTGGACAGTTCAAAAAAGGATTATAGGAGAGATTTTGATAAGTGAAATGTAGTGTGGATATAGACTGAGTGTGCATATACATTTCTGTAATTTTGCCTCATAAAACTAAATATTATAGATTAGATGATGCCGTATAATGGAATTTTACTTGACGTTGTGAAATAGGTGAAACAAATCCCAATTTCCTCAGGAATCTTTTTTTGCTTCATGTAATTTTTACTGTTTTTGTTGTTGCAACATACATTTATTATTTGTGAGAATTTTATGTAAATAGTTATTTAAGCAGTAAAATCCTGAAATAGAATGTTTAGGCACTCTTTATCCCTCCGAGTCATAAGAAGCAAAGCATATACTTCTTATGCATAAGAATATGAATAGATAAAAGCAGCCCTGGTCAGTTTGGCTCAGCAGTTAGAGCGCAGGCCTGTGGACCAGAGAGTCCGGGGTTGGGTTCCCGCTAAGGGCACGTATCTTGGTTGCAGTTTGTCCCTGCCCCAGTTGGGGTTGTGTGGGTGGCAACCACTCGATGTGTCTCTCTCTCTCTCACATTGATGTTTCTCTCTCTCTCTTCCCCCCTCTCTCCCTCCTGCTCTATCTGAAGATAAATGCAAAAAAAAAAAAAAAAAGAATAGATAAAAGCAGAATATCCTATTTGAAGAATAAGAAACAGAGTTGTAGACAACCAGATAGAATAGAATCCAGGGTCAGATCTTTTTATATAAAAGAAGTCGGTCATGATAGAGGAGGTGTCAAAATCACTGGGAGTTGCAGGGAGACTGAGTACTTAGCAAATGTTATTGGGGAAATTGGTTCACTGTATAAAGAAACAAAGTTCTATCTCATGCCATATAAAAATAAACTTCATATGGATCTACAAGGTAAATTTGAAATATTTTAATTGAAAAAATGTAATAAATCTAAGTAAAAATATCTTTATAACCTTAGCACTAGTTTAAATTTCTTAAATAAGGCTTTGAAAGTATAAAGAATAAAGATAAAAATTGATAACTATTACTACCTCAAAACTAGAGGATAGCACAGATGAGCTAGCAGATAACAGACAGGGAGAAGCTACTTGCAGCATTTTAACTAAAAAGGATTAATATTTAGATTATTCAAATAACTTGCAGATCAGCAAAAAAAAAAAAAAAAATCAGGAGAGCCAATAGAATTTCTTTTAAAGGACAAAAGGGAAAGGAAATTCATAAAAGGATAAAACAGAACATGAAAAGAACATGAAGTGATGCTCAACCTCAGTTGCTGAAACAATAGTAAAATAAGACACCAGTTTACACTCATAGCATTAGTAATTATGAAAAATTTGGGTAATATAAAGTGGAGCAATAGAAAGTAGGATGTACAGCTTATTTTGAGAGATTGTTCATAGTATTTAGTGAAATTTAGTATGTACATATCCTATGATCCAGCAATTCTACTTTGGGGTCTATAAACCAAAATATTCTTACCTAGCTTTACAAAATGATGTGTAAGAGAATGTTTATCTTGGGAAAGCAAAGACTAGCAGTCCACCTACATATGCCACCCACCAGTAAAGCAATCAATAAATAAAATGTGGAACATGGTTGTGAAGGAATATTACACAGTGATCAAAAGGAGTGAATTGGGTGTACATACAACCACATGGATAAATCCCAAATGTTTTAAAAGGAAAAAAGACTTTGGATTTACAGTGTCATCTATCCATATAATACATAATATATTTCTAGAAAATACAAATATATAAATAAACATAATAGGAGAGAAGAATGAACAGAGGTAGGAAAGAAGAAATGTGTTTATATGTAGGAGAATAAGAGTGCGGAGAGAAGTGAGAATTATACCAACATCCATGACAGAAATTGTCTCTTCTCTGAGATTGTTTAAATTGATTGTAGCACTGTGGAGTTCATTTAGTATTGCTCAATTGCTAAAATACATATTTCTCTATGCTCTTGAAAAGATCAATTGCCCATATCCCATGAAAGCTAGGAGTTTATTTGTAATTTTGAGACATAACAATATCCTTTTTTTCTTGATTTATTTTTGTTAGATGTTTCTTCTTTTTCCCCCCATTGACAGTCTCCTCCCCATCCCCCCCACCCCATCCCCAGCTTTGTTGTCCATGTCCATCGGTTATGCATACATGCACGTAAGTTCTGTGGTTTATCCCTTCCCTCCCCCCCCCCTTCTGAGGATTGTCAGTCTGTACGCTACTTCTATGACTCTGGGTCTATTTTGTTCATCAGTTTGTTTAGTTCATTATATTCCAGAAATAAGTGAGATCATGTGGTATTTGTCCTTCTCTGCTTGGCTTGTTTCGCTTAGGATAATACTCTCCAGGTCCCTCCATGTCATCTCAAAGGATAAGAGATCTTTCTCTCTTACAGCTACATAGTACTCCATTGTGTATATGTACCACAGCTTTTTTATCCATTTGTCTACTGATGGACACTTGGGCTGTTTCCAGATCTTAGCTATTGTAAATAGTGCTGCTATGAACATAGAGGTATATATATTCTTTCTGATTGGTGTTTCCAGCTTCTTAGGGTATATTCCTAGAAGTGGGATCACTGAGTCAAATGGCAGTTCAATTTTTAATTTTTTGAGGTAACACCATAGTGTTTTCCATAGTGGCTGCACCAGTCTGCATTCCCACCAGCAGTGTACTAGGGTCCCCTTTTCTCCACACCCACGCCAGCACTTGTTGCTTGATGATTTGTTGAGGGTGGCCATTCTGACAGGTGTGAGGTGATACCTCATTGTTGTTTTAGTTTGCATCTCTCTGATGATTAGTGACGTTGAGAGGTGTCTACTTAGGTCCTCTGCCCATTTTTTAATTGGGTTCTTTGTCTTCCTTTTGTTGAGTTGTGTGAGTACTCTACATATTTTGGAAATTAACCCCTTATCTGATGTATCATTGACAATTATGTTCTCCCATATAGTGGGCTCCTTTTCCATTTTGATGGTTGTTTCTTTTGCTGTGCAGAAGCTTTTTAGTTTGATGTAGTCCCATGTGTTCACTTTTTCCTTTGTTTCTCTTGCCTTAGGTGATGTATCAGTGAAAATTCTGCAGCGTATGATGTCTGAAATTTTGTTGCCTGCATTTTCTTCTAGGATTTTTATGGAATCACGAGTCTCATTTAAGTCTTTTATCCATTTTGAGTTTATTCTTGTGTATGGTGTAAGTTGGTGGTCTAGCTTCATTTTTTTGCATGTAGCTGTCCAATTTTCCCAACACCATTTATTGAAGAGGCTGTCTTGACTCCACTGTAACAATATCCTTGATACTCTACATTTTTAATAAGGATGGAATAGATTATGTAGACTGACACTTCCAAAGAAAACAATTATCTAATAAGACACATATATTGTCACCTTTAAATTGCTATTTAAAGGTAACCTAGAGAGATAAATGAGCCCCAAATCCACTTTTTCCCTGGGAACATTTGGAATCCTTGGAAATGTGAGCCTCTATTTTGATGGTTTATATAATAAATAAGGGAGAAAAGCAAAGCATAACAAATTGAGAAGTTCATAAAGACCCGCATATTAATAAATATGAATCCCTAAGAACTACATCTTTTACAAATGGGTGGGTGAGCCCTTGTGTGGAATATCAGCTTTAAACTTGATTTTTGGCAGTGAATTTGATTTAAGGTGGTCATTGACAGATCCCGATAGAACCAAATGCAGACCTTCTATGAAATAAGGTTTATTCATTCTAAGCCTAGAATTATTTACATAATTTTATGTTCTTAACTTGAGCACAAAAAATAACTGCATACACAAAGAAACATGACACTATGAGTGAGAGCCAGCAGAAATAAAAACAGAACACAGAAATAAATTTGCAAACACTTAAAATATTTTAATTATCAGACACAGTCTATAATATGCTAACCACTTTAATTGAAATAAAAGTTATACTTGAAGATGTACAGACAACAAAAAAACAATACATTTGAAAGGTTAGAAGAGAACAGGACTCCTAGGACTGAAAAATATAACAATGAAAATATAAAACTGAGTAAAAGTTTTAATTAAAAATTAGATATACCCAAATAAAAAATTCATGAAAGAGATCAGAATATAATTTAGCCAGCATGCAGCTCAGAGAGTTAATAAGATGAAAAATACAGAGAAGATGGTTATATGACAGAATAAAAAGGTTTAACATAGAAGGATCAATTATTTGAAAAAAATAATTGCTGGGAATTTCTCAGAATTGATGAAAACACCAATGCAGATACAAGAGATCCAAATAAACCTAGCAGGATAAATAAAAGATAACCATGCCCAGAAACATCATTGTGAAATTTCAGAAAGCCAAAGACAGAGAAAAAATTTTTTTAAGGAAAAGCCATGAGAAAAAGACATTTAACCTTTAAACACAAGACTGTTAAACTAATAGCTATGTTCCACAATGACAATTTCTCAGCAGTAGCAATGAAAACTAAAAGAAAATAAGGTATCTTTAATGTGCTGAAAGAAATTAGCAAACTGTCCTGCCCAAATAGTCTTTGCCCATAAGAGTCATCAAATGAGAGAATAAAATCCACTGGGTACCAGTTTGGTTTTAAACAAATCAAGATTATGGTAAAGAATTGCTGTAAAGACACTTTACTCTCATATATAACTTCTTATAGTTTTCCTCTGTGCCTTGCCAAAATTCTGAATACATGCATTTGGCCTATCTGTTTCTAGCCTCTTTTATCTCTAGTGACATCCACTTCTAGTCTAGTCTAGCCACCTATGACTATGGCAACTTCCTGGAGACGGTAGTCTCTAAGAGCTGAAATCACAAAATCAAACATATTTCTCTTAATCTACAACTTACATTCTTTCTCAAAGGACTTCAATCACCATGTATATGAATACTAAATTTGTTTCTGTAGCCCAAACCTCTTTTCTCACCTGCATTTATGTAATGAAGCTCATTTACATAAGATTTTATATGGCTGCTCTATGGACGATTCAAACTCAACATGTGTTTTTATTTTTTTCTTTATTGATTTTTAGAGAGAGAGGAAGGGAGAGGGAGAGAGAGAGAGAAACATCGATGAGAGAGAACATTGATTGGCCACCTCCTGCATGCCCCCACTGGAGACTGGGCCCACAACTTGGGTATGTGCCCTGACCAGGAATCGAACCGGTGACCTCTTGGTGCGTGGGTCGATGCTCAACCACTGAACCACACTGGCCAGGCCAAACTCAACATGTTTTAAGTTAAAAATTTCCCTTCCTCAAAACGAAGCATCTTCTCCAGCTCTATACCCATTTCTTTCATCTCCTCTTCTTGTATTTACTTTATCAGTTAATAGCAGCATCACTTAGTTCCCTAAGCCTGAAAAAAAAGTACATTTACTTTCACTCCTTATTCCAGTGCCTCATTGTCTAATCTATCACTACATCCAATATATTTTATCTTGATTGTTCTAACTACTTTCTAGTTGGAGCCAATTTCATCTCTTACCGGTATTACTGCAACAACTTCTAATCAGTCTCCTGCCTCTGGTCTTACTCCTCTCTAATTTATTCTCAACTCTGATGTAGGATGGTCTTTTGAAAGATGCAAACATGGTCATTTTTCTATTTAAAACCCTTTCATAATCTTCTGCATTTCCACTGACGCAAATAGTTGTTCTGGAAACCATTTTCTCACTAAGTCTATTATTACATAAAGGAGTCATCTTCACTATTTTTAGTTGTTTTATATAGTTTTCATAACTTATTTGATAAAAGAGCATAACTTATTTGAGGTTAGGGTTATATTTTAAATACATTTTTTATAGCCTCCACAGTTATAGCTGATTGTGGTTTATTGTGTTAAGGACTGAATAGCAACAGCATCACAAAGAATGCAACTCAGAAAAGAAAATAGGAATATAGGAGAAAATAGAATTTAAATCCATCAATAAACACTAAAGGTAAATTAACATTTTGTCTCAAACTTATTTGACTTTGTTTAAAACCTGAGAATCTGCAGATTCGCTTGGTGGCGCTGCAGGATAAGAGAGGGTAATTTTTGTCACATCAGAAGCCCTTGGCTTCCATTAACCAGTGGAACTGAGAGCACAGAAGAAGCAGGAAGGGGAAAAGAAGCTTTCAAAAGAAAGAGAGGCAGCCAACAAAACCCTCAAGACAGGATTATAAATCTACAGATTACCAAAGGTCCAGGCTGATAGAGAGGAGCAACTCCAGGAACTGTTTGAGTTTGAGCTGAACCGTTTCCGCAGAAAGGTGTTTGGCTACGGAGCCATGCAGCTGCGAGAGGGGAGCCCTCAGCGCAAAAGGCAAGTGCTGCTGTTCTTTGTTTTCCTGGGAGGGTCTTTGGTGTGTTCGGAGACCAGGCGCTATTCTGTGGCAGAGGAAATGGAGATTGGCTCCTTTATAGCCAACGTGGTGAAAGAATTAGGTTCAGATGTGGAAAACCTGGCTGCGCGGGGGGCCAGAGTCATCTTTGACGATTATAAACCATACTTGTGGTTGGATCAACAGACTGGCAACTTGGTTTTAAATGAGGAATTGGACCGGGAGGCACTTTGCGATCTCGTGGAGCCATGTATATTACATTTCCAGGTATTACTTGAAAATCCTTTGCAGTTTTTTCGGGCTGAGCTTTGGGTCAAAGACATAAATGATCACACTCCCACGTTCCTAGATAAAGATATATTTCTGAAAATCTCAGAAGGTACTGCTCCAGGAACCTCATTCCAAATGGAGAGTGCTCAGGATTTGGATGTAGGAAAGAATGGTGTCCAAAACTACACATTAAGCCCCAATTCTCATTTCCACCTTAAATTACAAGACAATGATGAGGGCAGAAATTATGCAGAGCTGGTACTGGACCAAGCTCTGGATCGAGAAAAGGAGCCTGAGATTAGATTATTGCTAACAGCCTTGGATGGTGGGTCTCCGCCCAGGTCGGGAACTGCAGTGGTTCATGTTTTGGTTTTAGATATCAATGACAATGCCCCAGAGTTTGAGAGGCCTGTCTATGAGGTTCAGGTACCAGAAAACAGCCCTCTGGACTCCTTAGTCCTCAAGGTGTCTGCTACAGATTTAGACTCAGGAATAAATGCAGAACTAACTTACTCATTTTCGCATGTCTCCAGAGACATACGCAAAACATTTGAAATCAATCCAGTTTCTGGCGAAGTCCATTTAAAGGCGCTTTTGGATTTTGAGTTAATTCAGTCTTACACAATAAATATTCAGGCCATTGACGGTGGGAGCCTTTCGGGAAAATCAGTAATTTTAGTTCGGGTTGTAGATGTGAATGACAATCCACCGGAAATAGTTATAACATCTCTTAACAGTCCCATACCAGAAAATTCGTCGCCTGAAATGGTGGTCGCTGTTTTTAGCTTACGAGACCAAGACTCTGGAGATAACGGGAAGATGGTTTGCTCAATTCAGGACAATCTCCCCTTTCTCTTGAAGCCTACTTTCAAGAATTTCTACACCCTGGTAACAGAGCACCCACTAGACAGAGAGACCAATACCAAGTACAACATCACCATCACAGTCACCGACTTGGGGACACCCAGGCTGAAAACCCAGCACAACATAACCGTGCTGGTCTCCGACGTCAACGACAACGCCCCCGCCTTCACCCAAACCTCCTACACCCTGTTCATCCAAGAGAATAACAGCCCCGCCCTGCACATCGGCAGCGTCAGCGCCACAGACAGAGACGCGGGCGCCAACGCCCAGGTCACCTACTCGCTGCTGCCGCCCCAGGACCCGCACCTGCCTCTGGCCTCGCTGGTGTCCATCAACGCGGACAACGGCCACCTGTTCGCCCTGAGGGCGCTGGATTTCGAGGCCCTGCAGGCGTTCGAGTTCCGCGTGGGCGCCACGGACCGCGGGTCGCCCGCGCTGAGCAGCCAGGCGCTGGTGCGCGTGCAGGTGCTGGACGCCAACGACAACTCGCCCTTCGTGCTGTACCCGCTGCAGAATGGCTCTGCGCCCTGCACCGAGCTGGTGCCCAGGGCGGCCGAGCCGGGCTACCTGGTGAGCAAGGTGGTGGCGGTGGACGGAGACTCGGGCCAGAACGCCTGGCTGTCGTTCCAGCTGCTCAAGGCCACGGAGCCCGGGCTGTTCGGCGTGTGGGCGCACAACGGCGAGGTGCGCACGGCCCGGCTGCTGAGCGAGCGCGACGCGGCCAAGCACAGGCTGCTGGTGCTGGTCAAGGACAATGGCGAGCCGCCGCTGTCGGCCAGCGTCACGCTGCACGTGCTGCTGGTGGACGGCTTCTCGCAGCCCTACCTGCCGCTGCCGGAAGCGGCGGCCGACCCGGCGCAGGCCGACCCGCTCACGGTCTACCTGGTCATCGCGTTGGCGTCGGTGTCGTCGCTCTTCCTGTTCTCGGTGCTGGCGTTCATCGCGGTGCGGCTGTGCCGGCGGAGCAGGGCCGGCTGGGTGGGCGGCTGCTCGGTGCCTGAGGGCCACTTTCCGGGCCACCTGGTGGATGTCGGGGGCATGGGGACCCTGTCCCAGAGCTACCAGTATGAGGTGTGTCTGACCGGAGGCTCTGGGACCAGCGAGTTCAAGTTCCTTAAACCAGTTATCTCCAACCTTCCACCCCAAAATCCTGAAAGGGAAGAGAGCCACACCTTTCTGAATGGCTTTGGGTTTAATTAGGGATTTCATTATTTCGCAAAACTTTTAGAATGAGGGCTATTTCTTTGTTAAATGTATTCTTTGTAATGTAAAATTCCTTCTTTTGGATAACTTCACTAAGAGCTCTGAAATTTCAGTGTCTACTTTCTGTTCTTCTTTATATTAACTGGGGGAAAACTGAGAGAGCTAGAATTTGTTCAGTCTTTCTCCCAAAATGCAACCTCAGATATTATTTAAATACATGATGGAGCAAAAGTAGGTTTGCAGTTTTTTGTATGGAAAATAATACAATAATTAATAATACAAGAATAAACTGTGTTCTTCTTACTCACAACTGTAAACCTACTTTTGCCCCACCCTTTATATTGCATTTTTCCTTCTAACTTAATTGCACATTCAGCTCAGTCATATTCTCTAGGTGTTCTGGGTTCTAGGTTCTCTCACCAAAACAGTTTTTGTATGTTCAATAGTATTATTATAGAGGAAATGCATGGTATGAATAAAAACATAATTGCTTTGTCATCTGCTTAGGTTGACTTTTAATGTTACCTTTGAAAGATTTTAAAAGTATAATCAATCTTTCCATTCTCTTCTGCCAAATATTTCAGAGAATTTTTTTCTCCATTTAAATATCTTTCTGCATAAATATTTTGTGAACTGTATATATTGCTGGTAGGTAGTGTTGTCTTAAAATAAATTCTAATCTTGTTTAGATTAAGGTATATATCCAGCTACACTTCTTGTCTAGGAACTTCCTGGTATGACCCAAGAGAAATCATCACTATTGAGACTTTTGTTCTATTTTTCTTTACTTTTCCTGATTATTTTTTATTGGTCCAACAATAGACTCCTGAATAAAGAAGAAATAGTCACATTCTCCAAGTCCTGAAATGGGCAATTACGATGTAGCTCATCTATTTTTTCTTGATTGCGTAACATCTAGGAAATAAATGTTAAACATGGCCTGAGGTAGCCATGTGTATTCCTGTTTGGGCTGGCAGCACAGAATCACTGAGGAAGGAAGGGAAGGAAAGAGTAAAGGTGAGAATGAATAAGGAAGTGGAGGAAGCAGAAACCTAAGAAACAGTAGAGACTAAGACAGTTATTTGGTTCTAGACCTATCAGTTTCTGATTTCAGTGTCTCCCAAGTTCCCAATGTCTAATTGTCCTTGAGTTCTACAATAAGACTCCAGTTTCCTAATAATAAAACGTTTTTATTTAACCCATGGAGGGGGATTACTGGAAACCGAGAGACAAGAAAGAGTACTCAATTAGACTATGTACCAGCAAGTCCAAGCCTTTTGTTGCATGCTTCTAATAAGCTAACCAATGAATGGAATAAAAATGTATAAGCTTAGAGATAACTAATCTATACTAGAGAATATTGTTATAAAACTTAATTTCATAAATAATTTGTGAAGTCTTTCAATAGAAAATAATGCTACAAAGTTGTTTTTATGAAATGTCTTGCTAACAGGTCCCTCCATTATTTTATGTGCCCCAGGACCAGTTTTTAAAAGTAGCACTTAAATTGTTATTGTTTGGGTGTCTATACCTTTTCTTAGGATCATGATATCCTCCTTAGCACCTATTTCTTTTCTTTTCTTTTTTTTTTTTTAATCCTCACCCGAGGACACTCCTCCATTTTTTGTCCAGATAGAGTGGGAGGGAGAGAGAGGAAGAGAGAGAGAGAAACATCGATGTGAAAGGGACACACCGAGTGGCTGCCTCCCACACGACCAACCAGGGCCGGGGACTAATTGCAACCGAGGTACGTGCCCCTAGTGGGAACCGAACCTGGGTCTCTCCGGACCGCAGGCCAACGCTCCAACCGCTGAGCCAAACCGGCCAGGGCTAGCACCTATTTCTTTAAAAAATTATTTACCGAGTTTTCATGTGAACAAAATTATTTTTATCATTTAGTGTAAAATATTCAGGATCTGCAAATAATACAATTTATAGATTATATGGGTTGATCCATGATTTCATTAAGAGTAATAAAGTATTTGGTTAACACGTACTCTATTACTAGAAAGCCTCATGAAAATTTTAAGCTTCCTGCCAAGTCTACAGGCTTAAATTTTTCTCTTTGGAAGAGAAAAATAAGGAGAAAATTTTTCTGAGAGATGACAGATGGGAATGAGCAATTAACTTTTATCCATTTGCTCACTGACATAGATAATAGCTTCTATTGATTAATTTTTTAAATGCATGAACATTAAGGGCACATTTTGGGGGGACCTATTTAACTTCATAGTAAAGAGGTTGGGTCCATGACCAAGATGTATGAGGAAAATTATCAGATATAACTCTAACCAGTATGTTCTCATATTTTGAAGGTTTACTTAACTAAATTTGTTTTACTACATAGAAGAAAACATTCTATAATAGAATGTCAATTTGAGTGATTTGTACCTTAATAGAATTAAACCAGTATTCTACCCAATGTTTACACTTGGTCCAAGCTGTTTTCCCAGTTAGCCAGGTAATTGGAGTGCCAGAATATGTGATACTGTCTATTATCTAAACAATATTAAAATATTGGCTAAAACTTGGTGCAAATGGGAAGACTCCAGGTCCCTGATGCCAAGATATTTTTTCCTCCTTAAGAGTAAAAGAGCTTTCATTCCATGCTAGGGTGACAGGATCTCAAGCTAGCCTCAAGAGCTATGTGAGTTGCTTGCTAAAAATAAATTGTGATCTTTTGTACTTGGGAATAAGTCTAACCTGGTGTTTCAGATGAATCTAATTTATTTCCTTCTACACTTTTGTTTTTTACTCTAACTTCAGCCCTTTCTCTTTGTGATCTTGACTTTCCTACTTTTCAAGATCTCAATGAATCTTAGCTTCAACATGTATGTATCATAGTTTTAGTAATAGATGTAGATGCTCTTTACAAATTGTTTTTAGATAATGTAAGAGTCGATACAACAATGCTTACAAAGATACTGAGACATTCTCCTTAGACAATATTTACAAATAAGTTATCCACAATCCCTTAAGTTATCTATTTAGTCTGCATAATAAACCAGTTCTAGCTGATCTGTCACTTAATTTTATACTCCTCAAATGTGTAAATGAATCTCTTCATCTACTGTGCTGGCAGTGTGTTAAGAATTTGATTTCTTTAGGAATAAACTGATAACTACACATCTTTTTCTACTCAATCCCCCCAGAATACAGACTATACAGCATAGTAGACATTAAATTTTAAACTCCAGGACAACAAAGAAGGGATTTGTATTCCCAGCACTTAGTATACTGTCTGACATATAATATGAAATCAGTAAGTTTTGTTGAATAAAGAAATATAGTTAGCTTAGTTCTTGCATCATTTCCCAAAGTGGCTGGCACCATTTTCACATTCACAATCACAGGAAAATATGTTACAATTTTATTTATAAACCATCCTACATATAATCCGTGGTGGTTATTTTGCGTGTGTGTGCATAAATCTAAATAAGTGGAACACGTTTTGTAGCATTTCCAGCAAACCAGGTTTAAGTACAACACATGGTGGCGCTGTAAGCTAAGGCTGCGAAAAACAGACCTGCGGAGGGTCTGTTTCCGGCAGTCATTTCACAGATCTAGCTAAGAAAAACCTTCTTGGAATTACCTTGCGGCAAGGATCGACTCCCTGAGCAGTCTGCCTACAAACCCAACAGGCAGGCACCTGACCCTAAAGACTCTTGGCGCTGAAAGAATGGAGGCTGAAGAGGAACGCTTTCCTACACTAAGGCAAGTCCTGCTTCTCTTTGTTTTTCTGGCTCAGACTTGCGCGGAGCAGGAAGGTTATAGTGTCACAGAAGAAACAGAGAGTGGTTCCTTTGTAGCCAATCTAGCAAAGGACATAGGACTAGAGGTAAGGGAACTGTCTCGGCGGAGGGCTCGGGTCATTTTTAACAACAACAAAAAACATTTTCTGCTGAACCTTCAGACTGGAGACTTACAAGTAAATGAGAAACTGGATCGGGAAGAACTGTGTGGCCCCACTGAGCCTTGTGTGCTGCAGTTCCAGGTGTTACTGGAAGAACCTTTGGAAGTATACAGGTTTAAGCTTTTGGTCCGTGACATAAATGATAATTCACCTGTGTTTCCAGAAGCAAAAATGATTTTGAAAATCATGGAAAATACTCTTCCAGGGACTGTGTTTCCCTTGAAAAATGCACAAGATTTGGATGTAGGCATCAATAATATTCAAAACTATACCATCTACCCCAACTTCCATTTCCATGTTCTTACCAGAAATGGCAGTGAAGGCAGAAAATACCCAGTGCTGGTTCTGGACAAAGCTCTAGATCGAGAGGAGCAGCCTGAGCTGAGGTTAACTCTCATGGCGGTAGATGGCGGAGTTCCTCCCAAATCTGGCACCACCCTGGTCGTCATTGATGTTTTGGATATCAATGACAACGCCCCTGAGTTTGTGCAGCCGCTCTATCGTGCACAGATCCCGGAAAACAGTTCTCTGGGATCCCTTGTTGTCACTGTTTCAGCTAGAGATTTAGACATGGGAATTAACGGGGAAGTGTTCTACTCATTTTTTTATGGTGACGAAGAGATCACTAGGACATTTGCACTTAATGAACTCACAGGAGAAATTACAATAATTAGGAAACTAGATTTTGAAAAAATTGTGTCATATGAGGTGGATATTAAGGCGTCTGATGGGGCAGGTCTTTCTGGAAAATGTACTGTCATAATACAGGTGGTGGATATAAATGATAACACCCCCGAACTGACGGTGGCTTCACTTACAAGCTCCATCCCAGAAAATTCCCCAGAAACTACCATAGCTCTTTTCAGTATTCAAGACCCAGACTCTGGGGAGAATGGAAGGATGGTTTGTTCCATCCAGGAAGATGTTCCTTTCACGCTGAAACCTTCCGTTGAGAATTTCTACAAGCTGGTTACAGAAGGGCCCCTAGATAGAGAGAACCAGGCAGAGTATATCATCACCATCACTGTCACCGACATGGGTATCCCCAGACTGAAAACCCAGCACAATATAACCGTGCTGGTCTCCGACGTCAATGACAACGCTCCAGCTTTCACCCAAACCTCCTACACCCTGTTCATCCAAGAGAACAACAGCCCCGCCCTGCACATCGGCAGCGTCAGCGCCACTGACAGAGACGCGGGTGCCAACGCCCAGGTCACCTACTCGCTGCTGCCACCCCAGGACCCGCACCTGCCTCTGGCCTCGCTGGTGTCCATCAACGCGGACAACGGCCACCTGTTCGCCCTGAGGGCGCTGGATTTCGAGGTCCTGCAGGCGTTCGAGTTCCGCGTGGGCGCCACAGACCGCGGGTCGCCCGCGCTGAGCAGCCAGGCGCTGGTGCGCGTGCAGGTGCTGGACGCCAACGACAACTCGCCCTTCGTGCTGTACCCGCTGCAGAATGGCTCTGCGCCCTGCACCGAGCTGGTGCCCAGGGCGGCCGAGCCGGGCTACCTGGTGAGCAAGGTGGTGGCGGTGGACGGAGACTCGGGCCAGAACGCCTGGCTGTCGTACCAGCTGCTCAAGGCCACGGAGCCCGGGCTGTTCGGCGTGTGGGCGCACAACGGCGAGGTGCGCACGGCCCGGCTGCTGAGCGAGCGCGACGCGGCCAAGCACAGGCTGCTGGTGCTGGTCAAGGACAATGGCGAGCCGCCGCTGTCGGCCAGCGTCACGCTGCACGTGCTGCTGGTGGACGGCTTGTCGCAGCCCTACCTGCCGCTGCCGGAAGCGGCGGCCGAGCCGGCGCAGGCCGACCCGCTCACGGTCTACCTGGTCATCGCGTTGGCGTCGGTGTCGTCGCTCTTCCTGTTCTCGGTGCTGGCGTTCATCGCGGTGCGGCTGTGCCGGCGGAGCAGGGCCGGCTGGGTGGGCGGCTGCTCGGTGCCTGAGGGCCACTTTCCGGGCCACCTGGTGGATGTCGGGGGCATGGGGACCCTGTCCCAGAGCTACCAGTATGAGGTGTGTCTGAACGGAAGCTCAGGGACCACCAGCGAGTTCAAGTTCCTGAAGTCTGTTGCCTCCAACCATCTGGGTTCTGTGAATGGTGTGGAGGAAAACTCAAATTTTGTAAATGGTTTTGGATTCAATTAGGAATTTGTTAATTTTTCAGAGCATTCAAGATGAAGGTTAGTTTTTTCTAAATATACTATGTCTCCATTACCCTTTTTGATCCATAATTTCTTTGATTTCATTTTGTTGATATCATTTTTCTAGTTAAGGAGATTAGAAAATTTAAGTGTATACTCATGTTTACTCTTTTTATCATTTCTATTTTGATTATGACAAATAACCTGTAACTGTACTTCATTACTAAAAAGTCATGAATATTTGTTTATCAACTCTTCATCATCAACCATTATTGATTTGAAGATAACCTCAGCGCCATTGTCTGTTTGAATGTTGCCCAGAAACAATTACAAATTTTCTGATGTTGTGGTTTCTTAGGAGACGGGCATGATACAAACCTAATAAGTTATTAGTATATCTTCAGTTTAATATATTATACTGCCTGTCTTAACTTTTGAAATGGAGAAATGTCTGCAAAAATTGCATGATTTTGTTTCACAGTAGTATTAAATGGAAAAAACTGCAATTTCTCTCATACTTGAAAGATTTTCACCTCTTTATAGCAACCTTCGGTATATATGTGAGTATTATTTTTAATTAAATTTATTGGGGTGACATTGGTTAATAAGATTATGTGGGTTTCAAGTGTACATTTCTATAATACATGATCTGTATATTGCATTGTGTGCTCACCACCCAGTCAAATAATCTTTTGTCGCGATATTGGAAGAGTATTAGATTATTCCCAAATATTTGAATAATAGATCCCACCCCATCTCTTTCTGGAAACTTCTTTCTTCAGTAGATGTCTACTGTTGCAGCCATGTCTATTTTAATGACCCATCTCTTTTTGTGATTTCAGACAGTAAGACAAGGTGGTAGACATTGCTGATCCAAGCTGTGCCAATCTGATTCTCTCTGTTTAAAAAATGACTTTGGAAACCAGATATAAAATAGTCTCTTTGTTAGTAACTTAACAAGAAAATGATATCATGTTGGCTAAATACATGGAAAGAAGCACAGAAAATAAATCCACTTAGAGACAAAAAGGAAGGAGATGCCTAAAGAGCAACCTCATTGTACATTGTCCAGTCTCTCCTAAGTCTGCTTTCTCCCTTGGGTTTTTGGAAACAAGTCTTCTTTTAATAAAGTTCCCTCTAATTAAGAGAGATAGATGGGCTTTTCCATTTATCAAAAGCATGTTTAGATATTCTTGTATGGGTTAAAATTTACTATTAATTTGACATTTTAAAATTGTGGTTGTTGCCCTGGCCAGGTTGCTCAGTTGGTTTGAGTGTCATCCCAATACACCAAGGCTGAAGGTTTGATCTCTGGTCAGGGCACATACAAGAATCAACCAATGAATGCATAAATGAGTATATACAAATACTGTTTATCAATGTTTTTTTCCCCTCTTTCTCTCCCTTCTCTCTCTGTTCCTTTCTCTCTCTCTAAAATCAATCAATAAATAAAAATTCTTAAAAATTAAAATAGTTCAGCCGGTGTGGCTCAGTGGTTGAGCATGGACCCATGCACCAAGAGGTGACCAATTTGATTCCCGGTCAGGACACATACCCAAGTTGTGGGCGCGATCCCCAGTGGGGGGCATGCGGGAGGTGGCCAATTGATGCTCTCTCTCATCAATGTTTCTATCTCTCTCTCCCTCTGTCTCTAAAATCAATAAAGGAAAAAAATTAATATTAATTGTGGTTGTCATATAAATTTAACAATATTTGGGCTAAAAGGTGGTGGAGCCTGGCTGGTGTGGCTCAGTGGTTGAGCATTGGACCCATGCACCAAGAGGTCGCCCATTTGATTCCTGGTCAGGGCACATGCCCAGGTTGAGGGCCACATCCCCAGTGGAGGGCAGTTTCTCTCTCACATCAATGTTACTATCTCTCTCTCCCTTCCTCTCGCTCTAAAATCAGTGGGGGGGGGGGGGCGGGGGTAAATTTTTTTAAAAGGTGGTAGAATAGCCCTGGCCGGTTTGGCCCCGGTTCGGTTCCCGCTAAGGGCACAGTGCCTCCGTTGCAGTTTGTCCCCGGCCCTGGCTGGGTTGTGTGGGTGGCAGCCACTCGATGTGTCCCTTTCATGTCGATGTTTCTCTCTCTCTCTCTCTCTCTCTCTCTCTCTCTCTCTCTCTCTCTCTCTTCCTCTCTATCCCTCCCACTCTATCTGAATGAAAAATGGAAAAATGTCCTCGGGTGAGGATTAATAAATAAATAATAAATAAATAAATAAATAAATAAATAAATAAATAAAATAAAAGGTGGTGGAATATTAGTAGTCTGTAAGGGAAACGCACAAGCTTATGTTAGACTACATAATTTTGAGAACAGATGGATATTTCCAAATTGTACAGTTTATGGAGTATTTAGTAGAAATTCTTAGAAAATTCTATGTAAGAAATATTTTTAATATCATTAGTGTCCTAATAGCATTAGGGTGAAATAGCACAGACAATGTAAAATATGTTTTAAAGAAATGAATACCTTATTTGTAGAATCATTATAGCCTGGTTGTTATGCTTTTTCTTTTTTATAATGTATCCTTTTGTTTAGGGGTGAGCCAGGGTATTTTTCCATTTAATGAAAAATATTTTAGATCATTCTGAATTATTTTAAATTACTATTCAAAAGAGCATAACTACTTGGGAACATGGTGTCTCAAATAATGAATTAAGATTCCAACAAAAAAGTGGGCTTTTACATTAGGAGAATACATCTGTCAAAAGTTTTAAATTGTGATTTATTCATTGATCTATTCAACAAATATTTGCTGAGCATCTGCCATGTGCCAAGGACTAGCTGTTGAGGGATACTGAAGTAAACAAAACAAAGTTCTGAAACTCAAGGATGACACAGAAAAGAAGTAAACATGTACATATATGTTATATCAGATGATGATCAATGCTAAGAAGATGAAGCAGGCAGAGAGCTGTAGAAGTGCCCTCATATGCATTTTCCCATAGTTTAAAAGTTTCATAAAATCATAATTCTCTGCCCTGGCCGGTTTGGCTCAGCGGTTGGAGCATTGGCCTGCGGACCAGAGAGTCTGGGGTTCGGTTCCCGCTAGGGGCACGTACCAAAAATCATAATTCTCTGACTTTATGTAGGAAGGATATGTAAAATACAATTAAATGTAACAAAGTAGCTTTTTCCTCGATGTGATTCAACCAATGAGAACCACAATTGTGGCTCATAGGCTGCCTAGAATTTGAAAGAAAATCTAGAGGAATTTATCCTTTTTTGCTGAGAGAATTTTAAGAAATCACTTAGCTTTACTCCTATTTTTACAAAACGACTGATCACTATTAAGTCTTCTTTCACCTCTCAGTTCTTCTCAGAACACCCCACCGAGACAGGTTCTAGAAGATAGAAACCATGTCTGGGTTGTTTAGCAATGCATTTCAGAACCTAGTACATAGATATCAATAATACATCTTTGCATGAAGGAATAAATAATTATAATTGCATGGATTTCCGATTATATCATGTCCCAAAAACATTTCCAAACTCCCAATAGATTACTGGTATTACTAGATAGATAGGTTATTGGGATTACTAGATTACTACGGGTACATAAAAAAAGAATACAATTGTAGCAATTCTTTTTCGAAGACAACGCATGGTGGCGCTGCAGGCTAAGGCGTTAAAAAAAAAAAAAAAAAGCTCAGGAAATTCAACTAACTCAACCTCAGATCTCTAGCGGAGGAGAAAAGCCAGTAAGCGAGCTGAGGACCAGTAAGTCACCAGAGAATGCAGCTCACCGACATTTCCGGGCAGGTTATCAACTGAACGATCCAGCCCTGTCTCAGTCCCATTGCTCCCTAAGGTTAGAGCTGGCTGGGTTCCTGGAAAGGTGTTTGTGGAATAAAGATGGAGGCCAGAGGGGAGCGCTTTCCTAAACAAAGGCAAGTTCTGATTCTCTTTCTTTTGGTGGGAGTAGCTCTGGCAGGCTGGGAATCCCGTCGCTATTCCGTGATGGAAGAAACAGAGAGCGGCTCATTTGTGGCCAACATAGCCAAGGACCTAGGGCTGGGAGCGGGAGAGCTAGCTGCACGGGGAGCCCGGCTGGTCACTGAGGATAATGAACCCCGATTGCAGCTTGATCTGCAGACCGGTGACTTGATATTAAATGAGAAACTGGACCGGGAGGAGATGTGTGGCTCCACTGATCCATGTGTAATGCATTTCCAAGTGTTACTGAAAAAACCATTGGGAGTATTTCGAGCTGAGCTACTGGTGAGAGACATAAATGATCATTCTCCTGAGTTTTCTGAAAGAGAAATGACTCTGAAAATCCCAGAAACTAGCCCTCCTGGGACCGTGTTTCCTCTGAAAAAAGCCCAGGATTTGGACGTGGGTAACAACAACATCCAAAACTACAGCATCAGTCCCAACTCTCATTTCCATGTTTCCATCCGCAACCGGGGTGAAGGCAGGAAATACCCAGAGCTGGTGCTGGACAGAGAGCTGGATCGTGAGGAGCAGGCCCAGCTCAGATTAACCCTCACAGCACTGGATGGCGGCTCTCCACCCCTGTCTGGCTCCGCCCAGGTCCACATCTTGGTCTTGGACGTCAATGACAATGCCCCCACGTTTGCACAGACGCTCTACCAAGTGCAGGTCCCAGAGAACAGCCCTGTAGGTTCCCTAGTTGTCAAGGTTTCTGCCAGCGATTTAGACACTGGAACAAATGGAGAGATATCATACTCCCTTTCTTATAGTTCTCAGGAGATAAGCACAACTTTTGAAGTAAACAGCCTTTCAGGAGAAGTTCGACTAATAAAAAAACTAGATTTTGAGACAATATCCTCATATGAGCTGGATATAGATGCCTCTGATGGTGGGGGACTTTCTGGAAAATGCTCTGTCTCCATTGAGGTGGTGGATGTTAACGATAACTCCCCGGAACTAACTATTTCATCACTTACCAGCCCCATTCCTGAAAATTCCCCGGAGACAGAAGTGGCTCTGTTTCGGATTCGAGACCGAGACTCAGGGAACAACGGAAGGATGACTTGCTCCATCCAAGATGATCTCCCCTTCCTCCTGAGACCAACAGAAGAGAATTTCTACACCCTGGTAACAAATGGGCCTCTGGACAGAGAGACCAGAGCCGTGTATAATGTCACTATTACAGTTACCGACCTGGGGACACCCATGCTGAAAACTCAGTGCAACATAACTGTATTGGTCTCCGATGTCAATGACAACGCCCCCGCCTTCACCCAAACCTCCTACACCCTGTTCATCCAAGAGAACAACAGCCCCGCCCTGCACATCGGCAGCGTCAGCGCCACTGACAGAGACGCGGGCGCCAACGCCCAGGTCACCTACTCCCTGCTGCCGCCCCAGGACCCGCACCTGCCCCTGGACTCGCTGGTGTCCATCAACGCGGACAACGGCCACCTGTTCGCCCTGAGGGCGCTGGATTTCGAGGCCCTGCAGGCGTTCGAGTTCCGCGTGGGCGCCACGGACCGCGGGTCGCCCGCGCTGAGCAGCCAGGCGCTGGTGCGCGTGCAGGTGCTGGACGCCAACGACAACTCGCCCTTCGTGCTGTACCCGCTGCAGAATGGCTCTGCGCCCTGCACCGAGCTGGTGCCCAGGGCGGCCGAGCCGGGCTACCTGGTGAGCAAGGTGGTGGCGGTCGACGGAGACTCGGGCCAGAACGCCTGGCTGTCGTACCAGCTGCTCAAGGCCACGGAGCCCGGGCTGTTCGGCGTGTGGGCGCACAACGGCGAGGTGCGCACGGCCCGGCTGCTGAGCGAGCGCGACGCGGCCAAGCACAGGCTGCTGGTGCTGGTCAAGGACAATGGCGAGCCGCCGCTGTCGGCCAGCGTCACGCTGCACGTGCTGCTGGTGGACGGCTTGTCGCAGCCCTACCTGCCGCTGCCGGAAGCGGCGGCCGAGCCGGCGCAGGCCGACCCGCTCACGGTCTACCTGGTCATCGCGTTGGCGTCGGTGTCGTCGCTCTTCCTGTTCTCGGTGCTGGCGTTCATCGCGGTGCGGCTGTGCCGGCGGAGCAGGGCCGGCTGGGTGGGCGGCTGCTCGGTGCCTGAGGGCCACTTTCCGGGCCACCTGGTGGATGTCGGCGGCATGGGGACCCTGTCCCAGAGCTATCAGTATGAGGTGTGTCTGTCGGGAGACTCTGGGAGTAACGAGTTCAAATTCTTGAAACCTATCTTGCCCAATATTCTAGGCCAGGACATTGGGAGGAAGTCAGAGGGAAATCCAACATCCCATAATAGTTTGGGTATCTGAAACTTCCTCACTGGCAGCATTAGTGTTGCCTCCTTTACCTTTCCTTCCTTTTTAAATTCAGCAGTAGCCTGTAATTCTACTTGTTTTTCTTTTTTTCTACTGTTTTTCTTAGTAGTTACTTTTGTTGTCCTATAATTATTTTTCCAATTATTGTATTATTAGTAAAAAAAAAAAAAAAAAAAAGTACCCTGGCTGGTTTGGCTCATTGGTGAGAGCGCCTGCCCATGAACCAATTGGTTCATCTCCAGGCCCTGGGGGGTTAGGGAGGCAACCGGTCTCTCTCCCTCCTTCCTACTCTATCTGATGATAAATGGAAAAATATCCTATCAGGACATTTCATATTTCTGATTAAAATTTTAGTACTCATTTCAAAAGGATACTATGAAAGTTAACCTCTCATAATAAACATAATTCTAATTTTAAAAGTACTCATCTCACTATATGACACTATATAAGAGTATCTGATTCCTTTCCGTCTACTTCATTTTTAAATTATCAGAGGGTTTTTTAGTTTTTATTATTTACACAGCTATGCCTTTTATAATAACTCATGTTCTCTTTGGGGTAGAATCAATTTGTATTCATCCATGTCCAGTTTCTTTCAAACTCTGTGGGGTTTTTTTATTTGTTTGTTTTATCAATAGGCAATAACATGTATAATTTCATGATGTTTATATCAAAATCACATTTGTAATTATTAGACTTTCACTCTAACATACAAATCTCATGAAAATATATCTTTCTCATCTAATGTTGAAAAAAACTCATAGGTTCTTCCTTATATTTAACTGAAGTTATAAGATCCTGATAAGAGTCCTGGACAGTTTTGCTGATACCAGATTAATTGTGTTTAACTTGTTCCTATAAACTGAATAGACTCTAGGACCAAGTAATGCATTGCCCGAAATTGTCTCTTGCTATTGCAGAGAAATTCTCAAGTGAGCTCCAAATTCTGGGCCTAGAGGAGGTTTCCATGGCATAGCATGCTAATAATATCTATCTACTTGCCTTTGGGTGATGATATTATTCTGGTTGATAAGGAACCTGAAAAAATACATTGTAGAATTAATATTAATTAAAGAAAGCTTATTAAAGGATATGTTAATGATAGTGATGAATGGTTTGTAGAAATAATCAGCTCTATTGTCAGGACTCCTCTATCTCCAGGAGACTCTTAACTTTACAGATATTACAGGATGGTGTGGTGGGCAGAATAATGGCCCCCTTAGGATATCCACATCTTATTCCCTGGAACCTGTGAATATGTTATGTTATATTGCAAAAGGGGCTTAATATTCAGATGGAAGTAAGGTTGCCAATCAGCTAACCTTAAAATGGGGAGAATATCCTAAATGATTTGGGTGGGCCTGATTCAATCAATTGAAAAGCCTTCAACCAGAGCTCAGTCTTCCCTGAGATGAAAAAGAATTATGACTGTGGACAGCAGCTTCCATTTGTGCCCAGAGTTGCAGCCTGCCCTTTCTAATTGCCTGTCCCTCAGATTTTAGACTTACTTAGCCAGCTCCCTCAATGGAATAAATCACTTCCCTGCAATAAATCTCTTAATATATATCTCCTGCTGGTTCTGTTTCTCTGGTTGAACCCTGACTGATTCAGAGTTGATACCTGGAAGTGGAGTGCTGCTGTAACAAACAACTAAAAATGTAGAAGTTGCTTTGGAATTGGGCATTAGCAGAGGCTAGAAGGATTTTTAAGAGCATGATCAAAAAAAGCCTAGATTGTTTTGGACAGACTGTTAGTTGAAATATGGATGTTAACAACACTGATAGCAAAGACTCAGAAGAAAGCAAGGAACATGGTGGAGAAAACATATATTGCTTTACAGAATACCTAAATCATTGTAAAGATACTGTTGGTAGAAATATGGTTGTTAAAGTCACTACAGGTGACTTTACACAGAAAAGAAATTAGGAAAATGATATTGGAAACTAGAGGAAAGGAAATCATTGTTACGTAGTGTCACAAAACTTAGCTGAGTTGTGTCCTGCAGTGGAAAGAAGGACTTGTGAACAATGAACTTGGATACTTAGCAGAGATTTCCAGGCTAGGGTTGAAATTGCAGCCTGGTTTATTCTTGCTGCTTTTCACAAAATGTGAGTGGAATGAGATAGATTGAGGGAATGACTATTAAGCAAAAAGGAACCAGAATTTAATGATTTGGGAAATTCGCAACCTATTCGAATCGTAAACGATGCTAAAATTAGGAGATACATTATCAGGAAAGCATGTTTTGGAGAGAAAGCCAAGAATGTTATGTGGCAAAGGGGAATTAAGGTTGCCGATGGAACTAAGGTTGATACTCAGTTGGTCTTTTAAAAAAAACACCACTTAGATTGTCCAGGTGGTTCCAGTATAATTACAAGAGCCCTTAATAAGAAATGAATGGAGGAAGCAGAAGAAGAGTCAGTATCAGAGTGATATTATGTGAAAAAGACTGAACTAGCCATTACCAATTTTGAAGACCGAAGGAAGCCACAAGTGAAAGAATGAAGGTAGCTACCGGAAGCTAGAAAAGGCAACAGAATATATTTTTACTTAGAGCCTCCAGAAAGGAATGCATTCCCACCTTAACTTTAGCCCAGCTTAACTGTTGATCTCCAGAACTGTCAAATAAATTTATGTTTTTAAGCGACTCAGTTTGTGGTAATTTGTCACAGCAGCAATAGGAAATGAATACATATGTCTACTAAAAAACCCATTTCCAAGGCCATTTTTCTTTGCCTTCCTAGGCCAAAATATTCATGTTCCCATAATCCCTTGCAATAGGTGTACCATATAATTCAATTATTGCTAACAATTTAAAAGTATCATTAAGGGATTGGGTTTAAGGGAAATATTTTTGAAAGGACTAGTCTGAGGTGGCATGTTCCTTAGGTCTTTACACATTTTCTTTTTTCTTAACCAGCATGGGTATTGAGAAAGCCTTGAGTTGAAGCAGTCAACTTGCAACCGTAAGATAAGTGTCATAAAACAAGAAAAGTGTCATAAAAGTTCTATATACTAACTATGATACTATGGAAAGCCCCTGGATTTCTTATCATTGTTAAGCTGCTGCAACAACTGTACACTACCTTCTCCAGGCTGCATAATATAAATAAACCCCTATGTGATTAATTGGGTTTTCTGTTGATTACAAACAAATGTATTCCAAACTGACACATCTCTCCTCCTCACGAGTGAGGTTGATTTACACAATTGTCTGACTAGATCTCGGGTTATCTATTTAAGATATTTGAGATGCTTGTCAGAAAGGTAGTTTTGCTTTCCTTTAGGTGTTATCCAAGGAAAGTACTGAACTACTGTGGTTGAGTTCGTCTTCGTGCAATTTGGCTAATGCAAACATATACAGACAATTGAACTTTCAAATAAATACTCCTGGATGTAGCTACCCCCAAAAAATTGAGTTTTGGAGAATAGAACAAGAAGGTAAGCTGATAAGTGCCAGTTGTATGTTTAAACTTGAATTAGTGGTATCCTTACAAGACAACTACAATGTTTATACAGCAATTCAGAACACTGATTTTCCTCTCAGACAAAAAGTGCAAGGTCAAAAATTTTACTTAGTAAAATAAATTGACTAAATATGAGTCCTGAAAATCTTCATAAGCATATCAGCAATCTACATGTTTTGGTAGAACATGCCTGGTGGGAGGATCGGAAATTCCTAACAACCTTTTCAATATAAGGAAGTGCATGTTTTGAAACAGACCCAGAGACCACAGTGTGTCAGTATCCACTACTGCTTTCCTAACTTACTTTACAAATAATTTAGTGACAAAGTGTAGAATTTAACGGCATCCCCCAAGGATTAATACTTATATATTTCATGGATTGATCTGGAATACCTTGACAAGAGCATTACTTTCAGTTTATCAGCATAATCATGAAAAATCAATAGGAATCTATCAGTATACTTAAATGGAAATACCTCAAACAAGTTTTGAACTTCACAGCTGCACCCAGAATGTTTGTCTGTGTGTGTGTTTGCATCTATGTGTGCATCTATGTGTATGTGTGCGTGTGTGTGTGTCTAGGGGAGTAGCTTTGGTAGATGGTAGAGATGCACTGCATGCACAGATATATATACCAGACTAACATTACTTTTCCATATCTTTCCCATATTGTAAAGATATATTTTCTTTCAATGCATAAATGTATGAATTAAAATTGGCATTAGGAACATATTCTAGAAGACATCATATTTGCAAACTAAAGGTGTTCTCTTCTTGTAAATGTAACAATGCAGCATTATTTGATCTAGAAGTTTGGTAGCTCTCTTGACCTTGAAGGAACAACCCAGGAGAGAGAAGCAGCCCTAGTGAGATCAGGATGTGACAGGGCTGGAATTAGGGTGAGGCCAAGTTGCGTAAGTGTAGGATTGGATCCCATCTTTTTTTATTTAAAAAATTTTTTTTCTTTATTGATTTTAGAGAGAGAGGAAGTGAAAGGGAGAAAGAGAGAGAAACACCGATGAGCGAGAACATCACATGCCCCCCACTGGGGATTGAGCCCACAACCTGGGCACATGTCCTGGCTGGGAATCAAACCAGCGACCTCTTGGTGCATGGGTCAATGCTCAACCACTGAGCCACACCGGCTTGACTAGATCCTGTCTTTAATTAAACATTGAAATTTTGTTCATCATGGGTTTTTTTTCATTGTTTGATTTTTTTTATAATATTGCATTGAACAGTGTCTGTCTTTACTACCAACTTTTTGGGTAACCCATTAATTTTGCTTCTGAGATATTTACCTTGTCCTAGTCCTGGTCCTGTTGGTTGTTTCCAACTTTCAAATTCAAATGAACATCGCAGCAGTAGTAATGGTGATCACAACTGGAATCTGAACAGAAATATAAATCAAGTTCCTCTCCATTCTGAATATAGGATAGCAACAGCAACAGTGGAAGAATTTAAAGATATCCAAGCAGATCTGATGAACTGGAGTCCTGCAGACTGGGAATGAAAGAGCACCTGCATAATTGTCATTAGCCAGGCAAAATGTTTATATGTTTTTTCTTCCAGGTGGCATGCATCAGTGTTAAAAGTATTATATATTAGGTAAACTCAATTTTCTACTACATTGTTGAGAATTTTTGCATTTATGTTTGTGAGTGATATGTAATTTTTCATGTTATGCTCTTGTCAGGTTTTAGTTTCAGGATTATATTGGTCTCATAAAATGAGTTGGCAATTGTTTCCTCCTTTTCTCTTTGATGAAAGAGTTTGTATAAGATATTTATCACTTCTTCTTTATGTACTTAATAGAATTTATCACAGAAGACATCTATGGCTAACATTTTTGTGGGAAGATTTTGAACTGCAAACTTAATGGCTTATGTATGCAGCAATTCCAATTTTCTAGTTCCTCTTATGTAGAGTTAGTGGCTTGTTTTTTAAGTAATTTGCCCACTTTATCTACAGTGTAAAAATTATTGGCCTGAAGTTATTGATAATATTGCTTTATCATCTTTTCTATAAATTTATATTATGCCTCTCTTTTATTCCCGATATTGGTAAAATATGTTTTCTCTCCTTTGGTCTTTACTAGTGTTGCTGTGAGTGTATCCATTTTATTAACCTTTTAAAAAAAACCAACCCTTGTGTTTGTTATTTTCCTATTGATTTCTGTTTTGTTTCCTTGATTTCCACTCTTATGTTTTTACTTCTTTTCTTATACCTAGTTTGGTTTTAGTTTTCTCTTCTTTTTGTAGCTCCTCTGAAAGTTTAGATCATTGACTCTGGGCTGTTCTTTTCTAATATAGATTAAATATATGAAAATATAAATTAAAGCTATGTACACTTTTTTTTCTATGCATTACTTAAGCTGCATTTCATGAATTTTGACATTGTGGTTTTATTACCATTCAGTTTGAATTTATCTATAATTTCCCTGTTGATTTTTCTTTGACCCATGGATAACTAGAAGTGTGTTGTTTAACTCCCAAATATCCAGGGATATCATTTTGATATCCAAAATAATTGTTTTGGTCTGAGAACATAGTCTATATAACTTAAATCTTTTGACATTATTGAGTTTTGTTGTTATTTAGCATATGGATTATCTTGGTGAGTTTCCTTGTGTATTTGAAATAAATGTGTGTAGTGTTCTATAAATATTAATTAAATCAAGTTTCTTGATAATGTTGTTTAAATCTTTTTTATTCTTACCATTTTCCTACATGTTCTATCAACTACTAAAAGAAAACTGTTAAATTCTTTAACTATGATTGTGATTTTCTTCATTTCTCCTTTTATTTTTAGCATTTTTAAAACCTCATGTATTTTGAAGCTCTATTACTTGATATATACATAGATAGTATTATTTTATCTTCTTGATAAATTGACACTAATCATTATAAAACATCCTTTTTTGTCTCTAATAATACTTTCAATCTGATGTTAATAGCTCATATTTCTTACACTTAGGGTTTAAATGATATATCATTTTTTATCTTTTTACTTTCATCCTCTATATTTTAAGTGCATCTTTTGTAAACTACATAGAATTGGATCTTGCTTTTTTTATCCAGTCTTATCATTTCTGTCTTTTAATTGTAGAATTCATTTCATGTGTATTTAGTGTAATTATTTTTATAATTGTGTCTATTGCATTTTTATTCATACTGTTTTCATTCCTTTGTTTCTAATTTTCTTTTTTCTTTTGGCTTACTTGTGTACTTTTTGGAATTCCATTTTATACACTAAATTGACTTTTACCTATAATATTTTATTCACTTTAAGGATAAGAATATATCCTTTACTTATCACAATATACCTTAAATTAGTATTATACTACTTTACCTACAATGTAAAAAAGAAAAACCCAAAACCCTACCTATTATGTAATTCTCATCCTTTTTTCCAAGGCACAAAAATTAGTGTAAGACACAGGAGAGATCTAAGAAGTCATACAGTGGAGAACATCTATGAATATAATCAAATTGGAAAATATTTCAGAAAGACCTTAATATCTACTGTGCATAAGATATTCCATACTGGAGAAAAATATAATGAAGGTAATCCGTGTGTAAAAGCCTTCAGCCAGATTCCAAATTTAATTGTGTACAAGAGAACTCATACTGAAGGGAAATTCTATAAATTCATTGGATGCAAGAAAGCCTTCATTAATTATTCACTTATTAAGACACATATGGAACCACACACTGGATGCAAACCATATCAATGTAAGGAATGTAGCAAACCCTTCAGCTGTTCTTTGTATCATAAGACTCATGTGAAACTTGGAGTAAAATATTGGGATATACAAAATGTAGTAAAGCCTTTATTCATTCTTCATCTATTGCTTTACATGTAAGAACTCATGGCAGAGATAATACTTATATTTATATAATGTAAAAAATGTGAAGAAGCCTTCCATTTGCTTTCATCCCTCAGAAAATGCAAAAATTCTCGCTGGAGAGAAATTCTATGTATATAAAAAGTGTGGAAGAATCAATTGTCCCTCATTCTTTAGTGCACATGTGAGAACTTATGTTGAAAATATACCCCAAAAATGTAAAAGAATGTGATAAAGCCTTTATTTCTTCCACATCTCTTACTGTACATCTAAGAGCTCACATTGGAGAGAAGCCTTATGGAAGGAATGTGGGAAAATCTTCACTTATTCCTCAAAGCTTACTCTACAAATGAGAAAACATACCAAAAAGGAGCTCTATGCATATAAAGAATATGGGAAAGTCTACAGTTCCCCTCCTCCTTTAATAACAACATGAGTACAAACACTGGAGAGAGGTTCTATAATTATTAAACAATGTGACAAATATTTCTTTTATTCTTCAGATCTTACTGTACATGTGATAATGCACATTGGAGAGAAACATTGTGAATGTATGGAATGCCTTTAGCTATTTATCACCCCTTAGGAAACATATGACAACTCACAATGGAGAGAAATTCTAATTAATATTTGGAATGTAGGAAAGTCTTAACTTATGTCTAGTTTTTTCAAAACCATGTGAAAATTCACATTGGAGAGAAACTATGTAAGTATAAGAAATGTGAGAAAGCATAATTCCTAGCACTTGAGTGCACATGTGAGAACACATACTGAACAGAAACCACATAAATCTCAAGAATGTAGGAAAGCCTTCAGGTCTTTCTCATTCCTTAGTCAGCAAATGAGAATTCATACTGGGACACAGAAATGTAAAGAATGTGGAAAATCTTTTAGTTTTCTCTTATACTTCAAAGACATGTGAACATGTCTCACATTGGAGAGAAACTCATTGAATGTAATCAATGTGGGAATGTCTTCGGGTGCAAATTTTCTCATTATGCATGAGGAAATTCATACTGGAGGAGAAATCTTTATATGTTATAAATATGGATTTACTTTATCAGCGTCTCATCTTTGAAGTGATCCCTAGCTCATAATTTACAGTTTCCATTTTCTAGTATAAACCTCTGCAGTGATAACTATTGCTGCCAGTACCCTTTCACCTATATCACACAACTGTTGATATGTATTATTTTCATTGTGGTTCACTTATATATATGGTCTCATTTCCATTGTGAAGTTTCCTTGGACTGAAGCAAGGAATATTTTTAATATGCAAGTAAGTGTATTTGAAATTAGTTTTGTTATTGTTTCTAATTAATTTTCACTATGTGCCATCCAAATCAACGCATTATCTTCTGTTCTGGTTCTTTTCATATACTATGAGCATCTGAATCTACCACCAGATAAGCTAAGGCCAGTCCAGAATGAGTGTCTATTCATGTTGGGACCCATTTGTAGCCCCCCAGGGCTACCAGCATCAGCCTGACTTGCCAGCTGTGTTCAAGGCCTTCAGACCAGGAAATAAGCCAAGTAGTCATCTGCAGTCTCTGTCTCTTTTGTTGGTAGACAGAACAGTTTTCACTGGCATTTTGTGCCTCAGAGAGCACACCAAGAATATGTCTAGATTCAGGCCATCTTTGCATTGCTGCAGACCCTCATTGTCCACTTATTTCATGGACCCAGCTGGCCACCTCAAGTGAGCATGTAGGGATATCTCTGCTTGTTGATTCCAATTACCTTCCAAACCTGCAAGGGGGTTATTCTGATGTGCATCAATATGTCCTACTTTAAGGTACACCTCAAATTTCCAAAGGGCTGTGCTTCATATGGGCATCCCTTTAATAGGCCAGGTTTCCATTGTCCTCCTATATGACCATATGGCCAACAAAAAGCCAAACATAGAGGCTTTTTATACTGTTCAATTCTTCCATAACTACTGGGAAAACACTTGGCAATTCAACCCACCAAGATGGTTTGCTTTTACTTCCTTCCATCGGAGTGTCAGCCTTTCAAACTGGATCTTGTCCATTTACCTTGGAACTGTCACCCACAAACCAAGCAGCTCTTTGTCAGTCAGTTGAGGACTCTTTATATGGCACTGCCAATGGACAATAGAATCCAGCAAGTCCCCACGCTCCAGAGTCAGTCCTAGGGGAAAAGAGGCCCTCCCCAACTTGTGAATATATTTTTCCTGCATCCTCCAGACAGCATGATCCTGTATAAACCATTTCCATTTTATTATGGCACTCTTCTGGGCACTGCCATCCCTATTAAAGCATTTCTCCAACATCACCCTAGACATCATGGCTATTTCAGGTTTTCAGCTCATCTTCTCATAATAAGGCAGCAGAATACATTCACTGTCTTGCTCCAGAGCTATGTTACATTTTTTGCTTTCTTTCATAACATACTCCATAAAGACCATAACATTGAACATTCTGCAGAACATAATGCTAGACCACAATATTGGTGACATCATGAAAATAGGATCTAGTGAGCAGTATATGACAAGGACCCTGAATAGCCTACATGCATGTCAAAGAGTAAGAGATTAGCCCCATGAAAGTTCAAGGGTTTGCACATTATTGATGGTTCTAGGGGTCTGAGGAATGTCAGAAAATCCCCTATGAGGTTAAATACAAATTGTCATTTGCACATCTTGCCACTAAGGAAGAGGCACTATCTTTAGGGACCTCTTTGGATTTTATAGGCAGCATGTACCATATTTGGAACACAAACTCCTGCCGGGTTTGAGCAGGGCCCAGAGTAAGAGTAAAATATGCAGCAGGTCCAGGTTACAAAACTAGCCAATCTGATATGATCCAGCCAGTCTGATGTTGCTAGCAATGCCCATGGTAGATAAGAATATTGTGTGGAGTTTCTGGCAAACCACAATAGGAGAATTACAGTGCAAATCTTGCAGTGCAGACCCATGCCTTCTAAGCAGATAACTATTCTGTGTTTGTAAACAGATCCTATCATGCTCCTGAGCCCTAGTAGAGACTGAGTGGCTGACTATGGGACACCAAATGATTATGCCATCATCATAAGGTTAGGTAGGTATAAGAGCAATCCTTACATAATAGAACTAGTGAATTCGGAATTGGCTCCAAGCAGGTTCAGAAGGAATTTCATGAACAAGTTTCTGGGCTCTCATTTCACCTACTTCTAGTACACCAAAGTCTGTCCCAATGCACACCTATGATTTCACAGGAAGATTCTCTTTGACCAATTGCAGAGGAGAAAAGATCTTGGCCCAAATTCACAGATGGTTGTTGCAAGCCTACAATGTTTAACTGCTAAATTGCAGGCCTACTCAAGGGTGGCCCAAAAAGACAGTGATGAAGAAAAATCTTTCAAGTGAGCAGAGCTGTAAGCAGTACCCTTGCCATCCATTTTTAATGGAAAGAGAAGTGGCCAGAGGTATGAATATATATAGATAGCTAAACAATGACAAATGAATTGACTGGTTGGTTCAGCACCTGGAAAAAACACAATTACATTAGAGGCAAGAAAACTGACTTACTAGACATATGTAGAACATCAAATGCAGCAAGTATAGAATCAATTATTTTCTTCATAATTTATAAAAATTGGCCATATTGTACATAAAAGAGAGTTTCAACAAATAGTTAAAGATGAAAATTACATGATCATATTATCTTATCACAATAAAACTAGCTAGAAATCAATAACAAAAAGATGATGAGAATATCCCATATGTTTGGAAATTTTAAAATTCAGTTTAATAATATGTGAGTCAAAGAAAGCATTACACTAAAGTTAGAAGCTATTTTGAACTGAACTATTTTGATATAATAAAACAAGTAGGATGCAATTTAGCAGTATTTAGAGAAAAGTTAATAGCTTTGAATATAATTAGAAAAGGAGAAAGACTAAAGATTAATGAATTAACTACCCTTCTCAAGAATGAGAAAAGCAAGAGACAATAAACCCAAAAGAAGACAAGGAAGAAAAAAATTAAGAGAAGCAATTAATGAAGTGGTAAACAAGTATCCAAGAGAGCCCAAATGCCCAAAAGTTGATTTTTTTCCAAATATTAATAAAAATTGACAAATCTCTGGCAATGTACAAGAAAACTACAAGGCAGGCACAAATAGCCAATAGCACAAATTGAAAGGGGAATGGCAACTCAAATATTGTAGACACAGTAGAAAAGTAAAACAAAATATTATACACAAGTCTATGACAAGAAGCTAAAAAATTTAGTTGGAAAACAAATTGCTAGAAATATAATCAAACTGATTCATCAAGATTAGATAAACTGGAGTATGATAACTGTTAAGTTTCAGGACCATCTGGCTAAGAGTACTACCAAAAATTCAAGAAAGAAATAATTCCAATCTTATATAAATACTTCCTTAGGATAGAGAAAAAAGAACACTCCCTAAAAATGTTATTTGTTAAGCATAATCCCGATATGAAGAAAGGAAAATTAAGAGTCAATATTGAACGGAATGGCCAATGGCCTGCACAGCAACATGCCCAAGTTTTATTGTGACTACTGCAATACATACTTCACCCATGACTCTCCATCTGTGAAAAAGACACACGCAGTGGTAGAAAACAGAAAGAGAATGTGAAAGACTACTATCAGAAATGGATGGAAGAGCAGGTTCAGAGTCTGATTGACAAAACAACCACAGCATTTCAGCAAGGAAATACCTCTGCTCCTCCTCGGGCAGGGACAATGATTCCTACCTCCTCTCAGTCTTCCAGGTCCTCCTTGCCTTGGTATGGTGCCAGCACCCCACATGGGGGCCCTCCCATGATGCCTCCTCATCCTGTGATGATGCCGGTGGGATCTGGTTCTCAGCATGGGCCTCCTGCTCATCTTTCCTACAACTCTGGACAAATGCTTAGTGCTCCTGGAGTGAGGCTGCCAATGGGAGGGCACATCCCAGTGATGCCTGGGCCCCCAATAATGAGACCTCCCATCTGTCCCATGATGGTGCCCATTGGGCCAGGAATGACTCAACCAGACAGGTAAGGAGAGAGGGGAGGCTCTTTCTATCAGTTTAATATTACATGTTCTACTTCACCAGGAGATAGTGGTGCTGTGACTCTGGGTGTTTTCTAAAAGCAAGACCAGGAAGATTCACTCCCTCTTCCTATCAAAGAGAGAATAGTTTTGGAGGGGAGTAGTGGGACCAAAAATAAATAAATAAATAAATAAATAAATAAATAAATAAGGTTGCAGCCCGGCCAGTGTGGCTCAGTGGTTGTGCATGGGCCCAAGCACCAAGAGGTTGCTGGTTTGATTCCTGGTCAGGGCACATGCACCAGGTTGTGGGCCAAATCCCCAGTGGGTGGCATGTAGGAGGCAGCCAACTGATGTTCTCTCTCATCGATATTTCTATCTCTCTCTCCCTCTCCCTTCCTCTCTCTCTAAAATCAATAAAGAAGAAAAGTAAGGTTGCAGCTGGACCAGAGTGGCTCAGTTGGTTGAGCATCATCCTGTGCACCGAAGGGTTACTGGTTCGATTCCCAGTCAGGACACATGCCTGGGTTTCAGGTTTGATCCCCGACTGGGGCATGTACAGAGGGCAGCTGATTGATGTTTATCTCTCACATCAATGTTTCTCTCTCTCTCTCTCCCTATCTCTAAGAATATCTTCTGGTGAGGATAAGGGGAAAAAAGTAAGGTTGCAGAATTTGAAAAAACAATATAAAATTGTATTCTATAAACCAGCAACAAAGAGACATTGACATTTAAAATAAAGATACAATTTACAATCATAAAAAATCAACTACCTAGGAGCAAGTGTAAAAATGTATAAGACCTCTATGGGGAAATTATATGACTTTATAAAGAGACATTAAGATGACTAACATTAATGAAGAAATATATGATGATTATGTATTGGAAGATTCAATTTTTTTAAGTTATCAGTTATCTTCTCCCTCAGTACATTACTTTAAATATTACAACAGTAGTTTAACATTACTTTAAAATTCATATGAAATACTAAAATGTCAATAATAGCTAGGAAACTTCTTAAGAAAAAAGAGCGGGAAGAAAAAACTTGCTTTACTAATTATTAAGACTTGTTATAAATCTATATTAATCAAGATAGTCTGGTATTGGTGCACAGACAGAAAATTTGACAAATGTAATAGAGAAGTCAAAATAGATTTACATATATATGGAACATTTGAGTATTAAATGAGATGGCAAGTCAGATTATCTGTCTGCTCAGGCTACTGTAAGAAAATATCATAGATTAGTGCCTTACAAAACAAATGTTTATTTCTCACAATTCTGGAGCTGGAAAGTCCGAGATGAAGGTGCCAGCAGATTGGGTTCTTGATGAGGGCCTTTTTCCTGGCTTGCAGACTGTGGAGTTCTCTCTGTATCCTCACAAGGCTGAGAGGAGCAACTCTGGTGTTTTATCCTATTATTATAAAGACACTAATCTTATCATGGAGCTCCATCCTCATAATGTTCTCCAGGCTTGGTTATCTCCCAAAGGCTCCACCTCCTAACACTACAATCTTGGGGGTTAGGGCTTCAATATATGAATTTGGAGGAGAGTGGGGCACAGACATTCAGTCTATAACACAGATCAATGGAGAAAAGATGAGATGTTCAATTAAAAATAGTTATTCAGCCCTGGCCAGTTTGGCTCAGCGGTTAAAGCATCGGTCTGTGGACCAGAGAGTCCCGGGTTCGGTTCCCGCTAAGGGCATGTACTTTGGTTGCAGTTTGTCCCCGGCCCTGGTTGGGGTCGTGTGGGTGGCAACCAGTCGATGTGTCTCTCTCACATCGATGTTTCTCTCTCTCTCTCTTCCTCCCTCTCTCCCTCCCGCTGTATCTGAAGATAAATGCAAAAGAAATGTCCTCAGGTGAGGGTAAAAAAAATCGTTATTCATACAGGAAAAATTAAATTGAGTTTTAATTTAAAAATAAACTCCAGCCCTGGCCTGTTTGGCTCAGCGGTTAGAGCAATGGCCCTCAGACCAAAGAGTCTCAGGTTTGATTCCGGTCAAGGGCATGTACCTGGGTTGTGGTTTGGTCCCTGGCCCTGGTTGGGGTTGTGCAGGAGGCAACCAGTAGATGTGATCTCTCTCTTTCTCTCTCTCTCTCTCTCTCTCTCTCTGTCTGCCTCCCACACTCACTGAAGATAAATGGAAAAATATCCTCAGGTGAGGATTAAAAAACAACAACTCCAAATGGATTTAAGATTTCAATGGCAACAAAACGCAACACCCAAAATGAAACAAAAAACCTTAAAGATCTTAGTGGAAAATTTAGATAAATTTAGTTTAGATCTGGGAGTAGAAATTATTTCTTTAAAAAGACACTGACCATAGAATAAAGGATTAATAAATAATAAATTTGAGCCCTGGCTGGTTTGGCTGAGCAGTTAGAGCGTTGGCCCGCAGACCAGAGAGTCCCGGGTTTGGTTCCTGCTAAGGGCACGTACCTTGGTTGCAGTTTGTCCCTGCCCCGGTTGGGGTCATGTGGGTGGCAACCACTCAATGTGTCTCTCTCACTTCGATGTTTCTCTCTCTCTCTTCCTCTCTCTCTCCCTCCCACTCTGTCTGAAGATAAATGCAAAAATAAATGGATAAATAAATAATAAACTTGACTGCATTAACATCAAAGATTTCGACGCATCAATAGACATCTTAAAGATGTGGAAAGGGTAAGCCCTGGGAATGTAATGTATTGCCTGGTGACTATAGTTAACAATGCTGTATTGTATATTTGAAAGTTGCTAAGACAGTAGATATTTATGTGTATGTGTGTGTGTGTGTGTGTGTGTGTGTGTGTGTGAGAGAGAGAGAGACTTTTAAGATTTACCCCAGACAGCAAAGTGAAGTGGGGAAGCAAGCATAAAAACCAAAGCACAAAGTAGAAAAATAAAGGCCAGTGTGTGCTAAAATCTAATACTTACAGAAGACAGTAATGGTGCCATGGTAGTCTCCAGACTTGGAACAGAATTCACCCTGCTGTGGGGCCTCTTCCTGATCAAATGGGCACCTGAGTCTGAGAAGATGCCCATGCCTGGTGCTGAGAAGATATGGAAGGCTTTTTATGGACAACAGTTCCAAGAACCTAGATCAGGAAGCTGAGCGCTGGCTAGAGAAGAGTCTGTCTGCCATTTATCCAAAGGCAGAAAGGAGCCCTTCCTCTGAATGCACAGAGGAGCCATTTGGCCCTGGCTGGTGTGGCTAAGTTGGTTGAGCACCGCTCTGTGCACTGAAAGGTCCCCAGTTCCATTCTGGGTCAGGGCTCATACCCATGTTGCAGTTTGATCCCCTGTTGGGATGTGTGCAGGAGGCAACCAATTGATGTTTCTCTCGCATATCAATGTTTCTCTCTCTCTCTCTCTCTCTCCCTCTCTAATATCAATAAAAACATATTTAAAAAAAAAAAAAAGAAGAGCCATTTGTATATAAATCAGCAAACAAGGTATGTGGAAAGATGCCCTAATTAATGTTTGCTGAGAGTCCAGTTTGTTGAGGAAGACCCAGTAAAACTTCTTTAGGCTGGAGTAGAAATATTCACTATATAGACAATTATCTGAAGGAACTAATATCCTTTCTGGGGACATTTTTTTTTTCACCCACAGAAAGTACAGGATTGTCAAGAGAGGTCAATTTTCTACAAAACTACTTAGCCACCTGTGAAATTTTCCATCTCACAGTGCAGACTAAAGGCACTAATACCAAATATTCTGAACTGGTTTTGTAAAGCCATTAAGCCTGGTGCAGTGAACAGAGCATCAGTGATGATGACCACCACCAACCTTGAAGAGCTTGGGTGGCAAGAAGACACTAGTCATTGAAAAGGAGCCAGTATTTATTTATTTATTTTAAATCCTCATATGAGGATATTTTTTCCATTTATCTTTAGATAGAATGGGGGGGGGGGTGTGAGAAACATTGATGTGAGAGAGACACATCGATAGGTTGCCTCCCGCAAGACCCTGACCAGGGCGGGGAACCGAACTGCAACTGAGAAGGAGCCAGTATTTAAATGCTGGCATTAGAAGGGAGCTGAGAATACTGTGGATGGTGGAGCTCACAAGGCAGGTTCCAGACTTAGATGATAGTTTCAATACTGAAATAATTTACTTTGTAAAAAGTCTCTTGGAGAAGACTTCTGGGCCATTCCACGTGGATCTGGATGAGATCAGAGAGACCAGAGAGGTACAGACTTTGATTTCAAAGCTCAGATGGTACTCAAGTTGGAAATGGAGGCTCTGGACAGAATGCTACTTCCTGGCCTTGAGTAAAAAAACCTCCTGTGACTATGTTATGTACACAACAACGTCCTAGAAATAATGATCACTCCTCCTTAGAGCTTTGGACCAGAAGAAAAAGAACTTCCTTTTCTTTCAAGCTCAGCAACTTCAGGGTGTTTTCTTGTACAATTAAAGAATGACAGGTTTGATACTATATTGCTAGATATGATTTTTCTGAGATGTCACATATACTCAACAACTGCTACAGCTTGGTATCTTATAAAAGCTAGGACAGAGAATGAATTTCTAGCTACAATTTCACTGTAGCATGCAGACCGTCTGGCCCTGACCATAGACCAAATAATGGAATAAATATCAGAAAAGATTTTTCAAAGTTGAGGGGTAAATTATACCATGTGGAAGTGAAGTTTAAAATAAGGCTAGGCATCAGAAAAATGGATTTGACCAATTTAAATCTTAGACATAAATACCATCTCACCACACAAAATAAATAAGTGGATGTTATAAGTCAATTATATCTCAATAAAAAGGTAACACTGTCCGGCCGGTGTGGCTCAGTGGTTGAGCATTGATCCATGCACCAAGAGGTCGCCGGTTTGATTCCCGGTGAGGGCACATGCCCAGGTTGTGGGCCCAATCCCCAGTGGGGGGCATGCAGGAGGCAGCCAATCGATGTTCTCTCTCATCGATGTTTCTATCTCTCTCTCCCTCTCACTTCCTCTCTCTCTAAAAAATCAATAAAGGGAAAAAAGGTAACATTATGAGGTGATGGATGTGGTATGTTAAATAAACAAAATTCAACTGAGAAAATTTGAAGATCTAATTGGTTTTATTAAGTGATTCATGAATAGGGCATAGGGCAGCATCCAAGTTAGCAACTAGAAGGATGCTCAGAGGAGCTGCACAAAATGGAAGGTGTTTATAGGCAGGAGGGTGTGGCAGGGGAGTTATTAGCAAAAAAAAGATAATTATTTTTGAGAACAGAATCCAGATATCATTAATGTCTGAATACCTAGAAGTCAATACAGTACATTGTAAATGATGAGATTAAATATATTTTATTTAGGTAAATAATTTAATGATAGAACACTCAAATTTCTTTAAACATTTTATGTTTCTTTAATATTTTATGTTACTATATTTTTGCTGGGAATACACATCTGAAATGGTACAAATTGTACCCAAATATCAAACCATGAATTCGGCAAACAGAGTGGAAAATTTTTTTTCTGAGTTAGGCTTCCATTTCCCAAGTCCACTCACTCCTACTTCCCTCAAACTATTTCTGCTGAAGGTATTTAGGTAAACCTTTCATCGAAAACGTGTAAAGGTCTACTGACAACAGGGCTGAGACAAGCTCACAGGTGCTGGGCAGGGGAATCGTTGGCTCTGAAGAGGTCCACTTCCTGCTGGACGCCAGCCCTGTTCTCTATCCAGCTTTAATCCAGGCCTGCATGATGAAGCCCCACTAAGTAGCCACTGACCATTTAAGTATGCAATATATAACTTAAATGTATAAATAAATTAAAAGTAAATAGGGAAATGGTTTTCTTTGAAAGGAAAAGCACATGGAAGACGAGCCATTGTTCTTGAGCACACTAGGCATCCCCTCCCCAAATGTTTGCCTGAGCCCCCATTTGTCAACATCTTGTTTCCCTGACCCTCTTGCTTCTGGCACTATTTTTATTTAGGTAAATAATTTAATGATGGAACACTTAAATTTCTTTAAACACAATGTTTAAAATTACTATATTTCTGTCTGTAATACAGATCTGAAATGGCATACACTGTACCCAAATATCAAACCATGAATTTAGCAGAGGTTTCACAGATAGCAAAAGCTAAAGGAAATGAGATTCTACACAAGATTTACGTTCTGTTGACAGTGATACACACACATGGTGTGGACTATTATTAAGACTGATAGCCTGCTTGCTTTTAGCTTTACATGCTGCTTAAGAACACTTCTTATTGAAGATTCTGCTGGTCTTGGACCAGCAAGGAAAGGTAAGGCTTATTTTAGTGGTGGCAAGAATGGCTTTCTTACCATAGGGCCATATGGTACTCATCACCAAGTTTGTGGGATCAGATAAACTATGTTTCATTTTTGTGTGTACATATACACATACATATGGTATAGTTTAATAAAATTGCTTTTCTTATGTTTCTTTGCTTTATAAAGTCACACTCCACATACAGTTATCATTAAAATTCACTGATGGTCAGTACCAAGTTTAGAAGGTTCCAACACTGTATAAGCATGAGAAGGAATTATGGACCTTGAGATAAACTTCAGGATTGGTCAGCCCTAACATTCCTCACTGTGGAGTACAAGCATTAAATTCTGTCTAGTTCTGCCTAAGAGGAGAGGACTTCATCCACAAGTATTGTCACCTGCACGCCAAACAGGGAATAAAAGTTTTGACTTTGGCACTCTGTTCCCTGGAAGGATTTCTGACTGGTGGAGGCAGACAGTAAATAATCAAAAGTGGATCAACAACCCCTAAATGGGTCCAGAGAACACCCTGGAATCCTACCCAGGCCAGGACCCAGAAACTAGAAGCTAAGAACTGTTTTCAGCGACATGGGTCTTCATCAAAGCACAACCCCTTCCCCTCGACTCCTTCTGCACTCTAAAGCCCCACAGAGGAGAAGCTCTTTGGGAGAGAAGGGAAGTTGGTATAGATGAAGGATGTGCTACTTCCCAAAGATCTGATGATCTAGGCCACAACTAAGAGTGTGGAATGTGATCCCACTTTGAAAATGGATGTTGTTGTAACCTGACAGCGAGATAACCAGAGACGTACGGCCGAATTGTAAAGGAGCACTTTATTACACTGCCGGGCTGTTACACCGATGGGCTGGGGGGGTACAGCTTCCCCAAATCCTCACCCCCGAGCCTTCTTTGTTGTCCGCTTTTAAAGGCACAAACTACAGGAAAAAAACTACATTCTCTTGGCGCCGCTTTTGGCACCGTTAAGGGGTGCTGATACAGAGAAGGGGGGGAGAGAAGCTTGTTAGCTCAGGGCCACCATTAATCTCTCATGGTTTCTCTGAGTTTCCCAAGGCCATCCTCAACCCCTTATCTTTACAGTTTTCTTTGGGTGTCTCAAGGCCCTTATGTTTACAGAAAAGAAACTGCCAGGGTGTGTACGTGCAGTAACTGAGGGTCAGAATGGAGTTATTACATCCCCACTGGTTTTATGTACAAGTCAAATCATTGACCCTTTTTTTATTAAGGATATTAATTCTGTCCCTATATTATTCCCAAATTATTGGCATAGAAACAGCAGGTTTCACCTAGTGCTACACAGAGTCCTTCCTGCTTGAGGAAAAGATCTAACCCTTGTCTGTTTTGTATTGCTGGAGGTTATACTTAGGTGGAAGTATGCAAGTCCCTTGTAGTCCCCATTCCCCCGTAGGTGTCCCATAACCCCAGGGAAGGGGCCCTTCTATATGACATTAATCTTCAGTAATACCATCTGTGCCTATGGTGCCTCTCATGAGGTCACATAAGTCGAGACTGAAAACAGGTTTTTCTATCCCCTTTTGTGGTGACATTTCTTAAGACCTCCCCTAATAACCCATTTTCAAGTTCCCAGTTCCACTGGGGCCCAGATCTATAAAAATTCCCCTGTACAGTCATAATCATAAAAATTAGAGTCCCGATAAATGCAAGAGTCTCATTTTTAAGGAGTCTGGGAGGCCTGCACCGTCCATTCTGCTTTTTCTGCCTTCAGTAGGGAATGGTGCAGCCAGACCGGGATGCCGTTGACCTTGACAGCCGTTAGTGCAGGCAGGATGACAGTCCCTGGGTGGTATCGAGTCCCCGGGCTGGAAAGGGTGCACAGGATCCGAGGTGGGCACAGGCAGGGCATTGCAGACGTGTTTATGGACAGCTTTCTGGGCGGACTGCAGGGCCTGCAAGAACTGTAAGAGGGCGAGGGGGAGCAGAGTGGTCCAGTTTTCACCGGTTTCTAAAGTAAATTTGGTTAAGGTTTCCTTTAAGGTCCTGTGCATGTGCTCTACCTGCCTGGAACTCTGTGGGTGGCAAGCACAATTGAGCTTCCAATTTATATTTAACCCCTTAGAGATATACTGTGATATCTTTGCTATAAAGGTGGGGCCGTTATCTGATCTAAGGGTCAGGAGTAGCCTAAACCTGTTACTTTCTTTATTACATCCTAGACTGTTATTCCATTACCAGGGGCAAGCTCTCCCTCTCTGTATCCCTTTCTTTTTCCCTTTTTGAGTATTCCTCCAATATCCTGTCTTCCTGTAATATGTATGTCCCTTTCTTTTATCCTTTCTTATCTTTTTACTTTCTCTGCACAATCCTTCTCTTTTTATTTCTTCCCTTCTCTACAAACTTTTTTCAACTTACACAGACCCTCTGAGACTTACACAATCCTTCTTCAACTTACACAAACCCTCTGCGACTTTCCTAGTCCCTCCCCTGACATGAACCTGAGAGCTTGCTCAACCTATCTGCTGTCTGCACATCCCCCAGCTTTTCTCCTCCTCCTCCCTATTTAGACCCACACATTCCTGCTTCCCTCTGCCTTCTCCCTTTCCCTGTGACCTTACTGAACATTGCCTGCCTCTCAGGAGTTCAGTAAGCTTGGTGTAACCTAAGTGGGTAGTCTGGTGCAGCTGGTTGACTAAAGTCCGACCTAGAGCCTCTGGGGCTAACAACCTCCCATCAGGCAGGGTCCACCACCCATTGTTTTCTTTTATGGCTTGTTTCTGCTTGGCTAAGTCATTTTCTGACCTGGTGTATCTGGTAAGGCCATCCCCCACTGGTTTTAGGGCTGCCTCTCAAGCTTCCTGGTGCAGCAGATTTTCTTTCTTGCCCCATCGGAGAGCCTGGATTAGGGCTATGAGTTCAGGCCATTGGGCTGAAGTTCCCCTACTTAATGACTGTGACCAGATGACACAGTCCTGAGTTATTACTGCTGTCCCAGCATACCTGATTTCTTCCTGGATATAGTTGCTCCTGTCCGTGAACAATACCTCATCTGATGATGGCAGTGCGACATCCTTGAGGTCTGGGCGGGCCTTCTGCACTTATGTCGATTACCTCCAGGCAGTCCTGTAGAGGTTTCTCCGGGTCATCGTCTGGAAGCAGGCTGTCAGGACTGATGGCCAACGTCTTGTGGAACTTGATGCTGGGGTTGGCCTGGAGTGGCAATGGCCAGCAATTGAATGATCTCTGGAGGAGACCACGTCTGAGTAGGGGGTATGGGCACTCCGGCATGACCAGAAACGAAGGAGTCACAGTATTTTCCCAAAGTCCATAGTCCTCTTTGAAGTCCAGGGGTAGGTTAGAGCCCCATTGGCTCGGTCAGGACTGAGTTTGCTGCACCAGTACCTACCAAGAAACTAACTAGTTTGTCCCCTATTGTCTTGTCTATCTCTAATCGGGACCTATGCCTGCTGTCCTGGATCTTCTTCATATTTCCCTTTCTAGGCTGATCCTTTTCTATGGGCCCTGTTCCCTTTAAGGCTGTTATTATTACCTTTGCTATTCTATTATCTTGTTTCCCCGATATTTCATTTCTAAGAATGTTTACTATGCAACCCAATGAGGTCTTCTGGGCATTAGGGCTGCTATCCATGATTAGACTAACCATAACAAAGTTGAGGGAGACACAGTAGGGAGGCGGATGAGAACAAAAACAAGGGAAGACATACAAGACAGAAACTTTCGCTTCGTCCGCCTGGCCGCTCCCCTCGCGGAGATTTCAGACGCCTCTTGGCATGTGGCAGGTTGGAATAAGCCCCCAACTTGGATCAGGCTTGCTGGTGGGACACCATAGTGGCCCAAGAACCTGATACCGCCTTTTAGCCGTATGAGGTCGTCACGGAACCGCAGGGTAGGACTCACACAGGCTCTGTAACGAGCGTCATGGAGCACGGTCACTCACACACAATTACATTCACACAGTCACACTCACACACCAGAAGTTCTCGGGAGGTGATCAGTCTCCCCTTCCGCCCCAGGGGCGGACCAGAAAGCACCGCGGTCCAGAACCAGAATTTACCAGAATTGAACCCCACCTAACGTCTTAGGGGGATCCCGGAGAGGAGAGGCTGTGCTGCGTCCAGCTCTCTCACTGTCACCCAGATGGACCGGTCACCCAGAACTCACCTCCGGAGGCTTTTTACCAGGTCTCCTTAAATCTTTTTGGGGACGTCTTGGCATCTCCCAGCCATTTGTCGGAAACCTAAGTAGGATCTTTGAGACCCTGGAACATCTCAGGGGGTACCTCCCCTCAGATCTCTAGGGGTCCGGTGGCCAAATTGGGAGAGGCCATTCATCCTAGGCATCTAGCCCCTGGTGTCCTAAAGCACCAGGGATCTCGCTGGGGCCTCCAAATGTTGTGACCCGCGAGAAGCAAACACTCAGGCTCCACTATAGGTACTTTTAGGGTGGCGGAGGGGACAGACAGAAGGTCTCCGAGAGGCTGGGGTAGAGGAATGTCTCTCTGAGTCCTTCCCCCAGCTCTCACGAGGACCACGGATTCCCACCCACCCCGGAGCCTGAGGAGGTGCACCCCAAGCGGGGAGTCGTCTTTATGTAAAATCTCGCTGGGGCCTCCAAATGTTGTAACCTGACAGCGAGATAACCAGAGACGCACAGCCGAATTGTAAAGGAGCACTTTATTACACCAGTGGGCTGTTACACCGGCGGGCTGCGGGGGGGTACAGCTTCCCCAAATCCTCACCCCCGAGCCTTCTTTGTTGTCCACTTTTAAAGGCACAAACTACAGAAAAAAAACTACATTCTCTTGGCGCCGCTTTTGGCGTTAAGGGGGGCTGATACAGAGAAGGGGGGAGAGAAGCTTGTTAGCTCAGGGCCACCATTAATCTCTCATGGTTTCTCTGAGTTTCCCAAGGCCATTCTCAACCTCTTATCTTTACAGTTTTCTTTGGGTGTCTCAAGGCCCTTATGTTTACAGAAAAGAAACTGCCAGGGTGTGTACGTGCAGTAACTGAGGGTCAGAATGGAGTTATTACAGATGGCACTTTTTTTTTTTAGAGCGAGAGAGAAAAGAAGGGAGAGAGAGAGAGAAACATCCATATGAGAGAGAAACATCGATCAGCAGCCTCCTGCACAAACCCCACCAAGGGATTGAGCCTGAAACCTGGGCACGTGCCCTGACCAGGAATTGAACGGGGACCTCTTAGTCCATGTGATGTCGCTCAATCCATTGAGCCACACCAGCCAGGCTGGATGGCACTATTTTAAGAGTAGAGCATCTTAGAAAAAACCCAGGATGCCAACTCTGAAACTTTAACTCAAGAATGTGGAACACACAGTAGTATATTCTCTTCTTTAAAATCTAGATAGGTATTTTGGTTTTCAATTGCCACACAAAAAACTTTTAAAAATCTTTAATGGCCTAGTACAGTATACAGCTTTAAAGAGAACCTACATCTTGAATGAGTTAACCAATCATTTATAACCATCTTCATAAAACATAGTTAACTCAGTTTTTTCTGGTGCTATGAAATTAAATGGAACCAAACTGTGTTTCACTTACAACACATAACCAACTAGACTGTATGTACATGTACAGGTTTATGCAAACACTGTTATATAACTATACTTAGTCTTTCAAATTGGGTAGGGCCACCCACTCTGTATATGGCACAAAACACAGAAGGAGCAACTTTTCTATTTCAGTATAATTATGGGCTGAAATTATATGAAGAAAAACAGAGGTTCTTCCATAAAGTTAAAGATTTAGGGTAGAATAAGACAAAAAACAAAATTCCCAAGAAGTAAAAAATAACCCTACATTAGCCCAGAACTCCATGCAACTCTAAGATAAACTATAGTCCTCCAAGGTTCACCAAGACACTTCAGTATGCTTCAAGCTGGCTCATCATCCTCCTCCTGCTGTATTCATAAACCAAAAACAGCGACCCATTGGCAGGTAATGCTCGAATCAGAGTAGCTGTCAGTCCAAAATATAAGGCTGCTATCCCCTCTCTTTCCACAATACTTAAAAGAGTTCCGATAAATCCCGCCTGTTTTCCAGACATGGAAAGAACCTGAATTCTGGATTTGATACAGTCCACTGGGTATATGACAAGCCAAAGGCAAATCCCAGCAATTCCACCACTTAACATCAAGGGGACAGGGCCTAGTTCATCTTTTGATCTCCCGGAGGCAAAAAACGATCGGCTCAGCTCATAGCCACCGAAGAAGAAGAAATAGCCCGGTACTTCTTGAATGAGAGTGCTGGAGAGTCCGTGGTAGAAGCCCAAGAGGCCATCCTTCCTAAGGATGCCCTTCACAACGGACCAGACTGTGTTGTGGCTTTTGGCTATCTTCCCTGACGTCTCCAATTCGTACATGGTCTGTAGCCGGCACTTCACAAGCTCGGTGGGACACAGGGCCAGCGCCGCGAACGCCGACGCCAAGGAGCCGGCAGTTGCAGTCTGCAGGTCACTCAGCTTGGCCTGCTTGTCCAGTCCCACCACTTTCCTCACCAACTGTTGGCAGAAGCCGTAGCACATGAAGAGGACCGAGTTCTCGGCGACGTAGGCCATCAGCGCGGGGCCGGTCCCCTTGTAGAAGCCGCGCAGGCCCACTTGCGAGTACGTCTTCAGGCAGCAGTCGGTGAAGCCCGTGTACATGCCGGGGAACGTCTGCATCTTCACTTTCACTGTGTCGAAGGGCTGCCCCATCAGGACACACGCGGTGCCCCCGAGGGCCCCCGCTGTGAGGTCGATGACCGCTTGGATGGCGGGGTTGGACCTCATGTCCGCTCACAGGTCCGCTGGGCTCGGTGGAAGGCGACTCTTTGGAGCTGCGGCGGGCGTCTCTGGTCCCACCGCCTACTCCTCGCTGTGAGTCCGCGGCGGGAAAAGGGGCTGAACCCCAGGCGAGGCCACCGGCCGCCTCCTCGCTCCCGAGGTAACTCCCGCGCGGCCTCGCGCGAGACTCTCCAGCGCCCCCTGCGGGCCGGGCCCGCAACCGCCATCCCAGCGCCAGCGCGCGGGGGGCGCGGCCTGAATACGTAAACACTTTTGATGAACGCAACCGCGGAAAGCTGTAAGATAAATTCTTGCCGGGACGGGGAGACTCTGGGAGCTGCTCTGCAAGTGGCGGGGGTTGGGGGGTAATACTACAGGCTCAGACACCCCCCACCCCCACCCCCCTAGAGTCCCTGGGAGAAACAAAAAGCTGCTCACCTTTGATAGAGCCTGGACCAAAGGGTCAATCAACCCAAACAGAGGTTTAAGTAGGAAAGACAAACAAACCGCTGGGGGGGGGGGGGGGGGGGGGGGGGGTAGGTGTTTACATAACAATCGCCTGGTTTTGACTAGAAAAGCTTTAATCATCTCTGGGATGAGAATGGCGGCTCTGCAGAGGGACTGGCCCACAGGGCCTCAGGTGGTCGGGTCCTGGGGATGCTGCAGGCGCGCTGAGGCGGGCGGATGCGCTACTCCGGGCCTGCGGAGCTGGAGAAGGGCTATTTCGTGGCAACATCTCCGGGGACCTGGGATTAAAGCCCTGGGAGCTGGTGGGACTGAGTCTTCATCATTTCTAGAGGTAGGACCTGGCATTTTACAATCGGCTTGGAAAAGAGAGATTTATATATTGCTAAGAAACTTGGTAGTAAAGGGCTGTGTGGTTCCAGCTGTCTATGCTTGCTAAATCTCGAGGTTCTTGAGGAGCCATAGTGTTTTGTGCAGCAGCTGCATAAATTTGGGATATAAATGACAACACACTAGTTCTGAGGTAAGATGAGGTTTGGGACATCAGTGAGGGTGCCGCTCTTAGGACACACTTTTTCCTCCCAGATGCTCATAATCCCAGCATCAGAATGTATTTTCTTAAGGTTTACATTCCAAGGCCTAGTTGGAATTTTACTTTGGGGATTAAAAGCAAACAAAATAGGGGAAGGGTTAGAAAGTATACTGGAATGATTTTCATCTAGAAAGCTTCCCTTGTCTAATTATCTTCAGCTGTCAATTAATATTTAAAAGTGAGGTGCTTTTTAAAAAGTGAAAGCAGATTGTGTATGGGTAGAGTTTGTCAACAGATAGAGTTTATTGTTCTATTTAGTGTGACCTGGCCTTTTCTTGGAGTATTTGGGTTTCTTTTCTCAGGAACCACATGGTTTCTTCAGAGAATACTCTTTGGAATGATTCCTTGTAGGGGCGTGTGTGTGGATTTGGGTAGGAGGAGAGGGGGTATCATTTGGATACTGATTTAATGAGGCCAAAATAGGGAAGGAGGAGTAACATTCCTGCAGTAAAAGATATAGATTTTCACATAATTCCCTTGTTTGATACTATAAACCCCAACCTTCATCTGTGCCTTTCTCTTTACCTAGAAAATGAACTTTCCAAACTAAATAAATAAATACATAAATAAAAGAAAACAAACTTTCCATGTGTGGGATGGGGAAAGAAAAGTCATCTAGATTTCTGGGGTAGGATAAGGATCTTGGATATCCAACACAGACTTTAATGAATCCCAGGTTTCCAGCCCCATCTGTTTCCCCTTCCTTGGAAACTTCTGCTTGCAAAAATTGAGCTTCTCACAGATTCTATATCAAGTGGGTTTGTTTCTCTTTGGTACTGTATACCCCATTGCAGATATTTAGCATGTGCCTTTCTCTGATCTCTGAATTAACTTATCATTTATTCATTTGCTTTGGCCTTCTGAAAACCACTTGACATCTATCATTTAATGTTGTCTCATCTCTTATGCTCTTAACCTTGTGGGTTATTTTTATTTTGGCAGGATTTTTGATAGAGAAGAGATATGTGAGAACAATCTGCCATTTTAGATTAGAAAAAGATTTTTAAATCCTTCATGTCTTATTTAAGGGATGTTTTAATGTTTTGATATGACCCTCAGGAAAAACAGGAAGGAAAAAGTATATTTTAATATTTATTGTGGAGGCCCTATCAAGTTATCTAGAAGTACATTCAATATTTTAATAATGACCACTGATTTTCAATTAATTACCTCTGGTTCACTATTTTTAACCCACTTCCAGTTTTCCTTAATAAAAGGTCTGAGCTGGCAGGAGATCACATCCACAACACAAGATCAATATAGAGCAAAATGGCTTTATTACATGTGCCTGGGTGCAGGCAGGCTGAGCCCAAAAAAATGGAGTCAGCCCCAAATAACAGTTGGGGTGTAGGTTATATACTCTGTTTCTAGTTTCCGGCAGTTCCTGCTGATGTACTCTGCATGGTCCATTGTCCACTTTGCAGTTGGACTGGTCTGGTATCTCATCCTGCATCTGCTGGGTGATTCATTGTCTTGCAGATAATCCAGATAATCCATACTCAACAGAAGACTGAGCAAAGGTCATGCAAACAACACATTTTTTCATAGTTTCCAGCTTTTGCAAGCTTTTACCTTTATCCTTTAAATTTTAAAGTTTAAAGTTTAAAACATTACTAACCCTTTCATTCCCATCTTATAATGATGATAAAAAGGGAAAAGGGGCAAAATTTCTCTTTGTCTACTTCCTGCAGGTGTGGGGTCATTGTGGACTCCTAAAAAGAATTTTTTAGATAACTTCTTGGGGAATGGGGCAATAGGGTCCTTTTATCTGTGCTAGAACAAATTGTCCAACTATCTGATTGACTAAAATTTGCAGTTGATTTTGTGCAAACCTCGCAAGAGGCAGGGTCCAAAAAGCAATAATAAGAAGGCTAATACTAGGGGCCCTATAAAGGGGAGTAGCCAGGTTAGTTTAGGCAAGGCTGTTTCTATACTTCTCCAGATAGATTGAGCTAGGTGATCCTGACTGAATTCTTTTAGCCACTGGGCATTATCCAGAATTCCTTGTGTCCTCTCCTTGACCTGGCCAGTTGAGTTAACATAGAAGCAACAAGATGTATTTGCTATCATGCATAGACCTCCTTCTTTGGCTAGAAATAGTCTAGTGCAATGCGGTTGTCTATTACCATGCAGGCAAGAGAGTCGAGGGATTTTGAAAGAAGTTTGAAATTTTCACCTGTGTCTCTACCTATATTTACCTTGGTGGTGGTGATGTTTTTTGCTGTTATGGCATTATAAGTAATTCCTCCCATGAGGCCCACAGTGGTAATAGCAGCTATGACTCCTGTTATGAGGAGTCCGACTCCCGTTTTTGCCCTATGATAGCTTCTGGGCTCAGGGTTTGATGAGGTTGAACTAGGGATGAAGGAATGGATTAAGGTATTGGCTGGGGTGACATACCCTACTGACCATAAGCCACCCCGTTTTTCTGGATTTAGGCATTGAGTAGCAATTCCTCTCCTGGAGGCAGAAATGTTTAGTGCACCTAAAAGCATCATTCCCTCTGGTAAGCAAAGTGGTCCAGTCATATTTGGTCCTAGGGAGGTGTTTGATAGACCCACAGTAAGGCTCAAATGATTAAACCATGATAGAGGGAGAAGAGGGCTAGTGCCACCGGTAGAACTGCATCCTGGATAGCGACTAATTTCCCTAGGATGATTTTCTTGGTATGGCATCAAGTCCCTTTGAGCTTGCACATATAAACTCCCATTGCGGGGGTTAGACACATCATGAATAATTAGATTACAGGTACCCCTCGTAAGGTTATAGTGAGAGATATTACACGTGGTGCCTGCTCGGTATGTTTGGTTGAGTGCAGCATGTCTAAGGTTGGACTTGTTAAAGATTGTCATGTAGCTGTTATATTGGAAGCAACATAAAGGTGTTCAGGTGCTGCCCATCCCTAGTAAATAAGGTGGGTGCAAGAATGCCTGTCCCCTGGGTTGAGAGAAAGCCCCTGTCAGCCCAGATGGAAGCATGTGATTGTAGGATATGGAAGGCATATTTAGAGTCAGTGTAGGTGTTTGCCCTCTGGCCCTTTGCTAGGGTTAGAGCTCTGATTAAGGCGATTAGTTCTGCTTTTTGAGAGGTTGTGCCTCAAGGGAGGGGACTGGCCTCAAGAACCTCTTTAGGCTCCAGGATTATAATTGCGTAACCAGCACAGGAGGCACCCTGCGACTGTAGGCACTGCATCAATGAACCACGTAGGATCTGCCTTTGGAAGAGGGCTGTCCTTGATAAGGGGAAAAGGAGATAAACAGGAGTCTAAAATTTCTAAACAGCAGTGTGTCTCTTCTTTTCCTCCTTTAAATGGTAAAGGAAGTGAAGTTGCTGGATTAAGGGGAGAGGTAGATGCTACTGAGACCTGAGGCATTTGGAGGAAAAGGGTGTGTAGCTGCTGAATGTGAGAAGGTGACATTAAATTTTGTAAATGTTGCTGAGATAGCATATCCTTTAAATTATGAGAGGAGTGGACAGTGACTGGGCTATAAAAGGTCATCTTTAGACTCTATAGGGTGAGGACTGCCTCCGCTGTTAAAGCCCTAAGGCATGGTGGCCATCTCAGAACAGTATTATCTAGCTGTTTGGAAAGGTATGCTACAGACAGGAGGGTGGGCCCCTTCAACTGCCCTGGGAGTCCGACTGCCACTCCTGGTCTTTCATCTATGTATAAAATAAATGGCTTGGTTAAGTCTAGCAGAGTGAGGGCAGGAGCCTGGGTAAGGGCTTGCTGTAATTTCTGAGAAGGAGCCTTAATGGGAGTGACAGGATTTAAGGGTTCTTCAAAACTCCCTTTGGCAGCCTGGTAGAGAGGTTTAGCTAAAAGTGCAAAATTAGGAATCCATAGCCTGAAGTAACCTGCTAAGCCTGAGAATGAAAGAAGCTCTTGTTTAGTCTCCAGGACTGGGGTTTCAGAGATGAGGGAGATTCGGCCTGCAGCGGTCCCTCTGGAATGGGGAGTAAGAGTGAGCCCTAAGTAGGTTACTCAAGGAGTTGTAAGTTGAGCTTTTTTAGGGGAAACCCAGTACCCTTTTCTGCAAGGAAATTCAATAAACAGGCAGTATGATTTTCAGAATCCTCTCTGGTGGGACTACAAAGGAGAAGGTCATCTACATACTGAAGAAGAGTGGAGCCTTTTATGTCTAATTGCCGCAAGTCACTGGCTATGGCCTGCCCAAAGAGGTGGGGACTGTCCCAAAATCCTTGAGGGAGAACGATCCAGGTTAGCTGTTGGGACTGCCTGGTGTCTGGGTCAGTCCAGGTGAAAGCAAAAAGGTTCTGAGAACCTGGATGTAAGGGAATAGTTAAAATGCATCTTTAAGGTCTAGGACTGTAAAGAACTATGTGTTAGCCAGGGTTTGGGAGAGAAGGGTATATGGGTTAGGAACAACTGGGTGCATTGGCAGTACAGCCTGATTTATGATGCAGGGGTCCTATACCAGACAGTAAGATCCATTGGGCTTTCATACAGGCAAACTGGTAGTATTATAGGGAGAATTGGTAGGGCGGAGTAAATTTTTCTTTAGGAGTCAAGTTAAGACAGGTTTCAGCCCTTTTTGGGCTTCTGTGAGGATAGGGTATTGTTTCTGGGACAGGAAAAATGAGGGATCTTTGAGAGATATCTTGATTGGTATATGATGCTTAGCTACAGAAGGGAGGGGTGTGTCCCACACTATGGGGTTAACTAGTTCTGGAAGTAATGGTAGGGGGGTTATGTTAGGAGAGGAGGCCGATTCTTGGAGGAGCAAAGTAAAGAATGAGAGTGGTTAGTGGGGAGAGAAGGAGTAAAGGTTAAAGTAGCATGGAGTTTAGATAGAATGTCTCGCCCTAACAAGGGAGCGGGTCAGGCTGGTAACACTAAAACAGAGTGGGGAAAGATATAAGGACCTAAAGAAAAGTGAGTGTCTGGGTTGCCCTGGGTTGTGATATTTGGCTGTCAATTCCCACAACTGAAACCCCAGAGTGTTGAAGAGGTCCCCTGAACTCGAGGAGGGCAGAGTAGGTTGCCCTGGTATCAATTAAAAATGAAATTGGCCTACCTGCTACCATCGGAGTTACCCAAGGTTCGGAGTTCAAGATGACGGTCGGGGCGTCTGTTCCTGGGCACCTTCAGTCTTCAGCTGCGAGGCCAATTTTCCATTCCACTAGCCCAAGGAAGGAATGAGGACCGACTCTGCACAGTCTGTCCGCAGTCTGACTTCCAGTGGGGCCCTCCACATTGAGGACATGGCTTAGGTGGTGGCGGGGATTGGGGCACTGCCTCACCCAATGGCCAGCCTGATTGCATTTAAAGTAGGGACCTGGGGGTCTGCTCTGCTGATTCTGGTGGGTGCCCTTCTGTCCCCTGAGGGGGATTTGCTGACCCCTTTGATTAGTGGGGCCTCTGATAGCAGAGGCAAGCATTTGGAATTCTGCTATTCTTTGCTGTTTAGCCTCTTCATCGTGATGATTAAAAACCTTGAAGACTAGATTTAGAAGTTCCCATTGAGGAGTTTTAGGGCCATCTTCAAGTTTTTGTAACTATCTCCTAATTTCTGGGGCCGATTGGGAGATAAATCTCAGGTTTAAAATGACAGTCCCTTCTGGGCTAGCGGGATCTAAGGTAGTATATCTTCTCATAGCCTGTGTAAGGTGGGATAGAAAGGTTGCACCGTTGTCAGAGGGAGGTTTGGGAGGATTAGAGTAGAGTAGGAAGATTTGGGAGGAAGAGCAAGAATCGCATAAAGAGGGGCGTGTTTTGAATGCAAAAAAGGCCTGGATATAAGGAACCTCAGACCATATTCCTTGCCTTTGACAGAAATTGTCTAGGTCAGTGAGAATGTTGAAAGTGCTGTTCTCAGGCTATTGTGACACATTATCTAATTTGAATTGAGGCCACACAGTGTTGCAGTAAAAAAAAAAATGAGTCACTTGGGACATAAGTTCTGACTGAGCCCTAGGGTCTTTAGATTTTTTAGGAGACATCCTAGGGGTGTTGTTCCATGTTGTGGTGTGAGATGTCTTGGCCTAGCAGCCTGATGGATACACTAGTGTAAGAAGAAGGTGTACCCCCTTCTCCCCTAGAGTAGAGAGACGTGCAACTCACCTATATCAGGTGTCCCTAGAAAAATGGTGAGCTGAGGGAACCTGGTTCCCGAGGAGCGTGTCCTGACCAGGAGCGTGTGCTGGATTTCAGGAAGGATGATCATACAGATGTGACCGAGAGACCTGGCTCTCTTATGTCCTGGATGGAGGATAACAGGGCAGCCCGGAGAATCAGACCAGTAGACAAAAACACTCACCAGCGAATTAGTGTTGGGTGTTGATGCTCGATTGGCAGGAAAGGTTGAAGGTCCTGTATCTGGCTGAGGATGTGATCAATCCCGGTCCAAAAGGAGGTCTGGAGGACTCTGGGGGCCTGCAGTTGCCCCCTATGTGGGATTCTCACAGACCTCCTGGGTTTCAGCACCAAATAAAAGGTCTGAACTGGCGGGAGATCACATCCACAATGCAAGGTCAATGTAGAATAAAACAGCTTTATTGCATGCACCTGGGTGCTGTGGGCTGAGCCCCAAAAAAGGGAGTCAGCCCTGAATAACAGTTGGGGTGTAGGTTATATACTCTGCTTCTAGCTTCTGGCAGTTCCTACTGATGTACTCTGCATGGCCCATTGTCCACTTTGCAGTTGGACTGGTCTGGTATCTCGTCCTGCATCTGCTGGGTGATTCATTGCCTTGTGGGGAAAAAAAAAAAAGATTGCAAAGGGGATAACTATAGCCAGATTCTGTGGTGAACTTGTGGCATTGAAATGGTGTGACAAGGAGGTGACAATGTTGTCAACAATGCACAGTGATACTGTGATTGAAGTAGACAACAGAAATGGAAAGAAAACTAAGAAGCCATGTGTCATTGTGGATTATAATGAGAATATGGGAGCAGTGGACTCGGCTGATCAGATGCTTATATCTTATCCAGCTGAGCACAAAAGGCACACAGTTTGGTATAAGAAATTATTTTGCCATCTTCTAAACACTACAGTGCTGTCTGGCTGGTGTGGCTCAGTGGACTGAGTGCTGTTCTATGGACTAAGAAGTCCCAGTTCAATTCTAGTCAGAGCACATGCCTGGGTTGCAGGCTCGATCCCCAGTATAGGGCACGTAGGAGACAGACAATTGATGTTTCTCTCTCACATCGATGTTTCTATCTCTCCCTTCCTCTCTCTAAAAAAACCAATAAAAACATATTTTAAATAAATAATAAATAAATAAACATCCTGTTTATTTTATTTCACATCCTGTTCAAGAAGGACAAGCCTGAGCACATGATCAGCCATGTTAACTTCAGACGGATTTGACTGAAAGAATTACGGAAGAGTATCACAAGCCAGGGCAGCAACATCTTAGAGATTGTATGTGCTCTGATGATGTCACACCTCTTCACCTGTCTTGAAGACATTTCCCTAAGAGCATACCACCAACATCAGGGAAACAGAATCCAACTGGTTGATGCAAAGTTTGCTTCCTGAACAACAAGAATGGCAAGAAGATCTGGAGAGAAACACATTTTTGTGTGGAATGTGACGTTCCACTTTCTGTTACTCTGTGCTTTCAAATTTACCACACACAAAAAAAATATTAAATACTGATCATCATATGCATTTGCTACATTAGGATTAGAGACAAGTTCTGTTTAGAAATAACTCGAAGAGCAGTTTTTATGTTTTATTTTCACATTGAAAACCAGTCACATTTGCTTCAGCCTCAAAGTGCATATTTATGTAAAATTAGATGAACACTGGCAGCAAGCTGCACTTTTTTTTTTCTAAATGGGAAATGGGTTAAAAACATACTGAATTTTTACAAACATGAGATGCAGAATACTGCAATAAATCATCAGGTACTTTTGCATTAAGTTCATACATGTTTTGGAGAATCAGTAAAGGCCAGGGATCACAAGGGCATTAATAGGGAAATGGTCTGTATCCTCACTGAATTGTCAGATATAGTTGCACAAATAGTAGTGATGGAGATCAAGTTCCACTAAATAGCTGGACTTGGAGAGAACAGATCCCAGTATATATTAAACACTGCCCAAGACAATAAGCAATCTTGAAAATCATTTTTTCCTGATTCTAACTAACCAAAATGATGTTGCTCCTGTTTAAAATTTAAGCACATGTCCTTCCAAGCATACATACCAGACAATAATGGCAAAGGAACTCCCAACTTTTCAGTGAAGATTCTTGACAAGATATGAACATGCAAATCACATGATCCCTTGCCTTTAGACTGAGTGGCCAGATACGATTACCAGAGAAAGTGAGGTTTGAGCTGAGGCCTGAATAACAAAAAACTAAACATGAAAATATTTGTAGACTGTCTTAGGAAAGGGGAACTGTAAGTGTTAAAGTTTTGTGGTGGGACATTTTAAGTATAGAAAGGAGGCCTGTGTGGCTGCTAAGTGGTGAGCAGTCTTTCTGGTCTATGTTTTCACATAGAATTCTTACTGGATAATAAAAGATAAAAATTAGAGTTTAAGACACAGTCGTTCAGAGACATAAATTGTTACAATTTATCCAAATTTTTCATCTCAAACATTTGATCTCTAGATTCGAAATGTTGGGCTGTATGACAATTAAAACTGAATGCTGACCCCGTTTACCTAATCTATAGATGTGATACAAAACAGAGGCCATATTGGCATGAATGTTTATTTCAGCATTCTGTGTAATAGCAAATTTAAAATGGAACAACCCAAGTGACCAGCAATAGGGGAGTGGATAAAATTAAGAAAATATCTATATTATGAAAAAAGAAAAGCAGTAGATCTATACAAGCTGATAAGGAATAATACAATGTATTTTTGAGTGAGAAAAGTTTTAGATCATGTCTCTAACAAAATCTTATATATATTTTTTGCTATACAGAACTATATATATGCATACAATTAATTGTATACCAAATAAAGACCTGGAATGATACATATCAAAATGTTGTTTACCCTAGAAAATTGGAGTGAAAAAGACTATTTTTTGTAAAATTTCTGCATTAATTTTTTTAGTGAGTGTTTTTTACTTCTGTAATATTTTAAAACACTAATTTAAAAACATTTTTCATAACTTTTTTCATGAACTCAGAAATATTGAAAACTGTAGCCCAACCACATCCACACTCATTAACCAATGGAGCTGTGAGATAAGTGGGTCATTTTTTATAACTCTGGATTTATTTGAAGGGAAATGGATCTCAGTCTTCTTTAGTTAAGTCTTTCTTTTTTGAAGTTTATGTAACAGATACTCTTCATTGTGTTCTTAATATTAATGCAATGCTAAGCCATAAATAAATAAAATAAAAAACAATAAAGTTAAAATAAGTTGAGTCAACTTATCTATGCTGCAGATATATTTGAAGCAAACCCTGTTTCTGCTCTAATTTATAAACTTTGTTTAGAGTCTTTAATTTGAAATCAGTCAGCCACATTTTAAACAGCTGCTTAAATATATATTTCCTACCATTTTGATAACTCTTTAATTCAACTAATTATTTAATCCCTGTTATCAGACTTTAGTAAATAGGCAATAATAGTTTGCTTTTTATTGTTTACCATATTCCAGGCATTGTTCTAAGTCCTTTATATGTATCAATTCAATAGCCAACAGCCAATAACTCAACAGCCCTGAGGTAGGTAATATTATCACCTCCATTTTAGAGATGAGAAAACTGAAGCAAACAGGTTGTTATTTGCCCAAGAGAACACAATAGGTCACTGAGCTAGGATACAGACCCAGGCACTACATCTCTTGACTTTAAGATTTTAATCTCGTTACTATTTACTAAGTTTAGTGACTAAGAAGCCAAAATGCCTACTCAATGAATTTACAGCCTAGTGGGGGATACGAGCAACAAGTAATTTATATTTTAGTGTGATAAGTGCATAACAGATCATTTATCCCAGTAGACTAATATAGAGCGCAAGAGATTACAGACATTAAATGTTTAGTTCAGGACTTCATATACAGTGTCTGGTACTGCTTGGCACAATAAATATTTGTTGAATAAGAGGGAAACACAGAGTATAGGCAAAGCCATAACATAATTGCTTAACCTAGTTGGAGATCTAGCAAGACTTGCAGGAGTCAGTGATATTTAGGTTGAGACTGAAGGTTAAGTAGGATGTGGCCAAATAAAGTAGAGAGTCTTCTAGGCAGAGTGAACAGCTTGTTTAAAGGTTCTAAGTCCCTGGAGAGGAAGAGTAGTCATTAAACTCTTTGGGGAAATGTAAATAAACTCAGTATGGGTTGAAAACAGTGAGAGGATGTGGTGAGATGTGGCTGAAAGGTAACTAGAGCATTCATAATCCTGTGTATCTTTTTTAAAAATTTGTCTTTATTGTTGAAAGTATTACAGATGTCCCCCTTTTATTCCCTCATTGACTCCCTCCTCCCCACTCCTTTCCCCCTTCTGCCTTCCCCACACTATTGTCTGTGTCCATTGGTTATGCATATAAGTTCTTTGGTTTATCTCTTCAAACCCTTCCTCCCCACTGCCCTCTGAGGTTCATCAGTCTAACAACTAATTTGTACTTCTTAATCCCTTTACCTTTTTTGCCCATCCCTCCAACCCCCCTCCCATCTGGCAATCAACAAAAAGTTCTCTGTATCTGAGTCTGTTTCTGTTGTTTGTTTGTAGATTCAATTGTTGATAGATATGTATTTATTGCCATTTTATTGTTCATTTTTTGATCTTCAAGAAGACCCTTCAACATTTCATATAATACCAGTTTGGTGGTGATGAACTCCTTTAGCTTTTTCTTGTGTGGGAAACTCTTTATATGTCCATCGATTCTATATGATAACTTTGCAGGATAGAGTAATATTGGTTGTAGGTTCTTGCTTTTCATCGCTTTGAATATTTCTTGCCACTCCCTTCTGGCCTACAAAGTTTCTTTTGAGAAATCAGCTGACAGTCTTATGGGAGCTCCCTTGTAGTTAACTAACTGCTTTTCGCTTGAACATTTTGCATTTTGATTATGATTTGTCTTCATGTGGGCCTCTTGGGGTTCATCTTGTTTGGGACTCTCTGTGCTTTCTGGACTTGTATGTCTGTTTCCTTCACCAAGTTAGGGAAGTTTTCTGTCATTATTTGTTCAAAGAGGTTTTTAAATTCTTGTTCTCTCTCTTCTCCTTCAGCACCCCCATGATGTGAATGTTGGTATGCTTGAAGTTGTCCCAGAGGCTCCTTACACTATCCTCGCTTATTTAGATTCTTTTTTCTTTTTGTTGTTCTGATTGGGTGTTTTTTGCTTCCTTATATTCCAAATCAATGGTTTGCTTCTTGGCTTCACCATTCTACTATTAATTCCCTGTAAATTATTCTTTATTTCAGTTAGTGCATCCTTCATTTCTGACTGTGCATCCTTCATTTCTGACTGTGCATCCTTCATTTATTTTTTCTTTTCTTTTTCATTTTAGGTTTTTAAAATAACATTTACTTTTTAAAAGTTAACATGTGCATATAGTAGGAAACTGAAAAACACAAGAAGCAAAGAACAAAGCCATCCATAATCACAAGCAGTATACAGTCTGACATGTCCTTCTAAGTCCCCCATGTGTCTATATAATAAAGGTCCCCTTTATTTTGTAATTAGGATTGTACAGTTATGTATCAAGCTTTTTCACATATCATGAATATTTACCACTTCTAAGTCCTAACGCAATATGGATATTTTGATATACCCAAGAATACCCTACACCAACTCAAACTGGAAGAAAATGTACTCCTGCCTTTCTTGGTGATAGAAATTCATAAAGGACAAAAATAACAACAGCCATCTAGATAAAGATATTGGCAAAGTTACAATTAAAATACTTCATTCCCTTAATGTTTTATTAAAAATGACACAAAGCAAGAGTACACAACATATAATGCTTCTATACTTTTAAAATCTTAGCAAGGAGCCCTGACTGGTTTTCTCAGTGGTTAGAGCATCAGCCAAAGGACCAAAGAGTCATTGGTTCAATTCTGGACAAGGGTACGTACCTCAGTTTTGGTTCGGTCCCCAGCCCTGGTTGGGGTCATGCAAGAGGCAACCGGTCAATGTGTCTCTCTCACATTGATGTTTCTCTCTCTCTCTCCCCCTCCCTCCCTTCCTCCCACTCAATTTGAAGATAAATGGAAAAATATCCTCGGGTGAGAATTTAAAAAAATATATTAGCAAGGAGGCAGGTTTTGACTGAAATACTTAATAATGTATTCGTATAGCACAGCCAAAGAGATGCACGCACATCAGTGGCTATCATCACAATGTGAATATGAACACATTCACACACATCCCTCCCTCTGTCCTTCCTTCTGCCCTCTGCTGCCAACCTAATGAACAAGTCCTGGTGGCCATTTCTGAGATGGTTCAACAATTCCATGTCTAAGATGCCTCTTTTTCTAACAATTATATAATTGTCAATAAAACAAAAAGACCTTTACAAATTGGTTAATTCACTAGTTCTACTTTTTATCATACATTGTCACTTCAGAAGATCTTAAAAGCTCAGATGTTACAAAATAAAGAATGAACCTTGTCCACAATAAACACAGGAACTTTACAAAAATGCACATATAGACCTATGGTTATAACCTAAAACTTTCTTTTAGATATGGAGATACTAGCAAAGAGCCCTTCCCTTCACCCATCCTCTTCTCCCTCCTCCACAATTTAAATGACTAAATACAGGACACCTAGCTCCAAGAAGTGGATTAACAAACACATTCCCAGAAGACAGTTCTTCCTAAAAACTAAAAAAAGGTGGCTTTTATAAAGGGATTATCTTACTACCTCTACTTTTAATATACTTTGGGCATTAAGACTTGTTCATCATACTTGAATACATAGTAATATTAACTAAAATGCACATATATAACAATGGCTAGACAATCTGAGTTTGTCTAGAGACTCATGGGCACAGAACCCTTTTTTCTGTACTTCCCTCCTCCTTCGCCTGTGAAAAGTCAGCATACTCTTCAAGACATCGTTTAACAATTCTATTCCCAAAATACAACCATTCCTATGAATTAACAGAAAGAATACTTCAAGGGTGTTTGTTACTTTAACTCTTTTAACATATGTTGTACACTTTCAAACATCTAGAAAGACTAGATGTTTCAAATAAGGATTTAAGTTTGAATAACTTAAATTATAGCAGAGGCTATCATCTGAAAGTGTCTTCTAAATAGGAAAAAACAGCCCAGCCGGTGTGGCTCAGTGGTTGAGCATCGACCCGTGCACTAAGAGGTCACCAGTTTGATTCCCAGTCAGGGTACATGCCCAGGCTGTGGGCCTGATCCCCAGTGGGGGGCATGCAGGAGGCGGCCAATTGATGTTCTCTTTCATCAATGTTTCTATCTCTTTCTCCCTCTCCCTTCCTCTCTCTCTTTCTCTAATATCAATAAAGAAAAAAAATTTTTTTAATAAATAAATAAATAGGAAGGAACATTCTGGCCTAGAATCCTTCCCCTTCTCATCTTGACCAACCCAGTGGATAAGTATAATAAGCATCTATAATGTGTAGAGGGGATTTTAACAATTTTACTTCCTCATATTTTCAGAACAGTCTTTCCTAGGAATTTAACACAAACTGTATACAATGTATTTGTTTACTAACTACTTCTGTCATACACTGGCAACCTCTGTAACATCTAGAAAAATTAGGTGTTGTAAATTAGGACGTTTGTCCTTCATATACACTATATACACAGCTAAGTAAAACAAAAATGCACACACGAATGGGAAGATGATTAATCTTGCCTAACTATAAACATACTGGTATAAAGCCCTTTCTACTTTCTTCTCCTTCTTACCTGAACCAGTACAAATATAATAATGTGTACAACTCAGAGAGGTGGTTTGATAATTTTGTTCATCCCATTTCCAAAACACAGTATTTGAAATGAATTTAACAAAAGGATATCTAAAAATATGTTATTTTACTACCTCTACTTTTAACATAATGTGTATTTCTAAACATTTAGAAAGTCTGTATGTTTCAAATACAGGCTTAATTTTGTCCACTATAAACACAGTGGTATTGAATAAACTCCACACATGTAACAATGGTTGTATCTGAAAGTGTCTTCTACATAGGAACAGTCTAGTCTGGAACCTTTCATTTCTCCCAATTCCTTCTGTCCACCAACAACCCAGTGGGTTGAGTATAGGCACATGTGTTACTTAGATGTGATTTCACAATTTCACTTCCAAAAGTCCTTTTTCAGAAGACGGCCTTTTGATGAATTGTAACACAAAATGTACAAAATGTGTTAGTTTACTAACTCTACTTTTGTCATACATTGGCAACCTCTTTAATATCTAGAGATTTTAGATATTATAAAATTAGGACCCATTTGTCCAGTATATTCACAATATATAAAGTTCAATAAAATGCATATAACATAAAGGGCAAAGGAGAAACTTAAATTTTCTATTACAAACTAGCAAAACATCTTTTTTTTTTTTTTTTTTTTTTTTTTTTTGCAATTTCTTCCCTCCCACCTCCCTCAACCCAGTGAAGAAATACATAGAATACACTGTTTGGAGAGGTGGTTTAACAATTTCATTTCTAAAGACAATATTTCCTATCAGGCTTTAAAAGCTATTTAGAAGAAGCATTATTCTACTACTTCTATTTTTAAGTACATCAAGCACTTCTAAATGTCTAGAAAGACTATATATTTCATTTAAGTACTTGTCCATTATGTGTACAAACTGTTAAAATTGTACACACATAACAATGGTTATAATCTAAGGTATCTTTGGGACCATGTTGGCCTAAACATTCCCTCACACCCCCTTCTCTTCACCACCAGTCCAGTGGACAAGTACAGGCATGTGTAATACTTAGAGGTGGTTGAACAAATTCATATCCAAAAGTCACATGAGACAAGCTTTCCTATCAATTTCAACACAAAGTGTATAAAATATGCTAATTTGACTAACTGCTTTGTCATACTCTGGCAAACTCTTTAATATCTAGAGACTAGATATTGCGATTTTAGGACTTATTTGTCCATTATATACACAGCAAAACAAAATGCACATAACATACAAAAATTGTTTTATCTGAAAACATCCAAATATGAACACACTAGCATATTACCTTTTGCAATAGTTTCCATCCCACCTCCTCCAAACCACTGAACAACTATAGACTATAGTATACTGCTCACAGAGGCGGTTTAACAATTCCATTCCCAAAAGACAGTATTTCCGAGACTTCCGGTCAAGATGGTGGGTAGGTAAATGCAGTATCACGTTCTCCCAAAACCACATCAAAATTACAACTAAACTACAGAACAACCATCATTCAAAACCGCCTGAAATCAAGCTGAATGGAAGCCCTACAACTACGAAATTAAAGAAGTAGCCATATTAAGATTGGTAAGAGGGGTGGAGGCGTGGATGGGCTGGTCCCACACCCACATGTGGCAGATAAAAATCAGGAGGGACACATTGGCAGGGAAGGTCCCCCCTAAAAAGTGAGGGGTCCCCCTCCCACACCAGGCCGCCAGCTCAGGGTTCCAGTGCCAGGAAGAGAAGTCTCCATAACCTCTGGCCGTAAAAACCAGTGGGAACTGAGGCTGAGGGGGGCTGAGGCAGCTGAAGCCCCAGGCAGCTCCTCTTAAAAGGCCCACTCATAGACATCCTCGGACTTGCTCCCTCTGAGCTCCAGCGTGAGGGGAGGCAGCTCGAAAGGCACCAGAGACATACCGGGAAGAACTGAGTTGTTTGGCATTGGGGTGAGAGCTGGAGAGGCAGCTTTCTCCTGGACAGACATGCTGTCAGATGCCTTTGTTCCTTTGGTGAGCCCTTCCCCCAAGAGGCCAGCAGACAGAAGCCATATCTGGGACTCCAGCAACCTGGCTCACACTATTTGCCCCACCCTGGTGATTCTCTCAGGCCCTGTCCCACCCAACTTGCAGGCCCACCCAAGCTGTTCCCAGTTGCTTTACCATAGGAATGATCTGTCTTTGATCCTACTTCAGATTTTCCTAAATTCTCTCACCAAGCAGCATCTGGTCTCAGTGAGCCCCATACCTCTCATTAAGTGGCCCCAGGCCTGGCACTAGAAGCAGCCAGCCTTGGTTCACAACTTGGCTTTTCCTGGGCACCTCCAAGCCCAGCACAAGCAGCCATCTGCAGATCACTTTGTAGCTTATGCCTGGTGGCCCTGGGTAGAACACAGGCAGTGGCTGGCCTGGCCCCAGAGCCAGCACACCCAGTGGACAGCTTCAGAACACTGCAAAGCACCACCACCCAGCCACCTCCACAAGTGACACACTCAAGGAATGGACTCAGTGGGTACCAAAGCCTTGCTGAACTAAGTCTTGCACAGCTGATCATCCAAGGTAGTCAGAGGTTGGTGGATAGTGTGCACAGCCAGTCCTTGCAGCTGATCAGCCTGAGTAAAACCCTCTCATTGATGTGCCAACAGCAATCAAGACTCAATTACAACAGAAGGGTATAAAGTCCACATGAGGGGTGCACCTTGAGGGCCCAGCTGGGAGATAAGGGAGGCTGTGCCACTGGATCCTACAGGACACCTACTACAATAGGCCACTCTAGGAAGCCCAGGAGACATAGCAACTCTACCTAATGCATAGAAACAAACACAGGGAGACAGCCAAAATGAGGAGACAAAGAAACAGGTCCCAAATGAAAGAACAGAACAAAACTCCAGGAAAAGAACTAAACGAAATGGAGATAAGCAATCTAACAGGCTGAAGAGTTCAAAACACTGCTTATAAAGATGCTCAATGAACTTAGTGAGGGCTTCGAGAGCATAAAAAAGGACCAGTCAGAAATGAAGGATGCACTAACTGAAATAAAGAATAATTTATAGAGATTCAATAGTAGAGTAGGTAAAGCCAAGTAGCAAACCATCTATTTGGAATATAAGGAAGCAAAAATACCCAATCAGACAGCAAAAAAGAATACAAAAAAATAAGGATAGTGTAAGGAGCCTCTGGGACAACTTCAAGCATACCAACATTCACATCATGGGGGTGCTGAAGGAGAAGAGAGAGAACAAGAAATTTAAAACCTATTTGAAACAATAATGACAGAAAACTTCCCTAACTTGGTGAAGGAAACAGACATACAAGTCCAGAAAGCACAGAGAGTCCCAAACAAGATGAACCCCAAGAGGTCCACATGAAGACAAATCATAATCAAAATGCAAAATGTTCAAAACAAAGAGAGAATCTTAAAAGCAGCAAGCAAAAAGCAGTTAGTTACCTACAAGGGAGCTCCCATAAGACTGTCAGCTGATTTCTCAAAAGAAACTTTGTAGGCCAGAAGGGAGTGGCAAGAAATATTCAGAGTGATGAAAAGCAAGAACCTACAACCAAGATTACTCTATCCTGCAAAGCTATCATTTAGAATCGATGGACATATAAAGAATTTCCCAGACAAGAAAAAGCTAAAGGAGTTCATCACCACCAAACTAGTATTATATGAAATGTTGAAGGGTCTTCTAGAAGAAAAAGAAGATAGAAAATATGAACAAACAAAATGGCAATACATATCTATCGACAATTGAACCTACAAACAAAATGAACAAGCAGAACAGAAACATTCTCACAGATTCAGAGAACATTTTCTTGGTTGCCAGATAGGAGGGAGGTTGGGGGAATGGGTGAAAAAGGTGAAGGGATTAAGAAGTACAAATTGGTTGTTAGACTGACACACCTCTAAGGGAAGGAGGGTTGGGGATGGGAAGAAATAAACCAAAGAATTTATATGCAAAAAAAAAAAAAAAAAAAGACAGTATTTTCTATGAATTTCAGTAAAAGATATTTACAAAAGTGATATTTTACCACCTCTATATTTAACATACTTTGGGCACTTCTAAACATCTAGATGGACTAGATGTTTCAAATAAGGACTTAATTTGTCCATTATATACACAACAGTTTAAAATAAACTGCACACATGTAACAATTATAATCTGAAAGTGTCTTCAAAATATGAACATTGTAGCCTTTCCCTTCTCCCCCTCCTCCATCAACCATGTAGGCTATAATGCTAACATTTTCAGAACACAATCTTTCCTAGAAATATTAACACAACTGTACAAAATGCATTAGTTTACTAGCTCTATTTTTGTCATACACTGGCAATCTCTTTAACATCTACAAAGACTAGATGTTGTAAATTAGGATTCATTTGTCCATTATATACACAGATAAGTAAAACAATGCATGAACATAAGGGACAGTGGTTAATCTGCCTCATTTGGAAACACACTGGCATAGAGCTCTTTGCACTTCCTTCTCCCTGAACCAGTGCACAAATACAATGTGTACTGTTCAAAGAGGTGGTTTGGCCATTCCCAAAATAACAATATTTGATATGAATTTTAACAAGATATTTACTAAAATGTCTTTTTTACTACCTCTACTTTTATCAGGCACTTCAGAATATGTAGATAGATATTTCAAAAAAGTACTTAGCATTGTCAACTATTATATAGTAGTGAGGAATAAAATGCACACATAAAACAATGGCTATAACAGGAAAATGTCTTCTATTAATAAATATGACCAGTCTGGCATAGAACCTTCTTTTCTTCCTCCTCAAGGTCTTCTACTCCACATCCTCTAACCCACGGAAGAAACGTGGATGTGTGTCGTTTCTAGAGGTAGTCTAACAATTCCATTTCAAAAAGTCATTTCCAGAAGACATTTATTTTGATATTTTTTTAAATGGGCATTTGGCAAGATGTGTGATTTTCTAACTCTACTTTATCCTACGTTGGCATCCTCTTTACATCTAGAAGCCCTAGATGTAGCAAAGTTATCTTTTGAAAGGTTAGAGGGAAAGTTGAGAGCAGCTTTTTTATATTATATACACAGTCCTCTATAAACAGCCAGTAAATCTTCCCAAAGAGTGGTGGGCACTTCCTATTAGCCAAAAGTGGTATGTTATTCTGCCATTTCTGTCTTCCAAAATCACAGTCTATAGCAGAACAAAGACCAACCACCTGATGGCTCACTAACCATTCTACCTGTCATGGATTGGGGCTCCACTCATCTTCCTGGGGGCACTAAGGCCTTTGTCCATCATTGTCAGCATGAGATGAGGTCTCCTCCAACTGGGAGAGGAGTCACCCAAGATGCCACATCTACAGGCTCCAAAGCCTAAGGGTGGGCAAGCTTGTGTCCACGCACACCCACCTTTTGGGCCCTCCATGGCCCTAAGGACCTCCCTCTGCCACATTCCAGTGGCCACCATTCTTCTCACCCACCACACCCGACGCTCAAGGCAGGGCAGCCTCGGTGGCTTGGTGCTTGGCGGGAGCTTTGCTTAGACCCCAGAGGGCTGGGCCTAGAGGCCCAGACATCTGCAGGATGTGGATCTGCGAGGTCACCACCTTCAGATTGTGGAGATGGAGGTGGGGGTGGGGGGAGAGGTTCACTGCTGCTTCAAAGCCTGGGCCCCGCCAGTAGACAACCGCAGGGCAGGCTCTGGGCCTCTGCAGCACAGAGCCTGCTCCTGCTTCCTGTCCCCAGGTCCCCCAGCTCACCTGGGCCTGGAGGGACCTGAAAAAACCCAGAGGAGAAGGCAGCACTCTGCTTCTCACTGCACTATCTGCTTCTCACCGTGCACTCTGCTGGAACTCCATCTTTCATTTCTAACTGGTCCTTTAGTATGCTCTTGAGATACTTACTAAGTTCCTTGAGCATCCTTATAACCAGTTTTGAACTCTGCATCTGTTAGATTGCTTATCTCCATTTTGTTTAGTTCTTTTCCTGAAGTTTTGTTCTGTTCTTTCATTTGGGACATGTTTCTTTGTCTCCTCATTTTGTCTGCCCCCGTGTTTGTTTCTATGTATCAGGTAGAACGGCTATGTTTCCCAGGCTTGGTAGGGCAACTTATTGTAGTAGCTGTCCTGTAGGGTCCGGTGGCACAGCCTCCCTGGGCACCCCAGCTGGGCACTCAAGGTGCACCCCCCATGTGGACTGTATACCCTTCAGTTGTAATTGAGTCTTGACTGCTGTTGGCACGTCAATGGCAGTTTCCTCCCACTCAGGCTGATCAGCTACAGAGACTGGCTGTGACCACTGACCATCAACCTCTGACCACCTTGGAGGACAAGCTGTGCAGGGGCCCACTACACAAAGCAAGACTTACTTCAGCAGGGCTCTGGTACCCACTGAGCACACCCCTTGAGTGTGTTGCTTATGGAGGTGGTTGGGTGGTTGTGGTTTGATGTGGTCTGAAGCTGTCCACTGGGTGTGCTGGCTCTGGGGCCTCCCAGGAGGCACAGGCCAAGGTCAGCAACTGCCTATGTTCTACCCCAGGACCACCAGGCATAAGCTACAAAGCTATCTGCAGAGGGCTGCTTCTTGTGCTGAGCTTAATGGTGCCCAGGCAAGGCCAAGCTGTGAACCAAGGCTGACTGCTGCTGGGCTGGGACTGGGACCACTTAGTGAGAGGTATGGGGCTCACTGAGGCCAGCTGCTGCTTGTTTGAAAGATTTTAGGAAAATCCAAAGCACGAGCCCAGACAGGCCATTCCTATGGTAAAGCCACTGGAAACAGCTTGGGTGGGCATGGCCTCAGGAAAACATCAGGACAGGGAAAACAGTGTAAGCCTGGTTGCTGGAGTACCAGATATAGTGCCTGTCTGCCAGCCCTGTGAGGAAAGGGCTCACCAAAGGAACAATGGCCTCCACCAGCAAGTCTGTCCAGGAGAAAGCTGCCTCTCCAGCTCTCGCCCTGATGCCAAACAACTCATTTCTCCCCTGTATGTCTCTGGTACCTTTCAAGCCCGGCACTGGAGCCCAGAGGGAGTGAGTCCGAGTAAGTACATGAGTGGGCCCTTTAGGAGGAACTGCCTGGGACTCCAGAAGCCTCAGCCTCCCTCAGCCTCAATTCCCACTGGTTTTCACAGCCAGAAGTTATGGGGACTTCTCTTCCTGGCACTGGAACCCTGAGCTGGGGAACCTGGTATGGGGCTGGGACCCCTTGCTCCTCAGGGAGGACCTTCACAGCCGAGGTATCCCTCCTGATTTTTACCCACCACACATGCGTGTGGGACCACCCCTTCCCTGCCTCCACCCCTCCTACCAGTCTTGATGTGGCTTAATTTCATAGTTGTAGGACTTCCATTCAGCTCGATTTCAGGTGGTTCTGAATGATGGTTGTTCTGTAGTTTAGTTGTAATTTTGATGTGGTTGTGGGAGGAAGCGAATACCTCATTTACCTACACTGCCATCTTGTCCAGAATTTCCTGTGTATCTTTTTAAGAAACATAAATTTAATACTGAAATAATGATGTACCACTGAATGGTTTTAAGCATGGGAGTAACATGATCAAATATATCTTGGAAAGATCACTTTGGTGGCCAGGTCAAAAAACTAAGTTAGACGGTAAGTTTATGTAAACACACAGTTAGGAAGACACTACTGCAATTTGCTAGGTAAAAGATAATAATGACTTATATTAGGACAGTAGCAGTGGGGATGAAATAGTGACTGAAGAGCTTTTTAGGAGGCAGAATCAGTTGTAAGGGGAAGTAGTTGAAGATTATGGGTTAAATTTCTAGCTTTAGCAACTGGGATAGGTGGCAGTGCTATTTGATTTCACTGAGACATGAAACAGAAGGGCAGGTTTTCAATTAAAGGAAGAAATAATAAGCTCTACTTTGAACATTTAGAGTTGAGTTGCCTCAGGGAACACTTATGAGGGTTTCCAATACACAGCTGACTATATTATATCTAAAGTTCAGAAGACATCATTTACAAATATGGATTTGAAAATCAGCAGAGCTAATAACTGAAATGGGGGTAATGAAATCACTTAATTTTGTTTTTTGCATGCAGCATGTTCTTCCCATTATTAATGGAAATTAACTATCATTGGTGTTAAGGTCTTCATAGGAATAAATTATTATGATAAATGCTCTACTCTAAAGCCAAATAAGGTGAGAGCTTTTCAGGTATCAATCTTTTTCTTTCTTTTTTTTAATCCTCACCTGAGGATATTTTTCTATTTATCTTCAGAGAGAGTGGGAGAGAGGGAGGGAGAGAAAAACATCAACATGAGAGGGACACATCAACTGATTGCCTCTGCACGACACTGATCAGGGCTGGGGACGAACCACAATCAAGGTACATACCCTTGACTGGAATTGAACCCGCGACTCATTGGTCCACGGGCCAACGCTCTAACCACTGAGCCAAACCGGCCAGGGCCAGGTGTCAATCTCTTTTTTTTATTTACTTTTTAAAAAAATCCTCACCTGAGGATATTTTTCTGTTTATCTTCAGATAGAGTGGGAGGGAGAGGAAGAGAAAAATCAATGTGAGAGGGACACATCAACTGGTTGCCTCCCACACAACCCCAACCAGGGCCGGGGACGAACCGCAACCAAGGTACGTCCCCTTGACCAGAATCAAACCCGCAACTCATTGGTCCGTGGGCCGACACTCTACCACTGAGCCAAACCGGCCAGGGCCAGGTATCAATCTTATAGCAAAATACCCAATGTACTAAAACAGGAGAATGTTGTTACCAACCACCCTCATGTATTAAGAAAACTTGCCTCTTATTATTTGCAAACCTCAAAAAATAATCCAAAACCTAGATATTGAGAGAAACCGTGCTTAAGCCTCCATGTTCTATATTGAAATCTTAAATTATAAAAGCATTTTGGTAAAAGAAAAATGATCAGGTAACATGAGAGAAAAATCAGCTTTGTGAGGTCTCCAAATATCAGTATGTATGATTATAGACTTGAGAGGTCTGGAAAACTTGTTTTACCATTTCACAACCATTTCTTGTCTAATACCTAACTAAAATGGGTTTTAAATGTCTGCTTCATGAGCCTAATATTTTCAAACCAAATAGTTTCTTTATAAACTATAAGAAATGATAACTGCACAAAAAGCAACTTTGTCAATTTTAATACTGATTCTTCCAAATAGCTCAAGTGTGAGGCATTAGATTAAAACCTTTAGCACACGTGAAAAATAAGAAAATCTGCCCAGTCACTGTGGCTCAGTGGACTGAGTGTCATCCCATGGACTGAGAGGTACCAGTTCAATTCCCTGTCAGGGCACATGCCTGGGTTGTGGGCTTGATCCCCAGTAAGCCTCATGTGAGCAGATCAATGTATCTCTCTCACATCAATGTTTCTATCGCTCTCTAAAATAATCAATAAAAATATTTGAAAAAATAATTTAGAAAATTATGTTTAAGAAATTTTGAAATATCAAGACTATGACTTCCTTTATGAACAATTTTGATGAACTGACATGGACAAATCACCTTGGTTTTCAGAGTCAGAATATTTAATAATTACAGAAATTAAGTTGAAAACATTTAGAAACATAATCAATGGAATGATTCCTTCAACAGTATCTGAAAGCCCTCACTATGTGTTGTTCCTAATATAGTAAGCAGATGAGTGTAGTGCTTTAAAAAACACAAAGCATTAAACAAGACTTTCATGTACAAAAATTAGGGTAGTATAGGAAGGTTCTGTACCTAGTGTTTCTTAACCTCCAAATGGAGCAGGTGGATTAGAAACTTAACAAAATACAAAATATGACATCCCCAATTTGTCTGCACCTACTGTGTTTATCTTTTTCTTAAAACCCAACATAACTGCTTCTTTCCCTACAAAACAGGATCAAAATGCCCAATCATTAAACTCCACCAATAAATCACCTCACAAGAGGATCTGACACCCACTACCCCTAAAAGAGCAAGACACATTCTGAGGTGAAAACAAGTTTTTATTTATTGTGTTAAAATGTTATAAAATGATTTGCAATTCTACATGTAGAAAAATAGCTACTGCATAATAAAACATATGCAAACTAGCTTCACTGCCTCTAGATTACTCTTCTTATTATCTCAGATGGCATCACAGACTAGCAATAGCAGCTCCTGGCAAATGGAGACACAGCAGTCAAGTTCTGCAGTGAAGTTGTCACTACTAAGGTTGAACTGTTCAATCCACCAATCTTACAACTTTTCTACATGTATCTGTCATATATTCCTACTTCCTACAGGATAAGAGACAAGTGAAATAGAAATTCACATTTATAGTTGTCTGTAAGACAAATTCAGTAGAAGGCAGCAAAGGAATTACTGCAAAGTTATATCCAGTCCAGGTGATGAAGCCAACATTTTTCTCCTAATGCTGACTACTCCACAGAATAAAGTAAGTATCAAAATTCTTCTTACTTTTCTAGGAGTGATTCTAGCTCTTCTTGCAAAGAGCTGAGCTGCTCCTTTTCTCGGTCTTCCTTTTGTTTGAGTTCATCCAGCACAGCCTGAAATCTGTTCTTGAGAGCCAGGTTTTCTACTTTCATGATGAGATCTTCCTGTCGTTTTGCCCTATCCTGGGTCTCTTGGAGCTTGCCTTTCATGTTATCAATCTGTTTCTGAATTCCCATAACCAGCTGATTGGTTCCCTCATTTTCTTGGTGCTGTTCATCTGATGTATTTAGCTTGTCCTGTAGCTGTCTTTCTAGGTCTTCCTCAGTGTCGATTATGTTTATATCTTCCTCATCTTGATGCTGTGTCTCATCTTCATCTTCACTGCTGCTGCTGAGGTCATTGAATATCTCCCGAAGCTCATCATGTTCTAAGGAGTCATGGCCCTGCCTGTGGCCTGACATTCCTGGAGAAGAGATATCAAGGCCTTGATTTTCTGTTTCTTTCGTTTCATCCTCAGCAATTATTTCCCAACGAGTGCTGACAGCTTCAGCATCTGTACTCAGCAAACGCTTCACTTCTTTCTCCACATCTGGAGATTCAATATATTTCTTCTTTGCTGTCTTCCGGAACCTTCTCTTTCTGACATTTTTTAGAGGCAGAGTGATTCCATGGTTCCATATAAACTTTTTCTCTTTGTCCTTATCCTTCTTTTTGCTTGCTTTGGGATCAGCAGCAGCAGCTGCAGCAGCTGCAGCAGCAGCAATTGGTTCTTCCACTGGAGGATAGAGATCACCATCAACTGTGGATACAAGCATCTGACAGATATCAGCTGTCTTGTAAAAGGTTTTTTTATCAATGGTTTTCAAACTTTCCATAACACATGGTAGATCTACCAATTTTGAGGCCAGTGGGACACGGTCCACTCTGACAATTCCATGACGTCCATCTGGGTGTAACTCTATTGTCAGTCTGTCCTTCAGGTTGACATGGCCAGACTGTACTGCCCGCCTCACAGTTGAGGCATATTCTGGAGGTAAACGTAAGATAAACTGGCTCTCTAGTTCGTGAGGAGCATCATCTTTGCTCTTACTCATCTTTCTTTCTTTGTGACACTTCTCTAATAACCACTTGTTGCACTAAAAAGTTCCAGCTACTGCAACAGTTAGAAAGACAAGTTTGTTATGAATTAAAATATTTAAGTATTACAGCAGCTAAGCGTCCATTTTTAATTTTGAATTAAGCACCAAGTCTTTTTAAATATACTGGGACTGAACACCAGTTGTTACTGACATTGGCTTATTCAGTTAGGTCCACTTAAATATATTAGCTGTAATGCCAAGTTCCAACCTCTAGATGCCGCTGCCGAGCAACGCAGAGAGCTGGCGAGCAGGAAAGCAAATGGCGGCTTCTGCAGAATGCTTTGCAGCACAGAAAGTTAAGGCACCAGCAGACACTCCCAATCCACAAACTCTCCCGGAACAAAGGCAGTCAAAAAGCGGGGCGCAGTGAGCTCTCTTCGCCTCGGATACTTACAATCCAGTGACGATTATAAACCCAGCTTCTCCGGACAGGAGCGAGCGGAACAGGAAGCCATTCGGAGCAAGGCGGCAGGGGGCCGACCGTCTCCTTCTCGATTCCTGTGTTCCTCCCGACTCTCAGCAAGGCGACCCGGTATGATTATCAGTGAATGGCTCAGGGCGGGCAGCGCGAAATCTCGCCGAGATCCACAGCGCTGATTACCAGACTCAGCAGCTCCGCAGCCGCACAGACCTCAGTCCGATGCTGCAAACCTAGCAGAGAAGAAAGCGCTACGTCACGGCACGGGGCGGGAGACGGCTGTGAGTGACAGCACAACTCAGACGGAAGTGCGGACTGCCTCAGAGCGCGCAGGCGCAATGCGCAATTACTCTCGCCGGCTTGACTGTCTTCTCGCGAGATCTTGGCTTTATGCGCTGGGAATAACTTCTTAAAGAGCTATTGTTTGAAAATACTGTATTTATTGAGACACGGTTCCAAAAAAGACCTAGATCCTCCTGCACCCGCCCCTCGCCCCGCCGCTAAACCAGAACTTTTATCGGCTCGCGGTGAGGCTGGATAGCTCCCAGGCTTCCGGGTTATTGTCGGATACAGGGCATCCAACCCGGAAGCATCTTTGCTTCTGGAAACACCTCGGATGCTCTCCAGGGTGTATCCAGTTGGGAGCTGATAGAAGGATTTATAACCGTGCAGTGCATTACAAATTACCCAAATTAGTGGAGTGAGGAGGACATGCTGCCCATTATATAATTCTAAGTCATAACATTGGTTATGAAACTGGAGTGGACCCATGCCTCAGGTTCTGTTTCTGTTTTGAAGGATCCCAAGGGAACAAGGGTGATTACTCTTTTTAATATGTTTAATGTAGATATAAATTGCAAACAAAGAAGTGTCTTCTAGGGGTACATGTTTGTTTAAGACAGAGTTGTCTGACAGACAAATGGTCTGATTGAGGTAGAGTATAATTGAAGTATTATCCCTGCCACTCACTTGCCAGTAACTTTTAAATTAGTTAGGATTTTTGTTCATTCCACCTCAACTATTTTAATAACTTTTCTGTTTGTCTCTTCTGTATGTAGTCAGGTATTCATCAATATGTACCGATAGTATATACGCCTAATTATGTAACAGTTTCCACTTATTTCTACTCATTTCCATTTTTTGTTTTTTAATGACATCAGTTTGGTAGAGCAGTGGGGTCATTAAAATCTAATTTCTGTCCTCTAAAATAGTAACAACTGCATCTAGATTTAAGAGAACACTCTTAAAATGTGATTAACAATTCCAAAATTTCCTTTATTTCTTTGTTTTTATTGTCTCCCTCACCCCAGATTGGAAGCTCCATGATAATCAGGAGTCTTCTATCTTGTTCATCATGTCCCAGTACCTAGTAACAAAACATGGGAGATATAAAAAAATATATTTGCTAATGGAATGAACCAATTGATCCATCTAGAAGGAACATAAATATAGTTGAACTCCTATAATAATTTGTGAGAAAAAAATACATTCTATGTTACTTTAAAATGAGATAGAGTCACTTCCTATACATTTCCTCTCTAGTCAAGGACAGTGCTAATTGATATGAGCAGAGAGGTTTGCTAATAGTATGTGTGAATGTGTCCTCTTTGGTTCAGGTGGACTGTGTATCATGGGAGGAAATTAAAATGGCCTGGCACCAGGTTTGTTTGTTTTTATGTTAAGTTTGAAGTTGAAATTATGGTCTTTAAGATAACAACATTAGTTCTCTTTGTTCTATAATGTGTTGAGGAAAGTTAGCTGATTTATCTATAATTTCCAGGATGATCTATTTCCTCTTTTCAAAGATAAAAGTATTTATTGTGCTTCTCCCTTAATTATACCTGATTTTATTTATTTGATAGATATAAGTTTTACACACTATGCTCTGCATAACGCTTAAGGTAACTATATAAAATGTGAGGCTATACCTATACATGAAAATAGTCCACATATTGCTTTGCATTTTAATTACCTATGAGTTTTATGATGCTCCAATATTCTTGTCACTGAAAGTAATCTGAGATCAATTCTATGCAATTCTTATTTGCCAAAATTATGATGTATTTTAGTTACTAAACCTTTAAATGGAAGATGGTCAGAGATCATTAAAAGGATTAACTGAAGTTTCCCCTAAAGTATCTACCTTCTTCAGTCCTGAAACATAGTGTCTGCTTTTGAATTTAACACATAGTAGTCTTCTATATCAAGTATGATTTTTTATAGGGAAAAAAAGGACCAACCTAATTTACACTGACTTAAACAATAAGACAATTATCTCAAAAACCAGGTAGTCTAGAGCAGCTTTGTCCAATAAAAATTTAATGTGAACCTCAGATGAAAGCCACATATGGTATATTAAATTTTCAAGTAGCCACATTTAAAATGGCAAAAAGAAGCAAGTGAAATTAATTTCAATACCATTTTATTTAACCTTAGCATCAAAAATAGCAGTTCAGTCTGGCTTGTGTGGCTCAGTGGATTGAGCATCGTTCCGTGGACTGAGAAGTCCCGGTTCAATTCCCAGTTGGGGCACATGCCCGGGTTGCGGGCTAGATTCCTGGTCGGGGATGAGCAGGAGACAGCTGATCAATGTTTCTATCTCTCTCACCCTTCCTCTCTCTAAAAAAAAAATCAATAAAAACATATTTTTTAAAAATAGCCTTTCAATAGTTAATCAATATGGAATTATTAATTATATATTTTATACTCTTATTTTATGTTAATTCTTCAAAATTTGGTGTGTATTTTACACACACAGTACATCTCAATTTGGACTAGCTACATTTCAAGTGTTCAGTGGCCATGTGGCTGATGGTTATTGTATTAGACAGTACAGTTCTAGAAGTATGGTTGCCTAAAAGTAAGATAGAATCATGGCCTAGCACAAATTGTTTTTCTCTTCCTAAGTTTGGAGAATGAGCATTTATTTATACTTTTTCTATTTTTTTCAGCTTTGCCCTCATCTCCTTGTTAACTTCCAAAGTCTATGGTCACAAAAAACCTGCCAGCAGTAACTAGGGAACTTCCTTCCTTGTCCATTGTAAGTTTAGAAAGTGGTTACCCCCAAACAAATTCTGTATTTCAATCAGATTGGACTAACTTAGGTCGTGTATCTATCCCTGGCTCAATAATAGTCACCATTTTGATGGTGGGGAAGAGGTGATATTTGGTAATGTCTGAAGACATTTTCTATTGTTACAGCTGTGGGGTTGGGGTCTACTGGCATCTAGTGGGTAGAGGCCAGGGATGCTGCTATATATTCTAAAGTACACAGAACACTTATCCCACCACAGCAAAGAGTTATCTGTCTCAAAATAGAATCAAGGCTGAGAGACCCTGCCCTAAGCTTATTATTTTAAGACTCTATTCCTAACTAAACACTAACAAGTGGAATGAGATTATTGTTATTGGTTTAGATCTTCCAGAACCTACTACAGCTATAAATAGATTCAGCTTCACCTTAGGTATGCAGAGAGCGGGCTCCTAAACTAAAAATAAAGTGTTGGAAGAAAGGAGAGGGCATGGGCAACTGTCTCAGTACATTTGGACTGCTATAACAAAATACCATAAACCAAGTGGCTTGTAAGGAAGGAGTCTGAGAAGTCCAAGATAAAGACACTGGCAGATTTGGTATCTGCTGGAAGGCTTCCATATTCATAGACAGTAGCCATTTCACTGTAACCTTGCATGCCTAAAGTTGTGTGGGGGCTCTCTGCATCCTCTTTTACAAGGGCATTTATACCATTCATGAGGACTCCACAGTCATGACCTAATCACCTCCCAAAAGCTTTACCTCCAAATACCATCACAGTGGGTATTAGGTTTCAACATATGAATTGGGGTGAGGAGGACACAAATATTCAGTCTATAGAGGCAACCAGTAGTATCCATGAAAGAACTAATTACTTGGAGGATTATAATAGTGTATATGTAATTCCATACATACAAATGGCCAATAAGCAAAGCACATGAAAAGATGCTCCTCAACATCACTAATCATTGGGAAAATGCAAATCAAAACAACAATGAAATACCATCTCACACCCATTAGGATGGCTACTATTGAAAAAACAGAAAATAACAAATGCTGGCAAGGATGTGGAATAATTGAAATCCTTGTGCCCTTTTGGTGGGAATGTAAAATGGTATAGCCACTGTGGAAAACAGTGTGGTGGTTCCTCAGAAACTTAAAAATAGAATTACCATATGATCCAGCAATTCCATACCTGGATGTATACCCCAAAAATTGAAAGCAGAGTCTTGAAGAGATATTTGTACACCCATGTTCTTAGCAGCATTATTCACAATAGCTAAAAGTTTTAAGCAACACAAATGTCCATCAACAGATGAATGGATAAGCAAAATGTGGTATTTACATACAATGGAATATTATTCAGCTTTAAAAAGGAAGGAAATTCTAATATATGCTTCCAACATAGATGAACCTTGAGGATACTATGCTATGCAAAATAAGACAGTCACAGAAAGACAAGTACTGTATGATTCCACTTATATTAGGTATTTTGAGTGGTCAAAATCATAGAAGTAGAAAGTAGAATGGTGTTTGCCAGGGGATGGAGAGAAGGGAGAATGAAGACTTATCATTTGATAGGTATAGGTTTCAGTTTTATAAGATGAAAAGAATTATGGAAATGGATGGTAGTGATGGTTGCACAACATTATAAATGTATTTAATACCATTGAAATGTACACTTAAAAATGGTTACGATGGTAAATTTCAAGTCAGGTATATTTTACCACAAAAAATTATGTATGTATTTTAAAAGTTTGAATAGACATAGAATATAAATTCTTTACATCTGTAACTATATAATGCAAATACTGGTAATTTTAAATTTTTGTTAGTATTTTCTTCCTTTTTTTGTGAAAATTTCTTTTATATTGCAGAATTTACAGTGAGAATTTCTTTCTGTAATGTAAAATTCGTTTAACAATGGACAATTGTTTTAGTAAAAAGTTTTCTTAGGGAAAAAAAGCTTCAAAATATATTGTCTACTTTAAAAGGAAATGTAGAGAGGGAAAATTCTGTAAGAATTCTTATTTTAAGTCGATATGCATTTTATTAAATTAAAACGTTTGATTTAAATTTTGTGGAGAGACCATTTTTATTGATATTTTGTCAACAAGAAATAATGACTTGCAGCCTTTGTACTACACTAACTGGTATTCTAAAATAAGTCCTGGAAATAAAGCAAACGCAGTCTCCTGCTAGGGCTTTTAGAAATGAAAATAAATGTCGGTCTGGGCCTCTGGGTGCCGCTGTCGGCCAATCCGTGGGTGGAGTGAAGCAAAGCAATCCACTGGCGACTCTGACGCAGCGATCCCCGCCGACTTTGGAGAACACATCCGGAGCGGACTCTGCGTGCCATCTCTCCTGCAGTCTCTTCCAAATATCTGGGTCAGGAACGTTGGGATATTTAATCATCCTGAGTGAGGAGCTGCCTTTTCTTTCCAGCACACCTTTGTAATCCCGGAGCAACCGCAGCGAGGTGTACTCGGATCTGAAAAGCAGCATTGGGAGAAGGCGCGCGGAGCGCAGGAAGTACTCTTTCCTTTCCTGCCGTCTTTGTTCAGCCTACGCAGCAGATCCACTAGGAAATCCGGAAGCAATGGCCACAGGTTTAAAAGTGGGGGATCTCGCCAAAGATATGCATCTCAGTGACCAGAACCATGGGTGAGTGGTGAGAAGCCTTTCTTTACCAGCGGCGAAGAGAGCAGGGATGAAATGGAAAATGACAGGATAAATCAAGCGAATATGCCAAAGGAAGCTCCTAGGCCCCATGAATCTCAGACCTTCACTGGAAATCCTAGAAAGGCTTTTCATAGAAAGACACTCATCCTGGATATAAATAACGTATGGCTTTTAGGGCAGACATTTTGTTTTGAAAATGCTAGAAAATATCTTGATAGAAGCAAAGTTTACTCCTAAACCACAGTACATTTGGACGCTGCAAGTAATTCTCTGAATTAATTAGATCAGTTTCAGTAACTATCTTCCTTGCCCCCAGAAGTAAAAGAGAGCATTAGGGTAGTAAATATTCTGGTTGCTGTTGGAGAAATCGACCAGAAGAGCAGAGCTGCCACCACTTAGTGGTGGGGAGGGGACAGAATAGCTCAGGGGAAAATGCAGGTCTTGGATGGCAATGCCAGTCCTCCCATACTGAGCCACAAGGAGTACAGCAGAGTCTTCCTGCAGGAGAACCTGCCTTCCTCCTCCTGCATTCTTTAAGTGATCCCCACTGACCTAGAATTCACCCTTAAGGTAGAATTCTACACTTTTCACACAGTCTCACAGGGCATACATAATATACTTAGTGTTCAATAATGACAGCACCAGCTTTGACTTAAAAGAGTAACCGTTAAATCACAGGGTAGAAGAGCAGACTGGAGGCAATTTAAGGAACCATTTCAGAAAGCTGGCTGAAATAGAGGTTGAGAACTATAATGCAGCACAGGTGGCTTTCAGCTGTGTGTCTAGTTGTATTAGAGGCAAGAAATGTGGTTACCCTAACCAAAAATACAGGACTGAGAAACCTTGCTTAATTGGAGAAGTGAAAGATACTGCAGAAAGTAATAAATACACCATCAAACAATTCACCTCTAAAAATTACTGTATAATTCTTTTTAAGCTACTGACAGAAGGAATTCTAAACTGGAAGCAGACTCTGAAGTACAATGTCACCATCGGAGTCATAGACAAGGACATGCTGTCCTCCTCCAGCACAAATATCATTCTGCATATAACCCACATCAACAAAAATGCTCTGATTTTCCAGCAGACCTACAAAAATGCTCTGATTTTCCAGCAGACCTACTGTATGGTTCAGGAGACTGGGAATGTCTACTTCCATCACTACAGATTAGTGTTTCTAACCCAGATTTGGGGCCCTAAGTGCCTCCTATTTCTTCCTGACCCTTCCACAGCGCTGCTGGCACTGTTGTCTGACGTGTGGTTGAGCGCAGAGCACAAAGGTGTTCACTGCAGCCTACCTTTGAGCTGACTGTACGGGCTCATGACCAGGGTTCAGCTGGGTTCAGTGTCATCCTGAGGCTGCCTGTATTGGTGGACCACCACAGCTAAAATGCCCAGAGAATGCTATGCCAGGAGCTGCAGATAGAAGTCACAACCCTCATCAATATGGCACCATGTCCTGTGCTGTCTGGCTACCTGGTCACCAAGGTGGATGCTGACTTGGGCACAATGCCTGGCTGTCATGTTTCAGGCCACCAATTCCAACTCTTCAACCTAGGGATGCACAAGAGGGGAATGTGCACTGTGGCTCTATGGGTGACAGAGATGCTGCTCTCCAGGTCATCCTGTGCCATGGTGACATTGGTCATGCTGCATCTGGTCTTTGCCTATAGTTTGCAGGAGTTGCTGCCAAACCTCAGCAACAGCTCGGCACCTACTGCCAGGCAGGCAGAGCTACAGTGGCCTTGGCCTAATCTTGGTGCCTTCCCTCCTCCAGTGACTGGCCATTGTCCTCTGCCTGCATCGCTCCTCCATCGCTGCTTTCAGCCTGGTCTCTGGTCCAAGCCTGGATTTGGAGTTGCTCCCCCTGCAGCAAGAGAGATTTTTCCTATTCCTACAATCTGCGTGTGGCTTCATATATTGCAAAATCTTAATTTCAAGTTAACTCAAGAAACATCCTTCATCTGGATATTCTCTGTAGTGCCAGCAATGAAGCCTTAAATATTACATTGGATCCAGATGTATATGTGTGAGTTTTAACACTTTTATTTCATAAATATCATCCTGTTGTAAATCATTTCTGCTTGTTTTTTCTTGTTGGTGGAGGAGGGGAGCTCGATAAGTTTACTTGCTAATTTTGATGTATATTTTGATTTGTCTCATTAACCTGGACGATTCATTTGGGGAAAGAATTGTGCCTATTAGTGTGTTCTGGAAAAGTGTGTTTCCTGCTAAAGAGTTCTTTCCTTGCAATATTGAAGATGGTTCACTGCATCTTTAAGTTTCTGCCCTTGAGCTCCATATACTTGCCTTTGAGAAGCTGAGAAACTATAGATTTTGTTATATAGGATCAAAAATTCTTATTGCAAGAAATATTCTTATGGCTTTTGATTGTTTTCTTTGTTTCCTCTTTTTCCAGACTCTTCTCAGTCATGGTGTCCAAGGGTTGGCTGCCAACATCTGGCCCAATTTGTTTCTGAAAATGTCAACCTCTTTAGAGAACATTGTCCTCTTTAGCGATGCAGGCAGAGGACAATGGCCAATTTAGAGAACATTCCTTCCTAAGTTTTGGGTAAAAATAAATAAATCACTCTAAGACTGAGACATTTTAGTTAGTAACCTTTTACTAATTTTTCATAAGTAAAAGAAGGAAGACAATCTAGTCTAAAAATCTTGCTATTTAAGAAAACCAACTTCTCTTGGAGAAATTACTGAGTGTGCTTATAGGAGAATACTTATTATCCTAATAGCCTGTCTAAAAACAAAGATGCAGTCTTTTTCTTTTCAGTTTTGAAGAATAATATCACTACCTCTTGTGTCTCTTAAATTTGAAGTCTAAATTAAACATTAATGTGACATTTTTCTAGTGAAATTTCAAGAGCCCAATGTTATTTTATTCAAAATATATTACCTTTGGGTGAACTAAAGGTCTTTTTAAAAGCCCATATTAAAGGTCTTTTAAAATCCACATAATACATAGACACTTCAGAGAAAGATGAAAAATGAGGACAGAATAAACATATCCTTCAAAATGCCAAGGTTTCTGATAAATATTCAAAGCACAATGGAGAGTAAATGGGATAGTCCAATTTTTTACAAGTCTGGCTTATATTTTAAGTTTGTTTTTCCCTTTGATTTTTCTCATCCTCACAGGGAAGTTGCTCTTCTATGTGACCTGAGAAATTATCAAGTGGTCAACACATACTACAGAGTGGAGGGATGATTTTTGTCCCCTTTGTGATAATCCCTGAAAAGCAAACAGGGAAAGCAGATAGCTTGGGAACACTGGTTTCTACTGTATATTGCAATTTAGTAACATTTAGATATGATTAATTAAATGGAATAGTAGTTTATCCTTTTCATACATATATTGTACAGTGCTTAATTATTTCCTTGACAAACTAAGACTTAAGGATAGATAGAATTAGAAAGTTTATTACATAAGAGTGCAGTAACTGATTATGACTCTAGGCGCCGCTGTTCACCAGTCTGGGAGATACTGGCAGCGCACGCACATCCCTCACCAAAAAAAAAAAAAAAAAAAAAAAAAAGGTTCTTAGAACCTCCATCACCGCCAGATTGAAAACAGTCTTCCTGAGGCTGCCGAGACTCTTATTCCACTTTCCGCTCTGAATTCTCCTGAAAATTCAGTTAATTTAGGCTCAAAAGAGCAGAGAACAAATACCCTGGGTACCGGACTGGGAGAAAACTGTGAAGCGATAAAGCAATGGCGATTTGGGTGAAGCTGCCCGGCTACAGCGGGCTGGTCCTGCTGTTCCTTTTTCCGGGGCTGTTGTTGGAAGCCCGGGCCGGGAAGATCCGCTACTCGGTGCCAGAAGAGACAGATGAAGGTTTCTTCGTGGGCAATATCGCTAAAGACCTGGGGCTACAACCCCAGGAGCTGGCAGAGCGCGGAGTCCGCATCGTCTCCAGAGGTAGGACGCAGCTCTTTGCTCTGAATCCGCGAAGCAGCGGCAGCTTGGTCACCGCGGGCAGGATAGACCGGGAGGAGCTCTGTGCTCAGATCGAGCAGTGTCTGGTGAGTTTTAACATCTTGGTAGGGGATAAAATGAAGCTTTTCCCTGTTGAAGTGGAAATAATTGATATTAATGATAACACTCCCCAATTCCAGTTAGAGGAATTGGAATTTAAAATGAATGAGCTAACTACTCCAGGTACAAGGATTCCTCTGCCTTTTGGGCAAGACCTAGATGTGGGTATTAATTCACTCCAGAGCTACCAGCTCAGCTCCAACCCTCATTTCTCCCTGGATGTGCAACAAGGAGCTGATGGGTCCCAACACCCAGAGATGGTGCTGCAGAGTCCCCTGGATAGAGAGGAAGAAGCCGTCCACCACCTCCTCCTCACAGCCTCTGATGGGGGCAACCCAGTCCATTCTGGAACCCTCCGAATTCGTGTTCAGGTAGTGGATGCAAATGACAACCCTCCAGCATTCACTCAAGCAGAGTACCACATGAGTGTCCCGGAGAACGTGCCACTGGGCACTCGGCTGCTCACAGTAAAAGCCACCGACCCAGACGAAGGAGCCAATGGGGAAGTAACGTACTCCTTTCATAATATAGACCAAAAAATAGCTCAAATATTTCAGTTGGATTCTTACACAGGAGAAATATCAAATAAAGAACCCTTGGACTTTGAAGAATATAAAATTTATCCAATGGAAATTCAAGCTCAGGATGGTGCAGGTCTTATGTCTCGAACTAAGGTGCTGATCAAAGTTCTGGACAGAAATGATAATGCCCCAGAAGTGACCATCACCTCTGTCACCACTACCGTCCCAGAAAACTTTCCTCCTGAAACCATAATTGCTCTTATCAATGTGCATGACCAGGACTCTGGAGACAATGGTCACACTACATGTTCCATTCCTGGAAATCTACCCTTTAAATTAGAAAAGTTAGATGATAATTATTACCGTTTAGTAACAGAAAGAACACTGGACAGAGAACTTACCTCCAGGTACAACATCACAGTAACAGCAACAGATCAGGGAACTCCGACTCTATCTACTGAAATGCACATTTCATTGCAAGTGACAGATATCAACGACAACCCCCCTGCCTTCACCCAAGACTCTTACTCCACGTGCATACTGGAAAACAACCCTAGAGGAGCCTCCATCTTCTCTGTGACAGCCCATGACACTGACAGCAATGAGAATGCACGTGTTACTTACTCACTGGTAGAGGACATCATCCAGGGGGCACCTCTATCCTCCTACGTTTCCATTAACTCAGACACCGGCGTCCTGTACGCTCTGCGATCTTTTGACTATGAGCAGTTTCGGGACCTGCAATTGAGAGTGACTGCGCGTGACAGCGGGGAGCCACCGCTTAGCAGCAACGTGTCCCTGAGCATATTCCTGTTAGACCAGAATGACAACACGCCCCAAATCCTGTATCCTGCACTCCCTAGTGACGATTCCACCGGCATGGAGCTGGCACCCCGCTCCGCAGAACCCGGCTACCTGGTGACCAAGGTCGTGGCAGTGGACAGAGACTCAGGCCAGAACGCCTGGCTGTCCTACCGCCTGCTCAAGGCTAGCGAGCCAGGGCTCTTCGCGGTGGGGCTGCACACGGGTGAGGTGCGCACTGCGCGGGCCCTGCTGGACAGAGATGCGCTCAAGCAGAGCCTGGTGGTGGCAGTCCAAGACCACGGCCAACCCCCTCTCTCAGCCACTGTTACGCTCACCGTGGCCGTGGCTGACAGTATCCCAGACCTCCTGGCCGACCTGGGTAATCTGGAGACCTCCGCTAACCCTGATGACTCCAGCCTCACGCTGTACCTGGTGGTGGCAATAGCCGTTGTCTCCTGCGTCTTTCTCGCCTTTGTCATCATGCTGCTGGCGCTCAGACTGCGGCGCTGGCACACGTCCCGTCTGCTCCAGGCTTCAGGAGGCGGGTTGGCAGGCGTGCCCGCCTCGCACTTTGTGGGCGCGGACGGGGTGCGGGCGTTCCTGCAGACCTATTCCCACGAGGTCTCCCTCACCGCGGACTCGCGGAAAAGTCACCTGATCTTCCCGCAACCCAACTACGGGGATACGCTCATCAGCGAAGACAGCTGTGAGAAAAAGGATTTTCTGTCAGCACCTCAGTCTTTACTTGAAGACAAAAGGGAAACATTTTCTCAGGTAAACTTTTTGTAATAAATTTACCTAGATAAAAACAATCCCTCTACTACCTGCTATCACTCTTTACTACAAACAGTTCTTCTATTTCCCATTATTTTGTAGATTTCTATTTCCAAATCCTGGGAAATCATTATTAAGTGTTTATATCCAGGATATTTACAATTGTTCTTTCATTGAAAAGGGGACTAGGTGATTGGGATGAAGAGCATGTGTGAGGCGCTCCCTCATGTGTGAGCGCTGCCTCAGAAACAAGGAGATCTGGTGTCTAACATTTTCTTGCTTGTCTCTTACCAAATAATTTTTATTTTTTTTCTTGTTTTACATTGCCTTATCTGGAAAGAATAGGGTTTGACTAGAAAAGACTCACTATATTTATGTTACAAATAGTGTTTTCAAATTTCCTTCGGTTACAAACACCTCCTAATTCCTAAATATAATGTAGATGTCATCTGTCAGGTGTCAGGATGCTATTTTATTTTGGGACATATAAAGAGGTAAAGATTTTCTAAAATAGTAATTTTAGTTGTTAGTATAAAAGTATAGAAATCTATGTAAGCTGCAAATTTAAGTTATTGTTGTCCGTGTTAGTCCTTTGTTTAATATTTTGAGATATTTTGTGCAGGCTAAAGAATACATCAAATGTTTAAGTTACTTATAAAATGGTGCAATAAAATGAATGATAGAAAATTGACTATGCAATTTGAGAATTAGTTTTGAAGCCTCCCGACTTGTAACATTATTCCTGTAGTGGAAGTGACTGACAAAAATCAAAAGTATATATCCCATTTTAAAGTGTGTGTTAACTCTTCACAAGAAATGCATTATAGGAGAGTAAGTCCATGCTTCAATTTACTTACTCTGCTCCAATAAATTATAGTGATATATAAAATATAAAAAGAGGAAAGCAAAAGTATAGTAAGCTCAAATAAAAGATAAGCATCTATCCTGGCTGGTGTGGCTCAGTGGATTGAGCATTATCCTGTGCACCAGGAGGTCACCAGTTCAATTCCTGGTCAGGCCCTGGGGGGAGGGGGGGTCGTGCAGGAGTCAGCTGATTGATGTTTCTATTTCCCTCTCCTTTCCTCTCTGTCTAAAAATCAATAAAAACATATATTTTTAAAAAGATAATTATCTAAATGGATGAAAAGTAAAAAGGAAAATGGTGAGCCAGGCTAAAGGTGTGGGAGTTCTAATCTTGTATTTAGATGAAGGCAGTAAAGATCAGGAGATTGTTCCAGCAGTGTAATAGAGACAAAAGTCCTTCAGTCTAAACAATGGACCTGAGCCAGGCTTACCACTTAAATGCAAAATAAGCAATTAGGCCCCTGGCTAGTTAGAAAAGGGAACTTGCATAAAAATGCTGTCTATTTATTCCTTTGGTCATAACTTGTTGCAAGCCTGAGACCAAGGGAGAGTGGTGGATATAGATAATGAATGCTGAAAATATCTCTGGTGTAAGCTGTGATATCAAAACACTGAACCCAGGAGTGAGGAAGAGAGGGAGAGGAAGTTGGGGGCAGGGGGAGGTCTTCCACTTAAAATAAATGTACAAACCAAAATGTTGAAACATGTTGTCTTCTGGAATTTGTTGTTGCTAATGAGAAATTTTGTCAACAAATTGTCATTGTTTTTTTAGGAAATGTCTGTATTCTCTCTGATGGCGTTTAAAATTTTCTCTCATTCCTGCTGAATGTCTAAGTTTAGATTTTGATTTTGATTTTCTGTTTGGTACCAAGAGCATACTCTCAATTAATAACATATCTTATTATAATTTACACTTTTCTCAGTTCTTGAAATATTGCTTCTGTATATATAAATGAACTAAGTTTACCTATTAAAATAAAGAGATTATCAAGTTGGATGATTTTAAAATCCATCTAGATCCTGCTGACAAGATACATGCTTAAAACAAAGATATACAGTATATACCTTTATTGTCAGTATTTCATTGTAATTCACACACACTCACAAAACAAAGCAGTCATGTCAATATTAATATAACAACAAAGTAGTGTTTAGGCAACAACATTAATAGTGATTTTTAAAAAATGAACTGATCATAATTATAAAAAACAGACAAAAGATTATAAAAAGTATGAGCTTCCGTCACTGAACAATATAGCTTTAGAAATAATACTAGAAGATTTTAATCCAATTCCATAAGAAACAATAGACCCCACAGGCAGAAAATTACTAAGCATACAGAAGATTTGAACAACAGAATCTTTAAGAGTGATCTAATAGATCTGTATAGAATCCTGTACAAACACAACAAACATAGAATAGCCATTCTTTATATGAACATATGGAAAATCTACAACAATTTATTGCATATTCATCACAAAAAAGGCATAGCAAATTCCCAAGTACCAATCATATACATGCCTTATAACATGTACTTAAATCACAAAGCTGGGGGGTGGGGGAAATAAGGAGAGATTGGTAAAAGGTATAAACTTTTAGTTATAAAATGAATAAAGTCTGAAATCTAATGTGTAACATGGTAGAGACTATAGTTGATGACACTGTATTGTATAATTAAATTTTGCTAAGAGAGTAGAACTTAACTGGTCTCATAAAATAATATGAGAGGTGATGGATGTGTTAATTAGCTCAGGAGGAATCTTTTCACAATATATACTTATTTCAAGTCATCATGTTGAATACTTTAAATATCTTACCATTTTATTTGTCAATTGTACCTCAATAAATCTGGGGAAAAATCAGATATCAAACATTTAAAAATAGTAAAAGGAAACAAAAAAGTTTGGATACTTAAATCTATACCCCTAAATTAGTCTTGGATTTAAAAAATCACAATAGATATGAAAACAATTTAGAAATAAACAAAAATTAAAATATTATTTATTAAAATTGGGGAATGCAGCTAAAACAGTATTTAGTGGTAAACTTATAGACAAATGCAGTATTTTAAAAAGCAAATGATTTAAAATAAATGAATTTAGCTTCTCATTTAAGAAACAAACAAAAAAAGAAACAAAGCAAAAAACATAGCAGCATAAACTGAAAGAAAATAGTAGGAAAAATAACAAAGATAGAAGTATCAGTTATTGAAATGCAAACAAAGAAGAATTCTGATGATGAAACAATAGAAGCAGACAATAAAGGTCATACCAGTAGGGAGAAAATGAACATTTTGTTAAGTCCAAGTTGGGACTAACATAGGCTAGGCTGATGCCATGATTAACACTCTTTTTAAACATCCTAAATAAAAACCCAAAATTCTGATAAAAAACAAAGACCTGGAAAAGGAGAAAGAGAAGGAAAAAGCAAGGGAAATTGGGATAAAATAACTTGGTATAAATCGAGAAACATGAATGGGAAATAATATACTAAGTAAAACCAGATATTGTCAAAGACAAAGAGATAAATCTTTAGAAAATTGCAATGAAGGATGTTGAGTATTATGTAATGAGACTCAAAATCATCAAAACAATGTTGATGAAAAGGTTTTTTAAAACAAACTAAAGGCTCTACTAAAAAGTATGGTGAGTTGATATCAATTTTTTCCAATAAATATTTCATCAGTGTTCTCAGAGGATTAGATAAAAGTAAAAATGAAAAAAGTTCAATAGGGGAGAAGCCAAAAGGCAAACAAACTTAAATGAGACTAGAAATAGCTGATCTCACTTAGGAATGTTGATTCAAAGTCTCAATTAAGATATCAAATCCTGTTCACTATATATTTTAAAATAAGATAGCTATTTATTATTTTAAAAATAATATTTATAGCTTATGACAGTTTATTTCAGGAATGCAAGGATATTTCAATGATATCTGCTGATCTAATAATGTAAAACTCCATATTAAAAGATTAAAGATAAAAAACCATGTATTTATTTCAATATAGACATAATAAAGTTCTTGAGAACATTCAATGCATGATTGAAATATTTTAGTAGCCCTGGCTGGAGTTGCTCAGTTGTTAGTTAGAATGTCGACCTGTGGACCAAAGTTTTGAGGGTTCAATTCTCAGTCAAGGGCACGTACCTGGGTTGCAGGTTTTATCCCTTCCTGGTAGGGGCATGTGTGGGAGACCAATCAATGTGAGAGAGATGATGTTTCTCTCTCTCTCTCCCCTGCCTCTCTTCTACTCTGTTTTTAAAAAATCAATGGAAAAACTATCCTCCAGTGAGGATTAACAACAAAAATCTTTTAGTAAACTAGGAATTGAAGGAAACTTTCTTAACCTGATAAACAATATCTATTAAAAACTTATAGTCTACCCTGGCCAGTTTGGCTCAGCTGTTAGAGCATCGGCCTGTGGACCGAAGTGTCTCGGGTTCAATTCCTGGCCCTGGTGGGGGTCATGTGGGAGGCAACCAATCAATGTATCTCTCTCACATCAATGTTTCTCTCTCTCTTTCTCTCCCTCCCTCCCTTGCGCTCTGTCTAAAAATCAATGGAAAAATGTCCTCTGGTGAGGATTAACAACAACAACAACAACAAATGTATAGTCTACAATAAGAAATCTACAGATTCAATGCAATTCCTTTCAAAATCCCAGTGGTTTTTTTTTTTTTTTTTTGCAGAAATAGAAAAAAAATCCATACTAAAATTCACATGGATTATGAAGGGACTTGAATAGCCAAAGCAAACTTGTAAAAGAAGTTGTTGGGGGCCTCACACTTCCTGATTTCAAAACTTAATTCAAAGATACAATAACCAGAACAGTATGATACTAGCATGAAGACAGACATATAGACCAGTGGAATAGAATAGAGAGGCCAGAAATAAACTGTCACATATCTGATCAAATGATTTTCAACAGGAGTGCCAAGACTGTTCAATGAAGAACGGATGATATTTTCAACAAATGGTTTTGAGAAAACTGGAAGTCCACATGAAAAAAAAAAAATTTTTTTTAATTAAGTCAGGCCTTTACCTTACACCACATACAAAAATTTACTCAAGATGGATCAAAGACCTAAACACAAGAGCTAAAATTATAAAACTCCTAGAAGAAAACATAGTGGAAAATCTTCATGACATTGGATTTGGCAATGATTTCTTAAATGTGGCACTAAAAGCACAGGTAACAAAAGAAAAATAGGTAAATTGGACTTTATCAAAATTAAAAACTCTTGTGCATCAAAGGACAATATCTACAGAGTGAAAAGTCAACTCAGAATGGGAGAAAATATTTGCAAGCCATCCATCTGATGAGGACGATATCTGGAATATATAAAGAACTCCTATAATTTGCAACAAAAAACAACCTGATTTTAAAATGGACAACGGGCTTGAATAGACATTTCTCCAAATAAGGTATACAAATGGCCAATAAGCACATGAAATGATGCTCTATATCACTAAACATCAGGGAACTACAAATCAAAATAATAATGAGATACCATTCATACTCAGTAGGGATGGCTATTACTAGAAACAAAACAAAAAGAAAATAACAAGTGTCATTGATCATATGGAGTATTGGAACATTCGTGCACTGCTGGTGAGAATGTAAAATGATACTGCTGCTATGGAAATGGTATGGTGATTCCTCAGAAGAAGTTCAACAGAATTATCAAATGATTCAGTAATTCCACTTCTGGATATATACCCAAAAGAAACAAAGGCAGGAACTTGGACAGATATTTATGCACTCACGTTCACAGCAGCACTATTCACAATAGCCAAACAATAGAAGCAAGCCAAGTGTCCACTAACAGATGAATGTTCCAATACTCCATATGATCGGTGACAGATGAATATTCGTGTATATATATGCATATGAATATTCAGCCTTAAAAAAGAAAAGACTTGCCCTGGCCAGTTTGGCTCAGCGGTTAGAGTGTCGGCCCATGGACCAGAGAGGCCCTGGTTCAATTCCTGCTAAGGGCACACACCTCGGTTGCAGCTTGTCCCTGGCCCCAGTTGGGGTCGTGTGGGTGGCGACCACTCAATGTGTCTCTCTCACATCGATGTTTCTCTCTCTCTCTCTTCCTTCCTCTCTCCCTCCCTCGCGCTCTATCTGAAGATAAATGCAAAAAAAAAAAAAAAATGTCCTCAGGTGAGGATTAAGAAAAAAAGAAAAGACTTTGACACATGCTACAACATGGATTAACCTTGAAGACATTATGCCAAGTGAAATAAGCCAGCCACAAAAGCACAAATACTGTATGATTCCTTTTATTATGAAGTTCTTAGAGTAGTCAAATTTATAGAGACAGAAAGTATAATGGTGGTTGCCAGGGTTATAGAGGAAGGAGGAGTGGTGAGTTAGTGTTTAATGAGTAAGAGTTTCAACTGGGGAAGATGAAAAAGTTCTGGAGATCGGTGTGTATATACTTAATGCTACAGAACAGTACACTTGAAATGGTTAAAATGGTCAATTCTATGTTATGTATATTTTACCACTATTAAAAAAAAAAAAAAAAGTCCAGTTACTCTGCTGTTAAGTTCATGAGAAGGAAAAAAAGCCATGTGAAAAGGAAGAGGCCATGAATCTACATAGAAAGTCACCCAGATGTTTCAGGACACCAGCTAAGCCCAGTCCCCAGATGATACTGCATGAGTAACCACCAGCAAGACCAGCGGAAGAACAGAAATAGATTACCCCAGCTCAAATAGAAAATTATTGAACAAATAAAACCATGTAATTTTAAGACACTGATTTTGGGGTGGATTGTTATACTCAGTGATAACTGAAGTGATATGCATAATGCATACAATTTGACCCAGAAATCCCATTTTTCAGGTTAATACCCTAGTCCTAGAGAGATGTGTACATGAGGAGACATGTTCAGTAAGCTTCGTTGTCTCATTGTCTGCAATAGTGAAGAAGGAAGGGGAGAGAGGTAGACAAGGAAGGAGATAAGGAGAGGAAAGAGAGGGAGGGAGGAAGGAAGGAGGTAAGGAGAGGAAAGAGAGGGAAGAAGGAATGGAGAGAGGGAAGCAAAAGGAAAAATAACCTAATATCCTCTTACAGATATAGAAAAATAAAATTTAACTTTTTTTTTTACATAATGGAATATTATACAACAGTTAAAATGAACATTATCAACATAAATAATTATCAAAAGTGAAATGCTGAGCCAGGCAACTACTAATCTATTTTTTTAAATTTCTTATAGATTTATTCTTTCTGGATATTTAATATCAAATAAATCATACAATACGTGGTAACAAAAAAAAGTGAAATGTTGAGGAAAGTGCATTGCAGAATAGGTATAGCATGCTACCGTTTGTGTGAATTGGAAATAGACTAAATGTTTATGGATGCATCCATATGCAGTAAAAAAAAAAAATACATGCATGGGAATAATAACTACTATATTCTGGATAGTGGTTACTTATATGGAGGGAGGAAAAGGACTGTTTTTAAGGAAGGCTACCAGAGGGGTTCGAATCTTTCTTTGGGTTTGTTTTTAAAAGTTGATCTCCAACAACCATAGTAATAATTGTTTCAGGCAAGAATCACCCATGGTGAAAGCTCATTTAGAAACATGACATTTATATAGTATTAAAGCATCTCCCTACAAGATACTAATTAAAACAAAGAGAAAACAGTAATTTTATTAAAGATATTATTAATAGAGAAACCTAGTAGTCACCACCTTAACCAAATGATCAATGTTAACATTAGCAGTAATGAAACAAAGATATCATGTGCCTCCTGATAAGATGCACTGAAAAGGCTACAACATAATTTCTGTAGCATTCCTGCCCCAAACCACATATAATCTAAATCTAATCATGGGGGGAAAATATCAGACAAACCCTAATGATGGGTATTCTACTAAATAACTGGCCACTACTCTTCAAAAGAGTAAAGTCATGAAATATAAATAAAAGGCAGATGAACTGTCTCAGATTAAGTGTAACTAAAGAGGCCCAGCTGGTGTGGCTCAGTGGTTGAGCATCGATCCATGCACCAAGGGGTCGCCAGTTCATTCCCGGTCAGGGCACATGCCCAGGTTGTAGGCTCAATCCCCAGTGGGGGACATGCAGGAGGCAGCCAATCAATGTTCTCTCTCATCGATGTTTCTATCTCTCTCTCCCTCTCCCTTCTTTCTCTCTAAAAATCAATAAAGAAAACAAAATTAAATGTAACTAAAGAGCCTGGCCAGTGTGGCTCATTGGTTGAGCACCAACCCATGCACCAAGAGGTAACCAGTTCAATTCCCGGTCATGGCATGTGTCCAGGTTGTGGGCTTGCAGGAGGCGGCCATTCGATGTTCTCTCTCATCAATGTTTCTATCTCTCTCTCCCTCTCCCTTCCTCTCTTTCTAAAATCAATAAAGAAAAAAATTAAAAATAAACAAATAAATGTAACTAAAGATAAATCATTACATGTAATGTGTGGTCCTGGATTTAATCCTAGACCAGATTTTTTTTTCTTTTTGCTATAAAAAGGCATTAGTGTGGCAACTGGCAAAATTGGACTAACATTTGTAGGTAAGATAATAGAACTGTATCAGTGCCAATTTACTGACTTTTACCATATGTTGGTAATGAAGGAACTACACACTGAAGTACTTAAGAGGTAAAGGAGCATCATGTCTACAACATACTCTAATATAATTCAGAGCGATCGAGAGACAGAGCATGAAATAAAAGTGTGAACATTTTTGATAATATGGATGACAAGTGTATGGGAATCCTTTGTACTATTTTTGTAACCTTTCTATAAGTCTGAAATTATTCAAAATAAAACGTTTAAATCTGATCTCAAATATGGCAAAATATTAAGATTTGATAAATGTTAATAGTATGTACACAGACTTTCATTACATTATTTTCTATGCTTGCCTATATGTTTGAAATACTTCAGAATTAATTTTTGAAATAACAAATGTATTATTCATAAGTACATAAAATGAAACAGGAGTAAAAAGACATCCACTGCATAGTATTTTATATATTTAGAAAACACTAAACATCAGAAAAAGAACTTGGCAAGCTCTGACAACTTTGAGTGACTTATTCTCTATGTGGTAAAAAGCCCTCCCTTGTTTCCTTCATGTTCCATACTGCCTCTCACCTCCAAGCATTTGTACTGAGGTTCTAGAACACTACTCCAACCTCTTTCTTGACCCTTTACGATTAAAGAATCCTACCCTTTAGGATTCAGTTTCAATTATGTCCTGGAAAAGGACCCCCAAATCTAGGCTGGATAGCCTTCCTATGTATTCCCTCATTGCCTAGTGTTTCCCACCATCACAGCAGTTATATTCTATTATAATACTCTGTTTATTTTCCTTTGTCCTCCACTACTCTGTTTGCTTCCTGAGAACAAGGACTGTGTTAATCAGGTTCACCATTTCAATCTCCAGCATCGATCAGGCAACGTGTCAGGCACATGATAGTCATCCAATTCAGTGTCTGATAATGCAATATTTTAAATACAGGTCTTGAAGTTAAGTGCTAAGCCATCAAGCACAGAAATTCAAACTATATAACCTTAGAAGATAATGTAGCTAATGGTTTAAAATTTATCTTATTGTCTCTGAATATAAAATTAGAGGTTGAAGATGTTTGGAGCAAGGGCAGCGGCAACCTTGATCAATGCCTTGTACTTCAATAATACCCTCCAAGAAACTAGTCTCAAGGTCACATTCATTTACATTTTTCTTATTAATTCTGAGAGAAAGACTCCTGACTTGAAAGAGCTCCTTCTAAGGTATCTTAGAACTATAATAGTCTTCAAAGAAACGAAAGTCACAAAGCTAACATAAACAACTTGGGTTTGCCTGACAGGGTGCAGATATTACTTAGGCCTCTGAGCGTCGCTGTTGACCACCCAAGAAGTAAAAGCCCGCAAGACATCCGATCCTACACTAAGGCTGCCACAAAACAAAGGGCTGGGCATTTGGCCCGCAACCTTCGGGGCGGCTAAGAAATTCAGTCCAGCTGCTCACTTGTTCTCTCCACAGTGAGCTGGGTCCCGTGAATGCTGGTGACCCCAGGCCTTGAGGAATAAAGACTGGAATCCCGCACTGGATGCTGGAGGTTGCCTCGGAGAAAAGACCGCAGCAGAGGAAATGGCAGTTCTGCAAAAGTCGCCACAACGCAGGAGGCTGGTCCTGCTGTGTCTCCTTTCCGCGGCCCTGTGGGAGGCTGCAGTTGGGCAGATGCGTTACTCTGTGTCAGAAGAGATCGACAAAGGCTCCTTCGTGGGCAACATCGCCAAGGACCTGGGTTTGGAGCCCCTGGCACTGGCGGAGCACGGAGTCCGCATCGTCTCCAGAGGTAGGACGCAGCTCTTTGCTCTCAATCCGCGGAGCGGCAGCTTGGTCACCGCGGGCAGGATAGACCGCGAGGAGCTCTGCGCTCAGAGTACTAGGTGTCTGGAGAATTTTAACATTCTTTTGGAAGATAAACTGACGATTTATTCGGTAGAGGTGGAAATAACAGATGTTAATGATAATGCCCCTCTCTTTGGAGCAGAGGAACTGGAGCTAAAAATCAGTGAAACAACTACGCCGGGATTCCGGATTCCTCTAAAGAGTGCTCATGATGCGGACGTAGGAGAGAACACTCTCCAGAAGTACGAACTTAACCCAAATGACCACTTCTCCCTGGACGTGCGAATCGGAGCGGATGGGAACAAATACCCGGAGCTGGTGCTGGAGCACGCCCTGAACCGCGAGGAAGAGGCTGTTCACCACCTCGTTCTCATGGCTTTGGATGGGGGAGACCCGGTCCGATCTGGCACCTCCCGCATCCGCGTAATGGTCCTGGATGTGAATGACAATGCGCCTGTTTTTACACAGCCCGAGTACCATGTAACTGTTCCAGAGAATATGCCCGTAGGCACCCGGATACTCACAGTGACCGCCACTGACGCAGATGAGGGATACAACGCTCAAGTGGCATATTTTCAAGAGAAAAACCCTGGAAAATCCTCAGAAGTATTTGAGCTTAAGTCGGCATCTGGAGATATAACAATCATAAAAAGTCTAGATTATGAGGATGCCAAATTCCACGAAATTGATATTGAAGCTCATGATGGTCCAGGCCTTCTGACCAGAACGAAGGTTACTGTCACAGTTCTCGATGTGAATGACAATGCCCCAGAATTTTACATGACCACGGCTACTAGCTCAATCTCTGAAGACTCTCCTCCAGGAACCATAGTTGCACTTTTCAATGTACATGACAGAGACTCTGGGCAGAATGCATTTATCACATGTTCACTCCCAGATAACCTTCCTTTCAAGTTAGAAAGGTCAGTGGACAATTACCACCGACTGGTTACAACTAGAGCCCTTGACAGAGAACAGTTTTCCTTTTATAACATCACTGTGACCGCTAAAGATGGAGGGAACCCGTCTCTGTCCACGGATGTTCACGTTGTGCTTCAGGTGGCAGACATCAACGACAACCCGCCGACCTTCCTTCACACTTCCTACTCCGCCTACATTCCTGAAAACAATCCCAGAGGCGCCTCCATCATTTCTGTGATGGCCCATGACCCCGACAGCGACAACAATGCCCATGTAACTTATTCCTTGACCGAGTACACCCTCCAGGGGGCGCCCCTGTCGTCCTATATCTCCATCAACTCTGACACCGGTGTCCTCTATGCACTGTGCTCCTTTGACTATGAGCAGTTCCGTGAACTTCAGCTGTGGGTGACAGCACAGGACAGCGGGAACCCACCGCTCAGTAGTAACGTGTCTCTGAGCCTGTTTGTTCTGGATCAGAACGACAACACACCGGAGATCCTGTATCCCGCCCTCCCCACCGATGGTTCCACCGGCGTGGAATTGGCGCCACGCTCCGCTGAACCCGGATACCTCGTGACTAAGGTAGTGGCCGTGGACAGAGACTCAGGCCAGAACGCCTGGCTGTCCTATCGCCTGCTCAAGGCCAGTGAGCCAGGGCTCTTCGCGGTGGGGCTGCACACGGGCGAGGTGCGCACTGTGCGGGCCCTGCTGGACCGAGATGCGCTCAAGCAGAGCCTGGTGGTGGCTGTTCAGGACCATGGCCAGCCCCCTCTCTCGGCTACTGTCACGCTCACCGTGGCTGTGGCTGACAGCATCCCAGACGTCCTGGCTGACCTGGGTAGCCTCGAACCCTCCGTTGACCCTGATGCCTCAGACATCACTCTGTACCTGGTGGTGGCAGTGGCCGCTGTTTCCTGCCTCTTCCTCACCTTTGTCATCATGTTGGTCGCACTCAGACTGCGGCGCTGGCACACATCACGTCTGCTCCAGGCTTCAGGAGGCGGGCTGGCGGGCGTGCCCGCCTCGCACTTTGTGGGCGTGGACGGGGTGCGGGCGTTCCTGCAGACCTATTCCCAGGAGGTCTCCTTCACCGCGGACTCCAGGAAGAGTCACCTGATCTTCCCGCAACCCAACTATGCTGACACTCTCATCAGCCAGGAGAGCTGTGAGAAAAAGGATTTTCTATCAGCACCTCAGTCTTTACTTGAAGATAAAGGAGAAGAAACATTTCCTCAGGTAAACTCTCTTCACAATATACTTCTGAGCTATCACTAAAATAAAGAAAATCATCTATTTACTTAGCTTCCTCCGCTGTTTATCCTATTTCTTCTATTTTGCATATTTCCTTTAGAATATATTCAATTTTTAAGAAATGAGCCCTGGTGAATTGTTTCTCGATACTTGTAAGTGTTCACACACTGTAAGGGGGGAAGAGGGACTAGAATCATTGTGTCATAAGTATAAATCAGGAGTTAGTAGGTGTAGATGATATAAGTTATATAAGTTATCAAAAGAGCATTGGGAACTGGGGTATCTGGTTTCTTATACTTTCTTTCCCATCCCTGGGTAATTCACTTCATCTACCTGGGTCAACAATTCTTTCTCTCTTAAGAATATAAAGGTTGATTTTATGTTTACTCAAGTGCTTTAAAAACTAAGGCTTTTATGTTTTATATTTGCATTTGTTTATGAATAATGAAACACTTTATTTGGTTGGTTTCTTCTCATTCAATCTTATTTTTTCTTCAGTTTGGTAGTGAGGTTCTTCATTTTACTTTATTTGCATGGTCTTCCCTATTTAAAAAATGGAAATTTAAAAATACCAATGCTTGCCTGGCCGGTGTGGCTCAGTGGCTGAGCATCGACCCATGCACCAAGAGGTTGCAGGTTTGATTCTGGCCAGGGCACATGCCCAGGTTGTGGGCCCGATCCCCAGTGAGGGGCATGCAGGAGGTGGCCAATCGATGTTCTCTCTCGTCCATGTTTCTATCTCTCTTTCCCTCTTCCTTCCTCTCTCTCTAAAAATCAATAAAGGAAAAAAATTTTTTTTAAAAACACACCAATGCTTCACCATGTTTCAGAAAGGTATGTCATTGTATCTCTGCTTAGTTTAAAATCGCACTCACCTCTAGAGTAACTGTTCTTTGAAGAAGCGATTGAATTATTGTTTGCTCTATAATAAATAGGTAGTGTAATAGTAAACACATTTCTCTTTGATGTTTTTATTTTTCTCATATCTGATAACCATTTTGCCTTTTTATCTTTAAAAATAATATATATCTTCAAAGGATTTAGAGGCTATGTCAATAATTGACCCTAAAATCCTTCTTATACATCTCTCTTTTCAAACTTTCCTACTCATAGCAGCTGTTTAAAATATTTCCAGTCCCACCATGGATGGCCCCAACCCCAAATGGCCTCTTTTAACATTGAGTCTGTGTTTGGAGCCCAGGTAAGACATAGGGGAGGATTCAGTAAATAAAAATCCCCATTAAAAAACCCCAAAGCATTGCTAATCCCTCACCTCAGTCCCCCTCACAACCACAGCTTTCCTTCCCCATTCTTCTTTCCATGTTGGCTTTTAGTATGTTAGTGATATATTTAATAACAGAGAACAAAGAATACACTAATGTTCTATGTAACTGGATTTAAAAAAATTTTTATTTGGAAGTAATCGTGTACTAACTGAGTCTTATATTTAATGGTATTATCATCTTTCAAGGTGCTGTGATTATTATACTTAAGGGCATCAGAAGGGAAATTGATCCAAGACAATGTATTTCATTGTGTATCTTACTATCATATAATTTTCTATGAGACAAAATTGTAATTCACTGTGGAATAATATCTCATAACATCTTGTAAGTAATTAATAAATTATGAACTGAGGAAAACTAAAGACAGTTTCTTTTAGTGTGTACAGTAACTTGTCGCAAGAATAAATGCCTTATACATGGGTATGTAATGCATCATAATTGAAATGACAACTGTATTGTATTCCTATTTTGTGCTTGGAGAAGAAAAAATACAGAAAAAAGTTTTCTGGAACATAAAACCTTTGTATCTACTGGTTTCAATTTGGGTGTTTAACAACCCTCCTCACACTCTAGATTTGAGCAAAGTGAACTACTTTTAGCACCCTGTAGTTCTGTGACTTCTCGCTCACATCTAGGTATTGCCATGCTGTTCTCTCATTTCCAGGCCGTTTCCCTGATCCACTCCTCTCATGTTTCTTGGGAAAGTCTTTGCTAAACTCCAAGGCTGGGATGACAATGCACTGTCATTTCTTGTTTGCTTTTATATCTTCATAATCTCTGTGAAGGAAGTGGCTTGTCCATATTGTTCATCTGAAATCCCCAGATATTGTCTGACACCCAATTATATGTTTGTTTAATGAATTGGTTAAATAAAAAATATTAAAACTAAGATGTCAGGCTATTAGGGACAAACTTCAAGAGGCATAAGTTATCAATATGGCTGATGTTGCTGTGTGGTTCTTAAACTTTGAACATTTAAAAACAGTAACTCCAGCATGTTTGAAGCAATATTGGTGGCATTAAGGTTAGTGCATGGCTCCCAGAGGAAATAACTGGAAGTCACACCCTTTAACATAAAGCATTTCAAATATGTGAAATAAACATCAATCCTGTTACCTGTGATAAAAAGGATTTTGGGTGTTGGGAAACTGAAAATACAAACTGGGGTTTGTCTGAGAGGGTGCAGTAAACGGTTAGGCCTCTGAGCGTCGCTGTTGACCACTCAAGGAGGAAAATGCGACTGGAGAGCGAGTCCACCATTTCCTTGTTTCTAAAAAGCAAAGAAACAGCAAACCAGGCTCTGAAGACCCGGGGCTGCTACGCTCACCGTGTCGGTCAACCAGCTCTATGACCTATGAATTAGGCCCCCGAAGAGCTTAGTTCATTGAGAAAATAAGAGTGGATTCCGTCGTGGGAAGTTGGAACCGGATACAGAAAAAAATAATTCACCAAAAAGGAAATGACCAGTTATCTGATCAGAAACGGCGGAGTACTGGCCCTGCTGTGCGCGCTCCTGGGGACGCTGTGCAAGACTGGATCCGGGCAGATCCGCTACTCAGTGCTGGAGGAGTTGGACAAAGGCTCCTTCGTGGGCAACATCTCCAAGGACCTAGGGCTCAGGCCCCCGGAGCTGGCAGAGCGCGGAGTCCGCATCGTCTCCAGAGGTAGGACGCAGCTCTTTGCTCTGAACCTGCGAAGCGGCAGCTTGGTCACCGCGGGCAGGATAGACCGGGAGGAGCTCTGCGCCCAGAGCGCGCGGTGTCTAGTAAAATTTAACATCCTGGTTGAAGACAAACTGAACATTTTTGAAGTAGAAATAGAAATTAAAGACATTAATGATAATGCTCCTGATTTTCTAACGGAGGAATTGGAAATAAAAATTGGTGAACTAACGGCTCCAGGAACTCGATTTCCACTTAAGAGTGCATTTGACCCAGATGTGGGCATAAACTCTCTGCAAAACTACCAGCTCAGCCCCAACGACTACTTCTCCCTGACTGTGAAGATTGTATCTGTTGGGGCCAAGTACCCAGAGCTGGTGCTGGAGCGGGCTCTGGACCGTGAGGAAAAGAAAGTTCACCAGCTTGTCCTCATTGCTTCTGATGGTGGGGACCCTGTTCACTCTGGCAACTTGTGCATCCAAGTGATAGTTCTGGATGCAAATGACAACCCGCCAGTGTTTACTCAGCCTGAGTATCAAGTAAGTGTGCAGGAGAACTTCCCAGTGGGCACCCGACTGCTCACTGTGAATGCCACGGACCCTGATGAAGGATTCAATGCTCAAGTCTCCTACATGCTAGATAAAATGCCTGGGAAAATCGCTGAGATCTTTTATCTCAACTCAGTGACTGGAGATATATCCATATTAAAAAGTCTAGATTATGAGGATGCTAGGTTTTATGAAATTAAAATTGAAGCACAAGACGGACCAGGTCTCCTCTCAAAAGCTAAAATTGTAGTCACAGTTCTGGATGTGAATGACAACGCCCCAGAAATTACAATCACTTCTTTCACAGGATCAGTCTCAGAAGAGGCTGCTGCAGGAAGAGAAGTTGCCCTTGTCAATGTGCATGACCAGGATTCTGGGAAAAATGGGCAAGTCACAGTTTTTGTCCTGGGAAATATGCCATTTAATTTGGAAAAATCAATAGACCAATATTACCGCTTAGTGACAGCTAGATCCCTGGACCGGGAACAGATTTCTGAATATAACATAACTCTGAGAGCAACAGATGGGGGAAGTCCACCGCTGTCTACGGACACTCACATCACCCTGCACGTGGCAGACATCAATGACAACCCACCAACCTTCACTCATGCCTTCTACTCTGCTTATGTTCCGGAAAACAACCCCAGGGGAGCCTCCATCTCCTCTGTTACCGCCCAGGACCCTGACAGCATGGAGAACGCCCGAATCACTTATGCACTGACTGAAGATACTATCCAGGGGGCACCTCTCTCCACTTACATCTCCATCAACTCTGACACGGGAGTCCTGTATGCTCTTCGATCCTTGGACTATGAGCAGCTTAGAGACCTGAAGCTACTGGTGACAGCTAGTGACAGTGGGGACCCTCCTCTCAGCAGCAACGTGTCTCTAAACCTGTTCGTGCTGGACCAGAACGACAATGCGCCGGAAATCCTCTACCCCACCCTCCCCACGGACGGTTCCACTGGAGTGGAACTGGCACCCCGCTCTGCAGAACCCGGCTACCTCGTGACCAAGGTCGTGGCAGTGGACAGAGACTCAGGCCAGAACGCCTGGCTGTCCTACCGTCTGCTCAAGGCCAGTGAGCCAGGGCTCTTCACGGTGGGGCTGCACACGGGCGAGGTGCGCACTGCGCGGGCCCTGCTGGACAGAGATGCGCTCAAGCAGAGCCTGGTGGTGGCGGTCCAGGACCACGGACAGCCCCCTCTCTCAGCCACCGTCACGCTCACTGTGGCTGTGGCTGACAGCATCCCAGATGTGTTGGCTGACTTGAGCAATCTTGAGATCTCTTCAACCCCAGAGGCTTCGGACCTCACTTTGTACCTGGTGGTGGCTGTGGCCTCAGTGTCCTGCCTCTTCCTTGCCTTTGTCATTGTGTTGCTGGCACTCAGGCTGAGGCGCTGGCACATATCACGTCTGCTCCAGGCTTCTGGAGGGGGATTGGCAAGAGTGCCCGCCTCGCACTTTGTGGGAGTGGATGGGGTGCGGGCGTTCCTGCAGACCTATTCCCACGAGGTCTCCCTCACTGCTGACTCGAGGAAGAGTCACCTGATCTTCCCGCAACCCAACTATGCTGACACACTCATCAGCCAGGAGAGCTGTGAGAAAAGCGAGCCTCTCCTGGTAGCTCAAGACTTTCTCGAAGCGAAAGGAGACCCCAAGCTACTTCAGGTGAGTTTATCTGTTTGTTCTTTTTTAATAGTATAAAGAACAATTGCGCCAGTGTGGTTATTATAAAACTTAGTCGTGTTGTTTAAATATTTGTTCCTCTTTCCTTCTGGGCCGATGGTAGGTCTGCACTTCTGGCCTGGTGTAGCTGAGTGGGCCTAGGTAACTAGTTCTGGCCAAGACATTGTAAATTGAACTAGGTGTGTCTCTTCCTGGAGGAAGCTTTAGTTGCTCTTGTGAGAATTTCCAGATCTCTAAAATATTCTTTGAAATTGTGATTGCTCCTTCTATGTGAGTCCTTGAAGAACTATGATGAGAGAAGAGCCCTGTGGTTTACCCAACCTTGACTTATATCTGTGACAAATAGACCTTTTTCATTTTAAATTCCTGTGGTTTGAAGTTGGTCACTGCTGCCTACCTAGCTTATACAAACTGATTCAAACAAGTAAATATATATATTTAGTTAGTTATGTTAGGCTCCCATAAAATGATACTTAACTCCTTTCAAGTCAGACCACACTCTTTATCTCAATGACATAAAAATTGTAGGGTAAAAAATATAGTTGGGCCCTGGCCAGTTTTGTTCAGCGGTTAGAGCACCGGGCCTCAGACCAATGAGTTGCTGGTTCGATTCCAGTTATAGGCATGTATCTTGGTTTTGGTTCATCCCCGGCCCTGGTTGGGGTCCTGCAGGAGGCAACTAGTCGATGTGTCTCTCTCACATCGATGTTTCTCTCTCTCTCTCTCTCTCTCTCTCTCCTTCCCTCCCTCCCACTCTATCTGAAGATAAATGGGAAAATATCCTCGGATGAGGACAAATATATATATATTTGGTCAAATTGTTTTACTTGGCCTGTATACCTAAAGTGTGTGTGTGCATGTGTGTATTAATATTTATTTAAACTGTTTGTGTGAAGGTAGGAAGTTCAATTGCCTATACAGTTATGAGCCTTAGGGTGGTATTTCTTGTCCTTTGAGAAGGATAAAAAAGTGTAAGGAGATATGTCTCTGCCTTTGTGGGAGATTTCCAGACCATATGCTGCAATAATGAAATAGGAGTCATATAACTTTTGGGGGCAGAAATTGTTGGCCCATTTTGAAATTTATGAAATTACTTTCATCCATAAAGTCACATGAGAGAGTCATCCAAAGTTAGACTAAAATATAATTTCATTAGCTCTCAAACAAAGGAACAGATGTCCCCTGCATATATTAGGAAGAAGTGCATTGAGAAGTGTGTGACAACATGGTCTGAACAAAATAACTGAAAGCAGAGAAGGGTGTATTCTCACTCAAACATTCAAATACATCACAGGAAAAAAATGGCACATAACCTTTGGAAAAATGTTAAATGGCTAGTGCCAGGATAACTTTAGATGTTCAAAGAGAATTTTGTAAGAATCCCATATAAAACATAACTTAAAAATATGTTGCGAAATGCAAAGAAAATACAAAGGCTGTGCAATTTCCATCTGCATGTATAGATAATGAAAGGTTTCAGACATCCTATTTTCACTACAAAATATTTTTAAAGGATCAGCAATAATTCATTACAAGAGAAAGGGAGGAGGAATTCTAATAAAAGGAAGAGAAAGTATAAAGGCATGGAGTAGGGAAAACAAGGGAAAGAGTGTCTTAGGAAAAGAGATAGTCTGCTTTGACTGGAGTGTAAGATGAGTATGGGTCAGCACTGCAAATCATAGAACAAATTGTTGAGTTGGTATCTATTTGGTAATGTATTTGTATGTTTTAGTTACCCAAGACCAGCTCAAGGATTACTGGTAAGTTCTAAAACAGAGTGTGTACGGATTCTCAATGCCTCGCCAAGATTAAAACTAGTGATCAAGTCAAACTCATTTCACCTATTAATGGTGTATATTGGCTGGAGCTGAAAAATTGGCATTATGGAGTATTGCATACACATTCATATAATAAAGAAGCACTAGTTTCATAAAAATAAATATGGCTTACACGAGATTCAGCCTTATAAATACATGTATATGTGCCCGAATATAAAATTAGTCTCTTTAACAAAATATCAGGCTCTGCTGTACATAACAGGAAGATTGTGCTTTGAAAAGATGAGAAATATATTAAAATAAATCTTGGAGCTTGACTCACTCTTTTTTGCAAAGACTATATCTTTGAAAAGTATTATAGAATTAATGAAGTATATACAGGGGAGTTAAAATACTAAATAAGGGAAGTTATGGATTTAAAAAATGTAAGGATCATTGTCCACGAAAATGTGGATAAAAAACCGGTAACTTATTTGGTTACATCCATACTAGTCAATCCAATGTTATAAATACAGTGAAATTACTGAAGATATCCACCTTCCCCACCACCACCAAACTGAAAAACAATGGCTGTATTACTTATTAAATATTTCAATAAAAAATTATGTGAAATGGTGGCAACGCTTATGAGATGACACACACACAATAAAACAACTAGAAAATGTCACATTTGAAGGGAAAACGTGAATATTTGGTTCTTTCCAACAAATAAAAAGACAAAGTGCATAGATTCAAGAGCTTACACTTGGAGGATAGCTGGGCAACGTGCACTTTTCCCAGACAACCTCCGGGCGCCGCTGTTGACCAAAGGGAAGAAAGGAGTTCTCAGTTCTTCGGGAGCTTCCGGCCGAGTGTTTCCAGCTTTGCCCTGCGCACAGCAGAACGCGGACGCCGTGCCTGTGCACCCGCAAGCGCTTAACAAGTCCTACCCTCAAGTCCCAAACGTCCAGGGTGCTGTCAGTGCTTTTTTAAACATTCCAGAGACATCTTGAAAACAAGCTTCCCAAAGAGTTCAAGAAATGCAAAGGAGCTCCAGACAAGCTGAAACGATGGAAAGTCAGGTACTGTTTCTCTTCCTGCTGTCTTTGTTGTGCGGAGCCACCTCCCAGCAGATCCAGTACGCGATTCCAGAGGAGCTGGCCAAGGGATCGAGGGTGGGGAACCTCGCCAAGGATCTGAGGCTCAGTGTCCAGGAGTTGCCAGCTCGAAAACTGCGGGTTAGTGCAGAGGAATTTTTCAACGTGAGTGCGGAGAGTGGGGATTTGTTAGTGAGCGGTAGGATAGATAGAGAGAAAATTTGTGGAAGGAGATCTGAATGTGCTCTGGAATTTGAAATGGTCGCTGAAAACCCAATGAATGTGTTCCACGTGACTGTTGCAATCCAAGATATTAACGACAATGCACCACGTTTCATTGCAAAAAGCATTGACTTAGAAATCTGTGAGTCAGCCTTACCAGGGGTAAAATTCCCACTGGATTCTGCGCAAGATGTAGATGTAGCAAGTAACTCACTGAAGGTTTACACCATCAGCCCCAATGACCACTTCTCTCTGTCAACGAAGGAAAGTCCTGATGGGAGTAAATACCCAGAATTACTGCTGGAAAAACCTCTGGACAGAGAAAAACAGAGTTCCCACCGCTTAATCCTGACGGCCATGGATGGTGGGGACCCTCCACTAAGTGGCACCACCCAGATCCAGATCCAGGTCACCGATGCCAATGATAATGCTCCAGTGTTCAGCCAGGACACATACAGAGTTAGACTCCAAGAAAATGTGCCCAGGGGAACCTCGGTGCTTCGTGTGAAGGCCACTGACCAGGATGAGGGTGTTAATGCACAGATCACCTATGCCTTCCTCAATGCCCCAACAAGCACCAGCCTCCTCTTCAGTCTCAACCCAAATACCGGCGATATCACAACCAATGGTACATTGGATTTTGAAGAGACAAGTATGTATATGTTGGCTGTAGAAGCCAAGGATGGAGGAGTACACACGGCTCACTGTAGTGTTCATATTGAAATTGTCGATGAGAATGACAATGCCCCAGAGGTGACATTCATGTCCTTTTCTAACAAGATTCCTGAGGACTCAGACCTTGGAACTGTAATAGCCCTCATTAAAGTTCGAGACCAGGATTCTGGGAAAAATGGTCTGGTGACATGCTATATTCAGGGAGACATTCCCTTCAAATTAGAATCCACCTCCAAGAATTATTACAAGCTGCTGATTGACCATGCTTTAGACCGTGAGCAGATATCAGAGTACAACGTCACCGTCACAGCTATCGACAAGGGCAAGCCATCCTTATCCTCCAGTACAAGCATCACCCTACACATCGGTGACATCAATGACAACAGTCCAGTTTTCCAAAAGGCCTCCTACATAGTACACGTGGCCGAGAACAACCCACCTGGGGCCTCCATTGCCCAAGTCATCGCCTCGGACCCCGACCTGGGACCCAACGGCCACGTCTCCTACTCCATCGTGGCCAGCGACCTGGAGCCACGGGTTCTGTCGTCCTACGTGTCCGTGAGCGCGCAGAGTGGGGTGGTGTTCGCGCAGCGCGCCTTCGACCACGAGCAGCTGCGCGCCTTCGAGCTGACGCTGCAGGCCCGAGACCACGGCTCGCCCGCGCTCAGCGCCAACGTGAGCTTGCGCGTGTTGGTGGGTGACCGCAACGACAACGCGCCAAGGGTGCTGTACCCGGCGCTGGGGCCCGACGGCTCGGCGCTGTTCGACACGGTGCCGCGCTCAGCGCAGCCAGGCTACCTGGTCACTAAGGTGGTGGCAGTGGACGCGGACTCAGGACACAATGCCTGGCTGTCCTACCACGTGCTTCAGGCCAGCGAGCCCGGACTGTTCAGCCTGGGGCTGCGCACGGGCGAGGTGCGCACAGCGCGTGCTTTGGGCGAACGGGACGCGGCCCGCCAGCGGCTGCTGGTCGCTGTGCGTGATGGGGGACAGCCGCCCCTCTCTGCCACCGCCACACTGCTCCTGGTCTTTGCGGACAGCCTACAAGAGGTACTGCCAGACCTTAACGACCTTCCCACGGCTCCTGATCCCCAGGCTGAGCTGCAGTTTTACCTGGTGGTGGCCCTGGCCTTAATCTCCGTGCTCTTCTTCATCGCGGTGATCTTGGCGGTCGCCCTACGACTTCGATGCTCCTCCAGCCCCACCACCTGGGGCTGCTTTCAGCCTGGCCTCTGCTCCAAGTCTGACCCTGTGGTTCCCCCCAACTACGGTGAAGGGACTTTGCCCTATTCTTACAATCTGTGCGTTGCCTCGCATTCAGCAATGACCAAATATAATTTTTGTAACCTGACCCCGGAAATGGCTCCCACTGGGGATCTCCTGTGCGAAGATCCTTCTATGGATGTATGTGCCAATAATGAAGACCCCCAAGTTGCTTATGATTCCTCTTTTTCTTCACACGTGAGTTTCTGCAAACCTACTTACATTTTATATTGTATTTTATTCTCAGTGTGCATAATTAGCTTCGATCGGTGTTCATTGTTCTAGTAGTGGTAGTGGGAGAGGAGGTGTATTGGATGGGTGGAGATGGGTCCCTTGATTGCTCAGTACTCTTGGCAATTAGCTAATTACTACTTCTCAATCTCTACTGTTGGCATTTCTGTATGGTCAGCAAATTTTGCTAAAGAGAGCTTTTCTTGGTTGTCATTACTTTCAATGATAGCACTATCCTTTTTTAGTTGGTGTGTGATACTGTTTTTTCAATCTTTACTCTTTATAAATGTGCTGGCAGCTTTTTCTGCCTGACATAAACTTTATGTTCATCTCAACAAATACATCCTAGTTGTTGGTTTGTTTGTTGGTTTGTTGCTGCAATATGTATTTTTATTTTTAAATGTTTTTATTTGTTTTAGAGAGAGAGGGAGGGCGAGGGAGAGGGAGAGAAACATCCATGTGAGACAGCAACATCTATCAGTTGCCTCCCATATGCACTCAGACTAGGGACTAGGGATAGAAACTGCATCCTGTGTATGTGTCCTGACCCGGAATTGAACCAGTGACCTTACAGTGCAAGGGACAACTGAGCCAGGGCTGCGATGTGTATTTTTAATATAACTTTCCAATAATTGTTTCTTAGCATTTCTTGACCTTATCACATGTAGCAAACATGGTCAGATCTTACATTTTAATCACTACCTCTGGGTCAACTTTATCCCACTTCATAATCTCATTCAAGAATAATTTTCTTAACCCTTCTTCAATAATTTATTTACTTTTTGTATTTTTTTTTTTTTTACTGCTCCAGTCAACAAAAGAGAAACTTTATTGGTGCTCCAGGATCACAGGGTTCAGGCAGAAGGCTGCCCTGTGGGCCCAAGGAGGTGGTAGAGGAGCCTTATTTAAACTTCTTCTTGGGGCACAGGTTGTTGGTGTGGCCACACTTCTTGCGGCAGTTGACAGCACGGGGGGGGGGGGGGGGTGCAGGCGGGCATAACACTTGCAGCAGATCATCTTGCAGTTGTACTTCTGGGTGAGCTGGTGGAGGGAGGTTCCATGATGCCACCCCTCAGACAAAGCACCAAGTGCAGGGTGGACTCTTTCTGAATATTGCAGTCTGAGAGAGTGTGGCCATCCTCTAGCTGTTTGCCTGAAAAAATCAGATGCTGCTGGTCAGCCCTCCTTGTCTTGGATTTTAGCTTTGACATTCTCAATGGTGCCACTGGGCTCAACCTCAGGGGTGACAATGGTCTTGCCAGTCAGGGTTTTCACAAAGATCTGCATCTCTGCATCTGCTGGGGAGGCTGCTCTGCTGCCTCCTTCTTTAATAATTTATTTTATACCTGTTCTACTTTGTCACTATTATAATAAGAAATGTAAGGGACATTTTTGTATATAAATCCTGTTCCATATTTCATTTTTCAGTATAGGTTTCTAAGAAGGGAGTTAATTTTTTCAAAATATTTCATTTTTTTCTCTCGATCCCTAGCAATTTGTGGGTCCTTTGAAAATTGTGTGGGGAAAAACTAATCTACAAAGTCTGAAGATTTAAAAACTCTGAATAGTCAATGGACTTTTGTGTCTAGTTATAATTTATGATTAATTTCTAGAAGTTAATTATTATGTGAGGAATAATCTAAAGAACTGGGTACTTGCTGCTTTATCTCAAGTTCTCACAGGTTAGTACATTACTCTAAGTTTTCTTGAATTAGAAAACTATGAAACATGCAATGACAATATATTCACAACTACTAAAATGTTTCCTTTTATGGTTATTTCTAAAATGAAAACTAAAGTAAACTTAGAAATAATGGTAAAATAGTACCTTCTGGATGTGTCCTTGTGTGAAAAAAGATCACTGAAATACTGTCTGGTCTTTGTAGTGCTTCACTCTAACTTTTTTGTCTTCTTTGTTTATTTTTATTTTGAAGATTGGAGTTATTTATCCATTGTTTTAGGCTTTGCAGTTGCATTAGTGACTCATTTGTTGAACACTGAAAAACTGTTTGCTGCATATTCTATGAAAGGTGGTGTTCTAAACTTTGAGGATACATTGTGAACATGCTAGTTACAGATGTAGCTCTTGGCCTAGAATCTTCTGTATAGAAAATTAATGAGCAAATTTTCTTCCCAAACCTATCACTATATTTGCTAATTCCACTTACACAGGGGTAAGACTAGCTCTTGAACAGTATATATTTTTTACAAGGAACTAAAAAGTTGCCCCAGATTCTAAAAGATCCATTCATGTGAGGAAACTTGTTTCTGCATAGTTTGGTACTAGAGCCCAGATTTCCAACTCTTCAGACACTGGCTTTTCACTTATTTTTCCAGTCTTCGAGTCCATCCTTGTTCCTGGGATGGATAAATGTGTCTCTCACACAATACACTGTTCTGAAAATGGACTATGAGAATACATAATGCAAAAACTTTAAAGAAGTATAAACATTTTTAACCAAAAAAGATCATATTTTCTCTAAAAATTAATTCCTTTATAAGTCTTATTGTACAGGAAGCTTTTGATTGTTTATTTATTTTCATTGCAAATAAAACAACAGGAGTTTGACTTTTATTCTTTTAGGAGAAATAGGATACTGAAAAGAAATGGTGTACACAGGTGGGAATAGATTGCAATAACAGGTTAGGACTCTGGGTGTCGCTGTTCACCAATCGGGAAAAGACAACCAGGAATTTAATCCGAACCACAAGATTTCTGCATCACAAAACACTGACCCTGGAGCTTTACAAAAGCTCCAAACTGAAACCCCAGAGCTCCCACAACCCACGGTGAAAATACATTATCTTGGACCGCGAAGATCCTGGGGCTCCTCAGACCTCCCCCGAGGGAAAACCCAAGCGCAACTTCTCGGCGGCTGGGTTGTCATGGCGGCTTCTCCTTATCGTCCGTACTGCAGCCGGCTGGTTGGGATTTGCCTTCTCCTGGGGGCCCTGTGGGAAACCCGGGCTGAACAGATCCGCTACTCGGTGCCTGAGGAGCTGGAGAAAGGCTCCTTCGTGGGCAACATCGCCAAGGATCTGGGGCTGGAGCCCCGGGAGCTGGCGGAGCGCGGAGTCCGCATCGTCTCCAGAGGTAGGACGCAGCTCTTTGCTCTGAACCTGCGAAGCGGCAGCTTGGTCACCGCGGGCAGGATAGACCGGGAAGAACTCTGTGATCGATCTCCAAAGTGTGTAGTAAGCCTGGAGATTCTCCTAGAGGACAAAGTGAAGATTTTTGGAGTAGAAGTGGAAATAATAGATGTTAATGATAACGCGCCCAACTTTGGGACAGAGCAAAGGGAAATAAAAGTCGCTGAAAATGAAAATCCTGGGACAAGGTTCCCTCTTCCTGAAGCTTTTGATCCGGATGTAGGGGTAAACTCTCTGCAGGGTTACCAGCTCAACTCGAATGTTTACTTTTCCCTGGACGTGCAAAACGGAGCTGATGGGATAAAGTACCCTGAGTTGGTGCTGGAGCGCGCCTTGGACCGCGAGGAAGAGGGGGTTCACCATCTGGTTCTCACCGCCTTCGATGGAGGCGACCTGGTTCACTCTGGCACTACCAGGATTCATGTAACAGTTGTGGATGCAAACGACAATGCCCCACTATTCACTCGGCCCGAGTACCACGTGAGTGTTCCAGAGAATGTGCCCGTGGGCTCCCGAATCCTCACCGTAAAAGCCACTGATCCAGATGAAGGAGCCAATGGAGAAGTGACATATTCTTTCCGGAAAGTAAGAGATAAAATATCCCAGCTGTTCCAGTTGAATTCTGTGACTGGGGACATAACAATATTGGAGGATCTAGATTATGAGGACTCTGGATTCTACCATATAGATGTAGAAGCTCACGATGGTCCTGGTCTCCGAGCCAGGAGTAAGGTACTGGTAACAGTTCTGGATGTAAATGACAATGCTCCAGAAGTCATGGTTACATCTCTCACCAGCTCTATCCAAGAAACTTCTTCCCCAGGCACAGTAATTGCGCTTTTCAATGTGCATGATAGTGATTCAGGAGAGAATGGCCTTGTCACATGTTCTATTCCAAATAATCTGCCATTCACACTTGAAAAGACCTACGGAAATTATTATCGATTGTTGACACACAGCGCTCTGGATAGGGAAGAAGTCTCAGAATATAACATCACAGTAACTGCCACTGACCAGGGAACTCCACCACTGTCTACAGAAACCCACATCTCACTGAAGGTGGCAGACATCAATGACAACCCACCTGCCTTCCCTCATGCTTCTTACTCTGCCTACTTTCCTGAAAACAACGCCAGAGGAGCCTCCATTTTAACCGTAACAGCCCAGGACCCTGACAGCATTGAGAATGCCAGAGTCACTTACTCCCTGGCTGAGGACATGCTCCAGGGGGAGCCTCTCTCCTCCTATGTCTCTATCAACTCTGATACTGGTGTCCTGTATTCGCTTCGCTCATTCGACTATGAGCAGGTTAGAGACATGAAACTAGTGGTAACAGCCAGCGACAGCGGGGACCCTCCACTCAGCAGCAATGTGTCTCTGAGCCTGTTTGTTCTGGATCAGAATGACAATGCACCCGAAATACTGTACCCCTCTCACCCCACTGATGGTTCCACCGGTGTGGAATTGGCACCCCGCTCTGCAGAACCCGGCTACCTGGTGACCAAGGTCGTGGCAGTGGACAGAGACTCAGGCCAGAATGCCTGGCTGTCCTACCGCCTGCTCAAGGCGAGCGAGCCAGGGCTTTTCGCGGTGGGGCTGCACACGGGCGAGGTGCGCACTGCGCGGGCCCTGCTGGACAGAGATGCGCTCAAGCAGAGCCTGGTGGTGGTGGTCCAAGACCACGGCCAGCCCCCACTCTCAGCCACTGTTACGCTCACTGTGGCCGTGGCTGACAGCATCCCAGATGTGTTGGCTGACTTGAGCAGTCTTGAGATCTCTTCAGCCCCAGAGGCCTCAGACCTCACATTGTACCTGGTGGTGGCTGTGGCCTCAGTGTCCTGCCTCTTCCTTGCCTTTGTCATTGTGTTGCTGGCCCTCAGACTGCGGCGCTGGCACATGTCACGTCTGCTCCAGGCTTCAGAAGGTGGGTTGGTGGGCATGCCCACCTCGCACTTTGTGGGAGTGGATGGGGTGCGGGCGTTCCTGCAGACCTATTCCCATGAGGTCTCCCTCACCGCGGACTCAAGGAAGAGTCACCTGATCTTCCCTCAACCCAACTATGCTGACACACTCATCAGCCAGGAGAGCTGTGAGAAAAGCGAGCCTCTTTTGATAACTCAGGATTTACTTGAAATGAAAGGAGACCCCAATCTTCATCAGGTAAGTCAATCTTGCCACACTGAATCATAGGCAGACAGCCTGTGTCTTTACTTTTATAAGCTCAGATTGTATAAGATGCATTTCAAATCACATAAAGATAATTATTTTTAATATTCTATTGTTTGAAAGGGGAGGGGCAGATGACCCTTCAGTAATGATCAATAAAGGTTACTACATCTATCCTTTGTAGTCTCATCCGGTAATAGTTTCAGCAACAATTTCTTAATTTTATATCTCTAACTACCTCACTTCTTTAAATGCCATTTTCCTTTAAATCTTACTGAAAATACTGAAGTATGAAATAGAAGGCAATTGTGAAAATTCATATTAAAACATTCTCTCTTATGAAGCTATTGTTGAATCTGGACTATTTTAAAATTTCATCTTTTTATACTCTGGCATATTTTGCTTGAATTTTACTTTATTTACTTGAGTGGGTATTTTCCATTATAAATGGGCAATGTCGGTTTATAAATACTGGGGGAAATATTTAACACTTAGATACAACTTTAACAGTGATAGCTTCTCAATTGGACAAATATATTTTAAATATTTTGTTGTTGCAGTTTCCGAGGTGTACTAGCTGTGACTGTGTGTGATTCCTTTGGGCACTTCTGTGATTACCAAAAATATTGCTCATCTTATTTCACTTGTTTCATTAGGTTGTAGGAATAATTTTAATAATATCTAAATTACTTATTATGGCACCACTATGAGACCTTTCTCTGTCTCTAAGGAAACATAACTTAAAATTTTTCCTTTTTCATCATGGGAGCCTCTTATAAGGGTCGGGTAACTTGATTTCTGAACTGATATGATTTGTGCTACTTAGTAAGTAGGCCTCATCCTTGTTTCTGCACATTGCCCTCGGATAGCTCTGTCACTTCGTGGCTCTGCAATGATCTGGTATAGGGGGACATATTTTATGTACAAAGGGTATGCAACTTTTGTTCTTTATGCCTTATTTTGTTCTCTTAGTTAATTTGGAATTCGTGAATGTCTAGGACTATATGAATTAGTGATGTTTGGATACCTGGAAATTGTAGCAATAGATTGGGGCTATGTCTCAATTCAACTTAAGAAGGAGAGTTTCAGTTTCTAGATGTTTCTGCCTTCATGGAAAGTTGTGGTGCAATACATAGAATAAATAAGAATGTGATATGATACAACTAGCTGGCATGGAGAGAGGAAAGAGAAGTAACAAATGAATACTGAGAGAGAAAAATCATATCTGAGAAGAGATTATTTACAATACTGCAGCTTTAAAATATAATTTGGAAATATCAACTGGCCTCAAGCTGCGTCGAACATATTTGGATGGTGGTATTTGTAATACATTCAGAATCAGAATGATACATATTTTAAATGCCTAGAAGAGCAGCAGTAGATAAATTATAACCTAATAGCACATAGAAAATATATTTTTGTTTGAATGGGTACTGGGTTTCTTTTAGAAAATGTTATGTCTGGTTAAATAAGTTATTGCACAACCATATGGTGGGCTACTACATAGCTATAAGAAATAAATGGGAAGCCTCTTTATGTACTGATATAAAACGATCTTCAAAATATAATGAGTATACAAAGCAAGCTGCAGAACATGGTCTGTTGTATACTCCCATATATGTATGAAAGCAGGGGAGAACATTTATAAAATTCTGCTTCACTATACAAAACATACCTCTGGAATAGTACACAGTAAAGGAACACTCATTTCTTCTGGGAGAAATGTGTTGTTGAAAGCAAAGAGGGAGAGTCTATAGAATATGCTGTATATACCTTTTGAATTTGGAACTATGTGAATGTGTACCTATTTAAACAAATACTCCATAAATCCGCAAAAGCAAAAAAGTTCTTTGCAAAACATTTACAAACCCTTGGAGCAGTTTCACGGAAAAACCCCTGGGCGTCGCTGTAGGTCTAAAGAAGAGCGAGAAGATACGAGACGCATTAGGGAGCCTCTCAGAAGGCTCAAACCAACTTCGCGGAGGAGGCCAGTACAGATTTGGTTACAAAAACAAAAGCAGGAAAATTGTCCCTACCCCGGATTTTTGCCATCCACGGAGGGCTTATTCCTCCTCCTGGTCAAGGAGCAGAGCAGCAGCGGAGGGAGACAGAGCATGAGGCCGAGCGCAGAGAGGGGCAGCCCGGCGCGGTGGTGGCAGGTATTGTTGCCCTTTCTACTGTCTTTGTTCCGGGGGGCTCTTCTGGACCAAATCCGTTATTCAATTCCTGAGGAGCTGGCCAAGAACTCGGTGGTAGGAAACCTCGCCAAGGATCTGGGGCTCCGAGTCCGGGATTTGCCAGCCCGGAAGCTGCGGGTTAGCGCGGAGAAGGAATATTTCACTGTAGACCCTGTCAGCGGGGACTTACTTGTGAGCGACAGAATAGACCGAGAGCAGATTTGTGGGAAGCAGCCTCTGTGTATTCTGGATTTTGATGCTGTCACTGAAAAGCCACTAAATGTTTTCCACGTAGCAGTAGTAGTGCAGGATATAAATGACAACATTCCATTATTCAAACAGAGAAAGATTGATTTTAAAATTGTAGAAACCACTAAACCAGGTAAAACATTTCCACTAGACCCAGCCGTGGATTTGGATGCTGGTCCTAATTCACTGCAAAGATACCACCTTAATGACAATGAGTACTTTGATCTCGTGGAGAAACAGACTCCAGATGGACATAAATATCCTGAGTTGATTCTGAAACATTCTCTGGACAGAGAAGAGCAGAATTTGCATCAACTGGTCCTCACAGCTGTGGATGGTGGAGACCCACCCCAAAGTGGCACCACCCAGATCCAAATCCAAGTCACGGATGCCAATGATAATCCCCCTGTGTTCAGCCAGGACGTGTACAGGGTCAGCCTGAAGGAGGGTGTGCCCCCAGGCTCCTCCATACTTCAAGTGACAGCCACCGACCAGGACGAGGGCATTAACGCGGAAGTCACCTACTCCTTTCATAACGTGAATGAACAAGTGGAACAATTTTTTAACTTAGATAAAAGAACAGGAGAAATCACAACAAAGGATCATTTTGATTTCGAAATGGCTAATAGTTACACTCTCAGTATAGAAGCAAAAGATTCTGGGGATCTAGCAGCTCATTGCAGTATCCAAGTCGAAATTCTCGATGAGAATGATTGTGTACCTGAAGTGATCGTGACCTCAGTGTTTACTCCCCTTCCAGAGGATTCACCACCAGGAACAGTGATCGCCTTGATAAAAACAAGAGATAGAGACTCTGGAGAAAATGGAGAAGTTTACTGCCGCATATTGGGAAAGACAGAGTTTACATTGAAACCTCACTCAAAGAACTATTACAAGCTAGTGACAGATGGGTCTCTGAACCGGGAAGAGATCCCGGAATACAACGTCACTATCATGGCCACCGACAAAGGCAACCCACCTCTCTCCTCCAGCACCACCATCACCCTGCACATCACCGATGTCAACGACAACGCTCCGGTTTTCCAGCAGTCCGCCTACCTGGTCCATGTGCCAGAAAACAACCCGCCCGGGGCCTCTATAGCGCAGGTCAGCGCCTCCGACCCCGACCTGGGACCCAACGGCCACGTCTCCTACTCCATCGTGGCCAGCGACTTGGAGCCAAGGGCGCTGTCGTCCTACTTGTCCGTGAGCGCGCAGAGCGGGGTGGTGTTCGCGCAGCGCGCCTTCGACCACGAGCAGCTGCGCGCCTTCGAGCTGACGCTGCAGGCCCGCGACCAGGGCTCGCCCGCGCTCAGCGCCAACGTGAGCTTGCGCGTGTTGGTGGGCGACCGCAACGACAACGCGCCAAGGGTGCTGTACCCGGCGCTGGGGCCCGACGGCTCGGCGCTGTTCGACACGGTGCCGCGCGCGGCGCAGCCAGGCTACCTGGTCACTAAGGTGGTGGCGGTGGATGCGGACTCGGGACACAATGCCTGGCTGTCCTACCACGTGCTTCAGGCCAGCGAACCCGGACTGTTCAGCCTGGGGCTGCGCACGGGCGAGGTGCGCACAGCGCGTGCTTTGGGCGAACGGGACGCGGCCCGCCAGCGGCTGCTGGTCGCTGTGCGTGATGGGGGACAGCCGCCCCTCTCTGCCACCGCCACACTGCTCCTGGTCTTTGCTGACAGCCTACAAGAGGCCCTGCCCGATCTCAGCGACCGTCCTAAACCCTCTGATCCCCAGGCTGAGCTGCAGTTTTATCTGGTGGTGGCCCTGGCCTTGATCTCCGTGCTCTTCCTCCTCGCGGTGATTCTGGCGGTCGCCCTGCGCCTTCGACGCTCCCCCAGAGCTGCTACTTGGGGCTGCTTTCAGCCTGGTCTTAGTTCTAAGTCTGGACCTGGGGTTCTCCCCAATTACAGTGAGGGGACTTTGCCCTATTCCTACAATCTGTGCGTTGCCTCACAATCAGCTAAGACAGAGTTTAATTTTCTGAACGTGACCCCAGAAGTTGCTCCCCCTCAGGATCTCCTCTGCGAAGATGCCTCTTGGGTACCAAGTACAAATCATGGAGATGCTGAGGGCTCATTTTCCTCAGATACTATTTTAAAGGTGAGTTTTAATTTAATTAACTTATTTTCACTTTGCATTCTAATGTTTCTTAATAAATCACCTATCTGGGATAAGAATCTCCATTTCATATTTAATTGTCTTGTGGATTGAATTTAGGCAAAATTCTGTGCTAATTATCTTAATTTTATCTAACCAAATCTTGATGTGGCTTTCTATCTAATGTATGAAATTTATTTGTTCATAATTACAAAGCTTCACTACATGAGATATTTCTTTTTCTTCCTCATCTTTACAACTGTTCCCTCTGAAGATTTTCTACTATGGGCTTCTTAAACTATTTCACATTCAAGGTTTTTATTACTCAAATTTTAGTTTTACTTCCTCTTCAAATTATAGTACTTCAGAATAAAAAGAGCTCCCCATCTTACTAGTTTGGGGAAACTGGGAACCAAAGAAAGGAAGAACTTGGTTTGTCTACACCAGAGCATGGGTAGGACTGACTCGAACATCAGCAATCTAAGTGTCTTTACAAGCTAAGTGTCTTGGGATTCCAGGTCTATATTTAAAGGATGGGCAAATTTTGAGGTCTTCGTTGTTTGCTATTAAGAGTGTGTTTAATAATGGGAGAAATCTTTTTCTTTCATGCATAGTAACAAATTGCTCTTATGAAAATTGTATGTTGAGGAATAATTGTAACTTACACTCACATTGTATACTTAAAACTTTATTTTCTAAATTCTCTATTTGTAGATATAGAATATCTTTATTTTCTTCAATATTCTATGGAGGTATTAAGTAAAAATTGCTTCTCTCACTTAATGGAATCTCTGAAATGTCCTTTTTTTTTTTAAGTCATGAGGTTTTGCTACCATATAAAGGTGAAAACATTAAATATCTGTCTTAACATAGAAAGTCCACTGGCTGCCTGATCTCTGTTAAGTTATAGACATATTTTTCTGCATGGGTGATAAACTAAAGCCCTCTGCTCTGGTTACTATATGGATTTCCCCCCAAGAGTCTGTCACTGTATAATGTTGAACTCCAGTTTAGACATGGTAATAAGAAAATATATGTAGTGCATTGCTAACCCAACTCAAACTCTCAGTCTAATATAGTGTAGCTGCTATATTTCTAGTATGAAAAACGGGAAACATTCTGGAAGACCTCACAAGTAAAAAATAGCCCATTAATTCTTTCTGAATATGACAGCTAATACAATTTGCATCAATTGGTAGGCCTTTTTGCAGTTGATTGAGAGCTAGACTTGTTTCCTTAGCATTCTTATGTGCAAATGGGCACATTTTCATAAATATATCTTAATACAAAGATGAAATATTAAAACCTACAAAAGTAAGAATTACAGTGTTCTAATTTAATGGACTTCATTTAGGTAAGAAGTAAAAGGACATAGGATCAATGGCACATTAAATACAACTTTTCTAAAGAAGTAAAAATAATCTAATAAGTATATTGATCTTAGGGGTTTGTGGGTCTTGTTATTTCAGAATTGAACCTTAATTAAATTTAAACAATATCACGCACTAATACGTGAAAGAGACAGCAGAATTATTAGAAATAAAATATAATTAAACACGTATGAAATAAAAACAGAATTGGTGCAGTAACCGGTTAGGACTCTGAGCGTCGCTGTTCACCAAAGTGGGAAAGAAGCTGCTGCTGATGCGACCCGGCTCTCTGCTCCTTCGGCACTAAACGCTCATAGACCAGACAAGCACCTGGGAAAAGCCTTCCACCCGCGCCCTTCTCCCACTTCCAACAAGGAATGTGTACCCTTCGGTTTTAAAGAAATAAGGAAACAGCAGGTTGAAACCAGGACTAAGAGAAAGGTGGTCGGAGAGAAGGCAATGGCGGATCCACTGAGGGGCTGGGGCAGCAGAGAGCTGTTACTGCTCTTTCTGTTCTTGGGGACGCAGCGGGGAGCCAGAGCCGGGCAGATCCGCTACTCAGTGCGGGAGGAACTGGACAAAGGCTCCTTCGTGGGCAACATCGCCAAGGATCTCGGGCTGGAGCCTCAGGAACTGGCGGAGCGAGGAGTCCGAATCGTCTCCAGAGGTAGGACGCAGCTTTTCGCTCTGAACCCGGGAAGTGGCAGCTTGGTCACCGCGGGCAGGATAGACAGGGAGGAGCTCTGCGCTCAGAGCGCGCGGTGTCTGGTGAGTTTTAACATCTTGGTTGAGAATAAAATGAAAATTTATGGAGTAGAAGTAGAAATAATCGATATTAATGATAACTTCCCTCGTTTCCGGGATGAGGAAGTAAAAGTAAAAGTTAATGAAAATGCGGCTACAGGGACACGGTTAGTGCTTCCCTTCGCTCGAGATGCAGATGTGGGTGTGAACTCCCTTCAGAGTTACCAGCTCAGCTCCAATATCCATTTCTCTCTGGATGAAAAAAGTGGAAGTGATGGACAAAAATACCCGGAACTGGTACTGGAACAACCCTTGGACCGGGAGAAAGTGGCTGTTCACGACCTCCTCCTCACAGCTTTAGATGGTGGAGACCCCATTCTTTCTAGCACTACGCACATCCGCGTGATGGTCCTCGACGCAAATGATAACGCGCCCCAGTTCACTCGATCGGAGTACAGAGTGAGTGTTCCAGAGAACATACCTGTGGGCACTCGGCTGCTCACACTAACTGCCATGGATCCAGATGAGGGAATAAATGGAAAATTGACCTACTCTTTTCGCAACGAAGAAGACAAAATTTCACAGACTTTCCAACTTGATTCCAACCTGGGTGAAATTTCAACAGTGCAATCACTGGATTATGAAGAATCCAGATTCTACCTCATGGAAGTGGTAGCTCAGGATGGAGGTGCTCTTCTTGCCAGTGCTAAGGTGGTGATCACAGTACAGGACGTGAATGACAATGCCCCAGAAATGATCCTTACCTCTCTTGCCAGTTCTGTCTCTGAAGATTGTCTTCCTGGAACTGTGATTGCGCTGTTTAGCGTACATGATGGTGATTCTGGAGAGAATGGGGAGGTTGCATGTTCCATCTCCAGGAACTTGCCCTTTAAATTGGAAAAGTCAGTTGATAATTACTATCACTTATTGACAACGAGAACCCTGGACAGAGAAGAGATCTCAGATTATAACATCACAATAACTGTCATTGACCGTGGAAACCCACCCCTGTCTACAGAAAACCACATCTCCCTGAAAGTGGCAGACATCAATGACAATCCTCCCATCTTCCCTCACACCTCATACTCCACCTACATCCCAGAAAACAATCCCAGAGGTATCTCAATCTTCTCTGTGACCGCCCACGACCCTGATAGTGGCAATAATGCCCAGGTCACTTATTCTCTGGCCAAGGACACGCTTCAGGGAATGCCTCTCTCCTCCTATGTCTCCATAAACTCTGACACCGGCGTTCTCTATGCACTGGGCTCTTTTGACTATGAGCAAGTTAGAGACCTGCAGCTGTGGGTGACAGCCTGCGACAGCGGAGACCCTCCACTTAGCAGTAATGTGTCACTGAGCCTGTTTGTGTTGGACCAGAATGACAACACTCCTGAAATCCTGTACCCTGCCATCCCCACGGATGGTTCCACAGGAGTGGAGCTGGCACCCCGCTCCGCAGAGCTTGGCTACCTGGTGACCAAGGTGGTGGCAGTGGACAGAGACTCAGGCCAGAACGCCTGGCTATCCTACCGCCTGCTCAAGGCCAGTGAACCAGGGCTCTTCTCAGTGGGGCTGCACACAGGCGAGGTGCGCACTGCGCGGGCCCTGCTGGACAGAGATGCGCTCAAGCAGAGCCTGGTGGTGGTGGTCCAAGACCATGGCCAGCCCTCTCTTTCAGCCACTGTTACACTCACTGTCGCTGTGGCTGACAGCATCCCAGATGTCCTGGCTGACTTGAGCAATTTTGAGCCCTCTGCTGATCCTGATCACTCCAGCCTCACACTATACTTGGTGGTGGCAGTGGCTGCTGTCTCTTGCCTCTTCCTTGCCTTTGTCATAGTGCTGCTGGCTCTCAGACTGAGGCGCTGGCACACATCACGTCTGCTCCAGACTTCAGGAGGGGGATTGGCAGGAGTGCCCACCTCGCACTTTGTGGGTGTGGATGGGGTGCGGGCATTCCTGCAGACCTATTCCCATGAGGTCTCCCTCACTGCGGACTCCAGGAAAAGTCACCTGATCTTCCCACAACCCAACTACGCAGACACACTCATCAGCCAGGAGAGCTGTGAGAAAAGCGAGCCTCTTCTGATATCTGACACAATAAATGCGAACGAAGAACCAGAAGTTGTTCGGGTGAGTTTTCTTTTTCAGTAGGGTTGCTTGGAGCATTTTGTTCATTTGTTTCCTCAGTTATTTTTCTTCCACATTCAAATAGGTCAATTATATAAATAGTGAATCATTATTTGCTTCAGTCAGAGGTTAGCTTAATTTAATTTGATAATTGATGCTTTCTCCATTTATTTTTAAACTATATTTTGGGTATAGTATCTTATTTTTTCAATACATGGATATTATAGAAAATTTAGCTGGTATCTATAGACTTAAATGAAACAAATACTTTATTATTTTTGAAAACAAGTACTTTAAGCCCTGGCTGGTATGGCTCAGCGGTAAGAACGTCACCCACGGACCGGAGAGACTCAGGTTCGATTCCGGCCGAGGGCACATACCTCTGTTTCGGTTCATCTCCGGGCCTGGTTGGGGTTGTGCAGGTGGCAAACAATTGATGTGTCTCTCTCACATTGATGTTTCTCTCTCTCTCTCTTCCTCTCTCTCTCCCTCCCTCCCTCTCTCCCTCCAGCTCTATCTGAAGATTAATGTAAAAAATATCCTCGGGTGAGGATAAAAAACAAAACAAGTACTTTAAAAGTGGTTAAACATAATCACTTTACCCAAAGAATTACTTATACTCAGAACTGTTATTATCATAATAGATGAGTTGCTTGATTAGTCCGGATTGTTAGATGTAATGTTGTTCTTTAAATATTTGCCTAAATACCAAATACAAATATGTGGAAATAATTTACATACTTGAATAAATCACTGGAAGAATACAGAAAAATTCTGCATGAGAAATATCAGAAATAAGATTAAGTTCATATTGATAATAATGTCTGTGTCACTCTGAAATCTGGAAAGTTTTTGAGTTAAATCGTGAAATTATTGGATGTGTGTATTCATTGAGAGAAGAAATCAGTGAGGAGCCTTAGAATTGTGCTTTATTCTGTGATGCAGTTTTTAATCTCCAAAGATTTAGATACTGCTACATTCACTAAATTCAAATATGCTACACACCTGGCATCTTCTGGTTATAAGTAACCCTTTCACTTTTCAGAATCAATATGTACCAGAATATTTGCATACAATTCTGCTTTATTACAAGAGTCTAAGATTTGTGTTTGGAAAATCAATTCAACTTTAAAATGGTTTCACATTTTAAAACTCATTTCTCAGGGCTGTGTTGATCTTAAATTAAAAGACTTTTCTTAATAAAATGCTGATCTATGGGTCTCAAATTTCATGAGTGTATGTTGTGTAATGGAAGAACTACCCTATTCATTTTTGGTATCTGATTTACTAAAGATGATTTTCAGAAGCCTTTTAAAAGATTTTTCAATCTTTCCAAGGTTGTGCTTTCAACAATTTGAACATCAGCTACAATGTATGAATAAATGGGGGGGGAGGGATGGCAATAAAATATTGTTAATAGGAGAGTAGGCTACATTACTTGAACACATTGAAGGTTTATTGATACATTTGGGAAACTGGGACCACTTTAAAAAAAAACACACTTTTTTACATTTATTTGAAGGGGATCCAAATATATTTATATATGGACAATTCTGTCCTCAATGTAAAATGTACAGGCTTGCTAAATAGTGAGTGCATCCAAAGAGTAGCAAGAGCCCTGGCTGGTTTGGCTCAGCAGTTAAAGCATCGGCCTGCGGTCCAGAGAGACCCGGGTTTAGTTCCCACTAAGGGCATGTACCTTGGTTGCAGTTTGTCCCCGGCCCTGGTTGGGTAGTGCAGGAGGCAGCCACTCGATGTGTCCCTTTCATGTCATGTCGATGTTTCTCTCTCTCTCTCCCTCCCACTCTATCTAAACAAAATGGAAAAATGTCCTCGGGTGAGGATAAAAAACAAAACAAAACAATAAGTAACAAGAGAATCTGTATGATAGATACTGATATCATTCACTCCTACATAAAAATTCACTTTTAAATTATTTTCTAAAGAAAAAATATAGATTTGGGTATGTGTCCTGAGTTAATTTTTTCATGCAGTGGAAAAATGCCCCTTAAACCTCTGTGTACTTCACAAACTTCAATTGACTTTAGATTTGTGTTTGGAGAATCACTTCAACTTTCAATTTTAAAAACTTATTTCTCAGGGGCTGTGCTTATCTTAAATTAATAGATTTTTCTTAAATGCTGATTTATGGGTCTTAAATTTTATAAGTATATGTTACATATACTTTACATAATAAAATGCTTGATTCACACACTCTGAGTGTATATATTATATATACTCTATACTCTTTTAAATATTTGATTCTTTAGTTTCATATGTGTTCTGAAAAAATAACTTTCCTATACTAATTGAAGTATTCACACAGTGGTGGAAAGGCACTTGCTCAGTCGTGGTTTGGAACAAAGTTTGAGTCAGTAGTGTTTTTTGTGTTTGTATAGAGATGCCAATGGGTTTCTGTCTAGAATCCTGAATAAAACGAACGGTTTAAGATGCTCTAATACTATTCAATTATGAGTTGAACATTGCTACACACCTGTCAAATTTTAGAATGACAATATATTATGTAGGTTTAAAATAATTTTTATGAATATTTCTAGTTTGGAAATAGAATGGAAACTGTAAGATATCTACCAGAAACAGGGAAATTGGCATGCTTTATTGACAAGGAAAGAGTGTCAATAACAAAGGTTTTGAACGATAAGATTATAACCTGGGGACAGAGGAAAAGTGGGCAACATAGATTACTCTCTTTGAGATATATAATCATAAGGACTCATATGTCACCCCCATAATGCATATAACTCACCACTGTTAAGACACTTGAGAAGAAACAATGCTATTAAAAATGATGGTAATGTATTGTGGAAAAATAAAATGAGTAGAATAATTTTTAAATCATAGTCATTTGATTAAGAGTAGACACTTGGAAATTAAGGAAAATAGAGTATCTTGCTTCTTACCATACTTCTATTTTGTAAGGACAACCAGTCTCCTTGATATCTATCAATTATTTTGGGAAGAAGATGATAAAGATAAGATAGAAGAACTTTTATAAGTTAGAAGAAAAGAAAATAGAGTGGAATAACAATACATATCAAATTGTTATTGTAAGAATTTTCGTATTACACCTGCCACCACAAACACTGTCTTTCATTTGTATTATTTTCTATATATTATTTTATGTAGTTCTCAATTCTACTAAACTAGTCAAAGAAGGTGTTATTCTGACCATATTATGACAATTGAAACTAAAAACAAAAAGGCACGACTAAGCCAATAAATATCTTCAGTAAGGTACCGCTGCTCTTTGACGACTAAAAATCCCTTGATTTGGATGAGTGAAGTTAACATTCAAAGAAATGACATCGGGGCTGAAGATATAGTACATATATAAAATGTTATATCCTTGGAAAATGGGAAGAAAGGGTGTCTGTATCAGGACACAGTGGAATTGTCATCTGGGCCGCTGCGTGTTTGGAGTTGATTTAGTAACCACTTCTGCAGTTCTGCAGCCGAGACGCGGGGTGCCGCTGTCGGCTAGTACTGAGCGAAGTGTCAGCTCCTGACGCAAAGGAATCGCCATCAGACCGCGGAATCGGAAGAACGGCGCACTCTTTCTCCGGCTCTCTGCAGAGGAGATATCCATCAGAGAACTTGTCTGCCAAGACAAATCAAGGAATCGCTCTTGCTCAGAGAATTATTGGGATCATTTAGCGATCGCTGCTCTTCGGAATCAGTAAGGCAAAGGCTCAGAAAGCGGGATGCGAAACCTCTGGGGACCGCAGGGCCTGGCTGGGCGGAGGCGAATGCTTTTTCTCCTCCTGCTGCCTTTGTTCTGCCCCGCGCTCTCGGAGCCGATCCGCTACACTATTCCGGAGGAGCTGGCCAGGGGCTCGCTGGTGGGGAACCTCGCCAAGGATCTGGGGCTTGGCGTGAGAGATTTGCCCACTCGGAACCTGCGGGTTAGTGGCGAGAAGAAATTCTTTACAGTGAACACCGAGAACGGGGACTTACTTGTGAGCGACCGTATAGACCGAGAGCAGATTTGTGGCAAGAAGTCGATGTGTGTTCTGGAATTCGAAATGGTTGCTGAAAAGCCTTTGAACTTTTTCCATATAGCTGTGGTGATTCAGGATGTCAACGACAACCCACCGACCTTCAGCCGAAATATCACTGAACTGGAAATTAGTGAACTGGCTCTAACTGGAGCCACCTTTGCCTTGGAATCTGCGCAAGACTCAGATGTAGGGGTCAATTCCCTGCAGCAGTACTACCTTAGCCCCCACCCACACTTCTCCTTGACCCAGAAAGAGAACCCTGATGGCAGTAGGTACCCAGAACTGGTAGTAAAGGCTCCCCTGGACAGGGAAAAGCAGTCCTGTCACCACCTGGTCCTCACAGCTGTGGATGGGGGTGAGCCTGCCAGAAGCTGCACTACCCAGATCAGGGTGGTTGTGGCAGATGCAAATGATAACCCCCCAGTGTTCACCCAGGACGTGTACAGGGTCAGTGTTCCAGAGAACCTGCCAGTTGGCTCTTCTGTGCTAACAGTAATGGCCACTGACTTGGATGAGGGCATCAATGCGGAGATCACCTATGCTTTCATCAACGTTGGTAAGGCAGTGGGACAACTGTTCAAGCTGAACAGTAAAACAGGGGAACTCTCCACTGGTGGAGGACTGGACTTTGAAGAGAGAGAGCGCTATACAATTGGAGTAGAAGCAAAGGATGGTGGACGTCACACAGCACATTGTAAAATACAGATAGACATTTTGGATGAAAATGACAATGCTCCTGAGATAACCCTGGATTCTGAATCTAAACATATACAAGAAGATGTAGAGCTGGGGACTGTTGTTGCCCTGATCAAAACACATGATCTGGATTCTGGATTTAATGGGGAAGTCCTATGTCAACTAAATGGAAATGTCCCATTTAAAATAGTTCAAGAAACAAAAAACACATACAAGTTGGTGACAGTTGGAGCCCTAGATCGAGAGCAGACTATGGAATACAACATTACCATCACAGCCACTGACAAGGGCAAACCTCCCCTCTCCTCCAACAGAAGTGTCACCTTGAACGTCGCTGATGTCAATGACAATGCTCCTGTTTTCCACCAGGCCTCTTATGTGGTCGACGTGGCAGAAAATAACCCACCCGGTGCTTCCATAGCGCAGATCAGCGCCTCCGACCCCGATTTGGGACCCAACGGCCACGTTTCCTACTCCATAGTGGCCAGTGACCTGGAGCCACTGGCGTTGTCATCCTACGTGTCCATGAGCGCGCAGAGCGGGGTGGTGTTCGCGCAGCGCGCTTTCGACCACGAGCAGCTGCGCTCCTTTGAGCTAACGCTGCAGGCCCGAGACCACGGCTCGCCCGCGCTCAGCGCCAACGTGAGCCTGCGCGTGTTGGTGGGCGACCGCAACGACAACGCGCCAAGGGTGCTGTACCCGGCGCTGGGACCCGATGGCTCGGCGCTCTTCGATACCGTGCCACGTACTGCGCAGCCAGGCTACCTGGTAACTAAGGTGGTGGCGGTGGATGCGGACTCAGGACACAATGCCTGGCTGTCCTACCACGTGCTTCAGGCCAGCGAGCCCGGACTGTTCAGCCTGGGGCTGCGCACGGGCGAGGTGCGCACAGCGCGAGTTTTGGGCGACAGGGACGCGGCCCGCCAGCGGCTGCTGGTCGCTGTGCGTGATGGGGGACAGCCGCCCCTCTCTGCCACCGCCACGCTGCTCCTGGTCTTTGCTGACAGCCTACAGGAGGTCCTGCCCGATCTCAGCGACCGTCCTAAGCCCTCTGATCCCCAGGCTGAGCTGCAGTTTTATCTGGTGGTGGCCCTGGCCTTGATCTCCGTGCTCTTCCTCCTCGCGGTGATTCTGGCGGTCGCCCTGAGCCTGCGACGCTCCTCCATCCCCGCTGCCTGGAGTTGCTTTCAGACTGGTGGTGTCTGCTCCAAAACTGGACCTGGGGTTTTCCCCAACTACTGCGAAGGGACTTTGCCCTATTCCTACAATTTATGCGCTGCCTCACACTCCTCAAAGGCTGAGTTTAAATTTCTCAATATAAACCCTGAAAATGCTCCACCACAAGATCTTCTATGTAATGAAGCCTCTTGGTTTGAAAGCACCAGTGATGATAATCCCCCAGTGACTTCTGAGTCAGTCAATCTGCAACAGGTGAGTTACTTCAAAACCTTTTCTCCCATAAGTATAAATAGGTTTTAATTCATTATTTTAGAGGTAAAAAGTATACAGGCTAAATATATCTCGATTTTGTTTTTTATTGATTTTGGGGGGCATACAATGAGGGTGTTAGAAATTCTTTGTTTCCTTATCTGTGTTGCAATTGTTCTTTCATACAAAGTCAGCTTGTGATGATCTTGAAACTTTTGTTAATCCTAAAACAGTATATCCTGAAGCATTTTTAATACATTTGTGCCTCACACTCTTATTGTGAGTCACATTATCTATATATAATTAAATATAAATCCAGACAATTAAGTGTTTTTCTTAGTTTCAGTACAGTCAACCCTAACATGTGGTTTATATATAATATAAATGTAAAATTTTTTTCATTGCAGTCCATATATTTTCACTTCATTTGCATGTTTTAAAAAGTATACACAGATATTGGCTAAATTAGGGCAGTTCTTAGTCTATATGTTGATTAAAATAGATAATGAAATTACAAAATGACAACACTTAACTGTCACTAACTGGATTGGTTCAAATATGTTTGTGGTTGTGGGTTCCTTTATTGAAAATGGGACAAATATAAATAAATGATGGTGGGTATGATAATTCAAGACTTACAGAAAAGTGTAATATTTCTGTTCCCTAAGGCTGTAAGAGATATTTCCACAAAAATGAATGGTAAATTCCAGGGAGCATATAAAATTATTTAAAATAGGCTCTTTTTCCAAATGCTTCTCATTCTTGGGGAGAGAAGTTTTATGAGTGCCATCTATGAAGATTTAGCAGAATTCAGATCCTCTGTTGTGATGGTTTCACAAAAACGATGCAGTATTAAGTTAGGACTCTAAGCGTCGCTGTTCACTAACCCGGGTAAGGAAAGCAATGAGAATTCCGGTTATATCCTCCAAGCACAAAGCAGGTCAGGCACAAAAGCTCTGCAGCTGCGCAAAAATTCTGACCTAAAACGCTGCGCATCGGATCTCTGCTTGTTTATGGACCTTGAACTCTAATTCTGAGACGCCCAAGAGCAATGCGAACCTGTTCCCCCTACTCATAACCCCAGAGAAGTCCATAAGGAGCCAATAATGGCGGCTCTGCAACAGCGCGGGCGCCACAGCCAGTTAGTCCTGCTTTTTATGCTCCTGGGGACGCTGTGGGGAGCCGGAGCCCAGGCCGGGCCAATCCATTACTCCATTCCTGAAGAGCTGGACAAAGGCTCCTTCGTGGGCAACATCGCCAAAGATCTCGGGCTGGAGCCCCAGGAACTGGTGGAGCACGGAGCCCGCATCATCTCCAGAGGTAGGACGCAGCTCTTTGCTCTGAATCCGCGAAACGGTAGCTTGGTCACCGCGGGCAGGATAGACAGGGAGGAGCTCTGCGCTCAGAGCGTGCGGTGTCTGGTGAGTTTTAACATCCTCATTGAGGACAAACTGAATCTTTATCCCATAGAAGTGGAAATAGTGGATATTAATGACAATACACCCAGATTCTTAAGAGAAGAATTAGAAGTGAAAATTCTTGAAAGCGCAGCCCCATCTTCTCGTTTTCCACTAGTGGAGGTCTCTGACCCTGATGTGGGAATGAACTCTCTTCAGGGCTTCAAGCTCAGCAGGAATAGTCACTTCTCAGTGGATGTGCCAAGTGAAGCTGATGGGCCCAAATACCCAGAGCTGGTGCTGGAGCGCGCTCTGGACCGGGAGGCAGAGTCTATTCACCACTTGGTTCTTACTGCCATGGATGGTGGTGACCCTGTCCGTTCAGGCATGGCTCGAATTCTAGTAACTGTCCTAGATGCAAATGACAATGCTCCAGTGTTTACTCAGCCTGTCTACCTTGTGAGTGTTCCTGAAAATCTGCCAGTAGGTACACCACTGTTGTCAGTAAATGCCACCGACCAGGATGAAGGAGTCCATGCAGAAGTAACATATTCCTTTGTGAGGATAACAGAAAAGATCTCAAAGATTTTCAGCTTGAATGTTTTCACGGGAGAAATATCAACTTCTGCAAATCTAGACTATGAGGACTCCAGCTTTTATGAGCTGGATGTTGAAGCCCGGGATCGGTCAGGTCTACAAGACAGAGCAAAAGTCTTAATAACTGTCTTGGACGTGAATGATAATGTACCAGAAGTGGTAGTCACATCTGGAAGCAAGTCAATTGCGGAAAGTACGCCTCCAGGAACAGTAATCGCTCTTTTCCAAGTATATGATCGTGACTCTGGACTGAATGGCCTGGTAACATGTTCCATCTCAAAAAGTCTGCCATTTGAGCTGGAAAAATCAGTGGACAATTATTATCGATTAGTGACCAATACAATTCTAGATCGAGAACAGGTATCCTTGTACAACATCACTGTGACAGCCACAGACAAAGGAGTGCCACCTCTGTCTACAGAGACGTTCATCTCTCTACATGTAGCAGACACCAACGACAATGCACCTTCCTTTCCCTACTCCTCCTACTCTGTCTATGTCCCTGAGAACAACCCTAGAGGTGCCTCCATCTTCTCTGTGACTGCCCACGACCCCGACAGCCATGAGAATGCCCGGGTCACCTACTCCCTGGATGAAGACACCATCCAGGGTGTGCCTCTATCCTCCTATGTCTCCATCAACTCTGACACTGGCGTCCTGTATGCACTGCACTCCTTCGACTATGAGCAGTTCCATGACTTGCAATTGAGAGTGAGTGCACATGACAGTGGGGACCCACAGCTCAGCAGCAACGTGTCACTGAGCCTGTTTGTGCTAGATCAGAATGACAATGCACCAGAGATCCTGTACCCCACCATCCCCACCGACGGCTCCACAGGCGTGGAGCTGGCACCCCGCTCCGCAGAACCCGGCTACCTGGTGACCAAGGTCGTGGCAGTGGACAGAGACTCAGGCCAGAACGCCTGGCTATCCTACCGCCTGCTCAAGGCGAGCGAGCCAGGGCTCTTCGTGGTGGGGCTGCACACGGGCGAGGTGCGCACTGCGCGGGCCCTGCTGGACAGAGACGCGCTCAAGCAGAGCCTGGTGGTGGCTGTTCAGGACCACGGCCAGCCCCCTCTCTCGGCCACCGTCACGCTTACCGTGGCCGTGGCTGACAGCATCCCAGACGTTCTGGAAGACCTGGGCAGCCTAAAGGTTCCTCACAACTCTGCCGCCTCAGGCCTCACATTCTACCTGGTGGTGGCGGTGGCTTCCGTTTCCTGTGTCTTTCTCGCCTTTGTCATTGTGCTGCTGGTACTTAGGCTGAGGCGCTGGCACAAGTCGCGCGGGCTGCAGGGTTCCGGAAGTGGGTTGGTGGGCGTGCCCGCCTCGCACTTTGTGGGCGTGGACGGGGTGCGGGCGTTCCTGCAGACCTATTCCCACGAGGTCTCCCTTACCGCCGACTCGCGGAAGAGTCACCTGATCTTCCCGCAACCCAACTATGCGGACACTCTCATCAGCCAGGAGAGCTGTGGGAAAAGCGAGCCTCTTTTGCCACAGGAAGATTCAGGTTTTTGTAAAGAGGAAGACTCCCTTGTTCAGGTGAGATTATTGCTTTAAATGGTTTTATTTGAACAGGAAGTTTTAAAATTCTATTTGATCAGTCCTTAGTTTTCTTAGTGTTTTGCAGTGAATCATAATTTTGATAAGTTTTTTCTTTGTCAGTAGAGCTCTATTAAATCTTAGTTTTCTCAAATTTTACCAAAATAATCTTAATAATGTATGCCCTAGATTTTTTTTTTTTTAAAGTACAATTTCCATTTATTTTTTTCCAGATAACTTTTCTTCAGTCCTTAAGAACTTAGCTCCTTACATGGGCTTTGGTGGAGGTCGTGGGGCAGCACCCACAGGTCTAAATCGGGGTGGGGGTGTTCGGTCCTTCCGGGCTTCACGAGAACGATTCCTGACTACCTTGCTGTGAATGGCACAGCTCACACAGTAATGTAGTTTCACATACAGCTTGGGGAGCACATAGGCGTCGAAGACACTCGCTTCGGAAATGTCCCTAACGGCTGCCGCCTCTACTATGTTTCGAATGACGAACTTCTTAATGGCCTTGTCCTTGGGCACGCATCGGGCGCAATTGGTGCAACGAATAGGCTGCACATGGCCGCGGCCTTTTTTGGCACGACCGTTATTCCTTCTTTTCTTGGTCATCTTGGAAGCGAGGACCCGAGAGCTATGCCCTAGATTTTTATTGTTTACTTTTCTCCTCTTGGCAGGCTCTTTGTGCCTGTGGTTACATACATCTCATTTCTTAGGTTTTTCTTTCCCATTATGTGACATTTCTGAGATTCTTGTTGTAATGTGAAAACTGAATTGCAGTCTTTGTTAATGAAAGTCAATATTTTGTTTTTCCTCAACTTAATTAATAGTGAGTACTTTCTAAAATTATGGATATCTGTGAGAGATAGTTCCCCCTTTACTACTTAGGAATCAAAAAATTATATAAAAGATCAAAGTAATTGAGAAGACCTGATCTTTTTTGTTTGAAGATCTTTGGAACTATCTGTTATTTACTTGGTCCAGTCATAATATCTACAGTCCTCAAAGTAAAACTTAAATTAAAAAGACTTCTCTTATGTACCTCACAGAAATTATGGGAAAATAAAATACAATAAATAATTAAATGAAAGTTTTTTCAAACTATAAAACAGTATAGTGAACAATTATTTGTTGGCATCACCATTATTATAATTATTGGGTTGCTAACAAATAATATATGTATCTGATGCTGTATGTGTACTACAATGTCTTCTGCAATCTGTGTGCTTGAAAGTTTAAAAAATGAAAATGAGCCCTGGCTCGGTAGGTCAGTTGGTTAGAGTATCCTCCCAATACACCAAGGTTGTGGGTTCAATCCCTGGTCAGGGCACATACAAGAATCAACCAGTGAATGCATAAATAAGTGCAACAACAAATCGATGTTTCTCTCTCTCTTCCCCCCTCCACCTTCCTTTCTCTAAATAAAATTTTTTAATGAAAATGAATTTTAAAATATGCTCATTAGTGTCCACTTACAGGATATAGCTCTAGAAATAGAGTGACTGCCCTGGCCGGTTTGGCTCAGCGGTTAGAGCGTCGGCCTGCGGTCCAGAGAGACCCAGATTCGGTTCCCGCTAAGGGCATGTACCTCGGTTGCAGTTTGTCCCCGGCCCTGGTTGGCCGTGCGGGTGGCAGCCACTCGATGTGTCCCTTTCACGTTGATGTTTCTCTCTCTCTCTTCCTCTCTCTCCCTCCCACTCTATCTGAACAAAAATGAAAAAATGTCCTCGGGTGAGGATAAAAAAATAAATAAATAAATAAATAAATAAATAAATAAATAAATAAAATAAAAATAGAGTGACTAGTGAATGGGAGAATAAAGACTTAATAGTGTTCAAATAAGAATTTAAATAATTAGCATATTTAACACAGATAAAACAAGGTTCTGCTGTGTAGGAACTCTGTTCAAATATTTAAGGAAAGGAGGGTTGTCGTTTGAAAGAATAATTAGTCTAATTCATCATGACCCAAAGGTGTGATTGAAACTATGGCTTGATGAGTAGGAAAAAGAAAAGCAAAGTTTTGAGATGTCAAAGTTGTTTTATCAGAAAATAGATCTCTAAGGAGTTAGGAGAGTCTATTATTGGCACTCTTCAAAAGTAAATTGATGGCCATGGAATTAATATACTAGGGATAATATAATTTGATAAATCATCGAAGTACATGATAGTCAAATTCTGTTCCAATTCTGAGCTGGAGTATTCTATTGATCTGATAAATAAAAGATTTGTCACTTGTGCATCTAAAATAAACAATTTCACATGTAAAATAAACAACTGAGAAGATACTTTGAAAATGAATGAGAACCTCTTTTATAACCTGAAACTGTCAGTTTTCATAAAAATTGATTGAAATGATGTCTTTAAATTAGCTGCTAAGGGCAATATATGTTTTTCTAAATCAGTATTATGGTAATTACACTTCAGCAATTGTAGAATTATTCATTTCAAGATTCCTAATGACTAACCAAGAGACTCTGGTTATATACATTTCCAAATATGACTTGCTTGGACATTTATGATATAATTCTTTGATGGTTTTAATCATAATTTAATAGTAAATAGCAATTTTAAAGAACTTGGATCTTGGGTATTGGTCAAGGGAGTCAGATGGTATCTTATACAAATATTATGATTTATTTCATACACTCTGAGAATGCAAATGTTATTTTATTATGTCACCAATTCTGGATGATTTTAACCAAATCTTGAACCTTCATTGTTTTAAGCAATGCTTACTAACTGGTTTCATGGATAGTACACTGGTTTAATTTATTCTCTTCTCTGCTCACCAACTGGGATAGTAGACTGCTTTATTTTATTTTATTTTATTTTATTTTATTTTATTTTATTTTAGTGAGCAAGTGAGAGAAACATCAGTTTGTTGTTCCACTTATTTATGCATTCATTGATTGATTCTTGTATGTGCCCTGACCGAGGATTGAACCCACAACCTTGGTGTACTGGGAGGATGCTCTAACCAACTGAGCTACTTGGCCAGTGCAGTAGGCTGGTTCATTTTATTCTCTTATTTGAGTCACCTGTGACCATTTTATTTAAACAAAATATTTTACTTACAGAAAAACTATCAGATTCTACTCTCACAATAGTAACTCACTCATGTGGACTGACCAAGTGTTCAGTCTTGCAAACCATGGAATTTGCTAAGTTCTGACTAAATGAGGCTCTTTGACATACATACCATATGAGTTATTATGAATAAAATAGATAGTCTGAGATTTTGAACATATACTGAATTTTGAAGCATCAAGAAAACAATCTACCAAATTACTGGGCTATTTTATCATCTGTGAAAACCACAAGTGTTTAATCAAACTTCTGTTGAAGTGGCAGCTATCAAAAGGGAAGGAGTAAAATCTCAGAATCATTGGAAAATACCTGTATCTTTGCCTGGGAATGACAGCCTAAACAGAAGTACAAACAAATGGTTCTTCAATTTTTAAAAAAAGTTTCATAAAGAAAGGTCAGAAGATAACTCATTGCCTGAGAAGTCAAATAGACTTTCCATATAGTTTTTCTAATGCAAGTATACAAATGAAGGTCAAGATTCTGCCCCCAAACTACATCAATAATAACATGTTCCCTTTAAAACTATAAAATTCTTTTGACTTTGTATAGTAAACTTTTGTTATTTAAACATATTGTGGTGCTCTAGTAGAGATCCTTAATATTTAATTTTATGTTGTGAAATAACTTAGAAAACTTGATATTAGAGGTGATGTAGTTGTTTACTCCCTAAAGTATATTTATGTTCAGAGTATGTCTATAATCTCATTTGTCTGGATATTATTTAACTCCAAAGAAGGTGTCCAAAAGTAATGTTAATTGAGATTTTTAATAAATAATAGAATAAGAGACAAATATGAGATAACACTGTGAGTTTTGAAGTATCAAATAGAAAAAAAATCATAGCATTGGGGGCCACAATATCCAGACATGACAGTTTTGTTTGCAAACTTCTACAAGTACTCATGATTTTTGATGACCATATGCTTTGCTTACATGAGCAAGAAGTTCAAAATTACTAAACAAATAGTATTTAATTTCTGTTTATGGAATTAATCTGTAATACTCATATTGGTTCCTTTGGGGGGAAAGTTCTATTATCTGCTTGGTGAAAACAAACATGGCTATGAATTATTTTGATAAATTGAAACAGCATTTCATTCAAAGTATTTCCTATATTTTGGAGCAATGCCATCAAAGAACACCAACTAAGCTAAACATTTTCAATGTTACCTCTGGTTCCTTCTCCTGGTGCTGCTAGCTACTCCCCTGGAGCTTAAAGTGATTTACAAAGCAAGGCTATGTCTTGCTAGTTCTTCATTCAAAAACAGGTCATTCTCTTTTCTCCTGCAACTATGTGGAAGGAATTTTGTTTTATTTCTACCAGCTCAGGGTAATCTCAGATCCATCAACAATTGAGTTTTGTTTCATTAACATCAGTGGACAGATGAGTGCCTCTAACAGTCCTGAATGTATGTTCAAAGGCTGTCTGTCTAGAGACCCACCTTTCTTCAATTATTCTGGAATAGGGTAGAAAGTTATTTGAATTGCATAATGAAAAGAAGCAGTCAAGCCAACACCCAATTTCTTCTGAAACCACAACCAGTAGAACCTCTGCTTATTTTGCCCTTCTGTACAAAATGAATTGCTTCTATAGCTGATTGTTGCTGCTTGGCTTCTCATCTCTAACAGCACTTTTTGAGCATAAAGCATCAGGTAAGAACAACAATGATTTCTCTTTTTTTCCTCAAAAGAATGGGAGTGAGGATATCTATATTTTGACATTGGTTCTATTACTACATAGTCCAGGATAAAGCAATTCCCTGTAATTTTTTAAATCATTAAAATGAAGGTATTGGACTAAACCATCTCCAAAGTTTCATCCAGTCACAAGCTTTATTATATCACCTCTTCATAATATAAAGAAATGTTTAACTCTCTGAGTTTTACATGGTGGTGTCTAGAGCATAGTATGTGTTTAATAGTATTGAATTAATTGAAATTTATTTTACTCTGATGTAAACAGTTACTATATAACATCTTTCTTATATAAGCACACACACACCTTTTAAAAATAAATCATGCTTTTTTTTTACCTGCAATGGTTGATTTCCTCTATGTGCAATAAAGTGTGAGGCAGTGCCCAAGAGTAATTTCAAAGTTGCAATGCAAACCAAGGACTTTTCAAAAATCATCAGGGATTAATAAACACCCATCCATGAACATTGTTGCATCAGTTCAGAGTTTCTTAAAATTGATTTTTACATGATATCGGAGATATATGGATTAAAGAAAAATAAACGGAAGAATTTTGAAGGATAAAACACATTTTCTGAAAAATCAATTATTTTGCTTCAATATGGTGCAGTAACATAGTAAGGACTCTGGGCGCCGCTGTTCACCAACCAAGAGAAAAAAATCCGCCAGAACTACCAAGTTTTTACAGCACAACGGAACGCCAGCTTGAGACAAACTCTTTTCCAAGAGACACCAAACTCAGACCTCTACTCTACTGGATTTGGGGCTCCTTTTCCGAATACAGAGGGTTCCAGGCGGACACACTAGCATCTGGAAACAACAGGCGGCAGCCCAGGGTCGAATGATCTGCAGGACAGCAATGGCGGCTCCGGAGAGGGGCGCGGATTACAGAAGATTCATCCTGCTCTCCATCCTGCTGGGGACCCAGAGCGAAGCTTGGGCAGGACACATTCTCTATTCTGTGCCGGAGGAGACAGACAAAGGGTCTTTTGTGGGTAATGTCGCCAAGGATCTGGGGCTGGGCGCTCAGGAGCTGGCGGAGCGCGGAGTCCGCATCGTGTCCAGAGGTAGGGCGCAGCTTTTCGCTCTGAACGCGCGGAGCGGCAGCTTGGTCACCGCGGGCAGGATAGACCGGGAGGAGCTCTGCGCCCAGAGCGCGCGGTGCCTGGTGAGTTTTAACATCCTGGTAGAAGATAAAATGAATCTTTACGCTATAGAAGTGGAAATAATGGATGTTAATGACAATGCTCCTAGGTTCTTGACGGAAGAAATGAATGTAAAAATAATGGAGAATACAGCTCCCGGGATGCGATTTCCGTTAAAAGAAGCGAGGGATCCGGATGTGGGCACGAACTCTCTCCAGAGCTACCAGCTCAGCCCCAATGGACACTTCTCCCTGGTTGTACAAACTGGAGACGACGGAACTAAATATCCGGAGTTAGTGCTGGAGAGGGTGCTGGACCGAGAGGAAGAGGCGATTCACCACCTCCTCCTCACAGCCTCTGACGGTGGTGACCCACCCTTATCTGGCACCACCCGCATCCAAGTAGCAGTGGTGGACGTAAATGATCATGCACCAATCTTCTCTTTGCCTCAGTACCAAGTAACTGTCCCTGAGAATGTGCCGGTGGGCACAAGACTGCTCACAGTAAATGCTATTGACCTAGATGAGGGACTCAATGGGGAAGTGACATACTCTTTTTGGAAAATGACTCCAAAAATTCTACAGATATTCCAACTGAACTCCCACACAGGAGAATTATCAACGTTAGAAGGCTTAGATTATGAAGAATCCAGCCACTATGAAATGGAAGTTCAGGCTCAGGACGGTCCTGGTAGTATGACAAGGGCTAAAGTACGGATCACCATTTTAGATGTGAATGACAATGCCCCAGAACTGACTATAACATCGGTAAGCAGCTCAATCCCTGAAGACACTCCTCCTGGAACAGTAATTGCTCTTTTCTACTTTCAAGACCGAGATTCTGGGAAGAATGGTGAGGTGACCTGCACTATTTCAGAAAATATGCCTTTCAAGTTAGAAAGATCAATAGACAATTATTATAGATTGGTGACAGCAAAACACCTAGACCGAGAAATATTCTCTGCATACAATATCACACTGAAAGCCACAGATGGTGGAACCCCGCCCTTGTCCACGGAAACTCACCTCTCAGTGAAGGTGGCAGACACTAACGACAACCCACCTTCCTTTTCCCACTCCTCCTACTCTGTCTATGTCCCTGAGAACAACCCTAGAGGCACCTCCATCTTCTCTGTGACTGCCCACGACCCCGACAGCGACGAGAATGCCCGAGTCACCTACTCCCTGGATGAAGACACCATCCAGGATGTGCCTCTATCCTCCTATGTCTCCATCAACTCTGACACTGGTGTCCTGTATGCACTGCACTCCTTCGACTATGAGCAGTTCCGTGACTTGCAATTGAGAGTGAGTGCACATGACAGCGGGGACCCACAGCTCAGCAGCAACGTGTCACTGAGTCTGTTTGTGCTGGACCAAAACGACAATGCACCAGAGATCCTGTACCCCACCATCCCCACCGACGGCTCCACAGGCGTGGAGCTGGCACCCCGCTCCGCAGAACCCGGCTACCTGGTGACCAAGGTCGTGGCAGTGGACAGAGACTCAGGCCAGAACGCCTGGCTATCCTACCGCCTGCTCAAGGCGAGCGAGCCGGGGCTCTTCGCGGTGGGGCTGCACACGGGCGAGGTGCGCACTGCGCGCGCCCTGCTGGACAGAGATGCGCTCAAGCAGAGCCTGGTGGTGGCTGTTCAGGACCACGGCCAGCCCCCTCTCTCGGCCACCGTCACGCTTACCGTAGCCGTGGCCGACAGCATCCCAGACGTTCTGGCTGACCTGGGCAGCCTGGAGGTCCCACACGACTCTGACGCCCCAGCCCTCACTCTATACCTGGTGGTGGCGGTGGCCACCGTCTCTTGCGTCTTTCTCGCCTTTGTCATTGTGCTGCTGGCACTCAGGCTGCGGCGCTGGTCCACGTCGCGCCTGCTCCAGGCTTCAGGACGAGGGTTCGAGGGAGTGCCGGCCTCGCACTTTGTGGGTGTGGACAGGGTGCAGGCTTTCCTGCAGACCTACTCCCATGAGGTCTCCCTCACCTCAGACTCTCGAAAGAGTCACCTGATCTTCCCCCAGCCCAACTACGCGGACACACTCATCAGCCAGGAGAGCTGTGAGAAAAAGGATCCCTTATTTGCACCCATAGATTTTCAAGAATGTAAGGATGAAGCCCAAAGTATTCAGGTGAGTTCAGTCATTCATTTATGTTTATATTCTTGAGGAATTCTGTTTTGTGTAAATATTTATTTTGTGAAGGCAGTGTTTTGAAGATGTGGTGAAAAAAAAACTTAAAAAGCTAAAGCATGTTAAAATGTTTTATTTCAGTGGTGATACTTGAACAGGAAACACTTATTCATGTGGGATTTGGTATCATTTCCATAGTGAATGCCTATGGACAAGATTGTGAATAAGTGGACTGTCACATTTGTATACCTTCCACCTATTTTCCACTTGATGTACTTAATTCATGCAGTTTATAAGTGAGAATGAATTACATCTTTCTCATTGTAGGTTAGCAAGGGACTTCTCAGGATTCTCTTTAGATCAGATCTATAAAAGGCTCTTGCAGATTTTTTCCATTTGAAGCTTTTTTCTGTGTCTAGCTTCTGCCTCCATGTACCTTAACTTGATGGCCTTGAAAAATCTCCATTGCTTCCTGACCTATTTAAAGCATATTCATCTATTAAAATTGGGTCCTGGTGGAAGGTTGGGTAAATGCCTGGGGAAAAAATGTGTGTGTCAAGCTTCACTAAGATCTATATCAATGACAAACATGGAGTCTAATGCCACACTGAAGGTCATTGTTCAAAACCAATAAAGTATGGTGTCAAATAAAATGTCTTTTCAAGTATTATAAGTGGCATTTGTGAAATAGGCAGTTACATATTTTACCATACAATTCCTGTGTGTGGTTTTAGTGGTAAAGCCTTGTGAAATGTGTCTGTGGGCTCTCCAAGTAGGATATTGGGGATGCTGGCTTTAGGGAACAAATATCTCACATACTCAAGTCCTAGATCGAGAGTTGGATTTTACTTATTGGGTCTGCTGAAAAATCCAGTCAGAAATAACCTAATCTGGGACTAACTACTTCCATAGTTTAAGTCAGCAATTTTCAACCTTTTTCATCTCATGGCACACATAAACTAATTACTAAAATTTGTCGGCACACCAAAAAATATTTTTTCCCAATCTGACAAAAAATATAGGTATAATTTTGATTCATTCACACATAATTTTGATTCATTCACACCGGATGGCTATTGTTGTGTTGGCTGTTGTCATTTTTTTAATTTGAAGCCTAAGGGGAAAGAGTTCAGTGCCCCTGACTAAATAATCAGGTATTGCATGTTTTAAAAATTCTTGTGGCACACCAGCGTGCCTGTCACGGCATACTGGTTGAGAATTGCTGCTCTACGTATAAAATGTCAGTATAGCTCAATGTATCAGTTGATTAGCATCTGGAAGAGGTTGATGACAAGGTAATCTTGTTTGCTGGGACATTTTGAGTGTTCATTTAAACATTTCTAGTAGAGTGTTGTGTTTGCTGGTATTTTCCATATAAAGAAATATGCGGTGATGCGAGTATATTTCATATATTCTGTAGTGTTCAGATGTACACTCATTTGGGGAATAGATAGTGTTACTGATACTTTGTGAAGCAGAAATGTGGTTATCACGTATATTGAAAAAGAAAATTCTCCCATCCGATTTAATAGATGCTTAAAAATATTTTTAAATACGTTTTTTTATTGATTTTAAAGAGAAAGGAAGGGAGAGGGAAACATCAACATGGATCAGCTGCCTCCTGCACGCCCCCTGCTGGGAATCGAGCCCAACTCCGAGCATCAGACTGGAGACCTGGTGCATAGGTCAATGCTCAACCACTGACTGAGCCATACCCACTGGGCTTTAAAAAATATTTTTAAACAAAGGGGGAAAATTGTCACTAAACTCAGTGAGCTACTGCAAATTAACTTTCTAGGAATTATTTCCTTGATTTGAAGCAACATGGGATGTTATATACAGACGTGGGAAACATGCCTTGGTGTAATAGATCATAGTGACTTGGTGTTGCAAGGTGAAATATTATTCCCCTGGTAACTTTGAGAGGTGATGTTACATTTCATAACTAGGAAAATAATTGTTCAATGGGAAAGAGAAGGGCAGGCCAACTCTTTTCTGGCTACATTATTTCCTTGACCGAGATACTAGAAGTTAAAATCAGGTAATATTCTATAAATAAATCACTGAAACGATTTTCGAAGAAGAGAGGTATTTGGAGGTAAGTATAAACTGTGCCCTTTTTAAGACAATTTCAGCATCATTGCTGATGCTCTCTGAAAAAAACGTAAAGAAACACAAGAAAAAAAGAAACAAAGGAAGAAACATAAAACTTTATCCAATATGTTGATAATTAATAAGTCTGCAAAATTACTGTACTCTGAGATCATTTAGACCACGTCTGTGTTGTAGTCATCTTTCTATTAATAGTTCAGATTTGAAGATTGGGCAATGATTATGCTAACATATAGAGTTTATGTATTAAATCTGTGTGACTTCCCTAAAATCTGGAAAGTTGGGATAATGACGTTTCTAATGGTACAAATTAAACATTATTAAATACATAGACATAAAAATTGTTCAGTCCGGTACACGATTATAATTACTGTAGCTCCTTAGACTGAAGATGCAGAGGCTGCAGTTTCCCAGTGCGGACTCTGGGCGCCGCTCTTGGCCAGAGTGGAGAGCTCGGCGCTGCCGATCGCTTCGCGCAGCCGCAGCTCACTTTCCTCGTCTCAGACCCGCTAGAGCGGCCCTTTCCACCGCTTCCTCCTCTGGAAAAGAAGAAACCCTGACCCCCAGGCAGAAACTAAAGCCTGTTCAGAGCTCCGGACATCTGCAACACAGAGATTACTTGTCGTCCGGCGTCGTCAGGCCGGTGAGCAAGCTGAGGGGAACAGAAGGGATGGGGAGCGGCTCTGGGGACAGGGGCTGGGCTGAGCGGCGGCCAGCGCTCTTTCCCTTCCTGCTGTCTTTGTTGTGCCCGGCGCTCTCGGAGCCGATCCGCTACAGGATTCCCGAGGAAATGCCCCAGGGCTCGGTGGTGGGGAACCTCGCCAAGGACCTGGGACTCAGTGTGCGCGAGTTACCGACTCGAAAACTGCGCGTCAGTTCTGAGAAGCCTTACTTCACTGTGAGCGCAGAGCGCGGGGAGTTACTTGTGAGCAGCAGGCTGGACCGAGAGCAGATATGCGGGAAGAAGCCAGTTTGTGCTGTGGAATTTGAAGCTGTTGCTGAAAATCCATTGAATTTTTACCACGTGAACGTGGAGCTCGAGGATATTAATGATCACAGCCCTAAATTCATGCACAATTTTTTTGAGCTGCAAATAAGTGAGTCTACAAAGCCTGAGGCACGATTTATCTTGGGATCTGCCCATGATGCAGATATTGGTACCAACTCACTACAGAGTTATCAACTCAGTCCCAATGATCACTTCTTACTAGTGAATAAGGAGAAATTAGATGGTAGTAAATACCCTGAGCTAGTATTGAAGATGCCTTTAGATCGGGAGGAGCAGAAGTCCTATCACTTGACCTTGACTGCCTTGGACTGCGGAGATCCACCCCTAAGCAGCACTGCACAGATACACATCCTAGTGACTGATGCCAATGATAACCCTCCAGTGTTCAGCCAAGAGTTATACAGGGTGGGCCTTCCAGAAAACGTGTTCCCAGGCACCACTGTGCTTAGAGTGATGGCCACGGACCAGGATGAGGGTGTCAATGCCGAGATCACCTTCTCTTTCACTGAAGCAGGCCAGATCACCCAGTTTGACTTGAATTCTACTACTGGGGAAATTACTACTCGAAATACATTAGATTTTGAGGAAGTCAAAGAATATTCCATAGTTTTGGAAGCAAGGGATGGTGGAGGAATGATTGCCCAATGTACCGTGGAGATAGAGATCCTAGACGTAAATGATAATAATCCAGAAGTGGTATTCCAATCTCTAACAGATCTTATTATGGAGGACGCCAAGTTGGGAACGTACATTGCTTTACTTAAAATCCGCGACAAGGATTCCGGAGACAATGGAGAAGTTACTTGTAAACTAGAAGGTGATGTTCCCTTTAAATTGATAACGTCTTCAAGAAACACGTATAAATTAGTGACAGATGGAGTTCTAGACCGAGAGCAGACCCCTGAATATAATGTCACTATCACAGCCACCGACAGGGGCAAGCCACCCCTCTCCTCCAGCACTACCATCACCCTGCACATCACCGATGTCAACGACAACGCTCCGATTTTCCAACAATCAGCCTACCTGGTCCATGTGCCAGAAAACAACCCCCCCGGGGCCTCCATAGCGCAGGTCAACGCCTCCGACCCCGACCTGGGACCCAACGGCCACGTCTCCTACTCCATCGTGGCCAGCGACCTGGAGCCAAGGGCGCTGTCGTCCTACGTGTCCGTGAGCGCGCAGAGCGGGGTGGTGTTCGCGCAGCGCGCCTTCGACCACGAGCAGCTGCGCGCCTTCGAGCTGACGCTGCAGGCCCGCGACCACGGTTCGCCCGCGCTCAGCGCCAACGTGAGCTTGCGCGTGTTGGTGGGCGACCGCAACGACAACGCGCCAAGGGTGCTGTACCCGGCGCTGGGGCCCGATGGCTCGGCGCTGTTCGACACGGTGCCGCGCGCAGCGCAGCCAGGCTACCTGGTCACTAAGGTGGTGGCGGTGGATGCGGACTCGGGACACAATGCCTGGCTGTCCTACCACGTACTGCAGGCCAGCGAGCCCGGACTGTTCAGCCTGGGGCTGCGCACGGGCGAGGTGCGCACAGCGCGAGTTTTGGGCGACAGGGACGCGGCCCGCCAGCGCCTACTGGTCGCTGTGCGCGACGGAGGAAAGCCGCCCCTCTCAGCCACCGCCACGCTGCTCCTGGTCTTCGCTGATAGCTTACAAGAGGCACTGCCAGACCTCAGTGACCGCCTCACACCCTCTGACCCCCAGGCTGAGTTGCAGTTTTACCTGGTGGTGGCCCTGGCCTTGATCTCCGTGCTCTTCCTCCTCGCGGTGATTCTGGCTGTCGCCCTGCGTCTTCGACGTTCCTCCAGCCCCACCACCTGGGGCTGCTTTCAGCCTGGTCTCTGTACTAAGACTAGACCCGTGGTTCCCCCCATCTACAGTGAAGGGACTTTGCCTTATTCCTACAATCTGTGCGTTGCCCAGGGTGGAAAGACAGAGTTTAATTTTCTAAAATGTAATGAGCAGTTGAATTCTGGACAAGACATACTTTGTGATGATTCATCTGGGGCCTTATTTCCACTTTGTAATTCCAGTGAGTTGACTTCCCATCAGGTGAGTTTCCTTTAAGCATAACCTGGTTCTTATGGTCTACCCAGTTCTCCATATTTACAGGAAAACATATAACTTTCTAATCTGAAAGTTGTCTTCAAAAAGTTATACCCAGTAAAAAAAAAAAAAAAAAGCTGTCATACCATCCTTAAAGGGAGATTGAAGTAGGAGCACTTATGTGCCTTTTAGGGATGTTTTACCAGGCTCAAATTTAGGAAGGATTTAGGGTGTGGGTTTATCTACAAAGGAAAACATTAGACAAGGCTATAGGCTCTCTCATGAAAGCTTATGAAATTTTCCCCTAATTTTTTCATCCTATCACTTAATAGGTTTTTTTTTTCCAGCTTGGATGTACTGTAAATGTAAAAGTAGGCAGTCATTTAAATTAGCCTTGAAAGCAAAAAACCAAACAAACAAACTTAGATATTTTTTTAACTGATTTAACTGTTATGCTTTTCATACTAGTCTGATGTTTTGTCTCTTATATTTACTTCCCTTTTTGTTTCAAAAGCACCTAGAATAATATATGTTAACCAGGGTTTTTATGTAGATGGACCCCATTGTAACTCTATGCAATGTACTGTGTGTGTGTGTGTGTGTGTGTGTGTGTGTAAAATCCTTTTACTTAGCAGTAGGTCCATTATGCTCATAAGAAGACAAAAGCATGTTCTCCCTGCTTGCAGCATAGGCTTTTCAGGATTAACCTGTGTTGAAGCTCATTCTATAGGCTCTTCTACCCAAGAAAAGACAGTGTTTTGAACTGTCTTTTTTGGCAAACTTAAACTAATATAGCTAGATGTCTCCGAGTTATTCTGCTATCTCTAGGACAAAAATAGAGTTGAATTATTAAAATTTTAGACAAAAGTGCTTATCTGATGTGTAAACAAGTATTATACATTCACAAGATGATAATACATTTTTTCAGCCTTTTGATAGATTTCCCTTAGCAACTGCTTCAATTAATGGCCACTTTACAAATTGCTGAGAAGACATTTGTTTGTATTGGCAGTTTTTGATTTCTTGGTGATAATTATGGGTTCCTTACTTTTTGTGGTTCTTTTTATCAAAGTACTCATAAAGGTAAAAGTAACTTTAGAAATATGTCTACCTTAAGAATTTAGGTGTCTGCTTTAAAATGTAATAATTTCTCATTGGTGGAAAAATAGAATGGAGATTTACTTTTCATGTAAATTCATTTGTACCTTTCAAGTATTTTCAAATAGGAAAATTACAAATAATTGAAATAAAGTAGCAAAACAGTATAATTTCTGATAAAACTTGAAAGTAGAACTTAAACTGTTAAAACTTTACAATATTAATTTCAAACACTAGCAATATGTAATTTAAATGACATTTTAAAAAGAAAATTAAAAAGCAAATACCTATGGAAATCTTACTATAATGATTAATTAGTTTAAACCAAATAAAACAACTTCTGAGTCAATCATCTCCAATAGGTCTATTGTAGTCTAAGAGTGAATTAATTGCCAGTGACAACCGGAGTTTTTAGTTATTTGATAATAGATATTGAAGACATTTACAATAAAGTTTAAGGCATAATAAATAAAATTTAATAATTTGTTTTTTAAAAAGTAAAATGTCTTCCAGAAATGTGATGCTAACCTATAAATCTGATCATTTTCTAATACTTTGTAAGACTTTAACTCTACTTCATCCCACACTTCTTGGCAATTACTTTTAAAATATGAATTCAGGGACAAATTTAATAAATGCAAAACAAACTATAAAAAGCAAGTAGCATATTTTCCCCCTCAGGAATCTAGCGAACAGTATTACAAATCTAAGTGGGTGCAGTAACTGTTTAGGGCTCTAAGCGCCGCTGTTCACCTAACTTGGAGATAAATGTAAGCAAAACGCCGTCCGGATACTCTGGGCTCCCACCTCGCAAAGACCAGCAGATCTCACAAACCAACTGCAGGACTGCAGCGAAACTCCGTCCTAAATTTGGGACATTCCAGCTTTCGATAGGATGATATCCATAGCTGCAGCAAAAAGGTAAACAAGACACATATTCCCAATGAAGATTCTGAGTGGATTCCATAGCGAAGGAACAATGGCCGCTCCAAAGAATTACGGAGGACGCGGCGAGCTGGTCCTGCTGTGCGCGCTCCTGGGTACGCTGTGGGAGATCGGGAGGGGACAGATTCACTACTCGGTGCCAGAAGAGAGCGACAAAGGATCCTTCGTGGGTAACATCTCCAAGGACCTGGGGCTGGAGTCACAAGAGCTGGCAAAGCACGGAGTCCGCATCGTCTCCAGAGGTAAGACGCAGCTTTTCGCTCTGAACCTGCGAAGTGGCAGCTTGGTCACCGCGGGCAGGATAGACAGGGAGGAGCTCTGTGCCCAGAGCGCTCATTGTCTTGTAAATATTAACATCCTGGTTGAGGATAGAGGAAAACTTTTTGGGATAGAAATAGAAATCATTGATATCAATGATAATAACCCAAAATTCCAGGCCGAAAATCTGGAAGTAAAAATTAACGAAATCGCGGCGCCTGGCACACGTTACCCACTCCCAGAGGCTGTTGACCCAGATGTGGGCTTGAATTCCCTGCAGAGCTACCAACTCAGCCCCAATCACCATTTCTCCCTGGACGTGCGAACTGCAGACGACGGAACTATAAACCCAGGGCTGGTGCTGGAGCGCGCCCTGGACCGGGAGGAAGAGGCAGCTCACCACCTGGTCCTCATCGCCTCGGATGGCGGCGAACCACGTCGCTCCAGCACAGCGCACATCAAAGTGACAGTGTTGGATATGAATGACAATGCCCCCGTGTTTGCTCAACCGATTTACCGAGTGACAGTCCCAGAGAACGTGCCCCCTGGCACCCAGCTACTTACTGTAAGAGCTAGTGACCCGGATGAGGGAGCCAACGGAGAAGTGGCATATAAATTCTGGAAAATTAGTGAAAAACAATCTCCATTATTCCAGCTTAATGAAAATACTGGGGAAATATCAACAGCAAAGAGTCTAGATTATGAAGAATGTGCATTTTATGAAATGGAAATACAAGCTGAAGATGTGGGGGCTCTTATGGGGAGGACCAAAGTGCTCATTTCCGTGGAAGATATAAATGACAATAGACCGGAAGTGATCGTTACATCTTTGTTTAGCCCTGTCTTGGAAAATACTCTTCCTGGAACAGTAATTGCCTTTTTGAATGTGCATGACCGAGACTCCGGGAAGAACGGTCAAGTTGTCTGTCACTTACATGATAATTTACCTTTTCAATTAGAAAAATCAATAGATAATTATTATAGATTAGTGACATGGAAATATTTGGACCGAGAAAAGATCTCCATGTACAATATCACAGTGATGGCCTCAGATCTAGGAACCCCGCCTTTATCTACTGAAACTCATATCACCCTGCATGTGGCAGACACCAATGACAATCCACCCACTTTTCCTCGTGCCTCCTACTCAGCCTACATCCCAGAGAACAACCCCAGAGGAGCTTCCATCTTCTCTGTGACTGCCCACGACCCTGACAGTGGCAAGAATGCCCAAGTCACTTACTCTCTGACCAAGGACACCATCATGGGGGCACCTCTCTCCTCTTATATCTCTATCAACTCTGACACTGGTGTGCTGTACGCACTGTGCTCCTTCGACTATGAGCAGATCCAAGACTTACAACTACTGGTGACTGCCAGGGACAGTGGGGCTCCTCCACTCAGCAGCAATGTGTCACTGAGTCTGTTCATTCTGGACCAGAATGACAACACACCTGAAATTCTGTACCCCTCGCTCCCCAACGATGGTTCCACAGGAGTGGAGCTGGCACCCCGCTCCGCAGAGCTTGGCTACCTGGTGACCAAGGTGGTGGCAGTGGACAGAGACTCAGGCCAGAACGCCTGGCTATCCTACCGCCTGCTCAAGGCCAGCGAGCCAGGGCTTTTTGTTGTGGGGCTGCACACAGGCGAGGTGCGCACTGCTCGGGCCCTGCTGGACAGAGACTTACTCAGGCAGAGCTTAGTGGTGGTGGTCCAGGACCATGGCCAGCCCCCTCTCTCTGCTACTGTCACACTCACGGTGGCTGTGGCAGACAGTATCTCAGATGTTCTGGCTGACCTGGGCAATATCAAGAACCCGACCAACTCTGATGATTCAGAACTCACATTGTACCTGGTGGTGGCCGTGGCCATTGTCTCCTGTGTCTTCCTTGCCTTTGTGGTTGTTCTGCTGGCACTCAGACTATGGCGATGGCACAAGTCTAGTATGCTTCAGGCTTCATGTAGGGGATTGGTGGGCTTGCCTGCCTCAAGCTTTGTGGGTGTGGAAGGAGTACAAGCATTCCTGAAGACCTATTCCCATGAGGTCTCCCTCACTGCAGACTCTGGGAAGAGTCACCTGATCTTCCCACAGCCCAACTACGCAGACACACTTATAAGCCATGAGAGCTGTGAGAAAAATGATTCCTTGTTAACATCCATAGATTTTCATGAAGGTAAGGATGAAGCTGCATCTGTTCAGGTGAGTTCAGTTTTTGTTTACATTTATTTCTCAGAGGAATTATGTTAGTTATAAATTTATGTGTTTTGAAACATGTATTGTGAAGGAAGTTCAAAATGTTTTTAAGGTATACCACAAAATTTGGGGGGTTATTTTAGTGGTGATACTATAAAATTCAGTTCTAATTATCATAGTTTGTTTAATTTGCTTTCCAAAGGATTGGACACAATTGTTTAAATGTGAATTCTCAACCTTTTAAAGCCTTCCATGTTTTACTATAATTATCACTTATCACTCATTCACTTAAGAAGTAGATGCCTAACCACAGAAGGTAAGTTTGTTTTATATATAGGAATACATACACTCCTAAATTAGAACTGAGAGAAAATTACTGAGACTCCTAAATCCTTGGATTATGTCAGTAGAAATAAAATACATCACAGATTGTTAGCATATGCTTAGGGTTTGAACCTAAAACTAAGCTCTGAAAGATTCCTTCACTTTAAATGTCTTTTCTGAGCCCTGTGTCCTCATTAGTACCTTTCAAAACTTTAATGCTTCTTATATGTCAAAATGTAAACACATTTTAAATGGTGGATCCTGGTGGTACATTCAACTGGTCCCTAAATGTTGAGCTTGTGTGTCAATGTTCACCCAGGATCATACCCCTGGAGACATGGAATCTAAAGTCTAAAATAGCCACTGCCCCTCCCTCCAAAAGAAAACAAAACAACAAAATCAGATTTGAAACAAAATGTCATTTTAAACTGTTGAAAGAGACTTTTGTAAAATACAGAAGACCATGTTTCAGTAGAGTTCCAATGAATTGTTTTGATGGTGCAGCCATGTGAAATGTGCTGTGTACACATGGTAAGAGAGTTTGAGAATGTTGGTTTAAAGAACAGAAGTTTCATGTACACAAATTCTAAACAAGCTAATCAACTAAAAAATATTCCATCTGGACTATGTGTATGTCTTCTGTGTTCCTCGTTATAGCATTTTAATGAAGCTAACCCCTGATAAAAAGACATTACCCAAGGATAGTGCAGTGTTCCCTCCTATTTTGCATATACAATAGGTGGAAGTTAACTTTATATTTTCTGTAGTGCTTGGGTGTACAGTCATTTAGGGGAACAACTATATTACTGACACAGCAATTTTTAAAAGTATATGGAGCTTGGCTGGTGTGGCTCAGTGGTTGAGCGTCGACCTATGCACCAAGAGGTCACCAGTTTGATTCCCAGTCAGGGCACATGCCCAGGTGGTGAGCCAAATCCCCAGTGGGGGGCATGCAGGAGGCAGCCAATCGATGTTCTCTCTCATCAATGTTTCTATCTCTCTCTCCCTCTCCCTTCCTCTCTCTCAAATCAATAAAAGAAAAAAAATTTTTTTAAGTATATGGAAAGTTGCCCTGATAGAAAAGAAAATCCTGTCTGGCCGGTGTGGCTCATTGGTTGAGCGCCGACCCATGAAGAGGTCGTGGGTTCGATTCCCAGTCGGAACACATGCCCAGGTTGTGGGCCTGATCCCCAGTGGGGGGCATGCAGAAGGGGGCCAATCGATGTTTCTATCTCTCTCTCCCTCTCACTTCCTCTCTCTCTAAAATCAATAAAGGAAAAAAATTTTAAAAAAAAAAGAAAAAAGAAAAGAAAATCCTTACTCTTGGTCAAAACATTCACTAATTGTCAAAAAAAAGTTTAATGAAATAAAAAAATTAGAACAAATATCTCTATATTCAGTAAATTTATTTAAATAGACTTACCATGAGCTCAGCTCCTTCGATTTCAAAGTCATTACTTCAGCACAAGGTAGGTACATAGATAAGGAAGTAATGCAGCCTACTCAATTGTCTCCTTGTCATTTTATATTGAAGAATAGATAAACATTTCTCCAGCAACTTTTAAGAATGAACTTACGTAAATATATTAAAATTTTTAATGTTCCAAAAACAAACAAAAAAAATAATGAACTCACATACTATATTGGGTATGACATAAGCCAAGTAATTTTGAGATATAAAGAAGAGGGTAGCCCGCTGGTGTGGCTCAGTGGTTGAGCATTGACCCATGCACCAAGAGGCCGCTGGTCCGATTCCCAGTCGGGGCACATGCCCAGGTTGTGGGCCAAATCCCCAGCACAGGGCATGCAGGAGGTGACCAATTGATGTTCTCTCTCATTGATGTTTCTATCTCTCTCTCCCTCTCCCTTCCTCTCTCTCTAAAATCAATAAAGAAAAAAAATTTTTAAAGAGAAGAGGGTAGAATAAATCATGTCTTGGCTACATCATAGAGACAGTTTTTACAGAATGACTATTTCCTGAAGTAGTCAGAAGAGTAAAAATAATTTATAAACAGGGTATTGATATTATCAGAAGGAGGAGATGTTTGAGGATTAGCACAAAATTGCACAACTTTACCAGTAATTTCAACAGTATTGATGTTCTCTTAATATATGTGATATGAAACAGCATTAATGATGTAGAAATGTTGGGGTGAAACATAGGAATCAATAAAAGAAAGTCAGAAATTATTTCAGACGTCATAGCCAATAAAGAGAATGAATTTGTGAAATCAGTAGATGATAAACTCTCTGAGGGCAATGCCTGTGTCTTACCCATTGTTATATCACCACTAAGAAGGGCAGAACTCAGTACAAGGCAAGAGTTCAATGTATGTTTGTAGAATGGTAAATGAATGCACCAATACAGGGTGGGGCAAAAGTGGTTTACAGTTGTGAGTACGTGAAACAGAGAGTTTATTCTTGTTTATTATTTATTAATTATTATATTATTTTCCATGTGAGCAACTGTAAATCTACTTTTGCCCCACCCTGTAGATGTAGGTTTGTATAAAAACCCCGCATGATATGTCTAATAATTTGAAAACAGTAGTAAAGATACCTTAAAGAAGGCCTTATAATTTAAGATGTAAATATATTAACAACAACAAAACACATGGCTTGCACACGATTATAACTACTATAGCTGGTTAGACTGAAGAAGCAGAGGCTGCAGTTTCCCAGTGCGGACTCTGGGCGCCGCTCTTGGCCAGAGTGGAGAGCTCGGCGCTGCCGATCGCTTCGCGCAGCCGCAGCTCACTTTCCTCGTCTCAGACCCGCTAGAGCGGCCCTTTCCACCGCTTCCTCCTCTGGAAAAGAAGAAATCCTGACCCCCAGGCAGAAACTAAAGCCTGTTCAGAGCTCCGGACATCTGCAACACAGAGATTACTTGTCGTCCGGCGTCGTCAGGCCGGTGAGCAAGCTGAGGGGAACAGAAGGGATGGGGAGCGGCTCTGGGGACAGGGGCTGGGCTGAGCGGCGGCCAGCGCTCTTTCCCTTCCTGCTGTCTTTGTTGTGCCCGGCGCTCTCGGAGCCGATCCGCTACAGGATTCCCGAGGAAATGCCCCAGGGCTCGGTGGTGGGGAACCTCGCCAAGGACCTGGGACTCAGTGTGCGCGAGTTACCGACTCGAAAACTGCGCGTCAGTTCTGAGAAGCCTTACTTCACTGTGAGCGCAGAGCGCGGGGAGTTACTTGTGAGCAGCAGGCTGGACCGGGAGCAGATATGCGGGAAGCAGCCAGTTTGTGCTGTGGAATTTGAGGCTGTTGCTGAAAATCCATCGAATTTTTACCACGTGAACGTGGAGCTCGAGGATATTAATGATCACAGCCCTAAATTCATGCACAATTCCTTTGAGCTGCAAATAAGTGAGTCCACACTGCCAGGCACGCGATTTATATTAGAAGTAGCAGAAGATGGAGATACTGGCTTAAACTCTCTGCAGAATTACAAACTCTCTCTCAGCCCTAGTTTCTCCTTGATAAATAAGGAGAAACAAGATGGTAGTATATACCCGGAACTGACATTGGAGAAACCATTAGACCGGGAACAACAGAATTATCATCTGTTAGTCCTCACTGCCCTGGATGGCGGAGATCCACCCCTAAGCGGTACCACTGAGCTCCGGATAAATGTCACTGATGCCAATGATAACCCCCCTATATTCAAGCAGGACGTATACAGAGTCAGCATTCCAGAAAACGTGCCCCCAGGCACCACTGTGCTGCAGGTGTCTGCCACCGACTTGGACGAGGGTGTCAACTCAGAAATAACTTATTCCTTCTACAGGACCGCGCAAATTTTCCACCTGAATTCAAAGAGCGGGGAAGTGACCACTTTAAGGACACTGGATTTCGAAGAAATCAAGAAATATTCTATAGTAGTGGAAGGAAGGGATGGTGGAGGACTGGCTGCACAATGTACAGTTGAAATTAACATTCAAGATGAAAATGACAACAGTCCAGAAATTACATTTCATTCTATAGTGGAAACGATTCTGGAAAACGCAGTGCCGGGAACGCTAATTGCTTTAATCAAAATACATGACCAAGATTCCGGGGAGAACGGGGAGGTTAATTGTCGATTAGAGGGTAAAGTACCATTTCAGATCATCTCTTCATCCAAAAGTTCATATAAGTTGGTAACAGACGGATCCTTGGACCGGGAACAGACCCCGGAGTATAATGTTACCATCACAGCCACAGACAGAGGCAAGCCACCCCTCTCCTCCAGCACTACCATCACCCTGCACATCACCGATGTCAACGACAACGCTCCGGTTTTCCAGCAGTCCGCCTACCTGGTCCATGTGCCAGAAAACAACCTGCCCGGGGCCTCCATAGCGCAGGTCAACGCCTCCGACCCCGACCTGGGACCAAACGGCCACGTCTCCTACTCCATCGTGGCCAGCGACCTGGAGCCAAGGGCGCTGTCGTCCTACGTGTCCGTGAACGCGCAGAGCGGGGTGGTGTTCGCGCAGCGTGCCTTCGACCACGAGCAGCTGCGCGCCTTCGAGCTGACGCTGCAGGCCCGCGACCAGGGCTCGCCCGCGCTCAGCGCCAACGTGAGCTTGCGCGTGTTGGTGGGCGACCGCAACGACAACGCGCCAAGGGTGCTGTACCCGGCGCTGGGGCCCGACGGCTCGGCGCTGTTCGACACGGTGCCGCGCGCAGCGCAGCCAGGCTACCTGGTCACTAAGGTGGTGGCGGTGGATGCGGACTCAGGACACAATGCCTGGCTGTCCTACCACGTACTGCAGGCCAGCGAGCCCGGACTGTTCAGCCTGGGGCTGCGCACGGGCGAGGTGCGCACAGCGCGAGTTTTGGGCGAAAGGGACGCGGCCCGCCAGCGCCTACTGGTCGCTGTGCGCGACGGAGGAAAGCCGCCCCTCTCTGCCACCGCCACGCTGCACCTGGTCTTCGCTGACAGCCCTCAGGAGGTACTACCAGACCTCAGTGACCGCCTCACACCCTCTGACCCCCAGGCTGAGTTGCAGTTTTACCTGGTGGTGGCCCTGGCCTTGATCTCCGTGCTCTTCCTCCTCGCGGTGATTCTGGCGGTCGCCCTGCGCCTTCGACGCTCCTCCAGCCCCACCACCTGGGGCTGCTTTCAGCCTGGTCTCTGTACTAAGACTAGACCCGTGGTTCCCCCCATCTACAGTGAAGGGACTTTACCTTATTCCTACAATCTGTGCGTTGCCCAGGCTGGAAAGACAGAGTTTAATTTTCTAAAATGTAATGAGCAGTTGGATTCTGGACAAGACATACTTTGTGGTGATTCATCTGGGGCCTTATTTCCACTATGTAGTTCTGTTGAGTCGACTTCCCATCCTGAAACACTAACAGCGGTGAGTTCTATTTAAGTGTCTAGTCTAGTCCTTTTCATCATCTACCCAATTGTCCATATTTATATGAAAATATGTTGTATTTCCAAGTCTAGTCAGTTGTCTTAGGGATACTATAGCCTGTCAGAAATCTGCACTTCCATTCTTCAAGGTTAGTGTTGAATTGGGAGTAGTTATGTGCCATAACTACCAGGTTTGGATTTACAAAGTAGTGAGAGTGTGTTCTGTTTTCACAGCAAAAGTATTGCACCAATTTCTTACCCCTTTTTCAAAAGCTAATGAAATTTACCCACTAATTGTCTCATTCCTTATTTAACATATTAAAAATTTTAATATAAGTAAACATTAAAATAGGCAAACATTTAATTCATCCTTTAAAGCAAAGAAACTACTACTTCACTGATTTCACTGATACTGTTTCTGTCCCTTTTTTGTTTATTCCTTCTGTCTAGTTCCTTATATCTACTTATTAATGATTCTTTGAATCCATTAAAATTGTAAGGAAAATAATCTCTGTGTGTGTGTGTGTGTGTGTGTGAGAGAGAGAGAGAGAGAGAGAGAGAGAGAGAGAGAGAGAGACTGACTCAATGAACTCAACAGAAGGTCCAAATCATTATCTAAGTTCCTTCAAGTTCTCTTGAATGCAAAATCTTCTCTTCCTTTTATAGTTATCAGAAAGATAGACTTGATAAAAGAAAAGGAAATGCTACTGCCTCTATCACTTACTCTCATCTCTGACCTGTATTTTTTGAAATAGAGGAGGAAAATCACTAGATTTGTCTTACTATTTGGAGTCTTAAACATTGTAGACTAGAAGTTTTCTCATCATCATTGTATCTGTAGGAAGAAAGGAGAATGCTAAATTTTCTATTTTAAAGACAAAAACTTCTAACTCATGCACATACAAAGTTGTCATTAAATAAGTACCAGTCTTTTGCTTGGTTTACCTTAGGAACTGCTTCAGTAAATGGTGTCTTTACAAACTGGTGAAAGAAGTTTCTTAAAAAAGCACTTACTTTTTACTTTCTAGCGGTAACAATTTGTCTATATCTTGTGGTCTTTCCCCAAAATTATTACATAAGTTTCAGTGACTCTTAGAATAAGAAGTTTAAGACTACTTTAAAATTGCATGATTTCTTGATGAAATGATTGAAATGAAAACCTGCTTTTCAATGTATGTTCATTTGAATCTTCCAAATGCATTATATATTCACATAGAAAACTAAACATTTCTGAAATAACAAGTTTTACAATCACAAATATGTACATTTTAAAAAACAACACTTTTTAAATTTAGTAACATTAGGTGAGAAAGTCTATTGTCTAATTAAGATTATTTTGCAAATAAAATTTTAAGGAAATCTTACTGGAGGGATTTTACTATCAAAATAATTAACATAAAATAACTTCAAAGTGAAAAATCTATCCATATGTATTCATTCAATATAAATTATGTAACATACATATATGTCTAAAGTTGAAAATAGATAGAAAGCCAAATTCTACCCAGAATTAGATTGAGTTAATTTGATATTAAGAAAAATGGCGATATAATAACACACTTAATAGAAATTTCATTCCACTTCATTCCACAAAGATAATTGCTTTTGAAATATGAATGTAAGGAACAATTAGAGAAATCTAAAATTGTAATTAGAAGAGAGTGGTGTTTTCCTTCAATTATCTGTGATTTTAAAAAAAGTACGGTATTGCATATCTCTGTGAGTGTAGTAACGGCTTAAGACTCTGAGCGCCGCTGTTCACCAACTCTAAGAAAACCTCAATCAGCGCTCCATCGGGATATTGGAATCTGCCAAGTACACAAAGCCCGGCAGATCCCACATACCTACTCCAGGACTGCAATAAAACTCAGCCTCTTAATTTGGGGCCCTCCGGATTTCACCTGAGGAAAAAGATCACCATAATTTGCAGGAGGAAAAAAGAACCTAAGGAATCAGCGTGCAAAGAAAGCGGTAAAAAAAAAAATCTGGAGTGAAGCAACAATGGCGGCTGCAGTGAATAGCCCGCACCACAGAGGACTAGTCCTGCTGTGCCTTTTCCTGGGAAGGTTGTGGGAGATCCGGGCCAGCCAGATCCGCTACTCCGTGCCTGAAGAGACAGTAAAAGGCTATATTGTGGGCAACATCTCCAAGGATCTGGGTCTGGAGCCCCAGGAGCTGACGGAGCGGGGAGTCCGCATCGTCTCCAGAGGTAGGACGCAGCTTTTCGCTCTGAACCTGCAAAGTGGCAGCTTGGTCACCGCGGGCAGGATAGACAGGGAGGAGCTCTGTGCCCAGAGCATCCGGTGTCTGTTTAACTTTAAAGTTCTGGTTGAAGACAGAGTGCAACTTTATGGAATAGAAATAGAGGTCACTGATATGAACGACAATGCTCCAAAATTCCAGGCAGAAAATCTGGAAATAAAAATTAACGAAATCGCGGTGCCAGGCATACGTTATCCACTGCCAGAGGCTGTTGACCCAGATGTGGGCTTGAATTCCCTGCAGAGCTATCAGCTCAGTCCTAATCACCATTTCTCCCTGGACCTGCGAACTGGAGACGACGGAACTATAAACCCAGGGCTGGTGCTGGAGCGTGCCCTGGACCGGGAGGAAGAGGCTGCTCACCACCTGGTCCTCATCGCCTCGGATGGCGGCGAACCACGTCGCTCCAGCACAGTGCACATCCTAGTGACGGTAGTGGATGTGAATGACAATGCCCCTGTGTTTGCTCAACCGATTTACAGAATGACAGTCCCAGAGAATGTGCCCCCTGGCACCCAGCTACTTACTGTAAGAGCTAGTGACCCGGATGAGGGAGCCAACGGAGAAGTGGCATATAAATTCTGGAAAATTAGTGTAAAACAATCTCCATTATTCCAGCTCAATGAAAACACTGGGGAATTAGCAACAGCAAAAAGTCTAGATTATGAAGAATGTGCATTTTATGAAATGGAAATACAAGCTGAAGATGGTGGAGGGTTGAAGACTTGGACAAAAGTGCTCATTTCGGTGGAAGATATAAATGACAATAGACCCGAAGTGATCATTACATCTCTGTTTAGTCCAGTGAGGGAAGATGCTCCTCAAGGAACAGTGGTCATTCTTTTCAATGCTTATGACCAAGACTCCGGGAAGAATGGTCAAGTTGTTTGTTCCATCCAGGAGATCCTACCTTTTCAATTAGAAAAGTCAATAGAAGATTATTATAGATTGTTGACATCCCAAATTCTTGACCGAGAAAAAACCTCTGAATACAACATCACAGTGACTGCAACAGACAGAGGAACACCGGCCCTGTCCACAGAAATTCACATCACTCTGCACGTGGCTGACATCAATGACAATCCACCCTCCTTCTCTCAAACCTCCTACTCAGGCTATGTCCCGGAGAACAACCTTAGAGGCACCTCCATCTTCTCTGTGACAGCCCATGATCCTGACAGCAATGAGAATGCCCGAGTTATTTACTCCTTGGCAGAAGACACCATCCAAGGGGTGCCTCTCTCCTCTTATGTCTCCATCAATGCAGATACTGGTGTGCTTTACGCGCTTCACCCCTTTGACTATGAGCAGTTTCGAGATCTTCAGGTGCAGGTTAGGGCAAGTGACAGTGGAGATCCTCCACTCAGCAGCAACGTCTCACTGAGCTTGTTTGTGCTGGACCAGAACGACAATGTGCCAGAGATCCTGTACCCCGCCATCCCCACCGATGGTTCCACTGGGGTGGAGCTGGCTCCCCGCTCCGCAGAACCCGGCTACCTCGTGACTAAGGTGGTGGCAGTGGACAGAGACTCAGGCCAGAATGCCTGGCTATCCTACCGCCTGCTCAAGGCCAGCGAGCCAGGGCTCTTCGCCGTAGGGCTGCACACTGGCGAGGTGCGCACTGCGCGGGCCCTGCTGGACAGAGACGCGCTCAAGCAGAGTCTGGTGGTAGCTGTTCAGGACCACGGCCAGCCCCCTCTCTCGGCCACTGTCACGCTCACCGTGGCGGTGGCTGACAGCATCCCAGATGTGTTGGTTGACTTTAGCAATCTTGAGGTCCCTTTGAATCCGGAGGCCTCGGAACTCACGTTGTACCTAGTAGTTGCTGTGGCTGCGGTCTCCTGTGTCTTCCTTGCCTTCATTATCATCCTGCTAGCACTCAGGCTTAGGCGTTGGCACACATCACGTCTGCTCCAGGCTTCTGGAGGTGGATTTGCTGGCATGCAGGCTTCTCATTTTGTAGGCGTGGACGGATTTCAGGCTTTCCTGCAGACCTATTCCCATGAGGTCTCCCTCACCACTGACTCGAGGAAGAGTCACCTGATCTTCCCCCAGCCCAACTATGCGGACACACTCATCAGCCAAGAAAGCAGTGAGAAAAAGGATCCTTTGTGTGTTTCAGATGATTCCAGGTTTCCTATAGAAGACACCCCTTTGGTTCCAGTGAGTTAAATTTCTTTCTGTTATAACTGGTTTTCTCTACAAGTGTTTGCACTTAAGGTAGGATATGTTGATATTAACATATTTTCACCATTTAAGTTTTTACTGGGTCCAATTTTTGCTCTAATATCTATGAAAAGCATTTATTGGTTACATCATTTATATAATTTTCATTTTCTCAAAATATGTAACTGGATCAACAAAACCTTCCCTTTGGGGCTGCTCTCATGATCAAGCATTAACATGAGCTTTTTTGATAGGGTTGCTGTATTAGTTACCCTGGTTCACTACTAATTTTAGGGCTGGTTTTCCATTCCTGAAACTTATTGTTATCTCCAATAGCCATGTTGTGGAATTCTTATTTGAAAAGGAATTAATACAGTCAATACTATTATGTAAGGGTAAATTAATGAGAAGGCAAATGCATTCTTCTCTGAGAAACAACTAAAGGCTCAGATTTGCTGCTTCTGCTCTTCTATTTTTATGACAGGACAACACCCCTTTGAGGTGATGTTTTTCAGATCTAACATGTGTAGAGGTTGTTTGCATTTAAAGATCACTTCTGAGGAAGATTCAAACTTCAGTTATCCATTTCCAGCTCCTATTAAAGCATGTTTTATTCTTTTTTGTCTTTTAAAACTTATCTTTATTGTTGAATGTATTATAGATGCACCCCTTTCCCCCCCCATTGACCCCCTCCTCCCCACTCCCACCCCCCCTCCTGCCTTCCCCACACTATTGTTTGTGTCCATTGGTTATGCATATATGGGTATAAGTTCTCTGGTTTATCTCTTCCCTCCCTCCCTCCTTCCTTCCCTTTGAGGTTTATCAGCCTAACAACCAATTTATACTTCTTAATCCCTTCACCTTTTTCACCCATCCTCCTAGCCCCCTCCCACCTGGCAACCAACAAAAAGTTCTCTGTATCTATGAATCTGTTTCTGTTCTGCTTGCTCATTTTGTTTGTAGATTCAGTTATTGATAGACATGTATTTATTGCCATTTTATTGTTCATAGTCTCCGTCTCCTCCTCCTCCTCCTCCTCCTCCTCCTCCTTCTTCTTCGTCTTCTTCAAGAAGACCCGTCAACTTTTCATATAATACTGGTTTGGTGGTGATGAACTCCTTTAGCTTTTTTTGGTCTGGGAAACTCTTTATATGTCCATCGATTCTAAATGATAGCTTTGCAGGATAGAGTAATCTTGGTTGTAGGTTGTTACTTTTCATCACTGAATATCTCTTGCCTTTCTAGTCTGCAAAGTCTCTTTTGAGAAATCAGCTGACAGTCTTATGGGAGCTCCCTTGTAGGTAACTAACTGCTTTTCTCTTGCTGCTTTTAAGATTCTCTCTTAGTCTTTAACCTTTTGCATTTTGATGATGATGTGTCTTGGTGTGGACCTCTTTGGGTTCATCTTGTTTGGGACTCTCTGTGCTTCCTGGACTTGTATGTCTGTTTCCTTCACCAAGTTTTCTGTCATTATTTTTTCAAAAAAGTTTTCAGTTTCTTGCTCTCTCTCCTTCTGGCACCCCCCTGATGCAAATGTTAGTATTCTTGAAATTGTCCCAGAGGCTCCTTACATTGTCCTCATTATTTTGGATTCTTTGTTCTGACTAGGTGTTTTTTGCTTCCTTATATTCCAAATCAATGGTTTGCTTCTTAGCTTCACCTACTCTATTGATTCCCTGTAAATTATTCTTTATTTCAGTTAATGCATCCTTCATTTCTGACTGGTCCTTTTTTATGCTCTTGAGGTTCTCACTAAGTTCCTTGAAATTCTTAAGTTCATTGAGCATCCTTATAACCAGTGTTTTTGTTTTGAACTCTGCATCTGTTAGATTGCTTATCTCCATTTTGTTTAGTTCTTTTCCTAGAGTTTTGTTCTGTTCTTTCATTTGGGGTATATTTCTTTGTCTCCTCATTTTGGCTGACTCCCTGTGTTTGTTTCTATGTATTAGGTAGAGTTGCTATGTCTCCTAGGCTTCCTAGAGTGGCCTTTTGTAGTAGGTGTCCTGTAGGGTACAGTGGCATAGCCTCCCTGGTTACCCCAGCTGGGCTCTTGAGGTGCACCCCTGGTGTGGACTGTCCACCCTTCTGTTGTAATTGAGTCTTGATTGCTGTTGGCATATTAATGGGAGGGATTTACTCAGGCTGATCAGCTGCAAGGACTGGCTCTGACCACTGACCACTGACCTCTGACCACCTTGGAGGATTAGCTGTGCAGGGCTCATCACACAGAGCAAGACTTACTTCAGCAGGGCTCTGGTACCCACTGAATCCACTCACTGAATGTGTCGCTGTGGAGGTGGTTGGGTGGTGGTGCTTCAACATGGTGGTCTGAAGCTGTTCACTGGGTGTGATGGCTCTAGGGCAAGGTCAGCCTCTGCCTGTGTTCTACCTGGGGCCACCAGGCATCAGCTACAAAGCAATCTACAGATGGCTGATTCTTGTGCTGGTCTTGGAGGTGCCCAGACAAGCCAGGCTATGAACCAAAGCTGGCTGCTTCTAGTGCCAAGCCTGGGGGCCAGTTAGCCAGAGGTATGGGGTTTGCTGAGGCCAGGTGCTGTTTGTTTGAGACAATTTAGGAAAATCTGAAGCAAGAGCCAAGACAGGCCAATCCTATGGTAAAGCCACTGGAAACAGCTTGGGTGGGCCTGAAAGTTGGGTGGGGCAGGGCTTCAGGGAATCACCAGGGCAGGGCAAACAGTGTGAGCCAGATTGCTGGAGTCCCAGGTATGGCGCCCATCTGCCTGCCCCATGGGGGAAGGGCTCACCAAAGGAACAAAGGCCTCCACAGCACAAAGGCCTCTGTCTGGGAGAAGGCTGCTTCTTCAGCTCTCACTCCAATGCCAAATAACTCAGTTCTTGTTGGTATGTCTCTGGTGCCTTTCAAGCTGCCTCCCCCATGCTGGAGGGAGTGGGTGCGAATAAGTCCGTGTATGGGCCCTTTAAGAGGAACTGCCTGGGAATCCGGGAGCCTCAGCCTCCCTCAGCCTCAATTCCCACTGGTTTTTACAGCCAGAAGTGATGGGGACTTCTCTTACTGGTACTGGAACCCTGAGCTGGGGGGCCTGATGTGGGATGGGGATCCCTTGCTCCTCAGGAAGGACCTTCCCAGACAATGTAGCCCTCCTGATTTTACCCTCCACATGTGGGTGTAGGACCAGCCTATCCATGCCTCTGCCCCTCCCACCAGTCTCGATGTGGCTTCTTTAATTTTGTAGCTGTAGTACTTCCATTCAGCTCAATTTCAGGTGGTTCTGAATAATGGTTGTTCTGTAGTTTAGTTGTAATTTTGATGTGGTTGTGGGAGGAGGTGAGTATTGCGTTTACCTATGCTGACATCTTTGTTTAATTTTTTTAATGGTGAAAATGTTAACATTCTTGTTTTCATATTCTCTAATTATTAATAGCTTGAAACTCTTCTTTCCTTATGTCTGCTCAAGAGAGGTTTCTGAGACTGAACATTCTGAGAGGAGAAAACAAGGGAAATAAAAATTACTTTTTGACTGTGTTATTTGTGGCTCAGTTCTTCAACCTCTGAGGCTGGAAATAAATCTGGTTATGGGAGATGATTGAGGAAAATATTCTCAGGAACTGCTAGGGAGGTTCTAACAATACTTTACTGGCTTTTAGCTATCAGGAAAAGAATAATGTATTATTTAATTTGATTTTACACATACTGTCATTTTAAATAATAAATGATACTCTAGAAGACTTTGAAAATAAGCTTTGAAGCTGACTCAAATATTATTCTAAACATGCTGAATGCAAAGGCTAATATGTCTGGGACATATAGACATAATTATTTCAAATATTCTCTGTTCCTAAGCTAATAGGGAAAAATTGAACCATCGTTCGTGATCATATTTTTAACCATGCAGTAAGGAAATACTTTGGGTAATGTTTCTGCCCTGGGGAGTAATCTTTAGTACTTAGTATTCACAAATATTAAAATATGTATTAACTTTAAAAAGGGTAATAACATAGATATTGATGAAGGCTTCTATGTCATGGTAGGTAACTACTATTCTCTAGAATAAAAATGTCACTTCCTTTAAAAACAGAACACAAGGCTCACTGGTAGAATGACTGGGCAGAGTGGGGAAAATGGTAAATTCTAGTTTTCTTAAACTAGGTTGGACTTTTGCATAGGTAACAGATTATATAAAATAATAGACTTAAAGATAAAATTCTTGATCGCCTTAATGTCTCATCTTCAAAATAATGAGGGGAGACAATATACATTAAACAAAGATGGTCTTGTGTTGATCATTCTTGCAGTTGGGTGATGGGTATATGAAGATTCAATAATAATGCTCCCTACTTTAGTATAAGTTTGAAGTCTTCCATAATACATTTCATGAAAACACTAAGTATATAGGCAACCAATGTAAACAAAAATTCGGGGCTATTATATAAGCATTTTTGAAGATAGAGATATATCTTCTGGAGATAAATTGGATTCAAGACTAAAATGTCAGACTGCAGTTCTACACGGGGACTCTGGGCGCCGCTGTCGGCCAGTGCAGGGCCAGCGCTGACGCCCGGGATTCTTCAGCCTCTAGCCTGGGATTTCCTTGCGCAGCCATCAGCACAGAGAAGGAAATCTGTTTACACACTGGGACTCCTGCCCGCGCAGACTCGCCCCAGCACAAACAGATTCCCAGCTTCGTTTGTCCTGGGCCGAATGCTCTTCCAGTGACGCTGTGGTTTGCAGTTTCTTCGGCTTTCCAGAAAGACTGGAACCCAACGAGAATTCGAGCGCACAATGGGAGGGAGCTGCGCGCAGAGACGCGGAGCTGGCCGGCTGCAGGTACTGTTTCCCTTCCTGCTGCCTTTGTTCTACCGCGCGTTCTGCGAGCCCATCCGATATTCCATTCCCGAGGAGCTGGCCAAGGGCTCGGTAGTGGGGAACCTCGCCAAGGATCTAGGACTCAGTGTCCTGGAGGTGTCCTCTCGGAAGCTACGAGTTAGCGCGGAGAAGCTGCTTTTCAGTATAGACGCAGAGAGCGGGGACTTACTTGTGAAGGACCGAATAGATCGTGAGCAGATTTGCAAAGAGAGAAGAAGATGTGAGTTGCAGTTGGAGGCTGTGGTGGAAAATCCCTTAAATATTTTTCATATCATTGTGAATGTTGAGGATACTAATGACCATGCCCCTCAATTCGATAAAAAGGACATTCGTTTAGAAATTGTTGAATCTGTATCCGCAGGTGCACGAATATCCCTTGACCCTGCCACTGACCCCGATATAAACATAAACTCAATTAAAGATTATCAGATCAATCCTAACCCTTATTTCAAATTAATGGTTAGAGTTAATTCCGATGGTGGCAAATACCCAGAGTTATCTTTGGAGAAACCCCTAGACCGGGAAGAGCAGCGGTCTCATCACTTGATATTGACTGCCTTGGACGGAGGGGACCCGCCACGAAGTGCCACAGTTAGAATAGAAATTTTTGTCAAAGACATCAATGACAATCCCCCGGTGTTTAGCAAAGAAGAATATAGAGTCACTGTAAGTGAAAATCTGCCCCCTGGGTCCTCTGTGTTGCAGGTGACAGCCACTGATAAGGACGAGGGGGTCAATGCCGAAATAAACTACTACTTCAGGAGCACTGCTCAGAGTACGAGGCACATGTTCTCACTGGATGAGAAAACAGGCATGATTAAGAATAACCAACCATTGGATTTTGAGGATATGGAAAGATATACTATGGAAGTAGAAGCAAAGGATGGAGGGGGTCTCTCTACCTATTGTAAAGTAATCATAGAAATCCTAGATGAAAACGACAACAGCCCAGAAATAATAATCACTTCTCTTTCTGATGAGATTTTGGAGGATTCCCGTCCAGGAATGGTTGTTGCCCTCTTCAAAACACGGGACCCGGATTTCGGAGGAAATGGAGACGTCATATGTAATATAGAAAGAAATGTTCCTTTCAAGATTTACTCCTCTTCTAATAATTACTACAAACTGGTGACAGATGGGGCCCTAGACCGAGAACGGACTCCAGAATATAATGTCACCATCACAGCCACCGACAAAGGCAAGCCACCCCTCTCCTCGAGCACAACCATCACCCTGCGCATCACCGATGTCAACGACAACGCACCGATGTTCCAGCAGTCCGCCTACCTGGTCCATGTGCCAGAAAACAACCCGCCCGGGGCCTCTATAGCGCAGGTCAGCGCCTCCGACCCCGACCTGGGACCCAACGGCCACGTCTCCTACTCCATCGTGGCCAGCGACCTGGAGCCACGGGCGCTGTCGTCCTACGTGTCCGTGAGCGCGCAGAGCGGGGTGGTGTTCGCGCAGCGCGCCTTCGACCACGAGCAGCTGCGCGCCTTCGAGCTGACGCTGCAGGCCCGCGACCAGGGCTCGCCCGCGCTCAGCGCCAACGTGAGCTTGCGCGTGTTGGTGGGCGACCGCAACGACAACGCGCCAAGGGTGCTGTACCCGGCGCTGGGGCCCGACAGCTCCGCGCTGTTCGACACGGTGCCACGCTCAGCGCAGCCAGGCTACCTGGTCACTAAGGTGGTGGCGGTGGACGCTGACTCAGGACACAATGCCTGGCTGTCCTACCACGTGCTTCAGGCCAGCGAGCCCGGACTGTTCAGCCTGGGGCTGCGCACGGGCGAGGTGCGCACAGCACGAGTTTTGGGCGAAAGGGACGCGGCCCGCCAGCGGCTGCTGGTCGCTGTGCGTGATGGGGGACAGCCGCCCCTCTCTGCCACCGCCACGCTGCTCCTGGTCTTTGCGGACAGCCTACAAGAGGCACTGCCGGATCTCAGAGACCTTCCAGCACCCTCTGACCCCCAGGCTGAGCTGCAGTTTTATCTGGTGGTGGCCCTGGCCTTGATCTCCGTGCTCTTCCTCCTCGCGGTCATTCTGGCGGTCTCCCTGCACTTTCGTCGCTCCTCCAGCCCCACCACCTGGGGCTGCTTTCATTCTGGTCTCTGCTCCAAGTCTAGACCTGTGGTTCCACCCAACTACAGTGAGGGAACATTGCCCTATTCCTACAATCTGTGCGTTGCCCATACTGGAAAGACAGAGTTTAATTTCCTAAAATGTAGTGAGCCCTTGCATTCCACTCAAGACATAGTTTGCGGTGATTCTTCTGGGGCTTTAATTCCACTTCAGAGTGGGAATGATTTGACTCCACATCCTGAGACCCTAACACCGGTGAGTTTTATTTTTGTGTCTTCTGTAATATTCTACTAGTTTTTCATATTTCGGGTGTACTATTTCCTTTTAATGCCTACAATCAGTTTTAGACAATCCATAATTAATCACCATCTTGTCTTCTCAGTGTTCACTTTTGGCTGATTATATTTTTCAAGATTTACTTGGTTCATAAGTTGCTCTATAATTCAGAAAGAATGTTGCTCTATTGGAGATATCTTGTCAAGCTCGGATTAGCAAAAGAGACAGTGGTCTAGGCTTCTTACCAAATAAATAAATAATAACCTATCCAAATCTGCTAGATTTAAAATAAATTTTCTATATCCTACTTACATGTTTTTAAAGTTTAATAATATTCAGGCATTCGTTAAATACCAAAGCATTAAATACTACTTCAAAAAGAAAAACACACTTATTGCAAACATTCTTATAGATGCACTTAGATGTCTGTCTTCACTATTTTAATAGTTTTTAAAACTGTAAGCATTGAGAGGGATGATAAGCAGATCCATGAATTCCTGAAATTATATGTGAAGTTATAGATGTATGATGCATTTTTTGGGGGAGAGGAGTAAAAAATTTGTTTCCATTGCCAAGGTTTCTATAGTCCCCAGTACTTAATACTAACTACCCTAGATAAATATTTTTCTTCAACTTTGGTCCTTCTGGCTTTCTTCTTATATTTACTTATCTTTTCTTGGAGCTCAAGTTGTACTCTTTTCCAATCTTTCCTCTACATTGCAAGATCAAGAATTCCCAAGAAAGGAAATGAAATGCTCTTGCCCTTTTCATTCAGTCTTTGTCTTGGATTGTCCGATTTAAATCTTTGAAGACAAAAGATGAAATCTTTGAAGAGTTACATACTTGGGGCATAGTGACATAAATACTTCTGAACAATGTGTTCTCTGTATGAAAGAAGTGATCCTCTAAACCCTTCACTTTTTTTTAAGTAAACATTTTTATTTATTTATTTATTTTATTTATTTTTTATTAATTTATTTTTGTTACAGATGTTTCCCCTTTTTTCCCCATTGACACCCTCCTCCCCACCCCGTCCCCAGCTTTGTTGTCCATGTCCATCAGTTATGCATATATGTGCTTAAGTTCTGTGGTTTATCTCTTCCCTCCCCCTCACCCCCTCTTCTGAGGGGTGTCAGTCTGTACCCTACTTCCACATCTCTGGGTCTACCCTGTTCCTCAGACTGTTATGTTCATTATATTCCACAAATAAGTGAGATCATGTGATATTTGTCTTTCTCTGCTTGGCTTGTTTCGCTTAGGACAATACTCTTGAGGTCCCTCCACGTCGTCTCAAAGGATAAGAGATCTTTCTTTCTTACAGCTGCATAGTACTCCATTGTGTATATGTACCACAGCTTTTTTATCCAATCATCCACTGATGGACACTTGGGCTCTTTCCAGATCTTAGCTATTATAAATAGTGCTGCTATGAACATGGGGGTACATGTATTCTTTCTGATTGGTTAAACCCTTCACTTTTGAATGGAGAACCGCTGCTAGGTTGATGGGCACATACAATTGAAGACATGTGTACCACTTTACTTTGGGATTCCATACAAAATGCTAAAAGAAGATATTATTTAAATTGCTATCAGTGCCCTGATGAAAACAGGTCATTCGACATGAGCACTTTAAAAAAAAAAAAAAAAAAAACTACATCGCTATTATAACTTCATTTTTGAAAACTAGCATTTGAAATTCTTGTACATATATCTCTTCCAATTACAACACAGACATGTTCTTCTTAGTTTGTGGTTATCTGCTCAATTTATTTAAGTAGGTCAAACCAACTTCTAATAACATATGCCTAAAATAAAAATACATTAAAAAGATTCATCGAGGCTCAATAAAACTAACTTAGAAAACCATTTATACAATCTTAATGCTAAACAAACTTAATTAAATCTAAAATAAAAAGATTCTAAGTGAATTGTTAGGGGTATATCTCTTATAGTCTCTATATGAATGTTTAAACACACTCAGACCGTTTAAATCTAAATTTCAAATAAAACTGTAAGACTTTTCTGAATATATCTAGAAATTCATAGGAAATAAGCATTACTTACCTCTTAAAGTGGATATTTTTCTGTTGGGAAGTGTGTTGAAATATATATATTTAAGGAACTATTTTCATTTAATATTTTATAGTACTTTCATTCCATTTTATTCTACCCAGTAAAGAAATGTACTAATAGTTGATTTCATGATATCAACCAAGAAACCAAAGAAGTAATGTAAAATAAAATAAAATCTCCAACAAAGAGTAGCGTTTGATTTCTATGGCATACACAGTGGGTGCAGTAACTTCTGAGGACTCTGGGCGTCGCTGTTCACCTACTAGGAGAGAAACGCAGCCAGCGCTCCATCCGAATTCTCAGGGTTCCAACTACACACAAGCTCCACAGCTCCTACAAACTGGCTCCGAGGCTGCAGCGACACTCACTCTAGAATTTAAGGTGCTCAGGCTACAGAAACTCCTTGCAGCCAGAGAAAGAGAAAGGAACCGGTGAAAACACGCAACGTGCCCAGCGAGGACTTTGCCAGAATTCGTGCCCAAACAACAATGGCCGCTCAAAGGAACAGCTCCGACCGCAGCGCGCTGGTTCTGCTCTGCCTTTTCCTCGGTGTGCCATGGGAGGCTGATGCCCGGCAGATCCGCTACTCGGTGCCTGAGGAGCTGGACAAAGGCTCCTTCGTGGGCAACATCTCCAAGGACCTTGGGCTGGAGCCCCGGGAGCTGGCGGAGCGCGGAGTCCGCATCGTCTCCAGAGGGAGGACGCAGCTTTTCGCTCTGAACGCGCGGAGCGGCAGCTTGGTCACCGCGGGCAGGCTAGACCGGGAGGAGCTCTGCGCCCAGAGCGCGCGCTGTCTGGTGAGTTTTAACATTCTTGTGGAAGATAGGGTGAAACTTTTCGGGATAGAAGTAGAAGTAACTGATATCAACGATAATGCCCCAAAATTCCAAGCAGAAAATCTGGACGTAAAAATTAATGAAAATGTCGCTCCAGGAATGCGTTTTCCTCTCCCGGAAGCTGTTGATCCGGATGTGGGCGTGAACTCCCTACAGAGCTACCAGCTCAGCCCCAATAGGCACTTCTCCCTAGCAGTTCAGAGCCGTGCCAGTGGCGCCAAGTACCCGGAGCTGGTGCTGGAGCGAGCCCTGGATCGTGAGGAGGAGGCACAGCATCACCTGGTCCTCACTGCCTCCGATGGGGGTGACCCTCTCCGATCTGGCACTGTCCTCATCAGTGTCACTGTCTTCGATGCAAATGACAACGCACCTGTCTTTACTTTGCCCGAATACCGAGTGAATGTTCCAGAGAACTTGCCTGTGGGTACACAGTTGCTGACAGTCACTGCCACCGACAAGGATGAAGGAACCAATGGAGAAGTGACATATTCATTTCGAAAATCACCTGATACACAATTGTTGAAATTCCAACTAAACAAAAATACGGGAGAAATAAAAATATCGGAAAATCTAGATTATGAAGAAACAGGTTTCTATGAAATAGAAATACAAGCAGAAGATGGAGGAGCATATCTTGCAACTGCAAAAGTGTTGATTACAGTAGAAGATGTAAATGACAACAGTCCAGAGGTGACCATCACATCTCTGTTTAGTCCCCTGAAGGAAGATTCACCTCTGGGGACTGTTATAGCTCTTTTAAACGTGCATGATCTAGACTCTGGGCAGAATGGACAGGTCACCTGTTCCATACCAGGGAATCTACCATTTAAGTTAGAAAAGTCTATTGACAGTTATTATAGATTGGTGACACAGCAGGCTCTTGACAGGGAACAGGTATCCTCTTACAATATTACTGTAACAGCCACGGATGGAGGAAGTCCACCCCTATCGACAGAAACTCGTTTCACCCTGCAAGTGGCAGATATCAATGACAACCCACCCACCTTCTCTCACAAATCCTACTTTACCTATATCCCAGAGAACAACCCAAGAGGTGCCTCTATCTTCTCGGTGACTGCACTAGACCCAGACAGCAAAGAGAATGCTCAGGTTATTTACTCCCTAACTGAAGACACTGTCCAGGGGGCACCTCTATCCTCCTACATCTCCATCAACTCTGACACAGGAGTCCTGTATGCACTTCAATCCTTCGACTATGAGCAGTTTCGTGACCTACAGATGCAGGTGACTGCCACTGATAACGGGGACCCACCACTCAGTAGCAATGTGTCACTGAGTCTATTTGTGCTGGACCAGAATGACAATGCTCCAGAGATCCTGTACCCCTCGCTTCCCACCGATGGTTCCACTGGCATGGAGCTGGCACCACGCTCCGCAGAACCCGGCTACCTGGTGACCAAGGTGGTGGCAGTGGATAGAGACTCAGGCCAGAACGCCTGGTTGTCCTACCGCCTGCTCAAGGCCAGCGAGCCAGGGCTTTTTGTGGTGGGGCTGCACACGGGTGAGGTGCGCACTGCGCGGGCCCTGCTGGACAGAGATGCGCTCAAGCAGAGTCTGGTGATGGCAGTTCAGGACCATGGCCAGCCTCCTCTCTCTGCAACTGTCACACTCACCGTGGCCGTGGCTGACAGCATCCCAGACCTCTTGGCTGACCTGGGAAGTCTAGAGCCCTCCACCAACCCTGATGACTCCAGTCTCACACTGTATCTGGTGGTGGCAGTGGCTGCTGTCTCCTGCGTCTTTCTTGCCTTTGTCATTGTGCTGCTGGCGCTCAGATTGCGGCGCTGGCACACATCACGTCTGCTCAAGTCTTCAGGAAGTGGGTTGGCAGGCTTGCCCGCCTCGCACTTTGTGGGCGTGGATGGGGTGCGGGCATTCCTGCAGACCTATTCCCATGAGGTCTCCCTCACTGCGGACTCGAGGAAGAGTCACCTGATCTTCCCGCAACCCAACTATGCAGACACACTCATCAGCCAGGAGAGCTGTGAGAAAAAGGATCCTTTGTCTTTGTTAGATGACTCCAAGTTTCCTATAGAAGACACTCCTTTGGTTCCAGTGAGTTCTATTTTTATTCCTTTCTTTTCATTAAAGAAATATGATTGGTTTTGTTTTTAGGTTTGTGGCATGGTGATGGGAATTTTTAATCTGTATTCTTTCAGTTTTTCCCTGTTTCAATTTACTTCTTGCCAAAATATTCCAGAGTAGAACTTGTCCGTTATTAAGACTGATATGTCTTTACTTTCTGGCAAATATTTATGTGATGGCAGTGAAGTTCTATTGTCAGAAGATTGTTAGGATTAGCTGTGCAGAGCCTTATATTTTATAGTTTTGTGTACTGTCCTTTGGCCACATGCTGAAATTCTAGCTCAGGTTTTGAAGGCAAGTCTGGTAAACATAGGTAGATATCAGAAACAAATGCATTAGCATCACTGGAAACATAACTCAAACACAAGGCCACTGAGTGTTGTTCTTCCCAAGGAGAAGGGTAGAAGTACACCTTTGTGGTTACATTTTTCAAACTATACCTTGTAACGACAGTTACAGTTGAATTTACTTCCTAGAGATTTAAAATTTTTATCAATATTCTATAAGAAGTCATAACAATGTATGCTTAATTTTTTCCAAGTGTGATCATACCTGGTAACACTGCAGCATCCTTTTTACCTGTGATTCTAATTTCATTCTGTTGTGTAGAACACATAGCACTTTAATTTGACTTTCCTTGCTCAAACAGGTTTCTAGAGGACATATAGAAGGTTAAATTAAGCAAATTTTATGTTCTGCTCTCTCTGTATCTTTTTTGTTAAATTCTCCAATCTCTGAGACTGAAAAAATATATAGATTGGGGAGACAGATAGATTTGTACATGTTCCCAAGAACAGAAGCAAGGGATGTGTGCCAAGAGTATTTCAGTGGCTCCTTGATATAGTGGAAGAAAGATCTACCTGGAACTCTGAAACCTCTGAAATTGAGTCAAAATAAACTTAAAACCAAGAAAGAAATGTTATTTCTGCAGGATATCTGATCTGAATATAAGAAGAGAAGTACACAAAATTATTCTAAACAAATTATCAGTGGAATTACTGATGAACCTGTTTGGGTTATTGAAGATAGTGATGTATTGGTTTGATCTCATTTTTATTACAAATATTCTTCTAAATTAATATGGTCGCATAAAGGCAAAGAGTGTCCTCATGTGTCTCAACATACTTATGAGAACATTACTTTTTCATGTCATTCAACATTTGTTCAATGATAGGTCTGTGGAAGGAGAACACACCCTTTAGGGTCATAGTTATTAACTTTTAAATTATTGAAACTGTCACTTAAAATTTCTGTCCATGAGAGTCAAAATGATTATGCATCCATCTCAAATAATTCTTTTATTTGGAAAAATACAATAAAAAAACTACTCTGACATGGTAGCTATTGCAAGCAAATGTTTTTAAAATATAGTTAATTAAGGACACTTTAGGTTATTGTCATCAATATGGCAATGATTGCATTCTAGTTCCTAAATATGGGAAGATGAATTAACACTTTCTAGCTAAATATAAGCTTGGATTGAAGACCAAAAAACGCTTTCTGCTTATCTCCAGTATTTTCCTTTGTGGACAATTACTCTTAAAGGAAAAACAATGATTGCCTCTGGATGGAAGAACTGAGCAGTGGACCATTTTCACTTTATAGTCTTTCAGACTTTTTTTGACTTTTGAAAGAAATACTTTTATCTATTCAAATTTATGTAAATTTTTAAAATATAAAAAGATATAGTTTTGACCATGTGAAGAAATATGTTTCATGATGAAAACGGAATCACTGAAGAATAAGATTCAAACATTTTAGCTGTTAACATTCAAAGAAAAAGATTTCCTGAAATGGAGAAAAACTAAGCTGCGGTTCCACACGAGGCCTCTGGGCGCCGCTGTCGGCCAGTGCAGGGCAAGCGTTGACTCCCGGGATTCCTCACCCTCTAGGCTAGGATTTCCTGCGCAGCCACCAACGCAGAAGGAAACCCGCTTACACACTAGGGCTCCTGACTGAGCAGACTCACCCAGCACAAACGGATTTCCAGCCCAAGACTAGGGGCTCAGGCTGTCCTGGGTTGAATGTTCTTCCAGTGCGATAGTGTGCACTTTCTTCAACTATAAAGACTGGGACCCAAAGAGAATTCGAGCGCACAATGGGAGGGAGCTGCGCGCAGAGACGCGGAACTGGCCGACTGCAGGTACTGTTTCCCTTCCTGATGCTTTTGTTCTACCGTGCACTCTGTGAGCCGATTCGATATTCGATTCCCGAGGAGCTGGCCAAGGGCTCGGTAGTGGGGAACCTCGCCAAGGATCTAGGGCTCAGTGTCCTGGAGGTGTCCTCTCGGAAGCTACGAGTTAGCGCGGAGAAGCTGCTTTTCAGTATAGGCGCGGAGAGCGGGGACTTACTTGTGAAGGACCGAATAGATCGTGAGCAGATTTGCAAAGAGAGAAGATGTGAGTTGCAGTTGGAGGCGGTGGTGGAAAATCCTTTAAATGTTTTTCATATCATTGTGGCTGTTGAGGATATTAATGATCATGCCCCTCAATTCCATAAAGATGAAATAAACTTAGAAATCAGTGAATCTGTCAGCCCAGGAACGGGAACAATTCTTGACTCTGCAAAAGATCCTGATATTGGTATGAATTCACTGAACAAATACCAACTAAGTCCTAATGAATATTTCTCATTAGTGGTGAAAGACAATCCCGATGGTGGCAAATATCCAGAATTAGTATTGAAGAAGAACCTGGACCGAGAAATGCAGAGTGCACACCACTTGGTACTAACAGCCTTAGATGGTGGGGATCCGCCACAAAGTGGCACTGCTCAGATCCGAATCCTGGTGGTGGATGCCAATGATAACCCCCCTGTGTTCAGCCAAAATGTGTATAGGGTCAGCATTCCAGAAGGCGTGCCCCCAAGCACCTCTGTGCTGAGGGTGAGTGCCAGTGACCAAGATGAAGGCTTCAACGCAGAGGTCACCTACTCTTTCCTTGGTGTGGCTGATAAAGCCCAGCAAGTGTTCTCTCTGGATTCTGCAACAGGAAACATTATAACTCATCAACCTTTGGATTTTGAAGAAGTAGACAGATATGTAATGGATGTAGAAGCAAAGGACCGAGGATCTCTCTCTACACGGTGTAGAGTAATTATAGAAGTTCTAGATGAAAACGACAACAGCCCAGAAATAATAATCACTTCTCTCTCTGATCAAATTTTGGAGGATTCCCATCCAGGAATGGTTGTGGCCCTCTTCAAAACAAGGGACAGGGATTCCAGGGAAAATGGAGAAGTCACATGTACTTTAAGTAGAAATGTTCCATTTAAGATTCATTCTTCTTCTAATAATTACTACAAGCTTGTAACAGATGCGGCCCTGGACCGGGAACAGACCCCGGAGTATAATGTTACCATCACAGCCACCGACAAAGGCAAGCCACCCCTCTCCTCCAGCACTACTATCACCCTGCACATCACCGATGTCAACGACAACGCTCCGGTTTTCCAACAGTCCGCCTACCTGGTCCATGTGCCAGAAAACAACCCGCCCGGGGCCTCCATAGCGCAGGTCAGCGCCTCCGACCCCGACCTGGGACCCAACGGCCACGTCTCCTACTCCATCGTGGCCAGCGACCTGGAGCCAAGGGCGCTGTCGTCCTACGTGTCCGTGAGCGCGCAGAGCGGGGTGGTGTTCGCGCAGCGCGCCTTCGACCACGAGCAGCTGCGCGCCTTCGAGCTGACGCTGCAGGCCCGCGACCAGGGCTCGCCCTCGCTCAGCGCCAACGTGAGCTTGCGCGTGTTGGTGGGCGACCGCAACGACAACGCGCCAAGGGTGCTGTACCCGGCGCTGGGGCCCGACGGCTCGGCTCTGTTCGACACGGTGCCGCGCGCAGCGCAGCCAGGCTACCTGGTCACTAAGGTGGTGGCGGTGGATGCGGACTCAGGACACAATGCCTGGCTGTCCTACCACGTGCTTCAGGCTAGCGAGCCCGGACTGTTCAGCCTGGGGCTGCGCACGGGCGAGGTGCGCACAGCGCGAGTTTTGGGCGACAGGGACGCGGCCCGCCAGCGCCTATTGGTCGCTGTGCGCGACGGAGGAAAGCCGCCCCTCTCTGCCACCGCCACGCTGCTCCTGGTCTTCGCTGATAGCCTACAAGAGGCATTGCCTGACATCAGCGACCACCCCACACCATCTGACCCCCAGGCTGAACTGCAGTTTTACCTGGTGGTAGCTTTGGCCTTGATCTCGGTGCTCTTCCTCCTTGCGGTGATTCTAGCCATTGCTCTGCGCCTGCGAAGCTCTTCCAGCCCCACCGCTGGAAGCTGCTTTGGGTCTATTCTCTGCTCCAAGTCTGGACCAGAGATTCCCCCCAACTACAGTGAGGGGACTTTGCCCTATGCCTATAATCTGTGTGTGCCTGGGGATCAAACTAACCCGGAATTTAATTTTCTCATGCCTAGTGATCATTGTCCAGCCAAAAAAGATACTCTCAACAAAGATAGCTCTTTAGCACTATTGGCTAGCATTCTAACTCCTAGTGTTGAAGCAGAAAAGGCTTTTAAACAGGTAAGTAGTTAAAACAATGCTTTTTATATGTCATTATATACCAACATAGCGCTTTTATTTTAAGATCCTATGTTCAATCTCTTGATAGAGCTCCTAAAATATACCTTTGGTCTGATCTATTCAAATGCATTTTAAGGTAAATATATAGAGAAATCTCAGGTGAAATTTTCATGAACTAGAATACCTTTTAATTAAGGATATGGAATACAGGTATATTTTATATCATAATATTTTAAATAACCCTAATGCCATCCAAATTTTCTCAAACGTTTCATCTTTATGTTTCTCAATAAAAAAAACATTGTTAAGAATTACAGTTATAATTTTGTTGGGACCATGCTAGTTCCACATTCACAAATGATCTTCTCTTCAGTTGGTAAAAATTAATAGAAACCAAATCTAACCTGCAAGTTTTCAGTTCCAGTAATATTTAAAAACTTTTTTAAAAAATTAAGCAAACCCTTGTAATAATTACTCTTTCCAAAAGTGCTCGGTAAACTTTTAACATCACATTACATAGCTCTTTATTGTCTGCAATTTAAGCTTTAAATATGCTCTACGAATGATTCTCGAAGAGGTGAGTATATTTACTAACTTATGGAACAGGCACATTAGTTGGGTTTTCTCATTCGCTGCAATAATAAGTTTGGACTCTAGGCGCCGCTGTTCACCAACTAGGGGATGGGAAGCTGCGAGCTACAGAATCACTCCCTCCCCTACCTCTATTAATACAAAGCAGAGTGAGATGGATACTCACAGATCCTGATGCTGGAAACTTAAAGTACGGACTTCCCTTCTCTCTCTAATATATTTTGGATGCTGTCAGCCCGAGATGTCGTAGATACATAGGCTGAATCAGGACAAACCGGCTCAAGAAATCGCGGAATATCGGCTCAGCCACCGCCATGGCGAATCAGCAACTACGCCTGGACCGCAGCGGGCTGGTCCTACTGTACATTTTCCTGGGGACGCTGCGGGAGTTTGGGGCCGAGCAGATCCGATACTCGGTGCCAGAAGAGACGGACAAAGGCTTCTTCGTGGGCAATATCTCCAAGGACCTGGGGCTGGAGCCCTGGGAGCTGACGGAGCGCCGCGTCCGCATCGTCTCCAGAGGAAAGGCGCAGCTTTTCGCTCTGCATCCGCGAAGTGGCAGCTTGATCACCGCAGGTAGGATAGATCGGGAGGAGCTCTGTGAGACGATGTCCTCCTGTTTTTTAAATATGGAGATACTTGTGGAAGATACCCTCAAGATTTACGGAGTGGAAGTGGAAATAATGGATATTAATGATAACGCCCCCAGCTTCCGGGAGGAGAAAGTAGAGATAAAAGTCAATGAGCACGCAACTCTGGGATCGCGATTTCCCCTTCCTAACGCTAGGGATCCAGACGTAGGTATGAACTCCCTACAGCGCTACCAGCTCAACCCTAATAGTTACTTTTCCTTGCAAGTGCGAAGCAGAACCGATGGGGCCAAGAATCCGGAACTAGTGCTAGAGGAGACCCTGGACCGGGAGAAAGAGGCTGTTCACCTCCTCCTCCTCACAGCCTTAGATGGAGGAGACCCCATCCGCCAGGGCAGTGTTCCTATTCGTGTGGTGGTCCTGGACATAAATGACCATATCCCAAAGTTTACACAGTCTGTTTATCGAGTGAGTGTTCCTGAGAACCTCAGCTCTGGATCTCGGGTGCTCATGGTAAACGCAACTGATCCAGATGAGGGAATCAATGGGGAAGTGTTGTATTCATTCCGGAACATGGAAAGCAAAGCTTCTGAAATATTCCAGTTGGATTCTCGAACTGGAGAAGTCTCAATACAGGGGCCTCTGGATTTTGAGAAATATAGGTTCTATGAGTTGGAAATTCAAGGTCAAGATGGTGGAGGTTTCTCGACCACTGCTAAGATAATGATTACAGTTGTGGATGTGAATGATAATGCTCCAGAAATAACTATCACATCTTCTACTAACTCAGTGCTGGAAAACTCTCCTCCAGGTACAGTAATTGCTCTTCTAAATGTTCAAGATCAGGACTCCGGAGAAAATGGTCAAGTTTCTTGTTTCATTCCTAACAATCTGCCTTTTAATTTAGAAAAAACTTATGGAAATTATTACAAGTTGATAACAGACAGAGCGCTGGACAGAGAGCAGGTCCAGAGCTACAATATAACACTGACAGCTACAGATCAGGGAAATCCACCCTTGTCTACAAAAACTCACATTTTTTTGAATGTAGCAGATGACAACGATAACCCACCCACTTTTGCTCACTCCTCTTACTCTGCCTACATTCCTGAAAACAACCCTAGAGGAGCCTCCTTCTTCTCAGTGACTGCATTTGATTGGGACAGCAAAGAAAATGCCAGGGTCACCTATTCCCTGGTCGAGGACACCATCCAGGGAGCTCCCCTGTCCTCCTACATCTCTATCAACTCAGACACCGGCGTCCTGTATGCACTGTGCTCCTTCGACTATGAGCAGTTCCGAGACCTGCAGCTACAAGTTATAGCACAGGACAGTGGGGACCCTCGGCTCAGCAGCAACGTGACCCTGAGCATATTTGTGCTGGACCAGAACGACAATGCACCAGAGATCCTGTACCCCGCACTCCCCACTGATGGCTCCACCGGTGTGGAGCTGGCACCCCGCTCCGCAGAGCCCGGCTACCTAGTGACCAAGGTGGTAGCTGTGGACAGAGACTCAGGCCAGAACGCCTGGCTATCCTACCGCCTGCTCAAGGCCAGCGAGCCAGGGCTCTTCACGGTGGGGCTGCACACGGGTGAGGTGCGCACTGCGCGGGCCCTGCTGGACCGAGATGCGCTCAAGCAGAGCCTGGTGGTGGCGGTCCAAGACCACGGCCAACCCCCACTCTCGGCCACCGTCACGCTCACTGTGGCTGTAGCCGACAGTATCCCAGAGGTCCTGGCTGACCTGGGCAGCCTGGAGTCTCCCGCCAACCCCAATGATTCAGGCCTCACGTTGTACCTGGTGATGGCGGTGGCTGCAGTCTCCTGCGTCTTTCTCGCCTTTGTCATCGTGCTAGTGGCTCTCAGGCTGAGGCGCTGGCACACAATGCGCCTGCTCCAGGCTTCAGGAGGCGGGTTGGTGGGCGTGCCTGCCTCGCACTTTGTGGGCGTGGACGGGGTGCGGGCGTTCCTGCAGACCTATTCCCACGAGGTCTCCCTCACCGCGGACTCGCGGAAGAGTCACCTGATCTTCCCGCAACCCAACTATGCTGACACTCTCATCAGCCAGGAGAGCTGTGAGAAAAGCTGTGAGAAAAGCGAGCCTCTCTTGATAGTTGAAGATTCAGTTACCGGTTTAGGCAAATGTAACTCTACAGGTAATCAGGTGAGATTTTCTTTTCCTGCCTCCATATTACTAGTGTCTCTGCACAAGTCTATTAAGTGGCTTTTTGGTAGCCTATTATAAAAACTGTTGTGGGGGGGGCATATTCAGTTCATACAGACTTAGAGCAATACATGTGAGTTTGTGTACTTTATCTTAAATCAAACTACCATCATTTTTTCAGAAAGGTTTTGTGAAAGTCTTTTTATTTTTTTATTTTTTAGTCCCGGTATATTTTCTTAGGAATTCAAAGGCCCAGTTTTGCTATCATGGCTTGCTTTATAGTAAGTTGAAGTTTAGTGATATGTTTCTATCAGTATCTGTGGCTATCAATATAAAATGGTTATGATTCACAAACACTTTTTATTTATTTCCCTATTTCAATTTTGCATTGCCTCCATGATTACAATTATATTCTACCATGATTTGCTTTACTTCTAATGCTCTGATTTGACCCTGTTGATTCAATAGCATACTCTCTCTTTTTAAAATCTATGTATATTCACACTGTCACACATATGTCCACATTTACACATGTAAGCCTTCCTCTGAGCACAAAGCAATTATAGTTTCATTTTTGATGGCTGGTAATATGTTTAGATCCTGTTGATTATTTCAACTTTGCTTTATTTATTTATCCCACCCAAACAGACATGTTGACTGCCTTTTAATTCTAGATTCCCTTGTGAGAGGAAATGTAGAACACTCTTTTTTTCTTAAGCTCTAGACATCTTTTCTTCTTCTTTTTTAAAATCCTCATTGGAGGACATTTTCCCATTTTTGTTCAGATAGAGTGGGAGGGAGACACATCGATTGGCTGCCTCCCGCCATACCCCAACCAGGGCCGGGGACAAACTGCAAGCAACTGAGGTACATGCCCTTGACCGGAATCGAACTCGAGACTCATTGGTCCGCAGGCCCAAGCTCTAACCGCTGAGCCAAACTGGCCAGGGCCTAGACATCTTTTCTATTTCTACAGTTAAGTCATTAGATAGTTCTGAAGAAATAATTGAATTGTTGAACTGGTAGGATTTCCTTTTATTCTTTTACTTGTACTTTAGTGTCTGTGTTGAAGATTTTTTAAAATGTAAAGTCACAGAAATACTTAATTTTGATCCAGTGCTTCTCAAAAAATTATTTTCAAATCTGTTAAACATGTTTACATTTTTTTTCAGATTTATTCATATGGAATAGTTTATGAATATAAGAGATGGAGTGGATATTTAGACTTTATAGGAGAACGATGTAGCTGGCATTTCTCTGGAAATTTCTGTTTATTTTCAATATGCCAACAGGATTCCCTCTTTCTTTCCTTTATGAACTCATTTTGTATTATATCTAAGTATATTCAATTCTTATATTTATAACCAACTTGTTACTGAAGCCCTAAGAGTTACCTACTAACACACGTGTTATCTGAAACAGGGTGTAGGAAAGCCAAGTGAGGAGAGGATTCCTATCTAGGGTATTTGATCACAGGAATCATCTGCATAATCACTACTGTCCAAATTACTTGCATATTCATGTTCCCTTTCAAGTTCTCCTTTCTCATTTAGGAATTGGCCTTAATATAATTAACTATACATACAATAACATTTGGGCAAAAATAATTTCAGCTGTAGGAAAAGGGAATTCTTGCAACAGATGCCTAACTTGCCTTGAAGTCAAGAAAATGTTAGTGTGTTTTGAGCATCTAGGGATAGAATTATGCTTATAAAATTCCAAACTGAGAAAAAAGATTAATGCATTTTACTTGAACTGAAATTAGATGAATAAGAAAGATATGAGGTATTTTGCTGGAAGAGGGAGGTGTTCCACATTTTTTAAAATGTAGTCTGAACTAGTTAGGAGCTGGCAACCAAGATCTTGGAAAACAAAAAGAAAAGTTTGGCTTTGAAACTTGAGATTAAGAAGGTTATTTTGACTCAGAGGTAGTAATAAAGTTCTGTTAAGGTGCAACATATGGTCCAGTTAAATGAAAGGATAGAAATTAGAACACTCTCACATTTCATGTCATTGAATTCCTATGGTAACCTACTAGGGTATACTTTTATATTGTTTATGATATAAGTGTAAAACAATAATCCCTTTCATAAATCTCTTTTATGAGTAACAAGGAAGGCTTGATGGCATTGGCCATTCTTATCCTGAGTACACTCTATATAGCTTTGAGTTTTCCTCTAGTTTCCTCTGATAATGGAGGAGGGAAATCAATCTGCACGTAAGATTGAATCTAATACTGGGTATCATTTCATGGCTGTCAAAATTTCTCCATACCACTTGGTGGGGCTATTTTCTCATATGGTCTTTGCTCTAACTCTGGAGAGAAGACTTTGCTTTGTTCTTCCAATATCTGCACTGCCTCTGATTAGAAAAAGAGATTATTTTCTCATTGGTGGGCTAATGCCTCTTCTGTAGGATCCCATCTCTAAGGAACTTTCTTTGGTAGTAAACACTGGAAAACAGACACGTCCAAAACTCACAAATTACCTCCTTTCCTAGACATCAGTCCAACATAGCTGTTGAAATACCGAATCCCATTATTTACAAGGCTTCTGCCTGCAGTTTTCTAAACAAACTCTGGGCGCCGCTGTTGGCCAATGTGCTGCAAGAGCTGGAGTCCAGGATCCACCGGGGTGTTTTCTGCGCAGTCACAAAAGCGAGTAGCAAGGAGAGGGGCCCGGACTCCGGCTCACTGCTCTGCAAATCTGATTTCGGAACACGATTGGAATGCCTTCAAACTAGGAGCCTTGAGTTTTCTTCGCGGTGGAAGTAGATATTTTAAACGCAATTTGTAAAGAAAGTATCTTCTCAACACCTGAGGCTGCAGCAGGGCCGAGAAGGATGGGAAATGGGGCGAAGCAGAGGAGCAGTAACCGGCGGCGGCGGCAAGTACTCTTTCCCTTCCTGCTGCCTTTGTTCTGCGGGGCGCTCTCGGAGGAGATCCGCTACTCTATTCCGGAAGAAATGGCCAGGGGCTCAGTAGTGGGGAACCTCGCTAAGGACCTGGGGCTGCGTGTACGGGATTTATTGGCCCGCAACCTTAGAGTTAGTGCAGAGAAGCAATACTTTACCATAAACACGGAGAATGGGAACTTACTTGTGAGTGACAGAATAGATCGGGAATCGCTCTGCCCCCAAAACCCTGTGTGTGTCCTGCCCTTAGAGATTGTAGCAGAGAACCCTCTAAATGTTTTTCACATAAACGTGATGATAGAAGATATAAATGACAATCCACCTCATTTCCCCCAAAATAGCATTGTTTTACAAATCAATGAATTTGCAATTCCAGGAACTCGATTTGGCCTGGAGTCCGCTATAGATGCAGATGTAGGCCCTCACGCTCTCCAAAGTTACCAACTCAGCTATAATGAGCACTTTTCTCTGATGGTGAAGGATAAAACTAAAGGCAAGAACACCCCAGAATTAGTGTTAGAAAAGCCCCTGGACCGGGAACAACAGAGCTCCCATCTCCTGCTCCTGACAGCGGTGGATGGGGGTGATCCAGTCCGAACTGGCACCACTCAAATCAGGATCGTGGTCACTGATGCCAACGATAACCCCCCAGTATTCAGTCAGGATGTGTACAAAGTTAGCCTGCGAGAGAACTTGCCCTCAGGCACCTCTGTGCTAAAGGTGACAGCCACCGACCAAGATGAGGGCATCAATGCAGAGATCACCTACTCCTTCAAAATACTAGGGGATATTGGAAATCTGTTTATGATAGACCATCAAAGTGGAGAAATTAAATCCAAAGATCCTATAGACTTCGAAATCAGTAGCAGTTATACCATAAGCATAGAAGCGAAGGACGGTGGGGGCATGGCCAGTGAATGTAAAATCATACTAGAAGTTCTAGATGAGAATGACAACGCCCCAGAGGTGGTGTTCACTTCGGTGTCTAGTTCCATAACCGAGGACGCAGAGCCTGGGACGGTGAATGCTTTGTTCAAAACACACGATAAAGATTCAGGAGAAAATGGGGAGGTCACATGCCTCATAAAAGAGAAAGTTCCTTTTAGAATTCAATCTTCCGCCAATAATTACTACAAACTTGTAACAGATGCGGCCCTGGACCGGGAACAGACCCCGGAGTACAATGTTACCATCACAGCCACAGACAAAGGCAAGCCACCCCTCTCCTCCAGCAGAAGCGTCACCCTACACATCAGGGACGTCAACGACAACGCTCCGGTTTTCCAACAGTCAGCTTACCTGGTCCATGTGCCAGAAAACAACCCGCCCGGGGCCTCCATAGCGCAGGTCAGCGCCTCCGACCCCGACCTGGGACCCAACGGCCACGTCTCCTACTCCATCGTGGCAAGCGACCTGGAGCCACGGACGCTGTCGTCCTACGTGTCCGTGAGCGCGCAGAGCGGGGTGGTGTTTGCGCAGCGCGCCTTCGACCACGAGCAGCTGCGCGCCTTCGAGCTGACGCTGCAGGCCCGCGACCAGGGCTCGCCCGCGCTCAGCGCCAACGTGAGTTTGCGCGTGTTGGTGGGCGACCGCAACGACAACGCGCCAAGGGTGCTGTACCCGGCGCTGGGGCCCGACGGCTCGGCTCTGTTCGACACGGTGCCGCGCGCAGCGCAGCCAGGCTACCTGGTCACTAAGGTGGTGGCGGTGGATGCGGACTCGGGACACAATGCCTGGCTGTCCTATCACGTGCTTCAGGCCAGCGAGCCCGGACTGTTCAGCCTGGGGCTGCGCACGGGCGAGGTGCGCACAGCGCGTGCTTTGGGCGAACGGGACGCGGCCCGCCAGCGCCTACTGGTTGCTGTACGCGATGGGGGACAACCATCCCTCTCGGCCACTGCTACGCTGCTCCTGGTCTTTGCGGACAGCCTACAAGAGGCACTGCCCGATCTCAGCGACCGTCCTACGCCCTCTGACCCCCAGGCTGAGCTGCAATTTTACCTAGTGGTGGCCTTGGCCTTGATCTCCGTGCTCTTCCTCCTGGCGGTGATTCTGGCCATTGCCATGCGCCTGCGACGCTCCTCTAGCCTGGCTGCCTGGCGCTGCTTTCAGCGTAGTCTCTGTACCAAGAGTGGACCAGGGGTTTCTACCAACTACAACGAGGGAACTTTGCCTTATTCCTACAATCTGTGTGTTGCCTCGGAGTTTCAGAAAACAAGATTTAATTTTCTCTCTATGACGCCGGAAAGTGTCCCTCCACAAGATCTTTCTAATGAAGCATCTTTGGTAGTAAGTGTCACTGAGGAGAATAACAAGTTAAGCTCTATGTTTCTACTCACATGAGTTTCAATGAATGCCTTTTATCTGCAAATAGTTTAATTTTCTTTGCTAACTTCGAAGAGAGGAAAATGCACGTGAAAAGGCCTTTAAAAAGGACATAGTGATGATTCCATAATATTCAGATACATTAGCTATGGATTATTTGAATCCCACTGAATAAGTCAACTGTATACCCTATCTTTTCTCAAAGCCATATGTAGATTTTTCCCAATTAAAAAATTATTATTTTATGGTAGGCCTGCCAAACGTGCTTATCCTCGGAATATTAATATTTACATTATAAAAGTACAACAGTGAGAATATTTTCCTATATTTTGATGGGCTTCCAAATGTATTGCTAGTAATTCTCAGTATTTGGAATTAGGTGTGTTACCCAGAAAAAGGTAGGTTTATATTATTCTTTTGATTACTAATTTTCCTGCACATTCTTTTGAAATATAGTGTGTTAGTAGATTATAAAGTAGCACCTTTATTTCCAGTAAATGCAAGTTGGAATGCTTTGATTTTGTTCTAAAAATGTTAAATGTTAATGTGTCTTCTATTAACTTCCAGAGATTCTTATTTTTAGGTTTCCATATTATTGTGAAAACTTGCTTTTTACATTTAAATGTCAACACCCCGTTAAAGCAGTTCTTCCATTTAGGCAAATTTAAGTCTCTGTGACAAAATGTGCCCCAGATTATAGCTCAGAAATGTTAAATTATTGTATTATATGATTTCTCAGTCTGGAAAACTCCTAGGGAGATGTCCTATAATAGGTATGTTGGGGGGTGGTATTGGTGATGTCAAAGCAGGTGCACTAAAATTAAGGATAAAATAATTGTGTATGGAAATTTCAAGTTCATTTGAAAGCTCATGGGAAAATCAGAATATGCAGCTACAGAAAACAGTCTCAAGAAAATGGCTTTGTGTGAAAATTTTTAAGGGAAATTAAAAGAAGCTCCCTGAAATTTCATTTAAAACAAATATTGTAGTTTTAATCGGCTCCACTTCCATCCCTATTTGAAGAACAGTAGGTGGAGCTATTTGAGGTCCAAAAACCAAAAATCCTCTCGGAGTCAAGCTTGTGTAGTAATTGGTTAGGACTCTGAGCGCCGCTGTTCACCAATCAGGGAGAGAAAAGCAGAGCGATCCTGCTTGCGGTGCATGCGCCTGAAGCACAAAGCGCAGATGGAAACTAACCATCTCCTCCTGGACTGTGAGGAAACTGAACGGAGTCGCTCTGGTCCCCCAGCTGACGGATTCTAAGGACGGAAGTGGTGATCCTGACATCGGTGGTTCAGGGAAGAATTGGAAATAATCCTCCAGCAAAGTGACAATGATTCCTGCGCGACTGCACCAGGACTGCAAAGGGCTGATCCTGCTGGGAGTTCTCCTGGGGATTCCGTGGGAAACTGGATGCACCCAAATCCACTATTCAGTTCCCGAGGAGCTGGAAAAAGGCTCTAGGGTGGGCAACATCGCCAAGGATCTGGGGCTGGAGGCCGGGGAACTGGAGGAGCGCGGAGTCCGTATCGTCTCCGGAGGTAGGACGCAACTTTTCGCTCTGAATGCGCGAAGCGGCAGCTTGGTCACCGCGGGCAGAATAGACCGGGAGGAGCTCTGTATGGGGGCCGTAAAGTGTCAACTAAATCTGGAGATCCTGATGGAAGATAAAGTGAAAATATACGGGGTGGTGGTAGAAGTGAAAGATATTAATGATAACGCCCCCTACTTTCGGGAAGATGAATTAGAAATAAAAATAGGTGAAAACGCAGCCACTGGGATGCGGTTCCCCCTTCCCCACGCTTGGGATCCGGATATCGGGAAGAACTCTCTCCAGAGCTACGAGCTCAGTAATAATACTCACTTCTCCCTGGAGGTGCAAAGCGGAGCGGATGGTAACAAGTACCCGGAACTGGTGCTGGAGCGCGCCCTGGACCGCGAGGAAAAGGCGGTCCACCACCTGGTTCTCTTGGCCTCTGACAGAGGCGACCCAGTGCGCACTGGCACCGCGCGCATCCGCGTAACGGTCCTTGATGCGAACGACAATGCACCAGCGTTTGCTCAGTCCGAATACCGCGTGAGCGTTCCGGAGAACGTGGCCGTGGGCACTACGCTGCTTCTGGTAAACGCCACCGACCCTGACGAAGGAGCCAATGCGGAAGTGATGTATTCCTTCCGGTATGTGGACAACAAGGCTGCCCAACTTTTCGAGCTAAATTGTAATTTAGGGACAATTTCAACAATAGGGGAGCTGAACCACGAGGAATCGGGATTCTATGAGATGGAAGTGCAAGCAACTGATAATGCAGGATATTCTGCACGAGCCAAAGTCCTTATCACAGTTTTGGATGTGAATGACAATGCCCCTGAAGTACTTGTCACCTCTCTTTCCAGCTCCATCCTGGAAAGCTCTCCGAGAGGGACATTAATTGCCCTTTTAAATGTAAATGATCAAGACTCTGGGGAAAACGGACAAGTGATCTGTTTCATCCAAGGGAATCTGCCCTTTAAATTAGAAAAATCTTATGGAAATTACTATAGTTTAGTGACAGACACACTCCTAGACAGAGAACTGGTCCCTAGCTACAACATCACGGTTACTGCCACTGACAGAGGAAGTCCACCCCTGTCCACGAAAACGCACATCTTACTTAATGTGGCAGACACCAACGACAACCCACCCACCTTCTCTCATGCCTCCTACACCGCCTATGTCCCTGAGAACAACCCCAGAGGAGCCTCCATAGCTTCTGTGACTGCCTATGACCCCGACTATGGAGAGAACGCCCAGGTCACTTACTCCCTGGTTGAGGACACCCTCCAGGGAGTTCCCTTGTCCTCTTACATCTCCATCAACTCAGATACCGGAGTCCTGTATGCGCTGTGCTCCTTCGACTATGAGCAGTTTCGAGACTTGCAGCTACAAGTGATAGCGCATGACAGCGGCGACCCTCCACTCAGCAGCAATGTGTCACTGCGCCTGTTTGTACTGGACCATAATGACAACACGCCAGAGATCCTATATCCCGCCCTCCCCACCGATGGCTCCACCGGTGTGGAGCTGGCACCCCGCTCTGCAGAGCCCGGCTACCTGGTGACTAAGGTGGTCGCAGTGGACCGAGACTCAGGCCAGAACGCCTGGCTGTCCTACCGCCTGCTCAAGGCCAGCGAGCCAGGGCTCTTCGCGGTGGGGCTGCACACGGGCGAGGTGCGCACTGCGCGGGCCCTGCTGGACCGAGATGCCCTCAAACAGAGCCTGGTGGTGGCTGTTCAGGACCATGGCCAGCCCCCTCTCTCAGCCACAGTCACACTCACTGTGGCCGTGGCTGACAGTATCCCAGACGTCCTGGCTGACCTAAGCAGCCTTGAGTCTCTCACCAACCAAGAGGACTCTGGCCTCACATTCTACCTGGTAGTGGCGGTGGCCGCAGTCTCTTGCGTCTTCCTTGCCTTTGTTGTAGTGCTGCTGGCTCTCAGGCTGAGGCGCTGGTCCACGTCGCGCCTGCTCCAGGCTTCAGGAGGCGGGTTGGCGGGCGTGCCCGCCTCGCACTTTGTGGGCGTGGATGGGGTGCGGGCGTTCCTGCAGACCTATTCCCACGAGGTCTCCCTCACCGCGGACTCGCGGAAGAGTCACCTGATCTTCCCGCAACCCAACTACGCAGACACACTCATCAGCCAGGAGAGCTGTGGGAAAAGCGAGCCTCTCTTGCTGCCAGGTGATTCGGTGTTTTCTAAAGATAATCATGAACTAATTCAGGTGAGTCCATATCAAGTACTATTCTCTGAGCTTTGAACAAAATATCTTATTATAGGTAATGAGTACATACAATCGTCCCTCGTTTATGGCGGTTAATCCGTTCCAGACTCTAGCGGTTGCACCTGGCATTGAAGGATTCCTGGGGTGCTTGAATACATAGGCCTACAGTCCATACGTACAGTAATTTTAATTTTAATTGTAATACAGGGGTGTGTAATTGACTCAGACAATCAAGCGCGCGCTGTATCGTTTTCACTGTCTCGACCAACTTTTTAATGAATATATTTGAGAAAACCGCGATAGAGTGAAGCCGCGAACGTCGAAGCACGAAGTGGCAGGGACGACTGTATTCCGAATTTATAAAACAGACACCAATCAAGTTATGTATACATGACAGACACCAATGTAAACCCTGCCACTTCCCCTCAGGCCTTCCCTCACACCTTATTTATAACAAATTTTTATATATTTGTATATGTTATATATAAAAATTTGTATCCACCTTATAAAGTACTTGTTAATACTGTCTAGTTTCTCTAATTTAATTTACGAACTATAAACTCTTCCTACTTCTAGTTGGTCTTATTTCCCATTGGCCATGCAACAGTTTTCTATTGAACATCTGATGCCAATTTATCTGTTAAGAACACAAATTCTTCTAGAGGAGATAAATCTATTTCGATGAAAATGATAAATGATATTTAAAATAAACTTTTATAGATGAGTGACTTCAACTACACATTACATGGCTAACACATTCATAAAGTGCATTTAGTTTCTTATGAAGTGCAACGATTCCTTCTGGTTATTAGGGATGCGTACATTTATACTTTCTCAGTGTCCTAAGTTATTTCATGGTTTCAAGTCATTCTTGAACTTCCAAATATGGTGAATTTATTTCTTACTTAAAACTTTCTCGCTGAAATATGCAAATGGTATAAGTGGTCTCATGTGGAAAATTGAAGAAATGGTTTTTTTTTTTCACCCCCATTATAGATTTCAGGAATACAGTATCAGTATGTGTTTCCAGGTTAGATATTTCTTTTGACCATTTTATCCACACTGATTATTTTAATGATGACTTTGTGGAACACTGAGAGTTAACAAATTGTGTTTTGAGCACATTTTTTTGGTACTTTGTTGAATTTGCAGTAATTATCTTTTCTTATGTTAAATTTCCCACAATTTTCACACTTGGAAAATTTTCTGGAAAATGCACAGATTCTAAGTGTTTCCTGAAAAACTTAGCTTTTTGTAGCATGTCGAACAGAAATTGAATGCTAAAGTACATTATTCATGAAAAATCATTGCTGGAACCTGTGAGAAGCCTGGTTTCTTTTGGTGAATTCTGGTATGGGGTAGGGTACCATAACATCCTTATTATTTTCTCTCTTTATTTGTTGCTTATCTACTTTCAAAAATACAATAGTTACTTAAAACCTAGACATACACAAGAGATTCAAAATCATTTAGAGAAAGAAAGACAATCAAATGGCCCTAAACTGAGACAGTTACTGCTACTGAGATTCACCGTGCCACTTTATGCTTTTTGACAACCAAGACAAAAACAAAACAAAACAAAAAAACATAGTATGGTTCTTTTTTTTTTTTTAAAGGCAGCTTTGAGGATATTTAAATATGCAAACTTTGTGTTGACATTAAGTTACAAGTGGAATTTAATAAGTAGAGCTTTCTAAATAATATCCAGGGGAATAGAAGGCAATGTCACTCCCGATGTTTTGTAAAAGCTATCAAAATGTTTATCACAAGGCCAGTTTTCATATGGTGGTCAATTCTAAAGGAAAGATGGAACACACAGCAGAAATTATTTGGGAAGCTAACCTAGTATTGTCCAAATATGCTGACTTCTGTTCATTTAGTGATAAGCATTAAGAGCTAAGGCAATGAATAATCATGACCCATAGGCTATATCTCAAATGTCAGTAATCTTTTTTTTTTTTTTTTTTTTTTTTTTTTTTTAAATCCTCACCCGAGGACATTTTTCCATTTTTGTTCAGATAGAGTGGGAGGGGGAGAGAGAGAGAGAGAAACATCGATGTGAAAGGGACACATCGAGTGGCTGCCACCCGCACGACCAACCAGGGCCGGGGAAAAACTGCAACCGAGGTACATGCCCTTAGCGGGAACCGAACCCGGGCCTCTCTGGACCGCAGGCCGACGCTCTAACCGCTGAGCCAAACCGGCCAGGGCTCAAATGTCAGTAATCTTAACTATGCTTCCAGTTTGAGTTAATAGGCTTCATTAAATGTAAAAATTAGGGATTACCTAATATCAGTATTCTAAAATGTAATACAGTAGAAAAATAGCAGCTTTTCAATAAGGTAACTCCTACTTGTGTGACCTCTGCTAAGTTATTTAATCTCTTTCAGCTTCAGCAAAATAAGGATAATAGTATATAATTTGAAAAACTGGTGAGGACTAGTGATAACATGTCACAGGTTCATAACATGCTTCATATGTAATATGTACTTAATTAGTAGTAGCCATTTTTTACATTGTTGATTTTTTAAAAAGGAGTCATGCTTTCAATGTCAGCACATTTAACATTCTATGGGGAAAAGTAATAATGATTTGTGTGCTTCTCTAGATGGTACAATGGGATGATCTGTGGGTGGAAGTAAAAATGTTCTAAAATTATTATGAAAGCTAATTTAAAAATCTCAAGTGCCTAGAAACATTCTTGATTGAGAAGCCCCTGTTTATGGTCATAAAAGATGGGGGAAAGATTGTTTTGGATGAGACAATTTTATGAGTGTTAATTTTCCTCTACCTGAACCATAGTGTAATCTAAACAAGGATCTTGTTATTCAAAAGATCAGTTTACCCCAACAGGATGGCTAGAGTGATTTAACTGGAAAATGGATCACCAAAACCTGGAAGCTGGAATTAATTTGATTTGGACTGTGTGAGTTTACGCGAATGGCTATGCAAAGTATCAATCTTAGCTTTAAGACATTTATTGATAATTTAGGATTGATAATTAGGATATTTGTTGATTGATACTTTTATTGGTTTGGATGTTTATATTTCTTCTGGTTCCAGTAATGAAACTATGTCAAGGACTTTGCTTATCTTCCTATGGTTATGAAAAATGTTCATGCGTTCACTTAACCAAGTAAGTTAATCACAGCATTCAACTATAACTTAAGGTTGTAGCTCCACTGTTTTATAGCACCTAAAATTGGAATGTAATCTATCAGAAGACATTCTTTCCCTACTCCATTCTAGAAGAGTATTATGTTCCTTGAAGCAGCAACAAATAGCCTAAGATCCTTGCTAAGACTATACAACTTGTTGAGACTATGCAACCTATAGATCATTTTAGACTCAATTAGAAATCTAATGATAAATAAGTAGACTGTATCACAGTTTTCTCAGTTACATGTAATAGAGTATAGCTGTGATCATGTGTTGAATAAATCTGGTGAAAAGTCTGCTTTTCCTCATGGAAGATATCAAGTTCTTTTTCAAAATTAATTTATTTATTTTTGTTACAGATGTTTCTCCTTTTTCCCCCATTGACACCCTCCTCTCTGCTCCCATCTCCCCCCATCTTCACAGTATTGTTGTCTGTGTCCATTGGTTATGCATATATACATATAAGTTCTTTGGTTTATTTCTTCCCGCCTTCCCACCCCCTCTCCTTCTGAGGTTTGTCATCTGTTCCCTACTTCCGTGTCTCTGGGTCTGTTTTGTTCATCAGCTTATTTTGTTCATTATATTCCACAAATAAATGAGATTATGTGATATTTGTCTTTCTCTGATTGGCTTGTTTCGCTTAGCATAATACTCTCCAAGTCCCTCCATGTCATCTCAAAGGGTAAGAGATCTTTCTTCCTTACAGCTGCATAGTATTCCATTGTGTAAATGTACCACAGCTTTTTTATCCACTTATCTATTAATGGATACTTGGACTGTTTCCAGATCTTAGCTATTATAAGTAGTGCTGCTATGAACATAGGGGTACATATATTGTTTCTGATTGGTGTTTCTTCTTAGGGTATATTCCTAGAAGTGGGATCACTGGGTCAAATGACAGTTCAATTTTTAATTTTTTGAGGAAACTCCATATTGTTTTCCATAGTGGCTGCACCAGTCTACATTCCTACCAGCAGTACCCTTTTCTCCACATCCTCACCAGCACTTGTTGTTTGATGATTTGTGGATGGCATCCATTCTGGCAGGTGTGAGGTAATACCTCATAGTAGTTTTAATTTGCATCTCTCTGATGATTAGTGACATTGAGCATTTTTTCATATGTCTCTTGGCCATTAGTATGTCCTATTTGGAGAGGTATCTATCCACGTCCTCTGCTCACTTTTTAACTGGATTCTTTGTTTTCCTTTTGTTGAGTTGTATGACTACTCTATATATTTTGGAAATTAACCCCTTATCAGATGTATCATTGGCAATTATGTTCTCCCATACAGTGGGTTCCCCTTTCATGTTGATGCTTGTTTGTTTCTTTTGCTGTGCAGAATCTTTTTAGTCTGATGCAGTCCCATTTATTAATTTTTCCTTTGTTTCTCTTGCCCTAGGCGATGTATCTGTGAAAATTCTGCTATGTATGATGTCTGAAATTTTGCTGCCTACATTTTCTTCTAGGATTTTTATGGTTTCATGAGTGACATTTAAGTCTTTTATCCATTTTGAGTTTATTCTTTTGTATGGTAAAAATTGGTGGTCTAGTTTTGTTTTTTTGCATGTAGCTGTCCAATTTTCCCAACACCATTTATTGAAGAGATTGTCTTTACTCCATTGTATGCTGTTGCCACTTTTGTCAAATACTAGTTGAGCATAATGTCTTGGGTCGATTTCTGGGTTCTCTGTTCTGTTCCATTGATCTATATGCCTGTTCTTGTGCCAGTACTAGGCTGTTCTTATTATAATGGCTTTGTAGTATAACCTGATATCCGGTATTGTGATCCCTCCAACTTTGTTCTTTTTCAAGATTGCTGTGGCTATTCGGGGTCTTATTTGGTTCCATATAAACTTTTGGAGTATTTGCTCTAGATCTGTGAAATATATCGTTGGTATTTTAATGGGATTGCATTGAATCTATAGATTGCTTTGGGTGGTATGGACATTTGAATGATGTTAATTCTTCCAATCCATGAACATGGTATATACTTCCACTTTTTTATATCTTCCTCTATTTCTTTTTTCAATGTCCTGTAGTTTTCTGAGAACAGGTCCTTTACTTCTTCGGTTAAGTTTATTCCTAAGGATCTTAATTTTTTTGTTGCGTTCATTATTGGTGTATAAAAATGCCAATGATTTCTGGATGTTGATTTTGTATCCTGCTACTTTGCTGAATTCATGTATTAAATCTAGTAGTTTTTTGGTGGAGTCTTTGGGGTTTTCTATGTACAATATCATGTCATCTGCAAATAATGACAGTTTCACTTCCTCCTTTCTAATTTGGATGCCTTTTATTTTTTCTTCTTGTCTGATTGTTGTGGCTAAGACTTCCAGTACTATGTTGAATGAGAGTGGTGAAAGCAGACATCCCTATCTTGTTCCTGTTCTTAAGAAAAATGCTTTTAGTTTTTACCCATTGAGTATGATGTTAGCTGTATTTTTGTCTTATATGGCCTTTATTATGTTGAGGTATGATCCTTCTATTCCCATTTTGCTGAGAGTTTTTATTAAAAATGGGTGCTGGATTTTGTCAAATGCTTTTTTGGCAAGATATCAAATTTTAAAAGGTAAACACCTCCACATTAAATATGTGTAGTTCTTTGTATATCAATTATATCTCAATAAAGCTTTTAAAAAATTTTAAGGAAACACATAGTTGTGAAGGGATGTTGATCAAATTAATGAATATATACTCTCTAATGTTACACATAGAGTTAATTTTTAGGAAACCATACCTAATGAAAAGTTATCAATAACAGAGCACATTGTTAAGGACACATTCTTAAAATACTGATAGGAAAAGATAACTGATGGAAAAGGTAATTGAAGAAAATCTTTGATAGAGGATGAGTTTTCTGTGTACCAAATGGGAAGAGCTCTGGTGCAGAAAATGTGAAGAAATTGTCATCAGATGGACCACAGAGTCAAATAAAATAATTTGTCTATATACAAAAGAAATCAGTACCTTCACAATTTCTCTTAGAGATGTCATTAAAAGGTCTACTTCAGCCCTGGCCGGTTTGGCTCAGCGGTTAGAGTGTCAGCCTGCGGTCCTGAGAGAGCCGGGTTTGGTTCCCGCTAAGGGCACGTACCTCGGTTGCGATTTGTCCCCGGCCCTGGTTGGTGGTGCGGGAGGCAGCCACTCAATGTGTCCCTTTCACATCGATGTTTCTTTCTCTCTCTCTTCCTCTCTCTCCCTCCCACTCTCTCTGAACAAAAAATGGAAAATTGTCCTCGGGTGAGGATAAAAAAAAAAAAACTACTCTGTACAATATTGAGGATAAGTATAACTTTATAGTCCATCTTTAAGTCTCAAGCATTTTGCACAGTGGTTTATACACCTTTTTAATACTCAATAAAAGCCTTGAATTCAATGATTAGAAAGAGGTCTCTGGGGGAAAAATTATACTGCAAAACCAGTTATTTTACACATGTTTTCCCTCTATTTTGAACTCCTAATAAGAGCCAAGTTTCTGACCTATCTGTACAAAGCTAAGGAACTGGAGATTTGTCAAAATTTTTAAATCTATAAGATTTCCATATGGTAACACTTCTTAGAAACTTTCTATATATTTGTAGCTAAAGATTCAACCAATAGTTCATCCTGAGACTGTGTTATAGTTTTTTTTTTAAAAAAAAGCATCACCCCCAAAAAATAAAAAGAGAGACTCAGCCTAAAAAATACTCTTAGACATCAGGAGGAAATGAAAAAAAGTCATCGCTTTGACTTCATAAGCTGGAGTCACTGTTGCTATAAATTCCCAGGAATGTTTAATATCATGAATAAAACTGTACTACTCCCTTTTAACTTGTGAGAAATATCTATGTTTCTCATTGCTCTCAATTCTTCAGAACCTGGACCTCTGATTTCTTCAGGCTGCTGTTCTAGAGTAGGGAGTCAGAGCACCACTATCAGCCGATGTGAAAACAGAGATAAATGAAGAGTTTCCATAAGGTTTCCATTGGGTGACTTTCCTAAGCAGACCTTGCTAAAGATCTGGGGCCTGGTGTTCAAGACTTACCTGCTTGGAAGCTGTGAGTTAATTAGGAAAAAGAACACTTCACTCCAAGTGAAGAAAGTGGAGACTTACTTGTAACAGGACAGACCTGGAGCAGATTTGCCTACATGCTAGAGTTTGTATCATATGTTTAGAAATAGTAGTTGAACATTTGTTTTTCAGATTAATATAAACTTTCAAGATGTAAATGATAATACTGCCGTGGTTCAGTAGGAGTGTTATTAAGTTAAATATGTAAGTTGACCCAGCCTGGAGCAAGATATGCCATAGACTCTACAGAAAATCCTAATGTTGGAAGCAATTCCTTTACAAAATTACCACCTTAGCAACAACTCTGTATTTGTCTTCAAAGTAAAAGAAAACAACAGTAGAAACAGACACGCTGAACTTGTGTAAGAGAAGCTACTAGATCTGGAAAAGCAAAGCTCTCATCACTTAGCCCTCACCGCCTTAGACAGCAAAGACTACCTGGAAACAATGCAACTACAATACCCCTGCCCCTCATTTTAGCCAGAATGTATACAGGGTCAGCCTTTGAGAAGACACCTGGCCCCTCCCTGGTGAAGGTGAGGGCCACTGACCCAAATGAGGGTCTCAAAGTGAAAATCAATTATACCTTTGCAGTCCAGAGTACCCACATCTAGTTTGGCCTTGATCACCATAGTAGAGAAATAAAAACTTCAAGTACATTGGACTACGAAGAGATTAAAAAATATTCCATGGTTTCAGAAGCAAGGAACAAGAGGTAACTGGTTGCCCAGTGTAGTTTAGATCAAAATTCTAGATGATAACGACAAAGTCCAAGAGGAGATTTTTACTTCTGTTTCCTCAATGATTCCTGAAGATTCTGCACCTTCACCAGTAATCTCTCTGTTTAAAACACAGGATCCAGATTTGGGAGAAAATGGGGAGATACAAGAAAATGCACCTTTCAGAATTTAGTCTTCCATGAATAATTACTACAGGCTTGTAACAGATGGGACCCTGGACCTGGAGTAAACCCTGGAGTACAATGTCACCATCATGACCACTGACAGAAGCAAGCTACCCCTCTCCTCCAGCAGAAGCGTCAACAGCAATGTGCCAGTTTTTCACCAGGTCTCCTATGTGGTCCATGTAGCTGAGAACAACCCTTCTGGTCCTTCTATTGCCTAAGTCTGCACCTCAGATCCCAACATGGGACCCACCGGCCAAATCTCCTACTCCACTATGGCTAATTCAAATGCTTTACATGAATTTGAACTAGCACAGAATTCTGGATAAGGACTGTTCTTGTAATCAGGTGATTGTACAAATGGATCCAAATAATGTTAGCATAGCTTTTTACTGAACTTGTAGTTTACAAACACTTCAAAAATTATAGAATAACATTTTTATATAAAATTCCCCATTATGTCACTGTCAGTGATTTAGAAGGTTGAAGTCTAAAATATAACCACAAAAGGAAAAGGAACCAGTTAGTTTTGCAAAGTGAAATTAGGTAAAGTGGATAATATGTAAACTGAAAAGAGTGAAAGGAAAATTACTGGTAAGTCAAGAGAAAGAGAATATTAGTAGTAAGATGCATAAAAGTGTGTCTGATTGGTTAGTCATGGTAGGGTTCCTTATTGGCATGGATTTTGTAGTCCATCTAAGCTATGTTAATTTTATTATAAATACTATCTGAATGTTGGTCTCTAAAAGGAATTCCGCAAATCAGATTACTTAACATATTCAGCTTGGATTCAGATGCTCACTTGAAGAGTTTTCTACAACTTAGAAACCAAGGATAGGCAAGCATCTTCGATATATGTCACTTGCATGTATTGGCTTTATCCTGTATAATACTTGTTCTAGCAGTATATTAGGAGAGACAGTGAATATTCCTGGTGAGCAAAAAGCACTTATTTCACACCTATTGACTCTTCCATTTACCTTATTTAAAATTGACTTTTACAGCCCAGCCGGTGTGGCTCAGTGGTTAAGCGTTGACCCATGCACCAAGAGGTCGCTGGTTCGATTCCTGGTCAGGGTATATGCCCAGGTTGTGGGCCAGATCCCCAGTGAGGGGAATGCAGGAGGCAGCCAATTAATGTTCTCTCTCATTAATGTTTCTATCTCTCTCTCTAAAATCAGTAAAGGAAAAAAATTTCTTTAATTGACTTTCACATATGGTATGAGGTAACAATCAATGAGGTAAGGGTCAAGATTCTATTTTCCCATATGGATGGCAAGTTTTTGCAACATCATTTGTTGAAAATGTTTTCCTTTTCCTATTGAATAGCTTTGGCACACTTGTTGAAAATTGTTTGATTGATACATGTGGGTCTATTTCTAGACTCTCTATCATGTGTCATTGATCTATTTGTATATCCTTTTGGCTATTGTAGCTTTATAGTAAGTCTTGAAGTCAGGTAGGTAAGTCTTCCAACTTTCATCTTCTTTTTCAATGTTATTTTGACTATTCTTGGCTCTTTGTCTTTCAAAATAAACTAAAATAATCTTGTCACTTTCCAGAGGGGAAAAGCCTGCAGTGATTTTGAATGGGATTACATTGAATCTATACATCCACTGGGAAAGAGGTCATCTGAACAATATTGAGACTTTCAATCCATGAAAATAGTATATATTTCCATCTTCTTTAACTTCTCTCAGCAATGTTTTATAGTTTCCAGTGTAAGGGTCTTGAATGTCTTTCATTAAATTATTTCTACAGCCCTGGCCAGGTGGCTCAGTTGGATGGAGCGCCATCCCATACACCAAAAAGGTTGTGGTTCGATTCCCAGTCAGGGCACATACCTAAGTTGCAGGTTTGATCCCCAGTCAGGGCGTGTCTAGAAGACAACTGATCAGTTTTTCTTTCTCACATCGATGATTTGTTTTATTTTTTGTTTTTCTCTTTCTGTCTCCCTAAAAAAAAAAAAAAAAAAAATCAATAAAAAAAAATATCCTTGGGTGATGAGTAAAAATTTTAAAAAGCAAGAAAATTATTTGTACATACTTAATGGATTTGGATGTTACTGTAAATTGCATTTTTTTAAAATTTTCTGATTGTTCACTGCTAGTTTACAGAAAAACTAATTGATTTTTTGTATATTCCATATGCTTTTGGAAAAAAAGAGGTTCAGAGTGCTCTATTCTTATACTGTATGAGAATATCATGTAAGAGGATATAGTTTAAACCACCTCTGCATAAGTTCAGGAGTGTATTGTCTGCAGTGTATAGGTTCGAAGAGCCCAACCCAAAACAAGAGCCTGCCCCAAGTCTAATAGTGGGTCGTTCATTCATGCATTTATATAACAAATATTTATTAACTGCCTGCTTTATGCAGGGCACTGTCCTAGGTGCCAAGGATGCAGTAATGAACAAGACAGATACGCTTCCTGCCTTAATGGATCCCCATTCTAAGTTTGATGAATGCCACCAAGGAGAAAAAAACAAGATGCTGAGAGAGTTTGTAATAAGGAGGCCTAACACAGTCCAAAGTGTTAGGGAAGGCTTCTTTCAGGAAGAGATATTTGGAGCGAGCTATGAAGGATGAGTAGAGCTTAGCTAGGTAACAAGGAAATTAAAGAATAAAATGTCAGGCAGAGGGAATAGCATGTGTAAAGGTCCTAAAAAAAGAAAAGATGAGCAACTGAAAAGTGCTAGGGAGGCTAGAAATGGAAAGTAAGTAGAGCCATAAACCATATTAAATATTCTGGATTTTATTCTAAGTACCCTTGTACTTGGGAGCTATTGAAATATTTTAAACAAGTCAGTGACAAGATATAATTTGAAATTTTAAAAGATCACTCTGGCTGCTGTGTGGTGACTTGATTTATGAGGGTTATAAATGGAAGTAGGGAGGACAGATGGGAGACTATGGCAATGTTCCTGGTATGAAACAGCTGGCATGGATTAAAAGGAAGGCAGTGGATATAGAAATAAATAGAGAGATTGGAGATATATTTAAGAAATAGACTCAGCAAGACAATAATGGAATGGCTGGGATGTAAACTCCATGAGGGCAGGGACTATTTTGTTTATTATATTCCTCAGTTTGTGACAAGATTGTTGCCTGGCAAGTGGTAGATCCTCAATAAAATATTATTGACTGAATAAATACAATGGAGACTGAGTCATTTCCAAATTTCTGAAATGAGGAACTGGATGGACAAAGGTACCATTTTGTAAGATAGGGAAAACTAGTGAATAGCAGAGTTCAGAGAAATCAAGGGTTGAGTTGTAAACATGTTAAGTTTAAGATTCTGAGAAACATCAAAGTACAGATATTAAGAGTATGCTTGGACATATGGTCAGCATTCTTTTACTCTGATTTCTTCCATTGTGATAATCCATTCAGATGGATAGATCCTTACCAGACTGAGCATGATAAACTTCCTGGTGGCTCTACACTGGTATGTTTTTTTGGCTCATGGCAGAGCTACCCATGTTTTATTTTTCTTCTTGATCTCTTTTTCACTATTAGAAACACCCAGCACCTGGAGAACCTCACTGTGTCTAATTCATGCTCACCTCACTCTTCAGACTGGTCCTGATGACCAGTTCTTTTCTGCCTCTGGAATTCTGTTTGGGTTCAAACTTATCAGGACGTTTTAATTTGTTGTTATTTAATTTTCTTTTACTCGTTTGTATATTTTCCATGGAAATTTTTAAGCTCAGTTTTTCTTCATCTGTTTTTGGCTTACAAACAGTAACATTTTAGGTAAGGAATGTTTAGGATAAAAGATGCATAGCAACAATAAAATTGTTGGAAGATTGTATACATACCTTAAACATCCTATAGAGTCCTTAGTAACCATATTTTAAAAATACTACTTTTTGTTCTATGACTTTCATCTGATATATATTTGCTTCTTCATCAATGTGTTAGCTCTGTCTTCCCAACAAGAACATGAGCTCCTTGATGGCAAAGATTTATTTATTTTTATCATACTATATTTTTAAGGCCTGGAACAGTGCTTGATATTTGTAAGCTTTAAGTAAATATTTATTGAATGAATTGACAATAATTAAGCACTGTAAGTTGAAACCAATACTATGGTGGAACTTCTACTATATCTCTACTAAATGATGGTAGAACTTCTTTTCCCCATAGGGAATAGAAAATTTCCATATTTTGATAGAGGTGGATAATATGGATTATACATCTGCCAAAACTCACTGAATTCACTGTATGTAAACAGTGCTGCAACTTAAAAAGGGATTTAAGAAAATGAAACATCAGATTCCCCCTACACTCTCATCTTGCCTACAGACTCATCCTCAAGAGGTCACCACTGTTAATATCTGATTATTCCAAGCATTTTTGTATATGTAAATATGTGTGTGTGTGTTTGGTACAACAGAGGCCATTTTATAGTATATATACTGTTCTGCAACTTGCTTTTCTCAGTTAATAATATCTCAGGGACATCTTTTCATTTGACTCTTTATATGTCTGCCATCTACCTCAATCTTAGTAATTTTCTTTTATTTATTTTACTTTAGAATAGGAAACACATATACATGATTCAAAAATCAAAACAATATAATAGATATATATTATCTCATTCCCATTCCTGTCCAACTCCTGTTCCATCTCTCTTTCCTCCTACCTCCTATACATAAACATTTTATTCATTTTTTAAGTATCCTTTCAGCATTTCTTTATGCAAATTTGGGCAAATATGGATATATGTTTTTATTTCCCCACTTTTCTTACAAAAAAAAGTAACATACAATACACTGTTCTATATGTTGCTTTCTTCACTCTACAATGTATGCTTTAAAAATCTTTTCATGTTGCTCAGCTGGTGTGGCTCAGTGGTTAAGCGTTGAGCCCTACACCAAGAGGTTGCAGGTTCGATTTCCAGTCAGGGCACATGCCCAGGTTGTGGGCCAAATCCCCAGCGGGGGGCATGCAGGAGGCAGCTAATCAATGTTCTCTCTCATTGATGTTTCCATTTCTCTCTCCCTCTCCCTTCTTCTCTCTAAAATCAATAAAAGAAAAAAAAATTAAAAGCCACTTAGTATTCCACTGATATTAAACAGTCTCCTGATTAATAAATTGATACTTGGCTTGTTTCCAATAATTAATTATTGCAAACAACTGCATCTAATAGCCTTATACCTACATTATTTTATACATATGCAGTATATATGTGTGATTCCCAGAATTGAAATTGCTGGGTTAAAGAGTAAATAGGTTTGTAATTTTGATAGGTGCCCTCACAGCAAGTTCTCTTTTTAACTTTCTATTTTGAAAAGATTTCAGATTTATAGAAGTGTTGCAATAATTGTACAAAGAACTATATATCCTTTACCCAGATTCACCTATTTTTAATATTTTGTATTTTGCTATATTTTTTGTATCATTTCTCTTTATTATTTTCATATATATGTGTGTTTTCACATGTATATAAGTATTTATGTGTGTACACACATGTTGTTATTTTTTATGAACCATTTGAGAATAAGTTGTAGGCATCATGCCTCCTTAATCCTAAACTCTTCATTGTGTATTTTTTAAGAACAAGGATATTCTTTTATGTAACCGAATTTAAATAATGAAAATCAGGAAGTTTAACATTGTGATTATCTATAGTCTATACTCGAATTTTACTAATACTTTACAGTCATTTTTCAAGTCCAGGATCATACATTGTATTTCGTTGTCATGTTTCTTTAGTTAAGTTTAATCTGAAACAGTTCCTAGCCTTGCTTTGTCTTTTATAACACTAATATTTTTAAAAGACTATAAGCCATTTATTTTTTTATAATGCCCTTAATTTTGGTTTGTTTTATGCTTCCTTGTGATTATATTTAAACTAGGCATTTTTAATGCATGTATGTTATCCATTGTTGTGTAACAAATTACCCTAAAACATAGTGGCTTGAAACAACAATCATCTCTTAGGTTATATGTGTCAGGAATCTGGGTGCTTCTGCCTCAAAGTTTCTCACAAGGCTGCAATCGAGGTGTCAGCTCGGGCTGTTGTCTTATCTGAAGGCTTGACTGAGGAAGAAGCCACTTCTAATCTCTTTCACATAGTTTTTGGTGAGATTCAGTTCCTCATGGTTGTTGGAATGAGGGTCATAGCTTCTTGGTGGCTGTTAGCTGGAGGCCTACTTCATTTCCTTGCCATGTGGACTCTCCATGGGCAGCTCGACATATAACATCTGGCTTTCATCAGAGAAAGTAAGGGAGAGAGCCAGATGGAAGCCACAATCTTTTTGTAAAACTAATTTAGAGCCTGGCCGGTGTGGCTCAGTGGATTGAGTGTCATCCCATGGACTGAGAGGTCCCTGTTCAATTCCTGGTCAGGGCACATGCAAGAGGCAGCTGATCAATGTTTCTCTCTCACATCGATGTTTCTATCTCTCTCCCTTCCTCTCTCTCTAAAAAAGCAATAAAAATATTTTTAAAAAATAAAGTGACATACCATCACTTTTGCTGTATTCAGTTCTACTTAGTTCAGCCTACACTCAAGGGAAGATGATTTTCTAACTCCATTGATAATCATTTCTTCCACATTTATAAGTTGGCATTATACTATAAGGGAGAGATTTCCCTCATTTTTTATTTATTCATTTGTGGTTCATGTGTGTGTATGTGTGTTTTAATGAATTATATTCCATATTGCCACTATTTGCTTTCAGCCAAATTGTTCTCGATATATTATATTTTTTAATTTTAGATTTAGATTTATTTTTATCCCAAACTGTTTTGCCAGTAAGAGCCTCTTTAGGCTGGTTCCTGTGTCTCCTTGTTATACCTCTATCACTTTCTTGAGCACTGTCTTACTTTCTGATGTAAGATGTTACAGGATTATCTTACACATTCCCTGCTCCAGTCATGAAATGAGCTATTTATCCAAAAACCCTGCTTTTTTTTTTTTTTTTTTTTATAAGTAGGAAATAGTATTTAGAAACTAAGCTCTGGGTGCTAGGTGTATGTATTGCTAGTGGGCTGTCACTGTTTCTAAGACTTTTCATTAATTTTTTTTCTTTATTGATTTTAGAGAGAGAGGAAGGAAGAGGGAGAGAGAGATAGAAACATCCATGAGAGAGAACATTGATTGGCCGCCTCCTGCGGGATTGGGCCCACAACCCGGGCATGTGCCCTGACCAGGAATTGAACTGGTGACCTCTTGGTGCATGGGTTAACGCTCAACGGCTGAGCCACACTGGCTAGGCTGTTTCTAAGCCTTTTCAGCAGACAGAGCTAGGGACACACACACAAACACACACCATCTACATCTATACACACATGCCTTCAAAATTATGGCTTCATATTAATACCTCCAATTCAGTTTCTTCCTAGCCTCTCCCCTTTCCATCTTTGTATTTTCTTTTCTAAAAGTGAGGACCCTAGCTCCCGACATTATGAATATATTTACTCAGTCCTAAACTACACAGAAAGTGAATTGCTATACCCATACCAAGGCGAAAAGCTTACAGAATTTGCCTGGCTGGTGTGGCTCAGTGTATTGAGCGTCGTCCCATGGACTGAGAAGTCCCAGTTTGATTCCCGGTCAGGGCACATGCAGGAGGCAGCGGTCGATGTTTCTCTCTCACATTGATGTTTCTAGCTCTCTCTCCCTTCCTCTCTTTCTAAAAAATCAATAAAAACATTTTTAAAAACCCTACAGAATTCAAGATTTCCTTGCAGTTGTCTTTAAACTGAGGGTATATAGTTTAAGTGCTGTGTTCAGTTACTTGCAGTATTGTTATGTTATTCATTTGAAATAAAGTTAAAGTTGTTAATTTCTGTTACACACAAGTTTAGAGTTTTTCCACATTCTAAAATTGATTAGAGTGTGGATTAGTATTCTTTTTTTGAATATGTAAAACAACATAATTAAAGTCACATTATTTTTTAAAAAGTATACTCGCTGCCTGGCCAGTGTGGCTCAGTGGTTGAGCATCGACCCGTGCATCAAGAGGTTGCCGGTTCGATTCCCACAGTTACCACAGTTTAAATAATACAATCTCCTAAAAGCAGTTCAGAGTCCAGAGTGCTAACCATTACACAATGGGCCCTGGCTGGTTTGGCTCAGCAGTTAGAGCATTGGCCTGGGGTCCAGAGAGACCCGGGTTCGGTTCCCGCCAGGGGCATGTACCTCCGGCCCTGGTTGGGTCATGTGGGAGGCACCCACTCGATGTGTCCCTTTCACGTCAATGTTCTCGCTCTCTCTCTCTCTTTCTCTCTCTCCTTCCCACTCTATCTGAACAAAAAATGGAAAAATGTCCTCGGGTGAGGGTAAAAAAAAAAACAAAAATAAAAAAACCATTACACAATGGAACCCTAAAAACAGTTCAGACTTCAGTTACCATGGTATATTAACTGAGTAATGGCATAAAGTACAAATTTCGTTGTTAGCCCTTCAGTCCACAGATTACTTTGCAAATAAAGATGTGTGCCAAATCACATGGCTTCTTTCAGTCTGTTAGTGTTTGGTTACTCTGCATCAGTTACTTAGTTAATGCACAGACAGCAGAGCATGTAGTTGTATTGCCTTCTTGTCTCCCAGTGATAACCCACGTGACAGCTTGCAAAAATACAGGGGGAATTGACCAACAAAGAAGGGAGTGCAGCCAAGAAACAAAAGTGATAATGCTTTCCGTGAAATTTGAATTAAACATAAATGGAGTTATCGAAGAAAAAGCTGGCCATGGGATGTTGACACTTCTGCCCTCGAGAGTCTCTAGATATGCAGCCAAAGGAGCTTAGTGAAGGTGAACTTAATAACTTAATGAGTGAGAAAAGTGGTTGTGACGAAAAGGATGAAGATGTCTAGAAAAAATGACACCAGCAAAAAATTGTACGTTCAAGTAACTCCAAAATGTTTCATGCCATTGAAAGCTCAAAGGTTATGTTGGAAGTTGATCCAAACTTAGAAAGGAGCTTGACACTTTGCCAAGGCATAGAGAGAATGCTTGTTCCATATTGTAAATTATAGGATGAGAAGAAGCCAAACCCTCTTCTTAATAAGTTTTTTACAAAGAAATAAAACCCTTTAATTCTCAGTGGTTCTAACATTTTAGATTACAATATAATAAATAAATATTTTGTTATTTTTTACTTCTCTATTAGAGTTTCTAATGTTTTCATAAAAAAATTTTTAAAGGTCATGGAACAATCATAATTTCTACCATTGATTAAGATCACTTCACAGTGTCAGCTTGCATGGCCATTTTTATAATCCTGCACTACCATGAAAAGAGAGAAATGCCTATATGTTGTCTTTTGCACTTTGCTTTTTAAAAAATTTTATCAGTTTTATTGCAGTATAATTTGTATACAATAAAATGTACCTTTTAAAATTATACAAGTCAATGAATTTTGACAAATGTTTGCACCTGTGTTACTGACACTATAATCAAACTATAGAACATTTCCATAACCTTTAAAAGTTCTCTCATGCCCCTTCACAATCAATTCCCCACATATGTGGCTCCAGGCAACTACTGATCTGCTTCCTGTCACCATGAATTAGTTTTGCCTCTTCCAGAATCTCATCTAAATGGAATCCTACATGAGCTCTTTTGTGCTTGCTTCTTTTGCTCAACAGATTTTTGAAATTCATTCACATTGTTGTATGTATTATTAGTTTGTTCCTTTTTATTGCTGAGTGGTATTGCATTGTACACATATATCACAATTTGTTTAGCCATTCATCTGTTGGTGGATATTTGGATTGTTCCCAGTTTAGTGTTATTCTGAATTAAGGTGTTATGAACATTTATGTACAAGTCTTTTTGTGGGCATAGTTTTTTAGTTCTTGAATAAATACCTGAAAGCACGATTTCTGGGTCATATAATATGGGAAGTATATATTTAGTTTCATAAGAAGCTGCAAAACTATTTTTTAAAGTGGTAATATCACTTTACATATCCACCAGCAGTACATGAGAGTTTCATTTGATCTCATCTTTTCCCAGTGCTTCCTGTTGACAAACTTTTTAATTTTAATCATTATAGGGGATGTGTAGTACTATCTCATTTGGATTTTTTTTTTATCCTCACACGAGGACATTTTTCCATTTTTTGTTCAGATAGAGTGGGAAGGAGAGAGAGGAAGAGAGAGAGAGAGAAACATCGACATGAAAGGGACACATTGAGTGGCTGCCTCCCTCACAACCCAACCAGGGCCGGGGACAAACTGCAACCAAGGTACGCGCCCTTAGCGGGAACCGAACCCGGGTCTCTCCGGACCGCAGGCCGACGCTCTAACCTTCTGAACCAAACCGGCCAGGGCTCATTGGGATTTTAATTTGTATTTTCTTGTGGACTAAAGATATTGAACATCTTTTCATGTGCCTATTGGCTATTTGTATATCTTCTTCTTGGAGTCTGTTTAGATCTTTTGTTCATTTTTTAGTTATTTTTCTTATTAAAATTGAGCTATGAGAGTTTTTAAAAATACACTCTGGATGTGAATTCTTTGTCACATACATGTTTTGTGGTTATTATGACTTGTCTTAAAGACTGCCTTGACTTTTCCTTTTCTTGTTAGTGTCTTTCAAAGAGCAGAAGTTGTGATTTTGATAAAGCTCAATTTATTCACTTTTTCCTTTTATAGTTTTTATTTCTTATATCCTATTTAATAAGTCTTTGCTTATTGCAAAGTTCTGTTTACTTTCTCCTATATTTTCTTCTAGAATTTATATAGTTTTAACATTTATAATTTGGTATATGATCCATTTTGAGTTGATGCTAGTGTATGATGTGAAGGTTCATATTTTTCCAAAGGGATATCAAGCTGTGCCTTTGGAAAATTTGCTGAGAAGTTTATCTTTCCCCGTTAAGTAAACTTGGCACCTTCCTCAAAAATCATTTGACTATCAATATGTGTCTTTTTCTGGAATCTCTATTCTAATACATATATATCTGTAGCATTATAATAAAGTATTGAAATCAGGTAGTGTTAGTTCTCCAACTTTGTTTTCCTTTTTCAAAATTGTTTTTGCTATTCTAAACCCTTTAATTTTCATGTAAATTTTGGTATCATGCTGTCACTTTCCTGAAGAACAAAAAGGACTTCTGGATATTGATTAGGGTTGCATTGATTCTATAACTTCAATTTGGGGGCAATTAATTATATTATTGACTTTTTCAATCCATGAACATGGTATATCTCTTCTTTTATTTAAGTATTCTTTAATTTCTCTAAGCTATGTTTTGTGTTTTTCAATGTGTAGATTTTCTGTATGTTTTATAAATTCACTGCTTGTTATTTAATGTTTTCTACTATTATGAATGGCATTTAAAAAATTTTTATTTTTGCCCTGGCCGGTTTGGCTCAATGGTTAGAGCATCAGCCCATGGACCAAAGAGTCACAGGTTTGATTCCAATCAAGGGTACATACCTTGGTTGCGGTTCAGTCCCCAGCCCTGGTCAGCAGGAGACAACCAGTCAATGTGTGTCCCTCCATCCATGTTTCTCTCTCTCTCTCTCTTTCTCTCTCTCTCTCTCTCCCTCTCTCCCTCTCTCCCTCCCTCCCACTATCTGAAGGTGAATAGAAAAATATCCTCCGGTGAGGATTTTTTTTTCTAATTGATCATTGCAAGTATATAAAAATACAATTGATTTTTAAATTGAATTTATTGAAGTGACATTAGTTATATCGATCTCTATCCTGGGCCCTTAATACATTGACTTATGAATGCTAGTAGGGTTTTGGTTTTTTGTTGTTGTTTTTTGAGATTCTTTGGGATTCTCTACATACACAAACACGTTTCCTGCAAAAAAAATAATTTTCTATTTCTTCCTTTCTAATCTGTATGTCTTTTCTTTCTTTTACACACCCTGTTGCATTGGTTAGAACTTCCAGAGCAAAATCAAATAGAAATGATGAGAGTGGACATTCTTGCCTTATTTCTAGTCTTTTCGGAGGGAAAGCATTTAATCGTCCACCCTTATGTGTCCATAGATACATTTCAACAGATTGAGGAAGTTTCCTTTATTTCTAGTTTGTTGAGAGTTTTTATCATGAATGAGTGTTAAATTTTGTCAAATGCTTTTTTGCTTCTATTGAACTGACCGTATAACTTTTCAGTTTTACTTACTAATATGGTAAATTACATAGATTGAGTTTTAAATGTTTGATCAACTTTGCTATTTGTTTGTTTATGAAAGATATTAGTCTGTAGTTTATTTTTCCTATAATTTCTTTGTCTCATTTTGTTATTAGAATAACAGCTTTTGGATTTATTGATTTTTCTCTATTATTTGTCCATTTCATTAATTTCTACTCTCATTTTTATTATTTCCATCCTTCTACCATATTTTGTTTATCTATTCATCCATTGATGGACATTTGGATTGATTCCAGTCTGGGGCTATTATGAAAAAATGTTGCTATGAACATGTACTACAAGTCTTTGTATGCATATATGTTTTTATTTCTCTTGGGTATATACTTAGGAGCTCAGTTTCATTGGTTTCTGCACTTGTATTTATTAATTTTTTGCCTCTGCTTGCTTTGTGTTTATTTTGCTCTTCTTTTTCTAATTTCTTGAGGTGGATCATAGTTTATGTATTTGAGACATTTTCTCTTATTGCTGGTGTTATACACTTACCTCTCAGGACTGCTTTAGTTGAATTCCATAAATTTTGATAGGTTGTATTTTCATTTTCAGTTCACTGTATATTTAAATTTCCTTAGAGGCTTACTCTTTGAGCCATGGATTATTTAGAACTGTGTCGTTTTATTTCCAATCGTTTAGAGATTTTCCTGTTATCTCTGATTTTTATTTTAATTCCAGATGGTCAAAGCATATATTCTGTGTGATTCCATTCTTTTGAACTTGTTGAGCTTTGTTTTTTGCCCTGGATTTGATCAGAATATGTTCTGTTGTTGGGTGAAATGCTCTATAAGTGTCAGGTCCTATTAATTAATGGTGGAGTTCATTTCTATATTCTTGTTAGTAATGCTATCAATTGTTGGAAAAGAGGTTTATTGATTACTGTTCACTTCTATATACTTGTTAGTAGTTCTGTTTATTGTTGTCAAATTGTTGAAGTCTCCAACTATAACAGTGGGTTTGTCTATTTTACCTTTCAGTTATATCAGTTTTTGTTTCATGTGTTTTGAAGTTCTGTTGTTTAGTATATACATATTTAAGATGACTATGTCTTCCAGGTGGATTGACCATTTTATCATTGCATAATATCCCTCTTTGTTCCTGGCAATTTTATTTGGATAAGTAGGCATTTAAGATTGTTAAATCTTGATGATTGATAAATTGACCTTTTTGTCATTTTGAAATGTCTCTCTTTTTCTCAGCTAATATATCTTGTCTGAAGGTCTACTTTCTTCTGATATTAACATAGCCACTAAGCTTTCTCATAATTAGTTTTTGCATGACATATATTTTCCTACCTCATTTTAGATTAATTAAGTATTATTTAATATTATATTAGTTTATTAAATATCCTCTTCAATTTTTAAGTAGTTGTTCTAGGGTTTACACTATGCATCTTTAACTCATCACCATAAATATAATTTGCATAAGGTATAGCATTTCATGTATAATGAAGTACTCTTTAACAATATACTTATATTTCCTTTCTGTTTTACTTTTTGTGCTATTGTCACACATTTTACTTCTGCATATATTTTAAGCCCCACAATATGTTATTTTTGTTTTTGTTTTTTTTAATCCTCACCGGAGGATATTTTTCTATTTATCTTCAGATAGAGTGGGAGGGAGAGAAACATCAACATGAGAGGGACACATCGACTGGTTGCCTGCCACACAACCCCGACCAGGGCCAGGGACAAACCGCAACTGAGGTACCTGCCCTTAACTGTAATTGAACCCGTGACTCTTTGGTCCGCAAGCCGAAGCTCTACCGCTGAGCCAAACTGGCTAGGGCAATATTTTTGCTTTAACTAATCAATTATCTTTTAAAGAAATTTAAAAGTAAGAAGAAAGGTCTTTAATATGTAACCTACATTTTTATCATTTCGGTCACTAATTTCTTTACATAGATCCAAGTTTCCATCTGGTATCTTTTTCCTTCATACTAAAGAACTTCCTTTAATGTTTGTTGCAATATGGATCTGCTGGTTGCAAATTTATTTTTCTGGAAAACAAATCTTTATTTTACCTTCATTTTTGAGAGATATTTTTGCTGGATATAAAATTCTAGGCTGACAGTTTTTTTCTTTCAGCACTTTAAAGCTATTGTTTCTCTCTCTCTTCTGTCTTGCATTGTTTCTGATTAGAAGTCTATAATCTTTTAAATCTTTGTTCCCCCATTATTTAATGTTTCTTTTCTTCCAACTGTTTCTAAAATTTTTTCTTTATCAGAGGCTTTCAGAAATGTGATTATGATGGACCTTTGTGTGTTTTCTTTTATGTTTATCCTACTTGGAATTCATTGAACTTCTTGATTCTGTAGGTCAATAATTTTCTTTAAGTTTAGGAAGTTTTGGGCTACATTTATTCAAATATTATTTGTCACACTTACATACAATTATGAAACTTCAATTTCATTTATGTTAGACCACTTGATATTTTCCCACAGGTTGTGAAACCTCTATTCATTTAAAAAAAATGTATTTCAGTCTGGATAATCTCTGTGGCTCTGTCTGAAAATTCAGTGATCTTTTCTTTCTCAGTGTCTAGTCTACTGCTAATCCCATCTAGTGAAGTTTTCATTTCACTTATTGTTCACATCTAGAAATTCAATTTCATTCTTTTATTTCACTCCATTTCTCTCATCTTCATGTTTTCCTTTTAATCCTTGATAACATTTACAATAGCTGATTTAAAGTCCTTGTCTGCTAATTTCATCACCTCTGTCATTTCTGTTGCTTATTTTCTTCCTGGTTTTAGGTAACAATTCCTGTTTATTTGCATAACTAATAATGTTTTTACTGGATGGCAGTCATTGTAAATGTTGCATTGTTGAAAGTTTGGATTTTGTTGTCTTTCTGTAAGAAGTATTGAAGGTTTTTAAGTTATTTGCAGATCAGGTTGATCTTTTCAAAGTTTGTTTTTAAACTTTGTTAGGATGGGTCTATAGAAGCTTTTGCTTTGAGCTAGTTTAGACCTACTGTTAAATTTTGATGTTTTTATTTTTTAATTTTTCTGAGTGTTCAGCAGGGTCTCTGTATTCTGGATAAATGGAATTCAAATATTTCCCATCTCTGTGGGAGCTCCAGGAATTCTTCAGCTAATAGCTCCTTTGACAGTTGTTCTTTGCCCAGCTTCAAAAGAATGTCAGTCTATGTATACTCAGATTATCATTCAGCCCAAGACTCAGGGGAATCCTTATCCAAATATCTGGAGTTCTTTATGTAGCTCTATTCTCTCTGGTGTTCTGTCCCACAAATTCTGGCTACCTTAATCTCTCCAAATTCTAATTTCTACTCAGCAAAACCACTGTGTTATTCTTGGATTTTTCCTTTCCTGCCCCATTGTCTGAAAATTGTCTCCAGGCAAAAAAACAAACAAACAAACAAACAAACAAAAACCCCAGAGATCCTAGAACTCACCACATTTGCTTCCCTTCACTCAGTTTTGAACTACTTTTGAGCAAATGTCTAAAAACATTTTTTCCCATATTTGCATCAATCTTCTAGTTATTTGTAGTGATATGACTAGTACCACATGGTCAAAAGCAAAAATATTCACTTTGCTTTTTGCACTAATAATATATCCTAGAAATCTTCTATATCAATTTATAGAGATCTTTGTTTTATTTATTTTCTATGTTTTTATTGATTTATTAGAGAGAGAGGGAAGGAGAGAGAGATAGATACATCAATATGAGAGATAATTGACTGGTTGCCTCCTGCATGCCAGTTTGTCTCCTGACCGGGAATGGAACCTGCACCTCTCAGTCCCTGGGCCACCTCTCGGTCCATGAGCCATTGCTCAATTCACTGAGCCACACCAGCTGGGCTGTTTTATTTTTTTTAATATGTAGCTTCGTAAAACTCCATTGTATATATACATATCATAGATTATTTGACCAATCTGTAGTTTGTCATTTAGGTAGTTTCCAATCTATTTTGCAATTACATATAATTTTGTAATGAATAACCTGGTACATGTGTCTTTTCATAATTTTTATGGTGTATATTTAGGGTAAATTCCTAAAATTGTGATAGTTATGTCATAAGCTAAATACATATATAGTTTTGTCAAATATAACTATTTCCCTCCATATAGGTTGTACCATTTTGCATTCCAACCAATAGATGAGAATGCTAATTTTCCAAAATCCTCATCTACAGAGTATGTGTCAAGATTTTACACTTTTGCCAATCTGATCAGTAAAAAAAAACTCAAAATAGTTTTAATTGAAATTTCTTTCATTATGATTGAAGTTAAACACATTTTCATATGTTTAAGAGCCAGTTTATCTCCTTTTAAAAATTGTCTGTTCAGCCCTGGCCAGTTTGGCTCAGTGGTTAGAGCATCTGCCTGCGGACAAGAAAGTCCCAGGTTCAGTTCCCACTGAGGGCAGGTACATCGGTTGAGGTTGTACCTCGGTTGCGGTTTGTCCCCAGCCCCAGTTGGGGTCGTGCGGGTGTCGATGTGTCTCTTTCATGTTGATATTTCTCTCTCTCCCTCTTTCTCTCTCTCTCCCCCTCCCGCTCTATCTGAAAATAAATGCTAAAATGTCCTCTGGGTGAGAATAAAAAAAAATTGTCTGTTCATGTCTTATGTTTATTTTTCTATTAGAGTTTTAAGTGTTTCATCCTAAAATTTTAAGTTATTTATATATTTAGAGATATTAGCTCTTTGTCCAAGATACAAGTTTCAAATATATTTTTTTGCATTTCATTTATCTTTCACCTTTGTTTATGGTATTTTTTGCAATGTAAGCCTTTTTCCCCTTTATTTTTTTGTAATCAAATGAATCAGTCTTTTCTTGTATTGCATTTAGGTTTGGAGTCATAGCTAGAAAGCCTTGCTGTGCATTCAGGATATTGGAAAATTCATCAGTTTTCTTCTAGGATTTTATGGGGTTTTTGGGGGGGGGGGGTATTTGGTTCTTACCTTTAGATTCCTGGACTTTATTCTTGTGTGTATTGAGGTAGGAATTAATTTTATCTTTGCTTTTTTTCTAAGTGGCTATCCAATTATCCCAATACCGTTTATTAAAAACTTCATCTTTGCCACAGTGGTTTGAAATAGTATCTTTATCATATACTAAACTTATGTGTTGCCAGAAGGTTTTAATGATCAGAAAGCTATACTTTTTCTCACTCAAAGTTATCATTACATATTGAAGTGAAGTACTTAATTTAGAAAAAGATAAACAGTTTAGCCATATAATACTACCCATTTGGTAATTTAGATAACAATATAATAACAGCATACTTGGGAAAAACTGAACAAATTCTATCTCTCTAAGGAAAATTGAGGTATCTTGGGAGATTTTGTGGACAAATTTAGTAGTCTTTTGCAAGTAGTTTCCTGGCATAGCTAAGCTTTGTGATATAATAAGCAATAAGAGAGTAATTATGTGATCAAAACTAGATGAGAAGCCCTGGCCGGTTTGGCTCAGCAATTAGAGTGTCTGCCTGCGGTCCAGAGAGACCCGGGTTCGGTTCCGGCTAAGGACACGTACCTCGGTTGCAGTTTGTCCCCGGCCCTGGTTGGGTCGTGCGGGTGGCAACCAGTCGATGTGTCTCTCTCACATTGATGTTTCTCTCTCTCTCTTCCTCTCTCTCCCTCCCACTCTATCTGAACAAAAAATGGAAAAATGTCCTCGGGTGAGGATAAAAAAACAAAAACAAAAAAAACTAGAAGAGAATAGCATTCAAATGGGAGAAGAGGCAAACATTTTTTTCTTAAACTTTTGGCCTCTAAAATCACTGACTATACTTCCAAAATATTTTGATAATTTTTTTCTTGTTCTAAGGGTAAATAAAATGGAGGTCTTAAAAAACTTATTCTTAATATTCATAGATCATCTTTTATTTTATTTTTTAAATGTTTTGATTGATTGATTTTTTTTTTTTTTTTTTTTTAGAGAGAGAGAGGAAGGGAGAGAGATAGAAACATCGATGTGAGAGAGAAACGTCGATCGGCTGCCTCCTGCACATCCCCTACCAGGGATCAAACCTGCAACCCAGGCATGTGCCCTGACCGGGAATTTAACCGGGACGATGGGATGATGCTCAATCCACTGAGCCACACCGGCCAGGCCATAGGTCATCTTTTAAAATCCAAGTATGCAAAACACAAATAAACTTCAGATAAATATTAAGGCTAAACCATTCAGCCTCTTCACCAAATCCTTGAATCTCTCACCTGTCTAAATTGTGATACATGTTTGATTAATCTATTGGTTATCTGTTTTTATGCCATTTCTCCTCAAATGATCCCTTAATTTGACCTTAGGATGTCCCTCAAATAGGCAAATTAGATTGAATTGAGAGATTATTAGATGATATTTAGGATTTTAAGGGGGTAATACATAAATTCTTCCTTGAATGCAATAATTTAACAGTATCATGAGTAGACTTTTCTGATATTACTGACTATCTGGGGACAGATATTAGGTAATCACCTAATATTAAAAAATAATATTAGGAAATATTTACGGAGAGCTTCCTCCGTGCTTGGCGAGGCCAGCATCATAGACATGTGACCTGTGCAGTCACACTGCCCCCAATTCTTGGAAAAACCTTGCATTTGGATTAATCCTCTGCTGTCACCATCTCAAAATTCTTAGTAATTTTTAAACAAGGAGCCTCCTATTTTCATTTTGCATTAACCCCACAAATTATGTAGCCAGTCCTGGTACCAAGCACTATGTATATCAAAGAGAGTATATAATTTAATTTATATTTTTGAAAGATCCCTCAGGTTTCTGCATGTGAAATGCATTTTAGGGAAAATAAAAGAGGAAATAAGAAAACCAGAGAGGAAGCTATGACATTATTTAAGGTGGTTTTGACTCAGGTAGTGGCTGTGGAGAGGGAGAGTAATTGATAGATTCAAATATATTTCGGAGGTTGTAAGCATTGGCATGACTGGTAATGAATGGAATGTGGGATATACAAAAAGATGTTAAGACTGACAGGAATTTTTGACTGGGCTAGAAGTGCCCCTTATTAGACGAAAAACCTGTTCTTGAGAAAGAACAGGTTTGAAGGTGTAGTTAAGAGTTGAGTTGGACATTATGCTAAGTGAAAGAAGCCAGATACAGAAGACTGTGTATTTTATCATCCCATTTTTATGAAATTTCTGGAACAGACAAAACTACATAGAAAGTAGATAAGTGGTTGCCTGAGGGTGGGGGTAAGAGCGAGGATTGACTGCTGACAGGCCTAAGGGAACTTTTGGGGGTGAAGGAAGTAATCTAAAATTGGATTGTGGTGTTGATTGCATAACTGCATAAATTTGCTAAAAATCATTGATTGTCTAGGTGAACTCTATGATAAGTATAAAGCTGTTAAAAGATTAAAATAAGAGATTAAGATGCCCATGGTTATATCAAGGAGTACTGTTATTATTCCCATTTTATAGGTCAAGCAAATAAAAGAGAAGTTAAAAATAAAAGCTTCATGATTACATAGCTATTAAGTGTAATATCCAGTATTGGAATTTGAGTCTTCTGAACACTAAAGCCTCACTCTTGACCACTAAAATGCATTTACTTTCTATTTAAAAATTATATTTTGTTTGTGCATCCCATTGATCAGAGGTTCTCTTAAAATAATAAGACAGAGAGAAAAGAAGATAGAGACTGGAAAATTGTATTGATCCTATACAATGGTGCTTCCATTTCCCCTGGATATAGGTGACACAGCCAGTTATGCCATCTTTGTCGATCTCCAGTGAGTTGTATTAGCACACCTTACTTGGTTCTTTGGCAAACTATATTTTCTCTTTCAAATTATTATGTTAAGGAATAGTTTCATTAGGCCACCTGGTAGCTTGAAAGAGTGACTGTATCTTCCAAAAATGCTTATGGATGCACATAAATGAATATATAGAGATATACATATACATATATATCCCTTAGTAAATTTTATTTTTACTATACCATTGGCATGATGATTGCATATTAATAAGCATATAAGTATATAAGTATAGGGAGATGTTGGTCAAAGAGTACAAACTTTCAGTTATAAGATGAATAAGTTATGAGAATCTAATGTACAGCATGGTAACTATAGTTAACAGTACTGTAGTGTATACTTGAAATTTGCTGAAACAATAGATCTTAAATGTTCTTAATGACAACTAGGTGAGGTGATGAATGTGTTAACTATATTGTAATCATTTCATTATATGCATATATTAAATTATCATTTGTATACCTTAAATTTATATAATTATATTTGTCAATTATACTTCAATAAAGCTGGAGGGGGAGAAGCATTAAGTGCCTACTGTATTAGACACCAGGGATACAAGTGATCATCAAAACAGTCATGGTTTCTGCCCTCCTGCAGCTTTTGTATTTTTTTAGTGAATGAAGCAGACATTATGCTAAAACAAAACATAATTACAAAATCTTTAATTGTGCTAGGTAAACAAAGGAAAATATAAGGTGCTCTGACAGAGGGAAAACTTCTGTTAGGAAATAATATTTAAACTGAGACCTGAAAGATTTGTAGAAGTTAGCACAGCAAAGGGAGGTAAGGGAAAGAAACTTTCCTAGGAGAGGAACAGCCTGTGTGAAGGCCCTGGGGCACAAAAGAGCTTGGCTGATGACCACAATGAAAGCAGTGTTACAGAATATCAAGAGAAGAAGACATGAGAACTCGGATACTATGCAAAGGATTTGATATTTTATTTCAAGAGCAGTGAGGTGCTACTGAGGATTTTTGAGCTGGAGATGAATGATTCAATTAAAACGTTAAGATCATTTTGTGAAGAATAGATCCAAGAGGGTTCTGCTGACTTATGAAGAGGTCTTAGGAAAACTATGGGCCTTATGAATGGGAAAACTACTTCAACTTTTAAAAGCTAGTTTTGAAAAGACATTATCAATTAAGTGATAGTGAATAGAAAATATGATTGATAAATCAGTTTATCTCTGAATAACCCACTAGATCAGTGCTTCTCAAACTTTAATGTGCGTTCAAATCATCCAGGTATTTTGTTAAATGCAAATTCTGGTTCTGTGGGTCTGAAGTGAGACATTTCTGCATTTCTAACAAACTCCCAGGTGATGCCTATGCTGTGAGTCCTTGGCTCACACTTTGAGTAGCAAGTGACTGGGTTGTATTCTAAACTCTAAATATATTCCATAGAATATATTCTATCTTTTAATGTCTTTCAACCTTCTTGTGGTCTAGCCAATTGTCAAACTTGAGTATCCAAATCTGGGGGTTTTAAGAGATAAAGTATTGAGGACATGAGAAACAGGTCAAATGTGGCTTTTCATCTTTTCCATAAATATTCTATATACTTACTTCCTATCTACGTATCTAACCTGTCTGCCAACCTCCCTGGCTCAAGGTTCAGTTACACTTCAGAAAGAACTATATGCAATCAAAGCAATGTCTCAATTATACAGAAATAGTATGTGAGGTTCTAAAACTTTGCCTCTAATGGGGTGATTTGCATCATTAATTGAGGCTTACTCTGTGCCAGGCATTTAACTGCCTTGTTCACTTAATAGATAGGAACTCAGGAACCCTTAGAGGATAGTTTTTGTCCAAGGTTGTACAACTGAGCTCTGACTTATTCATACCCGACTCTCTTATTCATTATCCTAATCACTCCTATTTTGTTTGCTTAGTAACTGCAATCTTAAATATGAAAAATTCGAGGTTCTTTATTCTGTGGGTAAAGGCTTTGTATTTCTCTAAAGACTTTATGGAGTTTTGCCATGTTGCAATCATTTTATAAAGGTCTCAAATGGTAAATAAGCCTGGTCTTCCTCCCTCCCCTTTTAGGGGAGAGGTGCTATCCTTTATTAGCAATGCAACTTCTCTTTGTGGCATATGAACCCAAGATCTTAGGAAACACATTGATCAAATAAAGGAAAACGTTTGAGATTATGCTCTATGATCGAGATTATGCTCATTGGGAAAAAACGGTAGGAAATTTCACATTGCTCCCTGGTTCTTAGGGAATGAGAGCTAAACAATATCCAGTTTTAAAAGAAGTCTGCATTGAATTTTTAAATTTCATAAAACGGAGTTACACCACAGATATTAGTAGGTCCTGTTTTGCTTTACTGAGGAAGTGACAGGGAATGCTACAGTCTCGTTTGGTAAGAGGTAAAACTGCAATTAACATCTCCACAGAAATGCTAACTTACTCCTTACTAGTAGAGTCCGGCTAAATAGGTTTTACTCAGTCCTCCAACAAACCAAATTTGTTGGTGTTTTTCCAGAAAGCGTTGTATCGTTTTCGGTTTGATTTGATCCCCCTTCTTGCGATTAAAGACAGACATTAAAATGTTTAATAGGCCTTGGTTTGGCTTGAAGACTTGCACAACGGCCAGTTTCATCGCCCTGCAATTGGCTTTCCAGGCTAAGTTAGGTTTCCTATGTACGGATGCTGCCAAGGCGCCTTGGCCGTAAACCCTGGAAGGAAGCCAAAGGAAAGTGAAGTTCCTGGCGCTAAGCGCTTGTCCCACTCAGAGAGCCGGCGCTAGCGCATTCTTCGTGCAGTTATTGGCTGGGACTCTGCGTGCCGCTGTCGGCCAATGAAGACGCGGGAGATCTGGCCCCGGCCCGTCCCCTCTCGGCGCCCCGGGATGAGGCAAAGACTGAACAGCCGGCGAGCAAATCAACGGCATCCAGAAAGCCATGTCAGACTCGGCGCCCAGCGCTCAAGCGCTAACCCGCTGAAAGTTTCTCAGCGAAAACGCCAGGACGATCTGGGCCCCGCTAAGAGGAGCTACCTTTGAGTGAGATGGTCCCAGAGGCCTGGAGGAGCGGACTGGTAAGCACCGGGAGAGTGGTGGGAGTTTTGCTTCTGCTTGGTGCCTTGCACAAGGCTTCCGCCGTCATTCGCTATGAGATCCTGGAGGAAAGAGAGAAGGGTTTCGCGGTGGGCAACGTGGTCGCGGACCTTGGCTTGGATCTCGCCAGCCTGTCAGCCCGTGAGCTCCGGGTGCTGTCCGGAGCTAGCCGAAAATTCTTTGAGGTGAACCGAGAGACCGGAGAGATGTTCGTGAACGACCGCCTGGATCGAGAGGAGCTTTGTGGGACATTGCCCTCCTGCACGGTAACTCTGGAGTTGGTGGTGGTGACCCCACTTGAGCTGTTCAGTGCGGAAGTGGTGATTCAGGATATCAACGACAACAATCCCGCTTTCCCAACCCGGGAAATGAAATTGGAGATTAGCGAGGCCGTGGCGCCGGGCACGCGCTTTCCGCTGGAGAGCGCGCACGATCCCGATGTGGGAAGCAACTCTTTACAAACCTACGAGCTGAGCCGAAACGAGTACTTTGCGCTTCGAGTGCAGACGCGGGAGGACAGCACCAAGTACGCGGAGCTGGTGCTGGAGCGCGCACTGGACCGGGAGCGAGAGCCAAGTCTCCAGTTGGTGCTTACGGCGTTGGACGGAGGAACCCCGGCTCGCTCTGCCAGCCTTCCCATTCGCATCACCGTGCTGGACGCGAATGACAATGCGCCCTCCTTCAACCAGTCCTTGTATCGGGCGCGCGTCCCGGAGGATGCACCGCCCGGCACTCGCGTGGTGCAAATCCATGCAACCGATCTGGATGAAGGCCCCAACGGCGAAATCATTTATTCCTTCGGCAGCCACAACCGCGCCGGCGTGCGGGAACTGTTCTCCTTAGACCTTGTAACCGGGGTGCTGACAATCAAGGGTCGGCTGGATTTCGAAGACACGAAACTCCACGAGATTTACATACAGGCCAAAGACAAAGGCTCCAATCCCGAAGGAGCACATTGCAAAGTTTTGGTAGAGGTTGTGGACGTGAATGACAATGCCCCGGAGATCACAGTCACTTCCGTTTACAGCCCAGTCCCTGAGGATGCTCCTCTGGGAACTGTCATCGCTTTGCTCAGTGTGACTGATCTGGATGCAGGGGAGAATGGGCTAGTGACTTGCGAGATTCCACCAGGACTCCCCTTCAGCCTTACGTCTTCCCTCAAGAATTACTTTACTTTGAAAACCAGCGCAGCCCTGGATCGAGAGACTGTGCCAGAATACAACCTCAGCATCACTGCTCGAGATGCTGGAGTCCCCTCCCTCTCAGCCTTTACGACGGTGCGGGTGCAAGTGTCCGACATCAACGACAACCCTCCACAATCTTCTCAATCTTCCTATGACGTTTATGTGGAGGAAAATAACCTCCCCGGGGTGCCAATACTAAATCTAAGTGTCTGGGACCCCGATGCCCCGCAGAATGCTCGCCTTTCCTTCTTTCTCTTGGAGCAAGGAGCTGAAACCGGGCTAGTGGGTCGCTATTTCACGATAAATCGTGACAGTGGCGTAGTGTCATCCTTAGTGCCCCTGGACTATGAAGATAAGCGGGAGTTCGAATTAACAGCTCACATCAGCGACGGGGGCTCTCCGGTCCTGACCACCAACATCAGCCTGAACATATTTGTCACTGATCGCAATGACAACGCCCCTCAGGTCCTATACCCCCGGCCTGGCCGGAGCTCGGTAGAGATGCTGCCCCGAGGTACCGCTGCCGGCCACGTGGTCACGCGGGTGGTGGGCTGGGACCCGGATGCAGGATACAACGCCTGGCTCTCCTACAGCCTCTTGGGAGCCCCCAACCAGAGCCTTTTTGCCGTGGGGCTTCACACGGGTCAAGTCAGTACTGCCCGCCCAGTCCAGGACACAGATTCGCCCAGGCAAACTCTCACGGTCTTGATCAAAGACAGTGGGGAGCCGTCGCTGTCCACCACCGCCACCCTGACTGTGTCAGTAACTGAGGAATCTCCAGAAGCCCGGGTTGAGTTCCCCTCTGGCTCTGCTCCTGGGGAGCAGAATAAAAATCTCACCTTTTATCTACTCCTCTCTCTAATCCTGGTCTCCGTGGGGTTTGCAGTCACAGTATTGGGAGTGATAATCTTCAAAGTTTATAAGTGGAAACAGTCCAGGGACTTATACAGAGCCCCCGTGAGCTCCCTATACCGAACGCCAGGGCCCTCTCTGCACGCTGACGCCGTGCGGGGTGGCCTGGTGCCGCCGCACCTTTACCATCAGGTGTACCTCACCACTGACTCACGCCGCAGCGACCCGCTGCTGAAGAAACCTGGGGCCGCCAGCCCTCTGGCCAGCCACCAGAACACCCTGCGGAGCTGCGATCCGGTGTTCTATAGGCAGGTGTTGGGTGCAGAGAGCTCCCCTCCCGGACAGGTAAGGGTTAGCAAGTCTTCCTGGACCAATATTGATGCCTTTTGATTCTTGCACCGTGTTCAGGAAGGTATGGAGCCAGTTTGGGTTTATTTTTTAGTGATGAAGATGTTTTCCTAATGATGCATCCACATTTTCACCTGGCCCTTCCTAGATAAAACGTTGTGCCTTTGCAAAGGGAATGGCCTGGCCAGAGTGTGGTTTGTAGTCGCTCACAGTGTGGAGTTAATTGACTCATCTGTGGACCCAACTTAACACCCTCAGTACTTGCTTGCCATGACAACTAACCAATCTTGCTAAGGAGCCGTCAAACTATAACCCAAGATCTCAGCACTCAGAGTTTAGCTTGTTGTCATTTGCTCTGGGAACAAGCTACTGTATACCCTATCCAGTGGCAGCTGCTAGGAATATAAAAACTACCTCATTTGTCCATCTTTCAAGTGATTGCCATATCTGCATTAAAACTAATGGTTTGCTGGTAATTTTCCTTTGCCTACACAGGTCCTGTGCCTCATTCTTAGATGATTTTCTATGAAAAAAATAAAATTCTAGGCATCTTTTAAATTTTATTTCAAGCACAGTACTGGAAATGATGTGCACATTACTTATAAACTATTTTATGTTATAGTGATCCATTTGCATTATAGAAAATTTGGAAAATAGAGAAATTTATAAAGAAAAATTAAAACTAACTATAATCCCCCAATCCAAAGATAACTACCATTAACTGTAAAAGTAATCATTTACTTTGAAAATAAATCCAGACACTCCAAAACAACATAAAGTACAAATGAAAGATTTTTTATACCTCCTGTGTAATTCCCTATCCTTTCAGCACTACTTTTCTTAGATATACACATGATGTGAAAGGTAGGTAAGTTCATATCCTGGGAAAAGTAACGCTTTTATTTATTCAGGCTGATGTGTAGATGATTGCAAGGCATATTCTTGGACTGAAGCTTATGCACACTTTCGATAGTGGGAGAGCCACCATTTTGTTACTAATAAGTGTATAATTGTTACCAACCTCGGATTTGGCAGTGAGACAAATGAGGCTCCACCACTTACCAACCAGGAGTCCTTGGCCAAGTTCATCTTAAGCCTGTTTCTCATATTGCAAAAAGGAAATAACAAGGGTCTTATGAGATTAGTGCATGATATAATGTATGCACACTGTCTGGTGTCTCATAAGTGTTAAAAAATTCTTAGCTATTATTATTATTATTTTATTAGTTCTTTACCCATCCCGAATCTTTTTTAAAATATATTTTAATTTTTATTTATTAATTTGAGAGAGAGAAGAAGGAAGAGAGAGAAAAGTTGATTTGTTGTTCCACTTATTTATGCATTCATTGGTTGATTCTTGTATGTGTCCTGACCCAGGACCAAACCTGCAACCTTGGCCGTAGTGGGACGACACTTTGAATAACTGAGCTACCTGGCCAGGCCACTCACCCCAAATCTTAAACACACCTTGGAAATAAGCAAATCTGGAGCTAGACAAAGTAGAGGCATATTTGGAAAGGCTAAGGAAAGATGAAAGCCAGAGAGAAGCAGCTGCTACTCTTCTGGTCACACTGGAAAACAACTGGCACTTTCCCTAGCACAATGTTCTCAAACTTGGTTGCACACTGGAATTACCTAGGGACTTTTTGAAAATTCTGAAGCCCAGGCTATATCCCAAACCAATCAAAACACCATCTCTGGGGGTGGGACACAGGGATCAGTAATTTTTAAAGATTCCTAAGTAATTCCAATGTGCAGAAAAGTTTAAAAACCACTGCCCTAGAACATGCCAGTCTATCAAGTAGCATATTTATGAAGCAAAGTGTTATTCTGGTGTTTACAGAATCAGGAGCCAGCCTTACTGGACCAGGCCAAACTTTAAAAAATTATGTGATGTTATTTCCCAAGCTTAAAGTACTACATAGAATAGCTTCAGAAGAGCATTGTAGGAAAGACATAAGATGACATTTCAGACACCTAAAGAGACAATCTTCCTAAACCACTAGGAACCGGGCAACTATTCTTTAAAAATCCAGAGCTAGACAATGGGTATGGGTCTCTTTTGGGGCTGGCAAAATGTTCTATAATTAGAATGTGATGATGGTTGCATGGTTTTAGTATATGTGAATATACTAGAAAACCATTGAATTGTACACTTTAAATGGATGAACTGTATAGTATATGAATTATAGCTCAACAAAGCTGTTTTAAAATCTAGAGTTGGGAGAATCACATACCAGGCATAAAAAAGGTCAAGTCAAGGATATGTAGGATTAAGGCTTTATAATGCTCCAATTCTAGTAATACAGACTGTATGCCTGTTTGTTTTGGTGTGGACTTGTAAATATAAGGGATTAAGACCTGTAAGAGGTCTAGTTCTTGGATATTAAAAGCATCAGTAAAGGCTCAGTTTATGGTTATAGAGATGACAAACTGGTAGAAAGATCATTTAAGATGTTATAGAACACGATTTTATTTCTTTCCAGACAGACCAGGGGTGGAAGTGGGGGCAATCCTAGTTCTGCACATACTAGTTGTTTAGCTTTAGACAAATCTCTTACTCTCTGAACTCATGTCCTCATCTATCTATAAAATAAAGAAAATGCCTCCTTTCAAAATTGTTGAGAGTGAAAAGTAATGCACATAAAGTGTCTGTACTCAACATAAAGTACTCATATAAAACCTGAATACTCAATAAATATTTATTTTATTTTATTTATTTATTTTTAATCCTCACCTGAGGATATTTTTCTATTTATCTTCAGATAGAGTGGGAGGGAGAGAGAGAAACATTGATGTGAGAGGGACACATCAACTGGTTGCCTCCCACATGACCCCAACTGGGGCGTGGGATGAACTGCAACCGAGGTACATGCCCTTGGCCAGAATCGAACAGGAGACTTATTGGTCCACGGATTGATGCTTTACCACTGAACCAAACCGGCCAGGGCTCAATAAATATTTTTTAAACTAATAAATGATAATATCAATAACTTACCATTTATTGAGCATCCCTATGTGCCAGTCACCACAAAATGTGAAAAGACACAGTTCTGCCATTATGGTACACAAAGTACCATAGGAGACAGACACACAAAAAATGGTATACCAGAAGTAATGGGAGCAGAGGGAAAGGAACACCTAAGCCAGCCTGGGAAAATCAGTAAGACTTTGTAGACGTGGTGATGTTTGAGCTGAGAACTGAAGATTAAGTAGTAGTTTGTTAAATAGTAAAGGGGAGGGGGGGCAGAGAAGGGATCTTGTAGGAAATTCCATGCTGAGGAATAATGATATTACATTGTTGCTGAACTTTAAGGTATGTTTGTAAAACAGTCTTTGCAAGAGATAAAATGAAGCAAGTAGGCAGGAATTAGATCTTGAATTACCTTTAGGCCAGGCCAAGGAGTTTTTATGTTATTCTGTATCAATGATAGTCATTGCAGAATTTTGAACTGACATATGTGTGATGTCATCAGGATTTTGTTTGTTTGTTTGTTTGTTTGTTTGTTTGTTTTAGAGAGATTATTCTAGCAGCCATGAGTGAGATGGATTGGGGATATTGAGACTGGAGACAAAGAGAACAGTTAGAAGGCTATTATCATATTTGAAGAAAAAACTGATAAATGCTGGAACCACCACAGTGGCAGTACAGATGGAGGGAGATGACCATAGTAAAATTGTCAGGACTTGTTGATTGACATAATATAGGTAGTCAGGGAAAGGAATGAGTCAAGGATGACCATGCCTGTTCCAATCGAGACAGCTGGGTGGATGATGGTGTCATTCACTGAAGTGAATCCTGGCATAAACACCTAGTAGGTCAGACTGATTTACACCTCCATCATTCCCATGGCAGGAGGTTTAGGTGTTTTTGTAAAAGAACACAGAAAGCAGATCCCTCCCTTTGAGACCAGAATGTTGGTTGCTGGCCTCACCATAGTCAAAGGATATTCCTGAGTTAGGATCATGGCTTTGGAAAAAAATATAGGGAAAATAAGAAACCCAGATTTTGCCCATGGTTTTGGCATCCACTGGTAACCTTAGGTGAGGATTCAAATGAATTCAGAAATATGTCCAGATGAGGCTGAATTTTTCTTTGTGCTCTGGTGTGTTTGCCACTCAGATTACAGTTTGCAGGTAACTGCAGTGTGAAATGAGCTGTATCTCTTCCTTTGTACAAGGTGGTAGCCAGGTTGGGGCTGGGGGAGTTCTGGATCAGGGTGGGTGTGGAGTGACATCAAGTCTCCAGCTCCAAGAGGCCCCCTGGGGTGAAGTGAAAAGCTTGCTCTTTTGAAACAGTCTCTGTTGATAATTAGCAACATATCAAGCATACCGTGGTGTCAAATAAAGGGGATTTGTAGGCACAGTGCTGTTGGTAGCTTGATCTCAATCATTCAGCTATTAAATTTGTGAACATTAGCATTCTGCCAGATAATGAGATCTAGTTCTTAGCACCTCCCAGACACAACTGATTCTTTACTGATTTGGAACATCTCCCTCTCCTGGCTTCCTCCACTCTGCTTCATCTCCTTCCATACTGTCCTTGAAATCAATGAATGATAATTTAGTATATCACTAGCAAGCGTCTGAATAGAAGTGGCTTGGTTTCCCCTGCGCCTCCTGTTACAACAAAAATGTGTACTGCATAAATTTAATTGGTTGCATTAATGTGTAAGCCTTTTCTGCAAAGAGGTGGATACGTTTCTGACTAATCTGAGAGAGGCAGAATTTTGTGTATATGGCAGTGCTTCTAATGAGCTGTTGCTCTAATACAATTGGACTGAGCAGAAGCTACTCATTTAGAATATTGGTGGATGACAACACTGGCTTGAACAAAGTGACCAGTCTCAAATGGCTACTGCTCTTTGGGCTGCAGGTTGCTAAGGCTCTGGCTGTCGCTGTTTTCCCCGCGGAAAAGGGGCGGGGAAAGTTAGTGTGTTCGAGGAAAAAAAACCCCACATATATGTTGTCTGCCTCTCCATAGAGGTAATAATAACCCGTGGAAAGAAATGCTGTTGAGCAGAAGGAAGAGGAAAAGATAGGTGTTTTTTGTTTGGGTTTTTTTTTGGTTTGTGTGTGTGTGTGTTTTTTTCTCCAATGCTGCGACGCATTAACCCTGCTGCTATTGGGATGTTCTCTGCTCAGCCTATTGGCTGAGCCCCGGAGCCGCTGTCTGCCAATCGGGTGGCAGGAGGCAGACAAATCTACCCCGCCACCAGCAAAAACGGCGCGTAACCCTTGCGGCGCCGGCCCAGCCGCGCCAGAACTGGCGCGGGCAAAGGGAGATAGGTGTCTCCAGCTGCTGTGGCCGTTTGGGGCGGGTCGGATTCTTCTACTTCTCAGCACCTGGTAGAGAACTAGCAGGCGGCAGCAATGCTCCGCAAGGTGAGAAGCTGGGTAGAAATCTGCCCGGGGGCTACCCTTTTGTTCCTCTTTTGCTACCTGGGTTACGTTTGTGGGCAGATCCGCTACCCGGTCCCAGAGGAGTCACAGGAGGGGACTTTTGTAGGGAATGTCGCCCAAGATTTCCTGCTGGATACAGAGAGTCTGTCAGCTCGCAGGCTGCAGGTCGCTGGAGAGGTGAACCAAAGACACTTTCGTGTGGATTTGGACAGCGGAGCCCTGCTCATCAAGAATCCAATTGATCGAGAGGCACTGTGTGGGCTCAGTGCCAACTGTATCGTGCCCCTGGAGTTTGTAACCGAAGGGCCTTTGGAAATGTACCGAGCGGAGGTAGAAATCGTGGATGTGAATGATCACGCCCCCCGATTTCCTCGGCAGCAGCTGGACTTGGAAATTGGGGAGGCAGCTCCTCCAGGACAGCGTTTCCCCTTGGAAAAGGCTCAGGATGCAGATGTGGGGAGCAACTCCATCAGCAGCTATAGACTAAGCTCCAATGAACACTTTGCACTGGATGTCAAGAAACGCAGCGACGGCAGCCTGGTCCCAGAGCTGCTCCTGGAGAAGCCTTTGGATCGGGAGAAGCAATCAGACTACCGCCTGGTGCTGACTGCTGTGGACGGAGGTAACCCTCCAAGATCTGGCACGGCGGAGCTCCGGGTATCAGTGCTGGACGTGAATGACAACGCCCCAGCCTTCCAGCAATCCAGCTACAGGATTAGCGTGCTGGAAAGTGCACCAGCCGGCATGCTGCTCATCCAGCTCAATGCTTCTGACCCGGACCTGGGTCCCAGTGGTAATGTCACCTTTTCTTTCAGTGGTCACACCCCTGATCGAGTGAGAAACCTCTTTAGTCTGCACCCCACTACTGGAAAGCTTACCCTTCAGGGGCCCCTGGACTTTGAGAACGAGAATTACTATGAATTTGATGTTCGGGCTCGTGATGGGGGTTCTCCAGCCATGGAACAACATTGCAGCCTTCGAGTGGATCTCCTGGATGTAAATGACAATGCCCCCCACATCACGGTGACCTCAGAGCTTGGGACTCTCCCAGAGAGCGCAGAACCTGGCACTGTGGTGGCACTCATCAGTGTGCAGGACCCCGACTCAGGGTCAAATGGAGATGTGAGCCTCCGTATTCCTGACCACTTGCCATTTGCCCTCAAGTCCGCCTTCAGGAACCAGTTTTCCCTGGTGACTGCTGGGCCCTTGGACAGAGAGGCCAAATCCAGCTATGACATTATGGTGACTGCTTCTGATGCTGGGAATCCTCCTCTGAGTACCCAAAGGACTATTTTCCTCAATATTTCAGATGTGAACGATAACCCACCTTCTTTCTTCCAAAGGTCACATGAGGTGTTTGTTCCTGAGAACAACCGCCCAGGGGACCTGCTTTGCTCCCTTGCAGCCTCTGATCCAGACTCTGGCTTGAATGCACTTATCTCCTACTCTCTCCTTGAGCCCAGAAATCGAGATGTGTCAGCTTCCTCATTCATCTCTCTGAACCCCCAGACGGGAGCTGTTCATGCTACTCGATCCTTTGACTATGAGCAAACACAGACACTGCAGTTTGAGGTGCAGGCCCGGGATCGAGGCAACCCACCCCTTAGTAGCACTGTGACAGTTCGTCTATTCGTGCTGGACCTCAATGACAATGCCCCAGCTGTGCTCCGCCCTAGGGCCCGGCCTGGTTCCTTATGTCCCCAAGCACTGCCTCCATCAGTTGGTGCTGGTCACCTCGTCACAAAGGTGACCGCTGTGGACTTGGATTCAGGTTACAATGCTTGGGTTTCATATCAACTCCTGGAGGCCCCAGATCCCAGCCTGTTTGCAGTCTCTCGCTATGCTGGGGAGGTGCGGACGGCTGTTCCCATCCCAGCTGATCTCCCACCACAGAAGCTGGTCATTGTGGTAAAGGATAGTGGTACTCCACCACTCTCTACCTCCGTTACTCTCCTAGTGTCCTTGGAGGAAGATGCTCATCCAGTTGTCCCTGATCTTCGAGAATCTTCAGCTCCCAGGGAAGGAGAATCCCGCCTGACCCTCTACTTGGCTGTATCACTAGTGGCAATTTGCTTTGTCTCCTTTGGCTCATTCGTGGCACTACTCTCTAAGTGTCTGCGTGGGGCTGCCTGTGGAGTGACCTGCTTTCCTGCTGGCACCTGTGCGTGTCTCACCCGATCTCGAAGGAGGGAGGGGCTTCCTCCTTCCAATGGGATTCTCCGAATCCAGCTAGGGTCAGATGATCCTATCAAGTTTGTTGATGTGGGCGGTCACTCTCATGGCTGTACACCCTTGGCTTCTGCACCCACTCGGAGCGATAGCTTCATGATGGTGAAGTCGCCCAGTGCACCTATGGCAGGGGAACCTGTTCGCCCAAGCTGTCCACCCTCTGATCTTCTCTATGGGCTGGAGGTGAGATCTTTGCAGACTCAGCCAAAACTTGAGGATTATTGTGATCCAGGCATATGGCTGGGCCATGTCCCAGAGAGCATTGGTCTCTCTGTAAGAGCCCGTAGTGATGTCACCATTTTTGTGAATGGTGACTGTGTGGTAGATGCTGTGCTTTAGAAGTGTTTTGTGAATTATCCAGGGGGTTGTCGCAGATTAGTACTTGGGTTTGGGTTATGCCCTTATCTGAGGGTAAGAAATGAAAGTAAGTGATCAAGAGCCAGGATACAGTGGAAGCGTGCTGCCAGAATGTGGGAGCATGGAAGGCTACAGCACACAGGGACAGGGTGCCCCAGACAGTCACCCAAACCCAGGTGGCTGCTTTCTCTACTCTTCCTGAATGAAGGGACCAGATTCTGGACTACCTTAACTCTAGGTAATTACCATTGCCCAGTGGATCAAGGGAAACATATCTTTGCCTCACAGTATCAAGTACTCCCTAACCCACTGTGAAGGGAACTCCGCTTGAAATGTCGAAGAGAGCACAAAGAGGAAAAGGTCAAAGGAGTAAGGCATCACGGTGGAAAGAGAGATCTGCTAGTCCAGAGCTTCAGGACTCCCAGTCAAGTCCCCACAGGGATTTGAGCTAGATGCAGTAGACTGGGGACAGGGGAGCATTACCTCTTTGAAAAAAAGCAAAAAGTGAATTCACTTAATGTCAGAAATCTGGTTTACAGATGAGGAATTCAAAGAGATAGCTACACTGGGGGTCTCTAAGTAGAGTTCTTCTGAATCAGTGAAACCATAAAGCCTAGATGCCATGTCTAGTTTCTAGTCACCCTCCTGGGTGACCTGGATCAGTCCCAGAAATGTTTCCCCTACCATAAGCTATAATGCTCACTCCATAGCTCAAGGCTGGGATCTCAGGAAAACTGAGTCCTATAGTGAGCAGCTAACATTGAGATTCCTTAAAGCATTGCTGGAAAGTCAGAGCAAGACTCTACACAATCCTAACAAATCTCTCTTCTCATCTTAGCAGCGGTTGGCAGGATGGGAGTGGGAGGGAGAATATGTGGGCTTTGTCTCCCCTAGAAGGACAAACTTTTGTTGGTTCAAGCAAAGCAGTGGAAGCTTCTGAAGTCGTGCAGGAAGTTTCTGGGACAGAACACTGAGAAGTTTTGTACCACTTTGTCTTCCCTGTTGAGCACCATCTGAGCTGTCAAATTTTGCTGCCAAGGGGGCTGAATCAACCTGCAGCACGAAATGAGTGGGGAAGTAGGAGGCTTCTGTGACACAGATTTGCAGCCTGTTCCCAAGGTTTCCAGGACTGAGGAGACTTCATAATTGGTTGAGAGCAGACAGACTTTTTGGCCAATCAGACTCAGAGCCGAGGTGGGGGATCTGCTCTTCCTGCCCGCCTCTCCTCCCTCAGCTCCCCAGCTCCACTCATTTAATTCCCCTCCCCCTCCCACCACCCCCGCCATTCGGTGACTAAGAAGAACTGCTGCAGGCAGACAAACCTCAGAGCAGTTTTTAAGAGGCTGGAAGGAGACACAAGAGATTTCAGCTGCTACGTTCCAAGCCCTGGGTCTACCTTGGAGACAGGACAGCACAGAGTCATTGTCCAGGAAGGAACTTCTGGGTCATGGGGCCCAAGATAACCCCACAGCTCGCTGGGAAATGGCAAGTGCTGTGCATGTTGTCCTTGTGCTGCTGGGGCTGGGTGTCTGGGCAGCTTCGTTACTCAGTGGTGGAGGAGTCTGAGCCAGGGACGCTGGTGGGGAATGTTGCTCAAGATCTAGGCTTAAAGGTGACAGATCTGTCGAGCCGCCGACTGCGGTTGGGCTCTGAGGAAAATGGGCACTATTTTTCCCTGAGCTTGATGAGTGGTGCTCTGGCAGTAAATCAAAAGATTGACCGAGAGAGCCTGTGTGGAGCCAGCACCAGCTGCCTGTTGCCAGTGCAGGTGGTGACCGAACACCCACTGGAACTAAGCCGTGTAGAGGTAGAGATCCTGGATCTCAATGACAACTCTCCTAGCTTTGCCATCCCTGAGCGAGAAATACGCATCTCAGAATCAGCTGCGTTTGGGGCACGATTCCCACTGGATAGTGCCCAGGATCCAGATGTGGGCACCAATACTGTGAGCTTCTACACCCTGAGCCCCAACAACCACTTCTCTCTGAATGTGAAGACCCTAAAAGATGGGAAGCTGTTCCCAGAGCTGGTGCTAGAGCAGCAGCTGGACCGGGAAGCTCAGGCAAAACATCAGTTGGTGCTCACTGCTGTGGATGGGGGTGTCCCAGCCCGCTCCGGGACCACCCTTATCTCTGTCACTGTGCTGGACATCAATGATAATGCTCCAACCTTCCAGTCCTCAGTTCTTCGGGTGGGACTCGCAGAGAATGCACCCATGGGTACACTGCTGCTCCGCCTCAATGCCACTGATCCGGATGAAGGCACCAATGGCCAACTAGACTATTCTTTTGGAGACCATACTTCTGAGGCAGTGCGGAATCTCTTTGGCCTAGATCCTAGCAGTGGAGCAATCCATGTGTTGGGTCCCATAGACTTTGAGGAGTCACATTTCTATGAAATTCATGCAAGGGCCCGTGACCAGGGACAGCCAGCCATGGAAGGCCACTGTGTGATTCAAGTGGATGTGGGGGATGCCAATGACAATGCCCCAGAGGTACTAATGGCTTCATTGGTCAACCCGGTCCTGGAGAACACACCAGTGGGCACAGTAGTGGGATTGTTTAACGTGCGGGACCGAGACTCAGGGAGAAATGGTGAAGTGAGCCTTGATATCTCTCCAGACCTGCCATTTCAGATTATGCCTTCTGAGAACCACTACTCACTGCTAACCAGCCAGCCCTTGGACCGTGAGGCCACATCCCACTACGTCATTGAGCTGCTGGCCAGTGATGCAGGCTCACCTCCCCTGCATGCACATCTCACCATCAAGCTCAACATTTCAGATGTTAATGACAATGCCCCCTACTTCACCCAGCAGCTCTATACTGCTTACATCCCAGAAAACCGGCCTCCCGGCTCCCTTCTCTGCACTGTGGCTGCCTCCGATCCAGACACTGGGGATAATGCCCGTCTCACCTACTCCATTGTAGGAAATCAGATTCAGGGAGCCCCAGCCTCTTCCTTTGTGTATGTCAACCCTGACGACGGGCGGGTCTTTGCCCAGCGCACCTTTGACTATGAATTGCTTCAGATGATGCAGATTGTGGTGGGGGTGCGAGATTCTGGCTCTCCCCCGCTGCATACCAACACATCTCTGCATGTGTTTGTCCTGGACCAGAATGATAATGCCCCAGCTGTGCTGCACCCAAGACCCAGCTGGGAACTCTCAGTCCCCCAGCGTCTCCCTCGCTCTGCACCTCCCGGCTCCTTGGTCACCAAGGTGACAGCCGTGGATGCTGATGCAGGCCACAATGCCTGGCTCTCTTATTCACTGTTGCCACAGTCCACAGCCCCAGGACTGTTCCTGGTGTCTGCACACACTGGTGAGGTGCGCACGGCCCGGGCCTTACTGGAGGAAGACTCTGAAACCCAGCAGGTGGTGGTCCTGGTGAGGGACAATGGTGACCCTTCACTCTCCTCTACAGCCACAGTGCTGCTTGTTCTGGAGGATGAGGACCCTGAGGAAATGCCCAAATCCAGGGACTTCCTCACACACCCTCCTGAGCGTTCAGACCTTACCCTTTACCTCATTGTGGCTCTTGCAGCCATCAGTCTGTTATCTTTAGTCACCTTCACTTTCCTGTCAGCTAAGTGCCTTCGGGGACACGCAGATGGGGATGGGGGTGGGGGCCAGTGTTGCAGGCGCCAGGACTCACCCTCCCGGGACTACTATAAGCAGTCCAGCCCCAACCTGCAGGTGAGCTCAGACGGCACGCTCAAGTACATGGAGGTGACGCTGCGGCCCGCAGACTCGCAGAGCCATTGCTACAGGACGTGCTTTTCACCAGCCTCGGATGGCAGTGACTTCACTTTTCTAAGGCCCCTCAGCGTCCAGCAGCCCTCAGCTTTGGCGCTGGAGCCTGATGCCTTCCGGTCCCTCTCTAACACGCTGCGGGAGCGGAGCCAGGTGAGGGGCTCGGCGCGACCCCTGGGGCTGGCAGTGGAGAAGCCGCCCATCCACACGGGGACTTTGAACTTGCATCTACTCCTGTCGCGCGGGCTCGGCTGCTAGCTGCGCTTCACCCGATTGTCGATTGTCGGGACCGTTTGGACTGATTGCGCGCGACCAGAGGTGTGGCCAAACAGGGATGGGGCTCCGAGCCCCGGGAGGTGGTGGTGATTGTGTCCGAGGGGGATGGAACCGACCCCGACCCCAAAACTCAGAAAAGGCTGGGGCCCGGCGGTCTGGCCAGCGATTTCGGCCGGGGTCGGGTGGAGGCAGTCGCAGATCCACGCCCACAGCCAGCCTCCTAGGCTCCGGCGCCGGCACGCTCTGCTGCTCTTTGGGTTCCCTCTTAAGTTTCTCCCAACTCCCTGGATCTGGGACTTTGCTGTTACTCTCAAACCTCTTTATTCCCCCATCAAACAAGCTCATCTGTAGACAGGACAAAGGCGCGTGCGCGGGGCTCCCGCACGTCCTCCCGGCAGAACCCACGCAGGGGCCACAGCGCAAGGGCCACAGCACAAGGGCCACGCCCCCGCGCTCGGGCTTGCACGCACGCCTCCTTTCGCTGCCCGCGCCAGCCACGAGGTCACACGCAAGGGCTGCCCCTGCGCCCCCTCCCAGCTTCCCTGCCCCTGCTAGGAGCCTCAGAGGTACCACTGACTGCGCACCCTGGTGACAGTACCAGGTCGTGGCCGTCCCGAGCCCACGAGGCCTCGGGAGCCTCCTCTCACCCCCGGGGGCCGGACTGCTCGCCTCCGGGTGGGCCTGAGGCTAGGCTGAGGCGCGTAGAGCGCGGGAGTGACTCCGGGTCCCGCTGGGCCGGGACTCCAAGCGGAGGACAGCGGCGCCTCCAGCCCAGAAGCCTTGGCCAGCTGGGCCGAGCTGCCCTGGGGCTCGAGGGGTGGCAGGGCCCGGCCTAGGGTGAGTGAGCAGGCCTGGGACCTCAGTGCCACCTCCAGCCCCGTCCTCTCGCTGGAAGTGGGAGCCTGGTAAACCCCGGCTCTGTTCGCTCAGAGATCGGTTTTTGGCTCCATCATGACCACAATGTGTCCAGAGATCTAGGTAGGCTTTGGGGGTGACCAAAGTATCTGAGACTGACACATCCTTCCTTCTCTAGCTGATGGAGCGCCACAGCCTCTGCCAGATGCCAGGGTGCCCTCATAGATGGGGAAACAATAGTAAAAAGCATATGTTGCCACAACCCCAGGAGCTTTTATTCAGAATATATCTGTACCTCGCCCTGCCCCCACTGAATCAGAATTATATTTTAAAACAACACCCCTATGCGATTCTTGTAGCTGATTGAGAGAATCTTACTACACACCTCTAACCTCATCTCATTTGCTCTTCTGACACTTGTGTTGGATAGGTACTAGCATTCCCATCTCATAACTGAGTTTCACAGAGATCAAATGACTTGCTCAAGTTCTCATGGTAAGTGATAGGGAAAGACCTAACCTAGGTCTGCCCAACACCAGACGGCCTAGGAAACTGGACTGCTGGAGGACAGCAGGCACGGTTTGCCTCTGCTGGGCTGGAGCTGAGGTGGGTCTTACCAGTGGAGAAAGCCTTCTGGGGCTCCTTGTCCCTGAGCAGTTCTAACCGAACAAACTTGGACCCGGCATCCTTTTGCAGGTTTTGAATTTTGCGCAGCTCCTCTCCTCCAATCTGTCAGGGTACCTGCATCTCCATGTAGATTCTGCTATAGCTACAAATACAGTGGCTGAGGCTAGACATCCCTGTGCCCTGCCCATGGCAGCCCCAGGATGGTGCTGGTGAAGCCTGTTGCACCTGGGATGCTAAGTTTCTGGGTTCTGCTCTCATCACTGCCACCTGTGAGGCTCAGAGTGAGTCATTTGGCAGCCATGGGTCTTCCTTCTCCCCGGTGTAATCAGAGATGCTCATACATCCTTCTCTGCTCCTGGGAGTGAGTGTGAGAATTAATTACTAGCACACCCTAGAACTGGTGAGGAGATGGCTCAAGGAACGCTCCATGAGAGTGTGTGATGGGATAACACGCCCTCAGGAAAGGCTGGGAGGGCTAGGAGTGAAGTGGCTGGCCAGAGTCCCACACCTTCATCCAGGTGGGGGCTGGCTACAGCTCAGCCCCCTTGGGAGCCCTGGAGACTTGGTTGGCTCTACTTAGAGGCTGTGGGAGCTTGATCTCTGCTGGGCTCCATCCAGCAGTTTTCTGTCCTAGACAGAGCAGCCTTGTTCTCTCCTCCTTAGACACAGTCATTGTCTGGCACAGAGTTATGGGGGTGAGAGGTGTCCTGGGGCTTGGATGCCCTGCAAAGGCCCAGTCTGGCTTGACTCCTAAATTAATAATGTATTTAGCTGTGGGAAGGGATCCTTGATTGCCAAGGGCCTGGAGGAGGTGTCCCTCTGAATGTATTATAGCACAGCTCGGCACGAAAAGGGTTACCCCGAGCAGCAGCCATCTTGCTGCAGAGGATGCTTTGTTCGAAGCTGAGGAGCTGAAGAAATTCTTTCTAGGGCTGGTGGGATTCTATCTAAAAGCCTCCTCTGCCACATTTGGGGGCCTTCTCTGCACCCCCTCTCCCCGGTTCTGCGGAAGACCCTTTTAGCCCTTGAATCTCAGCTCAGAAATTCTGGGACTGGGGGCAGGGAGGAAGGGGCTGTTTCATTAGCGAAGGAATCTGGGTTTGCTCACTGTGGTCAGATAAATGTTATTTTATCTCTTTGTCTCCGATACCTTCTGAGACCTGACGTATATTTTGTCTTTGAAGATGTGTCTACCCCTCCCCCATCTCACACCAGTTTCTTCTCTGTGCACTCCCCAGGGCTCAGGTGACATTCTGACTTCTCCAGGGTACTCAGCCCATTTCCCTCTGTTTTCTCCACAGCAAGCCCCACCCAACACGGACTGGCGTTTCTCTCAGGCCCAGAGACCTGGCACCAGCGGGTAGGTGACTGCCTCTCCAGCCCACCCTCTTCTCTGCGGTATTTTCTCAGTGATGACGTGGGAGGAGATGGGGGAGGGCTCAGCACGCTGCAAATGGCTTCTTCCCTCAGTTCCAGATTTCAGGGAGGTTTTGGTGTATAGGGGGCTGTTACACAGACCCCAGAAGGAAGAGGCTATTTTGGAAGCTCAATTCACACACTTATCCCCTCCCTTTCTTCCACCATAGGAAACTTGTCCTATCTCCTGGGGGCTCTGTGGGACCAAAAGATGGTTTTAAGGTGGTCTCTGGGTGGAGAGGAAGCTTGTTAACCCATCTACTGCCTATATCCCCCACTCTGGATTGAGCTGGGCTCCATCCTGACCTGGGGTTCAGGCAGAGAAACCTGGGGCAGGAGGAGGAGAGGAGGGGCTGTCCAGAGCCCACAGGAAAGAGCAGAGGCAGAGTGGGGAGGGAGGTCAGGCAGCTGTGGGGGAAGCGGAGACAACACAGCTGGAGGTAGGGCTGAGGAGGGAGAGCTCTTGGGCAGGTCTTCCTGGTCCTGTCCCTCCCCCCGGCCGGCCACCCTGAGGCCCCCACTGGTCCTGCCCACTCAGTCTGCAGGCCTTTTGTCCGGGCCGCTCTATTATCTGTGTAGCTTCCCTCAGTCTCTATGTCAGTTTACATTCTCAGCCTCTCCCCTTTTCTTGGTCTCTATCTCAGTTTCTGTCTTTACTGCTGCCTCTCTGTCGATACCATTTGTACCTACTTGCGTTGCTCTGTGCCTCGCTCTGCACCTGCCACGGCTTAGGTGCTCAATAAATGTGGAATCAATGAATAAATGTGACTTCCTAGTCTCAGTCTGTTTCTCCTTTTCTCCCTGTCTCCATCCTTGATCTCTGTTCTGTCTCTTCTTCTTTCATCCTCTGCTAGTGTCCCTGTGTTCCTGTCTCCCGTCTTTGTTCCCCAGTCTCTCACCATTTCTGCTTTCCTCTCTATTCTCAGCCTCTCTGTGTCTCTGTCCCTCTGTATACCTCTCTAAGTCTGTTCTCTGTCCCTTTCTGCCTCACTGAGTCTCCTCGGTTTCCCTTTATTTATCTCTCTATCTCTCTTTTATCCTGTCTTTTACTTGGTGTCCCTGTCTGTCTCTCATTTCTTTGTACTTGTGGGCAAGCCAGCACACACATGCATCCCCACCTCTCCCCCTCCTCCTGCCCCTCACACACAGAGCCTTTGATCAATGCTTCCCAACACACCCTCCCATCCAGGCTGCCCCAGCTGCTCATTTCAATCTGGTATGAATTCCTGCTGAGACAGGAACCCCCTGTGGGTGGGGGAGGAGGGGAACTTCAGCGGAAAGACCTTCAGTTGGTCTGAGGGGAGTGGGGTGGGCTCTGGGCCAGGCCTCCCTGCTAGAAGTCAGGAGCCTGGAGGAATCCAAGGATCCCTGGAGAGAGAGGGAGGCAGAGCTTGGGCTGCCTTCCCTGCCTCCTCGCTGGTCAGACTCTTGCTGCCCACATTTCCCTAAACGCTACAGATACTGAGCGCTCACTGCCACAGGAGCCCAGGAGACCTTGGTGTAGGGTGGAGGCTCAGCTCCTGGGCAGGTTTAGTCTTGTCACTGTGTCAGGATCTCCAGGCACTCCCTAGAAGGCTCCTAAGAAGGCAACCAACCAGATGGTCTGGACTACCCTTGCCCTGTCCTGAACCCAGCTGTCTCCTTTTTTCCCACTGGCCTTGCCATTAGGTTATCCATTCGGTTATTCATCTATTCATTCAAAAAATATTTATTGAGCATCTGCTATGAGCCAGCCCCCTATAATGGTGAACAAGCAGCCATGATCCTTGAACTCATAAGCTTTCATGCCAGCAAGGGAGACAGAAAATTGACAACAAATCACACACACAAAAATGTCATTTCGAATCATAGCAAGTTCTGAGAAGAGGATACTGTGAGTGTAGTGGTGGAGGGGGATAGAGAAGGCCTCCAGGAGGGAGTGACATTTGAGCGGAGGTGATGAGAAAGAAGTACAGGGCAGTCTGTCCCCTCCCCCATCCCCACCCAGGCCATGTGCTAGCCCGGGAGCAGAAGTCACTGCTGAAGCTGGAAGCCTCACTGATTGCTCAGGGCTGAGCACCTTACCCCCACTCAGCTGAGAGACGGAGTGGCCTGAAATACATGCGGGAGTTCTCAGGGAGTTGGAGAAGGCTCAGGAGCTCTCCTATCCTTAACGGGAGCGGGATGGGACAAACAGTTCTGATCCAGCTCCAAAGTGGCCCAGATGAAATAAGTGTTAGGGGCCCAGTCCAGCAACTGTAACTTTCCTTCTTCATTCAATAAACAGTAAGACCTACTGTAGGCCAGATAGTATTCTAGGTACATAAAAAATATAAAAAGAGCCCAGCTGGTGTGGCTCAGTAGATTGAGTGTTGTCCCATGGACTGAGAGGTCCCGGTTCAATTCCTGGTCAGGGCACATGCCTGGGTTGCAGGCTCCATCCCCAGTGGGGGGCATTCAGGAGGCAGCCAATGGGTGTTTCTCTCTCACATCAATGTTTCTATCTCCCTCTCCTTTCCTCTCTCTCTAAAAAATCAATAAAACCATTAAAAATATATATATATAAAAAGACGTACTCCCTGTTCTCAGGAGTTTACAATGTTGAGGGAACAAATATTAACCAAATAATCACACAAAAAATAAATGTAAGATCACAGCTATCATGAGTACTGTGAAGAGCAGTACCTGGTAGTGAGAGCATAAAATAAGGATTTGACCTGGTCAGGGAGCAGGATGTCCAGAAGGAAATGAGGCTGTGTTGGGATCTGAAGGATGAATACAAATTAACCAGCTGAAGGAACCAATTAAGAGCACATCAGGTAGAGGGAAGAGCATATGCAAAGGCCCTGTGGTGAGGCATCTCAGGATCAATAGAATGACAGGGAGTTTTTTTCTGTGCTGCCATTCTGATGAATAAATTGGAGTGAGGGCTTGATGAGGAAAGATTTCTCTTATTCCAGCCCTCCACTGCCTTTCTGCCCCCTCCTTCCCTACCATCTTGGCTACTGGCACACCAGGTTCAAAATAGGGCTAGTGTTGAGTTCTTCAGTAAATCTGGTTAAAGTTCAAGCCAGCATGGGTCACGTTGCCTAGACAAAAGGGGAAAGACAAGTTCTGAAGTTGTTGCTTGCCAGGTGCACCTCCTCCCCACCACTGTCCCTTCTCAGGTCATCCTTTTGGCTTCTGATCCCAGCAGCTGTTGTCTCAAGGTCTGAATCCTGCAGGCCAGTTTTTCCTTCTCAGGCTATAACCAGGCCGCACCCTACAGCTGTTCCCAGCCTCTGCACGGAGGAGACAGTCTCCGTTCAGCACCCCTGCTCCCCACTCTGTTCTCTTTGATGGCTGCACACCACCCTTCCCCTCTGCCCACCCTGCTCTGAGAGACATGATCCCTGCATTTGGGCAGTCATTCAACAAACTAACACATAGCAATTTATTTTTTTTTCTGTTTTTAAAATAATACATGTTAATTATAGAAACGGAAAAAATAAAGAACAAAATTTAAAAGTACGCATAATTTCACAACCCAGGGAAACCACTACTAACATTTTTTTAATATGGAAAATTTCAAATCTATACAAAAATCGAGGACAATAAAATAAACCTCTATGATCCCGCTATTCAGCTTCAACTAATTCCCTATCTTGTTTTACTTCTATCTCCACCCCCACCCTCTCTTGACTTATTTTGAAATTTTTCAGTCATAATACAGTTTTACCTCAGTCTTCACTATCTTCAACAGACAATTAAAAAAAACATGTAAACGCCTGGCCAGTGTGGCTCAGTGGTTGAGCGTCGACCCATGCACCAAGAGGTCACCAGTTCGATTCTCAGTCAGGGCACATGCCCAGGTTGTGGGCCAAATCCCCAGTGGGGGGCATGCAGGAGGCGGCCAGTCGATGTTCTCTCTCATCGATGTTTCTATCTCTCTCTCCCTCTCTCCCTCTCCCTTCCTCTCCAAAATCAATAAAGAAAATTTAAAAAAACAAAAAACACGTAAACACTAGCCCGGCTGGTGTGGTTCACTGGTTGAGCGTTGACCCATGCACCAAGAGGTCGCCAGTTCGATTCTCAGGGCACATGCCCAGGTTGTGGGCCCGATCCCCAGTGGGGGGCATGCAGGAGGCGGCTAATCGATGTTTCTATCTCATCGATGTTTCTATCTCTCTCCCTCTCCCTTCCACTCTCTCTAAAATCAATAAAGAAAACAATAATGTGCCCTGGCCGGTTTGGCTCAGCGGTTGGAGCGTCGGCCTGCGGTACAGAGAGACCCGGGTTCGGTTCCCGCTAAGGGCATGTACCTTGGTTGCAGTTTGTCCCCGACCCTGGTTGGTCGTGTGGGTGGCAGCCACTCGATGTGTCCCTTTCACGTCGCTGTTTCTCTCTCTCTCTCTCTTCCTCTCTCTCTCTCCCTCCCATTCTATCGGCACAAAAAATGAAAAAATGTCCTCGGGTGAGGATAAAAAAAAAATGTAAAAATAATATTAACAAACTAAAATTAATACATTAGTAATAAGTAATACTAATAAACTAATATCACCAAATATCCAGTCTGTATTCACATTTTCCCAGTTATAACTTTCAGTGAATTTGTTTGCATGCTTATCCATTTTGTATTTGGTTGAGTATCTCAACTCTCTTTAGCTCTTGTGACGCTGTGTATCTATCTAAACCTTTTTCTTTGTGCAGTCCAGCAACATGCGTAGGCTCCTCTTTAAAAAAAAAAACTTGGATCGCGTAAGCAAATTGTTTCTGAATTTGTTCACAGAATACTGAGGACTTTCAGTCCCAGTAAACTGGTATATTTCTCAACATTTTATTTTTCTTTGTAGTAATTGAGTTTATACTGTTCATTACTATTGCAGCTTTTTTTGGTCTTTGCAATATATCACAAAAATTCCCCCATGTCTATAAAAAATTCTCGAAAAGTCATTTAATTATTGCATAATAGCCCCACATATGGGGTGGGCAGAGGTAGGTTTACAGTTGTGAGTTTGTGAAACAGAATTTATTCCCGTATTATCATTTAGTAGTTATTGTGTTATTTTCCATACAAACAACTGTAAACCTACTTTTGCCCAACCCTGTATATGTATAGTTTAAAATGCTGATAGGCTTTTACCACATTGAAAGTATATGCATGCATTTACATTTTATCAATTAAATCCAGGCTGTTGTCAGAGGTGACTTCCTCAGATTTCTTCTCTTTTTGAGACTGATTCAGGAAGCGTTTTATCAAAGCGCAGCCTCTGGGATGCTCCCCAACACACCCAGCACACCCGCTACAAGCTCCTGTGGACTGTATCTGTCATCTCTCAAGTCCTAGGGCCTGTCACAGCCACTGACACGTAGTGGGTGCCTGGGAAATGGTCAATTCGATGTAGTCTCTCTCCTCCACTTTTATTTTCATTGTTTTCCAAATCCTGGAAGAGTCCCCTATACCTACTGCTGGGGTCCAGGCCCTCCCTGCCGAAGCCCAGACGTTACTGTGTATAAGACCATAGGCTTTGGAGTCCCATCAGGCCTATTTCAGGCTGCAGCTCTGCCAGTTACCAGCTGTGTGACTTTGGGAGTTTCTCAACCTCTCAGAGCCCTGATTTCATCAGGGAAAATAGGGATAATCACAACACTTATCGGCAGGTGGTTCTGAGGCTGAAATAAACGATATGTCATATATATAAATAGTCCAGTCGGCCCAGTGTCCAGAAATAGGAAGCTCTCAGGAAATGGTTCAAAAAGAAGTCTCTCCCACTCCACTCATCTTCCCAGCTTCAAAGAGCTGGCAGCCTGCCCAGGTGCTTGGCCTCCAACCTTCAACTGTTTCCCTAGAATCCTCCTTGCAGCCCAGCCCACCGCCCTTCCACTTACCTTTATTCCCTCAACACCATTGCCCACCTCCACAGGGCATCCTCTGAACCTGGTATCTGACCTATTATCTACCTCACAGCCCCAAAGCTCTTCTTGGGGCTCCCCCCCCATCTGCTGTCCCCACTCTATCCCCATTAGGCCCTTCATCTAGGCCTGAGCTCGCCTGCCTCAACCCTGCGCCCTCAGGCAAGCCCACAGAGAACTCGGTCAGGCTACAGGTCGGGACTTCTGGAGACAGAGGTGACTGGGTCCCCCTCACTGGGCTCTTGTCCTCCCAGAGGTAACCTGACCCTCAGTCCTCCCACAGGAGCAAGAGTGGTCGTTGACTATTTTAATGAGATCATGACAATACCTCAGTGGCTTCCCAGAGCTCTTAGGATGAGACCAAAATCTTTTTTTTTTTTTTTAATTTTTTTCTTTATTGAATTTAGAGAGAGCGGAAGGGAGAGGGAGAGAGAGATAGAAACATAGATGAGAGAGAACATCGATTGGCCACCTCCTACATGCCCCCCACTGGGGATTTGGCCCACAACCTGGGCATGTGCCCTGACCGGGAATCGAACCAGCGACCTCTTGGTGCATGGGTCGTTGCTCAACCACTGAGCCACACTGGTTGGGCTGGGTGAGACCAAAATCTTTAATGGCCCAGCCCCTGACACCACCTCCCCTTGCGGCGGCCACACTGGATTCCCCTTCGTCCTTTAAGCTTGCCCAGCGTCTCCCAGCCCCGGGCAGCTTACTCCCTCTGCCCGGGAAGCTGTCTCCACAACACCACCCCTTTTCCCAGGCAACTTAATCTGACCCCTCAATTTTTTTACTTTGAAATGTTTCAGACCTATCGAAAAATTGAAAGAATAGTATGATGAACATCTGAATACTCTTTTTACCTAGATTTATCATTTGTTAATATTTTGCACATTTGGCCCTGGCTGGTTTGGTTCAGCGGTTAGAGTCGGCCTTCGGTCCAGAGAGACCCGGGTTCGGTTCCCGCTAAGGGCATGTACTTCGGTTGCGGTTTGTCCCCGGCCCTGGTTGGTCGTGCGGGTGGCAGCCACTCGATGTGTCCCTTTCACGTCGATGTTTCTCTCTCTCTCTTCCTCTCTCTCCCTCCCACTCTATCTGAACAAAAGATAAAAAAATGTCCTCGGGTGAGGATAAAAAAATATATATATTTTGCACATTTGTTTTATCTCTCTCTATACACACACACACACACACACACACACTCACACACACACACATGCCCTCAAGTTCTCCCCTCCCCTGGTGCCAAATCTTCACAGTGACCTCACAGTCTCCACGGCCTTTTCCCATTCATTCAGGCAACAAATACTTATTGAGGAACTTCCGTGTGCCAGATGGTGCCAAGGGACACCTAGTAGGGTGCTTCCCCCTCTCCTCAAAAACGGAAATGACTCGATCCTTGAAAATTCCAAAAGAAGCGTGGAAATAATCACTATGGGGAAAACCCAGGTTGGGGTGAAATTTCTGAAGGCTCTTGCATTAGCATTTTTCACAGTAATGAGTCACTCCGTGCTTTTCTCAATGCCCAGAGCATCTGCAGGTGTAGTAGGTTCTGCACTGGAAGCATGCAGGCAGTCTTGCCACAGGGAGCCGGACCTGGTAGACTTAGGGATCGCCTCTGACCAGCTGTTTATTTTACCAAGGCAGAGGCTGGGAACTGGCATTCCAGAGAACAGAGTCTTCCCAGGCTTTGCTCTGAGAGAGCTTGAGGAATTAGGGAAGTGCCTTGGAAAAAGTTTGATGGCAGAATGTCTGGGAGGGGCTGGGGGTTAGGAGGGGTGGGCCCTGATGTGCCCTGGACTTTATCCTGGGGGTTTAGCAAGCCTCCCTGCTCCAGGGTCTCCTGGGGCCTCCTGCCTCCCCTACCCCCCTTCTCACTAGGTCCTCACCCCTTTCTCTGGCTCCAATACATTCTCTCCCATTCCTCACCTTCACTGCCCTGGGGAGAGGTCCGATCTTCCCACGGTGACAGTAAGCCAGTAAGCGCTGCCCTCTCATGGGGGGAGGGGGCACAGTTTATCCTGCTCTATCTGTCTAAGGGCCACAGGATCTGAGAGCTGACTTGGGGGACTGACAAATGGCTTCTGAAGAACTGTATAAATTACCCCCTACCTCGCTGATAGGGGGCAGGTCTTGGGGATAGGGTGGGGCTAGGGTACCAGATTTGGGAGCCCAGGGAGAGGAAGGAGGGGCATGAGCTAGGCTGACCTGGGACACTGCTCACCATCACACTCTCTCTCCAGCTCCCAAAATGGCGACGAGACCGGCACCTGGCCCAACAACCAGTTTGACACAGAGATGCTGCAAGCCATGATCTTGGCCTCCGCCAGCGGTGAGTTGTGCCAGTGTGTGTGTGAGGATGGGAGACCTGGGGTTCGGGGGCATCCCACAGCCACCATGCCTGAGACTGGCTATCAACCTGCATGATTTCTCTGAATCTTTCTGCTGGATTTAGAGGACGCAGAACTCCAGAACGTAAAGCCAGGTTGAGGAACAGCTGAGGGATTGGGAGACCTGAGAGGCCCAGAGGGGAGTGACTGAGGAGAGATCCGTGGAGGAGATGTGGGGAGTAGTGGTTGAGAGTCTGGCTCTGGAAGGGGACAGCCTCAGTCTGGTCCCAGAGCTGCCACTTACAATCTTTGTGACTTTGATCAATTTGCTTACTCTCTCTAAACCTCAGTTTCCTCAGCCAGGAAAATGAGGGCAGTGACCTCAAAGGACTGTTGTGAGGGTTAAATGAGATGATACCACAAAGCAGAAAGTACTGGGTCTGGTACACTCGCCCTGAATCCATGGATGGGGCGGGGCGGGGGGTGGGGGGGTGGATAGTCCCAGCCGAGAGAACAGACTCAGGGTATGTGAGTCGGCTTCTCTCTCTTTTTTGCTGCCCCACCTTCACAGCAGGATTTTGGTTTTCCCACGAGGCTCACAAAGAACTTCACATGCAGTAGCAATTCAGATGATGGTTATTGTCCCTGAAGAGTCGTAAGGGTCCCGAACAGGGGAAGTAGAACAATATCATTAGTACTTAAGAGCACAGGCTTTGGAGGCAGGTCAGCACGGATTCAAATTCTGGCACCCCTGTTTAACTGCGAGTCCTCGGGCAAGTTACTAAGCCCCTCTGGGCCTCAGTTTCACTGACTCTAAAATGGGTACAGTAATAACAGCTCTCATTGTGGTGTTACGAGGGCCTAATATAAACCTCAGCACAGAATTGACAGAGAGTAAGGACACAGTATGTAGTAGCTAAAACTGATTAATTATTATCTTTATTGAACCATAGGAGTAGATCGAAGGTAGAATTAGAATAATGCCCATTAATAAGGACTAGCTTTGGGAGCAGCAAATCCTGGGCTTGTATGGAGGCTGGTGGGGGTTAAGGAAGGCACTGGCCTTACATAGTGACTGAGAGTCCAGCAGGAAGGGCTGGTGGGTGGAGAACCAGGTACAATCAGAACAGTAATCACCATAACCACACCTGTGCACTGTCCCAGGCACATGTCAGACAAACCTTATGGGCCTCACATCAACAAACCCTCTCCGCAGCTTTGCAAAGCAGGTCTGATGACTTCCATTGGACAGATGAGAGCACTAAGTCACTTCCCTGAGGCTGAAGACTGGTGATTCTAACCCAGCCCAACCCCCACGTTTATGTTCTTTCTGCTGTAGTGACCATATCTGCCTTGTGACCCAGCCTCAGTTTCCCTTTTAGCTGCATAGGTCTAGGGGCCGAACTCTCACTACCCTGCATTACTCTCCCAGATCAGGGTTGCCAGATAAAACACAAGGTAATCAGTTCAATTTTAACCTCAGATAAACAACAAATAATATTTTAGCATAAATAGGTCCCAAACGTTAGTACCGGGACATGCAACACTCGAAAGTTGCTCCTTGTCACCTGACATCCATACCTAACTGGGCATTTGCTAAGTCTGGCAGGCTGCCCCCCCACACACACGTCTGTGAGGCTGAGCGGGGCCAGAGGTGACCAGAGAGCCGCAGAGGCCAGATGCCGAGAGGAAGGCAGCTGGGTCTGAGAAGCCAAGTCTGTTCTCGAGGAGAGTAAACAGACAGTCAGGTATATTTAGCTCTTGTGGCCTTGAGCCCTAAGTTCAAGGAAGCAGGCTTTTTAGCCTAAATCCAGATTTTAAAAACAGAAATGGAGTATTTATGGCCCCAAACCCTCCCAGAAGGCCCCCTGGGTCATTCATTGCAGGCTGGCCCCCCCTCAGGACTCCCCGCCTCTGGGCCTCTGGCCCACACAGGGCCTGACCTGAGTAAGCCTGGGCCCTGGGGAGCAGACCCTGAGGGTGGAGGTGGCAGGGTCAGGCCCTACTCTCACTTTCACACCCGCTTCCTTGCCCTGGAGCCAGAGAGGTTCCTGGAGTCCAGCCCAGCCAGGCCTGCGAGCTGCTGAGGGGTTAGAGGGAAAGCGTGAGTACACTCAGGAGGCTTCTTAAATAAACACTCCGGGGAGGAGGTGTGCTCTCAAGGAGCCTGTGGTTTGCAGTGCAGCTGGCTGGGGTCTAGGCCTCCCTGGGCCGCTCTCGAGTTGCTGCCCCCAGCCCTGGGGTGGGCGGGCAGGAGGCAGGGGGAGGCTATGGTGCCTGGAGCTGTTTCTCCAGGAGAGGCTGGCACAGCAGAGGACACAGCACCGCATCCGCCTCCTCCAAACCAGAGAGTGCCCGGTTCTTTCTTGCTGCTCTTCAAAGTCTGTTTCTCTTGGACCAAGAGAAGATCCTGGTCCCTGTCCAGTGAGGGTCTTGCAGGGATAGAAAGAGGGGCCACTGGAGCTTTGATTCTACAGGTCAGAGCCTGCAATCCAACTTCTTCCTGTCAGATTTATAGACAGGGAAACTGAGGCCTGGATCTTGCAGCGCCTCGGGCAAGGTCACACAGCTCCTTAGTGGCAGAGCTGACCAGACAGAAGTGAAGGGTCAGCCTCTTTCTGTTAATACTCTTCTCCTTTCTGGTCCAGCTCAACTCTACTGCACGGTTAGGGCCTAGACCAACATCAGGCCCGTGCTTCCGGGAAGGAGGTGGCAGGGCTGGCTTTGTTGTGTTCACCCACTTGGGTGCTCCTCGGAGATCTTGGGGTGCATGCAGGATGTGGGTGGGCCTGACTCCCAGTTACCCAGTCAAGCCCTTCCTTTCTTTCTGTCTTCATCTTTCTCCTCCCTGTTTCTCCCCATTTCTGTCTTCTCTCTCTCTCTCTCTCTCTCTCTCTCTCTCTCTCTCTCTCTCTCTCTCTCTCTCTCTCTCTCTCCTGAGTTCTGAAGCCTCCCCTCTGGCCCTTAAATCACTCTGGAATCCTGGCTCTTGAAGTTGGATCTGGTCCCCTCCCCCAACCCCTCCATTCCCAGGCTAGAAGGGGGAACATGGGAGAGGAGGGGGCCGGCAGTCAAGGTCCCAGCTCCCTCCTGGAGTCAATTAGGGAAAACAGAGGAATGTTAGTGCAATGAAAGGGCGGGAGAGGGGGGAGGAGAGAAGGAAGTGGGCAGCTGCTCCCCCTCCCTCCCAGCCCCTCTTCCCCGCCCCCAGAAGGCCCTCTGATCCAGGCGGTGGGGACTTGAAATGGAGGCTGGAGAAACTTGAGCGCTGGAGTGAGGAGGACCCAGGCTCATCCCTCCTTTCCTTCTCTTATGCCCCTCCCTCTTCTAGTGCCAGTCTTTGAAAATATTTCCTGTCTCTATTTCTCAATCCCTGGTTGGTGTCCCAGGATTACTCAGCCTCTCCAGCTTTAGTCACCCTGTCTACCCGCTCCCAGGGTCTGGGGTGGGGGCAGAGGGAGGCCGAGAGGACAGCTCCTGGTCAGCCAGGCTGCGGCTGGGCTGGCATTTCTGGGTTTTAACCCTCCCCCTGCCAGAGACCTCCAGTACTCTTGGGAACTCAGCCAAAGCCATCAGAACTTCTGGTTCCTTCCCTGTCCGCACCCGCTCAGTATGGCCGTGTGGTGGTGGACACAGCAGCAGCTGGCACTCAGCTGGCACCGGGTGGGCACCAGCCCTGGATAAAGCACTGTCTCATTTAAGCCCCACCAAAGCCCACCTCCGGGCTTCTCTACCTGGAACTGAATACAGTTCACCTGGAGGGCTCGTTAAAGTGCAGACTGAGTCTGCGTTCCTAAGCTGCTCCCAGGGGACGCTGAGCCAGAATCGGTACTTCCCTGGACCCTTGTGTCTTGGCCTGTGCAGTGGGAAGTTGGGCAGGACACTGTCTTTGTTGTCCCCTGGCTTTGACACTGTGAGCCTGTCTGGTCCCGGGATCATCATCTCCTCAGCCTCACAGAAGACTGCCCATGACTATCTTCTCTCCCCTCCTTTACCTGAGAGCAGGTTTGAGGGCCACGCTGCTGGGGGTGTGTACGCTCCACGCACCTACACACACTCAGGCCTCACCTGCTCTAACCTGTGCTGGCTGTATGGCCGAGGGCTCGTCTTCTCCCTTCCCTGAGCCTTCCTTCCCTGGTCTGTAGAGTGGGCATAACACACATGCCTCACCCGGCTGTTGTGCTGAGGTCAGAAGCCATCATGCATGCACATCTAGCAAAGTGCTTGGCACAGAGTGGGTGTCAGTTGCTGTTCTGAAATGAATGCCTGGAAAAGCACCCACTCCTGACTGACAGCAGAACTCCTCAAGGCCTACTCTGTGCCGGGCACTGGTTGGAGAAGGAAAGGAGGGTGCACGAACCATGGTTGAAGGCCCCCAGGAGCCCACCGTCCATGTGGAGAGCAGAGGGCTCCCTTGAGAAGCGCAAGGATTTGAGAGCCAGAATCTCAGCCCTGAGAGAAATAACAGCTAGCATTTAAAAAAAAAATTTTTTTTTCTTTGTTGATATTAGAGAGGGAGGAAGAGAGAGGGAGAGAGATAGAAACATACATGAGAGAGAACATCGATTGGCCGCCTCCTGCATGCCCCCCACTGGGGATCGGGCCCACAACCCAGGCATGTGCCCTGACGGAGAATTGAACCGGTGACCTCTTGGTGCATGGGTCGATGCTCAACCACTGAGCCACACCGGCCGGGCACAGCTAGCATATTTTAAGCCCTTTCCTTAGGTGAACAGGTAAAAGAGCTAGGACTCAGACCTAGGCTGTTAGTCCCGAGCCCCTTACCTACCCTTGTGATGGAGACAGGCTTCCCAGTGCTCCGCGTGGTCAGGGCTGGGTGCTTTGCAGGTATTCATTAACTGCTTCTACTATAACAGAGCGGCTGTTGGGGACCCAGAGTTTAACCCCTGACTTTCCTCTGTCTCTGCAGAAGCCGCTGATGGGAGCTCCACCCTGGGAGGGGGCGCTGGCACCATGGGCTTGAGTGCCCGTTATGGGCCCCAGTTCACCCTGCAGCACGTGCCCGACTACCGCCAGAATGTCTACATCCCGGGCAGCAATGCCACACTGACCAACGCAGCGGGCAAACGGGATGGCAAGGCCCCTGCAGGTGGCAACGGCAACAAGAAGAAGTCGGGCAAGAAGGAGAAGAAGTAATGTGGAGGCCGGGCCCAGAGCCAGCTGGCCACCTCCCCCCAACCAGCCCAGCCTCTCCCTACCTGGACCCAGGACTGGGATTTTCAGGGCTCACCCCCAGGATCCTGGTGGGGCCCAGGCCATGCTCCCCTTGGGAAACAGAAACAAGTGCCCAGTCAACACCCCCCTCTCTGCCCCCAGGGGATTGAATATGCAAAGGGAGTTCTGCTGGGAACCCCTATCCAATCAATTGCTGTGCCCATGGGAGTAGTGGGGTTAGTGTAGACATCATTTATCATGCCCGCTTTAGTTACAGCTGAATTCCTCCATCTTCCAAATTCAATCAGGCCCAACCATCCCCTGCCTCCCTCCTACCCATGGCACCCGACCCCACTCTTCTAACAGCTCCTCTTTCTTGAGTAAGGTGGTTGGGGTGTGGAGGTACCTGGTGACCTAAAAAGGCTCATAGTTCTGAAGAGCTGGAAGGGCATCGTTACCTCTTGGCCGCTCCCTCAATTCTCAGACTTCCCCCCCAAAGTATGGTTTGGTGCCAGTTCCTTCACCTCCTTCCAGAACGTGAGACCAAGCTCAAGTTTTGGGAGACATGGTCACCATTCCATGGTACTGATGCTTGCTGGATTTAGGGAGGGCATTTTGCTACCATGCCTCTTCCCAGTGTTCTAGGGACCAGTTTTTTGTTTCATTTTGTTTTTCATCGTTCGATGTTTTCACTGCATGCTGTGACTGCCTCCTCCCCAAACAAGAGACTACATTGCATGTTCCAAGACAGTGTGTGGTGGTAAGAGAAAGAAGGGAAGGGTGTGTATGTGGATGGGGGATGAACAGATATTGACCCATCAGTTAACAGGGTCTTGCAGGAGGCTCTGTATGTCCCCAGGGTACTGACCAGATCCCCAAATTCCAGCCATAAACCAAGCACCAGGCTAGACCCTCATCTACCACATACAGGGCTCCACCCAAGAGGCCAGCTTTGGGCGGAGCTACCAGCACCAACGGATTGAAACTGGCATTGCAATCCAAGGAAGGTCTGAGCAGGTTTGGGACCAGGTTCCCTGGAGAGGTCCGAGGGGCCTCTGGGTGCTGGGTACTCCAGAGGCGCTGCTAGCGGAAGGATCAGTGTGCCCTCCCCACCTCCCAGCAGGAAGAGGGGGCCAGCTAGGCCATTCTTGGTCCCTGGGTTGGGGAGGCAAGGCACTAGAGTAGGGACCAAGTGGACAGAAAGTCTCAGCCCAGGATCAGGCTTCTCCATGGGGCCCAGCATTCCCGGAGCCTTGGTCCTTCACCTTGCCAGGTGCCATTTCTTCTTTGTGAAGGCCACTGCCCAGGCCCTCAGTCCGCCCTCTAGTGGCCAGAGCCTGGTTAAAGTCCCCAGTGCCTCCTTGTGCATAAACCTTCCTCTGCCCACCTACTTCTGCCCCCCAGAGTCCCGTTCATCCAGCGGGGCTGCTCGAGAACCCACCCTAGTCCTTACAGTAGTGTAGAGACCCCCCTCCCTCTTTTGGCTGGTGTAGAATAGCCAATAGTGTAGTGCGGTGTGCTTTTCCGTGATGGCGAGTGGGCAGCGGGCGGCGGGCTCCGCGCAGCCGTCTGTCCTTGAATCTGCCTGCGGTGGCCCGTGCTGTGTTTCGTGCTGTGTCCACGCACTGCGGCGACCCCCCCCCCCCCCCGGTACTGACTCCTATAAGCGCTTCTCTTTGCATAGTCACGTAGCTCTTCCCCCTTTCCTGTGTCTCACGCAAGTTTTATACTCTAATATTTATATGGCTTTTTTTCTTTGAAAAAAAATAAATAAAAAGGTTTCTTCTGAAAGGTTGAACGTTTCTGTGTAAAAGATGGAGGCTCCTGACGAGGTTGGATGAAGTGGTGAGCTGAGCGGTGCTGGAAGAAGAGCGGGGTCGGGAGGCGATTGTGGTGTCTGCATCTGGTTTTGTGCCATTGCCATGAGTCAGTGCATGATTGTCGAATGTGGCTGTGTACACTTGCAACGCCGCTGTGTACATGTAATAGTGTGCGATTGACTAAGTGTGCTGGTGGATCTGTATACCGTGTGTGTAATCGGCTTGTGGGTCCGTTGTGGGGGAGGGGATATCTGAGCGTGGCATGGCAATTGAGCGTGCAGTTGGATGCTTGCTGCCGTCTCCGTTACGGTTCTAAGCGCCAGTCTCCAGGCAGAAGAGGAGACCCCGGCGCGGGGGCGGACGCGGGTTGGCGCCTGGCAAACTGCGCTGGAGAGGGGGCGGGAACATCCCCTTAGTGCCCACCCCTTCTCTGCTGAAATTACCACCCCCAGAGCCCTAGCGGGCTTCCTGCCCACCTCCACCCCCGCTGCCTAGGGGGTTTGGGAACACCACGGGAGTAGGAGGGAATGCCAGAGGCGATTGGGCCTCAATTTCCCCACTTGGAATTCATCTTCCGCTCGTCTCTCCGCTGCAAAGCCAAGGAAATTGGAGGGCTCATCGCTTTCTTGCCCGGGGGTGGGTGAGGGTGGTCAAGAGGACTGAAAGAGCAGGCAGGAAATGAGCCCACCCCAGATCGCCCTCCCTCCTCCCTCCGTGCTTTTCCCTTCACTCCTCTGCTCGCCCATCTCCCCTCCTCCTCCGCCTGACTCCTCCAAGCACAGTGGGATTCTGAGGTTGCAGCAGCCGCAAGAAACAGAGAGGGAAGGAAGACCCGGGGCGGCGGCGGGGGAAGGGGGGACCCACTAGGGTTATCAAGAGGGTCAGCAAGGGTATGTCCCACCACCCGGAGGGAGGGGGCTCTTTGGACTTCCTTGCGCGGAGCCTCTCAGAGCCAGGTCATGGGTTCTGCCAGCCCCTTAAGTCTGTTGTCATGGAAACCAAGCCTTCCAACTTAGCATCTGGGGACGACTTTCCTACGTGTGGGAGGGAGGGTGGTGCGCGCGGTTGCCGAGTTGGAAGCGGGGTTTCGTTTCTGAGAGCCAGGCTGCAGAAGGCGGGGAGCCGGGCGCCTGGGTTCTATTCTAGGCAGAGCGTGAGCAGCTGCGGTTGGTCCCCTAATTGGTATGTGTGCCTATATAGCTCGGAGCCAGAAACGCCTGGCCTCTGGAGGTAGGGAGACAGGAAGCAGGCAGCCCACCCCACAACCCCAGCCCTACCGGGGAGGCAGCTGCCCAGGCTCCAGGGCTATTTAAAAGGCTTTCATTTCCAGTTCCAGAGCCTGCCCAAATGGGTTTGTGGTCCTCTCCAGGCCCCTCCCTGCCTATTCTGGGCCTGCTCATAGATTGTAAGGTTTCTTTGTGCCGGTCACAACGTGCTCAAACAAGTATGACTTGGAGCAAGTCATCTGGAGCATGACCTCTGGCTTCTGAACTCTGCTGGGCAGGCTCAGGTTTCTACCCAAGAGTAAGCCCCTCTAGTCTAGAATGTGGTCTGTGGCCACCCAAGGCAGGACAGTAGTTACATGCTTCCCTCAGCAAGAGGCACAGGTACTGCCAGGAAACTGGTCATCTGGGGGCATGCAGAGGTGGGGAGCTAGAACTGAGTTTTTAAAAATGAGGAAGGGCAGGGGGCCTGAACTGGGGCCCTACTCCTTTATGGAAGGCAAATGATGGACACCTTGAACTTTTTGAGTGATTTGTCAGGTCAACCAGGGATCTGAGGCAGGACAACATGGAGGGGCCTGGATGAGAGGGAAAGGGAAAAGAAACAGCTCAGAAAGTCACACAGGAGGCTGTAAGGCAGTACTGTTTCAATGCTTTATTAACAGTTGGAAACAAACCCAACAAACTGGAGGTGATGACATCCCAGAAGCCCAAGAGGCGAGGGAAATAGGTTTGTATACTGTCCCCCCACCTTTTTTTTTTTTTTTTTTTTTATTAAATGCATCTTAGCAAAAGTAGATTAAAAAAGAAAGGGTCAAAGCCCCAGATGTCAGCAGGGAGAGGAAGGAGACCTAGGGAGCAGCAGGGCCCTCGCACGTCTTCCCGAGAATAACTCAAAAGAGCTGCTGTTGCCCCTCACACAGGCTCTAGCAACCAGAACCCTTCTTCCTGGCTCAAGGCCTCCATGCAAGTGCCCTCGGTCTCCCCTAAGCTCCCGCTGGCGCGAGCAACCGTAATCTGGGTGAGGCCTGACCAGTGCGTTCTCTCTCCCTACCAGGGGTGGGAAGATGAAGGAGCACAGGGTGGGCACAGTGTCACCTTGAGAGAGTCTGAGCTTCCTGTGGCTGGGGCCACTAAACAGTTTGGCCTGCCCACTGTTCAGAAGGGAGCAGGGGTACAAATGGGGGCGGGGCACTCCTGTGCCCACTTCCCCAGAGTGTCCAGTTAGCATCTGCACATTTGGCTTGATAAATATATTACATTTATAAAAACTCTGTGGTCTCAGAGCCCCCACTACTCTTAGGCCTGGTTCAGCTCAACCCGAGAAGAGCGTCCTCCTCCACCAGAACTGGATGCTGGGAGAGAATCTGTACTGGCCTCAAGGGCCCAGAGGCTTGAGAGCTGAGGTGGAGGTCCAGGGGCCTGTTCAGAATTGAGGCCTATGGGGAGAAATCCCAAGGACTCTGGAACCTGCCATCAAAGGCTCTTACATTATGGAGGAGTAAGAGGGAAGGAAGAATTATTTTTCTTTAAAAAAAAAAAAAAATCTCATACAAAAATAGATCCATTTGCAAAACAATTTCTCAGCCAGGAGGCTCCACCTCCCATTTCCTTGGAGACAGAGGGTAAGGTGTTGGGATGGTCACAATACAGCCCGTCCTCCAGATGAGATGCACCAAAGCTCAGGAGGGCACGAGGAGGGACCATGGCTCAGTGGCCTGGGGCTGGTGCAGAGGGTCCGGAGAGGCGAGGGCACAGCGCATGGCAGCAGGCTGGGGCAGGTTGCACACTGTCTCTATGCCCTGCCCGCCTGCCCACAGGCTCTGGCCTGGGCCACAGTGGAACAGATAAAAGTGGCCCAGGTCCTTTTTGTTTTGGGAGGCCTTTCTCAGGAAGGTGGAGCAAGGGTGGGACTTGCTCCCCACTTCCTTAGAGGCAGCTTCCAATGCCACACCACCAGTAATAAATAACAATAGCCAGGAGAAGGAGCAGAGCAGAGGTGACAGCAGTGAAAGGTATAGCCCAAAAGTTCACAAGCCCCATGCTGTTCTCAGGGCCAGAGAAACCACAAAAGAAAAGCACAAACCCAGCAAGGTTGACCTATGGGAAGCTCATCGGAGAGCCAGGGGCTGAGAAAGCAGGCAGGGCCTTGTCTGAGACAGGCCTCAGAGTAACAGAGAGGAGACACTTGGGGTTAAGGCAGCGAACACGGAGCCTGCTTTGGTAATGCAACAGCCAGGGCTGGCTGGGTTGGGCTCAGGCCTCCCCCATACGGCCCTTTCCTTCTGGCCTCCAGGCAGCTGAAGCTGTGTACAGAGATGTACAGAGAGCAGCAGGCCAGAGAGAAAGGCAGGGTCAGGGTGATGGGAGCGGCCACCCCACAGGGATATCTCCATGACCCTTTAGGCACTGGCTGCAGGGCAGGACAGTCTGGGCTCCACTGAGGAGCTGCCACGGCCACAGGACCCAGATTAGCTTGCACGGCCAACCAACTCCTTGGTCTCCTCCAGGATTGTGGGAACTCCATCACTGGTCTTGGGCACCTTGGCAGCGACAGCAGTCATGGCATCATCCTTGGTCAGCTCTGAGGCTAGCAGAGATGTGACTGCACACCCGGCCTTCCTGTTGGCTGCAGGAGAAAACATAATTGGTTTCATCCACAGAAAGCCCCTCTGAACTCTAGGGCAGACATTTAGCCAGACGCCATGCAAACGTGGCTGCCCTGTCCGGTTCACAGGGGCCCTTATTTTGAAGGAGGGGCAGAGGTCTAAGAAGACAAGGATTATACCCGTGGGCGGGGTGCAGAGAAGATGAGTACGGTGCAGGCGGGAGAGCAAGCTGCGCTCTTGCTTCCCTGTGTGGAATAGTACACAGGTTTGAATACAGCTAGACAGACAGAACAGGGTTCAGGTGCTAGCTATGTAACTTAGAGTACTCAAAATCGGTTTTCTCATCGTAATGTTGTTGGAATGAAATAGCCTCACGTTCAGTAAACAGTATTATTCTTGTTTTGTTGGCAGTTCCCAGGAAGCTCCTCGGCCAAAACCACTTTCAGTCAGCCCTGAGAGGGTTGTCCCAAGCAGAGGAAGGCCTTCAGCAGGTGGCCAGGGGGACTCCTGCAGAGAGGAGCAGCAGCCACATGCTGCCATCAGGTGCATGTCACACTGCCACGTGTCTCACTGACCCTCCCTCCCTCTCTCCACATGCCCCCACACCTCGGTCTCTCCCACTTCCTCAAGGGTAGCAGCTGTGATACGAATGTCAAAGGGAATGCCAAGGGCCCTGCAAGGGTGTGTGTGTGTGTGTGTGTGTGTTGGGGGGGAGGGGTAATAAGATAATGAAAGGTAAGTAAGTCAGGGAAGGCAGAGAGGTAGTGTCGAGGATGGCCAGGGGGTCCCCTACAAAGAAATTTCGGCTGGTGGCTAAGGGATTGTGAAGCTCCAGCTGTCATCCTAAACAGGAAGAGAAGAACCAATCAACCCATGAGTTTCTGTTCTAACTGCCGGAAGCTGTCCCCAGGCCCTCAGATCCATTCATGGAATCCAGAGTCCCGGCCCCAGTACCCTGCACAAGAGGGCAGCTCCTTGGGACCATGCGCATCTCATGCTGTCTGCTGTCCCCACACCCTGGGAGCGACATGGAGAGGCCACAAAGAGCTGCCTGCTGGAGTGAAGGAAGCAGACACAAAAGGCCGAAGAAGCTATAATCCCATTTCTATAACAGTCTGAAATGGGCGAATCCACAGAGGAAGAATAGAGTAGCTGCTGCCAGGGGCTGGGGGAGGGAGAACGAGGAGTGGCTGCCGATGGATATGGAGTTTCCTTTCGGGGAGATGAGAATGTTTTGGAATTAGATGGTGGTGATGGTTGCACAACCTTGTGAACATGCTAAAACACACTGAATTGCCCTGGCTGGTTTGGCTCAGCGGTTAGAGCGTCGGCCTGCAAACCAGAGACCCGGGGCCGGTTCCTGCTAAGGGCATGGACCTCGGTTGCAGTTTGTCCCCGGTTGGGGTCGTGTGGGTGGCAGCCACTCAATGTGTCTCTCATATCGATGTTTCTCTCTCTCTGTCCCCCCCCCCTCCCGCTCTATCTGAAGATAAATGTAAAAATGTCCTTGGGTGAGGATAAAAACAAAACAAAACATTGAATTGTATACTTTACAGGGGTGGATTTTAGGCTTGTGGTTTATATCTCAATTAAAAAAAAAAAGAAGAAGAGCTTGCTGGGTCGTGGGAAAGCTGGGTGGAGAAAGCAGTGCCTAAGTCTTAAAGGAGCAGGGACAGATGAAGCCGGCTCTCCGAAGTGAAGACTTCATGCCTAACTACTCCTAAAGGCAGGCAGCTGTGGCCTGCTGGGAGGCAGGGGTCCAGAGGAGCCCATGAACAAAGCACTCAGAACAGCTTTGCCTACTTTTGACCAGCGAAAAGCTTTAGGGAGTGCAGAAGCCAAACAGGGTTAAAGGGCCCAAGTCATCGCCAGGGCAGTTAGGTTCTCTGCAGAAACATGACCCAGTGAGCGCCACTGTGTCCACATGGCAAAGGCTACCTACAGGTCAGCAGGGAGCACACAGCATGCCCACAGGTTACCAATGTACAGGTCTCTTCCTCCTCCTCCTCCTCCTCCTCCTCCTCCCAGGGGCACAGGGGGTTGTCTAACAGGAGGAGAAAGAATAGTGAAGGCCCTGACTGACAGACAAGAGGCCCATCTGGTTACAGGTGGAAGGTGTGTGACCTAGACTCTGGGGCGTTTGCACGAACCACTCCTTGGATTATGAACATAAAGTACAGCCTCTGTGGCTGACAGGGAGGAACAGACGTGTACTGGAGTGTGACTAGCATGGTCTCTATGTATTAATATATGCTTCTCTTGTCTTCCTTCTTAGTTTCTCTAGCCAATTGAGACCCACTTCATTTCCACTCTTTTCTGAAATACTCCCATCTCGAATCCCTACTTCTCTCGTCTGGAAAAGCAGTGATATCATTTCATTTCTCCTTTGAATGTACTCTCCAGCAGTTAAGAAAACCTGCAACCGTGTGTGTGTGTGTGTGTGTGTGTGTGTGTGTGTGTGTGTGCGCGCGCGCGCGCCCTGAGAAGTGTGTATGTGTTGAAATAACTTTTGACTCTAGACCCCAGGCCTTCAGGGACAACTGTCCTCAGCAACAAGGAAGACATCAGAGTTCAAGTGGCACACGCCTTAAGCCTCTTCTCTCTTTAGTTTCTTCCTCTAAATTAAGAAGATACTAGTTGTACCTAATCAAGCAGTGTTTCTAGATTCAAAAAGTGTCTGGTGCATTACAGATTTCATAAAAATTAGGAGTGGATGGTAGGTGGGGAGAAGACCAAAACTTCCCCTTTAAGCCTAGAGAGGAGGTACACTAGGGATGGACACAAATGGCCCAAGGTCAGCATCGGAAATGACTCTCGTGGGATCTGGGAACAGAACCCAGGAGTCCCGGCTTCTACTGAGTCTTCAGGACCACAGTTAAGCTGAGTAACTTAAACAATCTAGAAAAACTGACCTCTCCCCCTCTTTTCCCTAATGTGGGTACTTGTTAAGACTACTGAAAAGTAGCTCCAGAAGCAGATACACATTTTGACTCCATGGGATCAGGGAGGATGATTAAGTCATAGGAGTACAGTCCCACAGACTATTGAAACATCGGTCAAAGCTGGGGCCAGATTCCCAGAAGTTAGGGGTGGGCTGGGATAAAAACACCAGCAAAATCAACCATATAACACTAAAATAGATGAATCAGAAAAAGGTTAATGGTTTGGAAAGACATTTATAAAACACAGATTAGAACTACTACTAAAGAGGAAGTGCTCTTGTTAATAAGCTTCCTTAGGGAAGAGGTAACTAGGGCAGATGGGACAATCATTACCATCCTAAAGAACTCATTATTGTCTAAAGTCTCCTAATTATAATTCCTGTCCTATTTTCATAAAAGCAGAGGGAGAGTAAGTAGTCAAATAGGAAATACTCTTAACCTTCTACAGACAGGTGGTCATCAGGAAACTCTATGGAACAATGTCACCATGTCCAGGGCTCTCCTTGCTGGAAGGTATGAAAGAATATGTCTGCCTACACAGAAGGGTCACTGTCACCTGCTGTCCAGTCATGTAGGCTTCATGGAAGTAGCCCTGGACTTGGCTTCACAGAAGTGGGCTACAGTCTGGCTCTACCATTAGCCAGCTCTGCAGACCTGGGCAAGACCTTATCTGGGTCTCAGTTCCTTCTCGCTAGGAGAAGGTTAGGTGCTAATCCCTAGAGGGCTTTACAGTCTTTCCTAACTCTAAGGTTCTGTTAGTGTAGGTGGAGTCTTCAGGGAAGCAGGGAAGTAGCAGAGGGAAGGAAAGGGAGATGAATTTCTTTTTTCCCTTAACTTGTATCCCATGAGCAGATGGCCTGTATAAGAGGCTACAATTCAGACATGGAGATAAAGTTGAGTCATTAAAACCACAAGCAGACTCAATCACCAGCCTGAAATAGTAGCAGTAACAATCACATAGATTCTTCCCCTTGACACTCAAACCACTGTTCTCCCACACCCTGCAGATCCCAGCAGTGTACATGTCACTTTTAATGAGCCAGCCCTGATAGTAACTCTCCTCTTCCAACTGCTCAATGGGTCTTTGTATACTGGTCACTCCCTCAGGTCTCAGAGATCAAAGATTTTTTTGTAACATTCCTTCAAATCCTAGGGAGAAGGCTAGTGCCCTTCTTTGAATAGGGACAGCTGCCTCTCTGCGACTGAGGAGGGCTGTGAGGCAGATCTGCTCGATGGTGCCCATTTTCCGGCTCAAAGTAATTAGCCAGGAGGAACAGTCAGAGACAGCCAAGTACCAGCAAGGTCTTGTAGCCACCCAGGGAAACCCACAGCCACCAGAGCCCTTATCGTTTGAGAATGGGGCTTTCTGGATCCAATCTTTCTTATTATCTTAATCCTACTGTCACTGTATGAAAAGATATTAAAGCTGGAAAGGACCCTCATGTCCCTTTTAGTCCAACTGTCATTTTATACATGAAAAACAGAGTTCCAGAAAGTTGTCTCAGGTAATCTAGACAGCATCAGTGTTGGACTGGACCTGGGGTCTTTTGATCCCAGTCCTATGCTCTTTGCACTCTACTTTGATGCCTTCTATCTACACTTAATGTAAGGACACATCACTTTATACGATGTGACTGCACCAAGGTCTAAAGAGCTTAGCAGAGTAACCAGAAGTGTCTCCCCCAAGAGATACTCCCAGATACATTCAAGTGTGTTCAGTAAACCCAGAGCCCAGAAAGATAAGGTTACAGGATGGAGCCAATTTGAAAAGTATGTAGTTCTTATTTTCCCCTTCTTTTTGCATCAATATCTCCTATTGTAAGTCTCCTCCTATTCCTTCTTGCACTGGGAAACAGTACTTTGACTAATTCAGGTCCTCTGCTGAAAAGTTGGGTTCCAACAAAAGCCCTGCTTCCTCTGCCTGGGAGTCCTGTTTTCCCACTTGGGAAAAGTGGCGATGGGCCTCCCCAGCAGAGGGGAGCCACTGATGTCTGGCTGCCTGTGTACAGGAAGCATCTGGGATTCTAGCACATTTCCACAGGAAGAGGCTTAAAAGGGAATTCCCCACCAAAGTCTGAGCAGGCTGGCACTTAGCTGAGAGGACAGAGGAAGACAGTGAGATGCAATGTGCCCTCATTTGGCTAGAAATGCTCAATGGAAGGCCACCTCACCTTATATGGTGGGCGGGAAACCATGTCACAGAACTTCTAAAGACTGAACACAAAAGAGATACCACCAGCTGCATTCTCTATCCAAACACTGATCTATAAGACTCAATGCTCTGTCCCATCTGATCCCCTTTTCGTCCCCTCTAGGGAGCCTGTACTCAGAGGATGCCCGAACATGGGTAAGAGTCACAGCTAGAGATCCTCCTGTGTAGGGAAGTTCTGATGTCATAGAAGGGAATTTCCCTCTGAATATTCCCAGTCTGGGTAGAAACAGGCAGTTGGTCATTACAAATGAAACGCATAGTAACCTACAACATTTGGGCCAGGACACTGAGTTTATGCTCTATAACCTTGATCCTCAGGTCCCCTTCCAGGTTACGTCAGGTACTATAAGCCCTACAGATACCACTGCGTTTACAGCTAAGTACAGGCCAAAGCAAACTACACAACTCTTCCTCTTTACAATAAACTCAAAGTTCACATCAAACATACCAGCCAGGGAACAGGGAACACAGCTCTACCTCCCTCAGAAGTAGAAACCCTTAATGACATCTTTTCTGTAATCCCGCCCTTCAACCTAGGAAAGAAGCCATCACTCCTAGTCCACTCCTAGGGGACTTCACTGACACAGTGGTGCAGGTCAGTACTACATGAGGGGTAGCCTTGGCTGTATCTTCTTCTGGACTACCTGTAGGCCACTGTACACTTCCTTCAAAGGAAATTTATCTGCTGATCCTTCCTCATACTAATGCCTGGATCACTTGTCCTCCTATCCCCATAATTCTTCTTAGCGGCTCTGGCTCAGCATAATCCACTTACATTTTCTGAAGGTCGGGAGAGAAGATTGCAGGGGAGTAAGTGGGGAAGGCAAGTGCAGTGGGAGCTAACTGCACCCACGGAAAAGGTAGTTCTCAGACACAGCACAATCCTGTCACTGAGAGGCCCCTCTATATCTGGGGATAACGATGCCTAACCTTCTCTCTATAGGATTTTATACTTCTTATTCTGTATCTCTTCTGAAGTTGAGAGTAAGGACTCCTCACTTATTTTTCCTTTGTATTTCCTACATCTAATGTAGTTTTGTATTTGGGTCAATTTTGTTTATACACTCAAAACGCCCACCCAACTCTCTGTGTCTGGCGCCATGGTTTGCTGGCTCCAGGTTACTGCTTCAAGGACGGGGACAAATGCAAGAATAAGCAAATATAAGTGATCTGCTGTCAATCCCTCAAGCCCTAGTTCTCCAAGCCAGTACTTTCCAACATGGAAGGAAGAGGACTACGTAAACCACTCCAGATGCAGGGATTGTTGGGGGAAGTTTCTAAACCCTCAGAGCATCGCTACCTGCTCTTCAGCCCAACACAAGCAGGACCAGGAGTAAAGAGGCCGCACCCCCTTCAGCAGGGGGAGGGCTCCATTTGCTTACTTACCCTGACGGGGTCCTCTCTTCCGTCGGAATGCTGCGCCTGACTGCAGGGCTTCCAGAAGACTGTCCATCACACCAGTTTCATCACCTTCTGTCATGAATGAAGATGGAGATGTAAGCTCTTTAGCCCAAGCAGCGTGCATGTGCGGAGCCCCACACAAAATGCATGGCGTCTGCTTGGCTTCCCCTCATCCATGACAGCTGGGGGCTCAGAGCAGACAGAGGGCTCAACCTCAAGCCTCAGCCCATGTTTACTTGTGTCTGTTTGAAAATGGTTTAAACAAAAGGTTTTATTGCCTACTAGCCACTGTAAACCTTGGCATATTTTCCTGTGACACCCTCTCCTTCCCATCCCAATCAGGACAAGCACAGAGAATTGCAGAACTGCCCAACTCTAAGGCCAGGACACCAACAAAGATGGGAATTATGAAATTAGCAAGGAACTATATTACTCTCTCTTTATCCTAATGTGTTTCACTCCAATTTACATAAACCTTTCCTGCAGTACCTGGTTCCAGTTTCAGAGCAGGGTGGAGAAAAGATGAGAGAACTGATCAAGAGTACATTTCACTGAAGTACTGCCTCCAGTGGCTGCATTGTCCTGAAGCCAGCTAGGCATCTAAGACAAGCATATCCTGGCCAGAATGCAAAGAGTTAATGTAGAATCCTTGTTCCAGCCTGGCTCTGTTTCCATGGTAACAGCTCAGGGTGGTGAAATCTGAAACTGCAAAATCCCTTGGAGCCCAGAGGCTGCCAGCTACGAGGCTGGGCGCACTGCTCCGAGCGCCACCTGCTGGCTGAGCATCACCAATGCAGCTGACCTACATTCCAACCTCATTTGCTTGCCCTGGGCATCCGAGGGCCAGGACAAGGTCAACTGTGTCACCTGATGACTCCACCTTTCCCTACTGCATCTTAGACAGTACCCGGGGGCAAACCCTAGGGGCCTGAGGAGAATGGAAGAAGGTGAAGAATATTTGCTGTGGGCTTAAATAGTATTACTAGAATAGTTTGTGGCTTACACACAACTGGGGTAAGAGCAGGCAATTGCTTCCCAGAAAAGTATAAAGAAAAGATGAAATGTAGGTTGCTTCTGCTGCTTCAGGTCCTTGATATTACCACAACAGGAAATGCCAAAGCAAGTCCCTAGAGCAAGAGGTGTTAGAGCAGCCCTTTCCTCTCGTGCTCAGCAAAGCACTCTCATTCTTGCCAAAACCGGAGCCCTGGAACCCCTTCACATAGATGGCTCTCAGGTTCAAGAAGGATGGCATCAGCTCAGTGCCGTGCACAGTGTATGCTGTATTTCCGCTGGGGCAGCCAAAGGGGGGCAGGGAACCAGCAGCAGGAAAGAAGCGGAGACAAGAAACAGAGGGCCAGTAATTGAGGCCATATGTTTCAACAAAGACATGCTTCTGGTAGTAAAACAGAATTCTGCTGAAGAAAGTAGAGGGTGGTCAGCTCCCCTGCCCCCTTTCCAGAAGTTCAATCCATTTACAATATGAAAGGTGTACATGATTGTGCTGAAATACTCGGGGCACAGTTCTTAGTGAAATAAGCAGGAAGGGAGGGCAAGCCACCACTAAAAGACAGAAGCAGGGCCAGGAAAACATTGTGGAGAAAAGAACAAAAGACTTAGTAAAGGGTATGAAAGGAGGCCAGAGGCACTTTGGACAGGCAGAAGGAAGAGTATGTGTTATAGCAATACTAAGTCACTGGGGAGATGAGACATAATGCAGGAACCAGCAAAGGAGAGAAGAGGATTTGAGCATGGAGAACTGGCCTGTGCATGTAACTGAGTTGGGGTGAAAGTCCAGCATCAGGATGTTGGGGAGAGAAGGCTGCCAACAATTACTTGCCAGCAGCTGAGCTCAGACATGAGCTATTCTCTCTGGCCTCCAGATTCAAGACAGAGAAGCCTTCCAAATGTTGCTTTCTCCTCCACTTCTTACCTGCATTCATGTCTATGAGTTGCTCTCTCTTCTGCTGCTTCTCCAGCCGTTCCTTCTCTGCCTTCTCCTTGGCTAGTTTTGCTCGCCGCATCTTTTCCTCTGTCTCCCGCCGCTTCTGGTTCTCCTTGACTGCTTGCTGTGGAGGAAACAAACACACGGGCACGGATGCACTCACACACATGCACATCATCTACCACCCAATATTAACCCAGTGGAAAGTGAAAAATGTTCTCAAGAGAGCCAGTCAGCAGGTATTCCTTGCTCACCACAAACATATTCTTAAAGTTGTGCAGATCCATGAAGAATTCTTCCACAGACACCTTCTTGGGGTCAAAGAGGAAGTACTCGCCCAGCTCCTTATAGAGGTTCTCCATGTTGGAGTGCATCATCCGCAACTTGTTGTACTGTTCCTGTGCATCCTTTACAAAGCTGTGCAGCCATGGAGTCAAGGACCAATGCCAAGAAGCAGATTCACTTTCCCACTCAGAGGAAGACTCAAAGGTGTGTGTTGGAGTGCACAAGGATGTTCAATATAGCACTGTTTATCTCGAGGGAAAAGCCAAAAGCAATCTATATATCCCAAATAGGGGGCATGGTAAACCATCAACTACGTACACCTATAGAATAGGAGGTGGGAGTTAAGAAAGAGGCTGTTCTGCGTACAGTGCTGTAAAAACAGGGCTAAGACAGATTATAGGCAAAAAGCAATACAATGCACACAAGGCAATTTCTGAATAAAATAAATTCATGAGGTGCAAATCAGAAAGAAATCCAGTGACAGTGATTACCTTTGGGAAGGGGAGTGGGGAGGGAATACCTATGCACATACGTGTGTGTGTGTGTGTGTGTGTGTGTGTGGTGGAGACAGATGGAGGGGAAGGAATCAAGGAGGACTTTTAGCTTATCTGCATGGTTGGCTTCTCCTGCCATAACAATGCAAAGCTTTAAAACAAAACAAAACAAAACAAAAAACTATATATTTAATGAAAAAAAATGTTAAGAGGGAAAAATTGCCCCCCGCCCCACCCCTCGAAAATTCTATCCCTTCCTAGGGGGCAAATCCCTCCTTTCAAGAAAGGATATAGTCATTTTTTCAACAAACTTATCTTTCTCATCTGTGGCAGCTGGGAAATTCTGAACATCACGTTCCACATCAGAAATCTGTTTCTTCATCTGATCCAGATTCTTTTGCAAGTTTTCAGCAGAAACTAAAGGAAACAAAAACAGACAGGAAGAGCTTACTAAATCCCGTCTTAAGACCTTCAGCTTCCGCCCTTTAGGGCACAACTCCAGTCTATACATACAGCTGGTACTTAATTATTTTATTTCTCTTATATACTCTCTAGTTGCTTCTCACATCTTTCCAGGGAGACTATAAATTACTTGACGACTGAGCCTCCAGCCTCCCTCTCCAAGCTGTACTGTACAGAGAGGAGAGGCTTCATTTAATTCAACAAAATTCTATGAAATCCCCTGGGATCCTGGTTTCATTTATTTTAGAAAACAGGGTTTGGAGGAAGGAGACATACACAAAAATATAGAGGCAGGAAAGAAATCTGTTCTCATTTCTACTGAAGGCTGTTTATTGTTTGCCTAATTCCAGGATGGTGAGGCCTGGTTTTTGTTAATCTAATTCAGTCTATGTTTTCTGAATGAGAATGACCGTTGCTTTAGACTAAAAACACCTGCCTTTCTTCCAGTTGTGGTTGGTGTTTCCCACTTCTGTACATGAGGACCTCTCTTCTACCTGATATTCCTCCCTTATGGCTTAGACATCATGCCTATACCTTCTCTCATTCCCACTTAAACAGTCTGAACTGAAAATAATCTAAAATCTAGCCTCTTATTTCCCTTCCCAAGCAGAGATATGTGGGGCCTGGAAATGTCTTCTCGCTTCCCCCACCCTGCCCACCTCGGCTGGCTTTCTCCACGTGGGCAAGTTCATCTGGAAACTTGAGGACATCAGGATAGTCATTCTCACACAACTCAGCTAAGAAGTGCAACAAGGTCATCTTCTGATCTGTGGACTTGGTGTCTCGAAGCTTGGGGAAGAGGAGAAATTGTTAGTCCTGACACGCCCTGGATCACGTCAGGCCACCACAAGTTTGCCACATTGTGCTCACAGAGGTCGGCAGCCTTCCCTTCTGTCGTCTGCTCTGACCCTCTGGCTCACCTTACAGAGGAAGCTGATGTTAAAGCCGAAAGCCCCAGCATTCCTGGAACCAGCATTCATAAAGTTGCCGACAAGCAGGGTAATCTCTAGAAGGTTCGAGAAGCTCTCGCTCTTCCGCACCTCCTCACATGCGGCAGTCACGGAAACGATCTCTGGCTTGATGTTCTCCACCTGCTCGCTGAACTGTAGCCTGAAGAGGATGGCGTTGAGGCGAGGCCGCAGGCGGGGCACAGTGCCCATCTGGGGGCAGACAAGCAGCTCCATTACGGCCAGCAAAGACAGCAAAGTAGGAAAAAGCTACAGGCTTGAGCTGCCTTTTGAAGGATCAGAGTTCCAGAGTCGGGAGGAGAGACAGAGAAAGATAGGTTCAAAACAGACAAGAGGCCAGAAGCAAGTGCCCGGCTGCTCTCGGGAGGAGGAACGAGGGGGCGGAGAGGAGCTGCCGCCAAGGCTTCACTCACCACCACGCCGAACTGCTCCGACTCGGCCAGATCATCATACTCATCCTTCAGTTCGGACAGCATTTTCAACTGCTCTGGCTCTGGCATCTGCTTAATGAGGTTCTGAAAGGGAGAAGGGACTGTCTCAGTTTGAGGGGGATGAGATCACAACTTGAGCCTCCTGTCAGGCCCTCACTCTGCCCAAGGACCACTAAGAAGGAAACATGGGCATGGGGGCTGCGGGGTGAGGCTGCCAGTGAGGTGGCAGGACTTTTGAAAAATAACCCAGAAACAACCTGACCACCAGAGATGGAAGCTTACCCAAAGCCAGCATTCTTTAAGTCAACAATGCCAGAGAGGATCCTCATCCTCTAAGCAGAGGATATAAGGCGAGTGCAGAGCGATGCAAACAGCCAGCTCCTTACCTGGATCATAGACTCAGTCAGAACAGCCTCATTCACCTCCAGGATAACATTCTTAATCTCTTGATAGGGCATGCGGAAGGAACCCAGAAAGATGGCTGCCAGAAAATGAGATGTAAAGACGTTCTCAGTCTCTTCCTCCTTCCAGCCCACCCTACAAGCCTTTGCTGGGCAATTTTTTTTAACAGAGAGCATTCTTTTAAAGTCACTATCGGAAACCTCCACCAGCTCCACACTTATATAGTTAAAATCCAAGTTCCCGAGTCCATCCAGTGTTGAAGGTTCCCACCTCCCAGCTTTCTCTCTCACTAATCCCTACGCTGATGTCACATAGCAGCCCCATTGTTCCAAACATCACATTCAACAAACACTATGACTCCTTGCCTTTGCTCCCAGGAAGTCTTTGATCTTCTCTATCTATATACATCAAAGACGTCCGCCCCACTCTATTTTAGTTCCTCACTCTCATGACTCCATCCTCAAAGCAACTGTTGCCTAGAAATGCTCTGATTCTCAACTGCCATATCCCATTTCCTAACAAACACTTCCTATCCTTCTAGCTCTCTCACTCACTAATCTCTAAATGAGAGCTCACTCTTTCTTTCTCTCTCTCTTTCCCCCTCCCTTCGTCTCATTCTCTCTCTCTGAAGAGGGCTGATCATTCCATTTTCTCTGGATGTATCAATTCCACTTTGCCTTCTCTATTTAACCTAGACTCCATAGTCTATCACTTCACTCTCTACTATATTCCCATTTCTATTACCCCTATTTCTGTTCTCTTGTTTCCTTCTCCTTCCAGTCCCTGGTTAATGTAGCCACCTGATTTCTCTATTTTTATACCTAGGCTGATGAACATGCTAGTAAACACTGCAGAACAGAACCCATGAATCTGTGATGGCACCAGTGACAGCTGGGGCCTCAGTGCAGCCTAGTAATCCTTCTAGTGTCCCTAGTCCATGCTCTCCTGGCTGTCTTTGCAGCTCCATCAAAATATGCCTATTTTCCCAACTGTCCTACCTTTTCTGCATCTGATCTAAGACGACCTTGCGTCTCTTAACTGAAAAAATTGAAGCCATTGATGAAATTACTTGCTCAGCTTTCTCTTATGCCACTTACAAACTGAGCATTAGGGGCAATCGGGTGAAGTCAGGCAAGAAAAGGCTTGGGTAAGGACTATTTTGAAATCATCTAGAAGAAAACTTGTGCCAACACTTCTACAAGCTTATCAGCAGCTATACCCAATGTACTCATCCTTTCCTCATGTTTCAATAGAACAGGTGACCCTAAGGACCTTTCCCTTCAGGATATATACACACGTTTCTTCTATCCTAAAAAAAAACAACTCCCACCCGGCTGGTGTGGCTCACTGGTTGAGCATCGACCCATGCACCAAGAGGTCATTGGTTTGATTCCCAGCCAGGGCACATGCCCAGGTTGTGGGCCCAATCCCCAGTGGGGGACATGCAGGAGGCAGCCAATCGATGTTCTATCTCATCTATGTTTCTCTCTCTCTCCCCTGCTTCCTCTCTCTCTAAAATCAATAAAAGAAAAAAAACCAAAAAAAAAAACCACAACTCCCTGATCCAATATTCCTCTCTAATTACCAACTTCTTTCTGTCCTTCACTTTGGCCGTCTCCTGCATGCCCCTCACTGGGGATTTGGCCCACAACCTGGGCATGTACCCTGACCGGGAATCGAACGGGCGATCTCTTGACGCATGGGTCGACGCTCAACCACTGAGCCACACAGGCGGGGCTTTCCTTCACTTTATAACATTGTAAAATATAAGTCTATTGTCTCTCACTTCCACAGCTCTCGTTTATTTTCTGTCCCTACAAAGTCAATGAAAAGATGACAATCGTTTATTGAATGTCCACTCCATGTGAGAAACAGTACCTTAAACACAATGGACATACATCTCATTTAACTCCATTCTTTTCTTTTTTTAAATGTTTTTATTGATTTTTTAGAAAGAGAGGAAGGAAGAGAGAGAGAGAAACATCGATCAGCTGCCTTCTGCATGCCCCCTACTGGGGACGGAGCCTGCAACCTGGACATGTGCCCTGACCAGGAATACAACTGAGACCTCTCAGTCCATGGGGCAACGCTCAATCCACTGAGCCACACCGACTGGGCGTAACCCCATTCTTAATATCCCTATAAGTTTGTATTCTTAGCCCCATTTGACAAAAAAGGAAACTAATACTTCAAGAAGTTAAGCTACCTATCCAAAGTCCCACTGCTAGTAAGGGTTGGAGCCAGAATTTAAATACAATGGATTCCAGAGCCTCAGTTAACTCCTATGCTATACGGCAATTATTCTTGCCTTGGCTACTGACTTTCCTGATGCCAGATCCAAAAGATACTGTCCTGACCTGTCCTGATTTTACTTGATTCATGTCTTCATCTGATACTGTGGACTACTCCCACTTCTTAGGACTATTTCATAACATTTTTCTTACTCCTCCTTTCCAGCCCCCTTTTTTTGAGGCCTCGTTCTTTTATTAACTGTCCCTTAAATATTAATGGCCTTCAAAGCAAAATCATGGCTTCAGTTAGGACTCATATGCTATCTCCTAAATTCCTATCTCCAGTCAGACCTTCCTCCTGATTTCTATACCCAAATGCCTAATACAGCCATTCTTTTAGAAGAGTCCCACAGGCACCTTAAATTCTACCCTAAAATTAAGTTAATCATTTCAACCCACCAGCCTGCCATCTCTCATATCCACTACCTACCACTTCTCCTACAAAAGACAGAACAGTTTCTGCTGGATTTTCCCATTTCAGTAAATGGTACCATCCTCTATGGCAGCGGTTCTCAACCTGTGGGTCGCGACCCCTTTGGAGGTCGAACGACCCTTTCACAGGGGTCGCCTAAGACTATCAGAAAACACATATTTCCCATGGTCATAGGAACCGAGACACTGCTCCTCTATCCGTCTCCAGGCAGGTCCGCCCACATGCAGATACGCCCACATACAACATGAGGAACTGTATTAAAGGGTCCTGGCATTAGGAAGGTTGAGAACCACTACTCTATGGAGTGATCTAAACCTAAGAAAACATCTCCTTTATCCCCTCAGTCAATCACTAAGTTCCATTCATTCTATCTTATCTTCTACCTTCCTATTCATTTTCACTACTTTAGTTCCAGGCCCTGATCACCTCTGACCTAGTTTAAAGCAGTAACATAACTCATCTCTGCCTAGTCTTCCCCTGCCCTAGCACTGTAGCCTCAAAATCACTGCTGAAGTAGCCTTCCCCAAAAAATCACATAAGGTTGTATCATTCACTTTCCTGATTAAAATTCCTTGGGTGACTTCCATAATCTTCACAATGATGTAAGATTATATAGCCAAGAACAATGTAAAGGCTTACTGGTCTCATTGTATCACTGACTTTACTTTGTGTGACCTTGGCCAAGTCACAACAGCTGAACTTTAGTTTTCTCATTTGGAAAAACGGGGACAACAGCTACATCACAAGGCTGGGAGTGGGTTTTATGGACTACATACCCTTTCATCTCTGGAACACATGCCTAGTATGTGCCTACAAGAGCCTGCAACATGGCAGACCCTCAAATATTTGTTGAGCAAATATTTAAATCTATATTCTTATGGAGCAACAGTTGAAATGAACAAAAAATGAACATATATTCTGATCATCAAATAAATACTATGTATATCAACTTTGCCGAGGAGCTTCTGGACTGAAATTCTGCCACCAGAGTTATGAGTATAAGTAGCAAGTTCAGAACAGAACTATTTGGAGTGACTGATCCTACTCTGAGAAGTCCAGGATTTACATTATTTATCCTAAACCACAAAGTTCTTTTAGATTTAATTGAAGTCAAGCCAGTACCTGCATTTAAGAGGAAATAAAGAAAGTAAGAAAGAAGGAAACGTACAGTAGCTAGAACATTTGTGGTAGATTGTCTGTGGATGCAGTGGAAAACAGTAAGGGCTTTGAGATAAGAAAATCCAAGGTTCAAACCCCTAGCTATGTGACTAGGCAAATTCCTCAAAGTCTTAGCCTCTATTTCCTTGCCATAAATCTATACACTAACAATCTTGCAGTGTCATTAAAGGGATTAAATGAGAAAGAAAATTCACTATGCAATGCCTGGCATACAGCAGGAACTCAACAAATGGAAGTTTCATATCAAGGGACCCTGGATCCACCAGAATTAAGCTCTTAGAAGAAATCCTTCACTTTTCAAGTAGTGCAGATCACAGAGTTACTCACAGAGATTCTGGGCCGTCTTTGAATCCAACACCTTTAACTCTTTTACTTTTTTCTTTTGCACAGATTTCTTTTCTTCTCCACCTTCCTGATCCTTCTTGGCTAGAAAGGGAAAGATTAGAAAAGCATGATTAAGGACAAACCATATCTGCACCTTATTGAACTAGGGTCCCATCCTGGAAAGACCTCTCACGTCCTCTCTATTAATAATGGTCTCCTATCATGGTCCTTCAAGGCAAACCTCCTCTTTAACCACCTACCCTTCTATTACTGACTTCCCCCTCTAACTATAAAAAAAAATCTCATTTTCATTTCTTTAATAGTTGTCAATAATGCTTTCCCACCTACAACTTACCTACTTGCAGGGAGCAGCAAACTTTCTGTGAAGGACCAGTTGGTAAATATGTTAGGCTTTGCAGACCATATGGTCTGTCTTGGCTCTGCCACTATAGCATGAAAGCACTCACAGACAGTACATACATGACGTGGCTATGTTCCAATAAAACTTTATTCACAAAAACAGGTGGTCAGCCTGAGGGGCTATAGTTTGCCAACCCCTGTACTAGAGTCTTTCACTGTGTTATCCTTTTGTGCCTATTAAGAATCCTATTTATCTTTCAAGCTCCATCTTGAACATGAGTTCCCTATAAAATTTTTCTTCTCTGTGCTTCATGTACTCACAACTGTAAACCTACTTTTGCCCACCCCTGTATGTGTATGGGGGGGGCACTTCACCCAACAACAGCAAAATAACATTTTTTTTCAAGTGCTCATTGAACATTCGTATCCAAGAAAGACCATATCCTGTGCCATAAAAATCAATAAAATAGATAAACATCCAGGAAGACTGACAAAGATAAAAAGAGAGAAGACATATGTCACTAATATCAGGAGTGAAATGGAGCATCACTTCAGCCATTAAAGGGTAATAAGGGACACTACGAACAACTTTGTACTCATAAATGGGACAACTTACAAGAAATGGACCAATTCCTAAAAAACCACAAACTACCAAAAGTCAACAGAGATGAAATAGACAACTCAAAACACTACTCGAAACCACTTAATAAACGGAATTCACAATTTAAAAAGCCTTCTGAGAAGGATATCTCCTGGTCAAGAAGGTTTCACTAGAGAAGTCTACCAAACATTTAAAGAAAAATGAATGCCATTTTTACACAATCTCTCCCAGAAAAACCGACAAGGGAACACTTCCCACTTCATTCTATAAATGCCAATGAATTATTTACTTTAAACATGTTTGTTAATTTTATGTTATTTGAATTTCATCTCAATAAAAGAATTGGTAATTATTTAAGATATAAAAATCACTAAATCAGTGAAATCTGAATATGGATTGTATATTAGATAATAGTAAGATATCAATAATAAATTTTCTAAATGTGATAACTGCACTGTGGTTATGGAAGAGAATGTCCTTGTATTTGGGAGAGGCATCCTGAAGAATTTAGGGGTAAAGGACCATGATGTCAGTACTTTATCTCAAATAGTTCAGTTAAAAATAAATAGTCCTTGCCCGGCTGGTGTGGCTCAGTGGCTGAGCGTCGACCCATGCACTAAGAGGTCGCTGGTTTGGTTCCCAGTCAGGGCACGTGCCCAGGTTGTGGGCCCGATCCCTGGAGGGGGTCATGCAGGAGGCGGCCAATCAATGTTCTCTCCCATTGATGTTTCTATCTCTCTCCCTCTCCCTTCTCTCTAAAATCAATAAAGAACAAAAAATTTAAAATAAATAAATAGCCCTTGCTGTGATCAGTCAGTGACTGCAGACAGAATCCCTGGGCTCTCAAGCAGGAACAAAGAACCTGCTGGCCCTGGCCTGCTCCTCCTGGCTGCATCGACCCTGGGGGACAGTGTTCCTGAAGACTCCCCAAGGCTCTTACCCTGGGCCAAGCACAGGGTGGCACAGACCTCTGCCCATCCCACTTCTGTGCCTGGGGCAGGACCCTGCTGGCATGTGGCCACATGTCCTTCTATACCAGATTAGCCGAGTCTTTTTTTTTTTTTCTTTATTGATTTTTAGAGAGAGAAGAAGGGAGGAGAGAGATAGAAACATCAATGAGAGAACATCGACTGGCCACCTCCTGCATGCCCCTCACTGGGGATCAGGCCCACAACCTGGGCATGTGTCCTGCGGGAATCGAACGGGTGACCTCTTGGTGCATGGGTCGACGCTCAACCACTAAGCCACACTGGCGAGGCTTTTAAAATATAAATAAATAAAAAATAAATAAATAGCCCTGGCCAGTGTAACTCAGTTGGTTAAAGTTTAATCCTGTGCACCAAAGAGTTGTGGGTTCCATTCCCAGTCAGGGCACATACCCAAGTTGTGAGTTTGATCCCTGGTAGGGGTGCGTACAGGAGGCAACCAATAGATGTTTCTCTCTCACATCAATGTTTCTCTTATTCTATCCCTCTCCCTTCCTCTCTCTCTGAAATCAATAAAAACATATCCTCGGGTAAGGATTAAAATAAATAAATGATAAATAAAATGAGTATAGCATAGTGAATACAGTTAATAATATTGTAATAAGTATGGAAGATGCCAGGTGGGTATTAGAAATATCCAAGGGAACATTTAGTCAAGTATAACTGTCTAACCACTATGCAATACAACCGAAACTAATACAAAATAATACTTAATGTAAACTATAATTGAAAAATAAAATTTAAATTAAAAAATAAATAAATAAAAAGGAAATGTCCATAGCAGCATTATTCATAATGGCCAAAAAGTAGAAATAACCCAATGTCCATCAACTGATGAAGAGAAAAACAAATGTAGTATATCTATACAATGGGATATTATTCAACCATAAAAAGGAATGAAGTGCTGCTATATGTGATAACACAGATGAACAATGCAAACATGATTAGTGAAGAAGCCAGACACAAAAGGGCACACAATACATGATTACTTTGACAGAAAATGTCCAGGATCAGCAAATCCATAGAGACAGAAAGTAGATTAGTAGTTGCCAAGTTGAGGAAAGTGAAAATGGGGAGTGACTGCTTAATGAATTCAGGGTTTCTTTTGTGACAATAATGTTCTAGAATTCGAGAGTGGCAGAGGTTGCACCACTTTGTACTGTACAATAAACTATGGAATTGTACATGTTTAATATGTGAATTATATCTTAAGTAAATAAATGCACACATACAAGTACATACATACACTGGACCACAGATCTAAACGCAAAACGTAAAACTATTAATCTAAAATAATTTGGAAAAATTTTCGCAACACTGGGGTAGGCAAAGATTTCTTAGAAACAAAAAAGTACAAATCATGTGGTAGGAAAAATCCTAAGGTGGCCCCCAAATTTCCCTCCTCCTAGTGTGCACACTCCATATACAGCCCTTCTCCTTGAGTGTGAGTGGGCCTGACCTACTCTGGTTAGCTCTTTTAAATAAAGGTTTAGAGGACAGAGACAAGAGAAGTCAGAGAGAACCAAAGCTGCAGCAGATGCTCTCTTGCTATCCTTGGAGAAGCAAACTGCCATGCTGAGGAGAAGGCTATGTGGCAGGAAATAGTGGGCAGCCTCTAAGAACTGAAAACAGCCTCTACCTGATGACTAATAAGAAAATAGGAATCTATGTCCTACAATTATAAGGAACTGGATTCAGCCAAACACATGAGCTTGGAAGAGGACAGTGAGCTCCACAAAGCAACGTGACCCAGCCAGAACCTTGATTTCAGTTTGGTGTGACCTTCAGCAGAGGATACAGCTAACTTGGATTCCAGACCCATGGAAATTGTGAGATAAATTTATGTTGTTTTAAGCCACTGTTTGTGGTAATTTGTTATACAGCAATAGAAAATAATAAAAAGCCCTGGCCCATTTGTCTCACCGGTTAGAGCACTGGCCTGCGGGCCAATGAGTCCCGGGTTCGATTCCGGTCAAGGGCACATACCTCAGTTGCAGTTCGTTCCCAGCTCTGGCCAGGGTCGTGCAGGAGGCAACCAGTAGATGTGGCTCCATCACATTGATGTTTCTCTCTCTCTCCCTCCCTCCCACTCTATCTGATGATAAATAGAAAAATATCCTCAGGTGAGGAATTATAAATAAACAAGTAAGTAAGTAAGTAAATACATAAATGAATGAATAAATAAACAAACAAACAAACAAATAAATAAATAAATAGAAAATAAAAAACATAAAAGGAAAATTTGACAAACTGAACTTCATCACAATTAAAAATTTTTCTTTGAAGGACACTGTAAGAAATGAACAAACAAGCTATAGCAGGGAGAAAATGCTTGCAAAACACATATTTGATAAAGGACTAGTACCCAGAACATATAAAAAATTTTCATGACTCAACTATAAGAAAACAAACAACCCATTTTTTTAAGACAGGCAAAAGATTTGGGCAGACACTTCACCCAAGAAGAGGTAAGTAAGCACAGGGAAGGATGCTCAACATCATTCAGTCTTTAGTAATACATATTAGAAATTAAATTAATGAAGAAATAAAACTAAAATCCTAGCCCATTAGAATCACTAAAATTAAAAAGCAAAACTGATGATACTAAGTGCTGGCAAGGATGCAAAGCACCTGCAACTCCAATACATTGCTAGTGGAAATGAAAAAAAAAAAAATAGTATGGCTACTTTGGAAAACAGTTTGCCAGTTTCTTATACAGTTAATTATACATTTATTGTAGCACATGGCCCAACAATCCCTTTCCTAGGGATTTGCCCAAGAAAACTGAAAGCATATATGTCCATACAAAATCTTGTATGCAAATGTTTCTATTGGCTTTATTCATAATTGCCAAAAACTAGATCCAACCCAAATGTCCATCAACTAGTGAATGGATATAATGGAATCGTACTCAGCAATAAAAAGGAATGAACATGCATACAACACCATGGACAAATCTCAAATACATTATTATAAGTGAAAAAATACAGTCTTAAAAGGCTACTTAGTGTATGACTCCATTTATATAACATTACAGAAAAGACAAAACTCCAGGGACAGAAAACAGATCAGCAGTTGCCAGGGCCTGGTGGTAAGGGGAGGGGATGAATAAATGGGCAGAAGAGAACTTTTTAGAGTGATGAACATGTTCTCTATCATGATTGTGATAGTTATATGGCTGTATACATGTCAAAATTCATATAACTGTACACATAAAAAGGGTAAATTTTACTACATGCAAATTATACTTCAATAAACCTGACTAAGCATATTGTATCTTTGAGGCCAATAAAATACAGTAAATAGGGCTACAATAATTATGAAAGTGATATTGATAGAAGAATATATGAAATTCTTAATAATGCATAAAGAGGTAGAGGGATTCCAGGAATAAATATAAAACATTTAGTACATGCTAAAGTAGAAACTTAGATCAATGAAAAAAGGATGGTCTGCCCAGCCGGTGTAGTTCAGTGGATTGAGCATCGTCCCATGGACTGAGAGGTACAGATTTGATTCCTCATTAGGGCACATGCCTGGGTTGTGGGCTCCATCCCCAGCAGGGGGCATGCAGGAGCAGACAATTGATGTTTCTATCTCTCTCCCTTCCTCTCTCTAAAAAAAAAAAAAAAATCAATAAAAATATTTAAAAAAAAGAAAAAAGGATGGTCTAATGCAGGGTTGGTAAACTTTTTCTTAAAGACCAGCAAGTAAATAGTTTAGGCTTTGTGGGCTATATAGTTTCTGTTGCAATTACTCAACTCTGCTGGTGTAGTATGAAAGAAGTCAGACATTATGTAATCAAATGGGCATGGCTGGGTTCCAATAAAACTTTATTAACCAAAATGGGGTAGCCATAGTTTGCTGACTCCTGGTCTGATCAATAGTGTTGGAACAATTGACTCTCTATTTTGAAGGAAAATAGTTAGATATTAACTTTATGCTATTCATAAATATAATGCCAAATACATTAAACATCTAAATGTTAAAAACAGAAATACAATTCTGAAAAAAATGAAAATTTTCCTAAGAATAAACACAAAATCGTGATGGTACAAAGTAGCCCTGGCTGGTTTGGCTCAGCGTTAGAATGTCGGCCCGAGGACCAAAGAGTCATGGGCTCGATTCCAGTCAAGGATACCTACTTGGTTGCGGTTCGACCCCCGACCCTAGTTGGGGTCATGCAGGAGGCAACCAATCAATGTGTCCCTCTCATATCGCTGTTTCTCTCTCTCTCTCTCCCTCCCTCCCACTCTATCTGAAAATCAGTGTAAAAATATTCTCGGGTGAGGATTGGAAAAAAAAAAAAAGATGGTACAAAGTAAAAGACAGACTGATTTGATTACATAAAATTTTAATGGTTCAATATTGTGAAAATCATCATATAAAATATGAAAAGAAATGAGAATTTCCATTTCTAGTAATGGAACCAAATCTCCTGTGGAAACATCTTAAAATGCTGGTGTAATGTTTTTAAAAAATCACTCTAAAAGCATGGAAGAGCTGACAAGATGGTGATGAACTACTCCCAAGAGGTAAGCAAAACACTGGAGCACTGTCCCAATGCCAGTCTGATGGCTTTGTGCAGCAAGGATGAATGGTCAAGGTCCAGTTTCTGCCTAATGGGGAGAATCTCACATGAGACTCTTCATTAGCTAGGAACCCAAAAGGCTACATCCTCAGTAAAGGTGAACACAACAGACTTGCAGTTGGAAGCCTTAGAAAGCCTATACTCTAGGAACAGGGTGAACCAGAGGTAGATCCAGCCTTTCCAAGACCACAACTGTTGGCACAGCTTACTCACTGACTAGATTAAGGTGATAAGTTCCTACTCTTATTTGTCTAGAGAGGAAACAACAAATAGGAACAGACCCATGCATGATCCAGCCATTGAAGCTAGCCAACAAGGCCTTTAAAGTAACTATAGTTAACATGTTCAAGTATACAGAGGGAAAAATTAAAATAGATGAAGATGCAGAAGTTCACCAGAGAACTAAAATTTATTTAAAAAATAAATCAATGAACATTCAAGAATTAAATATTATTATGACTGAAATTAGGAGCTAGTAGACATCAGTGAATTGGAAGACAGGTCAATAAAAAAGATACAAAGTAAAACACAGAGATAAAAGATGAAAAGCAACAAAAAAGAGTATAAGGGATATATGAAAAGGTCCAACATATGAGCGATTGGAAGCCCCAAAAGAGAAGAAAGAATGAGCCCAGCTGGTGTGGATCAGTGGATTGAGCATGGTCCCATGGACTGAGAAATCCCAGTTCAACTCCTGGTAGGGGCACATGCCCCAGTTGGGGGTTTGATCCCCAGTAGGGAGTGTGCAGGAGGCAGCCAATTGATGTTTCTCTCACATCGATGTTTCTCTCTCACTCTCCCTTCCTCTCTCTCTAAAAAAATCAATAAAAACATATTTTAAAAAAAGGGGGGGGATTGAACAGAAGTAAACAACATAGTGATGTGCATGTAAAAATTTGTTAAGAGGGTCTAGATCTCAGGTTAAGTGTTCTTACCACAAAAAACAAACAACAACAACAAAAAAAAAACAAGGGGACATAGGAAATCTCTTGAAGCCCTGGCCAGTTTGGCTCAGCAGTTAGAGCGTCAGACCTCAGACCAAAGAGTCACAGGATCGATTCCGGTCAAGGGCAGGTACCTTGGTTGCAGTTGCGGTTCGGTCCTGGCCCTGGTCTCAGCCCTGCTCAGGGTCATGCCGGAGGCAACCAATCAATGTGTTGTTTCATTGAAACATCAATCCTTCTCTCTCTTCTCTCTCTCTCTCCCCCTCGCTCCCTCTCACTCTATCTGAAGATAAATGGAAAAAAAATATCAAGTGAGGATTTATTAAAAAAAAAGAAATCTTTTAGAGTTAATGAATATGTTAATTACCTTGATTATGATGATGATATCATAGATGTATACATATATCCAAACTCATCATAATGCATACTTTAAATATGTGCTCATTTTTTCTATTAAATATACCTCAATAAAGCTGGAGGAGAGGTGGAAATATTGACTATTAAATGTGACTTGGAGCATGGGAGGAGTCCCAGGCTTTCAGTCTCAAAGGGAAATTTTATTTATTTATTTATTTATTTATTTATTTATTTATTTATTTATTTATTTTTGGTGCGTGCTCCTAGCGGGAACCGAACCCAGGACTCTCTGGTCCGCAGGCCAACGCTCCAACCGCTGAGCCAAACCGGCCAGGGCTCAAAGGGAAATTTTAGACAGGTAAGCAGATAAAGTAAATGCAGAGAGTAAAATAGTAAAAATAACAAAGAGAAAACACCACCCCCCCCACACACACACACACACAAATGGAGCCCTGTGATATTATTCGCTGGCATTGAACTTGAAAGCAAAATAAAATGCCAATAAAGAAAAAAACAAAAACTGGACAGATGCAATGATATAAGAGAGCTGTGAACTTTCCAAGAGTGAAGAAACACTTCACCATGAAGAATCAAGAAGCTCAGGAATTCCAAGGATACATACAAAGAAAACCACACCATGGCACATCATCATAGTAAAAGTGCTTTAACCAGAGGAAAAAATTCTCAAAGTAGCAGCAGGTAGAATATATTACCTTCAAATGAACAACAATAACACTGACAGTGGAGTTTTGTTTGGTTTTAAAGGGGAAAACAAAAATACCCTTCAAAAATATAGCTGAAACAAAAATATATCCAGACAAAAACAGAGAATTCATTACCAATAGACCTGAACTAAAATAAATACTAAAAAGACTATTGATTCAGGCAGCAGAAGAAAAATTATACCAAAAGGAAATACAGAAATGCAGGTAGGAAGAAAAACACTAGAAGTTTTTTTAAGGGAATATTGATATTACAAAATAATAGCAAAAATGTCTGTGGGGTTTAAAACATGTAGAATTAAAATGCATAACACCAATAACTCAAAAAGAAATTATGTAGTGAACAGAGTTAAAATGTTTTAAAGTTCTAGCATTATCTAGAAGGCTGTAAGTTACCAATTGTATTAGACTGTAATAAGTCAAGAATACATGTTGTAATTTCTAAGGTACACTCAAAATGGATAGTAAAAAAATGTGTAACAAAAATGTATGAGTAGGGGAAATGTGAAATAATAAAGTTTTAAGTAAATCCAAAAGAAGTCAAGAACAGAAAAAGGATGTTTATTGAAAATCAAACAGAAAACAAATAGCAATATGGTATTGCTCGGCTGGTGTGGCTCAGTGGTTGAGCATCGACCCATGCACCAAGAGGTTCCCAGTTCGATTCCCGGTCAGGGCACATGCCCAAGTTGTGGGTCAAATCCCCAGTGGGGGGCATGTAAGAGGCGGCCAATCAATGTTCTCTTTCATCGATGTTTCTATCTCTCTCTCCCTCTCCCTTTCTTTCTCTCTAAAATCAATAAAGGGAAAAAAACATTAAAAAAAAATAGCAATATGGTATTTATCAACTCAAATGGATTAAATACTTTGCAGTGAAAAGACTAAGATTATCAGACTGAATTTACAAAACACACTAAATATGTTCTACTTGCAAGAGATACACCTTAAATAAAGACATAAATGTAAAGGGTAAAATAGTGGAAGAAAATATACTAACCAAAGAAAGCTGGTGTAGCTGTACTAATAAAGATTTCATCTCTAATAATGCCATTACCTTGAATAGACACACTTCATAATGATAAAGGGCTAATCCACAAGGAAGATATAATAATTCTAAATCTAAATCTATCTAATAATTTAGTTTCAAAATATAAAGTAAAAATTGACTTAACTAAAAGAAGAAAAGAGCAAATCTATAACCACTGTGGAAGAATTAAAACCCTTCTGTGCAGTAACTAATTAAACAAGCAGACAAAAACTTGGAAAGTATATAGAAAATGTTGAACACATCTAAAAAACTTGACCTAATTGATATATTAGAACAAAGCACTCAACAATGACAAATTACACCCTTTTTTTTATACGCACATTGCATATTTACCAAAATTCACCACATACGGGTAAAAGCAAGACTCAAAACAAATTTCAAAGGACAAAAATAATTCCAAGTGTATTCTTTGACCACAGAAGTATTAAGCTGGAAATCAGTGAAAAGAAACTAAAAATTCCCAACTATCCAGATATTGAGTATATATCCAAATAACTCTGGAGTCAGGTAAGAAATCACAAAAGAAATTAGTAAATATTTTGAACAGAATGAAATCAGCATATTACATAGAAGAACAGATGGGACAAATAGAAAACACAAAATTAATAAGATGGTAGATTTAAACCCAAATATTTCAGGAATTACAAACTGAGGGCAAGTCTACAAACTGGTCTGCACTATTAAAAAATGTCAAGGTCATGAAAGATAAAGACCAAGGAACTCTAATGTGAAAGGCAAAACTGTAAGATTAATTATCTTCGTGACTAAAAGTTGTTTTAAACGAGACACAGTATGTATTAATCATAAAGGAAAAGACTGATAAATCTAAGCACTTTTTCATAAGGAACTTTTGTTCATCAAGACACTATACAAAAAAAAAAAAAAGTGAAAAGAAGCCAGAGTCAGCAAAGATGTCTGTGATACACTTAAGTGACAAAGAATTAATATCTAGAACATATAAAGAATTCCTTTTGTCTGGAATTTCACCATTTGCAACCCTAATGAACTAATAGATCTATGCACTAAAAATCAATGCTGCTAACATCACAGAAGGGACAACAAGACATTTTGTGCCTTCTGAAGAGGAACCTAATACCTATTATGAAGAAGTATTGGCAAAAAGACAAATGGAGCCTGATTCTGATTGAACATCTAGATCCAATTACTAATTTACAGTAAATACAGGAAACAGAAACTACACTATGGGAATACAAGTACAAAATCCACATTATGGAAAACACAGGACAAATGATACAGTTTTTACAACAAATGAATTTTAAGAAAGAGAAAGAGAAAGAACCTATAGATTAACAGAGACAAAGAAGACATTTAAAACACACACAAAACTAAACTGTAGTGTTCAGAAATATAAACATGGATGATAAAACAACAATAACAAAAAAATAAAGAAGTGATTGCCATACCAGTCAGGAGAGTGATTTCTATTAAAGGGAAAGGGGCATAGGGGTTCCCAGGGGCCTCCTGGAGAGTTTCTATTTCCTAACATATGGCATTTACAAGGGTATTTGCCTTATAATAATTCACTAAGCTGTACATCTGTTCTATGTAGTTTTCTGTATTTTTACTATATTTAACAATAAAAGGTTTAAACATTAAAAGAAGACCTAAAAATTACATAATGATAACTTGGAGGGGAGGAAAAGGAGGGTAGAGGAAAGTGATACCATCCTCACTTTTCTAGCAGGGAGGCAATGACAAAATTTTCAATTTATAAATCAAAAAGAATAGACAAAAGCATGGTAGTAGTATTTTTGTTGTTGTTGTTAATCCTCACCCAAGGATATTTTTTCCACTGATTTTTAGAGAGAGTAGAAGGGAGGAGGTGGGGAGGAGGAGGGCGAGGAGGTGAGAGAAAGAGAGAGACACATCAATTGGTTACCTCAACTGAGGCCAGAGATTGAACCTGCAACCCAGGTATGTGCCCTTGACTGGGAATTGAACCCGAGACCCTCTGGTGCAAGGGTCGATGCTCTAACCACTGAACAACTCCAGCCAGGGCAAAAGCATATTATTTTTTAAAGTGTTACTACATAACAGAGAATGACTGTCATTGAGACTAATCAAAACTTCTCTTTTTTTCCTTTTTTTAAAGAAGGGTTTAATATTCCAGGTAAGAGATAAAGCCATGACCTAAGGTTATAGCAGGGCTGAAGATAGACAGAAATAGATGGATTCAGAATTATCTAATAAAAACAATCAAACATGCTTGATGTAAACAAATATTGAACTCTAGTTTAGTAGATTTGTTTCAAAGTGGTATGAGCCAGCAATTCTGAAGGTACTTAATGTATTGTAAGAGTAAGCAAACAAGTAAATACATTGTGGATAACAGGGGCCAAATAAGAGGAAACTATGGTTTTAAGTCAGGATAGTGGTTACTCTGGGTCAGGGATGGGAGGAGTAAGTCATCAGTTTAACTGGAAATGGATAGAGGAGTTTCCAGTTCTTAGGAATGTTCTGTTTCTTGATCTGGGTATTGATACATGGATATAAATTCCATTTTTAATTTTGTGAAAATTCACTGACTCATACACATATGATTTGTACACTTCAACTTGAAATAAAGGAAAAAACACAAACACACTTCTGATTATAATATAAATGCTATATATATATACGTGTGTGTGTATATACATATATTTTATATATATATGGTATAAGCAAGGCTACAAGGGAACATAGACAAATTAAAATAGTTTGATTTGTTAATGTAGTGAGATAGTGCAATTGTGTGTTCTTTTTTTTTTTAAATCCTCACCCAAGGATACTTTTCCATTTTTATCTTCAGACAGAGTGGGAAGGAGGGAGGGAGAGGCAGAGAGGCAGAGAGGCAGAGAGGGAGAAGGAGAAGGAGACAGTGATGTGAGAGGGATCTAACCCGAGACTCTGGTCCACGGGCTGATGCTCTAACCGCTGAAACAAACCAGGCAGGGCTGTGTACCTTTTTTTATGCTGTTACTAACCAGGGAACTGAGAAAGGGAAGACAGGCATGGGTCTGGATACCACCTATAACAGCTTAATATCCTTAGACAGCTGACTCTGATTCCACTTTCACACTGAGTTGGGGGAGGGAGGGACCCCACTGACAATCAGCAGTAGAGTCAAATGTAGAACCCATAGGATACCCCCATTAGCAGCTGTCCCAGCACTGTTATTGGAATTGTGCATTAATTCAGCATACAATTATTATAGCATTTAACATATAACCTTATCAATGCTTGAGTTCCAGCCATCATTTTTGCCAGAGCAAGGATGCAGAAGTGGGTACAGACAGCTCCTTAGCACAGAAGAAAGGAGAATCTTATTTGCAAATGACTATAACTCTCTGCTGACAATAGCAGAAAGGAGACCCTTATCACTCAGCTGACTCCTTGTTAAAAAGTGAGTCAGTGCCAGGGTCCATGTTTCTAGCTGCTGCAACCCTGACCTCTTCAGCAGATTTTAAGCACTTTTGCTAATGGTAACTACAGCTTCCAGACTGGCACACAACCAACCTAGTCTCCACACAGCCAACCTAGTCTCCAAGGACCAGACGTTACAAGTGCCCTGCCAGCCTTGCCAAGAAGTTAGACCCTGCAACTTCCCTTCTGTAACCTGTGCCCTCCCCAGGAGCAAGGGAACAGACTGCCTGCTGTGAGTGCTGAAAGTCAGAGTCACTGACCCATTTCAGGAGAGGGAGAATGAGCATCAAGCAAGCTTTCATCTCATCATTGGCATGTCAGTCAGTCTCTGAGGTTATCTCCAAAAAGGTCAGGGGGAAGAGTTGGAATGTTATAATGCTAGAGCCATGAAAAAATTTTCAAATGTGCTCACCCCAACATCATATATTTTTCTTTCTATAAAACAGTCTATAAAGTGCTGCTAACTCATTAGGTCTGATCAGGAGACAGTGGTGGGAAGACCAAGCTGAGGATCTGGAATGACCCTAGGGATGCAGCTGTTACTCATTGGGGATAAATCCAGTGTCCCAAAGATTAAAAGCTCTCCTTTAATTCCTAGGAAAGAGCGTGGTCCACTTCAACCATGTTCTCTATTGAGAGCAGTCTGCAAACGTTTCTAAAGACTTTAGGTAGCAGGTCACCATGGCAGGAGAAACAAGCCACTGTCCCAGTAAGAGACTCCAGCCCTTTCTCCCTTTGAAGGCTACAGAGCATTGCCCCTTCACTTCCTCTGCCATCATCTCTGGGACAATCGGAAAGATGGGAAGAGAAGTCTGGCTTTGTATCTTCTGTGTCCTAACCTGAGAGGTTCCCTCTAGTTCCTTAAGAAATTAAGTCTATAAATAAATTGTAAGATAAAAAAAATGAGAAAGACAGCCTGGCCAGTGTGGTTCAGAGGCTGAGCGTCGACCCATGTACCAAGAGGTCCCCAGTTCGATTCCCGGTCAGGGCACGTGCCCAGGTTGTAGGCCAAATCCCCAGTGGGGGCATGCAGGAGGCGGTCAATTGATATTCTCTCTCATTGATGTTTCTATATCTACCTCTCCCTTCCTCTCTCTCTAAATCAATAAAGAAAAAAATAAATAAACATGATGCATTAAAAAAATGAGAAAAACAACACAAGCTGAAGAGGGAAATATAGACACATCAATCAATTACAATGTATAAATTTAATTTGGCTCTGAGGACATGACTAACTATGACATACTTTAAAATAACTGGGGTGGTGAGGAGGGGGCTGATACAGGTAGATAAACAAGATTGGCTAATCCTAAAGGCAGCAAGAGATAAGCAACAGGTTCCCTACAAAGGAACCCCCATAAGGCTATCAGCTGACTTCTCAACAAAAACACTATAGGCCAGAAGGGAATGGCATGAAGTAATCAAGGTAATGAAAAACAACGATCTGAATCCAAAGCTACTCTATCCAGCAAGCCTATAATGCAAAATAGAAGGTGAAATAAAAAACTTCCCAGGCATAAAAAAGGCTAAGGGAATATATTAGCACCAAACCAGCACTGCAAGAAATGTTAAAAGGACTGCTGTAATTAGTAAAAGAAATAGGAAGAAAAATATAACCACAATAAACAAAAATGGCAATAAATAAGTACATATCAATAATAACCTTAAATATAAATGGATTAAATGCTCGGATCAAAAGACACACAGTAGCTAATTGGATAAGAAAGCATGACTCATACGTATGTTGTTTACAAGAGACCCACCTTACAGCAAAAGACTCACATAGGTTGAAAGTGAAGGGATGAAAAAAAACCTTCCAAGCAAACAGAAAGGAAAAAAGAGGTGGGGTAGCAATACTCCAATGAAATAGACTTCAAAATGAAGGCCATAACTAGAGACAAAGAAGGCCACTAGATAATATTGAAAGGATCTATCCAACAGGAAGATACAACCTTGGTAAACATATATGCACCCTATGCAGGAGCACCAAAATATATTTTAAAACTTCTGGAGGACTTCAAAGGAGAAATCGACAGCAATACAATCATAGCAGGGACTTCAACACCCCACTGACATCACTGGATAGATCCTCTAGACAAAAAATTAACAAGGAAACAGAGACTCTAAATGAAGCACTAGATCAAATTGATTTAATAGATATCTACAGAGAATTACACCCCAAAACTGCAGAATTCACATTCTTCTCAAGTGCACATGGGACATTCTCAAAGACAGACCACATGTCAGGACACAAACTAAGTCTCTACAAGTTCAAGAAGATTGAAATTATATCAAGCATCTTCTCAGATCACAATGGCATGAAACTAGAAATCAATTACAACAAAAACAAACAAACAAAAAATTCAAACACATGGAGGCTAAATAGCATGTTATTAAACAATGAATGAGTTACCAAAGAGATCAAGGAAGAAATTAAAAACTTCCTGGAAACCAATGAAAATGAACACACAACAACACAAAATCTATGGGATGCAGCGAAAACAGTTCTGACAGGGAAGTTCATAGCACTACAGGCCTACCTCAAGAAATAAGAAAAATTTCTAATTGACTATCTAACCTCACAACTTAAAGAACTAGAAAGCAAACAAAAAGGAAAACCCAGAGCAAGTAGAAGAAAAATAGTAAAGATCAGAGCAGAAATAAACAACATAGAGACTAAAAAAAAACAATTCAAAAGATCAATGAAACAAAGAGCTGGTTCTTTGAAAAGATAAACAAGATTGATGGACCCTTAGCTAGAATCACCAAGAAACAAAGAGAGAGGACTCAAATAAACAAAATCAGAAACGAAAGAGGAGAAGTAACAACTGACACCATAGAAATACAAAGGATCATTACCAAATACTATGAACAATTATACGCCAACAAATTGGACAATCTAGGCGAAATGGATAAATTTCTACAAACACATAGTCTCCCAAAACTGAACTGAGGAAAGAGAAAACTTGAACAGATCAATAACAACTAAGGAAATTGAAGATGTTATCAAGAATCTTCTAGCAAACAAAAGCCCGAGTCCCAATGGCTTCAGGAGGGAGTTTTATCAAACATTCAAAGAAGAACTAACACCCACTCTCCTCAAACTATTACAAAAAATTAAAGAAGAAGGAAGACTTCCAAACTCGTTTTATGAGGCCAGCATAATTCTAATTCCAAAACCAGATAAAGACACTACAAAGAAAGAAAACTACAGGCCAATATCCCTGATGAACATAGATGTCAAAATCCTTAACAAAATATTAGCAAATCGGATCCAGCAATACATTAAAAAAATTACTCTACCATGATCAAGTGGGATTCATCCCAAGGATGCAAGGCTGGTACAATATTTGCAAATCAATACATGTGATACACCACATAAACAAAATTTAAGATAAAAACCATATGATCATATCAATACACACTGAAAAAGCATTCAACAAAATCCAGCACCCATTTCTGATTAAAACACTCAGCAATATGGGAATAGAGGGATCATATCTCGACATAATAAAGGACACATATGAAAAACCTACAGCCAACATCATACTCAACAGGCAAACACTAAAAGTGTTTTCCTTAAGAACAGGAACAAGACAGGGATGCCCACTTTCGCCACTCTTATTTAACATAGTACTGGAAGTCTTAGCCACAGCAATTAGACATGAAGAAAAAATAAAAGGAATCCAAATTGGAAAGGAGGAAGTGAAACTGTCATTATTTGCAGATGACATGATATTGTACATAGAAAAACCTAAAGCCTCCACCAAAAATCTACTAGATTTAATAAATGAATTTAGCAAAGTAGCAGAATACAAAATTAACACCAATAAATCAACGGCATTCTTATACACCAACGATGAACTCACTGAAAGAGAAACTAAAAAAACAATCCCATTGCGGCAAAAAACAATTTACCATCGTGGCAAAAAAATTAAGACACCTAGGAATAAACTTAACCAAAGAAGTAAAGGACCTATTTGCAGAAAACTACAGGACATTGAAAAAAGAAACAGAGGAAGATATAAAAAAGTGGTAGCACATACCTTGTTCATGGATTGGAAGAATTAACATCATTAAAATCTCCATACTACCCAAAGCAATCTAAAGATTCAATGCAATCCCCCTTAAATACCAATGCAATATTTCACAGAACTAGAATACTTCAAAAGTTCACATGGCACCAAAAAAGACCCTGAATACATCAAAAGTTCATATGGCACCAAAAAAAGACCCCGAATAGCCACAACAATCTCGAAAAAGAAGAACAAAGTAGGAGGGATCACAATACCAGATATCAGGTTACACTGCCATTGTAATCAAAACAGCCTGGTACTGGAACAAGAACAGGCATATAGATCAATGGAACAGGACAGAGAACCTGGAAATTGACCCAAGACATTATGCTCAATTAATATTTGACAAAGGTGGCAAGAGCATACAATAGAGTAAAGACAGCCTCTTTAATAAATGGTGCTGGGAAAATTGGACAGCTACATGTAAAAAAAATGAAACCAGACCACCAACTTACACCATACACAAGAATAAACTCAAAATGGATAAAAGACTTAAATGTGACTCATGAAACCATAAAAATCCTAGAAGAAAATGTAGGCAACAAAATTTCAGACATCATACACAGCAGAATTTTCATTGATATAACGCCTAAGGCAAGAGAAACAAAGGAAAAAATGAATACATGGGACTATATCAAACTAAAAAGCTTCTGCACAGCAAAAGAAACCACCACCAAAATGGAAAGGGAACCCACTATATGGGAGAGCATAACTGCCAACAATACATCAGATAAGGGGTTAATTTCCAAAATATAGAGAGTACTCACACAACTCAACAAAAGGAAGACAAAGAACCCAATTAAAAAATGGGCAGAGGACCTAAATAGACACCTCTCCAAAAAGGACATACAAATGGCCAAGAAACATATGAAAAAATGCTCAACGTCATTCATCATCAAAGAGATGCAAATTAAAACAATTATGAGGAAATCACCTCCACCTGCCAAATTGTACCATCAACAAATCATCGAACAACAAGTGTTGGCGAGGGTGTGGAGAAAAGGGGACTCTAGTAAACTGCTAGTGGGAATGCAGACTCGTGCAGCCACAATGGAAAACAATATGGAGTTTCCTCAAAAAATTAAAAATTGAACTGCCATTTGACCCAGTGATCCCACTGCTAGAAGTATATCCTACAAAGCCTGAAACACCATCAGAAAGAATATATGTACCCCTATGTTCATAGCAGCACTACTTACAATTGCTAAGATCTGGAAACAGCCCAGGTATCCATGAATAGATGAGTGCATAAAAAAGCTATGGTACATATACACAATGGAACACTATGCAGCTGTAAGAAAGAAAGATCTATTATCCTTTGAGAAGACATGGAGGGACCTGGAGAGTATTATGCTACGTGAAATAAGCCAATCAGAGAAAGACAAATACCACATGATCTCACTTATTTGTGGAATATAATGAACAAAATAAGCTGATGAACAAAATAGACCCAGAGACATAGAAAGGAGTACGATTTAGACTGACAAACCTCAGAGGAGGGGGGTGGCAGAGAAGAGGAGGGTATCTAGGGGGGAAAAAGGAGAAACATCTGTAACAAAAATAAATTAATTAATAAAAAATAGATTGGCTATGAGTTAAGTTTCTAAAATGGGTGATGAAGACACAGATATTCACACTATTCTCTCTCTCTCTTTATATATATATATATATATATTATATATATATATATTGCTTGTGTGTTAGTGTTTGGTTCTATACATTTTCAAAAATAAAAGCTTTTTTAAAAGTCAGATTGTTTCCCTGGAGTCATCAAGGCATCTAATTCTTTTCAGATAACTAAGTGAAAAGGACTTTTCTTCGGAGGAGGGTAGGTGGGGAGGTGGAAGAGAGTATGGGAGGATAAATAGTGATGGAAAATAATAAAATATATATTTTTTAAAGGCCTTTTCTTCTTAGCTGATCCTATAATTCAGAACACCATCCTAAACATCTTTAATAAAAACCACCTAAACCTAGGCTTAGATTCTCAGTGAGACAGGGGATGCCCTGCCTGCTGTCTCAGAAACCAGTACTCTGTCACTGTTAGGTGTCCAGTAGCCAGTCACCACTGTTCTTTGCTCAGTTAGCAGGGACTTGCTGCATCTACTGCTCAGGGTGCAGGCAGCCTGCAGCAAGGTAAGTCCCTGGGGAACTAGTGCCGTAAAGGAGGCTGTAGCCGTGCCTCCCTCCCAGTCAGGCTCCTCCCTTGCTGCACTCTCTTTTTCCTGCGTCACAAACACAAAATGGAGCTAGCTGGAAACAAAAACAATCTGTCTAAAATGGCTGAATGCAGTAGGGAGTGCCAGGCAATAAAGCAAAGGGAAAGGGCACCCCCTGCTGTCCAACAGAGGGACCCCGTTTTTCTTAATTATTTTTTAATATGTCAAAAAAATCAATCCTACAGAGTCCAAGCTAATTTTGTCATGAATCTTGATACCTATGTTGAATTCTAAAATCAAAGAATAGAAATTGAGGCACAAGAAGGAAAAATAAATTTCAGTCTCTAAAACAGAGAATAGTCAAGGCACAGTCAGCAGCCCAGTTATTGCTTAGTTATGATTAGTAACAGAGTTGCTAAGGGCCCACAGGCCGGAAGGGCGATCCTTCATTGCACAGTATTCCCCACCTTCAGTAATGAGCTAAGAGCCTGGGGAGTCCCACAGTTACAGCCATCACTTCCCCAGGAATTCCTGTAACAGGCTCCTCTCAATGAAGACCACAAACAGGAAATGGAGGCATGGGAAGTAGCGTGACATCCTGGAAACTAAGTTCTTAAGAATTGCAAGTGGGAGTGAGTAAGTAAGGTAGGAAAAGGACTTTGGTATCTAAAGCCAGTTACAGCTGCAGGGCTGAAAGATTCAGGCTGAGCTACAAAGCGACTCCACCTAACCTTAATTCTCACTCACTTACTCAGGACCATATATTACTTGCTCTGCCCAAGACAAAGCCTGCGGCATTTGTCCCCATTCATCAGGGAACATAATCTTATGCTACACCTCCCATGAGTAAAACAAGTACTTTATGACTAAAAGAGAACACAGGAGAAAAGTGGAAAAAGTGTGGTAAGCAGTTAGACAGATATAAGCCGAGCAAGGATAGGTGGAAAGCCCCAGGTGCCTAGCAAAGGACAATTGTAGGGTGGGACCTCACCCCCAGAGTGACCTTTCTTCCCCTAGCATATGCAGTTTGGACCCCCTGACCTTTCCTCCCCAGAGATAACATCTAGGCCTCAGTTGTATTTCAGCTCCAGGCCCAGAAAAGTAGCAAAACCAGACAAGCAACCCTGACCCCACAGCTGACCTCAGGACCAGCAGCATTGGATAATGATGCTCTGCCCTGGTGTCCACCAATCAATCAGTGGAGACCTGGACCCTGAAAGGACACACCTGGAAAACTGCTGAATATTCTATTGAGATCTTCCCCTGAAACCTCCCTTAAAATCTCCCCCGTTAAAACCCTTAGGAGAGAGGACCCAGATCACTCTCCCTCCCAGAAGCACGCCTGTGCTTTACCCCACTCTCCCCCCAGGCTCATTACCATCACCTTCCTCACTCCCAAGCTCCAAAAGGCCCTTCCTTTACCTCTATAACTTGTGTTCTAAGCCCATTTCTCCTACAAATTACTTCTTCTACTTCTGATTTTCCAAATAAATGTTCTCTTATAGTTTGAGTCTTGGCTCAGAATTCTTTCTATCCAGAACTCAAGTACTGAGGCTGATGAACCCAGGTTCGTTCTGACCCCACCAGTCTAACACCTGGTGCTGTTCCAGCCCACAACAAAAGCACAAACATGTTCAAAATTCTGTGGGTCCAAGCCACCGATGGTTTCTGCTACTTAAATGAAGCAGCACAATGTCCAGAAAGTGAGATAACTGCAGTGCATATACATGAGCACAGAATCAAAATAGGAAGTTAAAATAGAAAGTGGACTCTGGTACCACTATAGTTCTCTCTGAAGAACTAGGGTCTTTGTGGAAGAGTCCCAGATCTCCCCAGCATATCTAAAAAACTAGAACACGTAGAAAGATCCCTAGGAAATAACAACAAACTTTCTGTGAGGGTAACATAGTGCTGACATCATGAAGTCCACCCAGTATACAATAAGCCATGCCTATTAAGCTCTACACGAGTTCTCTGATTCTGGAAAGAGGACAGAATAAGAGGGTCCTATCATGTGCTCATGTAAGAAGCTGCCAATGTAGAGGAGTTCTACTTTATATCCCTCATAGCTGTAATATACATAAGAGATAAATTCAGCACCTCAGAGCCATTCGTAGGTATACACCATAGAAGAGAAAGCGAGATAAATAGCATGCCAAATGAACAGCTGTTATTCCTGCCCAAAGGTAACCAGATTCCCACCACTGGCCTCTTGGCCAAAACAAATACCCATCTGCTAAATCCCATAGAACTACATCATCATGGATATGCAAGCTGTATGGAGGGATGGAGCAAATAGCCAAAATGGATAAAGGACAGGAACAAAGCCAGACAGAATTCCAAACTGACAAAAACCAAGTGCTGAGAGTTAGGAAGAGGGGGACACAATGGGATTCTGAAAGGGTGGGGGCAAAGAAGTATTAGAAATCTGAGCATTCACAAAGTATGGCTCATTCAAACAACACAGTCACTGAGCTTCTCACAGACACTTTCTCAGCACACCCAGGAAGGTGACTCAAGAAGGGAGTGCTAAGGAAGAGATCAGCTTTAGAGATCTAGATGGGTAGGGACTGGAAGGACAGGCAGTGCCCCAAGCAAGTCAGCAAAAAGGTAGGACAGGTTTATGCAAGGGAACAGTAGGCTAGATGGCAGGAAAAAAGGCTTCAAAGTAAGGTACTAGGAATAAAGCCTTTTCCTTTCTTAAAAAATGGATCAGAATTTAAAATAAGGTCTACAAACTGCAACTGACTGACATGTTTAAAAATTCTATTTTAATCTATATGTTCCCCTTGATCTCATTTTTTACCTTGAGATCTAGTTTTTGAAGAAATCAGGCCACTGGTTTCTGGTGAAAAGCAACGCGTATTGGAACAGTGCCATGACAGTCCCCAGACACAGGCACCTCAGGTTTCTCTAAACATGCCTGCTTTCTTGCCACTCCCTTTCACGAAATGCTGGCTTCTGAGTCCAACAGATCTGGGGTCCAATTGTGGTTTGGTATTTACTTGTTATGAGACCTTAATAAGCAAAGGACATATTAATTCAGTATTTGATATTTCTGTTATAAAATGAAGGCAATACCTATTAGGCAGCATAGTTTTAATAACTAGAAATAACAGGTGATAAGCCCCTATCATAGTCTCCGACATTAAAAAGGTATTCTTGAGTAAGACAGAACAAGGCAAAATACCTCCATCTTTTTCTAGGTACCTGAAGCATTTTTAATCTGCTGTCTCACCCACACCCACCTAAATACTGAATAAACTGCAGATTTCTAAGCTATTCTCTGTAACAAAGGATCCTAGAAATATCCTCCATTTTATTCAGGGGACTGGGTGGGGAAGTAACAGTGCAAAACAAAGCGAACAGATGGTATAAACACCCAGCCCCCAGCCTGAGTCTGCAGATGCAGCTGCTGGTTTTCGTCATACTGCTGTTTTTTTCCCTTCTTTGTTCCTAAGGTAGAAGCCAGGAAAGGGTGGAGAAAGAGGGGGGAGAAGGGGTGGGGATGAGGGCAGGACCGTCATCACTGTTACTGAAAGTCACCTGATGCTCTCCTCCAATCCCCAGTCGCTGACCTCACAATCTGGAACCTGCGCCAAAATAGCTCAACTGCGCTCACCCCGTGGCGGAAAAGAAAAATGCAAGCAGAATAGGAATGCAAGCAGAGTAGGAAAAGACACATTCTTTTTAAAAGGATTTTAGCAGTTTTTTTGCCAATAGGAAATTGAAACATACACACACACACACATACACAGAGTTTCTTATATGCCAATCTAATAGATACAAAAGAAAAACGTCACTGACTCTTAGAACAGAGCGGGGATTACCGTAGGATTAGGAGGGAAGGATGCGTGCATCTCATCTTGCATACATAGGGTTATCAATGCCCTTCTGTTGTATAACAGGGTTCCCATACCCAAGGAAGCTGAGAGAAGAAATGGATTTTTCAGTTGGAATCTGATTTTCCAACAGGCAAGGATCATTATGGAGGGTGAAGTAAAAGATGCTATTACCTGCTTTGTAAGACTACTCTCTGCTCTGCATATATTAATTTATCAGGTCCAGGTACTTCTAGAAACCCCCTTTTCAATCATCCTGGACCCTGGCAAATTTCCTTTTTAATCCCTTTGTCCTTCCCATCAAAAAAAATAAGATGACATTATAGAAAAATTGAAGGAAAAAAATCTAGCACCCTAACAAAAACTCTGTTATAGTTTTCTGGTAATATGCCCTTCCAATCTTTTACTTCTGCTTTTTTTTTTTTCTGTAAAACACGACTGCAGTAAAAGTTATACATAAAATTGTTTCCTGCTTTTTCTGCCTAGCACTGTACCATGAGCATCCTTCCATGTTGCTCCAAAGGCAATGGGCTTAGAGTTATAACATGGGTCAGTTAAATGGTACTAAGTTCTAAAGCAATTACCTTTAGAACAAAAATTGAGAAGAAAAAATTAAGTAGGTCATCCTTTCCTTTGAAGACTATACACCTTTATGAAGTAGTGCCCCTATGCTAGTGATACTAAGCTCTGCTCTAGAGTATAATGTTCCAGGGAACTAGCTAGAAGTCTGGAAGGCCCCTTAGCAGAACTTTTCAAGTCTCTCTTCCTCATACCACAATGGCTGAAAGGCTCTAGAATGAGTGGCTGTATTTTTATAGAATTGGTGTGGGTCATTAACTGTTCAGTCGTGACATAAGAGAGTTTTCAGGAAAACAGAGGGGGAAAAAAGACTCATGCATGCTAAGATGCAATCAGATCAAATGGCTTAGTGCAGCTACTGTTTCAAGAAAAGGACCGATTACTTCCTTACTATATTTTGTTCAATCACAGTGTTCATTATTAAAGTAATACACAGTTTTTTTTTTGTTTTGTTTTTGTTTTGGTACGTGCCCCTAGCGGGAACCGAACCTGGGACTCTCTGGTCCGCAGGCCAACACTCCAACCGCTGAGCCAAACCAGCCAGGGCAAAGTAATACACAGTTTAGAGTTTTTTTAAATGAGGAAAATTTCTATGTATTGATATAAAAAGTCTCAGGATATAGACAATATAGAACAGTATAGATAGTATGTTACCTTTTGGTAAAGGGATGGAGGATAAGAATCTATATTAGTATTTGCTTATAATTGCAATTTTTAAAAGAAACACTGAAAGGATAATCAAGAAATTAATAAAAATGGTAATCTCTAAAGGAGAAGGGTAGGAGAAGGATGAGATGGATGAATACAAGGGTAGGAAGAGACTTTTTTATAACCATCTTGACTTCTGAACTCTCTATATTACCTGTGCAGAAAAACAGATAATAGAGAGGCAGAAAGAAAAGCCCAGAGAAAATAACCTGTGGTGGAGATACCCTTAGTGCTCCCTGAAAACTAGTCTGGCTACTACTTTATGTTTGGAGGGAGATTTGCCCCCAATCAGCAGAAAAGTAAGTTCAGATCCAACAACTTCCAGAGTGTAAGGGACCCTCACAACAGTGTTTTCCTTGAGGCACCAGTTTGGGCTCTAGTATGTAGCCAAAGAGCACTGGACCACTCTTCTGCTTATCCCAAAGCCTACCTGTGCTCTGAAATGTCCTAGATATCCTATTCCTCCTCCTAATCACATCTCTGATCCTTACCAACTCCAGGTCTCCATGGTGAGAGAATAACCAGACTTAAACAAGAGTTATGTCTGCACAGCCACAATACTCTCCATCATGATCTGGATTCCTCCAGTTTCTTATCAACTCCATCTTTGTTGTACAAGCCTGAGAGACCTCTAGTCATCTGCCCTCCATCCATCCTCTCCAGCCCGATCAGTCTCTAAGTGGGTCCCAGCTACTTCACTGACTCCAGAGAACTTCTTCAAAACTTCCTCCAAAGATGCCTATTGAGACCTGGCTGGGAAAATAACAAGAAAAGAATTTTGCAGAAACAAGTGCCCTTGAAGTAGAGCCTCCAAAATGTTAGCAGTTAGTAGACAATGTCAAATTATTTCCAAAGTGATCTTGTATGACCTCCATAAAAACAAAGATAATACTTATACAACATCTGTTCTGTCACAGACATAAACATGTTATCACAAGAAAAAGTAGAGAACAGCTTCTAGGCTATGGCAGGGAGGAGAAGACAGCAAGCAGAAAATGGAAAGAGAAATGAATACTGAAGCAATGGGTCAAGCCAGGTTAGTCTGTCTATAACAAAATTACATGGTATGCTTGTTAAAAATATATCCATATACAGTCCTTGTAACTTGGACTCTCTGGACCTTTAAAAAGCTCCTCTTGTAATTCTTATGCATGCTAAAGGTTGGAGATTACTGGTAGAAACAGACATTTAAGTTTAGGGACTGACTGCATTAAGATGACAGAAATTTAGGCAATACAGATCCCCTGTGAGATAATCTAAGTCTCAGACAATGCCATGTAAAAGGACATTTTGTCAGAAATCAGATCCAAAATCTGTAGGTAATGGTGAGTAGTGTCTTGGGTTTGAAAGATACAGTTTCAGTCTGCATATGTCTAGAATAGTAATATAGACACACACAAGTTTGAATAGCTAGAGAGAGGTTCTAAAACTGAGATTATCTTGGGATAATTAGGAGCCAACAAATGTCACCAAAGGGTTGACTGTAAAAACCTTTCTGCACCAGCAAATTTACCCAGCGTAGGTCAGGGGAGTTTCCTGAAGTAAATAAATTCAGTACAGTATCTCTGGGAAATTACCAGTATATATCAGTGGATAATTCTATTATGTGCTTGAAGTAGCTATTCAGTAGAAACTGAGGCAGAGATGGGCTTATGACTATATTGGGGTTATAAACATATTTTTAGTAAACTACCAAGCTGGTAAAATATGATCCTCTATTTAAGCACTCTGAAAGAAAGGCTATGCCTTCATGAAGATATCAGACTAAAACAAAAACAAAAAATATTCTCTAAACTCCAGGCTCCCAAAAGAACACTAAATTGCTCCTATTAAAAACACTAGCTGCGACAGGACAAGATCCTTTTGTAAAAGGGCAGATATAGTTTCCTGTCTTATTTTAACTGATTGGTCCTCCAAATTACTTTCCAGACTGGCAGAGGGCAGCATACCAAGAAGTCTGTATTTGGAAACAACAGAGGGTGCCTCTCTCTAACGTGACTGCGTCACTAACAGACGTAACAATGACACATCTAAAATAGAAGAGATCCATGTGCCATCTGGTGGTGAAAAGGAGAAAGAGCACACTGCAGATGTATCAAATTCCTCCAGTTTAGAGGGAATTAAAGTTTAATTATCTTTATCTGATAACACCCTCCCTGAAATCCCCACCAGTACATGGAAAAAGAAGAATGAAACTCAGACCAGAACAAACAAAATAACACAAGAACTTTTTAGTAGCTGGCAAAACAAAATAAGAATTTGAGATGATGACAGATTACACCAAAGACAGCTTATGCAAGAAAAAATAAGAAAAAAATATATATATAGTAACAGAACCAGCAGTTTAGAACTGAAAGGTATCTTTAGGTTCATCTATCTCATTTTACAGATGAGGAAAGAGTCAAGGCATGAAGGAAAATCTCTGGTTTAATCTCATTAGTAATCAGATTAAAACAAGATACCACTTTCCCCTTATCAGACATTACAATAAATAATTTCTTATTTTTGGTAGAAGTGCAAATCGGTACAATCCTATACCTAGCAATTTGAGCCTAGAAATGTTATTTTTTAAAATTTACTGTGCAGAAATACAAGTATGCAGAGATAATTATAAAATAATGTTTCCTGCAGCACTGCTTGCGATATAGAAAACTGGGAACTTAAATTTTCAGTAAAGAATCAGTTGTATAAATCTGTATTATTCATCTGACAGAATACAACTATCCATTAGAAATAATTAGGTAGAGTTCCATGAAATGATATCAAGAGATGCCGAAACATGTTAAGCAAAATGCAGAACAATATGTACCACATGGGATCATACAGAATTCATTAAAAATATGTGTATACCCTGACATTTTTATAATTTTAGCTTTTAATTCCACTGCCCCTTAATTTTCCAGTAAGGTTCTATTTGAAAACCTCCCTCATTTTCTCACCCGAATTAAAGGAGAAAAGGTACCCATTCCTTTATTAGATATGATTAACCACAGTAACTGTGAGGGGAACGAGGGAGATCTTTTATTTTTATATTTTCAGTGTAGTCTATACATTTGTTGAAATGAGGATCACCTTAACCCAGGAACTGGCTTTACACAGGACCACATAACAGAGAGAAAGACACAGAAAGTGGGTAAAAGTAATGGTAGAAGTCTATGGAAGTTCCTCTTCTGACTTTCAATTTTCTCAGTGAAGGAGAAAGAAAACAGAAGATGAGGGAGGTGTTGGGCCTTTGAGAAGAGAAAAGGTATGAAATAATCATTTAGGAGAGTAGGAAACTGAATGAACTTGAAATGTTTAATATCTGATTGCCTGGCAGCCTCAAAAGTCAAGTAATACTGCAAACTGAGCAGAGGGGAGCCAGGAGAAAAAATAGCCAGTGAGGTAGGAGAAAGAGGAAGAGCATTTGCTGTCCTGAAAGCCAAGTGAAGACAGCGTCAAGGAGGGCCAGCTGTATGTTTTTCTCCAGCCATGTTCACTTGCACAGCTATAGGTACCAGATGGACAGAGAGTTGGAATTAACCAGGACTGCGGTCTTGCTAGTCAAGTATGCTGAAATGAGAGATAATGGAAGAAAAAAAACACCGAGGGAATGATTATGATTAACCATGGAATTTTAGCTAAGGGGACAAAAGACAGTGAGAGGTGGTGAACTAAAAGAATTGTAAGTCTCAGTGGGGTTGGAGGATTGTTGGGGTCAAGGTACTAAAGAGAGCAAGATAAAAAGGCAGAATGTAAGTGATATGAAACTGAGATTGCAGAAGGGCTGCAGTTATTGGTGCCTGACCACAGGACAGAATGGGAGAGGGAGGGCAGAGGACAAGATCACTGGAAAAGGCTAATTCAAGGACTTGCGAAGCCAGAAAATTGGTTGGATCATGACCCTTTTGTATAAAAATTGCTAAGACTTAAGACAAAGGCAGTACTGTAGTACTTCAGAGAGTGGCCAGAGCTACACTAATTGAGAAATAAGGAGGAGTAAATTGGGGTGTTCATAGATGACAGCACAAAGAGAGTAAGTGGATGACATAATTTGATGTCGTGAGATTCAAAATTATGGGCTTCTAGGAAAAAAAAAAAAAGGTGAAATGATCTGGAAGTAGCAATGAACAAAAATGACATCTACCCCACCTCCAGATCCAAAGGAGTGAGGTTTATAGCCAGGTTGGGGAGTGGGGGTGGGGGAGAGATGACCCACATGAGAGGGGCAAGAGGGAAAGCAGTGTCAAGAGAAAGCCAGCTCTCTGTTAGACAACAAGGGGAAGTTGATGACAGGAGATTTTGTTAGCAATGGATGATGAATTCCAGAGAGCACAGTGGACAGGTTTCAGGAGTTCAGGTAACAGACTAGGAGTTACCCAGAACCTTATGGGGATTCAAGTATGCGAGATGAGGGTGACCTGTGGGTCTGGGGCTTCAAGGCAAATAGTGATGACAAAGTTGGGAGCATATAGGGGTATACGAGGGGTTGTTTAGGTTTTTTTCATACCACTCAGGATGGGGAGATCACAACCATAGGAAGTGTGGCACTTATTACTTGTGCAGGACTCCTTGTAATCTCAAGTGATGGGGTAGATTTACGTTTATAAATTACAAGTACTGCCCTGGCCGGTTTGGCTCAGCGGTTAGAGCGTCGGCCTGCGGTCCGGAGAGACCCGGGTTCGGTTCCCGCTGAGGGCATGTACTTCGGTTGCAGTTTGTCCCCGGCCCTGGTTGGTCGTGAGGGTGGCAGCCACTCGATGTGTCCCTTTCACGTCGATGTTTCTCTCTCTCTCTCTTCCTCTCTCTCCCTCCCACTCTATCTGGACAAAAAAAATAAATAAATAAATTACAAGTACTATCTGATATTATGGAACCTTCTGACTTCTCTGTGCTAACAGTCTGACCCTACTCAAAACCCAAGAGAAGTTGTTAGTAAATAAAAGACAAGAACACCAACAAATGTTCGCTTGAATAGCACCTCTTATCCTAATTCTATACACTTGAGAGGTGTAAGGAACTGACAGAACAGACATCTTTCTGCCAAAAGACTTACTGAGTAAGGTGGAGCCTGTTGAGCGTCTACAAAAACTTGTTTCTAGAGGTTCAAGTTGCAGAAACTATAAAGATTCACTCAGACATTTCCTGATAAAGATTCAACTGGGTGGGTGTCACGTAGTGGACAGAAGAGGATCACAGGAAAAAGGAAAAAGACCCCTGGATCCCTTTTGGGAAAGAGGGGCTTGCTTCCCCACCACAGGTTCCTGTTAAAGCCTGAACCATGAAAGTTCCAGGAGAGCAGCACACAGGTAAACCTAGCCATAGCTGCCAACAGTTCTGACTTGTGGGACAACAGCACAAATCTTAGGATCTGGGCCCACATAGTCAAACCCTAACTAGAATACTGTTATTGTTTATGAAATTCTCAGCTCTTGGTCAAGATCTTACTTTTCAGCCAGCGTTCTTTCTAAATCACTGTCATTAACCACTTGGAGAACTGTTCTGATGCTGCTCCCATAACGCACCTCCTATTTTAACAGAGAGAGATCATCTTTAATGCTACACTGCACACCTAGTAAGGGGCATTAGCTTGTGAATCTTAACAATCCAAACAGTTTTTGAAAGAAAGTAATAAACCTAAAAAGAACACCAGTTATCACTTACCACACTGTTTTAAAACATAACAGTTTTATTGGGATCATGTCATCAACAAAAGAAAGTAAGAGTTAGAAGGAAACAATGAAAAACTAGTTATCTTGTACATACTATAGATAATGACCTGAGGCCACCACAGTGATAAAAATGCTTCCTAGGAGAGGATAAAAAAAAAACAAAAAACAAAAAAACTACTGAGCATATTCACAAGGAATTAAAGAAACAGAGTCAACAGAGACCATGATAAAAGACTCCTTCCTGATCACCATAAGGAAAATAAGAAAGTACTAGATGTTTTATAGCACTGCCTATCAAATCTGAACTCAAAATAGTTTCTTGGTAACAATCAACTAAGTAAATTCCTGATTGATAGGAAGTCGAGAGTTCAGAAATAAGAGAGTAACCATTGAGAGAGAAAAATGTGTATGAGAACTTATAGTATAAATTTGAGGACCATTCCTCTCTCTTAGCTCTTCTCTTAGAAAAAGGTATATGCATGCCCGGCTGGAGTGACTCAATGGATTAAGCACTGTCCCATGGACTGAGAGGTCCCGGTTTGATACCTGGTCAGGGCACATGCCTGGGTTGCAGGTTTGATCCCCAGTGGGAGGTGGGCAGGAGGCAGCTGATCATATATATCTCTCTCACATCAATGTTTCTATCTCTTTCTCCCTTTCTCTCTAAAAATCAATAAAAACATATTTAAAAAGAAAGAAAAAGGTACATGCCTTCTTGAACCTTAATGAAGCAGTGGCTGAAGACCTTTAACTATAGGAGGCAGATGTAAAGAGTGAAGCAGATGTTTTCTTTTAATGCCCATTCCTGGAGGAGCCAGCAGGTATAGGGAGCTTTGAGGCAGAAAAAAAAATATAAGGGAGATACAGCCATGTTTTACAAATAGCAGAGTTGTGTTTAGCAAGCCAGAGAGGAAATAATGCAATATTATGAAAACCTAGTGTGCAAATAACTTCCTCGTCGAGACTGGCAACTAATGTGCTGAAATCATCTAAGCAGGACTTCTACCAGAACTAGATGAGCATGTCTTATTTCTCCAACTGGATCAGTTTTGCTAGAGTTGAATATACTGTAATCAGAACATGGTGCCTGCTCTTCAACCCTAAATATCCAGTATCTCATTTTCCCTAATCTAATGTTGTTCCTTTCTGCACTACTAAGAGTCACTGTCAATTCAAAGACATTTGTGCCTAAATGAATGAAGTGGTTATGGAAGCCAGTGCATCCCTTCTTCCAGCTGTCATCTGGATTTACGCCTTCAGAGCTCTCAGGGCAGAGACGGACACTTTTGGGAGCAGGAGGCTACAGTAAGGACTTTGAAGTTACACAATCTGGAGCATGAACCCTGGCTTTAACACATACTATATGGCCTTGAAAAGTTTTAACCCATGTCTCTACTTCTTCATCTGAAGATGGAATATTTACAGAGTAGTAATGAGTATTTATCATTTATTTGTCATTTAATTATATCATCAATATTAAGACTATGAGTGAGAGACTTGGAAACTGAAAATGGTTACCAACTTGAAAAAAAAATTAAGGAGGAATGTTCTGAAATGTTATACCAGACATGTTTGAAGCACAAGCAGCAAAGTAAACCTTGCTTTCACCCTGATGAGATCTGGGTCCTCTGAGTCCTCATCTCTGAAGTTTCTAGAACTTGAAATTCCTTACCTGATAAAAACCTGAACTCTAAAAAGCCAAAAGTCTTCTTTACTCAAGTGTTCTTTTGTAGACATGTTGTGAGGAAGGGGCTACTTGGGAACAATCTGTATTGAGTATTCTCGCCAGTGCATCGAGGGAGGGAGGCGCAAAAGTGCATCAGGAAAGACAGGGCAAGGTAGTTATGCCAGTCAGAGTGGGCATAATACATGGCATTGGTCCATATGCAGCACTTCTGACACTTGATGCCCATGCATACAATATCAAAGCAACTATTTTGTCCCCAAGAAACACACCTTACAACAAGTCCCTTCAAATACTGCTTGTGTCACCATAGATTTACAGAGTAACTCAAAGAGAAAGAAAGCAAGAATATGTAGAAGAAAAAGATAAATCAGACAACACTGAAGTCAGTGAAACACTGAAAATCCCAAGAAATAATTTTTTAAAGGGAGAAGTATTTGTTCCTTGGGGAGAAAGGATTGAAAACATAGATGTAGCATGGCTAACGAGAGCAGGAAGGCTGTGTTGCAGCTGAGTGTTACAGATAACTGTTAGAGTTGGGTAAACAGTTAATTACTTATGGCTATAGTTGACAAGAAAACAATCTCTTCCAGGAATTTCTTAAAATGACTAAGATTTAGGATGTCTGGAAAATTGCTCATGATTTAATAATTTTCAAGAACACCGTCTCTAGTGCTTCATAATGAAAAGACAGGGAAATTAAGTCAGTTTGCCAACTTAACAGCTGAAAGTCCTAACCAAAAGTAAAGATATTTCAAGATTAGAATAAAACAAAGACTAGTTAGACATTTCCTTCATCAAAACAGCAGCAATCTAGTGATGATTATTACTACATGAAAATCAATACTGCCACTAAACTAAATTGACAAATTCATCAGATTTTCAGATTAAGATACAGAGATTTCTAAGAATAATTTAAGAGAGAGAGGAAAAAAATAATAATAACAGCCAAAGCTATTAGGAAGTTAGAGCCTCCAATGAACAGAAAGTCGTTTCCAGGGTCAAAGCTGAGAGCTGAAGGGGCATTAACAAGTATGATTACACTGCTGAAAATAACAAAAGATACGATAAGGTCTTGGTTGGGTATTTTAAAATACTATATACCAAATTCACAGTAGAGTTGAATATACTGTAATCAGAACATGGTGCCATAGGAAGCATTGGCCACATAGGAAGCATTCTATTCTAATCAGAATAGAATGCCAAGGAAAACCACTAACCTGCGGGAAACCCCTCTATAACCATGAGAACACAAATGTACAGGATAAAAGAAGGATGGGGAGGAAAAGGTCCCAGGCAGCGTACATTTGCAGTGGCACTAAGAGCCCAGCCACAAGAAAGGGACTTATGCCAGAGGCCAACACAGGGATAGATTCTGTGAAGTTGCAAATTAGCAAATCATTTGATTTTTATTTTCCCTGTCAACTAGTCTTTGTTGATCTACTACAGTAGTGTAAGTGATCATTATCACAGCATTTTTAACTAAGAGGGTGGAAGTAATTCCCTGAGCTGGACTTTAGTGTGGAAGGTGACAGTTCTCTTAGAAGAAAAGTCCGCTTTGCCCTGAAATCTAGGGCAACAAGACAGGCCTGAGCACTGTGATCTTACACTCCTAGACACCCACAGGTAACTAAGGGTACCAAGGGCACCTAGCAATCTCTCAGACTCCTAATTAGAACAAAGTGCAATCTGGTCCCATTATATCACTTACAAAAATAACAATAATTGTCTTTAAAAATGCTAATTTACTGGGCAGGGAGTGGAGGGAAAATGCTCCAAAGTTAGAGCATTTCATCACTTACAAGGGTCATAATAAACAACAAAGCTAGAAAAAGATGGAAATATCACAAGGCATATTAACGGAGCACAAAAACTACAAGAACTAGGAATTGAAGAAAGAGGGCAAAAAAGATCAGCAGTTCTAAAATAAAGGTGAAGATATGAAAGTGAAGAAGAAAAGCAAGAATTTATATTAAAAAACAAACCAGAATTTATTTATATATATATATATATTTTTAAAACAGACCAAAAGTTAAGACTCCTGGATCTGGTTTGGGCAAGCTACCTAAGTATTCAATTCGTACATTCTACAGAGTGGAGATAATACACATCCTGCCTGTTTCATAAGGCTTCTTTGCAGGTCAAATAGGGTAAAGTTATGTTAAAGCAAAATGTAAAATACAACACAAATGTAAGATAATGGTATTATTACTTAATTTGTCCCTCACCTTCCAAAGAAAGAATAAGTTTATGGTAGCTTAATTTTCTCCCCTGTCAGTTAACATCACAGCTACTGGTCTTCCTGTACTTTAAAAAAAAACTAGCAAAAGAGAAATCAACCCCTGATCTCTAGTCTCAGTTGTCTACAGAGAAGTTCCTTTACATCTGTTTCATTTTTTTTTCTCCTCTAATATTCAAAAGACCCAACTATAGTCTATAGTCTTACCTTTTGATGCTGCAGGAACAAATGGCCAGGAAGGAGAAAGCATCAGATATTGGGAAAAAATGGAAGAAAGAAAAGGAATCACATATGGTTCGTTGTTAATTGTATTCGCTCAACCACCTGACCTATAAAGACTCTGCCAATCCTTATCAATTATGTATGTAGGTCTGAAGATAGTACCTTAAAGGCAGTGCCAGAATTGGTTCAAGAGCATCATCAAAATGGGCGCAGACTGGGCTCTGTCACCTTAATCTCATATACCTACAAGTTATAATGATATAAAATACCTACATGCAAAAAAACTGGGGGGAAACTACCCACCTATATGCAGCAGTTCTTTCCCAAACCCAGCATCCCCAGAATATAGAAACATCTTATCTTCTTCCAACTTGAAATCTTATCTCTCTTCAACCCTCACCCAGGGAAGGGAAAGAAATGGGAAACCCGCTTAAAGGATATTCTAAGTCCTATGCTGGCCCTCTGCATGAAAGAGGAAGGGACTCACTCTTGGTCTGGGCAGAGAAGGCATGGGTAAGTTTGGCGAAAAGTTCACTGTTCTCAAAGCGGTCTTCCTTCACCTTTGTCCAGAAGCAGTCCTGGGAAAGGTCCTCAGCAACAAACTATGGATACAGGCAAGGTGTTAAAAATTACTAAACTGAGCTCTGTACTTTCCATCCCAGAAAACCGATTATGTAAGTGGCAAGAGTTATGAGCACTGTCATCCACTACAATCAGACTGACCTGCGATAGACAGCTGTGCTCTTCATGATGAAATCAGGAGATGATGCTTCTAGTGTGTTTGTTGATGATTATTCAAATTATGCTACCTATCCTCCTTCTAACCTCAAATCCACTAGTTTTAGAAGCACTAAGGCTTTATTTCACATCTTCCCTTGTTTACATTACATATTTTCCCATTAGTTTGGCTAACTGTGCCAAATTTGTTCATTTTATAATCCCTAAACTCTATTTTAACTTGGTTTCTGGAAGCAAAAGGCTGATGCAGAATCACAGGGGTCTCAAACACAGTGGGAACAATACTGTGCCACGCAAACATTCCCTGTGAAACTCATTTATTGGAGGGTGGAGGCAGGAGGGCTGTATCCATAAATCCATGACTTTAGATCAGCAAAACTATCAGCACCTTGCAGATTGGTGAAATGACTATTATCAAACTGTGTGTTACCCTGGCACTCCTATTCTCAAAGGCCAAAACTACTAACTTAAATTTACGTTTTATAGCAGAGTTTAGGCTCAAAGAACTCTCCAAAGTGATGTCTAGCATATAGGAGATGCCTAATATCTGCTGAATACACATGCATGAGTGCACTTGAAGACGGACAGATGTGAGCCACAAGAAAGAGAAGCCCAACCATGCACAAAGTACAAAGTAGGAAAGTGAAGTGGTTTCTGAAGATGTACTGATAAAGAAATGGACAGAAATTCTCACCTTGGACCAGTTTGGCCTCCGGAGCTGCACCTCTGGCTTATAAAGCTTCTTTGGGGTCAAACCATATGGCAGAACTGGGGCTGCAGGAACTCCAAATCCAAAAGGGGGAGGTGGGGGCATACCCATTCCAGGTGGAGGTGGAGGAATGCCAGGGCCTCCAGGAAATGGAGGGGGTGGGGGGATTCCAGAACCACCAGGAAGAGGGGGAGGGGGAGGCAGCATTCCAGATCCTCCAGGCAGAGGAGGAGGTGGGGGGATGCCAGCACCCCCAGGCAAAGGGGGAGGTGGGGGGATGCCAGTACCCCCAGGTAAAGGAGGGGGTGGAGGGATGCCAGCACCCCCAGGCAAAGGAGGGGGTGGAGGGATAGCAGCACCCCCAGGCAAAGGAGGGGGTGGAGGGATGGCAGCACCCCCAGGCAAAGGAGGGGGTGGGGGAATGGCAGCACCCCCAGGTAAAGGAGGTGGTGGGGGGATACAAACACCCCCAGGTAAAGGAGGGGGAGGTGGTGGAGGAATAATGGTACCACCCCCAGGAAGAGGAGGTGGGGGTGGGGGTGGAATAACAGTGGCAGAGTCACCAGGTAAAGGAGGGGCAGGGGGAACAGTAGCAGTGCTGGGAGGGGCTACAGCAGTAACTGCAGCAGAGAGAGAAGCCATTTCTTTCTTGGCATCTTCCAATTCCTTGGATAGCTTGGCAACCTAGAAAAACAACATCAATGAGAGTATACTTCTCACTCCACCTCAGGGACAACTGAGGCTTGAAGGGATCTAAGAAATTACTTAATTCCAACTTCTCATTTTATACATGATGGGTGTGAAAGGAGTCAGACATGAAACAATCCACCTAAAGTCACATAGCTATTGAGTGACATGGTCAAACTCAAGTTCCGTTCTTCATGTTCATAGTTCAGCATGCTTTGCATTAAAAAGGTAACTTCAACCTTTATGTTAAACTCTCCCTTTGATTAGAAAGTGCAAAGATCAAGTAAATCAAATATTCCAGTTACATAATTAACACATGTGCTATACAGGTAATTATATAACCATGTAAGTGATCAAGTTATCAGATATCACCAATCATTCAAATATTTATAACTGTAGAGAGAGTATGTAAGGATAAATCTCTCCAGAGATGACAAATAGGAGAAAATAAACAAATATGAGAATAATTTATTTAGTTTCTACTCCTAAATTTATTAGAAGAGTATTATCTTTATTTCTGGACAGTACTGTGACTTATTTTATTCTACGTTGTTTTGTATTTTTCAATTTTTCTATCTTATGTATTACTTACCCCAAAACAAAACAAACAAAGTAAAAGATTTTTAAAATATGCATTATCTAAGTAGATGGCCTATTAGTAGATGAACCCTCCCTGGGTGTAAGATGACTCCTGCTCCAAGACGGGCTCATCCTGAGGCTGCTAATGGCAGTGACAGGTCACTCTGCCTTCCCCGCTCACACCTTACCTCTCCTGTGAGCTGAGACACCTCCGCTTCCAGGTCCTGTTTCTCTGTGACAATTTGTTGCTTTTCAGAACCCAATGCATCCTTTTCTCCCTGAAGATCCTGGAGCCTCTGCTCAAAGTCACTTTCCATTTTTTTCATTTCCACCTGTAGCTCATGTCGGGCTGTTAACTCTAAGTCCAGCTAAAGGAGAAAGGAACCAGGTTCCAAGTAAGCTATCTCAGCAAGAAGCACAGTGTTATTCCCCATAATTTACTGTTTTATGTCAATTTTTTATCTACAGAAATCACTGACCCAGAGAATGCCTGGGAAAAAAGAACACCATAATTTTGACCTGAAAATTATGGATAAAGGAGGGGGGAAGTAGGGATCATTTCCATAGTTTATCTGTTTTTGGAGTTATGATTTAAATAAAAGAGAGAAACAATTTAATATTTTAAAGACATTTAACCAGGACAGCCATGTGTATAATCCCAAAAGTCTCTAGGATCAAAACCTATTAACCACAAAAGGAGTCTTTAACAACTGAAGAGAAAAAGAGAATTCAGACATATCACAGTTCCTATTGTTCCAGGGATAAGAGGCCCAAGATGCCAAGTAAACCCGAGAGTGCTTTCAGTATTATATGAGTGCCGTCTGTCTTTCCTGTCCTGCCCAGGGGTCCAAGAACTGTGCAAACTCACACTAACTAGCTCCTCATGATCACATTCATATCACTTTTTCCACTGGGTAACCTACACCAGAAAGCTTCCCCTAGTAACTGCTATTGTGTGCTGAATGCTTTCAAAATATCTCAGGTATGTTTCACATGTTAGAACTATCAAAATCCTTGGACAAAGAAAGATATACCCCGATTTTTAAATTTTATTTCTTACACACACCTTTTTTTCCAGCTCTGTAGCTTTGGCTTCAGATTTCTCTACCTTTGTTTTATCAATCATTTGATCTGAAAAGAAGAAGAGTGAGAAAGTAAAGTTCCCAATTCTCTTGTTTTCCCCTCTCACTACCTAAGCCCTTCAATATAACCACAGGGCAGACTTTGGTCCTTTTGTTTATTTTTACTGCTCTTCTTAATGTTCTGCACTAAATAAAGAAATAGAACTTTCAGTTAAGTTCAACATAAAATTTCTGAGTGCTTGTTAAAGCCACTAATCTGGATGAGATGAAGAATGTCTTACTTATGAATCTCTGAGACCAGCAAGAGTCCTAGCTTATAGCTGAAGTCCCTTCAAAAGGTGTGAGAAGGGGTTAAATTTTTAGAATTATGTAGGAATAAACTAAAGGCCTATATATTCTTAAAATAGATGTTGATTAACACCTAAGAAAAGGCCAAAATGGAAATACCTGGGGACTGTAAAGATATCTTCTCTGAAATTTTCACTGAAAGATGCAAAATGAAGGACAGAACCAAATTTTAAGGAACCAGATAGATGAATATGCTTACCGATCAATCCCTCAATATCAATCTGAAGGTGTCGGCATTTGAAGTCAGGATCAGCCCCATTCTTGTGCAAAACTATCTGAGAAATACATTCTTCAATCAACCTATAGTACTGTGGTCTATGGAAGAAATAAAACAAGGTTATGAAAAGAAAACCACAATTTAATTTTGAGAAGTATTTAGGATCAAGAAAAGGTAACTGCCTTGACAACAGAGGGACTGGAGGATAAATGTTCTAGAAAAGACCTTTTCACAAAATTACCAGAAGTATCACTGCCATGCTAGGAAACCCCCTCTTTCAATCAGCTACCCCATCTACTTCAGAGAACCAAAACTTCTTGCCATCTGCCTCCTAGTGCCAATTCTTTCCCATCTAAAATCTCAGGCTTGATCCTTCCCTGTCAATGACAGTACTATTGCTAAATCTCTACTTTCAGGCAACCTGAAAGAACTTTACATTTACCTCCCTTTGCTGTCATCTTCACTCTACCCTACCAAAAAAGGAAAGGCATTTCACCTTAGACACTCTGACTTCTTCCATAGAGATGCTTTTCAGTTGGATTAAAGAGACCACTGACAACTCCCTTTATATCTATGACTTAAAATGAAACCTAATCCTTATCTTTTCTTCTTCCCTTTATAGACAGTCTTTGAACTTAAGGATTTTGTTCTTTCCACTTAGGTTAAAATTCAAAACGTCCCACAGGTATACCATCTTACCTGGCCTCGTAGTCATTTCGGACCAAGAGTAGGTGCTGCAGAATAGACAGGAAGTGTGGCTCTGCCTTTGAATCCTTCACTGTGTTTAAGAGAATCTGGAAGACTTCACTGAAGTCAGTGGGAAAGGGGAAGAAGCTAAGGAAAGCATTTATTTAGATACTATGACAGGTGGCTTGCCCAACTCTCAGGAAAAGTAGCAAGAAACTCTTCTACTCTAACAGCTGTTCTTCCTCTAAAGAGTGCCCAAAACTTTAAGTTTTATAAACTTCCTTTAGGCCCGCCTGTGTGGCTCAGTGGATTGAGTGTCGTCCCATGGACTGAGAGGTCCCCGTTTGATTCCCAGTCAGGGCATGTGCCCAGGTTGCGGGCTCGATCCCCAGTAGGGGGTGTGCAGGAGGCAGCTGATGGATGTTTCTCTCTCACAATGATGTTTTTCTCTCTCTAAAAAGAAAATCAATAAAAACATATTTTTTTAAAAAAGTAATAATAAACTTCCTTTAGCAAAGGGACCAGTGAGTTAGTTGTATTATACAGAGATAGATTGCTAGGATTTGGCTTGAAGATCAATCAGTAGACAGAAACTAAAAGATATCTGCCTCAAAGTCACTTGTGGCAAATATCAATAGGTAACCAAATTAATCCCTCTGTCAGTCTCAGGAATATATACAAGAAAGCAGATTACAACCCCATTCCCTATGTTCTCTAAAAACCAACTCTACATCTTAGTAAGCTAAGCTACCATGTTCTAGGAAGTCTACACTGATTCTGAGGGCTGCTTCCATGCTAAACAACCCTCAGACCACCTTTCCTAACTTCCCTGGTCCATGTTGAGGTAAATAAATCCAACAGCAATCAAAAGACACCTGCCTTATCTACTGAGAAGACATGCTGGCTGATGTCATCACCCCACACCATTCCATGAAGGGACTACAACTAAATGTCTCCTGTCTTGAACCCAGTCAGTAAAAGGATATTCCATCTCCATTCGAATGTCATCCAGCCGTCCCTTCAGGTCATAGGAATCTTCATCCCCTTGCTCATCAAACACAGTTAGTTGCACTCTCATATCTTCATTTTCAATTTTCCGAAGATCCTGTCCATGACAAAAATAGAAGTCAGGGAACCCAGAAGTGTCCTACTCTGATCAAAATCCCAAGCCTTTCAATCTGGTTTTTAAATTGAAAACCCAAGTTATCCCTGGGATGGCTGGGCTGTAAGAGCAGGAAGGACTCAGCCCAGCCTTTCTGATGAAGGGCTGCACCTCACCTGCAATACTTGATGCAGCCCCAAGCGCATCAGTTCACTTCGGATATGAACTCGGAAGTCAAGTTCTTCAGCTGGTGTGATGAGAGCATTGATCAGCTGTAGGCATCCCACCTAAAATTTAAAAATTCAGCAGCTATGTCAGTGTTAACTCCTAGATATCAAAATTTTATTCTCTTTACATGCATTCTGAGGACCCCAAATACAACCTAGAAAATGCAAAACAAGACTACAAGAATGACTTTCTGATGAAACAATAAGACCTGGTTTGAGCACAGGTCTGGAGAGCTCAGAAGTCTATACAATGCCAAGAATTTGATGGTATACTTTGCTCTAGGCCTTGGTTTTCCTAACTTGTAAATAGATACCATGACTTTTTCCCATCTCATAATGAGGAACAGTTCTTTCTCTGCATGCTTGGAGATAAGGATAATCATGTTTCCTTTCTAATAAATTCTGAAATATAATATATATAGCTGGGGAACCAGTCCACATGCTCTATTAAAAGATCAAATGAACTTAAGTCTTTCCATGTTGAATTCTACTCTTGGGCCCAGTTTCAGGGGATATACATGCCTTGAGTGCAATGGAGGTCCCACTTTTTAATCCATCCAGCAGTGGTTGGAAACGTTCCACCTCATCCATCTCAGCTCTTTCTGTCATTGCCTCCAAAACCCTTTCATTCCTACCCAGGAGAAAAGAAAGGGAGAGAATTGCCCAGGTGCTCTGACACAGACAGGCACCGCAGGCAGATGATGCAGAGACACAGATCAGTTAAGAAACAGAACATTATCAGTGTTCCAATTTCTCACATTATTATCATCACCTAGAATAGGTGCCAGCATCTTCTGAAAGCTAAGGATCATCTCTTCAGAAAAATGTGCCTTAAAACCCATCCCTAGACTCCTATCTATAAAAACCAAATTAAGACCCCTGTTTTATGGAGTATAAATTGGTACAACTTTTGGAGGGACATTTAATAATACCAATTTTGAGTGCACATAACATTTGACCTATTTCTAGAAGTCTATCAAACATAAATGAATAAATGTGAAAGAATATATGTCCAAGGATGTTCATTATGGCATTATTTGTAACAGTAAAAATTCTTATCACCTAAAGCAAGAATCACATATGTTTAAAAAAAAAAAAAAGTCCATTTAAAAGTCTAGTAATAGAAGAATTGTTAAATAAATCATGGGATATACATACTATGGAATGCTAAATAGCCACTAAAGATATCTTTAAATGTTGACATAAAAGGATGTCCAAGATCTACTGTTAAATAAAAAGAAACAAGCTTAAAAAAATTAATGGCATGATTTAGCTTTTGTTAAACCTCTCCACAAAATGTAAAAATCTCTCCTATACATGCGGTTGGTTTTATTGGCATAAGCCATCTTTCCTTAGTTCTAGAATACCATCTTTCGGAGTGGTATAAAGTATCCTGGAATCTAGGAAATGCAATATATTTTTCTGTGCTAGAAAATGATCTATGAGACTGTACAAAACCATTAACAGTAGTTATCTCTGCAGAATAAGATTTGCCAAAGGCATGAGACTGTTAAATTTTACTTTAAATACTTCTTTAAAAATAATGCATTTTAAAAATAATAGTGTGTTGCTTCTGAATTTTTTTTTTAATGGAAAAAAAACCCCTTGTTCTAGATAATACAGACATTAATGGAGATCTAGGAGCTTTCTGGCTATACCTCTGATAACTCAGGATGGCCCCCATCATCTAACAATCTTTCTTAAATATTAACATTCACGGTGTTCATGTCTGAGAAGAAATAGCCTTTCCTAGTATTGAAGACCAACTGGCCACCCAAGCAACTCAATTTTCCTCTAGACTAAGGAAGATAGTAAAAAAGAGAATGGAGAAGAGAAATAATTCCAGTCACATACATGTCCTCTGGCTGTGGTAGTATACAAAGAGCAGAAAGCAGCTTAGCTGCATCAATCATCATGTTGGGAACAGCAGGATCCATGGCTCTGACCAGAAGCAGGATTCCTTCTTCTGTCTCTAACATGGTCTTGATTCCAAACTGGTAGGACAAGAACAGAGAAGGGAGGCTTAAAAATGACAGCATCTAACACAGCACAAGTTTAGAAGTCATTATGGGTTGAATAGTATTTCCCTCTAAAATTCATACATTGAAGTTTTAACTCCCAGTTACAACAAGGTCATATTAGAGTAAGGTGGATCCTTAATCCAACGACTGTTGTCCTTATAAAAAAGGGAAATGTGGACACAGACATGCACACAGGGAGAATGATATGTGAACATGAAGGCAGAGGTTGGGGTGATGCATCTACAAATCGAGGAATGCCCAATATTGCCAGCAGGCCACCAGAAGCTAGGAGAGAGGCATGGAATATCTTTTCCCTCACAACCTTCAGAAGGAACCAACCCTGCCAACACCTTGATCTTGGATTTATAGCTTCCAAAAGTGTGAGACAATAAATTTCTGTTGTTTAAAGACACCCAATGTGTGGTACTTTGTTTCAGCAGCCCTAGTAAACTAATACAGGGTAGAATACTTTTCCCAATAGAGCTAAACAGAAATTAGCATAGCAAAATAATTTTCTGGTAGATACACAACAGAATTCTATGTCTTCCAGGAGTAAAAATCTTGGACTTTTATGTTTCTTTTCAATGCTCCCCCAACCCAATGGAATAAGTTAATTATAACAAAATTAAAGAGTGAGGAAAATAGATTTGCACTCAGGAACAAATAATCATGGACTCCCTGGGTTTAAATACTAAAAAATATATATATATATATATATATATATACATATAAATATATATATATATATATATACATATACATATATATATATATATATATATATATACATATATACATATATATATAAAATATATATATATATATATATACACTATGGCTGTCTAGGGTGAAAAACCCAAACATGAACCTTTCAAAAACAATAACTGCAAGTCAGGAAATTCAAGAATTAGCAAAAGAAACTATAAAAAGAAAGAAAGTTGAGCCTATCCTCTGAAACAGACATTAGAACTGGGGAAAAGGGTCCAAAGAACCATGTATATGGGTCTACCAAAAAGTTATAATACTAGTCCTGGCCAGTTTGGCTCAGTGGTTAGAGGTCAGCCTGCAGACCAAAGGGTCACAGGTTCAATTGCCAGTCAAGGGCACGTACCTGAGTTGCAGGTTTGATCCCCAGCCCCGGTCAAGGTCATGCAGGAGAGGCAACCAGTCAATGTGTCTCTCTCACATTGATGTTTCTCCCCCCCCCCCCCGCCTCCATTCTATCTAAAAATCAATGGAAAATATCCTTGGGGAAGGATTAACAAAAATGAAAAAGAAAGAAAAGTTATAATACTAAAAGAGAAATCTAGAAGTCCTGAACCTCATATTCTAGGTCCTTTTTGGAGTTTGCCAGTAGATGAGAAAGAACAGGGGTCATGATGGGGGTTAGAATGAAAATGGGAAAAATCTCACCTTGTTGTTCATAAAAGCTTTCAAGCAGCGAATGATCTCATGCTTGTTACGGCTATCGTAGCTCCTGCATGTAGAAGACATAATCACTGAAGTCCCTTTATTCTATTACCTCTCCCATTAGACTTTTCAACTTTGCAAACAAGGATCTCAGGAACATCCCCAACTAGTAGGTGAGTAAATTCTAGCCCACAGCTCTTTGCCCTGAAAACACTGGCAAAAACAGGTAGTTGAAGAGGGATCCCCATCATCAAAGACCTTTGGTTAATCCTCTCAAAATCCAAGATTTAGTAATCCATTAAAATCTTCCCATTAATTCTCTCTGGACTCCTAAGTGCTAAATTCTATAAGGATAACATTCCATCTATTACTGCTTGCCTAACTACTTCAAAGGTTTGAAGTCTGTTATGCCCTATGTTTTGTTTTGGAAAGATTCCATGCAGTAAAAAAGTTAGTTTGGGTCAGGCTGGCTTCAAGATAAGCTAACACAGTCCAAGGTACACCTAGAATTATTCTAATCCTGAAAACTGTCATAAAGCTAGTTCCAAACTGAAGAAGTGTATTATAAGACTTCCAAATGAAATATAACCCAGATCAGATCACAGGGGAGCTCTGGACTTAATCGGACTGTATTTACAGACTAGATAAGAACCTATGCTGAGTCTGGCCAGTGTGGCTCAGTGCACTGAGCGTCCTCCCATGGACTGAGAGGTCCTGGTTCGATTCCAGGTCAGGGCACATGCCTGGGCTGCAGGCTCAATCCCTGGTGGGGGGCATGCAAGAGGAAATTGATCAATGTATCTCTCTCACATCAATGTTTCTATCTCTCTCTCCCTAAAAAAAAAAAAGAACCTATGCTGAGAGAGGCTCATTATTTGTATCCTGTGTTATTCACCATGAAATGTAAGTTCCTCCTCCCTTTCTTTATCTATAATCATTATTCATCCTCTAGTCACCCCTATGATAAACCCCATTCTCAGCTAACAGTAATTCCCCTAGTCCATAACTTTACATTTAACTGCTATTTTCTCCTTTAAAGCAAATAGCCAAGTCCCCTACTACCCTCCACCTAGAAGATGTCAAAACTTGGAAGTCCTTACCCAGAAGTCTCCTCTTTCTCATCATGGAGTCGTTTAAGGATGTCCAACAAAGAGGCCAGGCCCTCAGCACCAAATGTTTGCACCCAGCTGTAAGAAACAGACAGAGACAATGCAATATTAAATCAAATCAATAAATCCATCTGCACACAAACAAAGTTTATCCTGGCAACTCCTTACTCCCTATCCAGAACATTCTCATACTTCCCTGACTCCTTTGATCTTCAATCCCCACCAGTGAACTCTAACTCTGGGCTCTTACTCCTGATACCACTTCAGATTCCTCACCTGACAGGGTTATTGTTGAGGGAGACACGAAGGGACTCAAGGCAGCTGAGCAGAGACATATCCCGCAAGCCTGACTTCAACTCCTGAATGTACACCATGGCAGATCGAGAGCTCTCCTTTTGGCTCATGCCCTAGACAGAAGCATATAGAAAGATTAGTAAACCCTGGATCCAGGCATAAGTTGGACTAGTATTAGTCAATACAGTTTAAATAATAGCAAGGCAGATACTCATCATATATATCATCAAACTATGTGAGACTCAGAATTTCCCATCCCATTCCCCATCTACACTTCATAAAAATGGAATCAGACAAAAAGTATGTAGGAATGATAACTTAAGTGCAAGTATAAAACGAGTAGGCTTATATAACAGAATGAAGCAGAACCGATGAAGACATAAAACATTCTAAGAATTTTGCAAAACAAATAGGTCCAAGGTAAGGGCACAGTCTCCCATGTCACAGGTACCTGCCCCAGAACTCACAGCCTTGGAGGTGTGCAAGTATTGGGACACCATCTCCCTCTTGATAATAATGTCCTTCTCCCTCAAAGGTTGCTGTTTCTCCTCATTCAGGTTCATATCCAGCTAGTAAAGGGAGAAAAAAAAAGGGAAAAAACAAAGTAGCCTTGAATTCCTTACAAGCTTTCAGTGTTTAATATTTTGTATACTTAGTGAAGAGTTGAACACATTAAATGCTTATTGAATAAATAAAGTTTCCCAATCCCTAGAGATTTAAGCCATTACAGATGATGAAAATTCCTCAGGGACAAATGGTTAATATTTTAGTATAAATCCTTGTAGACATTTTTATACATATATACTTAACTTTTTTCCTAACAAAAATGGGCTCTTAATATAGATGAAAATTTTATTTTGTACTATTGAAAAAAAAGCACACACGTTTTTTGCACTTAGGATGGACCTTAATGATCTCTTCAGACTGCACGTATTGAGTGACTGACATCATCCAAAACCAGAAAAATTGACATCAGCAAAATTTGCAGCACTCTAGGGCCTTAAACACCCCTTCTCCCCACTTCGCTCAGTCCCTGTACAAACTCCTTTCCCATGAAGAAAGAACTGGAAACTGTGAAAAAGCCCCTCAGCAGACATAACCTGGAGTGTGTTATTGGGGGAAAGGCTATACTTGAGCTTATGACATGTATAACCATGTGTCTGAGCCCAGGACCTCAGTGAGCACAAGTTTAACCCTAAAAAGTCCAGAATATTGTTTGAATGAGGAAAACATAGGGGGAAAATAGATATAATCTATTTCTTCGTGGTGTGGTGTGGTGTGGTCTGTGTGTTTGTGTGTGTGTGTGTGTGTGTGTGTGTGTAGAAACCACTACTCCCAAACAGCAATATTAATTTGATGTTTTCTAACTCAATTCCTGGTGCTTTTCCCCTCATTTTATAGGTGAACTGAACACAGAAGTTGCAAACTGCTGGCCCTCCGGTTGAATCAGACTCAAAGATAAAGTATGTTTTGCTTGGCTAGCTCAACATTTTAAATTTGGGAAACTTCAAATAAAAATGTGAATTTCTAGTATGAAGGGATGTAATCATCAAATTTCAGATTGTGGGAAACTCTACAAGTCAAATTGTTTCCATAGGAAAACCTATAGATTAAATTAAACTTAAGGGACTATTAGGTAAAATGGACCTTATATAGAATTGTGATTTGAATGAAAACATTATTTTTTAAATGACCTAATTGGGGAAATCTTAATGTTGGTTATGATAGTTGATGCTATTAAAGAATTATTGTGGTTTTATTTTTTATTTCAGATTTCAGGCTTCTTTTGAAAAATAGAATATCTGGCACTACTGAGCTAGTATTCCTAAGTGGAGTGCCACAAAACCTACTGGAACTAACAAAAATGTCTCAAGTCTTTCTTCATTTTACCACAGTCCTCATTTTTATCATCTTCTATCTAGCCTGTTTAACTTATTTATGCTACCTCCCTGGCCCTAAATTTGTAATCCAAGGTCAAGAGATTGTCTTGATAGATCACACTCTTAGACTCTTGATGCACTTGGATTACTGAGAGACAAACTAAAAGCACTTCAGTGAAAAATAATAACAGTAGTACTGGTTGAATGTTTACTATGTACCAGGTCCTGTCTTAAGGATTTTAAGCCCATGCTTTTAATTAAGTTAGGCCTCTAGTAGTCCCTATTTGAATCTGAGATAATATATCCAGGCAATATCCAGGTCTTATGAAACCTCAAAAGCCTGTACTCGAAACTTTCCAAGACTTATCACTAATGGATATTCACTGAGTGTCCTCCCGACTCAGTGTTACTCACTAAGAACAGCAAAGTAAGCCACATCCATGTATCTAATGACTTTAGCCATTATCTTCAAAGGTCTTCTAGTGATTATAGCATCAGAATTATCTTTCCAGATTCACTACTAAATAGAAGACTTTGAGCAAATGATGCCTTTCCATTCCTCAGTTTCTTCTTTGTGCACAGTTCACTGTGAAGGTTTCAACACTTTATCTACTCTGGCTAACCCAAAGTCGCTACACTACCACATGAGTTGATCCACTCACCCTCTGTCTTTGTGGCTAAAGTACTGCTGTGCAGAAGGACATTAGCAAGGTGGTCAGTGATCAGACATTTCTTAGCCTAACTAATAGATTTCAATCTTATGTACTGGTGCTTATATATTTATTTAGTCCCTTTGTTAATGGGACTGCTACTCTTAAGTTCCCTCTTAAGCCCTGGCTGGTTTGGCTCAGCAGTTAGAGCACTGGCCTACAGACCAAAGAGTCGTGGGTTCGATTCCAGTCAAGGGCACGTACCTCAGTTGTGGTTTGGTCCCCGGCCTGGTTGGGGTTGTGCAGGAGGCAACCAATCGATATGTCTCTCTCGCACCGAGGTTTCTCTATCTCTTTCTCTCTCTCCCACTCTATCTGAAGATAAATGGAAAAATATCCTCAGGTGAGGATTAAAAAAAAAAAAAAAAAGAAGTTCCCTTTTAAGCCTGGAATTCTTTGTAATTAAGGGCTAGTTAAAAGGACTGTAGCCCTGGCCGGTTTGGTTCAGCGGTGAGAACGTCAGCCTGCGGTCCAGAGAGACCCGGGTTCAGTTCCCGCTAAGGGCACGTACCTCAGTTGCGGTTTGTCCCCGGCCCTGGTTGAGTCATGCGGGAGGCAGCCACTCGATGTGTCCCTTTCACATCGATGTTTCTCTCTCTCTTCCTCTCTCTCCCACTCTATCTGAACAAAAAATGGAAAAATGTCCTCAGGAGAGGATAAAAAAAAAAAAAGGACTGTACACAAAAAAGGGCCCACCATGCCCAAATGCATTGTCAAAAAGAAACAACGTTTTGGGGTGGGAAACTTACCAGCATCTGTTCAAAAAGTACTAAAACTTGCTCATCTGAAATATCTTGCAATGACTGTGCTGTGGGATCATCCCCATATGATGAAGAAATTCTATGAGCAGAATTGGACTTTTCCTTCTCCTTCTTAATTCTCATGCTAGTAAATCTCTCCAGCTGAGAAAGAGAAAAAAGTATTAGCAATCCATTTTTATATATACAACAAACCACACATCAAATAGCCAACTCTCTAACCTCTTATACATGCATGATTCCTCTGGGTTGTGGGCAGTCCAAGACTCTTCTGACATGAAAATAAGAAACCAGTCTTCTTCATATCTAATTAATATACTGACTCTGTACTCTCATCTTTATCCAAAAATAAAAGGACTGGAGTATTAAGATTTGGAACTTCTAAAAAGAGAAAACTTTGTTCTTGAGCTCCCCTGCCATTTCCAGCAGCACAGAACTGAAAGCACCCCAAGCACTGAGCTATCTCAAAAAAATGCCCTTTGTTTCCCTCTAGCTATCCAACAATAAATATAGCCAGGCCCTCAGAGGGTCCCTCCCTTCGAGAGGTAAATGACCATAGATTTCAATAGATATAAGTCATAGAGAATAAATGAGTAAATGCCTTGCATTATGTAGGCAGCAAAAGTTTAATATATTCCTCAAAATTCCTTTTGCAAAGAATACAATGTACTTCAGTGGTATATGTGCCATCTCTCTGTCAAGAAAATGCTCATGAACCACCCCTCAAATCTTAAGTAGAAATGTTCAAATAAAAAAGAGCCACTGATAAGCTGCAGCTTATCAGCTCTACTGGTTTGAAAATAATAATAAGTATCTGCAAGCATTATGGAGCTTTTAAGTGATATGAGTAGCATCCAGACTGCAAGTCAGCTTGGAGTTTAAGGAAAGTGGTAACATTGGAAGCCAATGAGTGCCAGGGAAATGCATGCAATGAGCCAAACACAAAGCAAAGAGTTAAGAAAAAGCTTAGGGATGCTCTGAGAACAGAATTTATACCAACATTACAAGTTATCAAAGTTATAGTAATTGGTAGATATCATAGTGTAGAAAATGAGCTAGAACATGCACATGCTGAACAATATTTCCTTACCTCATCTGCCATAAGCCGCTTCAGAGTCTAGGGAACAGGAAAAAGAAGGGAAAAGAAAGAGTAGAGAGATCAATGAAATACCAGGAAACCTCCCAAACACCAGATGAGTTGGGGACAAAAAGAAGAAAAAATGAGTTGAAAGGATCTAAGTTACTTCCCACAAGCTAAAAGATTCTGCCCAACTGTTCCTTAGCACATTCCCTTAAGTAAGGGGCAAGAATAATTTTAAGGTCACTAACATATGGCTCTTTAAAGGAAAAAAAAAGAGATGGAGATCTGAAAGAACTCTGAATCCAATGATCAATAAACCTATGAATCGTGCTCAACTTTACTGGTAAACAAGGAAATGCAAACTAAAACCATATGAGACTGTTTCACATTTGCTAAGATTGGCAAAAATTTTCATGTCTGTCTAGTCACAGAGCAGCAGAAGTTCTTACACATTGCTGGTGGTAATGTAAACTGCTATGGCCCCTTTGGAAAATAGTATGGGCATTATCTAGTAAAATTAATATACTACAGCTCAACAAATTGATTTTTATATATCTACTCTGTAGAAACTTGCACATATGTAGCAGGATATGCATAATGAGAATTTTCACAGTAACACTATACTATCTAAAACACAGAACCATCTAAATAGCCATCAAGAGTAGAATGGGTAACCCTGGCTGATGTGGCTCAGTTGCTTAAGCGTCGTCCTGTGCACCAAAAGGTTGCTGGTTCGATTCCCAGTCAGGGTGCATGCCTGGGTTGTGGGCTAGATCCCTGGCAGCTGATCGACGTTCCCTCTCATATTGATCTCTCTCCCTTCCTCTCTCTAAAAAATCAATTTAAAAAAGTGACTGAACTTACAGTTGCTCACAAACATAAAAATAAACGTATTACTTAATTTACACTGAGTTTAAAAACATGTAAAACTAGCCCGGTCGGTGTGGCTCGGTGGACTGAGCATCGCCCCATGGACTGAGAGGTCCCAGTTGGATTCCCAGTTAGGGCATATGCCCGGGTTGTGGGCTCAATCCCCAGTAGGGGCCATGCAGGAGGCTGCCGATCAATGTTTTCCTCTCACATCGATGTTTCTATCTCTCTCTCTGTGAAAAAATCAATAAAAACATATTTTTAAAAAAAACATGTAAAACGAAATTATATTATTTAGGATATAAAATTATAAAAGAAATGATTACCAAAAAAAGGGGTTGTCAAAAATGATTGTCAAAAAAAGTGGTTACTTAGAGCAGGTCAAAGTTGTGACTGCAAAAGGGGGCTTCTGGGGTACTTTTAATAATCTATTTCTTGACATGGATGATGGTTACATGGGTGTTCGGCTCATAATTATTCTATATGTTTTATGTTCTCTTCTGTATACATGCTATACTTTACTAAGAAAAAAAAGTCTGAGTGAGCTGAGCAGGTGTGGGAAAGCAGGAATTCTTCACCCTAATACTTAATTTGTAAGCCATATTCTTTTTGCTAATGTCCTTAGAAGAGTATAGTGAATACCTATTGACTTTCTTCAACTTCTGACCCTGCCACAGAGCTATTTTACTAACCTTTTTATAGACAAGAAAAATCTGTACCATTATGTTCACGTTTCCCCATATCAAGTTCAGTTAAATCCAGTTAAACTGTGAATCTTAACTTTGCCCTTCATGGTCGAGAGGTCAAGCTTAAACTGACTGAGTGCTAATCATTTGAAACCATAAGAACCTTGCTCAGCATCAATGAATTTAAAGTTACTTGGCATGTGCTGCTTACCGGGGAGTGAAAGCAGAAGGATGATGAGGGAAAGACAGCAACACCCAAGGAGACTAACGGTTCCTTTTATCACCACCCTAAGTGACCCGGCACACAGAAGTGACACAAGCCACAAAAAGGATGAGTTGAGTGTGTCGGTTTACGTTGCCATTGCCAAGGTCAAACTTATTTGCTCCTAGAGCAATTGCTTCCAGCACCTTGCCCTCCAAACACAAAAATGGTCCTCAGAGACCGGCCAGTGTGGTTCAATAGATTGAGCGTCATCCCATGGACTGAGAGGGCCCGGTTCAATTCCAGGTCAGGGCACATGCCCAGGTTTCGGACTCAATCCCCAGTAGGGGGCATGCAGGAGGCAGCCAATGGATGTTTCTCTCTCACATCGATGTTTCTATCTCTCTCTTCCTCCCTCTCTTTCTAAAAAATCAATGAAAACATATTTTTTAAAAATGTTCCCTCAGAACCAAGCAAAACCTAAACAATTATTGGATAAATATAACAGAACTTGGACATAATGAATCAGTGCTAGCTGGATTGTACACAGCTGCAGGGAAACCAGCAACCTGTTCTTTCTGCCTCTACAGACTCTTATTTCTCTCCCATCCATCCCCACAACTACTACCCAAGTTCATGCCATTATTATCTCCTGCTTCATCTATTGCCAACAGCCTCCTAACTGATCTCTCTGCCTTCAGTCCCATCTGTACCACACCAAATCCATTCTCCATACTATATATCCAAGAGTAATCTTTCTGAAATGCCAACCTGTCCATGTTATTTCCCCATTTAAAACCCTTCAATAGCTCCCCACTGTCCTCAGGTCAAAATTCAAATTCCTTAGCATGGCATATAATATTTCTGGCTTTTTCCCCTCGACTCATCTCTCAACAAACCTTCCACTTCAAACTCTTCTTGGCATCTTGAACTAGCTGCAGGTTCCAAACAGGTCATGCTGTCTCACCACCCAACTTTCCCCAGGCTACTGCTTTCCTCAGCCTAGGTTGTGCTTTCAAAGCTAACTCCAAGATTCCCTACAGGATGACACCTCTGCTAATTGGACAGGCACCACTCCTTGTGTTTCCATGGTAATAGGTACTTGCCTGTCACACAGTACTAGTAGTGGATTACAATTGTCTTTTGATTGTCTGCCTCCTCTATCCCTTTCCAAACTCAATTCCTTAGGCAGAGCCTGAAACTTAGTCATTATGTCTTCTATGAACAAATACTATAATCTGGGGCTCCTTTCCTGAAATAACAATCCCTGGAGAATCCTCAAATCTATTCCTCCTCTTCTTTGTATCAGTGAAGAAACAAGCTCAGACAGGTGGAGTAAATCATCGAGGTCACATGATTAAGAGCAAGCTGGGTAGGAACTCCAGTCTCCAGATTCCAAAGCCCCAAATAGTTGCATTCCCCAAATTCTTCAAACTTGTTCCCATTTAATGCCCACTAACTCTTGCCTTTTGATACAAAAGTAAACATATTTTCATAAGAAAGGAGATACTAATTTCCCTTGGTGCATCATTAAAAACAGATTTAATTCTTTAAAAAAAGTATCCATGTTTTAGTGCTCAATTTGAGTAAGGACAGCAAAAATAAAAAAAGGTCCATGCAGGCTAAAAGCTGCATTTCCTCAACTAGTCCAAGAGAGGGCAGCAACTACCAGCAAAGAGAATCACAGGAGAGGCAAAATTCTGTTTCACAACCCCAGAACAGCAAGCCCAATTCAAATATTGAAATGGAACCTTCTGCTATAGTATATTGAGGATGTACTGTTTATTTACTTAATACTGTGTGTTTTCCTTAGAGATCCAATATATACTGTGTTTGCAAACAGTAAGTTTTTAAAAATTGTATTAGTTATTCTGTGGGTTCTGAGATATAGAACAAGAGGCTCCTAGATCAAGAAAAGTAAAAAGAACTAAAAATAGTGGAGTCCAAGAAGATAAATGCTACTGGAGCTATATTTATGCCTCATGCCTCAGATTTCCAAGCTTTCTAATAAAGACTCTAATCATTCCAACCTACCTCTAAATGCTTCTACTCTTATTATTGACCTTGTTCACTGTCAATTCTCTTCTGCCCCCAAACCAACCCCTTACTCTCCTAACCTGTCTGCACTAAATACTTCATCTTCCTGTCCTTCCTATTGAGTTTTCCACTAAAATTATCACTAAAACCTTTAACTACAAACTAAAGGATATATAAATACAGAATAAAATTTTTAACATCAAAATCTGCTCATGAACACAAAGTAATAGGAACTTCTAGGTAAAAGGTGGCAGACTGAATAAAAACATTTAGCCTGGCTCAGTGGATTGAGCATCATCCCATGGACTGAGAGGTCCCTGTTCGATTCCTAGTTCAATTCACAGTCAGGGCACATGCCCGAGTTTTGGGCTCGATCCCCAGTTGGGGTTCATGCAGGAGGTAGCCCAATGATGTTTCTCTCTCACATGGATGTTTCTCTCTCTCTAAAAAAATTAATAAAAACATATTTTTAAATTTTTAATTTCTCCCCTTCTTGAAACACTTCTAAATCTATAAAAAAAGGAAATTTTAGAAAGAAAACAATGATGGAAGGAAGGAGACTACAAGATTGGGAAGAACAAGAAAAACGCAATTCAACCAAATTTTGAAGCAGGGAAATAAATGGAAGGACTAGTGGTCAACCCAACAGACCTAAGAGAGCTGAGTCCTTCCCTGGCCGGGTGGCTCAGTTGGTTGAAGTGTCATCCCATACACCAAAAGCTTATGGGTTCAGTTCTCGGTCAGGGCACATACCTGGGTTGCACGTTTGATCCCTGGCTGGGGCACATACAGCAGGCGACCAATTGATCAATGTTTCTCTCTCACATCGATGGTTCTTTCTCTCCCCCTTCCTCTCTCTCTAAAAATCAATAAACATATCTTCAAGTGAGGATTTAAAAAAACACACAAAAAACAAAACACTGAATCCTAAACCAGAAGTAGAAAAGGCCAATAGCCAACCCTCAAAAGGCTCATGAGTTAGCGGCACCAGTTATGTATGGAAATAGGGGTTGGAGACGGGTTAGGTTAAAAATAAGAAGATTGTTTGAACGCTGTTTAAGAAGCAGATCTGTAGATTTTCCTGCCCCTGCCCCCCACATGTCACTGGGAGACTGTCCTCTCTTACTCTAGCAAAAGTCTGGAAGTTTATTCTTAGAAGAGGTCAAAACAGAGGGTCTCTAGATTGGGCATAGGCATAGTTTTGGGTAGGGATTCCATACAAAAAGAAAAGAAAAAAGTAAATGAATCTATGTATACTATATGCTGAGACACCTAGCACCTTCCCCCTTCTAGTTTCTCAAAACCCCAGCAGTCTGGCCTTTACCCTTAAGACAGAAGGTTGGAAGACTCTTCTCTGGGGAACTGAAAAATGACCTAAAGTTACTGACATAGTCTAAAGAGATCACCCTAGAGCTTTGTGGTCCAATGTGGTAGCCACTAGCCACATGTAACTATTAAGCACTTCACTTCTAACATGGCTAGTATGACTGAGAAAGGAATTTCTAATTAACAAAATTTAAATTTAAAAACTAATAATTTATTGTTACTGTTAAACTTAAGTATATTTGAAACATCCTTGGTATGTGAATCTATTTTTCACTTGTAAATTTTATAAAGTCTAAATACACATCAAGTATTTTTTATGAAAATTTAGCATCCAAATTGAGATGTGCTATAAATGTAAAATAAACACTGGAGTTCAATAACTTAATATAAAAACAGAATATAAAATATCTCAATAATTTTTCTATTTCTTACATATTGAAGTAATATTTTAGAGATACTGAATTAAACAAGCTATGTTATTAAAATTAATCTCACGTTTTTTACTTTCTTTTTTGCCTTTTTCTGTGGCTACTAGAAAATATATAATTACGTATGTGACTTGCTTTATATTTCTTTTTTTTTTAAGTTTTTGTTTTTTTCTTTATTGATTTTAGAGAGAGAAGAAGGGAGAGGGAGAGAGAGATAGAAACATTGATGAGAGAGGACATCAACTGGCCGCCTCCTGCATGTCCTCCACTGGGGATTTGGCCCATAACCTGGGCATGTGCCCTGACCAGGAATCGAACCAGTGACCTCTTGGTGCATGGATCGGCGCTGAACCACTGAGCCACACCAGCCGCGCACTTTATATTTCTATTGGTCCAGGTTATCCTACAGTAAAGCACATAGCCAACAAGCCCTAGCCATCCAGAGCTTCCAATCAATTCTTCAGTCCCTCATTTAAACATTAGCAGGCAAAACTCAGGATTATCAGATTGAGGAAAGCTACTAATAAGAGAGGGAAAAGAAAAAGCAACTTATATAGATACTATGCAAAGAGAAGAAAGATTTTTAAAATTCATTAATATATGCCCGACCAGTATGGCTCAGTGGATTGAGTGTTGTCCCATGCACTGAGAGGTCACCAGTTCAATTCCCAGTCACGGTACATGCCCAGGTTGAGGGCTTGATCCCCAATATGGGGCATGCAGGAGGCAACCAATTGATGTTTCTCTCTCATCAATGTTTCTATCTCTCTCTCCCTCTTCCTTCCCCTCTATCTAAAAAAAAACACAAAAAAACAATAAAAATATTTTTAAAAATTAAAATAAATAAATAAAAACCATTAGTATCCACAAGAGAGAACACAATACCATTTTAAGAAGAAACATTCAAAGGAAAAACAACCCTTAGAAGATGAAAATATGAGATGAGAAACTCAAGAGAAAGCTCAGTAGAAGGACAGGATGGAAGAATTGAGGAATCTCCTAAAAATATAGAGCAATCGCTTCTCAGCCTTTTGGCTAAGATCAAGTATAGTATCTGTTCTTATCAGTTTAAAAATGTAGAACAAAAAGACAGAGATGTAAAAATGAGAGAAAAAATAAGAAAATCAGAAGATCAGTTTTGGAGGTAAATATCCAAATAATAGGAGAAAACAGAGGAGGCAAATTATCAAAGAAATAATTCAAGAATATTTCCCAGTACTGAAGGATGAGTGTCTAGCACAAAGGACAAAAATAGATCACAAGAAGGCATATCATGGTGACATTTCCAAACACTGGGAATACAAAGAAAATTTACAAGATTTGACAGACGAGAGGAAAGTGATCATATATAAAGGAATCAAGGCAAGTTTTGGATTCTTTAACAATATACCAAAAACTAGATAACAACGCAACAAGGCCTTTAAAATCCGAAGAAACATAATTGCCAACCTAGAATTCTATATTCCCAACCAAACTATCAAATCAAATGAGAGTTCAGAATAGACATTTTCGGACGGTTAAGCTTTCAAAAAATTTATCTCTATGTACCTCAGGAAGCTATTGTAGTATATGACCCACCAAAATGAGGGAGCAACCCAAGAAAGTAGAACACTTGAGATACAGGAAACAGGATACCTAACACATTTGAAAGAGGTAAAGGAAATCCCTGGGACAAAGGTTCCAGATGACTACTCTGTGCCAGAGAGCACAATTAAAAGGAAACCATGAGCCCTGGCCGGTTTGGTTCAGTGGTTAGAGAGTCGGCCTGTCGACCTGTGGACCAGAGAGGCCCGGGTTCAGTTCCTGCTAAGGGCACATACCTCGGTTGCAGTTTGTCCCCAGACCTGGTTGGGGTCGTGTGGGTGGCAACCACTCGATGTGTCTCTCTCACATTGATGTTTCTCTCTCTCTTCCTCCGTCTCTCCCTCATGCTCTATCTGAAGATAAATGCAAAAATGTCCTCGGGTGAGGATAAAAAAAAAAAAAAAGGGGAACCATGAGACTTGAGCCAGACCCTCAAAGACCGTCATCACCATCAGTCACTTTTGTTCTGGTTTTTTAAACTGACAATACCTACTGAGCCTGACCCAGATTCTTGGTTTGTCCAAACCATATGTTAATAGTTTCTTCCCTTCCTTCCTTGCTCTACAGCCTGGACTGTCAAGGACACTCATTCCACCCCACAGAATTTTTCTACTTTGATTTATTCAGGAGAGCTGAAAGTTGGCAATGGTGAGCTTAGAAGCAGAAAACACAGAGCCACGTACTCCCTTGACCATATTCCTGTTCAATATCTAGTACACGGCTCTCACAGCAGCCTTGCCAGATGCTCGAATGCGGTGAGCACTATGTTCCCTAGGTCCCTGAGGCCCACTGATATCCTCAGAAGGGATCCTTTTAAACACTTAGAGAATCTAAAGCCGGTCTGTGACTCCAAGACAGTATCCGATTTATCTTCTCCTGGGCGCCTCCATCAAACTAGTGGCAATATTGTCATTTACGCACAAAGTCTAGACTTTTGCTTGTTACTCAAATTTTATAAGATTTCATTTATATGCAAACAATTATTGATAGAAGCATAAATATTTATTTTTAAAAGGGATAAGACAATGTTTGTTCCACAGGAATTTTTTTATTCAATAGAATTAGATGAGTAAATAAATTTCTAAAGGTCATTAGCTGGTACAAGAAAAGCTTAACAAAACTGCATTTATTAAAATGAGCTTCATTTTCTCCAAGAGATTCTCAGTAATATCAAATCATACTTTTAATAAATTACTCAAAGGTATACTGCATCAAAAGTAACAGCATCAAAAATAAATATACTTGGCTGGGTATGCTCTGTAATAAGACCATCAATCAACATAAAAATAAAAAGCTGTCCCCTCAACTCAACTTCCAGAGTGATTTAAGGCTCTGATTCAGTCACCACATCCTAATGTAATATGTGGTAAGATAAATCTTTTGCTTACTAATCTACAGGAAATAAGAAACTTCCTAGATACTTTACAGTTTGGTTTCTATAAGAAAACAAAATTAAAAAGTCAAAAGATCCCTAGGTATGCCCTGTGAGACCAAACTAATTAAAGTAAATGACTTAATGAATTAGAAAAATACCCTGATTATTGTCATATTAAATGCAAATGAACTATTAAACTTCCTTTCTATAACTGGATTTGTTGCAGTGGTGATGGTGGTGTGTCTATTAATATTTCAACTTTTAAAAAGTGGGCCAATGGGACTAAACTTGGCAGTCTTCCCTCTGTTTGCCAAGTAACAGAACTGGACCTATTATAAACTCAAGAATATAAAATTCATCCAAGGGACTGATTCATCTCTACACAATTCCCTGAATCTTTAACTTTTCCCTCCAGTCAGAAAAAAGGTATTGAATTATCAAATAATTAAGGATGATCCCTTGGCACAGGATACTTATGTAGCCAAACAAAAGGTAATTAGGTAGTGTCCTTAGCAGCAAAGAGGTTAGAAAGAAACTAATAAGAGAATATGATTAAACATTATTCTGAACACAGAATACATTACATAGCAAAAAGTTTTTCTAACTCCTACCACTGTGCTTCACAATAACAGCTAATTAGGGACAATAATCCCATAAGCCATGTGGCTAGCACATGGATAACAGGAACCTACAACTACAAGCCTATATTCTCAGTATTTTCTAAGATTTTGTTCAGGCTAACTTACATAGGACAACTGCAACTATATTTGAGCTCTTGGCTAAGTAACTATCACCAAAACAACACGAATGAATGCCACCTGACCCCTACTCTGTGATGATTCTGGGAGGCCCAGGATCCCTGGGCCTTATAATACCTTTAAAATACTTATCATCACAATGCAATTCAGTAACTGCCTCAGAATACTCAATTCCTACCTCTTCCTCTTCTGACATCCACCCTGAAATGTTTAGTGTGGTAGGTAGAATTCTAAGTCTTCTCCCAAGATTCCTAGCCTGATGTACACACCCTGTATAATTACCAGGACTGGAAATATGATAGGATATCACTACCATGGTTAGTTATTTGGCACAACTGACTTTTTTTAAGAAAGGGAAAATTAACCCCGTGGGCCTGACTCAATCACATGAGCCCTTTAAATTTGGGGTGAGAAGTTAGAGACATAAGGAGTCAGCAGTGTGTCATTTCTGGCTTGAGCACGAAAGGGGCCAAATGTCAAAGATTGCAGGCAGCCTCTAAGAGCTGAGAGCCAGCAAAGAAACGGAGACCTCAGCCTTAAAACCGCAAGGAATTGCATTCTGCCAACAACCTGGATGAGCCTGGAAGCAGATTTTCCCCCAGCACCTGCAGATGAGAACTGGCCCAGCTGACACCTTGATTACAGCCCTGTGATACTACAAACCCAGCCACACTGTCCATGCTGGACTTCTGACCAATGGAACTGTAAGCTAATAAATGGGTTTTTTTTTAAGCTGTTGTTTGTCAGAACAGTAGGAAACTAATACATTAAGCAAACTAACAAAACCTAGATTTTATCTAGAACTCTAACAGAAAAAGACAATGAGTCCTGTTTGTTTGTTTTTTTTGCTAGAATCCTAAAAAACTGCAGGTATGATTTTGAGCTAGTCACTTTGATTATTCATTTATTAAAAAACAAAACAAAACCAGACACACCTCCTGAGATCATAAAATGGAGTGGTGAGATCTCATTCTGTAAAGGCAATTGTGCTGTTATACAGAAAGGCTTGTAAAATACACACCAGATGATTTAACTAGTTGACATTGCACTCCAAAAACATGGCAGAAAAAAGTTATTCCTCATCTATAAATTATATAATTAGCCATAGTCAATCATTTGGCAAAAAGAACTAAAGGACGTACCCAAGCCAGGCTCTAAATATTTTATATCAGGTCCTTCTTCAGACCATTTATTTTAACTGTTTCTGTGGACCAGAACGTAAGTTGTTCAGGGGCAAAAACCCATGTCTTATTCATTTGATATGTCCAGTATTTAATAAGTACTTTTAAAAATTAGCATCACTAGCCCTGGCTGGTTTGGCTCAGCTGTTAGAGCGTCAGCCTGCAGTCCAGAGAGACCAGGTTTGGTTCCCGCTAAGGGCACATACCTCGGTTGCAGTTTGTCCCCGGCCCTGGTTGGGTCGTGCGGGGGCAGCCACTCGATGTGTCCCTTTCACGTCGATGTTTCTCTCTCTCTCTCTCTCTTCCTCTCTCTCCCTCCCACTCTATCTGAACAAAAAATGGCAAAAAATGGAGAGATGTCCTCGGGTGAGGATAAAAAAAAAATTAGCATCACTATAGGTTTGGAGTATCATCCTAAGCACAGTATATTCATTCACTCATTACTTCATTCAAATGAAGGAAACTGAGGAAAAGTGTCAAGTCAAGATCTATGATAGTACAGTATGACTGTCATAGACAGCTCAGTAAACTATAATACCAGACCAAATCTTCAAGAGTAATGTCTTTCCCTATGAATGAGAGCAGGGGGCCCTGAGTGGTGCTTCAGCCCACATGACATATTTGTTAGTTGTCCTTGGAGGAAATATCCAATTAAGGAACACATGTCACCTAGGGAGTCTTCCACCTCCTTTGAAAAGCAATAAACCCTCAGTGAAGACACAGGCTACTTATGGTTATAATGGAAAGTGTCACTGCAGCCAATGACAATTTTCTTTCAAATCCTAATCTACCTACCCAAGAAGCAGCAGATAAAGTATCTGTCATTCAGAAGCATATAGAACAGAGAGCAGGGTCTGGCTTTGATTCATTTATTTATTCTATCACAAGATTGACATTCAGTTCCTTAGGGTAGTGAGGCAAAAAAAGGTCATAACATGGACTTGAATTCAATTTCCAATGAATCCTATTCCAGCTTTGCCACAAAACATGCCACATTTCCAATGAAGTACAGTAAAGGCAGGGTAAGCTTTTCTTTTTATCTACCACAGTGTCAGTCTTCCTATCTTTAGGGATATGTTGTCTCATAGGACCAGTGCAAATAGGACTAGAGAATAAATAATAAAATGGATATAAAGCACTTTGTTTTGCAAAGTGCTTTGTAAAAAGTAAATAATATATGAGGATGAAACTTGCTGGTCTCCCTTCAATTCCCACCCCTTATACAGAAGTCAATTAGAACTACAGAGGAGAAAGTAATGGATACCTTCAAATGTAGAGAACGTTCCCTTCCATTTTCAAGGAATGGCCCAAGAATGACATTGAATGAGTCAATATCTCATCTACCATTTACAGAGAAATAAAATAGATTCTGACATCACTATTTATTGGTGCCAACAGCCTAAACAGGAGTTGTGTAGAACTGAAGCAGCCACTTAAAAAAGAAAATGAGTATGTCAGAGGAAAGGAAGCCTAAGAGAGAAACACAAAATGACAGGGAATATAAAGCTAATTTATATCAAGCTTTTAAAAATATTAAGTCATGTAAAGCTAATTTAATATTACAAAGTTAACTGTGTTTAAAGGAAAGGAAACTGAAAATTAGCCAGCAGTCCCTAGGAATGGGGACACCACACTCATGTTCTCCCTGATCACAAAGGAAAAAGTGATAAAGGAATAAGTAAGACTCTAGCAGTTCATTCATTTAGTTCCACCCTACCTCAGCAAACCCATAGCTAAACTCAGTATTGGAGAGTTAAACTCGTTGGAATTCACACAAGAGACAACAGTGGGAACATAGCAGAGAGTGTAAGATCTTCTATTCCTTAAGAGTTCTTTCAGCCTGACTCTGCCTTCCAGAATCAGTATCTTTTTCCTGATACCACCCAGGGAGTCCTGGAAAATTCCAGGCACTGACATATGTCAAGCACAGGTTAGAAATGCCATATAAAGAGCACTAGGTAACTGTAATCCATTTCCTGTTTCAGTAATTTACTTATAGATTTGAAATAATTTCTTTATAAATTAAAAACAACAAACTCAGTTTTCCACACAACTGTCTAAAGCTGTTTATGAGAGTCTGTTTTCCAATAAATCACATTTCCTGGCTGTAATTAAAATGAGGGGGAAACTATCTGAATATTAGGATTCAATTCTCTGACAGGTCCAAAAGATATTTTAATAATCCTCTAATAGTCTAAGAAGGCAAGTCTCTTGGGGGAACGTTCTGCCTACAGCTCAGCTCATCTTGAAGCCCTGGGACTGGCATAGCCTGCATCCTAGATAGCTGATAGCCTAGAGAGAAGAAGGAAAGTCCACTCAGGTTTCACTATTCCAGCTCAGCAGAACAGGTGGAATCCAGGCTGGGAACACTGCATTCTTCCTACAAATCCATCCAAACAAGCTGCCAGCCCCTTGTACTATGAAGCACTCATGCATTGGGCAAACAAGCTGTCAATAGAGAAAGTGCTCAGATTCTGGAAGTCCTGGTTTCCTATCAAGTATCAAAGGTGTGGCAGACAGGCCCATCTCCTTTGCTGTCAGGAAGGAGGTGCACATATAATGTCATCTGTTCAAAGAACAGTAAGCAAAGTTTCCTCCCTTTCAAACATCGTAAGGTTCTGATAAAACTTTTAGAGTACATATATAAAAAACAATAACTAATGTTAACCTATTTTTCCAAAGTTTCAACATATTTTTCAAGCTCTAAATACTGATACTTGTTCTTTGCTTTCTTACTAGGCCTCTCTCTTTACTGCCTGAATTTAGAGAAGATGGTGACTGCTGCTTTAAAAACGGGTGTTGTCCATTCATTTGGAAACAGTGACTCAGGAATGCTGTTTCACAATCTCCGTAGCAACTGTCTTCTCCTATGTTGTGATGTCAATAGCAGGACATCTACTCTTCTTCAAGGGTGGACACCCGTCTGACACACCCAAGGCCTGGTAGACAGGAAGCTCCTACAGCTGATACTGCTTCTACATACAGACACCAAGTAGGAGTCCACCTTCATTTCTAAATGACGGTTACACCTTTTTTCTCTCTTCACATCATTTCTGAACACCCAGAAATAATGAGTCTACTGATAATAGCTTAACTGATCCAAAAACTACATTACTACTCAAAAAGCCAGATTTGATCTTATGAAACCAACCACAATAAACATTTTTCTGACCTTTTACAAAGCTAGAATAAGATTCTATTTTGAGAAAATCTTGGGTTGTGGGGAGAAAATGGGTGAAATATGATTATGTCTCAATTAATACCAGAAATATATACAATAGTTAAAATAAGGTCCTTCTGATACTTCTAGCAGTCGTACTTGTATAGAACTATGTCTAACACAAACATACAGAATTGCATACCAAAGAGACTTCATGTATCATGTATTTTTCTCTTTGGTTCTAACTACTTAAAAACAACTATAATTTCTGGAAAACAAGGTAGGGGATTGTTTTATTATATTTTTATACATATTTATATTTTCTTAGAAAAATGTGATCACTTTTATAATAAAAATACATTTCCATTTCATATAAAAGTAGCAATTTTCAAAGATTAGAAAGCTGGAAAATGTTTATGATACACTATTTTAAAAGCAGAAAGTGTGCAAACTATAATTGCAATACTGTAAAAATATACACATAAACATAATGACTAGAATATTAAAATACTAAGTAAAATAAAAATGAAAAATAGAAATTTGGAATTCTTAGATATTCTTATTTTGAAAATCTATGTATATGTCTTTTCAAAAAAAGCTTAAACTATTATTCGCAAAGCATCTAAAAAGCAAAGCAACATCATCCAATTCCCATATTCAAAATGGGATATTTTGGAGCCAATATCACTCCAATAAATTCAATTTAAAAAATGCCCACCAGGCCTGGCTGGTTTGGCTCAGTGATTAGAGCATTGGCCTGAGGATCAAAGAGTCTCGGGTTCAATTCCCAGTCAAGGGCATGTACCCCAGTTGTGGGTTTGATCCCAGCCCCAGTCAGGGTCGTGTGGAAGGCAACCAATCAATGTGTCTCTCTCACATCGATGTTTCTCTCTCTCTCCCCCTCCCTCCCACTCTATCTAAAAAAAAAAAAATCAATGGAAAAATATCCTCAGGTGAGGATTAAAAAAAAAGAAAAAATGCCCACCAGTATTTACTCTTCTCCAGCAGTACTTTGTTTAAGGAAACATTCTGGGAGGGCACAGTTACAAAATTTAGGGGTGGCAAAGCAATGTGAGAAAAGAATAATGAATAGTTAGTGAAGTCTAAAAACTAGTTCACCTAATTATATGATCTTGAGCAATTTAATACCTCTAGGCCTAGTGTTCTCCTCATTTTAAGATGAGGAGGCTGGGTCAGATCATTTTGAGAGTCTCTTCTAAAGGTCCTAAAAGACTGTGCTTAGTTACTACTGCTCTTTTTCAGGGCAGCCCAATGCCTGCTGCTTGCCCGATAGTGCATATCCTACAGCGGCTTCTCACCACTTCTTCTTGTGGTTTCAATCACAGGAAACAGACGTCACCCATGGGCCTAGAAGTAACGAACAAGCCCTGGCGGATACAAAGAGCTGCCAACTAAGGCCAACTCCCATCGCTTTAAAATACAAGAATCAAAAAATCACTAGAAACCTCTATGCCTGGTGAGCCTTCATAAAAACTATCAAAACTAAAAATATCTCTGGAGGCCCCATGCAAGCATGATGAAATAATTTTGGAACAGTCCAAACCCACTTTGCTTACATGGCCAAATGAAGAAATCGAAGTAACTCCGTAGCTATAGGTAGGTGCATATGAGGTTAAGGGGGAAAAAAAAAGGACACTCCTATTGCCACTAGCATTTTTTGTGAAGATCCAGACAAATCCCGAGGTTGTGAAGACTCACCCTTGTCTTCTTTATTTAATATTCTATATAAACTTTTCTGTAGCTATGAAAGACTGTAGTACTAATAGATTCATATAATATTAAGACTTAGCAATCATTCACTTTAAATGTATGTTAACAATCCCTAGAGCACAGGGTCAAATACTACTCTCATTTATAATGATAACAGTTGGCAGCCCTGTACTGTGGAAATTAATGCAGACACTTTTAATCCTATAGACATGTTCTTTCATTAAACACAAGATAAAACTATAAGATACTATCTCTAGAGAAAAGTAACAATCTTTTCTCAAAAGAGTTCTTCTGGTCAGGTATGGTTACATTAGTGGTTCTCTCTGTTTCATAGTTACCTTTGTGAGAGGACTAATGTTTTCAAAACTATCAATCTCCTATATTAGACCACAGAAACACAGAGCCTTGAAAATAATCTCAAGATTCCCAAGACTAACATTAAAACTAAAATACATAAAAGGATATTGCTATCATGAGCTAAACACCACCATTGCTCTTAAGCACCTTACAAGCTAGATAAGAGATTAGACCTTCCAAAAAAAATTGTTATTCATTCTCTCATTCTCTCTCTCTCTCCCTCCCTCCCTCCCTCTATATAATTCATTTCGCATTCACAAAAGACTAAAGAACACTTCAAATAAGCATGCACTCAAGACCTATACTGTACTGTGCTAAGGGGTGTTTAGAAGAAACAATGGGCCCAGAGATAGACTCAGATTGTTCACACAATGGCATTTCCCACCTGAGCCCACAATTTGGCTAGCTGAAGAATCACATCTTTTTAAATCTAATCGCAGACAGCCTGAAAAGAGGGATGTATTAAAATTGATAAGGACTAGAAATTAAACAAACTTAACTCTCTAAACTCCATCTAGGTAGCAGAAATGCTTTGCTGGAACCTTAACACTTATTGATTCATGTTCTTGGATATGCTGATTTACTAACTGTCACCATGCCACATTCACAGGGCTAAAAACTGCATTAACATTCATCATGACATGCTACAAAATGCTAGTTTTCAGTCCTGCTTTCTTGAGGTTTCTACAGAAAGAGAACCTAAAAGCCTTTCCCAGGACTAAAATAATCTCTACAAAGCTGCTTCACTTTTCTTAAATGGTTTATCTCCCACTAATCCTCTTGACTTCTGTAACCAGGCCATTTCTTTTACTACAGCCACACATTCATACCTCTGAGCCTCTGTTCACTCTGTTCCTCACCCCATGAAATCCCTTTCCCTCTTCTCTACCAATCCTTTGATTTCCTTTCAGGACCGCTCATATCCCCCACCTTGTATGAAGCAAACAAGCAAGGCCCACAACTCTAATTTTACAGGAAAAGACCAAGAAAAGTGGAGTGACTTGCTCATAGTTCACATGGTTAATCAGTAGTAAAGTCAGACTAAGCATAATATATGGAAAGCATACTGCAGTGGGAGTGGGAGACAGGAGTTCTAGTCCTAAGTCTAGTTATAAATTTGGACAGATGACTTCTCTAGGTCCATATTTCTTAATCTATAAATAAAAGGTTTGAATTAAATAATTGTTAGCATCCTTTTCACCTCTAGCAGTCTAAGATTCTAAAACCTAGGTCCTCTGACTCTCAGTCCAATCATCTTTCCACTTAATTCTTTCACTTCTCTCAATTTCTACAGTTTTTAAAGCCTATGCTCATGGCCTTGGTGCTTTCCCTACCCATTCTTCTACAAATGTGATCGAGATTACAATCTTTTTTTTTTTTTTTAATCCTCACCAGAGAATATTTTTCTATTTATCTTCAGATAGAGTTGGACGGAGGGAGAGAGTGAGAGAAACATCTATGTGAGAGGGACACATCGACTGGCTGCCTCCTACACAACCCCAGCCAGGGCCAGGGATGAACGAACCACAACAGAGGTACGTGCCCTTGACCGGAATGGAACCCGAGACTCATTGGCCCACGGGCCGACGCTCTAAATGCTGAGCCAGACCAGCCAGGGCTGAGATTACAATCTTTTAAAAAGCAAGGGCTGACCCTGATAGGACAGCCAAATGACTTCTTGATCTTCAGCCTTTTGGATCTAGGGTAGATTCTTATAGATTCAGAGAAACTATTCTTTACTCTTTGCCAGTCATACAGAAAAATCCTAGTTCCCAGTACCTGGATCTCTGTGGTAATATTAATAATTAACCACAGGCAAATAACTGCCAGATCTAAAGAACAATCTTCTGCAGTCCCCAGACTCAGAAGAGACTCTGGAGTTAGCCATTTGCAATCCTTACAGACAAGTGTCAGGGCCACAAAAAGAAGTCTTTAGGAATGCCATGTGCTCATTCTAAAATATAGAAAAGACAACTACAGAGATAGTCAGGCAACAGCTTCCTCCTCCCCATACCCCCTTTGTCAACACTACTTGCTGCTCTCAGCAATTTAAATAACTAAAATTCCTGACAGGTGATGTTGTTTGAGCTGTTCTACTTACAAAAAAGATAATGTTACATTTCAAAAAAATAATAATTTAGATAACTTCTTAATTACTCATGAGTCAGGGGAAAATGGATTTTGCATGCACTGTAACAGCTACTTACTTTTTCACGCCTAAGATAAGAAAGGTTTAATTAAGATTCTTATAATGGTTTCAAAGTCTAAATTACTAATGCAAAAAGCAGTTAGGCATTTAGCCACTGCACTTTGTACTTCTAGACCCAATACTTCTTTCCCACCAATTGAACTGCAGGAGAGTCCAGTTTTAATAGACTGTAGTTGTCAAAGGACTCTAAAGAGATATCATCAGCCCTGGCCGGTTTGGCTCAGCAGTTGGAGCATTGGCCGGAAGACCAGAGAGTCCCGGGTTCGGTTCCAGCTAGAGACACATACCCCAAAAAATAAAATAAAATAAAATAAAATAAAATAATAAAATTAAATTAAATTAAATTAAATAAAGAGATATCATCAGAATTGTCTAAGAAATTCCTAGCAGTGAATACTCTTTTATACTGCAGGTGCAAAAACTAGACACGTGTAAACTGTCAGTACAATGTGGTGAATAAAAATATGGATTGTTGCCCTGGCTGGTTTTGCTCAGCAGTTAGAGCATCGGCCCTAGGACTGAAGGGTTGTGGGTTCGGTTCCTGATCCCAGTTGGGGTTGTGTAGGAGGCAACCAATTGATGTGTCTGTCTCACATCGATGTCCCCCCCCTCCCCGCCCCTTCCCACTCTCTAAAAAAAAGAAGCATATGGGTGGTTGTTTTTACAGTCCTCTATTTAGACCTAGGTTTAAATCCTGTTCTGTGACCTAAAGAAAGTTGCTTGATCTCAAAGAGTTTAATTTAATTACCTATAAAATGGGAATAACAACAGTGCCTAATTTTATAAGGATGATGTAGAGATTAATGAGATGAATCTAAAGCTCTTTAGCACAGAGCTAGGGCTATAGTAATATGTAACAACTGATATTACTGTTACTGTTATTGTTATTATTACTCCCTGTCCTTCTAGTCTGGAATGAATCAATCTTCCTTTCTATAAAAATGCTGAACATTTATTAATATTTATAGATAGGAAGATTGACATTATACAACCTGTAGCAAACTGAGTATAGGAAAACAAACATTTTCTAACACCACATAAGATGAAATTGCTTCCAGGATAAATGGGATCTCAAAGGTTCCAGAGTACAAGTGAAAATTAAACCCCAAAGAGAATATGTGGAATATAACTCACATATCCACAGTGGAAAACGGAATTTAAGAGCTAAATCTATAAAACTTGAAAGCAAACAAGAAAATCTTAGTGACCATAATTATGGTAACAATTTTTGAAATATGACAAAAAAAGAAAACATAAAAAAATCAATTGGACTTCATCAAAATTAAGCACTTTTGTATTTGACTAGACACTTTAAAATACACTTAAGAAAACGAAAAGGCAAGTCACAGGAAAAAGAAAATATTTGCAAAATCTATATATAACAAAGGACTGGTATTTAGACTATAATAAAATATTTTAAATGGGAAAATTTTTTGAACAGACAGATAGCAAATAAGCACATGAAAAGAGGCTCAACATCATCAAGGAAATGCAAATTAAAGCCACACTGAGATACCATTGTATACCCACCTAGATGGCTAAAATTGAAGACTCACCATACTCACCTACCAAGACTAGTAGGTTAAGAAACTGAAACTCATCTATTGCTTGTAAGAATGTAAAACAGTAAAACTACTTTGGAAAATAGGAAATTCCTTTAAAAAGTTAAACATATACCATATAACCTAGTCATTCCACTCCTAGGTATTTTCAAGAGAAAAATGAAGGCATATGTTCAGATAAAAACTTGTCTGAACGTGCATAGCAAAAACAAAACAACCTGGATACAACCCAAATGGCTACCAACAGGTAAATGAATAACCAAATCATAGTAAATCCATACAATATAATACTACTCAGCAAAGAAAAAAGAACAAGCTATTAATAAATGTAACAACAGTCTGGCCGGTGTGGCTCACTGGTTGAGCATCGACCCATGCACCAAGAGGTCACCGCTTTGATTCCCAGTCAAGACACATGCCCAGGTTGTGGGCCCAATCCCCAGTGGGGGGCATGCAGGTGGCGGCCAATCAATGTTCTCTCTCATCGATGTTTCTATCTCTCTCTTCCTCTCACTTCATTTCTCTCTAAAATCAATAAAGGAAAAATAAATAAATAAATGAATGTAAGAACATATAATATACTGAAAGAAGCCAGAAAAAAAGGGTTCATACTGTATGATTCCATTTATATAAACTTCTAAAAAATACAAACTATAGTTACAGAAAGCAAATCAGTGGTTACCTAGGGATGGGAGCACGGGGTGGGGGGGGGGGGATTATAAAGGGACAGGAGGAAACTTTTGAGGGTATTGGATATATTCATTATCTTTACTGTGGTAATAGCTTCACAAATTGTGCACTAAATATATTATTGTATGTTAATTATACATCAATAAAGCTTTTTTTAAAAGTGGGGCTGGGGTGATGTCTAAAGGCTCTATGGCACACAGAAAAGGTGAAGACCCCTGAATAAAGTGTGAGAGCCCTGGTCAGTGTGGCTCAGTTGATTGGAGTGTCACCCTGCACACCAAAAGGTGGCAGTTTCAATTCCCAGTCAGGGCACATATCCTGGTTTCAGAGTCAATTCCCAGTCTAGGCACATGTGGGAGGCAACCAATCCATGTCTCTCTCTCTACCTCCCCCTTCTTCTCTCTAAAAATAAAAATAAAAAAATTGTTTAGCCCTGGCTGGTTTGGTTCAGTGGTTGGAGCGTCGGCCTGGGGACCAGAGAGGCCCCAGTTCGGTTCCCGCTAAGGGCACATACCTCGGTTGCAGTTTGTCCCCGGCCTCAGTTGGAGTTGTGTGGGTGGCGACCACTCCATGTGTCTCTCTCACATCGATGTTTCTCTCTCTTCCTCCCTCTCTCCCTCCCGCTCTATCTCAAGATAAATGCAAAAATGTCCTCGGGTGAGGATTAAAAAAATAAAATAAAAAATAAAAATAAAAATTGTTTAAAAGAAGTATTACCTTTTTTACAACAACAAAAAGGCAGCTATATCTGAGATGTAGGCCCACTATCAAGGTATACTCCTTGGTTTTCTGTGACCTTTAGGATAAAAGGTTTATAAAATCACCCTCTGTTGGGTCTGTAAAGTGTGTTAAATCTTAAAAGAAAATACAAATTTTATGCTTACACACAGTACTATCCCTAAAACAGGAAATAAGTCACATTATCAAAAATCCAGAAAAATAATCCAGGACACCATAAACTCTACCTGTATCTGCTACCCTAACAAAATGCCAAAGTAGCTACTGCCTCAGGACCACTTATAACCACCACCAAGGATAGAATTTCCCATCTTCCATGTAAGAATGCTTCCACATAGAGAGGCAGTCTTTTCAATCTTTTCCCTCCCGGTTTCATAGCTTCTAGCATATCTGTTCCTCTTATATAATCCCTTTCTATTACTCTAGCTATTCCAAGATCCTCAAATTTACTAAAGGAAACGTAGAATCCAAAATTTCTCCTCTTCCTTCATTCATTTATCTAATTTCTACCCCTTAGCCCCCTAATGTTTCTAACCCACAACTGTAAGGATTGCTGCACTGAGTGGGTGTTTGGGCTTGATGACATTTAAAGTCCCTTCCAACTCCAAAATTTAAGACTGCCATTCACAGCAAACTAATAATGAATGGAAGAATCTCAGAGTTGGAAGAATAATGATTCACCAAGTTATCGGTAATTGGTGGTAAAAATTCATTAAAATACTGGTCTCAATATTTCTTTTTTCCTTCAGTAATTCCTTTACTTCCTTAAAAGAGATTCCTTGATTCTAAAAACTTTGTTTAAAAAAAAAGGTTTAAAAAGGTAAAATATATTCATAGTGATTAAAATACTCTTTACTTCTTTCTCAGTTTTAGCTTTGAGGTTTTAAGAAATTTTAGTATCAACACCTTTTACTGCTCAATTCCTCAAAAGCCTGGATTGTTCATGAAACTCGAACCAGACCCTATAGAAGCAGGGAGGGAATAAAAACAAAGAGGGAGGGGATGACAGGCAGTTGGGCAAGGGGAGAACACTGACTTTGTCTCACCTAACCCTAACTAGGAGCAAACATCCATTTTGCTTGTTAGTGGTGCATTTTTTCCTAGTGCTTTCAAATAAAAGTTATTAGGAATGGAAGGCTCAACATAAAAAATAAAAACACTTAAGTAATACAAAGTCTGTTTCAGAATGGAGATACTTGTTGTAGCTTGAATGATTTCAGCTAACTGAAACATAAAAAGAGAGAAAATCCATCTGCATATAGAAGCCCTATAAAATACCTAGTATTTCTTGTTAATAAACACGATTTTAACCTGTTCTTCTAAATCATAGGTGGTATAACCTTATCTTTTAAGTCTCTGTTACATGCCACTGAAAATATAACACTCTCCAAGAATAACTTGGCAATCTATTCATAAAATACACCAAGGGCTCCAGGGAATATCAAAAGGTTATTCTATCACACAGGAAATAAAATGAGTCTATTCTGACCCATATGACCATCAACAAAGTTAAATCACTTCTTGCTTATTTCTATTCTCTCAGTTCTTATAATAAACATAATTTATAAGTAATAACATTTTTAGCTATTTCTATAAACGTATCCCAACATTTACCAAGTCTCCCAAGGCAGAGATTTTAATTCTGAGACATTCCCTGAGGGACAAGTACATGTAATATTATCAAGTGGATCCTTAGGCTGTCTTTATTTTATTTTAATTTTTTTTTCTTTATTGATTTTTTAGAGAGAGAGGAAGGGAGAGGGAGAACTAGAAACATCGATGAGAGAGAACATTGACTGGCCGCCTCCTGCATGCCCCCCACTGGGGATTGGGCCCACAACCTGCGTATGTGCCCTGACCGGGAATCAAACCGGCGACCTCTTGGTGCATGGGTCGATGCTCAACCAGTGAGCCACACCGGCCAGGCTCTTGGGCTGTCTTTAAAGACAAGACAAGAACCCTGGCCAGTTTGATTCAGCGGTTAGAGCGTCGGCCTGAGGACCAGAGAGTCCCGGGTTCGGTTCCCACTAAGGGCACGTACCTTGGTTGCAGTTTGTCCCCGCCCTGGTTAGGGTTGTGTGGGTGGCAACCAGTCAATTTGTGTCTCTCTCACATCAATGTTTCTCTCCCTCCCGCTCTATCTGAAGATAAATATAAAACATGTCCTCGGTGAGGGAAAAAAGAAAGACAAGGAAGAAAGACAGACCTTTTTAAGGTATCATCTTGTCATCTCAAGCATCTCAATAATATTCTTATAGGTTTCCCTCCCTTTTTCCAAAATAAGTAATCCCTATGTTTATCATCTTTAAAAAAAAAAAAAATTCCAAAACACATGACTTGTATAAAGTTGTCTGTACAGTCCTTGGTTTTCTGTGACCTTTTGTATTAATGTTAACATCTCCTTTAAGAGACTTCCGCCCTTTTGGCTCTCTGAGCAACACCATGGCGGTGGGCAAGAACAAGCGCCTTATGAAAGGCAGCAAAAAGGGAGCCAAGAAGAAAGTGGTTGATCCATTTTCTAAGAAAGCTGATGTTATGTGAAAGTACCAGCTATGTTCAATATAAGAAATACTGGAAAAACACTACTCACGAGAACTCAAGGAACCAAAATCGAATCTGATGGTCTCAAGGGTCGTGTTTTTGAAGTGAGCCTAGCTGATCTGCAGAATGATGAAGTTGCATTTAGAAAAGTCAAGCTAATTACTGAGGATGTTCAGGACAAAAACTGCCTGACTAATTTCCATGGCATGGGTCTCACTCGTGACAAGATGTGCTCCATGGTCAAAAAATAGCAGACCACGCTTGAAGTTCATGTTGATGTCAAGACTACCAATGGTGCCCGGCCGGTGTGGCTCAGTGGTTGAGCATCGACCCATGCACCAAGAGGTCGCCGGTTCGATTTCCGGTCAGGGCACATGCCCAGGTTGTGGGCCCGATTCCCCAGTGGGGGACATGCAGGAGGCGGCCAATCGATGTTCTCTCTCATCTATGTTTCTATCTCTCTCTCCCTCTCCCTTCCTCTCTCTCTAAAATCAATAAAGAAAATTAAAAAAAAAAAAAAAAAAGACTACCAATGGTTATTTGCTTCATCTGTTCTGTGTTGGTTTTACTAAAAAACACAACAATCAGATTCAGAAGACCTCTTACGGTCAGCATCAACAGGTCCACCAAATCCGGAAGATGACAGAATTCATGACCCAAAAGGTGCAGACAAATGACCTGAAGGAAGTGGTCAATAAATTGATTCCAGATAGCATTGAAAAAAGACATAGAAAAGGCTTGCCAATCCATTTATCCACTCCATGATGTCTTTGTTAGAAAAGTCAAAATGCTGAAGAAGCCCAAGTTTGAGTTGGGAAAACTCATGGAGCTTCATGATGAAGGTAGTTCTGGAAAAGCTACCGGGGATGAGACAGGTGCTAAAGTTGAACAAGCTGATGGATATGAGCCCCCAGTCCAAGAATCTGTTTAAAATTCAGACATTTAATGGTGACAAATGATAAAAAATCCTATTTGAGATTTTAAAAAAAATTTTTTTAAAAGCTCTCCTTTAAGAGGAGCAGCAGAAATCTGCATGAACAACTCCACTTCTTTTATATTCTCTACTTTCCCTAGTATCTGCTTAAAATCCTGCCTGGCATCCTTCACCTTTGACTGCTCTCATTTTGGACAGGAGTCTGCAATCACATATACTTTCACTATCACTTTGCTTTTAGAAGGGCATGAAACTGCAACCTGGTACTAATTCAATATAGGTATCCAAAATTAAATTTTTAAAATTATCTTCTGTTTTCTCTAATCCTACACTGAAATTCATGTTTTACAAAGTTATGCTCCTAGCTTAATCTTTCTTAGAACATATCAATTTCTTGATTGTGTGAGAAGACTGGAGCCTATAAAATACAGGAATACTCTGCAGCTTCCTAACATCCTGGTTACACTTATTCCCCCTACATATACCAGAAACAGTCTATTTGGCACCCACATTCATCACTGCTGAAAAGTCAGAAAACACTCTTCATTTGGAATTTTTATTTTCCTTCATCTTAAGGACTTCTGAAAGGAACTAGAATAATGCTGGAGAAGTGATATGTTCCCGGCCCATGAGAAGAGAGACTCATAAAGAACCAATGGGGAATACCAGGCAGCCTGGCTTCAACCACATGTCAGCATCTCCCACAACCACATTTTTAAAAGATGCCCAACCACTTTTTCAACTTACACTCCATCTTCTTTCCACACCACATGCCTCAGAAAGTAAGAGCAGATCTTAGGCAATTTGTGAGCTCTGTGTTCTCATCAGTTGATCTATACTTAGAACCTGCATAAGCCTGGAAAGGTATGTAGCAGCTAAAAGGATTAGTAACCCCTCGGATGCAAACAAATAACCTTCGGGCACACTAGAAACAAACCAGTGTAGTTTTATAAAGTACATTCTTCATAGAAAAGGTGGAGGCGAAACAGTTTTGAGTTCACTTTCAGCCTGTAGTTCAAGAAAACTAAGACACTGGGTAACAAAAGCACACCAGAAAGCTCGCCCTCTCCACCCACCCACATATACATACACACAGACACAAAGAGAAGTTAATTGCAATGCTCCTCCTGGTCTCTCATTTCCAGAGTTTTCATAAAAAGATCAAGAGGAAGACAGAATACTCTGATGCCCTGAGGTATATTATAGTTGGCAAATAAAGGGGTTAAGCAGCACTTCTTTCCTGGAAACTTTCCAATCCCCTAGCTGTAAATGCAATTCTGCTCCCTACCTGTGCTACATATTGTTTAAAATATAGCAAGTTAAGGGTTAAGACCAACACCTCAGAAAGAAAAAGAGAACTTGGTTCAGCTCCACCCTCTCTAAAGCAAATATCAACAACTCTGAGCCAAATCCACTCAGCATATACAAGAGTTCATGGACATTCCAAAAAATATGAAAAGAAGTTGTTTCCTCAGGTACCTCACCTTTCAGCACCACTTACACTTAGTAGATTTTACACATTTGTGAAACACACAAGTGTTAGATTAAACAAAAGCACATATAAAATTCTATCAAGGACTTGAAAAACATATACAAGGCACAGAGGTCACCATAAATAAGGAGGAATAGCTGGAATTGGGTGAGGAAGGCCAAACAGTACCCATGGCAACAAAATCAGAACAAAAAGATATTGAAACAGAGAGAATATGGGCCCTAGACCTTAAGTCTTAGAAAGAAAGCTCTCTACCTAGAGGGTCAACTCTTATCCTAAAGAAACATAGAGAAATGCTGCTTTAGTTACCATAGGGGAGGGTCATCACTACCATTAACCCTACATTTCTAGGGGTAGGGGGGTGGGGGTGGAAATGTTCTACCAGATAAAAACAGACAGTTACTGACCAGCCTCTAAGTCACTGGAAAGGACAGTCCAGAAGCACTTGCCTTGCTAGGAATATGTAAGAAGAGATGAGTCACTATTTTAATTCTGTTTAGTACTCTCCACATCTCAACCCTCTAGGTCCCAAAGCAACATTTTCTTCCTGACCCTAACACTTTATCAATTTTTTCCCAAAGTTGTGGAACTAGGTCAGAATGCTTAAGGGATGGGGGTAAGAGAAAGAAAGAGGAAAGTGTTAGAACCCACTGGACTAGTAGAAAGAGATACTGGGGTGAGGGCTTAATTTCCTGGAAGAGAGGACTAAATAACTAGAATTACAACTAGCAAATGACTATTAAGATCCAAGACCCTTTCCCTCTCTTTGACAGTGTCCCATAACTTTCAAAGCTTTTATAGTGAAAAGCAAACAAATAGCTCCCCAGAGAGAGGAATAAAAAAGATTCATTGTGAGCAAGGGTAATTATATACGATAGGGTCACATGAATATCAATATTCTTTCAGATTCCGATTGGAAGTAATGGGCACCTGAGGAAAGCTATACTCTTCTACAGGTAGGAAAATGGATGCCAGTCGCCTTGGGCCACAGGAGGTGGCAGAGTTTAGGAGATGGTTATCATGGGAAATGTAAAGAATGAAATTCAATTACTCATAAACTTCTTGGACTTACAGTCTAACTTCCTCCCCATGAGGGAGGCTTATCACCATCCTAGGTCAAGAAGGGCATAACCATGAGAAGTTCTAACCCCCTGAAAAGTGACAAGCAACAGGGTAAAGTGACAGGTTCTCTGCACAGGGAAATACTGGGAAGAAAATGAACGTCATGCCCAATGACCACAGGAACGTCATGTCCAATGACCAAGGGAGGGGGGAAGGTACGGCCCAAGTCAGGTAACATTCCTGAGAGGAAGGATTATTAGGTGACACCGGGCTGAGGGCCCAGAGAGAGGGCTGGGCGGGAGGAAAGTTAGCAGGTGAATGCGATCAATCTTAGGGGAAGGAAGTGACCTTTAGGAGAAGCAAATAAAATACCAAAAAAGGGGGGGGAGGGTAATACGAGAAAATGGACTCAGAAAAGCACAGAGGACCAAGATAGAGAAGGCGTGTTCGGGTAACAGAGGAAGAAGAAAGGAAGTGGGGCTGAGAGGAAAGAGATGGGGCTGAGACCCGCCCGGGCTATGGGGGCGAGGGCAGAGCGTGCGGGCTGGGGGTGGAGGAAGCTCCGAGGCTGCCGGGGCAGAAGCCGGGTGGGACTCCGGGCTCCCCGAGGTCCAGGAGGGGTAGGAGGTCCGGCTGTGGAGCCCAGGACCCAGCAGAACGAGGAAAGGAGGCGCGGGGGCGGCTCCCTAGAGACAGGCGTGCATCCCAGGAGCCGACTGCGGGGATCTCCGGGGTCCAGAGGGCGGTTACCCCGCTGGGCTGAGGGAACGGGGTGGGAAGGACACTCACAAATTTCTTGGATTTGCCGCCGTCGCCGCCCGCCGCAGGCAGCTCGTCCGGGCTCCGGCCCTTCTTCTTGTCCCGGCTCCCGCGGCCGGGCCCCTGGCCCCCGCCGGGCGGCTCCATGTTCAGGTTCGCGCTGGCTGGTGACCCCGCGCCTACACCGCTCCCGCCCGGCTGATCCCAGCCCGCAGCCGCCGCCGCCGCCCAGCAGCTCCTCAGCCCGCCGCCGCGCCCCGCCTCATTAGCATGCCGGGCTGCGCGCGCCTCATGAATATACAACGGTGACGCCTCGCTCCCGCCTGCCTGCCCCACTTCCGCCCGGACCCGCAGCCCCTACCAATAGATGAAGGGAGGGGGTGGAGGGAAGCCGCGGAAGCGCGCTACCTGCCCGGCGGGCCTAACCATTCAGACCGACCTGGGGGGTGACGAGTGGGCGGTGCAACCTCTCTGGGGCCGCAACCGCGAACATCGCCCTCTGCCGGTGGAAGCAGTGCAGCCTCCCCACTCCCACGCAGTGCCCACGTGGCCGTAAAACCTGGACCCTCTCATACCCCAAACCAGGATATTATCTGAACCAAAAATCGCAGGAGAGACTTATCTTGCATGAGAGGCTACAAAAAATGTAGTGTGGGGCTTTCCGGGATAATATTGTTTTCATGTAAAAAAAAAAGTGACAGCTATCCTTTATTAAAAGCTATGTGCCAAAAACAGAACATGGTCTAAGGCAAGTGTTAGATGGAACTTGACAAGCCCTGGAGTTAGATTACCTAGCTTTGAATCCCAGGTCTGCTACTTTCTAGTTGTTTCTAATGCAGAAAAACTAGTTATTGCCAATGTGTGCCTAAACAGTAATAATGCACTTGCTCTATACCAGGCACTATATAAAACTCTCTACATTTTATATTGTGAATACTCACAATGCCATCCCACAGATTCCACTAGTCTCACCACTTAACAGACAGGAAATTTGGACTTTGAGAGTTGAAGTGACTTGCCCAAGGACACATAATAGATAAAAATTTAAACCCAGGTTAGTCTGACTACCAAGCCCTATGTTTAACCAGGATTCCTGATTTCATACTGAAATGAACCAAACTGAGTGAAAAGAACAGGTGTTTTCCAAGAGTATGTTATTTGCTCTACTACTTTGATTTCTCCCTCAGTAATTTCATTCATTCTCCCAACAATAGTTCCTTGAGTGAAAAGTATGTGGTACCCAGTGGGCCCTCAAAGTATGGACTGAATTATCTTGCCCACAGCTGCAAAAGATTTCAAATGTATGTTCCTGGAGGGCAGATTCAGTGACTCACTCACTCTGTAGCCCCCAGTGCTCAGTCTAGGGCCTGATAAGATTACAGGGACTCTGCCAAGTTGGCTGGCTCCTAAGTCTAGCCTTCATCTCTTGTGTTCCACTTTCTAATTGCTTGATGAAAATTTGCATAGAGCTGTCCAGCCCACACTTCAAACTCAATTTGTCCAAACCAGTTCAGAAGCTATTTTCTAAGCTAGAGATGAAAAACATACAGAATCAAAGCATGGAAGAGTGATCGATCTACCACTCTTCTTCCTTGTACCACTGTCTACACCTGCATTTATCTCACTCCTTACTGGGAGTTTACTTGTAACCTCCTTTAGGGAAGGGTCCATGTTTGTGACTACTAGCATCGTTCTTCACGTAGACAGTTAAGATGAGAAACTATTTATGTCAGGCACTGTACTAAGTAAGCACTTGACATGTTTTCTCAGTGCATCTTCACCAACTAGCATCACCATTCCGAACACCCAGGTTCAAAAAACAGAAGTCCTCTTCTACTCCCTCTCTTAAGTTAATAATCTGCCCAGGTCTGTCTAACTCTTAACCAGAATGCTTTATTAACTCTCTATATATGAGCAAGATAATCCATGTAGAATACATACACAGGGCCTAACATAAGCTAAGTGCTGAGTGAATGTCAACTATGATGTTTGTCACATACATCATCATCCTCCTTTCCTCTCCCTTCACACATAGGTAGCTAGCAAGAAGTAAGACTATTCCCAGAAAGGCAAAAGGTACAAAAAATACCAACTTGGTTTATTGGATAAAAACAGTGGTAAAATGGACATAAAGCCAAAAGTTAGAACAGGACATTTTCACATCCTACCCCAACTCAAAAACATACTTCCCATCATCTGGGGTTAAGGTATTAGGGAGCCAGAGGCCCCTAAAATCCCTCACTCTTCACCTGTACTGGAAGCAAGGCTTGCAGTAGGAGAACCCAGGAGAGAGGAAGCCAGAGGCAACCTCAGTCCTGATTACTCCTTCATCCCTAAAAGTCTCTGGGTTGGAGGAAAGCAGAGAAGGAATAAGGGGACCAGAGGGGCTGGGACTGGCATCTAGGGCCCACTGCCCAAGATGTTCTAGAGATAGCTATCCTTGTCCCCATCCAATCCCAAATAGGTACCATTGTCAGGCCTTGGGAGGGAGAAGAAAGGGGATAGTTGGTTTAAGAACCAGATGTGGTCTCCAAACAGTCTCCCAGCATTGGTAAAACCAGTGAAGGTGATCAGTCCAGAGCTAGGGGACCCACATCTTTCCCTCCCATCCAATCAAGAGGTAAAAAGGAATTCCATGGGGGCACAGCAAGCCCAGCTGCTCTTAAATCTCCACATCACTTTCCTTGTCGTTGTCGTGGTCTCCATCATAGAACTCATTGGGTGCCTCCGGCCTGCAAAGCAAGGGAAGAGAGGTGAGGGCCCCACTCTCCAAGTTCCAATATTTTCCCACATAAGCACCCTCTCTGGAGCCACTTCCCAAGCTCCTTTGTCAGGGAACCACTCCTCCCCTTCTGTTGGTGGAGACTGATCACCAGTCATTCCTCCATTCATGTAGTCAATAAACATGTATTGAGACTACTCTGTGCCAAACACTGTCATGAGCCTTAGCAATACAGCAGAGAAGCCAGACAAAATTTCTGACAGTCCTCAAAAACTTACCTAATAAATGAGACTGACAATAACTAAGAAAGTAAATAAATAAATATGGTAATTTCAGATGATGGAGAATACCATGAATGAAATGAAATAACGGGAGATATGACCGAGAGTATGAAGGAGAAGGATACAATTTCAGACAGGATTATTAGGGAACGCTGTTCTCAGAAAGTTAAGACCTGAAGTCTGACAAGGAACTGGCCAGCCAAAGATCTCAGGAAGACCATTGCGAGGTGCAAAAAAAACCAAGTACCAAAGTTATAAAGGTGAAAGGAAATTGATGTATTCCAGTAAGAGCAAGGAAACCAGGATGTCTGGGAGTAGTGTGCATCAAGGAGAGTAGGTAAAAGATGAGACCAGGAACATAGGCAAGGGCCAGCATGCAGGGCCTTCTAAAGTTATGGACAGAAATTTGGACTTTCTTCTAAGTGCAATGGAAAGGAGAGTTTTAAGCAGAGGAGTGACATGATACTGTAAACGTGTAGTGAGGGAAGGGATGTGAAAGTGACACAGACTCAGTAAGTATTCAATACTGGCTTACTTTTGGAAAATTATTCTCTAGGAGAATATGAATAACTGATAACTGAATTTATCTTGCTCATAGAAAGTCATCAAAGAGAAACTGGGGAACTAAGTCAGGAAAAGCCTATCTGCCTGGTAAGCAATGTCTCAGTCACTTCGAAGTGCACAAGGGTTCAAGGTATGGAGTCAGAGACTCAGGTTTGAATGTTGACCCTGATATTAAATGACCTGTGGAAACTTCAGAGAGTTATTTAACCTCTCTGAGCCTCAGAATCCTCCTCTGATAATTTCAGGATAACAGCCACCTCTTAGGGTTATCTGATGGCAACAGAATGGTGACATGATGATATGTATGTATTACTATAAAGCACTTAGTATTGTGTCTGGTGCTTTGCAAACCCCCCAAAAAGTGGTAAATCTTATTGTCACTATTCTGCAAATAATATGCAAGCTGGAGACATAAGCATCAAAGAACAGGAACTCAGTGGGCAATCTGACAGTGAGGTAGGGCTTAGGACAGGAAGAGGCCCGAGGCTTCTGCTGGCTGTTGAGAAGGGAGGATATAATGCAGAGACTAGGCCCAGATACCAGACTAGAACTACAGATGAAAAGGCCACACTTTGTCAAAAGGAAGAACTTAAACACAGGTTTTTACCTTTTTTAAGACAAAGAAAATTTCCAGAATTTAAGCCTCAGAGACCTGGAGAAGTTGGGAAGGAGATGATAGGTCAAAAAGGAATTTCTGAGGCCTGAGATTCAGATACTTCCTCAGGCAGGAGTGGAAATAAGGGTATTCATGGAGGAGGAAGGCTGCAGTAGTCCCAAGGGTCTGAGCAGTAAAGCCCAGGTCCAGAGGAAGGATCTAGAAGCTTGAACTCTAAGAGAAGCAGATTTTGGAAGGGACTAAGAAGCCCATTAGACTCTGCAGCAGAGCCAGCTCAAACCTCTAACACTGCGTGGGAGCAGGACCAGATGTCCTGCAAGTGTCCAGCTGTGGTTATCCTTCAGTCACGTAAGGAAATCTGTTCTCCATTAAGCGCATCTGTTTCTGCACTTCTGGATTCTATTGTCTTTCCCCTTCACTTTTCAGAAAAGCCTACTTTGAGATTAAAAATAAATTCTACCCTAGTCTTTTTTCCCTAATTCATTGCATCTGTAAATATTTTAGTATCTATCTCCGAAAAATAATGACTTTGTGAAAAACCACAATACAATCATCATACCTGCAAAAATTAACAGAGGAAAGAAATCAAGGAGTCTTAGAGAGCAGTATATGGGCAGTGACCTGTCCAGCTCAGAACCTGGAAGTAAGATGCTGGCAAGAATATAAACTGTTACAGACTCTTTGGAAGGCAATTTGGCAGCAAATATTTAAAAATTTAGCGCACACAGCCTTTGACCTAGCAGCAATAATTCTAGGACTCTAATCTACTGAAACAAGCATGCAAAGATGTACATGTAAGGGAATCCATTGCCACATGCTTTGTAATAATGAAAAAATGGGAAATATATAAATGTCCTTCAATGGTACTTGGTTAAATGAGGCTACATCCACACAACAGATCTATATATACCAACATGGGAAGACACACATTGCTTTGTAAAAAAAAAAAGAAAAAGAAAAAACCAGTTGTAAGAGTTACAAATTGTACAGCAACCCGTATAGAATGATCCAACTTGTATTAAAAAAAACAACAACAAAAAACTGTACAAACTCTGAGAATGAGTGTGTATGTGTATTTGTGTTTATCTGTGCATGTTGAACAGTACACTTGTAATCTATAGAAAAAAAATCTATCTGAAAAGTGGTTACTTTGTAGAATGAGTCTGGGATTGTGTAAATGCAAACTTAACATATTTTGGTGCTATTTAAAATTTTTACAATAAATATGTGTTATTTATGTCATTAAAAACAGGGCAAAAAAAGAGTGGGAAAGGGAAGCATACCAAAGAGTAGGCATACTAAAGGAGGTAAGCTAGGGACAATTAAGCTAATGCCTCACTTTACTTTTCCCTTCTTCACCTCCCTGACATCCCTGCTAGAATCCCCGCTCCCCAGTCCCTGCCCCAGACCTGCTGTAGTTCTCCTCAGGACCCCTCTCCTCTGCATCAGCCTCATCAGTCCTGTCATAGGTCAGGAGGTCTGCAGGCACATCGTGAATTTGGACACTAGGCGCATGGTTCAGCATCTTCAGGTTTTCAAAGATTGTCTGGCGGATCTGGTCCAGATACTGGTTGGGGATGAGGAATTGAGAGTGAGCCAGCTCCCAGTGATTCAGGGAATCCACCCTTCTAGCTGCCTTTCACCCCTACCATCCTAGTTTTAATCCCATTTTGAATCCTAATTTGAGTCCCCCAAATGATGAATGTCCCTCTTCCCACCCCTGATTGCCTCTACTTTAACCTGGACTGCCACCTAGCTAATAACAGTGAGAGTGATGGCTGAGAACTTTCTTTTCTGGTTTCTCTGATTTCCCACATCCTAGACCTCTCCTGGGCTCCCCCACCCTTGTGCTCAGCTCCTCTGAACTACTGACCTGGCGCGAGTTCTGATTCTCGATGCGAGTGCTGACATCTGGATGGAGCGTGAAGTCTGGGGCAAAGTACTCAAAGTATTCTTAGGAGGGAAAAGAAGATTTGAAGGAGAGGGTATGGCTCAGACAGACAGGTAGGTCTCAAGACTTCCCAATTTCTTTCCTTCCCATCCAAAATCTCTACATTATAGTTGCCTAATCTTTTCACTTCTCTGATCTCAGGGGTTTAGTCTGCAGAGGTCTGAGAATGTCAATTTCCTCTCTGCCTTCAAACCAGGCCATTGTGGGGTCTTGTGAGATGGGCTTCCTGGTGTCAGAGTATCATGGGGTTGTCCTTACCACTATAGGGAAGCTCCTCACTAATGGCCTCTTCTACCAGCAGCGATGTCTCATATGTCCTGAAACCAACCAGCAGAAGGGGACAGGCTGAGCAAGTGGCCTCAAGGGACCACCTGGCCATCTCTCAGGGAGCCCCTAGCTCACACTGGACAAAGGGGAGGAGGAAAATCAGGAAGTATACTTACCAACAGCGGGCAACATTTCGGACAGTATAGCCACCACCACCTAGCACCAGTAGAGGAATATTGAAGCTCTTGACATATTCAACACACTCCCTGTTAAAAGAAACCAAGGGAATGGGTAAAGGTAGTTATGAAAAGCCAAAGTACACACCTCTCGGTACTGCCTGGAAAGGGGCACAAGGAAACTCGACAGGTTCTGTATCTTGATCTAGGCAGTGAAATTCATTGAGTTCTATCCTTGAGTTATGTGTACTTTATTATGTTTCTGTTGTGTCTCAATAGAAATTTTAAAATAAAGTGCACTCCTGCTCTACACCCACCCTGGCACCCTACCTGTTTATCAACCATTCTCATCCATGCACCAGCAAGTGCTATCAGTTCTAACACCAAAATATAACTCAAATCATCTACTTCTCTCCAGCAACAGCTCCTTCACCTCAGCCCGGGCGCCATATCTCCTGCCTAGACACCACCAACAGTTTCCTAACTGGTCTTCCCACTTCTGCCCCTGTTCCCCCAACCCAAACCTTTCTCCAAGCAGCAATCAGAGCAATCACTTTAAAACATGAGTTGAATCATGGCATCCCTGCTTCCTATCTGTCCATGGTGTCCCAGCATATTTGAAATACAACCTAGACTTCTTACCAGGGTCTAAAGGCTCTGTCCAGCCTCGCCACTGCCAACTTCTCAGATCTCCCCTCAAACTACCGCCAGCTTGCTCCATGTTCCTGCCTCTCTGGTTTTACTTCATCTCCTCTGCAACTCCAGCTCTTCCCTGCCTCAGAGCCTCTGTGTGGGCCCTGCCCACCACCTGGGACAGAGTTTTGTCTGCTCTTCTTATGGCTCCCTCCTTTCAGCTTCCAGGTTCTCAGCCCAAATTTCAACTCCTCAGAAAATCCTTTCCAAATAGTGCTATCTGAAGTAGGTCCCCACTGTTATTCTGTTATCTCAGCTTCCTATCCTTTCCCTTCATAAGATTTATAACAATATACTTGGTTTGTTTATTCATGTATTGTCTGTTTCCCACACTAAACTGTGAAGTCCATGGGAGTTTCCGCATTCCGTCCCCATCTCCTTGTACAAGGCCTGGAACATAATAGGTGCTTAATAAAAATCTATTGTGAATAAATGACCAGCTGGGAGAGCCTGTTCAAGGTGACCTTTCTGGTTCAAGTACAATTTGTAGCTATTTTTGATTCCCAAGAAGAGGTGAGACCCATTCTCCGACTACCCCCTCTCCCTGTACTGAGGTCCAAGGCCACCTGAAAAACTGGGGGACTCAAAGGAGGGCAAGTCTCACCCATGTCCTCGAATGCTGAGGTTGAAGCAGCCCAATCGATCACAGCCCAGAGAGTCAGCTCCACACTGCATAAAGCAAAAGCCCAGGCAGCTGCGGTGAGATACCTGATCAGAATGCCCCAGATGTCCTTCCCTTCCCCACCAACCTAGAGGCTCTCCTCTTCCCTGTTCTCTTCCCCCAAGTATAGGCAAAGCCCCCCTGATCAGACACTGGCAGCATTACCTGGAGAACAATGCACGTGGGTTGGTAGAAGTCCACCACCTGGTTGATAACTGGCTGGAAAAGGTGCTTGTAACCTGGGAGAGGGCCAAAGATGGATACCTGGCACCCCAAGGGGATGGGGAGACAGGGAACAAAAGGGAAAAGGGGGTTGAGAGAGCATATAGCCCAGGAAAGAGACAACCCAAGGAACCAAACCATTGGTTTTGAACTTCTGGAGGGGGTCCCAGACCCCTTGGAGTGACAGATGAAAGCTAATGACCTTTTTTCCAGAAAAATGCACATACACATAATGTGTTGCATACAGTTTCCAGGGGGGTTCATGGTCCCTCTGAAAGTCATTCATCCTTAAGGACACCTGGCCCAATAGTAGACAATACCAGGCAGAAGAGGTTAATTCAAGGAGAGAAAGAAGGGGCCCAGGGGGCAGGGAGAAGACTTCAGTACTTACTCTGGTCATCAATGCCATCCCGCAGAGGCACATTGAGACAGTAGTAGCGGCCACTCTCTGCTCCAACTTCATACATGTCACCTACAGGGAAGTGGGAGGTGGGGGCTGGCAGCCATGCATAGGAGGCATCCACAATACAACTGCTTCACCCCCAACCAACACTGAGGGCCTCTCACTCCGTCAACGTACATGCACCACACACTCCCTAAAGCCACGTCGCCTACAGCCTGCATTCGTTTAACAAATACTTTCTGAGTACATAGCCAAGCTATGTACTAGGCACAAGAGGTACAGCAATAAAGAGAACTAATGAAATGAAGGAAATCCCACTAAGCTTATATTTTTGGAGGTGAGCATAACAAGGAGGAAGACAGGAAATAAAACACCACAAGAAACACAAATAGCAGCGAGTGCTCTGTGAGAAACAAGCAGAGCGATGTGAGAGTAATGGGGAAGGAGGTGAATACTTTAACTGGGTGGTCAGGAGAGGCTTCCCTGAGGCGGGGCATCTGAGCTGAGACCTGAAGACTGAGAAGGAGGTGGTCATGGTACAGAGCTGAGGGGTGCAAAGGGGATAGACATTTCTATTCCCATACCTGTGCCGGGGAAGAAGTAGTTTCCGTATTTGTGGAAGGACACTGTCATGACCCGGTCAGTGAGGTAGAAGGCTTCCTGAACCCCGTCACCATGATGGATGTCAATATCAATGTAGAGCACCCGAGGGTGGTACCTGGGGTGAGGGCAAAGCCAGGGTCTGAGGCACAGGTGAACCCCAGGAAGAAAACCCCCCAGCCTCTCCTCCCAAACACAAGGTCTGGGATTATGAAGAGTCTGCTTCCGCCCAATTCCACCAAAGTCACCTGAAACCTAACACCACCAGTTCCCCAAGGGCAACCCTGGGGCTCCAGCCTGGAGGCAGGGACAGGAGAGGGATGTGCAGAGAAGGTTGAAATGTGAGCAGGCAACAGGGAATCTGCAGCAGAGCACAGGAAGAGGCAGCCTGAGCAAAGCATGAAGAACTTGGGAGAAGCTACTATGGGGGTGGAGGTCTGGGTCAGGGTCAGGGTAGTCCGAGATCTCCTCAGCTAAGAGTCTCATTCAGTCCCTCCATCTCCTCCCAGGCTACTTACTTGAGCAGCTCCAGGATGCCAATCACAATGTCATTGACATAGCAGAAGCCAGAGGCCTATGGCAAGACAGTGGTCTTGTAAAGAAAGGAACAATTCACCCACCCAGCTGCCCCCTACTGCCATCCTGAACACCAACCCTAAGGTAGCCATTGTCTCCCCATCAACTCCTCACTTACCTCAAACTTCTTGGCATGGTGCAGACCACCAGCCCAGTTAATGGCAATATCACAGATCTGAAAAACAAACACCCAAATCACAGTCCTCCTCCTGCCCACCCCAAAGCTGGGAGCTCATGGTCAGGGTCAAGGCCTTGAGTCCAGTGAGCTACAGAAAGGGGGAAGGGGACTCAGGGCTGTGGTCACCTTGTTGTTCAGCTGGGTTGCTCCTTGCAGAGATGCGCCTGTGTACCGGGAACAGAACTCAAAGAGCCCGGGAAACACTGGGCTGCAGGGAAGAGAAGCAAGTTGAAGCCCCGTTTACCTCTGTAAGGGCCTTCCTATACCTCTCTCCCCACCCAAACCCCCCCAGTCTCCACTCTTCAATAACCTGCCCTCCCCCTCCTGCACACTCAAGTTATCTGCAAATTTATTCAACAAATATTTTGGATCAAGCCATGTACAAGCCCTGTGCAAGACACTGATGGGAAGTAAAGAAGCATTTAACCCTGTTGGGAAGTTTGTACCCCAGCTGGAGAGAGAAACAGGCAGCTTCTAGGTACTTCAGTGAACACGCAAAAAGGAAATAAGTTGAAAAAGAACATGAGCTCTATTTTTCTTAAAAGATTCTTCTGTGTATATCACATTTTATTTTATTTAAAAAATTTTTTTCTTTATTGATTTTAAGAGAGAGGAAGGGAGAGGGAGAGATAGAAACATCGATGAGAGAGAACATCGACTGGCCGCCTCCTGCATGCCCCTCACTGGGGATCGGGCCCACAACCTGGGCAAGTGCTCTGACCGGGAATGGAACTGGCGACCTCTTAGTGCATGGGTCGACGCTCAACCACTGAGCCACACCGGCCGGGCATATAGCTACACATTTTAAAGAAAGTTATATTCCTATAGTATACACAAAATAGTAAATAATGATGAAATAACCCACAGAAAGCCCTTAACAGTGTGTGGAACCGAGTAAGCCTTTAATAAATGTTAGTTATCACTATTACCATCTTTATTCTTTATAAAAAAGAGGCTTGAAACCAGACACAAAAGGTTACATACTATATAGCTCCATTTAAATGACACTCTGGAAAAGGCAAAATATCGGGACAGACCTCAGATCAGTAGTTGCCTACAGCTAATAAGGTGAAGAGAAAAGGTTGACTCCACAAGGGTATGAGGGACCTTTGCTGGATAATTGACCTTTCTGTCAAAACTCTCAAAAATGTATACCTAAAAAAGGTGAGTTTTACAGTATACAAATCATACCTTCATAAACCTGACCTTCAGAAAAGGAAATGCTTTTAAAAATCCCTCATTTTAGGTCTCCAAGAAAATAGTGCAGCTGACATATTTGACTATGTGAAAAAAAAAATTGTAGGCAGTTTTATAGTTTCTCAAAGAGTTTGGGAAAGATTCGTGATAGACACCTAGACAAGTGAGCAAATGAATAAATGATGCAATTATCAGCTCCAGGAAAAACAAAAAGTTGTACAAGAAAGATTAAATCATAGTATACTGTTTGGCTCAACGGTAAATGAATTTTTCAAAGTTAAAAAATATAAACATAAAATACTTATTTAATAAAAACTGTTATATAACTATATTGTGAAGCTGGGAGGGGAGGGGAAGCCAGGGTGATGGTATAAGAAGATTAAATGCTCATCTCCAATACTAAGAGTTTAATAGACAACTGCTAAAAGAAATAGCAATCAGAGTATGTTAAGCCCAGCCGGTGTGGCTCAGTGGTTGAGCGTCAACCTACGCACCAAGAGGTCACTGGTTCGATTCCCAGTTAAGGCACATGCCCAGGTTGTGGGCCCAATCCCCAGTGGGGGGCATGCAGGAGGTGGCCCATTGATGGTCTCTCTCATTGATGTTTCTATCTCTCTCTCCCTCCCCCTTCTTCTCTCTCTAAAAATCAATAAAAAAAAATAAAAAACTTAAAAAAAAAAAAAGTCTGTTATAAGAGGCAGTATAGTATGGTAGCATGGTTAACAGCCTAGATTCTGGAGCCAGACTACCTAGGTTCAAACCTTGACTCTTTACAACCTAATGATCGTGAGTTTGGGCAAGGTGTTTAACCTGTCTGTGCCTAAGTGCCTTCATCTGTAAAAAGGAGACATAGACCCTGCTTCATAGAGGTGGTTGAGCTACAAAGCATTTAGAATAGTACCTGACAAACAGTAGGTACCTAAGTGTATTATTAGTAACAGTAGTAAATCAGTATTATTATTTTGAAATGCGAAGATAAATATTACAAGAAATAGTTAAAGGAGCTAAAAGTGGCTGCCACTGGGGAGAGGGATGTATGGGTGGAAGTGACAGTTCTGAACTGTTTTGGGGGCTTTTTTTGTTTTCATTAAAAGCCTTGTAGTAAAATTTAACTTTTTATATTAAATTACTTTGAAAACAGTCAGAAATTAATTAAAAGAAAAATTCCTGATTCTTATCTGAAACACAGATAAGCACAACTGTGGCTTAAGTTTGACACTATGACTAATACAGTGCAAAGGCCCAGTGGTAGTATTCCCTAACCACACAAAGAGCTTTTACAGGGCCCCAGCTGTGGCCTGAGGGCTGACTCTGCATTCATAGACCTATAAAGTGAACTCAGAAATAGCAGCAGCAGCAATAACAAAAAATCAAGAAACCTCCCAAGGCAGCATGTGACTGAACACCAAATGACAGTGCAGTGTGTGTAGGACAGACCTCAGCGGCTGGCGTGGTCAAGAAAGGCTTTGTGGTGTGAAACTTCCTGGTGGTATGAAGGCTGGTAAGGCCTTGGAGAAGATGGCATTCCAGGAAGTGCTCAATGCCAGCCTGAGGAGTTGGTATCTGTTTCTCCAGCCCAGGCTACTTCTATTGGTAGGATATTTTAGGGAAATAGATTAGTGTAGTATTCAAAAACCTGGGCTCTGGATCTGAACTCTGCCACCTCTACTGAACAGTTATGTGGCTCAGGCTAAGTTACCTAAATCTCCTCAAACTTCAGTATGTCCAACACCAGGAAAAGGACTATTACATCTCAGGGTTAGTGTGAGAATAGTGGATGTAGCAGCAATCCTCAGCACGGTAGAGTAAGCACTCAAAAAATGGTAGCTGTTGCAGGAAACTCTACAGGATCAACAGCCTGGTCTCTTCAAGAATTAAATTCAAGGAAAATAAATGTTACAGATTAAAAGTCTTAAGAGACAGCCTGGCTGGTGTAGCTCAGTGGATTGAGCATCGTCCCATGGACTAAGAGGTCTCCATTCAATTCCCAGTCAGGGCACATGCCCGGGGTTGTGGGCTCAGCTGATCGATGTTTCTCTCTCACATCAATGTTTCTCTCTCTCTCCCTTCCTCTCTCTCTAAAAAATCAATAAAAGCATTAAAAAAAAAAAAAAAGATTAGTCATTTGTTTGTAAGTGTTATAGCTGCATGCTAGATATATGTATGGGGTTTGCTGTACTATTCTTTCAGAAATGTTTGAAATTTTCCCTAATAAAAAGTTTAAAAAGAGCCCGGCTGGTATGGCTCAGTGGTATGGCTCAGCTGGTCAGGGTACATGCCCAGGATGTGGGCTAAATCCCCAGTGGGGGGCATGCAGGAGGCGGCCAATCAATGTTCTCTTTCATCGATGTTTCTATCTCTCTCTCTCTCGCTTCCTCTCTCTCTAAAATCAGTAAAGACAAAAAAAATTTTTTTTAAGTTTACAAATAAATTAAGTAAACGGTAGTTGTTATGGTCACTATATTTTCATGGATGTATACTGGAATGTAAGCAAGAATCATGGCTTATCTTTCTTGTTCACTCCCTTTCCCACAGGGTCTAACTCTGAGTTTTCTTGGTATGGTACAAGCCCAATCATGTAAACCTGATCATATTTACCCACTCTCTTGCTTTTTAAAACACTTTGAAGACTTCCCTCTTTTCTAGAGGTAAAAACTGCAATTCATCATAGGGCTGTCTACTTTTTAAAGGTCCTGTCTATCACTTCAGCCTCAATTCAGGTCACTCTTCTCTTCATATTCTGTGGTCCTCAAATGAGTCATACTCTATCCTACCACAGACCCTAGCACATGTCATTCCTACTGCCCATGACATTCCTCCCCTCACCCTCTCCTCCTAACCATCTGTTACCTAATTACCTCTTACTGTTTCTTCAGATTTCAGTTCAATCTTCATTACTTCCTCTAAGAAGCTTCCACTGACCAGACTCCCAAAGCTGGGTAAATCTCCCTCATATACACTCTCATATGCAGTCATGTACCTCTCCTTCAGAGGACTTAGCACAACTATAATATTAAAATTTTGCTGTTATTGTTGATCATTGCATCCCCAGCATTTGGCACAGGACCTGGCCTAGAGCAAATGACCAAGAAATATTTGTTGAATAAATCAATGAGTAAATGATGACTCACTGACTCATAATCTTCCCACTTACTGCCTGAAGACCTTACTCAAGTGTTCTCCTTGAAATGCCTGGCATCAAAAGTCCTAGTCTTCTCACCAGTCATCGCCCACGTTGAAGGCATTAAGGCTCTTGGTGAAGCCTTGCATATTGGTGGGGCTGACTCTTTGCAGGAAATCAATGTAGTCCTCAGAGTGGAAGCGGCACATGTCATGCTGGGAGGCCTGGTATGGCTTGAAGACCTCAAGACGGAAACACAAGGTGAACCCAGGCAGGCTCAGTCTCAATCATGGGGCTGAACCACCCACAATGAACCAGCCCTGGGGATTATCCAAAACCACACCCAGCAGTCCCTTTACCCCAATCCTTGTTAGGCTATGAGGCAAAGGTCAGTGAAGAAGAGAGGCTCTGATAAGCCAGGTGGTTTATTATGACCAACCCCCCTAAAGACCACTGGGCTTGCCTTTTCCTTCCCACCTCCAGCCCAGCCTTTCCTACCTTCTCAACCGTGAGCCCCAATCCACCTGCCCTGTTCCCAGGATCTCCTACTCCTGATTTTCTCCATACTCATATCCTCCCCTGGACTCTGATTCGGCCCTTTCTGTCTCTGAGTTCTTAATTTTGGAATCAAATAATATGGAATGTATGACAATCTTGTCATTAAAACTCATAGTACTCAGGTGCTAAGCCAGAGATCTATCTTTTGAGGGGGTTCACACACTTCTTTAGAAATCAGGCAAGACCAAAAAGCCTTTCTCTCCCCAGAAAATGTACACAGGTACATACCAGCAAAAGATTTCAGAAATTCATGGATTCATGCACTAACATCACCTCAATCTTTTCTTTTATGACCAATTCACTTGTCTGTGCCTCAGGAAAAGCACTGGACGCTCATTCATACTATACTGTTGACTAGTTCCCCTTGCAACGCATGAGGGCTGAGCATTACTGTTATGACCGCATAACACAGCTACAAATTCCAAGCTGGGGACAGACAGCATGTGTGTATCTGGGAGATAAAGGGTTGGATAATGATTACCCGTGTGGGGGTATTCTAGGTTGAAAAGGGAATACCCAGTACATCTCCTGCTCTCCTACACACACACACACACACACACACACACATTTACACATAGGCTATGGTCCTCCCTGGAGCTCCAGCTCCTTGTTGGTGAGAAGGGTTCCAGAAGATAAGGGGTAGGAACTGAGGGTAAACCTCACATGCAGATATAGTAATCCAGCCCCCTCTCCATTCCCTGAGGCCACAGCACGGCCCACATCATAAGATGTTAGGGAGAAAAATACCTTCTGTCTTCAAACCAGCCCCACTCCACCCTAACTCTAGGTCAAGTGTTAGTCAACCTGAGATCGTAGGGTGGCTGACCTAAGGTGAAAAAGCAACTCCCCTTAAGTCGATGGCTGCACTCACCAACATTCTGTATATGGGGGAGTACTCCTGGTTCCTTCTATCCAGCCTCCCCCTAGCCCCACTCTTGGGGTGGGTCTCACTTGGTGCATTCAGTGAGGCCTACCTAGCTCTAGGGCCGCAGCTTGCCCCTAACCTCAACCCCCAGTAGAGATAGTGAAACTCACGATCATCTTCTTATAGAGACCGTAGTGCAGGACCAGACTATGGGTCAGTGCCAAGCGGTGAGGCTTCATAGGGTGCCCAGCCCCTGGGGGGTAGGAGAAGAGAATTCGTTAGTTTCCATCGCTGGTGTTGTAGCCCCAGCCTCGAAACCTCCGCGTCCCGAAACCCCTCGCGTACCACCGAGCTCCCTCACCGTAGTGGAAGTTGCCCACGTCGGGGTCGTAGAAATAAGCCACGGTTTTGGCCATGGTGCCGGCGGGACCAGGCCCCGCGCCTCACCCGCCCGCCCGGCTGCCTGCCCCACCTCCCGTCGTACGTGCTGCGTAAGCACGCAGCCTGCCTCTGCGGAACCGGGAGTCCAGGCCCCGCCTCCCTAGACCGCGCCCAGACCACGCCCCCTGCGGTTTGTGTTTCCCTGGCCTCGCTTTCAGATTCTTGGGCGTGAGCATCTGGGCTTGGACAGAGGACAGGTAGCATCGGTCCTAGGATGCGAGGGCCATTTCCTTCCGGGCGGGGGTCAAATCCTCGAGAAGCCAAGCCATCCCGTCCAGCCACCTGCCCCAAACGGGGTTCAGGCCGTGGTCACTCTCTAGGAGACTCAGGAGAATCAGCCACGCCATCCCGCTCGGGTACAGAAAGCCGGCTTCCCCCGGTCCACTGGGAAGACTTCTGGTTATCCACCCGGTCGGGGCATCAGAGGGCATGAGCTGCGCCAGGTGTGCCGGATAGACTAGAGAACAGTGTTGCCTGACTGCCTATCCATCCCACCCGGACCCAGGCTCGGCGCTGCACACTCCCCACCGGGGGCGGGGGGGGGGCAGCGCAGTCACGCGCGCACCACACTTGCGCTCACAAGCGCGCAAGGCCCTCGCTCTCTGCCCCGCACACCTGCGCCCCGCCGCCTGGTCCCGGGCCGGCAACTGGCGAAGGCATTTGGGAACCCAGAGTGGCTGCGGCGGCGCCCCCCATCTCTTCCTCTTTCCCGGGCCAGAGTTGTCCGGAACCTGCCGCTCCCAACCAGCCTGCATCCCTCGCTGTCCTTCCCTCCCCCCCGCCTGCCGCGGCACCGGTATCTGCAGTCGCAGCCCGGAGCCGGTGAGGCGGCGAAGGGGGGAGGGGAAGGAAGCAAGGTATGAGAGCCGGGAGGGCGTCGGGGGCCCTGAGCCGGACTAGGACGCCCCTGGAGCCGGAGCCCGAGCCGGAGCCGGAGCCGGAGCCAAAACCAAACCATCGGTACCGGGTGGACCAGGTGCAGGATGGGAGGAACCGAAAGGGGGGAGGGTGCTGGAGTACAGGCAGGTGAGGGGCTGCAGAGGCCCGGCTTAGGCCGGCGCGGAGGAGGTGCGGACGCTGACTCAGGCATGATTCTTGAGCTGGCCGCCTGAGAATTCCGTCCCATCTCGCTCTGTAGTGTCCTTGGGAGGGAGGGAAGAGCAGGCCAAACTGGAAAGGGGAACGCTGTGGGCGTCCGGGAGGCCGGACCAGGGAAGAGGGCTTGTGCAGCCGCAGTCTGGCACCCCTGGCCCCGACCAGCACCCCTAGCCCGGACAGCTCCCTGGTGGGTGGGGCCGGACCTCCAAGGCTTGCCTGTTCCAGATCTTGAGGACATTTCTATCCCTCCTCCCATCCCTAGCTGCAGCCCTCTAACCCCAGGAGGCGCCCTGGCCCGCGCTCGCCCCCCAGGGCCTCATGTCGGAACCACAGCCTGACCTGGAGCCACCCCAACATGGGCTGTACATGCTCTTCCTGCTTGTGCTGGTCTTCTTCCTCATGGGCCTCGTAGGCTTCATGATCTGCCACGTGCTCAAGAAGAAGGGCTACCGCTGCCGCACATCCAGGGGCTCGGAGCCTGATGACACCCAGCTCCAGCCCCGTGAGTGAGGAGCCTAGAACCTGGCTCAGTCACCTTTCTTCCTTACCCTTCTCCCCACACCTCTGTCTGCCTTCCTGGCCAACAGACCAAGGCCAAATCCCAACCAAGCTTTCAGGAGGCCTAGTGATGCTTTCTTGAGACAGCAAGTGGGGTGACACCATCCTGAAAGCAAGGCTAGAGAAGGCAGCATGGGTGGGTAGGGCCCACTGATGGTAATCTTGGGCTTTCACTGACTTTCTCATCTTTTCTGCCCTGGGCCCTGAAATGCTAATGCCCAGCACAATGGCAAATAGGCACAAGGGTATGTCTTGAGCAGTAAGCCACAGAAGCCACCTGGTAATGTCCCCCAAAGCTGATTCATTTCTCAATTCCTTGCCAACCTCTTTCACACTTTCATCCTTCAGCTGAGGACGATGACATGAATGAGGACACAGTAGAGAGGATTGTTCGCTGCATCATCCAAAATGAAGGTGGGTGTAGGTCCCCCCCCCCAACTTTATCTTGCCCTGACCTTCACCTCCACTGACTCTTTTCCTTCTGCCCTCAGCCAATGCTGAGGCCTTGAAGGAGATGCTGGGGGACAGTGAAGGAGAAGGGACAGTGCAACTGTCCAGGTGAGCTGGAAACAAGGTCCAGCATGACTTAGCTTGCCTTGGAAAGCACCCTCTCCTCCAGCACAATCCTCTCCCAGTCTCCTTGCATGTTTGGGGTGGGAGGAGGGCAAAGCTGGCTAACCTACAGGAAGAAAGTTTTGCAGACATCTCAAGTCCTTCAAACTATAATTCTCATCTGGAAATCACCAAGCCTAACATTCATCCTTTGTGCCACTCCTTTGAGTTAAGCATCTCCCTCTTTTTAGAAAACAGCCCTGGGAGGGAGAACACATGATCACTACCATCTTAATATTGAGTTTATTAGAGAAACACAGAAAAGAATGTTGGGACCCGAGGAAAGTGGGCATCTGGAGGTTTAAGGAGCACGCTGAAAGAACAGAAACAGAACAGGAAGGGAAATGGAAATGTCACCCCTGCTCCCTTCCTCCCTACTGTCCAGCGTGGATGCCACTTCCAGCCTGCAGGATGGAGCCCCTTCCCATCATCACACAGTGCACCTGGGCTCTGCAGCCCCTTGCATCCACTGCAGCCGCAACAAGAGGCCCCCACTTGTCCGCCAGGGACGCTCCAAGGAAGGAAAGAGCCGCCCCCGGCCTGGGGAGACCACCGTGTTCTCTGTGGGCAGGTGGGGACAGAGTGCCCCAGGGCAAGGGAGGTTGAGGTGGGGAACCCAATGATCAGGCCCCTGACTCCAAAGGTGGGCCCCAGCTCTTTTTTCCTGTACTGTGACCTACAGCAAGAGTCAGGTCACACAATGTGCCCCACAATCTGAGGAAGTCTCCCCTGCCCTAGACCAGAGGGAAGTGACCATCAAACCCAAGATGTCCCTGGTTGGAGGGAAGGGCCAAGCAACCTCTGAGTTGTGATCCTAAGCCCCAGTGTTCCCTCCCCTCCCAGGTTCCGGGTGACACACATTGAGAAGCGCTATGGGCTGCATGAGCATCATGATGGCTCCCCCACGGACAGGAGCTGGGGGTCTGGTGGGGGGCAGGACCCAGCAGGCAGTCAGGGGTCTGGGGGAGGGCAGTCCAGGACAGGGGTGTCAGCCATTGAGAGCCTGACCCCTGAGAGGCCACAGCCCCAGGCCCTCGCCAGCCCCCTAGTACAGAATGGAAGACTCAGGGACAGCAGCCTAGTCCCTTGTGCACTTGAGGGGAACCCTGGAGCCTCTGCAGAGCTGACGCTGGGGGCTGGAGGGAGGGGCCCAAGTCCAGGGCTGACCAGTCAAGAGGCAAATGGACAGCCAAGCAAACCGGACACCTCAGATCACCAGGTATGAAGACATGGCCAGGGCTGCGGTGGGCTGAGCTCTTATTGCTCCCTACTTTGGGGATGGGGGTACACTGATATGACCCACATCCTGTTCTCCCATTGTTGACCCCTCCTCTCACTCAGGTGTCTCCAGCACGGGGAGCAAGGGGTGTGTAAGGTGAGTCTGCCTGGGCTCCAAATCAGATCATTCTCATCCTCCAACCCTCTGCTCACACTATTTATGCCCATTGGTTGTACCCCCAGAGTAAACTGCAGGCTTAACCTTTGCTACATATTCTTTGGTTTGGTGGTGGGGAGCAGGCATGTGTTCCAGGGGATAGGGAAAGTCCTGCAGACCCCAGGGAAAAGCTAGAATACAGCTCGACTAGGAGGCAACACTGTTACCCTTCCTCTCCTCCAAGCCTCCTTCTTTATTGCTGAAGAACTACCAGCTGGCAAAGCCAGGGGGTGGGTAGCCATGAAGCCCCTCCTTTCCACTGGACAGCCCCCCAGCTGAGGGACCAGCCCTACTTCCACCTGGAATTGCACGGTCTGGGGCTGGGGGACCTTGAGAGAAGCTCCCCACCCCCACCCCTGGCCCTCAGTTTTCCCCTTCCCCTGCCTGCCAACAGGCTGCCTGCCCCACCTTCCCCATCACCTCGCTCCATATGCTAGAGCGTGGCAACTGGGAGCAGGCCCCTGTCCTTGGTGGGCCCCTAAAGCAATAGCACCTTAAGCCCCCTGCCCTCTTGGCACAAGAGGCCCAGGCCCTGGCTTGGGCATCATGCCCTTTATTCATTGTCAATAAATCCGCTCAGACCATTACAGTTGTTTCACATACTGGCTCCAGCTCCTTCTGACAGGTCCACCCTGTCTGGGCCCCCAACCCCCACCCTGGCATCTGGAGTAGGGTGGGTCACAGAGCCAGGGTGGAGACACAGATAGACCAGAGCCACTCAAGTCTTTGGGGGATGGGGTCCAGCCCCAGCGATTTCAGGGTATTTTTCAGGGTATTTCACCACCCTAGAGCTGGAGTGGTGGCAGAAAAGAAAGGGGTAGTTCCAGCCCTAGAGACAGATGGCAAGAGGACAGACAATGGTGGGGGAGGGGAGTTCCAGCCCCAGAAGTGGGAGAGGGGAATTTTCTACCCTTAGAGGTGAGGGTAGAAATGGGGGAGGTTCCAGCTTTTGGCTGTATCACCCTGGATCAGCCATTGAAGGGTGGTCTCTGACAGCGTGGAGACAGGGGCAGCAGCAGCATCCCTGGGGAGCAGTGATCCCCCTGGCTTCAGGTGAGGGGATCTGGGTGGCCAGGATCTGGGGCTTTAGCTGGTGGGGGAGGCGGTGGACGCACCTGTAGGGAACACACAGTCAGTGCTCCAGAGGCCTCCACTGGGGATATCCCTGTTCATTCCCTCAGTCCTACAGACAAAACAGGACAAGTTGGAATGACCTCTCTCTACACAATCTCCTCCAAGGGAGAGGCCTTACCGGCCTCAGTCGAGGCACCATCATGTCCAGGGGTCCAGGGCAGTCCAGGTCTTGGTCTGGAAACAAGACCACACGTCAGTTTTCGGACTTTGTTTTGTTCACTGTTATGTCTCCAGCACTTAAGACAACAGCACTTGTTGAATGAACAAATAGTCACCAACTTGGGCATAAAATCCATCAATCTACCCATCCTCAACACTTATGGAGCACTTGCTGTATAAGCAGCTTTGCTCAAGGTATCAGAGAAGGGGAGGAGGGATCCACAGTACTGCCACCCCCAGTGGCTGTCAGGAACCCAACAATGCAACACAAGCCCAATGAATGACTGAGTGCTAAATCATTCCAAGTGAACTATGGTGCAGAGAAGGGGGTGCAGAAAATGCTCACAGGGGTCTCCAGGGTCATGAAGGGAGGCTCTGTGAAGAAAGTGCAAGTTGCCCTGGCCAGTTTGGCTCAATGGTTAGAGCGTCGGCCCACAGTCCAAAGAGTAGCGGGTTCAATTCCCAGTCAAGGGCATGTACCTTGGTTGTGGGTTCGATCCCTAGCCTGGTTGGGGTCGTACGGGAGGCAACCAATCAATGTGTCTCTCTCATATTGATGTTTCTCTCTCTCCCTCCCACTCTATCTAAAAAAAAGAAAGTACAAGTACCAGAAGGCTTTAGAAAAGATGAACATGCCAAGAAGGAAAATGATGACACAAACCAAGGTGTTTGAAAAACTCAAAAACACTTAAGAATAGAGGATGTGTGTTGGGAAAACACTGTGGAAGAAGCTGGCTAATTTTGAAAATAATAATGAGAACACAGCTACTGCTTGCGTGCTTGCTATGTGCCAGGCACAATGCTGGGCACTCTACAGACATCTTTTTAACTCACAACAACTCCACTCTGTAAAGACCCAGACAGGTTAAACATTCCACCCCAAATCACACACTAGGAAGTCACAGAGTGGAGTGTGAACACTGGGCCTGGCCCAAGCTCTCACCATCATGCTTCAATGAACCTGATGGCAGAGGTTGCCAACGGCAGGCAGAAGAGCCAAGCATAACCCAGGCATCCCAAGATTCCTCCTTCTTCCAGCATCTTTCCCTCCCAGAACCCCTAGTTCCCTCTACTCACCCCCAGGCAGGACAGCTGCAGGGGGCCCATCTAAAGCAGAGGTGGGTGCAGGAGGGGAGAAGCTGGGAGGAGAAGGGGATGGCAGCATCTGAGGATGAGGGGACATAGTTATTTCTGGATGTGGGAAGGTTCCACCAGCTTGTCCTCTCATCTCACTTTCAGTTCACCATCACTCCCCAAGAGTGGCCAAATACTTGTATCTGGGTGGGGGTTGCAGCTGATACACATTCCAACAGCCAATGTGTACTGCCATTCGGTCCCAGGCATTCTGCTAGCACTCCACATGCACCCATTCATTCATTTCCCACCGCCACTCCATAGGGATAGGGATCTTTATGATTCCTATGATAGGGGCAAGACTCAGGTTAAGCCACCTATCCAAAATCACAGAACCAGTTAGTGGCAGAGTCCTGACTACAGCAGTCTCCTGACTCCCACTCCTATGCTCTTCCCGCTGCAATATAACACTAGGTTCCATATTTTAAAGCACCTCCTGGGCCAGGCCTCTGTGCTAAGGGCTTTACCTCCATTGTCCCTAGTCAGATTAGCTGGCCTGCGAAAGTAGGCATTATTCCCTTTTTACACAGAAAGAAAGAAGCTAAGAGAGGTTAAATCACTGTCCAAGGTAATACAATAAGAATCTGAACTCGGATCTATGCAGCACCACCAAACTCTTATAAACACTGCCTTGATTTCCCTTTTCTCAGCCCAGCCAAAGGAGATGGGGAGGCCCAAGCCACTGTAGGAGGTAAACCTGGAGAGGGGAGGGAGCATTCAGATGAATATGGGGCCTCAGTGGGGTGGAGGATCAAACCAGAGGTGCTTGGGGACCTAGGGAGGAGGAAGCCTCACCTGTTCAGGGTCTGAGGATTCAGGAAGCCCTAGGGGACCAAGCATCTCCTCCACCAGCAGGGAGGGGAAGACCCCAACATGGCCCCCAAATTCTCCCCTCCAGAAGCCATCATCCACTCCATCCTGGACCCGGGGCAGCAGGCGAATGAGTGCCCCCTCAGGGAAGCTCAGCTCCTCTGGGCTCTGTCCCGTGTAGCTGTACAGGGCACGGGCCAGGAATGCTGCAGAAACCCAGGAAAGATGGGGAGGGGAGGAGGTAGTGGTGGTACCCAGGACCATGACACCTTAGGGTCACAACCACTCAGTAACTCTTCTCCATACCCAGCATACCTTGACCCAGAATTTTCCTTTCTTACCTGTGGGCTCTGCCCCTGAGGGATTGTTGCTGCCGTGGCCACTCTCAGGGAAGGAGAGATCCGGAAAGTCGAGATACCGCTCAGGAACAAAGCCTACTTCGCTGTGCTGGTTCCGAGCCTGCTCACCCAGCAAGGAGAACTGATAAGGTCCGCAGCCTGTCCCTCCTCCATTCAGGCTTCTAGCTTTGCCTGGCTGAGTCCTTGTGGGCCACAGAGAAGTCCCTCCCACTGCCCCCAGCCCCCAGGGTCAGACCCCAGGGTCCATACCCACCTTGACCCATTCATCGGCATCGCCCTCCTCTATGACCTCCAGCCACTCGCCTTCTGTGATAGTCAGCTCATCTTCACGCCCCGCCTGGGCCCCACAAGGAAGGATTCAGGACTTGGCTGTCCCCCATCCCTGCCCATCTGAGGTCCCCACCCCCATTCACACCTGATAGCCAAACACCACATGTGCAGGGCAGGGGAGGGGTCTGGTGGCCAGGGCTGGGGGGACAGGCTCCTCAAAGAGCTCTCCAGTCTCCTCACAATCCTCAAAGTCAGAGAGCTCAGCATCCTCAGCCTGGGGGAGGAAGGCAGAGAACAGATATCACTGTCACTCTCAAATATCCATTGTATCTCCTACTCCTTCATCCTACCCTTGGAGAATCCTCCTCCAAGATAGTACCACCCATCCACTCACCAGATTTCACAAGAAAAATCACCACAGGGCAGGATAACACTAACAAAGACTGCAGAGTTAGAGTCTTTGGTGTTTACTATGTGCCAGGCACAGTGCTAAGTATCTTATGTACGTCCTCTCATTATTTATTTATTTATTTTTAATCCTCACCCAAGGACATTTTTGCATTTATCTTCAGATAGAGCAGGAGGGAGAGAGGGAGGAAGAGAGAGAGAGAAACATCGATGTGAGAGAGACACATCAAGTGGTCACCACCCACACGACCCCAACCGGGGTCAGGGACAAACTGCAACCAAGGTACGTGCCCTTAGCAGGAGAACCCGGGACTCTCTGGTCCGCGGGCCAACACTCTAACCGCTGAGCCAAACTGACCAGGGCATGTACGTCCTCTCATTTAATCTTCATCATAACCCAGTGTTATTTTGTATAACTATTAGCCTCATTTTACTTATGAGAAAACTGAGGCTCAGAAAAATTGTCACTTTCCAAGATTACACAGCTAATAAGTGACAGGCTATTACTCGAACCGCTTACGGTCTGCCCCCAGAACCTTAGTTCATAGCCACCATCCTATACTCAATACAAGTTTGTTAAGGACTCTCTATGCTACAAACTATGCAAAGGATTATACTAAAATGATTTTATTTAAGCCTCAGAACAACCCTTTGATTTAGGTACTGTTGTGATTCCCATTTTATAGGGCCTGCCCTCCACTAGGGAGTTTTACCCTCCTGGGTATGTGTGGTTAGGGAGCAGAAGGAGCTCACCGTGGGAGAGAGGTCCCTCTGGGACAGCCGGGCCTCACTGAGTCGTTGCTCCTGCTCCATCTCGTCCTGGGCCTGGGTCATGGCTGGCTTTAGCCAGTGCTGTACATCCAGGCCAGCCTCCTGCAACAGGGCCAGCCGGGCAGCTCCCTTCACCTGGCTCACCTGGCAAGGGGAAGAGGGATCAAGTCTGTGGCTGGGCTTGCTTTGGGGAGGTGAGTGGAGCCTCCCCAAATGTGTCCACCCTTTACCTCCTGCCTACCCACTCCCCACCATCAGACAGAGAAGTGGCAGAGGGTGTTGGCTGAGGAGGTGGGACATCAGTGACCCTAACCCCCAGGGCTGTGTCTCGCCTGTGCCCGCAGGATGCTCTGCCTCACTTCCTGCAGCCGCTGCTCTATGCTCAGAGCCTCCCGCTCTGGAGCCTGCTGCCGCCTCTGCTCCAGCCGCTGCAGCACCTGGATGGGAAGCAGAGGGCAGGGCAGATGAAGATACAATGGGACAAAACTTACTATGACCCTGGCACTTTGCTAGTGGCTTCACATGCATTACATTATTTGATCTTCCCTATGGGGTGGGTACTATTATTGACCCTGCTTCAATGATGAGAAAACTGAGGCCCAGAGAGGTTAAGTCCCTCCCTTACTCAGGGTTACATAACTAGGAAGCAACAGAGCAGGAACAGAACCCAGGTGGGTCTTACTCCAAAAGCTGTGCTCTTAACTCCTTTGCCATACTGTTGGCTTAAAATACCTTTCCCTCCCCTCCTGCCTGCACTAGGACATCCCTAGTGAGTCCAGGATCCCCATCTCTCAGATATTCTTGTCCACCCGTGACATCTGCACCCTCCCCCCCACCTCACCCGAAGCCCGTGGTTCTGGATCTTGTAGTCTCGGGCAGCTCGACTCGTCCAGCGCTGAACCTCTTTCTCCAGGTCACTCTCCCCAGCCACACCTCCAGTGACCCCCTCCAGCTCCAGGGCACATACCTGAATGAATGGGGTGCTATGAGGAGGACCTGATGCTGCTCCTTCTCTACTCCCCTTCCCTCCAGTTCCCTCCTTTTTTCTTCTCTCTGACCTGACCTCCAGGGACAGGGACAAAGAGGTGAGGGTACACACCTATGACCATGGACACAGGTGTGCATTCATATGAACACACAGACACAGAGAGTCCCAGAAATGGGATCCAGGATGAGGGAAAGGGGTAGAATGAAGAGGAGAGTGCAGTGAAGAGACAAAAAGGTGGAGTGAAGTGTGTTAATTTGTGTCCTGGTGGGAGGGAGGTGAACTGGAGTCTCAAACCCCCTCTCCACGGTTTAAGTTACTAAATTAATATCATCAGAAGAATAATGTGGATGGGCCTAAACTACAGTCCCCTTCACATCTGGCCTGGTTTCAACAATCAGGGAGGTCTCACCTGATCATTCCCTGCTGGCTGAAACTTCTGAGGTGGTATGGGGGAAAATACCCCAGGGTCTTGAAGAAAGAGCTCCAGATCCTGCTCCCAGCTTACCTAGGGGTTAGAAATCAGTCAGTCACAAACTGGCTCCCTCTCCAATCCTGTCCCCTCTTGGAAGAAAGGACAAGGTGAGAAGAAGGGGGGCAGACATGCAGTGGGGTGGTCTCTATCAGGAGAGAAGGGTAAAGAAGATCTCTGGGGAGCTCTCACAGGGCACAGGTCTCACCTGGGAGGTTGCCTGTGCCCCACGGCGGGCATGCTCCAGGGCCATCTCTGCTGCTTCCAGCTCAGTGCAGCTCAATAAGGTCAGGGGGTCCCTCAAATGTTCCAATAGCTCGCTGACCAGGGCCTGGAAAGAATCCCAAGATACTGACACCACTCCCCCCACCCCCCCAGGCCTCTACCACAAAGCAGGCTGTCTGTCCAGGTTTGGATGGGTTATGGGCATGAAGTATGGGAAAGAGGAAAGGAATAAGACATTATTATTGCTTCTAATAATGGGCCCTCATGTGTGCACCATACTTAACCATTTAAAAAGCATTTTCACATCCATTCTTTCCCCTGAACCCCATTAGTCTTAAGAGAGGCAGAGCAGAGATTATTCCTGATGAAGAAACTGGGGTTCAGAGGGGTTAAATGTTCTGAACCAGTTAGAAGCAGAACCAGAAACCAAGTATGTATTTCCTACCCACTTTAAGCAGGCTAGGTCCCTACCACCACCCGGGAAGCAGGGAGAGGCCCTCCCCTCCTTTCCCGGTGAGAGGCAGGGGGATCTAGGCTGGGACTGGCCTTGAGCAGGGCTGGCAGTTCCTCCTGGTAGTAGTGGTCAAGGTGGGCATTGGTGGACACCAAGTTAAGAAGGTACTCATTGCGGGCTGCTTTCAGTTGCTGGGAGTACTGGGCAGATTGCGTGGAGAGCTAAGAGGGGAAAATACGTTGTCAACAGGGAATCCTGGACCCTTGGGGTCCCTCCAAGGCCAACCCTGCTCCAGAATGGATTCTAACATTATTGAGATGCCTGACACTATACTAAAATTTTTACATATCCTCTAGTGGTATTTGTGTACATTTAGAATAAAATCCCAGTTGCTCTTTACCATGGTCTACCAGGTCCAACAGAAGCTGGCCTGTGCAACCTCTCTGACCTCTTCCACAGTGCTTGTCCCCTTGCTCACAGTGCTCTGGCCTTCTCTGAATTCCTCGAGCCTACAAAATCATTCCTGCCTCAGAGCCTTTGTACCATTTCCTCTCCCTGGAATGTGCTTCCCCTAGATCTTTGCATGGCTGGCTCCTTCTTGACATTTAAGCCACCTGTTCAGAGAGGCTGTCAATCTAAATTACACCCCCTTATGACCCTTTATCATAGCACCTTGTTTTATTTTCATTTAATCTGATTGTGTGTGTGTGTGTGTGTGTGTGTGTGTGTGTGTATGTGTCTTACTATCTGTCTCTCCTGACCAGGCTGTGAGGACAGGAACTCCATTGGTAGTGTTCTCCACTGAATCTTGTGTTTAGAACAGTGCTCAGTACATAGAAGTCCTCAATAAATGCATATTAAAGGAATGAAAGAGAAAGGCACTATTTTAATTTTTATAGATGAAGAAAACCAGGCTCAGAGAAATCAAGTTAACCAAGGTCACGCACCAAGGAAGTAAAGAAGCCTGAATTCATCTCAGTCTCTCAGATTTATGCCCCTGGGTCCCAAACCACTAGACTACTCTACCCACCCTTTCCCTGCCCCAGCTCGTGCCTGCATCCCCAAACCTTGGTGCTCAGTTTCTGGAGACTGGTCCGTGTGTGGAAGAGCCCATGGTCACTTCGGTTCAGCCTGTGCGGGCAAGGGAGAGGAGTCAAGATTAGCCACCAGGGGTGCCTTGGCTCTACCCCCTTCACACCCCCACCCCAGGCTTACTAACACACTATGACCCTACCTGGCCTGAACATCAGCTGCCTTCTCCTGTGCCAAGGCCCACACACGTTCCCGCTGCCCATACAGCTTCTGACTTCGGCTCAGCTCCCGGACAGACTGCAGCACCTCGGCCTGTGCCCTCTGGAGGTTCTCTGCTCCCTAGGGACATGGCACACAAAGTCCTGACCCAGGCCACCTCCAGCCCTGAGCCAGCCCTTCCTTCACCCCATCTACTGAGCCATACCTTCCTAAGCACCTGCTCCTTGGCACTCCGCCCTGTGCCCCCTGCCAGGTCACGGTATCGGTCAGACGCCTGAAGCCGGGCTTGGCCCCCAGCCATGGTGGCATCCAGCAAGCAGCGCCAGGCACCAAACACCATCCTGCCTCTCCCCAGAGAAGGTCTGTGTTGAAGAGGGGAGCACTCCAAAGCTTCACAAGACCCCCCACCCCCTCAACACCATGGTAGACAGAGTGCTTTCCCATCCCCCCTGTCTGGGAGCCCTCAATCGATCAGCCCATTAACTCAGCCACAAGGATCACTCATGCCCTCCACCCCCACCTACAGTGTCCTTGCTGGGTCAGCTCCTCTCCTGCTGCTGTGTCAGCTCACGTGCCCTCCCCCCTCACTGGGCCTTCATCCCTACAGGTTCCTGGGCTTGAGCTCCTCATCCCTTCTTGGTCCCTTGCCCTCCCCTCCATGGGACCCACCTGCTGTCTATCTCCCCGCTCCGGTGCCCTTCCCTCTTCAGGAATGGCCCAGCCAGTTTCTGGAGTGCCTGGTGGAAAAGTCATCACAGACCCAGTTCCCTTTCAAAGACTCCCCACAATTGGAAGAATATGGGATCAGAGTACAATAATGCCACTCACCGGATGTGTATGATATGCCTCTCACTTTGTAAGTGCTTTACATGCATTCACTTATTCCACCCTTACAACAGCCCTACATGAAGGTACAATTATTATTATTCCCATTTTACAGAGAAAGAAATTGAGGCCAAGAAAGACTAAATAACTTGTCCAAGGTCACACATCTAGTAAGTAGCACAGCAGGGATTTGATACAAATCTGCCTGACTCTAGGCATTTGCTCTTGACCAGAACAGGGGTATATGTGGAGGAACATTGATGGAAGTGTAAAGGAGGCTAGAACAAAAGGGTAGGTCTAGAAAAAAGAATCCCATACCTGCCCATACTCCCGTTCAATGGCTGCCCTCTGCTTGCTGTAGGATCTGTGGAGATTGGGGGATGGAAGGGGTGTTACTGTTTGGTCCTTTTCTTCTATCCCCAATCCTTTCCTCAGCCAGGGCAGGAGGAAGAGGGGAGCCAGGCCTAGATTGTGACTACACCAGGAGGGAATGAGACTATAGACTCTATAGTATAGAGTCCTTGAGATCACCTCAGGCAGCCAGAACATAGGTCAACCTCACCTCATCGCTCAGCCTCAGCAGGATCCTCCCCACCCCCGGAGAACCATCTGTGGGCTTGGAGGTGAGGACTGATGGGGGCCTGGGTACAGTGTCGCCAGCCTTCCAACAGGTCTGGAAGAGGGAGGGGGATTCTCCCCTAAGAGTGATTGTTGGGGAGGTGGGGGGTGGAGGGAGCGATGTGGAGTCAAGAGGGTAGAGGGAGGGTCCCTGTGTGTTTATGTGTGTGTTGGGGTGGGGGAAATATAATTCCTATCCGGTATCTGGAGAGGCAGGCCTAGGATGAGGGCTGTGAATGGGCAGTTTGGCGAGCTCTTCACCCCTGCTTCCCTCCCCCCGCTCCAAGTATGTCGGAGGAGAGGCGGAGCGCGACCGCGAAGATGGGGGTAACGTGAAGGAGGGCAGGGGCTACCTGATGTCCTCCAGCAGATCCGCCTCCCTCTGCTGCCGAGTCTGAAGGATGCTCAGCTGCTCCAGGAAGCGAAGCTTCACCTCCTGGGCCGGCTTCACCTTAGGAGGTAAGAAAAGGATGAAGACCCCCGGCTTGGGGACCTGAAAAACACTCCGCGCAGGCAGCGGTGAGGAGGCGGGGCCGGGGTGAGGCTGAGCTGTTTCCTCGGTTACTTCTGGGTAGGACTCTGACCCCTTCCCACTACTCGGCCCCCACCGCGAGCCCGGTGCCCCCTTGATCCCCACCACTCCCCATTCCCAGGCCGAGCTCACTTTCCGGGAGGGCGGCTGCATCTCGGTTCCAGCCCCGGCAGCGACTCGACTCCGGAACTCCAGGAAGCCCCGCCCACGCCGAAACCCCGCCCCGGGCCCGGCCCGGCTCCGCCCTCGCCCCGCCCACGTCTGGTCCGGCGACGCGCAGGGCGGCGAGGCGCGCGGGCCGCGCTGGAACTAGACTTATGTTTCAGCTTCGGATACCCGAAAAGGATCCGGGCCGCGGTGTGGACGCCGCGTCCTCTGGGCGGTAGGGGGAACCCCAGGTTTCTGAGTCAAGACGCCTGGGTTCTATTTCTAGTGGAGCCGCTGACTCAGCCCGTAATTATTTCCAATTATTCATTTACATATGCAGAGCTCCAGTCCCCGGCCAAGGATGAAGAGTGGCGAGGAACTCCATTTGTGACCAGGGAAACTGAGTCACTGGATGCCTGAGTGAAGAGTGTCTGACGAGGGAAACAGGGCTGGTCACAGACCTTTTCTCAATTCCCACTGAACTGGAAAAGCCAGAGTGAGTTGAGGTGAGAAAGATGCCTGGAGCCAGAAAGGAACCAGTCCCAAAAGACAAGACAGGTACATCCAAGGCTAAGGGAAACTAAAAGACACCAGTGAGTGGGTGTGAGCTGGGAGATGAGCGCGGGGCCTTGGGGCCCAGGATGCCCCAGTCACCTTTAGGGTCTGCCCTTCCGACCTGGCACAGCTTTCTGAGGAGCCACACACCCTTTCCTCACCCCCCTCACCTATCCTTGGCCCATACCCCCTACTTGGAAAAGGTAGTTTATCTGTGGCCCCAAACTCCAGATTCACATTTCCAACAGCCTACTGACACCTCCACTTGTATATCTAATAGGTACCTCTAACTATTATTTGTTTTTCATTGATTTTAGAGAGAGGAAAGTGGGGGGAGAGAGAGAAACATCAATTGGTTGCCTCCTGCATGCCTGTCCCAACCGACGATCCGATCGAACCCACAACCTGGTTATGTGCCCTGACCGGGAATCAAACCCGCCACCTTTTGGTGGATGGGAGGATGCTCCAACCAACTGAGTCACACAGGCCAGGGCAGTACCTCAAACTTTTAAAACAGCTCTTTCAAGCCCTGGTGGGTTTGGCTCAGCGGTTAGAGCATTGGCCCTCGGACCAATGAGTCGTGGGTTCGATTCCAGTCAAGGGCACGTACCTCGGTTGTGATTGGTCCCTGACCCTGTGTCGGAGGCAACCACTCCATGTGTCTCTCTCACATAGATGTTTCTCTCTCTCTCCCTCCCACTCTATCTGAACAAAAATGGAAAAATGTCCTCAGGTTAGGATTAAAAAATAATAATAATATGCTCTGGCCAGTTTGGCTCAGCGGTTAGAGTGACGGCCTGCGGACCAGAGAGTCCTGGGTTCCGTTCTCATTAAGGGCACGTACCTTGGTTGCAGTTTGTCCCTGACCCCGGTTGGGGTTGTGTGGGTGGCGACCAGTCGATGTGTCTCTCTCACATCGATGTTTCTCTCTCTCCCTCCTGCCCTATCTGAAGATAAGTGCAAAAAATATATAATAATAATAATAATAATAAAAACAGCTCCTTCAAACCTATTCTTCACCAATCACCTCTCCCAAGTAACATACTAAATGATACCACTCTCAATACAGTTGGGAAAGTCAGAAACCCAGGGTCAGTGTGCCCTTTCTCCTACCCCCACATTCCATCCATCAACAAGTCCTATAGGTTGTTTCTAAAAAAAATATCTTCTATTGATCCACTTCCCTCAATTTCCAAAACCACCAACCTAGTCCAAGCCCTCATTATCAGTCTCCTAGTCTAATATCTGATCTCCTTGCTTCCAGTCTCCACCCCCCACCACAACCCATTGTTCATAAACAGCCAGAGTAATTGTTGTTGTTTTTAAAGGAAATAAGATCTCATCATGTTCTTCCTTAAAACTCCTCAGTTGCTTCAGAATAAAATCCAAGTGCCCTAGCATGGTCTATAAGGCTGTGCATGGTTGTCCCCTGCCCCTCTTCCCCTCTTCAGCCTACTCTTCTCCCACTTCCCACTCACGGTGCTCCAGCTTCCTTGCTGTTCCCCCAGCAAGCCAAGTCCCTTCCCACTGGCAGTCCAAGAGCCTTTATGCCTCCTGCTTTCCCTCTCCTGGAGTGCTCCTTCTCCCAGCTCTCTACATGTCTTGCTTCTTACACTTAAGTTTCTACTCTTCACAGAGGCCTTCCCCATCCACCCAGCCTACAGGCTTCCTCCACAAGCACATTACTTTGGTTTAGTTTCTTTACAGTACTGAATTTGTGCATTTATTTTGTTTTCTGTTCCCCCTCTACAGTGGAAGCTCCATAAAAGCAGGGACCTCATCTGTTTTGTTCATACTATGTTCCCAATTCCTAGCAACAACTGGGTGCTCAATACATATTTGTTGAGTGAATGAATGAATGAATGAATGAATGAATAAAAGAATGGTAGCCTTTTAACTTATATGCATGTATGCATAACCAATGGACATAGACAACAATGCTGGGGGGGGTGGGGGGAGTGGGATGGGGAGGAGGGTGTCTAGGAGGAGAAAAGGAGAAACATCTGTAACAAAAATAAATTAATAAAAATCGAAAAAACAAAACAAAAAAGAATGGTAGCCTTTTGATTCCAAGGTTTATTAACAGTGACCCATCCCTTTTGGTTCCTCTTTGCCCCAGCTCCCGACTCTAATCAACCTCCCCACTCTTGAGTTTCAGCCTAGTTCCCAAATTTAGGAAGTCCCCAAATTTTGGAGATCACTCAGATATCTGGCTTCCAAATCTTTTTTTTACTTAACACAGTAAAAACCATTCTTTTCAAACCCCAAATCTCTCACAGAACCCCAATATATCAAATATATGAAGCAGGAGTCGCCCTTGTTGAGGGAAAATATTTGGGGCCTACAGCTCTGAGCAACAGTTTGACGTTCACTGCTCTACTTCTTTCAGTTACTTCATGGTACAGACAAGGGAGCAGAGGCGGGGGGGGGGGGCATGACCTGCCCCTCTCTGGGTAGGACACAGCCTCTGGAGCCCTGAGTTCCTGTGCTACTTCCATTGTACCACACTGGATTCTAGAGTCTTTCCAGCCAGGGCAGAGGAAGCTCCCAACAGTGTCTGCCAAGGAGAGAGCTTGGGTCTTTCGGTTACCTACGCCCTCAGACTGCTGGTCATGTGAGGGGCTGGCTGGAGGGTAAACTGGAAGTGCAGGGAGGTGGGGTGGGGAAGCCAGGTGTCTGTGTTGGATGGCTGTTGGGGCTCGGGGTCTGAGGGCTAGAGGGTTGGGAGGGGCTGCCCAGGCCTATGGTGGTTTCTCCCTTCCTCAGGATGAGGCTGCTGAGCTCCTGGAGCAGCTGTTCCTCCAAGGACCCACGTGCCTGGGAGCTGTTCTTTGAAGGGGGACCTGGAAAAGCCTCTGGTGGCCTCTCCTCCTGGCCTGCCTTGGACAGAAGGGGTTGATCAGAGGACCTCTGGCTGGCGAGGGGCGTCTCTGACTTGGCTGTCTGCTCCCTCATGGTAGAGAATGAGGTGGAGGTATCCTTGGTCAGCTCCGGAAAGGCTCCCACTTCCTCATACACTGGCTCCTCATATACAGGCTCCTCCAGTTCCTCTTGCTCCTCCACAGACCCCTGGGATGACTTCATCGGCTGGATGGGAATGTGTTGGCAGGAGGCAGAAGTTAGTTACTGGATTATTTATCACTACCATTTATTGAGCTCTTTCTCTCAGCCAGATGCTACAGAATACTTTGTAGATGTGGTATCAAAACAACTCTGTATGATGGGTTCCACTGAAGGGGAGTGAACTGAGGTACAGAGCTGCCAAATGGTAGAGCCGGGGCTTGAACCTAGGTCTGTCTAACCACTTGCTTTCTGTTTCTCAGATCGTGTAACCACTTCCCCCTTTCCTCACCGCATCTTACCATCCCTCATTTTCTTCACTTTTTCTAGCCCCAACACTCTCTCACTTACTCTTTTTCTCTCTTACACACACACACACACACACACACACACAGGTGGCCTGCATCAGGACAAATACAGAGAGCACACTGGCTCAGGCAGCACAGAGCAACACAGCGCTGACAGGCACACAGCTGGAGCAGGCACAGTACTCACGAAGAACATGGACAGGGTCCTCCGATTGTGAAGTCGCCTCTGGGCACAGGTGGGGTGGGGATTTGGGGAGAGAAAGACACAGAGACACAGTGAGGCTGAGCAACAGGGGGTCGGGCATGGGGGCACAGAGAAGGCAGAGGGGGGACACCAGGCTGGCAGGTGCACCACTCCCTCCTGCAGTGTGGACAGGGCACCAGCATGGATCAGGAAGGGGTTGAGGTGGGCTAGGACCTCACCAGAGTCTGATTCGCAGAGAGGAGGGTGGCCCCACTGTCATCCCCACGTATGGGTAGCAAAGGCATGGTGCCAAACTTCTGACGGGCAAGGTCAGAGGAGGAACGGCGTCGTAAGACCACTGGCTGCTGGTCATCATGCTGGAGGGAGGCGGAGAGGTTGGCACAGATGGGCATGGGAGGTACTGAGGGGTAGAGCTGGGACCGCACACCTAGCCCTCTGCTCTCTCCTTCCCCTCACCTGGGCTTTGAGGATGCTGGTGGTCCAGTCCCACAACTCATCCTCATCAGTGCAGGACAGGTAACTGGGTGATAAGAGGGGAATTTAGGGGAAGGAAAGAGGTCACAACTATAAGGATGGAGGACAGGAAAAGTGAGGAGCTGAAGGATAGGGAGCAGGGTTGGGCCAGAGGAGGAGCCAGGCTGGGAGGTACTCACAGGTGCATCTTCTCCAGTATCAATGTGAAGCCCCACCTGGGAGGCAGAGGAGAACAGTGACGAGGTGATCAGAAAGACCAGAGGGGTGGTGGCAGGAAGGCCCTAGAAGTGTGAGCTGGGGAAGAAAACTCACGGTGTTGGAGGCTTTAACTTCTTGCGGATCCCCAGGTAGACCTTGGCACCTTCCAAAGACCACTCTCGTTCTGGTTTAGAGCTCTGAGAACATGGACGGAGTCAGTGAGGTTGATAGGTGAGAGAAGGAACATGGTTTATGAGGTCAAGAAGTCAGGGAAGCATTGGGGTTATGTGATCACAGGGTCAAAGGGCCAGGGAAGCTGTGAGATTGATGAGATGATGGAATGAGGAGTCAGAGGGTCAGTGTGCTCATGGCTCCTCACACATGGCCACCCAGTGTCCCTCCCTGATAGCCCCAAGGCCCCACCTTCTTCTCCTTGAGCAGCAATAGGCAGCGACCACGAAGTAGAAGGAACCTCTCCTGGAAGCGGTTTCCCAGCAAGCGGGGTGGTTCCTCTCGACACCGCAAGAGCCCCACCTTCGGGCTCTCCCGCCGGACACCTGGGTACAAATGGGCAGGGCTAGATTGGGGGTTCCGGGGCAGAGGCCTAGAGGTTGTGGGCTGAAGAAAGAGGCTCACCTGTAAAGAGGCAGCTGGCCTGGGCCAGGGAGACTTTTCTCAAAAGCAAGGAGGCAGAGCAGGGCTCTGGGAGCTGGCACCATTGTAAGGCCTGCTCCAGGACCCTTTCCTTGGGGTGCAGTGGCCGCTCTAAGGAGCAAGATGAGGGTGGGTATCAACCAGAATATCCATCCATGGCCTGGAGCCCCCAACTCATGTCCTACCAGGCACTCATTCATCCGTCCATTCCACCCTCCAGTCTCAGACATTTGTGTTAGCACTAACTGTCTATACCAGGCACAGTGCTGGCCCTGGGGATGCAGTGATGAGCATGAGACACATGGCCTGCCTTCCCAAAGCCCACAGCTAGTGCGGGAGCAGACAGTAAACAGGTAAGTAAACAAAACAATTACAGACAACAATTATTTTGAAAGAAACAATAAGAAGTTGAAAGAGAGAGTAACAGGGCAGCTACTGAGATATGGTGATGAGGCAAGGTCTTTCAGAGGGAGCATTTGTAGATGAGACCCAGAGGCCTGAAGGATTAGGAAGAAGTCATGCTAAGATCAGGGGGAAGAAGATTTTAGGCATGACAAAATGCAAGAACAAAGGTCCTGAGTCAGGAAAGATGCGTTTAACGAACTAAACAGCCAGTGTGGCTGGAACAAAGAGAATAGATGAGAGGATCAATTATGTGAGATAAGGTCTGAGAAAAAAGCAAGGACCAGACACTCAGGGTCTTGTGGACCATAATACGGAACTTGAATTTTGTTTTAAGTTCAATGGGAGCCCTCTGGAAGGCTTTAACCATGGGAATGGTGTGATCTGATTGACTTATGTTTGAAATGTACATTTGGCTGCTGTGCAGAAAATGGATTGTCAGGAGGCAAGAATGGAATACGGACCAGCTGTTTCCTTTCTGGGACTGTACATTTTAGTGGTTAATGTTGGAGAGCAGAGACATAATGGTGACTTTGATCAGGGTGGTGACATTGGTGGAGATGGAGAGACTGATAGATTCAAATAGAATCTACAGAACTAGTTGGTTGGGTTGGGTATGAAGATGAAGGAAAGGGAGGAGTCCCAGAGGACTCGCAAGTATCTTGCCAAACGGTGGTGCCACTGACTGAGGGAAAACTAGGAAATGGCCTGGACTTTTTGTTAGGGGAGAGGGCTTGGAATTGAGTTTGGTCTTAGAAATTTTAAATTTGAGGCTTATGAGATATACAAGTGAGTGGAGGTACCAGTTGGACATGAGTCCCAGAGGAGAGGTCTGGTATGCAGATAAAAATTGGGGGGCTGTTCCCTGGCCAGTGTGGCCCAGCAGTTAGAGCATCAGCCCGCGGACCGAAGAGTCACAGGTTTGATTTTGGTCAAGGGCACATGCCTCGGTTGTGGTTCGGTCCCTGGCCCTGGTTGGGGTTGTGCGGGAGGCAACCAATCAATGTGTCTCTCTTGCATTGATATTTTGCTCCCTCTCTCTCTCTCTCTCTCTCTCTCTCTCTCTCTCTCTCTCTCCCTCCCACTCTGTCTAAAAATAAATGAAAAATATCCTTGGGTGAGGAATTAAAAAAAATTGGGGGCCAGCTTATTAATGGTGTTTAAGCCATGGGTGGACGAGCTCATCCAAGGAGAATGTAGATAGAAAAAGGAAAAGGGGACCTGGCCAGTTTGGCTCAGCAGTTAGAGCATAGGCCTGTGGACCAGAGAGACCTGGGTTCGTTTCCTGCTAAGGGCACACACCTCAGTTGCAGTTTGTCCCCGGCCCTGGTTGGGGTTGTGTGGGTGGCAACCAGTCAATGTGTCTCTCTCATATCAATGTTTCTCTCTCTCTCTTCCTCCTTCTCTCCCTCCCACTCTATCTGAAGATAAATGCAAAAGTATCCTTGGGTGAGGATAAAAAAATTAAAAAAGAGAGAGAGAGAGAAAGGAAAAAGGTCCAGGATTGAGCCATGGGTCACTCCAACATTTGGAATCTGGGCAAAGATGGCAGAGAAGCCTCCTTTAAGGTGGAAGGGAAACCAAGGGTTTGTGAAGTCCATGAAAACCAAGAGAAGAGAGAGTATTGAGAAAGAGGGGGTGACCAACTGTGTAGCTTGTCCCCTCATGTGCATAAGGAGGTGTCTACCGTATTTGGAACATAGAAGTCATTGGGACTTTGACCCCCCACCACACATGCACACACATGGTCATACTCACCAAGCTCCCCATGCTCGAGAATCTCAAATGTCACCCACAAGTCAGTTCCAGCTGCTGTCCCCCGCATCTCCAGTACCTGGTTAGTCAGCTCCTCGGCAGTCAGTGTTGGGGACACCTGGGGTCAGGGCAAAAGCAGACCCTTGCTGGTCAGGCCTGTGCCCCAGTACCACATGATCCTCTCATCTCCCCTCCTGTTCCCTCAGGACTGACCTTCAGGGTGACACAGTTGTCTGGGAGTTGTTGCTCTATATAAACCTCTATGATGAGGTCTCCAGCCTGGGACAGCTGAGGGGAGGGGAAAAGAAGTCACGAGGACACAGAAGATGTAAAGAATGAAGTCCAGAGGACCCCTCATGTTGCCTCATAAGCATTCCTCCTACACACAAGTCTCCTTCCAACCCTCATCCCCAACATGGTTCAGGCCCTTAACAGGGGTGGCGGGACCACATCTTCAAGGTGCATAGGTACTTCCCAAGACAGCGCAGCACCATGCTTGGGAGGATAGGTTTGGAGTCAGACTATCTGAGTCCCAACTCTGCCACTTGCTGTAGTATGACCTTGAATAAGTGACCCTCTGAGCCTCAGTTTCTTTATTTGAAAAATGGGACTACCTACTTCATGGAGTTTTGTGATACTAATGTGAGATTACAAGTGCCTGGAATAGAATAAGTCCTCAGCTATTACTATGGTATTTTTTATTATTATTCTCACCTCTGTCTAATTTAGCTAACTCTTCCTTGGATCTCTTACACGTAGAACTGAAGTGCTTCTGCCACTGTTTGTAATGGAGAATCCTCATAGAGGAATGAATGAAGCGAATTGTAAACCAAACCTCCCTCCCCAAAGTACTCCCCTCCTTGGGTTTCCCCTTGTCCAGAAGCAGAAGGTCAGCTTCCTATCTTTTTTAAAAAATATGTTTTTATTGATTTTTTGGAGAGAGAGGAAGGGAGAGAGAGACAGAAACATCGATGTGAAGAGATACATCGATCAGCTGCCTCCTGCACACCCCCCACTGGGGATCGAGACCGAAACCCAGGCATGTGCCCTGACTGGGAATTGAACCCAGACCTCTCACTCCATGGGATGATGCTCAATCCACTGAGCCACACTGGCTGGGCTCAGCTTCCAATCTTGATGTCCCCTCCTGGCCCACTCAGGAGCCACGGTCAGTACAAGTTACCTGCACATCCTTCCAGGTGGTGATAAGACTGACCTCCAAGTCAATCTGAGCTACCTGGTCAGAGTCGATCTGTGGAAGAGCCAAAAGGAGTGTGTGTGTGTTTGGGGAATAGGGACATGGGAAAGGAGGGGAGCAGGGAGAGCTGAACAACCAGGGAACCTGTATAAGAGGGTTAGAGGCTATAAGAACTAAGAACCAATTGAATATTAGGAGCAAGGTTATGGGTGTGAGGGGCCCAGGGCTCTGGGAGGTTGTTCCTGATGCTGAGGGGCTTGTTCAGAGGACTGGGGGCTTGTTGGGGTGAGCAGGATCCAGAGTTCAGGGAGAGAGCTTACATCAAAGACAGAGACATAGCCGTCGATGAGTTCCTGCAGTACCCGCACCTCGTGCTCCCCACGCCCATCCGTCTGGAACACGCTGGGTGCAAACAGCAGGGCCAGGTTCCGCGTGCACATCTGGTTTAGAGCCGCACACTTCTGCACCCTGAAGAGGGGCATGAGGGTCATGAGGAAGGCGTTGGTGTTCGCCCGTTTGTCAACACATCTATTCATTCAGCAAACACATGCTGAATCCCTACTGTATGCAGGCCCTGGGCTAAAAATTGGGATGCAACAGGGATTCAGATATACAACTGGCTTCAAGGAGTTCCCAGTCTAGGGAAGAGACAGACAAGGAATGGGTCATTATAAATATAGTAGGGGTCAGCAAACTTTACGTAAATGAACAGATGGTAAATATTTTAGGCTTGTAGGCCAGACAGTCTCTGTCACAACTCCTCAACTCTGCTGTTGTAGTGTGAAGGGAGCCGCTGAAAATATATAAATGAATGGGCATGGCTTACACTTGATGTACGAAACTTGATCTACAAAACAGGCACCAGGCTGGATTTGGCCCACAGGTCATAATTGGCCATCCCTGTGATATAGTGTAATTAGTACAATATAGCTGGGGTTCACTCGAGAATCATTTAAAGACTGGTCACCCCAATAGACAGGTAAAAGATCTGCATCTTATTCTTTGTCTCCTACATCTACTCTTTGCTTGGCATAGAATAATAAAACCAAATAATAGTGACTGCTCACCGTTTCTGAATGCTTACTACAGGTGCTAAAAGTTTTTACAAGGATTATCTCACTTAACTCTCAAATCACCAATGAAGTGGATACTATTCGTTACATCATCTTTTACAAATGAGGAAACTGAGGCGTAGGTCTGTCTGACTCCAGAGTTCACACTGAATCTTTATGCTATAATACCTTCGCTTAACTGTGGGATGGATGAATGAATGTAAGCGAGGGGGTTGGGCAGAAGTGATGAAGGGTCAGTGAGGGGACTTGTAGGGGGTCTGCCGTACTGACCGATAGAGATGCCCGATGAGAGTGGCCAGTGTGCGGCGGTTGACCCTCGGCAGGCAGCCAATCACTTCTTTGTATTTCTCCAGGCGCTGATTTTTCTGGGGCAGCTCTGGGATGGAATGGGGGAGGGTTGGAGAGGATCAGGGAAGGGAGAGTGGAGGGATTTTTAAAGGAACAAACCCAGGATGGATGTATTTCTGCCCCCTTCCCACCTTGCCCTGAGCTGAGTCCCTGGGTGATCCTCCAGTGGGGGGAGTGATAAGGAAGGGTGCCGCTCAATCCCCCAAGAGAGCCTCGGGGGGTTCTGGTGGGGTAGGTGGAGTTCCTGGTTGCCTATGAGGAGTTCTTAGGGATCTTGGAAGTACCAGCAGCCTCCCTCCAGCGAGGCAGCAACCGTGCAGAAGTCACGGGGTCATCCAGCTCTCGAAAGAAGCGTTTGAGTGTGTCTGTGACATCCTCCACAAAGTGCTCCCCTGGTCGGAGCTTCACTGACCGGGCATCCCGCCGGAACTCAGCCAGGAGCCGCAGGCTGCGGGCACGGGCGCCCCCTTTCCGGTATACACCTTCCAGCCGGAGTCCTGAGAACAGCCAGCATCTCTGCTCACAACTGCCCAGAGACCCACCATTACCCGTCCAGCATCTCATCTGTGACCCCTACACACACATGGTATGTGGCTGTTGGGTGGTCACAGAAGAAGAAATCTGCCTCCATGGTCTTGCTTTTCAGTGCCCTGCTCAGTCCTCATCCTCAGAAAAATCCTTACCTAACCACACTACCACACATAGCAGCCCCCATCAGTCTATCTCCTCATCACTTTAATTTTTGTTTTTTTGGTTTTTTAAAAAATATTTTTTCTTTACTAATTTTAGAGAGAGAGGAAGGGAGAGGGAGAGAGAGATGGAAACATTGATGAGAGAGAACATCGATTGGCCGCCTCCTGCATGCCCCCCACTGGGGATCGGGCCCACAACCTGGGCATGTGCCCTGACCGGGAATTGAACCGGCGACCTCTTGGTGCATGGGTCTACGCTCAACCACTGAGCCACACCAGCGGTCAATCACTTTGATTTTTGAACAGCACTCTCTGAAATCACATTACAGGTCCTAGTTATTTGAAGATGCCACATTTGCAAATTCATCTACTTGCTAAAATTTATTATTAACCCCCAAATCAATACTGGTGGCACTTTTTCAGTCATTTGTGAACATGTGCAGAGTGGAGAAAATTTTGAGTTGCCTGTTGGACACAGTCCTAGCTAAAGTTTCGTACAGTAAACAAGTGTCTTTTTCATGGTATATTTAGAGACATGTTTTTTGCACTCTTGTGCTTTTTTGAGTGTGTGTGTGGAGGGTGTAATTCTGTCTAAACTGGCCCCCAATTGTAGTGCTAATGTGTTATCTATTGTTCCTAAGTGTGAGGTGGCTATGATGTGCCTTCTGGAGAGAATACGTGTGTCAGATAAGCTTCCTTCAAGCAGGGGATGTAGTATTTGTTGGCCATGAGTTTGATGTTAACAGACTCAACAATACATGTTAAATAAAGTGTCTTTAAACAGAAACACACATAAAATAAAGGCATGTATTGATTGGTTGGTGAAAATGTGACCAGAGGTTCTCAGGAACCTAACCCTGTATTTCCACTGGGGCAATGATTCAGTATACATTAACTCAGTGTTAGCAGTAACTTTATAGAATATAACTACCTCAAATAATGAGAACCAATTGTATTTGTTTTCTTATTCATTACCCATCTCTCCTACTAGTCTCTGAGCTTCATAGAACCTTCCCTGTTCACTGCTATATCCCCGTGTCTGGAATATGGGAGCAGTTCAACAAATATCTGTTGAATAAACAGTAGTGCAGGCCCTGGCTGGTTTGGCTCAGCAGTTAGAGCATCGGCCAGCGGACCAATGAGTCATGGGTTCGATTCCAGTCAAGGGCACGTACCTCAGTTGCGGTTCGTCCCCGGCCCTTGTCGGGTCGTGCAGGAGGCAACCAGTTGATGTGTCCCTCTCACATCAATGTTTCTCTCTCTCTCCCTCCCTCCCTCCCACTCTATCTAATGATAAATGGAATAATATCTTAGGGTGAGGAATAAAAAAAAAAGAGTGGTGCAGGAACTGTGGAGGAGCAGACTTGAACACCCATTCTCTTTCTCCAGGGCTTTTTCACTGGGCCTTTGACTTAATTCCTCCTTTGAACACAAGGGAGGCTGAGAAAAGGACAGGGGTCTAGTGAGTAGGGGAAATCACTGCATGAGGCTACTGCCAGCTCCTGGAGAATGTCATTAGCTGCTGACTAGCCACTGTCCTTGTTGCAAGCACAACTACTTGTAGGTTCATGGATGTACTTTTCCCCTCTTTACTGCCCTCCTTAGTTTTCTGTGAATTTTCCTCAAGAGTTCAGCCTTCTAATGGGGATTCACTCAGAAGATAAGATTCTACTTGGTTCTTACTTAGGCTGGAGATTAAAGCAGAGGCCAAAAGTTCACAAAGAATTCTGGGAACTACTTGCATAGCTGATCTTTTATGCCTGGAAAACCTCCCACACAGAATAATTGTGTTCAAACCTTCAAGGATTTGGCTGCAGAATGGCTCTGGCCCTGCAGCTGCCCCCTCTTTGTTCTCCACGGCTCTACATCTCTAGTCACATTGCAGTGCCACTCTCTCTCCGTGCCCAGCGCCCCAGAAACAGCTGCCTTGGAACACTTACTACCTGCTAGGTCCTGTGCTAAATGCTTTACAGGTGTTATCTTACTATCACAACTATTCTGAAAAATAAGAACTGTTAGTAACCCCATTTTCCAGATGAAGAACAGAGGTTCAGAAAGGTGGAGCAGGTTGTCAAGGGTCACTCAGCAGAGGCTGTCAGGCTGCAGGCTCTGGAGGCAAAGCTTGTAGGCAGAGCACCACCCCCTGGCTGCGCCCTTGTTGCCCATCCCCCCCGGCTCAGTATTGCCCAGTACCCACTCACCATGCTGGGTGACAAAGCTGATGCAGGCATCCACGATGATGGGGATGTCACCTCGGCTCATCTGCTGCTCCTGCAGCCCTGTGCCGCCCCCACCGGCTGCTCCCCCAATGGCTGCATTCCATGCTGAGAAGTCCAGCCGGCCCTCTCCCTGAAGATACAGGGTCCTGAGACCCAAGAGACCTGGGTCAGAACCATCTCCAGAGGATCTCTAAGAGGCTCAGAATCACAAGGACCAGATTTCCCAGAATCACCAACAGGGGGCAGCAACATCCAACCCAGACAGGGCCTCTGAACTGGGGAAGGGACTTTGAGGAAGTGGGCAGTGTCCAGCAGGCTAGGGTGAAAGGGTGTGGGCTGAGCTCTAGAAAGGGAGGCCCAGAGTCAAGGGTAGGGACAACATTTACCTTCCTGTCTCCACCAGGACCAAATGCTCCTTCTTGTCTGGGGTGTCAGCTGCCGAGACTACACCTGGGAGAAGAACCATGGAGACTGTCATCATTGTCTTCATCTTCGTGACTAATATTTATAAAACATCTAAAGTATGTAGGTGCCAGGCTAGGAGCTTTACAAACAATGCTGCATTAAATCCTATGAGTTACACATTATTATCCCCATTTTACAGGTGATATAAAGTTCAGAGAGGTTAACCCTCTGATTACTTGCTATAAAATGACAAAGCTAAGCTTGAACTCAGGTCTCTTGTCTCCGAAGCCCTAAAACATTACCCTACACTGTTCCTCTTTTAGGAGAAAGTGAGAGTACTCAGTCCCCTCTCCCTGTCCCCAACCAGCAATGACTCCAAATAATAACAATAACATTTAAAACATATAACATTTACTGAACACTTAAGAGATGCCTCCTCCCAGGCTCTGTGGTAAGTGTTTTACATGCATTGCCTTATTGTAAAAATAAGGAAACTAAGGCACCGAGAGGTTAAGTAACTTGTTCAAGATCTCCCAGCTTGGAAGTGATGGGGGGAGGCGGAGCTTGTGCCTGAATCCATTATGTTCTGCTGTTTCCTATAGGGGCCCCCAGATAGATGAAGGTCCATTCCCCTCCCCCTCTATGGCCACCCTTCATCCCTGTCCCCACCCCTGCTCACTGATCTCCTGTAGCCGCCGAAGATGCACCATGTCCTCAGGGACTGCAGGGCCAGGGCCCGGTGCTGGACACAGGAAGAGGTGGTCACCACGAAGAAGTCCAAACCCTGACAGCCAGAGGCCAGGAGCCAGGGCTGTATAGGAGGGGGACCGCAGCCACAGGCGGCCCAGCCGCACCAGCCCAGGGCCCAACAGCTGGTGACAGCTCAGCGGGGAGAACCACTGTGAGACAGGAGGAGGACATAGGGAGAGAGGAAGGTGGGGAAAGAGACAAGAGGTAGGGGAGAGAGAGTGAGAGGGCCAAGGAAAGGCAGAGAAAGACATGAAGAGAAAGCAGAAGAAAGAGAGGAATGAAAAGGGATGGGGAGGGAGTGGGGGAAAGACCCAAGGAGAAGACAGAGTTGGATGGAGAAAGACAGGAAAGAAATTCAGTTCAATTCAATTTGCTCCAACCAACACAGAGAAGACCCCTGTGTGACAGCCTTATGCCCTTAATTGGGACGTAGGGGTACGAAAGAATGGGTAGTCAAAAGTGCTATAACGAAAGAGTCGTGATGCCCTAGGAAGTCCCACCACACCAAGGGGCCAGGCAGAGGCTTCATGGAGAAAGGACTGTTTGAGCTGGACCTGAAGGCAGTGCCTCTCAAACCACCTATGATGAAGGCACAGGGAGCTTTTTCTTTTCTTTGGTAAATTTCCAAACTGTCACTAACAAATAATAATAAAAATGGCCCTGGCGGTTTGGCTCCGTGGTTAGAGCATTGGCTTGCGGACCAAAGGGTCACAGGTTTGATTCCTGGTCAAGGACATGTACCTATGTTTTGGGTTCAATCCCCGGCCGTAGTCAGGGTTATGCAGGAGGCAACCAATCAATGTGTCTCTCTCACATCGATGTTTCTCTTTCTCTCTCTCTCTCTCCCCCTCTCTCCCTTCTACTCTATCTAAAAATCAATGGAAAAATAGCCTCAGGTGAGAATTAACAACAACGAATAATAATAATACAAATGAATTACTAGAAAAGTGAAATGAAAAAAGAAGTACCTACAAAATATAAGCCCCCAATTTTTATAATGAGATTCTACACAGACAGTCACTCTGCCAAATTGTTATGAAAGAGTCTACAAGCTGACTCCCGAGTTCTGTACTTGTCCGTCACGGGTCATAACAGAGAGCCCACGGGCCAGTACAGAGAAACAGTCTGCAGCCCACACACGGGGCAGTACCATTGCCTTAAAGGACGGGCTAGATTTTGGGGAAGTGTAGATAATATTAAGAGGAGACTTGGATTCAGCTGGCAGGGTCACGACAGCACCCTTAGAGGACAGAGGAAAGTTTCTTGGTGTGAGGAATTATAGGGGAACCAGATGAGTGGGGTCAGAGGAGTGTCAGATGCTGCAGAGATCACCTGGGAGGCCAGAAGGAAGCCCTTGGACTTTGGCAATGGGAAGTCACTGGTCACCCACAGGGTAGCAGCTCAGAAGAGTGTGGCAGAGGAAGGCAGCTGCAAGGGGTTAAGGAGGAACTACGGGGCACAGGCCTTTCTGAGAAGTAATCAGGAGAGCACCAGGGTGAGCTGAAGGTGGAGCAGGGCTGAGGGGAAAGCTGCTTAAGGACGGGAGTGATTATCGTCATTATCACCATTACTATTTCAGCACCCACACAGGGTGGGCTTGCTGGATGCCAGGCAGTGTGGGCCTCACGTGTCTAATTCTTAGCCTTAGGGGGTGGGTCTTTTATACCCACTCTACCCCTATGGAAAAACTCACAAGGCTGAGAGTTGGAGGACTCAGATCCCAGGATGTCTGACTCCAGGATCTGAACTTTTAATTCCAGGGGGAGGGTGCAGGATGGAGAAAGATTGGCTTGCCTGCAGTGGAGGAGCTGGGACAGATGAAGGCGGATTTGCCTCTGGACCTGGAGAACTGGGAGGAGAGACGTGGGAGGCAAGGGCAGCTTCTCTGTGGGAGGAGACCCAGCACAACGAGGTCTGCATATGAGTGCCGGGGACAGAGGCCTGATTTTGATCCTGCGCTCTGCAGCCTTCTAGCTCTGTGACCTTGACCAAGTGACTTCATAACCTCTGAAACTCAGTTTCTTTATGTGTGGACTATTAATAATCCTTACCTCTGAGGGTTGTTGTGAAAATTAAATGAGATATTGAGTGGGTAGTGCTTATCCCGGGCCCTGGCACAGAATCAGTGCTCAGTCCACCTTCGCTCTTAATGGAAGGGGTAGGAGTGGCTATAGGAATAGAGAGGACAGGATGGGGGCAAGGGGGGACAGGAAAACCATGAGCTGTCAGGGAGGGGTCTCTGCTGTCTCACCTTGCCCACGGCACTGACCCAGGCCTCCAGACTGTCAGCCCCATCGGTGCCAAAATGCTGGATCCTCCCCCCGGTGAGGATGAGCTCAAAGGAAAAAGGGAACCTGGAGAGAAGGTGAGGTCAGGGAATGGAATGGGGGCCAAGGAGGGGGCTTCAGGCTCAGGATCAGGAAGGGAAAAGGGGGACTTAGTGAGCATGGAGGGCTGTTACCTGTCAAGGTCACCTGAGTCAGTAGGTGGAGGGCTCACACCCAAACATACAACATCCTGGGGCTGGATGAGGCTGAGGGGTTCAGGACTGCTTTCTGACACAAACATTTCCAGAGCTGCTCCCAGCACACACCACAGTCGGGAAGGCGCTAAGGGGAAAAGTGATGGTCAGCAGGCAGAAGACCTCTGTCTCTATCGTCAGAATTCCCACAGACCGGATCTTTATTCTATGCCAAGCCCTCTGGCTAGGCATGATCTCATGTCATCTTCACAACAACCCTATGAGGTGGGTATTATATTCAATCCTGTTTTACAGATGGGGAAACTGAGGCTCAGAGTTTGAGTAGCTTGCCCAAGCCTCACGGGTAGGAAGTAGCAGAGCTGGGATTTGACCCTGACAGTCTGACTTCAAAGCACAATGCTGCCACCTGGCATAGCTCCTCTCTGACCCCCTGCACCCAGCCCACTCCTGGGCATGACCCCACTTTCCCATGCCAGCCCTCTCCTCCCTGTCCCTCTGAGGTATATTTGCACCCACCCTAGTTATACTTTCTCCTCCCATCCCTTGGCTCCCCCCTTACCATCCCGGCCCCTGCGAGGGGGTGGGGGTCCAGCTTTGTTGCTGATGGGACCACAGTATAGGAAGCTGCTGTAAATGGCAGGCACCACCACCTCATTGTACACGCCAAGGGAGGGGTCTGTAAGGGGGAGGAGTAGTGATCAGGTCAGGCCAGTACAGTGGGTTGGTCTAAGCCCCTTAGGGAAGGGATTGAGGAAGACAGTGGGACCGAACTCCACTGGCAGATGGCTCAGTAGAGCCCAGTCGGCTGGACCACTCACTACTCAGATTAGAAAAGAGGGTGGAATGAGGCCTCTAACCCAGCCCTTGCCCACAGCCTCTCCCCACTACCCAGCCTCTCCTGGGTAGAGGCCTCAGAGCATGTGTCATCTGTAAGTGTCTCAGCCCCTCTGGCCTGACCACTGCAGACCAGCATCTTTAGATGACCATTTCTATGATCAGACTGCCCCCAGGGAGATGAGACCTGGCCTATGGGTTAACCCTGTCAGGAGTAGACCAGCACTAACACTCCAAACATCCAGATCCACACCCCAGGCAGTGGCCAGCATTGGTCATTTCATAACATCAGGAAACAGTCCCAGAGGATCTGGAGGTTTAGGAAACCACCCAGTTAGGCCGTTGTGATGGATTTGGTCAGGGCAGCTCCCTGGAAGAACCAAGGCACAGGTTGGGGCTGAGAATTGTTGGGGGGGTGGGGGGAGAAGAGGCACTTTCTGGGATTACCTGGGGGCAGAACAGGGGAGCTGCCATCGAGGGCCAAGGGAGACCAGGGCTCCTCGCCCTCAGAGGACTCGACACAGAGAAGCTGGGTCATGTTCTTCAGCAGGTTGGGTCCTGCCACGGCTGTACACAGTGCCTGCAGGGAAGGCAGGGATTCCGTCAGCCCTAAGACTCAACATGAGAGCCCTGGGGACAGTCTCCTGGTCACCAAAAACAGCCCCCTCCCCCAAGTCTAGGCATTTCAACTCAGAGACTGTTTTCCTCCTTCCCATTAGCCCAACCTGCCCCTCCTACCTGGAGAAGCTGGCTGTGATCTGGATACTGCGGGTGGGGCTTCCGGAAGAGACCCAGCCGGTACTTCCTGGAGATAAACTCTCCCCGTGGACCTGGGGTGGTATCTGGATGCAGCCTCTCACCAGGGGGTAGGGCCCCTGCCCAGAAGCGGTTGGCACGGTCATTTCCCAAGACAATGAACAACTGCAGGATGACAAAAGGCAGAGGCAAGTGATGAGAACTCAAGAGTCTCAGACATTCCAATCCTGTCCCTAAGGTGGGTCCAAAGCCTTTTTTGGATGTTCTCCTTCCATCTCCCTCTTCAGATTCCTCACCTGCACTATCTCATTACTCCAGACACTCGTGTCCAGCTTCAGACTCTGTACCTTGGAGATCCCGGAACCCAGAGCCCGGTGCTGACCTGTTAGAGTATGAGGAGCATGTGGCATGGGTACCCTGAGCCCTCCCACCCCAGTTCCCCTTCTCCTCCCCATTTCAGCTAAAGGCTCCAGCCCTTACCTGCGCACTGCTTGCAGATGACCACTCCCAGGTTGACAGCAGCCCAGTCTGGGCGGGAGGCCCCACAGTCCGCACAGTGCAGGTTTGCCCGATTGGACCAGATCTTCTCAGCCACCTCGTAGTCAGACAGGGTCTCGGTTACTGCTTCCTGTAGAGCGGCTGCCCAGCTCTGCCGAGCCCCCCCAGACTCGGCTGTGAAGCTGAGGGGTGGACAGCCAGTCTGTGGGCATGGACACCCTCCCCACTTGTCCCATCCTACTGGCCATTCCTGCAGGAACCCCCACAGGCCAGCCCAGACCCTCCTAACAGCCCTGACCCTGCTCCCTAGACTTCCATCAAAGCACAACCACTGACATCCTCCTGAGGAGGCCTCCAGTCCTCTGCACCTGTGTCCCCCTCAAAAGTCTCTCCCAGAGCCCTGCCTCCTGCCAATCTGGGCCCCACCTGAAGCAGCGATGGGGCGTGAGCAGGTCGAAGCTGCGACTCTTGGTCTCCCGGACACTGCACCCTTGCAGTTCAATGAAGCAGATCCCAATGCCCAGGGAGAAGGCCTGGTGGGGTCAGGGAGAGGTGCAGTGAGGTGCCCGAATGGGCTAGGCCAGGCCCCTCAGCCCCAGCCAGCCATCCTCACCTGCTCACTCTTGTACAATGCCAACTCTCCAGGGCTCAAGGCAGCAAACACCTTGGCCTTGTGTCCACGCAGCTCCAGCATGCCTGTGCGGAGGGGGCGGGGAGGCTGAGGGGTCCGGGGATGGCCCAGGAGACGCTGCTCCTTCAGGCAGGATTGCAGCATGGAGCACCAAGCGTCTCGCTGAGCTGGTGGGGGACAGGGAAGCAGGTCAGTGGGCTGTGTGCTCACAGGGCCTCCCCACCCCTGCCCTCACCCAGGGAGCCCTGGCCCTCACCTTCGCTCTCCGTGCGGAACACAAACACCCTCTGGCTGGTGATGACCTGGAACTTGTTGTCCTTGCTGCTGCGGGTCATCTCAATGGCGGACATAGGGATCACGCCCTTGGGGAAGGGATCCTGAAGAGACAGCCCAGTGACCCACAGGGACAGGAACTCAGTCCTGTGTGCTGACACCAGGGGCCAGCACCAAATTTTAATGAGATCAGCACTCATTCCATAGTCATTTAGGTACAGCTGCTAACCTGGCTTCATTAGATGCTGACATCAGTCATGTAGTGACTGCATCCCTACCATGGGCTTCTGCCTTCCCATCCTGAGCCCTTCTCAGCCCTTCCTTTCCCTCTCCCTCTCCCCAGGCCCTATGGAGCATTTCCTGGATCCCCACCTTGTCATTGCCAAAGTACATCAGACTCCTCCCATTGAACTGCACAAAGCGCCTCTGGAAGACGTAGTTTCTAGGGAAGGGAGGGGCCAAGATCAGTGAGTGGTGGAGGCTGCATCCTGGGGGGGCTCCTAGGGTCTAGGAGCACTTGGGACCCAACCCCAGCCTCCCTCCCCTTCCCTTCCCAGCAGCCCCACCCCTGAGGGGAGAGCTTGTCTAGCCAGCCACTGAGCAGGGGTGTGGGGCGGTCTGCTGTGGAGGAGAAGCTGGCATAGGGTGAAATGAGGTCATCACTGGTCTCCTCTGTGTCCAGGGTGGGCAGCGAGAGGGTGGAATCCCCAGGCAGCTCAAGGCTGGCATAGCCAGCATCCTCCCGTGTCTCCAGATCCTGCCTGCTGAGCCTTGTGGGGGCCAAGATAGAGAGGGACACACATTAGACCCAGTTCCCTAGACACCCCCACCCACAGTACCTAGTAGAATGCCTGGCAGGTACTGGATCTGCTTTTCAAATGGAGGAACAGGGAGGCTGGGATCCCAATAGATTAGCATGGACCATCTTCTGTGAGCACACTTGAAATTGCACTGGGAAAATTTCAGTCCCTCTCCTCTGCCATTGGTAGATGGTTCCCTGTCATGGTTGCTTATATCTAATCAATAAGTTTTATTGGTTCTTTCTAAAAAAGTTCTTGACTTTGTCTCCCTGGACCAAGTTCCCATCGTTCTCACCAGAGTGATGTAACTGCTTAACTGGTCCCCTGCTTCCACTCTGGCCCTCCCTCCCACATCCATTTTCCCACCACCACCAGACTGCTCTTTTAAAAATACAAATGAGATCATTTCACTCCCCTGCATGAAGCCCTATAATAACTTCCCATCTGCACTTAGGATAAATCCGAATTCCTTACCATGGGCTGTAAGACCTTGGACAGTGAGATCCATGCCTACTCCCCTGACCTCATCTTGTATCAGCCTCACCTTTGCGTACTACAGATCAGCCACATTCTCCTCCCTCTCTCGGAGCCTTTGCACATGCTATACCCTCAGCTCAGAATATGCTTCCTTGGGCTGCCTTTTCTCATCCATCCTCAGGACTTGGCTTATTCCATCTCCTCAGAAAGTCCTCTATTATTTTCTAGTATTTTCCAGTAGTTCTTAATCTCAGCAGCACAAAATCACTCAGAAAGCTTAAAAACATCGGAATATGAGCCCCATACCAGACACTTACATTTGAACTCCTGAAATTGGGGCCCAGGCAATTTTAAAAGTAGTTTTAAAAGTCCCCTAGGCTATAGCACCATGAAGGTTGCCAACCATTCCTCCACCTATTTGTTTCCTACTTCCCTGAGAAATTGAAGCAATCAGACAAGAACACCCACATACTCCCAGCACCTCATCTACCCAATTTCACACACACTCTGCTTTCCTCCCGTTATTATTAATAAATACCCCTGTCTAAAGCCAGTTCCTCCTCTGCTCTTGATCCTATCCCTCTCTCCTATACAAGGACATCGCTCCTTCTCCCCTTTCTCTCCCCTACGTCAGCCAATTTTCCCTCTCTACCAGATCGTCCCTGTTCACCTATAAACACACGTAACATTCCAGCCTATAAAAAACCCTTTCTTGTCCGGCTGGTGTGGCTCAGTGGTTGAACGTCGACCCATGCACCAGGAGGTCGCCGGTTTGATTCCCGGTCAGGACACATGCCCAGGTTGTGGGCCCGATCCCCAGTGGGGGGCATGCAGGAGGTGGCGAGTCGATGTTCTCTCTCATCGATGTTTCCATCTCTCTCTCTCCTTTCCTCTCTCTCTAAAATCAATAAAGAAAAAGAAAAAACCCTTTCTTGCCCTGGCCAGTTTTGCTCAGCGATTAGAACGTTGGCCCGTGGACCAGAGAGTCCTGGGTTCGGTTCCCACTAAGGGCACGTACCTCGGTTGCAGTTTGTTCCCGGCCCCGGTTGGGGTCGTGTGGGTGGCGACCAGTCGATGTGTGTCTCTCACATCAATGTTTCTCTCTTTCTCTTCCTCCCTCTCTCCCTCCCACTCTATCTGAAGATAAATGCAGGGTCACAGGTTTGATTCCTGGTCAAGGGCATGTACCTGGGTTGCAGGTTCAATCCCAGGCCCTGGTCCAGACGATTATGGGAGGCAACTAATCGATATGTCTCTCTCACATCAATGTCTCTCTCTCTCTCCCTCCCTCCCTCCCTTCCACTCTCTCTAAAAATCAGTGGAAAAAATATTCTTGGGTGAGGATTGAAAATAATAATAATAATTTTTTAAAATTATATGTCCATTTGTCAATTTGTTTTATTTCCTGTTTGTGCCACTAAGTCACAAGCTGCCTGAGACAGGGACTAGACCTGTTATATTCATCCTGTACTTGAGCCTCTCTCTATTTGAGATACAGATACAGACTCAGACCCACTGGCTAGCAGGCAGTAGACATTCAATGCACATCTGGTGAATAACTAGATACATGGCCCCCACCAGCTTCTCAAGCCTCCCCACTTCCTGCCATCATCACCCTACTGACTACTCACCTGTGTTCAGCCCTATCCTGACAGACACCTCTGCCTTCTCTTCTGTTGGGCGTCCCTGGAACCCCCACAGGCTGGACACCATAGTACAGGCAACCAGGGTCCATGATGTGCACTGTCAGGGGAAGGATGGGGGAGACAGGAAGAGGAGATCAGGTGGGAGTGTCTGAGGTCCTGAAGAGCACTGTCCCTCTCCCCCCAGCCCATGATAACCCACCTACCTGTGCCTGTGGTGGGCCTGAGAGCAGGGGTGGGGGCAGCTGTCTGGGAGCTGTCTGGGGCCCTGAAGGGAAAGGTCTAGTGGTCATTAAGGGAGACAAGGAAGGACAAGCCCTCAGGCCCTGCTCCTCTCTGCCCCCACGCAGCATTGGATCCCCAGGGATACAACCCCACTCACGTGTCCTGAGTTGTCTGTGCCCCGCTTCTTAAGTCTAGGCCAAAGTAGATGGCATTGGGCATCATCTCCACAGTATTCGAGGCTGAAGGTTGCTCAGAGAAGGATGTGGGGAGAGGAAGGGACCTCGAGCTGGACTCTGGGCTCCTGGGCACTTCTGGTCTCAAGAGGGCTGAGCTCGACCCAGGCCTCTGGGTGGTAGTGGGGCCACTGAGCCCACCAAATACTGTCCTGGGCTTAGGCACAGGCTTGGGGGGCTGGGCTTGGGGGGCTGGGCTGGGGAATGGCTCCATGGCACTATCGGATTGGGGATCCAGGGAGCCCTCTGCAGCACCTGCCTGCAGCAGGCGCAAGATGCGTTTCCGGTGCCCTGTGGCGCTGATGCCCAACTTCCTCAGCTCCTCCTGGCCCAGGCCCCGGGCTGCACCTGCTGTAGCCAGGCCATGCCTCCGGAACGTGTCTGCATACTGCTCCAGGTGCACCGTGGCCAGCCACACAGCGATGTCCAGGTCCTGAGGGGCAGCCATGGGGGCTCAGGCCATTGCTGGGGGGAGGGGCAGGGTGAAGGGAGGGCTCAGGCTGAGATTCCCCCTCCCTGTCTCAAAGTCTGAGACCTGGACTAGGGTACCAGACTTCAGTCTTCCTCCAAAGAAAAAGAACCAGAGGCCTGCCATCTGGAGGCTGAGCTATCCCAGGACATCAGAAATAGCTTTCTTGTTATAGGAGAATCCCTTCATTTGCAGAAGAGGAAACTGAGACCCAGAGAGGGGAAGAGGCTTACCCCAGGCTCACAACAAGTAGGAGTTAGCGTTGGCCCCCAACCTCCTGCCCACCCTGGGTCTAGGTCAAAGCTCTGCCTCTGCATGACTGAACAGTCAACTAAGGAAGAACAGGACAAGATGCTAAGGCCCTGCAGGGATGGTGTGGAGTGAGTTGGTGGGGAGGGAGTCCGTGATGTGGCCTGACTCTGCTGTGGACAGGGGCAGCAGCGGCATAGGAGGAGGTGCAGATTCCACTCCCACTGGTTTCCAGAGCTGAGATATAGGCTCAGCCATCCTGATCCTGGTCATTCCCAGTTCCTCCTCCCCTTCCACCTATTGTCTCAGCTCAGACTTCCTTCCTGTCCCTCCAGCTCTGGCCACCCACACATCCTGCCTGCCTTGGTCAGGCTGCCAAGAGGGCCTTAACTAGTCCCAACATGTGGGATCCCGGCCCTGGGTAGAGTGGGGATGGAGTGGAGAACTGGGCCAGAGAGATGAGGGACCAGAGCCCAGGGGGACTCCAGGGTCTTACTGTCCACTGCCCTGCAGTATGCTCACACACATGCATGGGCACAAGTCTGCACCCACCCTGAAGGGGGCTTAGCGGTGTGAAATGGCATCCCCCTTAGCTCTGCTTTCTCCAAGCCCTCCTTTTCCCTGCCCATGCCCTTGGGCTCAGGTCTCCAGCCTCACCTTGACCCTGGTCTACTCCCTGGACCTACCTCTGATTCTGTCTCCCCTGAGTTTTATCTCTACTCTGTCCCTGTCTCTAACCCATTTCCGTCTCCACCTCCAAATCCATCTCTGTCCCTCTCCTTGTTTTGCTCTCTAAGCCTCTCCTTGCCTCAGTCTCTAACTTTAACTAGATCTTTGGTTGCATCTGTGTCTCTGGCCACCTCTGACTCTAGGTTTCTGTCTGTCTCTCCCTGTTTCTCTTGTACGGAGTCCTGACCAGGACTCCCTCTCGCCCCAGCATCAATTCTGGCTGCTCTCGGCCTCTCAGTGGCTGGGCCCCATCCCCATGCTAGGGCCAGAGTGCTGCGCCTCCGGCCCTGACCGGCCCTGACTCAGGGCCCAGTTTCCCGGTGACTCAGGTCGGGCCGAGGGCACGGGACTGAGAACCAGGAGGTGCGCGGGGCAGGAGTGCCGGGGGCGGGCCGGGCAGCTCGGGGCTGCGCGGGCTGCGACAAGGGAGGGGGCCGGGAGGGAGGGGGCAGAGGCCGGCGCCCGCAGGGAGGGGCGGGTCGCGGCGGGGAGGGGTGGGGGAGGGCCGCCGGCGCGGAGGGGGCTTGGGATTCCCACGAAAGCCCTCCAGGAGGTGATGGGGAGGAGTCTGGGCTGCAGGGGCCCGGGGGCGCGGGGGTCCTCACCTCAACGCGTGGCCGCCGTCCGCTGCCCGGTGCCCGCCGGGCTGTCCGAGGCTCCGGGTCCGCCGCGCCGGCCCCGCCTCCCCCAGCACTCCCCCGACGGGCCAGCCCCGCCCCGCCCGCCGTTCCCCCCGCGGGGCCCCGGCCACTCCTTGTGCAAGCGCCGACCTTCAAAAGCTTTGGGCTCCTTACCCAACAGCAGCGCTTATCTTGGGACTGGCCCACTGTGCCCTCTTGGGGGCCGAAACAGGGCTGGAGGCCAGGACAAAGAGGCAGAGACCAGCGCAGAGATGGGGACCGGGAGGGAACAAGAGAGAAAAGGACAGCGCTGCGCTGGACGGCAGGGCACCCCCGCCTCGTCCTACCAGAAGGGGAGGGGAAAAGGGTCGGGCCCTACGCCCCCAGGGCACTTCTGCGCCCAGCGGAGCAGCTGGACCCTGGCACCCAGTGAAAGAGGGGACGAAGCTGGCATCCAGACGACAGGGAGGCTGCAGCCTTCCAAGCTGGGGAGCCCTTCAGCAGCCCAGCGACCTGACCTGGGGGAGTAGGGACCGAGGCCCAGCAGAGGAGACCCCATCTGCTTCTCTCTGCCCAGGGGCCCGGCCTAGGTTTCTTCTCGGGGATGAAGGTCAGCAGGGCCACATTTCTTTTCCCAAACCAGTGTGAGGATAAGGCTGGCACCATGTGAGCACAGCCACCCAGCAAACAACCTTTTCATCCTTGGGAGAAGCCCCTTCTCCCCATTCTCCTGCTGCATTTTTTTTTTTTTTTATGGGGTCGGGGGTGCCTGAGGAGAAGCGGCTCCTCTCCCCTCCCCCACCTATCCTGGAGCCCCAGCCTTGAAACCTGTCCTCCAGAGCCTGCAGCACTTCCCCTCAGCGCTGGGCCGGCCTTTGGTGTTGTGTGGTCTGGCGTTGGGGGTGGGGGGGCTGGCCGGCTGTGTTTTCCTGTTTGTATGAGAGGAAGTTGGCTCTGAGTCAGCAGACACAGGAACTGTCAGTAGCTAGGGGAAGACCCCTGCCTCAGGGAAAGGTGAGGGGAGTGTGGGGAGACAGTGTGGGGACCTGGTGTCCACCTCTCCCATCTTCAGTATCCTGCAGCCCTTCCCTCTGAGAAAGAGAATGATAATAATAATCAATCATTAAAATGACCGTAGTAACTTCTATCAATTATTGGGAACTGGCTGTTATCCCAGGCCCAGTGCAAACATTGATTTGCAAACTTCGGTTAATCCTCACAACAACCCTCAAGATAGGGAATTTTGTCACGTCCACTTAGCAAATAAAGGAGACATGTCTCTGGATGGGCAGCTGTGGGGCCAGGAGAATGTTCTTCACAGACCTCCAACTCTAGGAATGAAAGTTGACCAAGCTGCTTCTCTCTGACTCCATCAGCTCCTTTTCTCAGGCCAGCTTCTCACGGGGCTGCTCCAGCCGATGACCAAGCTCAGCTGAGATCCTAAGGCAGGCCCATTCCTGGGAGATAGGGCTTCTCTGACAGCTGACATTGGCTCAAGAATTCCCCCATGGCCTGGCTGAACTTGCCTTCTACTGCATGATGGTCTAGGATGCTTTCTCCCACCTTCCTTCCTTTCCTCCCTCCATAGCTCTCCCAGCCCGTGGCTCCTTTCTCTCACAGGCATTCCCTCCCTTAGTCAAATCTTTGTATACTTCGTCCTGCCTTGGCAGCTTCTTCTAGGAGGACTCAGAGTAACCCGGCAAGAGAGAAGAGTTGGATGAATTAGTACAGGGCACAGGGAGCTTGCAGGAATGGGTGCTGGGGGTCCCGGTCAGGGATCAGGGACAGGAGTTCTGAACCTTTTCGTCATGTTCCCCTTTGGCAATCTGGTAAAACCTATGGTCCTGGTCTCAGAATAATGTTTTAGAATGCAGAAAATGAAATATGTAGCATTACAAAGGAAACCGATTATATTGCAATCCAGTTACAAAACTATTTTAATGTGCTATAGTAATATATGTGCTTCTTTATTAATGCTTTCAATAAGATCTAGCAGTAGGTTGATAACTCACATAATTTTGTTGCAGTGATGAGCATAAATGCTATTTCAAAATGTCTGCAATACCATAATATGATACAAAAATATATGTGCTTTCTTTTGGTGACAAAGCCATAGTTATGGCTAATATGACTGGTTTATTGCTATTGTCATAATTGAAGGAAATGCTAAATTTATAGCTAGCGATTAGTGAAAATAATGTGATTTTTCCCCCATCCAAGTTCAGTGACTCCAAGTTGAGAACATCTGAGCCAGAGAGTCAGCGCAAAGCTGCAGAGAGGGACCCAGCTCCAATCCTCAAATGACATTACCTTCTCTGACTTAACCCTTTGCAGGGACAGGGTGGAGCCCCTGACCGTTGGGTTTTATCTTCCTTCTCTTTCTCCCTGGCCCTCTTTTTCCGTTTCTCTTATTTCTGTCTCTGTCTGTCCCTCACCCCCCAATCTCTGTTTCTGTGTTTCTCTTTCTGTTTTGGTTTCTTTTCTTCTTTATCTTTCTGTGAATGTATTTCTGTCATTCTTTACTGGCTCTTTTTGTGGTTTTCTCTGTGTCTATCTCTCTTTCTGCCTCTGTTGGTCTGTGCCTCTCTGTACCTCTGTCTGCATCTGTGTCTCTTTCTGTGTCCCCATAATCTGTCACTAAGGAGACAGGGAAGACCCAGTAGCCTGTGTACAGTGGAGCAAAAAGAACTCTTCAATTCTAGGGTCATTGGGAGCTAGAAGAGGGAATGTCCCTGGGCCCCAGGCTCTGGCCAGAGAGGCACAGGTCTTTCTTTCCGCACCTCCTCTTCCATTCTCAGCCTTCTTAAGGGCAGAAACAGGTCAAGACAGAGATAAGTGAGAACAAAGGCAGGGAGTTGAGCCATCCCAGGCTACCAAAGACAAGGGCTGAAGTCTCTGTGACCCTGAACTTGGATATAGTGGCTCTTTCCCAAACTCTCTCTGTGGAGCTGTAGGCCAGGAGTCCAGGTGTTGAGACTGTCCTCTGGCCTCCTTCAAGCCTGAGGAGGGGGAGAGAGTACCAACCAGGTCTAATATGAGGGTGCAGGGACTCACAGAGTAAACCTGAAGCAGATGTCAGCCCTGGGCCCTACTGGATGGGCAGGAGAGAGGTCAGGGACCTCAAGGCAGGGAGGATGGCATTCTGAGATTGATCTTTTCTCTGAATACTTAAGAATGGGGTAGAGCACCAAGTCACTGTTCCCTTGGGGGGATGTATGCCTCCTAAGATGATTTGGATGAGGGGAAGGCTGTTGGTCTGAGAAACAGGACAGAGAGTGGTCACAGAATGTCCTGAAAGAGCTAAAGGCACCTTAGGAAAAGTGAGCAGGGGGAAAGGTAGGGCGTGAGGTGAGCCAGTTCATAGGAATGAGAGTGAGGCTGGGTGAGTGGCTAGGGTCTCCTGGAGGGGCTTCGTCCCTCGGAGGCTGTCTCAGGTCCCTGCTCCTTAGCCAGACCTCCTTCATCCTCACTATTCAAGGAGTCCACCTATAGCAAGACAAGCCATGCCAGGCCGAGCCAGGGAACTCATTCCAGGAACACCCTGGCTGGTAATCTGGGCTGAGCTGCCCTTTTTGTTTTAGGGTATTGTCTCTGACTCCTCAGGCCCTGATGGGCAAAGGGTTCTAGGAAGGGACCCTTTACAGACCTTAACCCTGGACCCTACCAGTTCACTCTGGCCAGACAGACTGCATTACTGACCATCATCATCCAATCTCCCTGTTTGGGTCTAATCCCAATATAAACTGCAGGCTCATGTGACCCAGTGTATGCATGGGATTACAGTTTAAAAACAAGGTACAGTCCAGAAACCAAAGAGAATGGATAGGTTCTTCAATGTTTCATCTCTCAAAAGACCTTACCACCTACAGCAACACTTCCATGTGGCTTACAAACCAGTTTTGGGGATATCTCCCTCCTCAGTACCTTGTCTCCCTCCTCAATACCCCATCTCCCCCCTAAGTACCCCATCTCCCTCCTCAATACCCCATCTCCCTCCTCAATACCCCATCTCCCTCCTCAGTACCCCATCTCCCTCCTCAGTACCCCATCTCCATCCTCAATACCCCATCTCCCTCAGTACCCCTATCTCCCCCCTCACTACCCCATCTCCCCAAAGTCCTTCCCATAGCCAGCCCAGGCGTTCTCTGTCCCATGCTCTTTACCATGCAGTTTGATTCAGCCTCTCTGGCATTTTGCAGGGAGGGGAGAGTAAGAAGGAATGTGATAGGAATAAATCTTAACCCCAACACAGGGGACAAAGGGAGTGAGTGGAGGAAGGGGCAGAACCAAGCAATGAGGGGTATGCAAGGGAATTTTCCAACACCCCTTTCTATATCTCTCTTTGCTTTTCCCCCTCTCCACCCAAACCATAGACTACGACAGCCACAGCCACGCAGGAGGCCACTTTGTTCACCAAAGGTGATGGGATGATATAGTCATTAAGAGCAGAGTCTCTAAAGTCAAATCCTGACCCACTTCTACCAGCTATGTGACCAAGTTACTTCATCTCCCTGTCTCCATTTCCTTTTCTGAAGAATGGAGAATACTGCCTACCACACGAGGTTGTGGTAAAGATTAATCCATGGAAATATATGGATCTGTGGAAAGGGCTTGATGCACAGGAGTGCTCAATAAATATTTCCCATTCCTTACTACTTCTTTTGTTGTTGTCAATACTCAGCTGAGGATATTTTTCCATTGATTTTTAAGGAGGGAGAGAGAGAGAGAAACATCAATGTGAGAGAGACACATCAATTGGCTGCCTGCTGCACGACCCCGATCAGGGCTGGGGATGGAACCTGCAGCCCAAGTATGTGCCCTTGGCCAGGAATTGAACCTGTGACCCTTTAGTCTGCAGGCCGGCGTGCTAACCGCAGAGCCAAACAGGCCAGGGCCCTTGTTACTTTTTTTTACCAGTCAGTTCCATGGTGACGCTGGATAAAAACCAGCTTGCCTGTTACCCCATCACCCTGGTGTATCCCATGATCTTGTTTCAATCAACCATCTCGTTGCATCCTATTGTCAAATTAGACCGCATTGTACTCATTGTAGTTCTACCATCTCCCACGGTTCCCAGTTGTCATCTTGTGAGTTCCACCACTTTTGTCACTCCTCATAAAATTTCCTGTCACCCTTGCAACTCCTGATCACCTCCATTGTCTCCGGGGCCTCCAGGTTTCACTCCTTCTCCTGCCTTTCCTCTGGGTGGTCGAGGGCACAGCCATCACCCACACTGGTCCTGAAGACATGGGCCAGTCAAGGTGGGGTGGGCTCTGAGGAGCGTGTTTCTTGCAGGAAGAAATACTTTCATTCAATTGTGAGAATATGAAAATATTTTTATTGAGCATCTCTTCTGGACCAACCACTGCTCAAGGATTTAGAGATACAATGAGCAGAAGCACACTGTGGAGAACATGGTCTGCTAGGGGAGTGAGACACGTACCAAGGAACCCCCAAATAAACGTACAATTACACACTGAGATGAGTGGTCTAAAGCGAAGCTCTGTCAGAACATAACACAGAGGAAGCTGACCTGGCCTGGGGGTTTGGGAAGGCTTCTCCAGGAAGCAGTGCTTAAGCTGAGATCATAAAGGTGGGTAGGAGTTAGCTGGGGATGGGAGGGAGAGTGTTCTAAGCAGAGGAACCACAAGTGCAAAGGTCCTGAGGTGAGTAATAGAGACAGAGCAAAGAGAGGGGGAATTTGGGGCCAGCTGAGATTAAGGGACCTCAGGGCCAAGCCCTGTAGACTAGACCCTTGCAGTCTTTGGTTGGGGTTTGATCTCCAGTCCAAGAAGAGTTTAAGACTTGGATTTTAGAAAGATGGCTGCATGGAGACTGGTTAGGATCAGCACAGCCCTCCCCATCCTCAATTTCTCAGGCCAGAGGACTGTGCCATCTACCCCACCCACACTCCACCCCACCCCAGATTCCCTCCATGCAGCCCCTCCCCAGTGCCCTTTTCACATATTTTGTGTGAGAATGAGGTCATCTTGGGGGAGGGGAGGGAGTTTGAGGCCTGTAAGCCTCCTTTATCTTGGAGGCTGGGTAGCCCTGGGGAGGGGGAGGGGAGGAACAAACACAGACCGCCTCCCTTCCCCCATCCCCACCTCCACCCCCACAACGAGAGCCCTGTCTCCTTCCATCCTAGGCTGTTGATGTGAGCTATATCTACAAGAAGATATTTTAATGCAATTTTACTGCAAGGCATTTTATGAAGGGCTGCTGGTCCCGCTGCTACCACTGACTCCCCTGGGGCCTTGGGCCCACTACCGGGCTCTTAGGTCGCAGTTCCCTGTGCATAAAGTTAACAGGCAGAGATCTAATTCCAGCATGGTGATTATAGTTAACAATACTGTATTGTACACTTGAAATCTGCTAAGAGAGTAGATCTTAAATGTTCTCACCACACACACACACACACACACACACACACACACACACACATACACACACACAAATGGTAACTATGACAGCTGATGGATGTGTTACCTAATTTCACTGTGGTCCTCATTGCACAATATATATGTATATCAGATCATCACATTATATACTTTAAATTCATACAATTTTATTTGTCAATTATACCTCAATAAAGCTGGAAAAAATTTTAATTTGTCTTTATTGTTGAAAGTGTTACAGATGTCCCTCCTTTTTTCCCCCATTGACAACCTCCTCTCTGCTCCTGCCACACACACCCCCTTCCCCCTCCTGCCTTCACCATGGAAAAATATTTTAACCTTAATGGGAAGCTCTGTCCAACGGCCCTTTCCGCAGTGATGGGCGTGCTCTCTATTTCTGCTGTCCAACACGTGGCCATTGAGACATTGAAATGCGGCTGGTGAGCCAGAGGAGCTGAATTACTTTATTTTACTTTGTTGTAATTAATTTAGACTTAAAGAGCCACATGTAGCTAGTGGCTCCCATACTGAACAGCATGGGCAGACCTTAAACTTTGATGAGAATCTGATCAGCATTATGGACCCCTCCTTAGAAAAATATCCACTTATTCTATCACAGATGGCCCCTGTAATCCCATGATGTACCCCAAGCAAGCTGGGCCGACTGTCTGGGGGACATCAATGGGACCTCATCTACTCTGCCTTGAAAAAAATTAGGAATAGTGGGGTCTTGCCTGGAAGACTGACTGGGGTGACCTCAGATACTAGCAGACCAGAGTATGAAGCAGGGACTTTCGTGCCCCGCCCCTCCCCATGCACTGCCCACACATCTAAAGAAAGGCAATGTGGTGAAAGGTAGAGTGGGTGTAGGGGTGACATTAAGGACATTTGGTCTCAGTCTCTGGCTGAACTTCCTCCTGTCCCGCCTCTCTGCAAATCACCAAGTTGCCGCTGGGCTGGTCCCTTTTGGGGCGCAGGTCTATATTGGAGTAAGTGTAAGGCTTTGCTCTGGAGATGGACCTGTGCCCTGGGCCTGCAGTGTATATGAGCTGGGGGATTAGGAGTAGCCAGAGTGGGAGACCCGGCCAGGAGGAGGGTTCCTCAGCCCTGTCCAGCCCCCCAACCTGGCCTCCTTGCACTGGAAAAGGGAGCAGCCACTTTTGGCTGCTCTGGACCTTCCACCGGGTGCTGCCTCCTCATGCCCCAGCACCACCCGCTCACTCCTGACGTTTCACTGTCCAGATCTTCTGAGAGTCAGACACCCAAGCATACGGAGGTCTGAGGGGGCTCAGAGGAACTCTCCCAGTTCTTCACTGCTGAGTGTGTCCACTCTAGTGGGCGGAGGCAATATTGTCCCCCCTTCTGACCTCCAGGACCCAGCCACTCCTTCCCAGTAAACTCCCTGTATTGACCCATTTACAGGGGACAACTTTCACGAGACTTAACTTTCTACCCTCTGCACTGCTCTCCCTTCCTGCCCCTGTCTGCCTCTCATCCTTCATCTCGCAGATGTCCACCCTCTTGGTCCCCCACCTGGAAAATAGTTGGTTCGTTCCTGCCCCCCTGAGATCTCTATTTCTTTGGCTTCAGCAGTGGTGCCTGGCGTGATCAGACCCAGGCTCCAGTGATCACGGTGTGGGGGACACAGGAGGAGGCAGCTTTCAGAAACCCCTTGTCTTAGGTCCTCTGTGGCCAGGGTTCTGGTAAAAGCCCAGGGGCTGAGGGTGAGGAAAGGGAAATAGGGCAGGAAGATGCAAGGCAAGGTGGAGCAATGCCTTACTGTCTGGACTGCACTTCCAGCGGGCCACAGAGACACGGCACGTTGTGCCGCCGAAGTGCATGCTGCAAGGAGGAAGAGCACCTGAAGTGGCCCACAGCTTCCACCCACAACCTACCCCCAAGGGTCAAGGTTCAGCCCAAGCTCCTGGGTTTTGTCATCCAGCCCTTGGTGGCACTGGGAAACCAGACTCCAGATTGCACAGTGTGTGGTCTTGCATCTAAGTCTGAAAGGGTCAACATCAAAGAGAGCAAGGAGGTCGTCAAGGCTTTTGAGAAGAAAGGTTTGTGTCTCAGTACTGTCCACTCCTCATGGTACTCACACCCTCCCATCATATCTGACTTCTATACCACAACACTGGGGCCTCCGTTTTTTTGTGTGTCATTTTGTTGTTGGTGGTGGTGGTTTATTTTTTCAAGAGAACAAACTTGTCACCACTTTCTTTTTCTCAAAAAGGGAGGGACAGTCCACTGTAAACAAGTCCCTTTCCAGATAATGCTAGATGTGATCTCGAGGAAGATAAAGGCAAGAGCGTGAAGCAAGACACAGTCCCCACTGCTGCAGCTGGTCCTTCGTCTTTCTCTTACCCTCAGCTAGCCCTTTGCAGATCTGGGCTGGTGGCCTGATGGGATCATACAGACTTTCATCCCGAGAGGTCTGATCCTTGTGTTGCCTGCCTTTTGGAGACTGTCACTGTTGAGGTTGTCTGTTGTCAATTACTCCTGGGTGGGAGGTTCTAAGAGATGCCCAGTGACTCCCTGGCTGGGTCCAGACATCCCCTTCCCTGACTTCATTGTATCTAACTGCATCTATCTACAGCCCCGGTTCCTCATGGCCATCAGGATCAATGACCTTGACCGGTACAGTCATACCCTTTTTTTGCTATTGGTCCACTGGCATGAGGAGGTGGCTGGGTGGCAGCACAACTTCCAGTTTAGTAGAAACATTCTGTGCGCCCTGGTGTATGTTCTCCTTCCCTGGGACCCAGGACCTCTGACTGGCAGAGACTAAAGATTTGGGGACAGGAAGCAAAAATTGTGCAAATCTGAGAGTGAGATGGGCCACTCCCACTTCTACATGGATCCCTGTAGTTTTCAGGTATAGGGCACATAGTGCTAATTCAAAACAAATACCGTGTCAAGGAGTTCAGGGCCCAAACCCACAGGAGTCATGCTCCTGCTGCATCTTCTGAGAATTCAACAGGCTGCCTGCCCACTGCTCTGCCGACTGCTTCTGGGCGATGAGTTACAACTAAGTATGATGAAGGAATCTGTTGATCACCATCCTATGATTATCCCGTGCCATATACAAAAATTAAGTCAACACAGACCAAAGACATAAATGTAAGAGCTGAAAGTAAAAGTCTTAGATGACCTCATTATTGTCCTTTCTTTGTGGGAGCACAGTGGACAAAGAAGACAAGCCCAAATCCCGAGCATGCACTGTCCCCTCCAAGGCAGAAAGAAAGGGTTCAGTATAATCCACCTGCTGAGGAAGAGAGCCGCACTAAGCGTTCTGCATGGGCCTCGCTGCAGGCAGGTGAGCCCTCAGGGTGGTGGGCCTGGCTCAGCCTTGATGGGGGGGGCCATGCTGTTGGGCCCTGGCATCACCTCCATCCCTGGCACCATGACCACTCTCTGTTCAAGGACTATTGTGCAGGCATTTGCGGGGGGACAGGGAGAGATTCACTCACCTGAAGAAACATTCTACCTGCCCGGTTGAGAGCTTCGTGGCAGTGGATGCTCTGCAGTGTCTACTTGAGACCGAAGTTTGCACACTTGGTGCCCACTCCCAGGAGTCTGTCCACGTACCTTTCCTTAGCCCTCTCTGTTCCTTCCAGTCTCCTGACCAGCCAGCCAAGCCATTCGCTACTTCCCAGGAATCAGAGAATATCCACACCTCACACTACTTCTACTTCTACACAAAGCTGATGAGCAAGTCTGTCGTTCAAAGCTTTGTACGCTGGACGGGACTTCCTTCACCACTGTCCTTTAGGGTCACCCCAAGAGGGCTGTGGTGTGGCAGCAGTCCACTTCAACAACATATCACACTGATCATCTGTGAACCAGGCCTGAGTTCCTTCCTTGTCTGTCAGTTGGTCACAGGGTATCTGAGAAGCCACACAAGGTTTGTGATCCAATATCCCCCTCCATTCCTATCTGCCTGTGACTTCCTTGCTATTCCTGACTCACTGTGAGGTGGCCTTCAGTCTCACTTCATACTCTTGCCAGACCAGGCCAGGCCAGATGAGAGCTGGGGTGCTACTTCCTTCTAGGCCTTGGGGGTAGGGTGCCACCTTCCCAAAGCCTTCTCATCCTCCCAGCAGTAACAGTATGATAACATCAACAGTAGCTCCTGCTGATGACAATATAACATCAACACTGCCCCTCCTGTGTCAGGCCACGTGCTAATAAGCAGGGCCAGGACTAAGGTGTAAAGAATGAGGAGCCTAGGACACACATTTTAAGGAGGTCTCAGTGCCGTGCAAGTCCCAAGTCCCTAATTTTGCAACCCAGGCACCTCACTTGCTTTTCTCTAGTCCTGACCCTATTAATAAGCTCTTAACAGATATTATGTCCTTTCATTCTCACAAGTAAATATTATCACTCCCAGTTTACAGTGAAGAAACTTATTCAGAGGTTAACTTTCAAAGCCACACTGTCAGTAACTGGCACGGCCATGTCTTTCTGACTTTAAAGCCTACGGCTCTCCATCACTCAGCTGTATTAGCCCATCTTAGCCTGGCCTAAGCCCGGTGGGAAGCTCCTTGCTGGTGATCTCCCGGAAAATCGCAATCCCCAGGCCTATTCATACCGCGGGTTGCAGGACCAGGTTCCACCACGTGCTTCCTCCGCAGAGGCGAGGTGGACGCCGGTTTTGTGCAGGCAGCCAGAGGAAGGGGCTGAGCCAGAGCAGGCAGGAAGGGGTCGCTTTCCCGAGTGTTCCCACTAGATGGCGCTCCGACACCGAGCTGCTGAGCTCCGGAAGCCAAGTTGTCGGCCCCCCAGCGGGGAGACGCAGTGCAAGATTCTGTCTCCTCCAGCCAGCTTTCCCAGGTCCCCGGGCTCGGGCTCCAGAACCAGGCCTGGGCCTGGGCCTGCCTTTCGAGCGCTTCCCCCTGACCCAGGGCCCAAAGCCTCCTCCGCTCTCCTGATTTCTGAATCCCCCGCTCCCTTTCCTGCTACCCTCAGGGGATGGGTACATAGGGGGAAATCTTGCTTTCCCCTGGAAGCTGCTTTTTAGCAGTGCCCGGCACCTCCCATTGCCTCCACAGCACTGCCTCTTCCCTCCGTTCCCTTCCTGAATTCCCCAGGCCCTCCCTGTCACTCCCACCCTCTTCAGCTTCTGCCAGTCTTCAAAGGCAGAGACCATTAAGGCCAATTCCACAGATTTGGTGATGCAAATGAATGCAAATATATGCAAATCGCCATGTAAAGGAGGCTTGCCACTGTGGTTCTAAGTGGCTGTCACAGCTTCTCTGACACCTGTTCTGAGAGACAACTGCCCTGCCCCCTCCTGCTCAAGCATCTAGCTGCTATTTGCCCTCCTCCAAGACTCTGGCTTCTGGCCCCATCTCCTTCAGGGACCCTGGTTCGTTTCTGGTTCCAAAACATGCTTGGGGTCCTCTCTCCAGACTCCCTAGAGGGAGCAAGGAGGAAGGCACATCCTTACTGGGCACGGACTTTGGCAACTGAAAATTACACCATTTCCTGGCTGCGTGGCCTTGGGAAAGCAGTTTAATGTGTCTGAGGCTCCATTTCATCATTAACGTCAAATAGTAATAATGATAGTGCTCACCTCATAAGGGCCACTTTGTAAAGATTCCACACGATAGTACATGTAAAGTGCTTAGCACAGTGCCTTTGAACATAGGAAGCATTTCAGCTATTTACATTATGATTGCCATTGACGCTGTTGCTCATCATATTCTGAGGGCTTGGGCTTGGAGACAGGTATGCAGATGATCACAGCTCGGGCACATGCACATGTGGACTCATCCCTGTGCGTGCGTGTGTGCACATGCAGGCACAGCTGACAGCCTCACGGACTGGCAGGGAGCGTGCTTGGGTACACACACATTCAGAAACACACACAGGAGGAGGCTGTGGGAGGTGGAATCTGAGTCATCAAGACTAGGGACGTGGGTGGTGCTTTTGTCCTGATTTCCGGGGCTCCATGCTCCATTTCCAACAAGGGAATGTATGGGGGATGGCACACCCAAGCCTCCAACTGAAGGGCCAGTGTGGGGCCCCTTTCTTGCATCTGCTCCCCCCACCTCCCAGGCCTGCTGTCATCCTTGTCCTGACCCAGCTCTGTGTCATCTGGTCTTCTCCTTCCTCTTACCTTGCCCTCAGCTCCACTAAATCCCCACAGGTGGGGCAGGGCAGGCCCACTCGGGCCATGACGTCATAGCACAGGCCCTCAATGACATCATAGAGCTAGTGATGCCTGCTCCCTGGAGAGCAACCTGGGAGCTTGGTGAGTATAGTGGGGAAGGAGGTCTGAGGAAGGTGACATATGGTGGTAGGTAAGAACCCTTGACTGGGAAGGAGGTAGACCCAAGTTCAAGTAAATCCTGGCTCTGTGTGACCTTTTGTAGTTTCCTTAACCTCTTTGGGTTTCCATTCCTTTACCAGTGCAATGAAGTCAGTCATACCTAACTCAGAGGGGATTTGTGACTCTTCATTGAGATAGTGCACATAAACATGTATGTCATTCAGTGCTGCGTGGACTGAAGGTTCCGATGTGATCATTGTTTTGGATGATGCTCATTATAGGTGAGAGCAAATCCTCTGGGCAGCTCCAGCCCCAGCAGTTACATCTCATTCCCTGAGCTGCCCCTCCTCTCATACCACTCAGGCCAGGAAGGAAGAAGAGAGGCAGAGCCACCTGCTACATGAGGTCACAGAGGGCCACCTCCAAGGTCAGTGTGGGCTGGGACATCCTCAGGCACTGGCATGTGTCTCAGGAGACAGGTTCAACAAGCTTTTCTCCTCTGACTGGAAGATGATTGATTAAGATGGGACAGAATCTTGAAAGTCCTTTCCTGAAAGGAAAGACTGCCATTTACTGTGCACCTGCTAGGTGCGAGGCACCATCCTGGGTGCTGCTCCACAGCTCTTTTCACCCTCACAACAACCCTGTGAAATAGGTACCAGCATCCCCAATGTACAAGACAAGAAGAAAGTCCGTGACTTGCCCAAGGACACACAATGGGTAAATAAAGAAACTGGGATTCAGACCGAGTCCCATTCCAGGCTCTGTACCTTACCACATATATCAGTGGTTTTGAGTATCAGTTCCCTGGATGTGCAGGGGGAGGAGTCTCTATGTCTTGGCTCAGTCCCTTGAGGGCCTTGAGGTCAATGGCAGAGCTGTTTTGAACTAGTTAATCTACTGAAAGTGTCCCCAGGTGCTGTGCACTTGGCTTCCAGCCAGAGATTATATGACATCAGGGAAGGGACACAGGTGCATGGGACACAGGTGCATGGAGGTCGAGGGTGGGGAAGGCCGCCTAGACACCTGCTGAGGATTCAGTCCTGTGCTGGTGGGTGGGTGGGTAGGGAGGGGGAAGCAGCAGATGGACGGGTCAGGGTGAGGGCAGGGATGCTGAGTTGGCTCTGAAGCCCAAGGTGACTCGAGAATCTGCCAGGAAGAGGAAAGTGTGAAGGAGAAGAAAGGAAAGGATGGGAGGTGAAATGTAGTGGAAGAGAAACTGAGGCAGCCCAGGGAAAGAACTGCGGGGTCAGGGCGATTGGCAGAGAATGGTGAGGTGTGCAGACTCTGGGGTCAGATGACACGGGCTCTTAGCCCAGCTTCAGTGGCAAGAACTGTCTTTTAGTTCCCTCAGCTGCAGGCCAGGGTACAAATAATGCCTACCCCGAGAGCCTCCAGTCCTCCACCATTAGAATCTAAACTTCATTTTGGCCTACCTGCCAAGTCACCAGCCACAACAACCTTAATCGCTGTGATGCTCAGGAAGGGCTAGCTTCAGAAGGCTCCAAAGTCTGCCTTCCCATCCCAGTCTAAGCCACAGTCACCCTTTCCTCTGGCCCCAGGTCTATAGGCCTGCAGAGTAGGGGCTCCAAGGATGCTCCCTGAAAAAATGAAATGAACAATACACATCAAGTGGCTGGTACTTTGTTCGGTAATTACACCTTAACTGATTTAATGTCAGCAAATATTTCTGGAGCATCCACCCTGCGCTCAGCAAATAAGACCCAGTCCCTACCCTCATGATCGCACAGATCAGTGGGGGAAGAGTTTAAGGTGGCAATGAGTGTCACCAGGGTGACTTCAGGGGCATTCCCAAACCAAGGCCCAGAGGAAGAGGTGGTCAATACTTGGAGGAAAAAATGTGTGTGGTTAGGCTGGGTTGGGGAGGCGGCCCCTGGAGCCCTCGGAAGCAGGCCCTTCCCGGACACAACAGTGATTAAAGTCCTTGTGGCTGGTTACTCGGCAGCCAGGCCGGAAGAGAAAGCCCGTAATTAACAAGCTGGCACTCACACAACCGCATGTCAGCGCGCCCAAGTGCTGGGATAGCTGTCTGTCAGTCGTAGCTGCTGGTGGAATTTTTTAGACAGCTGGGCTCAAGCCGGGAAATGAATATAAGTTACATTTCTATGCATCGTTGTTCATGGTGGTAAAAAAAATTAATCAGTGACATAGCTGTGACACATACTCATTTAAGAGTCTACAGAGAAATGTTCATTTGTCAGAGGCAGCGAAGAAGAGATTATGTGTCAGCTGGGGAGGGGTGAAATATTTATACAATGGCTAATAAACACCGGTGTGTAAGGGGGTCAATTGATTGTGTCAGTGGCCACATGACAAATACACCATTGAGCTGCAATGGGCACTACCCTTGTGCCGGGGGCTCCATTCTGATGACAAATACACAGCGTGTTACTGTCAATGCTCCCCGCCGAGCACCCGCTCAGCCCTCTTGCCGGCTGCAGATTGCTGGGAAGCAGAACTCCCATGGAAGCTGCCTACCCCCAACTTCATTAAGTTGAACTCGAAGTTGGTAAATTACTCCCCAAATGCCAAAACAGCTGCAAAAAGACACATTTCTTTGTGTGTGTGCCGATTTTTAACACTTCCCTTTTCCGAATTTCAGAAGGCCTGGAAAAGGACTGGCCCAGTGCAGACCTCCCCCTCCCCCTAGCTTCGGACCCCGTGCAGGGCAGGGGGCCTTGTCCAGGCTGCCCTAGGGCAGATTGGAGCTCCTTCCCTGTTCTCACACTGAGGCCAAGGCCCAGCTTGTTCCCATGTTACAGTAAGAGGTTCTTGTACCCTCAGGGGCACAGGGGTCTTTCTGGGCCTTACCCCCACCTATCATTGCCTAAGGGGTTTGGTTGATGAGATGTGTCAGCCCCGAGTCCTGCCTCTCGCCCCTCTCTATGGGCAGTCCACCTGGAGCTGTGAGATTGCTCATCAAGCTTCCCAGAAGGAGCAGCATCTCATGATCATCAATGGCCACCACTAGGTTCTGAGCCCTGGTCACGTGCCAGGCCCTGTGCCAGGCACTCTACATTCATTATTTCGTTGAATCTTAACACAGCCTCTGGGGTAGGTCTAATGATCAGTGCAGTTGTATAGTGAGGAAACCAAACCCCAGAGAAGTGGCTTGTCAAAGGCCCCCCGTTCCATAGGTGGGGTAGGATTCCGCCCCAGCAGGACTCTGTCTGGAGCACAGCACTCTCGGTCCTGGTTCGCTTGTCTCACCATGCTGGAGCTCTGTGTCTCATGGTTAACGCCTGGAAATCTTAATTCCCAGGTTTATTTATTTATTTTATCCTCGCCCGAGGACTTTTTTTTTTTTTTTTTTACATTTATCTTCAGATAGGGAGAAAGGGAAGGAGAGAGAGAGAAACATCAATGTGAGAGAGACACATCAAGTGGTTGCCACCCACATGACCCCAACCAGGGCCGAGACAAACTGCAACCGAGATATGTGCCCTTAGCGGGAACCAAACCCGGGTCTCTCTGGTCCGCGGGCCGATCCTCTAACCGCTGAGCCACACTGGCCAGGGCCTAAGACTCATCTTAATTGGGACAGGTAGAGCCACTCTCAGTCCCCAAGTGCCCCACACCATCTCAGCTCAGGGGGCTTGTCACCCCTCCAGGGACTGAGAGAGCCCCCCTCCCCTCCTCTGCACCCGCTCCCAGCCAGGAGCCTGTTGTCAGTTCCTGTAATGCTCCTAAGGACATCCAACATCCAACACTGTCATTTGACTTGGGATGAGATGACACCCTGAGAAACAGTTGCAGATGAAATTTCACACATATCTGAGAATGTGGAGATTACAGATAAGCACACCTTGCAACTTGTTTTTCGTTTTTAAAATGAGATTCCTTTCTTACAAAGTGGTACTCCACTTTAGATCTCCAATTGTGGAACTGTTAATAATGGTGGTATTAATGCTAGTGATGATAATATAGGTTGTGTTTAAGTGTTTATAATACACTAAGTGTATTGTCTAATCCTCACAACAACCCCACTCTACAGATGAAAAAACTGAGAACCAGAGAAATTAAGCTGTAAGTTGCCCAAGGACACATAGCTAGCAGGAGCTGGGATTTGAACCTAGGTGGCCATCCACAGAGCCACTGGACTCTTACCCATTAAGGCCTGAGTTCACTCTCACCACATAGTAGTGGCTCCACCCAGCCCAGACCCTGGCTTCAACCATATTTAACTCTAGCTCCACAGCTGGTCTTGCTCCTTTTTGCCTCTGTGCCTTTGCATATGCTGTTCCCATTGTCTGGAATGCTCTTCCTGTCTGGCCAGTGTGGCTCAGTGGACTGAGAGTCGTCCCATGGACTGAGAGGTCCCACTTCGATTCCCGGTCAGGGCACATGCCTGAGTAATGGGCTCAATCCCTGGTGAGGGGCATGCAGGAGGCAGCTGATCAATGTTTCTCTCTCACATTGATGTTTCTATCTCTCTCTCCCTTCCTCTTCCTCTAAAAAAATCAATTAAAAAAAATACTAGAATGCTCTTACTTCTGCCTGCTCTCAGATGGGTACCTCATTGAAGACCACTGGGGGGAAGCTTTGGCTTTCATATCTTACCCCATCCACAAAGTACTCCCCATTGCCACCCTCCAGCCTCCAAAGTCTCCCCCATGCTCAGTCAAGAGTGCCCTGAAAGGCAGCCCTCCCACATCCCCACAGCTACAGGGCCAGCTCCGAGGGTCTAGAACAAGAAGTGACTGAGAAAGATCTTGTACCAGAGTGAACAGTACCAGCTCCACCCTCCTCACAGCCTCCACAGCGTCATTAACACAGACCTGACAGGTCACTGCCCGGCCACATGTCCCTCTCCAACACAGCACAGGCCTCACCTCGCCTCTCTCCTCCAGCCAAATTGTCTCAATTATGGGGTCCCTGAACAGGTGCTACTCTCTCTGGTTCTTTGTGCTTGGAACATTTTTTTCCTCCTTTCTTTGCTGTCTGTCCCCTTCCTTCATCTTTTAAGATTTATCTTGGGTGGTCCTTTCTCCAGGAAGCCTTCCCAGGTTTCCCCAGCCTGGGCTAGCTACTTAAGAGCAGGGGATTGGACCACTGTCCATTATGCTATTCCTCATTCCAAGCACCAATGAAAGCTTCAATGAATGTTTGTTAAATGAATGTGTGAATGAATGAGCAACTTGGGAGTGCAGCTAGTCCAAAAAAGAGAGAATCTCTAATAATCCCAGACTTTTTTTTTTTTAATCCTCACCTGAGGATATTTTTCCATTGATCTTTAGAGGGAGTGGAAGGGAGGGAGAGAGAGAGAGAAACATCAATGTGAGAGAAACACATCAATTGGTTGCCTCCCACACAATCCTGACCAGAGCTAGGGATCGAACCTGCAACCCAGGTACGTGCCCTTGACTGGGAATCGAACCCGCAACTCTTTGATCTGCTGGCCAACACTCCAACTGCTGAGCCAAACCGGCCAGGGCATAATCCCAGACTTTAAGAAAGAGCTTCAACTAAGCCAGGGAGACCCTAAGGATAGGAGTTAAAGTCAGGTTTTTCAAACAAACCAGCATTTTGTCTTGGATCCGAATAGCCTGTGAGACCCCAGCCAAGTCACTTAACATCTCTGAGCTTTGGCCACCTCATCTGTAACATGGGGGCTAATAATAGGTATTGCCAATATCACAGGGCTGTGTTGGGAGTTGAATGAGAGAACATAATTTAAGCTGTTTGTATGTGCTCCACCACTCTTTATTGTTGCCGCTGGAGTGGGCGGAAGACCTGAGAGGGTTTGTGCTGTACAGGCAACTCCAGGATTCTGAGCAAGAGGATAATTAAGAGCTGTGGACTGTTGGGAACCTATGTCCTGGGCCCATCTTTGGCCCCCACAAGCTGTGTGACCTCAGACAAGATTCTTCCCTCTCTGAGTCTTGGTTTTCTCCTCTACAAAATAAGGACATTAATGTCCTTCCCAGCAACTACCCAATAAGATTATTGTGGGAGATCATATGAGATAATATGTGTGAAAAGCTTTGAAATGTGTTCAGGGCTGTATAAATGCAAGGGATTATGCTTATCTACAGACAGTTTGGAGGGCTTAATGATTAGTCAGCATTCACAGGCACCAAAGCTTTGGCGCAGCTCTGCAAATATTTCCTCGGTAGCTCCTTTAATAAAAGGACCCCATGGAGAAACTGAGACTGGGTCGTTAGCATGTGTCCAGAGGCCCTTGGCAGTGGAGGGAGTTTGGGAGGTGGCTCTGAGATGGCACAGCACTGGTAATCCCACCCTGGTCCTATACCTGATTCAAGGGCCTCCATCTGCCCTTGCAGAGGTGGGAGCCTGCAGAAAGGGAGCAGAAACTCCTTGGTTTCAGTTGTGAAGTGCTTCAGATGCTGCCAGAGGCGACTCTGCTGGGTTTGCTCCTGGCAGCTCCTCAGGCTGGAGAAGCTGGAGACAGGCAGCAGCAGCCAGCAATGACTCTGCATTTGCTAGGCCTGGCTGGCTGGGGAGGGGAGAGAGGTGTCCAGCCTCACTGTGTCTGCAGACCCAGAGCTGTGTTCGTTGGAAGATGGAAAGGAGGTGGATCCAGGGTGCCCAGGTCCAGGCCTGCCCTCAGGAACTCAGAACAGGCCCTTTTTGTCAGGGAGGAGCAACCCAGGCCGAAAGGGCCCAGCCAGCAGGGTACTCCCCCCCACCCCACCCCAGGGCTGAAAAGGCCCAGCCAGCAGAGTGTCCCCAGGAGCCAGGGCATGGCCTGGGAGTGGACAGCTGTGGAGGAAGGGGATAGAAGGAAGAGGGGTTGGAGAGCAAAGACCCTGTTGCAGATACTAGAAGTCATTTCTCTGCGGATGGGGAAGGAGGATCAATGGGAGGGACTAAAACAGGAACATGGAGTCCCAGTGCCATCCATCCATTCATCACTTATTCACAATATTCTTGAGCACCAACTACATGTTGGGTAAGTGAAGACAGAGCAGTAAACAAGAAAGAGCTGTCTCTGGCCTGTGAAGTTGTGTCTAGCAAAGGAGACAGACACCAAACATGCCCCTTTCCAGGGGAAGTGCAGGAGACTTCAGGAGTTGAAACTAGAGGCTCTTCCCAGCCTCCGCAGTGGGAGGGCTTTTCCTGAGAAGTGAGGTTTGAGCTGAGACCAGAATTAGTCAGCTGGGATGGGGGTGGGTTCAATTTAATTCAATTCAACAATTATTTGCTGATCATCCACTTGTGATGAACCAGTAAACCAAGTCACTGTCCCCAAGGGGTTAGAGTTTGAAAGGAAAGTGTCCCAGGAAGAAGGAACTGCATGTGCTACGGCAGAGGCAAGAGGGGCCCAGTATTCTGTAGGAGCCACAGGGAGCTCCGAGTACAAGGGGCAGGAGAGGTGAGGGACAAGGTGGGAACAGAAGATACACCCAAGCCATGGAGGGCATTTGGGGCTTGTCCCAAGGCAATGAACTAGCTGCTCAGATCTGTGTGCTTGAAAGGCCACTCTCAGGTACCCATTGGCACCAGGGCAGATGAAAAGTCACATGTGGGTGCTTTTGTCCCACATTCCTTGCTATTAGGCCAGGAATGCAGGCAGGGGAGGGTATATCTAGGCTGCATGTCTAAACAGCCTCCAGACTGTGTGTCACTGACCCAACGCAGGAGTGACTGAATAGACATGTCCGCCTCTCTTCCTCACACCTTTATTAGTGTCAGTGAGCTGGCCTTGGACCAACAATAGTCCTCACATGGGCCTGTGCCTCTGTCCCTTGAGTTTCACAAGAGATCTGTCCAGGAAGCAGAGCCAGTACTCCTACTCCCATTTACAGATAATGATATTAATAACAATAGCTGACATTGAGAGTTCACTGTGTGAAGACTGGGTGCATACACCACCTCATTAAATATCCTCAGTAACCACCTCCATTGTACAGAAGACAGAAGAGGTAGTTGCCCAAGGGCACACAGCTTGTAAATAGCAGAGCTGGGACGGGAACCCTGTTCTCCTGGCCTCCTGGCCTGACCTCTGGTCCCTATCCCAGGCCATCTCAGCCTCCCCTTCTTCCTTCCCTCTCTCCCCTTGGAGCTGCAAAAGTGCCAGGGCAGACAGTAACCTGGAACAGCCCTATCTCCCGAGCTCAAATGGCAAGCTTTGCCCCTTCATATCCACACCCTAACACCCTGGCTGCACCCCCACCTTGCAGGGCAGTGACCCTGAAATCCGGAGCATCTGAATACTGCAGGCCCCTGCCCACAGCCAGCACTGGTGCTCCCCTAAATCTTTCCAGACCTCTTCCGCCTCCATCTCAGAGCCTCACTTGATCAGAACAGCCAGGAGAGGCAGGATCGATGTACAGAGAACTCAGTAATAATCCCTGCGCAGGCAGCCAGGCTTCTGTATAAAGACAGATTAAAAACTCATCCGGTTGAGATGAGGAAATAATTCAGCCGGTTGGCCACAGTGGGAAAGCCTGGGGCTGCAGGTGCTTGTGGTGGGTACATGTGAGGGGGTGCCAGGGATGGGAGCAGCTCCTGGCCTTGGGAATCTGTACCCCATACACACACGTTAGTTTCACCCCCAGAGCCACCTTCCTTTGCTGCCTGCCTTGAAGCCAAGGCTGACAAATCCCAGTCCCCCGGGGAGCAGTGAGGGGGAGGCAGGCTCGGGGAAGCCGAGAGCACAGTTGCTGCCTAGCTCCACACCCTGGTTTATTTCCTCCACAGCACTGAAATGATTTTGCTCATTTATTTGTTTACTTGTGTGCTGTCTCGTCACCTAGACTATAAGACCCACGAGGCCAGGGACTTGTCAGTGCTGTGTACTGCAGTGTCCCCAGCACACAGTAGGGACTTCTTAATAGCTGTTAAGTGAATGAATGCATGGGTTGGAATTCTAGCTCTTGCTACGCACGTCGAGCTGTGTGGTCTCACTGAGTCTCCGTTCCCTTTGCTGAAAAATGAGCACGGTAGTATCCCCCAAAGGAGGACTCAGCCCAGCGCCTGTCTCCTGAGAAGCACTGGATCAAGGATTTTGTTAAATTGGTTGAAGAAAATGGAAACCGTGACTGACTCCCGAGGCGCCATCAGGGGGCGCCCTTGTGCTAGGCGCTCAGCGTGCTGCACCCTCCGCAGGCTCGGGGGTGAGCGCCTCCAAGGCCGCCCCCACTCCCCGGCTCCCCACCTTTGCAGTCTTACCTCTTCCCCTCTACGACCGGTCACACGCCCACCCCCACTCAGCGCGCGTTCCCGCTCCCGGGACCGTCTCTGCAGCCCTATGTCCCCTCCCCCTCGCCCGGTCCCGACTCCTTCCACCCACGCAGCCCCATATGCTGGGAAGAACCTCCCACTACCCATCTGTCGAGCCACTTCCTTGTCCCCATTCCCCGTTCCGCCACCGTCCTCTCCTCCGGGAAGCCGGTCGTGATTGAGGCGAGGAGGAGGGCGGACATCCTGGACGACCGCCCTCCACCCCCCATTCCTCCACCCACCCGGCTTTGGGGAAATGCCCAGTGCGGACGACCCCCGGGGCCAAGCTCTGAGCCTCCGACAGATGCGAGCTAGAACCCTGGGTGCGCGTCAGACCGTGGGCAAGCCTGCCCAGGCCGGGGTTGGCGAGGCCGGCTAGCTGGCGGCGGCGAAGGGACGGGGTGAGGGGAGACCGACTGCCCCGCAGACCTAGCCACACGCAAGTGCCAGATCCCGGGGTCATCGCTTCAGGGCAGTCGGCTAAGGGGGCGAGAGCTACTGTAACCAAGGGGCGGACACAGGGCCCGGGAAGCAGGCGCGCAGGAACACAGCCTGCTTTTCTCGCCTGAAGGACCGTTTTCATTTCGCGGATTGATTATTGCGCTGTGTGTGTGTGTGTGTGTGTGTGTGTGTGTGTGTGTGTGTGTGTGTGTGTGTTTGGGGGTTGTTAGTTTTTTTTAAAATGTACCTTGCTTGTCTAATGAATGTTTGATTGCACCTACATCCGGAGGCTGTTTTAATGAAAGGTGAAGGCTCTGAGTGGGAAATAAATAAATAAAGGATCTTTCCCGTCCCTCGGCACCCCCTCCCACCCCCCTTCCCCAGCAACAACTCTCCATCCACAGCTGTCTTCTGAAGCCTATGCCCTCGCGGAAGATTTCTGTTCCTGTTTGAATGTTCCCATGTAAATGCTGCTGCTCTCCCGAGGAAATCACACCCTTCCATCGGTCACTCTCAGGGCTTTTATTAAGGGTGTGGAGGGGCATGAGTGAGGAGCTTCGGAAGCTCTGGGGGAGAGGAGGGAGGCCTTCCTCTCCAGCTGAAAGCAGGCCTGCAGATCTGCTCACTGGTTGAGCCACTGCCCACTCTGTGCCAGGCCTTGTGCTAAGAGCCCTGGACACAGAGAAAGCAGGCACAGGTTAATGCCAATGTCATCAGTGTAATTCAGCAACTTTTTGTGTAGCATCCCAGTACCACATTTTGACCCTGGGGAATTTGCTTAACTTCTGAGAGCCAATTTCCTCACCTGTAAAATGGAGGTAATAAGCACGTTTATCTCATACATGCATTGGGAGGATTAAATGGAATCGTGCATGTAAAGTGCTTAGTACTGTACCTGGCACAAAGTAAGCACTCAATAAATGCTAGCTATTATTATTATCTATGAAGGTAGCAGTGTAGGAGTGGTGAGAAGGCAAGGACCTAGGCATTTATTAGAGAATGGATACAAAGCGCATCCTTAGAGGTAGAATGTCTGAGTTTGAGCTTGGTACCATTCATCTATCAACAGATAATTACTGAGTGCCTAGGTACAGGGCACTGTCCTCTGCTTTGTGGATACAGCTGAGAGACAGGTAGACCTGGCCTCTGTGCACAGAGAGCTCATGCCTAGTAGGGAAGAGCAGCTGGTCCCTAAACAGGCCCTTAGGTGGCAGGGTGGGCAGAAACACAGCAAGTACAGGCAGCTGTGGTTGCTCAGATCGGGGGTACCACATCCTAACTAGCTTCCCAGAAGGCAATTTAGCCAGACAAAGGTGGGTGGGGGGGTGTAAGGGATAGGAGGGATAATGTTCTAGCACATGGAACTTGGAGGGCATAGAAGTCAATAGAATGAGCTTATGGCGAAATTAAATTAAAATGAAATTTTAATTTCTCATGGTGGTTAAAGAAAAAGCTTTGGGATCCAATGCCTGGATTCAAATCCTGGATCTGCTATTTACCAGCTGTGTGACCTTGGCCGAGTTATTTAATCTCTCTGTGCCTCAGTTTCCTCTTCTGTGAAATGGGTATGTTCACAGTAAGGGATTAATAATAGTGCACTTTTCGTTGAATTGTGGAGAATGAATGAGAATGAGAGGACTTCTGTACAGGGCTTAGCCCAGGCCTGGCAGGGGGTCACCATTCAATAACTGATAAACAGTGCTATTATTCACTGTTGCTGAAGAGGAGATCACAGCATGGGAGGTGAGTAGGGATTCATATTATGAAGGACCTTATAATACACGTTAAGGGGTTTGGACAAACCTAAGAGCAATGAGGAACTAGTGGAGTGACTGCAGTCATCCTTGGCATCAGTCCTGACTCCTCTCTTTCACACATCCAATTCATTAGCAAATATCATCAGCTCTACCTTCATAAATCATCCAGTACCTGACCACTTTTTACCACTTCCACAGCCACCACCCTGGCCCAAGCCATCAGCATTGCCGCAGTGGCTTCTTAACTGGTCTCCCTGACTCTACCCTTGTTCCTCGAGTCTATTCTCCATGAAGCAACTAGAGGGATCCTGTTAAAATGTAAATCAAGCCCGGCTGGTGTGGCTCAGTGGATTGAGTGCATGGACTGAGAGGTCCTGGTTCAATTCCCGGTCAGGGTCAGGGCACATGTCTGACATCGATGTTGCTATCTCTCTCTCCCTTCCTCTATCTCTAGAAAAATCAATAAAAACATATTTTTAAAAATGTAAATCAAATCGTGTCACTCTTCTGCTCAAGCCCGCCAATGACTTCAGTCTCACTGAGAGTCAAAGCCAAAGTCTTTAAAATGGCCTGCAAACTCTGCAAGGCGAGGCCTCCTGCCAACTCTTCTTCTCCTACTCCTCTAGCCTTGCTGGTCTCTGTGCGATCCCTCAGACATGAACTTGCCAAGCGCAATCCCACCTGAGGATTTTGCACTTGCTATTCCATCTGCCTGGAACAGCCCCAGGTGTCAGTGAGGCTCACTCCCTCACTTCCTTCAGAGGTCTGCTTAGTGAGGGCTTCCCTCCCTCTCTTGTAAATAACAAGCCTCTCTTCTGCTTGAGCACTCCTTGTTCCCCTCCTTTGCTTTTTTTCTTTCCATGACAGTTATCACTCTCTAGGTACTATATATTTATTTGATATTTCTTACTGGTCCTCCACCACCCCATTGGAATATAAGTTCCATGGGGGCAAAGGCTTTGTTTTGCTCATTGCTGTACCCCCAGCATGTAGAACAACGCATGGCATATAGTAGGCTCTCAATGACTATTTGTTGAATGAATGAATGAATGAATGAATATGCATGTACATGGATCAGCTGCCTCCTGCACTCCCCCTACTGGAAATCCAGCCCACATCCCGGGCATGTGCTCTGACAAGGAATCAAACTGGGACCTCTCAGTCCATGGGATGGCACTCAATCCACTGAGCCACACCGGCCAGGCAGGAGGGAGATTTTTGCAGTCCTCCTAGGGAGAGTGGGTGGCCTGCTCACATGGGTCAAAGCAGAAGAGCTGGAGAGCAGTGAGTGGTCTGGAGAGAGACTTAGATGTCATCTGCAGAGTTTGGGGACCGTCTGGCTATGAGAGAAAGGATGAGGTAAAGGATGGCGATGTTGCCCTGTTTCTGGCTTGGGCATCTTGTGGTTGTTGTTTTTTGTTTTTTGTTTTTGCTTGTTTTTTATCCTCACCAGAGGACATTTTTGCATTTATCTTCAGATAGAGCGGGAGGGAGAGAAAGAGAGAAATATCGATATGAGAGAGACACATTGCGTGTTTGCCACCCACACGACTCCAACAAGGGCCGGGGACAAACTGCAACCGAGGTACATACCCTTAGCGGGAACCGAACCCAGGACTCTCTGGTCTGTGGGCCAATGCTCTAACCTCTGAGCCAAACCGGCCAGGGCTGGCTTGGGTATCTTGGACAGCGGTGCCGATGGCTGAATTAGAGAGACGGGAGTGGGTTGGGGAGAGGAGTTTGCGTTGTGGGCCTATCTGAACCTCGGCTGCCTTATTTGTAGAATAGGGAGAATTCTATATCCCCCCCTTTCTACTTTCTGAGATGGTTGTGGAGACAGAGAGAGATAAAAGAAATGGAAGCCCTTTGTCTGAGTGCCCAGTGGGTTCCCAGATGTGAGGGAGCATTATTATTATTATTAAAGTCAATTGGGGGAGATCTGACAGGCAAGTGAGATGAGGACCTGTGCCAGAACCTAATCAAATGCCAGCCTAGGTGGAAGCAAATGCCAGAAAGCACGATTCAGTCAATATATGCAGTGGGTGGTCAGGAAGGGAGAGAACACTGCGGCCTGAGCTGTCGGAGGGGGGACTTGGCTGAATTCTGGAGTAGGGGGCAAGAGCAAAGATAGGGGTTTGATTAGAGGCCTATGACAGGGACGCCTCAGGGAAGTTGGAAGATCTGGGGGTATACAGGGACCCCTGGGCATAGGATGAATGGTGATGGCCACCACTGGACTTCTTCCTCCTCACTTCCACCTATCAACTGAGAGAACAGTGGGAATTCTCAGGTGAGGGAAGAAGAAGGCAAATCCTGGGTGATTGGGCAGAAACCCTCTAAGTGTAGCCATTTGGGGTCTGCCTCTGCCATGCCTGCCATCTGACCAGTTTCGCTCATGTACACATTGGGTGCCACGTACAGTGGGAAACACAGAAATTCACTCTCCAATTTATCAGGCACCTACTAAGTGCTGAGGAGTCAGATGTGAACTTGTGGATTTGGCCCCTTCCCTCCAAGCATTCAGGGTCTAGTAGGAGTCAAGTGCTTGGTAGGCACATCCTGAACCCCATGAGATAGTAGTCACCTCTCCCCATTTCGCAGATGAGAGGCTCACAGGTGTTAAGGTTGCCCAACTGGTAAGTGGGAGGACCAGGATTTGAATGTAGGCAGTTTGGCTTCAGAGCCCTGGTTTGTAACCACCGACCACACTGCCCACGGTCAGAGAGTCTATGATCAGGTGCTTACAGGTGGTGAAGTACAAGCATGTGCGATTCTGTCATCAGATCCCTGGAGGGATCACCAGAGAAAACTTGAGAAACCGGGGGAACAGAAGGAGCCCCTAGAGCAAAAAGAGGATTTTAGAGAGAAGCCCACTGGTGGACACAGCTTCATTCATTCATTCATTCATTTGTTCTATAAATATTTATTTCACGCCTACTATGTTCTAGGCACTGTGTAAGACAGCAGTAGGTAGGAGATTTATTTATTATTTCTCTGAACAACTAATGGTTGAGCACCTACTATGTGCCAGACACTGTGCTAAGCTGTGGAGGTGCCACAGGAACAAAATAGACACAAATTCCTGCCCTCCTAGAACTTATATTCTAGTGGGGAGACAGAAAATAAACAAGATACATAGGTTTAAATATATAGAATGGTAGGCAGTGACAAATGGTAAGGAAACAATATTAAGGACTATGTGAAGCTGAAATTTGAAACAAGGTAGCAAGGGAAGACCTCAGTCCATGAGGTGAGAAAGGCAGGGGTCATGCAGGCAAGGCCTTCTTGGCCCTCATTAAAAAAAAAAAAAAAAAAAAAAAATTAATGGAAATACTATGGGAGGCCAGTGGAATTTTTGGTTTGGTTTTTGCTTTAGTGTGCAGGACCTTATTGAGGTGTTCCCTTGGGATCAACACCTGTGGCAGGAGGTAGGCATGGGCAAAGGAAGAAGCTGAACTGGGCACAGGCCTCAGGACAACCTTGGCCAAACCTATGGGGCACTCTGGGGCTAGAATGGCCCTTCAGAGTTGGGCCTCTGGCATGTCCTTCATGTCCCATGTCAGCCTGTTCTTGGATGTGGAGACCCCAGGAAGGAGCAGGGCTTGGACCAAGCGGTTCTCTGTAGCTGAGCCAGTCCCTGGAGGGGCTGAGAGTTGGTGGCTGTCTGCTCACAGCACCTGGGCCACCAGCCCTCCCTGAAGAGAGGTCTGGCTGGCAGTACATACTGTCCACCCCATGTATTCAGGCCTTTCTCTTTTGCTTATCCTAGTATTTATTCAGTGGAGGTTTTAAATCATAAAAAATTCTATCTGATTCATATATAGTTTTTTTAAATCAGTGGTTTTCATGTATAGAGAACAGATTGGGGGGCAGGGTGAGGTGGGGAGAAGGGCTTAGAGGCTGAGGCAGCTGGGAGGGCAGACAGGATCCCCTGTGAAGCAGGGAAAGGAGAGTCTCCATGTGGCTCATTTGGGCTCTGGGCCTATGTTCCTCCCCACCCCCGACAGAACACTAACAAGTCACCTTGCAACCTGAGTGATGTACCAAGGTCATTCTGCATCCTGAGCCACAAAGGGAGTGGTGGTGGTGGTGGTGGAGGCTTAAGTTCCAAGGCCAAGTGAGCTATGACGAGGCTTGAGTTCCTTTAGAGTCATGAGTCCCAGCTTTGCGGACACCCATTTCCCAGCCTCTGCGCTTTCCCCTTTTCTTTCTATTTTATTCTTCCCTCTGGTTGCTAGATGAGTTTCCTTTAGAAAAAACTCTCACCTTATCTTAGCTGAACTGAGAGGAAAGGAGACGTGTCTGCACTGGCACAGGTTGGCTGGCAGGTCCTCCCCACCCTCCCCGCCCCAGCCCCTGGACGCAGAGTGAGGGTGTCAGGAACCTGTCCCAGCCAAGGGGAGGGCCAGATGGTCGAACAGGGGAGGGAAAGGTTGGGGCAGCTGAGCCTCCTGCCTGGAGTGGAGGGAGTTTAGGCATGGGGGCCTGGAGATTTCCTTGGGCAGCCATTGGCAGGGTTCTATCTGGTTTTTCGTTTCTTCTCAGTACACCTGCACAGGGGTCTGGTTCCCGGCCTCGCGGGAGGGCTGGTTGACTGGAAAACCCAGGCAGCTATTTCTCTCCCTCACCAAATGAAGGAGCAAACTTCATGTCCCACCCTGCCCCACCCACCCTGGTACTAGGGAAAGTCAAAGCTACGTCAGGGTGGGCTAGACCCCTCCAAAGTGACGGACCCAGCCGCAGGATGACAGGTTCTCAAACCAGCTTGTGAACTGTGAGCGCTTGCTTGTTCCCATTTTCAGAAATTTCTCCCCCAGCTCATACGTAGCTAGCATATTTACCTTCATCGATTTATCAGTTCAAATCTCAGACCCTCCCTACACCTGTCTCAGAGAGTCCTCCCACCCCCTCCCTCTCACCGCACTTGTTTTGTTTCCTAAAAAGCACACATTACCATCTGAAAAAATATCTTTCTGGTTTATTAAAAATTCCTTGTATGCTTCCTCGGACTGGATCTATGAGGCTGGGACCCTCGCCTGTCTTGTTCATCTCTGTCTTGTCAATTCCTAGAATACTGCCTGGCAGAGTATGTAGACACCCAATAAATTATTTGTAAAATGAAGAAATAAAGTGAATGAAGGAAGGCATTCCCCTATCACTCACCCCCAAAAAGGACAAGGAGAAAATCATATATATGTGAGAATATATCTCTATATATGTGTGTATATATATATATATATATATATATATGAGAATATATATATCTCCATGGAGGGACAGTCCTTTAAAGAGGAAAGAAGTGAGAAGGGATTTTGAAAGTGGCCTGTAGGTGTGTGGCCTACGCAAGGCCTCAGGCTGCCCGCTGGGGGCGCCCAACCAAGTCTGACCACATCATCCCACAGTTTCCAGGGCATCTGAAACCCCAGCCACCCCTCCTACCAGAGAGGTGTCAGTGTAAAGAGGGGGAATTTGCTCCATCAAGTGTGACCTGGGGTTGGTGATGAATACCAGAGATGGTAGGATCAGCTAGAATAACATGTCACACGGTGGGCTGCGTTCAGGAATGCCGGATTGGGTAACCGGCAAATTGAAAGGCTGCTTCATACCATAATGGTTAAAGAAAAAGGGAATTATCTCATGCCTTTCTTTTCGTCTATCAAGGTGTCAGCGTATGCTAATTACCTGGCAGAGGCTTCAACGGGAAGAGGAAGAACAACTATTATATTTCTGAGGAAAGATTTATCTTGTGTTATTGGCGCCAGTTGGAGGAGTAGGCGGGGGTGGTAGGGGGTCAGAGGGGCAAAGTGAGAACTGTTCCTTGACTCGAAATGGAATTGAAATGCCTTTGAACTGAGGCAGATTAGAAATGATAAGCCTTGTTGCGAGAGGCTTTGCGCTGAGCCTGTGGCCAGGGCCGGGGGCAGAAAGGGCAGAGAACTCTAGTGCCCTAGGAGATTGTGGGAGGGGTCAGGCCAGGTGCAGCTGACTGCAGAGGGCATTAATGGATTGGTTGATTATTCACTGATTGATTACATTAAGAGGGAGTATGGGATGGGGATGGGGGTAAGGAACACAGTCTTGGAGCCAGGCAGCCCTGAGTTTTGAATCCCGGCTCCACATCTCCTAGCTGGGGTCCATAGCACATCCCTTTGTCTTTCACAGCCTCTGTTTCCTCTTCTGCGGGGAAAATAATACCCCCTTTATATGACCCCTATCGCAACTAAATGGGGTCACGTAAGTGAAGTCCTCGGTGCAGCCCAGTCTGAGCAGCTGTGGATGTGGTTATTCAACAAACAATTCCTGCGTACCTACTGCAGTTCCACGCACGGGGGGAACAAGGGCCAGTAAGATAGGCAGGGCTCTGCCCTCAGGGAGCCGATCACAGAATGGAGGACCTGTACTTCCTATGGCTCCTACTACATCACAGGTCCTAGAAAGTGGGAAAAGGAGGATCAGGGACAGGGAAGGGACGTCAAGCCTTACATAAGACTGTGATTGCATCAATAACAACAACAATAATAATAAACAGTTAACTTGAATTGAATGCTCGACATGTATGAACTCAAAGGGAGATTTGGTGGGTGGGTGGTAGAGGCCAAAGGATGGGTCCAGGATCTGAAACTGACAGGTGAGGGGCGCCCTGAAGTCAGATGAGCTGACTTCTCACCCATTGACCTCCTGACTGTGTTGAAGCCCAGCCATCTCCAAGCCCCTCCCTTCAGAATCATCCGGTTTTGGAGCAAGTGAGCTGGAGAGAAGCAGTCTGGTGTGGTAGCAAGTGCACAGGCTGTGGTGGCCAAGAGATCTGGGTTCAAATTCTACCTCTGCCACTTATCAACTGGGTGGACTTGGGCCAGTTTCTTAGCCTTACTGTGCCTCAGTCAAATAGAGATAATAAGGCCTAACTGTGGGGGACCGGGCAGATTAATAAGGCATTCAAAGCACCTGGCACACAATAGGTATTGCCGAGTGGTGGGGGTGATTACTAAAATTGGCCATCTTGCTGCTGTGTCTGACTCAGCGCCAGCCTCAGCCCCTGTGGTCCGGAGAGGCATTTAGTGCTCTGGGGATGGCAGAGAAAAGAAAGGGGGCGCCACCAGGTGGGTTGTGCGGCAGGCAGAGACTTTGAGCCGGTAATGGCTGTCAGGGACCAGGAAATCACAGGTGTCTCAGGAACAACAGGAGTTACACTCAGACACCAAAGAACAAACACGCAGCACAAGACGTTTTGCCAAAGCAAAGCTGTTTTGATCGTTCCCGGATGTGACATGTATCGCATGAGGAAAGCGAGCCTCTTGAGCTGAGGCTGCCTAATTGACAGCCAGTGGCTCCATGCAGAGTGACACTGGGCAGGGTGGGGGCGGGGGCGGGGGCAGAGCAGCCCACTTCACACTGCCCTACTCCCACCCCGCCCCCAGCCAAGCCTTCATCCAGCCCGGGCACTCTCAGCCAAGCTGTTTGCGAGGGAAGGGAGGCTCATTATTCCCAGTGCCTGCAGATCCAGCCCCTGGCTCCTCCTCTCCAGCCCCATCCTGCATCACTCCTGGGACCCAGGCTATGTGCCAGTCTAACTGAACTGAACTTTGCCAAGTGCACCAGGCTCCCTCTGGCCTCCAGGCCTTTGCAGACACTGTTGTCTCTGCCTTGGATTCCTCTCCTCCTCACCCCTCTGTGCACCTGGCTCGTATTGGCGAACAAAAATAATAGCAGCTTACACTTACTGAGCACTCACTCTGTGCTAAGTGCTTCCCAAATGCTATCTTACTTAATCTTCACAACAACCTACGAGGTAAAAATAATCATAGTGGACGTGTAGTAGATGCCTGCCATTTGCCAGGCACTCTTCTGAGTGCTTTATGCATAGTAACTCACTTAATCCTTACAACCCCAGTTGGGGCATGTTACCATGATTATTCCTATTCTGCACATGGGGAAACTGAAGCACAGAGCAGTCAAGTGACTTGCCCAGGGTCACCAGCCAGAAGTGGCAGAACCAGGTTCCAGCTCAGGAGTTTATCACCACTATACCATCTGCCTCCTGTACATCCTTTAGGACTAAGTCCAGGTGCCACCTCCTCCCGGAGGCTTCCTCTTTCCTTGATTGTGTCAGGAGCTGCTGTGGGCTTCCAAGGCACCTTGTGCTTAATGACAACTTCCTCCCATCCTTAGGAGCACCTCCCACCCTGTGAAGTCTGCTTGCCAGTCCCCTGCTGGACTGGACACTCTTGACAATAGGGAGTGTTTGCCTGGCTCACCGCTGTGCCCTCCACGCCTAGCACAGTGCCTGGCACACAGCAGGGGCTCCACAGGCGTTTGTCGAATGCTGGCATGAATCCCACTCAGGTACATTCCTGCTCTGGCTCCCCCTTTGCAATCACAAAGACTATAAGACCTTATTGCATGCATTAAATAGGGTCCCTAAAATTTGATCACATAAAATCTGGGCTCTCATTTTTACAGGGTTAGTGAAAAACAACATTTTTCATCCGTCTGAATTGGCACACAAAGTAAAGATGGTAAGGCTTATGCTGTACACAACTGACTCTGTACTGAGCTGGGGAAGTTCAGATAATCACAGGGAGTCACTTCCTGACACCCCCATTCACTGCGACTAGGACTGGGTGTAGGACAGGAGCCCCACCCAGTCCTCCATCATGTTGCATCTGAATTTACATTTCTTGGTGGGGGGCGGGGGCACTAGGAAAGGTGTCACCACACCCACTTTGTGCCCAACCTTGGCCACATGCTCTGATGGTCAGGGAACTGACAGAGGAGCTGGGAAGCCAGAGGGGCCCTGAGAGGGTGAGGGGCTCTGGTTTCATTCCACACATCCTTTCTGTCCTTACAGTGATCACAAACCACTAGTGCTCTGGGAAACAGGTACCTGTGTTTACTTTCCCACAGCCAAGGGTAACTGGTTGCTGGCTAATACCTTTGTGATGATGTAGAGATAACAAGCTCTGCCCTGCTTTGGGAGGGGCTGCCAAAGGAATAGGAGAGATGGACAGCTCAAAGAAGAGTAAGATTCCTGAGGTGGGCAGGTCCAGGCAAGCTCCTTGGAGGAGGTGGCATTTGCTCTGGCCTCTGCCCCCTGCTGGCCTTTCCCCTGTGATTATAGGGAGCTCAGAAATGGCAGATGGGCCTCAGCCTAGATTTACCCTTTGAGCCAATGACAAGTTGGGGAGGAGTTATGCCAGGAGATGAGAAGCAAGTCCTTATCATGGCACCACTATCCACCCCCTTTCCCTCAGGTATGCAGCCTGCCCAGACCAAGCAGGGTGATGTGGGAGCCCTACTTTCCTCACCAATAAAATGTAGGTAATGATCATACCTTCTTCCCAGGCCTGTGGTGAAGATCAAATGAGAGAATGCAGGGGAAAGCGTCTTATGCTATAAAAGATTCTGACAAATGCTTATTATTTCTTCCTATTCTTCTCCTGGAATTTATCAAACACTTTATGGGCCCTGGAGGTATTTTTGCCTTCACTCTGCATGGCTTTCTCTGGCCCACAATTCTCCTTTCCTCTCCAGCTGTACTTTAGGACAGGCATGTTGCGCAATGGTTAAGGAGGGACTGGGGCAAGCTGGTCCAGGTTTGAATCCTGGTCCCACCTCTTCCTAGGGGCCTGACCCAGGGCAAGTCACACAGGCTCTTGAGCCCTTTAACTTTCCCCTCTGTACAATGGGTAGAATCATTGAACTTAACTCATAAGGTTGATGTGAAGACTAAAGTGATAATTTGTGCTAAGTTCTTAGGGCTGTGCCTACTAAGTGTTTAAGAAATATCTGCAGTGTTGTGGTTGTTTTTCTCTGCTTGGTGGGACTATCCCTTGGCTCTCTGAGTGGCAGGACTAAGGGAAAGAGACCCCAGGCACAATTTTCATAGACTCCCTACCTCCACAGTGAGGAAGGGGTAGATCAAGAAGCAGAGCGGTGCTCATTTATTCAGCAAGCAGTGTTTGAGGGCCTGTTCTGTGCGGGCACTCCTGGAGTGATAGGATGACTAAGTTCCAGTCCCCATCAATGAGGAGCTCACACTGCAGAGAGGAAGCTATTGATTCATTCGCTTACTCATTTGTGAATTCAGTTGGTCAGTTCTCACCCGTTTGCCAGGGTCTCCTGGTGCAGGTTCTGTGCTGGGTTCTGGGGCACAGGGCTGGGGCAAGACAGGGAGCCAAAGAAGCAGAGGTCTGGCTAGGGTCCCTTGAGGCCTCTGCCTCTCCCAGATATGTCTTCCCACCTCCTGTCACTTGGCCTCAGTCTCCCCACCTAGACATCAAGGGGTTGCTCGAGCTGGTCCCCAAGCACCTGGCCCATACTAGCATTTCAGATTTCTGAGCCAGGATGGACAAATGCTGAGTGACACCCCCGTCCCTGCTCCCAGCCCACGTGTTCACTCAGGGCTCTGGCTTGGAGCTCATTAACAGCCACACAGCCATTGCCGCATGTCACAGGCTCTTAAAGTCTCCATTACCAAGGACCCTTGTGCCTTTGTATTTTTAGCCTGCATCTGGAGGAGACGACTGGCGTCTCCTGCAGTTATACTTGTCAGGTTCAGTGGTTCCGACAATACCTCAGGCCTCTGGGCACCTGGAGGTGGGGGCCCCTAGATCTGCTTCTGAAAAAGAAGCTGGTGGGAGATGTGAGGACCAGGGGTGGGGCCAGGGGTCCTCCCCTCCCCTTCACCTTCCCAGCTCTGGAATACTACCTCCTAGGTATGACAGATTGGAGGGGCCCCCACATATCCAGGTTGCTCTGGGACGTAGAGGACAAATAATTCTTTATATTATTATTTTTATTTTTAAACTTATCTTTGTTGAATGTATTACAGATGTCCCCTCTTTTTCCCCCATTGACCTTCTCCTCCCCACTCCTGCTCCCATCCTGCCTTCCTCACACTATTGTCTGTGTCCATTGGTTACACATATATGCATATAAGTTCTTTGGTTTATCTCTCCCCTCTCCCCCTCCCTTTGAGGTTCCTAAATCTAACAACCAATTTGTACTTCTTAATCCCTTCACCTTTTTTACCCATCTGCCCAACCCCCTCCCATCTGGAAACCAACAAAAAGTTCTCTGTATCTATGTGTCTGTTTCTGTTCTTCTTGCTCATTTTGTTTGTAAATTCAATTGTTGATAGATATGTATATATTGCCACTTTATTTTTTATATTTTTTTATCTTATTCTTCAAAAGACCCTTCAACATTTCATATAATACTGGTTTGGTGATGATGAGCTCCTTTAGCTTTTTCTTGTCTGGGAAACTCTTGATATGTCCATCAATTCTAAATGATAGCTTTGCAGGATAGAGTAATCTTGGTTGTAGGCCCTTGCTTTTCATCACTTTGAATATTTCTTGCCATTCTCTTCTGGCCTCCAAAGTTTCTTTTGAGAAATTGACTGACAGTCTTATGGGAGCTCCCTTGTAGATAACGAACTGCTTTTCTCTTGCTGCTTTTAAGATTCTCTCTTTGTCTTTAACCTTTTGCATTTTGATGATGATGTGTCTTGGTGTGGGCCCCCTTGGGTTCATCTTGTTTGGGACTCTCTATGCTTCCTGGACTCGTACGTCTATTTTCTTCACTAAGTTAGGGGAGTTTTCTGTCACTATTTTTTTTCAAATAGGTTTTCAATTTCTTGCTCTCTTCTTGTCCTTCTGGCACTCCCATGATGCAAATGTTGGTATGCTTGAAGTTGTCCCAGAGGCTCTTTACACTATCCTCATTTTTTTGGATTCTTTTTTCTTTTTGGTGTTCTGATTGGGTGTTTTTGCTTCCTTATATTCCAAATCGATGGTTTGCTTCTTGGCTTCACCTACTCTACTATTAATTCCCTGTATTTATTATTTCAGTTAGTGCATCCTTCATTTCTGACTGGTCCTTTTTTATGCTCTTGGGGTCCTCACTAAGTTCCTTGAGTATCCTTATAACCAGGATTTTGAACTCTGCATCTGTTAGATTGCTTATCTCCATTTCATTTAGTTCTTTTCCTGCAGTTTTGTTCTGTTCTTTCATTTGGGACATGTTTCTTTGTCTTCTCATTTTGGCTGCCTCCCTGTGTTTGTTTTTATGTATTAGGTAGAGTTGCTATGTCTCCTAGGCTTCCTAGGGTGGCCTATTGTAGTAGGTGTCCTGTAGGGTTCAGTGGCACAGCCTCTCTGATCACCCCAGCTGGGCCCTCGAGGTGCAAACTTGTGTGGACTGTATACCTTTCTGTTGTAATTGAGTCTTGATTGCTGTTGGCACGTCAATAGAAGGGATTTACTCAGGCTGATAGGCCGCAAGGACTGGCTATACCCACTGACCACTGACCTCTGACTACCTTGGAGGATCAGCTGTGCAGGGGCCCACCACACAGAGCAAGACTTACAGTACTTCAGCAGGGCTCTGGTACCCACTGAGTCCACTACTTGAGTGTGTCGCTAGTGGTGGTTGGTGGTGGTGCTTCAGTGTGGTATGAAGCTGTCCACTGGGTGTGCTGGCTCTGGGGCAAGGTCAGCTTCTGCCTGTATTCTACCCAGGGACACCTGACATAAGCTACAAAGTGATCTGCAGATGGCTGCTTCTTGTGCTGGGCTTGGTGGTGCCCAGGCAAAGCCAAGCTATGAGCCAAGGCTGGCTGCTTCTAGTGCCAGGCCTGGGGCCACTTAATAAGAGGTATGGGGCTCACTGAGACCAGATGCTGCTTGTTTGAGAGAATTTAAGAAAATATGAAGCAGGAGCTGAGATAGGCCAATCCTATGGTAAAGCCACTGGAAACAGCTTGGGTGGGCCTGAAAGTTGGGTGGGGCAGGGCCTCGGGAAATCACCAGGGTGAGACAAACAGTGTGAGCCAGGTTGCTGGAGTCCCAGATATGGCGGCCGTCTGCCTGCCCTGTGGGTGAAGGGCTCACTGAAGGAACAATGGCCTCTGCCAACAAGTCTGTCCGGGAGAAAGCTGCCTCTCCAGCTCTCGCTCTGATGCCAAACAACTCAGTTCTTCCCCGTATGTCTCTGGTGCCTTCCAAGCTGCTTCCCCTGTGCTGGAGCCTGGAAGGAGCGAGTTTGAGTAAGTCCGTGCTGGGGCCCTTTAATAGGAACTGCCTGGGACTCCAGAAGTCTCAGCCTCCCTCAGCCTCAACTCCTGCTGGATTTTACAGCCAGAAGTGATGGGGACTTCTCTTCCTGGCACTGGAACCCTGAGCTGGGAGCCTGGTGTGGGCCAGGGACCCCTCACTCCTTGGAGAGGACCTTCCCAGCCAAGGTATCCTCCTGATTTTTATTGGCCACATGTGGGTGTGGGACCAGCCCATCCGTGCCTCCTACCAGTCTCCACGTGGCTTCTTCTTTAATTTCGTAGTTGTAGGATTTCCATTCAGCTCAATGTCAGGCGGTTCTGAATGATGGTTGCTCTGTCATTTAGTTGTCATTTTGATGTGGTTGTGGGAGGAGGTGATACCACATTTACCTACGCCACTGTCTTGACCGGAAGTCCTCATAAACAATTCTTTAGATAACGCTGGAGTAATGGTGGTGATGCCAACCTGGGAACAAAACCCATGTCAGCTGGACATCCCTGAGGACCAGCCACTGGCTCTGGCTGCAGAGACGTAGAGCAAAGCACAGAGAAGTCATTCAGCAGTCTGTTGTCACCCAATGTGGTCCGAGCAGGTTTCTGTTGGACTGTGGGAGACAGAGCAAGCTCCAGAAGTCAGCCCAGCCCGGGGGAGCCTGGGTCCCTCTGGCACTGGGTAAGAACTGCGTTACACAGACCCCAAAGAGTGGACTAAGTGCTCTCCTTGCATTTCCTGATTACCTTTTTTATTCTCCACATGAAGGCAGAAACTATTTTGATTACTCCCATCTTTAGATGAGGAAAGTGAAGCTCCCAGAGGCTAAGCAGCTCACCCAAGTTCACATGACTGGTAAGGGCCAAACAGATGCAGAGTGTCGGTCCAGGGCCAGTCTTACCTCCACTCTATATGTAGCCTCCAGATGCCGAGAGGGCTCTGAGATTAGTGTCCCCTGGTGGGGTCATCAGGAAAGGAGACGCAGGCAGGCCACAGCTTGCCTGGGCGGAGTAAGAGGTGCTGTGTGGAAGGGAGTGGGTAGGGTGTGTCCATGTCAGAAACACCAGAGCCTACACTTCCAGGAAGAATAACAGCCTCCATCAAGGATACAGTTTAAATCCTCCCTCTCCCAACAATCATAGATCCTAAGACTTGCTAATAAAATAAAATAATAATGAACAGTTACTACTCTGGTTCTCTGAGCCAAAGAGTGGACTAAGTGCTTTCCTTGCATTTCCTGATTACCTTTTTTATTCTCCACATGAAGGCAGGGACTATTTTGATTACTCCCATCTTTAGATGAGGAAGCTCGCAGAGGCTAAGCAGCTCACCCAAGTTCACATGACTGGTAAGGGCCAAGCAGATGCAGAGTGTCAGTCCAGGGCCAGTCTCACCTCCACTCTATGTGTAGCCTCCAGATGCCGAGGACAGGAACAAGATAAGTTCCCACATTGATGTGAGGCATCAGAAGGTTCTGGTTCTGTTGCCAGATTGTGGTTCTGACAAATCCCCATTTCCTCTGGGCCTCAGTGAGGGGCTGGGTTGAGGTGGAGATGGATCAATGCCATCAGGTCTGAGCTCCCATCTAACTCTGAGAAGATGATTAACAACAACAATAATATCAACAAATATTCACGGAGCGTTCACTCTGTGGCAGACATGTGACATGTGCTGTTTCATTTAATCCTCATGCCTCCCTTTTGAGGTATTAGCCTTAAACAGTTGAGGGAGTGGAGCTCAGAAAGGCTGAGCATCCTCCTAAAGCCAAACAGCTAATAAGAGGTGGGCTAGATTTGGATGTGGTCTGTTCTTAACCACTCCTCTATTCTGCCTTCTGTGGGTTCAGTCCAGAGATGCCTAAATGGTTTGAGAAGGAGAGGCTTTAGGTACCTTTGGTCAGAGCTGGGTGGAGGTAGGGGGTGGGGCCTCCATTATCCCCAGGAAGCACTCAGTGTGTCCAGTTATCAAGCCTCCTTGCTTTCAGGCTCTGGGAGGCAGCCTTCGCCATCTCATTTTATTCCACCATCCAGTTCCCTCCAGGTGCTCTTTAAGCTTCCCAAACATGTAAAACCTCCCCACAGAGGAGGGAGGGGAGAGCCTGCAACACCTTTGCCCCCTCCAGGAGTGGCCTAGAGCAGCAATGGGAGACACCAGGCCCAGGGACCTGGGGATTGCTGAGCTTTGCCACCATCTATGAATTCACCAAATATTTGGTGTTGGGCACCATTCCAGAGCAGGGCTATCATACATAGTTGTGTCACCCAACCCTCTGGGGGCACTGTTCATACTGTGGACACTTTTACCTGACACTTTTACTGGGTACTGGGTGCTGGGGATGTCATGGTAAGCAAAACTGGCCTGGTCCCTAACCTCATGGAAGATGATGTTCCATAGGGCTGACAGTCCAAGAAGCAGGAATTACTTCACAGTGTGACCAGTGTGGTGACAGGAGGAACCAGGGCTGTGGGAGCTTGCAGGAGAAGCCCCAAGACTGCATTTGGTAAGTCAAAGAAGGCTTCCTGGAAGAAGTGACTTCTAAACCAAGACCTGAATGATAAATAAGAATGGCCTACTTGTGGGGGGAACTGTTCAGGCAGAAGGAAGAGCACAGTGACAAATTATAGTACAAGGTGACACAAGCTATCATATTAATATGAACAAAGAGCATTGGGAGCCTTTATTCATTCAATCAATCCTTTACTCATTAAAGCAGATATTCTTTGAGGAGATGGAGAATAGTTATACCTGGGGGATAGACAAGTTTCACCCAGGTGATCTTTTAACTGGGCTTTGAAGGATGAGTAAGAGTTTTCTGAGGGGAGAAGAGGGAGAGAAGCATCCGAAGAGAGAAAACCACATGACAAAAAGCATGCTGTTGGAGATTTTGTGCAATGCTGCCTGCACAAAGTGGAGGGCTAAGATACCTCCCCCAGGCTCCCCAGGGTAGCTCTTTGTCTCTCAGACCTAACCCTGATATTTATAATTCATTTTTCACCTGACCTCATCAGAGGTTCAGTTGGGATGTTGGATAGATGCGTGCATGAGTGCAGGAGTAAATGAATGGGTGGAGGAATTAATGCATGCATGAATGAAGGAATATAAGAAAGAATAAATCATAACAGAGAACATACAGTGCTTTCCATGCACTAGGCATTGTTCTCAGTGCTTTATTAAATCATTAAATCCTCACACAATCCTAGGAGGTAGGTAATGTTATTATATGCATTTTATAAATGAGAAAAGTAAGGCAGGCAAGGTTAAGTAATGTACCCAAGGCCACACAGCTAGGAAGAGGCAAAGCAGGGTTTGAACTGAGGCACTGGAGGATGCTACAAACTGGGTCCCACGGGCAAACGCTGGGAATTAGGCATTTCCTTGTTCACCCAGACATTTATCTCCTTTCTCACTCCATGGTGATTTCTTGGCTAAGACTCCTCCAGAAATGTGCTGTCTCCTTGGAGCAGACCCGGGTCCTGGTGGCCAGAGATAGTCTGGGCGCCGCCCTGGCTGCGACAGGAGGTACCTGTGGGCCCTGCATGACAGCTGCAAAGTGCAGGGGATGGGCTGCTCCTCCCTGGCAGGTGGGGTGAGGAAGCGAGCCTCTGGCCTCCTCAATGGAGAGCCCCCCAGCATTGGGAGCGCCTCTCTGATCACTGTGCAGGAAGCTTGAAGTTTGCCTTTCAGGTTGATTGTATTAGCATTTCCAAAGAGTCCCCCTTCCTGTGAAGTGCATTAAAGATTCACTCTGGCGGGCCTCTCACCTGGGCAGGCTCCTCGTGAAGTGCCTCAGATTTCCCAGGAATCCTTGGAGACATTTTGACATTCTGATTGTCACTGCTAACGTGGGCTGCGAAGGAATTAATTGACATGGATGAAACCCTCAATTTCCAAGGGCTGTGTAATAAAATAAAGGTTATTGTATTATCACAGATTCAACCACTAATGAAAAAGGGCTAAAGACTGTAATCACAATATGGTAGGCTTAGTGGGGAGTTAGCCTGATTTCCATAGGCAACCATCCTGAACTTTAGGGAATAATAATTCTGATAGTTGCTATTTATTGAGAACTTATAATATGCTAAACATTTTACTAAATGATCTCTATGTTATGTATTCCTGCAACAACCATATGAAGAAGTTGTTTTCATCTCCATTTACAAATGAGGATATTAAGACATGGTGAGGTGACGTGAACGTGGCTAATAAATTGGACAGTAGCAACAGACAACCTTGTGGGTGAAACATTCTATCTTCTTGGAGGCGAGGGAGAATTAAAATACCTGGGCCAGCCCTGGCCAGTTTGGCTCAAGGTTAGAGCATCGGCCTGCGGACCAGAGAGTCCCGGGTTCAGTTCCCGCTAAGGGCACGTACCTCGGCTGCAGTTTGTCCCCGCCCCGGCTGGGGTCCTGTGGGTGGCAACCAGTTGATGTGTCCCTTTCACATCGATGTTTCTCTCTCTCTCTCTTCCCCTCTCTCTACCTCCTGCTCTATCTGAAGATTAATGCAAAAATGTCCTCAGGTGAGGATAAAAAAAAAAAAATGACCTGGGCCAGCAGGGTTAAGATATCGCCAAGTACTGTGTAGGACTTTCTGGGTGGTAGAGTATTAGGAGTGTTTGTGTACACTTTCCAGACTCTGAGAGAACACCCTGCCTTTTCCCTCAGAGCACATGAATTCCACCCATCCATCTACCCATCCACCCATACAAAAGAGATCCAGCCAGCCATTCATCTATTTATCATTCATGTACCCATCCACACATTTATCTGTCCATCAGTTTACTCATCCATTTATCCATCATCCATCCATCAGTTCCTTTAGTCATATCTTCATGCATTCAGCTATTTATTCAAATCAAGGGTGTGTCTGATTGCCCTTTCCATGCTCCTGTCATGTTCTCTTGCTATGACTAATGTAACAGGCAGGGGAGAAGCAGGACAGGGAGCCAGGAGATACAGAATGAGTTCCATAATTTGCCAAGTCTCTCTAACTTTCTCATTCCCAGTCTCCCAATATGTATGCAAAGTGGGGATATTTGCAGTCTATTGTGAACTTAAAGCGTGCAAATATGTAACATGCTTTGGCAATGTAAGCATGCTGCACGAATTTCTGTCACCATCATCATTATCTTCACGAGTGCAGCATGTACTCTAACCTAAAGCAGCCTGAGAAGTCGGCCTCTGGACGGTGACCCATTTCTGATTTTGTTTTACAAAAATTCTGTAAAATTTACAAATATGAAGTTACTTAAAGTATGTACTTTTATAATATTCAGATCTATTCCGTGTTCCCTTAGGGCTTCAGGAAGTACTGGGGAGTAGGAACTGGAAAGGGATTTGGTAATAAGGGGTACTTGGTCATGAAATGTTGGCTTAATGGATATTGCTCTCCAAGGTTGCTATATACCAGGTGACTGTTCAAGGCTACTCCCTGTTGGCTCTAAGGAGAGAGGTTGTACTATAAGGAAATATGCGCCTGAAAACCTAGGAAAAGATGAAAAATCAAACTTCAAGTTCAGCAGGAACTGTAGTAAATACAGATCTTACAGACACTGTGTCAGTCAGCTTAAGTTATGCTGCAGTAACAAACAATTCCCAAGTCTCTGAGGCCTGAGACAAACGCTTATTTCTCCCTTATGTTACATGCCTGGTATGGGTCAGCTGAAGATTCATTCCATGTTTTCTTTTCTCTGGAGCCCGGGCTGACAGAGGAGCACACTGGGTCTTAAAGCTTCCCCTGACATTTTATTGACTGAAGAAAATCACATGACCAAGCCTAACATCAATGGGCAGGAATTGTATTCTTCCTTCAGAAAGGGCACCCAAGGGAGGGACAGCAACTATTTTGAACAATAACACAACTTTCCATACATTGTAACTGAACTAGAAGGTAATTTGAACCTCAAAGTGGCTTGGCAGGAGGGACCTCTGGAGGAGGAAGTGATAGCTCGGCAGCTTGGCCTCCCTGCGTGTCCACCTCTTCCCCTCTCACCACCCGCCGGCGCAGTACTTTTTCTGTCTGGTGGCTTCTGCTTTTCACTGTCTTCAGAGTTCTGTTTCCTTATGATGCTGGCGTCCCCTTCATGGTCCCTTCGCCCTCTTTGTACTTGATGACCTTTTACCTTCTGATGTTGCTGTGAGTTAGCCAGGACTCTTGAGGTTCAGGTGTCAGAAACCCAAATCAAAGTAGTTTTAAAAAGAAAGAGAAAGAAAGGAATGCAGGAAGGAAGGGGAAAAGAAAGAAAACAAAAAAGAAAGAAATTTATCGGCTCATATAACTGAAAAATCAAAAGTCGAACTGGCTTTGAGCATGCTGGATCTGTGGGCTCCAACGATGTGTGCATCCCCTTCGCTTCCTCTGCGTTAATTCCACCTCTGAACGACTCTCCCATCATGGTGACAGGATGGCTGCTGCGGCAGAGGCCTCTGGTTGTCTTGAAATAGCCATTCCCCTCTCTTTCCAACGTGGTAGAAGTTTTTAGCTGGCCATATGGCCTCCCCTGCAACTAAATGTGGTTTGGGACTAAATTCTGGCTAATGGGATGTAAGCAAAAGTGACGTGTGTAACTTTGGGGTGGTTCCCTTAAAAGGAAAGGTCATGCTTCCCCTCCCTTTTTCCTGCCTCCTGGCTGGCTGGCTGGTGACCCTGGTGTGAGGAGACTGACCCTCATCCACAGGCTCCTAAGGACTTCTGTGGACACAGCTACTGCACCCACGTGGGCTTTTATATGAGAAAGAAACCAACTTGCATCTTAAATTTTTTTTTTCTTCATTGATTTTAGAGAGAGAGGAAGGGAGAGGGAGAGAGAGATAGAAACATTGATGAGAGAGAACATTGATTGGCCGCCTCCTGCATGCCCCCCACTGGGGATGGGGCCCACAACCTGGGCATGTGCCCTGATCGGAAATCAAACCGGCACCTCTTGGTGCATGGGTTGATGCTCAACCACTGAGCCACACCGGCCGGGCAAACTTGCATCTTGTTTAAGTCACTACTAGATGGCTCTCTTTGTTACAGTAGCCAGACCAGTACCTTCATTATTTCACTTCCTCCACCTGAACCCATCATTGTGGTAGGGGATAAAAATCTGCTCACTGGCCAGACCAGGAATTGGGGCTCTATTCCTGAATCTGGGCCTGAGACCAGCTCACCTAAACTCTAGGGACTGAAAGAGGTAGAAGAGTTGCTCTCCAAAGGACATAGGGGTGCCATCACCAGAAAAATGTGAGACGAGTGCTGTACAGGCAAATGACAGTCCTTACACTCGCCTGTTTAGATTCCCCGAAGAGAAAGTCTGATGAACTCAACTCACCTCTTTCCTCCCACCCGGCCCCAGCAAAGGTTCCTGGTCTGTGGATCATCTACCAGGTTCCTGGTAATGGTCCAATCAGCAGTGGCTATGAATGGGTCCCCTCCGGCTGCCCCTTTGGTAGCCTTGGTAGAGCGGGCAGCATGATTCACGTGTCTTTAGAGCCCTCGGTCTGCTTGCTGCAGTGATGGGGTTCATGAGGAGGCCTGGGGAAACGCATGGAGCAGACTGGGTTCTCCAGGCCTGGGGAATAGACTAGGGACGGGTAGGGACCAGCTATGGCCTCTCTCTGTGCTCTCTGTCCCAGCATCCAACAGTCTGCCTCTGCAAAATGGCACAAGAACTCTAGTTGGGTCATCTTCCCTGTGCCAAAGGCAAGACAAGTCCTTTAAATTTACTGCAAATGCTCAATGGGGATGGACCAGAGTGTTTGTTAACTCCAAACGCCAATAAATGTTGATAAATAATGCTATTAAAAATGTATCATTGCTCCGATGCTTTGTTATAACATCTTTCCTCTTATTTTCCCCCATGTAACATTTACTTTAAAAGGCCCCAGCCAAAAGCCAACAACAATGAAACTGAACCTAGCCTCCCAGAGCCTCTTCGTTTATGAAACACTCGAAGACTCAGCACTCAGGGGAAAAGCCACTGAGATATTCCACTGTTTTGTAAACTTTGCAAAATCTGTAGTTCTTGTGGCTGAGGTCTAACTGCATGTTAAATTTGAAATTATGAAGCTTCAATGGCTTAAAAATATTGTAACTGTTCTTCAAACAGGAAAATTGCATTTAGATTTTCCTCTGTGTTTAACCTTGACTGGCAAGAGATAGTCTTCAAATTTTCCCAGCAAATGAAAATCACTTTAGGATTGAGATTGCATATGGATAGCTCCTACCTCAAGAAAAAGAAAATATTCAGTAACAAATACAGTCATACATTCTGTGCTGGGCCCATAACGTGGAGAAATAAATGATCATTTTGTTCTATAATCCATAGCATGAAGGATTTAGGATGGAGACAAGGAAGACATTCTTGAATATGAGGTTCAGTCACATCTGAACTGTTACTAAGGGAAATTGCAGCACCCTGCACTCAATTTTCTTCCGGCTAGCCTCCTGCAAAATTGTATGATCCCTTTGGCACCTTGCAAGTCAAAATTCCCTTTCTCCCCACCGAGGCTCTAGTGCTTTCAAATCACTTCGTTTCATCAGTCAGTCTTATAAGTCATTTAAACTAAAGTGTGATTGTCTGCATCTTAATGGGGACCAGTGGGAAGAGGATGGTGCTCTACTCAAAGGAATGAATCAGCCCTGGCCAGGCAGCTCAGCTGGTTGGGGCATCATCCTGATACCCCAAGGTTGTGGGTTCAATCCCCAGTCAGGGCACATACAAGAAGCAACCAATGAATGTATAAATAAGTGGAACAACAAATTGATGCTTTTTTTCTCTCCCTCTTCCTCTCTTTCTCAAATCAATAAAAACATTTTTTTTTTTAAAGAAATGAATCAACATTGGTGAAATTCTAGGCAGAAAGTCTGTTAGAAGGAGTACTAAATTAGGGGTCTTTCTTGTCTACTCATAAAACTGGTTTTACCTGTGATAAACACATCCACTTTCCTTTCTCCTTTCCTCCCTTCCTTCCATCTATTCAAAAAACTTCTCTGGGGTGCCTGCTCTATTCCATTCTCTATGCTCAGTGTTGAAGTCCTGAAGGGGGAACTCCCTACAACAAAGGATACAGAGTCCAGGAAAGAATAATTGTAATCATAGAACTGCAATGACCATTTATTGAGTGAGTGTTTACTACATGCTGGGCACTGTGCTGGGAGCTTTTCATAGACAGCATTTAATCTTCATGACAGCCCAGTGAGGTAGGTAGTGTTATTCCCTTTCCATAGACAAGAAAACAGAGGCGCCATTTTTGTTGTTGTTCAAGGTCATACATGTTAAGTGTGGTGCTGGAATATCAACGTGGGCAGTCTGACATCAGAGCTTTCTGCTCCAGGTGAGATCCGCTTAAAATGAGCGTATAGGGTGGGTGGTGGGCTTCAAGGGGATTAAAACCCTAGGGTGAGCTGAAGAGTTGTGTTGAGAGATTGCAAGAAAGGCCAGCCTCTTGCTGAGAGTATCTGAGCCCCAGGAAGAGAGTCCCAGTGAGAGGGCCTCCTCTCTTCCCCTCCACCCGAAAGGGCCCCTCCTCCCACTAGCAGACACCAGAAGCTGGCTGTGCCCCAGGCATGGCTCTGGTCAGGAAGAGAGGATCTTTTGTGAGCTGCTGGCCTGGTTTCTGTTAATGCCAATTAGCGTTCCTGCCTCCTTGGAACTGCGGGGTCAGCAGGCTTCTGTGATCTTGGTGACTAGAGGTTCTGGCCTAGAAATGCTCAGGATGTGGGACGGAAGTCAGAGAGAAGCTGAGGCAGGGACTGTGTCACTGAATGGAGAGAAAAGGGAGTTTCACAGAGGTTCGTGGGGCCCAGCGGCTGCCAGGGCAGGACACTCCGGGGCCAGACAAAGAAGAAGAAGAGAGAAGGCGGCATCAAGGCTGCCTCCCCACACCCCAAATCCCACTGTGTCTTGGCTGTGACCTGGGAGACTGGTTCTTGAGAGAGGAGGAGAAGGCAGAGTGGGCTCTGACATTCCTGGGCTTGTGGGGCCTGGGGAGAGTTCCAAGAGCGCGTCTATCCAGGGTTATCTAGGGAGTAGGGGGAGTACCCTCCTCCACCTTGAAGCTAGCACAGAAAATTGGCCTCAGGCTCCCTGGTTGTTCAAGGTCAGTGGCCAGTGGTGGGATAAACTTGAATAAATGCTGTCAAGTTAGCAGACTGACTCCTGTGCAGAGCTGGGCAGGGTGCTGCCAAGGAAGACCCGATGGCCCCCTTGTGAGGCTGTCACTGGGCTCCAGGTGGGCATGGCTGAGGGACCGCTGAGTCCCTATGGCCTGAGAGGTGGCCCCATGTCAGCTTGCCCCAGCTTTCTCCTCTTTGCCTGTCCCCCCAAACTCCCCTCCTTTGCCCTCTGGACCCCTTTGTTGCCCCCTCCATGTGTCCTTTTTATCCAATTACGGCCTTCCTCTATTGTTTTCTTCTTCATTGAATTTTAGAGAGAGAGGAAGGGAGAGGGAGAGAGATAGAAACATCAGTGAGAGGGAATATCGATTGGTCTCCTCCTGCATGCCCCCCACTGGGGATTGAACCCACAACCTGGGCATGTGCCCTGACTGGGAATCGAACCGGCGACCTCTTAGTGCATGGGTGGATGCTCAACCACTAAACCACACCGGCTGGGCTTGTGGCCTTCCTCTTATCCTTCTCTCTCCATCTAGCCTGCCCTGTGGGCCAGCCCTCCAGCAGGGGTGATAACCTGTTTGCACATTTCCTGCCCTCACTTGGGCTGGACCACCTACCATGCTCTCGGTTGCTGCAGGAGGGCTGCCCCCGGAGCCACTGCAGAGGAAGCGGCCACAGATGATGCTCAGGAGCCAGTGAGTGCTCATCCCTTCCCTGGCCTCTGTCTCCTGCTCCACCTGCTTGCTCATCCGTTCTTCAGTGACTCACCCGGGTGCCCCAGGGGAATGGTTTTCCAGAACCCACTCACTGCAGGTTCAAGAAAGTCACTTAACCTTCCAAACACAGAGCTTGTCCTATGCTTCCCGACTCCCCACTGGGGGCCTTTCCAAGCAGCACATGAGGGACAGGACTGGTGGTGTCTATAGAAAGGAGGTGCTCAGGCCAAATTTCCAAGGCTTGGTCCCTTAGCCCCTCTCTCTTCTTGATAGTCTCTACTCATTTCTTAGTGGCTTCGTCAAACTCCAAATGACAGCCACTACTTCCTGGCCCACATCCCTAAGAAAGGGACCATTTCAAGGTTAGAGAGGAGGCCTGCAGGGTGATAGAGGCCTTGTATCTGTTTCTCGAGCTCCAACTCAGCCATTCTCTGTCCCTGCTGGATGAGAGAACAAATTATCTTTTCTCACAGTACCCTAAAAAGGAGCTCACCACCTCTCCACCCTCCCTGGTGGGGACAGGCACTACCGCCCCCTCTTCCTTGCTAAGCCTTTCCTCACTGCTGTGTGGCTGGTCCCTAGGGGATCTTTGGTGTCAGGGCTGGGGCTGGGAAGGAGCATTGAGAGGCTTCCTCTCTACCCATGGCCACCCACCCCTACCTCTCATTAGTGGCTGACAGGGTCTGCTTTGCGAACTAAGGTGTTCTTCTAGCTTGCCACTTCTCTCTCCCAGGGAATGAGTGGGAGGAGGGACCAGTCGTTGCACTTGACCCTGCCCTTCCAGCAGGGGCTGCTGCTGCCCACAGCTTCCCAGCTTCTGCAGGAGGAGAAGAGACCTGCCAGGGGCTGCCCCCCGCCCCGTGTTAACACAGCTTGTGGTACACAGCACATCCCTGTCTACCCACAGCCCCCTGAAGCCTGGGTCACAAGACTGGAGAAATTGCTCCCTGCACCTCGCAGGAAGAGATTGGATTACCTGAACCTGGAGATCCTCAGCCTGACATTGCAGGCCTCAGCATCTAGTTCTCTCCCCCATACTCCAACTATTATCATGGATTTTCTCCCTTTAGACTGGTCGCATGAACAGGCCCCTGTGCCTTTACACATGCCCTCTCCTCTCCTCTCTCTCCTTTCTTTTCATCTCCTCTCCTCTCCCCTCCTCTCCTATCCTCTCCTATTCTCTTCTCTCCTCTTCTCTCTTTTCTTCTCTTCTCCTCTCCTCTCCATCTGTCTAAATCTTGCCCACACAGGAGGGCCAAGCTCAACTTTTACCTCCAGTTCATAATGAGAGTTCCTTCCTCTGAACCCTCAGCTCACAAAATAGAACAAAATTCTATAGTATCTTTCATCATATATTAGTCTTGTTTTTCCAATTAGCCTGTCAGTCCCTTGAGGACAGGAGACCATAGATGACCCCTTTATGCCACTCCCAGCAGACTTAGAAAAGAGTTGAACTTTTTTTTGGAACTCGATCATTACTGGTTGACTAATTGGAACCTGCTGGACTCTGTTCAGCGCCTGGCATTTGTGTGTCTATATAACTTTCATGTGTCTGTTTGATTTACATGTTTGTACACACACATAGAGTGTATGTGTTCATGCGTATGACTATGATTCACATACGTTTACCATGTGTATAAGTGGTTTACTGTATTCAACAAGCATATATTGAGACCCTGTCACTGGGCACTGTGCCAAGTGCGGGGGATACAATGATGAGTAAAGAAGTGGACTGCTCCAGCCCCTCAGAGCTGGGAAGAGAGACCATTAAGGAAGCAATAACCATAATGTGAGCTAAGTGTCACGATGCAGCAGCACATGGCAGGAGCACTTACTTTGGCCGGTTTAGGGAGACAGGCCAGGGAAGGACTCACAGAGAAAGGAAAAATTTGGCTATGACTTAGAGTCTGTTGAAGGTTGAATTGTGTTCCCCCACCAAAAAAAAAAAAAAAAAAAACCCAAAAAACTTTCAAGTCCTAACTGCCTGTAAATGTGATCTTATTTGGAAATAGAGTCTTTGTTGATGTTATCAAGTTGTGAGGGGGTCATACTGGATTAGGGTGGGCCCCACTCCAGTGACTGGTGTCTTTATAAGAAAAGAGAAATTAGGACACAGACATAGGAAGACAGCCATGTGACTTCGGAGGCAGAGATTGGGGTGATGTGTCTACAAGTCAAGGGATGCCAAGGGGTGGATTGCAACCACCAGAAGCTAAGAGGGAATTATGGAACAGATTCTCTCTCTGAGCCCCTAAGAAGGAACCAACCCTGTTGACACCTTGATTTTGGACATCTGGCCTCCAGAACTGTTGAGAGAATAAATTTCTGTTGTTGTAAGCCACACAGTTTGTAGTACTTTGTTATGACAGCCCTAGGAAAGCCCTAACACAGAGGCTTACCAGGCTAATTAGGTATCTGTCAGGTGAGGAAAAGGAGAGAATGACTCCATCACAGGAAATAGACTCTGCAAAGGCATGGAGGAGTGAGAGAGCATAGCAGAGAGAAACAAAGTTCAGTAAGGCCGGAATGTTCTCCAGGAGGTGGGAATGGGAAGTTATATGTTAGAGTGTATGTATGTGTACATATGGTTTGCATGATTGTAACTGTGTATGTGAATAGTTTGCGTGTTCATGCATGTGTTTTTTGGAGTTTTGCATCTTTTATCCTGTTGTTATGATTTGTGTGTTTCTGCATGCTCTCATGTGGTTTATCTGTGTCTTAATCTCTGTGTGCTTTGCCATCAGTGCACATGTGTGGATGATCTGCAGTTGTGTATTGAACCCAAAACAATGGGTGGGTGTTAGTCACAGGAAATGTGAAGCCAGGCAGAGCCCAGAATCTGCATGAAGGTGCTTCTTGGTGCACACTGTGGATGGCAGAACATGGTCAGACTGTGTAATGAGTTATGAGGAGCTCAGAGCTCACCTGCTCTGGTTTAAGAAGACCATGGCTGGGAGGATGGTACCTGCACTGCATTGGTTAACAAGAGGCATGTGTGAGACAGAACTGCTGAGTCCTCAAGTCTGAGAGCTGAAGGTGGCCTCCGAGATGGTTCAGAGACCTCTTGCCCCTTAGCCCAGCCCCACTGGCATTGCTACTGGGGAGTCCCCAAAACTCAGTCCATGAAAGGGCACCCTGTGATTTGGCCAAATCCCCACTTGCCTGGAACACATCTTCTTAGGGAATAAGGGTTGCTGCTGAAGGCAGGAATCAGGGGAAGTGTTACCCCTATCCCAGGCCTTCCTGATAAGACATGCAAAGGTTGTTTTCATCACAGCCAGGGGGTCTGTGACTCAGGAGATCTAAGGACCATTCCTGTAGCCTAGGCTGACATTGAGGGTGTGAGCATGTGCATGGTATGCGCAGGTGTGTGCAAGCATGCGGAACTCCCAACCTGCTTCCTTTCTGAGAATATGGTTGGATCAAGATGTCAAGTGCAGCCCTGGGCCCTGCCAGCTGCTGCCATGGTCAGATTGCAGGGGGCTGTCCTTGACGGGGTTGGTAGAACAGACGGAGCCAGTGTTAAGGACAGGAGGGGAGGGGTGGAGGCTGCTGCTTTCAGGAGGAGGCTTGTAACCTAGAGGAGCTCCTTGAGATCAGCTACCTGACTAATCAGCCCTCACATGGTTCACATTTATGTCTTGGAGGTGCAGCTGGGTGGATATGTGGGTGGGATGGGAGGAGAAGTGTGCACAGGGAGAACTGTGAATTTCTGTAGAAAGAACTGGTGCTGTTCAGCACCTTGGTCAGTGCCCTCTGGGTTCCTGCTGCAGGGGCTTTCTATGCTGTCCCCAGCCCGCCTGACGTTAATCCGGTGGGTTTGGTGGAGATGCTGAGTACAATGGACCTACGTGAAAAGTTCAGATTATAGTTGGGGGTCTCATTGGGACTACAGAAGTTTCAGAGGAGCTGGATGGACATAGGAGGGCCACTCATGGGTAACTAAGTGCACTGATCCCCAAAAGAATGAGACAGGAGGATCTCCAAGGACTAGAGCCTGGGAGTGGGGTGGAGGCATGGTAGGGGAGCCCCTGGCTTCAGACTGAGTCAGTAGGAGGAGGGGGAGGAAGTGCCTGTGGCTGGGGTTATTTTTCCTCCCCCTTGCCTCAGGCACTGGGCTGAGCCAACCCAGGCCTTCTCACGGATGCCCAACCAACACTTTTCCTTCTGTGGGTCCCCCACCCCTGTCCTGTGCCTGTCTGCTGCCATCACAACCCCTTGCCCTGCCCTCTGTACCCCCTGATGGAGCCCACAGGACTCCACTGCTAGCACTGTGTCAGGATCCTCTGGATTCCAGACTGATGGCTCTCTCGTTCCTCCTCTTCCTTCCAAAGAACTTTCTATAAGTAATTAATTAACCTCATCACCTCCTTTCTGTGGAGCCCAGTGCAGGGAGGCGGGGGTGGACAGTCAAGTGGACATGTGGCTACTCCGGCAGTTGCTGGGGATTCTCTCTCAGAGCTGCCACCCCTCCCCACTCTGAAGTTGGCTGCAGTGTAAGCCCCGCTCCAGGAAGAAACGAGGGTCACCCTGTCTGCTCTCAGCCCTGGCTTAGTTTCCAAATGGTCTGACAAAGGCCTTTATCATTTGCTCCCTCCAGTTGCTTCCACCCTTTTCTCTAATCCTCCCCAGGCAATTTCTGGGGTCAAAGACCAGACACGAAGGACTTGGGGAGGAATGCAGATGAGCATAGAGGAGCACAGCCTTGGGTGGCAGTGATAACCTTTCCCCTGGATGCGGTGCCTGCCCTATGGGTGCAGCAAAGGACATGCAAATGCATGGAAATGCAGTGTCTGATTGCAAATGTGCCCAGGTATCCTGGTCACTCCGGAAGCAGCATGCAACCCCTGGAGAGTCCCCTTGTAGTCTGATCTCTTGCCTCCCAAGACGTGGTGCCCACAAATGCTGGGGCACTGGTGGAAGGGAACACTGGGCCCACCTCAGCTAGTCCTGATGCCAGTGGGTAAGGCCCATTCCCTTGCTCTAGGACCCCAGGTAGGCCCTGGGTGCACTTAGTGTGTGACAGCTGGGGAGAGATGGGGCCTAGGCTGGGGCTCGGAGGAAAGACAGAGTGGGAGAGACACAATATGGGACGTTAATTGTGCACCTGCTGACACCAAGCCCTGAACTAGACGTACTGTACATGGTAACTCCTGTCATCCTTCTGACTCCCCAAGATGTTCTTAAGAAAACTAAGGTTTATTAATGCAAGAACTTGGCCCAAGATCACACAGTGAGTAAGTTGTAAAGTCAGAGTTAGACCAAGAATTTTATTATCTGAGCAAAACCTAAAAATGCAAATCAGAGCATGCCACCCCCTGACTAAATTACTCCCATGGCTTCTCAGTGTCTTCAGCATAAAGTCCTTTTGTTTTCCATGGCTGCCAAGACCCTGCACCTCTAACCTCCTCTCCTCCACTCCTCATCACTCACTTGCCCTTTTCCCATTCCTATAGCAGACGCCCTCATTCTCTCCACAAGGCTCTTACATTTGCTGTTCCCCCTGTTTGGAATTCTATCCCCCCAAATCTCCATGCGGCAGCTTCTCCTCATTCTTCAGGTGAAATGCTACCTCCCTGGAGAGGCCTTCCCTGACTACCGGCCTCAGTGGCTTTTCTTCATCCCTTTCTATCCCTCCATCCCAACTTACTTTCTTCTCAGCCCCTAACAGCATCTGAAGTTTTTCATTTATCTGTTTATTGTGTTTTGCCCACTAAAACATAAGCTTCTTCAGGGTTTGCATGGTTGTGTTCCCAGGGTCTGGCACTAAGTAAGTGCTCAATAAATGTTCGATGGATGCGTGACCTCAGAAAAGCTTCCCTGGGCCCCAGGGAGGCAGCTAGAGGCATGGGGGCGCCCTAGGCAGAGAATTTGGCTGCTAGGTTACAGACCTCATTGAAGCCTGATCACTGAGGCTCCAGGGTTCATAGAAGAGAATCTACCTGTCTGTCTGTCTGTCTGTCTGTGAAGTGGCCTGGCCTCCCTTTCCGCACCCACAGGAAGTATGTGTGGACACGTTTCCTCAGACTTTGTGTGAAGCCAGGTGAAAGGGACAAGGCTGCCTGGCACCCCTGGAACAGAGATGGGTGTCCATGGGCACACTGCCTGCTCCCAGCCTTTCCCCACCTTGGGAGAGATTCAGGGCTGCTGAGGAGCCCACCCTGCCTGCCCCGGTGGGGGGGGGGGTGCGGCAGACACAGCCTTTGGGGGTGGGGAGGGAGAAACTGCTGCTCAAGGAACCTGATCTTTTGCATTCGCTGACATTCTTGAATTTGGCATTTACAACCTCAGGGTTCTATTCCAAGGAGGCCTTTTGCATTTGATGTAAATATTATGGTGATGAGAGGTGACATGGAGAATACCCTGTAGGAAATGTAATTCCACCCCCACCAGGCTGGAAGCTTTGGGTTGTTATTCAGGGGATTGATTCCTCCCAGTTCTTGGGTTAACCCAGAAGGGCCCCCTCCTCTCCTAGGCAGCAGGATCTGGGAGTAGCACATTAGTTATTTTTCCCATTTGCCGAGGCGCACTCATCCATCAATGTGGGAAGCAATAGGGGTGAGTCTGGAGCCTGTTGATGCTGCAGCCATTCTTTGGGGGGATGTCCCCTCCAGGAGGAAGCTTGAGCATTCTCAACTCTAGCGGGGTGGGATTGGGGGATCCAAGCCAGTAACGGGCACTGTTGTTCCCAGAAATCAGCTGTTCTCCCAACCACTTCCTCGGTGACTCCTGGTTTCACCTGTCTCCCAGCAGGGTTCCAATCCTTGCTCTGTGTGCCTCTCTACTTAGCATTGCAGACCCCCTCCGGCTGCCCTGGGTGCCATATTCCTACTTTCTTTCCAAACTTCCAGGGAAATGATGTCCATAATCCCCACGGGGGCCCTGGTGGGGAGGTAGGACTAGAACGGCTGCCCCCAGATGGCGTACAGGACTGAGAAAAGAGATACCACCTTTACAGTGATATTGCTTTGCTATGCTGTGTGGCCAGGGACAAGTGACTGAATCTCTCTGGGCTTTGGTTTCCACATCCCTCAAGCGGGGAACATAATGCTTATGTCATAAGGTTATGTGAAGATACAAAGAGAGAGTGCATATAGGACCCCAGCTCAGCACTTGACATGAAGCGAGTGCTCAGGAAATGTGGACAAGCTCTTACAAGGTGCAGAGGGGCCTGGGAGGCGTCCCGTGGACCAAGGGCCAGATGCAGGCTCAGAAACCCAGAATTTACAACTTCTCTTCCCAGCTGTGCTACGAACCTTCTATCCACAGTGACCAGTCATTCAACCAATAAACATTGATTGTTTGGACGTAATGAGTGTTTTTTATTATCATCAGAAAGCCAGCATAACCTAGAGCTCAGATTCTGGAGTCAGAGAAACAGAGTTCAGATCCTGACTTGGCCACTAGATACTGGACTTTTCAAAGTTCCCATCTCTTCACCTGCAAGAAGGGAGTGACCACAGAACCATGTCAGATGTTGTGAAGATTAGGTGGGATAGTACTTGGCATATAGCAAGCCCTTCATGAATGTTACTACAAAAATTATGTGTGGTATAGACCACGGAAAAGACTCCAGATTTGAGATTGGAAGACCAGGGTTTAACCTACTTCTAGCACTTATTTACTGTGTTACCTTGGGCAAATCACTTTACCGTGAAGTCTCTGTTTCCTAATCTATAGAAAGGGAATAATATCACCTAGTTTTAGATTGCCGTGAAGAAAGCTTAACATTTAGCATAAGAAGGATGCTCAATATTTATGTGAGAAATGAATGAATGATGTGGAAAGGTATTAAGATTTAGATTCAGAGGACTCAGATTGGCATCCCAGGTTTACTATTTACTTTCCGGGTGGTTTGGAACAAGTGACTTCACCTCTCTGAACCTTGGGTTCTTCCAGTATAAAATAGTATAACACCTGCCCCCACCATTATTGCAGAATGGTGAATAGTAAATAGTAAATAGTAAAATGCCTCATACACCATAGGAAAAAGACTCTAGATTTACTGTGAGTAAATTTACTCCAGGTTCACTCTAGTTTAATATTATACTGTGCAGAGCCCTGGGTGTGGGCTCCAAAGACATGCTACGTCCTTGGTCCTAGCCCTAGAGGAGCTGTGATAGGTTTGAGGAGAGAATGCACAAAGCAGGGGGAAAACGACAGAGTTCCACCCATTCACTGATTGAACACATGTTAATGGAAGACTAGGCAGGCTTTCATGGGTCTATTGGAGGTTTATAGGATAGGCCTGGCGGAGGGGCCTTGAAAGTCAAGGGAAGGCCCCCGGATTGACTGTCCTGTGGATAGAGGTCTCAGAAAGTTTGGATGCTCTCTATGCTCCTGAGGTTCCTTGTGCGGCGGCCGCTGGCTCGCTGAGTCACTTTTCTCAGTCATTCTCTGAGAGAGGAGTGCGCACAGTCCATTGTAGAGAGAATCTGAAGCAGCCATTCAGTGAGTGGTCCCCCCACAAAGGTCAGTGGCCTATCTGGCCACGGCAGCTGGCGGCCACAAAAGACCTGCGGAAAATCCAATCTAATGGAGCAGCAAAGGCTCTAGCTGCTCTTCCTGGGAGCAGGAGGGTGAGTTGCAAGGTGATTTTGCTGCTGTCGTAATCTCCCTTTAGACCCAGGCTGTCCTCGAGGGCAAAAATAGCAAGAGAGTGTTGTGACATCATCCCCCGATTCAGCCAGCAAACCCTTCTCCAGCCAGCTGATCCCGCTTGCCCCTTGGAGACTTGGGCCAAGGTCTTAGGGGATGGCTTTAGTGGCCTCAGGCCCCTGACTCTCATTCTGGGCCCTCTCTTTTAACAGGAATACCCCCCACCCCTGCCCTCCGATGTTTACCCACCAGGAGAAGAGGAGTGCCCTCAGCAGTGCACTGTGGCTGGGCCAATGCCCACCTCCACTTCCCCAGGGCTGAGTGCCTCAGACCTACAGGGACCTGCAGCCTCTCTGGGCCAGGAGCACATAGGCTGGGCTGAGATGCTGAGGATGGCACCAGGCCTGGAGGCTGAGCTGAGGGGAAGACATTCTGCAGTCCCTGGGAGGTGGGAGGGAGGGGAGTTTGCAGAAAGAATAAAGGAGTTCGTGCACAGCTGTGTGCGCACGCACGTGTGTGTGTGTGTGTGTGTGTGTGTGTGTGTGTGTATCCTGCAGCAGAAGATGGCAGGAATGGGGACTCTACAGCTTCTACTGATTAGAAAGGCTTTGAAATTGATAAATTACTTTGTATTGGGGCAAAATGATTTGACCAGATTTCAAATGTCTCAGAGAAGGGAAGCTTCTCTTGGGCCAAGTATTGATTGCATTTAATAGAGCTGAGACTTTCTCACTTAAAAACAACAAAATAAACATCTAAGAGAAGGCACTAACTCACTTCTCTCTTTTTCTCTCTCTCTCTCTTCCTCCTCCTCCTCCTTCTCCTCCTTCTCTCTTCTAAGAACAGAAAGGGATCCAGAGACCCACCCAAGGCTGGGGTAAAGGGCAGTGTGGGCAGTACTGATGTTGGAGCCATGGAGTTCCTCTGGGGTAGATTGATGGTGGGGGCTGGGGAAAACAGGGGGCCCTGGGTTGGTCCCATTCTTCACTGATCGATTTTTGCCAAACAGGGACTGTCGGAGTCTTTGATAAATCACTAACCCAAGTGATGAATGCCTTGAGGCTCGTTGGGGTGGGGGAAAAGATGCTAATTTGGGCAGCAGCCCAGGGAAAGAGAGGGGTGGGGATGGAGGGCTGGTGGGCAGATGGAGCCAGCTTAGTTAAAGCTGAGTTCTAGAAACTCTATGAGATGCCTCTGGATAACTAATCCTAGCCTTTTCTCTCTGCAGGATTTGACCACAGTCATTAACTCAACAGTGCTTCAAAATTCATTTTAAGTCTATCTTTCGTCTGTCTCTTGCTGTTTGTCTCACTATCTGCCTCTTAATCTGGTTTCCAAATGGACTCTGATGGTTTCCTCCCACGAGAGGATTCCTTTGGGTCTTCTGGAATAGGGGATGGCATGTGGGGAAGGCTAGTAGCAAGTAGGGGTTTGGCAGTGGAAGTGGGTGGAGAGGGGTAAGGTGGCCGCATGGAATGGGTGGAGGTGAGGGACCTGGTCAGCAGAGAAAGGGAGGGACTGGGGGAATGTAGATGAGTTTGTAGAGCTGCCCTGGCCAGAGAGAAGCCAGTTTCTGGACTGGCCTATTTCTCATGGAAGAAAATGTCATGTCATGTTCTCTTATCCCTCTCCCCAAAGCAGTGAGAGCAGATACCTGCCTTGATTTGGCTCCCTGGGGAATAGCAAGAAGTGCAGAGAGGGAGAGAGACCAACCCAGAGCCACAGACTGATCTGTCTTCATGGCCAGAGCCTGCCTTCAAGGCAGCCCAGCTCACAGACCATGAGTCTGAACCAGCTATGGGTGACCTTGGACATGTGACTTAACCTGACTCACCTTCCATTTTCTCATCTGTAAATTGGTATAATATAGGGTTGCATGAGGTTTATATTAATTAAGACCATGTGTATAAAGTGCTTAGCACAGGCCTGGCCCATACAGGCACTCAGTAAATGTTAGCTGGGAACATTATTGTTCTCCCTGGCAGCAGCATGGCAGATTCTGAAGTCATGAAAACCCAAAATGTGTCAGCCATTCTGCAGTCAAGAGAAGGAACTTCTGGATCTGCCTAAGGTGGATAATTCTACCCAAATTACAGATCTATAGGCCAGGCTGTGTTCTGTCCCCTGTCCCCACTGTCAGCGCCGATGCACCATGGGCCAGGGCTCCACTGCTTTCTCAGTAAAGGCGGCTGGAACCCAGCCCTTGAGATGCCTACCAGGCATCTGACGACCTGGTAGGCAAGTTGGGCTTGCCTCCTTTCTACTCCAAGCAAGCTGCCACTCCCAAGCTCCCAGCCCTGGCCCTGTCCATGGTGCTAACCCACATCCTCGCTTGAGACTTGCCCACAGTGCAGAACTTCTCACCCCACCCATTCCTCCTCCCCAACTTTAACATCTCTGATGATCTCCCCAGTCACCAGGAACGAATTCTGAGCTCACGTTCTGGACCACTGCCAGGAAGAAGGAAGCGGCGTTAGTATAACGAATCACACAAAAGGCCGCAGGTAATTATGTCTCTTTTAAGCTGCTAACAGGATTGGCCGTTTGATAAATGGGAGGATTTGAGGCTGTTTTGTCACTGACAAGCTGTTGTAAGATCATATTGGAAGCTGAAGACAGTTTATCTTCATGTGTATGGTGGAGAGAGGGGGAATTCTCCGTGGATTTTACACCCTCTTCAAATTAATGTGATTTCCTAGGCTGGTTCTGTGCACGGGAGTGAGTGATCTTTATGACTCACCCCTGATTAGATTACCTGGCTCAGCAGCCACCTCCAGCCCCTTGAGTGCCCTCTCCCTCCTTAAGTCCCTCCCTGCTTCCATCTCTTCAGCTCCCCTCTGACCTCCATGCTTCCCTCCTCTACCCTGCTCTCAGGTCCAGCTGCTGAGCAAGCCCACAGCTCAATTACTGCTGGCTAGCCCAAGAGGCAAAGGGATCTGGTTTCTTCCATTTCTCTGGAGGGAACAGAAGAGAGGGGGTGGGGTGGGGAGAAGAGGGAGGCAATGGGAGAAGGAGGGTGGAAGCAGAGGAGGAGAGAAGAAAGGAAACAAAAATGAGAAACAGAGAGCCAAGCCAAGGTAAAGAGAAGAGAGAAAGAAGAAAGACAAAAGCAGTAGCAAAGGGAGAGGAGGGATTTTTTTTTCTTTCATTTCCAGAAAGAACCTTGTTCTTCACAGCACCAAGGTAGCCTCCTTTCCTGAACTCCTGAATTAAGTAGGCCCCCTTGGGCATTTTCTTAGAAACCTCTGTTTTATTGTCTTCATAGCACTTACCATTATTGTCTTGTTTATTTATTTATTTGCTTCTATAATTTGTCCTCACCCCTAAATTAAAAGATCCATGAGGGCTGGGGCTATGGCTGCCATGTTCTTCCCAGGACTTCAGCACCTAGCACCTCGTAGATCCTTGGTAAATGTTTACTGACCCCACGATGTGGTAGGTCTGAAGGAGCAAGGCTGGTTTGCCCTCCTGCAGAGGTCTGATGGTGAAGGGGGTGGGGTGCAGGGCCCAGGGTTGGCTGGCCAATGATAACATCACTGGCTGAATCTGGGGGGAAGGAATGCTTCTGTAGTTTTTTGGACAGAATTACGTGTCCTCCAGGACAAAGCTTTTCAAAATGTTGTCCACGAGCCACTACATCAGCGTCCCCTGGCAGCCTGCATTTCCACAAGCATCCCATGTGATCCTGAGGCCATGGGTCTGAAGTTCACACTTTGAGAAACACTATTCTGGGAAATGGGTGAGCTAGGGGCTCCTGCTGCAGGGAGATCTCAGCATAACCAGGGATCGAGGATGCTGTGTGTGTGTGTGTGTGTGTGTGTGTGTGTGTGTGTGTGTGTGTGTGTGTGTTGGAAGGGTCATAGTTGGAATACTTGCAGTAGAATGAGGAAGCTAAAATCCATTATTTCCAGCCAGGTCTATACACACACTGGGAGCTATTTATGGCAGAGCCCCCGTGTTCAGAGGAAGGGCTCAGCCTGCTGGGGATAGTTCCCCCACACAACCCAGGACCCCAGAGGAAGAGGAGGATAGCAACAGATGTGAGGAGAAGGAGCCCTCCCTGCCTTGTGCCCAGGGGCCTCTGCTCCCCCACCCATTGCAGACTCTGCAGCTGGTAAGTCATGCCTCATTTCCCAGGCAAGCTGTGCACCCACCTCCAAGCCCCAGGCCAGACTCCCTGCCTTTTCCAGGGACCTCTCCCAGACTTGTCGGCAATGTGTGCTCCAGGACTGATTGACTGCTGTCCCAGCATATGCCCCCACCATGCACACACACCCCAAATGTCACATCCCAATCATACTAGACAGGCAGGGCCGCACATAACACCTGAAATGCAGCAGTGTGTACTCCGAGGTGAAGGACAGTGTGCCTGAGCAATGGGACAGCCTGGGTGTGTTCATGCTGGACCTCCACCCAGGCCTGAGGTCAGGAGGAAGTAAGGAAGATGAGGGCCAACCAGTTTAAAGGCTAGCTCTCCCATGCCGCTTCTGCCTAGTAAAATCAAAGCACGTAGATGGCTAATGCCACATCCCGTCCCCTCTACGCTCCAGCAACTCTGTCCTTACTTTATGCCTCCAACACTCCATGCTCTCTTTTGCCTCAGCAGTACCCTCACTCATGCTGTTCCCTCTGCCTGCAATGCTCTTTTACACTCTTCCATCCCTTTTCTCTGGTAACTCCTCCCTCTCTTCCTCAGTGGTTCTTTCCAGATCCCCTGGCTCTGTGCGCACGGCTCTACCTCCTTTACTGTTTGCAATACTCTACGCTCTTGTCATTAGATATTCAGTGTCCATCTTTCCACTGAATGTGAGCTCCATGGCAGGAGGGGCCACACCTGTGTGTCTTGTCCACTGCAGTATCCCTGGCACCACAGTAGCTGGCACAAGGTGGGCACTCAGCCAGGAAGACTGAAGCTTAGACAGAGTCATTTGTTTCAATAAATGGTTCCCGAGCATCTGCTGTGTGTCAGGCAGAGTGCTGGACCCTGAGGATGTAGCAGCAGACCAACAGGCACTCACGCTCCTTCCCTTCCCTCTTCCAACCTCACAGAAGCTGCAAGGTGTCACAGAATCAGACACCTTGCTGTAAAGTTGCCAGTGTGACAGGTGCTGATAGAGGATCGTGATGCCAACAAGAGCCCATAAAAGGGGGATTTGGTCAAGTCAAGGAGGTCAGGGAAGCTTCCTGAGAGAATGCTGTTTCTCTGAGATAGAGTAACCGTGGAGGAAAGAGTGCTCTGGAGAGAGAGAACAGCATGTACGAAGGCCCTGTGGCAGAAAAGAAAGCCCTGGGGATTCTATAAAAACCTAAAAGTTCATAAGTTCTGAGCTTGGGTGGTGAATGGGAGGCCGGAAAGTGGCAGAAGCCAGACCACGCAGGGCCTTATCAGGTGAGGGAAGGAATTACTTTCTTTATATGAGAGCAAAGGGTTTAAACACTGAAGAGTTTAAAGAGCCAGCGGGGGAGTCCAGAGGCAGCGGTGATATAATCAGAATTGCATTTTGAGAAGGTCACTCAGGCTTCAAGTATGGAGAAGGAAGGGAGAGGCGCCAGTGGAGGCAAGGAGACCAGTAAGTGGGGTGTCACAGTCATCCCGGCTCAGACCATGAAGGATGGTGGAGGTCGACAATACTGGACAGTTTTTGAGAGAAAGTTTTCAAGCAACACCACAGGTTGGGGCAAAATCAGGACTAGTGACCATCCCCAGCCTTTACCCCTTCCTGTAGCTGTTGGCCTCCTGCTGAGGTAACTAGTGGGCCACCATAAGGAAGGGTTCCCAGGCCTCCTCCAGGAGTATCTCCACTCTCTGGCCCCAGATTCTGTACTATGTTCTACTGGGGGTGCCAATATATGTCCTCTTTCAAGTTAGAAAGCTCTGGCTGGACACTGCCAAGGAGATGAGTTTCTCTCAGCATCCCAGGTGCTTTGCATTGTGGGAACTGTAGTTCCGGAGCAGGAAAACTGGATCTGCTTGTCACTGTGGGTCTGGCAGGCAGCCTGGTTGCCATGACAGCAGCTGGGCTGGAGCCACCGAACCATTTCATCCACAGCTCTGCTGGCTCTGAGAGCCTCCCAGCAAGAAAGCTTGGGCTCTGGGGAGGAGGAGGAGGGAAGAGAGAGAGAGAGGGAAGGGAAAGGAGAGAAGGGAGGACCTCATGGGCCTTCCCCAGAGGCCTGGGCTAAACCTTACCTGGCTCTGGGGCCTGTGGACTGAGATGAAGAGAAGTTCAGCTCCTCAGAGCAGGACTGCCCCACCACTGAGACCCAGCTCTACTGCTCTGTTCTCAGTCAGCCCTGTACTTCAGCTCGGTGGATGCAGAACCTGCACCAGACACAGAGAAAGAGGGCGCAGCCCCCCATCTCCAGGGGATCTTGGAACCTGGGTAGAAAGACAAGAAGGTCCAAAATAATGACTTAAGAAGGAAAAAGCTCTGTCCATTTTCCCTCCAAAATGTCCCCAGAATCCATTCCCTTCTCTCTGCCCCTTGGCCGCAGTCCTGGCTCTTTCTATCTCCCCCAGAGAAGGCTTTCTAAAACACAAATCTGGTCCTGTCACACCCCTGCTTAAAATTCTTCAATGGCTCCCCTTTGCCCACGACTGGAGCAAGTCCAAACTCTCTAGTAGGACCATTCATGGCCCTGCAAATTCTGGCCCGAGGCTCCCTGTCCAGTTTCTCCTCCTGCCTCCCCTCTGCTCCAGCCCTGCAGAAGTTTTCTGGTTCCTCTGTCGTACCCCTGCCTTTGCACATGCTCACCTCGGCCTGAAACACCCTTCCCTCCCTCTTCCAACCTCCAAGCTGACCAAACCCAGCTGAAACACCTCCTCCTCGGCGAAGTCTTCCAAAATCCTTCTCCACCGGGGAAAGAATTAATGGCCTGTGCACTGAGCTCCCAGAGCACTTTGTACATCCCTCTCAAGCACTTATCACCCATGTTGTGATTATTGTCTCTGTAGCTGCCTGTCCCTCTCTCTCTCCTGCATCTCAGCCATCCCGAGGTCCCCAGCACCCAGCACAGCGTCTGGCACAAGGGAGGCACTGGATAAATGGTGAATGGGATCGAATTCACAAAAGGAAGGCTATGGGCCTTTGCCACTTTCCATCGTTCCCCACTTTCCTCCCCACCCCCAGCAGGGCTCACTGTCTTTCCTGGGCCCCTTCACGCCATCCCTCACCCAACCCCCACTCCTCCCATGGGGCTGCACACCTTGAACACAGCAGCTGGCTGACAGATCCTATGGAGCGGTGCCTTCTCTTCTGGGCAAGGGTGGCATGGGCACCAGCACGTGAAGGCTGCAAGCCTCCCGTGTCACTGGGAATGTGTATCAAGTCACACCTGGGTCTCCAGAGAGGAGTCACCATGTCTTCAACGGAGCCATGATTTATGGACCTGGCTCCAGGAGCTGAAAAAACCAATTAGGCTTTCCTGCTTATCCACCTGGAGGCAGGATAATTCCAGGAAAGTTCTTCCTCCTGGGAAGAGGGTCCATCTGCCTGGACCTCAGCCATGCGATTGTCCCATCCAGCCTCCCACCCCACCCCTACCATCCACTCCCTAGTCAGTAGTCCAAGCCTCCTGGGCCAGCTTTCCCTGCATTAAAATCCTGACTCTACCACTTAACATCTGGGACGTCTTTTCCAGATTTTCATCTTCTCTGAGTCTCCTTTTCCCATTGTAATAAGAGGATAAAAATAGCCTGCCTAGATCATTCATTCATTTATGTATCCATTCACCATCCATCCATCCATCCACATATTTCCTTCCATGAAGATTTATTGGGTGCCTAGCGCAGGCCAGGTACCAGGTTAATCACTAAGGATGTAGAAGTGAATCAGAAAGACCTGCTCCCTGCCCTCAGGCAGCTTAGAGTCTGTGGGGAAGCCAACCTTGTGTTTCAGGGCAGGCTATTAAGTACAGTCCAGGACTGATCTCAATGTTTATTTGCTCAATGACTGTGTACCATGCACCTGTGACAGGACTGGCATGGAGGATAAGCTTGCAGCCAGGCCCTCCCTCACTGGCTCCTGTTCTCAGTGCAAGCAGAGACAGGCACAGCACAGAGAGGACTAGCACTCACTGTGAGGGAGAAGGAAGCAGACTCTGCAGCTGACAGCAGGGGGCCCAGACCCCCCAGGGCCCCAGAGATGGTAGGCAGGGTCCTTTGCACCCAGTACAGGTGGAAACAAATGGACGCAAGAAGCAACCTCCCTGGTTAGGGTACAGGGAAAAGGGAATAAGGGGCTCCCACAGAGGGAAGGTGAGAGACGCAGGAGTGCCATCTGCACAGGACCTGGAGAGGGTGGCAGGCTCCCAGAGCTCGTGGAGGCACTGTGCTGCTGCCTCAGCCCACGTCCTGCCACTAAGTGGGACCTTGATTTTCTCTCTGTGGAGGCGGCAGGAAGAGCCTGGTCCAGGTGTCAGTCCAGTGAAGGGGTGGGGAGGACAGAGGCCACATGGCTCTGGCTCAGGCTGTTTTTATGTTGTTTTTTTAATTTTTTTCTTATTGATTTTTAGAGAGAGAGAGAGAGGGAGAGGGAGAGAGAGATAGAAACATTGATGAGAGAGAACATCGATTGGCCACCCCCTTCATGCCCCCACTGGGGATCAGGCCCACAACCTGGGCCTGGGCATGTGCCCTGACTGGGAATCGAACCAGCGACCTCTTGGTGCATGGGTCGACACTCAACCACTGAGCCACACCGGCCGGGCTGCTCAGGCTGTTCTTACTGTGGACTCTGATGCTGGGCCCACAGCCCTGAACCTCTGCTCAGCCCTCCCTCTGCTCCTCGGCTTCTGGAAATCAGTGTCCTGATTCAAGGGGGTGCAGGCTCCAGGGCTCAGAGGAAGATAGGAGAAAGAGGGAGTGAGGAATGGGGAGAGCCATCACTAATCCTCAGTGTTTCCAGAGTAAAAATCAGCAGCTTGCTCTGTGCGTCTGGGTGTCCGTTCCTCCATCTATAAACTGGTGAACTTGGACTAGTCCTAAGGGCTCTCTGGCTTCCGTGCCGTCTATTGCTGGGAACAGGGAGACGTGGACTGGGGCTCTGCAGAGAAAGGCTGGCTCCACCCTCTGCAGGGGACCCAAATCAGCATCTGTTGACATTTCCCAGGATGCCCTCAATGCTGGTGACATTTCAGAGACCGGGCTGGAGGAGGCAAGGCTGACCCTGCTCCAGGCCCAGACGGGCTCAGGCCACAGGTCCCACCCAGGGGTGAGCCTCACATGCCAAAGAGCAGCAAAGCGTCGTCTTCTGGGGTAGTTCCCGAACTGGCACAGGCGCCTAGGTCCCTCCACGAAAATGCTGACTAGGGGGAGAGTGAGGCCCAGAGCTTTCCTCCCCAAGCCCAGTGTCTGCATCTGTACAATGGAGCCCACAATACCCGCCTCCTTCAAAGAGTTGTGAGAAAAAGGAAGTGCTTTCTATACTGTGGGTTGCTGTGCAAGTGGGAAGGGCTCTGGCGGGGGCAGTAAGCCCTAAGGTAGGTGGGGTTAGGGAGGATGGAGCTTGGAGGGATGAACTAGGCTCTGAGGCCAGAGGAACCAGGTCAGACTCTGGCAATTTCTCAAATTGTAGAAAGCTACTTGGAGGGTGGAAGCCAGCAGAGGAGACCCAGGGAACCCGATGATGCCCCAGTTGTTGCTGACAGATCCAGTGTCAGAACCAGCCCACATGGAAGAGGCCTACAGCCTCTCTCGCTAGTTTTACTCTGCACTCTCAGGACTGGGAGGGAGAGCAGCCTGAGAAGCCAGGTCGGGGTGGTGGTAAAGAGTCTGGAATCTGGAGTCAGAAGAACTAATCCTCGCTCTGTTGATCACTAGCTGTGTGGCCTTAGATAGTCCTTTCCCTCTCTGAGCCTCAGTTCTTCATCTGTACAATGCAGGGAGGGGTAGTAACAATGCATACCTTGCAGGACTGTTGGGAGGATCAAAGAAGCTAATGCAGGTAAAGCACTGAGCATGGGCTGCTACATAACGTGCTGGGCCATTCTCAGGGGCGTCAGCACGCAGACCCAGGCGGCAGGCTGGGCCTCCCTGAGAAGCTTTCCCACCTCTTGTCAGCCCAGTCTCTAAGGAGGGGAAGACCCTTCCCACAGATTTTCATGCATTTTAATGTGTACCAGGCACCTAATGTGCACCCCACTCAATATGGGGGGAAAGAAGAAGAAAACTTGATTTCTAGTCAGAATCTTTTTTGTTGTTGTTATTTTTTCTTTATTGATTTTAAAGAGAGAGGAAGGGAGAGGGAGAGAGAGATAGAAACATCGATGAGAGAGAACATCAATTGGCCGCCTCCTGCATGCCCCCTACTGGGGATCGGGCCCACAACCTGGGCATGTGCCCTGACCGGGAATCGAACCAGTGACCTCTTGGTTCGTGGGTCAAAGCTCAACCACTGAGCCACACCGGTTGGGCTCTAATCAGAATCTTAATTTGCTGATTGTGTGAGCTTGAGTGACTCTTTCCCAGTCCCAGCCTCAAGTTTTCTTATCTTTATTTGTTTTTTATAGTATTTTTTTCTTTATTGATTTTAGAGAGAGAGGGAGAGAGAGATAGAAACATCGATTGGCCCTGGCCGGTTTGGCTCAGCGGTTAGAGCATTGGCCTGTGGACCAGAGAGACCTGGGTTCAGTTCCCGCTAAGGGCACGTACCTCAGTTGCATTTTGTCCCGGCTGTAGGTGGCAACCAGTCAATGTGTCTCTCTCACATCGATGTTTCTCTCTCTCTCTCTCCCTCCCTCTCTCCCTCCTGCTCTATCTGAAGATAAATGCAAAAATGTCCTCGGGTGAGGATAGAAAAAAAGAAAAGTAAAGAAACATTGATTGGCCGCCTCCTGCATGCCCCCCACTGGGGATCGGGCCCACAACCTGGGCATGTGCCCTGACTAGAAATCAACCAGCGACCTCTTAGTGCATGGTTCGACCTCGACCACTGAGCCACACCAGCCAGACAAGTTTTCTTATCTTTAAAAATCAGTAATCAGGCAAGGATTATGGATTAGCATTAAACACCATTAGGGGAATCGTTGATGGGGAAATCGACATTTGTTTGGTGCTAGAGTAACCCACAAACATTATTTTCTAGAAGCAAGATGAGGAGAAAATCGTTACAGTCATGGGCTGAGCATTTCTCATGGTGGATGAATTAGATATTATATGTGTCCTCTGATGTAAAGCAAAGTGAGGTATACGCCGTTGCCCCATGTGTTCTAGCCAAAAACGTTGAATTTGAATCATTCGAGCCTTGTGATCTGACTTTGAGTTTACAGGACGTTAACTAGCACAAGAAAGTCACCAGGCATCTGGAAGGAGAGATATTCTGTAGAAAAACTGGATGTTTCATGGGTCAGTGGCCAAAAAAAATGGGGGAATGCACTGTCTTAAGCAACTTAATGCGCATGATGTCAGATGCTGTGTGTGGCCCTGTATTAGGTTCTGACAAACCAACTGTAAAGGACATTTGGGGGGTCGTTTGAGGAGATTTGTGTATGATCTGGGCATTGGAAGGGATGAACATTTTCTGAAATGGAAAGGTCAAGACTGTTGACTGACAAAGGAGATCATGAAGCCGTATGTATAATGTGATCACATTTTGGTAAAAAGATTCTTATATATAGGAAAAAGAGCTGGAGGGATATACATTAAGGTGTTAATAATGGTGGGAATGTGTTGTTTTTATTTCAATATTTTTGCTTTCTGTCTTTTTAAATTTTGCGCAGTGCACATGTATTGCTCCTGTAATAATAAAAGGTTATTTAATAAATATAATGGGAACAATAACAGTGCGTACCTTGTAGGGCTGTAATGACGCAGTAAGATGATGCTGTTCCTCACAGGGCCTGGCAAAATACATGCTCGATAGTCAGGTGCAGCTAAGATATTCCACCTTCACCCACTCCACTTAGACAGACCTGGCTCATTGGGGATGCTCTCCCTGTCCCCAGCTCCTGGCACAGAGCAGGGTCCTGCTGATGTTTGCGGAACAAATCACTTCTCTTGGTCCAGCTCTTGTTGGATGTAGAGGGAAACACAATGGGATTTGTGGCCTTGTGCTTACAGGGGTAGAGGTCCCTCACAGCTCCCCCACTTCTCTCCATGAACCCCCAGGGTGTGGCTTCAGCTGAGTCCTTACCATAAGCAGAGGACAACCCTCTGCCACCGGAGTAAAGCTGCAGTGGTCTCGGAGTAAAGCTGCAGTGGTCTCGGCCAAGGGGAACAATGAGTTGCATCCTCCACCCCATCCCCCAACCCCCACTGGCCATTGTCCTTCAACCAACCAAGTTTATTTAAAAGCTTTCACCTCCCTCACTGCCCTAAACCCTGGCAGGCTCAGGGCTGGAGGTTGGGGCTGAGGCTGTTCCACAAATAGACTGGGATTAAGGCTAACTCTACCATAGGAGCTGGGTCGTGATCTGGGTCTGAGGCTAGCTTCTCAGGGAGAGCCTCAGAGTTGGGACTAGTCTGCAGCTGTCTCCACTTCCAGGGCCAAAGGATTTAGTCCAGGTCAGAGGCTAGCCCCCGACTTGGCTTAGGGTACCTAGGTCTGAAGCCTGCTTTTGACCGAAAGCTGAAGCTGAAGCTAAATCTTGTCCTTGATGATGGCCGACGTGGTCCCTGACTAAGGGATAAGAGCTGAGCTCGTCCCCCAAGCTGAGCTAGTTCCCTACCTGGCCATGGCTGGGAACTATAGTTGGAGGAGGAGCTGGGAGGGGGTGGTCGGGTGTGGGGCTCACTAGGCAGGGTGTGGAAAGGGAGCCCTCCCTGGATAAGGAGAGGTGTCTTTGAGGCTCTAGCTCTGGCTTCTTGTCTACAGAACCCGATAGGGGAAGAGAGAGAAACGTCCCCTCCCCTGGGTGGGGGCGAGGGTCTGTGCTGGGGACCCTATGGCTTGGGTGTAGACTGCAGTGCAAAAGGGAGAGGAGAGCTATGCAGAGGAAGGACAGGCTGCTGAGGGCTTTGAGCTGGAGGGGGTCCCCAGTGGCTGGAGAGGGGCCTTGCATGCATGGACAGCGCCCCATTACCCCCGAGCTCTGCCTGCTGTGCTCCTCCCTCATTAGGCTGACATCTCCTCCTTAATAAAAAATACATGAATAAATAAATAATAACAGCCATAACGGAGCGGGAAACCGCTTTCCTCTCTTTTCTGTTTCTCCAGCTCCTTCCTTCCAGGCGTGGTCCCAGGGGCTCCCAGGCTGGGTTGGGTCTGTAAGTGCCCTCCCTCCCTCCCCTGAGCAGCAGACATCCATCCACCCAGGAGAGGGCTGGGGGATGCCGCCCTTAGGGTGACTGAACAGGCCTTCTGTTCCCCCTCCTGCATCTGCTCTTGGAGAAGCACTGGATGGGAGAAGTCTGGAGAGGAGTCTCCTCTCTCAGCTTCAGGAAGGAGGCAGCAACAGCTGAGCATTTAGGACCAGGGTTGGAAGTGGTCCCCAACATACAGGGACCCCAAGTCAGGGACAAGCAAGAAGCTGAGGGTGAGAGAACTGGAAGGTGGAACAGCTAATGGGCTGCAAAGGCAAACAGGAGTTTTCATTTGCATAAGGTGGGGGATTGCCTTTCTTAGAAGGAACAAACACAAGAATCACTTTTCTTCCTCTTGGCAGTCTTAAGTAGGTCCCTTTCTCTCTGTCCCTTTGTGTCTCACACTCTTGCCTCTGTTGTCCCTCTACTGCCTCGTCTTCCACTATCCTCTTCTTTACCTGAGTCAGCAGGCCTTGGAGATGTTGGCCAGGAGTGACCCATTCCTCAAGGTTCAGGAGATGTGATTCTGCTGCAGACCTGGTGGTTCAGGACCATGGAGAGCATCCTGGAAGGTGGAGGCCCTCTTCCAAAACAAAAATAGAACTTGCATGGCCTGTCAGGGTAGGGAGCTGGTTGAGGTTGAAGTAGGGAAGAGGTGATGGGGAAAGGGAAGACTATAGACAAGGGCCAGTCTCACCCTGGCCCTCCTAGGCTGGGTGACTCTGAACTGGAACTCAGAAATTTTGCTTCCCTAGACCAAAGGACCCCACTACTGCCACCAAGGAGAGTGGGAGGCGGAGGAGCAGCCTGTGCTCAGGGTGTCTAGTTCTAGAGTACAGCTCTTGCTAGGAAGCCATGGGAACCTTTGTGTGTAGACTTCAAAGTTAAACACATGAGCAGATTATGGTTTGGGTTTTGTTTTTGTTTTTTATTGTGGTAAAGTACACATAAGATAAAATTTACCACCTTAACCATTTTTCAGAGTGCAATTCAGTAATATTAAGTTCAGATTATACTCATCCTTCAAGAGAACGGAGTGACCCGTGGGCAGTCATTGAGAAGGCTGTGTAGGGTGTGTTCTGTGTGCAGGAGGGAAGGGGACAGTTACCACCCTACAGGTGAGGAGATGCCCAAGGGTAAGGAAAGTAGGAAATAGGGACGAGGGTCCTGTTAGACCTGTTCATTCTGGCAGCTGCAGGCAGAGAGAGGAGGGTCAGGCAGAGACTTCCTTGGCCCCAGCTCAGGTCTAACTGGGCCCAGGAGTCTCCTCTTCCCTCCAGCAGCTCCCTCTGGATGGAGCCTGAAGCCAGATTTCAAGAGCAGTCCAGATGTTCAGGGGAGATGCAGGGAAGTGGAGCAGATGGGGCCTGGGATTCCTGTGGGGGCTGGAGGGAGGAGGGCAGCAGTTGGAGGGTGTGCTGGGGCATGTGCTAGAGCTGAGGTTGGCGCCAACGTGCTGGGGCATGTGCTACGGGGTGTGCCTCGGATGTGGGTCTTGGGCAGAGAGCACAATAGGTCAGGTGGCCCTAGGTGCTTTCCCTGTACTGGATACTAAGATCTGTCCTGAGCTGCCTTTCACTGTTGGCAGGGAAGCGTACCCTCTCTGCTATGTGCTGTGGCAGGATACAGAGTGAGCAAGACAGACCCTGCCCTTGGGGAGCTCAGTCTTCACCCCAATGCAGAGCTTTGGCTTGGACCCAAGGAACTCACCCCCTGTCCTGGGTCCAGAGTGGCCACTGCTTCGGGACTGGGGAAGGAAAGCCTTGCTCAGAAGCCTGAGTGAAATGGCCCAACCTGTCCCCTCACTTTCTTTCTTATTTGTTTATTTGTTTGTTTTGTTTACTCTTCACCTGAGGATATTTTTCCATTGATTTTTTTAGATAGAGTGGAAGGGAGGGAGGGAGAGAAACATGGATGTGAGAGAGATACATCGATTGGTTGCCTCCCACACAACCCCAACTAGGGCTTCGGATGAACCTGCAACCAAGGTGCATGCCCCTAACCAGGAGTCAAACCTGCAACCCTTCGGTCTGCTGAGCCAAACTGGCCAGGTTGCTTTTTTATTTTTATTAAAAAATAAAAAAATTTTAATATCCTCACCCGAGGACATTTTTGCATTTATCTTCAGATAGAATGGGAGAAAGAGAGGGAGGAAGAGAGAGAGAGAAACATTGATGTGAGAGAGACATATCGACTGGTTGCCACCCATACAACCCCAACGGGGGCCGGGGACAAACTGCAACCGAGGTACGTGCCCTTAGCGGAAACCGAACCCAGGTCTCTCTGGTCCGCGGGCCAACGCTCTAACCGCTGAGCCAAACCAGCCAGGGCTATCTTTATTTTTAAATATGTTTTTGTTGAGTTTTTTTCCCTTTATTGATTTTAGAGAGAGAGGAAGGGAGAGGGAGAGGGAGATAGAAACATCGATGAGAGAGAACATCGGTTGGCCGCCTCCTGCATGCCCCACACTGGGGATCAGGCCCACAACCTAGGCATGTGTCCTGACCAGGAATCGAACTGGCGACCTCTTGGTGCATGGGTCGACGCTCTACCACTGAGACACACTGACCAGACTGTTTTTGTTGATTTTAGAGAGAGAGGAAGGGAGAGAAAGAGAAACATCGATGTGAGAAACATCCATAGCCTGCCTCCTGCTCCCATCCCCAACTGGGGATCGAGCCTGCAACCTGGGCATGTGCCCTGACTGGGAATCGAACTGGCACCCTTTCGGTGCACAGGACAACGCTCAACCAACTGAGCCATACCAGCCAGAGCTGCCCCCTCACTTTCTATTCCAGAACCCCACAGCTTATTTTCCTACCCAGAGCCTCACGTCATCCCTGCTGGTTCGGCAGTTTCTGTGGTTCTTGGGGAAGTGGAGCAAGGCAAAGGGCCAGAATCTAGAACTGCTGCCTGTCCGCGGACTGGAGGGCCCACCCCACTTTGCTGCACCTGGCTGTGGTCAGCTCAGCGTCCTCACCAGCTTGAGACAATGGTCATGAGCACCGTTTGGTAGATGAGCAAACAGGTGCAGAGTAGTAAGTCACTTGTGGAAGGCACACCTCTTCCACAGGGCCAGGATTTGAACCTAAGTTTGCATGACCGTTTTTCTGCAATTCCTCCCCTAGGCACGGTGGTCACGACGGCTCTGCACACCAGCCAGCTGTGTAGTTCTGGACAAGCAAGTACCTTTTCCTTGCTGGACCTCCACTTCCCCATTTAAAAAGTAAAAAGTCTGGCCCTGGCCGGTTTGGCTCAGTGGTTAGAGCGTCGGCCTGCGGCCCAGAGAGACCCGGGTTCGGTTCCCGCTAAGGGCATGTACTTCGGTTGCAGTTTGTCCCCGGCCCTGGTTGGTCGTGCGGGTGGCAGCCACTCGATGTGTCACCTTCGCATCGATGTTTCTTCCTCTCTCTCCCTCCCACTCTATCTGAACAAAAAATGGAAAGGTGTCCTCTGGTGAGGATAAAAAAAAAAAAAAAGTAAAAAGTCTGCCCGGTTGGTGTGGCTCACTGGTTGAGCGGCGACCCATGCACCAAGAGGTCACCGGTTCGATTCCCGGTCAGGGCACATGCCCAGGTTGTGGGCTCAATCCCCAGTGGGGGCATGCAGGAGGCGGCCAATCAGTGTTCTCGCTCATTGATGTTTCTATCTCTCTCTCCCTCTCCCTTCCTCTCTTTAGAAATCAATAAAGAAAAAAAAATTTTTTTTAATTGTTCTCCCTTCTGCTATCCTGCGATGTCACAATACCCTCAGTGCTGGGAAAGGGGGCAGTGGGCACAGACGGTGCTGATGGAACTCTAATTGAGGGCAAGGCAGTGACTAGTCCCCCACATCGAGACCCTCAGGGCACCCAGGATGTCAAGATGCTTGGCAGAGGGGGGCTTCTCTATATGCTATAGTGGTGGGTTGCAGTGGTCAGGGGGAGACCAGGCCCTAAGCCCAAGCTCTGCCTACTGGGGAGGGAGCGTAGAGGGAGGTCTGGGGTAGAGCGGGGCAGAGCCAAGCAGGCAGAGCAGAGTGAGGCTCAAAGCTCCAGGGCTTTACAAATGGATTTTGCTGAAATGGAAATTTCCACCCATCCCTGAAATGAGCCTGGCAGTGAGGCCAGATCTGGTGGGGCTGCAGCAGCTGGGGATGTGGACAAGGGACTGAAACCAAACTGTCGAAGTCCCTTTGAGCTACCCACCCCTCCCAGTGCTGCCCACACGCCTCCTCCACTCTTCTGGCCTGCTCAGGACCTCTGGATCCTCGGGGACCTTCAGAATCCTTCTCACTTTCTCCCTGACTACTTCATGCCTCTTATGCCCCTACCCACCCGACACTCCCCCCCCCACATGTCCTCACACTGCCCTCTCACCCTTCATACCCTCATGCCTCCCACCCTCCACTTCACACACCCACACACCTGACACCTCCTACCTCCCATGTATTCTCACTCCGCCCTTTCATCCCTCCCCTCGTCATCCCCCTCATACCTCTGGTCCTATACCACTCCCCCATCTACCTCTCACATACCTGACACTCTCCTCCCCTCCTGTCTCACCCCTCACACCTCGCCCCTCCCTAGCTCACCTCCTTCACCCCTCACACCCTTTTCCCCTCCACTTCTCACCCCCTTATCCACACTGCACATCCCCTCCTCACCTCACTTTCTGGAACCCTCTCCTGCTCCTGACACTCCCTCACCCCTCACTTCACTCCGCATGCACCTACAGAAGCCCATCCCTCCCTCGTCCCAACCCCCCTCACCCCCTCATAGCCCTCCCTCAGTGACCATCAGGGCCCCCAGTCTCCTGATGAGGAGCTGGTCTCTCCAGTCAGACTCCTAACTCAGGAAATCATCTGAGATTCTGTTTCCTCATCTGTGAAATGGGGTTGACAACTTTGCCCACCTCTCGGGGCTGCCGTGAGGCCTGAGCAGGCCAAGGCTTGCAAGCCCTTGCCCAGCACACAGGACGTGCAGCGCACTCCAGGGAAGGGCGATCTGGTTGGATGTCACTCTGTGGTTAAGTGAGACTTTGTGCCAGGCCCCTTGCTGGACAATGCTGGGTGGAGGGTGTGAGAAGTGTATGTGTTAAATCTAAAGTGCTGGTGAAAGTACCCAAAATATTCAGGGGGGAGGGGCCAGGGATGAACCTGATCACGAAGGCCCACAGCGCTGGGTGAGGGCAATGGGATAAGCGCTAACTAGGCTACTGGGAAAACTGGGCAGCTCCCAGCCTTAAAGAGGTGTCTATAAATGCCTGGAAGCAGGGTGGGGTTCTGCCTCCCCAGCTCCCACCCCAGACAGACTGGACCTGACCCACTCCAAGGAGCCTGGATGCCCTTTCCTCCCTAGGCCACAGCTAGCCACAGCCCCTGGGGGACAACATGCTCTGTCCGTGGACAGTGGGTGTGAAGCGGGGAGGGGTGCTGCCTTCCTGTCACCCCTCAGGTGTTGGAGAGGAAGAAGACCAGGGACTGGATGGGATGAGGAGAGTCCCTGGAGTGGCATCACTAGCCCCCTGCTTGGCATGTGGGGAGAATGGGGGGAATGCCAATGGAGGGGGACAGAATGTAGAAGCCAAATGGGGGAGGTAGGAGAGGTGTGGGGCTTGACTCGTCCTGGGTTCCTCTGGGGGACTTCTTGTTCCAAGTACTCAAGGCCTGGGTGGAGATAGGGGACCAGCCTGACCCCTCAGAAAGTTGTGATGCCAGGAGAGTTTGGGATCCCCACAACTGCAGGGAGTGGGCACCTTCTGGGAATGGGGATAAGAAGCTGGGGCAGGACTGAGTGGGGACGGTCCTGAGTGCTGAATAAATGGGGACTGCCTGTCAGAGAGCCTGCCACAGGCCCCTGTGTGACCCTGGGAGGGCCGTGAGGGTGGAATCTGGCTGGAGGGGATCCAGAGGCGCAGGGGCTGGTGTGAAGGAGCTCAGCCCACGCCCCCAGGGCACAGTCCAAGGAGCACAGCCACGTGCTGCACCCTCTAATTACATGTTGACTTATCTCATCATTAATTAAACAGGAGCTTCCTCCTGCCCCAGCCCCAAGTGCTGGGCACCAGTCTCAGAGCCCGGGCTGAGTCAGGCCACTGGGTGGGGAGAAGCAGGGTGGGGGGGTGAGGTGGCCCGTGAAGAGGGATACACAGGGGCAGTCACTGAGTGCCCACTCTAAGGATGAGAAGTGACCCTGGGTCTGTGGACTAGGAGCAGGAGAAGGGACAGTCAGGGAGATAGAACTTCCCCAGGGTGGGGTGAGGGACAGGGACAAGGAGCCTGGCCCTGGGGAGCTGAAGAAAGAGTGGAGATTGTCAAGGCCAGAGGAGGTATGAGAGGCCAGGCGTGGGCTGTGTCCCCAGTAATGGCAGCGAGGTTCCCATGAGCCAGGGGAGCGTGGAGCCCAGCAAGTTGCTGGCTTGCTCCTCCGAAACTGGGTCTGTGTCGTCATGAACACGGGGCGGGGGGAGAGGAGGTGGAGGGGATCACAGGGGATTGAATTACCTTTCAAGTCTAAAGCCTGGATTCCTCCAGACCCAGCAGGTGGGTGTGCGCACACATTCCCCAGAGCATTGTGGGATGCTGGCTGTCACTAGGGAGCCACAGAGGCTCGCTCCGCCTCCTTCAGTTCCATTCTCCTTCCACGGGAAGGTAAAAGAGGGGCCTGCAACCCTACTGGACCCGGCCCCAACCTGCAGCCCCTCAGACAGGACTGGGAGGCCTTGGTTCGAACCCTGAATCTGCCGTGTTCTAGCCACACGTGACACAACGTAACCTCCTTGGCTTCCTCATCTAAAAAGATCAGATAATATGAGCCAGCCTGACTGCTGTGCTAAGCACTCTGTTTCCTTATACCCTCACACAGCCCTGTGTGGTGAGTACTGCCAATCTCCCCCATTTAAAGATGAGGCAACAAGCACTCAGAGAGGTTATGTGATTTTCCTACAATCACACAGCTGGTAAGTGACAAAGTTGGGACTCTGACCCCAGAGCCGTACCCTGAGTGACGTATGGTACCCATGTCTCAGGGTCTCTGTGGATTAAAGGAGTAACGCACATAAAGAAGTATTTATCCCAGTGCCTGACACACACTGAGTGCTCAGGAAATAGTGAGTGTTAACATCGTTGGTATTTATTCATCGCTGCAGGCTCAGAGTTTTCATTCTATGCTGGGGGCTGAGGAGAGGATAGAGAAGATGATTGTGGGGGTGGGGGTGCTGGGAAGGCAGCTGCAGGGAGGCTGTGGGTGCAGGGACAGGTGTGCTGGGGTGGGAAAGGGGAGCTGGATGCAGAAATCAGGGGAGAGCGGGGCAAGCAGAGTAAAGGACATGGCAGTGAGTGACTGTATTTACATAAAGGTTTTGCTCCAGTGATCGCTTCATTGGCCAGACATCTGGTTTTCCCTGGGGAATGGGAGTCAGATCGCATGACTTCAGAGGCTCTAAACCATCCGTCCCAGGCTTGCCAGCACCCTTGGGGCTCAGGACACTACCCTGCAGAATGGGGCACAAAGCAGGGGGTTTGCCCCTTGAGCTCTGTGAGGGAGTGGGAGTCCCTTCTAGCTGCTGGTCAGTCTCCTCTCACCTGCTCAGAGCTACAAACAGTTCACCTCCCCATCCTGATCCTCCCTCCTAGGTAAGGGGGCAGGAGACTGTGAGGAGCTGAAAAGGGCACCGAGTAGACCCTCTCCCTGCTGCTCCCCTCCATAGTCATCCAGAGATCCGATGGAGGGCAGCCCACCAGCCAGCTGCCCAGGGCACCCATCTCTAAGGGGCACTAAAGCTTCACTGGTCACTTAACGAGTTGGAGAAAAGAGTATTTACCAGGCCCAAGCCTCAGGGTGGCATTGGGGTTGGCAGGAACAGTTCCAGAGCTGCTGGGCACAGAGGTGAGATCCCACCGGCGCTCACACTTCAACAATTGTTCATTAAGCTCCTTGCAGAGGAGGGGGACCTGGAGAACCAAAAGGTTCAGGTGTAGCTTAATGGAACTAACTGGCGAGGTCAGGGCCAGAGCTGAATTGTTCGGGCTGATGGAGGAGAGGCTGAGGGCTGCAGCTGGGGAGGCCCCCCTTCCTGCCCAGTCCCTGTGCAGCCTCCCCTCCAAATAAATATTGAACAAATATTGGAAGAGCCTTGGCTTGAAGAGGCACTGAATTATCAGCCTGCCCTTGGCTCTCTCACTTTTCAGTCCAGCCCTGTTACAAAAATACCATAATGATGGCTTTAATGATTCCTTTCCTGTCTTGGGTCCCGACTGCCTCCTGTTCATTCATTTATTCATTCTTTCATTCACTCATTCAACAGGCATTGCTAAGCACCTACTGTGTGCCAGGCACTGTCCAGGCACTGGGGTACAACAGCAAACTGCCTCCTCTCTCCCACTGCTCAGTGCCCCATGTGCAATGGAAGGAGCAGAGATCTGGGCCCTTTGTGTGCCTGGATGGGAACGGAGTGGGGGTGGGGATCAGAATCGGTCTCAGGCTTGGGCTGTGACCTCAGGTGAAAACCAGCTCCCTGGGTGATATGGAACTGTGGTAAAGGTATTTTCTGTGCCTGTCCCCAGCCCAGCACCAGCTCCTCATGCCCTCAGGACCTGGCGTGCGCTTGTATATTCATGGGTGTTGGCGAAAGTGTGTGTGTGTGTGTGTGTGTGTGTGTGTGTGTGTGTGTGCTTCTCCCTGAGCAGAGCTCAGACTGGGCAGCTGGGATGGGATGTGGAAGGCAGAAGGGAACAGCAGAGGATGCCAGGCTCCTCCCTCATCCCCTACTGTAGACCTCTCCTGGGCCTCTCTGCGGGAGGGGGTGTGTTGGGGGGGGGGGGGACAGGGACCAAGCACCCAAGCAGGACACTAAGTCGGCTATGATTTCTCTCAATCACCTGAGGAGGAGACCTGCAGGAAAGCCTAGAGGCAGGAGGGACCCTGAGGCTTGAAAGTCATCCTCCTGAGAAATGTAAGACACTGGAGAGCACACGCTCCCCTCCCCGCCCCACCATCTCGGCTTAGCTGCCTGGGCTTCTGGGCCTTATTCCGGTACTGAAAGGTAAGGGGCCCCAGTCCTGACAGCCCGCCTCCCACTTACACGCTTGAGGTAGGAGGGGGAGGAAAGCTGTGAAGCCCGGTCTTCCGCTCCTCTAGACTGCAGCCCGGACCTGGACCCTCCAAAGGAGACCAATGAGAATGTTCCCTGAGACTTTGGGGGAAAGCAGCAAATCCCCCTCCCCCATCCTGGATCCTGGGCCAATGATAACCACAGCAGAGGAAGGCTGTGGGAGGCGGGGTGCATGTGGAGAAAACTGGGGGCTGGGTCTCACGTGCCGGGAAGGGGGCTATGTGCACGGGATCCCCCACACTGTCTGCCAGGATGAGTGTGTCCTTGCCGTGTCTACCTTTAGTCAGAACTGGGAGAAAAGGAAGTTCAGGGGCCACACCACCAGCCCCAGCCCCGGCTCCCACTGCCAGCACCCACACCATGTGCTGCAGGGGTGCAGAAGGAGCCCCCAGTCCCAGCTCCTCAGGAAGGTGAACAGTACTCCCTCCCACCGGCCAGCCCAGGTGCTGGGCCCGAAGGCTGTAATGAGGGGACATCCTCTGGACTGGCGGCTGGGGTGGGGTGCTGCCTCCTTTCCCAGCCTGAACACGCAGCTCTGCGCTAGATCTTTGGCAAAGAAGGAAAAGGGGGGAAAGAAGAAAGACCCAGTTTGGTCTTCTGAAAATAGAACTCTGAGGTGCTTTCTTCTGTGAGCTCTTTGAGTGATGCCCCCTGCTTCCTCCTTCAAGGTTTAAACATCCTGCCCTCTATTACCAGGTGTTCGGGGCTAGCTCTTCCTCAGTGGGAGGCTTGTACGAGGCATGAGCCCCGAGACTCGCCTGCACCCACCCTAACAGCAGCGCTGGGAGCAGAGGGGGAGGACTTTTTCAGTGTTCCCACCTCCCCAGCAGGAGTCTTTCAGACTTCCTGGCTAGAACCCCACAGCTGCTACTGTCGTTACTGTGGGTCAAAGAAAGGCAGTTCAAGTGGCAGGAGGGCATAGCTGTTAGAGCTTGGACTCTGCAGTCAGACAGACCTGGGTTCAAATCCTGACTCCTCTACCTACCAGCTGTGTGACATTGAAGAAGTGGCTAAACCGCTCTGAATCTGTCTTTTCATCTGTAAAATTGGGATAATTATAGTACCTACCCATTAGGGTGCTGAAGATTAAATGAGATAATGTGAGAAAATGCACATAGTAAGTGCTCCCCCGTTAGTTGATGACATTTAAAAAGCAGATTCAGGCCCTGGCCGGTGTGGCTCAGCGGTTAGAGCGTCGGCCCGCGGACCGGAGAGTCCCAGGTTCGGTTCCCGTTAAGGGCACGTACCTCGGTTGCAGTTTGTCCCCGGCCCCAGTTGGGGTCGTGCGGGAAGCAGCCACTCGATGTGTTTCTCTCACGTCGATGTTTCTCTCTCTCTTTCTCCCTCTCTCCCTCCCACTCTACCTGAAGATAAATGCAAAAATGTCCTCGGGTGAGGATAAAAAAAAAAAAGAAACAGATTCAGCCCTAACCTGGGTCTGAAACTGACAGTGTGGCTGATCTTAGGCCCATGTCGCAGATGTTTCTTCTTGGATCTGACTGACTTTGCTTACCCCATTACTGCCCACAATGCCGCAAGCCTCTGACTCCCAGGCAGAAGGCAAATATGTAGGCCACCCTGTACCTTCAGAGCTGGAAAGGTTGTTCCCTTCAGCCATCAAGGGTAGAGGGGAAGGCTGAGGGGCATCTCAGATGAGACGGTCACAGGGGAGAGGGCAGAAATGAGAGAGTGAAGACTCGCTGCTGAAATATACTTGTTAAGAGTTTCTGTGGGGCCCGGCCAGTGTGGCTCAGTGGTTGAGCGTCAACCCATGCACCAAGAGGTTGCCAGTTTGATTCCCAGTCAGGACACATGCCCAGGTTGTGGGCCTGATCCCCAGTGGGGGCATGCAGGAGGCGGCCAATGGATGTCCTCTCTCATTGATGTTTCTATCTCTCTCTCCCTCTCCCTTCCTCTCTCTCTGAAATCAATAAAGAAAAAAAAATACTTTTTTAAGAGTTTCTGTGGGTGGTAAAACTTTGGAGGAACAGCTGGGTGGGGCACACAGACAAACTCAGGGGGGTCCAGGAACCTCTGGAATGTATATTCCAAGAGAGGAGCCATAGCTGTTAACAGATTCTCCAAGGGATCCAAGACCCCCTAATTGGTTAAGTCCACTCTGGACTCCAGTCTGGAAGTCAGGAGGTCTGGGCACTAGATTTCATCTGCTGCTCACTCCTCAGGCAGCAAGCATCCCCTTAGTTCCCCATCTGCTCCATGATGGGTAAGACCAACTGAGGTCCATGGCCCAGGTGGGGCGTCCCCAGGCTCTGTGAAGTCTGGTGAGAAGTGATGAAGAGTTTAAGGAGAACTGGGGCTTGGGAGGTGGGTTCCCAGGAAAGTGGGAGGGGGCTGTATCCCACCCCTCCCCAGGAGCTGACGTGCTCCATCAGCCAACATGTCATCCAGCCAGCCGACAGAAACTGAGCTGCATCCCTCCACCAACCGGGGAGGCTGTTGCCATGGCAACTTCATATTTATCCACTTTAGCTCCTAATTAAGGGGAAAAGCATATAACATATTGGATGTCAAGGAGGCTTTGTGAGCCTCAATTTAGTGGCCGTGCCTGGATGTCAAACTCAAGCGTGATTGCTGTTAATCACCTTCCAAATTACCAAGACAGGTCACAAAGGGAAAGGTCTCTCAGCCATGGGGGCATCTGGGACCAGGGGAGATGATGTGGTGATGGGACAGGAAGAGGGATCTGTTCCACATCATGACCAGGGGGGCTGCTGGGTGAATGATGACTGTGGGTGTCTGATTATAAGGTCTGTGGGGACAGTGGCTAGGTCTGTTCCCACTGACCCTGAGTCAGGGATCTCAACCCTGGGGACTCACAAATCAAGGCCCTTGGTCTGTAGAGAGGGACTGACCAATGGATGAACTAAGAAGCATGTAAGGACCATCTGGTGGCCTCTGATGTCAGAAAGAAGATTGACAGATGACCAGGGCTGGTAAGTGCAGCCGCCCTCATAGCCGGATGCATGGATGACTGCCACATGGTAGATGATCTGAGGGGGGTCTGCTTAGCAGGGACTGGCCGGGTGGCTGGATTCACCACGCATCTGTGATTACTCAAGGAAGTGCCTGGCCTCTCTCCCCGGCTCTGGACCCAGGGCATTCTCAGGCGCCAGTTAGAGCAGGCCCTGTGTGGTGCGTCTTGCCTGCCATTGGAGCTGTGGCCAGAGCCATGTTCCTGGGAGAAGCTTCAGCAGGTCTCTGGGGATGTGGGACGTGGGGAGCGGAGATTAATAGAATAAGATCAGGAGTGGGGGCACTGAAGAGAGGACATCTGCAGAGTGGTTAAGAGCAGGAATTATGGGGTCAGGCAGATCTAGGCTTGAGTTTCATCTCGGCTAGTTACAGCTGTGTGACTTTGCCCAAGTCACCTAACCTCTCTGTGCTTTGCTTTTCTCATCTGTCAGGTTGGGGTGATAATAATCCATACCTCACAGGGCTTGTGAGGATTTAACAAAATGATAAATGTAAGGAGCTTAGCATGGTGCCTGGCACGTGATAATCCCTCGGCAGCTGTTCAGACATTATTATCAAAAAAGGCAGGCCTAGAAAGGAGGGGCAAGAACATGGGGGCGGAGGGCTGGGCCTGGGTGGGTAAAGAAGCACTTTCCTCTGTCCCCTTTTGGTTGAGGCTCCAAGAGAATGAACTCAAAGAAGAGAACCCTGGTGAAGATTGGGAGCTGAGCGTGGGTATGGGAACAATTGGAACCTGCTGGGACTGTGTGGGTTGATTTTCAGCCTCAGAGGGGGCGATGGAGAAGAAGTTCTTTGAACTCAAAGTCTTGATGTCACCTAAGGGCCAGAAAGGACCTTAGTGGAACCCGAACCTGGGAGAGCATTAGAACTACCTGGGATGATGTCACAAGATCTACTGTCCGGGCTTACCCCAGATCTCCTGAGTGAGAGCCTCAGGGGTGGGGCCTGGGAAATGGGTTTTAAAACGCTCCCAGGAGGGTCTTACACTCATCCAAGTCTGGGACTTACCTGGTCAAAGCCAGAGGCCACAGAGGGCCAGAGCTGGAAGACGCCTCTTCATCCAGTGGACAAACCCTACCCACCACTTCACCTTCTACGTACGGTAACAGGGTGCTGCTTGAAAATCGCCTTTGAAAAGAAAAAAATTTTATAGCTGTCTATAAAGGTAATAATAATCATTATAGCTAACATTTGTTGATTATTTACTGTGAGCTTCGCACTACGCTAGTGCTTCACATGGACTGTTTCTTTTATGCTCTCACCTGGTGCTAAAGCAGGCCAGCCCGCTTATAAAGTCGAGGAAACTGAGGTTCCGAGAGGTATGTCAGAGGTCACACAATTTGTTAGTGGCGCATTCAGGATTCAGACCTAGGCAGTCTGAGTCCACGGCTGGACCACCTTCTCATTCTGCAGTTGGGGAAACAGGAGGCCCAGAGAAGTGAAGTGACTTTCCCAATGTCACACAGCAAATTGGAGGCAAATTAGAACCCAGGAGTTCTTCTCTTCCTCCTGCTCTCCGTCCCCACCTTTCAGACACATTTTGCAGAGAAAAGTTAGGACTGACTAGCCTGAGGGAAAGGATCTCAACTCAGCCCCCCACTATAGACAGAGTCCTGGAAATCGCAGGTGGAGTGGAAGGAAGTTGGAAGATTTCTGACTTAAAGGGAGAAAGAGAAGCTTGGGAGGAAGGGGAAACTTGGGACATGGTGACCATGGCCGTGGCAGCCTTGCTGGCCTGGAAGGAGGAGTTGCCATGGCCTGGTTTCCGCAGATGTGGGCTGCAGCCGCCCTGCTGAATGGGAGGCTATTAAGAGAAAATGCTTTGCAAGGAGCTGAGCAGCTGGGAGCGGAGATCATCAGAGGACTTGAATGGAGGCTTTGTCCCTTCAGGGGACTGGTAGGCACTTGCTCCCGGGGTCTGTGTCTGGGGCACTGGCTGGTCAAGAGGCCAAAGGGAGTCACCCCCAAGAAGGCTCCATTTCCTTCCCTGCCTTCCTGTTCCTGGCCTCCCCCAGCACTGTCCTACATCCAGGGTGGCCTGGCGATGAAGAACACAGGCTCTGGGGACTGACACCAGGGCCACATTCTGTAGGTGTGAAACTTTGGGCATGTTACTGAGAATCTCAGTGCCTCGGTTTCCTTATTTGTAAAATGGAATTAGCAAGAGTATCCTCTTGTTTTGTTAGGAAGATTGAGCAAGAAAATGGAGTTAATGCTTTGGTCATGCTGGTGCTTGTAGATTTCTTCGTCCTGGTTTCTGTCCATTTCAGGCCCTCCGAGGGCGTGAACTCCTCTCCCTGGTCTCATCCCCTCCCCCCCAACAGCCAGGTAGGGCTCAGGACCAGATGGGTCTCCTTGCTGAGGCAGAGGCTGAGTGTGGAGAGGAGAAAACATCAGGCCAGGTCTGATCTCTGAAGGAAGAGCTCTGTCTGAGGTCTGAGTGCAAACCCCAGCCTGTTACTGGATTGCCTTTGGCTCCACTTCCCACCTGAACCCCCTCAAAGTCCGAAATCTGTGTCTTCTCTCATTCCCAGGCCTTTCCCCAGGCTGTTTCCTCTGCCTGGAACGCCTTCTCCTCTTTCCCTAACTCCTGCCTGTCCTCCAGAAGTTAACTTAGACCACTTCCCGCTTCAGGAAGCCTGTCCCTTAGGCCAGGAGGTCCTTCTGTGTGCCCCCCACTCTAGTGCTGACAAGCATTGGCCCCTTCCCTCCAGACTATGAGCTCTGTGAGGGTAGGGACCGCGACCTGTGTACCGATCTCCCAGCCTGACCCAGAGCAGTCAATACATAAACATTTGTTAGATGAAGCTGCGAATGAGTGGCTGAGTGAAGGAATAATTGGATTTCCTGGCCCCAGCTGTTAAGGGGGAAAGGACAATGTCTAGTGAGATGAAGAGAGAGGAGAGTGGGTACTTCAGACAGGACTGTAAACATATCAAGTTTGGGGTCCCCCCCAGGAGAAGGATGCAAACTGACCTCTTTTTTAAAAATATGTTTTTTATTGATTTTTTTAGAGAGAGGAAGGGAGAGATAGAAACATCGATCAGCCCTGGCCGGTTTGGCTCAGCAGTTAGAGCGTCAGCCCGCGGACCAGAGAGTCCCGGGTTCGATTCCCGCTAAGGGCACATACCTCGGTTGCAGTTTGTCCCCGCCCCCCCCCCCTTGGGGTCATGTGGGTGGCAACCAGTTGATCGATGTTTCTCTCTCTCTCGCGCTCCCTCCCACTCTATCTGAAGATAAATGCAAAAATGTCCTTGGGTGAGGATTAAAAAAAAAAAAAAGAAAAAGAAACACCAATCAGCTGCCTCCTGCACGCCCCCTACTGGGGATTGAGCCTGCAACCCAGGCCTGTGCCCTGACCAGGTATTGAACCAGGACCTCTCAGTCCATGGGAAGATGCTCAATCCACTGAGCCACACCGGCCAGGCTGCAAGCTGATCTCTTGAAGTTAGACCTCCAGTGTCTGCAGCCACATCATTAGCATAGCTATTATTTACTGCAGACCTACTGTGTGTCAGCTACTATCTCAACACTTTATACAAGCACACATTTATTGTGTGCTCCTTCATTGAATTCTTTTTTTTTTTATCCTCACCCGAGGACATTTTTTCATTTTTTTTTTGTTGTTGTTCAGATAGAGTAGGAGGGAGAGAGAGGAAGAGAGAGAGAGAAACATCGACGTGAAAGGGCCACATCGAGTGGCTGCCACCTGCATGACCAACCAGGGCCGGGGACAAACTGCAACCGAGGTACATGCCCTTAGCGGGAACTGAACCTGGGTCTCTCCGGACCGCAGGCTGACGCTCTAACCGCTGAGCCAAACCGGCCAGGGCTCCTTCATTGAATTCTCAAAGCAACTCTGAGAGATAGGTACCATAATTATCTTCATTTACAAAATAGAAAAGTGAGGTTCAGAGAAGTGAAGACACCTTGCCCGAGGTCACACAGCTCACAAATGGTGGGGCTGAAAGTGCTGTTAGCGCCCAGGCATGTCTGTCTGATCCTAGAGCTGCATCCCCTGGAGGATGGAGCGGAAGTCACCATCCCACCTCCCAGGAAGTGGAAGTTGCTGGGAAACAAGCTGGAGCAAGTTCAGAGTAAACGTTCAGTTAGTGCTTGGTGAGTAACCACAGCGTACTGGGCCGGGCAGGAAATGCAGAACTGGCGGCCAGCCCGGCCAGCCAGCTCCCCATCTGAGCAGACAGACAGACAGACCCCAGGAAGAGGGGTGGGTGATGACAGCGGGCTGGGGGGGTGCCAGCCCATGCGGTGGCAATGGCTGGTGCTCATCACCAGGTGGCTGGAGGGTGGACGGTGGTGGGCCCTGGGAACAGGGCTCGGGTACACAGAGCTGCTCTCGGAGGGGCTGCTTGGAAGGCTTTGCACATTGAAAGCTTAATCACTTGGCATTTGCGGAGCTCAGACGGTGGCTCCTTGGCACTCCAGCCCCTAACAGGGATGACTTTTATGCCCATCCCCAGAGAACAAGTTTTCCGGCTTCTTAGGGCTCAGCAGAGCGCTCTGACTTGCTCCTTCTCTCCCACTGGCTGCAGGATTCTCCGCTTTCAGAGTGCCCTTCTCTCCTGGAGGATGTAAATGTCATCCTTTTAGCAGAGCGCAGAGCCCCTCCCTCTGTGGGAGACCCTGGGGCTGCTCTTCCTGACTGTCCACCAGGCTGGAAGCAGGCAGCACATTACGCTCAGCCCCTTGGCCCTGCAGAAATTACCCAGCGAGGTGTGAGGAGTGCTAATTTCTCCCCATTCCTCAGGAGAAGCATGGCTCCTCAGCTGGGGGGCCTGTCACACCCCTACCCATGTCCTGGTGTCCTTGGGCTGGTTACAGAGAGCTGACACAGGGAGCCCTCTGAGAAATGGAAGGCACTGCCCCAAAGTTCCCATGACTTGGTGGTTTAGCTCAAGGTGGCAGCCCTCTAACCCATGCTCAGCCTAATCCAGGTGCCATGGGACCAAGCCTGCAGCAGGGCACCGTGTCAGGGTGAGGAACTGGCATCATTTGCAGTTAGGAGGTCAGCTTGGGTTGGAGAAAGGGTTGGGTCAGTTGAGAAATAAGGACTGGAAAGGAAGCGGGGGGTGGCTTTCCACTGGAGACGATACAGAGTAAGGATGGAGTTAGGGATAGGTTGCGATTAGAGCTAGGTTGAGGTTGGAGATTGAAATAGGGTTAGGATTATTATCGCTATTAGGGTGAGAATTCAGGGTGGACTTTGGCTTGATTAGGGTATCAGGGACAGGATTGGAGGTGAAGTTGTAGCTGGGATGAGGTGAGGGTCAGCAGGGTTGTGGCTGAAGTGAAGATTTGCTGTTGGTGTGAAGGCTGGGGTCAGAGTGAGATGATATTTGGCTCAGAATTAAACCGGGAAGTGATTAGGAAATGGTGGGAAACGTGTTTGCTCTTCAGCTACCAGGGTGTGCACTTGCTGAGTAGGTGGAAAACCCAAAGTGTCACAAAAGTTACCTGCCATCGACCACCTGTCTCATTCACTTACCTCCGCCTTCCCATGCTTACCCTCACCTGCACCTTCCACCTCACTTTGGGCAAGGCTCATGTGTCATCTCCCTCCTGATCCCGGCATCTGCGACTGAGGCCTGTGCTGTGCCCTTTCCCAGGCAGCTGCTTTATTGCAGCGTCCTCTGGGCTAGAGAGCTGAGTTTGACGCAAGGCACTCTGGGTAGGGCTCCATCAGCTGGACCTTCATCCTAGGGGTGATCGGGGACATGGAACGCCCCCTCCCACTCCTTCCTGGCCCTTGCCAGGGCCCTGACCTCTCTCCTTCTTTCTGCAGAGGCCGCAGCCCCCGCATGCCCCCTCTCGCTTCTCAGGGTGACAACCTGACATCCTCTGGCACTCAGCTCTGGAGTCAGGCTTTTAAAGCTGTCATTGGGGAGACTGTGGCCCCTCTCTCACTTGTTCCTCTGCCCCAGTGTCCCTTCATGCAGAAACACGCTTCAGGGCATGAAGCAGAGGACGACTGTGGCACTGGGATGCCTTTAAAATGCAGGCAATTAGTGGCTAAATAAAATACAAGATGAGCATCTCTGCCTGCCTCTGGGAGGGACCTGAAGGCTGCCTGGGTAAGGGACCCTGGGAGCAGACTGGGGGAACAGAAGGTGGTGGTCCCAGGCCCCTGGACTGGGCCTCTTGCTGGGATAGGGGTGCAGAGAAGAGGAGCTCTTGCTAGAGGGCTGGGGATGCAGAGAAGCTGTGGGGATCTTGAGAGAGCTGAGGGAAAGTCCTGAAAAACAGTGGGAAGCAGAGGATCGTGGCTTCGAACATGACAACCCTGGATACGCACCCTGGCTCTGCCGTTCCCCGCTGTGTGACCTGGGCAGGTTGCTTACCCTTTCCAAGCCTCACTTGCCTTGGCTATAAAATGGAGATGATAATAGTCATACCGCCCTGGCTGGTTTGGCTCAGTGGTTGGAGCGTCGGCCTGCGGTCCAGAGAGACCCGGGTTCGGTTCCCGCTAAGGGCACGTACCTCGGTTGCAGTTTGTCCCCGGCCCCTGCTTGGGTCGTGCGGGAGGCGGCCACTCAATGTGTCCCTTTCACGTCGATGTTTCTTTCTCTCTCTCTCTTCCTCTCTCTCCCTCCCACTCTATCTGAACAACAACAACAACAAAAATAGTCATACCAACCTCTCAGTCATGTTGCTAGATTTATTTATTTATTTTTATTTTTTATATCCTCACCCGAGGACATTTTTTTGCATATATCTTCAGATAGAGCAGGAGGGAGAGAGGGAGGAAGAGAGAGAGAGAAACATCGACATGAGAGAGACACATCGAGTGGTTGCCACCCACATGACCCCATCCGCGGCTGGGGAAAAACTGCAACCAAGGTACATGCCCTTAGCAGGAACCTAACCAGGGACTTTCTGGTCCACGGGCTGACGCTCTAACCGCTGAGCCAAAGTGGCCAGGGCCATGTTGCTGATTTAAATGAGGTAATAAATGCTCCATACCCCTCGGAAAAGAGTCCCCCCAGAAGGGAGTGAGGCTGAGGCCTGAAAGGGGCAGGGGTATTGCTCAGAGAGGCTGCATGGAGGGGAGCCCTGGGCCTGGAAGGGAGTTGGGGGCCAGGGGAAGCTGAGCAGGCCCCACCCCTGGCAGGGGCTCTTTCTTCATTGGTGCCCCCTCTCAGGTGTTCTAGAGAGAAACAGGTGATTAGACTCTGACTATTAGAGGATGAAAGAGAAAGAACTTAGACTTAGTGATTCTGGGAGTAAGTTCCCCATTCAATCCTCCTCCCCACTACCCTCCTACCAGGATGCCACACATAGTAACCACCTTGGATGACTGACGGAATGTCCCAGAGCCTCAGTTTCCCTGAAAGCCCTTAATAAACGCATATCCTTGCAGACCTCTGACACCTTCTCTTCCCTCATCAGTCTCCCCCATGCTGAGCAGGGCCCTCGCAGGGGTGCTTCTCAGGAGAGAGGGCAGGGGTCATGAAGCAACTCAGCAGATGGCAGTTGTGGGGACAGAGAGGTTGGTCCAGGAGCTGGGGTGGCCAGTCACCTGCCTCCTGCTCCCACATGGACTCCCATCCTGAAGCTCCAGCTCAGCCCTTTTCTTTAAATAAAAGGAATGATGTCATCCTCGTGCTAGCTGCTGAGCTAGAGGGAGGTGATCTGAGATACTGTGGAAGGGAAGAAAGAACTGCTGGGGCTGGGGGTGGGGAAGCCAGGGGGCAGATGAAGGACCGATACCAAACTCCCCTAGGAACACCTGTGCGCGCGCGTGTGTGTGTGTGTGTGTGTGTGTGTGTGTGTCTCCTGGGGTCTACCCACATGTATGCGCTGGGATCTGCAGACTCGCACAATGTCAGAGCAGAGATGAAACGTCCTGGCACCGCGAGGAAAGCAGAAGCTCACAGCCAACGCGGTGGACTTAGACAAGGCCCTGCATGCTTCTGAGTCTCAGTCTCCTCATTTGTATAACAGAGGTGACCATGGTGTTGGCCTTGCAGGCATTTTGTGTGAGGACTGAAAGAGATGATGATATAAGTGCCTGGCACATAGTAGGTGCACAATTAAATGGTGGCTACTGTGAATATGATTGGGCAGAAGCAAAGCCAGCAGCAAAAGAGCACTGGGCTGGCATCAGGAGGCCTCTGATGGGATCAGTCCAACCCTTCCTAGCTGGAGTCTGGACCTGGGTGCTGCCAGGTCAGGGGGTACATGGTCCTCCCTGTTCCTTTAGGTTCACCTGCCAGCAGCTCCCTTCTGGTCCTGGGGGCCTGCTCCCCCCGGGTGCTGCCCTGGGTCCTTGTGCAGAAGCCCTGGGGTTCATTTCCCCAGACCAGCTCTGCAGCCTCCCCTCGGGGTTTGCTCGGGCTTCTGACAGCTTCTCCCCACCTGAGCTCTCACTCCTGGCCACAGCTCCTGTCCTCTCTCAGCACCCCCTTTATTCTCCCTCCCTCACTCTCACAAGTGCCTCGCTTTCCTTCCACCCATCTCTGCTTCCTTCTCTGTGTTCCCTCCTCAGTCCCTCTCCCTTTCACTCTTCCTATTTCTGTCTTTCCTTGTCCCTGTCTCTGATGTCTGTCTCTATTCAGTCTCTGTCCCTGCCTGTCCTTCCCAGTTGTCCTGTCTCTGATGTGAACTCGATGGCTGCCTGTCTACCAGTCTCTGTGTCTCTCTCCATCTCACATGGTATTTCTTTCTGCTCCTTAAAAGGTGAGTCCTAGCCTTGAGCAAAGGCCCAAGGGGCCAGGTCCAGGCCAGTTATCCAGAAGGAAAAGGCTCCCGCAGCCCTCCCCCCAACATGTGGGGTGCAGCCCTGGCTCTCTGCGCTTCCTGAGCACGGGTGTGTGTGGGCTGAGGGCAGAAGGCCCATCTTGCCCGTCATCTGCAGAGACGTGTGTGCAAAATGTTAGCTCTGTGGCTCTGATTCAGCTCCCGGTGGCTGGTTTCAGAACATGATGACGGAATGGGGTGATGGGGACCCAGAAGAGGGAGCTGAGCTGGATAGGGAGTCCTGGGACTTTGGCAAAGGACCTGGGCTGCCTAGGGAGGACTCTGGGTGGGATAGTGGAGGGGTTAGGTGAGGGTCATAACACCACTGGATGCAACGGTATGGACTGGGGTGGGGGGTAAAGTGAAGGGGGTCAGAGAAGGGCTGGGATGAGAGAAGGGGGCATTGAATGTAATGAAGGGGACCCTGGTTGGTGGAAGAGACCTGGGGTACAGTGATGGGACATTGGTGAGGGTTCAAGGGATGGTGAATGGGGGTGAAGGAGGTATGGAATGGGTAGAAGGAGACATTACATGAAACATGGATGTGGCAATAGGCTATGAGAAGGGGTTCCTTGGGACCCCCCCTTGGCTTGCCCTTCACCTGTCTCCCCCTTTGCACTTCATGCCAGGACTCCCTGCTCCCATTTCTCACTGTACTGCTTCCAGCCCCCACTCTTGGGCCCTAGGCTTCCCCACCTCTCTTCTCCTCCTGCTGGGTGGAGTGAGTGATCAGCCCTTCCCATTTAGGGGTCTGCATGTGACAGAGTCTATTTCAGGGCTGACCTGCAGAGATCTGTTTATCTGCCTGTCTATTTGCCTGTTTAACTATCTGGTCCCAAAAGAAGAGCCCCAGTTCCCACTAGCCCTGGTCTGGCAGAACCAGCAGTCCTCCCCTGAAAAGGAGCCTGTGATCCCTCCTGAGCCTGGGATGGGGGAGCCGAAGGTCCTGCTGGTGAGGATGAGAGCAGGGACAGAGTCTCCAGCACGTTCCAGTCAGCACTGCTGGAATCCCAGTATGTCCCCAGGGCCCGTGTGTGTCCAGGACACAGACAGACATACAGTCAACTCAAGGCCAAATTTGCTTGTTGCGTCCCCTCCCCAGAACCTTCAGCCCATGTCTGTATCCACGGGGGCCTGAACAGGGACATGTTAGCCTCCGGTTTGAGGAACAGGAGACCAATTTCAAAAGTTCTCATGATTCTCAACAATCAAGAGATGATAGATAGATAGATAGATAGATAGATAGATAGATAGATAGATAGATAGATAATATTGGCAAAGTCATCACTCATCGGGAGCTTACTCAGTGCAAGGCTATGGGGAAGTTCTATACATTAATTGAAATAACATCCTCACGACCATCTACTAGGTGGATTTTTTTTTTATCCGCACTTAGAGCAAGAAACTGAGGCTCAGAGAGTTTGTCACCTGCCTGTATTTATACCTGGGCCCATTTGCCTCCACAGCTTGTGCTCTGAACCCCTGCAGACCCTGTGAAGCCCCCACATGCAACTCCTGATGCGCCCCAGGAGGTGTGAGCGAGGTTCCCGAGGATGGGTCAGGAACAGTCTAGGCCGCAGCTGTAGGAGGGGCCATGGCCTCTGCTCCTCCACCAAGGCCTGGGACAGCCTTCCAGTCCCTCATGGGCCTGAAGATCCCCCTGCCTCCACCAACACCCTCAAAAAGCTGTTAACTGGTTACACTTGTAGCCAACTGGGGGGGGGGGGTGACCTAAATTTAGGCTACCTCCCTGGGCTGTGGATAGGAACGTGGGGGTGGAGTGAGAGGCTGTCCAGGGGTCCAGGGTCCACTCCTGCCTTATCTACCCTGCCCTACCAGCAGCGGGACCCCTGCCAGGCTGTGGGGGTGCATGAAGACCCCCCCACATCTCTGTGTGGGTGTACTGGGCTGCTGTGTTCCTGTGGCGCCGGTGGGTGCGTGACGATGGCAGCTCCCACCCGGCAGAGCCGTGAACAGAAGGGGCGAGCTGCCGGCAGCTCTAAATAGCTCTGCGCTGTGTCTCACTTGCCGAAGCCCCACCCCCACCCTCAAGTCTGGCTGCCCCAGGGAGGGGCTACGTGAGCCCCAGAAATGAGGCCAAGATAGAGAGGGGCTCAGCTCCCCAACTCAGGAACACCCTCCAGTCACAGAAATGCCTGCCAAACAACACCTGTTCATCACTATGCCTAGGAGGCACAGCCCACTTTTTTCTTGAGTACAGGGGGTGCAGGCAATCTCTTAAAGGACTGCGAGTTGTCAGGGGACACGCTCTGCCTGGGCCTGTTATCCTGGCTGCAAGGTTGCAACAGGGAGGTTTTCATTCAGCCCTCCCATAAGGGGGTGCGTTGGTCCAGGTCTGGCCCCAGCCACTCTGACTCTAAGAAGCAGCCCACTACTCCCTGCTCCCCAAAGCAGTCAGTGGTGACCCCCCAGGGAATCAGCTTACCTCACTTTGGCCTACATCTGTCTCCATACATCCTTGAAGATCTGACCCTGCAACCTATCCCTCTTCTCAATCCACCAATCTCACTTCAGCCATGGGACCTTCTTTCCACTCCCAAATCAGGCCCAACTCATTCCCACCACAGGACCTTTGCACTTGCTGTTCCCTCTGCCTGGAGTGCTCTTCCGTGGCTTTTCTCATACTTAGAGACAGGGTCACATTATGATTTTCATGGGCCCTAAGCACTTCTTTTGTGGGTTCCTTCAGCCATAAAAAGATATTTTTAATATTTTTTACAAATTATATTTTATGGTTGCATTGGTAGAAGCATAAATATATTCATATTATAAATTAAACTATTTTCTTCAACCTAAAAGTTCATTGTTTGTTTGTTTTTCTTCTGATTTTAAAAGAAACTGAAATATCTTCATGGGCCCTAGGTACTGTGCTACTGTCCCTAATGGAGCAGTTGGTCCTGGTTGGAGCCTTGTCATAATTTAGGCCTCAGTTCAAATGTCATTTCCTCCAAAAGGCCTTCCTTGAACACTCCATTTGAAATATTCCCCATAGCCACACACTGGCTCATTACCCTGATTTATTTCCTTCACAGAATTTACAACTATCTGACAACGTCTAGTTCACAGTTTACTAGTTCTCTGTCTCCCATAACAGAATGTAAGCTCCATGAGGACAGGGACTTCGCCTTTTCACTGCTGAATAATCAGCACCTCCAGCTATGGGTCTGTAGAATGGGTGAATGAACAGACTTGAATCCCCTCACCCAAACATAGAGTCCCTCCCGTCAGCCACCCTAACATTGGTGCTCTCTCTTATCAGGCCCCCTCAGATTCTTCTGAGGTTTGAAGGAAGAAGGGGATTCATACACGGGCCTCACACACAATTTATTTGGCCTCTCAGAGCCTCAGTTTCTCCATCTGGATAATGGGAAGAATATCGCTGATCTGTTCTGAGAATGAAATGAGAGAGCGTATGTGAAATCAAAGTACCAACCCTAAGAGGGAGTTCAGCAAATCCAGTGTTCTTTTCCCCCTTCTCACTGGCCACCTCCAAGCTTGTTCTTGTCCACAGCAGAGGAACCTCACAGCACTGAGGTCGGCGTAGCTCTACACACAGTAGGTGCTGGGTAAACATTTGTTGGTTACTGGTTGACCATGTCTTCCTCACCCAGCAAAACCTTAAACAGAAACCAACAGAAATTCAGAACATCTTCTCCTCTTGCTCTCTTTCTACAAATATTTCCTATGTAATGGGCACTGTGCTGGGCTTTAGGGGTCAGTGATAAGTAAAAAGAATACATGGTCCCTGCCTTCCTGGAGCTGATGATCTGGTGGGCTAGACTGGGGTTAATCAAATAATCACTTACATGTCACTGTACCTATGCTAACAACTTCAAAGAAGAGGCTCAATGAGCTCTGAGAACGGAATCGACCAGGTCAGGGAGGTCAGGGACAGCTTCCCTGAGAAAACAGTGACTAACCTGAGGTCTAAGGAAGAAGTTGGAGTTTATTAGGCAATAAGCAAAACTGGTAGTAGGAGTGAATATTCCAGACAGTGGGAACAGCATGTACAAATGTCCTGTGGTCAAAGGGATGCTGCTAGTCAATGAGAGGGACCAAAGTAAGACATAGGTGGACATGTGATGTGAGACAAGCCTGGAGAAGTGGGCAGTGGCCACACTGTGTAGGACCTTACAGGCCTTAGATGGCATTTTGTCTTTATCTGGAGGTCCTCAAAGGGTTTTGAGTTACACGGTCAGATTGGCATTTTGAAAAGATGACTCTAGCTGCCTATGAAATAAAGAGAGGGGATGGCAAATACATGCCATACTTGTCACAAGCCCCAATTCTTACACCCATCACTGACAGCGCTAATCAATTACAGCGGGGTTCTCAAAGTGTGGTCCTCAGACCAGCAACATCAGCATCACCTGGGAATTTATTCAAAATGCAAATTAGCAGACCTCACACCAGACCCCTTGAACGGGAAACTCTGGGAGTGAAAGCCAGAAATCAGGGCTTTAACACCCCCTCCAGGTGATTCCGCTCACGCTGAAATTTGAGAACCGCTGAACTATAACCCTTTCCTACTAAGCCCTATGCAGCACCAAAAAACATCCTCCCCGTGCACTCCTAGCAGGCACCACTGATGGCCCCAGAGCCTCCGGGAGGCTATCTGCACAAAGCACTGGGCTGGGGGCTACTTGGAAGCGGCTGCACAAACCCAGCTCTGGGCCTCAAGATGCTGAGACCCTGACAAAGCCCTAAATGTAGCCAAGCAGCCAAGTGTGGCAGGAAAAAGAGCACTGGACACAGAGCCTAGAGGTCCCGCCTCAAGCCAGGTGGCTGCATAACCTTAGGAGTCCCTTCTCTCTTCCAAGCCTCAGTTTCCTCGTGTGATTGAAGAAAGTGGCTCTGAGTGGTGGCTTCTGCTCCTGCAGTCTCAGAGCCAGAGTGGAGCTGAGTGCATGCGCGTCCCCGGGGGGAACCCCCTATAAATCAGCGTCCCCGCGGGAGCAGGGATGGAGGCGTGGCAGAGACTTCGCCCAGAGCCAGAGCGAGTAGGAGGCATCCATCACCCTGGGCAGCCAGTGAGGGCAGAGATCCAGGGAGGAACAGCTTGGGAGTGAGGGAAGGAGGAGGCAGAGCTCTTAGCCCTTCTGCTGCTCCACCCCTTTCTTAGGCCTGGGACCCATTAACACAAAGGGGGACTCTGAGCCCAGAGAAGGATGAGACCCAAGAAGGAAGAAGAGTGGGAAGAAGTCTGGAGGTCAAATTCTATGAAACGTACAGGATACAGCAAATGTGGCCCTGAACTGCTTACAAATCCTGAGATTAATTACAAAAATTCCTCCCCAGTTCCATTTATCTGGCTTCTCAGTGCAAATGTCACTTCAACAGAGTCCTTCCCCCACCCTCCCTTCACCTTTTTACTGTCCTCATACCTCCACTCTTCAGAATCCCTCTATTGATCTGTTTCCTGGCCTGTGGTCATCTCCCCACATCCTCCAGGCATGTAAGCTCCCTGAGGGCAGCAGTCTCCCCATCTTGCTCATGGTTCTCCCACAGGGGCTGGAGCAGCGCCTGGCACACAGCTGTGACTTACTTACTACAGGCTGGCAACCGTTTTAGGTGATTTACATACATTATTCCATCATGTCCCAATCTTTGAAAGAGGTAATATAATTATTTCTCATTTTTCAGATGAAAACACTAAGGACAGAAAGATAAGTGACTTGCTCAAAGGTCACACAGCTAGGAAGTGTTAGAGCCCCTATTTGGACCCAAGGCTGTCTGACCCTAAACTCAGACTCTTTGGAATGTGGGAGCAAAGGGACTGTTAGAACACTGATGACCAAGCCTCCCGAGTTACTGATACGGACACATTAGCCTAGAACAAGGAGGTCCCTTCAGAAGCTGGGGTCACTTAATTTAGGATTTCTAAAGGGAAGTCCTGCCTTATACAGTTGCTGTCCAACTTCTAGAATTTGTTACCCCCAAGGAGTCTTCATAAACTGAAAATAGAAAGAAGTTCAGAAAATGTTGCGCAAAATTAATGGATGACGGTCCCCGGCGGTAATTAAAGGAAGTGAGAGATGCTGGGGGGTTTGGGCTTAGACACTGAGGTCAGCATCAGTGCTGGGGACCACCATGGTCTCCCCCAGATGTGTCTCGGGTGCTCCAGCAGAGAAGCATGGAGGAAGCACCTAATCTCAACTTCCAGCCCACTCTTGCAGGGTTGGGCTGATGGCCAATTCCTTCCCCTCCCCCATCTCTTCACTGTCCCCCTCATCGCCAGGCGCAGCTGGACTGCCAGGGGCTGGGTGTCTTGGCTTGCTGACTCACGAACCTGCCTGAGATGGGCAATTTGCATATGTTCTGATTTTCTGAGTATTTTCTTTGCTTCTATTATTTTTTAAAGAAAAAGCTATTTTTGCAAAGTCTTCATTACTTCCTAATTAATCATATTCCTTCCATTTCTTTTGTCTTGTTAAATATAAAACTCAAACAAGCAGCTCATTCTCATTTGTTCCAGATTCACAGTGAATTGTATGCCCACACCCTTTCCTTCAGGTGAGCCTGGGGCTGGAGAGCCCCACCCCCCACGGAGCACACCCTCTCCAGTGACTTCCTCTTTGGGAATACCACTCTCATTATTCTGCCATCTTGACCTCCCCACCGCTTCTTCCCTTCCCTCCTCCACCCAGAGTGCATCCCTTCTCAGCTATGCCCCTTCTCCTCCCCTCTGCCTTCCTCCCGTGCTCCTCTCAGTCTGCCACCTCCCACATCTTCCTGTTCTCCGCTTCACCATCTTCCTTCTCCCCACTCTTTCCCCACCCCCATCTTTGTCTTTTTTTTTTTTTTTAATCCTCACTTGAGGACATTTTTTTTTTTGCATTTATCTTCAGATAGAGCGGGAGGGAGAGAGGAAGGAAGAGAGAGAGAGAAACATCGATGTGAGAGAGACACATTGACTGGTTGTCACCCACATGACCCCAACCGGGGCCAGGGATGAACTGCAACCGAGGTACATGCCCTTAGTGAGAACCAAACCCAGGACTCTCTGGTCCATGGGCTGACGCTCTAACCACTGAGCCAAACTGGCCAGGGCACCACCCCTATCTTTAACTTCCTCTCCTTCCCTGCCTCTCCTGCCCCTGAAACACTCTCCTAGAGCCACCTGCAGAGCCTCAAGGCCTTCTCACCCCACTCGGCCTCCTACTTTCCCTTCCCCCAAACATCACCCACAGGCCCAAGTTTCGGCTGCTCCTGCAGGTGGGTGCTTTGCTCTTAGCTCTCAGCTGGTAATTCATCCCCCACCCCCACCCCAGCTCTGTGTAGTTCTCCTTAAATTGCTTAATCCCTAAAACTCACTTCCTCAGAGCCCAACAGCAGTGACTTATGGAGGGGCGGGGCAGGACAGGTCCCTAGGATTCCAAGTCCCTGGCCTAGGGGGCCAGGATACGGTTCCCTTTGAGCCATGCTGGGATGTCAGGGCTGAGGCCACCTACTCTCAGCAGATCCTACCCCCAAGCCTACTTTACGGAGACCCTGGTGGGACAGTGGCCCCTCTTACCCTGCTCAGACTCCCCAGGCAGGGGGTCCTGTGGCCACCCAAGTACAGTGGGCTGTGGTGGGGCAGTGGATAGCTGGACCTGAAACCCCTCTCAACAAGCAGCAGCCTGGGCCCTCTGGTGGGTTCTGATTTCTGCCTGGGCATTTTCTGGCCTCTGGCTGGGGACAGTGGTCTGAATGCTCACACAGGCGTCCTACATATGTGTACACATGGCCATGCCCACACAGCACATGCATCCATGTCACACATCTCTACATATTCTAGAGGCATCTCACGCTTGGGTGCATCAGAATTACCTAGAAGGTTTATTAGCATGCTAGGTTCCACCTCCATCCGGGTTTCTGATTCAGTGGGTCTGGGGTGGGGCCTGAGAATGTACATTTTAAGCAAGTCCCCAGGTACTGCTGATGCAGCTGGTCAGGGTGCCACTCTTTGAGAACCACTGCATTAGAGACATTGACATGTGCACACACAGGAGGATGCGCATTCATGCATGGAAGGTTTTGTAAAACAGCGAGAGAGAGAGGCAGCTGGGGTGGACTAGAAGCTATGAGCTGAGTGTAGGGATTAGCCGGTCCAAGAACACAGACTGCAGTGTCATTCCCTCACGCTGTCTCTGGCTCTTGCTGTTTCTCCATCGGTCTCCGAATTTCTGTGCATTCTTCCTCAGTCTCCCTGCCATCCCTGCAGCCTCCTCACCCCAGCCAGGTCCTGCAGCCTCCACGTGGCTTCCCAGCCACTCTGCACATGTGAGCTCATCCATCTCTATCACCCTAGGAGTGAGTGGCAGGCAGGTGAAAGAAGAAGATTACAGAAGAACATGCCTCAGCTCCCCACTAACAGGGAGCTTGCTCACAGTGAGAGTACAGCCAATTATTCCCCCTGTTCTGGGGAATAATCATTAATGCCACAGGAAATTCTAAACAAGCGATTAAATCATTACTGGGGAAGGCACAGCGAGCCTGTGCCATCATTAAGCCTGCCTTGTACTGATGGTCTGGGGAAGGCTTACCTGGGAGGTGGGAAGACAGGGGAGATAGGCATTACCCCCACTCAGCAGCCAGTCTGGCAGGGACCTGCCCCAGAACCACCTTCCCTGCTCTGAGCTGCACACCCAGCTACTGGCCCCAGAATCCCTCCGGACCCACCCACAATGGAGGCTGTGTTCTGGCAGGTCTTCAGGACCTCATGCCTTCTAAAACCTTGCCCAGCTGATTAATCTATTAATTTATCACCTACTATGTGCCAGGCAGTATTCCAGGGCCTGGGGAGATACTGGTCCAGAACAAGACAGATGAGGCCCCTGCCCTCGTGGAGCTCGATGTCTAGTGAGGAAGTGAAAGTTCTCTAGTGGGGGGACGCACTTTCACTTCCCCACTACACAGTGAGCTCCCCAAGGGCAGGGACCTCATCTGTCTTGATCTGGACCGATATCTCCCCAGACCCTCGGATAAGTAACTAAGAAAATAATCACAAAGTATGGCAAGTGCTGGGGAGGAAATAAACAGGATCCTCAGTGTTTTGAGTGGAGCATCTACCTGGGGCCCTGGGGCCCTGCACACCTCCCGGGTTGCTGGCAGTCCATGCCCATCTCTTGGGCCTGCAGATCATGTTTTATACGAGCATCTGCAACATCTGAGCAGCCCTCTTTCTACCCCCAGTCCCCAGCATGCTATCTTTAGAAAGATAATGAGTATCTATAACAGCTACTGTTTTTTAACACTTACTATGTGCCAGGCATTGCACCAAGCAATTTATGGTCATTACATCATTTCATCCACAGAACAATAATAACGTTAGGAAGTAGGTGTTTTTAATCCCCATTTTACAGACAAAGAAATGGAGACCCGGAATGTTGGAGCCATTTGGCCAAGTCACACAGTAAGTAACTGTGGGCTTGAACCAAGGTCTGTCTGAATCCCGAGCAGAGGAGTTTAACCCCCGCCTCATCCTACCTCGCAGGAGAAACACGAGAGGTCTGTGTGGGCTCCTCATGATCGATTTCAGGGCTGAGAGACCATGCAGCCTGGGGTCCCTGTGGAGATGGGCTACACTGGGCTATACTAGTCCCTAAAATGTCACAAGAAGGGGCTCTCCTCCCTCCAGGTCTCCAACGTGCAGCCTCCAGATGGCCAGCTAGAAGATCCCCTCGCTCAAAGACCCTAGGACGGTCCCCTTTGGCTTCCTCAGCCCGTGGGTCTCTGTAGGACCCAGAGAGACCATGAACCCCACCTCCCTGGCTGCCCCCAGACCCTGCAGCCTCCACCTCCTGCACCTGCAGCCAGGCACACTCCCCAGGGCCAGCGGGGCAGCCAGAGGCAGGCAGGACCGGAGCCTGGGTCTGCGGTGACTAATCAGCTGGGGCTTGGGAAGCCACGGTGAATTATTCACACGGGTTCTGTGAATTATTCAAGTTGTGATTATTTATTTTTCAGATGTGCCTGCAGCAGAGCCTCCAGGCCCGTGTTCAAAGGATGACATAACTCCGGCTCTGTCTGTGGAGAAAGGGTCAGGCCTCTCTCCAGCCTCGCCCAGGAGTCCCCGGGAGCAGCTGAGGGCAGGGGCTGCTGCCTTAAGGGCAGACTCCTACAGAGCCCCAATCCCGATCCCAATTACAATAATGGTTACCGCTTTCTGAGCCCTCCCTGGACCCCAGCACTGTGCTCTCCACACAGCCAGTAAGTAGCAGGACTGAGGTTTGAACCCAGGCACACGGACTCAAGTGAATGGCACAGCAGCCCTATGAAGAGTATTATCAACCCCATTTTACAGATGACAAAACTGAGGCTCAAACATGAGATGTCGCTTGTCCAGGGCCACCAGTTAATAGTTGGGATTCAGGCCCAGGTCTGTGGACTCGAAAGCCAGTGGCTGCCACATTGCATATGTCTGTGGGAGTTGTGCCTGACAAGGTCCTAGCAAACCCCTTTGCTGCCCAACTGTGCCCCCACCCCCATCACTAGCTTCAAACCACGCTGAGGGCAGGCCTGTGCCTCCAATGCTCTCAGAGGAGCCTTCCGTATCTCCACGGCAACAGCATCCTGAGTAGCCAAAGCTGCTTGCTGGGCTTCCGAGGAGCGGAAGTGGCCTTTGCCTACAGAGCCCCAGGTGCCCAGGCTCTGAACAAGTGTGACTCAGGACTCCCCCAGTGCCCACCCCAACAAAGCCCCTCCTGCCCCAGACGCAGACGAGCACTCCTCCCTCACAGATCTCTGACAGAAGAAGCCACCCCAGCCTCCTTGCCTCCTTCACATAGCTCTCCTGCTGTCTAACTCCATCCCTCTGGCTGCAGCTGTGGAACCCTCCCCCCTCCTCCCATAGCTGACATCTGGAGGAGGCAAGGAGGGCACATGAACTTTGCCCTGGGGTGGCCCTGAGGGCCCCTTCTCAAGGTGACTACAATCTCACAGAAACAACCCTCCTGTCCTGGAAGGGCACCTTTGTCTTCCTGCTACTCCATTCATTCATTCATTCATTCATTCATTCATTCGTTTGTTCGTTCATTCACTCATCTACTCAACCATCCAATGAATACTTGAGTGCCCACTATGTGCCAGGCACTGTTTCAGGTGCAAGGACAGTGGCGAAGAGCAACAGGCTTCCTTGTCAGGGCCCCTCCCCTCCCAGTGTAACCTGGGCCCCTCTCCCAGGACTTGTCTTTCTTGTCACCAAGGATGAAAAATCACAAGCATGCTGGATTCGAGCCTGACTTGACCAGACTCTGACTTTCTGGCTGATCCTGGCCACCAGCTCCCCTCTATGCCTTTCCCCCTTTTAAAATAAGGGGGTAGGGCCCGAATCTGCTTTCTGAGTTCTTACCAGCCCAGCTTTTCTCAGGTGTCAGTAACCCACTCACCACTTCCATCCTGGGCTGTAGTCAGGCTTTGCACACGCTTCCCCTCAGGTGCACTTGATGACTGCCTCTCCCCCTGCTCCCTGCGTTTTCAAGGGGAGTCTGGGATGGTTCTGCTGCTGATGGTGGGTTTTGCCAGAGAGGCTGGCGAGGAAAGGAAACAAACATTTGCAGAATGCCTGTGCTTTCCTTGCCAGTGTTCTTTACAGTCTTTGCAGAAGTGGGGATGATTATCCCCATTTTACGGACTGGGACCCAGGCCACACAGCCAGTAAGTAGCAGCACTGGGATTTGAACCGTGGCCCACAGCTGCCCATACTCTTGCTATGACACCAGGCTATATCTCCACCTCAGCTGGGCCCTGGGGACAAGCAGAGCGGTTCCCTCTTCCAAAGCCTGTGTTGGAGCCAGGGAGGAGAGCTCTTCACCGAAGGTAGGGGGTGGGGTGCCACTGATTTCCACCTTCTCCACCAAAAAAGGACAGAAAAACCTTGGGCCCAGCTGTGCTGAGTCATCTAGGGCCCAGGAAAACCAGGTTTATATTTACCCCAAAGCAGCCGCCTCAGCAGGCTCGGGGCTGTACTTCCTCTTTATCTCAAAGCACCTGGCTGGTCAGGCAGGTGAGATGGGGCCAGGGAGCTGGACCACCGGCGGCTGGAGCTGGGCCATCCCCAGCCCTTGGGGCACCACCTCCAGCCCAGTCCGTGACCTTGTGACCTGGACACTGGTCTCCACCTGAGCCTGCCTGAATTCAGTCTGGGCCCTTCCCCGGTGGTGCCCAGACCACCAGCATGTGAGTCCCTGGGCTCCTCCAGAATGGGGGTGAAAGGGTCCAGCAGGAGTGTGTGACAGGTCGGTACCAAGCTTCCCCCTAAAGCTCCGAACTGCTGGGCTGACCCTTCAAACCCTGGGCTCTGGAACAATCTTGAGTTTGAATCCTGGGGCTGACACTTACTGGGTAGGCAGCCTTGGGCTAGGCACTTCATCTCTTTGACCTCAGTTTCCCTATTTGTAAGGTAGGAATGATACCTGCACCCTCCTCAGGGGGTGGTTGTGAGAATGACACCAGATGACATAGATGAAGTGCTCAGGGAAGGTCGGTTATGATGAGCATGGGAACCCCCTTCCTCTCCCCTCCACACCCCCACCCCTCGCCCCTGGGAGCTGAGGCTGGGTCTAGGGCTGCAGTTCTGAGAGGACTGAACTTGTCCAGCAGGTTCTCAGCTCCCCACAGCTGTGGTGTATCTGGTGGCAGTTTCTAAACAGAACCCACTCTCCAAACCACAGTCGCAGGTCCCTGTTGGCCCCTCTGAAGGCTCCAGCACGAAGCCAGCTCTGCAGCCCTTTGTCTTGGACAGACTAGTGTGGTGGGTCCCCCGCTGGAGCCTCTGAGGTCAGAGAGGGCTGCCTTGTGGTCTCTGGGACACAGGACTTGGGGCTGTGATCTGGGGCTCAGGGGGTGACCTCACTTCATCCTGGGGAGCTACCATCAGGGAGAACCTGCGTCCCAGCGAGTGTATGTTCCTTATTGCACTTCCCCTCAGCCCGAGCCAAGGCTAAGTAGTGCTCTCAGTTCTGCTGTGGGTGACAGACTGGGGCTCGGTGTTCACCTAAAGTCATGGAGCGGGGAAGTGGAGGAGCTGGACTGACCCAGGTCTCCGTGGTTCCAGTTCGCGTGGACGCTCGCTGTGATCCCACCTCCCAGTCTGCACTATCACCCTGGCCCTTGGAAAGGCCAGGATCAGCGCCCTCATGCCTTTTCCCACTTCCCTTTCAACAGCCCTCTGAGCTCCAGCCGTTGTTATTATTCCTGCCTTACAAGGAAGGAACCCCACGCAGAAAAGCCGGGAATTAACTTACTTAGCTTGGCTCTTTCACTGTTACCTTTGGAGTTCTGGAAAAATACCCCGCCCCATTAATCCTCCATGATTGTGCTTCACTTCCAAGGTGCCCCTCTGCCTCACTACCCAGCCTTCCTTCCATGTGGGGGTCTCCCTACTGCACCTGGGCCTCATTGTGGCCCCTCTGACCCTGAGCCAGGGCTGGCAGAGGTGGGACCCCACTCCCAACTCCAAACAACTAACTGCCTTTCCTGCTGCCTCTGGACCCACCGGGAATTTGCCCCTAATTGCATCTCAGGCTGGGAGGCTATTAGCCTGTGATTGCATCCCCAGTGCCTGCTTTGCCCCCTGGGAACCCACTCTCAGCTTCCATAGGGGTTTGAGATGATGTAAATCCCCAATTCAAGAGCCTGGCCAGCTCAGCTCCCCAGCACCCCCAGCACCCAGTCCTGGGTGGGCTCCTCCCCAGGGAGCCGGGTCCCCTCGCTGAGGGCAGCAGGAGGGGTTCCCAGCCAGTCAAGTGCAGCCCACACATCTGAGCACACACCGGGAGGGCTGCGGCAGGGGCCTCCGACTGCCCCTCCTGCCAGCGCTCCACTTCCCTGGGTCCCTTCCCGAAAGGACAAGACTCCAGGAGTTTGGACCTCCTGGCCCAGCTACTCCCTCCCTGTGACCTTGGGCCAGTCCTGTCCACAATCTGGGCCTCAAAAATAAGAAGTTCACCTTGGTGATCGCTGACCAGCTTCTCGTCTGGAAGACGATACCACTTTGGTAATTCCTGGGGTGGTCCTTCCACTAACAGCTGCTGGATGCTAGGCATGGCCTCAGGCATTGAGGATTCTGGGCAGACAAGTTCCTGCCCTCACAGCGCTCTCAGCCAGGCAGGTGGCACAAAGTGATCAGAGCTGGGGGCCCAGGCTGCAGTGGGCCGGGGAGGCCAGTGATGCCCTGGGGCACCCAAAGGGGTAACTTTTCTAGCTTGGAGGGGTGATCTGAGAACTTTCCTTCAGGGTTTCTGAGACCTAAAGAATGAGGACCAAGGGCACGGTGTGGGGCTGGACCTACAAAAGGAACAGCAGAGGGCAGAGGCCCGGAGGCTTGGGGGAGGGTGTTAATGTAGAGGCTGGAGGGTGGACGGAGGCCCCGTCAGCCTTGTGGGAGAGTTCTGACTTCGTTCCCAGGGAGCTGAGGAGCTATAGGAAGGTGTGGGGCAGGAGGGTGATGTGGCCGCCATATGGAGAATGCACTGGGAGCCACAGGGATGAGGGCGGGAGACCTTCCAGGAGGTTCCTCACCATCTGTCTCACCTCCACCATGTGTTAGAACAGCCCCCTCCTGTCCGCACTGGGAAGGGAGGCAAGACTTTCCTTCTCCCAGACACACACGGAGCACACCTGCTGCAGACCACCCAGGGGGATGTGTAGAGGTTGGGGAGGTGTCCCAGAGGCCTGTGTCCTAGGAAGGGAAGAGGGTCTGGAGGTCTGATGCCCTCCTGAAGCTCCAGTGGGAAGAGCTCCGGGTCACTTGGAGCAACGCCCATCCCTTCTCCCCTCGTGGGTTGACCTCTGCCTGAGCCACAGACACAGGAGTGAGAGGAATTTTTGGTTCCCCTCCTCCCCTTTCCTCACCTCTTTTCCTTCCTCCTCTTGACTCTTGACTTTCAAAGTCTCTGCAGAGAGAGAGAGAGAGAGACAGAGAGAGAGAGAGAGAGAGAGAGAGAGAGAGAGGGTGTGTGGGTTGTGGTGTGAATGCTGAAGCGCCAGGGAGATGCCATGGGCCCCACCACAGAACCACCCCAGGAAAGAGAGCCCGAGGGCCACTCAAGGCTCAAAAGGGATTTCAGGAGAATTCAGAGATTAGAGAATTAAACTTCCTGAGCCCGGAATCTTTGGGCCCCAGCTGCACAGAGCACTGAGCTAGGCCAGGCCAGGGTGACAGTGGCCTCCTGGGGTCCTGCCTTTCACCCTGTCTCCAGCAAACCAGAGGCACCTTCCCAGACAGGGACCTGGGCCTCATGCAGCCTCCACAAGAGCACCCAAACGTGCAGGGTGCCAGTCTCCCCTCAGTTCTGGTGCTCCTTCCAGGTCCCCCAGTGGGTTGGGTGCTCAAGCCAGACTCCAGTCAGTCAGCGCCAGCCCTTCCCAGGATTGCCTCTGGGACTCACACTTCCGCCTGTCATCTGCTCGGCCTCCACCAGCCCAGGCCCCACCTACCTCCTGACTCGTCTTCCCATGTCCACCCTTGCCCCTCTCCCATCTATTCCCCACACTGCAGCCAGACAGATGGTTCTCTGAGAAAACTCAGGTTGTTGCTCTCCTTGGTGTCCCTCACTGGCTCCACATACCCTCAGGGTAAAAGCCAAACTCCCCCTGTGGTTTACCCCTCTGGCTGGCTCCGGCTGGCTGGCTCCCCAGCACCGCAGAAGGAACTCTCCTCTCCAGCCTCCAGGCCTTTGCACGGACAGCTTCCACCCTCAAGCCCCTCTGATTCCCCATCTCCAGGCAAATCCTTCCTCATTCCTCAGGTCTCAGCACAGAAGTCAGCTCCTGCCAGAGCCTCGGGACACCACACAGGCACCCCCTTGGTCCCCATAGTCCCAGTACTTCACCGGTCACAGCTCTGACCACACTGTACTGTAAATGCCTGTTGGACATACCATTCACCGCCCACGTGTCACCGCATCGGTAAGAGCTCGGTGTATTCCCAGTGGACGAAGGAGTCAGTGAGGAGAGAAAGGATGGTGAGGACCATGTTGTAGGAATCAAATGCCAAAGACACTGTAACTACTGTTACACTTACAACAATAGTGGCACTATTACTTATTGTGTGCCCACGCCATACCAGACACTGTGCTAAGCGTGATCTCATTTCATTCCCTCAGTGACCTGAGAGGGGGCATTATTGCCAGCATCCCATTTTATAGATAAGAAAACTGAGGCTCAGAAAGATTCATTTAGCAAGATCATAGAGCAGAAGGTGGTACAAGATAGATCCTCCCAAATGCCGGGGTAGAGGATTTGAGGTGGGCCCTTGCTCTGTGTAAAATGCAAATGAAATTGGAAAAGGCCACTTATCAGCTCTGGAGCCCTCGGCAGCCCTAGAGAAGAGATCACCAGAACACCCACCTCCCCCACCCCAGAAGTCTGCTTCTCTGGCCATGGGGTAAGGGGTTCTTGAGTCCCTAGGGTGAAAGTGTGTCGTCCCCACCCTGGAATCTTCCGGAAGGAGTAAGGGGAGCAAGCCCCTCACGATGCCATCGTTCCCACTCATGTCTCTTTCAGAAGCAGGGGACGTCCAGGAAGTCCGAGCACATCCCCTCATCATCAGGGCAGAAGGTAAGGTGCTGAATTGAATAGCAAAGCAAATTTGGCTAGAGAGAAAATGAGATTTTTTTGTCAAGGTGAGTGTGTCTGCACGCATGGGGAGTGGGGTGGAGTGGGGGATGCGGGCACTTTGAGGGGGCTGCAAAAGGGGGGACACGGATCTGGAATTATTAGAATGTTGATTATGTCCTCTTGATTGTTAATGAAATTCTTCACCTTGGATTTCTGGACCAGGGGGAAAGCTCCTGGAGCTCATTTTCCCGCTGATGAGAGCAAAAGAAAGGGCAGGAGGGGGCAGAAGGCGCTCAGCTTGGGGAGAAATTAAATTCCACCTCCACAAATGGGACCGGACAAGCCCAGCCACTGCCGTTTGGAGGCAGACCCTGGGCTGACCTGAGGTTCCCCGTGGAAATGGGATGGAGACCCCTGGGTGGGTAGTATCCCAGAGGCCTGACTCAGGCAGTAGAGCACAGGTCTGAGAATATAATAGCTAACATTATTGAACGCCCTCCATGCAGCCCAGGCTAAGGCGTGTGCACGTATTGTCCTGTTTAAGCCTCCCAACACTTGGAGGTAGGCACTATGATTGTGCCCATTTTGTAGAGGAGGACACTGAGGCACAGAGAGGACAGAAGCTTGCCCAAGGTCCTATAGATGGTAAGTGGAGGCATCTGTCCTTGAGACATGAAGGATGACCAGATCTACCACGTACCTCACTCCCTCCCTGAGCCTCAGCCGCCCCATCTGTAACATGGGGCCGATCATAGTTGTCACCATGAAGCACTGTTGTTAGGAGTCAGGGAAATAAAAATTAAAAACAACTCAGAGCTAAAATAGTATTCCCTTTGGGGCCTTGCTGCCTGCCTCCCAAAGTGGGGAGGTGTCCCTGTCTGGCGGACTGAGCACTGCGACATGGGGCACTGTCCTGGGCACAGGGGACATAGCAGTGAACAGATGGATGAAACTCCCCGCCCATGGGAAGCTTCCATCAGTGAGGGGAAGCCGACCACAAACAAGATAAATAAGTAAGTTGTAACAGATGTGAGAAACGAGAAATGCACCAGAACAAGACCAAGCAGCCAGGGAGAGAAGCAGTGCTGATGGGAGGTGTGTGATCAGAACAGGTGGACGGAGGAGCTCCATAGAGAACAGACTCGAAGGAAGTGAAGGAGGCAGCAAGCTTATATCTGGGGGACAAGCATTCCAGGGAGAAGGAACAGCAAGTGCGAAGTAGAAAGGCTCTGAGGTGGGACCATACCTGGCGTATTATAGGGACAGCAAGCAGACCAGAGTAGCTGTATGAGCCAAGGTGGAATTGGAGTCACGAAGTAGGGGGGGAAGGGCAGACCGTCTGGGGCCTTGTTGCCCTTTGTAAGGACTAGCTTTTAGCTGAATGAGACAGGAATCCACCAGGGGCTTTAGGCATGATCTGATTTATGTTTTGAAGGTGTCACTCTGACTGTGGTGTTGAGAATAGACTGGAGGGGGTCAAGGACAGAAGCAGAGAGAAGAGTTAGCAGGCTGTGGCAATAGTCCAGGTGAGAATAGATGGTGGCTGAGTTTGGAGAGGAAGGGATGGAGATGGTGATAAGAGGTCTAAGTCTGGATGTCTTGTCCAGGTAAAGCCAACAGGATGAGCTGATGGATTGAATGTGGGGAGGGTGAGAGAAAGAGGTGGGTCGCAGATGATTGCAAGGGTGTCACCTTCTTTGTCTCTCAACTCCCTGAAAACCCAGCCCCTCCTTTTAAGATCCAGCTCCATGCTCCCTGACCTCCCAAGTCCCTTGAGACACCCGCCACTCACAGGGCTTTATTTAAGATCTACTATTTACCACCCCCCACCTTTATCCCCCACTCTCATCTTCCACTGCCCAGGGCTTTGCCGTGCAGGGTGGGGGACCCTCAGTACATAAAACTTGATTCAGAGTATATATCTGCCTCATAGTCTTCTGGGGCTCCCCAAGTCCTTATGGGGCCAGGAGTTCATTCACGTCTGCTGTTCACCTCAGCAGCCCCTCGAGGTCCCTGGTTCCTCCCAACTTTGATGCTCCCTGAAGCTGGCCCTGCCTTCCCTTTCACCCAGCTGCCTCCCACACTTCCCTTAGATCTCAGTTGGATTATCACCACCTCCAGGAAGCCTTCCCTGACCTGCCATTCTAGATGAAGCGCCCATTTCAGCCCTGAGCCTCTATCATAAAGGTAGGTTCATCTTGATTTGTGTGATTATTTGATGAAAGCCTGTCTTCCCACCTGACTGTAACCTCTGCAAGGGCAGGGCCCACCTGTTTTCCCAGAAGCAGGCAATTCACCCAAAGAGACATTCAGTGGATTTGACAAGAAGCCTTAGGCTTTTGGTAAATTAACTTTCATTGACCTAAAGCCTCCAGCTGCTAGGGAAATGTCTGGCACATAGCAGGTGCTTGACATTTATTGAAGGAATGAATCAGTCAATGAATCAGAGTTTTCCTATGAGACCTTGAACATGTGGCAAATTTTCTGAACCTCAGTTTTTCCATGTGTGAGGATGGGAATAAAAATACCTACCTCGTGAGTTGTTGTGAGGATGGAAAACGTAAGGTATGAGCAATGTCTCACACTAGTAGATGCTCAATAATTGTTCTTTCAATACATGTTCAGACAATTACCACCTTACAACTCCCCCATGCTCCCCCACCCCTCCCCCACTCATCCCTTCCTCCCTTCCCTGGCCTCCTCCTCGCCCCTAAAGACTCCCCATTGTAGAATCACCATAGCCTCCAAACATGCCCCTTTTCTCCCAAGATTCCCCAATTCGCCACTGGTTACATATTGATCCTGTTTAACTTTCCCAATGGATGATAAACACGAAATTAAAATGACTTCCTGGAATATTAATGTAGTAAATGGCCCTATTAAAAGAAAGAAAATACAGCTGAGAAAATTTGCTTTGATGTAGTGTTTCTGCAGGAGGCTCATTTATCTGCAGCTCAGACTCTCGAAATGAGATTCCGAAGGTTTCTCTGATGTCTCTTATTTTTCCCTCACCCAGAATTTAAACAGAAAATAGAATCACAAGGTGGTGTCATAAAAACGTGGGCCTTTTCCCTTCTCAGCCAAAAAGCAAATGAAAACAGGGCCAGGTAGATGTCAGTCTCTGCAAACACGGGCCTGCGGGCTACACCTGCTCTCCCCCGTTTCGCCCGCATCGTGCGCACGTGGGCCTGGTCCAGCTGCCAGGCCAGCCTCTGAGGGTCAGAGGGGATGCTCGGAGGCCTGTGCTGCTGAAGTTAGGAGAGGTGACTCAGGACCACAGGAGGCTTGTCCTGGAACTCAGATTTCGGTGGACTTGAAATCTTGGCTGTCGCCCATTAACTATTGGTTTCTGGACAAAGAACCTCCCCTTTCTGGGCCTCAGTTTTCCCTTCTGTAAACTGGGGGTTCCAGTATCTAACTCACGGGGCAGTTATAAAAGGTAAATGGGATACTATATCTAGCATGTGGTAGGTTGCTCAGTATCACTAGTATTTGTTACTCTTATTACAAATAATAATTCATGTTGTTATTATAATCAGGCCTAGGCTGGAAAGGCCACAGCCCTGAGCATCCCCTTCCCAGCACCGCCTCTCCCCGCAGCCTGCTGCTCCACGAGGGCTGGCCCGGGTCTTGGTCATGATTACATCCCAGGGGCACGTGGTAGAACTTGAAGGTCTTGGAGTCAGAGCCAAGGTGCTGGTGACTGCTGTCCCTGCGCCCACCTGGCCTGGTCTGCAGGTTTGTGTCGAGACGTAGGGGCCTTCCACGCAGCCACGAGCTCGGAGTCCATTCACCTGCCCCAGGCCTGAGTTCCCTTACCTGCACCTTCCCTGGGTCCCACCTGGACTTTCTGGAGCCCACTCCTTCCTTCCTCCCTGGCCTTAGGGAAATACTCTGGGATTAACTCTCTCCCCTCTTTACCTTTCTCTCATCTGCTCCCTGCTTCCCCTCTCCTCAGCAACTTCTGCTGAGATCCTGGGTCTCCCTCACCTGGCAGGTGGAGGGGCTACCTGCCCTCGGCCTAGGCTGAATCTCCCTGGGTGCCCTTGGATAAGCCAAGGACTTCCCTAGCAAGGCAAAGCCTCGTCCCTGCCACCTGCAGTTCAGGCTTTTCTGGCCCTTCCCCAGTGCCAGAGGGGCTCAGGGCCCCGATCCTGGGACCAAGAGCAGCCCCACCCATCCCAGACCTCAGAATCCTGTGTAGCGCTTCTGAACCATTCACACCCTAGCCCCAGCCCACCCCACCCCCAACACACACACGCACACACGCATACGCATGCACGCACAAACACACACAGCCACACAACCAACACTGATACCCAGTCACACAATCCATATTGTCCACAGCCTCAGGGACTCAAGAAAGGAGAGGAAAGATGCGGGGGCGGGGGTCTGTGGAAGATCAGCTTGCCTGCTGAGGGCAATGTCCTCCAGAGACCCCTCCCCAGTCAGCCCACAGACCCCTAGCAGGAAAATGAGAAGCTAGAGCAGAGGGGTTAATCTGGGGAAAAGCAGCAGCTGCTTGAAACAGTGAGGGCGGGCCCCAGGGCAAGAGCTGTTCCTGCTGAGATAATGATTGTGAGGGATGGTGGGGTGGGGGCCACATGCACATCCCCCCAGCCAGCACCCCCCCTCAAACGTCCTCATGCTCAGGCAAGTTATCTGTTTGGGCATGCACACGCACACTCACAGAAAGAAGCATCATAACCATCTGTGCATAAGACACAGTCCCTTACACACAATTATACAAGCACTGCAGTTACTCTGTGTTTGAGTATGAACCCATTCAGAGACATGAGCTGCAGGCAGCCCTGGCACTCAGAGGCCCACCACACACACACACACACACACACACACACACACACACACACACACACGAGCACCTGCTACATCTTTCCAGTCTCTGGGTGTCAGGGTCTGACAGTGTGCCAAGGTGACCCCATCACTGTTCAAGGACAGAGGATGCCTCCCTGTGAGAGTGAGCAGAGTTGGGGACCAGGTAGGGGAGGGCTGGGCACTCCTACCAGAGCTCAAGGGACTGTCCAGGGCCATCTCTAGACTTTCTTGGTTCTTCTTACTCCTGGAGGCTATACCTCCCCTAATATCAAACACAGTAAAACACAGCCAGATCTCATATTGTATGGAACCATATGAGTTGAGCAGTTTTGCAGTTGGCACGATGTTACAATTTATAGACATAATTAAGCTTGCATTACTTGTGACTTCTTCATGTGAGTTCCCTTCATATTTGAGGTCATTGATATTTTTCAGCAGAATCCTCAAAAGCCTTTAAGCCCGGGGTCTTGGGGCTATGGTGAATGATGAAAGGGGTAGTGGACATGGGGGAAAGGAAATACTACCACTGGGCACAGCCCCTCTTTGGTGACAGCTTGCATAGATAGACCAGGGGACTCATGGGCAGGAGACTCTCTGAGTCTAGGAACCAACTTGATCACCACCACTGCCTGTCTCCTGGATCCAGAGCCTCCACACTGAGACTCAGACCCTGCAACACAACACCGTACTGACCCGCAGACGCATGCCACAGGCGTGCCTGGACAGCCACCTGCACGCACCAACACAAACACTTAGAGAGACACAGGTCCAGTACACACTCTGACGGATACACACCCTTACCACCTGGACACACCCACACAGATATGCATCACCCCAACACCTAGGCACCCCTGGACAGACACACACTCCCAACAGACTAGTCCACAGACTGACTCAGGCAGATCTACCCCCGACACACAGACACCTGCTGGAGTGGAATAGAAGTACGCCCTGGGCAAAGTCACCTGTGGACACCCCAGTCTGGCACTTGGGTCTCCACTGAGACATACCCAGGCACATAGTTATAGGTATACACATTGGACCATCGCCCCTCCCCCTTCCTCTCATACCCACCCACACTTGCTCCCTGTCCTGTCCTGGGGAGACAGAGCATCCCAACCCCACAGAGCCCAAGGGGCCTGATTAACAGGAAATTCTACGAATGCCAATTAGAGCAAAGTTTACTGAACAAATTGTTTGCAGTTGTGCCCCGGAACCATCATGAATTTTAATCTTGCATTGATTTGCACTGATGGGAGGTTTGCAGATGCCAGGGCCTTTCGTGCCTCCTGCTCCTCGCCCCCTTCTGGGAGAAGTGCTCACGCAGCCTCAGACTCCAGAGGCCTGGAAGCCACCTTTTGCCTCTGCTGGTCCAGAGATACCAGCCTGGAGCCAGCACACCTAGCCCTGCCTGGAGAGACCCAAGGTGCCCAGAAACTGGGCAAGAGCTTGGGAATGCACAGGGTTTACACATGTGGTACAGTTTTAAGGGCCTCAGTAATCTGGGGAGGGGCCGGGGCCCTGGAGCTTCTGAGTCTGGACTCAGAAGCAAGGACACAGATATGGGTATGGATGAAAACGTGGCAGAGATGCCGAGACACCACAGATGGTGTCACCGTTCTAATACCCCTCAGCTAACCCGACTTCCAGTTTGTAACCTCAGTCCAAATGACCTCTTCCAAGATGAATTTAATCATGTCCTCCTCTTCCTACACCAAACCCTCCTCCCAAACCCTTCCATAGTTTCCCTAAAATCCTTGCCTGATCTGCACCCCCTACCTCATCTCACACTTGTCCCTCTGTTATCCAGCCACTGTCAACCCCCTTGTAGGAGCCAGGGTCCCTTCTAGCCTCAGGGCCTTTGCATATTCTGTTTGTCTGCAGGAGTTTACCTGGCTAACTACTATTCATCCTTCAGGATCTCAGTTTAAGTGTCACTTCCTCAAGGAAGCGTCTTTGACCCTCTGCCTAGATCAACCCTCCCCATCTCCATCATTAATTGCTCTCATGGCCCTGTCATCATTACAACTATAAGCTTCATGAGGGCAGGGACTACATCTGTTTTTGCTCACCCCTGTACTTACCACAGGACCTGCCACATAGTCTGTATTAGTCAGCTTTTGTCATAATAATGCTGTATAACAACCACTCCAAAAATCAGGGTCATACAATCGCTATTTCCTGCAGGCTGGCTGGGGTTTGGTTGATCTGGACTGAGTTCAGCTGGGCTTGGTTCTGAACTGTGGACTGGGTGCTGATCTGCTCCACAGGCCTCCCCCTCTTATTGGACCAGCAGCTGCCTGAGGCGCATTCTGTGAAAGGCAGGAATGCAAGCAAGCACGCTTAACCACGCAAGCACCCAGGTGACCAGAGCAAGTCCTGTGACCATGACAAGGGTGTGACTGTGGTAAGGGAATGAAGAATTGGGACCAACCGAAACTATCACATGCTCCCTAAATATTGAGGTGTGGAACCGAATACTTGCTCTGTGTTAGGCATTGTGCTAAGCACGTTACATGTATTAATTTAATCCTTGAGTCAACCTATAAGTATTAGTAATCTCATGAAAAAAAATTTTAACTGAAAAAATAAAACCTGCACAGAGTAAAGAATTCAAATAGTTTACCCTTCAACAATGCAGGGGTTAGGGGGCTGGTCTGCTTGCAGGTGAAAATCCACATATAAATGTTGACCCCCCAAGACTTAATTACCAATAGCCTACTGTTAGCTTCTATTGTACTAGAAGCTACAATAGCATCTGTTGATCAGAAGTCTTATCCCTAACCTAATAATCAATTAACATATTTTGTACGGTATGTGTATTACATACTATATTCTTCCAATAAAGCAAGTGAGAAAATAAAATGTTATTAAGAAAATCATAAGATGAAATACATTTGTAGTACTGTACTGTATTTATCAATACCATAAGTTTGCTTCGTCTGTTTATAAGATGAAAAAATTCTCTGTATAAGTGGACCTGTGAAGTTCAAGCCTGTGTTGTTCAAGGGTCAACTGTAGTACCAGTTGTATTCAATAAAAACTAACTCTTTGCCCTGGCCGGTTTGGTTCAGAGGTTAGAGCGTTGGCCCGTGGACCAAAAGGTCTCAGATTCGATTCCCAGTCAAGGGCACGTACCTGGGCTGCAGGTTGGATCCCTGACCCCATGCAGGAGGCAACCGATTGATGTGTCTCTCTCACATTGATGTTTCTCTCTCTCCCCCTCCCTCCCTTCCACTCTATCTAAAAATCAATGGAAACATATTCTCGGGTGAGGATTAACAACAACAAAAAAAAAAACCCAAAACTAACTCTTCTTTCTACTCCCGCCCCAGCCCTACCCCCCAGAGGGGAAGCACTGTTTCAATTGTTTTGTGAACTTTTTGTTATAGTCTGTGTATATACACGAGCGTACACATGAGATAGCCCTTTTTAAAAGTTCAGCTTGGTGCATACTATATTAAAAATGTTCAGCATTTTTTTAATCCTTACCTGAAGATATGTTTTTATTGATTGTAGAGAGGGGAAGAGGGAGAGAGAGAGAGAGAAACATTGATGTGAGAGAGAAACATCAATCGGTTGCCTCCCCAAAACCTAAGTATGTGCCTTGACCGGGAATCGAACCCACAACTTTTGGTGTGTGGGACAATGCTCCAACCAACTGAGCCACCTGGCCAGGGCCAGCATTTCTGTTTTTAACAAATAATATTCTTGGAGCTCCTTCTTATCAGTTGATTTTATTTACATTATTTTTTGCTTATTTCCATTTTACAGATGAGGAAACTGAGGCTTACAGAAGTTAAGAAACTTGTCCAAGACATTACAGCTCAAAAGAGGCAGGGCTGGGATTTACGTTTAAGTCTGCCTGACTTCAGAGCTTGTGTCCACAGCTGCTCTGTTCTACTGAGACGGGGTGGGGGCTGGGTCCCTAGCATGGGCAGGGTAAACCCAGAAAAATCTCTGGGCTCCAGCTGGGGGCACTCTCAGGGACCAGGGATGGCAGTGGGGGCCCTCATGGTGCTGCACCTACCCAGAGTCAGCCACGGAACCCACCAACAGTGGGTCTGAGGAGGCATGCCCTTGGCCCAGCCTTCACTCTCAGATCACCCACCATTTGGGGCACCCCAGCACTAGCTCTAGGCAGCTTATCCCCACATGAGGGGGATCTTGATCTCCACTGGGCAAGAGGAAAATGCCTTAGGCAGGGAGATAGGAGACCTGGGGTCATTCCTGACTGTTTCTAACTTACTTTCTGCCTTTGGGCAAGCCACTTCCCCCATCTGTAAAAGGGGAGACTAGTTCCCGCTCCCTGCTTTCCAAGGGATGTCAATGTTGCAGTCTGATTGCAGTGTGGGTGCTGACGCCCATGCTAGGGCAGGGGCTCTGAGCCTTGCGCCTGGGCTGGGTTCCACTGGGGCACCCACAGGATAACTCATAGCCTCTGTGCTATGAGAAATGGAACAGGTCAGTAGCCCAAGTCCTGCCTCTGCCACTTACTGACTCTGGGGCCTTGGGCTCTGCTAACAGTAGTTATAATATATCAAACTCTTAATATGTTCTGGATGTGGGCAAGCCTGCCTCATTTAATTCCCCTGGCAATTCTATGATGTAAATATAATCCCCAATTTATACAAAAACAAACAAACAAAACACTGAGACTTCTCAAGGCCAGGAAATAGGGAAGCAAAATCTTTTCATCTCTGAGTCTCAGTTTCCTCTTCTGTAAAGTGGGTGCAATAATATCCATCTCTCACAGTTGTGGTGGATTAAATGAACTAATGTAAGCCAATGAAACTGGCATAGCCACAGATACATACATAGTAGATGCTCAGTAAATGTGAATTTCCTTCCCCACCCTCTTGGATCCTACCCTCAGAGACTCTGACGTAAATGGTCTGGGGGTATAAACAGCAGCAGGATTCCTAAAACTCCCCAGGAGATTCTACTGTTCAGCCAACACTGAGAACCACTGTCTGCTAGACCCAAAGTGGGTCGAAGGGGACATCATGGGAGGCCCCCTACTTTGCAGCTCCTGAAATAGCCTGCTCACTGGTCTTGCTACTTCCACTCTCGTCCCCTTCCCTAATCCATTCTGTGCTCAACCACCAGAAAGATCATTAAAAACTTAAATTAGATCACTCTCCTTTAATAACTTCCCATTGCACTGAAGAGTAGGAAAAAAATTTCACCTCCTTCCATGGCCCTGCTGACCCTTCAGTCTTGTAGCCCTCCCTCCCGCTGTCCCCCTGCCCTCGCTCCCCAATCTGCCCCTGGCCAGTTCCTACTCTGCCTTTAGATCTTATCTGAACCAGCAGATTTTCCCTGGGGCCATCTGGAATTGGTCTCCTTAGTTTTGCTCTCCCAGGTATTATTATTAATGGTGAAATGGACAAGTCACTTTTAAGACCATTTCTTTATTTGCGTGTTTGCCTGTTTAAAGTCTGTCTCCTTCACTGGACTCTACGCTCTCTAAGGGCAGGGTCTGTACGTGTTTTTGTTTATCTTGGACCCCAGTGTCTCACTGAGTCAGTGCTTAGTAAATATTTATTGGATGGATGGCTTAGAGGGCAGGTGTTTGGGAATTTATTAATTATTTAAAATATATGTATACAGTTGACCCTTGAACAACAGGGGGGTTAGGGGCACTGACCCCATGTGCAGTTGAAAAATCTGTGTATAACTATTTTTTAAAATATGTTTTTATTGATTTGAGAGAGAGAGAGTGGACAGGAGACAGGGAGAGAAACATCGATCGGTTGCCTCCCGTACACACCTTGACTGGGGATTGAACCTGCAACCTGGGCATGTGCCCCGACCAGGAATTGAACCAGTGACCTTTTGGGGCATGGGATGATGCTCAACCAACTGAGCCACACCAGCCAGGGCAAAATCTTTGTATAACTTTTGACTCCCCCAAAACTTAGCTAGAGTGGGCCATCCCTCTGTATCCATGGGGGCTTGGTTCCAGAACCCCCCACAGACACCCAAACCCACAGATATTCAGGTCCCATATATATGTATATACACACACTAGCTCCCATGTAGTGAGTCCCTACTATGTCTCTTTTCAGTAAGACGACCATGGAAAGAACTACAGGGTCTCCTCCTCTTAATTTCTCTTTACCATTATGCGCTTCTCTGCCCTCTCCCCAGCTCACTGTCCTGAATTCCACTGTCCTGCCTCCTCAGTCTGCCTTTCAGACCCTGGTCAGCATCATTTCTACCTCTTTGTGTCCTTCTTTGGGTTCCACAGGGGGGCCCTGGGCCTTCTCTAGAAGCCCCAGTGGAAACAGAAAGAGGTGCCAGGTGAGGGAGCAGCAGGGGGGTGCAGCCTGCTGGCACCTCCAGATTCAGTTATGGCTGCAGGGGAAACTGTGGGCAGTGGGAGAGCAGTGAAGGGGATTAGAATGACAGCCATGGTCTGGTGGCCTGGGGTGGGGACAGGATGAAGAGTAGATGCCTCAAAGACCATCATGCCGAGTCTCTGAGTCTCTGGCCCCTTGTCACCCAAATCCCCAGTCTGCCAACTGCCCCTGAGCCTTGTCCCAGCTGTCCCAGTCCTTGAGGGAGGACAGGCCTTTAGAAGACGCTCAAGGGAAGGGTAGCAGTATAAAGGGTTCTGATCACCCAATTTCAAGGTGGGAAGGGGTTTTTCCCCACACCAGCAACAATTCTCAGACACAGCTGGGTGTCCTGCAATTCAACTCAATGTTGACCCTACCTACCCAGAAATAGCATCAGGTTCCACAGGTTAAGGGCTCAGTCCTACAAGACTGCCCCCCACAGCCCCCCACAACCCCACCACTTCAGTCAATAGCAAGTGCAGGCTGTCACCTGTGCTTCTGACCAACCAGCTGTAGATTGGAGGTTTCAATGACCCCTCTTCAGGTTCGGTTAATTTGCTAGAGAGGTTCACAGAACTCAGAGAAACATTTTTCTTACTAGATTACCGGTTTGTTATAAAAGGATATAACTCAGGACTAGCCAGATGGATGTGATGCACAGAGCCAGGTGTGAGGAAAAGGGGGAGGAGCTGCCTTGCCCTCTCCAGGGTCACCGCTCTCCCAGCACCTCCACGCCCTCACCAACCCAGAAGCTCTCCAGACCCTGCCGTTTTAGTTTCTTATGGAAGCTTTTTTACACGGATGTGATTGATTAAATCATTGACCATTGGTGAATGAAATCAATCTCCAGCCCCTCTTCCCTCTCCAAAGCTGGGGATGGGGGAGGGGACAGAAAGTTCCAACCTTCTAATGCTGATTGGTTCTCCTGGCAGCCAGCCCCCATCCTTAGGTGACTTTTCTAAAAGTCATCTTCATCATCAACAACAAAACACCTTAATGGCTCTAATCACTTAGAAAATTCCAAGGATTTTAGGAGCTCTGTGCCAAAAATGGGACAAAAAAATATATACTTCTTATTATAAATCACAATATCACACCATATCATCAGCATCTGTATCCCCTCCTCCTCATCTTCACCATTTGCATGGCTGACTGTGCCAGGCATTTTACACACATCTTCAAGCATCCACAAAAGAAAGTCACTATCCTTAAGCTTGAACAGATGAGGAAACTGAGGCTCAGAGTTGTTCCATCATTTGCCAAGGTCCCCACGTCGTCTGATCTCAGGGCCCAGCTCTTAACCACAATACTATAGCTGGTCTCCAAAAGACCTAAAACCATCACAAATCTCTAATCCCAAGAGGGCAGCCTCAACTAAGGCAGATCTGCATGCCTTCTTCTCAAGAAAATGATGACAGTCCAGTTACGCCCTTCCATCATTTTGATAGTAGCTTTCCCTTCACGCTTAGTCAAGGTGCTGCAATTACAGTGGCCACCTCTGGCAAGAGAAAATTTAAAGGAAGACAGAATCACAGGATGTCAGCCTGGCAGAGACCTAATGCCATACCTTTCAGCTCATAGGTGAAAAAAACAAAAAGAGGTCTGCAGAGGCTTCCCACACCCGCCTAAAAGCAGCCATCTAAATTTGCATTGTGGATTCTCTTGATATTTCTGCCCATGTTCTCAGGCTGAGTCCTTTGCAACCAGCCTAGTTGCTGCTTTGGTAGATTTCCATTTTGAATTTCAGCTCGCTTACCCGCAAGCCCCTGGGAGTCTCCTGCTTCCTCTCATTTCTTGTGTCTTTAAAGAAAACTCTTCTTGCCCGAGTTTTCTCCCATTGGATTTTGTCCTTTGGAGCTGGGTCTGTATCCTTCCCTCTCGTTCTTCCTCTCTCCCTCCTCCCACACAGATATCTTCCTCTTCCTTATTCAACAGGGGGAGGGGGGTCCTCTGAGACCTCCAGCCCACCCTACCTGGTGGAGGGGCCAGGAGTGGGGGTGCTCTGGCTGCACTGCGTGCCTCTAGCTGCAGCTTCTCCCCCTCTCTCAGAGTTGCTGGGAGATTATTAGATAATTTTCAAATTTGTAAAGCGCCTTAAGCTCCTCAGAGGAAAGGTGGTATATGAGTGTAATAACAATAACAATCCTATCTGTCAGAGCCATTGAGAAAATGAATCTTGTTATCCTCGGGAACCAGCAGTAGGAACCTCAGCAAGAAACATGAAAATAAAGCAAGGAGCGTGGTCTCCTGACCAATCAGAGGAGGGGAAAGTGCTACCCGGGGGCCAGGGTGGCATTTGAGGCCCCCCCTTCCCCGGCTCAGTGCTGGCAAGAAGGGGCTCTCAGAAAGTTACCCAAATTGCCTCTGATGCTTCACCCATTAAAATGACTTTAGGACAAGTTCAAATCAACTTAGGGAGTAAAGCATTCTGGTTTCTGAAACTCGCTGAAGGCAGGGAGGAAGGCAAGTGTCTGAGCAGGTTGTCACTCACTCAGGAGTAATGATGGGAAAATCCATCACGGTAACGTGATTGAGTTTGGTGAATTAGTGAGGGTGTTTACACTATGCGCTGGAAGCCTGAGTGGGGCCGGCCGGGCGGCCGGGGTTTTGACACGTGTGGCAGCTTCGCTCCTAATGAGGTTCTCGGACTCGCCACTCACCCTGGCTGGACTCACTGTCACTGACTTCAAGTCAGTCTGTCTCACTCCTCAGGCAAGAGGCTAAAGGCAGGGGTGGCTCTGGCATTAGACAAGACTGGGTTCTGTCAGCAACAGCCCTGTGGCCTTGGGCAGAGGCCTGGGTTTCTCCAAGCCTCAGTTTCCCAAATCTGCATGGTGATAGCACCCATTTTATAATGCTGTTGTAAGGAGAAAATGAGATGAACTGTTTTGTTTTGTTTTTTAATTCACCTCCCCAAGCCCAGCACGATCATGGAGAGGAAGGAAAGTCAAGTTTCTGTCCTCTCACTGGGAGTATTCATTCCCTAAGAACAAGAGGTGACAAGGAAGATAGAGTCATGTGGGAAAACATAACGTGCCGTTCAAGTCCTGACTCTGCACCTTCATTCGTGGCTGTGTGATCTCAAGCAAGTCACTTAACCTCTCTGAGTCTTCGTTTCTTCATCTGTAAAATGGGGATAATAATATAACTTCTTTGTGGTTTTCTGAACAAAATTTCTAAGAGTTCTGAGCACATATTTGTCAATATGCAAGGGGACATAAAGGCTAGAGAAGGAGGATGGGAATAGGTTGTCCTTGGGTCACCATGGCTACCTGATGGGAAAGAGGGATTCAAAGGACCAGCAGAGGAGAACATGACACCTGGGATGAGGAGGAAAGGATGGGAAGGTCACGGACCAGCCTTGCTTGGAACTCATCAGAGGAAATTACACAGGGCTTCAGCATGAAGGACTGAAGTCAGACTAGAAACAGACTTCCAGACAATCGGGCAACAACAAGCCCGCTCCTTCCTGGGTCTTTGGCTTGTGCTTTAGCAAAATCTCCCTGAGAGGAGAGGCTCAGCTTGACTGTGCTTGGAGGAATGCAGAAGGATGGACAGGGCAACCCTGAAGATGCTTCCGCAGGGCCAGAGAAGGGCATCACGGTGGTCCAGCAGGCCCTTCTTCAGCCTCTCTTTGGGCATTATCCTCGGGAAACCTTGCCAGAACCTACTGTGACCTTGAAGGGAAGTCGCTGCGCCTGTTCCGGAGCAGGGGCCATGTCCTCACAGACATGCCCAGGTCAGCACCAGGCCACAACTCTATTATTTAAGGGTTTCATAAAAGAGTAAACCTCTGGGCCTGGAAGAATGGCCGGGATCCCATCCCGACTCTTCCTGCACAGGAAATGCAGCAGCTGTGCCCGAGGCCTGGCTTGACCTGCTGAGGACTCAGCCCCTGCAGAAGGTTCGCAGCCTGAGGGGCCTGGCTGTGCCCGAGATGCTGACACTTGGACCCAGACTGGGTCCCTCCTGTGCAGACGGAGCCGAGACCCACCACCAGACAGACTGCTTGTGGACTCTGCAGTGATTTTATTGTAATTTCCTCGTTGTCGCAGTTAATAGCATTAGTTTGTTAATTACTGTATATTTTAAAAGTAAGAGGAAAGGGAATTCCCACTGGAGACTTGTTCTTGGCTGGAACGATGTGATGTGAGGGAAGGGAGAGTGTGCACGGGGTAATGAGCTTGCTCTGCTGGTTTTTGCTTCTCTTGACAGGGCCTGGGGCCAGAAGCGGGACTGCCAGGAGAGGCCGGGCGATGACAGGGCCAAGCCCCTCCCTCCGCTGCAGCACGCTGCTCAGCCCCCACACCCCTGCCTTAGCCCCCGGTCCCCCAACCCTGCACTGTTATCAGAGGGAGGCATCACGCCTCAGTGTGCGTGTCTGGGGGGTGGGGGGTGGGGTGCCCTGGGAGGAGCCCTGGGGCTGAGGGAACCAGACCAGAGTGAAATAAGACACTAAGAAATCTGCCTGTGACAAGGGGCAATTGATTGAGTAGGATAGAGTGTTTCATTAGGAAACAGAACTAGAATTTGGGGAGAGGCTCTTATATTTAAATACAGCAGGAGACTGCAGCCCTAGAGAGAGAAAGGGGTGGGGGAAGCACAGGTCTAGGAGAGGCGGGACCAGCTACTTGGGTTGGGTACAGAGACCTGGCTGAGGGTGCAAGCAGGGCCTGATGCTCAGCACCACTCTGCTGCTGGCCAAGCCTGGGACCTGGTGGGGCTGCAGTCTGGTCGCAGGAAGGGTGCCTTTAGGTCATTCATCCAGCTATTGATTCAAGTGCATATTAGCTGGGTCCTGAATGTTCAGGCTCCTCCATCCTTCCCACCCGAGCCAAAGAGGGAAGGGAACTGGGATTGGGCCAAGGGATTCAGGAGAAGTTGGGGGCACGGATGGAGAAAAGTGGATAGGGAGAGAGACGTAGAGACAGAGAAGGATGGAGGACTGAGAAGGAAGTTCATACCATCTAGAGGAGTTGATTAAAATCCTGAAAGAAAATGTGATGGAAAGACTTTCTGTCCTCCTACTGAGACATTTAACCTAAAAGAAATGAGTTAAATAATTTATACAGAGAACGAGTGAAATTTGCTTTGATCAAATTAAAAAATATGACTCTGGAAATAAAGTGTCCACCGCGTCCTTTGCAGGCGGCAGAAAGAGCTGCCGAGAAACAAAATGACAAAGACATAAAAATAACTAACCCTAATCCAGCGAATATTAGCACCATATTTTTTGGGAGATTACACAGCGTCACTGTGGGCCATGCAGAGAAATCCTCTGAAAGCACCATCAGGAGAGGTTTTGCTCATTGAGGAAGCCCCATAAAAACCAGAAAATGGATAAAATTTTCCTTTGCAAAAGCCTTCCGACTTCACTCGGGGGTTGGCCCAGAAACCACAAGGGATCAAGTTAAATTTCCCATTCGTGCCTTTCAAAAAAAAGAAGAAAGCTGCTCACCTCTTCTCATCTACTCTGTGTTTCTTGAGGTCTGCCCCTGTTTCTCTCCCATTTCCTCTCTCTCTTCTCTCTCTCTCTCCCTCTCTCTCTCTCTCTCTCTCCCTCCCTCTCTCCCCCCCCTCTCTCTCTCTCTCTCTCTCTCTCTCTCTATCTCTCTCAAGAAGCATCACAGTCAAGCTCCAGGACTCCTGGGCAGGGGGTAAGCAGGAATGCCATGGACTTAACCCCTCTGAGCCTCAGTTTGCCACTATTTAAAGTGGGTTTATGGCCCTGGCCAGTTTGGCTCAGCGGTTGGAGCGCTGGCCTGCGGACTAGAGAGTCCCGGGTTCGGTTCCCGCTAGGGGCACATACCAAAAAAAATAAAAATAAAAATAAAGTGGGTTTATGCCCAGCTGGTGTGGCTCGGTGCTTGAGCATCAACCCATGCACCAAGAGGTCACCAGTTCAATTCCCGGTCAGGGCACATGCCCAGGTTGTGGGCCAAATCCCCAGTGGGGGGCGTGCAGGAGGTGGCCAATTGATGTTCTCTCTCATCGATGTTTCTATCTCTCTCTCCCTCTTCCTCTCTCTCTAAAAATCAATAAAGAAAAAGTAATTTAAAAAATAATAAAGTGGGTTTAAACACCCCCTGCACAGAGTTACAGTGAGGATGGAAGGAAGTGATAGAGCCTAGTGTATGGGACCAGTCAGTATGTCAGGGACCATCTCCTCCTCGACCTGAAGAATTGTCCAACAAATGCAAACAGAGCCACCAGAGACCCCCACGTGATCTACACTTCTACCTGGAAAGCCTCAGTGGGATACTGTTAGTCCAATCCTAGAGAGTGGGTTTAGCTTCAGGGACACCAGTCCCCCTGACTTTGGGGACCCAGTAGACCAAGAAGACACTTTTAGTTCCAAATAGCTGGGGAGAACATCCCAGGTTAGCCCTCTAGGCCTGCAGTCTCTTGCTGAACGTAAATGCTTCAGAGGCAGATAGTACCAGGTTAATTCTAGCTTTCCCACTTAGCTGTGTGACCACGGCCAAGTTAACTTAATTTCTGCACGTCTGTCTCTTAACCTGCAAAATGGGAGTAATATTAGAACAGATTTCATAGGATTGAATGAGATAAGGGATATAAATGGTGTGCCTAGCATGTAGTAAAAGTTCAATAAATGATGACATATTATTTTTTGCTATGACATTGAGAGAGACATTCAAGGTCAGAGTGAATTTTCTTCCCAAGCACTCAGTTACGGCTTCTGATCCCCAGACAGAAGGAGGGTCCAGCTGACCTCTGTTCTGGCTGCACCAGAGGAAGGGCTGTGGTTAACTCTGGGGCCACCTTTAATAGTTCTCTGACACCCTGGTGGCACAGAGCAGCAGAACCAGGATGAAGACTGAACTCAGCTCACTGACACATGAGGCCTGGAGGAATGTCAGCAGTGAGGCTGGAAGCGTCACGGGGTTAGAATGGCAGCTTTGAGATTCCCCAAAGGCCTGCCATTTGCCAGAAGGGGTCTGAAAGTGAATATGGGCTCCTACTGAAGAGTTCTTGGGTAATAGGCACTTTGCAGCAATAAAAGAGGCTGCCTCTTGAGGTAGTGAGTTCCCCGTCCCTGGGGAATACCTAAACAGAGCCTGGTGGTAATACAGAGGGGCACGGAGAATCCTCTGAGGACTGCACTGGATGTTCCCAGCTCTCAGAGTAGGTCAGGAGGGCTCAAGGTCAGAACCCACCCAGCCTGCAGGGTCTTGGAGTTTTCTGTACACCTCTTTTTCCTCCCCTAAGGAGTTCTTTTCCCTTCTCCCCATCCAACCCCTCAGAGGACCCCTGAGAAAAGCAAAGACCGTATGTGGTTAGAGTCTGTGCATATTGTGAGTCTGTTTGGTTGAATGATGTGAAGGTAAAGAAGGGAGAGGCAGGTGATGTACCTGTGGGGTGGGGGAGGGGAAATGGGAGAAGAAAAATGAAAAAGAAGAGACAGTGAACACAAAGAGAGAAAAATATACAACGAGAGAGGGAGAAACAAGATCAACAGAAAAAGAGAAAAATGCTGAGAGGAAGAAACCAAAATGAGAGAGAGGAGATTCAGAGAGAGGAGGCAGGACGGAGAGTGGAGACAGCCCCGCACCTGCAGCTGCGCTCCTATCTCCTGTCCGTGACGCCAGCAGTGGGTGGGCCCGGGCACACGCGTGTGCGCTCACAGGCCCAGCCACTGAGCCACTGTGTCAGTGCAAGCATGTCAGCCCGGGATGGGGATGAGCCGGCTTTTATCTCCTCCGGCTGCGCAGGATTTACAAGCTTTTGAAATGCAGGATTAATAAGAAGAGGCCGGTGTTTTAATCTATAATGGAACAGAAAGTATCATTATTGTTAAATAATGCACAGCCTGTCGTTTATTAAGAATTAATGGTTTATCGAGTGCTCAGGTTGCTGCAGCTGCCTCTGCCCTCCCAGGCCTGGGCTTCTAGCTGCTGGCCTGGCCACCCGGCCATGCCCCCCAAAGCCTGACTGGCATGGGCCACAGGCAGGCTGGAGGGGCAGCAGCCTGTGCAAAGGGTCGGAAGGCTCTGTGCTCTTGTCCCCAGGCTGGGCCTCTCAGCATCCTCTTCTCTCTGGGCTGGGGATGGGAGCAGGGCTGTTGAATCCATCTACCCCTTCTGAGGAGACAAAAAAGGTATCCTCACCACCTAGGGCTTAGCCATCCTACCTCTTTTTCTAGGCCTACAAATTCAATGTCCACCTCTTATGCTGAGTCCTCTGGAAGTGGTGACAATACAGACACTAGGGAGGCAGAGGGTCCTTTCTCCCTGTTTTTCCCCTCTGGGACCTGGAGGAGAAAGAGAAGTCCTGCGGAGGTAACCTGGTCCCAGGAGCAGGGAAAAAGCACTTACTGAGAACTTTCTGCGCCAATCATTTCACAGATGTCACCTCCTTGTAATCCACATCCCCACACTAGGAGGTATTGCTTTCTCCATTTTATAGATGGGAAAACAGGCTTGGGAAAGATAAGTAGTCTGCCCAAGCCCTGACTGGGTTTGCTCAGTGGTTAGAGCGTCAGCCCATGGACCAAAGTAGTCTGCCCAAGGCCACACCACAGATGGCAGAGCCAAGCTATTCTATTTGATTCCAAAGCCCTTTTCATTCCGGACCTTGGACACCAGCTCTGGGCCACCCCAAAATGAATGATTGCAGGCATAGCATTGGGAGAAGTGCTGTAGGGTCACTGTGTTTGTCCCAGGGAAGGAGTTGTGACTGCAATGATGCCCCAAGCAACAGCGAACCCAGCATCTCCACCAGCTGGGAAAAGTGACTCATGGAGCCAGTGAGTAACCAAGGCAGGGATGGCAACCCAGGAGCCTGACACCAGGTCAGCGTCACAGGTAGACTCCATCCTTGAGCCTCTGTGACACAGCACTCCGTGTCCTCCCCTGCTACCAATCTGTATGGTTCGAGTCTCTGGCCAGAAATACCCACGTCTAGACACAGAAGCTGACCATATGTCCACCATCTATCTCTGAGGCAGGGATCAGAGCCACGTGACCTTGGCAAGTTACCCAAACTCTCTGAACCTCTATCAGATGGTAATAGTATAATACCTGCCTCAAAGGATTATTGAAAGTACTGAATGAGAAGCACTCAGTGTTGATATTAGTGGTTGAGAGTAGCATTGGTGTTGCTGTGGTCACTGATTTCAGCATGAGCACGCTCCCAGCATCCACAGCCCACCGGCTACAACTCCATTCATTCATTCCACAAACACATTTTGGCCAGGCTGTGTGCTGGGGATAAGTGGTACACAAGTCAGAGGCCATGTCTATTCCCAGATGCTCCCCATCTCACCCTTCACTGCCCACTCCATCTCCATCTCAGCTCCCATCCAATCTCATCCCCACCTGTTACCTTCAACTCCATTTCCACCTTGTACCCTCCACCAGTTCCCCTTCCATCTCCATCTCAGCTTCATCTCAATCCTCAGTATCTATCACACTCCACCCTCCATTTCTCCCAATTCATTCCTTCTTTCCCTCGCCTGATCCCCAACTCCTTGCTCATCTTCATCTTTTTCTCCATCCCCAACCTCTTCTACTTTCCCACCTCATCCTCATCTCACCCGTCTCCTTCCTGATTCCCATGCCAATTTTTTACTGCCATTTCTCTCCTTTGCCCATCTCCATCTCCCCCATTCTGCGTCCCCAGACCCAGGACGACTCCTGTTCCAGTTACGGAATGCAGTGGTGCTGATGGGGGAGGGAACACTGCCCCCAGAGGCCACTGCAGAAGGTGCACTCCAGTGGCTGAAGCCCACTCCCCCAGGGCCAGTGCAGCCCCAGAACCTGCCGTGGGTAGAGTCCCCTCTATTGGCTGGAGAGGGGAGGACGCTGACTGGGCAGCAAGCCAGATCCTCACCCCCACCCCTATCCTCACCCCCACCCTTCCCTCTCTCCTCTGGGCGGTCCACCACGCTGGGACCTCGGCCCACAGCCCTGCTCCTCACAGGGCTCCTGTTTTATTAACCTGCCTGTCGTTGCTCTCGCCACTGAATACGGCCTGATGGGGGGCTGGCAAGGGGGCCTTGGGCTTTGCTGGGGATCACCATGGAAACAGCAGCCTTGGCCAATCAGTGGGCCGGGCAGCACTGAGTGCAGCAGGCAGCTTGGTCTCCGAAGCCTCGTGCAGCCCGCAGGCTGACTCCTGCCTGACAGGCTCTCGCAGCCCCTGCTGAAGGGAAGGATAAGGGGGGGCACGACCCTGGGGGAAGGGGCATAGGCCGAGAGAGGTGGGTGCGAGGCCAGAGCATACTGAGGGCGGGACTATAAGAAGGTGAGAGCTGGTGAGGGCAATCAGAGACTCATGGGGTGAGGATTTGGAGGTTTCACACCGAGAGCCTGAGCTGAGGAGAGGGCCAAGTTTCACCCCAGCTCTTGGTCTAAAGCAGGTTTCTCGGCCTCAGCACTACTGACGTTTGGGACCAAGTAACTCTTTGTTGTGGGGCTGTCCCATGCATTATAGGAGGTTTAGCAGCGTCCCTGGCCTCTACCCACTAGAAGCTAATAGCATCCCCCAGCACACCCAGTCATGACAACGACAAATGTCTTTTGACACTGCCGAATGTCCCATAGGGGACAGGACCGCCCCTGGCTGAGCTAAGCCCTCACAAGGCGGTGGTCACCGTTTGTGCCACTTGCTATCTCTGAGCTGGTTTCCCTGGAGGGAAGAAGGAAAGAGGAAGAAGAGGGAAATGGTGGGAGTGAGAGAGAAAGGAAGAAGCTGAGGGGCAGGAGGAGGTGGAAGAGCCTCTGGAAATAGGGATGTAGGAGAGAGGCACCCCAAGGGAGACTCAAGCTGCCAATTTGTGCTGCAAGGATTAAATAAATAAAGCAAGAGCCCTAAATGCTTTTCCTCATTGAAGTTCCATCTGCCTGCTCCACCCTTCCTGGCCTTCCCCAGCTACAGAAATCCTATTCTGCCTCAGGCTCACAGTAGACACCACATCCAAGAAGCCTTCCCTGATTCTCTCATCAGATTGCTTTTGCTTTTCTCCAAGACTCAACACTGCTTCTACCGCCAGGTCAGCACTCGGTGTGACTCACCCTCATCACAACAGTGTCCTTCATCAAGGGTTTCCTACGTGTCAAGTGCGGCTCTAACGTCTTTCAACACACTTTCTCTCTCTCTTTTTTTTAATTTATTTCTTTATTGATTTTAGAGAGAGAGGAAGGGAGAGGGAGAGAGAGATAGAAACATCAATGAGAGAGAACATCAATTGGCCGCCTTCTGCCTGCCCCCCACTGGGGATCAGGCCCACAACCTGGGCATGTGCCCTGACTGGGAATCGAACCTGCAACCTCTTGTGCATGGGTTGACGCTCAACACTGAGCCACATCGGCCGGGCTCCGCACACTTTCTCATTCTCCCCACAGCTCCATGAGCTGGGTACAGACAAGGAAACTGAGGCTCAAGATCGGAAACTTGTCTGAAGTCACCCAATTAGAAATAGCAAAGTGAGGACTGAAACGCAGGTTTGCATGAGTCCAGCGTGGCATTTCTACCCGCCACTGTACACTCGGTCCGCCTCCGTCTCCCCCATTGCATTCGACTCCCTTGCAATGCTCAGCACAGTGCTGGTGAGCAGTAGGCGCTGGAGAACTGTTTGGAATTGGCTGGTGCTTCTAGAAAGGTCTGAGTGGGTGGCTGGACATTAAGTGTGAGAAGGCTGGGACTGAACTGGCAGCTGAAGCATGTTAGGTGCCATGTAAAGGCCCTCGAGTTTCCCGGGGGCCTGAATGAGCTGGGGCAACCCCATGAAAGGCAAATGCTGCTGAGGCCACATCTCAGCCACACTTCTTCACCAGGCCACCTTGAGTCTCAGAACGGGCCTGTGCCTCAGTTCCCATGGGTGCCAGGCATTCCCCCTCTAGGGACAGGCTTCAAGGCCCTCCTTGGGGAATTGGAGCCGGAAGCCTCAGGTGGCAGTGTCATTGTGGACCCTGGCCCCTAACCCAGGCCTAGAGGACAAAGCAGAACCCCTGTTCCCCACCCCCACTCCCTCTCCTTTCTGCCCCATTTGAAGGGGGTAATTGTTGGCAGAGGACTTCCATCACAGCCTCCTTCACAGTGTAGATTCGACCCCATCCCTGCCTTACATCAGCAAGAGAAGGTTTGAGGCTGAGGGGTGCCGTTTCCCTCCCAGGTTAGGGTTTTGATCTGGAATCCAGAAGCTGGAGTCCCAGGAGGCTCACATCAGAAATGCTCCCCTACCCCAGACACACATACGCCATCCACCTCCCCCAGGAACCTGCAACACTCATGCACTTCAGCTTTGAAGGCAGGGCTCCTGACAGGCTGCTGTTCCCATGGCAACCCCATTGCAGGCTGCACTGCCCAGTGTTTCCCTCCACCTGCCTTCCTCCTCCCTGAGCCCATACCCCCTCCATTCATAGAACAAGAACTGCTTAATGTGGACAAAGTGGACACCGCTTCCCCCTAGCTCTCTCTCTCCCCCATTCTCCCCTTTCTCTCTCCTCTCATTCATGAATCAAAGAGAGAAATGGCTGAAAGAGTAGGAGTGTGGGTGGGAATAGGGCTGGACCAGGGTGGATGGAGGGGTAGGCTACAAATGGGACGGAGCCATGGCTCAGTGCCCACTCCAACCTGTGGACCCCAAGGCTCGGGCCTCAGCTCCTGTTCCCAGCTCTGTCTCAGTTCATGAACCTATGTGTCTTCCAGCTCAAAACTAGAAGGTCCAGGGCCCAGAGTGGCTCCTTGATGGGCCCAAGACCTCAGAGCACAGCAGGGCTGGGTCTCAGCCTCCAGGTTCAGGTTTTCTCTCCAGGATCAGCCAAACTGTAGCTCAGCCCTGGAACTGAGCCCAGGAGCACTGAGCCTGCTCCTGACCCTGACCCTGACGCCCCTACTTTATAAGACGCCGCTTTGCAGAAGCTTTTGGTGGATAGTGGTGATAGTGGTGGTAGGGTACTCCAATTTACAGTGGGATTATGGAAAGACTAGAGGGGAGTCTCAGATCCCAGCCCCGAGCTGGCAGAAGGAACCGGCTTTCTGGCATTGGCAGGTGCTGTCAGAAAGTCAGGAGAGGCCTGCTCAGAGCAGCCATCAGTCCCATCTCTGCAGGAGGCCCTGAGCAAGTCAGCAACTCAGCTTCAGAATCAACCAGCCTGGGTTTGAATTATAATGCCCTAATTTATTCACTGTGTGATGCTTACCTTCTCTAAGCTTTGATTTCCTTACCTAAACAACAGATGGTAATTCTATACAGGTCTATGGCTAACATTCATGAGTTCTACATCCCTTTCAGACACACAGCTTTAGATGCATTATCTCTTAATTCTCATAACAGCCTAGTGAAGTGGATAGATATCATTATCTTTATGTCTCTTCTGCAGAGGGGAAACTGAGGCTCAGAGATATTAAGGTGAGTCAGCTAGTGGGAGAGCTGGGCTTTCAATCCAGGCAGCATGAGCTAATGTATGCAATAAATTGGGATATTCTTGTTAGTAAGGTTCTATTGTGGTAGCAGTTAGACAGACAGGAGCAAAGCAAGGATAATAGGCCAAGTCCAGAAGGTCACCAGGATGGAAAGCCTCGGGTGCCTAGCAAGGGGCAAAACTGGGAAGATAAGGACCTCACTCCCAAGGGGACCTTTCCTCCCCTAACATACCACTGGTCATGTGGTTTAGACCCCCTGACCTTCTCCTCCCTAAAGATAACATCTAGGCCTCAGTTGTATTTCAGATTTGGGCTCACAAAAGCAGCAAAACCAGAAAAGCCACACCTACGGCTGCCTGAGGACCAGCTGCATTAACTAATGACCCTTGATGTTGACCAATCAGTGGAGACCAGACCCTGAAAGAGCACACCTGGAAAACTGATGAATATGCTGCTAAAACCCTCCCCCTGAGACCTCAAGAGAGAGAGAGAAAAGCCCGGCCAATGTGGCTCAGTGTTTGAGCGTTGTCCCATGCACCAAGAAGTCACAGATTTGATTCCCAATCAGGGTACATGCCCAGGTTGCAAGCTCAATCCCCAGTAGGGGGCGTGCAGGAGGCAGCCAATCCATGTTTCTCTCTCATGGATGTTTCTGTCTCTCCCCCTTCCTTCCTCTCTCTTTAAAAATCAATACAAAACATATTTTCAAAAAAGAGAGAGAGAAACCCTCAAGACAAAGGACCCAGTGCAAGCTCTCCCTCTGGGGAGCACATCCGGGCCTTCCCCTTCTCCCACTCTTTCCCCCACAGACATGCATCTCCTAAACTCTAAGGGACCCCAGGAGACTTGCAACCAGGGGAGCAATGGGCAACAGCAGCTCATCCCCAGGCTAACCCCCTGAACCTGTCTCCAAGGCCCCTTTTCTCTGACTTCCCAGTGAGCCAGAGCAGCCCAGCCCAGGCTCTCCTGTTGCTCCTTCTATCCTAGGCCCTTCCTTGTTTCACTGTCCTGAGTGTGCTTTGACCGAAGTCTCCTTGTCTCCCAGTGACACTATGACTGAAATTGGAGTTGTATCTCTCACATCCTTCATTCTGCAGATGCCCAGCCTCTTCCAGCAACTAAGACTGTGTGCTGCTGGGCAGGAATCTGGGGATGGGGGGACCCAGGCTTGGTGAGGTTGGGGATGTGGTAGGTATAGAAGGGGAGACTATATTCCTTGTCCAAGGAGTGTCTGAACTGGTAGAGTTGTGACATCATCTCTAGGCCAATCCAACTGTAGAAACAGAGTAAGAAGGTAAGGCCTCAAGGAAAAAGTGACTTGTATACAGTCACTTGGCAAATGGACAGCTCTACCCTTCCCCCCCATTACCACATGCAGCCTTCAGACAACAGGTCAAGGTCAGAGGAGGCTTAGAATCCACTGGAAGGGTGGGGAGGCTATACTGGAACTCAAACCCACCCAACCAAACTGGCAGCTTCCCTGACTCCCTGGGGCCCACCCCAGCAACTCCAGCTTCCATCCTACCCTGAAAGGGTCCCACATTCCTCAGTAGCCCTCCCCCACAAGAACATCAGAACATTGGAGCCTAACCATCCCCCTACCCCCAACCTGGAGTGAATATGCTGAACAAACAGCATTGTTCCCCATACAATGGACATAAAGAACTTGGGAATTCACTGAATGGTCCTGAATTTCAGCTTCCTTCCCCTCCAAGCCCTGGAGAGATCCATTGTCTATAAACTGTACTTAAAATATTCACCAAGCTCCAGCTGGGGAGCTACTTAAGCTGTGCGGAAGGACCTCCCCCCACACCACCCTCTGTCCCTCCTTCCCCAGTCCTTTCTGAGCAAGGCAGGGAGGAAGGGGAAGAGCAGCCAGTAAGAATGAAGCCAGAAATGACCTTGCCCCCACGTGCCTCTTGGGCCTGGGGCTCCCATTTTGCAGTGGAAAGAACTGACTAGCAGTGGGGTTGAGGGACCTGATCTGCTCGTAGACCCGTAATCACAGTAACTTGGTACTGAGATGAAGACCTCAGAGCCCCAATCTATCTTCTGTCTGCTTACAGACCTCCAAGGACAGGGAACTCACTACCTTATAAGGCACCAGTTTCACTCCTAAAAGTTCTCACTATTATAAAACCTTCCTTAGAAGGATCCCCAAAGCCCACCCGGTGTGGCTCAGTGATTGAGCATCAACCCATGCACCAAGAGGCCGCCGGTTCAATTCCTGGTCAGGGCACATGCCCAGGTTGTGGGCCAAATTCCCCAGTGAGGGGCATGCAGGAAGTGGCCAATCGATGTGCTCTCTCATCCATGTTTCTATCTCTCTCTCCCTCTCCCTTCCTCTCTCTCTAAAATCAATAAAGAAAAGAAAAAATAGGATCCTCATATACCTCCCCATAACAGCCCAGTCTTTCACTTTCTGGCTTTCATATTAACTTGGTCTTCCTCTGGACCTTGACAGGTCTCCTGGAATTTGAAGGCTTCCATTACAGTCCCCCTGAGGTTTTCTTTCTCCAGGGCTAAACAACACTGCCCTCTTTCCCCATATCCCATTAGTCTGTGGTTTTGAGTCCCTTCCCCTTCATATTCCCCTCCTCTGTGATGTCTGGTACATCACTGGGACTCTTAGTAGGGCTGACCCCAGCATCCACAAATGTTTATAACTGTTCATTCAATAAGTGTTTATTAAGTGCCTTCCAGGCACCAGGTACTGTCTAATAGCTGGGGATATAGACAAGATCCCAGATCTCCTGAGGTTTATAATTCTGGTGGGGAAGTCAGATACTAATATCTGATAAGCACAAAAATTAATACATAATTACCAAGTGAGATAAGGGATCCGACTGAAGAAACTTGGTAATATATATGAAAGCATCTAACATACGAAACTGGTTTAGTGTGGGAGGGAGAGGGGTGGAACAGCCTAAGCTTCCTGACATTGAAAAGATACAGACTTTAACTAGAGAAAGAGGATAGGGAGCAGCATTCAAGGTGGTGGGAACAGACTGTGCAAAGGCCATATGGCAGGAGGGAACTCAAAGAACTGAAGAAGCCAGTGGGGTGTAGGGGTAAGGTTGTAGTCCTATGTGAAGAGTTGGACTTGATTCTAAGAGTAATGGAAAGATACAAAGGTGTATGTGCAATAAGAGCTGATTGAAATTTGCTTCAAAAAGACAGCTCCCAGAAGTGGCTGTCCCACAACCATTCTAAGCTTTTGTAGTTGCTGTTCCCTCTGCCTGGGATGCTCTGTTCCCAGGTTTTTCTGAGGCTGAATTATTCTCATCACCCAGGGCTTTGCCCAACCCACTCAGCCTAAAGGAGCTCCCGCTACATGCCCTGTCACTCTCCATCCCTTTATTTTTTATAGCACTTTCACAATCTGAAATTGAATTATTTATTTCTTTGCATGTTTACTCTTGCTCTCTGCTCTCACTGAGAAAATAAGAAAAGAAGTTCTGTATGGTCTGGAATTTTGTCTGTCTTAGTGACTAGTGCATTATAACACTGACATAGTGTTGACACATAGTAGGTTCACAATAAATATTAAATGGACAACTGAGTGTACTCCAAGAATAAAGGACATGTGTTTACCCACCAATACACATATATAAATGTATAGATATTCATGAGCAAGTGCATATGTGCCCCAAATCACACAGAGATGCCCCTCACCTACACGGACCACCTCACAAGGGGCCTCTTAGACAATCGAGAGTCATGGCCTGTACAGTTCATTGCACTAGTTTAGCTAATCAATACCCACCCCTCTGGCTGGACAAGGACCTGTACAGGAAGGCATGTCTCAGGTCAGCTGTTGATTAATCAAAGATGAGGGTGGAATTTTAAGTGTCCTGTGGGAGGGGCAATAGAAACAGATCTGTCCACGTGGCCTGAAAGAAGTAGAGCCTCTCACAGGCTCCATCTCCCCCACCCCAAACCCCCTACTTTCTCCAGCAGCCCACCTCCTATGGTTCTGCAGGTCCTATTCTCCAGCAAGTGGCTGAACCAGGCATGTGTGGGAGCTGGAACAGTGCAATTAGAAGTTAGTGGGATTTACAGGGTTTGGGAATTTGATGGTTGGGCAACTTTTAAAACAAGTACCTTACTGAGTACCTACTAAGTGCAAGGCATGGCTAGGGACTGCCACACCCATTCATAGTAGCTGTTTCAGGGCAGATTGTGAAAAATGATTTCAGTGGAAACTTTAGGAGTAGAAGCTTTGTGTTCTCAGACTGCACATGGGCTGGGTGGGTGTGGGGGGCACAGTTAATTCCCAACTGGGGAGCACAGGAATAGTTTATTGCAGTATTGTTTAAAGTAAAGATCACATTGATTGTGTGTAATTACTATGTGTTAGGCCCTTTTTACATGGATTTTCTCACTTACTCTCCACTATAAGCCTTGTATGTGATTGCTATTATCACCCCATTTACAGATGGAAAGACTAAGGCTCAGGGTGGTTGAGCAGCTTGCTTCAATTTTCAACCTCTATTAAGTGGCAGAGTGGATTTTCACGCTCTAGAGGAGGGTCCAGACCCCTGCTCTGGACCAGAATGGTGGTCATAGCTATGTCTGAAGCAAAGGTAGGACTTGGGTGGGCAGATAGCAGTCCATTCTAGGAAGAGGCCACAGCTCGTACAAAAGCTGATCAACAATGCTGCCGGGTCTGCCTGATTTTTAGTAGTCTGCCATAACAAAGTGACCACTTGAGCTAAAGCCGACCCAGGTTTGCCTGTTTTTAAAAATCTCTGGCAGCGTGAGATCCTGGGAAACTAAAAGAAGAAAGAAAAGTCAGCTATTGCAGACTTTTTCCTCTCTCTGGCCTTTAGCAAACTAGCCCCAGGATGGAATTCTGCCCTAGGTATGTTTTTCTCTAGTCCCACAAACAGAACTTTATGCAAGAGTGGACATGGAGGTTTGAGAGGACGGTACTTCAGATGAATTGATCTTCTCCCTACCCTGGCTGGCCATGGGGGCCACTTGGGGACACTCTCTGGGCCAAGCTGGTCCTCTGCCCATCTGCATCCCTGCCTCCTGACTCATTTCATTCCAACCAATAGATTCCTAGTATGCAAATTTGATGAATAGGCAAATAAATGATTGGCTCATTTTCCCCTGATGTAATAATGCCACTATTCAAGTAATTCCTATGTACCCCACCCCCACCCCAATTTTGGGCTTTTGATCATGGTTCTGGCTAGAAACTCGTAACTCCTCTATTTCTCTTTTTCCCATTCTGAATTATTGAGTCACTTAAAAATGCCCAACTCATCTCCCAAGGGATGGGATGTGTGGAGGACCAGGAAGCCAGCACCCTTAGGCCAAAAGTCATGCAGTCCTGCTAGAAGGCCCACATGCCTCTGCTGGCTGTGCGTAGCATCAAATCCAGGATTACAGCGCCCATGTACTAAGAGATTTTGCAAGAATCCATGTCCAGAGGCTTCCTGAAACCAAACCCCAGCATATCGGCTGTTCCTTTCAGCCCCTAATTTAGTAATTCTATTGAGAAAAAGAGATTGTGGGTTTTTTTATTTGGTGTGATTTATTCTTTATCATATAAATAATAATAATTTACACAAAGCTCTTCCCCAAACAGAAGAGAATCTGTACATAGAAATAAACAAAAATTAAACTGAGCTGGGCCTGGTGCCCAGAAAACCAGCCAATTCCAAACACAACCAGGGGGGAGAATTCTTCCAGGTCCTGGGAGCTCTAGGGCCTAGGCTGGAATTCTGGGTGGAGGCTTTGGTCCTGGAAGTCATTGTCTCCTCTCACCTCATCCTGTACAGGACAATGGCACCCCCTGGCAGCCAGCACTCATGAAGAGCCAGCCAGTAGGCTCTTTGGGCTGGGAGGTGGATAGGATTTGGACCCAAAGGAACAATCAGTTTTTAAAGCTCCTGGGCAGTATTGCTTGCTGCTGTTTTCCAGGGACTGTAAGAGCTACTGTGTCTAGGAAGATGGGGTATTGGCCAACACCCAAAGTGGGTGGAAGCTGCCTATAATTCCATCTTTCCCCTGTAACTCATTAGAGACACAGGTTGGGCAGAATATCCTCTGATCTTCTTTTCTCTTGAAGCTTCGACCCCCTCCCTGGAGGCTTGTTATTTCTATAGATATTGAAAGATGACAAGCAATCTCCTTGGCCATTGATTAATTTCCCTCACCAGACATGTTATGGCTGTTTGCAATGTCTTTCCCCACCACCCCTCTTACTTCCAGAAAAGTCTCTAAGAAGACTGACTGCCTTCCCACATTCCAGCTTTGTATCTTTACTTGGGGGGGAGTGTATATAGCTGGAGGACTGTAAGCCCTCTCCTCCCCTCCCAAGGCAGGAGTTATATCTGCATTGGTCTCCAGGTTCACAGTCATTTGCAATTAAGAATTTTGTAGATGGTGAAGGTTGATGCTGATAGTTGAAGATGATGATGGCTGAGATGATGGGGAAGAATCAAGAGGAAGGGGAGTATGCTGGCAATTCAGCGCCTGCCCTGTGTCTGGGGCAATTATCTGGCTTAGACTGAAACGAAAAAGAAGAAACTGATGGATTTTGAAGGTGGCCGTGATGGCAACATGATAATGAAAGGAAGGAACAGGAGAAGGGGAAGTGAAGGGAAGTGTGTGCAGCTGAAGCTTCAGGTGAATAGCAGCAGCATAAAGGGGTTAAGGGCCGAGATTCTGGGCCAGGCATTCTGGTTTCAAATTGTAGTTCCACCACTTATAGCTTAGGTTAGTTATTTAACCTCTCTGAGCCTCAGCCTCCCCATCTGTGAAATGGGGGTTGTGACCGTACCTGCCACATGGGGTTGCTGGGAATGCATGCAAAGTGCCAGCACGTGGGAGACACGGTGTAAGGCTGTGGGGTGGCAGGTATGGGTGGGGTTACAGCTAATGTGGAGTGAGGGCCGCAAAGCACGGCAGGCAGCATTGGAAGGTTCAGGAGATCTTGGTCGCTCACTTCACGTGACACCCCTTGTCTAGGCCTCAGTTGCCTTGCAAGTGAAATAATTAGAGTGAATGATATTAGGACCTCAAAAGTCCCCTTGAATAGTAAAGCTCTCCATGTGTGACTAATACATGGCCCTGTGGGAACATCCAGGCCCAGACAAGATACTACAGGTCTGGAGGTCCAGGTGTTGATTCAGCAGGCGCGCCTGGACCAGGGGTCAAACAGAGGGAGATGCTGAGCAGGTGGCACCAGCCTCCCTCTAGGGGTAACAGAGAGGTGAGCGGAGAGCTCCTGCCTGGGGGAGGGCGTTCCAGCTGCTCCTCACTCCAAGGCAGCTGCCAGGCCCCAAAGTGCAGCCCTGATGGGGCAGCCCTGCAGATCTGTTACAATGTGACTGCGGCCACGTTGGCATCTGCTCCCAAGCTGGGCACACGTGGTGTTTCCCTAACAGAACCAGCCTTTCCCAGTTGTGGCCTTTGTTCGCTTTCTCCACCAGTCTCGTCCTTCCCCGAGGGTTGGAGGACTGCAATGAGAAGCAAAGGTCACCCAGCACAGTGCCTAATTAAACCTTTACGGACTCCTCTTGTTTGGATCTTGCTTAAGAAGGTCAGAGCCCTCTAAGGCTTTCAGAGGCTGCAGGGGAGGAATCAACACAGGCAGTTCTTCCTCATTCCTGCCCCAGAGGGAGCCCACGCTTTGGGCTCATGGGTCCTTGAAACTGAAAGGTGGGGGGACTGGGCTTGGCCTTCAGTGTCAAGGACCCTTCATCAGTCCCTCACCTCTCCTGACAGGGTACTACTGTGGGCTCTCCAGCATCGGCCACTCACCCTCCTGAAGGAGGAAGAAGAGCCCTGCCATGCCCTGGGTTCCAGTCCTGGAATTATCACTCACATCTGGTCTATGGTTGTGGCATGATTTTCATCCAAGAGTTGAGGCCTGCCTGGTGGTATGTGCCCTCCAGCCTACCCCTTGGCCCAGGTCACAATTCAGCGGGCTCAGTGGGCTGCGGGCTGTGTATTTGTATGTTTGCATCTGGTTGGTGCTTAAAAAACATAACACAAATATTAATAATCCACTTACTGTGTGCCAGCCTTTCTGCTAGATGGTCCACATGCACCATCTCACTGCATCCTCACTTACAGATGAGGAAACAGGCCCAGAGAGGGTAGGTCCCTTGTTCAAGGTCATACAGTTGGAAAGCATCAGAGTCTAGATTTACAGTCCTCCAGATACCAAGGCTGTGCTTCTACCCACTAAGCTCTGCACCTCCACCTGGACATGAGGTCCCCTTCCTGATGCTCAGTGAACAGCGTGTTGAGGACTGCGTGGAAAGCCACGGAGTGGCCACTCTCGGCCTCAGATCTACCTGTCCACCATGGTCTCCTATCTACCTAAGACTGTCCAGGGAGTCTCCCAGGAAAGCTGGAGCAGAGCCTAGGGCTACTGGACACCTCAAGGAGGCCATCAAGTCTCTGCTGAGTCAGCAAACCCCCCCACCCTGTCTTTAGGCCCCACCATGAGCTCACTATGAGAACTCCCCCAATATCTTTTAACCCTGCCCCCTCCATCAAAGCGACCCTCCAACCCTCTCTCCCCTGTTACTTCTCCTACCTCCAGAATGTTCTCTGCAGCACCCCCACGCTTTCTTCTTTCTGCAGCCCCAGACCTCTATTAGGTCCAGCCAGCAAATCTCCCAGTGGGGCTTCTCTTTGGGGTCCCAGCTTCAGACACATTTCTGCATCTTGCCTGTATTCTATAAATCAAATGAAGACCTGAGTCTCCTGGTGGCTCCTCCAGACCCCCCTCCTCCCTGCAACTTCTCCCTGCTCACCAGCTGCACAATGCAGTCAGGGGAAGGGGGTGGACGGGCAGAAACCAGCTTGTTTCTGAGGCTGGAAAACAGACTGTAGGAAATTAACAGGCTGAGAAATGTCTGCTCGGCTCCGTGTTTGTTTTGCGCTCTCAGTCTTTCTCTCTGCAGCTCCCTCCTCCTGCCCCTGCCACCTCCATGGGCTCTCTCACCCCCACCACTCAGCGTGGGTACCTGGGGCTGGGGATGGGGGGGGCTTTGCAGGAAGGTGCATCTTATTGTGTGTGTTTGCTCCATGTATGGTGTATGTGTGTTCCTGCTAGTGTGTGTGTGTGTATGTGTGTGTGTGTGTGTGTGTGTGTGTGTGTGTGTGTGTGTGTGTGTTTAGGGATGGCAGACCTACCCCTCCTTCCCAGGCAGCTTAGCCAGAAACGCCGGCGGCAGAGACAATTGTGCGGGTAGAGATGCTGAGCACTGAGCCGGCGGAGCCCGCGGGCAGGCAGAGAAGCACCACACAAGAAATTGATTCCATTAAAAAGTAATCTTAAATTTAATAAAAGTTATGATTTGATTATAGCCACAGAACCTACAGGCAAGAGGGGAAGGGGGTGGATTCTAGTGATGGATAAACAGAAAGGGGAAAAAAAAAAAACAAGGAGGGGGGAGGGGCAGGAGAGAGATGCTTAGGTTTGGATGGATGAGAGGATGGGAAGACCTGGGGGTGGGGAATGAGACCATTTTCTTTCCCTCAGATGGAAGAAAAAAGCCTGTGGCTGGTTTCCAAAGAGGAAGCAGAGTGAGGAGTGAGGGAAGATTCCAGCAGCTCTCAGGAGGTAGAGCAGTTGAAGGGGACTGGGGCGTGGAGGCAAGGCCTGGGAGAGCTGCCTGTGCAGGACGGGCGGCCCTGGGCCCTGGGCCCTGGGAAGGTAGCTGAGGAACATGCAGCACCAATTTAACAGTCAGACAGGCAGTGCTGGTTTTAGATTCCACGTCAGCCTCTTCCTAGTATCATGACTTCACCTTTCACTCAGTTTTGTCTTCTGCTAAATGGAGCTATGGAGATAGCACTTACCACCCAAGGTGGTCATGAGGATGAGTGACGTTATGCAGGTGCAGTATCTGGCATCTCCCAGGTGCTCAGTAAATCCCACTCCTTCCTTGTATTCTTTCTGCGGTGGTGAGACTGAGTGGCCTTCATCTCCTATATCAACAGGGGAGATGGTTCTCCTGGGTAGAGCCTCATCCCTTGTCTTTGCCCCTCTCTCTACAGCGTGAACAGAGCATGGGCAAAGCATGCGCTAGAACCTGCTCCATGAGGGGCCAAGGGGCTCTCTGGAGAACACATTTCCCTGCCCCCTCCCACCAAAGCCTTTTCTCTCCCCCATAGGCATAGAGCTAACTCTCCTGACCTCTGAGAAGTTATCCCTGGGGTGAAACTGCTCAGGCCCAGCCCTCGACCATCATAATCAGCTCCTGCTATGCATAGCATTTGGCTCTCACGCAGTCCTCCTGTTCATTCCTTCCAACAAGCCTGGGCCCTGTCTCCGGGCCCTGTGGAGGGAGCAGGGGCCTGCAGGGTCAGCACCAGCACTGGTGAGTGGGGCCTTGGCAGGAAGCCAGGACATCACTGTGAGATGCTAAGTAAGGCAAGAGCCAGAGCTCTCAGCTACCCCCGAGGACAGGAATTGGGAACCAGGAAATATAGTCACGGTAACAGGAGTCTCCAGGGGACACGAGACATCATTCTGGGGATGATGTGATCAGTTCTGCTCAGCCATCTCCCCTTCCAGGCTGTTTTCAGCGAAGTATCTCCACCTGAATTTATTCCCACCCTTTGGCATATTAAAGACAACTGCTGGTTGGAGACATCGAAGAAGCTAGTGGTATTAGTGTCTCTGTTTTACTGATGAAGAAATTGAGGTCAGAAAGAGTAAGCTATTTCCCTCAGACCACACAGCTTGTAATAAATGGGTCCAGGACTGAAAACCAAGTATTCAGACTCCAATTACAGAGCTCACTCTTACCAGGCCTGCATTGTCTCCCCAGCCGAGCCATCACTCAGCATGATTTCACCTCCTGGACCCTTGTCACCACTGCTGTCACCATGCTGCTCAGCTCCACCTCTTTTGCCAAAATCGCCACCCTGGTCCCCACTGTAGCAGCCTCTGGGCTCACACACTCATCTTCTTCCAGGAAGGGCAGCCCATTTCCGGATTCTCATGTTCCATGTAGTCTCCAGAAGGGAGAAACGATAGCCCCAAAGGCTGGGGAGGACAACTGGAGAGAGCAGAGGACAGTGATGTGTAGCTAAGGGGCTCTGAGCACTGCTGGGGATCCGACTGGGACTATGGACACATTCTGGACATTACCCCCAGAGGATGGCCACCCCGGCAAGCTTTCCCTGAACTGAGATGAACAGGCCACCTCCCAGGCCGGGGTCCCCAGCAGGGCAGCCGTGCAGCTTTCTGGACGCACACACCCATGTTGGCTGAGACAGAGATCTCACTCTGCTGCCCAGCCTCAGTCCTGTCTGCTGTACGTGTTCTTGTTCTGTTCTCTGTGCAGAGAGTGGTCCAGCCACATCCTGTGATAAAATCCAGCCATTCCTCCCTGTTTCTTTAGGAGGGGTCCCTTCCTCCTCCTCTGCAAAGACTGAGAACATGGAGGACGGTGGCTGGGGTGAAGGGATCATTTAGTGAAAGGTCCCTCAGTGGATGTATTCTCAAAAGTAAGTCCTTATGCTTACTTGAAATGGCCCTTAGCTCCAAGAATTGCCTGGGTGACCTTTAGAAGGAACCACCATGGAGTCCTAACTCCTGCATGACATTCACTAATAAATCACCTTCTCTGGCCTCTCCCCACAGCTGGCCTCCCAAGATAAATGCACAAGCGGGTCCAAGCAGGGAAAGGGCACTAACATTGGCCAAGAGCCTACTCTGTGCCAGGCCGGTGCTAGAGGCTTGACCTAGAGGCTGCCATTTGATCCTTGTAACAGCCTTGTGAGGCAGCCCTTAGGATCCTACACTTTGCAGTTAAGGAAACAGAAGCTCAGATAGGTTAAGTGACTTATCCAAGATCACACAGGAAGAAGATGGCAGAGCCAGGACTTGAACTTGAACATGTAGGCTTTGATTTGAACCCAAACATGGACTTGAAAAGCCCATGTTCTTTCCACCCTAGGTGCCTTTCATCTCTGGTTCAGCCCCAGCGAGGGCTCCTTCACAGGAAAAAGGTCTCCACTCCAACTTGGCAGTATCTTTTAAAATTAAAAATTCATACACATTTTGAGCCAGCAATCTCTCTTCTAGGAATGGATCCTCAAGAACCGCTCTTACATGTGCACGAGATATACAGGTGTCCACTGCACAGAGTGTGTTAGATGTTCTTGTTTGCAACCACAATAGAACAACCTAAACGTCCATCAATAAGGGAGTGGATAAATAAACAGAATTACCATGTAACTGTAAGAAAGGATGAGGCAGCCCTGGCTGGGTGGCTCAGTTGGTGAGAGCACCATCCCATACACCAAAATGTTGTGGGCTCAGTTCCCGGTCACAGCACATAGCTAGGACGCAGCTCTGAGCCCAGGGAGGGGTGTGTACGAGAGGCAACCGATCCGTGCTTCTCTCTCTCTCCCTTCCTATCTCTAAAATCATTAAGAAACATATCCTCGGGCGATGATAAAGGAGAAGAAAAGAAAGGATGAGGCAGACCTGGACTGGACTGGCATGGAAAGCTCTCTAAACCAGAGTTAAGGGGCAGGGAATGACGATACTTAAATATTGTATATATTTATACATATTATATTTTATATGTACATAGATATTCTAGATGTATTTTGTTTGTGTGGTTTCATTTTAAGGCATCAGTTGTTTTCCAGAGGGAAAGTGGGAAAGGGTGGGGAAGGGTAAAGAGGAGAATAACCCCAGGCCCCAGGAACCCACCCTTACCACGCCCGTCTTTCTTTTTTTAATCCTCACCCGAGGATATTTTTCTTTTTATCTTCAGATAGAGCGGGTGGGAGGGAGAGAGAGAGAGAAAAACATCAACTAGCCACCTCCCACACAACCCCAACCAGGGCTGGGGACAAACCGAAACCGAGGCACATGCCCTTGACCGGAATCAAACCCACGACTCATTGGTCCACGGGCCAAAGCTCCATCACTGAGCCAACCGCCAGGGCTCCCTGTCTTTCTTTAGGGCTATGCCCTCTTCCCACCCTGAGGGTTCCCAATGCAGACACCGATGTTCCTGGGACAAGGGAAGGCAGTTTCTCATCAATGCTAGACATGGCTTCCTCCTACCATCCCCATCCCCACCTGGCACTTCCTGTAAGCAGTGCAGATGAGGCCTGAGGTTGGTGGTCCCAGAAGGTCATCTCATCCTCTCTGGGCTGCATCTTGTGAGTTGGAGATATGCAACCAGGACCACCTATGTGTCAGTCTTGTGACTTAGTTCCTCTTCTGTCTCTTCTTTATCACTAAATTTAGTATCTGTAAATCAGATGAAGCCTAGAGACATCTGATAAGGAAGGGGTTGGGAGGGTGGAGAGTGCATGTGATAAGCAGGGATTGGTTGAATGTTTTCATTAGTCTTTAAAGATCTGTCTTGGGATGAGGTTTACATCAAAGAGCTGTTAGTAGGAACATCCACTGCAACTGGGTGTTGACTGTCGAGATAAACGCCAGCTGACTGTGCCTTCCTCCCCTCCACGTAGAGGCACAGCCTGCACAGACCGGGGCCTCAGATGGACTTCTGTCGTTACACAGACAGCCTCTGTAGTTGTAGGAGAACTTTCACCCCACTCAGATTGCCCTGGAGAATCGTCTTTGGTTGTGTGTTCTCTCCAAAAAGCTCTGGTATTCCTGTTTCACTCTTGAAATGCCAGTGCAGTTATCCTAATGGACCAGCCCCCTCCCCTCCCACAAACACCTGCTCTCCTGTCAGACTCAATCCTCATTCCTGCAGTGTTCTTTCTCGCTTTCTATTTCTCGAAGTTGACTTAGAGTCTTCTGGATGTAAATTCAACTCAAACTGGTTTAAGCTTTTTGCTCACATAACTGAAAAGCTCAGGGATAGACTTCAGGAATAGCTGGATCCAGGCACTCAGACAATGTCATCTGGCATCTGTCTCTCTCCAGCTCTTGACTCTGCTCTTCTTTGTGTTAGCTTTACTCTCTGATGGTCAGCCACTCCCCAAGTGGTTTAAGCGGGTCCAGACTTAAACCTACCAATGTGGCAAACCCAGTGGAAGAAAGCACTCCTTTTTCAATAGTTTCCTAATCTTACCTGATCAACTTTTATTGAATCATGTGGCCCAGAGATGGAAGGCACAGATGGGACAGCTCCAGTCATGTGCCCAGCTTGAGGTTTGGGGCCAGGGCAGGTAATGCCAGGCCTTCCAAACCACATGGACAGAGACAGGGAAGGGTGGCTCCCTAGGGAAAACCTGCGAGTGTTCGGCAGCAGAAGGAAGATGGGAGGGTGGGATGGCAGATCCACAGGACACTGACCGGAGGAAGTCTTCACTCTCTGGGTGTGGTGATCGGATGGGATTCTCTGCTCTCTTGGGTCTGGTTTCCTTTCATAGCCTTGGGCAAGTTAAAGCAGCTCCCAGATCTTTCTGTTCTCACCACTCCTCTCCCCATTTCTGCTCCCAGTGGAGAACTGTGTGTGTGTGTGGGGGGGGGGGGGACAGGGAGGGAGAAAAGAGAAAGGAAGAGATGGAAAAGTGACTGAGGCAAAGAAAAGAAGGGAGGCAGAAGCTCCTGAGCAAATTTCCAAGGCCGTGCTGTGCTGGGTACCTCAGCCCACCTCCTCTCCCTGCCCACATCCCCCAGCCTGTGAGTGGTGCATCCTGGCTCAGGTGCCAGCACCCTGGCCGGGCTGGGCTCCAAGCCCCCAAGGCTTTGTCAGGGTATCATTATCCCCATTCTGTGGCTCTCATCACCTGGAGGTTCTTTCTTCTCCTCTGGCCCACACCCCAATCCTGCACACAGGTGCCTCTGTGCTTGCCTCCGCCTGGCTCTCAGTTCCTTCTTCAGAGCTCTCTCCACTGCTGCACAGTCCGTGCCTTCGCCCCTCTTGGTGCCACCCCTGCCCAAGCCCATCTCCCCCTCCTCTTGTCTCCCTCTGGCTAGGTTCTCCAATTTTGGCATAGAGACAGCCAAGGCCTCTGCTCCAGGGAGTCTCATTGTCCTCCCTGGGAGGACAAAGGTGGAATTGGCCAGAGGCCAGAGGCCAGAGGCAGCAGCACAGCCAGGGTGCTGGGTGCATGCAGTCGGCTGATGACCCGGTGAGAACTGAGCACTCACTCCATGTCCGGTCTGCGGTGCATCCAGCCTTCACAGCTACAGGTTGTCTGCTCCTTAACTGCTTGTCCCATACTCAGGACTTTACTGGCTGTCCCATACTGAGGATTCACTTTCCCTGGGTCCCATGTCTTTGTCTCATCATACGGCTTTCACCTAGGTTTTAGGAGACAGACAAGGCCCTGAGATCTGCCTCCAGTTCACTGTGTAAACCTTGGACAAGTCTCTTCCCCTCTGGGCTCCTCAGCTACCCCACAGTGAGGAGGCTGAAATGATCAGGGATGTAAATTCTGGTACAGATGCCACTATTTCAAATCCAGCACCCATGGCAGACATTGCTAATCAATAACGGCACTCTCTTCTCAGGACACACTCCCAGCAGCTGCTACTCATCATTCAGCTTTTAGCCAATGATTTGAAACTTCTTTCCCATTCCTGGACTGGCTGATCTCTAAGGGCTCTTCCAGCACTGACAGTCAAGTGTTCTTTTGGCCTGGTTGAATCAGTATCACTTTCCCTATTGCCCATTTCTCCCTCCAGCTCATCTTTTGATCATCCCCACTCCTCCCTCTCTCCAATCTCGACTTATTGCTAAGTTCCCGCTGCTGAGTCCATATAAACCCTAGATGATGCCTGGGTCTCCAAGGTTCTGTTTATTGTCACTCAACTCCAGGATCCTTAAAAGTTACATTTTCCAAGAAGTCACACTTACACATGTTGGGTGATTCCGTGGCATTGGCTCGGGGGAGGGAGGCTGTGATAGAGACACCAGAGACAGTCAGAGGAGGGGCAGCCATGATGTGACCAGAGAAATATTAAAAGAGATAACAGGGTAGACAGACAGAAGGGGTAGAGTTAAATTTATGTATCAAGGCCATACTGGTAGGAATAGGGAGGGGGAGTTTGAATGGAATTTATCCTGGACCCCCAAGGTCACAATGGGAGGGAGGATCAGGTAGGACTTAAAAGCCAAGGATAAAGGGAACATATGAATTAGTGGCTCAGCCGACAGACATGAAAGAAACAGAGGGATTCTTTGGTGGGGAGGAGCTATTAAGAACTGTGATAATGAGATGGACTTACGGTGGGTGCTTCATGAGCATAAAAGCATCCACTAGTAATTGATCAGAAGAGTTTGGTACAGAAAGGTGAGTGCTGGCCAGCAGCCAATTAGAAGCTGAAAGCAAAGCCTGACCCAGGTTGCAGGACATGTCTGTCTCATCAGACCTGCCTGGAGCAATTTTAGAATTTCAGGAAATCCTGCCAAGTTTTTCTGAGGGACATGTACACTTGTAAGACATGCCCAAGGGCCAATCAGCCAAAAGCAGAGTGACCACAGAATGGCACTTATCTGTAGACCTGGGTTCAATCCCAGGTCATCTACTTACTATGAGATTTGGCCTCAGTTTTCTCGTCTGTACAATGAAGACAAGTAGCACGGAACGCATAAGGTCATGTGAATACTAAGTAAGAATGTGTATAAAGTGCTCAGCACAGTGTCAGGCTTGTGGCTGGTAATAAGCAGCAGCTAGCAAGCTGGTAATGTTAGCATTGTTATTATCGTGGGTGATGCATTTAAGGGGTCCCCTGAGCCACCCCCTAATTCATTCACTGTATAAATGCCAGGTGCTGGCCTAAGTGTTTACCTGTTACAAACTTTAATGGTAGGATTCTGCCAGGCATACCATCTAATAATTCCCGTGGGATAGGTAAATTTTGTCTAAACCAAAAAGGCTGCAATTCAAAAGGCCTCCTCTTGGGTGGAGACTGTGAATGGTATAGGAAGAGCTGGACAGCTCCTCTGGCCCTGAGAGGAAGGGCTCCTTCTGCGTAGGATGCAAAAGCCAGGTGTGGGGAATAGCATTAGAGCCTGGCAAGAGTCTGGGAAAGGGCCCCAGGATGCTGCACAGAGAGAGCAGCTTCTCGAGTGGGTCTGCGTCTCCTTCACAGTCGTGCTGTGGACAGCCCTGGACAGGCTGCCAGCCCCGCCCAACCTCCTGACCCCTCAAGGAAACAGGAAGGCAAGGACGGAGCTGCTGCTGCTGGTGGTGAGGCCGCTGCAGGAGGCTGCCTGTAACTGGTTAGCAGGGGTCAGCCAGGCCTGTGGGCCCCAGGCAGCTGGCAACAGGGACCCAGAGATGAGGCCCATGGGGCAACTTCCCAGATGCCCTGAAGCCAGCCTCTATTCTGCTTTCCTGAGGCTTGAACTGTAAGTGGCCACAACTGGAAGGAGCTAGGAATCATCTGATCCCCTGCGATGTGCCCATGCTTGTGCCGTGCCATGCAGAGGAAGCCCAGGCCAGCACAGGAAGCAAGCCAGCCACCAGCAGGCTTCTATCCCAGCATGTGAGTGGTGCCCACCTGAGCCTTGAGACCACGATCACTTTCAAGATGTGCCCCCCACCCCCCCAATGTGGCACCACACCCTCGGGCCATAGCACAGAGGCCAAGAGGAAAAGGCTGTAGAGTCACACAGACACAAGTTCAAGTCCCAGCTTTGCCATTTACCAGTGTGGCCTAGGGCTAGGGACAGCTCTGGGGAGTCTGTGCCTCAGTCACTTCACCTATGAATTAAGGATGATAAACATGGGCTCCTGACAGGATACAGTAAGAATGATGTAGCTATGGCCATGTAACTCGGTGGTTAGAGCATCAGAGCATCCTCCTGATACACCAAGGTTGCCGGTTGGATGCCCGGTCAGGGCACATACAAGAAACAACCAATGAATGTATAAATAAATGGAACAACAAATCTCTCTCTCTCCCCCTCTCCCTCTCTCTCCCCCTCTCCCTCTCCCTCTCCCTCTCCCTCTCCCTTTCTCCCTCCCTCTCTCCTTCCCTCCCTTCCTCTCTATCTCTAAAATCAATCTTTAAAAAAAGAACAATAAATGTGTAGTATTTAGCCCAGGTCTGGCACATAGTAAGTGCTTGAAAAATGTTAGCTATTATTCTTCTAATTAATTATTACTATTGTTTGTGAGGTCCCGGAATGTACTGTGATTGAGTGGTTAAACAAATTCCAGCCAGGAAGTCCCCTAAGGGCCAGTGTGGGCATGAATCTTACGGAGTCCAGTGTGATTTGGCCCCAGTCCTTCTGTCGCCCTGAGGAAGTGGCCCAGGCCAGCCACAGAGGGCCACTGCAGAGCCACTTTCCCATGGCTACCTGATCCATCACACAGCTGGGAAAGACAAGGTCTCAGATGATGCTCCTCCTGGACCCCCTTTGGCCTCTGTTCTGGCCAGGGTCCAGGAGGAGGCAGAGAGATGGGGAATAGATGTCTCTGAACAGTGTTGTCCAAAGTGGGCAACAGCACAGGGGATAGGCTCAAACCTGCTGGAACTTCCCTGGATTCCAGTCCTGATGGGATGTCAGGGCTGGTCATAGGGGGAGGCAACCCACCACTTCTCCAAGCAATAGCTGAGAAAATAGGAGGGGAGGTAGCACTCATGATGACAGGCAGGGATGGCCATGAGGAGACCCCAGACCTTCTTTGTTAGGGACCTTAGCTTAAGAGCCCCACCCAGCAGAGCGCTGTCCCCCCTCCTGTGCCCATCCTCCACCGGTCGCCTTCTTTCTTTTCAGTAACAGACTGTGTTCCTGTGTTTACCTGGAAGGGTGGGGGCTGCTGTGTCTGGATATTTCTCTGTACAGTGGTCCTTCCGTGCCCCCCACCCAGCGGATGCCTGGGCTGAACTGTAAACTTCCGGAGTTGCCTACTTGAATCACAGGCTTTTATTTTTAGAAGATTACAAATGCGGGGGCTGGGAGGAGAGGTCTGGGGGCCCAGAGCTGGGCGGGAGAAGAAGCTCAGGGGCCTGAAGATGGTGACTGTGGGATGGGAGTGGAGTTAGACACTAAGAGGAATAAGAGAGATGGTGGGAAAAGGGAGGTGAGGAAGTAGCGGGGAATCCCACTCCCCCAGCACCCAGAGCAGGGATCAGAGTCTTTACCAGCTGGGCTGGGGAGGGCTGGCATGTGGAGGGGGATGGGTCAAGGGTCACCTTTCTGGCATGTAGCTGGATCCCCAGGGAGGCTGAGGAGCCTGGGAAAGAGACTGAGAAAGTGGCTCCCCTTCCCCTCCCCCAGGCCTTTGGGACTGGAAGAGCCGCTTCCTGCACTGACAACTCTTCAGTCCCCCGGGCTGGGGACGTCTTAACCCTTCTGGTGCTGGTATCGGGGAAAGCAGAGAGCAACACGGATGTGCACACATGTTCTTGTGGGCATGGCCCAAATTCTGTGCCACACAAGTGGGGCCTTCCATTTGCTGCCTTCTCAATACACTCACCCCGGAGTCCTGACCTCAAGCCCCAGATTGCCTGAAGCCACACGAATTCCACTGGTTCAGGGAAAGAGGAAATGGGCGCTTCCCTTAGGGATGGTAGGCACAGCATCTTCTTTCCTCGTGGGTAGTGAGGGGACTTCAGAGACTTAGAGCTTACAGGGTTAAGAAGTTCCCATCCTGCCATGAATGGGAGGCCCCGAGCTGAGAGAAACTTGCCTTAAAGTCAGGAGACCTGGGTTGTCAGCCTGTCTGGGTGACCTTGGGAACTTACATCACTCTGGGCTTCAGATGTAGCCCTTGAAAAACAAGAGGAAATCGGATCAGAGATCGTTCGCTGCCCCAAGGGGCAGACCCTTCCCTTGGCCCTTCGTTCCCTGGCAAGGCAGCCTTAAGTTCACAGACACCGACCTTCAGGGCTTTCCTCTGCACCTGCGCCATGGCGACAGGAAGTCATCTGATTTCTCCATCGCTTCCCAGCCCTCACCTTCCACACACACTCTTCCAACAAGCTTGTGACAAACAAGTAAATAGATGGACTACCCAACCTTGACTTAGGGGTGGGATATCGTTGTTTTCTTTTTCCACTGTCTCCTCAAGAGCTTTAGACAAGGAGTCAGAAAGAGCGGGCCTGGGAATGAGTCACTCACCAGCTGGAAGGCTGCAGGCAAGCCACACTGCCCTTCAAGCCTCAGTTTCATTTATTTGTAAAGTAGGGATTAGAAATAAGACATCTACCTTTAAACTTGTCAGGTTACATCCAAAGAGCCTTTGTAAACTCTAAAGTGACATACAAAAGCAGGAGGTATTGCTACAAGTAACTTGTTCGTCTTAGACCCAGGTCGGGGTGGTACAAAGTGGGGTGGTCCTGAGCCAGAGGTATCTTGATAGTTTGGGACCTTGGTAAGTTCCTTAACCTCTCCTAGCCTCAGTTTTCTCATCTGAAAAATGGAGATTGTAATAGTACCTATAGCAAAGAGTTGTTGTGAGTGTAAAGGAGTGTACAGTTGAGTCCTCACTTAATGTCGGCAGTAGGCTGTGACTTTAAGCAAAATAACATATACCAAAACCACTTTTACCACAGGCCAATTGATGTAAACAAATTAAGTTCCTAGGGTATCTCAATGTTATAACCAAAAGATGTTAAACAAAATGATGTTATTCGAGGACCTGCTATACCTTTTGTACAGTGCTGGGAGCATGGTAAACTCCATTTATAGTGGCTACTATTATTTTTACCGCACCCCCCCCATTCATTCCCCTCCCACCTGGAGGAGACGGTTGCTTCCCCCATATCTTCTTTGCATGATGACATATTTCCAGCCTCATTTGGATGAAAATGTATCTCACAGAAGCTGCCTTTCTCCTAGCCCTTAGAGGAGGCAGGGCAGGCGGGAGTGTTGTTCAGGGGAGGCCAGAGGATGAGGGCACTGTGAAGGGCTGGGTGGGAGCCAGAGGGGACAACTGGGGGTCAGAGGCTGTCCCAGCACCCCCCACCTGCCACTGCCAGGATTGAGGCCACTCCGCCTGCCAGGCCAGCCTCATCGATGTTGGGAGCTGCTTATCAGGTTAGAGCGGAGTCGCTGTCTCTGGCTGTCTCTGCACATTACCCAACCCATCCGTCCCGCTCTCCTGTGCGCCCTGCCTGCCCCCAGCTCTGCCTGCGCTAACTAGTTAATTGGATCTTGGCTAACCTGGTTATGGGCCAAGTCAGCCCAGCTCCTCCTGCCTCCAGAAGCCTGGCTGGGGGTAGGGCAGAGCGGCCGTGCATGTGTGTGCGTGAGCATGTGTGTCTGTGTGTAAGAGCCTGTCTCTGAGTCCTTGTTCCAAGCCTCCCACAATCTGCCTGGCCCATGGAGACTGGATCATGGTGCCTGGGGTGAGCCCAGAGCATGTCAATGTGCTGTGATGGTTGAGGGCATGGACACTGAGTCACAGCACTCTACTCCAAAACTCAGCTCTGCTATTAACATAATCTGTATGACTTGGGGGGGTGGAGAGGGCTGAGCCTCAGCTTCCTCCTCTCTGTAAATTGTATTATAAAATAATAAAATGTCCCACCTGGGATGGCTGTGATGATTAAAAGAAACAGAACAACTACTTCAATGCCTGGCACTCAGTAAGTACTCTGCGAATATCTGTGGTTGCCATCATCGTCATTAGGCACAGTTGGGTTCCTGTCACTCCCCACCCCCATCCTGGGGGTGGGGTGGGAGGAATCTCAGAGTGGGAGGCGGGAGAGGCTTTCATTCACAGTTCCTTGCAGGTGTTTCCTCTGAGGCAAGACTCCAATCTCCTCCATTGTTCCTTATGCAAATGATATGCTAATGTCACGTCCGTGCATCCCTGTGCTCAGCTCTGGGAAGGTGGAGGGTGGGCTGATTCCCCAGGTTTCACTTCAGCCCAGTTGTCCCCTTCCTCCCTCAAAGAGAAGCAAATGCTGGGTCTCTGGCAATACCAGCCCTCAGGGCAGAGTGAGAGGGAGAGACCCAGATGGATAGAGAAACAAAGAAGGCCCCAGTCTTGGTAGGAGATGGACAGCTTCATCATTGCCATAATCATCAACATCCAAAGGGCCTTTGGAAACTGTCAGATTCTTCCCCGCCCTGCTCTGGCTACTCTGCAATTATAGAGGCCCAGCCCCGGGCCCTGGGGAGCGGGGGCTGGGATGGGGGAGGGGAGGAGAGAGGGATAGCTAAGGTTTGCTAAAAGACATGTGGCCATTCTCTGGTTGTTCTTGAGGGCAGAAGCCATGCTCCGTCCTCTCCCAGCACCCCAGCTCCTGGCAGAGGGTGGGTTCATGATAAAGTGGGGAGACCCATTCATAAAGTGACCCCAAGTCCGCGATAGCGACAGAGGTTCTCGTCCTGCTTTGCTTTCACTTTCCTTCCAGCTCTTTGTCTTGTTTCCTCAACTATAAAATGGGCATAACAATTCCTGCTTCTCCAGGTTCCTGAGAGAATTAAATGAGATGCTGTAGGCCTCAATGACAGATGACCCTAACTGGCAAATAAAGAGAGAGCACGGAAAAAGCTAAGTCCCAGTGCTGCCCGGCCGGTGTGGCTCAGTGGTTGAGCATTGACCCATGTACCAAGAGGTCGTCAGTTCGATTCCCGGTCAGGGCACATGCCCAGGTTGTGGGCCCTATCCCCGGGGTAGGGGGGCATGCAGGAGGCAGCCAATCGATGTTCTCGCTCATCGATGTTTCTAACTCTCTCCCTCTTCCTTCCTCTCTCACTAAAATTAATAAAGAAAAAATAAATAAATAAATAAGTCCCAGTGCTGACCACTGGCCTCCTGAATGCCAGCCCACGGCAGGGCGGTCAGACATAACACATCCCACTTTGTATCTGGCAACGAGATGTGTGATCAGCTTTCTGAACCAAGGCAAATAGTAAAATCAAATGGTGTGTGCCCTCCCAAACTAGGTGGGTTTGAGATTGGGGTCTCCACTGGACATTTAACCTGCCCTCTGGGTTAATGTTGGACGAGATTTATAGTTGACCCTGAATCTTCTGGCGCTGTCCTCTGGATCATATAAAAATAGGGGTGGGAGAGGTGCAAAGATGACACTAGGCACCGTACGGGAGAGGGCGAGGGGTGCTGTCAAGGCCAATGTGGAACCAGTCTCTTCCCTACCGGGAACCCTCTGCGAACACGGCCACTGTTTTGCTGAGATGTCCAGACCTGCAGGCATCTCTACCATGACCCCTCCAGCACTTGGAGGGTCCTCCGGAGCAGACCCAGGCCCCAAGACATAGTAGCTGCTCAGTAAACACAGATTGGTTGGACTGGGGAGACAGCCACGAGGACACTGCCAAATAAATAACAAATTGTGCAAGCAGCCGCTATAATTAAACTAAGGAGAACAGTCAGTTGTTAATATCAGACACTTGGCAAGGTTAACAGCCATTGAGGGTGGCTATAATGAAGAGAATCACCTCCTGCATGCTCAGCGCCTTCCCTCCTGGTGGCCTTCTGAAGAGGGCCGGATAGCACCAAGTGCCCTCCTGCTTTCGGATCGTCTTGCTTCCATGGTACCCCAAATGGTCTCTGTCTTGGTGCCCCACAATTAGGGTCCTGGCCTCTCCCATTCCCGCCTTCTTTCTAGAACCCCACAGCTGTTTATCTGCAGCTGCATTATGATGCCTATCTGTATGGAGCCCAATTAGAGTTCTTTATACCCAAGTCTATCTCCTCTGTGGGATCCTCAGCTCCCCAGGGCAGCATTTATCCTGTGTCATGGCTGCATCCCCATTGGTGGAAGGCAGCCCTGTCCTGTAATGGATGCTTCATAAATGTGCTGAAATGGAAAACTAGGGTAAGAAGGAGAGTTAGAAAGGAAGAGGTGAGAACAAGCTCGTGCAAAGGGAGAGAGAAGAGAGGGGAGAAGAAGGAACAGAGAGAGAAAAGAAGAAAAGGATAGCAAGACAGCCTTGACTGTTCTCTGAATCGGGGGACACAAACCTGGCCCTGTCTTTGGGGCTTAGAGTCTACTTGGAAAGAGAAGGTAGCCACACAAAGCCCTGGCTCCTGTCCTGCCCTGTCTCTGGCGGTGTGGCCCTGGCCTGAACCTGCTCTCTGCCCTAGCACTCCCCTGTTCCCCTTAGCAACCCACCAATAAAGAGGTGCTCCTGGGTGCCATCCAGGGGTGGGGGCCTAGCAGGAACCAAGCCAAGCCAGGGAGCATGGCCAGGAAGAAGTCGGCAAGGCAGATGCCGCCCCTCTCCTGCTGCCTTGATTAGAGAAATTGAGATGTTAATAATATTCTGAGATGCAAGGTGCTAATTAAAGTTAATTACTGTTTCCTTGTGAAGTAACCTCTCCTCGTGTTTACCAGGAGCAAGGCTGCCAGCCGCTCCCCTGGCTCGTGCCAATCACAATACCCGTCATTCAGTGTCCCCACATCCTCACAGGTGCCCTCAGCTGCCCCAGCCCACTCCGGCTCAGGCAGGCACCTAGATCTGAGGTTCCCAGGCTCTGCCTCTTGGCATGGGACCAGACCAACCCTGCCAAGAAGCATGGGGACACATGGGCATGAGTGGCCAGTGGGGCCTGGGGACAGGACTAGTGGCATCAGAGGCTGACACCCCATCCTCTGCCTCCTCCCCTCCTGCAGAGTCTTGCCCTGTCTCTCCAGTACCTGGACCTGGAGCAAATTACTGAACCTCTTAGAATATCAGTTTTCCTATCTGTGAATGGGGCTAATAATTCCTATCTTGTATAGTTGTTGTGAAGATCAAATAAGACACTGACTGTAAAATGCTCACCACAATCACATCGCTGGGATTTAATAAGCTCTCAATTAAGGTTAACTGTGATTATTGTTGTCTTTGTTAATAATCATCTCTCTCCCAAATCTCTCTCCTGTGTGGTCTGGCTGCGGGACTGGGGGTAGGTCAGCTGAGTATACACATGTCCTCTACTCACACTAGGGCACCACCCCAGGCACACTATACACATTATGCTGCACCACCACACGTGAAAAGCACACCCCCCTTGTGGAGGGCCTCCACCACCTAGCCCCCCGACACATCCTCTTCTCATGGCCCTGGTCCCAGGGAAACACAGAGAAGGGAGAGGAAGCTGATAGCACTCTCAGGAATAATTCTGCAAAACCCAGAACGTGTGTGTGTGTGTGTGTGTGTCTGCTCTTGTGTTCCAGGCTTCATAGGGCTTTGGGGGAGAGGCTACCCTCTTGGGAGCAAAGTCAAGTTGCCATGACAACCACTGCAGGTGTGCACCTCCAATCTCCCCCCCCCCACCCCACACCACCACCACCACAGCCACTCTGGCCAGTTCTGGGGGAGACACAATCTCTCTGATGGGAGCTATCCCATCCTCACCCCAGGCTACCTCTCTGTCCCTTGCCTGCCATCTCAGGAAGCCCCTAAACCTGGAGGAGGGTCAAGGAACAAGGCAGAGCCTACAAAAGGATTCCTTCTTCAACCCAAGCTTCCTCTGGGGGCTTAGCGCTAATGAGTTAATATTGCTGTCACCTTTGATTTGGGAGAACAGAGACTTCTGAAGGGGCCTCCCTGGGTAGAACATGGGCAATCAAAGGGTCAGAACCCCCTGCTGGTTTTGTGCACCTCCCCTGCCCAGGGAGGATCCCTGGCTCTTTCTCTGAGGGTAGCACTGGCCAGCCCAGCTTGGGGCATTTCCTGTTTGTGGGCTTAGAAGGGCAAGGGGAAGGGACCTGAGGCTGGGCATCCAGCCCACATTTGGAGATGAGGGTAGGTTGGAGGGACATTGATGGCACCAACAGGCCCTGGGAAACCACCATGACTTAGCTGTTCCTGGTGGCTTCTGTATTCCACCCAATCTGGCCCCAAACCCAAATTCCAAGTATAGCCTTGCTGAGGGCAGACCCTGACCTTGGCTCCCTATTCCAAGCTTAACCTCCTCCTGCTTAAAGCCCCTCTAGCCCCTCTGGGGGCCTAGATGCCTTCCCTCAAAACCCATGCCTCCTGACTCTGGCTCCATCCCAGCTCCCTCCTCACAGCCACCTCTTCCCCAGTCTCCCTCATCCCCATCCCACCCACTCCCCCATCCCCCGAACCTCCTTCCCCCTCTCCTCCATAGTCCTTCTCACCTGCCTCCCTGCACACCTGTGTCCCACCCTCCGTCTGCCCTTTTCTTGCTCTGACTGCAGAATCCCCAAGCAGATTTCCTTTCATTCACTCATTCATTCATACATTCATTCAGCAAACATTTTTGAGTGGTGGGAAATAAGTTAAACAAGATTCTTGCCTCCTGAAGCTTTTATTCTAGTGTGAAGAGACAGAAATTAAACAAGTAAACAAATAAATTAAATAATGATAGATTGGGATAAGGTCAAGGAAAAGGACAAAAGGGGAGTTGTGACAGAGATTACAAAAGCACCTTTTAACCCTACTTAGATATGGAGAAAGAGAGTCATGGGGAGCAGACGACAGGGGCCACATAAGTACACAGGCAAGAAAAACGTGACCATGTCAAAATGCAGTCTCAAAACCAAACAAACTACTACAGCTGGAAATAAAATATGCACGTGCTGGTAGGGTTTTGGAGGGATCATGGCCAGGAAAGGGTTCATCGGGCAGTTTTCTGTGGGTGAAGCACTTTGAGGATTGGGGCGCGTGCAGAGGGCACTGGGCGTGTGGAAGAGCGCCAAGCCACGTGGAGTCATGAGCACATTCACAAACACAGCTTGGGGACTTTGCCCTTCCCAGCGCTGCAGACCCATGAAATATTTAGGCTTCTGGGTACTGCTCATCCCTTATTGTCCCCCTCAGCAAGCACACTTCCCTACATCACTTATGGCTGCCCCCCTTTCCTCCTCTTTAAAGATGCAGAGAAGGGAAAATCAGACCCCAGACTGGAGGAGGATTTGTCCCTACCTGTGGGCAGGGGTGGGACTCAGGCCTAACTTCCCACACAATCCTCCGCCCACGTGGGGACAATACTTTCCCCACTTTGTAGCCTTGGGAGTATGCAAGTGGGATGAGTCTAGGAACTGAGAGGTAATTTTTGGTTCAAAAGAATGGGAAAGCAGCCCTGACTGGTGTGGCTCAGCGGTTAGAGCGTCAGCCCTTGGACCAAAGGGTCTCAGGTTTGATTCCTGGTCAAGGGCACGTACTGATCCTGTGCCCTGGTCGGGGTCATGCGGGAGGCAACCAATCCATGTGTCTCTCTCACACCGATGTTTCTCGCTCTCTCCCTTCCACTCTAAGAATAATGGAAAAATATCCTCGGGTAAGGATTAACAACAACAAAAAAAGAAGAATGGGAAAACAGAATAGGAGGGGGTTTGGAAGATGCAGATATCCTGGTTCCTGAAGGGCCCTGGGGGAAAGGAAAGAGTCTGGGAGTGCCGATCGAAGCTGCCTTTCATTGAGCACTTACAACTTACTGTGCTAAGCAGTGTACATGCATTATCACCTTAAATCCATACTACAAATATATGATTTATCATCCCCATTTCATAGCTAGAGAAACTCATGCTCAGAGAGGTTAAGTAACTAGTCCAAGGCAATCCAGACAGTCCAACTCCAGAGGCCAAGCTCCACATATTGTGTCCTCCGCAACAAACTCCTTGGAGGTGACAAGGCTTAGTGAGGAGTGGGAATAGAGGTGTGTGTGTGTGTGTGTGTGTGTGTGTGTGTGTGTGTGTGTAGTGAGAGTCGTGCCAGAGCAGTATCTGCCCCATTCCCTCTTGTTCCCCAAAGGTGAGGCTCTTCTCAGTCTAATCCCCTCCCCTGCTCTTCCTCCACTCCTAAGTGGTTCAACCCCAGCCCCGGCTCCTAAAGGCTTCACCTGTTTATTAGACAAACATTGTTGGCCAGAGACTGAGAGATCATGAGAAAAGGGAAAAAGGGAGGTGAGGAGAGAGAGCGAGTGAGAGCCAGAGTGAGAGAGAAACAGAGAGAGCCAGGGCCAGAGCAGAAAGCAGGTGTGAGGAAACCCCGTGACAGGTGGATGGGGGTGTAGCCTGGACAGTTATAGCCCCGCCTATGGGTGGAAGGTGATAGAACTCCCACTCCCCACCCCCACCCAGCTGTCTTCACCCACACTTCCCTCTTCACATCAGCTCTCCTTCCCCTCCCCCACTGTCCTCTCTGGAAAATTCTAATTAGACTAAGTGACTAAGAGGTGGTTTCAGCCTGAACAGCCAATTAGGCCTGGAAGAAGGGAAGGTAGCTTCCCCCAGTCTCCCAACCCTACCCACCCTCCTCACCTGCCTTTTACCCAGACCAAGTATCACAGCCCAAGACTCTAGACTATCAAGTTCCCCTGATCCTGCTCCTCCCTCACTGCCACTATGCCCCCGTTACCTGTGTCCAGACAGCCCAGCCCATTGCTTAGCTCCCTCCTTGAGCCTCTCCATCCTCAGCCCCTGATCCATTCAAGTCTTCTTGGCACGGGGCTCAAGGAAAGAGTGGGGGCCTCCTTGCGAGGCTATCTTTCTGAGTATCTTTATGTCTGCTGTTTCTCCTCTCTGTCTCTCCCTCTCTCTCTCCTCTTCCTCTGGCACTCATTTCTAACATCCATGGACCAGGCCTACTGGTTGCCATGGAGACGCAGTGTGCAGCTGGATGGTGAGTGTGTGAGAGGAGCTGTGTGCGCTCTGTGGCTCGGGTGGCTGTGTGTGAAACATACCCATGTGCAAGGAAGCATTCTTTGAGATCTTCTGAAGTGAGACCCAGGCCAAGGCCCCAGGGACCCTAAACCCCTTATCCATATCTGGGACACATCCTGTCCCTCACCCCCTGCAAGTCAAATACTAAATTCTGCTCAGTCCAGGCTCTGGATTGGCAGATTCTGGAGGGGCCCCAACCTGCTCCTCCTGTCCGAGGAGAGGATTGGGAACCCCAGGAAAGGAACAGGAGTGAACAGAGGCCTTTTCCCACAGGAAACAGCTGGGGTGAAGATTAAGCTATGCAGATGGGCTGACTGATAAGAGGCCAGCAACCACCCCCAACATCACTCCAGGGGATGAGGGTGGGGAGGTTGGTCCAGCAAGCTGGATATGCCACTTGTTTTTATTTACTTTACCCAGTATTTATCCAGAAGGTTGGGAGAAGTGAGAGACCTAGGTTCCTGCCCTCAGCAAGCTTAGCATCTCAGAGGAGTCAGACTAACTTCTTTGTGGGCTCCCATCTAAAGGGCCTTGACATCTGCAGCTTCCTGCTCCTGGAATGCTGTTCTGAGCTCTAAATCCCTGTTTCCTCGGGGAAGCTTCCTGGGCCACACTGCGTAAGGCAGCCCCTTCCTCTCCCCCACCTCCAGTTATCCTCCTTCACGTCCCACGCCCCACTGTTTGTTTCCTTCACAGCACTTTAACACAATCTATAATTATCTCATTTGTTTGTTTATTGTCTGTCTTCTCCACTGGAATGTAAGCCCCAAGAGACAGTACAGACATCGCCTGTCTAATTCATGCTGTCATGCCAGCACCTGGCACAGGTCCTGCCACACAGTAGGTGTTAAATATATGTTAAATAAAAGAGTAGACAAATTATTTCATTGAAGCCTCACAATAATCATCTATGATGGTAAGCATTCGTCTCCCCATTTTACAGATGAAGAAACCAAGGCTCAGTCACCTGTCCAAGGTCATACCACTAGGAAGTGGTGCAGCCAGAGTTCTAATGTAGGTCTCTGATTCCAGGTGTGATGGAAGAAGGCGGGGACCATCTTTCCTAACCTACGTTGCACCAGATTCCTCTGTGTGTGTGTGTGTGTGTGTGTGTGTGTCCAATCCCTACCCAGGCACTCCCAGAGAAACCTGGGGAGAGGAGGAAAGAGGACAATTAGAATCTGTAAAGCATGTAAATCTGACCTTTTCTTCAAAAGGCTTAGGATTCTGAAATGGCCCCCTTTTGCCCTTCTCAGCTGGACAAGCAGGACCTTCTAGTTCTGGCCCCCGTCTTCTCCAATTTCTCCTGCCTTCCTAAACCATCTTACTCTCTCCTCCTCCACCCCCAGGCCTTTGCACACACTACTCCCTCAGCCTGCCACACTGACCCCTTCCTCAGTGGGCTGTTCCATCTGCCCTTTGAAACTCAGCTCTGGCACCACCCCTTCCAGGAAGCCTTCTGGACTCCTACTGGAGGAAACACCTACTTCGGCTCTCTAGCCTGAATTTACAGCTCAGGGCAGGGCTGAACACATGACGTGGTCATTGTTGACCTGTCTGCCTTTCCCATAGAGACCGTGTGTCATTCTTGGGGTGTCCCAATTCCCTATGCTGGGCTAGCACAAGGAGGGGTTCAGGAAATGTTTGTAGAATGAGTGAACCAACCAGAGGCAGGATGTAGTGCCCAAGTCCCTTGACCCCTGACATCTTTTCCAAGACTTGGCCTTAAATGTTCCTCATTCCCCTCTGTCTCGCCAAGTCAGGAGTGGGAACCATGTGGGGCCCTCTGGTTGACTCAGTGCCTCCTCTGATCTGCAGGTGAGGCCTAGAGGTTAGGGGCCAGTCACCCTGGCCATTTGTAGAGGGACGGTTGGTGGTTCTGCTAACTGGAAGATTAGTAGGGGGCACCAGGTTGCACTCTTAGCCAGGGAGCTGAGCTGACCTTGTGGGTTCAGAGACTACCAGAGGGGCCCCATCTCTTACCCTAACACCAGGCTCAGGCTCCTGTGTCTCCCAGTGTAGCAAGGGGAGCTGGAGTGGGCTCCAGGCCCTGCAAAGCCCTGCCTATGGGAATGGATGAAGGGGCACCCCTGAACCCCACCGCACCCGTGGCCAATCCGGGTTTACACAGAGGCTCATCCAGGATTAGTTCCTGCGCTGGCTAATCCCTGCTGTTGAACCGACCCTGGTGTCCTGGAGCCAGGCCCAAGCTATGCAGGCCGGGAGCAGCACATGTCGGAGCAGAAGGGGGGCGGGGGTGGGGGGGCGCGGGAGGCAGGGCCAGGAAACCGGCTGATCCGGTCTCTGTTCTTGGACCTCTCTGGAGCTAGTGTTTACCCTGGAGGAGGGGAGCCGTTAATGAATGAGGAGGCCAGGGCACTCGGCTGGAAGCGGGGTGGGGGGGTGGGGGTGTCGAGGTGGGGGGAACGCAGTCGGAGAAGGGGACTGAGACCTTTTCGGGTCCCCAAATCGACTTCCAACCCTCGTGCCTGAGCGTGGGAGGGAGCGACAGACAGACAGATGTCTCCCGCCCCTTCTCCCATCCAGCTCCACAATTCATCCTGGTTGCCAGATGAGGGGGGAGCGGGAATGGATACATGCTCATTGGAAGAAGCGTAACCTTCCCCAGGTCTGCACCCCAACCTGCACCTCAGCTCTTGGTGGGGATGGGGTGCCTGGAGCGGGGTGGGGGGCACTTTCAGGTGCACGAAGCAAATGTCTGTCCTCAGTCTGCATCCTCTAGTCCCCATCCCTGCTTGGCACCCATGGATCCCAGCGTGGGCCTTAGTCCCTCTTCTCCCGAACGCACCCCGGGGCCCCTCCAAGGCCTCTACCCAAGACGTAGCCCCCAATCTCTCCAGGACGCAGGCCCGAGGACCCGGAAGAAGCGAAGTGGGGTCCGGTTTTCACACTTTTATTGTAAAGCTTGGGAGTAATTACACGGGTCTTTCATTGACAGCTCAGCAAACAAACCGGAAACGAACCGAACCGGAGGGGGTAGGGGCGGTGCCTGCGCATGCTCGCGGCGGGGGTGGGGGGGTCAGAGAAAGAGAAAGACAGAAAGAGACAGAAATCATTACAAATCAACGGGATTGTGCTCGCAGCGCCAGGGATGGGGTGGAGTGGGGGCGGGGCGGGGGCCCTTCCCGGGAGGAGCGAGGCGGTGGGAAGTGGCACTAACCAAGAGAAACACGACCCCAGTGTGGACACCTGACGCGCCCAAACCCCCCTCCCCGACCCCACCCCCCAACACACGAGAGAGACACGGCCCCCCTCCCCACTCAGATAACAGGAGGAGACACAGTCTCCTCCTCCCCGCGGGCAGACACACCCGCCTGGGAACCCCATGGGCGAGACACAGTCCCCCCTCCCAGAGAAGTCCCGCCTGGAGACGCCCCCGAAGAGACTTTCTCGTGGCCAACACAAGCCCTCCCACAACCAGGAGACAGCCCCCACCCAGGGAAGAAATGGCTCCAGAGGCGGGGGCCCTCAGGAGAGAGAGGTACCCCAGACCCCCTAGGAGAAAAGACAACTCAGAGCTGTCCAGTCTCTTCCCAAAGTGCTGCAGGTCAGAGACCCCCAGAGCAGAGATTCAGGGAGGGCCAGGAACATCCCTTCCCAGACATGCTTCAGAGATCACCCTCTTCCCTGGGAAGAGAGATGGCCCAAAACTGACATGCCTTAAGTACTCCCAGGAACCCTGGGAAGAAAACAGGCTCCCCAGAGAGCCTGGGTAGGGGGGAGACACGCTCCCATGGTCCCCAGCGGGAATACATGTCCCTCCAGAGACTCCCAAGGGGAGAGATAGGGGCTAGGGAGCCCCCAGAGGTGAGGGATGCTCCAGAGACCCTCCCTCGGGATGTGAGATACACTTCAGGGACCCCAGGAGAGAAAAATGTCCCCATATACCCTCCCCCTACCAAGAGACATGCTCTGAAGTAGGAGGGTGGGGGCCGACTAGGTCCCCTCTAGGAAGACACTGACTGGGTCAGGCTGGGTTTGAGGGGGTTTCCTCTGGCCAAATGTTGCCTATTTGTACATAAAACTGTACGTGACACAAGGCATTGGGGAAGGGCTTCACAGACTTAGGACCAACAGGAGTGGTCCCCAGTGCTGTCACCCATCCCCTGCCCACCTTTGGTTTCACCTCTCAAGTGCCCAGGTGGTGACAGACGCAGCGCACCCCAATCCCAACCAGAGGGCTAAGGGCTCTGCCTTCGCCTAGGGAAGGGCTCCTCCTCTGTGCTTCTCAGCCCTCCCAGCCATCTGGGCCACCCCTTCCTTCTGGCTTCTCCATTGTGCAAAATGCTTCTCTGCCCTTCCACCCAGTGCTCAGGGGTCTCCAAGACCAGAGCAGGATGCCCAGGCCACAAGGGGCTTCTGGGAGGAGTCCACTGACCCCAGGAATGCCACCTGTCTGGACCACCCTCTCCACCAAGCAAATGGGCCTCATACAATCTTCTTGCCAGAATCCTGACCTCCAGGACCCAGGAGGCCACTGCCTCACTAGCCGGGCACCTCATGTTACCAACTCCATCACTATTGCACCTGCCCCGTTTGTGCAGGGGGAAGGGGCTGTCCCTTTAACAAGCCCCAGCCCACTTCCTGGGCCTCCCCCAGGGAAAGGAGCCTTTGGCCAACCCCTAGACCTGGTTGCTGCTACCCCAGCCCACTCTACCCCCTGCCCTCCATAGAAGGGCTGTGTACGCTGGGGCTTCCAGCCTAACAATGCTCTCCTTCCCAGCACTGTTACTCCAAGCCAAGTTAGGGGCAAGGAGCAGAGTACAGGGTGATTCTTCAGCCCCCTGGCTTTTCTGGGGTGGAGTTGGGGTCTCTGGGATTACAGGAGTCAAGACCCCAGCAACACAGCTCCCAAAGGCACCAGACAACCCAGCAGCCTGTATCCACCCCTCCCACCCTTGGGCTGCCCCCCAAGCTTAGACTAAGTCAAGCAAGGGCCATACCCTGAGTCTCCAGCCTCCCAGCCTGGGCCCCTGGGGCGCTGGAGAGGTATGGGCCAAGGCAATGGGGGTTTCTGGAAGGAAGAGGGACTGAGGCTTTGAGATGGCCACAGTGGGAGATGGGGGCTCTACAGGATGCCCCTCACACCCTGGCCCCCTGAGGTGAAGAAAGGAATCCCACCTCATCATGGCTGACTGGGCTTTCTGCCCCCCAATCTCCCCACCCACTCCCCCATGGGACCCCTGACCCTGGCAAAGGGAAGCCCAACTGGAAGAAGGGGGCCAGGAGCCCAGGGTGCCCTGAGGCAGCCCTTCCCACCCCGAGATCAAGGCAATGGTGGTTTTACAGGCTGACGGGTCAGTCATGGCAGGGGCTGGGGGGTGGGGGGCAGGGAGGAAGCAGGGTGCAGGTCCCCCCTATTGGAGGCAGCAATCAGCCACCCCCTGAGCAAACCTTCCTGCTCCCAACTCACCCAACCAGGCCAGAGGCACAGTCATCCCACCCCTGTCTAGCTGCCCCCCACAGTCTCAGGGCCCCTCTGTGATGCTCATCAGGGTGTGGGAGGGCCAGCCTGAGCGGGGATCTCCCCCAGGGCACAGCGCAACAGTTCCAAAAAAATAGAGATTTGTATTTTTTTTAAAAAAAATTAAATAAAAGCCCAGCTCTGCTGATAGGCAAATGTTACCCCCATCCCCACCCCCACCCACTTGTTGTTTCCCTGGCCTGCACCCCCATCCCGCCACGGCCCCAGGGGTATTTACAACATGGAACAATAGAGGCCTAGGGTGGGGGGCACTGTGGCAGGGAGCAGGGGACACAGGGCAGGTTTCCCCCCCCCCAAGAGGGGTCCCCCAAGACAACACAACATCAACAAGAAAAGTTGCAAATCAGGCAGAAATGGGGACATCATTCCAAGGTCCATATATACAGACACTGCATGACCAGCAGGGAAGGGGGTGCCCAGATGGGACAGGCATGGGCACGTGGTGGGCAGGTCAGCCCAGGAGTAGTATGGGAAGACAAGGCTTCCGCCCCACTCCCACCCCCATCCCCACCCCACCTTTGGTAACAAAAGCCCTTCAGGGAGCCCCTGGTGGTCAGGAGTTGCCTCTGGGAGTTTCCAGGGAGAGGGGCTCCCCAGTTCAGCCCTGCTTCAGTGCTGGAATGGGGCCTCTTATCCCCGCCCTGGTCGGCCATGCGGGAAACAATGAGTTAAAAGTGTGTTGCCCACCCTTGATTCCACCATCTGCCCAAAGTACGGGGGTGCTCCCTGGAAGTCGAGGGATGGGAGCCTAGTCACTGTAGAAGAGCTCTCTTGGGCATCAGCTGGGGAAGCCCCATAAAGAGGAAGAAGGGGCTCCCTGGGGGCTGAAGTGAGGGGAGGGGACCTGGACCCTGCATGGGGAAAGGGGCAGCATGGTCGTGAGGCCAGAACTTCCCCCTCCCCCACTTGGGGCCCTGGCCAGGAAGTCCACGCTGGAGGGGTCAGGAGTGGGGCCCTGGAATGGCCCCATGTGGGAGCTGGCCGGTGGACGAGGGGTTGCCGCCGGCCAGAAGGGGGCTCACAGGTAGATCTCACGCTTGGCTGTCTGGGCAGATGCCGGTGTGGCTGCGGGTGGGAAGTCCGAGGTCTGGGTCAGGGGGATTTCCTCCAAGGTGGCCGAGTCCTTGCAGGAATCATGGCTACTGTGGGAGAAGGCACTGTAGGAGGGCAGGAGGCGCACGGGGGCCGTTTTGGTGTTCCGGTCTTCCGGGGGGCTGGGGCTGCCGGCGCCCGCAGGCTCCTGCCCTCCTCGGTCCTGGTAAGGCACGAAGGTGGAGAGTTTGAGGGCGCTGCTCTTGGTCCGGCGGCTGGGAGACGACTGGCCAGGCATCCAGCATGTGTCAGAGTGACCAAACTCACTGCACTCCCGGGTACATGTGCCCGTCATTGCGACGTCAGGCAAAGGGCGCAGGTCTACAGGAGAGAGCGAGAACAGTCATCAGGTAGGGCGGCCTCGCAAAGCTCTGTTCCATGGCCTCCCACTGGCCCCTCAGAACAGGGGTGCACACCCCTTCCTGCCCACTGAGCTCAGAGGCACACACACCCTCAAATAGACACACGCCCCCCCCCATCTTCCACATGCTCACTCTCACGCACACAAAATCTATCCTTAAATAGACACATTCCTTCCATCCTTACCCACCCTCCAGCTCTGCTCGCACACACCCACCAACTCTGCCCTCAGACAGGCGCACACACACAACTCATCTACGCAGCACTCCGTCATCTATCTCCAGTCACGCTTAGACACCCAAGTCTACCCTCTGATAGGGGTGAGGAAACCCCCATCCTCATGTAAGGACTCTCTCTCTCTCTCTCTCTCTCTCTCTCTCTCTCTTTCTCTCACACACACACACACACACACACACACACACACCTGCCCTTAGAGAAGCACAGAAACACAAATCTATGGGCATCTCTATCTCAGACAAAGGGGGGCACACACCTTCCTTCTGATCCCCCTCAAGCCTCACCATGCTCCCAGCTGTCCCGGAACCCCACCCCACCCCAGCACAGCAAGGCCCTGCTTTGAAGCCATGAGAGCAGATGAGCTTCTGTGTGGGGAGTTCACACAGAAGCACACACTCACACACCCATAAGCACACTCATGCAGCCCCTCCCCACCTCACTCCAGCCCCCTACACCAACCACCACCCCTGGCCTTGCCCCGGCTCCCTGCCCAGAACACCCACGGGAACAGGAGCTGGCTGCCTGACATCAGCAGTAGCCGGTGTGGTTGCTGGGCAGCAGAGTCTCCATGGGAACAGCTTAGCCATGAGCACTTCCTGTCACAGTTGCCCCTGTCCCGCCCTCACTCAGGGACAGTAGCAGGCGGTGACCCCCACCTCAGGGGATGTGACAGAGCAGCACTGCCTGGGGCAGGGGCTCCCCTGACACCACCCACCTTGGCTTGGCCTCCAGCCAGTGCAAGGTGAGGAGGGGACAGCTCTGTTGTTAACCCTCAAAGCACCAAGGCTCTTCAGCTCAGGGCAGAGTTGGGAGACCCACGGTGGCACGGAGCAGAGCACGGGCACTGGGTGGGTGGGGCTGGGTGCTGGGCCGAGTCCCCCAGACCCCAGAGTAGCTCCCACATACCTGGCACTCTGCCTCAGGGCCTGCTCCGACCAGCCGGCTCTGCGCGGGCACAAAAAGGACGAGATGGGCATGAGACAGAGCATGGAGGGGCAGGGTGGGGGCGAGGGCACTCTGAGACCTGGGGCCTGGGAGGTTAGACAAGGGCCCAGTGCCTATGGGGTTGGAGTGGAACTTTTCATTTTTTGGGGGGTGCTGGGAGAGTTTGGGCTGAGGGAGGGGGCGAGACCCAAGGATACCTCTAAGCTGGAAAGTCTTTCCATCCCAAGGGGAGGCTTATTCAGTCTGCCCTTCCACAGGCTGCTATGGATACCTTCACACACACACACACACACACACACACACACACAATTCCATGTTCTGACAGTACACCCATCACATATCCCCATACTGATCTTTGCTCCAGCCAGGACCTCCCTTCTGCCATCACCCTCCGCACCCCTCCCAGACAAGCCTTTCCCCTTCCCAGACCTCCCACTACCCTGTCCTCAGCCAAACCCTCTCTTGCTCCTTCTCCCAAAGGGGATAATATCCTTCTCTTAGATCCTCAAAGCATCCAGCGTACCTCGCTTTTCTCAAGGCCCTCTGATCCTGTTATGGGACCCTCTTTACTTCAAGGTCCCCTCAAGGTTCCATTACCATTACCTGAGCCCTCTGGCCACCATTCTCAGGGGTCCTGTCCCCAGGGAAGCAGGATAATAAAGTGCTGAATGCCAGGTCTTTGGAACCAGAGAAGCCTGGGTTTGAATCCCTCCCAGCTCTGTCACTTCCTATGTATAGTTGTGGGTAAGTGACTCACCTCTCTGAGCCTTGGTTTTCTCCACTGTAAAGTGGGCACAATAAAGTTCTCAGGTCAGAGAGTGGTTGTGAAGACTAAATAAACATAAAGCACTCAGCACAGTGATTACTGCTCAACATACAACAGGCCCAATAAATGGAGGATATTTCTAACACCTCATTGCCATTTCTGGCTTCTGCTCATTCCTGGGGTGCCCTGACCATCCTGATGCCCCTCACCGTTCTCGGGGTGCTCCATCTCTCCTATGCTGCCATCGGGGGTGGTGCGTTCATAGTGATCCTCAGGCAGAGCCAGGGGACCAAGTCGAGGCCCCGAGGATGACTTGCTGGATGGTGTCTCAGACTCCTCCAGGCCACTATCATAGTAACTGTGCTGGGACGGGTCCTGTAGCTCCTGGGCCTGGCTGGTGGCGGAGAAGGTGACGCGGCGGTGAGGTAACTGCAAGGAGAGAATTGTCACTGTTGGTCAGCCAGGCTGCCCTATGGGGCCCACCACCACACTAGGCCCCAGCCTCAGCCAGGTCCACCCCCAGATCTTCCAGGCCCCTCAGCAGCAACCAAGAAGAGGCCCAGCCCCCTAGCACAGCATAGCCCCCAGAAGGCACACACCCTAACAGAGGACTTCCCCTTAATTCTAAGATAGCTCCCAGTACAGCCAAGACCACATACTGAAAGTCCCAACACAGCATAGGCCCCAATGTTAATATAGCCCCCAGGCTGCCACAATAAGCCTAGTCCAGTACAACCACCTGTTACAGCATAGCCTCCCGATACTGGCACAGCCTCCCTTTAATTCCAGAACAGCCAACACCAGAATAGCACAATACCAGCCAACTCCCCTAGTTCAAGCATAGCCTTTAAACACTAGCAAGCCTCCAATTTCTAGAACAGCTCCCTAAAAGCAGTACAGACTCCTAATTCCAAAACAGCTCACCAATACTACAACAGCCCCCTAATTTCCAAACAGCACCCCCCAAACTCCAGCTCCTCACCTGTCTCATTGCTCTGTAACTTCCCATTGCCTCCATCCAAATGAGTTCCAACCTCTTTCTGATCCTGCTCCTGTAATGCCACAGGCAGCCTCAGGATTCCCTGCCGAGTCTGCTCCCACTCAGCCCCCTGCCCCCACTTCATCCCCTCCAGAGAGGCCTGGGAGTGGAAAAAGGTGGGAGGGAAGAAGGAAAGGGAGCCAGATAACAAACCAGGGCACCTTGGGGGGTGGGAAAGCGGAACAATGGAAACTCCCTCATCCTCCAGGAAATGGTATTAACTGTAGAGGGCAGGGTTCTAGAGGACCTGGGCATGGGGGAGGGGCTTGGCATCCATCTGGTTATGAAGGTTGACCTCAAATGGACTCCTTCTAGGAAACAGGAAGGAGATTCTGGGAAGGGCTGCGGGCTTAGTGGAGCCAGGATTTAGAAGCCTGAACTGGGGGCTGAGGTGGGGGGAATGGAACTGTGACAGGCTTTTTCCAGTCGGCAGTCCTATCTGCCTGCTACAGGTTAATGATCACCCCAGGAACCTGGCAACCTCAGCTTGGCACTTGGCATAACCAGCCAGTCACCTAACCACCCACCTAGGACTGCCACCGGTTTTCCTGCCAACCAGAAATGAAGAGTTATGGAGGGCTCAGAGCCAGGGCCCCTGGAGGGCAGGGATGGGAGCCGCCCAGCTCAGGGCCCTGCTTATGAGTCTTCAGGCTCCCTCCAATCCTCTAAGACTTTTTCAGTACTTTGTCTTTCCTCTAAAACCCTCAATAGGAAGTTTTCAAGATGGCCAGAACAGGTAGGTGGTTCTGGGACTGCAGACCCATCCTCCTGATACCCTACATAATCTCCATCCCAGTCAAGGCAGCTGGGGTGGGGGAGGCTGTCAAGACAGGGAGCTTTGGAGACGATGGGAAGACAGCCCAGAACTGCCTTCCCATCTTGGCTCTCACCCCATCTTCAGGAGGAGGCAACCCTTCTTGGGATCCACGTTGTGATCCAAAACACTGAAGGATCTGCGTGATGACAGACAAGGTCCCCAAAATTGACCTGGACATTTGGGACTGAGAGGTTGTGAAGGACATCGTCCACCTGGTGTTGGAGTGAACAAGCCCCAGGAGGGGTCTGGGAAGCACGGGGCAGTCTGCTTGTCGGATGCTTCCCTTTCCTCCTTCTCTGCAGAACCCACACCTGGTCATCTAAGACTTCAGTCCTGCCTACTACGCATGTCACTCGGTATCTTTTTCTTATGATTCTTTTCTGTAAAATAGAGGGTTGGGTCCTACTCAACACCAAATGTTTCCTTTAATTCTCTACTATTAAATCTTAAAAAGCCTACATCCCAAAGTTCTCTCAAACACTAGCCCTGAAGTTCTAGATACTTGCTGGATATTTCCAATTGGCTGTCTCTACTGGCTCTTCAGATATGTCTGAAGCCAATTCGTTTTCTTCAGTCAGCTTCTGCATGGTCAATGATCTCATCACTATCCAGTCACCCAGACTCAGAAAGATGATGTCTATCTACCTGGGAATCCTGGTAGCGCTCCCTTCATTCCCCATCCTTACCCATATTCAATTATCCCTTGAGTCCTATGGGTCTTTTCTCCTTAAGTTCAGCCAAATCCATCCATCCATCATCCCCATTGCCACCATCTTAGCTCAGACCATAGAGTTTCAATCCTGTACCTTCCCCTCTACTCCCTTTAAGTCTACTATACACTACAGTGAACTGTGTAAAACTCAGTTCGTCCAAAACTGATGACTCTGGGGCTCATATTTCCTCTTAGGGAATGTTTGGAAAGGCATCTGTGTCTTCTACAACCTACAGTTCTTCTAGTCTAACCTCTCAGCTCTTTCCTGTGCCCTCCACTTAGCCAGAATACTCCCCTTTCTGCCTTCTCCCTGTACCCAACCTGGTCAGACTCACTCCTGACTGACAAGGTGAACCTCCTGCCCAACTCCTACTTATCACTGAGTTTCACATTCTCCTCCCATGAGCCCACTCCCATGTCCTACACAGATCTCCTCATACTGTGCTTCTCAAAAAAGGGGAGAGGGCACTATCGTCCATTAAATTTGGACAACCCAGAGTTATATAAAGTTTAACAGGCTCCCCCTTTCTTTCAGGCTTCGTAGAACCTTTAAAGGGTAATGTGATAGTGCAGCTCTTACTACCAAAACTAACTTGATCATAGAACCTCTTTTTTATCGCATAATGGTTAACAGCCGATTTCATGATGCTTTGTGCTTGAATTCTGACTTCATCGCTAACTAGTTTTCACGTCTGCAAAATGAGCATTATAATGACTTATGTCACAAAGAGTTATGAGCACTGAATGAGCTAATTCACATAAAGTGCTTAGCATGGTACATTGCACCTAGTAAAAACTCAAAAAAAAAAGCAAGCAAGTAATAGCAAAAGTAGTCGTGGGACAAGTTGGGGAAAGTTTTACTATGGCACTTCTCACTAGACACTTAAGATTCTCAATTGCCTCATCTTCTCACTAGTAACTTGCACAAATGTGACCATTTAGCCTCCGGGTCTAGTACCATGCAGAGCACACAGCAGGAACTCAGCATTTGTGTTTTGGTGATGACAATGGTATTGCAGTTTGGTTGAGTCTGAATGTTGGGAGAAGGCATGCAATGTGGTTCCACCCACCATTTGGGTTGGAGCCAAGTAAGGGATAACCCCTCAGACTCTGGGAAAGAAAAGGGATGAAGGAACTAAAGGAATAGAAGAAAGAGCTGGTGGCAGCAAGGTAGGAACAAAAGAGAAAGAATGATTGGTCAGGCGTTGCTGGAGGTCACTTAGAGATGCTAATTTGTCCAGGAGAAATGAGATGAAACTAGAATTCACTTCCCCACGCCCCAGTCCTCTAAAGCCCCCAGGGGTTTTTACTTTGTGGCTACCCCCAGGGCATGGGTGAGTTTGTGGAAAGAATCAAAGTGGAGAGCTGGCGCCTTGGACCTCCTGGGAGTGTCTCAAGCCTCTTCAGTCGCCATGGAGACAGGTTGCCTCTGGCCTCAGAGACTCACCCAGGACCTGAGGTCCCTCACCCAGACTTTGGTCCCCTTCCCCTAAGGCACAGCTAGGGAAGAACCAAGAGAGCAAGAAGTGAGAGACGGGGAGAGAGAGAGAGAGCCAGCAACCTGGGTGGCCAGAGCAAGGAGGGAAGGAAGAGAAGGGAGGGGGCAGGACTAGGACGCCTCTGCCCCAGTCAGCAGGGAGCACCCTAAAAGTGGGGGTACAGAGCAGATCAAATGAAAGGACTTGAGGATTCCCTCCCCTTTCTCTGCCCCCCCCCCTCTGGGCAGCCCAGGATGGTGATCATGGTGGGCACACACAGGACAGGGCCAGCTAACTGCTGGGTGTTGGGTGGTATTGGGATGAAGGGGCTGGGAAAGGGACTTGGGAAGATTTTAACCTGAGGGAAGGTGGCTGGTATAATCAAGAGGTTATCTCCTTCCCCTGAAACAGGTAGGCTGCACCCCACCCCCACCAGGGGCTCCGGTCTGAGGTCTGTCAGAGACTGCTCGATATGGGCAGATTGGCAAGGTCAAGTCTCAGCCAGTGGAGAAAGGGCAGGACTTGGGTGCATCCCCACCTGCCCTTTCTTGGTGAAGAGTGTCATTCCTAGGCAGAAGGCCTCACAAACATGGGGTCAGGGGGCATGTGGAAGGGCACGGGCATGGCATGGGGGTGGATAGGAAGATGGTAAATATAGATAGGGTTGGAGTAGAGGGGCAGGTCTAGCATATGGGAAGGGGCAGAAAGAAGGGATGGGAAAATTGGGTCAGGACCTAAGGACAAAGGGCTGTTTCCAGTCTCTCTCACTCCTTCTCTCAGTTCCAGGAAAATAAGAAACCAAAACTCCAAAAATAGAGAACTTTATTGTCAAAGGTAAGTGTTTGGGACTGGGGCCGGGAAGCTGGGGCCCAGCTCAAGGAGCCTGGGGTAGGGAAGAGGGTGGCACACAGTACACACAGAAGGCACAAATGAGGAGACCCCCTCCCTGACAGTCCCCACCCAGTTACCCACCAGGACCCAGGTCTCATTTCCCTCTACAGAGGCACCACGGCTGGTCTCAGATAGAGATCCAGGTTTGGCCTAGACTTCTCCACTTCCTTCCCCACTTCTGCCTCCAAACCCTTCTGCTCACCTGCCCAGCAAGACCCAGCAGCTGGTCCAGTGTCCTGGGATTTGGCAAGTCACAGGCCTCTCCCAGTGGGGAGGGAACAGATCACACCAGATCCTCAATTTTCACTCTGCCTAACCCTCCATGCCTAGATGAGGCAACCAGGACCCCAGCATCCCCAGATCTTTGGTCCTACCTCCCGCCGTTGGCTCGGGCCGGCCCCCACATCGGCTGGTGAGCACGTAGGCCCAACACACCTGCTCTGTCACTCCCACACCTCAGTCCAGATGGCCCCGTGGTAGGGATGGGGTGGGGGCCGGGGCGTGCTGAGCTGCAAGGGCTGGCCTACCTGCTTGCTGGGGTATTTGGGGGGATTGGTGCGGTAGCTGTAGTCGGAGTACTGCTCAGAGCCCGTGGACGTGGTGTCCCCGGTGCCCACAAATGTGTTTGCAGGCGGCAGGTCCTGCACCACCTGGTGCTTCTTGGAGGCTGAGGGTGACTGGGGCTGCAGCTGGATGGAAGGCAGTGGGGAGTTAGAGCGGTAGTGGCGGCCCAAGTCAGGGCTGCCTGGAGGGTAGTTGAGGGGCAGGTGGATTCGGGGGCTGTCCCCAGGGGCATCACTCATCAGGTTGAACTTGAGGGACTTCTGCAGCCCAGCCTCGTCCTCATCCTCCACTGGCTTCACAGGCTTCGGGGACTTGCTCTTCTTGCCCTTGCTTTTGTTGCCCTTGGAGGCTTTGCTGCTAGGCTTAGGGGTGTACAGGTCCTTGGTCTCCTTCTTACCAGCCTGGTAGCCGCTCTTGGCCTCCCGCTGCCGGCAGTAGCGCACGAGCACTGCCAGGGCGATGAGTAAGGCCACGGCCACCACGCCAGCCACCACACCAAAGAGGATGTTGCCACGCTGCTTGGAGCGTTCATATTCTGGGTCCCCAGCAATGTCGATGTCCAGTGGTGTATCCAGGCTGTGGCCCAACAGGGTCTCCAGCAGCGTGCGGTTGGCCAGGGTCTCATTGACATAAAGGTGGACCAAGGCTGTGCCATAGCGCGGGGGCTTGCCACGGTCACTGACCTTCACCACTAGACGGTGCAGCCCGTGGTGGCGCCGCTCAATCTCCTTCTCCAGGGTGATGGCACCTGAATGTGACCCAATCTGGAAGAGTCCATAAGGGTTGCCACCAGCAATGCTATAGGTCAGCTCAGCATTGACACCAGAGTCAATGTCCTCAGCTGTCACCTGGCTGACCGTCTCACCAAGACGTGTCTGGGGGGTCAGCAGCCGGTGGGAGGTGTTGGAAGGCGCAGTGATAAAGGGCGCATTGTCATTTTCATCCAGCACATTGATAGTGACGCCAACATAAGCAGAGCGAGGTGGGACACCACCATCCACTGCCTTCAGCTGGAAGGTGTAGGTGCTTTGCTGCTCCCGATCAAAACTCAGGCTGGAGAGGATGGTGCCCGTGCCATTCTGGATAACAAAGTCACCATTGTCCTGCTCCACTGTGAGCTGTACTCGGGCATTCTCCCCCTTGTCCCCATCAATGACAGTCACCATGCCCACTGGACTCAGTGCTGGCATGTTCTCCATCACTGAGAAGTTGTAGCCACTCAGCATAAATTTGGGGTCATTGTCATTGCAGTCCAGCACATTGACGAGGACGGTGGCTGTGCCCTGGAGGCTGGGGCTGCCCCGGTCAGCTGCCACCACCTTCAACTCATAGCTTTCGCGCTGTTCCCGATCAAGGGATGTCTTTACCCGGATCTCTCCAGTCTCAGGTGAAATGGAGAAGAGGCCCTTGGCAGCCGGCTCAGGCTCCAGAGAGTAAACCAGCTCTGCATTGGAGCCCGAGTCGGCATCACTGGCAGTGACCTCAGCCACCACTTCACCTGGCTTGTTGTTTTCCGGGAAGGTGACCTCAGTGACACTCTGGGTGAAGACAGGTGCGTTGTCATTGACGTCCACCACTTGCACCTTGAGGGAGTTGGTGCTAGAGAGTGGGGGGTTGCCAGAGTCCACAGCCACAATCTCAATGGTGTAGTCTTTGACCTTCTCGTAGTCAAGTGGGGTGGTGGTCTGCAGGAAGTACTTCTTCTTGCTGTCACTTCCCGTCTCACTGGCCTGGCGTAGTTGGAAGGGCACGTCTCCTGCCACCACGCAGGTGACAGCTGCATTCTCTCCCTCATCTCGGTCAGATACCTGTACCAGGGCCACTGCTGTCTCCTCTGCTACATCCTCTGAGATGTTAGCCATCCCATCTTGATGGGTCACCAGCCCTATGCCCCGGATCTCAATGGTGGGGGCGTTGTCGTTCATGTCCTTCACAGTTACTACCACCTGGGCACGGGCACTCTTGGGGTTGGTGCCTCGGTCCTTGGCAAGCACTGAGAAACGTAGGGTACTCAGGTCCTCACGGTCCACGGGGCCCTGCACAGTGATAAGTCCAGTGTTCCTGTCCAGTCGCAGAAGACGCCTCACAACTTCGGGTGCCTGGTGGAACATGTAGTCGATTTCTGCGTTGGCACCTTGGTCTGAGTCATTGGCCTTCACCTGCAGAACAGGGGAGGAAAACAAGGAAAGCAAAGATGGGTTAGTCCGGAATGGCAAATTAAAAGATGCATGTGCTGCCTTTCAAATGAGCACGGCAGACGTGACGGACCTAATGTCACCCTTTCCGAAAGCAGCACCTGTACTGCCCTGTTCCCCATCCTGACACTCACATATTCCTGATCTGTTTCCCTAAAGAGCACAAATGCAGCCTCAACAGTGCTACAAGCAACTACTGGAGATGGGACAGGGCAGAGTTAAGGTCTACTTATCATTTCTGCACTAATCTGCCTAAGTATGGGAATGAGGATCCAGCTGTCCAACTAGTACAGCCTTTCCACCCAGTTAAACTGGCCTTCAACCCTTCTGCAGACCTGGAAAGGTGTGAGCAGTAGAGAGGATGTGTGTGCATGACATCTGTTGTATAACATGCACGTATGCACACACACATGCGTGACTACGTGTGATGGTGGGAGAAAGTATATGTGCTTGTGTACATGTGTGTTTGCATGAGTAAGACCCACATGTCCACCTGGAGGACACAGGTGAGGGGATTTCTTTTGAAAGCAACCAGGTAGCTATATGGGTCAGAGGGAGCTGGCCAGCCCACTGTTCTGATAAACCAGGGAAACCTGTTTCAGCAGCTTCTTCCCCTCCCACTGGGCCGGTGCTGGCTGGGCACCAACTTGAGGAATCCAGCAGAGCCTGCAGCCAGGAGGGAGGGGTTGGTGCAGGCCACAGAGCCTGCTGGCAGCAGGCTGGGCTCCCAGCATCAAACAATGAACTGTCTGTCCCTTTGCATTGGGCACGCCCTCCCATGCCAACACTGACGCAAACTCTATACAAGCACGGGGGCAACAGGAACCTGGTAGAAATGGCCATGAGGTAGGTACTACAGAATGTGATGACAGGTGGGGTGGGGGCTGAGGGGACAGGCCTAAGTTGGCAGAGTTCTGGGGAGCAGGGCAGAAGGGTCCTAGGTTCAAATCCCAGCTCCACGACTTCCCAACTACGTGACCTTGGGCCAATTATTTAATCTCCTCAGGCCTCAGTCTACAAATGTATAAAATGCGGATAACAATAGAACCTATTTCATGGGGTTGTGGTGAGGATTAAACAGAATAATACATGTGAGTGTCTAACACTGCCTGGCACACGGCAAGTGACCCTACATAGCATTGACCCCTCTTTTAGTCCATCCATCCATCCTCCAACTGTCCATCTCTGAAAATCAGCACTAACACGGCGCTGGGCACCACACCTAATGGGTCCTCAAGCTACTGCTAGCCTCTTGTCCTTCCTGCCGGGACTTTTTCAACAGTGGAGACACCTGGGCATGGGGTCCTCGAAACCCTGGTCTCTGCTCACCCCTGTGAGCCAAACTCTCACCTCTCTGAAATCCAAACAGTTTCTCCTCACCCTTCGGTCCATGCCCCCCATCTATCTATCTACCCCTGACATTTTCATTATGATTCCCACCGTCTCCCTGCCTCTACATTGGTCACCCAGCTTCTTGTCTGCCTTTCTTGACATTTTACCTCCCTTTATCTGTCTAGGACTTGACTTCTGTCTGTTTCCCTCCTGCCCAGGCTCAGTTCTTTCTGCCTCTTTCCCACTGCTGGTTCTCTCCCACCCTCTCCCTGCTGCCCTGTCTCCCTCCAGTCTTGTCTCTGCCCCTCTCCTGCTTCACGCGCTGGGAGGGGTGTTCGCTGCTACACGCACACAGGCTCTGAAACCAGGCTGTCGGACATGGCTGAGGTGGGATCTGAAACTATAGGCTAGATGATATCAGGCAAGTTTTCTCATCTCTACGGACTCAGTTTCCCATCTGTAAATGGGGATAATGCTTACCTTGTACTGTGGGGATTAAATGATATAACACACATAATGTGTTTAGAGCAGTCCTGGCACCCAGGCTGTTATTATTCACCATCCCCGACTGTCTGTCTCCCTTTTCTTTCTCAGTCTCCCTTCTATAGGCTCCAGTCCACCAGCCTCAAGGAAAAAAAAGGGTCGAAACTCCTCCCCATGCCCCACTTCAGTTCAAGGACATAGGACGAAGGGTTTCCTAGGATGGGTAACGGTGTCCAGGGCAGGCTGAGCCCTCCTCAGCTCCCTCACATCAAAGACAGACAGCTGCAGCCATGGGGAAGGAGAAAGGAGCTGGGGCTGGCTGGAGGCCAGGGCTGAGATGACAGTGGGAGATACACCCACCTGTCTGCAGGGATGCTTTCCCTGCTCCCTCCCAGGCCCTGTCCCTACCAAGCTGCCCAGCCCCTGAGGCAGTTCCCATGGAGAGGGGCGCTGAGAACTTTAGCAGAGGCAACCAAACCCCCCGCTGTGCCAAGCACCACACACCCAGGGGCACCCCACGCCTAGTGGAGGAAGCCAGTGCACAGACATCTGAGTACAGTTTTCTAGAACTCTGAGGGCTTGCCTGGCTAAAATGATCTCATCTGACTTTGTCAAGAAGGGGGCAAAGTAAGGCTCTGTCCGTCGGCTTCAGGAAAATCTCATACGGCTAAAGGGCCCTGGTTGGGAAGACTCTCTGGAGAGAGTCTGCTTGGACAAAGGTGACTCCCTGGTTCCCTCCTGGCTCACATGGCTGGGGGAAGGTAATTGACTTGCGAGGGGGTCTTACTTCTCACAGATTTCTCCAACTTGAGTCTGCTTTGGGAGTGGGGGAATTACCAGTCACCTGCTGTGTCGCTGTCACTGAAGTAGCTTGATAGAGGAAAGTAATATCACTTGCTAGGGTGGGCTAGGCTGGGGACAATAGGTCTCACCACAGTATCCTGGTGGTTTTCCCCCTAAGTGAAGGGAATTCTCATCAGCTTAGGGTGGGCTCCCATTTCTAAAGGTGGGTCACCCTGACAGTGAGGTGGAGGGGACTCTCACCTGGATAACCGAGTGGCCTATTGGGCTATTCTCAGACAGCTCAGCTTCGTAGGAGGGTCGCTCGAATTTGGGGGCGTTGTCATTGGTGTCAAGCACAGTGACACGCAGCAGGGCGCTGCTGGCACGTGGGGGGCTGCCACCATCCTGCACCTTGATGGTGAGGTCATAGGAGTCCCAGCGCTCCCGGTCCAGGTTGCCCATCACGATGAGCTGTGGCTGTTTCCCATCCTGGTCCTCCGCCACCTGCAGCCCAAATAGCTCCTGGGCCTCGGGCCCGGCCTGCAGCTCATAGGATGCCACACCGTTGGGGCCAGCATCACGGTCTGAAGCCACTGGGATGGGGAAGAGTGAGCCAATGTTGGTGTTCTCAGGGATCGGCAGCGTGATGACCGGTGAGGAGAAGTTGGGTGTGTTGTCATTGATGTCCTGTACCTCTATCTGGCCCTCGAGCAGGCGGGGACTGCCATTCTGCTTGAGGTCCGTGATAGACACCTCGAACTCCAGGATGCAGGGCTCACCAGGGAGCTGGTTTTGGCATTCACGGAGCCCCTCGCGGTCGATAGAGGTCTCGGTGGTGAAGATGTCACCTGTCTTGCCATCCACCCGCAGGTACGGGGCGCCTACCTCTAGTTTGTACAGCTGGCCCACGTCTGGAAAACCATAGTCGGCTGCGAGGCTCCCAATGAGGGTGTTGGGTGGCTGTTCTTCCGGCACCTTGTACACCACCTGAGTGGCGTGGCCTGGGGATGGAGCCAGCAGGAGTAGCAGTGCCAGCAGCACGGGGGGCATTGGCAACCGTCGCCCCCCAGGGCCTGGGTTGGGCCTCAGGGGCCCCATCCTGGCAGGCTCCAGAATCAGGAGGGCTGCAAAGGAAAGAGGCAAAACAGACAGTCAGCTAAGAGGAGGAATCTGGCCCTGAAGGCTGCCCAGAGCCAGCCCCCCAACTCTCCTTCTCTTACCTACCCCCTACTCTCCTGTAAGGAGAGCTCAGCCCAGCACAGAACCCTGATTCCAGACCCAGAACCCTGAGTCTCACCCACAGCTGGGTGTAGCGTGGTGTCTGCCCCAGCTGGAGGAGCCGGTAAGGGACCTGGAACAGGTCCCGCCCATGGAACGCCCTGACCCACCTGACTCTCCCTCCTTCCCGCCCTGCTTTCTACTCAGTGCTTTGCCCAACACCTCCTTCTCACCAGCATCCTGCCTTAGTCACCCATGCTAATTACCCTGATACTGAGATAGAGAGAGACAGCTAGTGGAAGGGTGAGGCCTCAAGCACCCCCGCTACACACACATACACACACAGTAGGAAAGAAACACAGGTACCTCTTACTCCCCAGACCCTGGGTCATTACTGCCCACACTGAGGGCCACCCACTGGCTGCCGGGGAAGATGTCTTGTTTCTCTCTTCTGAGATGCCAAGTCAGTGTATGTGTATGAGGTATGACATCTCAAATCCTCCCTATCTGACAAAAATCACCCAGAGTGCCCTGGCCGGTTTGGCTCAGCGGTTAGAGCATCAGCCCGTGGTCCAGAGAGTCCCGGGTTCGGTTCCCACTAAGGGCACGTACCTTGGTTGCAGTTTGTCCCCTGCCCCGGTTGGGGTCGTGTGGGTGGCAGCCAGTCGATGTGTCTCTCTCACATCGATGTTTCTCTCTCTCTCTTCCTCCCTCTCCCCCTCTCGCTCTAACTGAAGATGAATGCAAAAATGTCCTCGGGTGAGGATTTAAAAAAAAAAAAAAAAATCACCCAGAGTGCCTACTGTCCCCAACCCCCATGAAGGGCCAGCTTGAACTGTGCACGGATCAAGGCCTGAAAACAGGGTTGATGAGTAAGTGTTGACCCTCCCTAAACTAATCCCCCAAAACACACATGCCCCTGAGCATGCGCGAATATACACATTCGGTTCCCAGGCTCCTCCCTCTCCCTCTCTACCTTTGACTGGGGGTGTGGGGAAAGACACCAGTAGGTGTGTGGAAGATAGTAAAGGTCAAGATTGGGGTCAGGCCCTGACTGGTGTGTCTCAGTGGTTAGAGCGTTGGCCCACGCAGTGAAGGGTCACAGGTTTGACTCCGAGTCAAGGGCACAGACCTGGGTTGCATGTTGGATTCCCCGCCCAGTCAGAGCACATGTGGGAGGCAACCAATTGAAGTGTCTCTCTCACATCGATGTTTCTCTCTCTCTCTCCCTCTTCCACCCCTCCTCCCCTCCCCCTTCCACTCTCTCTAAAAATCAATGGAAAAAATATCCTTAGGTGAGGATTAACCAAAAAAAAAAAAAAGATTGGGCTTAGGACTGTGGTCAGGACTGACTAGCCCTGGAATTGGAACTGGGAGCTGCCCTGGCCTGTCCTTAGCAACAGGGAGCCCAGCAGGTCTAACTGGGACAGAGGTGCCAATGACACCACCAGCCTTTCCCTGACCACACCCCCCTCCCCAGCTCACAAGTCTCTCCATATGAACATTTGGCTCTCTTTGGTCCCTATCCCCACAAACATTTGGTTCCTATTTCACACCTGACCCCTCCCCACCTTCAAATCCTTCCAATTAGTCCTGTATTCCTTAGCCAACCACAAGCTGCACCCCCAACACCACAATGACCCATTCCTTTGGCCTGTCTCCCCCCCCCCCACCCCCCCCCACCCCCGGCTCTGAGGCTGTGCATTTGCAGACTCCAGCCAGCTACTGTCCCAGTCTTGACTCCCTCCTCCTCTCCAACAGAACCATGGCCAGCCCCTCTATTCGAGTCCAAAGTCTTTGGCCCAGCATTTTCAGCAAATGGCTCAGGTTCAGTCTCTTCTCCCCACTTGCACCTGGATTACCTGACCCCCCACCTGGAAATCCTACCTTAGGCTCTATGACAGACCACACTCACCCCACTGAAGGCAGGCTTTGGTGCCCTAGGAATCCTTCCCGGGTCTCTCCACCCCACAGTGACCTCTCCAGCCTCTAACTCATAGCCGCTTATTGTCTGCCCAATCCCTCAGCAATGAATCACTGCTGACTGGGACACCGCCCGCCCAGTCTTCAACTCCAGTATTGTGCACCTATTCCTGTGTTCTCTGCCTCTCCAGGCAAACACCAAACATCCTGAAGAAGGGACAGGGCTCCCTACATTCATCCCCCAGCCCCACCCATGCTCCTTCACAAATCTGGGCACACTACAGGTGCTCATTCATGCAATTACAATGTGCCAAGCTCTGTCCTGGGTACTGGGACACAGCAGGGAACAGGACAGATGCAATCTGCTGTGGTGGAACTGACAATGGTTCTAAGTCAATGACTATTTGTCAGTTTTGGTGGTTGTGCCCATTTGGCACATGTAAGACAGCAGGGTGGAGAAGAGCAGGGACTGTGACATTGAACAGTCTGAGGCAAACCCCAGCTGCTCACTTCCTGGCTGCATGAGCTGGAGCAAATTATTTATAGCCTCAGTTTCCTGATCTGTAAAATGGAGAGCATACTACCTATTTCCTAGGGAGTTTGAAATCATGTGGGCTAATGCCTAGCACGCCATGAGTACTCAACAAATGCCCCTAAAAGCACAATTGTAGATATGTAGTTGTTTGGGAAATAATCTGTGAATTGTCTGTCTTTCCTACAAGACTGAGCAGAGAGCAGGAGAGCCTCTGCTTTGTTTACGCCGAAATCCTCAAGATCCAGCCCTGACTCGGCATACAGTAGGCACTCAGTAAGAGCTCCTGAATGACTGATTATTTTCGCTCCCAGGCTTAACTTATCCTGGCACTTTTGATGTGGTCCTTGCTTATTTTCTTGCCCAGTTCCCCTACTGAGAACCTGCCGGGGTCAAATTTAATCTTTCTCTGTTTAGGTCCATAGTAGACTCAGCAACTGCTCACTAAACACATAGATTCCTTACACAAGTCAAACACTTCACTTCCTCCCCATGGCCTGCCCAAAGCACAGCCCCTCCCCGGTCATTTCTCATAATGTGCTTAAAGTATGTGAGACCATTATCAGTGTGTTTATTCCCAACTGCAATTGTAATCTCTTTAAAAGGAGGAATTTGCCCCGGTCAGTGTGGCTCAGTGGTTACAGCTGCATACCAAAAGGTCTGCATACCATCGGCCTGCATACCAAAGGGTCTCAGGTTCGATTCCTGGTCAAGGGCATGTACCTGGGTTGCAGGTTTGATCCTCAGTACCTGTCAGGGTGTTTGCGGGAGGCAACCAATAGATGTGTCTCTCCCTCCTTCCCTCCCTCCCTTCTACTCTGTAAAAAAATCAATAGAGAATGAGGATTAACAAAAAAAAATTTTTAAAGAATGAAGAATTTCCCTGCCCTCTCTGGGCCTCTATTCTGGACGGGACACAGAAAACAAAAATCAAATAAACTGTGTATACAAGAGAAATTTATCTGATGTTTCATTTGGATTCACTCTCCAGCCATTTCCCGTCTACCTTCATGGACCACGCACAGGGCTCATCTTACCATCATGCCCCAACCAAAACACACCTGTCTCTAAAGAACCTCATTCCCTTCTGGGCACCTTATTCTGCACCCCCACCCCTGCCCCAGCACATGCACAACACCGAATCACTATGTGCACCAATCCCATGGCAGGGTGGGGGTTACAGGGGAATTACCTTAAAGTTGACAAAGGAGAAATAAGTCAGTGACTGCTTGCCTCTGTTCACTCTCTTCAGATCAAGGATTCTTAAGCTTTTTGGGTCACATCCCCCTTTATGAATTTTATGAAACTACGGTTCAGATTTTCCAAGAAAAATGAATGCTCACAAATTTTAGCTACAAATTCAGGGGTCCATGGTTTGGCAGAGTTAGGGTGACTTTGATTTGTAGCTAGGGCTTCCTTCCTCATCTCAAGGTCACAACCTTGGGCTCTAACCCTTCAGCCCCTCAGGCCTCCCAGCAGTACAAACACAATATGCTTGTACCTCCCCTCATATTCATTCTCTCTCTCTCTCTCTCTCTCTCTCTCTCTCTCTCTCTCTCTCTCTCTCACACACACACACACACACACACACACACACATTTAAGAGATCCCTTACCTCCAGCCAGCCAGCAGAGGAGCCAGGAAAGGACTGTGGTATCCAACTTTTGAGTTGGAAAGAGAACCACAAAGGAATATCCAAGACAAGGAAGGTACAGGTGGAGGGGAGTTCCTGAGAGGTAGGAAAAATATGGGGGGAAATAGGGTTGGGGGAGGGTACCCAGAATAGGGGCAAGAGTTGAAGAGGGTTTAGGCCCTAGAAGCACCTGGAGAGTTCCTTTAAAATGAGGATTTTTCTGGCCCCACCCTTAGGAATTCTGATTCCAGAGAAAGGACCTGGAGAAATCTCCAGGCAGCAGGAAGCAATGCTCTGAACTTCTAGAAACAACTTTGAGATACACTAAATCCTAGGAGTTAAAAAGTGCAAACTGTATTATCATCACTTTTACCATCATCTTTGCTGACATCACCAGGACCCAGTCAGTTAACACTCCCTGATATTTCACTACATTTACATACATTATTTCATCGAATCCTCCCAACCCTCTGAAGTGAGTACTGCTTATTACTACACGGCTCCCCACAGCACAGATGATAAAACTGAGGCTCAAAAAGAATAATTAATTGTCTTAGGTCACAGAAGTAGTAAGTAGAAGTCAGAATTTGAGAAAGAAAAACGCCTCTTCATATCCCAGAACCGGGGAAAGGCTAGGTGGAGAAGTCAATAGAAATCACCCACTAAGACTAGAATATGACATTTGCTATGTACCCCTCACCCCAACACACACACACACACACACACACACACACACACACACACCCTCCCGGGGCTGCCAAACCTGCCAGGCAGAGAGGGAAACAAAAGGAGAGAGCTTAGGGTTCAAGGACTGAAGAACCCCAGGCCTCCCAGGCTGCTTCAGGGACCCCAGGGATGCAGGGAGATCCAGAGCAGGCATGAACAGCAGTGAGGCGGCCCTTCCTCACCCCTGCTCCCACCATCCCTGAACTTTGTCCCAGTGGTTAGCTATTGAAAGTCATTAGTCCCCTAGGCCGGCAGCCTTTGAAGCAGTTGGTGCCTTAATCTTCTCCTCCCCAAGCCCTGGCTGCCTTCCTGGCAAGGTTGTCCCCACTTCAGCCCAGTGACATGGGCACCAGGACCTTGAGAAACCCTCAGCAGGGACACTGACTCATTCTTCTCAGGCCTAAGGAACACAGTGAGGTGTGAGGTGGCAGAGTCCAGGGAAGGCCAAGGAAAAACGACATCTGTGTCAACATCTGGGGAGGGAGGTGAGCAGTGGTGAAGGTTCACCTGGAACTTTCCTTTCTAGCCCATCTCGGGGACCAGGGTCCACTTCCTGCTGAATGCTGTGGCCACAGAGGAAATACACAGAGACAGCTATCAATATCCCAGTGACCAGGTCAGCCTCCACCCCTGCACTGTTACACAACAGGCACTGACATTGTGAACACAAAACACCCAGGAACAAAGTGAATGTCTGGGAGAGGATAAGTAAGCAGGACTGTGTGGGGTGGAGCTGTTCAGAGGTCTCCCACAGTGAACAAGTGCCAACCCTCAGCGTCTCTCCCTCCTCTTCCACAACCCTCTGCTAACCTTTGCAGGGCTTCCAAGCACCTTCATTCTTCAATCAGATTGTCGGGGTTCAAACCATTGCTCTACCACTTCCTAGCTGTGTGACCTTGGCCAAATGACTTCACCTTTCTGAACCTATTTCCACACTATGAAATGGAAATAATAAATCCTGCCTCTTGAAGTTATTTGGGAGGATTACATGAGTAAGAATAGATGTATCAAGGTCTATTACATTTTAAAGGATATATAAACATAAGGATATATATATCCTTATCATTGACTACAGCATTTTATTCCCAGCATCAGTCACACAGTAGGTACTCACTGGTTCATTAAATGGATGTATCAATTCCCTGCCAGTTGGGAAGACCAATGAAGGCATGGTATGTATGCTACTACTGTACTGCATTCTCACAACCACCATAGGCCCTGGCAGATAGGAGCTCCAAACATTGCTGAAAGAATCTCTCTCTGCAGCACCAACTATCCTTGTTCATGGTAGGGGTAGCCCTCACCCTGTATCAGAAGGGCTTCCTTCATTTCCTCTCCCCCCAGCCTTGATTCCCACTCAGCCACAACCCCACCCTTGCAGGCCCTCCCCTGGCCCTTCCATCCCACTCTTCCCAGCAGTTAGCTCACTCTGTCTATACCAGCTTCCCTGAAGCAGCAGCTACAGCAGCAGCTCCTCTGCCTGGAGGACGCCAGACCAGCAAGACACCCCTTTCCAGCTGATCCCTTTCGAATTGGGGATTGGGTGCAGGGGAAGCAGGGAAACCAGACCTGCTCCGCTGCCACACTGTCCCTGGCTGTCTCTGGAGGTCTTTCTCATTCCTCTCTCAATGCCACCCCATGCCCTGGTCTGGGTGTAATTACAAATTTCAATCCTTCCAGACCCCCACATCAAGAAAGTTAACACCCTGCCCCTCCCCACACACACACGCAGACCTCTGGGCTGTCACAAACACCTTCTGGGTGCCCTCTTTCCTGGCAGTAAACTCGAGTTGGCCCAGAGCAGGTAATGGAAGGCTCCCTGCGTCTTCCGGCACGACGCCCTGGACTCTGCCGGCCAGGGTAGCCCTCCGCCTGCACTGCCGTAGTCAGCGGGCGCTCCCCGCACATACTCAGTGCGCGGGGTGTCTCCTCCCAGAGAACGCTGGAGTGTTGAGGGTCGGGGGCAGGGGTGGTGGCGACAGTTCCTCCACAATCCTCGGGCTTGGGCGGCTCCACCCCCACCCCGGCGGCGCCGGGCCTCGGGGAGCTCCAGGCGAGGTGGAGGCACCGCGCGGTGAGAACGCGCCTTGGCCAACGGGCCCCCGGGTCCCCCAGCCCAAGGGGCGGCTGATGGGAACCTCTCCTCCTCCTCTGCATCTCCCGCCTCTGCCTAGGGTCCCCCGGCAAGCCCGCGTCGGCCGGAGCCCCGCAGCAGGCGCCGGGAGGGGGCGGGGAGGGATCCGGCGCCGGAATCACAAAGCCGCGAGCCAGGCGGGGAAAGGACATTTTCATAAAACCGACCCCCTCCTGACCGGCGGAAAGGGGTCTTTAGCCGCGTTCAGTCCTCAAAAGACCTCAACACTGCCCCGAATATTTCCAGCTAAAGGAATACTCGCTGACCACTCCTGGGGGAACAGACCAGAAGTCTGGGCTACCGAGAATAGCCGGGGGGAAGGGGTGCGAGTTCATCTCACCTACCAATTTTGTTCCTACGCGTGCCGCGATCTCCCTTCTGGCCTCAGGGCCTTGCGGGCGCCGCACAAGACTCGGGCCTGCAGCCGGGAACCCGCGGAGGAGGCGCCCAGGTGCGAGAGGGGAACAGGTGTGCTGGGGACCCAGGTGGCTGGGAGAACGCAGCTAAATGGTCCGAAGAGGGTCACAAACACCGCCCCAGGCTTGCACCCTCTGCAAAGGGACGTAGGGCCCTGGAGCCCTGGAGAGGCTGGATGGCGCGGCCAGCCCGGTCCAGCTTGTTCCAGGAATACCCAGCCGGCCCAGCCCCGGAGTGGGGGTGGGGGAGGCGCCGGTAGGGAAGCCGGCCCCGCGGGCCTCCAGGGTTCCAGCTGTGCGGATATTTACAATAACAATGTGATTAAGGTGAAGGGGCGCAAGGGGCTCGCCGGGTGGCCCCGGCTTCCCCAGACGGAATCTGGCCTCCGAGGCAGAGGGGCAGAGTGTGTGTGTTTGTCTGTATGCGCTCCAAGGTGTAATGTGACACTGTTAGTGTAAGGTGTGCGAAACACCCACTGTTAGGACGTGTGAAGCAGTGGATTTTGTGTTTGTGATCGTGAGGCGCTGTTGCAGGTGCCACTTACTGTGTTAGGGTGTGTGCCCTCAAGGCCTGTGCGGAGACACTGGGTTGTGTGTTTATGTGGGTGCAGTCGAGGGGTGCAAGCCGACCTTTGATGTGCACTTATGTTCTGGCCAAGGAATAGGTAACATAATTTGTGTTAGGGTGTGTTCCTTAAAGGAATATGTGTGTGAGGCTAGGTTTTGAGTGTTCATCTGGTGAACTGTGGCCGTGACTCTCTTACATGAGGGCATGGGATTGTGTTTGCGTCCGAATGTCACATCGGTTGTTTTCTGTTGCTCTGTATGGCCAGGGTTTGTGTGTCCCTGCCGCTGAACGTGCAGGCACTGAAGCGGTTTCTGAGCTAGTGACGGTGCCCCAGTGGGCGCTGGTGTGCGGGAGGTATGTCTTGTGTGCACATATGAACGGATGTATGTATGTGTGTACATATGTCCGTGCTCTGGTCGTCAGGGTGTCCGCGGGGACCTGGAAGCGCCTGAGTGAGCAAAGCTGGTCGCCCAACAAGTGTGTGTGTGTGCGTGTGTGTGTGTGTGTGTGCGCGCGCGTTGTGGATGACGGTCCTTGCTGTTTCGTCCTCGGGGAACCCCCCCCCCAAATTGAAGGCTGCGCGCTTCCCCAAAACCATCTCCATCCCGCGCGCTCCTAGAGTCTCCTTATCCCCGCGGCTCCAAGCGAGCGTGGGTGCGGGACACTGAAGCTGGGGTACGGTTTAGCACCCCCTCTCCTCGCTCCGCTCGCTTCTTGCCACGGACCTTGGAGGCCAGGGTGCCCCGGCTGCAATCCCCACGCCGAGCTCCCAGCCTCTCCCACCTCTGCCCCGGAGCGCTGAGGGCCCCATTGGCCTCGCTCGGATGAGCGCCCCTCCCGCAGCTCCCGCCGGCCATGGCCGCTCCCGGCCGGGAGCTACCGCCGCCGGATCCTTACCCTCCTTGGGGCAGCGCGGGCCGCGGGCCTTGCAGTCCATGAGCCACCACCGGCCCCGGCCCGGGCTGCGGCTCGGCACGGCTCGGCCTGGCGCTGCGGTTCAGGCTCCTGCTCCGGCTGGCTTGGGCGCAGCAGCCCCGGCGGCTCCGCGTCCGCGCCGCGCTCCCGCTCCCCGAGTGTGAGGCGGCGGCGGCGGCGGCGGCAGCAGCAGCGGAGCCAGCAGCGAGCAGAGCGCACAGCCCGTCCCGCCCCCTCCCTCCTCCTCCCTCCTGGCTCGCCCGCCCGCCTCCCGCCCGCCTCCCCGCCCCCCCCCCACCCCGGCCGGGAGGTGGAGCTCTGGACCTCTCTGGTCCCACTGGGAGGGGACCCCGAGTACCGCTCCCCAAAGCCAGGAGCCCCCTTTGTTATCTCCCCACTACCAGGAGACCGGATATACAGGCCGTCCCCCTCCCTCTCTCTTCACTTTACACTTACCCTACCCGAGCCGCCATCTGAGACCCCTCCCGAATTCCCTTCCTAACCTCACTCAACACCTGTCCCTACCCTATCCCCCGAGAAGTCGAGGCAGGGGAAGTGTCTCCCCCAGTGCCTTCTTCCATGAGCATCTGCTCCTCCAGATCCATCCTCTTCCCGCCAGGACCCCCAGATCACCCCGTGTGGCCCTCCCTTCCCACTGCGCTCCCGGGGAAGTCCACCCCTCCCCCTCTGGCCGAAGCCGCAGAGCGGTCAGCCTCGGTGGCCGCAGCTAACTGTGGAGGTGGGGCTGTGGATGGGGACCGTTGGAGGTGGAGGGTAATGGGACCCGGGTCATCCTCTAGAATGAGAATGGGGGAGATATGGAAGTGTGAGAATGAGGTGACGCGCCCGAGTCGGGCTATTTGAGGGTCCCCCAATCACCTGCCCTCAGGGCGGCAGGGAGCTGTGGCCCCACACATTTACCAGTGACATACACACATTCACACAGAGTCACACGGGTCCCTGCCCCGCGAGGCCGCGCAGTGTCACATGCCCTCGCAGTGCCACACGTTCTCTGTCACACTTACACTGAGAGTCACACACACTGTCACACGCAGTGTCTTACACATTTGGATACTCCAGTTTCTCTCGCTCAGCTCTGGCTCTCTGGCGCCATCTAGAGATCTCGGAGCAGCTTGGGAACTCCCTTGACTTCTCTGAGTGTTGGGTACTCCAGGCTCCCGAGTGCCCCATTTCAATATGACCACCTGCCTTTCGCCACCTAGAGGCGTAGGCAGGGTGTTCTAGGTCAGAAGAATGAGGAAGGCTGTTTCCGGCAAGGCAAGGCCTGGCGCTGCGTGTGGAAAGACCTATTATTGGATGACTGGTTGCTGGGCCTCTATTTGCCATAGCCTCTAACCCTTCCTCCTTGTCCTCCCCCATTTCCCATCCATACCACTCTTCTATCCCTTGTTTCTTTCCTCTGCTTCCTCCCCTTCTTATACCTGGTCTCTCTGTGGAATACTCTTCAGGGTAAGGGTGAGATCTCTGGCCAGCTGAGGCGGCAAGCAAGGACTGCCCAAGATCTCTCCCCCTCAACTGGACTCCCTTTCTGGCCTGGGCCTTGATCTAGTCCCCACTCCCAGCCCTCAGCCCCATGAGCCCAGGTAAGGGGCTCTGGATGAGAGATAGGGTGAGCTAGTGAAAGGAGGATCTGTCCTGTAAGTGGCTTCTCTCTGTCCATTGCAAAACTCATACTCTCCCCATCACTGAGCACAGCTCCAGGGAAGGAATCAGTGGCCCAGAGAGAAGAAATCTTCCACAGAGGAGCTGCCCCAGCCTCCCTGCCCCCAGCATGTGCCTGCTGCCCACTGCAGCAAGCCCTCCCTGGTCTGCTTGCTGGGAGCCATTCAAAGACTCCTCTGTTCTCCTCCCTTGCTCAGGGCTGAGCAAGATAGGCAGCCGCAGAGCTGGGCAGGAAATGCTAATCTCCCAGATGTTCTCCTCCATCCTCCCTGCTTCACCACCATCAAGCCCAAATCCTGCACCAAGTGGTAGGAACAGTCCTGGGCCAGGGCAAACCAAGGTGTGCCCACTCTTCTCCCTGCCCCATCCCCTCCTACCCATCTACCAGGCTGGTCTCTGTGGGGGACCTGAGACTGCAATGTAGATATGGGTATCAGAGCTGACTTTCCCAGGAAAGGGGGGCTGGCAAAGGACAGGGACTGGGAGGTGGCATTTGAAGAGGTAAGAAGGCAGCCTCTTGCCCCCATACCAAACTAGGAGGAGGACCTGGTTGGCAAGTAGAGAATTGCAGGGGTGGGGGAGGGCTCCTGAAACATGGTGCTTGAGATTCCAGCTGAGATTGTGGCCTGGGATTGAAGCCTGGGGAATGCTAGGTGTGGGAGTGGTTGGTACGCTTGTGGCCTAAGGCTCTTGCTGTGACATGTGCATACCTGGGATGTAGCTAAAAGGACTAGGATGCTGTAGGGCCTGGCATTGTAATGGAAAGGCTGTTGTCTCTGATTGCAACTGGAACACTGTTGTGATGCTGTGATACTGTGTGCCTCGCTGCAGCCAGAATAACCAGATTATCGGAGAGGCTATTGCCAAACTGTGTGTGTGTGTGTGTGTGTGTGTGTGTGTGTGTGTGTTCACGTGTGCATGTTGAGGAGAGGGCTGTAACTGAAATGTCATTGGGTTTGAAGCTATAGGTGTGAGGCTGACACACCTGAGACTGGTGATAACCGAGAACCTGTTCTCTGTTCATATGACGTGGGTGGGACTATAGCTGGATCCATTGCCTAGGTCCTAGAAGATAAGAGGCTGTTGCTAGGAGCCTGTACTTGGGAGGAAGGCTATTACCTGGGATAAGAGCAAGCTACTGTTGTGTATAAGACTGTAGCTGGGATGCTATTGGTCCTGAAGCTATAGCTGTGATGACAGCATACAGGGATTGGCTATAACTAAGATGCTGTTGCCCAGGCTTGTGGCTGGGCTGTTACTGTGTGCAGGACTCTAGCTGGGATGCTGTTATGCCTGCAGCCATAGCTCTGAAGCTCCAGTGTAGCTGGGAGGCCATTTCCTGGTAATATATCTGGACCACTGTGGTGTGGGGGGGGGGCTGAAGCCCAGACTGTGTTGCCTAGGAGATGAGAAGCTGTTCCCTGGGATGCTGTTCTGAGAGGCAGAATGCTACCCGAGATGGGAGCTGATCTGCTGTTGGAACTGATCTACTGTTGTGCTTGAGACAGTTCCGAGTGGCTGTTGCTGCATCTGTGGCTGACTGGGTGGGGGAAGGCAAGTGAGTTCTGCCTTGAGATCTGGGAGATGCCAGGAGCTCGAGGCTGAGCGGGGGCTGCCGCTCTGGGGAGGCTTCAGCAGCTGCTCTGCTGTGGAGCTGGGAAGCCTGTTTTCATTACTGTTTTAACTCTTTTTTTAACCTTGTTTTTCTCTCGGCTGCACTTTCGCTCACTCATTAATTTTGGTATTTTTCTCACGGTGTCTCAGCCCCTGTCACGGCTGCCATGGCAACAGGAGGCAGTGTGCACAGTGCCAAAATATCTGATAAAAAAATAACCAAAATAAGCAAACACCAAAAAGGCTGTGCTGGGGTCTATAGTCAAGGGAGAGCCAATGGCTCAGGTCCAGGAAATCCTAGGTTCCCAAGGGATGCCTTTCACTCCCCTCACTTCCCAGGGAAGTGTTGCTAAACCTTCTGATAACCTGGGAGGCTCCTTCCCAAGGGACCCCACAACACATTCTCCCAGGACTCCAAGATTTCCCATGGTCCCTGCCCAAGAGGCAGCTTTGCCTGAGGTAGAAGCATGGGGAGGGTGTGAGGGCTGGGACTCACTTCCCAGGAGCTGAGAGTCAAGCCTCTACGGAGCTCCCTACCTGCCCTAGCCACACCCACCCACCCTCTCCAGACCCCTTTCCTTAGGCTTCTGACTTCTCTGCTCCAACCCTACTTAGCCACCTCCACTTTTTCCTTTCCATAGTCAAGTCCTGACAGGATGGACAGAAGAGAGGCAGCTGCAGCCACCAGGCCCAGCCCCAAACCCTCAGTGGTGGCACTCCTAGGCTGGACACTTCTAGCTCCAGTTGCCTAGGGGACATTCCTGAACAGCCTTGAATACCCACACTCATTTCAATTTCCCCTATTTCCTGGGGCCTTCCATTTCCGGGGGGGGGGCTGCTTCTTTCAGGTGGGCATATCCTTCAGGAAGGGTAAAATGATAGATCCTCATGTGAATAGAAAGGGGCAGAGTTCTTGGTCCTACCTGTCTCCCTTACTTGTTGGCCCACTAATTTCCCTCTGAGGGAGCTTGTCTAGATATCTGGAGCGCTGAGAACTGGAGGAACAAGAAGGAGCCCCTCAAGTCTGCCTCAGCCACATCACACAATTACATCTCTGGCCCCTCTTCTTGATGTCCTCCACTCCCCACCCCCCGCAGTGAAAGTCTCACTCCCAGCAGGTTTCCTCCCCTTCTGGGAATAGCTAGAACTCACCTTCTGCTCCTCACTTTCCATTCCTATCTCCCCCTCCCCCTCAAGAGCAGTACTGGCCTTGGCCTCCTGGCAGAGACTCCCTGGGCCTGTTTCTATAGAAACCGGGTAGTCTGTGCATTGCGGGAATGGGAAGGGAGACAGGAGCAGGGAGGAGAGACCAGACCCAGAAGAAGGGACATGGGTACTGAGAGAAGGGGGGAAGCTGCCCCATCCAAAGGGAAGGTGGGACTTTGATTTGGGGAGGGGAGAGAAGAGGTAGCAAAAGTTTCCTAGATTCTGTCCTCCAGAGGAGGAGGCACACTACTGTTTTCTCTCCTGATACAGGGAGGTGGGGTTTCTCTCTCCCATCCCCCACCCCACCCCCCCAAATAATTTTTTACCGAGAACTGCCTGATCCGGGATGAATCTCTTTCCCGAGCGCCACCAGTCTCTAAGACAGGGACCATAGGATGCCTTCCTCCCTCAAGCGTGCTCTGGAGGCTGGGCAGCCCCGAACCCGGTGGCCGCCGCTGACCCCGTGGCGTGCGGCTCTCAAAGGCTCCATTCATCTCTGGGGGCTGAAGGCGCCATTGTCCCCGGCGGGGGGTGGTGTGGGCAGTGGGGGGTCTCGACTCAGAAGGAAGGAATGCGTCTGGAGAAGTTGCCCCCAGGGCTCCAGTCTCCAGGTCCTCACCAGACCTCCATCGGGACCCCTTCATGACCCCGAGCCCTTTCCCCCACTACCTCCCAGCAGTCTTTGCGCGTGTCCTGGGGGTGGGGACTGCCGGGGTGCCGAGGAAGCCTCGCCCCACCCCTCCCGCTAGCTCCAGAATAGCTTTTCTGGGGCTGGGAGCTGTCCAGCACCTCGGGTCCTGACGGACCGCTGATTCGCCTAGGTGTCATGGATCAAGAGGGTGTTCAGGGCCAGCCCTGGGGGCTCGGGACCTCTTCTTCACCCCGGCTAATACCACAAATCACACCTGGTCTGGGTGGGCATGAGTGCAGCTCTAGACATGGGATCCATCGATGCTGAGAACTGACCCAAGGAGCAACTTGACCCTTGCCCTCTCTGAACCCTATCGAAGGGTCTAGTGCCTCCAGGCCACTCCCTTGGAATTCTCTTTCAAACCCGGCAAAAGAAAGAGCCCTGAGAGGTCAGGCCCTTGCACCTCCCTTCCCCCATCTCTCCCAGTGCCTCTGTTTCTGTTTTCCTCCCTCTCTCCTCCATCCTCCTCTCTTTCCCTCCCTGCTGGGTTGGGGGCTGCTGAATTATCATTTCTCCGCTCTGCTAATGTGCTCCCTGCTGTGGGAAGGGATCATAATTCTAGGAGATGATTAAGTTTCAAATTGTTTTTCTTTGTGTTGTTGAAGATGAGGCTTTAATATGGTCCCTCCCCAGACAGGGGGCTGGCCTGGCCCCGCCGCCTGCTCCCATCCTTCCTCTGTTAGTCTTCTCCTCTCTGATAGGCCAGGTTTGGGACCATGTCCCTGGGTTCCCCTCTAAACTTTTGTGTATGGAGGGGTATGGACCTACCCTTAACTCAGAGGGGAATACATGTAATGCAATGATGAGAAACACTGTTTTTGAAGTCCGACAAGTCAGAATTCAAATCCTAACTCTTACATTTACTACCTGTGTGACCTTGGATGAGTACTTAAACTATCTGAGACTCGGTTTCCTCATCTATTAAATGGGGGTAATTTAGTAATTTCCTCAGAGTGCTTGTGTGGATTTAAAGCGATAATGCATGTAATGTGCTTAGCAGAGTGCCTGGCTCATGGTAAAACTTGACAAATGTTAGTGGTTATTAGTACACACATACTCCATCCTGTCTAATCCTGCCACCCCATCCTCCTTTTGTTCTTCAGTTCAGTAAATGCATATGTAATACCTACTATTTTCCAGGCACTGTGTATTAGAGATTAAGTTTTCCAAGAGTTAGGAGATCAGTTTTCTTGCTTATCTGCCCTCAAACACCCCTTCATTCACCTCCTTCCCTTCTTTCAATTTAAGTTCACTCCCATTATACCCTCCCACCTACTTCCAACTCTTTCTTCATTATTCCCACTCCATTCTTCCTTCTTTCCCTGCAGTTTTATCACTTCACCTTGATTCTTATCCTCTTCACACACATGCATCTTTTACCTTCTATATCATTCTTCATCCCATTTGGGGCCATCATAGTAAATAAAGGGGTTGAATTTTCAAATTAGAAGAGAGAATCCTGAGTTACAGTGTGTGTGTGTGTGTGTGTGTGTGTGTGTGTGTGTGTGAGTGTGTGTGTCTATTTCTTTGCCTACCTACCCACCTACCTGCTCTGCCCTGCCTCTATCTTTATTACACCCTGAATGGGAAAACCTGCTGATTGTCAGTAAGAGAAGCTGGTTTATGATATTCTATTTTTGTATCTGCTCACTAGCTTACTACCCTGCACCATTCTTGCTTTTTTATTTACCTTTTAAATTTTTTTACCATGAGAATTTATTTTTAAATTTATTGTTGACACTACTACAGATGTCGCCCATTTTCCCCCCTTTACCCACCTTCCCCGAGCCCTCTACCCCCCCCTCTGGCCATCACCACACTGTTGTCTGTGTCCGTGGGCTTAAGCTATGCATGTATGTATCTTGCTACACACACACACACACACACACACACACACACACTCGCCACCAGTTTCTGAAAGAAGTCATTTCACAATTCTTTGAGTGCTTGGTTCAGTGCAGAAAACAAAAACTAATGTAGTATTTTAAACTGAAGGGAATTTAATATAGGGAATTAAGTGTTTACAAAAACATTAAAAAGACTTGTGGAATGGACTCCTAGAAACTGTACCAAGAATTGGACATAGACAACAAAGCTGGGGATGGGGCGGAGGGATCGGGAGGAGGGTATCAATGGGGGGAAAAGGAGAAACATCTGTAACAAAGACAAATTAATAAAAATAAAAAAAAGAAAGAAAGAAACTGTACCAAGAGAGCTAATAATGCTAGGAGAACTAATACGTAGGCCATGATCAGAAAGATGGGGACTCACAAGGCCACCATTGGAACTACTGAATTAAGGAACACATTGCCAGCCCTGGCTGGTGTGGCTCAGCAGTTAGAGCGTCAGCCTGCGGACCAATGAGCTGTGGGTTTGATTCCAGTCAAGAGCACATACATCAGTTGCAGTTCGTCCCTGGCCCTGGTGGGGTCGTGCGGGAGGCAACCAGTTGATGTGGCTCTATCACATCGATGTTTCTCTCTGTCTGTCTGTCTCTCTCTCCCTCCCTCCCTCCCACTCTATCTGATAATAAGTAGAAAAATATCCTTGGGTGAGGGGGGAAAAAAAGAACACATTGCCAGCCAGTTGCCTTCTAGGAATTAGGAAGAAGAGACCAGGAAGCTGGAGTGGCTCTTATAAGAGAACCCCATCTCCAGATCCTGTTTGCCAGCAAAAGCCAAAAATAGCAGAAAGGCCTCTTCCTTCTTTCTGCCTTCTCGTCACACAAGTGCACTTAATTCTAAGGGAATCAGATAAATGTATTCCAGCTTTCTAGTCTCTGTAACATAGTAGAAGAAAGTAGGAATGAAGGACGCATGCCAACTGACCATATTCAGCACTAATTGAGGCCCTGCCCGTTAGGAGTTCACAGACTAGAGGAGGTAACACCAGGATCAATGCAGGTTGAAAGGATGAGCCAGAAAGTGTCTGTGGCAAACCAAATTTCATCCACATGAGGTCTGAGACCTTAGTAGTCTTAAAGTGATTCCACACCTAATTTGGAGCTGTAGAGTTCCGGCTCTGCTAGTCACTGGTGGAACAGAGCTAAAGTCAGTACACTAGGGAGAGAGAGACGCAAAGAAGAGACCATGACCCAATGTCCAAGACAGTTCTCACTTCCTGGAAGGGGCTGTACACAATAATCCAGGGCCCTGAGTGCAGTCCCAGGAAAAGAGGGCCCATGCTCAGTGGCAGCTCCTTCCTCACACTGACTGGTTTGGGTATCTCTGGCCCTATGTGGCTCACTTGTCACCTGCCTCAAGACCAGTGATGAGTGCTCAGGATCACCGTGGGAGTAGAGAAGTACAGAGGGAAGACTAACGTGGGCCCATCTTTCAAGCAGGAGGGCCCAAGCCCAGGAGTGTTTTGCTGGGAACATCGAGGAACTGGCACCTTCCAGCTGCCTGTATCTGCTTCTTCCCATGACTCCAAATGTTTTGGCATCTCTCCTCTTCTCTGACTCCAGGAATCAAGAGCCTGGTCCAGGTGCTTCTAGGACAAGGAAATAGTGGCAGCTTCCAAGATCCCAAATAAATCCCCCGTCCACAAATGGTACCAGTTTGTATCTGCTGAGTGAGTAGGAAAGTCTAGGGCTAAGAGGTGGGCTGGCATCTCTTCATGGGCTTAAAATGGAAGGTAGTATATCCTGGTGGGTAAAAGCATGGCCTCAGTTGTCCTGTCCTGGCTCAGTTGCTTTCTAGTTGTGTGACCTTGGGCCAATATCTTTGAGCTTATTTCCCATCTATAAAATGGGAATAAAATGTACTTACCTGACAAGATGTTTGGAGAATTAATTGAAATAATTATATATAAATAGGTATAAAATGTTTAGCCCAGTGCCTGGCATATAGTAACCTTATAGCTGACAGTATTTTTGTTATTATTATTGATACCATATGTTTTCAGCGACAAACATCTTTCATCTTACCAGGAAATATCTAGAAGAGGGGGTTCCTCATGCAAGGCTGGCTCCAGAAATATGAGCTCTTAGTCACATTGTGGGAAAGGGGGGAGCCAGACCAGGCCAGAATGTTCCTCAAACCTGTTTTCTCCAGCTGAGATGTCTCTGTCCCCTTGAATCCTAGTACTGTCCCTCTGTGGTTCCATTGGGTATTGCCCAGGAAGGGGACCATGATGTCACCCTGGCAGGTGAGGAAGGGAGAAACTGGTGATATTCGGAGGCTCAAATCAAAAGAGTTTGAAACCATCTGCTCTGAATGTTTGTGCCCCTTTACCTCCTTCTTTGTTCCTTTCCCCAAACCCTTCAGCTTCATTTAAGTTTTATTGAATATCTGCTATGTACCAGGCACTATGCTAGGCACTGGATGTACAGTGAAGAGTAGAGAGAAAGGCAGCCCCTAACCAACTAAAGTGCTCAGTCTATAGGAACCACAAACTATACATACAAAAATCACACAAATAATTACTTAATTACAATTATAATAGGTGCATCCAAGGAAGATAACAGACAGTAATGAGAGTAGATAATGGGGGTAGGTTAAGTTCCCTTATTAATCTGGGGAAAGAGGGGAGAGGCAGTGAAGGCCAGATCAGACCTGAAGAATGAATAAGAGTCAGCCAGCCAGGAGGGGGAGGAGCCCTGGGTAGTGTGAATTTCTGCCAAAATGTTAGATGATAACTTTATGGTGTGTTGCCTTGACCAGAGGTATTTGATTCTTAACTGGGGACTCCCAAAGGGATAAATATTTAATGGTGGGATTGTTGAGAGGCATGTGACCCAACTGATAGGGTCAGGAGGCCTTCTCAGCAGCATCCAAACCCAACCATGTGTCCAGGAGGCCTATCTCTGTGTACATAGTGTGTGTGTGTGTGTATGTGTGTGTGTGTGTGTGTGTGTGTGTGTGTGTCTAAATGCATGCTTGTGACTGTGAATGTCAGTGCAGGTGTGTGTGGATAAATGCAGAGCTATAACCAGTAATTTTGACATTGGGGCCAAGCAGTAGAAACATATCTTTAAATCCACAGATACACCATCTCAAGGGGGAGTTGGAGGAGAGCAGAGAAGGAAAACTGTTCCCTCATAGGCACATAGGGGCCTCCAGCAGTTGGGTTTCTTACCTTTGACCTTGGCCATCCCAAATCATCTATGTCTGCCAAGTATAGGGGACAAAACTAGCCAGACCTGCTAGGGAAGCATTGGTGTTGAAGGAGAGGCTTTAAAATTTGCACGGTCTTTTAGAAACTTATTATTTAAAATGTTGGTACCCTCCATATTTTTGTTCCTGGACTCCTGGTGAATGTACCTTTATTGAATCTTTGAATATATTCAAGGATATATATGTGTGTGAATATTGACTTCATGTGCTTATGTGTATATGAATTGGTGTTTGGGGACTACAGTGGAAATTGTGATAAGAGCACTGTGAGTTTGGGGCCAGAACACCTGTTTGTGTGTTCTTCCCCTCCCACTATGCCTATCTCTGCTGATCTCATAAGAAGCAGAGGCTGGTGTTATCTGCTGGTCAGGGCTGAGTCCCTTCATATTAACCACAGACTGAAAATATACTGACTGCAACAAGGCAAACAGAAATAATATGCTCATATTCTACTTCATTCCATGAAGCAAGTACAACCTGGGCCCATTGCAGTGAATGAGCTTCAATAATTCATCCCAGCTGCCAGTGTGATATTGACATAAAGCTAATTTAACACTGGGGGAGCCAGGGGACATAAGGAGCAATTATGCTTCACCTGCAGCAGGGTCACTCTGCTAGCTCTCTGGTGCTTGCTGAAAAGCAAAATCCCAGAGTGATAAAAGGGCTGGGGAGGTCACTTGTCCCCTTCCCTCCTTGCAGTTGAATGTCTGAGGCTGTTAGGATTGTGTTCTATTTTCTTCTTGATAATATTCTAGAATAGAGACTTCCCACCCCCATCTCAACATTTGAACTTCCCAACAGGGAATGATATGTTTCTTAGGTGGGAAAAGTTCTCGTGTGTATCTCTTTCCCACTGGCACTTTCTATGGGGTTTGGCAGTTGGGAGGAGCGAGGCTGAGGTTTGTTCTGGGAAGGGAGGGGACCCATGGTTAATGTCCTAAATGACATCTGACAACCCATTTGATTTTCTTCTGTCTCAAAAATAAAAATCAGTCATTCAACATCCAGAGAAATGTTTATTGAGTTTCTATCTTCATTTATTCAATAAATGCTTACTAAGCACCTACTGGTACTAGGTGAACCAAACAGTCTGGATCCTTACCTACATGTGTTGGCTATATAGTGGGAGAGAGAGACATTAAACAAATAAAAGCACAAATATGCATATAATTGCAATTTTTTGTTAATGCTACTTATTTCTATTCATGTATTTATGCAACCATCAACTCAATGAGAAGGAATAACAGTAAGGAACAGCTTTGGAATGGAAAGGCCTCGCTGAGCCCTGAAGGATGAGTAGCCTGAGAAAGAGTGGGAAAACTAGATGAGGAGGAGGCAAAGGCAGGCACATGTTTAATATTTTGCTCCTTGCTGCAAGCAAGATGGCTAAACTTGACTAGAACCTGGTGGAAGAAAAGGAATTGCAAAAGAAAGATCTGAGTTCAAATTCTGATTTTGCCATTTTATAGTTGAGTGGCTTTGGGCAAGTTATTTGAAAGTCTCAGTTACCTCATCTATAAAAGGGAGATGATAACATTTCCTATTTTATAGAATTGTGATAAAAAGTTAAATAAAATAATGTTCTAAAGTGCTTATCAGTGCTTTGCATATGGGAAGTGTCAATAAACTACTATTATGGCCATTTTGGTTTTCCTCAAATGTTCCAAGTTCTATATTACTCCCAGACTTTGGCACAATTTGCTCCCTTTGCCTGGATCATATCCTGTTCCCTTTATTAACTTATACTCATCTTTCAAGTAAACTAAAATGTATTTCCCAAGGACTTTCCTGACTCCTAGATCAGTGGCTCTCAAACTATGCATGTAAGAGTCACTGTGTGTGTGTGTGTGTGTGTGTGTGTGTGTGTGTGTGTGTGTGTGTGTGTGTGTGTTTATTACAAAGCAGATTCCAGTTTTGACAAAGTACCATGGCAATGTAAGATGATAACATTAGGGGGAACTGAAAACAAATGAGAGATACACAGGAACTCTCTGTACTATCTTTTCTGCAAATGTGAGATTGTTCTAAAATAAAAGTTTATTTTTTAAAAAGCAGATTCCTATGCAAATCAAAATCACAATGAGATATCAGCTCACATTATTAAAACAAACAAACAGAAAATAACAAGTGTTGACGAGGATGTGGAGGATACCCTTGTGCACTGTTGGTGAGCATGTAAAATGGTCACTTTGGTAAATAGTATGGTGGTTTCTCAAAAAAATTAAAAATATGATCCAGCAACTCTATTTCTGGGTGTATACCCAAAAGAATTGAAAACAGGGTCTCAAAGAGATACTGTATTTCCATGTTCACAGAAGCACTCTTTGTAATAGCAAAAATATGGAAGCAACTCAAATCTTCATTAATGCATAAATGACTAAACAAAATATGATATATACATACAAAAGAACATTATTCAGCTTTAAAAGAAAATTCTGCCCTGCCAGTGTGGCCCAGTGGATTGAGCATCATCCCATAGACTGAGAGGTCCTGGTTTGATTTCCAGTCAGGGCACATGCCCGGTTTGTAGGCTTGATCCCCAGTAGGGGGCGTGCAGGAGGCAGCCGATCAATGTTTCCCATATCGATGTTTCTATCTCTCATTCCCAAAAACCAATAAAAACATATTTTATAAAATAGAAAGAAATTTCTGACATGCTACAACATGAATGAACCTTAAGAATATTATGCTAAATGAAATAAGCAAGTCACAGAACACCAAATACTTATATGAGGTATCTATGTGTGTTACATGCCATTGGGCCAGCTCCAGCTCCTGGTGATCCTATGAATGAGTGGTCCACAATGTCCTGTCCTCAACAGCTTGCTCAGCTCCTGTAGGCTTATGGAGTCAATCCATCTCATATTTGGTCTCCCTCTTTTCCTGCAGCCTTCTGTTTTCCCCAGCATTATTGTCTTTTCCAAAGAACACTGACTTCTCAGGATGTGTCTGAAGTAGGACAGCTTCAGTTTTTGCCATTTTTGCCTCTGGCGATGTTTCAGGCTTAATTTGCTTTAAGACCCACTTGTTCGTCTTTCTGTCAGTCCAGGCATCTACAGAGCTCTCCTCCAACACCATATTTCAAATGAAGTATCTAGAGTAGTCAAATTTATACAGACTGAAAGTAGGATGGTGGCTGCCAGGGTTAGGGGAGGGGGAATAGGGAATTGTTGTTGAATGGGTATAGAGTTTCAGTTTTGCATGATGAAAATTCTGGTATTGGTTGTAGAACAATGTGAACATACTTAACACTATTGAACTGTACAGTTAAAATGGTTAAGATAATAATTTTGTTATGTGTGCTTTACCACAATTAAAATTTTTTAAAATAGATTTCTGGGCCCTACTTTCAGAGCTTTTGACAGTGCAGAAATGAGAAAGCTGATCCTAAAATTCATGTGGAATTACAAGGGACCTTGAATACCCAAAACAATCTTAAAAATGAGTAACAAAGTTGGAGGATTCACATTTCCTGATTTCAAAACTTACTACAAATTTACAATAATCAAAATAGTGTGGCATAAGGATAGACATATAGATCAATGGAATAGAATTGGGAGTCCAGAAATAAACTCATAGATAGATGGCCAGTTGATTTTCAACAAGAAGCCAAGACCATTCAATCAGAATGGAATACTCCTCAACAAACAGACAAATAGTGCTGGGACAACTAGATATCCACATGTCAAAAAAGAAGAAGGAGAAGGAGAGGAGAAAGAGAAGAAGAAGAAGAAGAAGGGGGAGGAGGAGGAGAATTGAATTCCTACCTCACACTATACACAAAAATTAACTCAGTGTGGATCAAAGATCTAAATGTAAGAGATAGAACTATAAATCTCTTAGAAAAAATATAAGGGTAAATCTTCACGGGGTTCTTATCACCTTGTATTTCACAATGTTTTCTTAAATATGACACCAAAAGCATAAGAAACAAAAGGAAAAAAATGGAAAATTGGACTTTAGCAAAATTAAAAACTTGTGCATCAAAGGATACCATCAAGAAAGTGAAAAAACACTTTTTCTTTCCTTGCAAATTTCCTGGTGTCCAGAATATATAAAGAACTCTTGCAACTCAATGACAAAAACAAAACCAAAAAACATAACCTCATTTTTAAAATGGACAAAGGACTTGGATAGATATTTCTCAAAAAAAAAGAGATGCAAATGGCCAATAATTACATGAAAAGATACCCAACATCATTAGTCATTAGGAAAATGCAAATCAGAACCACCATGAGATACCACTTTACACCCACTAGAATGGCTATAATAACATTTTAAAAAAGAAAAATAACAAGTGTTGGCAAAAATGTGGCAACATTGGAGCCCTTGTACATTCCTAGTCAGCATGTACAATGGTGCAGCCACTGTGGAAAACAGTCTGGTAGCTCCTTAAAAAGTTAAGCAAAATTACCTTATGACCCAGCAATTCCACTCCTAGGTATACACATACCCAAAAGAATTGAGAACAGGTACTCAAACAAATACTTGCACATGAATATTCATAGTAGCAATATTAACAATGGCCAAAAGGTAGAAACAACCCAAATCTCTACTGAGGGATGAATAAATAAACAAAATATGGTATATACATATAATGGAATATTATCCATCAATAAGAAGAAATAAAGTACTGATATATGCTACAACATATATGAATGAACCTCAAAAACGTTATGTTAAGTAAAAGAAGTTAGACACAAAAGATCATATACGATTTCATTCATATGAAATGTCCAGGGTAGGTAAATCCATAGAGACAGAAGGCAGGTTAGTGGTTGCCAAGAGATTGGGGCGGGGATTGGAGTGACTGCTGGATGGGTATGTGGTTTCTTTTCGGAGTGATGAAATTGTTTTGGAACTAGATAGAAGTGATTGCACAGCATTGCAAATATCCTAAATGCCACCAGAGTATACACTTTTAAATGGCTAATTATATGTTATGTAAATTTTACTTCAATTTTTAAAAAATAGCAGATTCCTGGCCCCACCTTCAGAGCCTTTGACTCAGTACCTCTGGCACAAGGCCCAGGAATATGAATTTTCTACAAATACCTCAGATGCCTCTGATGCAGGTGGTCCAGGGACCATATCTTGAGAAACATCACTCAACTGTGTTAAACCTCCTGTTGATCCTCTCCTATAGATTCCTGAGCCTCTACTTTTGTAACATACCTCATAACGGAAATTATTTATCCTGCACTTCTTTTCCCCTAGACTGTAAACTCCTTGAGGGCAGGGCCCAGGTTGTCTTTATTCATCATAATATCCCCAGCATTTAGAAAAGCACCTGGACATTACATGTCCTCAGCAGATATGGGGTGAGTGGAATTACGGAACTGGGTTAGCCAGAAGGGGTCCGAGTAAAAGGGGAAAATCCTAAGGAGTCTCTAGTCCAAGAACCCATAGTCCAAGTGGTGGGTCCAAGGTTTAGCCTCCCTTCTCTCATGACTTCCACAACATGGCGAAGTATATCAACCCCCAGTGTGGGAATCAGCTCACTGTGGTTGGGAAAGGAGGCTTCCCCAGGATCCCAAACTGAGCTTTCCTTACGGAAGCACATCTAGGAAGCTCATGGTCAAGCCTGGGCACAGCAGTCTCAGTTCTGAGACCCTCAGACACGGCATCCAGAGTTGTACACCTCTTTTGGCATCTCCTAGCTAGAAGACTCTGGCCACGTTTTCCTGGCCGCCTAGCTGATCCCAGCACCATTTGGCTGGGTGACTGCTCTTAATCTTGGCTCTTTCCACAGTGCCTTAGAGCACAGAGTCAGCAGAATGACTTCCCTCACTGTCACTGAGCTGGGCCTGGGCCATCCTACTGTCACCTGTGCTGACTTCTAAGGCCTCATCCACACTGCAGGAAGCATGACACAGCCAAGAGGGTGTGGGGGAGACATCCTGAGGACTGGCTGGAGCTTCGTGCCTGGGCCTCTTGTATAGGGCCTGCACAGGTGTAATTTTCTTCTCTTTTCTTACCCCTCTCATCCAGGCCCTTTAGAGTCCCCTTCCCTTCTGTGTCTTCTCTGAGGCAGAGAGTGAAGTTTTCCAACTCTGCATTAAGCTTATGATGGTCAATTAACCCTAAATTAACCCCCCCCCTTTATACTTTCACACAAGATATCATAAAAGTAAGAAGTCAAGACCTGGCTGGTGTTGCTCAGTGGTTAGAGCATTGGCCTACACACCGAAGAGTCTCGGGTTCAATTCCTGGTCAAGGGCAAATACCTGGGTTGCAGGTTTGATCCCTGGCCCAGTGGGTCAGGGCATGTGTGGGAGGCAACTAATGGATGTGTCTCTCTCACATGGATGTTTCTTTCTCTCCCCTCCCTCCTTCCCTTCCACTCTCTCTAAAAATCAATGGAAGAAAGTATCCTTGGGTGAGGATTAAACAAACAAACAAACAAAGTAAGAAGCAAAAATAAAAAATGTAGGAAGCCAATGTGGCAAAATCTTACTTTTATCATTTTCTTAATTTTATCACGTGGCTTTCTCCAAGGCCCCAAATCTTTCCCTCAACATGAAAAAAGTCACTTCCATTGAGCACATATTATACACCAGGCAATGGAGCTTAGTGCTTTACATACATTACCCCATTCAATTCTCACATTACACTACCAGGTAAGTGATAGTCTATAAACTTAGTTGTGAAATATAACAGATATACAGAAGATTTCTAAAACACATACTTATCTCTATAACATTAATATATTACATATATCTATGATAAACATTTCCTTGCTTTTTTTTCTTTGCATTCTTAAATCATATAGTTCAGTTTTGCCTATTTTAAACTATATATGAATGAAATAATGAAATAATACAATATATATTCTTTTGAGGGGTTTCTTTTTTAGCATGAATCCTTGTGGAATTCATTTATGTTGTTTCATGTATCTGAAGCTAATTGATGTTTATTGATGTACATTCCATTGGCTGAAATATCACAATGTATATTTCCCTTCATTATAGATGGGTATTGGGGTTCTCTCCCCTTTTTGGACATCACAAACATTCTTGTACATGAGTTCTGGTGTACATCCCCATAATTCTTTAAGGTATATAATTTATAATGGAATTGCTGCGTTATAGGCTATGAGTATCTTCAGCTTTAAAGGACAAGCCCAAAGATTGCTTTTCAAAGTGGTTGTGATAAGTGGTGAGGAAACTGGGGCTCGGGAATGTTCACCAGTAGCTCAGGGTCACCAGCTCTAAGGCAGGAGCTAGGGTATACACCAAGTCAATCTGACTTTGAAGCCCAGGCTCTTAACCAGCTCACTACCTATGCTCTGTTTTAATTTAAGTATACTCAACTGCTATAACTAGAAAGCCAGTCATAACTCAGTAGCTTAAAAAATGTGAATGTTTATTTCTCTCTCACGTAATGCTCTGAAGAGAGTGTTTTAGATCAGCAGGCTGTTCTGTTCCACATAGTCATTAAGAAACCAAGGTTTCTCTAGGGCCTTGTCATGGGGTACATGGTTAAGGCCAGATCGTTGCCACGTTTGAGATCCAGCTGGTGGAAAAAGGTGAAGCATGTGTCAGGGTTTATATATGTGTAAGGTTCTATGAACCTGGCCTTGAAGCGGTCCATATCATTTCTTTACTTAGTCACCTGGCCCTCCCAGCTCAGTTCTGCTACCATGGAAGAAGCTGAGGGTGGATTTTGGTGGGTAATTATCCATCTCAGTACAGTGTATTGCCTCCCAGCCCTTCTATTATTTCAGGGCTTATTTCAAATAATTTTCCTTTCTTTTCTATCTCAGGGCAATCTCAAGGATAAATCATGTAGCCAGTGAATAGGCTTTTGTTCAAGAAGGCAATGGTTTCATTCTAGGTGGTTGTCAGGCAAAATGAACACAACTGCCCTTCCATACCATCTGATTCTTTTCAATAAACATATTTTGAGGACTTACTTCCTGTAAGGTACTGAGGACATTCGAAAGCATCATATCACTTACCACACATGGGAGTTCTAGAAAACAGCACACATATGAATGGTAAAGGGCATGTGTACCTATAGGGTGAGCTTAGAACCAAATCAGAGTCCCAGATATGCAGTCCTATCCTGCCCTGCAAAGAAAGTCTTACGCAGTGCAGCTTGGGCTGTATGGGATATACACAGGGAAGGAATGTGCATCCAATACATGCTTCACAAAGGAGGGTGTGATGGAATAACCTCCCACTTTGAGGAATCCTTCCATTCTACTCAGGACTGGAGATACAGCCTTGGACCTTAGCAACAATAGGTCTTAAGGAGCTTGTTCTGTGGAAATCATGGTTTCTCTCATTCAAATGTTCCCATTCCATGGTCCGTGGGTCTCTTAATAGCTAGAGGCAGCCTCAGATAGAAGGGCTGCCCTGAAAGGAAATGAGTTCTCTGTACCTGTCAGGGAAGCCTGTAAGGATGAGGTAGGAGACCAGATGAGATGACCTCTAGATTCCTTCCAAACCTGGTCCTGTGCTCCAAGGTTAAATGGATATTGGTCAGACATTCTGAACCACTAACTTCTAGTCTTTTCTTCTGCCAGGCAGATGGCACATCCTGGGAAACCTGGATGAGCAGCTGGGCAACGGGTGGGGGGTGAGATAGGATAAGGATCAGAAAGATCTAGGAGTGTGTCCTGGCTCTGTCTTAGTTGGGCAAATCTCTTAACTACTCTCATGTGTGAAATGTACCCGTATCTGAGAAAGAAATAAGAATTATCCCCATTTTACACATGAGGAATCTGAGGCTTCTAAAAGTTAACTTGCTCAAGAATGCACTATACGAAGTAGAGTCGGAATTCAAACGAAGGCCATCTGACTCTGGAGTTGAAGCTCTTAATTACTAAGATTCCCTAGTGGGGTGGGGGTGTGTGGGATGAATTTGGGAAAGAGGAGATCCTCTAACACATTTAATGCAGACATCAACTGTTAGATGTTTCCTGGCTTCCAAATTGTTAAACTGAGAGTAAGTGTGTTTTAGTGTGAAGGGAATACATAGTGTGAGTGGGCTGTAAGAGAAAGGAGCAGAGACTCAATGTGACTAGACTCATGCTGTTTCTTTCTCGGGTTTACAGCCTCAGGCACGCCCAAGAAGGGGGTCTTAGGCACCTGCCCCCACCGCACCCCACCCAACCCCACCCCCTAGATGGGGACACAGAGCAGTCTTCCCTGCAGCGTGCCACTGACTCCCTTCCCCCAGCAGCCAGGGTTGGGAAGGGGGTGGAGGGTATGGAGCCGTTGCACAGTTTATGCTCCTCCAGAGCTTCGGAGCAAGATTTCCCCAAAAAGCCATATTAAATAAATAAAAGGAAATTCAGCAGATGGGAACATGAATCAATGAAAACTCCCATATGAGTGCAAAGATTTATGTCGAAAAACAAAACATCAACATCTGGGAGCTGCCGCGTCTCCCCTTGGCTGCTCGTTTGGAATGGATTCTCGGTGTCGCTTTCTGACTCTAGCCCTGGGAGAGGACAGAAAGAAATAAAGAATTAAGCCCATTAAAAAAAATAGTCATTTTTAATCAGAAATGAACGCTGTTTTTCCCCGGAAGGCTGGAGGGAACGTGATCCAAGCGGCGGGGCTGCGGCGCTCGGCCCCGGGATATCGGGGAGAGAGAGCCCCCTGCCGGCCGCCGAGGGGCGCCCTCCCTCTCCGCCCGGCGGCCCTCCGGAGCCCGTCACCCCCAGATCTCACAGCTGCCGCGGCAGCGCGAGCGCGCACAGCCCGGCGCCCACTGCACTGCGGCCGTTCGGCGCCTCCGCGGCGCCCGCTCCCTGGCCGCTCACGTGGGCAGGGGCGGGCCGGGGGCGATTCCGTGCGTGACCGCACCTCCTGCAGTTGGGCCCGCCGCCAGGGAGCTCATCTGGCCGGAGAGAACCGCCGCGTGGGTTCCCCCAGTTCCGGGGAGAAGGATCTGAGGCGTTCGGTGAAAGAGGAACCTAGGCCATGAGGAACTTGCAGTTCGGATCAAAGACCACACTTCGCTCTTAGGCTGGGGCATTCAAGGGTTGATTGGGCAGGCTTTGGAGCCTTCCTATGTCTGGGTTCAAACCCAGCTCTGCCATGGCCAACCAACCGACCGTTTGTCCTTGAGCAAGTTCCTAGAGCTAGGGTTTCATTATTATTATTATTAAAAAGTTTTTTTTCTTTATTGATTTTTTTGGGAGAGGGAGAGAGAGATGGAAACATCATGACAGAGAACATCCATTGGCCGCCTCCTGCATGCTCCCCACTGTTGGATCAGTTGTGGATCAGGCCCACAACTTGGGCATGTGCCCTGACCGGGAATCAAACCAGGACCTCTTGGTGCATGGGTCATGGCACAACCACTGAGCCACACTGGCCAGGACAGTTTCATTATTTGTACAGTGGGAATAGCACCAGCCTCCTATGGGAGTTGTGAAAAATAAATAATAAAACACATGTAAAGTACTTAGCACAGTGCACACATACATAAAATTGAGTAAATGTTAGCTATTGTCATTAGGATCAAGGCTCAAATTATCATAACCTACAAGGCTCTGCATAACCCATGCTCCCAACTCTGTGGCCTTGGGGAGGCCATTGACCCCCCTCCACTGGGCTCCAGCAGCATTAACATTATCTTCCACCCATCGGTCTAGTTCCCTTCTGCCTCAGGACCTTTGCATGTGCTGTTTCCTCTACCTGGAAGGCTCTTTCCCACCCTCCATTTCAATGCAGCCTGCTCTTTATTTGGGCCTCAGTTTACTTGTCACATCATCCAGGCAATTCTCCCTGATTCTTCCCTCCCCAAAATGTAGTCTCTGTTTTATGTTCTCATAGCAGCCTGAGCTTCTCCTTGCTAGCAATGCTCCTAGTTGAAATGTATGAACATTATGTGTTTAAAGTCCATCACTCCCTGGACAGTGCATTCCATGAGGCCAGGAGCCCATCTTATTGCATTTACTGTGGTATTTCCAGGTCCCAGGACAGTGACTGGCCTAGGCCCTCTATTTGTGGTGAATAACCCATAGTGGATGGTGGGACCCTGAGACCCGAGGGAATCTTGACTCTTCTTTCTATATTGTTTCACCAGTTCCTTTCAACAATAAATGTATTTTTTAAGCTCATCTATGTGCCAGGTCCTGTGTTGAGCACCTAGGACACAGAGCCATACAATTCTATCTCTGACTTAATAGAGTTCGTAGTCCAAGGGCAGAGACAGACATGTAAACAGAGGACAACTTAGATGGGGTGTAGATAGCAGTCAGGGTGTGTGTGAGGAATGGGAATGGCTGTTCCTGCAAGGACAGGGCCCTCGGCTCTAGGTGGTATGGGTGGATTAAGCTTCATGCTTTACCTGCATTATCGTTCTAAAACTCACCACTCTTAGATAAGCCTATTATCATCCCTATTGTACAGAGGAGGCATAAAGAGGTTAAACAACTTGCCAAGGGTCACAAAGAGAGTAATAGCAGAAGTGACATTTGAACAGGGGCACATTCTGCTTCAGAGCCAGAGCTCTTAACTACTGGGTCACTCTGCCTCCTAGCAAACAGCTGTGAGGTTACTCGCCCTGCCCACAACCCCCATTCTGCACTGGGTGAGAGTGGGGCATTGCCCCTCCCCACATCCCTGCCAGTAGGAATGCTGCCACCCAGAAGCAGAGAGGGAGGTGGGAGCACAGGGCTGAGGGGCAGGTGAAAGCTGCTCCCCACATTGAACTTATTGAGGAATGTTCACACAGCAGCAAAGGGGACCTGCATCTGCTCAGTTAAAAACAGGAGAGCCTTTGGCTGCAATGCTGCCAAATCCCCAGCTCTGGAGGGAGGCCCCAGCCTAAGCCGGGCTCAGTGCCCTGAGGGTGCTGCTCTCACTTTTTACACCCACCTCAAAGCTCCACTGATTCTGCTACATCTCCTCTCACCACCCCTGGGGCTTTTTTTTAAAGGTTGGATTCACATCCCTCATTTGTTCTTTTAAAGGGAGCCCAGCCTGCTCCCCCGGATTCCAGGACTCAGCCAGCAAAGGGTCTGGAGTCTTACAGAGGAATTGTTCTGAGTCTTCTCTGCTGAGGTCTGGCTGAAGTTAGATGGTGGGGTTTCTTCAAGGATTTGAAGAAACCACCCCTCTTTTTCAGGTCACCCCACCCTCTAGCTCTCAGAAAGCTGCATCTTCCAGCAGTACCTAGAGAATTCTGACAGGTGGATTTGAGCAGGACACCTAATGGAAAAGTATAGCAGGTGATGTAAGACTAGAACTCAGGTAAGAGAACAAGGATAAGGCTAATAATTGTTGCCATTTGTTGAGTGCTTTCTGTGTGCCAAGCACTGTGCTAACTAAGCGCTTTACATGTTTGCTCAGTGGATCCTCACATCAACCCTGTCAGGAAGGAACCAGTATTATCCCTATTTCATGGATGAGGAATTGAGGCTCAAAAAATTCAAGTAACTTTCCCAAGTTCACACAACTAGAAAGTGGTGTGAGATTCAAACTCAGGCCATTTTATTGATGAATGATGCCATCCAGGAGAACGGGAAGTTAATGCTCAAAAGTCCGAACTCCCCGTGTAGGTTACAGATTGTATAGGACAAAATCACATGACACGGTGGGTTAGGAGTTCTGTGTCATGCTGGGAGCTGATTGGTCGGAGGTGAGGTAAGGGTAATGAATCATTTCTTCAGGCCTTGAGGACAGCGCTGAGGTCTGTTCTGGTTTCTTGGGAAAGTAGCCAGGGGCCATTCCACCTTAAGTCTCTGGAAACATAACTTAGGTCAAGATGTTATCTTTAGTCTGCCAGAGATCCCAACCTCATGACCATTATCCAAGCTACTGTCTTCTGTTGTTTGGGGGTTTTTGATTATCCAGAGGAAAGGCTAGATTTCTAGAGCCAGGATTTAAAACTAAATTTAAGTCGTAGGACCCTCAGTTTCACAATGACAAAAACAGAACAATCAAGGGGTAAACATGGGAGACATCATACAAAGGAAGGGGGAGAGGGGACAGATTCAAGGGCCTGATGAAAAGATGGCAATTTTTATAGGACCTGGTGACTAGCTGGGTATGGGAGTGTGTCTTACACCTTTGGGGTGTCTGTGGAGATCTCAAGAAATCCAGAAAGAAAACTAGAGAGAGGATTCACTTCACTGGCTCCTGAGTCTACAGTCCTGGTCTTTCCTGGGTTCCAGCTGCATCCTGCCTTTGGGGTCCATTAGATGTCCCTCTACTCCTTTGTATCCTGATAAAACTTTTTCAAAAAGCTACCTTCAAAGAGTTTCTAATATTTGCCATGAGAGTCAAAATTAACATGAGGGAGAGCAGAGAAGGGAGCTGAGCCAACCGTGAGTTCAAAGTTTCTTTCCTGAATAACTTGGGGGAATAGTACAATTGACAGAAACAAGGAAGTGAGATGAGGAGGTGGTTTGCATGTGAGATTTAAGGAGTCAACTGAGTCAAGTGCTCTGGAGATTGAGCAAAGGCTCACTGGTGGTTAACGAGGTGGTCTTGATGACCCTACTGACAGCTGCGTCAGAAGAACAGTGATGGAAGCTGGGAGAAAGCTGAAAGTGACAGAGTTGTGAAGGAATGGAGGCAGTAGGTGTGTTACATAAGAAATGTAATAGAGCCCGGCTGGTGTGGCCCAGCGGATTGAGCATCCTCCCATGGACTGAGAGGTCCCCATTCGATTCCAGGTCAGGGCACAAGCCTGGGTTTTGGGCTCGATCCACAGTAGGGGGTGGGCATGAGGCAGCCAATCTCTGTTTCTCTCTCATAGATGTTTCTATCTCTCTCTCTAAAAAATCAATAAAATAAAGTCTGGCCGGTGTGGCTCAGTGGTTGAGCGTTGACCCATGCACCGGGAGGTTACGGGTTTGATTCCCAGTCGCTGCCTGGGTCGCATGCCTGGGTTGTGGGCCCGATCCCCGGTGGGGGCGTGCGGGAGGCGGCCAGTCAATGTTCTCTCTCATCTACATTTCTATCTCTCTCTCCCTCTCACTTCCTCTCTCTCTAAAATCAATAAAGGAAAAAAAAATTTTTTTCAATCAATAAAAGAAAAAAAAGAAATGTAATAGAAAGAATGAAACAGGATGGTAGCAGAAAAAGGCAGGAGGATCAGATAAAGGATTCCCACCCCTTCCACCCCCAGATAGGAAAGGCCTGTGTATATTTTATAGAAAGAAAAAACTAGCAGAAAGATGTATGCTTTGGCATGAAGGTCAGGATAATTAGACAAGATAAATAGACAAGGTTCTGGAAGAGACAGGAAGAGAATGGGACTGAGAGCAGACTGAGAGCAAACAGAATTTGGCCTTAGAACAAAGGGAAGAGTCAGACCTCTGCAAATGAGTCTCTGTTCTTGTCATTTCCTCTAACTCATACTCAGGCCTTACATTTATTTGTATAGCATGCAACTCAAAGTCCACAGCTGCACTCACAGCTGCTCTCAAGTTAGATCCTTCTTCATTATCACCATTTGACCATGTGCCAGGCAATTTATATGTTATCTTGTGAGAAGGGTACAATTTTGCCCTGGCCGGTTTGGATCAGCGGTTAGCGTCTCGGCCCGAGGAATGAAGAGTCGTAGGTTCGATTCCGGGTCCAGGGATATGCCTTGGTTGCATGTTCAATCCTCGGCCCTGGTCAGGGTCGTGCGGGAGGCAACCAATGGATGTGTCTCTCTCACATCGATGTTTCTCTCTCTCTCTCCCTCCTTCTCTCCCATTCTATCTGAAAAATCAATGGAAAAATATCCTCAGGTGAGGATAAAAAAAAAGAAGGGTACAATTCTTTTTTTTTTTTCATCCTCACCTGATGACATTTTTGCATTTATCTTGAGATAGAGTGGGAGGGAGAGAGGGAGGAAGAGAGAGAAAAACATTGAAGTGAGAGAGACACATCGAGTGGCTGCCACCTGCACGACCCCAAACAGGGCTGAGGATCGAACATGCAACCGAGGTATGTGCCCTTAGTGGGAACTGAACCCGGGCCTCTCTGGTCCACGGTCCGACGCTCTAACCGCTGAGCCAAACCAGCCAGGGCAGAAGGGTACAATTCTCATTCTCATCTTCCAGATGAGGAAACTGTGGTAAAAGATATAATTCACTTGACTGAGGTTAGCCAGCTGTAAGTGGGAGAGCTGTGTTGGATGCCAGACAGTCCAATTCTAGAACCCGTGCTCCTCGGTTCTGTTTCCTGAAACCTCAAAGAGTTGAACATGGTTACCTCTAGGGAGCAGGACTAGAGAGCAGAGAGCTGCGTGTGTCAGGGGTCTGCTGTCTTTTGTTATAAGCCTTGTAGTACTATTTGACTTTTCACTAGAGTAGGTTCTCTCTTAACCAACCATTACTTAACCGAGGGGTAAGATCCACTGAGCCTGGCATGCTCCCTGCCCTCCTTAACTCACTTCGCACTTAGGTATAAATTGTTTGACCACTTGACCAAACACAGGACCAGATGCTACCGAGTAGCAGGCTTTCTATGCCATGTTCATTTTAAAATTAAAAAACAAAAAACTTGTACAAAGGAGCTTGCATTTTTTTAATGATAAAAAGCCCAACTAATACAAAGCAAAAACAACTGATACTAGTGCTAAGGTGATGATTCAGCCTTCTCAGTGATGAAGATGTGTCACTGGCTAGAAGGGACATGGTGAAAATAAGGGCTTGATCCCTTTAATCCATCACTCACTCAGCAGCCAATAACCATTTTAGGTTTCCTTCAGCCTGATCATGTCCCTGCTTCCTTTCTTGATGTCTCATACCCTCAGGACAGAGTCCAGACATCTTGGGGGGCTTACAAAACTTTATGACCTGACCCCATTTACCTCTCCGGACTAAAGGGCTATCACTAACCTATACCACTCCCACCCCTTCAACAACCACACTAATCTAAAATTGTACTCTGCCTCCCTGGGAATTTGCACCAGCTGTTTCCCCTGTCAGAATTGTATTTTCCCTTCTCCTTCTTCATCTGGCTAGTTCCCAGTCCTCACCATTTAAGTTCATCAGTTTAGATGTCACTGCCTCCAGGAAGTCTTCCTAGGAGTTCCTCTCCTAGGTGTTTCCATAGCATCCTGTACTTTTCCCACTAAAGCACTTGCTAATTTCCAAAGAGCTCTTAACCACTATTCAAGCCTTTGTGTCTTCCCCTCCCACAGTGACTGTGGGCTGATCGTGTGAATTGCTTTAACCCACAGAGTGCAGAAGTGAAACTGTGCGGGTTCCAGGCCTAAGCCATAAGGAAACCTGGCAGCTTGCACTTTTGTACTTTTAAAAGTTCTGAGCCACTGTTTAGGAAGTCCGGCTACCCAGCTGGAGAGGCCATGAGGAACATGGCAAAGAGGCTCAGCCTTTCCAGTGTCCCAGTTGAGCCTTCATATGATTCCAGCCTCGGCTGCCATCTGACAGCAGTCTCATGAGAGACCCCAAGGGAGACCAGCAGAATTGCCCAGCTGAGTCCAGTCAATTCACAGAACTGTGAGAGAAAATGACTGTTTAAAGCCACTAAATTTTGGAGAGTTTGTTATGCTGCAATAACGAAAACACCATTCTGTATTTTAATTGTCTATTGAGTTTGTTTGGCCTGCTAGACTATTTTCTCTGTGAGGGCAGGGACCATGCTCATTTTTAAAAAATTGTTATATATTCAGGACACTCTCCAGCACAGCTCTCATATATTGGATTAATGCAAATTAAGAATGTCTACCCAAACAAAGGCAAAAACAACTGTCTAGAACCCTCATTGTGGTGGGTACACAATGGCATCAACAAAAGGTGACTAAGCCCTGGCCAGTTTTCTCAGTGGTTAGAGCATCGGCCTGCGGACCAGGGAGTCCCGGGTTCAATTCCGGCCAAGGGCACGTACCTTGGTTGTGGTCCATCCCCAGCCCTGGCTGGGGTCGTGCAGGTGGCAACCAATCAATGTGTCTCTCTCGAATCGATGTTTCTCTCTCTCCCTCCCACTCTGTCTGAAGATAAACGTAAAAATATCCTCAGGTGAGGATAAAAAAAACAACAACAAAAGGTGATTAAGTGGACATCTGGGTAGTAGGTTCACTTACCTTTGTTAGAGGGATTTTGTTAGAGGGATTGAGTCAAATTTACTTTGGACTATGAGTCAACAACACAGCAATCTTGGGAGAATGGTTGATGGGTTAAGCCTGAAAGATCAGGCAAAACTAAAGGCAAGCCTAGCCGGTGTGGCTTAGTTGGTTGAGCATCATCCCATGAACCAGGAGGTCACTGGTCTGATTATGGGTCAGGGCACATGCCAGGGTTGCAGACTTGATGCCCAGTAGGGGTCATGCAGAAGGCAGTCGATCAATGTTTCTCTCTCATTGATGTTTCTATCTCTCTCTCCCTCTTCCTTCCTCTCTCTGATATTTTTAAAAAAACACTAAAGGTAAGGGAACAAAGTTGCCGTCCTTGATGGTGCTCCTCTGGGCTGCACTCAATAGGTGATCTGGTGTGTCGGTGAGGACTCCAGCTGCCTTAGCCATCTACCCTCACACATGTGGTCTCTTAGTGTTCTCAGGCTTCTAGGGACAAGAGACATCATTGGGCTATTTTACATATGGGAACAGATACTTTATCTTCTTCAAAAATGTTTAATTAGCTTCAAACACGGAGGGCCCTCAATGTTTGTATGTGGAATGAATACATTTCCACTAGAATCAATAAATCCCATGATTGGGGTCTGGTGCTCTATGTCTGTAATCATAGCAGAACAAGGTGTCCAGTCAAGTCAACAGGCATTGTTTGAACATCTTCTATGGACAGTTTATGTCAAGCCCAATGTGGTACACAAGAAGGGAAAATGCCATCCCTGCCCTGAGGGAGAGAACTGGAGAGAATAGACTTACACAAATGAGGTAATTAAATAACAGGACAACATATAATTACTGTTAAATTGTGTGTTAAGAAATTAAGTGCTACAGAAATTGGGAATAGCGGAGAACAGTGAGGGCTATTGTCCAATAGGGGAGTTGTCGCTGAAGCGCTGGATGTGCCTGAACCTTGAGGAATAAAATGAACCACAGACAGGCTAAATGGAGGAAGAGTGCAGAAGTCCCAGGAGGAACAGAGCCCAACCAGTATGCTTATTTTATTTTGAGGCAACAACACATGGAAAGTGGTTGCCCCAAATCCCAAAGCAAGGATATTTCTGAATAGTACCCTCATATTCATACTTCTGGGTCTGTATTTATTGTTTCTTCTGCTTGCAATGTCGTTCTCCTTTCTCCACCTGGTAAACACTTACTCATATGTAAAGGTCCAGCTCAAATACAACTACTTTTCTGAATCTTTCCATGGTATCCCATAAGCCAGTGCTCACGCTTCCATTGGAACATATCTATTTATTTTGCCTACTCACCTCCCTTATACAATTAAAAGCAACTTACACTTACTAGGATCTTACTATGTGCCTGGAACTATGCTAAACATTTTAAATGTACAATTTTATTTAAGCCTCACAACACTTGTATGAGATATTATTTTTCCTATTTTATAGATGAAGAACCTGAGGTTTAAAGTGGTTAAGTAAACTGCCCAAGCACACGTAGCTAGGAGGTAAGAAAGCTGGGATTCAAACCATCTGTGGAATTCCAGAGACCACTCTTAAAACACTGGACCATGTCTTTCTGGAGGCCACAAATGCTCTTTACTCTGTCTTCTTAGATTCTAGGATGGTGGTTGACATATGGCTCAAAAATCGAACAAATTAATACATCTGTCTGGTTGTTGTCTGTGTTTAAAAAAGTAGGTACCCCCCAGTACTCTTTTACCCCAGGTGGAGACTTCCACCTACCCAGAAGTCAGGTACCTGGGGGAAAGTTGGAAGTCTAAAGACCTTATATTTGAATTTGAGCTCCTTTATTTTATGGATTCAAGTGCTGTGAAAGAGGAACCATTCTTTTCCCATCAAAAGAACACATCAATGGCATTAGCGGGGTCTGAAGACGAGGGCTCTGATAAACAGGTGTGTGTAGGGGGGGAGGGGTTTCTCGGGTATTTTTAAAGCAGAAACTCGTTGTTCCTGTCAAACCAGTTAGGACCCGTTGAGATCACTCTATCTGACTCTCTCATAACACAGACTGAGGCCCAGACAGTGGAAGGGGTTAGCCAGAGGCTACACGTGGAAACAAAAGCCGAGCCAGAGCTGGAACCCCGGAATCAGAACCCTGCCTGTGCAGTTCTTCATTGACTACCCAGTGGGCCGCGACCGCCTCTCCAAACAGAGGGCCTCGGACAGTAAATTCGGACTGTGGGCTTCCTTTGTGGAACCCCTCCGCCCACTGGGTCTCGTTACTCCCCGCTCCTCCAGCATCGGGGCCTGGGGAAGCCTGTTCCCCCTTCGCATCTTCGCGGTGTCTGCAAGGTCCTCTTGCATCACCGGGGCCGCTCTAGCTCCACTTTTCAGGCGTTTCAGCTTCGCCACCTGCGATCACCCTGTCTCTGCGTGCTCTCCCCGCTCTTGTGCCAGGCGCAGCCCACATGCCATGCCCTTGCCGCAGTTCACATCTCGCTAGCCAAACACACAGCTGCACGCTCACTTCCTCTTGCTGAGCGCCGTACTTCCGGCTGGGCTCCTTTCTAATTGGTTGGCTGAGAGCTTCGTGGGGCCCGGCCGCCCGAAGGGCGCCACAGCGGCCGCCGTCGCCGCTGTTCCGCGGTTTGGCCTCGCTCTGTCGGCTGCGAGCCTCTGTGGTGTTAGCGACGACATGTGGCGCCTCCAGGGACTCCTAAACCGAAGTGAGGAGCTTTGGAGCCGCGCATCTTGAGGCAGCTGAGACTCGGAACTGGAGGAGGGGCAGGGGGGAGGACCGAACCAAAGCGATAGTGGGCGGGGCTAGAGCGGAGGGAAGGCGGGACCTAGAGGGGCGGGGCTGCACGCCGGGACGGAGGCTGTTGGAATTTGGGTTGTGGACGGAGCTAGTTGGAAGAGGGGAGAGCTTAGAGCCAAAGAGATGGGTGTGGCTGTTGCAAGGGAGAGGGGCCAAATAACAGAAGATGGTGGGTGGAGTCAGTGAAAGAGGAGTAGAGGCCAATAGAATAGGCAGAGCCAATGAAAAGAAGCAGAAATTAGAGACAAAGTGCTCCAAATATTGAGTGAGTTTGTGTATGAATGCCTGGTCCTTTTATTTTACCTTTTAATTTATTTTTTATTTTTATATTTTTTGTTAATCCTCAACCGAGGATATTTTTTCCATTGATTTTTACAGAGAGTGGAAGGGAAGGAGGGAGGGGGAGAGAGGGAAAGAGAGAGAGAGAAACATTGATGTGAGAGAGACATATCAATTGGTTGCCTCCCAATGTGCCCCCAACTAGGCTGGAGATCGAACCTGCAACCCAGGCACATGCACTTGACTAGGAATTGACCCCACAACCCTCCGGTGAGCAGGCCGACGCTCTAACCAGCCAGGGCTACCTGATCATTTTAGAACAGTGTCAACCCTAAGAAGGCATCAGACTTGCCTGGGGAGCTTTTACTAAAGTATAAATGCTCCACCCAATGATCTGGTTTATTCGTTCTGGGATGGCACCCTAGAACCTGTACTAGGCAAAAGATTCCCACATGTATCCTTTACAAACCTCTGCAGAGTCAGATGTCAGAGATTCTTGGATTCCTGGGGTGGGCCACTGTCAAGTGTCAGAGGTGGGACTGCCATTGCCTCAATCCTGTTTATGTCAAGGTGACTGTTTTTGTTGCTCTGCACAGCCCTTCCCCGTCTGCTAGGACCTGGCCTCCGGGGGGTGACCCCCAAGTCCACCAGCCCAGATGGGTCTCAGGCTACATCCTCAACCCTGCTGGTCTCTGTGCCAAGCTCTGACAGGTAAGATACTACCGTTCTGTCACCCGTCTCCTCTCCTAACTCCCCTCTCCCCCCTACCTGGGACAGAATTTAATGGACTCTATTACATCATCTAGGTCAGGCCCCCATGGCTCAGGTCCAGGCACAAGCAGGGGCTCAAGGTCCCATGGATGGAAGGATGCCTTCCAGTGGATGTCTGGCTGTGTCTCCCGAAACACCTTGTGGGATGCCATATCATGGGTAAGGCTTCCTCACCCCTGTCCTTGACCTTCATTGTGGATGAGAATGATCCTGCATGGAAGGAAGTAGAGCCTAGAAACAAGAGCTAGGGCATCATTATACCCACACTCAAATTTTGAGTAACCTGTGGCACTGGAGCAAATTTAGGAAGATAGAGCCACTCCCCACCCCCTGCCCTCCATGTACTTATTCCTCCTCTTATTCAGTTAGCATTTATTTGACACCTCTCTGAGCAAGGCATTTTTGGTAAGCACTAGGGAAATAGCAGAGAACAAGGTAGATATGATATCCGCCTTCATGGAGCATACAATAAATAATACTAAATAGCTAATATTTTATTTATTAATGTAAAGTATTACATATGCTTTATCTTTTTTTTTTTTTTAATCCTCAGCCAAGGATAATTTTCCATTTACCTTCAGATAGAGTGGGAGGGAGGGAGAGAGAGACAGACAGACAGACATCAATGTGAAAGTGACACATCAGTTGGTTGCCTCCTGCACATCCCCAACCAGGGCTGGGGACCAAACCACAACTGAGGTACGTGCCCTTAACTGGAATTGAACCCATGACTTTTTGGTTCTCCAGCTGCTGAGCCAAACCGGCCAGGGCTGTGCTTTATCTTGTTTAATCCTTATAAAAATCTTGCAAGGGAAATACCTCCATTTAATAGATGAGGAAACTTAGGCTGTGAAACTTTAGGTAACATGCTTAACATCACACAGCTCTTAAGTAGAGGAGCCAGATTTTACTCTGGAGCTCATACTCTTTTTTTTTTTTTTCTCCTTTTTTCCCCATTGACACCCTCCTCCCCATCCCTCTACTCCTTCCCAAGCTTTGTTGTCCATGTCCATCAGTTATGCATACATGCGTATAAGTTCTGTGGTTTATCTCCTCCCTCCCCCCCACCCCCTCTTCTGAGGGTTGTCAGTCTGTACCCTACTTTCACATCTCTGGGTCTACCCTGTTCCCCAGACTGTTATGTTTATTATATTCCACAAATGAGTGAGTTCATGTGATATTTGTCTTTCTCTGCTTGGTTTGTTTCGCTTAGGATAATACTCTCAAGGTCCCTCCATGTAGTCTCAAAGGATAAGAGATCTTTCTTTCTTACAGTGGCATAGTACTCCATTGTGTATATGTTCCACAGCTTTTTTATCCATTCATCCACTGATGGGCACTTGGGCTGTTTCCAGATCTTAGCTATTGTGAATAGTGCTGCTATGAACATGGGAGTACATATATTCTTTCTGGTTGGTGTTTCAGGATTCTTAGGGTATATTCCTAGAAGTGGGATCACTGGGTCAAATGGCAATTCAATTTTTAATTTTTTGAGGTAACACCATAGTGTTTTCCACAGTGGCTGCACCAGTCTGCATTCCCACCAGCAGTGTACTAGAGTCCCCTTTTCTCCACACCCTCGTCAACACTTGTTGTTTGATGATTTGTTGATGGCGGCCATTCTGACATGTGTGAGGTAATACCTCATTGTTGTTTTAATTTGCATCTCTCTGATGATTAGTGATGTTGAGCATTTCTTCATATGTCTCTTAGCCATTTGTATGTCCTGTTTGGAGAGGTGTCTATTTAGTTCCTCTGCCCATTTTTAATTGGGTTCTTTGTCTTCCTTTTGTTGAGTTGTATGAGCACTCTATATATTTTGGAGATTAACCCCTTATCTGATGTATCATTGGCAATTATGCTCTCCCATACAGTGGGTTCCCTTTCCGTTTTGATGGTTGTTTCTTTTGCTGTGCAGAAGCTTTTGAGTTTGATGTAGTCCCATGTGTTCATTTTTTCCTTTGTTTCTGTGGAGCTCATACTCTTACCTACCATGCTCTATTGCTTGGTTCCTGCACCTAGTATGGCTTGTAAAAGCACCTAGTCAGATCCTGGCCCATAATAGTTATTCAATAAATATTTGTTGAATTTGATCTATAAAGTCAGATGCTCAATCTAATAGGGCAGACTCTGCTTTCCAGGTTGTGCTTATAAGGTATTTTGAATGGAATTGGCACATACATCACTCTTGTGTCTGTCACATCTCATCCCTATCACTTCTGTGCTGTATACTTTGGGCAAGTGACTTGACCTCTCTGAGCCTCAGTTGTCTCATCTGTAAATGGGTGTCATCAGCAGAGCTGAGCCTGGAGTATCTCCATGACAGGGGCACTTCTGTCTGGGAAGCTGTGGACTAGATCCATGACAGACCTTGGAGAGGGGAGCATTTTCCCATTTTGTCAAAGACCCAAACCCTAGGGCGATCCCACAGAGAGTCCTTTTGGAAATGACCTGGATCCCAGGGGTCCTGATGCCATCCCTCAGCTCTGTCACTACTGCCCATGTGAAAGGGCCTGAGCACAAGCTGTCCCCAGTTCCCTGGGTACATGTCCTGTTATTGACAATGCCAGCACCTTCTCTTCCTTCTGGCCTCAGCTCACACATCATCACCCCAGTAGAGAGGGTGTCTCTGATTCCCTATCTTGTCAGGGCCCCCTCTTACATTCTATGTAAACCTTGATTTGTTTCCTTTTGGAATTGAGCATAATTTATAGTTATTGTATTTATTTCTCTGTGTACTTGGATTTTTGTCTTTCTCCCTCAATGAAGATATAAACTCCATGAGGGCAGAAACTGTGTCTGTCTTGTTTGTCATTGTACCCAGTGCCTGGTGCAACAATAGGTATTGGGGTGTCCCTTTCTATATACAGGAAGGGACAGGGAAAACCAAGAGGTCACTGGGCTAGGAGCTAGCTTAGGTGTTCTACAGACCTTCAACAAGCCTGTACCTGTGAATATGTGTGTGGTGGGGTGGCTTGGTCAGGGCGGGGGGGAGTTGTACCAGGTTAGAGAAAGAGAGTGAGCCTGGTGGGGAACTCTGACTTGTCACTGCATCTGTGGCAAAGCCCCAACTTAATACATCATCTTCTTGCCTGCTTAGACTTTGTTTATTCAGTAACTCGCTCATGCAGTTATTCAGCGTGTATATCTTAGCACTGTACTGGGTGCCGGGACACACTGGTGAGGAAAACAGACATGGTTCCTGCCCTCGTGGTGCTTTACGACTAACAGGGGAGTCAGACCTTAGTGGAATAATTGTAGAAATGATTGCTTAAGTACCAGTATGATCAGGGTTCCAGAGGGGATGTGAGGGTGCTGTAAGAGAATGGAGTGGGGGAGCTGCCCCCACCAGGAGTCAGGAAAGGCTTCTCAAAGTGATGTTTGAGCTGAAGGCTGAGCCTGTAGGAGCTGACTGGTGCAGAGCTGTGTCTCTGATGTGCTGTCTTTCCCAGGGCACTCTGGCTGTGCTGGCCCTGCAGCTGGCAAGACAGATCCACTTCCAGGCATCGCTGCCAGCAGGACCTCGGCGAGCGGAGCGTGGCTCTTGGCGCAGTCCCTTGGACTGTCTCCTCTCATCTCCCTTGTGGCATCCGGGCTCCTGTGAGTTCTCAGTCCCGGGGACAGGAGGGCTGGGCTGGGAGTTTCTCTGGGCCAGGAAGCATCTCTAGACACACCTCAGGAAAAGAGCCATCAGCAGCTCCTTGCCTTTCCTATCTGAAGTCAGAGGAAGGCAAATGTGAGGAAGTTCCATCCACCCAGGGTGTGGACCACACCTACCCTCCAGTGTCCTCCCATCACCTTCCACGGAGGGAGCCCCACAGTGGTCCAGGATACTTTAGATCCTGAGTGTGGCTTCCTGCCTACCCCTCAGCCAGTTAAGTCATTCTCTGCTCAATCATTCATTAATAAATGAATCTTTATTGAGTAGCTATTATGTGCCATGGTACAGAGGCAATGAAGCCAATTGGTTAAGGCTGTGGAGTCAGACTGTTGGGATTCAAGCCCCAGAGCTGCTATATACTAGTCTTGTGGTCCCTGGACAAGTCACTTTACACTTCCCTATGCCTGTTTCTTCATCTATAAAATGGGGTAATGATAAACTTCACCCCATAGATTTCTTGGGAGGACTAAATGAATTAATATATGTCAAGGACTACGTGCCTGGCACACAGTAAATGCTCAGTAAGTGTTAGTTTAACTTCTTGTCCCTATTGTTATGATAGGATCATTATCAATATTATACGACAGTGACACCTCCTTGCCACTGGAAGAATTCCAGTAGATGAGTGATTTACGTGTAGGGCAGAAGATCAGCATAGATGGGCACCTCTAAACCCGTGTGGAGGGAAGCCAGCAAAGGAAGTGGAGGAGGAGGTGTCGCAGGAGTTTCCAAATTCTTCCTTTGCTCCCCACAACCTAGGGAGGACTCAGTCAAGCCTGAGCAGGCTGTGCTGATCCCCTCCTGATATGTCTGCTATTGCTGGCTCTTTCCAGCACTGCGGAGGCACATTCTCCCCAGCCCTGACAGCCCAGCTCCCAGGCACACTGGCCTCAGGGAACCCAGGCGGGGCCAGGAAGCACCCTCCACTCAGCCTGAGAGCCTCTCTTCACACGGACCCTTGAGAACAGCTGGTCTTCAGGAGCCCTCTGACGAAGGTATGTGTCCCCCCTCCCCCCCCCCCGCCCCCCTAGAATCAGCAGAAGGCAGGGGGTGGGGAGTGGAGTTGAGCAGACAAACTTTTCTTGCTGTATGTGCCAGGTAAGGGACTTGTCATTTCTGTGATGCCCCTTGCTTCTTGGGGTAGTTCAGATTATTATGATTCCTGGCAGTGCTGCTCGATGAAGGGGCTGAGAGACTGGGAAAGTGGGAGAAAAGGAGAAATAACACTTTCTCCTTTGCCCTGGCTGGCTGTCGGCCATTTCCCCTGCAGATCCCAGTAATATCGGCTTCCTACATGCCAGCAGTAGCTTCAGCTCCAAGGCAAAGCCAGCCCAGTCTCAGCCCGCTGGTGAAAAGCAGGTATTGTCCCTATTTGGCCACCTGGATCTTTCTAACATTGCCCTGGGCAGGTGGCAACCCCAGTGAACCATCCCATGACGAGTCTTTATATTTCTTCCCCAGGAACAAGATAAATCAAAAACACTTTCTCTCGAGGAGGCAGTGACCGCCATTCAGCAGCTCTTCCAGCTCAGTGTTTCCATCGCTTTCAACTTCCTGGGTAACTGGGTGGACCCTGCCTCAAGGCAGACAGATGGGAAAATGGAAAGGGTACAGAGAAGGTCAAATAGAGTCAGGGTAGGGAATGATTTAAACCACAAAGAGTTTATTTCTCCCAAGTAGGTAGACCAAATCTGGCATGGTGGCACAGTGGCGTCAGGGATCCATTCTCATCCAGACCTTTCTGCCATTCTTAAAACTGGCTCCCATCTTGAGGTCCTATTTGGTTTTTCTAACTCCTGCCCTCATATCCATATTCTAGCCAGCTGGAAGGGGGAAGGTGGGAAAGCTGAACGGCCACTCCTTCCCTTTTAGGACATAACTGAGAAGTTGCACAAATCATTGTCCAGAATGTAGGCTTATGGCCACCCCTAGTCACAGAGGAGACTGGGAAGTGTAGTCTTTAGCTGAATGACCATAAGCCTAACTGAAAATTCTGCTACTGTGTAAGGAGAAAATAAGTCTTAGAGGACACCTTGCTTTCTCTGCCACACAAGAGCAAGAACAGGCTCCTGGGGTTTGGAGCAAGTTCTCAAATGCATGGATAGGAACTTCTTACCCACATCTGGAGACTCTAGCTGCCCCTCCACCATCTGTCCTGGTTTTCACAGTGACTTGGCTTAAGTTCGGGCCTTCCAACGTGGAGACCCAGACTCCCAGCCACATCTATTGGAGTCTACTGGGCCAGGTGGGTGAGAGGCTGGGATTCATTCAGAGGAAATTTAGTGAGCATTCAGCTTTTGCTCAACCCTATTTTAGGTGTTGGGGATATAGTGTTTCACAAGACAAAGTCTTTACTCTCATGGAACTAACATGTGAGTTGAGGGAGAGAAAAATAATAAATTGGCAAACAGAGAATTTCAGATGGTGATAAAAGTTATGGAGAAAATGAAACAGGGGGATGTGTTCATTTGGGCAAGGAACAACTTTTGACTTAGAAGTCCACACTGATGGGAAGATCCTTGAGCTGAGATCTGATGAACAAAAACAAGTCAGCCTTGTTTCCGTCTGGAGAAAGAACTTTTCAAGTAGAGGCAAAAGCAAGTGCAAAGGTTTATTTATCTGAGGACAGATTTATTTTGCTTTTTAGAGGAACAAAAGAAAGGTAAGTGTATCTGGAGCTTTGAGATCATGGGGAGAGTGAAGTCAGAGAAGCAAGCAGGGGCCAGATTAAGTGAGCTTTTCTGAGCCACGATACAGAGTGTGGATTTTCTAAGTGAGACCGGAAGCCATTAGAGGGTTTTACATTGGAGCAGGAAGAGGGACAATCACATGATCTGATTTACCTTTTTAAAGATCTTCCTGGCTGTTGTGTAGACAGATGTGGAACAGGGACCAGGAGACTGGGTTTAGTTATTACCGATGACTAAGCAAAATGCGATGGTGGCTGGGTCTAGGTTAGAGGCAGAGGAGACAGAAGAGTGAATGGATCAGGGTATGTTGATAGAGCCAGTGTGGGGAATGGGGACAGGGTGGGATCCTTTGTCCTCTGGAGTCTTCTCAAGGACAAGGACTCTGTGAATCCTGGACAGAGAGTTTTCAGGCACCAGGGAGGCGACTTCAATTCACTGCTGGCAGAATGTACCCTGGCTTCTACCTCATTAGCTTTTTGTGATTTTGATGGGCAGACAGCCTCTTCTGAGAATTTTCTTCCCCATTCCTTCATTCACATATTCATTTATTCAGCAAGTGCTAAGCATTGTGACAGAACACAAAAGGAGCATAAGCCATAATCATAGTTTGCATTTGTATAGAGCTTTCACCCTATGCAAAGTTATTTCTTCCACATTCTTTTTCTGCTTCTGCCTCCAGGATTTTACAGTCTAATTGAGGAGACAGGGCTTGTACTCTTGAAACAGTTTAGTTCGGAGAAAAAGGCTTTTATATTAAGTAAGTGCCAAGAAAGCGTTTCAAGCCTGAGTGTGGTCTGCAGGTTCTAGAGCAGAAACAGGCTGCCAAGGCCTGATGGTGGAGGCAGAAAAAGCTATCCCAGGCAGGAGAAACAGCTTGAGCAAAGGCTTAGAATTGAGAATTGGCTGTGACCAGCCCCTCTCTTGTTTTCCTTTTTGTTTGGAGGATGAAAGAACATGGGCTTGGGAATTGGACACACCTGAGTTCAGGTCTTTGCTCTCTTATATTCTCTCTCACAGTGTGTTCATAAAGCAGCATTAACAGTATCAGATGTGTCAGGTTGTATTGGTTACAACAACCTAAACCCAGTCTGGCTAACTGAATCACAAAAGGAATCTACTGAGACCTCTTGACCTGCCAAGCCTCAGAAGGACAGGAATCAGGGAAGCGCCAGGGACCCAGGGGGCAGTAAACAGTAGTGTCTTCAAAGTGCTGTCCTCAAAATAAACCTGCAGAAGCTGTTTTTTTGTTTTTTGTTTTTTTTTTTCTCTCCTGTTGTAAGGACATCAAGAGTCTGATTCTCGAGGGAGATTCTCATTGGTTGGGAAGAGAGGAGGCACGTTGATTGACAGCACTGGGGGGAGGGTTGTTCCCAAAGGGAAATCAGGAATGCTATTACCAAGAGGATAGTGCAGACCAGAGCAGAACCCTGTGAAATATTCGGAGGATGGAAATATATGCAAATGTCCAGCACAAAAAAAGAAAGGAAGAAGCCTGTGGGTACCTGGCTGAGGATGTGGGGAAGTTTCCCGAGGAAGCTGTGAGTGTTTATGCCTTGTGCTTTCTTACAGGGACAGAGAACATGAAGAATGGGGACCACACAGCAGCATTTTCCTACTTCCGGAAAGCGGCAGAGCAGGGCTATAGCAAAGCACAGTACAACGAGGGCTTGTGTCACGAGTATGGCAGAGGCACCCCCAGGGACCTTGGCAAGGTACCACACCTCCTTTCCTGCCCCCAGACCCATCCCCTGTTCTGCAAGGCCCAGAGTGACCTCCAGAAATGTGCACTGGGCAGGGCTTGGGGAAAGTCCAGTCTCTTCCAGCTGTGTGAAAAACATTTTTAAAAAGCTCCAACATCTAGGAATTTAGACTCCCAGCTCAGGCAGGCCAGGGCCCTGGTCTTTCTTCTTTGCAGCTGTATCCTCAGGGTTACTTTGGTGAGTGGGTTATTTCTAAAAAAAAAAGTAGGATAAGTACATACAGATGTTATATACAATAATGTATTTCTTAAAATTGTATATGATGGCAAAGAAAAGGGAAGCAACCTGAAGTTTCCTCAATAGAGAATTGATTAATCACATATATGTGGGCCTTAAAAATAATGTGCTTGAGCCCTGGCCAGGATTGTTCGGTGGTTAGAGCACTGGCCTGTGCACCGAAGGGTCTCGGGTTTGATTCCCAGTCAGGGGCACATACCTGGGTTGTAGGTTCCTTCCTGGGCCTCAGTCGGGGCACATGCAGGAGGCATCCAATCAATGTTTCTCTCTCTCCCACTCCTTCCCTCTTTTCCACTCTCTCTAGAAAAAAAGTCCTCAGGTGAGAATTAACCACAAAAACCAAAAAACAACAAAAAAACGTGCTAGATCTATATATATTGGCAGGGAAAGACATTCATGGTGTATTGTTATATGAAGAAATAGGTCACAAAATAGTGAGTGTAGTTCTCTTTCCCTCGCTCCCTGTACATACACATTTATATGTGTGTGAACATATGTAATGTATATGTGTACGTATGTAAACACATATATGAAGAAATTTGCCAGGCTATACACTGAAATGTTAACAGAATGGTCTTTAGGAGGCAGGATTTCTTGGGATTGTGTGTTTCTATTTTTCGTTTTACCTGTATTTAAAATTTTTTGGCTTATCTGCATTTTCTGACTAATCTACAATGATTATGTATTACTTAATTAAAATAATTTTTAAAACTTTTACTCAAAGGAAAAGCTGGCTTACAGTGACAGTGCTTCTCCCTTTGCCCCAGGCAGTCCTTTGTTACCAGCTGGCTGCCAGCCAGAGCCACAGCCTGGCTCAGTACCGCTATGCCAGGTGCCTGCTACAAGACTCTGCCTCCTGGGGGGACCCTGAGCAGCAGCAGGCAGTGTCCATGCTGAAGCAGGCTGCGGACTCAGGCTTGAGAGAGGTGCGTGCCATGGCTGAGGTCTCCCCTGGGCACCTGGGGCATGTGGGGCCTGGCAGTGACCACAATGTGTTCTTCCTTCTTGACCACAGGCCCAGGCTTTCCTCGGGGTGCTTTTCACCAAGGAGCCATACCTGGATGAGCAGAGAGCTGTGAAATATCTGTGGCTTGCTGCAAACAATGGGGTATGAGGTCTGCGGTATCTGGGCATGTTGGGCATCGACTCTGATAAAAGAAGGGACTTTGGAACTGGTACCAAGTTCATTTGTGTTTAGGGGACCTTTTGATAGGAGTATTGAGCCAGCTTGAAGCCTTGACTCTCGCTGACCTTTGCACAGGTCCAGTGGCACGCTGGAGCTGGCTCGAACCAGCCTGCGAGAGCTGTTGGTGGTGTCAAATCAACTATGCTAGGAGTATTTGCACCAAAGAAATTGCTAAATGCTACAGAGCAGGGCTTTCCCCCCTGGAGAGCCAGCTGTTAAACATAACCAGCTCACTATTGGGCCAGTCACTTGTTGATCTAAACCTGTTCCCTTGTCTCTGAAATAGGGATAATAATGCCTGCCTGTCTACTATGTCACAGGGTTGTTGTGAGGATCAGAATCTGACCAAGATAACAGGTGTGAAAGCCCTTTGTCAGTTGTAGACACAAGAGGTGCATTGTTACACGTGTTGTTGTCCAGGGGATTCAGAAGACATGTGAAGTGAAGACCCCGGGCAGTTGCTGGGGGGATGTCTGGTTGTGAATGTGGGCATTGGCGTCCAGGCAGCGCGACCCAGAGTCTGTCCCACAGAGCATTTGGTTCATGGGATGTTGATAAGTAATGAGGAAATTTGGGTTGGGAAATACTGAATTATATAGGTATCTTTAATGCAGGAAATCTCAGAGCTTTTGGTCACTGTGCATCACCGAGAAGGCTCCTGTGGTTTGCTGTGTTCCTCAAGTGTATTTGACCAGTAGATTTTTTGTGCTGCATCTGGAAGGCCCCGGAGCACTGGGTGAAAGCAAGCAGTGCGCACGGACAAGCATTTCCCGGCATAGGCACTGCGGCTTCTCTTTGTATTTCTGGCCCAACACGCTGATAGCTTCGTTGAACTTTTGGGCATCAGAATACTTGCCACTTTTCACTCCATGTTGCCCAAAGTATCTGTCTTAGCCTTTGAAGGGGACTGGTGTCACCAACCAGTACTGTCGTCTGTGCCTGTCTTTCCTTGAAAGAGCCGCAGAGCCTTCCCTGGGCTGAATGGGCCTCACATCCCTGTGTTGGACAAGTGGGGCTGCTGGCCTGCTTTAGTCACCCAGCGTGCTAGGAGGAGAAATGCACAAAGGCTGTCAGGTCTCACACTCACCCACTCCACTAGGAATTTTGTCTTCCTAGGTGTGTGCTGAACAGTTGTAGGGTGGGTGTTTTGGCCTTGTAACAATCCAGTGCTGTATTCTAAGCCCGCCTGTAGCCATGAGTCCACCACATTTATTGCATAGACTTTTGTCTGCCTGTTGTAGAAACTCCTTCCAGAAATTTAACTGTAGAAGGTAAAAGAGAAAGTGGACCGTTGGGAATCAACCAAGTGTTTTGTTTTTTAAGTTGGAAGATTGAATATAATGAAAAAATTCCAGTAGAGAGGGAGAGATTAATGATGCGGGCAACTCATGGTATGAAAATAATAACACTAATCTAAGCACTTTTCGTATATTAACACATTTAATCCTCACAACAATGTAATAAGGCAGATGCCATTATTATACCCACTTTATAGATGAGGAAACTGAGGCACAGAGACGTGGGCTAACATGCCTGAGGTTACACAGCTGGCAGCCTGGGCTTCTACCCCGATCTGATACTGCCTCCCCCAGGACAGTTCTCAGTGAGTGGAGAGAGAGGATCTCGAAACCTGGGCAAAGGGGCCAGCCTTTCAAAGGAGGAGAAATACTTTCTCTGTAATGTATGTTGTGCAGCCCTCTGGGAAATTCACGAAGGCCTTTGGGAAGCCTCCACACTTGCTCCTGGCTCTTGCAGGATAACGTAGGAGCCTGACTCGCAGGTTTGCTCTAGCTGGGCCGAATGCTCCCTGCGGCCTTCACGGCTGTGTACCTTCAGCACCAGCCTCAGAGAGAGAAGCTTATTCGCTGCTCCGGCTGGATTCTCCCTGCAGGGAGGGATCCCCAGGCCTCTGGCTTTTCGTGGTTGAGATCCCGAGGTCTAGGGAGGGCCAGCGCTGGGCCTTGATCTGTGTGGATGAGAGCCCAGCATGCTGGAGGACTCTGCCTTCCTCCTGCCTTAGCATTTCCGTTCTTCAGTCCTGCCTGTGTGTGCATCGGTGTGTCTTTCCGTTTTCTTCTTTAGGACTCACAGAGCAGATACCACTTGGGAATTTGCTATGAGAAGGGCCTTGGTGTGCAGAGGGACCTGGGAGAGGCTGTGAGATGTTACCAGCGGTCAGCGGCTCTGGGGAATGAGCCTGCGCAGGAGAGGCTGCGGACCCTCTTTTCCATGGAGGCGGCAGGTACCGACGCAAGTCAGAGCCCACAGGGTCCCTCCACTGAGCTCACTACCTGTGACAGAGAAGGGGTTGGCAATAGCTCTTGGTCTCCTTGTCATTTCCTGCCCCAGTGGTGGGTAAGAGCACAGCTTTTTGAGTCAGACAAACCTATTTTAACCTCTGTGCTCTCACTGAACTTGGACCCCATGTCCTTGAGTCTCAGTTTCTTCACTTTTGATATGAAGGTACTAGTAATATTGACTCATTCGGCGATTGTAAAGATTAAGTGAGATGACTAAAAGGGCTTAGCACCGCCTGGCATACGGCAGGTATTAAATAAATGGCAGCTGCTCTGGTGATTTTCCAGGAGAGACAACATCCCGAGGCTGCCTCAGCGCCCTGAATTACCCTTCTAGGGCTCTGAGAGCCCTGCTCACCGTGAGTCACTCGGGCTGGCGTGGGTTAACAGTGCCAGGGGGAACCGAGTCCTTTAAGAAGTCCTTGCTCCAAAGAAGGAGTCCAAGAATACAGCATGAGTTAAGAGTTACTCTCACCTCTCCTCGCAGCCCCGGGGCCCAAGGACCTGGCAGTCACAGGATTGAAGTCCTTCTCCAGCCCCTCCCTCTGCAGCCTGAACACCCTGCTGGCAGGAGCCTCACGCCTCCCACATGCCTGGAGCACGGGGAACCTTGGCCTCCTCTGTAGAAGTGGCCATCTCGGAGCCAGCCCCAGAGCCCCCAGTAGGGCTGGCCGCCCACACCCCTACCCCTTGGAAAGGAGTCTCGTCAGACTGGGTTTTGGCTAAGGTGAGCTCAAACACAGTCACTGGTGCTGGGTGGGGGAGGGCATGGAGGAAGTTAGATGACAAAAATAGATGTCAGTCCCTTTCCAGGGTGGAAATTCCAGTGGGAGCCAGGTTCTCAAGCAATTTCAAGTGCATGGCTAATAAATGACTTTGACCTTTCCCCCCAGTTGGTAGATTCACAGATGAGCAGTGGATACATTACAGGCGTCTCTGATCTGTGCACAAAACGAATTCATTCTGTGACGTGTGAAAAACTGTGCTGAAGGGTCCGAGACCCTGGTCCTCACCTCAGCCTTTGTGTTTGAGCAAATCAGTTACCTTCTCCTGCCCCCGAGCTTCCTCAAGCTTAGACGACATCATTTCTTGCCAGCATCTGATACATGTGCATCTGGTGGTTCATAAGAGGATTCTAGGTGGTACTCAGATTAATGGTTTTCATTTTAGTAGTTGTGTATTTAATATATAATGTAAAAATGTGACTAGCATGTTGCATTTTCACAGACATTGAGAACAGTGAATCAGGGAAAACATTGTGCCCTGGCCTGTGTGGTTCAGTGGTTAGAGCGTCAGCCCATGCACCGGAGAGTTATGGGTTCAATTCCTGGTCAAGGGCACGTACCTGGGTTGCAGGTTCGATCCCTGGCCCCGGTCAGAGGCATGTGCAGGTGGCAACCAATCGATGTATCTCTCTCACATCAATGTTTCTCTCTCTCTCTCCCTCCCTTCCTTTCACTCTCTCCCTAATAAAAGGGGGAAACATTGTGACATTGCATAAAGGGAGCACAGATCCAGAGAGGTGGCAAAATCCGGAGGTGGTTCCATGAACGGCTGAAACTCAGAAACACAGAATCAATTTGTTTTCGTCCATCTCCAGTGGACTCATGAGTCTGATTTGGAAGTAAGGAGTTTCTTGCCTAAATGCCTAATGTATCTATCTGCTTGACATTTTTCAGACCTTCTCACTTCAGCCCTAAAGATGGAGCCTGTGGGTTCTCAGAGAGATACCACAACTTGAGTCCAAAAGAAGAGGCCAGTTACCCACCCACCTTCCCAAAGAACCTTAGGTACCTGCCCCAGCACAGGAAAGAAGAGGAAAATGTGTGAAGACCCAGCTTCTGGCCATGTCACCTTGAGGCAGTGAGTAGCCTGACTCATTGCACTGCTTCCTAGCTGGAGACCAAGGGCAATGGTGTCTGCCCTCCTACCCTACAGGGCTGATGAGGCATTTCACTGTGGAAAGGACCTTGGTGCTCACGCGGCCTGAGGCAGTGATGCCCGTGTTTACATGGCTTTATGAGTCACCAGGCAGGAGAGGACCCAGGCCTCCTGGCTCCTGGCCCAGCACTCTTCTGCACCGTCCACACTGTAATTTTATGTGAAAGCGTTTTGATCATCCTGCCGATGCCAGGGAGTGAATGGAGATTGAGCACCTGGACTCTTGGAGCAGGAGAGTGTGGATTTTGAGATCTTCGTTTGTGAAGGGTGTGCCAGAAATGGATGGGAGTTTAATAAAACAGATATGGGATTATCTCATCACTCTGCCCTTGAATGTGTTGGGGAGAGCCAGGGAGACGGGCAGGGGAGCTGAAAGCTGAGGCTCCATTCTCGTCTCTAAACTTTCCATTAACCAATTTAAAGGGTCTTAAAAGCTTCTCTGAGAGAGAGACTTAGAAAAAATGATTTCTGAGTCAACGCTAATGACTCCAATTACTGAATTTGTGAATAGCTGTGCCCTGGCTTTTGGATGTTAGCCCAAGTTCAATAGCATAGATGTGGTGGAGAGTGGGATATGGGAGGGACTGAGGACCAAAACCCCTAGTGATTGTTCAAATGAGAAAGACCACCCAGCTTGGCCGGTTCGAAGGTGGGAGGCATTGGAAGGGGTGTCCACAATCCCTCTCTGCTGCTCACCTCTTTCCCCAACCTCTGGTGGTCCTGTCACACTTTCCTGTCACCACTGGAGCCCTAAGCGTCCTCTGGCTCCACGGCCTCCCTGCCCTCTGCTGCCTTTCCAGGGCTGCCCTGCACACTGGCCTCATGCTGCCCTCACGTTGGGGCAGGGACCTTGTCTGCTTTGTACTTCAGTATCCTCAGCACTTAGCACAAGGCCCTGTGCCGGGAGGTGCTCAATGTACACATTGGTTAAAGCTCAGGGTTTTAAGCTGTGCAGTGCACTAATCTCTCTGCAAAAAAAAAAAAAAAAAATGGTTTCTGTGGTCAAATAAGTTTGGGAAGCACCGCACTAGACATCCCCTTTTTATAGATTCACAATGCACATCAGCATATTCAAGGTTCCAAGAAGTCCTGCAGTAAAGAACTCGGTTAACCCAATGCTTCCCACGGGGAGCTGAGCAGAGCCGGCTCCCTGCAGATTGCCCATGAGCCTCTGGGGGGCACCCTCTGTGGAAAACTTCACTGCTGGTTGTCTTGTGAAGCCCTGCTGGCCAGTCTCTTCCCCTCCTGTTGTCATTTTGGGTTCTCTGATGACCGCTTCCTCCTGAACACGCCTGGGGCCAAAGGGCAGTTCAGACTGTCCAGGGACACTGGGTATCCTGTGGTGATGCCTGATGCAGCCCTCCCTCCCCCTGAGCCATTACAAATTAAGTACTGATTCAGTTTGGGGTGCCAAACATGGAGGTGGATATTTTTAAGCTCTCGTCGTGGAGAGGGAAGAATGGGAGAGTCGTGAGAGAAATGTTGTCAAGGGACCAAAAATCCTTGGCTGTTCAGTCACTGCGGTCTCCACACAGCCCCAGGGGATGGGCTTCAGCCACAGACCCAGAACCGCTGTGCTTTTGCCATTAAAATTCCGTTATTAATGACTCATTGTCAGGGCCCTGGAAGGAAATGTGAGGGGAGGACAGGGAGGTGGCCCCTGTCAGCAGGGCCAGGCTGGGTCAGGATACTGGTGACCTGAGGTTTAGGGCCTGGTGCCCTCAGCAATGAGACCTCTGTGCGAGTCTCTGCTGCCTCAGTTTCCTTATCCGGAGATGCTGTTTTCAGGGAGCCCTGATGCTACCGTGGGAACAAGACTCTGGTTCATTATATCTTCAGTGTTAATACAGTGTTCAGTAAATATTTATTCCATGAATGAGTGATTCTGTGCATTACCCCTCATCCACCCAACATTAGCCTACCCTGCACCTAGTAGGTGCTCTAAATATTTGTTAAAAGGATTGATTCTGTATACCCCAGTGTTACTTTTGATGCCTAGTAATTGCTCAACAAATACAAAACGTTTGTTGAATGAGTGTTTCTGATCCTGTCTCCCTCCTCATCCCACCTATTATATTGTACCCAGTACTTAGTAGGGGCTGGAAAATGCTGACCTATTTCCTAGGTACACACTGTGCACCCAGCTGAGCCTCCCCACTCCTGTCTTTTCCTTTTTGGGATTTGGTTCTCTCCAGCATCCCAAGGGTGGTGGTTGCCATCTCACTCTTGTTTCCGCCAGAGGAGAGGTAGGGTCAGTGAGCTGAGCTGCCAAGCTGAGGTTGGGTGACAGACAGGGAGGTTGCCTGTCAATCTGAGCTGCCCCCAGGCTCCGAGTGAGCACTGCATTCCACTCCTGGTGCTGGAGAACAGCTGACTGTTGATAAAAAAAAAAAAAAAAAAATGTCCCTCTGTGCTTTCCAAATTAAGACGACATTTAACTGAGTGCTCGCTGGCTCGCCTGCTCCTTCGGTCTCCCAGGGGGCAGAGCCCATCTTGGTGGAAGCTGTTCTGAGCATGTCCAAAGTCTCAGCTTTGACATCTTGGCTGATGTCAAGAAGTTTCTGCGACCTTCCTGTTCAGCCCACTCAGTTCTGTCACCACATACACTGGTATGAGCGCTGTAGGAGGGGGTCCATGGTGGAGGCGAGAGTATGACCCTCAGTACCTGCATCCCCACCCTGAGCATAGGTCGGGTGCCGCAGAATAGCTCTGCCCATGAGTTCTCCAGGCTTTGTGGGGAAGGCAGAACTGAGGACCAACCTAGAGGACTGCAGTGGTCCTTAACCTTATTTAGGTCACAGACCCTCTGAGAATCTGATAAAAGCACTGACTCCTTCCTGTAGCAAAATGCACCTCCCAATTTTACAAGCAATTCAGCAGGTTTTTAGATCTTGAAGCCTACCCAAGGGCTCCAGGTTAAGAACCCTTGATATATTAGAACGAACATCATACTAAATCCCAGATCCAGATCCTAGCCCTGCCACCAACCTGCCACGTGGCTTTGGGCCAGTCATCCTTTTCTGTCCTGCCATTTCCTTGCTATAAAATGTTCAGACTCCTTATAACTAAAATTACCCGTGTCTGTGGAGGTTTAGATCGTGACTTAGAGCAGTGCTGCACAACCTTTTATAGGTCACATGTTCCTTTGAGAATCTCATGAGAACTTTGTATCTTCTACTTAGAAAAATGCCTATACATAAACTTTTGCCTGGTGTTCAGGGGGGTCCAAGGACTACAGATTTAGGACTTTTGAACGAGAAGGAGGCAGTGACCCAGTATATTCAATGATCCAGTTGCCAGCCATGGTTCAAGGTTCCTTAGGTCACCTTCTCCCCCCATCTCTTCTCTCCGTCCTCCCAACATCAGCTCTGCACTGAAATCCCCTCGTAAATTGGAGGTCAGCACTGTCTAGTGTTATGGTTTTCAAGCTTGCTTTCACATATGGAGCCTTTTTTGTTTTTCCTAATAGAGCCTTATCTGGAGCTCCAATATAGATAAAAGGGAGCTCTGAGGCATTTTTCATTCATTCATTCATTCATTCATTCATTCATTCATTCAGTGAGTATATTCATCATGCGTTGCTTTGTGCTGGGTACCTGCCTGCTTTGTCTCCCTGCCTTCTGTCATTGACGGGAACCCAACAGCTTGAAAATCACAGATCTTGTAAAGAAATCACTGCCTTGAGTGAGGTGACCAGAGACCCAGAGACCCTGTTCCTGAAACACTTAGCTTTTGGGGCTCATTTTCCTCATCTGTAAAATAGAACAATGGAATAATGATGCCACACTGCACTCTTAAGTATGCGTGGCTTGCATTTGCCCTAATAGGAGTATTAAGGACCCATTTATGTGGACAGTGAACATGAGTACTGAGCTCCAAAGGAGGACAAAAGGAGGAATTTTTGCCTTCAGTGTCCAGGAGAGCCCCATGCTATTGAGAAGCTAGCTGAATAACAGCTTGTAATTTTCCAGGAAAATGATAAGGCTGAGCCTTGGGAAAATATTTGCTATTTCTTCACCCCCTCCTCTGCTGGAAGGTTTGCTGCTGTCGGTGTGGATTTCACGGAGCCGGTTCACATACTCTCCTCTCGCGCCTGAATTCACAGGCCCAAACCTGCTGTGACAGAGGAAGATTTACCTACGAACGGTGGTTTCTGGAAAGGTGACTTCTGTACCTGAAAGACTGCTCACTGGGAAAGAACAGAATTCTGCAGAGGCCCAGGCCTGTGTCAGGTCAGATCCAAGTCCCTTTTACTCTGGGCTTGGAAGTAGAAAGATGTGAAGGCCTGAGCAGCTTCGGATATACTCTTTGGCCGTGTTTCTGGAGGGGAGCTCAGATAAGACCACTACTGACTAACGCTCACCTATGGGGGCTTTTCCGTTCCTTTCCTTGGCTGGCAGTCTAGTGTCAAGGTCAAGGGCATGGGTTTTGCTGCTGGACAAACCTGGCTCCAAATCCTGGCTCTGCCTCTGTTCTCTGCTTGATCTTGGGCAAGACACTCAGCCTCTCCAAGACTCATATCCTTGTCCGTGAAGTGGCGATAATAACACCTCCCTCTCAAGGTTGTTGAGAAATTATTAATTAAATTCTGTTGTAAGCCTGGTGCTTGGCTCGTGTAAATGCTCTATAAATAGTCACGCTTTTCTTAGCCCAAATTTTCCAGCTGAGAAGCAGATTATTAGATACGGCGGCAATAGAGGAGTGGGGTCAACAGTACACACGTCCCTTGTTGTGTACCTAACACTGTGCACCAACGTGCCCCACGCCTGTCCAGGCCCTGCATGACTCTCTTGACAGGGAGTGGGTGACACAGAACCATCACTCTGTTACTCCTCCCTCCTGAGAGGTGCAAACAGGACAACAAGCCACTGCTTTTCCTTTATTAGTAGGTCAGAGAGCTTTGCCTGGCACCCCAGGATCCAGCCCCCCACCTTCCAGGATGCAACAAGGCTACCCTATCCCGCTGTGACACTCCTTGGCACCTGTTCTGCTGGAGGACCAGCCCTCTGTGCTCTACATGTGTTTTGCCAGCAAACACTTATCTTAGCCATAAACTATCCTCATCCTCCAAAACATTTGGAGGCAGAGCTAGCTCCTAACAAGGGCTGTTTGGTCACCCAGCTGTTAGACCTTGGGCCCCCGCCCCCTCTGTGGGGCAGCATCAGTCACCCTAAAGTTCTCAAGCTGCCTCTGCTCAGTGAGTTCAACAATTCTAGAAACCAGAGAATGTCCGAGGATCCTCAGGGCCTGGGCTCTCTAACATCTCCCGGGGCTCCTGGTTCCTGGATCCACAGGCCCCTGCTGCTGCTGCTGCTGCTGGTCCTGCCCTCGGCCCCCTTCTTTCCTCCTGGGGCCCCCTGGACGTCCGTGCCTGAGGCCCCACTGGTGGCCAGGTCTAGACTGAGGGTCCTCCCGCAGACAGAGAGCCGCCGCAGCACCTCGGAGGCGGCTTCCACGGGCACACTGGCCCGCTGCTCCAGCAGCATCTCCAACAGCGAGCTCATCTCCGACAGGAAGGTGCTGGCCAGCCGCGTGCCCGTGGGGCTCAGCTCCGGCCCCGACCCCTTGCCAAACGTCTGGAAGGTCCTCGGCTCCTCCAAGGCCGCAGTGTCCGGGGAGAACACGTTGTCACGGTAGTTGGTGGCAAGGGGCAAAGAGAGCCTGGCCATCCAGGCTGGGTCTGGGGCACTTAGCCGGTCCAGGGCCAGGCCTGTGGGGGGAGGAGAGGACAGAGTGAGGGCAGGGCCCACGGAAGGGCAGGACGGGCGAGGGTGGGACATAGGCAGGGAAAGGGCACTGAACAAAGAAGGGAAGGGAAATGGCAGGGGACGGATGGGGTAGCCAGAGGGGGACAGGAAGGAAGAGGCCCTGACAGGGAAGCTCGCAGGGCAGGAAGGTGGCTGACTGAAGTTGCCTATGAGCTGAGAGGAGGAGGCAACAGGAAGGCCTAGAATTAGAAATAGGCCTGCTTCTAAAGAATTTCTGGGTCGGTGGAGTGTCTCAGGTCTAGGTGTCTTTCACCCACTCCTACAGCCAGGCCCACCACTGAATGGGAGCTAAGTCCCTTTTCTTAGCCAAGGCTGGAGTTTCTGGCTTGGTGCTGCCTTCTGTTTGTATGCACGAGAGTGACCACTTGTTAAGTGCTGCTGTGCCAAGCAATGTACATAATTACCTCATTGGACTTCCGCACAACCTTGGAAGTCAAGAGTATTACCCCATTTTGTGGAGGAGAAAACTATAAAGTTCTAAGAACTTAAGTCACATATGTACTAGGCAACCAAATCCAGACTTGACCCCAGATCCGGTGACCTTGAAGCCCCCTGTGACTGTACCACCCTGTCCACTCTGAAGATCTGTCCCTCCTCTGCCTGGATGCTCCAGGTGCCCACCTGTGGCCTCTGGAATTCCCAGGCCTGCTAAGGTCGACACTGTCATGCTGGGCCCCACGCTCTCCAGCTATAGGAAACCCTGTCCTAGAGGCAGGCTAGAAGGCGCTGGCTCTTAGGGGCTCTCCCAGGAAAGGGACAGGGACAGTGAAAAACTGTGTCCTGGATCCGTAATGCCACCATCACGCTCCTCCTTTTCCCGTCTCAAAAACTAGTCCCAGGCCTGATGGTAGAGGCCAAGCAGAGGAAAGAATGTCCTGTGTCTAAGAAACTGTCTTTAAAAAAGTAGCACAACATCTACTTTAACATGTATTTAATGTTTGCTTAAAGTGAGCTGCTTTAAAGTCTGTGCATACTATTGGTGGCAATGCAGATGGTGCAGCCACTGTGAAAAACGGTATGGAGCTACCTCAAAAAATTAAACATTGAACTGCCTTATGACCCAGCAATTCCTCTTCTGGGAATATATCTGAAGAAACCCAAAATACTAATTCGAAAGAATATATGCACCCCTATGTTCCTTGTGGCATTATTTAAAACAGCCAAGATTTGGAAGCAGCCCAAGTGTCTAGCAGTAGATAAGTGGATTAAAAAAGCTGTGGTGTAGTTACACAAAGGAATACTACTAGGCTGTAAAAAAGAAGGAAATCTTACCCTTTGCTATAGCATGGATGGACCTGGAGAGTATTATGCTAAGTGAAATAAGCCAGTCAGAGAAAGACAAGTACCATGTGCTCTCACTTATATGTGGAATCTAATGAACAAAATAAACTAACAAACAAAATAAAAATAGACTCATAGAGACAGAACAGACTGACAGCTGTCAGAGAGGAGTGTGGGTTACGGGGCTGGGTGAAAAACGTGAAGAGATTAAGGAAAAAAACTCATAGAGACAGACAACAGTATGGTGATAACCAGAGGGAAAGGGGGCTGGGGGAGGTAGAAGAGGGCAAAGGGAGGAATAAATGGTGATGGAAGGAGACTTGCTTAGGGTGGTAAACACAATACAATATACAGATGATGTATTATAGAATTGTACACCTAAAACCTATATAATTTTTTTTTTAATCCGCACCCAAGGATATTTTTCCATTTATCTTCAGATAGAGTGGGGGCGGGGGAGAGAGAAAAAGAAACATCAATGTGAGAGAGACACATCGATTGGTTGCCTCCCGCATGACCCCGACCAGGGCCAGGGACCAAACCAAAACCCAGGTACGTGCCCTTGACCGGAATCCAACCCGGGACTCTTTGGTCTATGGGCCAACACTCTAACTGCTGAGCCAAACCAGCCAGAGCAAAACCTATACACTTTTATTAACCAATGTTACCCCAATAAATCAATAAAAAGAAAAGAAGAAAAAGAAAATCTGTGCATAGAATAAAAGCCTGGAAGGAGATGTGTCAAAGTGTTAACTGAAATTATCCTGGGCAGAAGTGATTTATTTTCTTTTTATCTACATTTTTCTACATTAACTAAATACTGCTTGTATAATTTGGAAAAGCTATTTCAAAATCCAGCTAATTGCTGTTTATATTGATATAAATGAGTCTCAGTCTTGCCTTGTGAGCGTGGGACTGTGCAGCCTGTGAGGCAGGGTCAGGCCACTTCCCAGTTGGCCCAGCCCACGCCTGGGTCTTAGTGAACATTCACTGAATGATTGAATGAACATAAATATTAACCCTGGACATTTGGGAAATGTAAACCTTAGTTCCTTGAGACTCTGGGGTAATAAGGTTGGAACTCCTTTGGCGTTACAGAATTAGGCCTTTCCTTGTACAAGGGTCAGAGAGCTTCAGAAGGAATGAAGCTTGGAATGAGAAAATCACTGGGGTGGATGAGAATGGCTGGAAAGCAATGGTGAATTCACTCTGTGGCAGGTGGGCGCTGGGCTGACCTGAGTTTGATTTGCTTGCTTTGCTGCTTATGAGCAGTGTGACCTTGGGAAAATTGCTTAACCTCTCTGAGCCTCCTTTCTCTCTCATAAAGTGGTGAAATAGCAGTACTCATCTTGTTGGGTTGCTGTGAGCATTCAGTGAGCTCATGCAACCAATAAAATATTGCCATCATTACGTCCTCAGGTGGAGCTTTTATCTGATGCAGCCAAGACCCCAATGTCAGGCACACTCACCAGTAGCCTCATCAAAGTCCAGCTCTGTGAGCAGCTCAGGCTTTTTTGTCCCTGCTGCCCTCTTCATCCCCCCTGTGCTTCTTGTTCTCTGTGCTGTGGGGAAGCAGGACCACGTGGGAACTGAGCCCACAGGTTCCAGCCCAGAGCCGCCCAATAGAGATAGGAGCTACAGGAGTCATTTAAAATTTTCTAATTGCCACACTTAAACAAGTCAAAAGAGCCCTGGCCAGTTTGGTTCAGTGGTTAGAGCATCAGCCCATGGACCGGAGAGTTGCGGGTTTGATTCTAGTCAAGGGCACGTACCTTGTTTGCAGTTCTGTCCCGGCCCTGGTTGGGGTTGTGCAGAAGACAACCAATCAATGTGTCTCTGTCACATTGATGTTTCTCTCTCTCTCTCTCTCTCTCTCTCTCTCTCTCACACCCTCTCCCTCTACCTCCCTCCCACTCTGTCTCAAAATAGATGGAAAAATATGCTCGGGTGAGGATTTAAAAACAAAAAGTCAAAAGAAAAAGTGAAATTAATTTGTAAACTATTTTTATACTTACCATTTTTATCACATAATCAATATTTTAAAAATTATTGAGATCTCAATTATTTTTAGACTAAGTGCTCAAAATCTGCAGTGTATTTTATATTTACATCACAACTCAGTTCAGACTAGCCATTTTCACCTGTGGCTAGTGGCTGATATATTGGACCTCACAGTTCTACATTCTAGACGATACAGTCCTATAAAATTTTCTATATATATGCTGTCCAAAGCGATATCCATTAACCACATGTGGCTACTGAGCACTTGAAATGTGGCTGGCATGACTGAGGAACTGAATTTTTCATTTTACATGTACTTAATTTTAATTAGATTTCATTTTACTTCATTTTAATTTAGAGCCACACTGCCGGTGTTAATAACCATTGGTTGCACAACCTTGGGAAATTTATTTAACACCCCTGCCCCTCACGTTTTTCCTTTATGAAATGGGGATAATGAATAGTCCCTATCTCATAAGAGTTTCTCATGAGGCACTTAGAACAGGGACTAGCACATAGAAAGCACTCAATCAACGTTAGCCTTATTTTTTTTTAACCAAGGAAAAGGAAGTGCCTGCCATGCCTTCAGCGTGTGCAGCCAGATGGAGCACACAGGGTATGTCCAGGTGAGAAACAAACCACAGCTTAGGGATGGTTGGACCCATGGATGTTTCTAAAGGAGGCTGAGCAGTGTCTACAGCAGAGGGGGCAGCCAGCAGATTCTTTGATTACAGTTTACGTTTTGCACCTCTTTTCAAAACTAATTGTCTCTCGCCCTGGCTGGGTGGCTCAGTTGAGTTGGTTGGAGCATCATCCTTTATGCCAAAAGGTTGTGTGTTCCAGGTCAGGGCACATATCTAGGTTGCAAGTTCGGTTGATGTTTCTCACATCAATGTTTCTCTCTCTCTCAAAATCAATAAAAACATATCCTCAGGTGAGGATTGAAAAAAACAACTAATTGTTTCTCTAGAAAAAATTATTTTTGTATGGGTTAAAAATGTTAGCAATTAAAGAATTGATTCAGTTCTCAGGGTAAAAGAGTATTTAAACATGCCAAAGAAGCCCTGGCCGGTTTGGCTCAGCAGTTAGAGCGTCGGCCTATAGACCAGAGAGTCCCGGGTTCGGTTCCTGCTAAGGGCACATACCTTGGTTGCAATTTGTCCCTGGCCCCGGTGGGGTTGTGTGGCAGGCAACCACTCGATGTGTCTCTCTCACATTGATGTTTCTCTCTCTCTCTTCTTCCCTCTCTCCCTCCTGCTCTATCTGAAGATAAATGCAAAAAAAAAAATGTCAGATAAATGCAAAAAAATGTCCTCGGGTGAGGATAAAAATAAATAAATAAATAAACATGCCAAAGGAGTGGTCAAGGAGGTAAGGAGAGGTCTTTTGATGACAGGCAGGCCCAGCCCAGGTTGACTCCCTTCAGTTGCTAATGAGCTAGGTGACTCTGGGCAGGCTGTTACTTCTCTGAGCCTCAGTTTGCTTATCTCTAAATTGGACCTCATAATCTCTACCTCTAAAGACTGTTTGGAAGCTTGAATGAGATAATGTGTATAAGATGTTTCCTGTACCTAGCACACACCAAGAACTCAGTAATCATTCACTATTCTTATGATGATTTGTAAAATGAATAATCAAAGTAGAATCTGGTCTTTGAACAAAGACCTTCTGAAGCTCCAGGAGAAGTAAAATGTTGTTGATGTTCCTCCCAGAAACAGAATGGCTTTGCTTCCCTATAGTGGATTGGAGCAGAACTCTGAAAACTGGGCTTGTGTGTGGAGTCAGGAGGGTTGGGGTGACCCTGGGGAGTCACTACCTTTGTGGGGGTCCAACAGGCTTGACAGCTCTTCTTCTAGCAGCTGCTTCACAGAGAGGTCCTCTTCAAGGTCCAAGGGTCCTTCTTCCTGGTCAGGTTCTGCCTGGCCACCAGCCCTGGCACCTAGGCCATCTGTGTCTGGGATTGCACTCCTGCAAAGGAAACCAACCCAGTCCACAAGTGAGAAAGTTCAAGCATAGGTTCATTCATTCTAGCTCATGAACATCCTTCTATTCATGCCAGCATTCATTCATTCCACATAGGGACCTGGATACACACAGTCCAGCCTTCCGAGTCAGACCGACCTGAGTTACTTGATTCCAGCCCTCCTGCCTACTCTGAGTCTGTAACACCCACCTCATGGGGCATGATGAGGGTAAAATGAGACGTTGTATGGAAAGAGCTTACCACAGTGCCTAGCACATTGTAAGCACTCAGCAAACAGAAGTGCCTATGAATGCACTGATGTGATTACTAACTATTGTCCCTCCCATTCCTTCACATTGCCTGGCACAGAGTAGGAGCTTGTAACTTCAGTTGAGCCAATGTAGTCATCCACCATCCATCCATCCATCCATCCATCCATCCATCCATCCATCCATCCATCCATCCACCCACCCATTCATCCCTCCATCAAAGTATGAGCTCCAGTGAAGGCAGGGATTTTTGTCTGTCTCATTCCTTGTTCTCTCACCAGTGCTCAGAACAGGGCCCCGTGTGTAGTAGGTATTTAATACTTTGTAGATTGAGTGATTGAATGTTCCTTCCTCCCTGTTTGAGGCCAAATCCTAGACCAGAAGACCAGGTCGATAGAGGATACAGCTGAAGTGGGGCCTCTAAAAGCTATTCAGAATCTGTTACCCCCCCTCCCCCTCCTACTGTCTCCTCCCTGGCTCCTCCCTTCCATAGACCCTTCTTATCACCTGGGGGAGGCCAGTTCCTGGGACTTCTTGGCATGGGGGGATAGGCCTGGCCCCTCATCATCCCAGCAGGTGGAAAGGCTCCCTGAGGGGCTTTAAGGCCTGAAGGTCTTTTCTGCTTTTCTTCTGTGCCTATTTCTGCTGCTATGAAGGGGCCAGCAGGGAGGTGGCAAGTGTGCAAATAACAATGACAACAACTCAGGTTGCTGAGCAATTACTCTGAGTCAGGCCTTACACTTTGCAGGGTATATGCACCTTTTCATTAAGCCTTTCACATCTGAAAGGGGTTCTCTTGTTATCAATCTGTTTACAAATGAGAAAACCAAGACTTGTGAAGATTATACAGCTTGCTCAAGGTCCCCGTGGATTAAGTGATAAAGTGAGAATTCAAATTTAGGCTGCTATGACTCTGGAGTACTCACCGCTGCTCTATACTACCTCTCACTATCTTTGCAAAAAAAAGAAAAGGCAACTACAAGTGGTCACGGCAAGAGCACTGAACCAGGAGTCGGGTGTTCTGAGAGCTGGTCCCAGCCTTGCCACTCACTGGCTATATGACCTTGAAAAAGTCACTTTAAGAGGAAAGGACTTAGCATTGCTTGTGCACCTACTATGTGCCCAGCACTGGGCTATGGGCTTACAATACATTTGATCATTAAATCCTTACCCCATCACTACAAGGAAGTGTGATGACCTTCATTTTAAAGATGAGAAACCAAGGCCTTGGGGATTTATCTGACTTGCTCAAGTTTACATGACTGGGTTGGATCAAACTAGTTAGAGCCTCAGTTTCTCCATCTGTAACAAGGAGTTAGATTGGATGGCCTTGAGGTCTCTTTAACGCTAGGACAGCCAAAAGGAACACACTCACACATCCATGTCCTTAGCCAGGGGCCTTCATATTATGTTTAAGGGTCAAGGGAAAGAAAGCTGAACGTTATGGATTGCAAATCCATAGCCCAGCACCTCTGCAACCAGGGGACAGATAATCAGAGCCTCGGGGATGAAGTCATTTCCTTAGTGACTCTGTCCTGTAAATACTATAAATACAGTAGCTCCAGGATCAAGCGGCCTGGGGTTGGGGGGATGGATGCTGTCCACTGCACTCTCCCAGGGGAGCAGCGTCTGGGGTGTGCTCACCCTTCCTTACTGTCACAGAGACCGCAGGGGTGAGGGGGAGCTACAGGGAGGCTGGAGAATCCTGTGGGGCTACGTGTGCTTACCTGCCGCTGCAGGGCTTGGCCGAGTACTTATTTCCCCGGTGGTTTGGTTTGGGCTGGAATTGGCCCTGATGCAGCAAGGACAGCAGCTGGGAGATTTGCTACAAGACAGGAAAAATCTGTTGACTCCACACAATTCTGACCCAGCACACTTCCTCGCCGGATGTTTCCCTCAATGCCGGCGCTTTCTTTTTATAGTCTTTCCTCCAGTTTCAGATGATTGTGTGATCAGATGGGGGATGATGAGTGGTGAGCGGTGGGAGAGGCAGGGACCTGTGCAGGCAGGTTCCCTGCTTTGCCTTTGTCACCTGAGGACCCGAGTGTCTGCGGGAGAGAATGGGGACCCTCTGGGCTCATCCCGTCTCATCCCCCCAAGTGACCTGCTCCTGTTGGAATCTGTGGGGAGGGAGGTGAAAAAGGCATTTCCTGACCATAAATTCATTATTACTTTGATCAGGATGATCTTAAACAGTTAATTGCCTGAGTGCTTGAGTATTCAAGCACTCAGCCAATAGGATTTTTGTGGGCCAAATGTAAGAGCATGTTGTAGAGAAGGCAAAAATGTTGTCATTTATTTTATTATTTTATTTACTTATTTATTTATTTATTTATTTATATTTTTCTTTATTGATTTTAGAGAGAAAGGAAGGGAGATAAAAACATCAATGAGAGAGAATATCAGTTGGCTGCCTCCTGCATGCCCCCCACTGGGGATTTGGCTCACAAGCTGGGCATGTGCCCTGACCAGGAATCGAACCAGCAATCTCTTGGTACATGGGTCGACACTCAACCAGTGAGCCACACCGGCTGGGCAAAATATGGTGTCATTTAATCATTCATTGATTCATACTTTCATTTATTCATTCAACAGATATTTGTGCTTGTGCCAGGCCCTGTGCTTACTATGGGAATAAGAATGAGAAGAAGGCCCACTGTCTGCTATGAGGGAATTCACAGTCTGTCAGGGAAGACAGGGCACAGCGGTTACTATAGGGGGTTGCCCTGGGTTGAGAAAGGATGGAGGTCTGTGGGAGCAGAGGAGAGCCCCTCACCCAACTTGGAGCAAAGAGGAAGTTGTGGGGTAAAATGGGAGAAGTTTATTCACTTATTTCTACAAATGTTTATTGAATTCATACTACATGCTAGGCACCCCTGCTGAGACCCCAAGGCTCCATTGGATTTTGGCAAGTGGAGAGAGGGTAAGGGTCTGGGCCAGGGGTGAAGGGCGTGCCAGACAGAAGGCACTAAACACTGAAAGGTCGGAAGAGTCGCTGGAGAATGGGGCAGAAGCTGGGCAGGATGTCCGGGCCAGACCCTACAGGGCTTTGCGAGGGAGAAGGCTACAGACCAAGTCTTGGGAGGCTGAGTTCTAGTTCAAGGTCATTTCTAGCGTGTGCAATGTCAAGCAGGCTTTTAGACCTACCCAGACCTTTCCTCATCTCTCCAGTGCAGCTAGAAATACCACCCAGACTTTTTCACGGGTTGTCAGGATTAATTAGATGGTTTGAAAGTTAAAAATGCTCCACGAATGCAAGGAGTTTGGGTTATTCCTCCTAGAAACGCTGCTTCTGCCTCCTGAGCCCTCCCCTCCTCCCTGAGAAGGCCCACTTCACCTCTCTGGGCAGTTCAAGATAGAAAGTGCCAATCCCAGAGGAGAGTTGGAAGGGAAGGTGGCCAGGGCTGGGGTTTCAATGTGACTTGGGAGGGGCAGGGTCCCATTGCCTACCTCAGAGCAGATCCCACCTCCTAAGACACCTGTCACCCTTTTCCCGAGTGGCAGCCTGTGTTTCAGGGACACTTCCTGGGCACCATCCCCTGAGTTGAGCACTGTCGTTCAAGGTCACTTCACAGTTAGAGCCCAGACTCTGGAGTCAGCTGGACTCGGGTTCCAATCCTAAACCTGCCCCTGCCCCAGTTCCCACCTATGAGGCCTTGAGGAATGACTTAAGCATTCTGAGCCTCAGCTTCCTCAGCAGTAAAAAAGGGAATAATAATGAGATCCAGGTCATTTAGTGGTTGTGTTTATAGGATTATAAGAGTAAAAGGATATAAATCACTTATGAATAGATCTTATGATAAGCACTTAACTGTCTAGTTGCATATAAATTCATTTAATTCTTACAATAACCCAAGGGAAGAGATACCATTACACCCATTTTGCAGGTGTAAAACCTGAGACTCACAGGGGCTACACAGCAACTAGTAGTAGGGCTAGAATCTGAACTTGGATCTGACTCCATTGTGGTACTGTGCTACTGGAAAGACAGCATTAGGTGAGCTGCCTCTTACCCTCAAGTTGATCCCAAATGGGCACCCTTCTTTCCATCACCCCAGTGAGGCCAAGCACAGTGCCTACTCTCTGCTGTGTCTATTTGCTATTAACCAGTTTTTGTCACAAAGAGCTCATTCGGTAAGCATTTGATGAGAGAGAGAGAGAGAGAGAGAGAGAGAGAGAGAGAGAGAGAGAGAGAGAGGGAGGGAGGGAGGGAGGGAGGGAGGGAGGGAGGGAGGGAGAGAGAGAGAGAGAGAGAGAGAGAGAGAGAGAGAGAGAGAGAGAAAGAAAGAAAGAAAGAAATGAATGAATAGCTCTGGGCAACCTTTGGGGCTACATAGAGCCCAGGGCAAGATTCCTAAGAAAGCAACTGGGCCTTCTCCAGGTGGCTTCCTGGGAAGAGGGTGGGGGGAGGAAGCTGTGTCCTTGCTCCACAGGAAGCCTCAGCTGATGGCCTGACCAAACAGAAGTGTGCTTTGGACGAGCAGCCTGACACAGGGAAAATGATCTGGGGTGCGGAGAAGCAGATATGAGTGTGGTATCAGGCACCATCTCTGAAAACATTTCCCATTTGTGTCTAATAAATCCTATGTCTCTAGACACTTTGCCATTTATCATCCCATTTAATCCTCAAACCCCTGGCAGGTAGACACAGGGTAAATTTGGCATGGAAATCCCCACTTTATAGATGAGGAAAATGAGGCTCAGATATTAAAAGACTTGCCCAGGGTTGCCCAGCTCCTAAGGGGCTATGCTGAAATTTAAGCACAGATCTGCCCAACTCCCGAGTTCCAAGGCTGCTTTCACTGCCCCATCCACAGACCCAGCCGGCAAGCTCTGGGGTCTCAAGCAAGTGATATGCAGCCCTGAGCCTGGGGGCATTGATGCCCTTGCCAGCCTGCTTCACAGGGTGATGGCCTGGGTGGAGATGGAAAGAGCTTTGCAGAAGTCATCGTAATCATACGCTGAGTGCTGTCTACGTGCTGGCCACTATTCTAGAGTGCCCTCATTTTATTTTCAGGCAAACTTAAGACATGGGTGTTATTAACATGAACATCTTCAACAGAGAAGCTAAGTAACTTCCCTGTGGTTCACAGCTAGAAAGAGGTGGAGCCAGGGTTTGAACCCAGGCCGCCTTGCTACAAAGCTTATATTCTTAATCCCTACCTTTGCTGTGTGTCTACTTGTGCCAGGCTCCCTGAGCAAGTGCTGTATGAGAATTAACTGATTAAATCCTCAGGACAACTCTGCGAGGCAGGCTCTTGCAGTCATTCCTATTTTACAGATAGGGAAACTAAGGCTCAGAGACAGTGAATAATTTATCCCAGGATCACACAGCTAATTCTGTTGACCCTAGAGCTATGCCTTGAACCACTACACTCAATGCATCATAAAGTGCCCAGTGAGCCTAAGGAATGAATATGAGGATCGAGAGGGTAATAGTGGGGTCTGATGCTGTTGGTAGTGGTCCCGGGGTGACCAAAGGGAGAGCTGCCCCCGCCGAGGTACCTGAACAGGAGGTGAATCCACAGTGAGCTCCTCTACAGGGTTCCGCTCCGCGAAGGCAGCCACTGACAGCCGGACCAGGCTTCGCAGGATCTGACGGGGGCCTGACTCTTTCTGGGGGGCCACTTTGCCATTGAGATTTCGCTGTCGCCTCAGGGTTGCAGAGGAGGCTGGTGAGCTCAATGGGGCCTCCTCGCTGCCCTGGTCTCCGGGCAGCCTCCCTGTGGGGTTGCCTGCCACCTTCAGGGGCCTTGAGCGGGGCTGGCCCAGTGCAGGCTGGGGCTCGGGAAGGTTCAGGTTCTCCCGGGAAGCGTTCCTCTGCCTGGGATGGTTGAAAAGGAGGTTGACCGTGTCCTGTAGCACCTCTCTGCTCTCAGCCAGCGCTCCCTGGTTGCCTTGGTTACGCAGGGTCCTGTACAGGGTCGGTGTGAGGTGAAAGGGGGCCTGCAGGCAGGGGTCCCAGCCTGCTTCCATCGCTGCTTCTTTGCCCACATCATTGTGGGGCTGCCCCACTTCACCAGGCTCGTCCACCTGGCCCCTGAGCACAGGCACAAGGTGGATATCTGCCTTCTGAATGTGTTTCTGGGGTCTCTTGGGCTGGTTGCGGTAGGTAGATTCAGCCTCCCGACAGTTATAGGCCCTATTGTCCTTCTTCTCCGTCCGGCAGATGGACATGATCAGAGCCAAGATCAACCCGAAGATGGCCAGCAGGACAACCAGGCAAATTACCGTCAGCACTGATGTGCTCAGGGCCCCAGGATCACGGGCTGAGTCCCTCAAGTGGTCCACACTGGTGACAAACAAGACCCTCAGCAGGGCTTGGGTCTGCAAGGAGGGGCTGCCACGGTCTTCTACCACTATCTCCAGCTCCCACTCACTCCCAATGAGGCTGCTGGCGTTGGTGATGTTGATGAACAGCTGCCCCAGGTGAGGGCTGAGGACAAAGAGGCGGGCTTCATTCCCACTTCGAATGCTGTAGAGGACCTCTCCATTTGCCCCTGAGTCTGCATCTCTTGCTACAATGTTTGCCAAAAGGAATGGCTGAGAGCTGTGGGTGGCCAGTGGTGCCACGTCAGTGCCCGCTGGACTCAAGCTATTGGGAGTCTCAATGGGCACCAGAAGGTGACCTGTGGAGGCATTTACAAGCACTGAGAGGCTGGCTTTTCCATCACTGAGGAGGGGATGAATCACCTCTGGGGCATTATCATTGGCATCCAGGAGGCTGACCCACACAGAGATGCTGGATGAGAGCTGGGGCTGTCCCCTATCCTCCGCAATCACATGGAACTCAAAGCTGGCCATCTGTTCATAGTCCAGTGACCTCTGAGCGATGACCTTTCCTGTGTCTGAATCAATGGCTACCAAGTGAGAAACTGGGGAGTCCTGGATGCGGTATGAGATTTGTCCATTAGTGCCCAAGTCTGCGTCATGAGCCTTGATGGTAATGAGGTGAAGAGAGGGTAGGTTGTTTTCCCTAGTGGAGACCTCATACCTGCTCTTCTCAAACACAGGTGCATTGTCGTTGACATCACTGATCTGAATGCTGAGCTGTCTCTCAGCTGATAAGGGCTGGGGTCCTTGGTCTTGGGCCAACAGAGTGAGGGTATATTTGGGCCACTGCTCTCTGTCTAGCGTGGCATTGGTTAGCAGCATGTATGTGTTGCCATTGGTCCTTTTCAGCTTGAAGTGGCCCAGATCTTGGCTCAGCCAACAGTGGACCAGACCATTGTTTCCTGAGTCCAAGTCATTCGCCATGATGAGAGCAATGAAACTCTCCTTGGGAAGAGCTTCTGACACCAGTGACGGCTGGGAGGCCCATGTGATGTGGATGCTTGGGGCATTGTCATTGACATCCAGAACCTTAATGAGGACTTTGCAATGGGCTGGGATGGGATTGGGACCCCGGTCCCTTGCCTGAACATCCATCTCATAGGCAGCCTTCTTCTCGTAGTCTAGGGGTTGACGCAGAATCACCTGGCCTGTTTTGGCATCAATGCTGAAGGTGTCCAGCACCTCTGGAGGCACGTGCTTACTGAAGAAGAACTCCACCTCCCCATTGGGGCCTTGGTCAGGGTCTGTGGCGGTCAAGTTTATGAGGAGAGTACCAGGGGCAGCATCTTCTTGGATTTCTAGTGCCAGTGAGCTCTCAGCAAACACAGGGCTATTGTCATTGGAGTCCAGGACGTTGACTTTGACCAAGCTGGTGCCTGACTTGGGGGGGTTCCCACTGTCATAGGCAGTTAACACCAGATCAAAAAAAGAGTGGATTTCCCGATCCAGCTCCTTCACCACCACAAGTTCCGCGTGTTTGGTCTCATCCGGCCCCACGATGACATCCAGGGCGAAGTGCTCACTAGGAGACAGGGAGTAGGAGTGCAGGGTGTTGGGGCCAGTGTCTGGGTCCAGAGCTCTGTCCAGGGGGATCCGGGTGCGCAGAGAGGCACTCTCAGAGATTTCCAGCTCCTGCTCGCCTTTGGGAAACTGTGGCTGGTGATCATTGATGTCCAGTACCTGGATCTCCACATGGATCAGAGCCAAATCCCCTGTGGCAAGCACATCAAAGGAAACCAGGCAGGGATCCTGCTGCCGGCAAAGCTGCTCTCGGTCCAGCCGACTTCCCGTGCTGACCAAGCCATCCCCAGAGTCCACCTGGATGGGGACCGCCTGAGGCAGCTGCAAGACCTGGAAGGCAGTGCCCGCTTGCCGGTGCCCCTCGTCCCAGCCCAGTTCCTGGGACAGCTTCCCTATCACGGTGCCAGGCGGCACTTCCTCTGACACTTGGTATTTCACAGTGAAAGTGGCCACCTCCTGACAACCCCCTGAAAGGAACAAGTAGCCACCTGGCCCCAAAAGCCCCAGCAAAAGCCGCAGCAGTTGCATCATGCTTACCGCCAGAATGGGCTAGTCTGAGAAACTGCTGGAGTTCTTCAAAAGCTGGGAAGTCCTCCAGTGTTTCTGGGGGGGCTTGATTAGCCTCGTTCTCCTGCCCCCAGACCTGCTGGCACAGCCTCGTCCCATAATTAGATGATGATGAAACTAGCAGGATTCCCAGGCAAGGCCATCTTCATCCGAAGAGCTCCAAGGGGTCCCAGCACTGATGAAGTAAGGTTGCCAGGGCAGACCCTGCACAGGAGCGCCCGTTGATTCACTCCAGCCAATGATGGGCAAGAGCCGGTCCAAGAGGGACTTGACCGCGTAGAGCAGGATGTGGGGATCTGACTTCCAAACAGTTGCTGGGCTGGGGAAACAGAGAAGCAGCTTTTTCCTATGGAAACCCCACCTACAGGAAAAGGGAGGGCTGTGAGTTTCAGTGCCAATTAGAGAAAGAGAGCACGCTTCCCGTGAAGCCCAGTGGCCTGCTGCTTGCTGCTCTGGAGACAGGCTGGATGGGCAGGTGCTGTCCATGCAACAAGGTGGCCACTGAGGGGAACGGAGCCCCTGTGTGGCCAAGTGAGCAGAGCCTGAGCCCCTGCCTGTCACCCAGGGCCTGAGGCCCCTCCTGGGCAAAGCTATGCTCCCTGTCTCCTCCCTTCCTTGGCTCTCTTTGTGTCTGGCTTTTCCCCATTATTCCTCTCCCATTCTGGTCTTTCCCTACACTCATCTACCTTTAATCTTGACTCTGTCCTGATCACCCATTCTGTCACATGGGAAGCAGCTGTGATGAAAAGAAAGGCCATCGGTGCCAAACTGCCTGGGTTCAAATCCTGACTCGGCAGTTTACCAGCTGGGTCATTTGGGGCGAGGTGCTGAGCCTCTCTGGGTTTCCACCACATCCTTTTTAGAGTGTGAATGGGAATAAGAATAGTAGCCCTCCAGCAGGAAATTGCGAGGATGAAATGAAATGATGAATGAAGGGCCTGGGCCTGGCCCGAGTCACAGGCAATGACGTTATTAGCCGTGGGTGTCATGACCTGCACAGCTCCTCCCACCTGTGGCTGACTCTGGCTCTCGCACTGGCCCTGGGGCAGTCCCTGCCCACAGGGACCCATGAGAGTGCCCGTGGTCTTGTCTCCTGAAGCACAAGTGTCTCCCTGGCCTGGCCATGTAGCCGCCTACCCACTTCCCTTCCTGCTTCCCAGCCTAGAGGCCCATTGTTCTCTGCATCTGGTCCAGCCTGAGCTGGTCTGGGGAATCCCCCAGCCTCCTCCTCCTGTGTCTTGGAGGTTTTAGACTTTTCCCTCTCCCACACCTTCCTCTCCCTTTTCCTCCCTTCCTCCAATTCTCTCCCCACTGCTGTTTATGGCAGAGTCCCCTGAATGATAAATCCCTCGCTGCCCCCTCAATACTCCTCCTGGACATTTTAAGGTATGCCCCCTCTTTCCCTTCCTTGCAGAGGTGAGGCCCAGAAGGAGGTGAGTGGGCAGTTTGCTTGGGTGGCCTTTGAGGTGGCTTACTGCTTCTCAGTCTGCTGTCCCCAGCCTTCCCCCAGGCTTACACCCTACCTTGAGGTTGAGTCCAGAGGTTTATAAAGCATTTAAAGTAGTGGGCATTAAGGGCCAGCTTCCCCTAGATGGGTGTTTACAGCTGAGTCCTTGAGACCAGAGGTGCCCTGTTGGGACACACGTGACTCCAATCAGGGCCTGTTGGCCTAGAGGCCTGCGGTCCTTAGGACAGGGGTGGCTAAGGGACCTCCCTAGGCTAAACCGCACATCTACTATCTCCCTTCCCTTCTGCCATTTCTTTCCCACACCCTCTCCTTTCACCCCAGATCCACTTCTGGAGGTTTCCCAACCATCTTACTGAAGCCCGTGAGCCACAGCAAGGGGCCAGTTCCTATGGCATGGCTCCGGAGACGTACAGGACACTCCCTAGCTTGGAGACATTGCACAAGTCACTTAACCTCTCTGGGCCTCAGTTTCCTTCTCCGTAGAGTGTCTGTGATCCATCTCATGAGCCTGTGGTAAGGACTCAGTGAGATGATGGCACTGTGCCTGGTACAGAGAAAGCTCTCAATACAGGAGACTTTTTTCACCTGTATTATTTTCCAGGTTTTATGCCTCATCTGCAGACGGTGAAGCTGGTCTTGCATTTCTCCTTTCACTTGGAAAGCTCACTGCCCAGGGCTCCCTGTGCTTCAATGACCTACATCGTCTCATGCCACCCTCACAACTGTGCCATTAGGATGAAGAACCTGAGTACAGAGGGTTAGGTGAGTTGCCCAAAGATCATACAAATTTGCCCTCCAGAAAGCCCCTCTGGAAAATGGATTGGAAGGGAATAGAGAAGAGGGAGGGAAGAAGGCCAGTTGGGAGTAAAGCAGGGAAGCCTTGGTACAGAAAACTCTGGCACTGAGAATGTTTCCAGAATGCCATCTGGTGGTCAAAGGCAGAGAAAAAGCCACAGAGGCAGAGAGGTGGGTTCACAACTCCAGACCTGTGCCGTGTAGAACACACAAGATGACAGTCATTTGTCTCAGTGGGAAACCTAATGTGACCCAATGCTTACAGGAGGAATGATGGAATTCACATTGTTATAGGTGTTAACATTTATATTATTATTATTTTCTTTATTGATTTTTAGAGAGAGAGGGAGGGAGAGAGATAGAAACATCGATGAGACAGAACATCGATGGCCGAATCCTGCATGCCCCCACTGGAGATTTGGTCCACAACCTGGGAATGGAACCAGCGACCTCTTGGTGTATGGATCAATGCTCAACCACTGAGCCACACCGGCCGGGCAACATTTATATTCTTGAAAGGACATTGTTATATGTATCTGTGCTCTGTGTGTGTGTATGTATGTATGCGTGTTGCCTTGACTGAGATCATGGATGCAAAAATGGACTCACCGGTCACCAGAAAGTCTGAATTTGGATTTCACAGGTAGTTTTATTGTTTTTGTTTGTTTTATTAACATTGGGGGTGTGAGGCTAAGACAATCCCTTTAAGAATCCTAAGCCGGCAAACAAGGCCCCAGACTTTTAAAAAAATGTTTTTCTTTATTGATTTTTAGAGAGAGAGGAAAGGAGAAGGAGAGAGAGATAGAAGCATCGGTGAGAGAGAGCATCAATTGGCCGCCTCCTGCATGCCCCCCACTGGGGATCGGGCCCACAACCTGGGCATGTGCCCTGACCGGGAATCGAACCAGCGACCTCTTGGTGCATGGGTCGACGCTCAGCCACTGAGCCACACAGGCCAGGCAAGGCCCCAGACTTTTTAAAGGCAGTTTCCTCTGGGAATGGGGTCCTCTTTAGTAATTTTCTCTCCTCCCTTCAGGAACAGGGGTCAGTTGATCATCGGCAGCCACATGTCAGGGGTGAATGGAGCTGTTACTGGAGTTTGTCTATAAAGCCTTCATTACCCTGAGTTTTGAAAATAGGTTTGAAACAACTGAACACAGTCTCCCTCAAGTCTGAATTTTTTTTTATTTTAATTTTTTATTTTTATTCCTCACCTGAGGATACTTTTCTATTCATCATCAGATAGAATGAGGGCGGGGGAGAGAGAGACAGAGAGACACATCGATGTGATAGAGCCACATTGACTGGCTGCCTCCCGCACAACCCGACCAGGGCCGGGGTGAACCGTAACCGAGGTACGTGCCCTTGACCAGAATCAAACCCGTGACTCAGTGGTCTGCGGGCTGACACTACCGCTGAGCCAAACCGGCCAGGGCCTGAATTTTTTTTTTAAAGGCATAGAATTGGGGTTGGTATTTGGAGGCCTTGCTCACTACCAGACTTGGGGTTGTTCACATAAGTCCTTTGGCACAGAGAGGGGTTGGAGGGTGAAGTGGGAAGGGAGGGGTCAGAGGATCGTTTCAGAACACCTGGAGTCCTAAGGAACCTTGAGTCAGACCAGCAGAGTGGGACTCTGACCCTTGGAGGATTCACAGGCCAGCTGGCAGGCTATGATCACGTCCCACACTACAGATATCCTGCTGGGCTGGCTGCCCAGCCTGGGCTCCCTGTGAATCGCCCCAGCAGCTGCCATAGTCACCACCACCAAGGCAGCTTTGATGACACAAGGGAGCTTCATACTCAGGATCATTCCAGCTGGGATGGTGACTGCCCCCCTAAGGTCAGACTTGGTTTTTGGTGTGTTTTTTTTTCTGTTTTGTTGTTATTGTTGTTGTTTTAGCAAGATCTTGTTGAAGTTAGAGGAGTCTTGCCAAGAATCTTGACTGTAGGATCCAGGTAGATGTTCGGGGTCACCTGCTGGTGGCACTTTGTGATCTTTGTAGGGATAGATGACAGATGTCCACTCCCACACAGTGATACCTCTTTCTGGGTCCAGTGCAGAAAGAAGAATGCAATTTGCAGAGAGAAATTTGCCAAGAAATAGTACTTTTCAAGAAATAAAAAGGCTTTCTGTCTGGGTTAAAACACAAAGGGAGCCAGATATCAGAATCATTTGGAAAGTTTTTCAAAATACCAGGGACAGGGCAAGAAAATGCGTCTTTTTCCTTCCCCAGCCTGCCAAAGAGAATTTTATAATTGTCATCTCCATTTACCCCCTTCGAAAAGTCTTCAGCTTTCAGATGAATTGGGACAGGGTTGGGGAAGTTGGACCTTTTTGCTGGAAAAAGAGATCTAATTGATTTACTTAACAAAAAGGAAAATAGATGGGAAAGGGCAACAGCTGAAGGTTGAAGATATTATGGAGTGGGGTGCACGAGAGAACAGCAAGGAAGTAGATTGAAGACAGGATTTTCTAATGAAACTTGTAAATTGGGATCTCCTTTGTGGTTTACAAGAAAAGATTTATAATTTAGTTTGTGCTTTACTAACCACAACACAGCTCCCAAACAGAACCACATAAATTCTGAGTTGATAAGGGTTACACATATGTTATGTTTCTCTCTCCAACCTGCAGAAGGGAAATGGGCTATTTCCAGCATGTAGATTTCAATTTTGATATTCTATAGCTCATTCCAACGGGCACCCTATCTTCACCCCAACCTCACTGAAAACCACTGATTTAGAACTTCTTCTTTTTAATGTTTTTTCCTTTATTAATTTTAGAGAGAGGCAGGGAGAGGGAAAGAGAGATAGAAACATTATGAGAGATAACATTGATTGGCTGCCTCCTGCATGCCTCCCACTGGGGATTGGGCCCACAACCTGGGCATGTTCCCTGACTGGGAATCGAACCAGCGATCTCTTGGTGCATGGGTCGATGCTCAACCACCGAGTCACACTGGCTGGGCTGATTTAGAACTTAGAAGCACCAGCAACTTTATAAGGGCCAAACTCTGCAGTCATCGGGCCTTTCCTACTGAGCATCCTCCCGGTCCCCTGGGCCTGTGTCACTGCTCAGCAGAAGCTCTGTGCACACCTGGTTCTCTCTCCAGACTTTTGTTGACTCTCCTGTCTGCTTCTCGGATTCCTCCTTTGGTGTTCTTTGCTTCTGACTCCCAGGTTGTGGGCATGGCCCCCAGATACTGTCTTCAGCCATCCTTCTACATAGGGTTATTAGCCCAGAAATAAGTTGCCAGATTTAACAAATGAAAATACAGGGTGCCCGGTTAAATTGGAATCAGATAGACAATGACATTTTTTTAGTATCAGTATTTTTATCTGGCAGTCCTATCTAGAAATAATGTAAGCTCTCAACACAAGTTTCTTTTCTGTTTTTCTGTATGGATTGCTTTTTGCTTTGTTTTGTTTAGAATCTTGGTTTGCTCAGTGAATTTGAACATCTATCAGTAAATACAAAAATCAAGCATATTGACTGGGTGCATCATCTGCGCATGAATATTCAGAAGCTGACTGTGTTGATTGGCCTTGTTATGTATTCAGCATTTTGGGGTGATCCAGGATCAAACTGTTCTCACACTGTAAGAGCCCCCCTGGAGGAAGCCTGGATCACACTCATTCATTAATTTATTCAGTCATCTCATCACTCATTTGGTGGAATTCAGCATGTTCTTCTCTATTTACAAGGTCAATTTTTTTTTTTTTTTTTGGCAAGGGAAGTAGCTGAAGTCGACCCACATTTTTCCTTCTTCTTAACCATTGGTTTGGTTTTCTTTCTTCACATAGAATCTAATCAGCCAAATTCTCACCTTGCTTCAGAAAGGTTCTTGCAGGAAGGAAAAATGAGTCTTCCCTTCGTTACATAAATTCTCATGGGGCTTCCCTTTATTAGTTTATGACAGCCAGGAGTTGAGCCTGGAGCTCCGAGAGAAGCAACCACACACTGATTTATGATGGCAGCTGCTGCTAAATCTCACCCCTCTTTCCTTCTTACAGAGCCATGTTACCTTGGGGTTACAAAACTCTTTTCACTGTTATTCAGGGGAATAATAATAAAATGCCAGGTTGCAAGTATAAACATGATCATTCTGTGCCTATTATTGTAAATCAAATTTTACTTGCTTCAGAAGCACAGAAAACATTTTATACTGTCAGCCACCTCAAGCCTTTTTAGGAGTCTGTTTTTATATAACCCTGGGATGACCCGAGGTCCTGTTTGAGCCGCACTGACCAGGAAAGCTGGTCATACAGATGATCTGGTTATTTCTCCTCATAGACCTCACTGACCACTTTCCATGAGCAAAGTATTAACTTGATTTAAGCATAAACTTGGGGCTAATGATGTGGGCTCAAGACTCCAACTGCCTGGGTTCAAAGTTGGCTCTATAATTTACCATCCGTGTGCCAGTGGCAAGTCACTTAATTTCTCTGTGATCTCATTAGCTTTAAAATAGGGATGTTGATGATGGCAACTATGTTATAGGGCTGCTGGAAGGTTCAGTGTAGTCAATACACAGCATTAAGGGCCTGGGACATGAGTAACACTCTGATTGTTAGTCATTTAAAATTGTGCTTTTAGTATAGTAGCTTCCATTTTTTAAAAGGATGAAACCCCCATTTTAAAGAAAAAACAATTTTTCAGATTCTCATGTGATAAAAAAAAAACTTTTAAGACCTATAAGGGGAGCAAATATACAATGACAGGAGACCAGCAGGAAGCCAGTGATACTTCTGTACTTCAGTGGGGCTCACTACCGTCCAGTTCTCTCCCAGAGTTGGGGCAGGGCTTCCCCTTTCACACTGCTGCCCCTCTGTGTCAAGGCTTGTTCCAGGGGTGCGTGTGAGTGGTGGCCATTGAAAAGGAGGCTGTCCCCACAGAGCAGGTGGGATGAGCTCACCAAAGTCTCTGGACACCTATTGGATGCCAGCAATGGATGAGAACAAGTACAGGCATCACTGGAGGTCTGCTGGCCCTGACAGTTCTAGACATGGTCTGTTTCTCACTCCTGCTTCTCTACCCAGTGTCTTGGATCTTGACCTCTGGCCAAGGTCACACACCCCATCCTCTCCTAGCCCTCCACTCTACCATCTAGTATCCCTGAGGACAGAGCATGGAGCTGGGTCTCTTTCTCTCTCTGTGTATTGTCATTCTCATCTATCACTGTCACAAGCTCTAATCCTAACTTCCCTAGGACCTTCCCTTTTAATTATTAAGGCCAGAACTACTTTGTTCTATTTGTACTTGTTATTAGAAAACCTGATTCTCTTACAAGCTACAGGAGAGGGTCAGACTGATGAAGAATTGGTATGTCACCACTGTATGACACTGATCAAATCACTTCACCCCTTAGTGCCTCAATTTCCTCATCTGAAAAATGGGGAGACAAAATTACCTCCATCATGGGGTCCAGGGTGTTTAAATGAGATAATTCATGTAAAGTTCTTAGCACAGTGGAGGGCTGGGCACATAGGGAAAGCTCAATTTATAGAGTCTAAAACCAAAATTTATTACAAAGCTCTCCTTATCCAATCCTGATCTCAAAACTGATTTATTAATCCACTTTAAACATTCACCCAAATTAACACTACTTTGAAATGTTCTCTTCTCTTCCCTCCATCCTGCAACCTCTGACATGAGGTCATAGCATGATGCCACAATTCACCTCCTGCTCCGGCTTTGTGAGAATTTCTCGAATTGGTTCTTAGGCCCCTCACTCTTTGTATCTGGGAGGTCTCTGGCAGGATTCATGGTCTCACCTCTGAGCACTCTGAGGTAGGGTTGCATGTGATTTGTTCTTGGTTTTATTTCCTTTGGTTAAACATGAATAATGAATAATGAATGACGTTAATGAATGACTTCAGAGATTCTTCTTCCTTTGCATTTTTATCTTTTATTTATTTATTTATTTTAATCCTCACCTGAGGATATTTTTTCCATTTATCTTTAAATAGAGTGGAAGGGGAGGAGAGAGAAAGAGAGAGAGAAACATCGACTGGTTGCCTCCCACACGACCCTGACCAGGGCCAGGGACAAATCGAAACCAAGGTTCGTGCCCTTGGCCAGAATCGAACCCACAACTCCTTGGTCTGCGGGCCAACACTCTAACCACTGGGCAAAACCGGCCAGGGCTGCATTTTTATTTATTTATTTATTTTCAAATATCTTTATTGATCTTTAGAGAGAGAAGAAGGGAGAGGGAGAGAGAGGGAGAAATAACCATGTGAGAGAAACATAGATTGGCTGCCATCTGCATGCCCCCCACTGGGGATCAAGCCCCAAACCCTGGCATGTGTCCTGACTGGGAATCGAACCAGCAACCGTTTGGTGCATGGGACAATGCTCAACCGAGACACACCAGCCAGGGCTTCCTTTACATTTTTAAAGAGTGTGTGCTGCTTTGGATATTTATTACAAGGATAGTTAGGTTTCTGTTCTGTGACAGTCAAGATTTACAGTACAGAAAATTAGGAGTGATTATTTGCATTTCAAAAGTTTTCCTTCTGTGCCCTGGCTAGTTTGGCTCAGCAGTTAGAGTATTGGCCCTCAGACCAAAGGGTCTGGGTTTGATTCTCAGTCAAGGGCATGTACCTGGGTTGCAGCTTCGATCCCCGGCCCCAGTTGATGTGTCTCTCACATCAATGTTTCTCTCTCTCCCTCCCTCCCTTCCATTCTATCTAAAGACCAATGGAAAAACATCCTCAGGTGAGGATTAACAACAACAACAAAAAAAGTTTTTCCTCTGTGGCAGCCAGGTAAGCCCCTCCCTTCCAGTGCCCCAATTTACCCACTCGGTTTTTCCTCTCTCCTGGGTACAGGATGAAGCAGCATAATTTGTGGAGTCCCATACAAAATGAAGATGCAGAGCCTCCTGTTCGAAAATTGTTAAGCATTTCAAGACTTCCGGTCAAGATGATGGCATAGGTAAGCATGGTACTCACCTCCTCCCACAACCACATCAATATTACAACCAAACTACAGAACAAACATCCTTCAGAACCACCTGAAATCGAGCTGAATGGAAGTCCTACAACTACGAAATTAAAGAAGAAGCCACATGGAGACTGGTAGGAGGGGCGGAGGCGGAGGCGGAGGGGCTGGCCCCACACCCACGTGTGGTGGATAAAAATCAGGAGGATACCTCGACTGTGAAGGTCCTCCCTGAGGAGCAAGGGGTCCCTGTCCCACACCAGGCCCCCCAGCTCAGGGTTCCAGTGCCAGGAAGAGAAGTCCCTAACTTCTAGCTGTAAAAACCAGTGGGAACTGAGGCTGAGGGAGGCTGAGGCTTCTGGAGCCCCAGGCAGTTCCTCTTAAAGGGCCCACGCACGGACTTACTTGGACTTTCTCCCTCTGAGCTCCAGCATTGGGGAGGCAGCTTAAATGGCACCAGAGACATACAGGGAATAACTGAGTTGTTTGGCATTGGGGTGAGGTCTGGAGAGGCAGCTTTCTCCCGGAGAGACCTGCTGGAAGAGGCCATTGTTCCTTTGGTGAGCCCTTCCCCGAGCCAGCCATATCTGGGACTCCAGCAACCTGGCTCACACTATTTGCCCTGCCCTGGTGATACCCTGAGGTCCTATCTCACCTAACTTTTGGGTCCCCCCAACTGTTTCCAGTGGCTTTACTATAGGATTGGCCTGTTTTGGCTCCTGCTTCAGATTTTCCTAAATTTTCTCAAACAAGCAGCATCTGGCCACAGAGAGCTCCATACCTCTTGCTAAGTGGCCCCAGGTACTAGAAGCAGCCAGCCTTGGTTCACAGCTTGGTTTTGCCTGGGCACCTCCAAGCCCAGCACAAGAAGCAGCCATCGGCAAGTCACTTTGTAGCTTATGCCTGGTGGCCCTGGGTAGAACACAGGCAGTGGCTGACCTTGCCCCAGAGCCAGCACACCCAGTGGACAGGTTCAGACCACATCGAAGCACCACCACCCAACCACCTCCACAAGTGACACACTCAAGGAATGGACTCAGTGGGTACCAGAGCCCTGCTGAAGTAAGTCTTGCTCTGAGTGGTGGGCCCCTGCACAGTTGATCATCCAAGGTAATCAGAGGTTGGTGGATAGTGGGCACAGCCAGTCCTTGCAGCTGATCAGTCTGAGTAAAACCCTCCCACTGACGTGCCAACAGCAATCAAGACTCAATTACAACAGAAGGGTGTAAAGTCCACACAAGGGCCCAGCTGGGGTGATCAGGGAGGCTGTGCCACTGGACCCTACAGGACACCTACTACAACAGGCCACCCTAGGAAGCCTAGGAGACATAGCAACTCTACCTAATACATAGAAACAAACTCAGGGAGGCAGCCAAAATGAGGAGACAAAGAAACATGTCCCAAATGAAAGAACAGAAGAAAACTCCAGGAAAAGAATGAAAGGAAATGGAGATAAGCAATCTAACAGATGCAGAGTTCAAAAAACTGCTTATAAGAACACTCAATGAATTTAGTGAGGACCTCAAGAGCATAATAAAGGACCAGTCAGAAATGAAGGATGCACTAACTGAAATAAAGAATAATTTACAGTGAATCAATAGTACAGTAGGTGAAGCCAAGAACCATCAATTTGGAATATAAGGAAGCAAAAAAACACCCAATCAGAACACCAAAAAGAAAAAAGAATAAAAAAAAAATGAGGATAGTATAAGAAGCCTGTGGGACAACTTCAAGTGTACCAACATTTGCATCATGGGAGTGCCAGAAGGAGAAGAGAGAGAGCAAGAACTTGAAAATCTATTTGAAAAAATGACAGAAAATTTCTCTAACTTGGTGAAGGAAACAGACATACAAGTCCAGGAAGCAGAGAGAGTTCCAATCAAGATGAACCCAAAGAGGTCCACACCAAGACACATCATCATTAAAATGCCAAAGGTTAAAGACAAAGAGAGAATCTTAAAAGCAGCAAAAGGAAAGCAGTTAGTTACCTATAACAGAGCTCCCATAAGACTGTCAGCAGATTTCTCAAAAGAAACTTTGCAGGCCAGAAAGGAGTAGCAAGAAATATTTAAAGTGATGAAAAGCAAGGACCTACAACCAAGATTACTCTATACTGCAAAGCTATCATTAGCATGATAGCCATATAGAGTTTCCCAGACAAGAAAAAGCTAAAGGAGTTCACCACCACCAAACCATTTTGCAGCTTATGCCTGGTGACCCTGATGGGTCTTCTTGAAGAAGAAGAAGACAAAAAAACATAAACAATCAAATGGCAATAAATACATATCTATCAACAATTGAATCTATGAACAACATGAGCAAGCAGAACAGAAACAGACTCATAGTTACAGAGAACTTTTTTTTTTAATCCTCACTGGAGGATATTTTTCTATTTAACTTCAGATAGAGTGGGAGGAGGGTGGGGGGGAGAGAGTGAGAGAGAGAGAGAGAGAGAGAGAGAGAGAGAGAGAGAGAGAGAAATATCGATATGAGAGGGACACATCGACAGGTTGCCTCCTGCACGACCCTGACCAGGGCCGGTGACAAACCGCAAACGAGGTACATGCCCTTGGCCAGAATCGAACCCGCGACTCATTGGTCCACAGGCTAACACTAACCGCTGAGCCAAACCAGCCAGGGCACAGAGAACTTTTTGTTGATTGCCAGATGTGAGGGGGTTGGAGATGTGGGTGAAAAAGATGAAAGGATTAAGAAATACAAATTGGTTGTTAGACTGAGGAACCTCAAAGGGAAGGAGGGAGGTGGGGCAGAAAGAGAGAAACCAAAGAATTTATATGCATATGTGCATAACCAATGGACACAGACAATAGTGTGGGGAAGGCAGGAAAGGGGTGGGAGTGGGGAGGAGGGGGTCGGGGGGGGGAAGGAAGGACATCTGTAATACATTCAACAATAAAGATAAGTTTTTTTAAAAAAAAAAGAATTTCAAGATGGCCATAGCAGATCATTAGACCAAGAGCCTGGCCCTTCTAAGCCTGAGGCCTTCCTGAGCACAGGGCCCTGTGTGTGACCTCACAGGTGGCTGGCCCATGAAGCTAGTTCTGCATGGGAGACAGTGGTGATTAATATCTTTAGAATCTTGTAGACTTGGGTTAGAAGCCTAACTCAGCAAGTTACTTTTCTTGGGCGAGAAATATACAATGAGGACACAGGAGCTTATTAGATTTTTAGGGGCACATTAGTTTGATGGTTCCCAGGAACAGGAACTAACATCTCAGCATCCCACTTAAATGCGTGAGAACAGTGCTTTGTACCTAAATTATTGAGATATAATTCACCTAAAACTCACCCTTTAAAAGTATACAATCCAGTGGTTTCTAGTATATTCACAAAGTTGTGCAACTGCATCTCACTCCGATTCACCATCACCACTATCAAATTTCACAATATTTTCATCCTCCAAGAGAATCTCCATTCCCATTTACAGTCACTTCCCATGCCCTCCTGCCTCAGCCTCTGGCAACCACCAATCTACTTTCTGCCTGTAAGGACTTGTTTATTCTGAACTTTTCATATATATAAATGAAACCATACACTATGTGGCTTTTGTGTCTGACTTCTTACACTTAGCATAATGTTTTCAGACTGTAGCATGTATCAGTACTTCTCCCCTTTTTATAGCTGAATAATATTCCATCGCATGGATATACCACATTTTGTTTATCCACTTACCCATTAATCAACATTTGCATTTTTTCTACCTTTTGGCTATTGTGAATACTGCTGCTATAGTGTATATTTGTGTACACTACATACAAATAAATGTATACAAATGTAAATATATATACAAATGTAATTATGCATTTGTATACAGGTTTTTGTGGGAACATATGTTTTAAATTCTCTTGGGGATATATCTAAGAGTAGGTCTTATTGTAACTCTATGTTTAACTTTTTGAGGAACTGTCAGACTGTTTTCCAAAGCAGCTACACCATTTTTACATTCCTACCAGCAGTGTATGAGGGTTCCAGTTACTCCACATACTTTTCATGTACTTACTGACCATTTGTATATCTTCTTTGGAGAAATTTCTATTCAGATCCTTTGCCCCTTTTTAAAGTTGTCTTTTTATTGTTAAGTTGTATTCTGGATATTAGACCTTATATGATTTTCAAATATTATTCAAATATTATCTTCTAGTCTGTAAATTGTCATTTCACTTTCTTGATAGTGTTTTTAATTTTGATGAATCCAATTTATCTATTTTGTTTTTGTTGCTTGTGCTTTGGTGGTATATATTGCCTAATCCAAGTTCATGAAGATTTACTCCTACGTTTTCTTCTAAGGGTTTTTTTTTTTTTTTTTTTTGGTACGTGCCCCTAGCGGGGGCCGAACCCAGGACTCTCTGGTCCGCAGGCCGACAAGCCAACCACTGGGCCAAACCGGCCAGGGCTCTTCTAAGGGTTTTATAGTTAGCTTTAGCTCTCACATATAGGTCTTTGATCCTTTTTTAGTTACTTTTTCTATAAGGCATGAGGTAGGAGGACACGTAATTTTAATTCCCACTTAGCCTCTTAATGATCATGTGCCCCTTGGTGGGTTCGAAGTTTCAGTTTCCTCATTTTTAAAATGGGAATAACAAATAGTACCTAAATTATAAGGTTATAGTGAAGATAGACAACGTACATAAAGCACTTAGCACAGTGCTTGAAGCATCCTAATTGCTCAGTAAATATGGTAGTTATTATTGTTTTAAAATAAACAATGAGTGAATACTTTCATCGCAGAAGTGCCAGAAAGATGGGCAGTATTTCTAAGAACGCAGTTGGGATCAGAGAACAGAGAGGAGGCTTGCTCCTGGAGGAGCAGGTTTGGGATTGTAACAGGAGTGTCTGCCCCACGTAGACCGCTGCCTCGCGATCACCTCTGGGATTGGTAAAAATTCTAATTCCTGGGCCCTATCCCAAGAACTACTGAAAGGAGTCCGCTGGGTAAGGGGGTCCCAGATCTGCGTTTGTATCAACTTCTTCACAAGCATAGGACTTTTGCTGGGCGGTGGTGGGAGTGACGGTGCTCCCGCCTGCAGCGCCGCCTTCAGCCTGCTGGGGGCGGCCGAGGGGCCGGGGCGGGCACGGCGGCTGCGCAGAGTCCTCCTGACGCCGGGCTGTCCCAGCCGGATCCACCTGGCTCAGCTGACAGCTCTAAGACGGAAGAGGCGGTGCGCAGGTTGAGCCGGGCGTCTCCAGACCGGTCGGCGGAGAGCCTTTGAGGGGCTTCGGGGTTAGGGCGGAGGGCGGAACCTTCGGGCCCGGCACGGTGGGGCAGCCGGAAGGTACCGTGGCGACCGCGCTCCGTGCGCGCGAGACGGGGAAGGGCGGCCGGGCCGGGACAGCTCAGTGGGCTACAGCCCTCCAAACACCGGACGGGGTGCCCCCAGGCCGGCCCGGCTAAGACCCCCGGGGCGCTCAGAGAAGAAGGGCAGGGTCCAGGCCCTGCTTCTTCGGGACCTCTCACGGCCGCACAGCGCCCTCTGTGTCCAGACGGTGGGGCAGGTAGCGAGGCTTGGGCCTGCTCCCCGGTTGTAGGTGAGTCGCACAAACTACGACTGACACTCTGGTGGGTGAGCGGTGGACACACCGGCGGCGGCGTGCCGATTCCGGAGCCAGGGCTGACGCCGGCTCTGGAGTCCCCACGGTGTGGCAGGGAGAATGAGGAGCATTTTCCCAGGCCGCGGGAACCCCGCGGAGGAGGGGCTCCCCTCCCCAGTGTAGCGGTTTCCAGGTTGCCAAAGCCAGTACTAAACTGGAATTGCCTCTTCTGATGGCGCCGGGGTTTATTCTGGTCCCTGTGTTACAGGTGAAGAAACAGGATGGTCTGAACCCAGATTTAGTTATATATTAGCTGCGTGGTGTTGGGCTGGAAAAGGACTTAAAATGTCATTCTTCTCATCTGTGCAGTGGAAATAGGACTTGCTTCATGGGTTGTGGGAATCTACGGTAAGAGCTCACCGAGTGTTACTGTTCTTGCTGTGTGGTTTTGGGGTTTTTTGTTTGTTTTTTGAGTTATTGACATGAGATTTTTTTTAATTGAATTTATTGGGGTGACATTGGTTCACAAAACCATACAGGTTTCTAGTGTACAGCTCAATAAAACATCTGCACACTGCATCGTTCGTCCATTGCCCCAAGCAAAGTTTCTTTCTGTCCCCATTCCCTCCCATTGCCCACATCCATGTTCTTGCTGTTACTTTGACCACCAGCCCAACCTCCTGCTTCTGGTGGGATGTGGCAAAGTAGTTACTGAACCTTGTGTTTCTGGCCCCCCATTTCAGTGCACTGCATCTCACTCCAATTCACTTCTAAATTTTTCCAGTGTCTAATGCAAGGCACTGCCAGATGCTGAGAACAACACACAGACTTGAGTCTTGCCTTAAGGAACTTATGCAGTCCAATAGGAGAGGAAGTACAAACTACTGTAATGCAAGGTGGGATGTGACAGTGTTATAGGAATGTTACAGTAAAAGTTTGCTGGATTTTTAAAGAGAAGGCATGACGTCTAATTAGAAATTTCTACGGGGCTTTGGAGGTGGGTCTGGAAGGCTGAATGGATAGAATCAGAGGGAAATGTAGGTCAGCGAACTGAATTAAGGGACTGGGACCCCCATGGCAGCTTTAGAAGCTGGTGTCTGGTGGGTAGGTCATGAGGAACTGTTGATAGGAAACACTGCTTGGAGTAGATCTCAGTCCTGGCTACAGGTAAGATCACCTGGAGAGGTTGGCTAGCTACTGACACATGGTTTAATTGCTCAGGTGATTCTAATGTGCTTACAATATGGAGAAAATTAACCTAAAACCAAAAACTATAAATTCATCTTTCACTCCATTTATAAATATTTGAACAGGAAGAAACAGAGCTTAATTATGTTAGGCTTAATTACTACATCTGGTAAAATTGTTTAAAATTAAATAAGGTAATTTGAAAGGACCTAATATAGTACATAGTAGGTGCTTAATAAATGTAAATTGATTCTGAATTTCATTTTTAGCTTATTTGGGAGTCATACAACTGAGAATCTGGTTTTTAAATTATTTCATATCATATTTTTGCATATAATTTTGGGGTGTTCATAGAATTCTCCATAACCCATCTATGGGCCACCCTCCTCTTTCCTCTCACTCCCAACTCAGAAGCCTGGCTCTAAAGCATTTGGAACAGAACTTAGTCTTTCTGAGCAACCCCGAGAGAGGCCCCTACAGTGTTGTTCTTGGTTCCCACGTAACTTAAAGGGCAATTTTCACAGTGTCCAGAGCCACTGATTTCCTGCAAATGAAGAAGGAGGATGTCTTCAAATTCCTTGCAGCAGGAACCCACTTAGGTGGCACCAACCTCAACTTCCAAATGGAACAGTACGTCTAGTAAAGGAAAAGTGATGTCATCTACATCATAAATCTGAAGAGAACCTGGGAGAAACTTCTGCTGGCAGCTCATGCCGTTGTTGCCATTGAAAACCGTGCTGATGTCAGTCATATCGACAGGAATACTGGCCAGTGAGCTGTGGTGAAGTTTGTTGCTGCCACTGGAGCCACTCCTATTGCTGGCTGCTTCACTCCTGGAACCTTCACTAACCAGTTCTAGACAGCCTTCTGGGAGCCGAGACTCGTGGTGGTTACTGATCCCAGGGCTGACCATGCAAGCTGTCCCTTGCAACAACAAGGGGGCTCACTCAGTGGGTCTCATGTGGTGGTTGCTGGCCTGGGAAGTTCTGTGCATGCATGGCACCATTTCCTGTGAACACTCATGGGAGGTCATGCCTGATCAATGCTTCTACAGAGATCCTGAAGAGATAGAAAAGGAAGAGCAGGCCACTGCTGAAAAGGCTGTAACCAAGGAGGAATTTCAGGGTGAATGGACTGTTCCAGCTCCTGAGTTCACTATAAGTCGAAGGTGTGCAGGTGCCCTCTGCCTATTCAACAGTTTTCTACTGAAGACTGTGCAGCCCCCACTGCTCAGGTCACTGAATGGGTAGGAACAACTACTGAGTGGTCTTAAGCTGTTCTTCCACAAACTCTTAAATAGAATGGAAATAAGGTTGACGGAAAAAAACAGTTTGCCTGTGTGAGCGCTTTTGTCGTTTTGTTTTGCTTTTAAACATCCTACTATTATGTGTGGAGTGTCTCTGGCAGGATTAATTTGTTAGCAAGTGAGAAGAAAACTGGAGGGGGATAGGAAATGAAGGAAAAGAAGCAGCAGAAGAGGAAAAGAGAAACAAAAACCTTGGAAGATATTTGTCAAGGGGTGTGGTATGCTGTCCTCTCATGACCTTGATGGTCCTTCTCATCTCCACCCAGGGCTGAAGTCTGTCAGATAAGACCTCTCTCTTTGCTGAGTACATACAAATGCCCCTTTATCCATGTGACTCAGGCTGTTCTAGGAGAGTAGCATGCAGCTGCAGATTAGGATTGACTACGTGTTAGGATGTGTTTGATTTAAATGGCAATAGTGGAAATTCAGAATTTAAATTTGGAGAGGGTCCTAACACCATCTTTTGTATTTTTTTTTTTCTGCAGATGGCAGGATTTCTATAGTAAATCTAGTATGAATTCCACATCTTGGCCTCTTATCCAACTTAAGCAGTCTCATCTCCACCGTCTGGAGAATAAATGGGATATTTGCATGAATTCCAGTCTCTGAACTGACATAGACTACAGTGTTAATATTCTTTCCTTCTGGTTGTTATTAACAGGTACTAACTCAAATGGAACATGTCACTGTCTTAGATAGGGATATAGCTTAAGTAGAACCATTATCATCTGCTGAAACAAAATTATTTTATCATTATTTTGTTGTTGTTGTTGTTGTTGTTAATCCTCACTCGAGGATATTTTTTCCCCCATTGATTTGTAGAGAGAGTAGAAGGGAGGGAGGGAGCGGGGAGAAAGAGAGAGAGAGAAACATCAATGTGAAAGACACATCAATTGATTGCCTCCTGCACACACCCTGCCTGGGCTGGGGATCCAACCTACAACCCAGGTACCTGCCCTTGACTGGGAATCGAATCCAAGACCCTTCTGTGTACAGGCTGATGCTCTTAACAACTGAGCCACATTGGCCAGGATACAAAATTTTTTTTTGAAAGTGGAATTATTTTAAATGGAATTTGTCTAAATTTTGTAGTGTCACCTTTTATAATGTGAAAAACCATGTTCTTTTTAGTTTTGTACATTTCAATTAAAAATGTTTTTGGTCAAGAGGGACCATATTTGCAAATGCATTTATAGTCCCAATATTTTAATTGACAGAATGGTAATTTTTGTTGTTGTTTGATTAATTTTTTCTTTATTGACTTTAGAGAGAGAGGAAGGGAGAGGGAGAGAGAGAGAGAGAGCATCGATTGGCTGCCTCCTGCATGCCCCCCACTGGGGATTTGGCCCACAACCTGGGCATGTGCCCTGACTGGGAATTGAGCCAGCGACTTCTTGGTACATGAGTCGACGCTCAACCACTGAGCCACACCGGCTGAGCTGATTAGATCATTTTTATAGATTCTCATTACATATTTTTTTCACACTTAAATTATCTGAAATTGTGGTGCATCTTTTAGTTGCTGTGATTAAAAAGCATTGATTCAGCCCTGGCCTGTTTGGCTAAGCAGTAAGAGCGTCGGCCCACGGACCAGAGAGGCCCAGGTTCGGTTCCTGCTAAGGGCACATACCTTGGTTGCAGTTTGTCCCCGGCCCCAGTTGGGGTCGTGTGGGTGGCAGCCACTTGATGTGTCTCTCTCTCACATCGATGTTTCTCTCTCTCCCTCCCACTCCATCTGAAGATAAATGAAAAAAAAAAAAAAAAAAGCATTGATTCACACTTTAATTGTAGTATATGTAGTTACCTAAAATAATGATAAATCTTAAAATTGATTAGACAAAATCTGGTATTATTTCAAAATTTAATGTTATTTTGCTGCTTCCTCAGTTATCTAACTTTTTATATAGTATCTGTGCCTGTAACATTCTCTAGAACAGGGTGTTCTGAACTGGGAGTAATTTTGTCCCTGGGGACATTTGGCTATGTCGAGATATTTTTTATTGTCACAACTCTTGAGGGAAAAGGATGCTATTGGCAACTAGTGGTTTGAAGCCAGGGATGCTGTTACACATCCTATAATGCACAGAACAGCCTCCCACAACAAAGAATTATTTATTCCAAAATGTCAATAGTGCTGAAGTTAAGAAAACCTGCCCTAGAGATTCCTGTGGACGTAAAAAATTCATTTATATTTTAAAAGTATATCAAATATACTTTGACTCCTTTTGTGGGCAAGGCGCGTTGCTGTTTAGTGGACAAGTCAAAGTAATTTGTGATTTGTCCTTTCAGAACTTTATTTTGTTTTGTTAATCCTCACCTGAGGATATTTTTCCATTGATTTTCAGATAGAGTGGGAGGGAGGAAGGCAGGGAGAGAGAGAGACAGAGAGACCAAAGACAGAGACAGAGAGAAACATCTGTGTGAGAGAGACACATTGATTGGTTGCCTCCTGCATACCCCAACCAGGGCCAGGGATGGAACCTGCAACCCAGGTACTTGCCCGGGACCGGAAATCGAACCCACGATCTTCTGGGCCGAGGGCCAGCCCTCTAACCACTGAGCCAAACTGGCCAGGGCTGAAAACATTTTTTTTAATTATGCTTTTTTTCTAAGTCAGTCATGCTAACTGATAAAGTCAGCAATCAGAAGCACCACTGTCATTTTTTTTTCTTTATTGATTTTTTAGAGAGAGAAGAAGGGAGAGGGAGAGAGAGATGCAAACATCAATGAGAGATAACATCGATCAACCACCTCCTGCATGCCCCCACTGTGGATCGGGCCCACAACCTGGGCATGTGCCCCGACCGGGAATCGAACTGGCGACTTCTTGGTGCATGGGTCAACACTCAACCACTGAGCCACACCAGCCAGACCACTGTCATTCTTTTTTTAAAAAGGCTGTTACTATTGCAAAACTACTAGAATATTGGACATGCTTGTCATTTTTTAGTTTAGCAGACTAGTGACAATATTGATTAATCTTTTGCACTTGTTTGTGAGGAACTTTTATTTATTTATTTATTTTTGGTGCCACTAGCCTTTTTCAAACTCAGCCTTTTCGATTCTTAACTGATTTGAATGATTGTCTTCAGCTCCTCAGAAAATTAAATGTCGTCAGAAGACCGAGAAGCTCAGGAGGATGAATTGCTGGCCCTGGCAAGTATTTATGATGGAGATGAATTTAGAAAAGCAGAGTCTGTCCAAGGTGGAGAAACCAGGATCTATTTGGACTTGCCACAAAATTTCAAGATATTTGTGAGCGGTTAGTTAATAATATTCTCTTAAACTGAGTTTTCTAAATAAAGGTTATTCTCAATTTCTTAGTGAAACCTAAATTATTTATTTTTCAATTATAGTTTACATTCATTATTATTCTGTATTAGTTTCAGATGTACATCAGTGGTTAGAAAAATCATGCACTTTACAGAGTAGTCTCCCCAATGCTTCAAGTACCCATTTAGCCCCGTACATAGTTATCACGATATTATTGACTGTATTGTCTATGTTATAATCTACATCTTCTGTAACTACCAATTTATACTACTTAATCTCTTCATCTTTTTCATCCAGCCCCCTTCCCTCTCTCCCCTCTGACAACTGTCAGTCTGTCTCTGTATCTATGAGTCCAAAGCCTAAATTATTTATCACCTTATGTTTTTAGGCATTAGTGATAGATGGTATTATTACAGATTTAATGCATGTTTCTGTTTTAAGTGAAAATTGTACTGGGAGGTAAACAGTTTTCAGTTTGATTCTACCTTTTGACCATTGAATTTGGGATATTATCCTGCATATTCCATGTGTCCTAATCGTCTAACTAGCAGTTTATCAGCCATGACTCACTGGCTATAAAATAGGGATAATAAAAGAGGAAATGAAATAATGTATGTGAAAACACTTGGAAGCTTTAAAGTACCATGGTGGTGGTTAATATTATTTGGTTTCCAGAATCATTTAAACTACCGTAAACATGCAACATGTGCTATTACTCTGTGACCCTTTGCTTCAGAAAAAACAAACAAACAAAAAACATTTACAGAAAAGACTTTGATGCATGCTTTCTCAAATGTTTCTATTATAAAGGCATTGAGAAAAGAAAGTGTGATAATTTAAAATGAAATTTTGTGAGAGTGTTGTGTGCTGTATCTTGTCCTCAAGCCTGAGATCATTATGTTGTTACAAATTGTCCCAGCTGTGATTCATTGGTAGCTGACACTTGCTGGTCTAAGTAGGTCATGGCTTTTTGGTAGAAATAAACATTCTTTTCTGTAGATTGTGTTTTTAATTATCAACTGTAAAACAACAACAAAAGAAAACATTGTGTATTACTTGCTCATTAGTGTTAGGAATTGTACTCAAAAGTGTATACAAGAATAAGTTGTATATCTTCATTATAAATTTCATGCTGCTTAGTAGATTTTTCAAGGGCTTACAAGATTTTTTTTAAAGGTGGCGGATACAAAGTTAAAATTAGGAAATAGAAAGTGCTTTGGGGGAGGGTTTTTATCCCCTCAAAAGCATTAAGTCTTTTTTGAGCTCTGTCCAACAGTAATGGACACTCAAGTGTTGACCAGCTGATCCTTTCTACTCTTTGTTTTTGGTTCAGGCAATTCAAATGAGTGTCTCCAGAATAGTGGCTTTGAATACACCATTTGCTTTCTGCCTCCACTTGTGCTGAACTTTGAACTGCCACCAGATTATCCATCCTCCTCCCCACCTTCATTCACACTTAGTGGCAAATGGCTGTCACCAACTCAGGTTAGACCCGAAACTTAATTTCTCCTATCCATTTTTAGAAACTTAAAAATTCATCTTTAATTGAAGACTACTTTGATCTTGACTTCAGTGCATGAAGAACAAATGGCTTTGATTTTGTGATTTTTTTTCCCCTTGCCTTCATGAATCCTGTTAAAGAATTGAAAATGTTTGGTGTTTTAGAAAGGAATGGCAGTAATTAAAATGATTAATCATTATGAATTGCAGTGGGAGTGATTTCTAATCAAGTATATTGTTTTTGTTTTGCTATTTTTCCATTTAATCTGTATTGTGATGAAACTATAAAGTCCCCCTCATTTTCCGTAGATGCTGGAATTACGTAGTTTCTTATCCATTCCTTAAAAGAAAGATTTATTTGTAATTAATAGAATTAAAATTGATCAAATGTAGTTAGAATAAACAAATTGCCTAAGTAAACATAATAAGTGCTTTTATTTTTAAAGATATATAAAATAAGAACAAATAATTGTTGACTGGTCTCTCACGTCGATATAATTACACACAAATAGAAATGTATGTGATTCCTGTAGATAGCTCATGAAGGCTTAAGACCTTATACTATGAACCATCATTTCTTCTGGGTTATATATTCTTTTCTAGTAACAACCTTAACTCCTGATTGAGACATAAATATGACTTGAAGCTAATATTACATGTTCTGGGGTAGATAATAGATCAATAGCAGCTATTTGTCTAGAAGTCATGATGAAGATTGATAGGTTCATGTATATTAAGGCAAAAGCTGTCAGAATTATTGACCTTAAGGAACAGCTTGTCAGTTTTTCCTTTTTGATCATGTATTTTTCAATCCCCCACTTTCCCCTACCCCAACAATCTAATCTTTAGATGAGAGTGCTTTTATAAAATGGAGCTTAAAATTGACATTTAAAAACAAAATTAAACTTTAAAAAAGATAATACACATAGAATAAAAAGGAATATTACCTTACATTCTAATAGCTGTGCCAGAGGCAATGCACGCTAGACAGTGGATTATTTGCCCACTTCCCAATATTAACACTACTTAACATTTAGATCACTGATAGTTGACTAAATTATTTAGATATTTATAATTCCATTTCTCAAGAGAGCTCTTGATACTTTACATCCATGCATGTGTATGCGTATGCACACACACACATACAACACGAGGACTGATTAATAGGGTATGTGGTTGTTGTAGTTTCAGATTCCAGCCAAATAGAATCTCCTTAATGCTGGCTTTGGAGAGTGTGGGAAGGGGAGAGTTGTTCATTATTTTATGTTATATAGCTAAAATTACAGTAGGATTTTTCATCAAATAAAAATTTTGTGTATATAATTGACATTTAACTGGCCTCTTATTCTCCTTCTTGGTTCAGTTCTTATTTGTTGCTGAGCCCTGATTCCTTGGCATTATGAATTTCACCTGTTGATAGTGAAGTTGACACATGGACCTGTCTTTCACTGAATTGGGCTTGGTAAATAGAAGGGAAGTAGGTTTAGTTTTGTATTTTCCATTATTCCTCCCTCAACATATATATACACACACAGTCTCTCTCTTGCTCTTTTCCTCTTTCTGTCTACCCCTTTCTCACATTCATGCACATCCAAGATGCCTCTTTTGAGAAGGGGCTGCAGAAGAAAAGAGATGGAGGAGAATGGCTTCTTCATTGGATTTGATGGCTCAAACAGAACTCCAAGTTTCCCTTTTAGTGTTTATTACATTTTACAGCTTTCAGCAGGTTTCTAAAAAGTGGATGATCTTACGAACATATTCATGTAAATGTGGAAAAGCATTAATGGTTTAAGTTCATGCCTGTGTAGGGCTGAGTGAGCAGCAAGGAACAGAAAATGTGGTCCTTGTTCACTTATTTAAATTTACAAAACTGGTTTGCATCTAGAAGGCTTTTTTTTTTTTTTTTTTTTTTTATGTTTACCTAAAAAGAAAAGCTGCTTGTAGTTCCTGAGCTCTACTTATAAATATTTCACATTTCTAATGGAAAGTCCTCTTATATCTGTCATTAAAATTGAACAGACTACTTTTAAGGTGGAAAAGTTGAAATAGTTTAAACTTTGGTTGCTTAGCTTAGAAAGTGTGAACTTTATCCCTTATGGCAGCCAAATCACATTGTGGGCTTGTAATCATGTCCAGGTTCAATATCAGTGTGCCCGCCTCCATTAACCAGGATCTGGTATAAGCCTAGATTGCTCAGTTAAAACCAGCCTGTAAATCTGAATAACAAGGACTCTGAGGTTGGATCCTGTTACTGATTCTTTTCACATGAGTTGGCTTTTTGATAGGACTGAAAGAATTAATTTTAAAATCTTTGAACTGTTCTCTTTCTACCTATTATTGCAGGGTACCTACAGGCTAGGACTCCATTTTAGAACTGGATCTCTTTCTCCTACATGTAGTATATAACAATACTAACACAAAGAACAGTGCAAGAACAGAGAAAGTCCTCCATTCAGCGGTGCATATGTAAACCTAGTTCTACATTTGTGAAGTCATACCATCTCTTGATACTTCCTTTAGCTTTTGACTTTGCTACTATGGCTCATGTTGCTGAATATAGTTTAAGAAGTGCTCTGATGAGAATCTTGGTGCTGTTTTGCAGAACTGTTTATCACAGCAGTAAAAAATAATAATAATAATTTTAAGAAGTGTGAGAGCCTAACAAAGATTTCAAGAGAAATCAGGAATTGAAGGCATCATGGCCTTTCCAAACTCACCAGCATCCTTATGTGTTTTCTCCTAGCTGTCTGCTCTCTGCAAGCACTTAGACAACTTGTGGGAAGAACACCGTGGCAATGTGGTCCTGTTTGCCTGGATGCAGTTTCTTAAAGAAGAGACCCTAGGGTACCTGAATATTGTCTCTCCTTTTGAGCTCAAAATTGGCTCTCAGAAACAAGTGCAGAGAAGGACAGCTCAAGCCTCTGCCAACACAGAGCTAGATTTTGGAGGAGCTACTGGATCTGATGTAGACCAAGAGGAAGTTGTGGATCCAAGAGCCGTGCAGGATGTGGAATCACTGTCAAGTCTGATCCAAGAAATCTTAGACTTTGATCAAGCTCAGCAGATAAAATGCTTTAATAGTAAATTATTCCTGTGCAATATCTGTTTCTGTGAGAAGCTGGGTAGTGAATGCATGTACTTCTTGGAGTGCAGGCATGTGTACTGTAAAGCCTGTCTAAAGGACTACTTTGAAATCCAGATAAAAGATGGCCAAGTTCAGCGCCTCAACTGCCCAGAGCCCAAGTGCCCTTCGGTGGCCACTCCTGGTCAGGTAACTCTTTACTGACAGCTGCATCCTAATTTTCTTTCACAAAGAAAGAAAATTCTTCTTTCATCTTCTCAGGCACTTCCTTGCTAGGGTTCATCAGGGCACTCTGAGGCCTTGGAGCCAGCCCACAAGCTGTTTCACTGTATCCATCAAGAATGCTATGGCCTTACTTTACCATTTAAGCATACATAAATGCTTCCTTTGCTGGCCTCAGTATGGGCAATCCTCAGCAGGGATGAATGTTGAAAAGGTGTAAAGTAATTCTGGTGACTTTGTATATTTACTAGGATGCCATCAACATGGGAGAATCACTGGCCTGTCTTTATGTGAGGTTGGGATCTGAAGGGGATATCCCTTGGGATGGTTAACTGAATCATTTACAGACTTTAACATAAGGACAGCCTGCTTGATGTGATTTTTAAAAAAATCAAATTTATTGCCCTGGCTGGTTTGGTTCAGCAGTTAGAGCGTCGGCCTGTGGACCAGGGAGTCCTGGGTTCGGTTCCCGCTAAGGGCACATACCTTGGTTGCAGTTTGTCCCTGGCCCCAGTTGGGGTTGTGTGGGTGGCGACCAGTCGATGTGTCTCTCTCACATCGATGTTTCTCTCTCTCTCGTTCTCCTTCTCTTCCTCCCGCTCTATCTGAAGATAAATGCAAAAAAAAAGTCCTCGGGTGAGGATTTTAAAAAAAAATTATTAAGGCATAAATGTACCTATTTAAAGTGTACAATTTGCCCTGGCCGGTTTGGCTCAGCAGTTAGAGCGGCCTGCGATCCAGAGACACCCGGGTTCAGTTCCCGCTAAGGGCACATACCTCGGTTGCAGTTTGTCCCCGGCCCTGGTTGTGTCATGTGGGAAGCAGCCACTTGATGTGTCCCTTTCACATCGATGTTTCTCTCTCTCTCTCTCTCTTCCTCTCTCTCCCTCCCACTCTATCTGAACAAAAAATGGGAAAATGTCCTTGGGTGAGGATAAAATAAATAAAAATAAATAAAGTGTACAGTTTGCTTAGTTTTAAATTTTTTATTTAATTTATTTTTATTTCTATTGATTTTTAGGGATAGAGAGAGAGAAATCATTGATTTGTTGTTCCACTTATTTATGCATTTATTGGTTGATTTAATTTTTTAAAAAAATATTTTTCTTTATTGATTTTTTAGAGAGAGAGGAAGGGAGAGGGAGAGAGATAGAAACAATGATGAGAGAGAACATGGATCAGCTGCCTCTTGCACTTCCCCCACTGGGGATCGGCCCACAATCTGGGCATTGACCTGGAATCAAACCATTACCTCCTGGTATAGGTGTTGACACTCAACCACTGCTCCACACTGGTCAGGCGACTGGTTGATTCTTGTATGTGCCCTGACCGACAATGGAACCTGCAACCTAAGTGCATCGGGATAATACTCTAACCAACTGAGCTACCCGGCTAAGTTTTGACAGATATATAGATCCATATAACTGCCATCTCAGTTATGATACAGACTTGCCATACTTGGTTTGATCTTGAAGTGAGGTAGAGGGGTTTAATTTATGTGCATCTGATTTTCACCAGCAGCCTAAGAATATCCTCAGGATCAGAATTGGTTGGGAAATTATCAAACCAATGTGTTTTAAAATACTTTCCTCCAGGTCAAAGAGCTAGTAGAAGCAGAGTTATTTGCCCGTTATGATCGGCTTCTTCTCCAGTCTACCTTGGACCTGATGGCAGATGTGGTATACTGCCCCCGCCCATGCTGCCAGCTGCCTGTGATGCAGGAACCTGGCTGCACCATGGGCATCTGCTCCAGCTGCAATTTTGCCTTCTGTACCTTGTGCAGATTGACTTACCATGGCGTCTCTCCATGTAAGCTCACTGCAGGTAAGTTGTATCTGTGTGAACTCAGTTCCCCTATCCCCCCACCAAAAACCCCAAAACTTATCACTTCCATTTTCCGTTTGAAAACGTTCCTTCAACAGATATTTTTGCATTATTTACTGTCCTAGCTTCTGTAGGTATAGTAGTGACCAAATGCCCTCATGGAACTTATATTCTAATGGAGGCAAACAACCTAAATAAGAATATCAGATGATAGTAAGAAAACATAAATAAAACAGAAACAGGATATGAAATATTCTGAAGGGGAGGAGCCTTGAGATATTACTTGGGGAAGCCCCAGGAAGCCTCACTGGCAAAGTGGTTTGAGTAAAGACTTGAAGGAACGAAGGAAACAAGTCACGCAGATATCAGGGAAGAACAGTCCAGGGAAGGAATGGCAAGGTAATTTTATCTATGAACATGAAATAATGTAGATCTTGTTGACAGATGCGTAGCTGTCACTGTTATTTCCGTGGCACATATGTCTGATTGTCATCAAGTGCTCTCTCATTGAGCTCAGAAAGGCCTCAGAATCTTCCTCAACACAGCACTTCAGAAAGCCACACTCTATTGAAGTAGGCACAAGATGTCAAACCTGTTTGCCATTTCTGCTCTAGATAAGGATTGAGAAATCAGGCCCTTGACATCAATTTAACTGGCCTCTGGTGACTTAGTCTTTCTCAAACTAACAGGATGATGATAATAGCTACATCACAGGGTTATTATAAGGAAGAAATGCTCTATTGTAGCGCTTCTCAAAGTTGTTATACTGGTCTGTGAGAAGATAAATATAGAAATTGAGAGTCAGGATTTGAAACTTATAGTGATGTCACAGTAATTTTACGTCAGGCAAATCTAATAAAATTTAGGCTTATAGTTTTTTTGTCTTTTTACTTTTATTTTTTTAATAATTTATTTTATTGTATTTTTCTAAAGTATTGGTCCTTGACAGAGTAGGGAAGAAAAACTAGCCCTTTACCATAGATAATTTGAGAATAATGGGCTAATACATGTAAAATGCAGAATGGTAACTATTAATGCCATTATTATTATAGTTACTAGTTGGCACTGTTAGTGTGTTATTATCTCCAAGAAAGTACCCTGAAAGAAGAATGAGTAGATACTCACAGTACCTAGAACAGAGTCTTGTAGTGGGTCCAGGCAGATGGGATGGAGAACTCATCACAGCATAATTATAAGCTGTTCTTAGATTTCTGTACCTTAGCATTGAGAGGCTAAAGTACATTTCTCGTGTTTCACAGCATTTGAGGAAGAAATCAAAGATAGGCTTGGGGGCTTCAGCAAAATTTCACATCTCATTTCTCTCTATATATTCATATACATGTTAGATATTACCATATAAAATATATGGAATATTAGCATTTTTATTTTGAGAACATTAGAGCAGTAATCTTTGTTCTTAAGATGTTTAGGAACACAAAAATGTTTTGAATTATTAGAGGAATAAAAATGACAGGATAAAGACATACACTTTTGCTACATCTAAGCAGAGGTGATGGAGCCATGGGAATGCACAATGCAGAGAAAGGGTTCACAGGTGAAGGAAAAGAGTGCAGATAGGCTTCTGTACCAGAAGATGTTCATTGCACAGAAGATGAGACAGAGCTCTAAATATGAGGAAAGTAAACTAATAAAATAACTAAAACATTGTTGAGAGAGTCTTTAATTGGTCGTGTTGAAAAATTAAGATAACAGGATTGTGAACAAAAGCCTTTTGTCTATATTAAAGCCTTTAGGAATGGCTGCCTGTTCATGTAAGTGATAAAGCAATAGAAACCAGATTGAAGAGTATCAAGGGGGAAAGTTGGCAGGAGGAACTGTTCAGTAGCTGTGGGTAGTAAATTTTATTCACTGACTTTTTTTTTTAATTTACCAAATTAAACAGTCTTTGCCCTTAAGCCAAAGGTACTTATTTATTTGGTAGGCCTTGTTATTATCAAATGGTGACTGATGCTGAATGAAAATCAGTGTCTGTTTCAACCTTTGCTTTTTTAAATAAGTCAATGTTTAACTGTATACTACTAGTCACACAAACATATCAACATTAATAAATCAAAATCAAAGGGAAAAAATAACCTATTATTCAACCACCTTTAGCAAATCCAACTTTTCTAGTTGGAGGATTCCTTTTTGTTCTTTGTCATTTGTGCATGTCTAACTTTTACCTAATTATAACCTAAATATGCTTTTTTCTGGATTCTATAATGAGTATTTTAATTGAGCTGTAGCCATCCTAACTGTAAGTTTTTTAACAACTGAATATTATGTCATTAAATGGCTCTTTCACACATAATTATTTCCTTGGACATTTAATTTGTTTGCCATTGTTATATGCATTTCCATGCATATAACTTTACTTTGGATTATTTCCTTATGATAAAGTCCCAGACATAGCATTATTGAGTAGTCAAAGGTATTGGCCATTTTTAATGGTTATTAATCAGCATTGCGAAGTTGTATAAAAGTTAACTTTCCATTTCACTTTCTAGAGAAATTAATAGACTTACAAAATGAGTACCTGCAAGCAGATGAGGCCAATAAAAGATTTTTGGAACAGAGGTATGGTAAGAGGGTGATTCAGAAGGCACTGGAAGAAATGGAAAGTAAGGAGTGGCTAGAAAAGAACTCAAAGAGCTGCCCATGTTGTGGGACTCCCATAGAGGTAAACAGACTTGTAGGCATGTTACGATTGTCTCAAGAAGCCTATTAATTTTATGACTAATTAAGAAGATACATTTTGGTATTTTTTAAACCTTCTCACTTGGAAGATGCAAATTCATTACTTAATATTGTTACTGACCTTAAATGCATGTACGTCCCTTTGAGAGTGCTTTCTTTCATGTAGTGACAATTGTTCTCACATTATATCCCCCTTAAAATGGAATGGGTTATAAGGAGGCTACACTGGAGCCACAATCAACTCTTAACTCATCTATGTGATTAAAAAAAAAAGTCAAGTCTGACTTCTCAGAACTATTTATCCTGGAATTTAACACACCTGTTTAACAAGTATATGCTTAGGAAATGGAGACATTTTCCCATGAATTTGAGCCAAAATAAATAAATATATTGCTTCCTGATAAAAATCTGAATGTTTTAAAATTGAAATATATCTTTGTATTTGATTCTGCTGTTTCAATCCATTACAGTAATCCTCCCTTATCTGTAGGGGATATGTTCCAAGACCCCCAGTAGATGCCTGAGAATAGTAGTAAACCGTATATATTCTATGTGTTTTCCAATACATACCCATGATGAAGTTTAATTTATAAATTAGGCACAGTAAGAGATTAAGAACAATAACTAATAAAATAGAATAATTATAATAATATACTATAATAAAAGTTATGTGAATGTGGCCTCTTTCCATCAAAATATATTTTGTACTGTATTCACTCTTCTTCTTGAGATGATACAAAATGAAGTGAATAATATAGGCATTGTGGCATAACGTTAGGCTATTATAAGGGTTACTTGAACATGAGTGCTTTGATACAGAGACAGGCTAATGGGAAGGGAAGATTCACATCCTGGTTGGGACGGCACAAGATTTCATTTCACTACTCAGAATGGTGTACAATTTAAAGCTTATGAATTGTTTATTTCTGGAATTTTCCATATAATATAGGGTGGGGCAAGAGTAGGTTTACAGTTGTTCGTATGGAAAATAGTTCAAGAATAAATTGTTTTGCATACTCACAATTGTAAACCTACTTTTGCCCCATCCTGTATTTTTGGACCACAGTTAACCATGGGTAACAAAACTGCAGATAAGGGAGACTACTGTGTGTCTTAACTGAACCTGGTAGTCATTCCCTAATTACTCCATTAGGGAAACTGACATTCTATTTAACCAATTTAACCGCTTCTGATGTGCCCCAGCTCTTTGATAGGGTGGAGAACTTGATACCAAATGTTTTCTTAGATTTATGTAAAAAGTTTAAAATTACACATATTAAATCTAAACATTTAAATATTAATATGACTACATGTTCCATGTACAATATAGTAAGTACATGTTTGGTTTGTATCTGGAGTTCATCAGAAGAGAACTTGCTAAGTATCTAGTTGTAGAAACACCTGCGAATTTCCTTTTTTTTTTTCTTATTATGTTTTTATTGAATTTTTTAGAGAGAAAGGAAGGGAGAGAAAGATAGAAACATCGATGTGAGAGAGCTATATCGATCAGCTGCCTCCTGCATGCTCCCTACTGGGAATCGAGCCTGAAACCTGGGCATTTGCCCTGACCAGGAATTGAACCAGGACTTCTCAGTCCATGGGACGAAGCTCAGATCCACTGAACCACACTGGCAGGGCACACCTGCTAAATATTTTCTTTTTCACTTGTAATGCAAAAGAGTAGGCATTAAATAGCTATCAATGTGTTACCGTATGTCTCAGCCCTGTGTAAGAAAAGGACTAGGAGAATGTTATACTGAATCTTTTTGGTGTATGCATTTCTTTTGCTTTTACAGCCTTGATATTTTCCCTTTCTGTCTTTCCCACCAGAAATTAGATGGATGTAACAAGATGACATGTACTGGCTGTATGCAATATTTCTGCTGGATTTGCATGGGTTCTCTCTCTAGAGCAAACCCTTATAAACATTTCACTGATCCTGCTTCCCTGTGTTTTAACCGGTACGTACACACACAATTCCCTAGGCTCAGCAGCAGTTTTTGGCATTTGATTTGCAAACCACAGATTCGGTGTTTGACTTTAGTGCTTTGCTTATTAGAGAATTCTCTCACACATTTTCTCCACATATATGAAGTTTTATATTCTTGAAAATGAATTTTATGATGAAAATACACTATCTGGAAAATTTCTTTTTTTTATCCTTAACATTTTATAGTGAAAATATTCAAACAGAGAAGTTGAAAGGATAGGACTATGTATAATAGGATAACATCCGCCAAAATTAAGCATTGATAGTGTTTTGCTATATTTGTTCTCTTTTTTTTTTTTAATCCTCACCTGAGGATATTTTTACATTTATATTCAGACAGAGTGGGAGGGAGAGAAATATCGATGTGAGAGAGACACATCGATTGTTTGCCACCCGCACGACCCCAACTGGGGCCAGGGATTGGACCACAACCGAGTTATGTGCCCTTGACCAGAATCAAACCCGGGACTCTTTGGTCTGTGGGCCCACGCTCTAACTACTGAACCAAACCAGCCAGGACTAAAAATGTATTTTAAAGTTGTTTTATTGAGCCAGGATCTAATCAATTTCAGTCATTTTATTTGGTTCTGTCTCTTGAGTCTCTTAATGTAAAAAGTTTTGCCCACCTTTCTTTTTGGTACGTGTTGAGGGGTACAAGACTTTTTTCTTTGTTGTTGTTAATCCTCACCCAAGGATATTTTTTTCATTGATTTTTAGAACGAGTGGAAGGGAAGGAAGGTTGGGGGGAGAGAGAGAGAAACATTGATGTAAGAGAGACACATCGATTGGCTGCTTCCCACACACGCCCCAACCAGAGGCGGGGATTGAACCTGCAACCCAGGTATGTGCCCTTGAATGAGAATCAAACCCACGACCTCTCAGTGTGAGATATGATGCTCTAACCGCTGAGCAACATCAGCCAGGACAAGGGGTACATGACTTTTGAAGAGTCCAGACCAGTTGTCCTATATAATGTCTTACCTTGTAGAATTTTGTTTCTCCATGGTGTCTTTGAACCTGTTTCTCTATCCTCTCTCTGTTCTATAAACTGAAAATTAGGTCTAGACTGAAGTTGGACTAGATTTAGAGTAACTTTTTTGACAAGAATACTACTAAGTGATCTGTGGGGATTCCTTGGCACAATGTGAATATCCTGTTCTCCACCAGTCCCAAATTCAGCATCAGTTGATCAGATTATCTTTATTAATAGGCATCTATATAGTACCTATCATCATTGGTGTTATCAGACTATAAGAAAAATTAAAGAAACAAACTCTGCCCATGAATTATTGGCAATCTAGTGTTGAAAATTGCTTAAAATTTAGGTAGACAGGAAGGAAGAGAAGTTGGCAACTATAAAACATTCTACAGATAGAGAGGGCAAGGACTATGAAGATGAGAGAATGGAGTGATTAGCACGTAATAGAGTTATAGTGTCTTTTTTTTTTTTTTTTTTACAAGAGAATTTTATTATGTTTATCAATGTTTATTATGAGGGAGTGAACTTTAACATGGTCATAAACTGTGTGGAAGAACCAAGAAGAGAAGATGGTAGCTTCAGAGTGGGCTGTGAGGTTCTTGAAAGATGCCTACATGTGTTGTTAAGTCCATTGCAGTGTTGAAATGAAGGTCTGCTGTTCAGGAGAAGGACTCGTACTCACTCCCTCCAGGCTCCAGCGTGGGGGAGGCAGCCTGAAAGGCACCAGAGTCACACGGGGAAGAACTGAGCTGTCCGGCACTGGAGCAAGGGCTGGAGAGGCAGCCCTCTTCCGGACAGACGCGCCATCAGAGGCCTTTGTTCCTTTGGTGAGCCCTTCCCTGGGCCGGCAGACTCCGCCATATCTGGGACTCCAGCAACCGAGTTATAGTGTCTTGAAAGAGTTCACCTTCTAAATTGCCTGACTTCCCCAGTCTTGGCTTATTCCACATATTGTATACATTGAGCATCAATTTTGTGATACCCATCTTCCATTATTGTTTAACCTTGGTCCTAGAGAGTTTGTCTGGATCCTAAAAGGGCTATTCAGAGGGTTATTCAGCTTGTTCAGAGGGACCCATATTTCAGTTTTTCTCAGTGGAAGATTAAAGAAGAGGAAAAGAGCCCTGGCTGGTTTGGCTCAGCGGTTAGAGCATCGGCCTGCGGACCGGAGAGTCCTGGGTTTGGTTCCTGCTAAGGGCACGTACCTCAGTTGCAGTTTGTCCCCAGCCTCGGTTGGGGTCATGTGGGTAGCAACCACTCAATGTGTCTCTCTCACATCAATGTTTCTCTCTTCTCTCTTCCTTCCTCTCTCCCTCCTGCTCTATCTGAAGATAAATGCAAAAAAATGTCCTCGGGTGAGGATAAAAAAAAAAAAAAGAAGAGGAAAAGATAAAGATGTTATCAGAAGAGTACAGAACGTATTTTTGAGAGAAGGAAAAAAATTATAGTTTCTTCCAAGTTTATAACATTGTACCTTATATCTTCCAGATTGTTCCATGCTGTGGATGTTAATGGAGATATTTTGGAAGATCAGATTGAAGACTAGTTAATTCCTACTGCTCAAGATGTGGAAGTGAAATGGTTTGCCCTAATCTTTTGTTGAGTATACAAAATAACATTGCAGGATATTTAGGGTTACCATTCATTCACTCTTCCAATATAGAAAATAAGGAAGAACGAGGTTTATATTTTCATGTGGTACTACTGACTAAGGCACGTTCATACGTTTTTCAGTGTAACATAATTGAGAAAGTTATAAGCCAAAGGTTTAGGAAATGAAAACTAGAGAATATTGAATATTACTATGTTCCCAAAGCTCTAAATAGTTAAAAATTTAAATATTTATTTTCTTCCCCAAGCTTTAGGTAAGGAGAGGGTCAGGAGGTCAACTTACAGACCTTTTTATCTCTGAGAAGCATCCCTCTAAGACGTTCTGTGGGAGTCCCCTCAGTACGACTCCTTACGACTCCGGTGGTTAGAAGCCTTATTAAAATTGTACGGAGAGCTTGATCTCACTTACTCCATGTTACATTCCTTCCAACCTAAATTTCTGCTAAGTTCTTTTTGGAGGGAGCCCTTTATAACTGATTGGATGGCCCAGTGTCATTTTGGTCTACTACTTTTCAGAATAGAAATTTATAATTTTAAAAATATTTTTTAATACCACAAACAACGTGGGTCACCTGATATTTGTCAGTGGTATATAGTTCACGAGTTTTGAGCCACTTTTATTATTTAATGACACTGGCTCAGAAAAATTTCAGCTGTGTTCACCTTTCCTGGGCAGTAGAGCCTCGGTTCAAAACAACTTGTCTTTGCTGCCTTTTGTTCTACATTCTCACTTTACCCTCACCCAGCCTTCTGTTGGTAAGGACAATTTTAATACCGACTCCATCAGCTCACATTTTATTTTCTCTGCTGGAATAGGAGAAAGCCTAATATTCCCAAGCTGAACAAGCTGAGCTTTCTTTAATTATGTGCTTTTTGAATTCCACACTACTGTAGTTCAGTCCTAACTTTCTAAACTCTTTTTGTAGGTCCTCTCTAATGTACTTTGGGAATTTGGTTTCCCACCTCTTTGCAATAGCACTGTTTTGGGGGATAATTTCGGCTTGTCTAGATCCCTATTTCTGGGTTTTATTGGCTTTTTGAAAAACTGTCTTTCCTTTTGGTTTGGTGAGCTTTGATAGCAAAATAAGATTTTTTTGAAAAAGGACAGAATTCAGCTGTAGCTGTGAAATGTTCTTTTTTCCTACCTTGTCATTGAAAATTGGGAAATCACTTTTAACCATTTTATGTGTGTATATCCAAAGATTCAGCAGTGACTGTTTCTGGGTTGTCAATGAGGATGCTTAATCTTAAAAATAAAAATAATTTAGCCTGGCTGGTGTGGCTCAGTGGTTGAGTGTCGACCCGTGGACCAGGAGTTCGCCAGTTCGATTCTCGGTCAGGGCGCATGCCTGGGTTGCGGGCTTGATCCCCAGTGGAGGGCGTGCAGGAGGCAGCTGATCGATGTGTCTCTCTCATCAATGTTTCTATCTCTCTCTCCCTCTCCCTTCCTCTCTTTCTAAAAAAAAAATCAATAAAACATATTTAAAAAATAATTTAAACATTGTCTTATAATTAGAACAGAGTTGCTGATATGTGTTCTGTCACCAAGGGCTTATAAAAATCTTATTTTTGAGGCATGAGTTATGAGCTAATTTTAAGATGGTGATGTTTTGGGTAGAGTTCTTTTGTCTCTGAGTAAAATGAAAGATTGGGGTAATCCCCTGAATGCTCTAGAAATAAATGGGTTTGTTAAAGGTTGGTATATCAAAAAGTACATGAACAAAGACTTTTGTATCTAACTTAATTTCATGAAGGCCATTTTTACAAGTGGACTGAGATTTGCCATAAATTGACATGAACGCCATGGGTCCTTTTGGTGAGAGTGAGAGAGCAGAGGGTCCCTTTGCAAGACTACCAATTCATCCTGCCCAAAACTAGTTTGAAGAGGCCACATCTCTTAATTTTATGTAAAAGGTTTGGATCTAGAGCTGGTAAATGAAAGTATTAAATGATTTTTTAAGTCAATATAGAAGGTTCATGACTTTTTAAATCAATATAGAGGGTTTGTGATTGAATTAACTTAAGGGCCTGCCTTTGTCAATTGAGATGCATCTTGTCCCATTTATTTTTTTAAGTAATTTTTTTTTTTTTTTACTTAAAATAAATATGCTTAAAATACACATCTCTTTCTGTTGAGAGGAATAATGGAGAAAAGACTTGGCAGCCATATTCCCAGACCTGTAGCACTAATACCAAGGTCATTTTTTAGTTGTAGAGGGTTCTAGTTTACATTAGACATTAATATACTTACATTTTTAAAGAGAATTAGAGTTAATCAGATATGATAATCATAAAGTCATTTATGTGGCTGTCCGCTTTGGCAGGGAATTTTTCATTTTTGACAGGAATTTTGGAGATCCCACCAAATAATAACTTTGCCATAACCATCACCAGCAGGTGGCAGCAGTTACCATGTTATAAGAATTCAGTAAATGATTAAAACTAGTTTTTGTGATAAAAGCAGTTTTATTTCTGGGATTTTCATTTTCCTCATTGTGTTTCATTATAGTCTGTTATACACATTGGTAGGTAGAATGCCATCTAATGATAGCAGTAGGGCAGAACAGGAGTATTACCAAAAACTGTAAGGCCACTCAAACTGTACTTGAACCATAGTTGACATCCAGTTGTTATGTAGGAAGGTGTCACTCCTGATAGTAGCACTTGTCTGCAGCCACTGAAGAAAATAACTTATAGCAATAAGTTATAGCTGAAGCCCTAAGTAGGATGGAGAAATTGTGACACTATGGTACCCTCTGATAAAAGTGGCCAAATAGCTCTGACCGGTTTGGCTCAGCAGGAGTGTCGGCCCGCAGACAAAAGAGTCTCGGGTTCAGTTCCGGTCAAGGGCACATACCTCGGTTGCAGTTTGATCCCCAGCCCTGGTCAGGGTCGTGCAGGAGGCAACCTATTGGTGTGTCTCTCTCACATCAGTGTTTCTCTCTCTCTCTCACTCTGTCCCTCCCTCCCTCCCTCCCTCCCTCTCTCCCTCTCTATCTGAAAATCAATGGAAAAATATTCTCGGGTGAGGATAAAAAAAAAAAAAAGAGTAGCCAAATAGTCTGCTCCCTGAACTTGGGCTCAATAAAAAAGTTGGCCAGAATATCAGACTGAGGGTTTGTAGTCAGAAAGCTGGCTTTGAAAATGCTCTTAACAGATCGGCCAGTGTTGCTCAGTGGTTGAACGTTGACCCATGCACCAAGAGGTCGCCAGTTCAGTTCCCAGTCAGGGCACAGGCCCGGGTTGTGGGCCTAATCCCCAGTGGGGGGCATACAGGAGGTGGCCAGTCAATGTTCTCTCTCATAGATGTTTCTATCTCTCTCTCCCTCTCACTTCCTCTCTCTCTAAAATCAATAAAAGAAAAAAGAAAGAAAGAAAATGCTCTTAACAAATGTTTATGATAATTATCAACTTTTAGCACCCACAGTCTAGTCTTTGCACATTTCCAATGATTCCCATATTTCTCTGAGCCAGAGGATGCTTTGGAGAAGATTATGCACACTGAAAACTTAGTGAGAGTCTGATGCCAGAGTTGCTAAGTACAAAGTCAGCACAGTTACTTCTTTTCCTTGGTTGGCATGCTCTCTCTCTTTCTTTTTTCCTTTATCAAATCAAACAGAATATTAATACAACATTAAATGCATATGAATTTAAAAGATGATTGTGTTTTAATTTCAATCCCATTTCATTTCTTGCAACCTATTGTGTTTCCTAGTTTTTATTCACTAATTTAACAAATATTTACTGAGTACTTCACAATGAGCCTTACTATTTATCTAGATGCTGAGAATGTAGCTGTGAATAAAACAGACATAAATCTCCCTGCCTTTCTGGAACTTAAATTCTGGTGGAAGGACACAGACACTAACCAAATTATATGGCTCATGCAGAAGATGAGCACTATGGAGATGGAGAGAAGTTGGAAGAGGGTATAGGGAGTTAGGGAAGGCAGAGTGACGTTGGTATTTTAAAGAGTAGAGAAGACTTCATCAGATAGCACTTGAACAAAGGCTTGGCAGTAGAAATAAACCATGTGGAAACTTGAGAGAAGAGAGTCTGGAAGGCCAAAGGCCCTTGGGATAGGAGTATGTTAGAGGGCTCCAGGAGCAGTGTGATAGCTAGTAAAGGCTGAAGCAGACCAAGGAAGGGAAAATAGTAAGAGGTGGGGTGGGAGTGGGTAGTACTGCAGTCTGCCCAGGGCCTTGTGTGAAATATGGCTTCTGCTTTGAGATGGAAGCCTTTGGAGGGCTTGAGAAGGAGTGTGATAGGGTCTAACATATTTTAGGGGAGTAGAGTAAGCAAGGATTGGAACAGACCAGTTAGGAGACGACTGTAGTAACTCAGGTGAGAAGTGCAGGTGGCAGAAAAGTGTGCCAGGACTGGATTCTTGAGAAGTGGTCAGATTTTGTACTTACCTTGAAGGTAAAACAAATAGGACTTGCTGATAAATTGGATGTATAATGTGAGAAAGTGAGGCATTGGAGACTAGGCGTCATTACCAAGGGAGTGAGTTGTTAAGAAGAAGTCCAGAGACTGAGTTTTGGGGCACTCCACATGCTAAGAGATCAGGGCAGTGAGGAGGCCAGCAGAGACAGAGTGGACAATACGGTAGGAAAATCAGTAGAGTGTGATATCCTGGAAGCCATTTCAAGTTTGAAGGAAGGAGTGGTCCCCTGTGTCAGGTATTGCAAATAGGTCAGGTAGTAGGAGCTCTAAGAATTGACTTAGCAGTCAGTGTAGAGGTCATTGGTGACTTTGACAAGTGCTCTTTCAGTGGAGGGGAGGTGAACATCTGGAGGGTATTTGAGAAAAAATGGGGCATCCTACAAGAAAAAAGCTGAACAAACTGAAAATCAGCTTTTTGAAGATCCATCAGAGAATGAGGTCACAGGGCAAGCCTCCACAAAAACTAGAGACCGGAAAATGCAGAAAATACACATCAGCTCACCTAAAGCAGAAGCTGCTGGAGTCATTAGTCAGGATTTAAATGAAGTGCTGGAGGATTTAAATGCACTAGCTGGAGAGTTAAAAACTCCTGCCCCCCCCCCCCCCACACACACACACTTTAGTGGGTTTTACCTCCAGAAGTTCCCCCAGGTTCTCACTGTCAAGATAGCAGAAAAATCCCCCTGTAGCCATTTTGAAATACCCTTAAAGGTTTCTGTTTCCATGGAAGAAGCCTGCCCTCAGGGAAAGGGATTTTGCTGGAGCCTTCTTTGACCTAGGGGAAGGGCAATTGGATGGCTTGAGCCCCCTCTAGCCTTCCTGTCTTAAATAAGAGGGTTTAGGGGAAGCCAAGAGACTTTGAAGGTCTCAGCCCAGGGACTGAGCCCACTAAAAAACAAAAAACCCACAAAACATTTAATCATAAGATTATTGAATGCTTCTCCCAAAAACCATACCATGAACAGGGCTCCAGGATTATAACAGTGGATTATAGCTCTTAAAGAGAGCTGTAAAACACAGACTGTTTTAAGAAGGAGTTTCGCCCTGGCCGGTTTGGCTCAGCGGTTAGAGCGTTGGCCTGCGGACCAGAGTGTCCTGGGTTCAGTTCCTGCTAAGGGCACGTACCTCGGTTGCAGTTTGTCCCCGGCCCCAGTTGGGGTCGTGTGGGTGGCAACCACTCGATGTGTCTCTCTCACATAGATGTTTCTCTCCCCCCCTCTTCTCCTGCTCTATCTGAAGATAAATGCAAAAATGTCCTTGGGTGAGGATAAATAAAAGGAGTTTCTAGGGAAACCCAAAGACAACAGTGGAGACAAAAAACAGACACCGAAGGAAGTTGGAGCCTCTGACACCTACAGCAGACATTAAACAAGGTCTAGCTGCTAGCCAGATCAACATAAACGCTCACACTACAGGCCTGTTTACCTCAGTTCCTGTTTCCCAATACATCATGTCCAGCTTTCAATAAAGAATAACAAGAATGCTAAGAGGCAGGGAAATAAATCTGAAGAGAAAGCAAACATCAGAACCAGACACAGATATTGCAGAGATTTTAAGAGTTATCAAGGAATTTATCTATGATTAATACGCTGATATGTCTGATGGAAAAATGACAACATGCAAAATCAGATGAGTAATGAAAACAAAAGATGGAAACTCTAAGAATCAAAAAGAAGTGCTAAAAAAGATATTGTAATAGAAAGGAATGAATGCCTTTGATGGGCTCGTCACATCAGTAGACTGAACACAACTAAGGAAAGAATCATAAGAAATGTCCATAGAAACATCCCAAACTGAAATTTTAAAAGGAATGGAAGTGGGGTGTACAGGATATCCAAGAACTGTGAGACAATTACAAAACGTGTAGCTATGCATATTGGGAATACCAAGTAGAGTGAATGGGAGGCAAAAGATTAGAGCCAGCCCTGGCTGGGTAGTTCAGTTGGTTAGAGCATCGTCCCAATACCCCAAGGTTCCAGATTTGATCTCCGGGTCAGGACACATACAAGAAGCAACCAATGAATGCATAAATAAGTGGAACAACAAATTGATATTTCTTTATATATCAATAATTTTTTAAAATTTTCTTTATTAATGTTAGAGGGAGAGAGATAGAAACACCGATGAGAGAGAACATCGATTGGCCCCCCACTGGGGATTTTGCCCACAACCTGGGCATGTGCCCTGACCAGGAATCAAACTGATGACCTCTTCGTGCATGGGTCGATGTTCAACCACTGAGCCGCACCGGCCAAGCTAAAAATAATTAAAAAAAAAAAAAAAAGATCAGATGCCCAGCCAGTGTGGCTCAGTGGTTGAGGATCGACCCATTCACCAAGAGGTCGCCAGTTTGATTCCCAGTCAGGGCACATGCCCAGGTTGTGGGCCACATTCCCAGTGGGGGGCATGCAGGAGGCGGCCGATCGATGTTCTCTCTCATCGATGTTTCTATCTCTCTCTCCCTCTCCCTTCCTCTCTCTCTCTAATACCAATAAAGAAAAAAATATTAAAATAAAAACTAGTTTAAAAAAAGATCAGAGCGCCCTGGCCGGTTTGGCTCAGCGGTTAGAGCGTCGGCCCGCGGACCACAGAGACCCGGGTTTGGTTCCCGCTAAGGGCATGTACCTCAGTTGCAGTTTGTCCGAGGCCTGGTTGGGGTCGTGTGGGTGGTGACCACTCGATGTGTCTCTCTCACATCGATGTTTCTCTCCCCCACCTCTTCTCCTGCTCTATCTGAAGATGAATGCAAAAATGTCCTCAGGAGAGGATAAAAAAAAAAAAAAGATCAGAGCCCTGGCCAGTGTGGCTCAGTTGGTTGGGCATCGTCCCATGCACCAAAGCATTGCAGGTTCGGTTTCCTGTCAGGGCACATGCCTGGGTAGGGGGCGTGCAGGAGCCAGCCAATCAATGTTCCACTCTCATGTCAATGTTTCTCTTTCTCTCTCCCTTTCCCTTCCTCTGTCTGTAAAAATCAATAAAAAATAAAAACATACATACATATATAAAAGATTAGAGCCAGAATATTGCTAATTCCAGAAATTTTGCAATAAAGGGAATCAGAGAATGAGGCTATTACAGGAGGGGGCAAACAGGGTAGTTTTGTTTTTAAAGCTTGTTTTGTATACTCATAGGAGTGATCCAGGAAAGAAGAACAATGTGATGCTGCAGGTGGGAGAGGACAGTCATGCTGGAGCAGTGCCTTCAAGGAGGCAACAGAAGATGGGATCTAGTGCATAAGTAGAGGGACTGGCCAAGGAACAAGTAACAGGAAGAAGGCAGAGTATGAGCGCAGGGCTGGCAGGTGTGTGTGTGTGGTGATGGGAGCTTGTTCTTTTCTGATTGCTTCTACTTTCAAGGTCATGAGCTGCGAAAAATAGCTGAGGGAAGAGAGATTGGAGGCTGGAGACCATATGAACTAACCTTTGAGGAGAGTGAATGGACTATGGTGTGATTGCCAGCTGGTGTTAAGGGCACCCTTGAGGTCCAAATTGCTGTGCTGTTTTACCTACCCATTATTACAGAACTCAGCATTCTGTCACAATATCTTATTGGAAACTTATGCATGCTTCACTAGCATCTCATCACAGTAAGGTTTTGGTTCCCAGGAAAGAGGCATCAAATTTGCAAAGTTAGATCTCCTCAGTAGGCCAGTTGGCTAATCTGTTATCATATGCTATTATTTCTCCCTGGTTATTGTATATGATCACTACTCTTGGGGGTAACGATCAGGCTTACAACAAATAATGGGTGCCATCTAGAAATCAAGGCACTGATAGGGACAGAATAGAGCATTATTAGGGTCTGCTTTCATGAGGCTTACATTTAGGAGAAACAAAATCATGCCAGGTGGAAAGGCTCTGAGAAAATAGAGCAGGGTAAGGAGGAGAGGGAGTCAGGATTGCTACTTTACTGTTGGAGGGCCAGGGAATATCTGATAAATGACATTTGAGCAGAGATCTGAGGAAGTTAGGGAGTAAGCCATAGTGGGCCAGGCTTTTGTATCCATCTCTACTTTATAAACAGACAAATGTAATAGAAGAGGTGACACATTTATGTCAACATGCTGCCACTTATAACTTTAAACACATTCTATCCACTCTTCCTGAAACACAACTCTCCACGTATACTTACTCTTTTTTCCTTTTTGAGTGTCAGGCTTGTGGTTTCAGGCTCAACTTTTTCTACTTAGCTGTATTTACTATTTCTTTATTGATCAAATTGTCACAACCTGGCCATTGGGAGCCCCATTTAACAGGCTGCGTTGTCCTCTCAATACTGCCTCATTTTTTAAAGCACCTTTGTTTTCTGGCAACAAATATTCCAGGCCCACTGCAATCCCTGCCCAAAACATGTCATTAGTTCCTGTCCAAGAAGCGCTATGTAGTACCAGAGGCCCAGGCTGGCCCAGGCTCCACAAAGGAACTGGTTGTAGCAGGATGACTCTGTTAAGCCACTAGGGAAACACAGGCCTGGGAAAGACAGATCTTTTTTTAAAAAATATTTTTTCTTTATTGATTTTAGAGAGGGAGAGGGAGATAGAAACATTGATGAGAGAGAACAATGACTGGCAGCCTCCTGCATGCCCCTCACTGAGGATCGTGCCCACAACCTGGGCATGTGCCCTGACCGGGAATCAAACTGGTGACCTCCTGGTGCATGGGTCACGCTCAACCAGTGAGCCACACTGGCCAAGCAAGACATATCTTTTTAAGGTCCTGAGTTCACAGACATCTCCAGTTTGGCTGTCATCACTAAATCCTTTTTCATTTCATTCTAATGTAATTTTTTCTGTAACATACCTACTTAAGATGGCATATTCATATAATGGAATATCTTCAGCAATAAAAAGGAATGGACTACTGCTGCATGTTATACAAACCTCAAAAACATGCTTAGTGAAAGAAGCCAAACCCCAAAGATGTCATGCTGTATGAGTTCATCTGTATGAAATGTCCAGAAAAGGTAAATCTGTAGACAAAGCCCACTAGTGGCCACTTGGGCTGGGGTAGGAGCAGGGAGCTTTGGGAGAGATAGAAGTGGATGGTGGTGAGGACTTGCACAACTCCATAATACTTAATAAAAATTTTTATTAGACTTAATAAAAATCATTGAGTTATATTTAAAATAGATGAATTTATGGACACGTGAATTATATGTCAATATAATGTAAAAAGTTAAACCCTTCTTCTAACTTCTACTTGTACTTCAATTGGTTATACTGACCCAAGATGTTCCATCTATTGATTTTTAATTAAAAAACAAAAACAAGCCCTGGCCTGTTTGGCTCAGTGGTTAGAGCGTCAGCCTGTGGTCCAAGAGACCCCAGTTCTGTTCCCGCTAAGGGCATGTACCTCGGTTGCAGTTTGTCCCCGGCCCTGGTTGGGTCGTGCGGATGGCAGCCACTCGATGTGTCCCTTTCATGTTGATGTTTCTCTCTCTCTCTCTCTCTTCCTCTCTCTCCCTCCCACTCTATCTGAACAAAAAATGAAAAAATGTCCTCGAGTGAGGATAAAAAAAAAAAAAAATAGAAAAAACAAAAACAAAACTAAACCTATTTTCCATACCATGCAGTTTTTATATCCCTCCTGGTCACAGATCTGCCTTATTCTTTTTAACAGCTGTATCTTTGTTTGGATCCCAAGTGTAGCTAGAACATGACAATTTATTGCTCAACTGTTCATTCCTGCCATTTTCCACGCAGGTGCTTCCCTTTTATGGAATATTTTCTTTCTTCCCCAGTAAATGAAAAAGATCAACAGTTGCTATGATCGTGCCTTCCTGCAGAGCTGTTATGAGGAGTGAGTGCAAAGCTTTGTTCACCAGCTGTTCCCAAAATATATATGAATCCAGACCATCTTCTGATCTTTTGGGGGTTAGGGGAATGGAAGTCCACAAATGACAAACTTGAAAATATTGATTTTAATAGAAAATATCACATTGTAAACAAGCCCATTGATCTATCAACTTAAAACAGAATGACAACACAATCACATATAAAAGTTAAAGACAAAATACTGGTACCAAACACAGCACTTAAAAGGCCTGAGCCAGGCAGGCTCTGAAAGGTCTTCACCAGAAGTAGAGGCAGCAGCAGCTTGAAACAGGCACAAAGACAGGGAGGAGAAGGCTTAAGAGAGTAAAGGAAGGCAGAGCAATAGACTCATCTTGTGACAAGGGTGAAGGAAAAGGGACAAAGCGTTCTATTTCCTAATGTTCTGGAACATCAGAGCACGACACAGGAACCTGAGCGGTTAGGAGGGCAGGGTACTTAGGTGGGGAGAGGCAACTGTAGAAGATCTGTATGTCGTCTTGGCGCTCAGCTCCTAGGGAAGCAGAACATGTCTCTCGTGCTGTGACTGATTCATAATTGAGCTGCTTGTCCCAGCCCCCATCACCTTGGCTGAACACCACATTGAAAGCATGCCAGTGTCTGTTGCCCCAGTGGACCTTCTACTTATTAATGAGCGTGTAAAATGAGGGAGCTGCAGTGAGCCTCAGAACAAAAACACAGGGCTCTGGTGGGAAAGGGTTTCCACCTTCCTCTGGTGCTGGAGGGTCCCTGAGGGAGAGGAGTTTGACGTTGTTGGGCCCCTAGAGGCTCTGAGGTTATGGGCACAGCCTTCTGTTTAGCCCTACTCTCCCCAATCCCCACCCCCACCCCCCAAGGAGTCCTCAGAGTTCATGGAAAGGCCAACTGAGAGAGAGAGAAAGAAAGGGAAAAAAAAAAAAAAAACTGAGGAAAGAAAGGGGCAGTTTTCTTTCCATGGCACTTGTTGCTGACCAGAGGGACTGCCTCCTTATGCTGATTTTAGACATTAAGAAACTGTCCCTTAATCTGGAACAGTAATTCTCAAATAAGGGGCAGGCCTGCTCAAGGGGGGCTCGCACGCCTCTGCTAAGAGGTCTTGTCCAATACAGCAAGCCCCTATTTCCCCAACTGAGAATCTGCACATAATGACAGAAATTCCCGACAGGAGTGTTTGTACATGTGAGGTGTCAGAGGCAGAACAAAAAAGCTAAAAACCCCTAATCTGTGTGGGGCAGACATCAGAATTATGGACTGATTTTTTTTTTTCTGATTAAGAATAAGTTACAAACAAGTCATTTCTCCTGTAGCTAACCTCCACGACTAGGCTCCACGCTGCAGAGCCAAGATCAGTAAGCTCACCACTCATCCAGAGTAATCATACTGCATTAGAGAAGTACTGTTCTGTCCTCCCAAAGACAATTCCAGGAAGACCTGCCTGGGCCAGTGAGGTACTTGACAGTAGGGTCAGCACAGGCTAATCACTGTATGGTTTCTTGGAAGACTGGCTTTTCTCTGTTTCTTTCTCTTTGATACTGTACAAGGGGTCCACCAACTTGTTATGAACAAGCATTAAACCTACAAAAAAATTAAAAACAAAAAGTAGTTAATGCAGGTAGAGGCAGAGTTCCGCAACGGTCAACAGTAATGCCCAGGAACAGGTCCCAAATGAAAGAACAGAACAAAACTCCAGGAAAAGAACTAAGTGAAATGGAGTTAAGCAACCTAACAGATGCTGAGTTCAAAATACTGCTTATAAGGATGCTCAATGGACTTAGTGAGAACCTCAGTGAACTTAGAGAGGGCCTCAAGAGCATAAAAAAGGACCAGTCAGAAATGAAGGAGGCACTAACTGAAATAAAGAATAATTTACAGGGAATCAATAGTAGAGTAGGTAAAGCCAAGAAGCAAACCATGGATTTGGAATATAAGGAAGCAAAAAACACCCAATCAGAACAGCAAAAAGAAAAAAGAATCCAAAGAAATGAGGATAGTGTAAGGAGCCTCTGGGACAACTTCAAGCGTGCCAACATTCGCATCTTGGGGGTGCCAGAAGGAGAAGAGAGAGAACAAGAAATTGAAAACCTATTTGAAACGATAATGGCAGAAAACTTCCCTAACTTGGGGAAGGAAACAGACATACAAGTCCAGGAAGCACAGAGAGTCCCAAACAAGATGAACCCCAAGAGGCCCACACCAAGACACATCATCATCAAAATGCAAAAGGTTCAAGACAAAGAGAGAATCTTAAAAGCAGCAAGAGAAAAGCAGTTTGTTACCTACAAGGGAGTTCCCATAAGACTGTCAGCAGATTTCTCAAAAGAAACTTTGCAGGCCAGAAGGGAGTGGCAAGAAATATTTAGAGTGTTGAAAAGCAAGAACCTACAACCAAGATTACTCTATCCTGCAAAGCTGTCATTTAGAATAGATGGCCATATAAAGAGTTTCCCAGACAAGGAAAAGCTAAAGGAGTTCATCACCACCAAACCATTATTATATGAAATGTTGAAGGGTCTTCTTGAAGAAAAAGATAAAAAAATATGAACAAACAAAATGGCAATAAATACATATCTATCAACAATTGAATCTACAAACAAAATGAACAAGAAGAACAGAAACATTCTCATAGATACAGAGAACTTTTGTTGGTTACCAGATGGGTGGGGGCTGGGGGGATGGGTGAAAAAGATGAAGGGATTAAGAAGTATAAATTGGTTGTTAGACTGACAAACCTCAAAGGGAAGGGGGGTTGGGGGGTGGGAAGAAATAAACCAAAGAACTTATATGTATATATGCATAACTAATGGACACAGACAACAGTGTGGGGAAAAGCAGGAGGGGGGCGGAAATGGGGAGGAGGGGGGCAATGGGGGAAAAATGGGGAACATCTGTAATACATTCAACAATAAAATTAAAAAATATAAAAAACAAACAAACAAAAAAAAAAAAACCAGTAATGCCCAGGAGCTCTCAAATTGTGTCCTAGAACTGATATTCATCATGTTTTCCCTCTGGCTCCAAATGATAAAAAACACCCAAAGAATAGAAAAAAAATTGTTATTCCCAGTGAATGTTGGAATCCACAGGACTTTTGTAAATGCAATCTCTAGGAGAGTTGGCCGTTAAAAGGCTAATCTTTTCAGCAAAGAACAAATTCCTAATTTGCCTGCTCAAGTAAATGAGGATTGTCACACAAGTTTGCTTAAAGCAGTGTCCTTTTCAAGTAGAACAAAAGACCCTCAGGACAGTTCAGGGCCTTTTCTGGAGGGGAAAGGCTTGTGTGAGAACTGGGAAGAGAAACAGCCTGAGGCTCAATAGTGCTGCCAGGATCACCACATAGCCCTTGGACTACAACTCTTCATCTTCTTTCCTCTTCCTCAGAGCAAATATGTCTCCAGAAATGGGCCCTCACAGTTATGGGTGGAAGAGAAATGATGGTGTATTCTGAGACAGGGTTTGATGTTCATTAAAATCAGAGTTGATGATTAAAATGTCCAGAGCATGAACACTAGATCCACTCCCCGCTCCTGGCATATCCTGAACTTGGCCGCCTACTCCCAGACCCAGCCCCCCTCACCTTTGAAGTACTTCACGGTCTTCACTTTCAGCTCCAGGGTGGCGTCCTCATCGCACACAAACACCGTGCGGGGATGCTGCTGGAAGGCAGACACGGTCCACATGTGGTTCACTCCCTCCTCGATGGCTTTGTACAGAGCAAACGCCTTGTGAGCGCCTGTGATGAGGATCATCACCTGGGGATCAGAGAACAAGCCCATGACGGAGGAGGAGCAATGAAACCGGAGGTCCGGCGCCAGAACTCTAGTGTGGCCGCCCCAAACAGATGTAAGGACTACTGTTCTATATGCCATCGCAAGTCATTAGCACGCAACACGCTCCGTGCTCTGGGCTCCCCATGCGTTGTCACACAAATAGCCTGAGCAGGGAGCATCATTATCCCCATGTTCTATGATGAGGAAATGGGCTGGGGTTGGGGGCCAGGGTTAAGTAACTTGCCCCAGGTCATTTCAGACCCTAAGTGCATGTTCTTGACCACCACTCCATAGGGCCTCCTGGCACCTTTGATGGTGACTTTGCAAGTGCCATATAAAGGCCCACCTCTTATCCCAACAGTTCTGATACTGGTTTCTAGGAGGTCCTAGGATGGGTGAGTGTTCACAATCACAAACAAAAAGATGGGTCCCAATCTGCCAGGGGGCCTTGAAAGCAATGCGGACAGTCATTTGCATGGTAAGGTTGAATCCCAACAAGGCTGCCCCTTAATCTGGTCACTTTCCGTTCTCAGTATTAGACCTACTAATGTGACTTGGGGTGATGTTTTTTTGTTTAAATCAAACAAGGGCACAGATTCCCGTCAACAGTTAAAATACCAAGAAAGTAAGTGCTGGACAGTGCTGGTAAAGCACTCAGCTCCATGGGTCTCCTTTCATTGTAACTTGCTTGCACCATGGAGTTGTGAACAGGATTTACTGTTCCTTTCTTAAAAGGCAAGACAACAGAGACAGAGAGAGAATATGACTCTTTGTTCGGGACCCCAGGTCTAATTTTAGAAGAGAGAATTTCCTGATACCCAGCCCAGGCTCTCTCAGATTAGGGTACATCAACACGTCAGGGAGGGTTTACAAGCTGCAAGGCCAAGGACAGCAGAGTGACCGCCCTCGGCACTGATTCAAGGCTGCTCCACAGAACCCGGTCGCCATCGCACAATTCACAAAAGTTCACTTTAGACTTAGATGTTTTTGTTTATAGACTTGGGAAAAGAAGCTTAAAGCTAAAATGTCTGTAGCTGCTTCCCACTAAATACACCCCAGGAAGAAAAAGCTTCTAAAATTCTAGTGAAAGACAGTAGGAAATTGGAAATTCAAATGTTACCCAACTTCCTAGGGAAAAACTTACAAATTCCGTTTAGGGCACTTAGATTTCAATCTCTTTTCCACATGTATGAGTCCCTGAACAGGGCTGTAACCACAAACATCCTGGAGCTGCAGGAGCTCCCTTCAAACAGTGACCTCCCCCAACTGCAGGAAACTAGAGGGTTCCCCTTAGTACCTGGGCAGGTGCAAATTCATATTCGGACATGAGTGGTTCAGGGCTCCCCTGCCTGTGCGAAGCTCAGAAAGGGTACATAAGGAGGGGCCAGGGCGCCTGCAGTCTCCTGGGCAGTCGGTGCTCAAAGGAGTCACCTCGCACTGGGAACAATGGTTCCCTCCAAAGAGGAAGGAGGAACAGTGATAGGATCAGTTGGGATTTTATCCTTATTTACAATGTCTTCATTTTTAATACAAAGGTGTTCAGGTGGTACCTGTACATTTTAAAATTTTTAACAAAGGACCAGTCCAACCCCCCAGTGAAGGCCTGTGGACCCCCTGTGCCCTTACCTCTCTAGCATCCATGACAGTGCCCACACCCACAGTCAGGGCCATGGTGGGCACCTTGGCGAGATCTCCATCAAAGAACCTAGCGTTGGCCAGGATGGTGTCCATGGCCAGTGTCTTCACCCGGGTCCTGGACACCAGACTGGAGCCCGGCTCATTGAAGGCAATGTGTCCGTCAGGGCCGATGCCTGCCAGGAGAGACAGGGCAGCCCTATCAGTGCCAGGGACCCAAGATTGCAAGGGTGGATGCTCTCTCCTCCCCACCCAGGGTCTGTAAAACTTGAAAACCACGTCTCTTTTCTCATTGACCCCTGGGTAGGTACACTAAGCATATGATCTTACCCTCCCCCCCTCCCTCCCATTTCTTTCTGGGATACACACAGCCATTAACTTGCTACCATCCTCGAAAAGCTAAGTAATGGGTACTCCAAATAGCTTCTGCTCCCCAGACCATCGAAGTGTAACCTCTCTCTCTCTCCTGCCAATAGTCAGGGGTCCTGCTACGGAGATAGAGTCACAGTGAATAAAACACACACAGCGGCTGCCAAGTTTATACAATCTCAGAACATGAGTGCTCCTGGCCTCTCACCTCCCCATCTTGAAGTAAAAGCAAATCTAGAGAAGCAAAAGGCGTCTGACTTCACACCCCTGTGGGTGATTCTAGGACTGGCAGCAGATGGAAACTAAGAAAGCAGCCCAGGGTAGGAACAAGGGCACAAATCCGAGAGGGGGACCCCCTAGGTGCCTGCCTTGTCTTCACTACTCTGGCCAGCTAACCCTGGCAAATCACAAAACTTCCCTGGAGTTTACTTGGCTGTCTATAGCGTGCAGGGGCTGAGTGTGGACTCTTCTAGAACTACATGAGCCTGTGATTTTACCTATTTAGATAATTCCCATGACTGAGCTATAAAACTTTTAAGATTGGGAAGTAGAGTCTCAGAGCCCAAATTCAAACCTCTCAATTTACAGATAAGGCATTAAAGTACAGAAAGAGGAGCTATCCAAGATCACGCAGCTACTGTGCAGCAGAACCAGGGCGGGGAACGAGGGGTCCCACTCTGCCTTCCCTGCCTCCTCAGAGTAATGAGTGACTCCCACTGTCACTCGCACAGAGAGAAGAAGCTGTCTGAGACAGGCATGTGTTCTAACCACGCCGGGTCTGGCCTAGGCACTTGCAGCGTCAAACTCACCTCCAACAAACAGCTCAATCCCGCCTGCAGCCTGGATCTTCTCTTCAAAGGCGTCACACTCAGCCTGCAGGTCAGTTGCGTTCCCATCCAGAATGTGGGTGTTTGCGGGGTGGATGTCAGTGTGCTTGAAGAAGTTGTTCCACATAAAGGAGTGGTAACTCTCTGGGTGGTCTCGAGGAAGACCTGTAGGGCCATGGCCACACAGTCATGCCCAGGCTGAGCCAGAACTTCCCTCCCAAGGAAGATGCCAGGGTATCCCTAGACCTCCAGAGATGCTCTCAGGAGAACACCAATCAGGGGGCTTTGGGCACCAACCCTCTGCCCCTCACCCCCTCAGGATATGCTGAGCTGATGCCCCTAAGTGTCTACCCACCACCACCACCATTGACTATAGGACTTGGCCAGAGTAGCTACACACCAGAGGCCTGAGGAATCTCATTTTGACCTTTTCACAAGGGAAAGACCATAGGCTGGAGGCCAGGGTTACTCTGGGCTTCTGGAGGTGGCCCAGGCACCTGGGGGTGAGGCCAGGCCCATCCGGGAAAGGAAGCAAGTACACCCTCACCCTGTGCCTCCAAACCCCACCATTCACCTCCAGTTATACCCTGCTCAGCCTGAACCCCTACTTGAACACCAGGTGGTTAGAATTATCTCAGGACTTCCCCAAAGAGATTTTTTTTTCAGCCAAGAAGAAAAAGAATGTTTAAAGTGAATATTGAATGTTTAACGTTAAACATCAAGAATGTTTACAGTGAGCCTTAAAAAGGAAGGAAATTCTGATATATGCTGCAATATGTATGAACCTCAAGGACACTGCATTAAATGAAGCCAAATAACAAAAAGACAAAGTACGCCCTGGGCGGTTTGGCTCAGTGGTTGGAGCGACGGCCTGTGGACCAATGAGTCACAGGTTTGATTCCGGTCAAGGGCACATACCTCGTGCCCGGCCCTGGTCAGGTCGTGCGGGAAGCAACCAGTAGATGAGTCCCTCTCACCGTCGATGTTTCTCTCTCCCTCCCTCCCACTCTATCTGAAGATAAATAGAAAAATATCCTCAGGTGAGGATTAAAAAAAAAAGACAAAGTACTGTATGATTCACTTATATGACGTACCTAGAGTAGTGAAATTTATAGAGCAAGTAAAATGGTGATTGCCAGGGGCTGGGGAATGGGAAATGGGGACTTGGTGTTTAATGGGCATACAGTTTCAATTTTGCAAAATGAAAAGATTTGTGGAGATTGGTTGCACAACAATGTGAGTGTGCTTAACGCTACTGAACGCACATAAAAATGGTTAAGATGGTACATTTTATGTTATGTGTATTTTGCTACAATTAAAAAAAAGCACTGGTCAGTATGCTCAGTGGTTAGAGTGTCGGCCTGCACACCAAAGGGTGGCGGGTTCGATTCCCAGTCAAAGGCATCAACCCGGGTTGCAAGTTCGATCCCCAGCCATTGTCAGGGGACATCGATGTGTCTCTCACAGTGATGTTTCTTTCTCTCTCTCTCTCTCTCTCTTCCTCCTCCTCCTCTTCCCTCTCTCTTTCCCCCTCCCTCCCTCCCTTCCACTCTCTCTAAAAGGAAAAAATATCCTCGGGTGAGGATTAACAACAAAAAATGTTTATAAAGTGAAGCCATTACAGAATTACAAGTGGGGGTGCGGGGGCATGGAAGGAGGTGACAGAAGACCAAGGTGTAGATTTTCAGCAGTGGAAAGGACAAACCCAGTCTCAGCTCCCCTCCCAATGCAGCTGGCAGAAAGGGGAGCTAGAGGATGAACACTGGAGAGAAAGTCCAGACACAGACATGGGGACACACCCCAGCCATGATCACGATCCTGTTTCCAGTCATGTGTTCTAAAAACAAAGGGCATGGAGTTGGAGAGGAGGCAAAGGAGAAAATACTGGAATATTTACTATGTGCTTGGTCTAAACAAGAGGCTTCCACATGTTACACCATTTAATGCTTACAATCTACGAGGTCAGTTTTATTAGCCCCATTTCATAGCTGAGTAAACCAAGGCCTGGAAGAGATAGTAATGGAACCTATCACCTAATGTCACTAGTATCCTGACACACCTGAATTCCTTGCCAGGGCTGAGCCTTTGAGGGGGAGGAGTACGGACTCTCCTGGAATCAGGTAAAGACTGAAAGGAAAGACTCACCCACGTACTCGTCCATGTTGAAGGTCTTCACATATTTAAAGGACAGGTCTCCATTCTTGTAGTACTCAATTAGCTTCTTGTAGCAGCCAAGTGGGGTGCTCCCTACAAGAGAGGCCACAGCCATGAACGCCCTTCAGCCCCACACCCCGGGCTCCTGGAAGCCCAGAGGGCACCTAGGAATGAGTCAGACAAGTCCAGTCTGAAGTCCTACCCAAATGCTGCACTCCTGTCATGCCCTGATTGCTTGTTGACTGCCTATTTCCCCACTAGACTGTAAGCTCCAGAGGGGCAGAGCTGTGTCTGTTTTGTCCGCTGCTAAACCCCCAGCATGCAGCACACTGATGGTTGAAATGACTGATTAGTACTTGAGTGAACATCAGATTTCATTACTAACATGACACTCCCTGAACAACGACTATGTGCGAGGCAGAGGGGCTCATGATGGGGATGCAGAGGAGCAAGAGACACAGCAGCCACCCTGAAGAGCCCACTGTCTCGGAGTGGGGACAAGAAGCAGTAATGTTAGCTGTGACAGGGGTAAGCACAGGCCAGCCTGAGGGTTCAGGAAAGACTTCCCTGAGGAGCAGCCAGCTCCCAGGTTGTCTTATTAAAGAGTCAGCCATAAAACATAAAAAAGGCCGGAGGACTGCTAGAGACTAAAAGATTAACATGCATTGGATTCATTTTTCTAAGTTATAAAAGGTAAATGTGGCCCTGGCCGATGTGGCTCAGCAAACAGAGCATTGGCCTGCACACCAAAGGGTCGTGGGTTTGATTCCCAGTCAAGGGCACGTACCTGGGTTGCAGGTTCAATCCCCAGGCCCAGTCGGGAGGCAACCAGCTGATAGATGTGTCTCTCTCACATCAGTGTTTTTTTTTCTCTCTCTACCCCCTCCACTCCTTCCCTCCCTCTCTTCCATTCTCTCTAAAAATCAGTGGAAAAAATATCCTTGGATGAGGATTAAACAAAACAAAAAAAAAAGTAAATGTGGACAATTAGGAAAAAAGTTTTAATATAGTCTGTATATTAGATGTTATCAGGGAATTATTTTTTATTTTATTAGGTATGATATTAGTATGTGGTTATATAAGAGAATGTCCTTAACTGAGGAAATAGGTGCTAAAGGATTTAAGTGGTAAAGTGTCAGGATGTCTAGAACTTACTTTCAAGTAATTCAGAAAAAAAATGTGTGTGTGTGTAGATAGAACATGAGCCGGAAGAGATGAAGGCAAATATGACAAAATGTTAATAATTGGTAAATGGTACAGTACTAACTGTTCTTTCAGCTTTTCTGAATATTTGAAAATTTTTGAGAAAAAGATGGAAAGAAAAGAGCCCCATCCAAATCAGATCATTCTTTCTACAACCCACCAATGACTTCTCATTTCATTCTGAATAATAACCAGTCCAAACAAAGGCTCTACATAACCTAGCCCCTGGCTACCCTTCTCCTCCTTAATCTTCCTGCTCCAAGCAATTCTACCTCAGGGTCTTTGCACATTCCCTTTGCCAGCAGTGCTCTTCCTTAAGGTATCTGCATGGGGACCTCTCACCTCTAGGCCTCTACTCAAATTTTTCTCAGACCTTCCCTGCCGCTATATCCAACACTGCAACCCCCACCCCTGCCTAGACACTCCCTATCCCCCTTCCTTACTTCATTTTTCTCTTTTCCTCTTGTCACCATCTAACATACTCTGTATTTTGCTAATTAACTTATTATCTGTCACTCCCACTACAATTTAAGCTTCAGGAAAGCAGAAATTTGTCTTTTTTATCCATTGCCGTACCCTACCACCTACAACAGCCAGAGCCACACAGTTTCCCTGTTCTTCCCTGGGCTAGTTCATTTACCATCTAGTCCCTTTTCCAAACCTCTAGCCTTCCCATCAATTCTGTTTTTTTGTTTTGTTTTTGTTAATCCTCACCCAAGGGCATTTTTCCATTGATTTTTGATAAGAGTGGAAGGGAGGGAGGGAGAGAGAGAAAGAGAGACAAAGAGAAAGAGAGAGAGAAACCTGGGTGAGAGAGACACATGAATTGGTTGCCTCCCACCCGACCCTGACCAAGGCTGGGGATTGAACCCGCAACCCTTTGGTCCAAGGGCCGACACTCTAACCACTGAGCCAAACTGGCCAGCGCCTTCCCATCAATTCTGTAAGCTCCCCGATATCTAGTCAATAAATTCCTTTTCTGTTTAAGTTAGCCAGAGTTGGTTTCTGTGGTCTCCACCCAGAACCTTGCCTGGTGCTTCATCTAACAGAAGGAATGTTCCAAGGAACCTATATGGAATTGTGCCGGTCCAAGTGTGACAGTCAGAAAGGGGCCAGCTTGTGGAAGGCCCTGAATGCCACTCTGAGGAGCTTGGATCTGATTCTGTAGCTCATGGGGAACTAGTGAGGGTTTCAGAAGAAGTCCAGGCTCTGACTCAGTTAGAAATCAGGATGCTGGTGCAGCCCCCACATGGCCTGAGGCATTGGTGGTTTCACAGGTACTGGCAGACACTGCTCCCACAGACCTCCAGTGCTGGGGTCCGACAGACCTCCAGTGCTGAGGTCGGCAAACTTTAGCCTACAGGCCAAATCTAGCCTGCTATTTATGTACAGCTCATGAGCTAAGAATGGTTTTTACGTTTCAGGTTTTTAAAAATCAAAAGAATATTATTTTGTGACATGAAAATTATATAAACTCAAACTTCAATGTCCATAAATAGAATTTTATTGCTGTTCATTCATTTATGTATTATCTATGGCTGCTTGTGAGCTACATGGGCAGTTAAGTAGCTGCAACAGAGGTTGTATGGCCAGTGAAATGCAAAATATTTACTATTTGGCCACTTACAGAAAAAACTGAAGACCCCTGCTCTAGTGGATGGGCCTTTGGGACAAATCCACCCCACTTCTGAAATAACCAGGACATTTGTTTTGAGAAACTGGGGTCAAAATATCTTCCTATTAGGGCAACATTCTGATTTTTTTTGCAAAGAGACTGGGACTGTTTTGCTTTAAGTGACTATCTTCTCAATTCTCCCAAGGATGGTAGGACTAGCTGGTAGTATTCCAGATGCACAGAAGAGAAATTCATTCATTACATGAAATGTATGCCTAATAAAAAAATTTTTAAAAAAATGTATGCCTTCAGGCACTGGGACTTAATCCTGCTAAGGAACCCATGTCTGACAGGGCTGATTTAGGATGTAGCCAAAAATCAAGTTCTTTCTGCCCCAGGAGTCTTCAGGAGCAGGCAGCAACTCAACCAACCCATAAAGGAAGCTGGGTCCTCTGTTTTGTATGTCCAGGAGGCAGGGGAGTTGTTCCCTCATAGCACCAGTATCTCGCAGCCCTCCTTAAAGTCCCTTGGCTGAGTGAGCCCACCTACCTGGTCCCCTAAAATCCCCTAATCCGCCTCCCCATCCATGACACCCTCTCCATCACACAACGCACCAGTGGGGAGCCCCAAGGTGAAGTACTTGTCTGGTCCCGGGTTAAACTGGATGATGCGGTTCCTGATGTATTTGGCAGCCCACTCGCTGGCCTGAGAATAGTGGTCGAGGATGATGAGCTTCATCTTGTCCTGCAGGTGGCAGGTGACAAAAGGACTCAATGGTAAAGGGTGCGGAGAAAGGGATGCAGATGGTTGGGGTAGGAGAGAAGCCCCCTCTCACCCAGCAACACACTCTCCCCAGGCTGTCAGAGTCAGGAAGAGGAGAGCCCTAACTTTCAGTTCGCAGAGGAATTGACAGCTGGGCCCAGGGCCTCCAGCACCCAGCAGGAGGCGCCGCTCTGGCACAGACCTGGGTTCTAATCTAGATTCCTTCCTTCACTTACTGCAGGATTTTGGTCTAAGGACCTAAGTTCTCTGAGCCTGTTTTTTCTTATGTGAAAATGGGGACAAAGGTACCTACCCGATAAATTTCACGATGGTGAATATTAAATGAGAGAATGCATGTAACCACAGTATTCAATATGATAGCTATGATCTTGTAGCTTGACCCTCCCCCCCGCCCCCAGCCCCCAACCCCCCTCCCTCTCTGGATATTCTCTACCCACGGGCCCAATAACTAGAGGGGCCACGGGTTCATCTTGGGCCACCACGGCAGGTGGGGGCCGTGGGCTCTGCTGAAGGAGTGTGCTCTCTCACTACTGGGAGGGGTGCTCCCACCCGCCGGCCTTGCTTGTGGATCTTCAGTTTCCTCCAAATCACACAGGGAAAACGTAATCGCTCCAGAAGGTAAATTGCTCCCCTGCACGGCGCTCGCCGAGAGAAGGCCCGGGGCGGAAGTGACCCAGTCGCCGTCGGCGGGGTACAGGAGGGCGTCCCCACCCGAGGGCGATCCCGGCTCCTCCGGCCCCCTCGGGAGGCAGTCCGAGCTCCCCGCGTCCCGGCTTCCGGGTGTCTCAGGATAGGGAGCCCCGCCCGCCCCGCTCCTGCCTACCCCGCCCCAGCGCTGCTCGCCAGGAGGGTCCTCGCAGCCCCGCTCCCCACTTACGCAGACGCCTCCCGCTGCGGCTGCAGCTCCGGCGCTGGCGGCCGGCCCGCGCGGGTCACGTGGCCGCGGGTCACGCGGTGCCGGGCACAGCCCACCGAGCGGACTCCGCGGGGCGGGCTCAGCGGGGCGGCACCTCGCGGGCCGACTCCTGGCCCCTGGGGCCACCCACCCTCACTTCTGGTGCAGCCCTGGGGCTTGCGGCCGGCACAGCCCGCGGGAGGCGGGGCTTGTTCTGTGCGGGAGCAGGGGGGACTTGGAGGCTCAGGTCGCCTCCAGGAATGCTGTCCCAGGGCCCTGGGGCTGCGGCTAGGCTTTAGTGCTGGGGGGTAGGGTTGAGCCTGGCTTTGCCTTCAGTGTCTTTGGGTTTTGTGTGTTTTTAGATGTCACTTACCTAGATATTCAACTACTATGTTGTTTTAAATATAATTGGTTCTTTTCTGCCTTTTTTAAAAAAAGCCCAACCCATACTAAAGAAAAAGGTAGGTCCCTGGTCTCCCTACCAGTCTCAACTGTTTTTCCTTGAATATACTTACATTATATTTTTCAGAAATGGGAGCACACCACCCGAGCTATCCATGATCAGCCAGGTGGCCACATTCTCCAGTTCCTGTGACTGCTCTGTGTGGACAGCCCCTAATCCGGTGAGACCCTGATGAGACAGGGCGGTGGAGCTAATCCGTTTACAGTTGGAGGGACTTGTTCTTTGGCCTCAGTGTTGGTATAGTTTTTTGGGGTTGTTTTGTTTTGTTTAGAGGGAAAAAGGAAGGGAGGGAGAGAAACATCAATTTGTTGTTCCACTTATTTGTGCTTTCATTGGTGGATTCTTGTATGTGCCCTGACCAGAGATCGAACCCGAAAACTTGGTGTATCAGGCTGACGCTCTAACCCACTGAGCTACCCAGCCGGGGCCTTGGTATAGTTTGTTTTCACTCAGACAGAAATTTCATCTCAGCATGAGGATTGCAGATGTTTCACAGTGAGATTCCAACTCCAATCTTCAAAGACATCAGATAACGCGGGCCTGGTAAGCAGCAGCTGCTTTCAGATCTTTCCAGGAAGAGTGACTTTAATAGGGCCTGTTTCCTTTCTGTAGGGAACCTGGAAGCTCTGGAGTCAGGCAGCCTGGGGACTAAACAGAAAGACCTGGTTTAAATTCTGGACTAGCTAATCTTTACCTCTTGAGTGAGTGACTCAAGCAAATGACTCAGCTTCTCCAGCTCTCAGTTTTCTTATCTGGAACATGGGAATTTAGTAAAACTGACCTCATGTGGCTGTTGTGAGTATTAAATGAAATATTAGCATAGCTTGGCATTCATGGCTAGCCACAATTACCCCTTATTTCACCTTACTGCCCTTACAGCCCATTCTCAAACCCTGAAATGCTCTCTACCCTGATCCCCTTCACACCCCTCCCCCTCCATGCCTGGGTTTAAACTATTACCCACACCCATCCTCCCATCCCCTTGTTTTAGAACTAAATGTGACTGACTAATTCAAAGAATTATGAGTTCATCCATACCGTGGAACTGTTTGTTACCAGAAAGGGACCTGACCCTGAGCAGGTCTGCCTAGGGCCAGCTGATAGTGTGTGGGCTCTTGACTTCTGCCCTTCCTTCAATTTACCTCCATTCTTCTCTCTCTCTTTTTTTTTTTTTATCCTCACCCGAGGACATTTTTCCATTTTTTGTTCAGATAGAGTGGGAGGGAGAGAGAGGAAGAGAGAGAGAAACATCGACGTGAAAGGGACACATTGAGTGGTTGCCACCCACATGACCCGAACCGGGGCTGGGGACAAACTGCAACCGAGGTACGTGCCCTTAGTGGGAACCGAACCCAGGTCTCTCTGGACCACAGGCTGACGTTCCAACCACTGACCCAAACCGGTAAGGGCGTTTCTTCTCTCTTTTTTTTTTAAAATACAATTTCTATTATAGCAGTGCTTTTATTTATTTATTTTTATTTATTTATTTTATTAATTTGTTTTTTTACAGATCTTTCTCCTTTTTCCCCCACTGACACCCTTCTCCCCATGCCCCCTGCCCCATCCCCAGCTTTGTTGTCCATGTCCATCAGTTATGCGTACATGCATATAAGTTCTGTTTTTTATCTCTTCCCTCCCCCCCCCCCTTCTGAGGGTTGTCAGTCTGTACCCTACATCCACGTCTCTGGGTCTACCCTGTTCCTTAGACTGTTATGTTCATTATATTCCACAAATAAGTGAGATCATGTGATATTTGTCTTTCTCTGCTTGACTTGTTTTGCTTAGGATAATACTCTCCAGGTCCCTCCATGTCGTCTCAAAGGACAAGAGATCTTTCTTTCTTACAGCTGCATAGTACTCCATTGTGTATATGTACCACAGCTTTTTTATCCATTCGTCTACTGATGGACACTTGGGCTGTTTCCAGATCTTAGCTATTGTAAATAGTGCTGCTATGAACATAGGGGTACATATATTCTTTCTGGTTGGTGTTTCAGGTTTCTTAGGGTATATTCCTAGAAGTGGGATCACTGGGTCAAATGGCAGTTCAATTTTTAACTTTTTGAGGTAACACCATAGTGTTTTCCACAGTGGCTGCACCAGTCTGCATTCCCACCAGCAGTGTACTAAAGTCCCCTTTTCTCCACACCCTTGCCAACACTTGTTGTTTGATGATTTGTTGATGGCGGCCATTCTGACAGGTGTGAGGTGATACCTCATAGTTGTTTTAATTTGCATCTCTCTGATGATTAGTGACATTGAGCATTTTGTCATATGTCTCTTGGCCATTTGTATGTCCTGTTTGGAGAGGTGTCTATTTAGGTCCTCTGCCCATTTTTTAATTGGGTTCTTTGTCTTCCTTTTATTGACTTGTATGAGCACTCTATATACTTTGGAAATTAACCCCTTATCTGATGCATCATTGGCGATTATGGTCTCCCATATAGTGGGATCCCTTTCTGTTTTGATGATTGTTTCCTTTGCTGTGCAGAAGCTTTTTAGTTTGATGTAGTCCCATGTGTTCATTTTTTCCTTTGTTTCTCTTGCCTTAGGTGTTGTATCTTCTCTTTTTTTATTTTTTATTTATTTTTTTATCCTCACCCGAGGACATTTTTTCATTTTTTTGTTCACATAGAGTGGGAGGGAGAGAGAGGAAGAGAGAGAGAGAGAAACATCGACATGAAAGGGCCACATCGAGTGGCTGCCACCCACACGACCAACCAGGGCCGGGGACAGACTGCAACCGAGGTGCGTGCCCTTAGCGGGAACCGAACCCGGGTCTCTCTGGACCGCAGGCCGACGCTCTAACCACTGAGCCAAACCGGCCAGGGCTCTTCTCTTTTTTTTATAGTCTATTTCTCTCAGTCCTTTTCAATGCAAATGCCTTGGTTTGACTTCTCCCTTGTCTCATCCTCTCTCTCATCTCAAAAACTCAGACATGAAACTGCCCAAAACTGGCTTCCTAGAGAGCAGATGAGAGGGGAGAAGCTGAGAAGGCAAAGGCAAATTCCTTTTCTCTTTTTCAAGATTTTTAATTGTGGTAAAAATACATATAACATAAGGCTTACTGTCTTAACCATTTTAAAGTGTACAGTTCAGTAAAGTACATTCACATTGTTGTGCAACCAATCTCCAGAACTTTTCATCTTGAAAAGCTGAAATTCTATACCCATTAAACAACAACTCCTCCATTTCCTCCTTACCCCAGTCCTTGGCAACCACCACTCTTCTTTCTCTGTGAATTTGATTACTCTAGGTACCTCACATATGTGGAATCATATAGTAGTTGTCTTTTTGAGGCTTATTTCATGTAGCATAATCTCAAGGTTCATCCTTCCTTTTAAAGGCTGGAAATAATTCCATTATATGTATATGGCATATTTTGTTTATCTGTTCATCTGTCCATGGACACTTGGGTTGCTTTCACCTCTTGGCTATTGCAGAATTGCTTTTAAAGGGGGAGATGGCCCGGCCAGTATGGTTTGGTGGATTGAGCATTGGGGCACATGCCTGGGTTGTTGGTTCAATCCCCAATAGGGGGCATGCAGGAGACAGCCGATCATTGTTTCTCTCTCATCGATGTTTCTGTCTTTCTCTCCCTTCCTCTTTCTCCAAAAAAAAAAAGAATAAAAACATATTTTAAAAAGGGGGTAGGGGAATGAGCACAAAATTAGTAATTTTTGGCTCCTTCACAAGGGGAAGACATAATAAACCACACAATTGTATGGTTCAAACATTAAATAGGAAAGCAGGTGAGAGCCTGGAGATAGTCACATAGAGCAGAAAAGGACAGATGCAGGTGGCCTGTGCAGGAATGGACTCCAGAGCCACGCTATCTGGCTTTGAATCCTAGCTCTATCATTTACTGATTGGGTAACTTCTGGTAAGTCACTTAATTTCTTTGTGCCCAAATTGCTTCATCCATAAAAAAGGAAAAATAATATCTCCCTTAAACTATGTACTATACTGCCCGGCCAGTGTGGCTCAGTGGTTGAGCATCGACCCATGTACCAAGAGGTTGCCGGTTTGATTCCCAGTCAGAGCACATGCCCAGGTTGTGGGCCCGATCCCCAGTCGGGGGCATGCAGGAGGCAGCCAATCGATGTTCTCTCTCATCGATGTTTCTATCTCTCTCTAAAAATTAATAAAGGAAAAAAAAACAACTATGTACTATACCAAGAGTAATTACCTTGGAAAGGAATAGATGACTTAATACACGTAAGGCACTTAGAGCAGTGCCTGCACAGTTAGCCCTTACTAAGGGTCATTATTACTAGGGTTTTGAGATGGACCTTGAAAGAGAATTAGGACTTGGTCATTGAAGAGAAAGAAGGAGGCATTATAGACAGATGATCAAAGGTATGGAGGCACAGAGGCTGAGGGAATAGTGTTTCCAGATTTAAGAAATAAAAACATACGGTACCCAGTTAAATTAGAAGTATTTCTATTTTTATTTTATTGTTGAAAATATTACAGATGTCCCCCCTTTTCTTTTGTATTTCTATTTTTTATTGTTGTTGTTAATCCTCACCCAAGGATATTTTTTCCATTGATTTTTTTTTTTAGAGAGAGATTGGAAAGGAGGGAGGGAGGGAGAAAGAGAGAGAGAGAGAGAGAGAGAGAGAGAGAAACAACGATGTGAGAGAGACACATCAATTGGTTGCCTCCCACATGCACCCTGACCGGGGCCAGGGATCGAACCAGGAATTAAACCAGCGGCCCTTTGGTGCACAAGCTGCCTCTAACCACTGAACCATACCAGCCAGGGTAGAAGTATTTCTAATTGCCTATGCATATGTACTTTGAGATAAAAGAAGAATATATGTGAGATATACTTACTCTAAAAATGTATTTGCTGTTTATCTGAAATAAATTATAAGTATCTAAATTACAGAACTCTTTCTATATATTTCCCTGGTGATTTGGTTCTCCTTAATAGTTCCTCATTTTGTAAAATTTTCTTTTAAAATTCTTCCAAGTTACAGTATATGTCCATTTTAACATGATTGCTGCAGTGGTCACCTCCAACTTATTTGGTCCTTGACCATTAATAAGAAATCATGGTCAGCATTAGCATTATGAGCCAGTATACGGAACATGTACTGGCATGAAGTTAACATCTCTGAGACTTGCTCTTCAAATCTGATTGGCTGAAACACATAATACCATCTTTCATAGCATAACTTGCTTTTCCACTCTAGAATTACATTGCATTTCTTGATCAACTTTTTTAAATGTCCACTAACAACAACAAAAAAGCAGTCATCAATTTTTATTTCTTTTTTCTTCAGTGCTACACATGATGATTCCACTTGTTCCTGTGCTGAAAAAAGACTTAGTAATATCCAGGTAAAATAATCGAATTTTTCAATGAATGAAATTCATTTCAAAAGAGTCATAAGCAAGTGGTACAGTAATTATCTAATCTCTTTGGCCTGTAATTTATTTTTCTGTTTATACATAATGTTGTCCCTTTTAAGTACAGCTTTGCTAATAAAAGGGATAAACTTTTTTTAAAATTTCTTTTTCCATTTTTTTTTTTTTTTTTAGAAAGAGAGGAAGTGAGAGGGAGAGAGAGATAGAAACATCGATGAGAGATAACATCGATTGGCCCTCTCCTGCATGCCCCCTACTGGGGATCGGGCCCACAACCTGGGCATATGCCCTGACCGGGAATCGAACTGGTGATGCTCAACCACTGAGCCACCCCAGCCAGACTTTCCATTGATTTTTTATTTACTTTTTTTTTAGAGAGTGGAAGGAAGGGAGGTAGAGAGAGAGAGAGAAACATCGATGTTGAGAGAGACACATGATTGGTTGCCTCCCTCATAGCCCTTGTCAGGGCCGGGGGAAACCTGCAACCCAGGCACGTGCCCTTTACTGGAACTGAATCTTCGATCCTTTGGTCCGAGGGCCGATGCTCTAACCACTGAGCCAAACCAGCCAGGGCAAAGGGATAAACTTTTTATTAATTCTTTAACATATTCAACAAATCCTTTAAGCAATGGAATACTTCAGTGACACTTTTTCTTTTATTTGGCATAATCCTATGCTAAATTATATTGAACGCTGAACAAGAAATAAGCAGACTTCATCTAATGCATCATTTCAAAAGTCAACCAGATTTGTGGGGTTCTTCAGAATCAAGGTATAATGTCAGTACTTCATGTAAGTGGAGGATTCAATGACATTTGTTAAAGAGAGTCAATGGTCTTTTCTTTGAGTGTGAGAGATATTAAGAATACTGAAATGCCAACAAAATCACCAAAATCCTTAAATTGCTCAGTCAGAACAGTAAATACCAAAGTAGAACAGTTTCATGACAGTTACTTCAGTCTCAATAGAAAAGACATCAGATACTGTTGAACGGCATTATGCAGAATATGGGCAGGACAGGCAACGCCTTCCATAGTTATCCAAACTTTGCTTTAACTTTGAATAAACATTGTACCTTTGTAGTGCAGACATCCATAAAAAGTTGTATTATCTCCAACTAATTTGTAAAAAAATTCTCATTAACTCCTTTTTATATATACAAAAAAACTGCATGTATGTAATATGTATAATTTTTTTCAACCATCATTCTTTCATTAGTAATTAGGATCACTTAGACCTGTTTTTTAACATAAAATTCCTGTCCATTCACTACTAGGCACAATGGAAAAGACCAGGTATTTAAATCAACAATGTTGTCTTGTCGAGAGGTAAATACTTAGGACTCTGTCTATACTTTTAATGGTTACAAACTATATTTAAATGCACACAGCAAATCCAAATATAAACATCATTTAATTGACCCATTCTACATTTTTTAAGTTTCTTTTTTAAATTAAATTTATTGGGGTGACATTGGTTAATAATATAGGTTTCAGGTGTACATTTCTATGATACATGCTCTGTATATTGCATTGTGTTCCCACCACCCAAAGTCAAATCATCTTCTGTCGGCATTTATTTGGCCTCCTTTACTACCCCCTCACCCCCTTCCCTCTGGTAACCACCATACTGTTGTCTGTGTCTATGAGTTTCAGTTTTATATGCCATATATGAGTGAAATTATATGGTTCTTAACTTTTTCTGACTGGCTTATTTCACCTGGCATAATATTCTCAAGGTCCATCCATGTTGTCGCAAATGGCAGTATTTCATCTTTTCTTATGGCTGAGTAGTATTCCACAGTATACATGTACCACATCTTCTTTATCCAGTCATCTATTGAAGGACACTTCGATTGTCTCCATGTCTTGGCCACTGTGAATAATGCTGCAGTGAACATAGGGTTGCATATATCTTTGCAAATAAATATTTTTGAGTTTTTCAGGTAGATATCCAGAAGAGGGATTGCTGGGTCATACAGTAACTCTATTCTTAATTTTTTGAGGAACCGCCATACTGTTTTCCATATTGGCTGTACCGGTTTACATTCCCACCAGCAGTGAATGAGGGTTCCTTTTTCTCCACAACCTCTCCAACACTTGTTATTACCTGTCTTGTTGTTAATAGTCATTCTAACAGGTGTGAGGTGGTAGCTCATTGTAGTTTCGATTTGCATTTCCCAAATAGCTAGTGAAGTTGAACATCTTTTCATATATCTGTTGGCCATTTGTATGTCTTCTTGGGGAGGTGTCTGTTCAGGTCCTCTGCCCATTTTTTAATTGAATTGTTTGTTTGGTGTTGAGTTGTATGAGTTCTTTTTTTTTTTTTTTTAATTTATTTATTTACTTATTTATTTTTGTTACAGATGTTTCTCCTTTTTCCCCCATTGACACCCTCCTCCCGCAATGAGTTCTTTATATATTTTGGATATTAACTCCTTGTCAGAGCTGTTGTTTACAAATATCTCCAATTTGGTTGGTTGCCTTTCTGTTTTGTTGGCAGTTTCTTTGCTGTGCAGAAGCTTTTTAGTTTGATATAGTCCCATTCATTTATTTTTGCCTTTACTTCTCTTGCCTTTGGGGTCAAATTCATAAAGTGTTCTCTAAGACCAAGAGAACATTAGTACCTATGTTTTCTTTTATGTTGTTTATTGTTTCAGATCTTATATTTAGGTCTTTGATTCATTTTGAATTAATTTTTGTACATGGGGACAAACTGTAATCTAGTTTCATTCTTTTGCATGTGGCTTTCCAATTTTCCCAGCACCATTTATTGAAGAGTCTTTCTTTTCTCCAGTGTATGTTTTGGCTCCTTTGTCAAAAATTATTTGCCCATATTCATGTGGTTTTATTTCTGGGCCCTCACTTCTGTTCCATTGGTCTGTGTGTCTGTTTTTCTGCTAATACCATGTTGTTTTGATTATCATAGCTCTATAGTATAATTTGAAGTCAGGTAGTATGATATCTCTAGCTTTGTTCTTTTTTCTCTGTGTTGTTTGAACTATTTGGGCATTTTTTTGGTTCCATACAAATCTGATGATTTTTTTTGTTCTATTTCTTTTAAAAATGACATTGGGATTTTTTTTTTTTTTTTTTTTTTTTGTTCAGATAGAGTGGGAGGGAGAGAGAGGAAGAGAGAGAGAGAGAGAAACATCGACGTGAAAGGGACACATCGAGTGGCTGCCACCCGCACGACCAACCAGGGCCGGGGACAAACTGCAACCAAAGTACATGCCCTTAGCGGGAACCGAACCCGGGTCTCTCCGGACTGCAGGCCGACGCTCTAACCGCTGAGCCAAACCAGCCAGGGCATGACATTGGGATTTTGATGGGGATTGCATTACATCTGTATATTGCTTTGAGTAAGATGTATAATTTGATGAGTTTGGACATATGCATACATCTGTGAACCATCACCACAATCAAGGTAACATATCCATCACCTCCAAAAGTCTCCTGTGTCCCTTTGTATTTGGGGTGTATTTATCATTAACTATTAAAAGCAGAGTTTCTGCAAAAATTTGCTACTGTTTCTGAAGTTTCATCTGGAAAGAATTCTACTTACAATAGCCTTGTAAGCAAGCTTTTTTTTTACAAGAAAATATTGCACAAAGGAAGAGTTATTTCTGCATTGGGGTTACCTGCCTTGTGGCTATGCCATAAAAAGGTGAGACATTTAGATGTTTGATAATCTCTGTAATATGGAAGTAGATTTCATCATAGCTTTTGAAAAATTGCTTGCAATTTTGGAGCCAGAAAACATTTCTGGTAGTAGTACATTCAAACAGTTATTTGAGCTGAAAGACGGACTGATGATGATATACAGTGTGGGAGTCCATTACATTTCTGCTGCAATTATTTTATCTTTTTTTTTTTATCCTCACCCGAGGAATTTTTTTCCTTTTTTTTTTTCCAGTCAACAAAAGAGAAACTTTATTGAGGTCCCAGAGTCACAGGGTTCAGGCAGAAGGCTGCCCTGTGGGCCCGAGGAGGTGGTGGAGGAGTCTTATTTAACCTTCTTCTTGGGGCGAAGGTTGTTGGTGTGGCCGCACTTCTTCTTGCGGCAGTTGACAGCACGGGGGTGCAGGCGGGCATAACACTTGCAGCAGATCATCTTGTCGCAGTTGTACTTCTGGGCAAGCTGGCGGAGGGAGGGTTCAGTGATGCCCCCCCTCAGACGAAGTGCAGGGTGGACTCTTTCTGAATATTGTAGTCTGAGAGAGTACGGCCATCCTCTAGCTGTTTGCCTGAAAAAATCAGACGCTATTGGTCAGGCGGGATGCCCTCCTTGTCTTGGATTTTAGCCTTGACATTCTCAATGGTGCCACTGGGCTCAACCTCAAGGGTGATGGTCTTGCCAGTCAGGGTCTTCACAAAGATCTGCATCTCTGCGTCTGCTGGGGAGGCTGCTCCGCCGCCTCGTTCAGGAATTTTTTTTCCACTTTTGTTCAGATAGAGTGGGAGGGAGAGAGAGGATGAGAGAGAGAGAGAGAAACATCGACGTGAAAGGGACACATTGAGTGGCTGCCTCCCGCATGACCCCAACTAGGGCCAGGGGCAAATCGCAACCAAGGCCCGTGCCCTTGGCCAGAATCGAACCCGCGACTCATTGGTCCGCGGGCCGACGCTCTAACCGCCAAGCCAAGCCGGCCAGGGCTATTTTATCTTCTTTTAAAAATGTTTTTTAATTTATTGATTTAGAGAGAGAGAGAGAGAGAGAAACATAAATATGTTGTTCTCCTTATTCATGCATTCATTGGTTGATTCTTCTGTGTGCCCTGACCAGGGATCAAACTCACAACCTTGGTGTATTGGGATGATGCTCTAACCAACCAGCCAGGGCCTATTTTATCTTCTTTTTTTTAATTAATTAATTTTTTTGTAATTTTTTTCTTTATTGATTTTAGAGAGGAAAGGAGAGGGAGAGAGAGATAGAAACATTGATGAGAGAGAACATCAGTGCCCCTGCATGCCCCCCATTGGGGATCAGGCTCACAACCTGGGCATGTGCCCTGACTGGGAATTGAACCAGTGACCTCTTAGTGCATGGGTCGATGCTCAACCACTGAGCCACACCAGCCAGGCATTCTTCTTCTTTAAAAAAAAAAAATATGGCCCTGGCCAGTTTGGCTCAGCGGTTAGAGCATCGGCCCGCGGACCAGAGAGATCTGAGTTCGGTTCCCGCTAAGGGCATATACCTCAGTTGCAGTTTGTCCCTGGCCCCGGTTGGGATTGTGTGAGTGGCAACCAGTCGATGTGTCTCTCTCATGTTGATGTTTCTCTCTCTCCCTTCCTCCCTCTCTCCCTCCCGCTCTGTCTGAAGATAAATGCAAAAATGTCCTCAGGTGAGGATAAAAAAATTTAAAAAAAGATTAAAAAATATGTATTTTTATCTTTTTTTTTTTTTAGAGAGAGAGGAAGGGAGAGGGGAGAGAAACATCGATCAGCTGCCTCCTGTATGCCCCCTACTGGGGATAGAGCCCACAACCTGGGCATGTGCTCTGACCTAGGAATCATACCAGTGACCTCTCAGTGAATGGGAGGATGCCCAACCAACTGAGCCACACTGGCCAGGGCCATATTGTATCTTCTTAATCTGAATTTCTCTTAATCAAAAAAATTGTTAGTTTATCACTTTTCTTAGTATTAGTTGAGGAACTCACACATCCCTTATGCTTAACTGTTAATATATGCTGGTTTATATGTCTTTCCACCTTTTTTTTTTTTATTGATTTTAGAGAGAGAGGAAGGAAGAGGGAGAGAGATAGAAACATCGATGAGAGAGAACATCGATTGGCTGCTTCCTGCATGCCCCACACTGGGGATTTGGCCCACAACCTGGGCATGTGCCTTGACTGGGACCCGAACCGGCAACCTCTTGGTGCATGGGTCGACACTCAACCACTGAGCCACACCAGCTGGGCATGACTTTCCACCTTTTTTATATTAAATGAACACTTGCATACTATAGAAAACTTCAAATGGAATTTTTCTTCATTTAATAAATATCCACTGCTCAGAAAGTTCAGCACAAAATTTTTGCTTGCTTTTTAATCGTTGGGGTTCAAACATTAGAAACCACTGTAAGAATCAAAGAGATCGAATTTGATAATCTCACAGCTGCAACAGTGCATCTTTCACAAGTCTGAACTCGTACCTGTTAAAAGGGCTCCAGATTCATTAAATTGAACTTGACATCTGATGCAAAGAAGGTGAATTTCCTGTTTATCTGAAAGCGAACTGTACTTTTAAGGCAAAGGCTCCCTCACAAAGCCAGAACCGATTTAAGGTAAGGTTTTGGGAAGCCTGGCACAGAGGCTGGGGGACTTTCAGAAGTACCTAGGGATGTAAGGTCTTTCAGCTGGGTTAGTGCATCTCTGGAGCAAGGCTGCCTTTGACTGGCTGACTTCAAGCAGGGTCCTGGAGTGAGGTACTTGCTGATTGGCTGTTGTCTGGGAGCATGGGGGCTGTCACTGATTGGCTGACTGTCAAAAACTAGGGTCTGCCACGGATTTGCTGACTTTCAGAAGCACAGTAACTGAGGTGAGAGTATTGCTGATTGGCTGATTTTCAGAACAAAAATCGTAAGTTATTTCTTATTAACTAAGAGTGGTTACTGTTCACCACTGGCCAAAGAACCGTGTTTTTCCTTTCTGGAATATGAAAATAAATGCCTTTATTTCCCAGTCTCCCCTTTTGTACTTCCCTTAGCCAAACCTGCAGGAAACCATAAGGAATTATCCAGGTCTTTTTTTGTGGAGATAAGCTTTACAGCTAGTGTTGCTATTTAAGTAATTTAAGTACCAATTACTGTGGAGGAAATTACTCGGATGCATTTTTGTAATTTCTTGAAAAAAAGCTGGATACAAGCTATTCAGGGTGTCCTGACAGTCAATACAGAATGCAGGACAAAATAAAGGACACGTCCTGTACATATAGGCACCTCTGTGGGGACAGTGCAAGGGGAAAGGGAGGAAGCCCCACTCCTAACAGAAGGGAATCTGATTCTCATTTCCTTCTAGAAGGGTATTCATTGTAGCCCTGTTTGTTAAAGGGAAATACTGGAAACAATCTAAGTGTCCATTAATGGAGAACTGGTTTGATAAAGTTTTGCATGCCTACACAATGGAATACAATGCAGTCATTAAAAAGGAGTTGGAATTCTGTGAACTAATATGAAGACTACCATGAAAAACAGATTTTAAGAAAGTGAGATGCAGGACTTCATGTATAGTATCGTTTGTTCTAAATTATGCATGGGGTCATGGAAGTAGGAATAAATATATGTTCCCATATGCATAAACGATCTCTGGAAAGATATTCAAGAAATAGTTGTGATGATCTCTTTGGGGAGGGGAACTGAAAGGCTGGAGGGCAGGGAGCAGAGAGTCTTCCTTTTTATGGCATGGATAGGGAAACCGAGCCTTAACGAGACTTATAACTAACCAATGCACACGCTACCAACAGAGATTCAACACCAGGTCAGTGTATGTCTCCTCCCCACTACATCCTTTGATTTTTCTTTATCCTTTGTGTATGCATTACCTATACTAAACAAGTCTAATTATTTTAAAACATAATTTTAAAAAATCAAATGTGTGAACTGAGCAGGGATAAGAGACATGGGTTTGATATGTTTTGGGGGGGGGTAGTCAGGATGTTTTCTGAGCCTGGTGACCCTCTGCACCAGGATAGACCTCTGAGGCTGGCTGACCAGCTGTGTGGACTGTTTGTTTCCCACATCTCAAGTCTCCGCCACACCACAGGACACAGGAAATAGCCTGGGGCTGCGAGGGGAGCAATGTCATGCCACATAGCGAATGACCGAGAAACAGAACTCACAAGAAATGCGCTAAATTGCACAAGCAGCCAAAGGGAACAGGAACCACTTTAAATTATTCTGCACCGAGTTCACTTCCTGGGAGCTCTCTGCTGCTGAGGGAAATAAAAACCAAGAAGGGTCGTCCAGAGTGTCCTTGGAATTTTCATTGCTGGAGGTCTCCTCATTTGCGAGTCAGTCCACTTTGAGTGTAATAGCTTCTTTCCTGGTGAAACAGAGTTCTGCAGCACAAAATGTATTACAGAGAGATAGTATGACAGAAGCTTGAAAATAGAGGGGCTGAGAGCAGTGGAACCCACTGTAGCAGATAATCACCATGATCATAGTGGCGAGTACTTATTGAGCATTTATTGTGTCCCAGGGACTGTTCAAGTGCTTTGCTTGCATTATAATCTCAATTCTTAGAACAACCCTCTGAGATGGGCACAGTTATTCCAACTTTACTGATGAGAAAACTAGCATACAGAGGTTTAGAAATTCACCCAAGGTCACAGCAGTGGCTGATCATATTCCCTCCAAAAGAGAGCATCTCCAGCACAGCCTAAATACCAATTAAAAGCTTCAAGCATTCATTACATACCTACTATGTGCCTGGGGCTGGGAGAGGTACCATGGGAACATTTGGTGTTTCTGTGCCCACATAGCTCCTGGAATGTGTTTGTGTGTTTTTTTAATTTTTAAAAAATATGTTTTTATTGATTTTAGAGAGAGAAAAGGAAAGGGAGAAAGAGAGAAAGAGGGAAACATTGATGTGAGAGAGAAACATCAATCAGCTGCCTCCTGCGTGCATTCTGACCATGGACCAAACCCAAAATCTAGGTACGTGCTCTGACTGGGAATTGAACCAGGGACCTTTTGGTGCATGGGCAATGCTCAACCAACTGAGCCACACCTGCCAGGGCTGGAATGTGTTTTTTTAAATGGAGGTGAAATTCACACAACAAAAGTAACCATCTTAAAGTGACAAATTCAGTGACATTTAGTACACTCACAATGTTAACTCACACCACCTCTATTTAGTTCCAAAACTTTCATCACTCCATAAAGAAACCCCCTACCCATGAAGCAGTTTCTCTACTTCCTCTTCCCTCCAACCCCTGATAGCCACCAAATCTGTGTTCTATTTCTGGATTTACCTATTCTGGATATTTTATAGAAATGGAATCGTGCAGTATGTTTCCTTTGACTCTGGCTTCTTTTACTTAGCATAGTGTTTTTGAGGTTTATTCACATTGTAACATGTATCAGTACTTTTTTCCTTTTTATGGCTGAATAAAATTCCATTGCGTGCAGATACCACAATTTGTTTATCATTCATTCAATGGCGGACACTTGGGCTGTTTCCACCTTTTGGCTATTGCTAATAGTGCTACTGCGAACATCATGTACATGTACTTGAGTACCTGTTTCCAGTTTGTTGAGGTATATACCTAGGAGTGGAATTGCTGGGTCATATGGTAATTCTGTGTTTAACTTTTGAGGACCTGCCAAATTGGAATGTGATATTTTGACATTAGAATCTTTCTTTGGTACCTTAGCTTTCTCCTATCCAATAAAGGAGATCTTCTTCTACGGTACATAAAAGAAACACAGTGTGGTGTAGTGGAGAGAAGACACAGACTGACCTGTGTGCGTGAATTTGTTGAGCGCTTATTGTGTACCAGGCTCTGAGGATAGGGTGAGCCATCATAGAGTTTACAGAATGGGGGGTTGGGGGAGGAAGGGAGGACCAAGGAGCAAATTATTTTGCAAAGGGAAGAATCTTTTTGTCATGAGAACAATCACTCCCTTTAATCACAAGTAGTGAGTGAGTACATTCAGGTGGGCCTGCATCTTATTCTGTCCCCAGCAGCCAATGCAGGGCCTACAGAAAGAGATATGTCATTTAGAGTTCTGGGGTGGCCAGCAGCAGAAATTGAGTGGCTAACTTTAACAAGGATTACTAGAAAAAGATTGGGATAGCTACTAGAATTGACAGAATAGCTACTCAATCAGTCCTCTGGGAGGCAGGGAAGCAGCCAGGCAGTGACAGGCATCTCAGCACCTGCAGCTTTCCTTTTTGCTCTGCCTCCCCTGACTCTGCTCTGACCTTTGTCTCCCACCTGAGAGTTCCCTAATTGCCACAGCTGAGGACATGTGTGGCAGGGTGCTGCCTATAATTGCAAGCTGGGCTTTGTACAACTCCAGGGTGGGGGGCTTTATGTCACAGTCAGGGGAGGGAAGATAAAGCCAGCTGCAAAGCCAACAGGAAGCATGTGAACAAGTACATAAATGACGTTCTCCTAAAGTCATGCAGCAGCTGTGAAGTGTCGTGAGGACCCCTCCTTGGGTGACCACTGCTTCCTGACCTGTGACAAAAGCAAAGGCCTGCTCGGCTGTCCTCATCTATCACTGGGGATAACCAACTGCTCAGCCGCCCTCACCTTACAACAGCACTCAATTCGTAGTTAACCTCTGCTTTTCTCCATCCTGAGTCCAAAAGAGCAACCAGACCATAAGTGATTCCTGCTTCACTTAGACCCCACTCAGAATCCTTGAGCTGGAACGCAAAATTTACAAAAGAGCTGCCCTCCTTCCATGGGTCCTCTGGAAGGCCCCACCTTGCTGCTTCAAGTCAAGAAATTGGACTCTACCCTGGCCAGTTTGGCGCAGCAGTTAGAGTGTCAGCCCGTGGTCTCGGGTTCGATTCCCAGTCAAGGCAGGTTGCAGGTTTGATCCCCGGCCCTGGCCAGGGTCGTGCAGGAGGCAACCAATTGATGTGCCTCTTGCATTACTGTTTCTCTCTCTCTCTCTCTCCCACTCTCCCTCACTCCCTTCCACTCTCTTTTAAAAAATCAATGGAAAAATATCCTCGGGTGAGGATTAACAGAAGAAAAAAAGAAATCAGACTCTGTCAGACTGCAGGCTTGGTCCTGGTGGCCTCTGGCTAAGTAGGCATTTTTAGGACTGTCAGGGGCTGGATTAGAAGTCTGTGATTGGCAGCCCTACCAGGGTGGTGGGACGGAGGGGTGAAGTTCCCCAAAGGAAAGTGGACTGCTGTCATCAGGAAAAGGTGAAAGTATTGGGCAGTCAGACCCAAGAGATGGCTCTTGGAGTGGTGCTCAATTAATGCTAATTATTATTAATGAGGTCATATTTTTAGAGACACTAGAGCAAATATCTTATAAAATTATAGATAATAATTGTTAGGGTCTGGCCCTGGCCGGTTTGGCTCAGCAGTTAGAGTGTCGGCCTGCAGACCAGAGAGTCCTGGGTTCGGTTCCCACTAAGGGCACGTACCTCAGTTGCAGTTTGTCCCCGGCCCCAGTTGGGGTTGTGCGGGTGGCAGCCAGTTGATGTGTCTCTCTCACATCGATGTTTCTCCCTTTCTCTTCCTCCCTCTCTCCCTCCTGTCCTATCTGAGGATAAATGCAAAAATGTCCTCAGGTGAGGATTAAAAAACAAAACAAAACAATAATTGTTAGGGTCTGGCCAGTGATGCGGGCTTGTGAAAGAATTCACAACAGAGAGATGAGAGAAAAGGGAGAAAGTTTATTTCGCTTTCCCATAAGGAAAGGACCCGTGCTTCGACTGGCAATACAAGGGCTTCTCTCTCACTGGGGGCTTTAGGGAGTAAATGGCTGTTGGAGCAGGGAGGGGAATCAGGGGCGGGAATCCTGTTGAAGTTGAGCAGATGCCGGGAGTTGTCTCGAGAAGTTATAGTTTGTTTGTTTTCCAGGAGATAGTCCAGCAGATGTACCAAGGTGTCTTATCAGTATTTTTCCCATGTCTATAAAACGAGCTTAGGACAAAAGTTGTAAAGAGTTCAAAAGAGAGAGACCTGTCTGAAGGGGAGTAAGGGATGAGGAGGAGGAATTCTTACTAACAGTCTGAAGCTGTTAAAACAGCAGTGAGGAGGGGGTAGAAGAGTGTAGTTTCCCCCACCCCTCCCTGCAGCGGTAATAAATTGGGTCTGAGTGCAAACACACGGGCTTTGATGGCCCTTTCAGTTCCCACATAAGAGTGTAGTCTTGAGTATCTTATCTGGTCCTTCTGTTCTGTTTGAACAGAGGCGCTGTTTGAGTCACAGGAGCCAACAATCTCAGGGTTTAATTACCAGGTGCTTCTTATAAATTGTGGAAAAATTATAACAAAGAAAAGAAAGGCCTGTTTTCTGTCTTTACAATAATAATGACTAATAATGATTGGATACTGGCTGTGAGCCAGACACTGGTTGTCTGTGACCTCATTTAATTCTTAAAGTGACCTCATACCTACTTCATAGATCTTTGCACTTTCTAGGACGTAGTCTGTGTGCAGGGAGAGTCATCCAGCATGATGAATGCTGGAGGCAGGTGGCTCCCAACTCTGGGCACCACCTCAGCAATTACACTGGCCTGGCAGCTGCCTGCCCCCACCCCCTCACCCCCACCCCTAATTTCTCTGGATCTTCGTGGGGATGTGTGATGTCAGAAGTGGCTTTAGATCCAACTCACCCTACTTCAGGACAGGAGACTCACACTCTACTCTGGCAGTAATAATGATACTAACAACCACTATAAACACTCATTAGCTGTTTTACTACATGTAGGCCTGTGCTAAGAGCTTTGCATGCATCATCTTATTTAATCCACAGAGTAGGCCTGTGAGGTACATGCTTCCTTGTTTGACACATGAGAAAACTGAGGCCCAGGGATGTTTCTTGCTAAGATCACACAGTTGATGAATGACAAAGCCAGAACTTGAACTTGAGGCTGTCTAGAGCTCATGTGCTAAACCACAAGGCTGCACTGCTTGACTGACCTGCCATCTGTAAATGTGGCCTCTGATTACATTTTTTTTCTTTACTGATTTGAGAGAGAGAGGAAGGGGGGGGAGAGAGAGAAACATTGATGAGAGAGAACTTAGACTGGCCACCTCCTGCATGCCCCCCACTGGGGATTTGGCCCACAACCTGGGCATGTGCCTTGACAGAAATTGAACCAGCCACCTCTTAGTGCATGGGTCAATGCTCAACCACTGAGCCACACCAGCTGGGCTGCTTACATTTTTGTACTTATTTACTTATGTACTCATTCATGTGTAAATATATAATATTTTTAACGAATTAAGTAAGAAAGCACTCGGGCGGGCCTGGCTCATGAGTCATTATTATTACAGTTACAAATGGGAGTGTTCTTAAAAAGTGTATAAATCAAATCCTATTGTCTCTGTAACTTTAGCTTGCGATTCTCCTTTACCTTCATTGCTCAGTGATGTTCAGTTTGCCAGTGGCTCTAAAATGCCCTCCATCTCTCCCCTAAATGCCATCTGCTAAACTTCTCCCACATTCTCTTAATGTGGCAAACAAATACATAAAGGCAAGCACCTAAAAAATAGAAGCATCTCTTAGCAAACTTTCTTGGGAAATGAAGAATCCTGTTGTCATGGGGTAAATGAGTCATCCCCTCCAACTTTTCTGTTCTTAATGTCAGGAATTTGGGGAGGGATTTGGGGAAAGAAAGTGGAACCAGGACTATGATGGCTGTCCGACAGACTGGGGAAAGCCCAGGGCAGTCTCTGCCGCGGAGAGTAGCCAGAGGGGCTCAGAGGATGTGCTCCAGCCCTTGCGTCACTGGCATCGTGGGTAGCTGGGTCAAAATACAGGTTCCTGGCCTCCACCCTAGGCCCACTGAGGCCATATCTCTGGAGATGGTGCCCATGAACCTGCATTTAGCATATTTCCTGGTGAAGAGCTATAGTCTTATTCTAATGTCATGGGAAGGAATCTGGGGCAGGGCTGGAGTCACTGTCAGGGGAGGACGTCTGTTTAAAGAGTGCCAGATGGCTGTCTTTTTTGGGAGGTTCCTGAGTCTGTTCTCACGTGTCTTCCCTCCACAACTTGTCATCCTGGATGCCCTTATTAACACCGTCTTACTATTACACTATTGTGCTAAGACTCCACCTCCAGAGAACGTGATGGAGGAGAAGTCACTGTTCCTGCTTCTCCCCACCCCCAGACACGTATCTGCTCCCAGAAGGCTGCTTGCACAGGACCTCACATCATTCCAGACCCCTCACTCTTCTTATTTCTTCTGGTCTTTGCTGCTGCTGTCCCACTGTGGGGGAGGCAGCCCCTAGAATGCGCAAAGACCCATTCCCCTTGTGAAGTTCAATGATGAAATTCACACGAATCACTTCACATTTGGATTTGAGGCACTAAGATTTTGTACCTAATTTAGCATAGACTGGGTTGAAAATTACAGCCTGTTTGTTTATCCTCTTGGCTGACCTTCCCCGCCCTCGTTTCTGCGTTGGTTTATTTATTGTCTCTAGTTCCTGTTGCAGGTTTCATTTATCTGTCTGGTCTGCCTCGGTGATGGGGCAGAGGAGGCAGGGCCTGAGTCTGCCTGGCTGGGGGATTAAGAGGAGGCTCTGGGGCATTGTGGGAAGAAAGGAATCAATGCTGGTAAAACACCTGGCTACAACTCAACAACAAAAACTGCTCAAACTCAGAAACTAGCAGAGAACTTGAATACACATTTCTTCGAGGAAGATACATACTGGCATACTACTGGGAACACTGGCCTAAATTATGATGCTCAAAGTAAATTTATGGAAGTGGATTCTCAGGCTTGATGGACCATGGGTCAGCGGTGGCTGTGAGGACCTTCTTGGCAGTGGGTTGGGATCTCACCTCCCTCTCTTCTGTATGAGTCCCAGAGCCTTCTCTTCAGTGGGGGCAAATGCAGTCAGAAGGCGCTGTGTTTAAACTTTTAGAATCACTCCACACTTCTGTTAGCCCTTGTGTGCCCTCCTCTGTTCTTCCTTCTAGTGGAGCTGGTTGCACTCTGCTCCACCAAACCCAGGGGCAAGACTGTAGTGCAGGCAGATCAGCTGACTTGAGGGGTGACCTTGGGACTCTGAACAGTGTCCTCTGCTCCAGAGACGGCCTGTCAGCTGAGCTGAAAAGCCACAGGCTGCTTTTCTTTGCCTGATATGTCTCCTAGCCCTCTTTTTATTTTTATTTATTTATTTTAATCTTCACCTGAGGATTTTTTTCCGTTTATCTTCAGATAGAGTGGGAGGGAGAGAGAGAAAAAGAGAGAGAGGAGAAACATTGATGTGAGAGAGACACATGGATTGGTTGTTTCCCACAGGACCCCGACCAGGGCCGGGGACTGAACCGCAACCGAGGTACGTGCCCTTGACCGGAATCGAACCCGCAACCATTCAGTCCGCGGGCCGATGCGCCAACTGCTGAGGCAAACTGGCCAGGGCCTAGCCCTCTTTTTAAAAACATATATTTAAAATAATTTTTAAAAATATGTTTTTATTGATTTTTAGAGAGAGAGGAAGGGAGAGGGAGAGAGAGAAACATTGATAAGAGAGAGAAGCATGGATCGGCTGCCTTCTGCACTGCCCCCTACTGGGGGTTGAGCCCACAACCTGGGCGTGTGCCTCAACCTGGAATTGAACTGGTGACCTTTTGGTGCATGAGATGACGCCCAAACAACTGAGCCACACCAAAACTTTTATATCTTAAACGATCAGCTTGATGAATTTTTACATAAGTATACATCCATGAAGCCACCACTCAGATCAAGATACAGTCCTGTGCGGTTCGTTACAGTAGCTTCCAGCCACCGTGTGGCTACCGAGCAATTGCAGTGTGGTTAGTTGGAACTGAGATGTGCTGTAAGTGTAAAATACACTCTTGACAATTAGTACAAAAAGAAAACATTCATTTTTCATTAATAATTTTTAAATAGTGATTAAATAGCCATATATTTTGGGTTTACTGCATTCAATGAAAATATATCATTCAACTTAATTTCACCTGTTTCTTTTTAGCTTTTTTTTTATTCCTCACCCGAGGAACTGCCTCATGATTACATCTCATTCCTTTGGTCCATATCTCCATGCATAGCAGAGATGGTGAAGTCTCGGGCACGCATCAGCTCAGTGAGCCAGTCAGTTTCTGCGAGTGTTGATGAAGATGACTGCCTGGGTGATGGTGAGGGTTTCATACAAGTCACACAGTGTGTCCAGCTTCCACTCCTCTTGTTCCACATCGATGCAGAATTGACAGATACCCTCCAGAGTCAACTCTTCCTTCTTGACAAGAATTCGAATGGGGTCCCTCGTGAACTTCTTGGTCACCTCAAGCACATCGGAAGGCACTGTAGCTGACAGCAAAAGCACCTGGGTGTTGCTGTTGAGCTTTTGAAAGATGTCATAGATCTGGTCCTTGAATCCGAGGCTTAACATTTCATCAGCTTCATCCAGTACAAATATCTTGATGTATTTGGGAGACAAGTATCTGTGATTAAACGTATCAAACATGGCCTGGGGTGCCCATGATGATATGGGGAGCTTCCATCTGCAGCTTCTGCACCTCAGCATGCATGTTGGTACCCCCAAAGCAGGCATGGCGGGAGGCACCCATGTAATCTCCTAAAGCCATAACTACCTTCTGTGTCCTTGATATAAGGCAGAATGGTTCGCTGCTGGATGGCAGAGGGCTTTTCAAAATCAGGCATAGCCCTGGCCGGTTTGGCTCAGCGGTTAGAGCATTGGCCCAAGGATCGAAGGGTTGGTGGTTCGATTCCCAGTCAAGGGCACGTACTTGGGTTGCAGGTTTGATCCTCACTCTGGTCAGGGTCTTGCAGGAGTCAGCCAATCGATGCATCTCTCTCACATCGATGTTTCTCTCTCTCTTCTTCCCTTCCACTCTATCAAAAAGAAAAATCAATGGAAAAGTATCCTCGGGTGAGGATTCAACAACAACAACAAAATTATAGGCGTAGATGCCATGGAGGAGGGACTCTGAGAGGTTCCTGTCATCAAAGCTGTCAGCAATCTCATTCCAGTTACTCTCAGTGATGCCTGCAGGCTCCGTTCCATCCACGCCATTGTCTCTGGATCTGCTGGTTTACAGTACAGTATGCTGACTGAGGCCCGTGAGAAGTCCTATGGTCAGCTCTTCCTACTAGCAACCCCCGCCAGTTCTGGGAACCTTGACTCACAAACATGATCCTTAGAAACTCTGGGGGCAACTGTTCTTAATTCTGTCATATTCAAGTTATTGCAAACTTGAGCTTTTAAGGCAAGGTTTATGGTTTTATAATAAATGATTTTCTCTGGTTAAAAAACGTGAAGTAGAGAAGAATACTGAATCATGGCATCAAAGCGTAGGCAACACAAAAGAAATGATTGATATGATCACATGAAAATTAAAAACTTCAGAAGAGAAAAACAAGTCAAAAGATGAAAGCTAGAGAGAAATATTTGCAATATATGACAGACAAGAACTGAACTCTTAGTATAAAATGCTCTTCCAAATTAGTTGAAAAAAAAAAAAAAAGACTCTGAAACGTGTCCCAGGAGTATGTCCCCTCTCCTGGGCAACTGGATTGCAAATGGGCAAGGAGAGGATTGTGTCTCAGATGTCTTTGTACTGCCCACAGAACATTCCACATTGTCAGTACTCAGATCGAATCTGTTGATTTCAGCTCTTTATTTCAGTTCCAAAACTGTCTGCACCTCTTTCTGTTCCTCACCCTTAAGAATTCTCTCTTACTCAGAAATCTCATTAAGATGCTTCCTGTGCAGTTTGTGACTCACAGCTAGATTGTGGCCAAACAGTGCTGATCTCAGCAAGAATCCTCCCCAAGGCATAGACTGGGTTCCTGCAATGCCCAAGGAGTGAATCCAAACTGGAGAGTGTTGGCATCTCTCCTTCTTATGTCCTTACTATGTATCTGGAACCATATTTTAAAAAATATATGTTTTTATTGATTTTTGAGAGAGAGAGGAAGGGAGAAGGAGAAAGAAAGAGAAATATCCATGTGAGGGAGAAACATCGATCAGCTGCCTCCTGCACGCCCCCTACTGGGAATCGAGCCCGCAACCTGAGCCCGAAACCTGGGCATTGTGGCCTGACCGGGAATCGAACCGGTGACCTCTTAATGCACGTGTTGATGCGCAATCCACTGAGCCACACCGGCTGGGCTGGAGCCATATTTTTTAAATCAAAGTTTGCACTCACAAGGGAGAGTACAGACAAGAGGCCTGGTCAAGAAGAAGGGGCATGGGCTGGGAGATCTGGATTTAGTGCCAGCCTTGCCTCTTATCTGCATGACCAGACAGACCCCTGCCAGCTCTGGGCCTCACTCAGCTGCTCCCTCTGTAACATGAGTGGGGCGACCAGGTGGTCCCACAGGCTCCTCCTGCTCTAACATCTGACGATTCAGCTCATTTCCCTCTTTCTAATGTGTGGGCTCTAATAGTTGTTTGTTTAACCTTATTTGAGAAGTTTTGAAAGTCCCTTGAGAGTCCTTCTCAGATTTTAGAACCCACTGAAAGTAAAATAGAAAATGCTTTCAATTACTGAAGCTGTTTCTCCATTTTCTGAAAAGATTCAGTTCCACTCATTTGGAAAAAGTCAACTTGCACAGAGTGAAATGACTAAGGAGGCCATCATCAGGTTAGGCGGTGGGTCTGCCTGGTCTCCACGTTGCTGCGGTGACGTGTGCTGCCCTAGACTGTCAGGTGCCTGCTGCTTTCCCAGGGACTCGCTCTCTTCTGTTATCCAAGGAAACTGCCCAGAGCTGCTGGCTCCAGACTCAGCCAGAGTAAGCTATGGGGTCGTTTTCAGGTCCCTCCAGCCCCACAGTGTCCTACGTGTCTACTGTGATGTCGGAAATCTCTAACACTAGAGCTTCCCCTTTGAATGAAGGTCTTTGGCAGGGATGGCTGTAGTTTGGGTTGCCCAGCATGTCCCTCCCAGCCCCTCGCCTTGTACATCCATTTCCTTCTACTGATCTAGCCACAGATGTGGGTGTGGGAGCCAGTGTGGGCCAACCGACAGACGGCATGACATACCTGGTGCTGGGACGGAGAGGGTTCCTGTCCCTAGATCTAAGCTACAAAGCTGGGAGGATGTCAGTCTGAGCTGCTGGCAGCCATATTCTTGCACTTGGAAAGAACCTGACGTGGAATGAGGCCAAGTGGAGGCTACAGAGACTAGAGGTGCCGAGAGGAGAGGGCACTAAAGAAACAAGAAACAAGAGGGAGATTGGGAAGGGGGGCGGCGGTGAGAGTGAGAGGGGGACAGATTCACCTTGAAGCCTTGGCTCCCATAACCTCTCTTAGATCTGTAAGCACCCCATTATCTTCCCAGCTACGTAAGTAAATAAATCCTCCTTTTGCTTTAAACAGTTTGAATTTGAAAGTGTCCTGAATAATGTATTAGTGTCTCTCCAGGAAGCTCTTCTTAAATTGTGAATGTGTTATCCAGAGAAATGACACATGAAACCGGTCATGCAGATTAGCTGTGAATAGTACATAGAACAGATACATTTTGACAAGATAAAGCAAGGGTATTGCTAGAGAAAGGAGCTATTGCTAGAAAAGGGCAGAACCCTGGTGCATTGCTGGTGGGAATATAAAATAGTGCAGCCATTGTAGGAAACTGTTTGACACTTTTTAAAAAATTGAACAGAGTTACCTTACAGCCCAGCAATTCCACTCCTAGGTGTATCCTTAGAGAATGGAAAACATATGTCCACACAAAACCTGTACACGAATGTTCATGGCAGTGTCAACATAAGAAACGTTCAAACCTGTGAAAACTGTCAGCAATTGCTGGGAAGCAAAATCTCAACGAATTGAGATAATGCTCCAGAGAATGGCAGTTTTGCCTCTTATTTTATACATTACAATCAAAAGAGAAGACTCCAGTGAGTTATGTGAAATCTATTGGTGATAGATGAGGGAGGTGGGAGAAAGCAAAGTGGGGAAACCTCTGGGATTGGATGAGAATTAAGTGATAGACACACACATCTTTTACATAGGTGGGTACAGGATAGTTAACTGTCAACAATTAACTCAATAACAATGAGGGGATTTGTGGTCTCTGCAGAGTGATGTCTGTGCTTTGAGGGGTCTGGAAAAAGGAAAATTACTTTGACATTCCAAAGATATGTTATCGTAGATGCAAAAAGACAATAGACAGGCTCAGGTAAGGTAAAGATTAACCTTTGTCAGGGAAGATGCTGGCCTAGGACATGACTACCTGCCATAAACTATTTTAGTTAAAAAGTTTTCATTTCAGCCCTGGCCGGTTGGCTCAGCAGTTAGAGCATCAGCCCGAGGACCAAAGAGTTGCGGGTTCGATTCCAGTCAAGGGCATGTACCTTGGTTGTGTTTCGGTCCCCAGCCCTGGTTGGGGTCGGTCATGCAGGAGGCAGCCAGTTGATGTGTCCCTCTCACATCGATGTTTCTCTCTCTCTCTCTCCCTCCCTCCCTCCCTCCCTCCCTCCCAATCTATCTGAAGATAAATAGAAAAATATCCTTGGGTGAGGATTAAAAAAATTTTTTTTAATTTCAGACCATCCTTTATGGTTACTTTAAGTCCCTGAGTCTGCAAGGCTGTCACGCAGGCCTTCCCTGAGCTTGTCAGGTTAGCATGTGGCCCCTTTTCGTCCACAGCAGCATTATTCATAATAGCCAAAACAAGGAAACAGTCCAATTTCCATCAACTGATGAATGAATCAGCAAAATATGATGTATCTGTACAATGGAATATTATTCAACAATAGAAAGGAATGCCATTCCATTCATGCTACAACATGGATGAACTCTGAAAATATGATGCTAAGTTAAAGGAGCCAGTCACAAAAGACAACATATTGCATAATTCTGTTATATGAAATGCCAATAAAAGGCAAACAGAAGTAGATTAATGGTTGCCAGAGGCTGGGGGAAAGTGACCTGTATACATTAAAAGGGATGAATTTTTGGTATGGGATATACCACTTTTTTTTTAAACTATGTTTTTATTGATTTTTTAAAATTAATTTTTAAATTAAAGATATCCCTTCTTTTTCCCCCATTGACACCCTCATCCCCCCTCCCCCTCCCCCATTTTTATTGATTTGAAAGAGAGAGAGGAAGGGAGAAGGAGAGGGAGATAGAAACATCGATGAGAGAGAAACATCGATCAGCTGCCTCCCACATGCCACCCACGAGGGATGGAGCCTGCAACCCAGGCACGTGCTCTGTGCTCTGACCAGGAATTGAACCAGTAATGTCCTGGTGTGTGGGATGATGCTCAACCAACTGAGCCACACTGGCCGGGCTACATCTCAATTTTTTTAAAAAAAGATTACTCTTATTATCCTGGTCATTCTCATCTTTATATTGTACCATCCTGAGTACATTTTGTGGTTTGACTTCGATTCTCCCCAGACATCCCTCCTCTAGCCCTGACTCCTCCACAACATTTAGAACGTCGCACTGCCCGGTATGGATAGATCACTGCACAGTAGCTGACCTCCCTTTCCAAGGAGCTAGACTCTTTTTTTGCTTGCTCAGTTATTTTTCTGGAGTAAAGGACCAATCTTATCAACTCAAAGGGGATAGGCAGCAGTGGACTGAAACTAATTCACAATTTTGTTTAAATTTACTTTTCAAGGGCAGAAATATTCAATTTCATGCATACTCCCAATTCTCTGCACTGGGAGCAGATTTCCAGGAAGCAATTATGTAGAACAAAATGTAATGGGTAACAGGGGGTGCCTTGTGAATTATTCATAATCCGATAATGATTTTAACCCATTTTTAACATAACTTGCTATTGGTGTTAGCTTCTGGAAAGTTCCCAAAGTAAGCAACAGAGGCTTCCTTTAGTTATGCTTATATAACCATAAACCTCCTGCCTTTCCCCAAACCACCTGAATAATTAAAATCAAAAGAGGCCTGGGATCTCATTTCCTCCCCAAGCCTACAAAGCAAAGGTAAATGCTGCCTCACAGACTTCATCTCCCTCCTCAGTCTTCTCAGAGAGGTGGTGTGGCAGAAGGCCCAGCAGAGGGCCTGGCTCCCTGGGTGGGGCTCCCTGGTTGGGGCTCCCGGAAGGCACACAATTCATATTTGTTTGTGATGGTTTCAATGAAGGAAGGAAGGGAGGGAAGGAGGGAGGGAGGAAGGAAGAAGGAAGGAAGGAGGGAAGGAAGGAAGGAAGGAAGGAAGGAAGGAAGGAAGGAAGGAAGGAAGGAAGGAAGGAAGGAAGGAAGGAAGGGAGGGAGGGGGGAAGGGAGGGAGGGAGGGGGGAGAGAAGGGAGGGAGGGGGGAGGGAAGGGAGGGGGGAGGGAGGGAGGAGGGAAGGGGGGAGGGAGGAAGGGAGGGAAGGGAGGGAAGGGAGGAAGGAGGGAGGAAGGAAGGAAGGGAGGAAGGGAGGAAGGAAGGAAAGAAATGAATGAATGGTGGCCAGAACGAGACATTTGTAGTAAATAAGACTTGTGCTAAGGACTTTGCTACTTCCCAGCTGTCTGATTTGGGCAAGTGTCTTACTCAGTTTTTTTGTTGTTGTTTTTTAATCTGTAAAATGGAGAAAATAATACCTGCTTTGCTGGGTTATTGGAAGAATGGGAGAACAGAATAAATGTTCAATGAGCAATAACTGTTGTATGGTCTTTCTTTCTAGTAGCAGCCTCATAATTTTCTCAAATATAGTAAACTGTGGAGAGTCAGCCAAAGCTCTCTTAGGAACCAGGGGTTGCCCAACCTGGCTATGGGTCAGAAGCACTTGGGGATTTTTTAAAAATACAAATTTTCAGATTCTACCACTGGAGATTCTGATTCAGTGGGAATGGAGTGGGGCCAGAAGATATATTTTTTAGTTTTTTGTGTTTTATTTTTTATTTTTTTTAATCCTCACCTGAGGACATTTTTACATTTATTTTCAGATAGAGCGGGAAGGAGAGAGGGAGGAAGAGAGAGAGAGAAACATTGACATGAGAGAGACACATCGAGTGGTTGCCACCCACATGACCCCAACCAGGGCAGGGACAAACTGCAACTGAGGTACGTGCCCTTAGCGGGAACCGAACCCGGGTCTCTCTGGTCCGCGGGCCAACAATCTAACCGCTGAGCCAAACCGGCCAGGGCTTTAGTTTTGTTTTTTTAAATTCAGGTAAAATTAAAGTGCAGTGTAATGGTCACAGATCTCTAGAATATAATTGGGTGGATTTTGACAAATGTATACAGATAGACCGTTTCCATGGCCTCAGAAAGTTAAATCAATTTCCACCCTGTAAAAACAACCTCTGTTCTGATTTCTGTCACCATAGATGAGTTTTGCCTGTTCTTGAATGTCGTATCATTGGAATCATACAGTATGTACTTTTTTGTGTGTCTGGTTTATTTTGCTTCTTATGTCTTTTTGATTCATCCGTGTTGTTGCATGTATCATGTAACAGTTAACTCCTTTCTTATTACTGAGTAGTATTCTACCACGTGGCTATACCTCAGTTTGTTTCTCTCTTCACCTACTGAGGGGAATTTTAGGATTGTTTTGGCTATTATGGATATAGTTGATATAGATATGTTTTCATTTATCATGGGAAAAAATCAAGGAGTGCAAATGTTACCTAATAGCACAGGAATATTTTAAAGTTTATTTCTTTGTTTATTTAATTCACTGGGATGACATTGGTTAATAACATAATAAAGGTTTCAAGTGTACAATTCTATAATACACCTTCTGTATATTGCATTGTGTGCTCACCACCCAGAGTCTAGTTCCCTTCTGTCACCACAGATTTGACCCACTTTATCCTCTTCATCTTTCCCCCAGCCCCTTCCCCTCTGGTAACTACCATGCTGTTATCTGTGTCTATGCGTTTGTTTGTTTGTTGCTTTCTGTTTTATATTCCACATGTGAGTGAAATCATATGATTCTTGTCCTTTTCCATCTAACTTATTTTGCTCAGCATGATACTCTCAAGATCCATCCATGTTGTCACAAATGGCAGTATTTCATCCTTTCTTATGGCTGAGTAGTATTCTATTGTACGTATGTGCCACATGTTTACATTTATTTTTTATTTTTTTTATTAATTTATTTTTGTTACAGATGTTTCTCCTTTTTTTCCCCATTGACACCCTCCTCCCCATCCCCCCACCCCGTCCCCAGCTTTGTTGTCCATGTCCATCGGTTATGCATACATGCATATAAGTTCTGTGGTTTAACTCTTCCCTCCCTCCCCCACCCCCTCTTCTGAGGGTTATCAGTCTGTACCCTACTTCCACATTTCTGGGTCTACCCTGTTCCTCAGACTGTTATGTTTATTATAATCCACAAATAAGTGAGATCATGTGATATTTGTCTTTCTCTGCTTGGCTTGTTTCACTTAGGATAATACTCTCGAGGTCCCTCCATGTTACATTTATTTTTAAAAACCCTTCAAATGATTCTGATGGTCAGCCAGATTTGAGACTCCCTGAGGTAGCGAAAGATCAACCCTGATGATCCAACTGGTGTTTTGTTTAGTGTTGGTTTCCTTGTGCGGGGTCCCTCTTTCGCCAGGGAAACGCCCTCTGTTTCCCCTCTCCCAGCTGAGGCGCCCAGCTCGCCTCTCTCTTGCTTGCCAGTTTCTTACCAGAGAAGAGAGTTCCCAGCCAAGGATCCCCATGAGTCTCTTCGATTGTGTCATCCGAACAGTTCCAGGAAGCAGTCTGAGGTGAAGGGAACCAGAGCTGCCAACCCAACAAAGACTTGCTCTGACCTTGGGATGCTGGCTGAGGATGAAACACCAACCCTGCAGTCCCGCGGGTGTGGGAGGGGCCAGCGCCTTCCCACCAGGCCCCAGCTATCCCGCACCTATACGGGCAGGCCTGGGGTAGTTTGGGACTGAGGCCTTTGGTAGACCACGTGGAGCTCTGAGGTGCTTCTGAGGGAACAGCCATGGGCAGGGCCACTGAGCTAGCTCCTCAGGCTCAGGACATTGGAGTCAGAGTTGGATCTGGAAACTGGGAGAGAAGAGAAAAAGTCAAAACACAATCATTTTGTTTCAAGGGTCATGCTGGCTGTTGGCTCAGGAAATTATATATGTATATATTTATCTGAAATTGCTTTTCCTTTTTGGGATTATTAGAATTCCATAATAGGGGTAAAGACATCTTTGGGAGCTGAAATGATGGCCAATCCAGTGTTTCCCAAAGGGTGGCACATATGTATGGTACTGAGGATGGTTTCAGGAGTCATACAGATGAGTATGATTAAAAATAAGTATTTGGCCTGGCCAGTGTGGCTTAGTGGATTGAGCGTCGTCCCATGGACTGAGGGGTCCCCGTCAGGGCACATGCCCGGGTTGAAGGCTCGATCCCTGGTAGGGAGTGTACAGGAGGCAGCTGATCGATATTTCTCTCTCAAATAGATGTTTCTATCTTTCTGTCCCTTCTCTCTTCCTAAAAAAAAATCAATAAAAACATATTTTTATAAAAATAATTATTTGTTTTAGCAAATAGTAGAAAAAATAAACCTAGCACATTAAATATGTGATTTCATAGATATATTGCTTAGCATAAAGCCAATTTTAAAGAGCAATTCTATTTTTTTTAAAAAAAACATGCCCGGCCAGTGTGGCTCAGTGGTTGAGCATCGACCCACGCATCAAAATGTCTCCAGTTTTATTCGTGGTCAGGGCACGTGCCCAGATTGTGGGCTAAATCCCCAGTGGGGGGCATGCAGGAGGCAGCCAATCAATGTTCTCTCTTATCGATGTTTCTATCTCTCTCTCCCTCTCCCTTCTTCTCTCTCTAAAATCAATAAAGAAAAAAATACTTAAACAAACAAACAAACAAAAAAACATTATATAACAGGACAGGTGGGACGCAGGTGTGACAAAGCATATGGTAGAGATGAGTGATGGCTTAGGAAACTGCCCCTGTCAAACAATGCATCTAACAGATAAGAAAAGCAAGGCCCTGAGATGTGAGTGATTTGCTCAGAGTCAGACTGCATCGAAGCGAGGACTAGATCCCCAAAGTTACCTGGTTCCTGGCCCTTTCTCATGTCCCTAAACCAGTTACGTCCCTCTTTTAAGAAGGGGAAGCGATCTCAAAGACCATGTAGCCCAGCCCCTAGATTCAAAGTCAAATGCATTTTCAGAAACAGCCTGCAGTTTGCTCAGACCACAAAGTCAGAGGGAGTCCGTTAATAAGTCTAGACTCCAGGAACCCTGAGTTAATGAGAAGGAACCAGACTTCTAAGGAATGAGCATCAAGATATTGGTAATTCTGCCCTGGCCGGTGTGGCTCAGTTGGTTGGGCGTCGTCCCGTGCACCAAAAGGCCACCGATTTGATTCCCAGTCAGGGCACATGCCCGTTTCGGGCTTGATCCACAGTGAGGGGCTGTGTGGGAGGCAACAGATTGATGTTTTTCTCTCCCTCTCTCTAAACATCAATTTAAAAACATATATTTTTTAAAAGATTTTGGTAATTCTCCTCATATGAAATCTTTAGGGGAAAAGAGGACAGAAGCAGAATGGGCAGCTTTTCTTTCTCACCGCTGCCTCCCATCCCTGCAGAAAATTTAAAAGGCCTTTGTGACAAGATGCGAGAAGCATGCATGAGTGCCCTATGTGGGCAGGTTTTTCAAGGCCACAGAGAGGACTCTGGTTGCTCACAGAAATAGCTTCAGGCAGCTGGAAATGTGTAAGGGCACCACTTTCCAGATGACTGTCAACCTTGAATCTTCACCAACCCAACAGGGGGATTTAGAGGAAACAACTCGGTTAGCATTCTAGCATTTGCTGATCCCCACAGCACTGAGAGTGAAAAGGGCAGGCATTGGAAATGCGAGCATGGACTTGAACTTTTTCAGCTGGAAAATATAACTGACAGTGGGAGAGAGGGTTCCTGTTACTCTTTTTCTTCTCTGAAATAGATTTTGTGTCCCTTACTGAGGCATCCGTGACCTCTACAGTCTGGTAACTGTTCATTCTTCCTCTGTGTCACCCTCAAAGTGTTGGGCTAGTGTGTGACTTGCTGAGCCCATCCTTCAAAGGAAGGCCAAGGGATCTGAGCATACAACCCCCTCTAACTTCAAAGGTGACGTAGTGGGATGTACCTTATGTATGCTTTCCCAGTCACCCTTGCAAATGCTCAGCATTGAGGCAGACAGCACTTTATCCTGGGGCTAAAGCAGAGTCTGTGCATGAACCGCTCCCCCCCTACCTCCTAGCCCTGAGAATTTGATAGTGGATAAGTTAAACCAGTAACCAGTTCCAAAGCTTCTCCTGTCCTTTGTAGACTCAGATTGAAGTCTTTGGCTTAGCAAAGCACCTTAATGTGTTCTTAAGATATGCCAGGGTAGACTCAGGACTCTGATTTGAGTGGAGGTGGAAAGCTGAATACCTCTTCACTAAAAAGAAACAGGAATTTTGGGGTGCCTGCTGTGAGTCCTGGGGGAGTGACCAAGGAGGGAAGGAAATAGTGTAATATCTGTAGTCTGAGCACTAAGGATAGAAAACAGCGAGAATCGATTCTATGGGTGGAGTTCTGAGCTACAGGGTGTTCCCTATCAGTCACCCCCAAACCTTCAGAAAAAACTACTGTACACATTGGCCAGTATTAGTGGTGACTTGGGGTCATGCATAGAGTAGGTGGGATGACACATGGGGATGACACAGATGAGGCAGGAAGAGAAGCCCCCAGAGCAGAAGGTGATCTTAAGTATTGGGACTAGCCCTGGCCGGTTTGGCTCAGCGGTTAGAGTGTCGGCCTGCGGTCCAAAGAGACCCGGGTTCGGTTCCCGCTAAGGGCATGTACTTCGGTTGCAGTTTGTTCCTGGCCCTGGTTGGGTCGTGCGGGAAGCAGCCACTCGATGTGTCCCTTTCACGTTGATGTTTCTCTCTCTCTCTTCCTCCCTCTCTCCCTCCCGCACTATCTGAACAAAAAATGGAAAAATGTCCTCGGGTGAGGATAAAAAAAAAAAAAAAATTGGGACTAAACTGGAGCACCAGCCACAAAGCTGCCTCTCAGGAACAGAATAGAGACCATAAAAGTAGGAAAGCAAGACAAGGGGTGGGGTGAATGTGCGGGAGTGAGGGGGCACACCCCTGGTGGGTGGTGGTCTGGACTCCGGGATACCTACCTTCCTAACCGCAGGGAGCTAACTGGGTGGGGAGTGTTCTTGTTAGAACACTGATCCACCCTCAGCCCTCACTCATTAGTCCCGGCCTGGGAACCTCTGATCTTGGCCAATGCATCTCTTTCCTTGGAGTTTTGGTCTTAGAATGGAGGAATGCTTGATGTCAGGCTGTCTTCCATGACTGAGTCTGTGGAAAGTAAAACTCGCAGGGTCTGTCAGCAGCCACACTTTCCATCTTGTGGGAAAAGCCACAGCAAGGAGAAGCAAGGAATCTGATGGCCCGAGAGAGGGAGGAGATGGTGATGGAGTCCTGATAACTCCGGGCCTCGGTCCGCCAGCTGCATCACTGCCTAAAAAACCCTTTCCCCTAAGTTTGGTCTCTGCCATTTGCATCCAAGAGTGCCCCCTGGACACTACGCGCCATCTGCTCATCCCGTCATCTGTATACCCTCCCTCTGGAAGTGGGAAACTTAGATGAGGACAGAGGAAAAGTCCATCCTGAGGCTTGGAACTTCTCAGCTCCTTTATCTTCACACTTACCACTATCCAAAATTATATGTATTTGTTTGTTTACTTTTGTTTATATGTTTTTATAGATTTTTTAGAGAGAGAGGAAGGGAGAGAGAGATAGAAACATTGATGTGAGAGAGATACATCGATTGGCTGCCCCCTACACGCCCCCTACTGGGGATTGAGCCTGCAACCTGGACATGTGCCCTGACTGGGAATCAAATCGGGACTTCTCAGTCCATGGAATGATGCTCAACTGAGCCACACCAGCTGGGCATTGACCTGTTTATTTTTATCACCCTTCTTCCTCAGGAAAATGCAAAGTTCCACTCTCTTATTTACTGTGGTATCCCTAGAGCCTAGAGTATAGCAGGTGCTCGTGAATGAATGAATGAATGAATGAATGAATGAATGAATGAATGAATGAATCAGGCTTGAAATCAGGGCACTGTAGACCCCCTACAAGGTCACAGTTGCAGCAGAAAGATCACGGTGCCAGATACTAAGACCGGGATGTTCGAAATTTGTGTGTCCAAGCTATCTGCCCACCAGGGTGCACACGTATACTGGGGGCAAGCCTGGATACACAATTAGTGCTTCAGAAAACACAAATAAAGAGCGAGGGGCCTGGTGTGACAAATGGGCTGTTGGGAGGAGAAATTCCATGCAGATGACAAAGGTTTCAGGCAGGGCCAGGGAATTGGAAAGCAGCTGTGATTAGAAGGCATAGGCATTCAAAGCTGCCTGGAGGTCAGAGGGGCTGGGTTGGCAGGCTGGGGCACTTGGGCAGGAAATGGACACAGAGGCACTGCGGTCTGGGCTGACATAATTGGACAGAGATCAGCAGCCAGTTGCCATGGTAGCAGCCAATCCGAGGGGCTGCTTATGCAGCAAGGAGTCAAGGTTTCTAAAGAAGGGGCTAAAAGAGATGCTTTTGTTCCCTCTCTGAGTGAGTTGCTGTCAGATCCCTGTGGGGATGATGCGACATGGGACCAGAGCCAACTGCCGGCCACCATGGCCTGGAAGGGACCACGTGAGGACCCAAGGGGCTGGCTGGGGCTGGGGAAGCGAAAGATGTCATTCCCTGTAGCTGTTTGTGCCTCCCAATGTAGAGCAGTGGCCATGGCTTGGGTCTCCAAGCCTGAGAGTGCAGCGTCCAGATGGCAGCGTGGCCTCTTAGCAGCTCTGCAACCCAGGAACGATGGAGCCTGCTCCTTACATGGAAAGAGGGACTAGCAATACGTTTTTTCCAGGCGGTTGTAAAGATTGTGAGAAGTGATGCATGCCACACATTCGCTCAGTGAGTGCTAGATACTATTGCCATTGTTTTGACAAATAACACAAACTGTTTCATAGCAGCTCTTAGCTTCTGGGGAGTAAAAGCTAAATTTAGGGGGACCGAAAAGCAGTCAACAGAGACTCCAAAACTCCAGGAGGTGATCAGTTAGACTAACAAAGTGGTATTCAGAAAGAGAACATGTGTAAGGCAGTCAGGCAAGCTGTGAGCCATCAGAGAATCCTTCCCCTTTGTTCTTCTGGCCGATCTGTGGGCCTGGACAGGATACAAAGATGAGGCCATCGGCCCCTCTCCTTCCACAGCAGGAGAGAGAAAACAGAGGAAAGACTCTAAAGGGAGTGCTTCTCCCTCAGATGCTCAGTGAGGTGGGGAGGTCCAGAGGGGGGTGCTCTGCTCAAGAGAGCAGGAGGGCCAGAGGCAGACAAAGCGAGGTCACAACTATGGGCCGACCCCCCTCCTGCCCTTTGCCCTCTCCAGAAGTGCTGAGAGATACCCACGTTCCTATTTGGACTCTGGCGCAGTCCTTTGTTGCTATAGCAACTCGGTGGGCTCTCTGGTAGGAGGAAGAAGGCAGCGGCTGCATGGAAATCAGCACTGGAGGCAGCAGCGCTGCCCTTTTGCTGCGGTGGTCAAGGCATTCTGAGTGATGAGGAGACATCTCAGGAGGCCACAGGGAGGCCCTGGGACTTCTGGGCTTCACTCCTGGTTCCGATCTACTCCTGTGTCACCATGAGGTAGCTCCCTTGGGACTCTTCCCTTGGAGTGTCATCTTTGATCACAAGTTCCCTTGGGGGTTTCCTCTTCATTTTTCTCACTGATGTATTGATTTGTTTGTTTGTTCATTCTTTCAACAGGTATATACTGTGTACCTACTGTGCAAGGCACTGGGGCCGAACAGGAAACAAGACAGACATAGCGCCTGCCCGCATGGAGCTCACTGCTTTCTGGGGAGCAGACAGTACACACATGAATAGAGAGACTGGGAAGGTAATAACCAGGGCGGTGTGGTCTACAGAAAGTGGAGGGGATGGCCAATGAGAGTGAGTGACAGGGAAGGCGTTTCTGCGCTGAGATTGGCAAGCTGAGAAGGAATCACTGGAGTTGCTTGGGTGTGGGGACTGTTCCAGGGAAGAGCCAGGCAAAGGCTCAGGGGGGTGGGGCATGGCATTTAGGGGAGGAGAAAGGGGGCGAGTTGCGAGGGCAGCAGAGGATGGGGCTGCAGAAGCAGCAGGGGGTCAGACAGAACCCGGCCAGCCTCGCCAGGGTGTTGCTCCGAAGGCAACAGGAAGCACTGACAGGTTTTAAGCAGGAGAGGGGAGTGATCTGATTTATGTTCTTACATGACTTTGCTAGTCTGGTGGACGATGGACTATAGGAAAGTGGGACTGGAAGCAGGGGACCAGCAAGGAGACTGCTGCAGTGACCCAGGTGGGAGCTGATGGTGGCTTGGCCTGGAGAGGTGGTGGTGGAGATAGAGAATTTGCAGGTGAACCCAAAAAGGTTTGCTGGGGACTGAGGGCCGGGGATAAGGGAAAGGATGACTCCTAGGTGCGAAGGGAAGCGATTGTATTAAATCTCAGCTCCGGGACCCGAGTGGAGCTCATTTATACTGTCCCAGAGCTTCTTGTCAAGTTCATCATGAAACCCCTGAGAACTGAAGCATTTCATAAGCAACACTTCCGAGGAGTTAGGCTGAAAGGAAGCTTTCTTACAACACACTCATGGGGAAGAAAATAATGATTTTAAAAGCCAACTGCTGGATGTCCTAGGGTGGTGGCAGAACCCAGGGCAATATCTGCTCTTTTGAGAGGTAAACACCTTGTGGGGTTATTTCCTGGCATGAAAGATGATATCCCTATGGACACGATAGGAACTAATGTACCAGTGCTGTGCTAAGTGCTTTAAACACATTCTAATGTAACCCCTGCTACATATTAAGAAACTGTAGTTCAGGGAGGTTAAGTAACTTGCCAAAGATCGCACAGGAAACATGTAGCAGAGCCTGGATTTGAACAGATGGAGCCTGTTAACCACTCTGCAAGACTAAGAGAGTTGAATTGCTGGCACAAATAAGAATAAAGCAATAGGAATTGAGGACTGTTCCCTGGACAGTGGAATAGGAAGAGATTTGGGGAGATGGCAGAGGGAGAGAGGAGGTGACCTGGAAAGTTGCCGTGAAAAGCTCAGCCAGCGGCCCCTGCCAGGATACAGTGGTCAAGGAGTTTTCCAGAAAAGTGTTGCCTATTAATTTGTTGCAATGTTTCTTGTTCCGCACTCTGCTATGACCCCTCTCCTTTACCCACAACCCTCAGTAAAATCGTTGGTATTTGGGAGAATAAAAAAGGAATAGCGGTGATGATGAGCATGGGCAGAGAGGTGAGAACAGAGAGGCCGACAGCACGTTCAAGGACAGGACAGTGATCAGGAGAACCTAAGCTACCCTGGAATCTGCAGAGATTCTAGGGAGGGAGCTGGCCTTGCCATCAGCTGTGAAATGGGGAAAGGAGCCATTTTATTTGGATGTTGAAGGAGGGTAATGAGTGAAGGCTAGAGAACTTGAGTAAATCAGACCACTCATGATTTCATTACATCACAATCTGAGGAGCAGAGCATCTCCAGAAAGAGGCCCAGTGAAATGAAAAATTCTGTCTGCGTCAGTACAATTAGCCATCAGCAGTTTGCTCAAAGTGTCTGCTGATGGCAGCCTCCCTCCTAAGGCCTGTGTTCGAGCAAATATTCATCACACTCTACATCACTCCACCTGAAACCCTGTCTGCCTGCCTTCCATATTTCCGTACTGCTCTACTGAACCAGGGAGCAGGGGGGAAGAGGAGCAGGGCCTGGAAGGGGAAGAGTGAGGAGGGGGCTGCTCTCCCAACAGGTCCTTTCTGCTGGCAGCTCTCTGCCCCCAATCCTTGATGACAGTACAGATGGTGCTTTATTTATTCTTTAGAGTTTGCATTGTCCTGTGGATTTGCGTGTCTCTGTTCGCTTGTGAACACGGCATCAGTTTCAGATCACCATCGCCAAGGGTAAAACAACCATCTTGTCCAGCTCACTGTGTCACTGCCTAGTGGAGATCCTGAACTTCCTTTCTGGAGGGTAATCTGGGAGTATCCGAACATTAAAAACATTTTTTTCCCTCTGTTGATTTTAGAGAGAGAGGAAGGGAGAGGGAGAGAGAGACGGAAACATCGATGAGAGAGAACATCGATTGGCCACCTCCTGCATGCCCCCCACTAGGGATCGGGCCCACAACCTGGGCATGTGCCCTGACCGGGAATTGAACCAGTGACCTCTTGGTGCATGGGTCGACGCTCAACCACTGAGCCACACATGCCGGGCATTAAATGTGCATACCCCTCACTTCCAAAATTCCTCTTCTCTATCTTAGAGAAATTATTTGACCTGTGCATAGTTTTCACATACAGCACTGGGTGTAACAACAAAAAAATTAGGAACAACCTGAATGTCCGTCAAGTGGCAATCCTTACATAAGCGATGTTACATCCCTGCGATGGAATCGTCAGTGGTGGTTTAAAGCACGCGTAGGTCTACATACTCTGACGGGGAAGTGAGGCCAAGACAAGCTGTTAAATGAGGAAAGCAGGTTGTGGAATACATTGAATATGACCCTGTGCCGGAAAACAGAACAAAAGCAACCTTCCCCACGAAACAAAAGGCTCAGAACACACAGAACACCACGTTGGCTCCAGTGGACACTTCTGGGTATAGTGGAGGTGGTTTGGGGAGTCAAATGGGCTTTTACTTCAACTGTATTGTTTGACCTTTTTTTCCCCAGTGGGAATATATTCGTGTATTTCCTGTGTCATTAAAAGTGATTTAAAAGCTCTAAAAATAAGAGTGTCCCTGAGTGATGTGCAGAGGGAGGCTCCGGCTGATTATCTGGCCCCAGGTCGGCCCGCCCTGCCCCGTTGGCCCCAGAACTGCCCTTCTCCAGGTGGTGAGCTCCAAGGTCAGCCTGAGTAACTATGGGCCCAGCTCCCCGGCCCCAAGTTTCAGTTTAGCTGCAACCAAGTCTCTCATGCCCAGGAAGAATCACGAGCACAGGGCCCCGCACAGCTCCCGACGGTCACATGTAGTAAAGCTGGGCCTCAAGATAAACTGTTGACTGAAAGAGCAACGTGGGGGAAAAAGCAAGGCACAGGATATTGTGAACAGAATTCCACTATTTGAATGGAAATAAAATCTGTGAACATGCAGACAGGTGTATGCATGAACTATTTCTAGAAACGAGAGCAGTGACTGCCTCTGGAGAGGGCAACAGGATGGCTGAAAGTAGGGGTGGGAAGGAGCCTTTATGACAGGCACGCTGTACCTTTGGAATTTTGAAATGTGTGTTGCTTAATTTAAAATAAGTGCTTTTTTAAAAATTAAATTGGGCCACCCAGGAAAAACTATTAGAAAAGGCCCTTTTCTAAATTCTAACATGGTTGGGGAATGTCCCTTGACCTAGGGACCTAGGCGCCACTGCTAACATGATATTGATACATTGGCTACTGTCTTGGGTGATGACTCAGTTTCTCCTAAGGCCCCTCGGAATGCCCTTTTGATCCAGAAATCATCCTGGTGCTATCACAGAGCACCCCTGCAGGCATCTCATCCCTTAGTGTCCTTTTGGGGGATTTAGGATAATAAAACACTCCTTTATCATTATTTTATACTGTAGTTGGTTCATACCACAGAGTGAAGTTTCCAGAACGCAGCTGAGAAAGCTTCCTGTTGTTGCCTTCCCAAGAAACATGTTTTATCCACACAGCCACTCCAATTACTTTGTGGAGCAAGGCAGAACCTAAATAAATATAAAGGAATAAATAAATATGCTCTCCTGTGTATCAAATGGAGCCTGTACTAATGTCATGTGCCAGTTTAAATATCGTAAACCCTCCTTTGCGAGAGTGTGTGCGCGCGTGCACGCACCACACACACACACACACACACACACACACACTTTCTCACAAGTAAGTGCTCTTCCCACAGGTCCTAAGGACATCAGGAAGCTGTTGAAGGTTTTAAGTAGAGGAGTGAAGCGCTCGGATTTGCATTATTAAAAGATTTCTGGCTGCAGTGTGGAAAATGGAAGGGATCAAGGTGAGGCCAGAGTGGCCTGGGAGGGGCGGCAGCCGCCGTGGTTCAGGCTAGAAGTGGAGGTGGTGATGATGAGCGTGGTGGGCTTGGTGGAAAAACAGATGAGCTTTGTAGTTTGAATTCCTCACTCCCTTATGCAGGGACTCGCTGTGACCACCCTGTGTCAGCCCTTTGCAGCCCCACCCGAGCGCCAGTCCAGGCAGAGGTGCCAGGCTCTCCTAATGTGTAGCTGAGGAAAGGGGAGCAGGGGGCACGCTCAGGTTGCCACCGCTGATGAAGTGAGAAGGAAACCGGAGTCGGGGCAGGAGCCCTGAGCTGCTCAGGATTGCAGGCCTCTAATGTGTCACTGACAAAGGGCTTGTGGAAATGATATGTAGGTGAAGGCAGGGTGAGGCGGAGTTTCAGACAGAGGGGCAGGACACCCCCCTTTTCCTTGAGTTTATTTCAGTGTACCTCAGCTTTCTTCTCTGGAAGTCCTGTGTTCAGTGCCGGACAAACTCTGATGGAGCTGTTGAGTTAGAGGCGTGTGACACCCAAGCAAGAGGGAGGAGGCCTGGCTTCTGGTTCCGACCTCATCACACACCATCTGTCACGAACCTGGGGCTCAGCCCTTCACCTCTTTGGACCTCAGTTTCTGCACTTGTAAAATCGTGCTTATCATCCTCTTGTGGAATTTAATATGAACAAATTATTACAAATTATTAAATGCTATTCTTCTTGCAACACAGAAAGCCACAGTCTCATAAAGCAGGGATGCTCAGGCTGTGCTCCAGTGAGGAGGAGGGTCCATGGGTGGGACTTTAGACCTCTCACTTCCCTGTTTCAACAAGGACAGCTCCACTCTTTATTTTTTTTACTTTTTAAATATTTTTTACTGACTTTTAGAGAGAGAGAGAGGAAGGGAGAGGGAGAGAAAGAGACATCAATGTGAGAGCAAAACTTTGATCGGCTGCCTCCTGCATGCCCTACACTGGGCATACGCCCTGACCAGGAATCTAAGCAGCAACCTTTCTGTGCACGGGATGACACCCAGTTTCTAAAGCTCTATGATGGAGCATTCCTCACTCTGCAATTCGGAGCTATCTGACCTGAAGGCAGGAATGGCAAATAAATCACCCACCACTTCTGAATCCTGTGCCTGTGGCAGACATCTCTAATCGTCCCTGGCCCTTTCCTGCCGAACCTTCATGCAGCCTCAGAATTATTTGCAACACAACACGTCTAGCCGCCAGCTCCACAGTGGGCATGGGAGACGAAACGAATTTTCCACTCTTTTGATTTTTCATTGTAGGTTGACCTTGAGTGTTCAGTTGAATTGAAGATGATAGCTGCTCTAAAACTCCATTTAGATAAAAAAGTTTTAAAGTGAGTTGAAGTCTTTGCTTTTATCTTAGGCCATTTGGGTTGTATAACAAGATACCACAGACTGGGTGGCTTAAACAACAAACATTTATTTCTTATAGTTCCAGAAGCTGTAAGTCCAAGAACAGGGTTCTGATGAGAGCCTTTTTCTCATTTTATAGATGGTGCCCTTTGCTGTATCCTCACATGGTAGAGAGACAAATCTCTCCTGTGACCCTTTATAAGGGCACCAATCCCAATATGAGGGCTCCACCCTCTTATTACTTCCCAGAGGCCCCACCTGCAAATACCATCTCACTGGGGATCAGAGCTTTAACATATGAATGTTGGGGAGACACAGTCCTAAGCAGCTTTTATAACCTTGTTTTACCAACACGTATATTAGAAAATAAGATTAGTTACTTTTGATCAGTTACAGACTGTCCATCATCCTAGTATGCCCTGCCCTCCTCTCATTTTACATGTGCAAATCATACTCAATCCTTTATTTTAGTTTATTTTTTAAAGGAAGGTTTAAAATTATTTTTCTTTATTGATTTTAGAGAGAGAGGAAAGGAGAGGGAGAGAAAGATAGAAACATCGATGAGAGAGAACATCGATTGGCCGCCTTCTGCATGCCCCCCACTGGGGATCGTGCCCACCCTGGCATGTGCCCTGACCAGGAATCCAACTGGCAACCTCTTGGTGCATGGGTCGACGCTCAACCACTGAGCCATACCGGCCGGGCCATACTCAATCCTTTAAATCCCAATTCAAATGCCACCTAGTTACCTCCTTCATGAAGCTGAACTTTCACAGCATTTTATTTGCCTTGCTCGTGGAATTTAATGCCTTGCAGTATTGTTTTGTTCTACAAATGCTTTGTTTCCAGCTACACAATGAGGTCCATGAAAGCATGATCCCCATTTCCCAGTAGTTATTCAGTAAACATTTGTTGAGAGAATGAATCAACACAGGGAAATCTGAGTACTAGCCCAAAAGGCTATTTCATTTTGTTAAACTACCAACTGAAGTATACTTGGGTTCTTTCTAATGGTGAATTGAAAGTAGTTGCTAAAATGTGAATTCTAGGAGGACAGGTGGTCTTTGTTTGGTTCATGCTTCACTTCTGCCTAGAACAGTGCCTGGCATACAGTAGGCCCTGAATGTATCCAAGTTGAATAAATAAAAGAATGAATGAGCCCTGGCCGGTTTGGCTCAGTGGTTAGAGCGTCGGCCTGCGGTCCAGAGAGACCCAGGTTCGGTTCCCGCTAAGGGCATGTACCTCGGTTGCAGTTTGTCCCTGGCCCTGGTTGGTCGTGCAGGAGGCAGCCACTCGATGTGTCCCTTTCACGTTGATGTTTCTCTCTCTCTGTCTTCCTCTCTCTCCCTCCCACTCTATCTGAACAAAAGATGGAAAAATGTCCTTGGGTGAGGATAAAAAAAAAAAAGAATGAATGAATAAATATGGTTTGAGAAAATATTGTAGCCTGGCAATGACTTATCTTGTGTTTATCTCACGTGAGGTAAGGCATTAAAGGATTATCAGGGTCTAGCCACTTTTGAAACCAGCTGAACAGTGGCTTTATTTCTCCAGAAACTTGCACCTTTCACATTTTCTCAAACAGTTAAGAGTTACTGGGGGTGTTACGTGGTAAAGGTGTGACTTTCACCCCTAAATAGTAATTTACTTACTCTTGCCTTGTGGAAATATTACTATATTTCCTAGACAGGATGAAAATAGTCTACATGTTTTAAAATTTATATTTGTGATCAGAATAGCTCCTGAAAATTATGTTATTTATGCTGTGCGTGGCAAATGAAGAATTCAGTCTCTCAGGGCCACCCTGCCAAGAGAGATACTGTCGGGTTTTCAGTGTCTCCTTGCTAGGAGAAAGTGTTTGATAGTTTGCAATCTAACAGGATTAGTCGAAAGTTTGCTTTACTGCTGGCCTCCAGGAAAAATACTGACATCAGACAGGTGGCTTTTTAAAGCCCAATATTTGTAATCCACTGTCTGGCACAGAGTAGGTACTTGAGTAAATGTTGAATTCTTACATTTAGTCATTTGACAAATATATATCCAATGCCTGTCCTCCACCTGAGATTGCCAACATTAAATTCAGATTCTAAGAACATTATTGGTGTTGCCTCTCGGGGTCAAGTTGGCTAATTAATGTGGGTATGCTGTTATTTTCTTATCTGGCCTAGTACTGCCAAATGGCTCAATTAAAGCAATAAAAATGAAGAGGGCTTGATCTTCCTTTAACATTTATCATTAACAGGGGCTCAGTCTGTGCTAAAAAGGCCCTGATAGAGATTTTATGGGGTCCTTTGCCTACTCAAACGACTATGTAACCATTAACTAGTTAATCCATATAGGTCCTCAGGGAGGCCTGGCAGAGCCATTATCTTTACATCACTGAGAGCCAGGTGGCTTGTTCAAGGCCGAGGAGCAAGGTCAGAGCTGGTTCACAATGGTGGCAGACTGGAGTCCAGCCCTTCTTTTCCAGGATTGGTCAGCTGCCCCTGCCCCCGCATTTGCACATCTGTCTCTATTTTTCCCACATAAGAGGAGCTCTGTTTTACCATCTTCTAGCCTGCCCACTCGTGACCTCATTCTGACTATCTTCTCTTCTCAGACACCCTGTCCCAAGGAGCCCTCTGGTGAAAGTGCTGGTCCCTGGCAGCGAGACCTGATGGCCTTCCATTTCAGAAATTATGCCAAATGGCTGTGCAGACATCAAGTAAAGCTTTGGAGTCTGGCAGCTTGGGTTCAAATCTTGGTTTTGTTGCTTAGTGGCCATATGACTTCAGGCAAGTCATTTAACCTTTCTCAAACCTCAGTTTCCTCCTCTAGAAAATGGGGGTGTTAACAGTAGTACCCACCTATGGCATTGTTGCAAAAATTAAATGACATGATGTCTATAAGCACTTAGCACATTGCCTGGCACATAATAAGTGCTTGATATATAGTAGCTATCAAATTACTAGGCAACCATTACACATTGCCTCCAGACAGAAAAATAAGAGACTTCTAAACCAGTCAGATGTATCTGATCTTTACAACAAAGCTCCCCTGAAAAATCTGTAGAATAGAAACCAGGCTCTCAAAGTGAGATGGAGCAGATCTGACCTAAATGCATCTGTGTTGGCTGAAACTTGGGGGGAAATATACATGTAATGAAAAAGGAGTATGCAGTGTAGAACTTATTTACCTGGATGCAGCAAATTGAAGAGAAAGCAGACACACTTTGGAGAGATGCATTTATTACCTTTGGGAGGCTGAGCTGAAGAGCAGCTGAGCAACCAGGATTTTGACATTTATCTGTTTTCCTGATGCTTTATGGGCTCTATATAAAACCAGTCTAGTGACCTTCCTACCAAGGCTGAACGATTTACTGATAGAGCTGCAGGTTTCTGTGGGCCTTCAGTGTGTGTGAGAGTGAGTGGCTTTAATTTCATTTCTGGAATAAAGGAAGTGCAAAGACATTAACTCGGAATCTATCAAAGAAAGAACTCTGTAATGGCAATCTGGCAGCAAATGTGCTTGGGCTGTGTGCACTCTGAAAGCCAGGGATGATTAATCCTGCACATTTATCTGAGCCCAAGAACAGGCACGCAACTGCATCAGGCGAGAGAACGTCGTGTTTGATCCCTGCAGACCCGGGCCTGCTGTGACGTACGTGAGCAGGATAAGATCAATCAGATCTCAGCCCAGAAATCTAGACCTGCATGTCCACTATAGTAGCCACTAGGCCCATGTGGCTACTGAGTACCTGAAATGTGGTGAGTCTAAACCGAGATGTGCTTGAAGTATAAAACACACACTGGATCTCGAAGACTTTGTGTGTAAAAGAGAATGTAAAATATTTTTGCATTGAGTACATGTCAAAGTCATCATATTTTGTATATATTGGGCAAAGTGAAATATATTATTAAAATTAATCTCATCTGCTTCTTTGTACTTTTTCACTGTGTCCGCAAGAAATTTTTCAGTGACATGTGGCTCACATTTGTGTCTCACATTAAGTTTCTATGGGGCAGTGCTGCTCTGCGGTTGGACTCACAGGCGAGGCAGACACTTCCTGGGTTTGCTCCCTGGCCCCAAGGATGGACACCTGACTCAAGTCTGTCAATCAGAGGGCTTCCTTGGGAAGTTGGACTGGGAACTGGTGGTTGGAGCTATAACATGTGAACTAGAGTGCTCTGGGTAGCCAGGGTGTTCTGCCCCATGGGTCAGGAAAGCAGATGGAGCTGATCTTCAAAGAGAAAGATAAGAACAAAGCACATGTGTAGGTTTAGAGAGGAAGAGATGAAGCATGGGGAGTCCTGCTGATGTTTGCGTCTCTGGTTGCAAGCCGTATTCGGCCCACTAAATTCTCATCCTTGGGTCCTGTGAGATGTCCTGAATCCTTATCATAAATGTCAACTTTTTTCACTTCATCTAACTCAGGTGGGTTTCTGGCTACCAAAAGAGTTGGAGTAGTTTGTACTTGAAACCTGCTTTTCTTTATCACCTCAGGTCTAAACACGAATAAGTTTTCCATGAAGTTTATGATGCTGAAGCTTCAGAGCCTCTCATTTGCAAAGTCCCCTTCAAAACTTCATTTTGTATTTGTCTTTTGTATTATTTTTCTTAAAGAGTGTCTCCCAAATTTTGTAAGAAATGCATATGCACTTCTTTCTGTGGTTGCAAATGCAAACACAAACCTTTGGTGATTTCTGGGAGACTGACTGTTCCTCTATATTATGGAGTCTATAACACCAAACTCATACCTACCTTAGGGCTTTTGACCAGCCCCCTCTGCCTGCCTGCAATGTTCTTCCTGCAGACCTTTGCAGAGTTGGCTCCTTCTGATAGATCAGGTCTTACCTTCAATGTCACCACCTCCAAGAAACCTTCCCTGAATACCCCACCCATGGAGCTCTGGTGTCTCTATCACACCATTCTCTTTTATTTTCATGACAATTTCTTGTTTATTTGTCTATTTGCTTATTGTTCATCATCTCCTGCTCTTTCTAAAATGAAAGTACCATAAAAGCATGAACGCTGCCTTGTTCATTGCTGTATTTCCAGCATCTAGAACAGTATTGTAGGCATTAAAAAAACATTTGTTAGGATTATATCTACTTATCAAATATTTATAAGGTGCTTCTTGTGTGTCAGGCATGATTTGAAGAACTTTACAAATGAACGAATCAAGTTTCTAACTTTCTATTATAGTCCATGCTCTGTGACAGATTTTCAATTCCTAATCCCTCTTACTAGGAAGAAATTTGGATCTCATCTACAACTTGTATTAAGTTATACCTATGTTCCAGACACAAGCCATCTTTTCATGATAGGTTTTCACAGTGATAACATCTACCATTGACTGAGCACTTACGGTGTGTGATTTTCTTTATATGCATTATTTGATTTTGAAAATGGCATTATGTCTTTTGTAAAAATTATTCCTAATCATTGTAAAAAAAAAAATGTTTTAATCCCCAAAACAAACAAACTCAAGCAGTAGGGGAAAAAAAAAAACTAAAGAAATAAAACCTCCAGAAATTCCACCCCCAGAGAAAACCAAGGTTAACATTTTGGTAAACATCTTTCCAGATTAACATATTAGATATGTATTTAAAAACACAAGTGGGCCCTGGCTGGTTTGGCTCAGCAGTTAGAGCGTCGGCCCGCGGCCCAGAGAGACCTGGGTTCGGTTCCCGCTAAGGGCACGTACCTCGGTTGCAGTTTGTCCCCGGCCCTGGTTGGGTCGTGCGGGTGGCAATCACTCGATGTGTCCCTTTCATGTCGATATTTCTCTCTCTTTCTCTCTTTCTCCCTCCCACCCTATCTGAACAAAAAGAAAAAAGGAAAAATGTCCTCCAGTGAAGATAAAAAAACAAACACCAATGGGAGCATACCATATGTTTTCTTGTAGAGGTCAATTGTCCCAGCTAATCATCCCAACAACCTTATGGGTAGGCATCATTTTATAGGCTTAGAATGGTTAGGTGACATGCCTAAGGACACTCAGTTAACAAGTGGTTATATGAGGCTAGTTTCATTTTTACCTGAACCGATCACCCCGATTCCCTAGCAGAATTAGAATTGGACAAAGCAAAGGTCTCTTTCTCTGGAGAATTTTAAAATATATATCTAAAAGTGGTCCTACTATCAAGGCACCTTGGTGATAAGAAAGCATGGCTGATTTAGTGGACTCAGCAGCTGTAGTGAATATACCCATTATGACTAAATTAAAGCCTTTGCAGTGCTGTAAGCCCTCTGAGATATTGGTAATCCGAAGACTGTTTGAAGCAATGCTGCACTGACATCACCCAGGGCAGTACCACCTGGCCCCGTCACGTGACTGAGTCTTCGCAGACTGTCAGTGTTTGCTGTTTATGATCTTCGCAAGTGATCTTCATTCCGGTGCACTGCAAATGACTTTTCATTCCACACCCCACCCCCAGCTCTGCGGATGCTTTGCTTTGTACTTGTATTTGCCAGATGTTGTGACCAAGCTGACTAATCTTTGCAGCTGCAAGATTTTGAATGAATGGATGAACTAGGAGTCCCTCCTCTCTTATGGATGAATAGCATATCAACTACCAAGATGCACACTGAAGTCTTTAAAGATGTTTGGCCATTAATAGGATACTGGTTAAATAAATTATGACACATCCACATGGTGGGAAACCATGAGCTGATAAAATGAGGTGGATCAGGAAAGGATGCCAAGATGTATTATTTATTAAGAAAAAAGCACATTGTAGAACATAATGTAGAGCACAATAGAATATATATATTTACACACACAGACATATGTGTATAAACACATAAATATACATACATACATAAATATATACTTTTTCTGGAAGGACCCATAACAAACTATTACTAATTAATAATTGTTACCATTAAGAGGGGCAGGAACAGAAGTCATCATTTGTTATTGTATACTTTAATGTTTAAAATTTCAAAATGTTACATGTATAAAAAAATATATATATATATTAGGCTCCTACTCGGAAGGCACCTTGGTGATATAAAAGCATGGCTGCTTCACTGGGCTCAGCAACTGTAATGACTATTACAATTAATGTTATAATTATTATCTAATATCAACAGGAGTGGTCTGGGCAATGAGAACATGGACCATTAAATGTTTTCTTCTCTCCATGCTTAAAAAACATTGATGTGCCCTGGCCAGTTTGGCTCAGCGGTTAGAGCATCAGCCTGCGGACCAGAGAGGCCTGGGTTCGGTTCCCACTAAGGGCACGTACCTCGGTTGCAGTTTGTCCCTGGCCCCTGTTGGGGTTGTGTAGGTGGCGACCAGTTGATGTGTCTCTCTCACATCGATGTTTCTCTCTCTCTCTCTTCCTCCCTCTCTTCCTCCAGTTCTATCTGAAGATAAATGCAAAAATGTCCTCGGGTGAGGATTAAAAAAAAAAAGTTGACTTGTTAAAAAAATATTTTAAAATTGATTTTAGAGATAGAGGAAGGGAGAGGGAGAGAAACATTGATGTGAGAGAGAAACATCAGTCGGTTTCCTCCTATATGTACCCCAAACCTGAAACCTGGGCATGTGCCCTGATTGGGAATTGAACCAACAACCTCTCAGTGCACAGGACAACGCTCAACAAAATGAGCCCCACCAACCAGGAAAAGACTTATTTTTAAAAGATGTTTTCAGAGCAATTTCCTTCCTCTTTAAAGGAGCAAGGGGCCCTGGCCGGTTTGGCTCAGCGGTTAGAGCGTCGGCCTGCGGTCCAGAGAGACCCGGGTTCGGTTCCCACTAAGGGCATGTACCTCGGTTGCAATTAGTCTCCGGCGGCCTGGCTGGTCATGCAGGAGGCAGCCACTCGATGTGTCCCTTTCACATCGATGTTTCTCTCTCTCTCTCTCTCTTCCTCTCTCTCCCTCCCACTCTATCTGAACAAAAAATGGAAAAATGTCCTCGGGTGAGGATAAAAAATAAATAAATAAAAATAATAAAATAAAATAAAATAAAATAAAGGAGCAAGGGGCCCTCTCACCTTACAGACTTTCCATGTTGGGAAAATTCATAAAATGGTACTATATGTACAGGGAACACCATCCAAGCAACAGTTTAAAACTGAATCCAGTTGGGGGGACAGATTTTTTTTTTTTCAATTTCTGTGCTAAATCAAGCAGGACTACCAAATAGCACCCGTTAAGTTCAGTTGGTGGTGGCTGTCTGAGAAGAACCCAGAGGCTTTTTCCAGGCTTAGCTGTGGCTGGAGAGCCACAGCTGCCCTGGGTGCGCAGCTGGGGAGTTTGGGGAGCAAACTTTGGGGGTGGGAGGTGTCGCCAAGGGGCAAGGTCTCTCCAGGTTAGTTGTGGCCCTGCCCCTCAGCATGCCAGTGCATCACAATGTGCTCCCCATAATGTTCCAACACCCCAGAGGGGGAAACAAGGTCTAATGGAAACATGAGAGAACAGGAAACCTGATGGTGCGTGAAATTAGCAATGACCACTGGGAGACAGTTCTGTTTGTTCTGGGACAGGGTGAAAATCACAATCATTTCATCAGAATAATTAAAAGCAGAGAAAACCTGAATACCAACTAATCAAAAGGAACACCACCAGCCCTGGCCAGTTTGGCTCAGCGGTTAGAGCGTTGGCTCACAGACCAGAGAGTCCCGGGTTCGGTTCCCACTAAGGGCACGTACCTCGGTTGCAGTTTGTCCCCGGTCCCGGTTGGGGTTGTGTGGGTGGCGACCACTCGATGTGTCTCTCTCACATCGCTGTTTCTCTCTCTCTTCCTCTCTCTCTCCCTCCTGCTCTATCTGAGGATAAATGCAAAAATGTCCTTGGGTGAGGATTAAAAAAAAAAAAAGGACCACCACCACCCTAGCAGAGCCTCTGTGACTAAGGCAGGACTAGGGCTCTGTGCCGGCTGAGACCGACAACAATTTCATCTTTAGGGTCTCAAGGGCTTTGTGAGACGCCGGGGTAGAGCCCTCTGAGGTGACAGCAGAGCTGATTACCAGGTACGTAGTACAGAAGGAGTCAGCCACTCACATCCACAACCGCTGCTTTCTGGTCAGGGCTGAGTCTTCCGTGGGATTTTTCAGGCACTTACTGATGGACATGCCACCTCTGGCCTGACATGTCTACCAAGATCTAGCTAACAAGGGGCAAAGAGGCCTCTTCCCAAAAGGGGCTCTTTGGACCTCCCTGCAGTTTGTCTTCAATGGGTCTGGGGAGTAAGTACATGGCTATGTGGTCCGTGAAGGTGCTTCTAGCACAAACCTGGTGTCTGCTGCCAGCAGCCGGAACAGGCAGACTCGGTGCTTAAAATAGCAGCATTGAACGGCTGGCTTATTGTTTCTCCCAGAGCTGCAATGAGACAACACTGAGGGGTCAGGGAGCCCCGGGAGGAGGGTGAGAAGTTTACAGTGCTGCATCTGTTCCCCCCCACAGCCACTTTTGGGGTTTGGTCAAGTCAATTTGATTTGGTAATTAAAATCTTTGTTTTTGTTTCTTAGTACAAACTCCAAAGTAGAAGAAATTGCTTTTTTTTTTCATAAATGGCAGATGAAGGACAGGACTAAATAGGATCATTTGGTTTTCTGCTATTGACGCTACCCCCTCCTGTCCCCAAAACACTGCAGACAATCTTCCAACTACACCTGCCTTGGATAGATCCCAGTTTGAGAATCTCCCCATCTTGTCCCTTAGAACTGGTGAGGCTGGGTGGGGTCTGTGGGGGAGCATAAACAATGGGATGGGAGGGGGTGGGTGGGACAATGGCTAGAATTTTTTTTTTTAATCCTCAACCAAGGATATTTTTCCATTGGTTTTCAGATGAGGGTGGGGAGGAGAGAGAGAGAGAGAGAGAGAGAGAGAGAGAGAGAGAGAGAGATGTGAGAGAGACACATCGATTGGTTGCCTCCCTCACGACCCCAACCAGGGCCGGGGATTGAACTACAACTGATTGAACTACACGTGCCTTTGACTAGACTCAAACCCTTTGGTCCACAGGCCAACGCTCTAACTGCTGAGCCAAACTGGCCAGGGCTAGAATTTTTTTTTTTAATTTAACAAATACATTACCTGTATTGTCTGCCTACCACAAACAAGATCCAGTCCTTATTCTCAAGAACTTAGAGTCTGGTAGGGGGAGGTAGAAGAGGGTATAGGGAGTATAAATGGAGACAGAAGGAGACTTGATTTTGGGTGGTGAGCACACAATACAATATACAGGTGATGTATTATAGAATCGTACACCTGAAACCTATATAATTTTATTAACCAATGTTACCCCAATAAATGCAATAAAAATTTTTTTAAAAAGAACTTAAGAGTCTAGTGGGGAAGTCAGGACTGTTAAAAAAAACTCTTTATTTTGTTTCTTTGATTTCTTTCTTTGAAACTTGTCTGTGGCAATCCTGTTAATGGCAGGATTTATAGGCAAAACCTATTAAATGTTTAAGCTAGTTTAAGAATGGAACCTCTAGCCCATAAGCAAATGGATGAAATGATCAGAATCCTTTTCTTGCAAAGAAAATAACGTAAAAAGTGTAATTAGAGAGTTTGTACTTCATTGTACTTACTACCTCCATCATTATCGTTGGATCCTTCTGAGCGCCTGCCTACTCATGACCTTCACCACATTGCAGTTTTTCTTAATTAATTTCTTAATTGACTTTACTTCATAGTAGTTCAAATTAGCATAGACTGATTGGATTAAAGCTTCCACAAATAAAGTTACATTTGGCTTTAAAGAAACATGGCTTCGCCCTGGCCGGTTTGGCTGAGCGGTTAGAGCGTCGACCCATGCACCAAGAGGTTGCTGGTTCGATTCCTGGTCAGAGCACATGCCCAGGTTGTGGGCCCGATCCCCAGTGGGGGGCATGCAGGAGGCAGCCAGTCAATGTCCTCTCTCATCGATGTTACTATCTCTCTCTCTCCCTCTCCCTTCCTCTCTCTCTAAAATCAATAAAGAAAAGAAAAGAAACAAGGCTTCGAGCAAATAAACTTTGTAATCATCCTGAAAAGATGGCTCACAGGACTGGTATTACAAAGTATATGACTTAATGCAAAATATAACGCTCCTTTTAAAAGAAGTGTATAGTTCACAAAACGTGCACATGAAGGAACGTTCATAGCAGTGTTATTCATAATAGCCAGAAATTTGAAATGACTAAACTGTCCATCTACTGATGAATGGGTAAACAAGGTGTGGTATATCCATACCATAGAATATTCAACAATAAAAAGAAATGAAGGATAGATGCACATGCTCTAATATGGATAAACTTTGAAAACATTATGCTTAGTGAAAGAAACCAGACTCATGTGTTACATGATTCTATTTACATGAAATGTCCAGCACAGGCAATCCATAGAGACGGAAGTTGATTAGTGGGGCTGTGGGTGGTGGAGAAATAAGGGTGACTGCTTTATGAGTTCAGGGTTTCAATTTGGGGTCATGAAAATGTTTTAGAACTAGATAGGGGTGCTGGATGTACCGAATAATGAAATACTAACTGCCACCGAACTGTACACTTTATATATATATATATATATGTTTTTATTGTTTTTAAAGAGAGAGAAAAGGAGAGGGAGAGAGAGAAATATCCCATGAGAAAGAAACATCAGTCGGCTGCTTCCTGCACGCCCCCTACTGGAGATAGAGCCTGAAACCCCGGGTGGGGAATCAAACTTGCAACTTCTCAGCGCACGGCAGGATGCTCAACCAGTTGAGCCACACCAGCCAGGGCCAAACCGTACACTTCTAAATTGTTAATTTCATGTTATATAAATCTTATCTCAATTTTAAAAAAGAAAGAACGTACAAATACATGTTAAATTATGGATGAACTTTGAAAACATTATGCTAAATTAAAGAAGCCACAAAAGGCCACATATTGTATGATTTCATTTATATGAAATGTCCAGAATAGGCAACTCTATAGAGTCAAAAAGTAGATTAGGGGGTGCCTGGGGCTGCAGGGGATTGGGAGGAAGGGAAGGAACTGCTGATGAATATGGGGTTTCTTTTAGGAGTGATGCAAGTGTTCTAAATTGATTGCGGTGAAGGTTGCACATTGCAAATATACTGAAAACTACTGAATTGTACATATTAAATCAATGCATTGTGTGGCATGAGAATTATATGCCAATAAATCTGTTATTTTAAAAATCTGTATAATTTAAGCTTTTAAAAAATGGACTCACTTCAGGGGTAATTAGAGCAGCTTACTATCTGCGGCCTAAAGCATTCTATCTCTTTAGTTTATCTAATTTGTATGTTGAGGTTTTTGTGAATTCTGTTTTCTAAAAAGCAGGACTCCAGCCCGGCCAGTGTGGCTCAGCGGTTGAGTGTCGACTTATGCACCAAGAGGTGGCCGGTTTGATTCCCAGTCAGGGCACATGCCCAGGTTGTGGGCCAAATCCCCAGTGGGGGGCATGCAGGAGGCAGCCAATTGATGTTCTCTCTAATCAATGTTTCTATCTCTCTCTCCCTCTCCCTTCCTCTCTCTCTAAAAAATCAATAAAGAAAGGGAAAAAAACAATAAAGAAAAGGATAAATAAATAAAAAGCAGGACTCCCAATAATATGTATGAACAGAGGAGTGAAAAAGAATCAGGGATCCAGAAATAAGCACAAGTGTATATGAAGATTTTGTACGTGATAAAAGAGACTTTTTAAATGATTATTCAACAAATGGTATGAGATTTAGCTAGCCTTTTTTTTTTAAGCCAGAGTCCTACCGTATTCCTTACCCCAAAATAAATTGCAATTTGATCAAATGTATTCATGTACAAAAGAAAACTATAAAAGTATTAGTAGAAAATATAGGCAAATGTTTTTTCATGATCTTGGGGGTGAGGAATACCTCCCTAAATGAAAGCCAAGACGTCATTAAAAAAAGAGAATGAAACATAGATTTGACTACCTATTTTTTTTTTAATCCTCACCCAAGGATATTTTCCTATTTATCTTCAGACAGTGGGAGGGAAAGAGAGAGAGAAAGGGAGAGAGAAACATCGACGTGAGAGGGACACATCCACTGGTTGCCTCCTGCATGACCCCGACCAGGGCCGGGGATGAACCATAACCGAGGTACATGCCTGTGACTGGAATCAAACCCAAGACTCATTGGTCTGCAGGCGGACGCTCTACTGCTGAGCCAAACTGGCCAGGGCTTGACTACCTATTTTAAAAATGCAAAAAAGCCCTGGCCGGTTTGGCTCAGCGGTTGGAGTGTCGGCCCGTGGACCAGAGAGTCCTGGGTTTGGTTCCCGCTAAGGGCACGTACCTCGGTTGCAGTTTGTCCCCGGCCCCCGTTGGGGTTGTGTGGGTGGCAACCAGTTGATGTGTGTCTCTCACATCGATGTTTCTCTCTCTCTCTCTCCCTCCCCCTCTGTCTGAAGATAAATGCAAAAATGTCCTCGTGTGAGGATTAAAATAAATAAATAAATTTTTAAAAATGCAAGAAAAGTGCCCTGGCTAATGAGTTCAGTGGTTAGAGCACCAGTGCTCACACCAGGAGGTCTCTGGTTCTTCCAGGTCCAGGAGTGCCCTGGTTTCCTGCTCGACCCCCCAGTAGGGGGCGTGCAGGAGGCAGCCAATTGATGTTTTCTCATTAATGTTTCCCTCTCTCCCTTTCCCTTCCTCTCTTTCTCTAAAAAAAAAAAAAAAAAAAAAAAAATCAATAAAAAAAATATTTTTTTAAATCAATGAAAAAAAAATATCTTTGGGTGAAACTTAACAACAACAACAACAAAATTTTTCCAAAAACGCTTCACCACAGCAAATACTATTCTCCCTCCCTCCTCTTCTCTATTTACCAGCCCTACCCAAATTTGATCAATCCTTTAGGATACTGCTAAAATTACCCTCCCCCGTGGCATTTTTCCCAACCACTCCAGCACATATGGCCATTTCTTCCTTTTCTGAACTGTTGAACTTGGTAAGAAATACGTGGATGGAAAGAAGAGATGGATGGATTGTGTTTTACCTGCCAACTCTAGACAACTGGCAGTGATGCTCAGGGCACTGTGTTGAGAAGAATTCTTCGGGGCATCTGCTGTTGGTGGGAGTGCTGTGATCAATGATTGCTGTCTGTCCTGGGCATGGATAGGTACGATGGGTTATATGTATGTCCCCTGCCTTTGGGCATTAACTATTTCGTGTATTCTCCAGGCACATCTTACAGTTCTTGCTCTTAATGATGCCTGTGTGTTTGTGTTGTTGTTATTGCTTTTATATTTCCTCAGAATCTTTCATTGAGCTAGGCATTAGAGTGCCCAATAAATACTGTAATAATAGTGTAAAAAATACTATAAAAAGAGTACAATGGCATTCTGAAAACAGTGCTTTCCAGGAACACAATGGTTCCCAGGAATAGAAAATATCCCCAAAGCCCTGGCCAGTTTGGCTCAGCGGTTAGAGCGTCGGCCTGAGGACCAGAGAGTCCCAGGTTCGGTTCCCGCTAAGGGCATGTACCTTGGTTGCAGTTTGTCCCCGCTCCGGCTGGGGCCCTGTGGGTGGCAACCAGCTGATGTGTCTCTCTCACATCGATGTTTCTCTCTCTCTACCTCCTGCTCTATCTGAAGATAAATGCAAAAATTGTCCTCAGGTGAGGATAAAAAAAAAAAAAAAAAGAAAAAGAAAATATCCCCAAAGTGCACTCTAGTTTATGGTGAAAGTCAAGGAGGGTGGCAGGGAATTGATGAAATGGAAATAGGCACATCTTATTTCCTGTATTTAAACTAAGCTTGTTTACCTTCAAGCTATACTCATGGTGTGTGGGCTTTGTATGTGGGCAGAAAACGGAGTGTTTTAAACAGAGAAGGCTGCCCATGGAGTAAGAATTAAATATCGATGTACTGAAATAGATGAATGCATGAATAAAATAAAAGAACTGAAAACATCTCTAACACAACAAAGTGTTCCATGGAGCTCAAGCATTACATGCCCCTGGCAAGAAGTTAGCAAACGTGTCTTTGTCTTGAGAACAACTCCAGGTTAACACAGTGGCGGAGACTCAGCTGGGAGGTCCTCCCATGACTGAACACGGCTCTCTTCCTGTCTTCTCAATTTGTTGGTTGATTGATACTCATTCTGACTCATTCTAGCATCAACACCCCATTTTAGCCGACATGAGCCCAGCCTCAGAACTGCTTTTTTGCAGTGGTCCTAATCTCATCTCAGCACACAGGGAGTTACCCACGGAAAGCCCAGGCCAGGAAAATTCCCTGGGTCTCTGCGGCTGGAAAATCTGCGTTACCCAAGGTATCACAAGACAAGTCATCCCTTCTTCGAGCTGCTGTTTTGAAGATGCAGGAACGAGTGCAGAGGCACGATAGTTCCTGGTATTTGCAATTTACAAGGCACTTTTAGATACATTGTCCCATTTAGTTGAACTTGAGGAGGTAAAACACTAGGTCAGAGTCCCACACCTTTTTTTTTTTTTTTAAGAACTTAAACTCTTTTTAAATTTTTTTTCCTTTATTGATTTTCTGTATTGATTTTAAAGAGAGAGGGAGTGAGAGGGAGAGAGAGATAGAAACATTGATGAGAGAGAACATTGATTGGCCACCTCCTGCATGCCCCCCACTGGGGATCAGGCCCACAACCTGGGCAAGTGTCCTGACCGGGAATCGAACCGGCGACCTCTTAGTGCATGGGTCGACGCTCAACCACTGAGCCACACCTGCTGGACCCACACCTTCTTCCTTGAAGTCAGTTGGCTTTAGAAGAGCACTTTTTGCCAAAGTTCATAAGAAAGGTTTTTCTTTTCTGCTGTCAAGAGATACTTCTCTTCCTTCCCAAGAAGGAAGTCTAGTCTCCAGGTGGGTAAAAGGCTTGTCCTTAGGCAGTTGCTGGGTTGGGAAGGAAGGGCTTCACTCCAGGAGGTGATGTCTGTGTTTTGGAAAGGAGAAGAGAGTGACTTTAAAAAATCCTCACCCAAGGATATTCTTTCCATTTTTGTTCAGATAGAGTGGGAGGGAGAGAGAGGATGAGAGGGAAAGAGAGAGAAACATCTATGTGAGAGAGACACATCAACTGGTTGCCTCCTGCACAACCCCAACCAGAGCTGGGGACAAACCGCAACCTAGGTACGTGCCCTTGACTGGAATTGAACCCGAGACTCATTGGTCCACAGGCCGACACTCTAACCTCTGAGCCAAACCGGCCAGGGTGGGAGTGACATTTTTAGGCTGCAAACCTCTTCTGGGAAAGCTGGGGACAGATCTATTTTTAGATGCATTCTCTGCTACCCACAAAAAACCCAAAAGGTAACCAAGCACCTGTTGGGTTTCCTGTGGGGAAAGTTATAAGGGCCAGAGAGCTTCTGTGTGTTCTGAGTCATGAAGTTTGACATCATCATCAATCTGGTGCAGAGAAAGCAGGATACTCCGCCCCCCCCCGCCCCCCGCCTTGAATCATAGTTTGGTTGCGTGATGACAGCGGACTTGGGGATGGCACACATCCTCAAATCATAAATGACTGGACCACGGACTCAGACAGCAGGAGGCCAGGGTGATGTGTATTAACCCAAAGTGGTTAATTGTATGGTTCAAGGATGAAATAAACCTTGTGTTAGGTATCAGCTCAGCCTCTTCCTGGCTGTGTGACCATGGGCACGTGACTTAACCTCTCTGAGCTGTTTCCTCATCTATAAGGTGAAGAATCATCAAATGATTTCTAAAGCCCTCTTAGCCCTAATTTTCTATGACACATAGGCACAGGCAAGATAATTAGCCTCCATGCGACCTGTTCCCACATCCACAGAATAGCTATATGTTTATTGCAAGTGGTCAAGAAGATAATAAATATAAACTGCTTGGCATAGTCCCTGGCATAAAGTAAGTACTCAATACACAGTAGTTATTAAAGTAGTGTTCTTGGGGCCAGTGACATTAGAGCATCTTTGTTAGGGCAATGAATAACAGCAAATGTGCCTTAAACCTTTTTTAAAAACATGTTTTTATTGATTTTTTAGAGAGAGAGGAAGGGAGAGAGAGAGAGAGAAAAACGTCGTTATGAGAGAGGAACATTGATTGGCTGCCTCCTGCAGGACCCCCACTGGGGATTGAGCCTGCAACCCGGGCATGTGCCCTGACTAGGAATCGAACCAGGACCTCTCAGTCCATGGGACTACGCTCAATCCACTGAGCCACATTGGCCAGGCCTTAAAACTTTTTATGGTAAAAAACTTCAGTGGGAGTTTAAGCTGGTGTTCTGGATGTTTTGCAGACTAGTGTATTGACCATGATTGCTTGTGGAGTGACACTGGCTGAACAGGAAATGGAAGGACCAGGCAAGAGGCTGGTGTTTCAAAAGCTCCATCAGCTTCCATTCAGCCACTTAGCAGGGGGCCTATTATACCATTTAAAATTGAAATCTGAGTTTTTGTCACCTACTTTATCACACTCAACTCTGGAAAGGCTTTGTTCCCAGGGTGCCCTCCCACCTTGTACCATTACCCTATTATAGACTCCAGGGGACGAATTTGGCCAAGAAGGGGACTTGTCTTCCCATCTGTGGGCCTTAGTTACTGAAGATGTGATGGGGGAGAGCCCCACACAGGATAATGTTAGAGACGAGTTCTTGAATAATTTGGTCAGGATTTCTGCTTAAAAACAAAGGTCTTATTTATTTCCTGGTCCTCATGTAATCTTCTTTAGAACTGGAGATTCTCTTTTGTACTTTGCCTGAGGCTGGCTCTTAGTCACCCGGGTGGAGTTCCCTGAAGACCTGCAGGAACCAGCCTTCAAGCTGAGTTGAAGCCAACATCAGCTTCTTCCAGTGTCGTCCCTCCCAACCCCCACCCAGCCTCTTCCAGGGTGGGTGGCCTCTCTTCGGTGTCATAATTAGCATATGTTGTTTGTCCCCTGACACACCACCTGCAGTGCAGAGCTCCCAGTATTTCCCTTGTGTAATTGTGTTTCCTATGATAGTCCCTAAACACAGAAAGGAAACTACCATCCTGGGAAATGTGAGAAACCCTTTTCTTACCTCAAAATCCGCCTGAGGGTTCAAGAGTGAAGAGCTTTCTCTACTCACCTTGTTCTTTTTTTCAAGGCACTTAGTTATTACAATTGATTGGTACATTGTGTCCAAAGATGAGGATCAGACACTTGATTTCCTTGTGTACACTTAGCTGTTCCTCATTCTCCAGGATAGATCACATGCTAGGGCATAAAACAAACCTCAATAAGTGTAAAATAATTAAAATAATATAACATGTTCTCCAACCATAATGAAGTGAAATTAGAGCTCAATAACTAAGAAATTTGGGAAATGCACAGATATGTGGAAATTAAAACACACACTGCTAAATAACCAATCAGTCAAAGAAGAAATCACAAGGGAAATTAGAAAATACTTTGAGATGAATGAAAATAAAGATGAAGCATACCAAAACTTGTGATGTGCAACTAAAGTAAGTAAATAACCACCTTTAGCATTTCTTAATTTCATTTTGGAGAATAAACAAGAAACTATTCTTTTATAGTTACAGCTTCTAGGCAATATTTGTTGAATGAATGAATGAATGAATGAATGAATGAATGTGGCAAGAATCAGCAGTCCATGTTGAATTCCTACTCAGCTAACCTTTATCCTTGCACTTACATGTTTGCACAAGCTGTGTATGTTTTAAGATCTTTTATACATTCTCATCCTCTTTTTTCCTTCCCTCTCCTTTAGGCCTTCTGCATTACTTTGTGGTTTAAACTTCCTACTCAAGCTCTTAGCACATGAACTTTTTGTCCTGTTAATAAGCTAAGAGGTTGGCAGACTACTGCCTGGGAGCCAAATCCAGCCCACTGCTTGTTTTTGTATGATCTGAGAGTTAAGAATAGTTTTTACATTTTTAAATAGTTGGGGGAAAAAATCAAAAGAAAAATATTTCATGACATGTGAAAACAATAAAAAATCCAAATTTCAGTTCCCATAAATAAAGTTTTATTGGAATACAGCCATGCCAATTTGTTTGGTATTGTCTACAGTTGTGTTTATGATAAAATGGCAAAGTGGAGTAGTTGTGATAGAAAGCTTGTGGCCCATGGAGTCAAAAAATGGACTGTTTATCCCTTTACATAAAAGTTTGCTGACCCTTGTTCTGTTTTTGTACAAGCATATCCATGACTTGGTATGCCTTTCCTTTTTCCCATCACAACAAAGCCTTTTTCTCATTCAAAGTCCTTTCTCCTCAGTTCTTACCTAATCATACCTCCTGGTCACATAATTCTCTACACTCTCTCTCTGCATTGGTCAGTATAGTTCAACACAGCTGTGATTAACTTGTAATTTTCATATTAAAAATGTCTTGAGTATTTAAAAAATAAAAATGTCTTGAGCATGTGTTTACCATCTTCTCTATTTCACCCTGAAGACCCCAAGGGGGTGGACCTGGTCCTTTTATGTCCTGTATTTCCCTCCACACCCAGAGCAGTGCTCAAGATTTGTAGTCAAACAGATCTTAGTTTGAATTGTGGTTTTACCACCCACCAGCGCAGCAAGGGATATACATTTCCTTAGGCTCTTCATCAGCAGCATGGATTTGTCATGAGGATTAAGGAGATGATATATTAAAGGGTCGAAGACCCAGGAGGTAAACAGTAGTAATCATCAGTGGACAATTTCTTTATTTGTAATATGAAGATATTACCTTTTGCCCTTAATGAAACTTGTAGTAATATAGTGAGAATGAAAAGAGGTAGGAAGTCAGTAGAAATGGAACTCCATGGTTCAGTTGGAGCCCTGGAAAGATTAGTTGGAGACATTAAGGCTTGAAATGAGATATTAGACCAGTGAGGCTTTGTTTAAAATTTAACAAACCCTTCTTGGTTACTCATTGAGCTCAGTGCTGTGTGGGACTCAGGTAGATGTGAAAGACAGAAGACCTCATCTATCCTGGAGGAAATTTTTTATATAAACTGCAGAATAAAGAAAAACAAACATGAGCTATGCTCTTACTTGTCCATAATATTTTTCTTCTCTCTCAGGATGGATGATTCAGAGTCAGCAATTCACATAAAAAGTATTGCACATGGAAATTATTACTGTTATTCTGTGGGGAAATAAATTTCTAAGTGCAGCAATCTGAAATGAATAACTTTCTCTGTGGAAACTCTCTTGACAACATCTCAAGATGAAGCCAAAGAGTGCAGTTTTTACAGCCTTGGATTATCTTCTCTGTCTGCTTGGCTTGCAGTGGGCATGGATCCAGGAGTCGGAGATGCAGAGTTTTCCCCTTCCCTGTACAATTTGCTTGTCAGCTGGAGACCTTATACAGTGGAGACTCAATTTCTCAATCCTCCAATATATCCATCCATTGAATCAACACAAACCATCTCAATTTACTTATTAAAAGCTTTGGGGAAAACTCAAAGAAAAAAAAAGATAGTGTTTACTGTTAACACAAAACATTTTGGTTCAGGACATCAGGAAAGGAATAGGAGAGAGAGATTGGAAACTGGAGATCAATTTTTTTCTTTCGAGAGGAAACATTCCTGTAAGAAAGCCCAGTATTAATATTGTGATAAATATTTATGTCCATATGCAGGGAGTGTATAGCTATTGAGAAAGTAGTTTAGGAAAGAAGTAGATGGGAAGGGTAGTAACTTTTCCACAAAAGCCACAGTGTGGCAGAGATGGCAGCAGCTAAAGTTCCAATAGCCACATGTGGCAGCACAGAGAGCTTCTTTTTTTTATTTTTTAATGTAAGTTTAGAATATCTGAGCAAAGAAGTCTGGATTTCTACTTTCTATTGATGAGATTTAAAAAATTTTCAAATTTGCCCTGCCCGGTTTGGCTCAGCGGTTGGAGTGTTGGCCTGTGGTCCAGAGAGACCCGGGTTCAGTTCCCGCTAGGGGCATGTACCTTGGTTGCAGTTTGTCCCCGGCCCTGGTTGGGTCATGTGGGAGGCAGCCACTGGATGTGTCCCTTTCACGTCAATGTTTCACTCTCTCTCTCTCTCTCTCTCTCTCTCTCCCTCCCACTCCATCTGAACAAAAAATGGAAAAATGTCCTCAGGTGAGGATAAAAAAAAAAATTCAAATTAGAGTTGTTTCCCCTTCATATAACACCACAAGGTAGGACGTTATGTTTGGGATGATTCACTGTGCCTTATTACATTTAAAGTTTTGTTTTTTTTCTGGATTAAAAACAACTGAGGGACAGAGTAAGGAACGTACCACTTTGAGACTCTCAGATCGGCATATTGCTGGAAATAGGGACAGACAATTAGGAGTTTGGATACTAGCAGAGAACTCAAAGTGAGGAAGATAAATATCTAGAATTTTTATTGATTACAATTGGCTCCTATGTACAGAAACAGGGTAGTTTCTAAACATATTTTAAAACATGTAGTTAAGCCCAGCTAGTGTGGCTCAGTTGTTGAGCACTGACCCATGCACCAAGAGGTCGCCAGTTCAGGGCACATGCCCAGGTTGTGGGCCAAATCCCCAGTGAGGGGCATGCAGGAGGCAGCCAGTCAATGTTCTCTCTCATCAATGTTTCTATCTCTCTCTCCTTCTCCCTTCCTCTCTTTCTAAAATCAATAAAGAAAAAAAATTTTTTAAATATATGTAGTTAACTTGAAAATTAGAAGCTAAACCAATAATCATATTAATGCCAACCCTAGACTAGCAACGTGGAAAGGCAATCAAGAAGAAATTGTCACAAGCCTCAAAGATTAGGTTTTCTTCAGTGTTGGACATGTGGGTGCAAGCAATCCCAGATGGCTGGGTGTAATAGAAAGAAACAAGACACTTCAAATGCCTGCTAGATAAGCTACACTGTGCTACATGCTATGAGAGAGATCAATACGTAAAAAAACAAATACTCTTGTCCACATAGTTTATAATTTAGCTGCATGATAATGGTTTAAAAAGCCAGCTTAATAGGGTTTACATTCCAGCTTTACCCCTTACTAGTTCTGTGTTATTGGGTCAAATATTTAATCTCTTCGGGCATAGTTTCCTTATCTGTGAAACAGTAATAATTATCTCCTGTATGGCAGGTATGCCTGCCTCCTTTCAGCTCTTCCACAAGGCAAGCTCTCACTTCCCTCACCACCTCTGCACGTTCCTGCTACCTGGAAAGCTCCTGGCTTGGCTCACACTTTGAAGTGTTGCCTTTCACGTCGGCTCCTCAGACAGCTTTGGTTCAGGAGAGATCGTGTCTATGTCCACGGATGAGGCTGTTAAAACACTTCAAGAACTGCGTAGAAATGAGGATGCTATTATCACCACCCACCCTAAATAGGCTTTGCGATCCAAGAAGTTTTCGAAGGTTTAGGGTCAGCAAACTTTTTCTGTAAAGGGTCCAGTAGCAAGTAATGTAGGATTTGTGGGTCATACTAAACGAATGGGAGCGGCTGTGTTCCGATGACACTTAATCTATGGACACTGAAACATACATATCATTTCTTTTCCACGGTCACTGGAACGGATCTGGCCTCTCCCCTGGAGCTGACTGACCCCTGACCTAGGAGGATGGCAGACAGGAAGGAAGTGAGTGGGTAAGAACCGAGATTCTGCAGCCAGATACCAGGATCAGGGCGCTGCAGTGTGAGAGCGTCAACCCCCTGGGAGTCAGCGACCTCCGCGCTCTGGGGCCGCGGCGCCTGCGTGTGATGAGGGCGAGTGAGAACACGCGGGGGAGGCTCAGTGCTGGGGACGAGGTGCTCTTCACCAGCGTGGCCCTCTCGGAGGCAGCCAGTGAGCAATTCGTCTTCAGGGGCCTCGAATCCGACGCTTCAGCCCGGGAGACGCGGGACGAGGGCGGACCCCACCCGCCGGCAGCACCGCGGGGCGAGGGCGGCGGCGCGAGAGGAGGCCGGGCCGGGCCGGGCCGGGCCTCGCGAGTCGGGGGCGGGGCGACGGCGCAGCGTCGTCGTCGTCGTCCCCGCCTCCTCCCCAGGGGCCGTGTCGGAGCCTCCGCGGCGGCGGCGCTCACAGCCCGAGGAGAGCTGCTCGCCTGGAAGCGGCGGCCATCGCGACCCACCCGAGGCGCGACCGCTCGGCCTCCCAGCGCTCTCCGGCCGCGGCGCCCGCGTCCCTTCAGCTCGCTCGCTCGTCCTCCCTCTTCCTGCGGCCGGCTGCGCCATGGCGTTGGCGTTGGCGGCTCTGGCTGCGGTGGAGCCGGCCTGCGGCAGCCGGTACCAGCAGGTGAGCAGCGCCGAGTTCCGCCCCGGGCCCGGGCCCCGGGCTCGGGACCCCGGCCCTGCCCTCCCCGCTGGCCGCTACAGGCCTCTCCAGCCCGGCCTGTGGCCAACTCGACGCCGCGGCTTGGCAGGCCGCGCTGGGCCTGGGCGGCCGGTCGGGCCCCGGGCTCGGATTCGAGGCCGCCGCGACCTCGGGCAGGACTCGGGCGGTGGGAAAGCCTCTGTCCCTCCGCGTTCCCTGCATTTCCCACGGGCGGGTCCCCGAGTCAGAACCCGCCACCGGCCGGAGACATGGACCTGGGGACATTAGGTTTTCTTTTTTTCGCCTTTGGTTTGATGTCACTGGGAAGGAAAAAAAAAATTCAAGCATGAAATGGAAAAGGAAACTAGGCGGAGAGAAAAGATTAAAATCGCTGTATCTGCCGCCGACAGCTCCCCGCAGCGAGATGCGATTACTCAGGGTTTCGGAGCCTCGTCTGCGTCGAAACCCATCCCCCACGCCTCCGTTTTAAGACAAATTCAAAAATGAGGCGAGAGACAAGCTCGCATTTTGCAGTCAATTTGGGAAAGGCGGTGTTTAACTTTGATGGTGTCCCAAAATGTCGAGCTACGTGGAAGGCTGCAGGGCGTGTGCCTGGGTGTGTGTTTTAATAGCTTGGAAATGACGTTCAACGAGGTTTAATAGTATAGCTGGGGAGAAAATGTATGGGGGAATGGTTGGATTATTATCTAGGGTATGATTTATAAATTGAGGCCCTAGGGGAAAGAGCTTGTTTCACTCGCCGCTCTCTGTAGCCGGGTTTCTCTCGGAAATTCGGAGAGACCGTCTGCAGGGGCTTTAGAGGTATTTAACACATCGGGACTGGGAATTGAGCCAGGTAGTAACCGATGTGGATTGGGACTGCAAATAACTGCTTGCGTTTTGTCGTGTTTCAGATGCTTTCAGTATAATTTGCGTAAAATGCCCATCGTGCTTCTATGACATGAAATGTTCTATCTGTATTTTAGAAATAAGGAAAAACAAGACGGTTAATACATTCGAATTAACCCTGGTGTGGCCAGTTCCTGACTGGTTTGTTTTGCTGTCATCAGCCTTGTGTTGTAATTTTCTCCTTCCTCCAGCTGGACTCCTGAAATGACTGGTTAAGAATTTAGCTTCTTGGTTTCATCAGCACGCCCAAATTTTGGCAAAGCAGTCTAGTCCTTAGATGTCTCACAGCCTGGGTCTGGCACACGCTTTTTTGTGTGACCTTGGGCAAGGCTCTGGGTTCCTCTACTTTAATAAAATATAAATGACAGGTGTCATTTAACTGTCACCAAGGTGTTTGCAAATCACCTGTACCCCATCGTGTGATTTAATTCATTGTTTTTATCTTGCCTGGGATAAGGCATACAACCAAAATGCTGTGGCTTTTCTTTGTACTGCCATCTTCTTGAGCTGTTAGGTAGTGCTCACATACTGCTAGAATACAAATATAAATTGGTGGAGTGTCAAAATTATGCATTCCTTGGTGTAGTATTTAGTAGCTTTAAATACACAGAATTGAGGTATGTCAGGGAAAGCCCATCATTATTTTGAAGAAATAAGCTTCAAAAGAGAGCGGAAAAGAGAAATAATCTTCTTAGACAGATTGGAAAATATGAAAGCCAAAACAAAACAAACAACCCCTAAAAACCCCCACAACAAAAACTTATCATCCATAGATAACCAAAGTTAATATTTTGATGTGTATCTCTGTATTTATAACTGTGTAAATATATACAAGTATAGAATATATGTGTACAGATAAGGAAAGCTAATATTGATTTCCTATGAGCTTTACTATGCGCCAGTTGCAGCACTAAGTGCTTTACCTCCATTATTTCACTTAATCCTCTCACAAAGCCCTTAGAGCCTGGGTTTGGTAATGTATAGACTCCAAGAGGCTCAGTAACTTGCTCAAGGTCACAGCTTCTAAGTAGTGATTACAAGGATAAATACACACTCACCTACTTAAAACACAGGCTCACAGTCCAAATATAGCCATATGCACCCTTACATACATATACAGGCACATCTTTTTACACAGAGGTGCAGTTCCATGGGCTTCTGATTATACTTTACACACACTTTGTACATATGTGCACACCTGTATGCTTTATGTACCCATATGTGCCTCTGTGTATCATGTTCACAGACACATGTGCATCCACAAATTTGCATGTATATTCATGCACGTGTATGTACAAAGGCACACAATATAGCTATATAATATGATGGGTTTACTTTTTTTTCTTTATTGATTTTAGAGAGAGAGGAATGGAAAGGAAGAGAGAGAGAGAGAACATCCGATTGGCTGCCTCCTGCATGCCCCCCACTGGGAATGGGCCCACAACCTGGGCATGTGCCCTGACAGGGAAGAGAATCAGCACTCTCTTGGTGCATGGGTCGATGCTCAACCACTGAGCCACGCCAGCTGGGCGGGTTCATTTTTTTGATGTCTGTATAGCGTGTAACTGTATGGCTGCAGCGTAATTTAACCAATTGCCCATTGTTGGTCACTAAGGATGTTAAAAATTCTTTTTAATCCTCACTCGAGGACATTTTTGCATTTATCTTCAGATAGAACAGGAGGGACAGAGGGAGGAAGAGAGAGAGAGAGAGAAACATCGATGTGAGAGAGGCACACCGAGTGGTTACCACCCACACGACCCCAATAGTGGCCGGGGACAAACTGCAACCGAGGTACGTGCCCTTAGCGTGAACTGAACCCAGGACTCTGGTCCACGGGCTGACGCTCTAACCGCTGAGCCAAAGCGGTCAGGGCTAAACATTTTTTTTCATTCACTGAAGTTTCTTTTACATACATCTTCATCTATTTCCTTAGTATAAATTTCTATATATGGAAAAGCTTGGTTAGAGAATATGCATATTTAAAAGACTTTTGAATTATAGAATGTTGGTGAATTATCCAGGCAACTTGATAGGAGCATGATACTCTTTCGTTGTAAGAAAAGGCCATTCTAACTTCTGTTTGATCTGCTAAATCAAATTGAGCTTGTCTTCTATTGAAGTAAATGGAATGAAAACTGTATGATTCATTCATAAATGCAGACACAGTTTTGTCCTTAAACATCTTTTATTGGTAGTACAGTATGTGTACAACTTGAATTTAGCATCATGACAGACTACACAGAAAGGCTGGGCTTATAGCTTCCTTGCAGCTTTAATTTTTTTCCTTCCTTTTTGCACTTTGAAGTTGAGATTGTGTGTCCAAATATTTTGAAGCACTGTTTGAAAAAGGTCTAGGTAGACCCATTGTTGAGATACCTGTTAGGTGTTGCATTTATTCCTGTTCATCCATTCCAAGCCCTCTTTGTTTCACTGGAATAGATTTTTGTCTATATCATGAATTTTGCCAAATGCTTCCAGAAATTTTTTGAGATATTTGGATTTGAACCCAGAATAAGGGGGCGATCATAACACTGCCATATAGGCTTATAGACTGTATAATGTTTAGTTTTAACTTGACTCCTTGCCTGCAAAAGAAGTTGCCCACTTGTGAGTGTCATTAGTACAGTTGTATTGTAGTTTGATGACATTGTGGAACGATATCTTTTTGGATAAGGTCTGCCAGGATTGTGGAGGAAGGGAAAGAATTTAATTTCTGGTAGGCGAAACCATAATTCATGTTGAGATAAAGTCAGATCCTGGAGGAAGGGCCAAATAGTGCCCATATGGTTTAATTTTTTTAGTTTCAAAAGTTATAATTATGTTATGAAATGCCCCTTAGAATGTTATGTCAAGATTTTACGGTTATTTTGCTGTATTAGTATGGCCAATGATCAAAGAAAACATTTATAAAAATATTGAGAATCTGGGTAGAGTTATTTCTTTAAAATTTAAAAAATTGTGGTAAATGTATGTATATAAAATTTACCATTTTAACCATTTTTAAGTGTATAGTCTGTTTTAGTGGCATTAAATACGTTCACATTGTTGGGCAACCATCACCACCATCCATTTCTAGAACTTTTTCATATTCCCCAGCTGAAACGCCATACCCACTAATCCTAATCCTTCTCCAGCCTCAGACAGCCATCATTCTACTTTCTATGAATTTGATTACTCTAAGTATCTTATATATAAGTGGAAGCATATAGTATTTGTTCTTTTGTGACAGGCTTATTTTGTGTAGCGTAATGTCCTCAAGGTTGATTCACATTGTAGCATGTATCAGAATTTCCTTCTATTTTAAGGCTGAATAATATTCCATTTATGTATATGCCTTTTTTTTTTTAATCCTCACCCGAGGACATTTTTTTGCTTTTATCTTCAGACAGAGCGGGAGGGAGAGAGGGAGGAAGAGAGAGAGAGAGAGAGAAACATCAATGTGAGAGAGACACATTGACTGGTTGCCACCCACACGACCCCAACTGGGGCCGGGGACAAACTGCAACTGAGGTACATGCCCTTAGCGGAACCGAACCCAGGATTCTCTGGTCCGGAGGCCGACACTCTAACTGCTGACCCAAACCGGCCATGGCTGCCATATTTTGTTTATCTATTCTTCTGTAGATGGTCACTTGGGGTGCTTTCACCCTTTGATTATTGTAAATAATGATACTGTGAATATGGGCATACAAGTATCTCTTGAGTCCTTGCTTTAAATTCTTTTGGATATATACTCAGAAGTGGAATTGCTGGTTTATATGTTAATGCTATGTTTAATTTTTTGAGGGCCTGCCATACTGTTTTCCATAACAGCACACCATTTTACATTCCCACGAGCAGTGCCTAAGGGCTCCAGGTTTTTTTTTCACATATTCATCAACACTTGTTATTTTCTATTTTTCTTTTTGATAAAGCCATCCTAATGGGTGTGGGTATCTCATTGTGATTTTGGTTTGCATTTCCCCAGGGATTAGGGATATTGAGCATCTTTTAAATGTGCTTATTGGTCATTAGTGTATCTTCTTTGGAGAAATGTGTATTTAACTCCTCTGCCCATTTTTGAATTGTGTTGTTTGCTTTTTGTTATTGAGTTGTAGCAGAGTAATTTCATAACATTTATTTTCATTTTCAACTTTTACTATGAAAATTTCAAATATATACAAAAATATAATAAACCTTATGTATCTATTACTTATCTTCAGCAGTTAACAAATGGCCAATCTTGTTTCATTTATACTTCCCACCATTTTGAAGCAAATCCTAGAAATGATAACATTTCATTCATAAATATTTCTGTGTAACTAAAAATAATGACATACATTTTAAGCAGGTATTGTCACTTGGGAAATATATCATGAGATCCCTTTCATAATCTGTTACCAGTAGAGAGGATTTGTGAGTGGCAGGAGCTGCAGGTCTAACTATCCTTTGTATTTCACTCACTCTTGGTAAATAAACTATGTATACTTTGCGTTGTTTTTGTATCAGTGATGGATTGCTATTGATCCATTCTTATTTTTTTGCCAGGTCCTACTGGTTGACTACTTGTTTGTTAGGGGAGATTTAATTGGTTTAATCATTCTATCTTTGCCCTGGAAACTGGGCAGAACTCCCTGGTTTGGGTAGAAATCAAGGCCTGGTTGAGGTGCTCTAAATTGATGCCACCCACTAGTTTGCCTGCACATAACTTTATCCTAGACACCAATTATATTACATTAAATTATACTATAAAATAAATCCTACCATGATAATGATTTTGTATTTTTATTAATAAAAAGAGGAAGGCTTGCCTTGGCCGGTTTGGCTCAGAGGTTAGAGCATCTGCCCTCAGACTGAAGAGTCTTGGGTTCGATTCCGGTCAAGACCATGTACCTAGATTGCGGTTTGGTCCCCAGCCCCTGTCGGAGTTGTGCAGGAGACAACCAATTGATGTGTCTCTCTCACATCGATGTCTCTCTTTCTCTCTCTCTTCGTCCTCCTCCCTCCTCCCACTCTATCTGAAGATAAATGGAGAAATATCCTCGAGTGAGGATTAAAAAAAAGAGGAAGGCTTGAAGAGATTCAGGTGACATCCTCTGATTTATTTGTTCCTAGGGGTTTTAAATAATTACTTTGATTTCTTAATGATTTATTCTTATGTTATCTTTGAACAAGTACACTTTATTGGAGCCATATTCTTGTAGTAATAGTGAATAATGCCCATTTAGATAATGTAGCTTTTAACACTTTAATTAGAGATTAATGCTATAAATCTGTTCATCTTTATTCTCAAGTAATTTTTGCCAATATGCTAGGCAGTTGATAAACATCATATATCAAATTTACACCCTTATTGTGATTTTTTTTTTTTTAACATACTCTGGTTATAATTCTTCCAGTGGATGTCTAGATAGAAGTTCAGTATAATTGTTGCCTTCCCCAAGCAAGTGTTATTAGACATCACATAGCACACCCTGCTGTTACAGTTAGGCTTACTTATATTTTCTGAACAACACAATTTATATTAAAAATTCTAGCCCTGGCTGGTTTGGCCCAGCGGTTAGAGCATCAGCCTGCGGTCCAGAGAGACCCGGATTCAGTTCCTGCTAAGGGCAGGTACCTCAGTTGCAGTTTGTCCCCGGCCCCGGTTGGGGTCATCTGAGTGGCAACCACTCGATGTGTCTCTCTCATGTCGATGTTTCTCTCTCTCACGTCGATGTTTCTCTCTCTCTTCCTCTTTCTCTCCTTCCCACTCTGTCTGGAAATAAATGCAAAAAAAAAAAAAAATTCTAAATACTAGCTCTAAATACTGATAGAATTTAAGAATGTCTCTAATGGAATATTTCCTTACTGATTACAGAAGTTCCTGTCACATGTATATTTGTGTATACTGCTCCCCCCAGCAATTTAGTATAATCTTTGACAGTTTTTCTTTTAAATTCATGTATTACATTAATATTAGTCAGTAGTTGATCAGAGGCTTGAATGTGATTTGGAGGTTTTTCTGGAGATAGGATAGTTAATTGATAGAAATACAAGGGTTTAGGGAATGGGTTCTGTTTAATAACAATTTAATTTTTATCATTCAGTGCTTAAATGTGGCATTTAAAATGAAACATTTCTTGTACAATAGTACACAGTTACATTTTTCATATACTAGAATCAAACAGTAACTTTGTAAAGGATTTCCTTTACCTCAAGTTTGGTGTGCATTCTTCTGGCTTTTTTCTTTGCTTTAAAAAGGTATATATATTATATTTTTAAATAAACTTTACTTTTTGTGAAGTTTTTAGAATTTGAGAAATATTGAGAAGATAATACAGTTTTCATATACCTCAGACCCAGTTTCCCCTATTAACATTTTATATCCCTGTGGTACATTTGTGAAATTAATGAACCAAAATTGATACATTATTATTAACTAAAGTCCATACTTTATTTAGATCTTCAGTTTATCTAACCTCCTTTTTCTGTTCCAGAATCCCATACAGGTTACCACATTACATTTGGTTGTCATGTCTCTTTAGGCTCCTCTTGGCTGTGATAGTTTCTCAAATTTGCCTTGTTTTTTGTTGTTGTTGTTGTTGTTTTATTTGTTTTTTGAGAGAGTGGAAGGGGGGTGGAGAGAGAGAGAAACATTGATGTGAGAGAGACACATTGATTGGTTGCCTCCCAGGGGGGAATCAAACCTGCAATCTAGGTATGTGCCCTTGACTGGGAATCGAACCTGAGACCCTTCAATGCGTGGGCCTATGCTCTAACCACTGACCCACACTAGCCAGGGCAAATTTTTCTTGTTTTTGATGAGTTTGACAATTTATAGGCATATTGGCCGTGTATTTGTAGAATGTCCCTCAGTTGGATTTGTCTGATGCTTTTCTCATGATTAGACTAGGGTTGTGTGTTTTTGGGGAAGAAGACCATACAAGTAAAGTGCCATTTTCATCACATCATATCAAGAATGCATACTATATACATGAGTTACTGTTGATGTTGACCTTGATCACCTGATTGAAGTAGTGTTAGGCATGTTTCTCTACTGTAAAATTACTCTCCCTCCCCCCACCTTTTCATGCTGTACTCTTTGGAAGGAAGTCAGTGTACAATCCACACTTTAGGATTGGGGAGTTATTCTCCACCACGTCATTGAGTCCAGAGTATCTATGTAAATTATTTGGAAATTCTCTGCATGGGACATTTGTCTCCTACATTAATTTATTTATTCAATGATATCAGTATGGACTTATTTATTTTATTCTTTTTTTTTTTTTTTTTTTTTTTGCAGTGTTAAATTTTTATATTTAGAATTAACCAGCTGGACTCAGTTTAGATGATCCCAATTTTGTTGGCAACATCCAAAGCATCATAGTCAGGAGCCAGTCGAACATATGCCTTCTCGCCATCAGGCCTGATCAGGGTGTTAACCTTGGCCACATCAGTGTCATAGAGCTTCTTCACAGCCTGTTTGATCTGGTGTTTATTGGCCTTGACATCCACAATGAACACAAGTGTATTGTTGTCTTCTGTCTTCTTCATGGCTGACTCGGTAGTCAGGGGGAATTTGATGATGGCATAGTGGTCAAGCTTGTTTCTCCTGGGTGCGCTCTTCTGAGGATATTTCGACTGCCTTCGGAACCTCAGTGTCTTAGGCCAATGGAAGGTGGGTGATGTGCGGATCTTTTTTTTTTTTTTTTTGTGACTGGATGCCTTTCAGCACTGCTTTCTTTGCCTTCAAAGCCTTTGCTTTGGCTTCGGCTTTAGGAGGGGCAGGGGCTTCCTTCTTCGCCTTTGGCGCCATCTTCATAAAAAGCATTTATTTTATTCTTTAGGTTACAATCCAATACTACTTTATTTTGTTGCTCAAGTTGTTCCATCTTTGGCCATTGGGAGCTCTTTCAGTTGGGACCTATGTCCCTCTGACATAGCTCCATCATTATTTTTTTCCTTTTTTTTTAAAGCACTTCCTTACTTTTTGGCACCAGTCTCATCATGTATATTTAGAGAATGGTATTAGAAACCAAAGTCCGAGCTCATTGCTCCTAGGGTGTCATTGCTGACAGAGAAAAGAAATATATGTGTGTATATGTATCTCTAAAATTTTTCTATATGTAACCATCTATGTTAAACTAACCAACTCTAATCTATTACTACATGGATCACTCTAGCCCCCTCCCCTTGCTTATCTGTAAACTCCTAGTCCAACAGTGAGAAATCTGGCTCCTGCTGTCCGCTGTCCATTTACCTAATTCTTGAATTCTAATAATAGATGTGTAGCAGAATTGTTAACCCCACACCCCTGTGGGAAGCAGTTTTATCAACCAGAGGACAGGGTATATGTACAGTCTCTTTTGCTTTTAGTCATACAGACTCTACTCATTTCCAAAGTTAACTTAGGTACTTAGGTCAGCACCTTTCCCCCACATTCTTCAGTGGGGTTGTTTAATACATTTACAGTACAGTTAGATTGTCTTGCCACATTCTGCCTACCATACTGGGAACCACCAACAGCCTAAATGTGTGTTGTTTTTTTAAAAATTTGCCTACATTAAAGTTCACTCTTTGTGCTATAAAGTTCTATAGGTTTTGACAAATGCATAGCATTTATTTTTATTCTTATTTTTTTTGCATTTTAAACAATACTTTTTAAGAAAAATGGTTGGAGTGAACGTTTCTTTTTTATTTTCCAAATTTTCTATTTAAAAATTCTTTTGAAAACTTGAATGGAAATAATTTCAGACTTACAGAAAATTTCAAGAACAGTATAAATTAATATCCACTATCTATTGCTCATACTCACCTTAAACATTAAGATTTGATTAACAAGGGATACAATCCTATTAAAAGTGAATGAACTACATGCCCAGCCGGTGTGGCTCAGTGGATTGAGTATTATCCCATGGACTGAGAGGTCCTGGTTCGATTCCTGGTCAGGGCACATGTGGGCTTGATCCCCAGTAGGGGGCATGCAGGAAGCAGCCCATTTATGTTTCTGTCTGACATTGATGTTTCTATTTCTCCCTTCCTCTCTCTCCAAACAATAAATAAAAACATGTTTTAAAAAAATTTGAATGAACTACAGGTAAAATCTAAGTTCCTTTACCCACCACAATCCTTTCTCTATAGAATTCAGTGCTTATTTCACTATTTACTTTGTATTCAATTATTTTTAATTTACTTTGTCCTTACTAAATTTATTAAAAAAATTTTTTTTTCTTTATTTTTTTTTAGAGAGAGAGGAAGGGAGAAGGAGAGATAGAAACATCGATGAGAGAGAACATCGATTGGCTGCCTTCTGCATGCCCCCCACTGGGGATCGGGCCCACAACCTGGGCATGTGCCCTGACCAGGAATTGAACTGGAGACCTCTTGGTGCATGGGTTGACGCTCAACCAGTGAACCACACCGGCCGGGCTGTCCTTATTAAATTCAGATGACGTTTTGTAGACTAGGGATTCAGGAATAGAGTTTTTCTTTTAGTATTTTGAAGCTTTCAATTTAGGAGCTTTATGTTACAGCATCCAAACTTTTCATATAACTGTGTGTTAATAAGCAGTTTTGAAGCTTGTGAATGTGGACTTCAGTATCTGGAAGGTTCACCTTGGGCCCTGTCTAGAGACTAATTCAGGAGAACATAAAAGGGCTTTATTAAAACATTTAATCACTAATAGTCCAGCTTCTGTCATGAAGTAAGTAGTGTGTGACTGTGGCCAAGAACTTGAACCTCCTTCTAGCCTACATTTTCTTTTGTGAAATGAGGTAGTTGGACTAGATAATTTTGACTCTTTGCAGCTTTATAATTGGGGTATTGTGTGTGTGTGTGTGTGTGTGTGTGTGTGTGTATAGAAGCTGGTGGCTTTAATCCAAAGAGACAGCTCTCTCTTGATGATTCAGCAAATTTCTTTCATAATAAGTGATTATTTTTAAAAGCAGTGTCAGTAAGTATAGATGGGTAAGTTTATGCCAAAAGAAAAAAGTTATGCATGATTTAAAAATATAGAAAGTATCTCCTTAATAGTACATTTTAAAAGAACGAGTCACTGATAAGTATAGAATGCTGTTTTGTAATTTTGCAATAGTGAAAACATTATGTTTATGTCTTACCTCTGGTCAACTTCAAACAAACATTGTATTATCATGGCCAAAAATTAATAATGCTTTTAGAAATCAGAAAAATTAATAACTTTAAACATCTTCAAATTAATTTTAGAGCAATTTTAGGTTCATAATCAAGTCAATAATCTTTTAAAAGCAAGGAAATACTGACTTTAAAATTAAAAAATTTTTTTTAAAGTAGCTGGCTTTTGATTTCTAGTATTCTTATTCATTGCTTTTAGTAGTTGCATTTTCAGAAGTTTAGAAAATCTGCTTATATTACTATAGAAACAACATAAGAAGTGAAGTATGATTTGAGAGTTGCCTGCAGCCTTGGAGATCTTATACATGGTTGAAGGTTGATAGAGATCGTTTTCAATTCTTTTGTCCTTGTGTTGCTGAATTGCATTTTCAGAAATAGTATTTTAAAGTGTGCTTAACAGTCAGTTCTCAGTCATGCATGTTTAGGAGCAGCTAATGCTGTTAAACATATTGGTCCAGTTTCATTTTAGGTGACTGAATAAATTGAGGTGATCACAGTTATGTGAGCTTTCCGGCCATCTTGTCACACTTCAGCTCTGGCCAAAATGACTAGCCCAGTGGAGGGGGAGAAAATAAATTGTTAGGCATGAAAGGTAATCATTGACTTATATTAACACTTACTATTGTTTGGAAGGTTAAATTAAAGTATCTTTTATTTTCTGTGGATCAGATTGGTTTAACATAATCTAAATACCATTTTAAGTTTAAGACTTCACATTTCAATGAAAATGTTTAAGTGAGACTCTGTAATTGTGTTTGGAAGCACCTCAACAGTTACCAGGGTATACTTCCGAACACTAATTTTGTATTTCTCTTAGGTTGCTTAAATTATTATGTTGCTGTCCCTAGTTAATGTTGTAGTTATTTTTGAAAACTGAACTCTTTTTCTCTTTAAAAAGTATGGACTGGCTTTCAAATACATTGGTATTACAAAGAATATTTAATGATGAAGGATTATACCACCATATAAGACTATTTATATTCCCCCCAAAGGCTAAAAGGATATCTGAAAGATGGGATCATGGTGGTTTTTATTTTCTCTATATTTTTATCAAGTTTTCTCCTTGTGAATTTATACATTTTGTAATCAAGAAGAAAAAATATTTAAGAAATCCCTCTGTTCTGTTTTTATTATTATAAAAAAAATGTTACTTTTGTGCTTGTCTTAGAACATGTGTAGAGTACAATGTATTTTTCCCCTCAAAATTTGTATCTTGGTTTTAAAAATGTCAAGCTACCATTCACCAAAGACTTTTCATCTTATGAGCCATTTGTAATTTAATTAATAAGTGGCATTTATGAAGTGCCAACTTACATGTTTAAATACTGTTATGGAATGCACAAGGATGTGCTACAGGCCTTCCTGGTTATAAGTTTACTAAGTACCTTTAGACTGCTTTGTTCGTTATCTTTTTGCCTTTCCCTCCATTTCTTTTTTTTTTCTTCTTTCCCTTACTTAATGGTACCCTGCACAATTTTATGCATATAGTTAAGTACTCATTAAATGCCTATTGAGTGACTCTAATCAATGAGAATGTATTATGGTATTATATAATATTAATTATAGTAATTCAGAGAATGAGTAATAGATAATTTAGAGAATAGGATAGTAGATAATTTAGAGAAATAGGATAGTAGATAAAAGGCATTATTTTGAGATGGAAGAAATCACTTGGTTCCAGAGACTTCTGGGAGGCTTCTGAGAAAATGAAACTTGAGCCTGGCCTTAAAGGATGGGTAAGATGGACATGTGGAAGACATGGACTTTTGGGGGAAAGGGTGGACTCTCATGATCTGTTTGCTACAAGGAACTTGTTCCAGTTCCTAGAATGCATCATCCTCTCTGGCCTAGAGGCCTCCCCTAACTCTGTTTCCTCTATCTGGAATGCCCCCTCCCTCCGGGCCCCCACTCTTAGTTTTGGTAGTCTGTCTTAAGGGGAGTTTGAGTACCTCCACCTTCCCCTCATTAGGTTAGTTTCCCTGAGCACAGCATTTCCCCTTTGTGACATATTTTGTAATCATATTTTTATCTTTTCTTTTTTACTTTCTTTTTTTTTAATCCTCACCGGAGGATATTTTTCTATTTATCTTCAGATAGAGTGGGAGGGAGGGAGGGAGGGAGGGAGGAAGGGGGAGAGAGAGAGAGAGAGAGAGAGAGAGAGAGAGAGAGAGAGAGAGAGAGAGAGAGAGAAACATCCATGTGAGAGGGACAGGTTTCCTCCCCCATGACCCTGAGCAGGGCCAGGGATGAACCACAACCCAGGTACGAGCCCTTGGCCGGAATTGAACCCGTGATGCATTGGTCCATGGGCCGACGCTCTAACCACTGGGCCAAACTGGCCAGGGCTCTTTTTATATCAGAGGTGTACACACACAAAGGTTAGCGTCAAGTAGATCTTTTAGGCTTTTGACCAACAACAGAAGTCTTCTGCTTACTCCACCTGCGTAGCTCTTTTAGTTATTTCTTTTGCTGTTTTGCAATTATCCATGTAGTTAAATAACATTTATAGTGTGCTACTTCTTAATTTTTCAGTTTTCAGCATTTTTTAAATTGACTTACCAATATTGGATATAAGGATTTAGCTCTCTTTTCCCCCCGTCACACAACACTTCCTGTCTCTGTTTTTCTAATATATTTATATCTATAATGTGGTTAGATTAACGTTCAGCATTTATAATAGTTGAAAATTTATATAGTATACTGTGGTTACTTTTCTTTGTTTGAACAGTACTTGATTTTCCCTGAAGTTAATTTTTTTGTTTGCTTAATTTTCTATGTACATATCATAAATTTGCCAATAGTACTACTTCATCCTCAGGCTCTCACCTAATAATCTTAATAGTTTTTTGATATGTTCAGATGCATCAGGTATTTTCTTGACTTCATTTAGAGAGTGTGGAGATCTTTCCTGGTCCCTTGACCTGTTCTAGAAGGTTGTTCTCAAGGCTTGCTTTTAGTTGTCATCCTGGGGATTTTCTTTCCCTGTCATTTTAATTGAAGTGCCTTTCCTTGAGTCACATCTTTCTCTCTTGGTTTATGGCCTCATTTTCTTGGAACACACCTCCAGTGACTTTCTGAGGACTTTCTGAGGAAGAATGTATGAGTGGTTAACTTATCTTCACACTTACTTAGACTTCTGTGTTGGAAGCATTTTCCTCTAGAATTTTGAAGGCATTTGTTCCATTGCCTTCTAGAATACACTGTTGCTATTAGGAAGTCTGAAGCCATTTATGATGACTGATTCTTAAATGTGGCCTAATTCCTCAACCTTTAGGAGCCTCCTTTTATCCTCAGTGTTCTTAAATTTCACTATGTTGTACCTTGGTGTAGAGCTATTTTCATCCATTGTGCGAGGTATTTAGTGGGCTTTTTGGTCTGGAAGCTCATGTCTGTCAGTTCTGAGAAATTTTTAAAAGTATGTATTTGATTTGTCTCCGCTTTGATTTTTTTTTTTCATTTCTGTTTGGATCATGGAATTCTTGCACTGATTCTTTACCTTTTTTAAAACCTCCTTTATTTTTTATCTGTCTTTTTCTCTACTTTCTATTAGTTTTTCTCAATTTTATCTTCTTGTTGATAAAATTTTAACTTATGTTGTTATTAAAAAAAAATGTCAGTAGTTCCTTTACTTGATATTTTATGTTTTACCATGATATTTTTCTAGTACACTTCAAGATGAGACATTGTGGGCCCATTAATTTCATACCCATATTTCTAATACATAGTTGTCCAAGTGTGTATTAAAAGAATTCAGATATTTGACAATTGACTATATATATAAATCTGAATCTATATCTACAACCCTACTTAACTATAGAGTGAATCTCTCTATAGTTATAACTAATTCTAAAATTCCTCAAAATGTCTCTAATTTTTGTTGAATGTATTGGGTGACAAAATTATATAGGTTTTATTTGTACAATTGTATGATACATCATCTGTATGTTGTATATTGTGTGTTAACCACCCCGATCTGTTGTCATTTTTAATTTTCAAAACTCTCCTCTTAATTGTTCCCTTTCCTTTTTTTTTTAAAGTAGCACCCTGTCCTTGTTTTATGGTTCTAATTTTTCTCTCTCATTTTTTTTCTGAGAGTTTTTAAAGTTATTTTTTTCTTTCTTTTTTAAGTTTTCATCTTCAGCATAGTTGTTTCCTCTGCATGCATTTGCTCTCTTTGCTTTGGCCTTTTATGACCTTTTATGTTAGAAGCTTTCTTTCGGTGCATGGTGATCTTTGCCTGCTTGGTTAAGAGTGCATGGTCTGTACAGCAGTTTGGGGTAAGAGTGCATGGTCTGTACAGAAGTTTGGAAGCTGCTCAGTATGCTTGCTGGAGCTTCTCACTGAGGCCTGTACATAGTGTGATCTGACTAGGCCTTTTCTTTGAGTGACAGTGCCTTTAGGTCTCTACTCAGGCTGGTCAGTTTCCCCAGTGAACAGGCCTGGTTGCTAATAGTGTGGGAGCTGATTGGGGGAAGAAAGCCAGGAAATCTCAACATTTAGTACGTAAATTTCTCAATCACTTTTCTTCTGGTATGCTACCCTTTCTCCTAAAACTGTTGTTTCCAGCCCAGAAATCTCTGCTTTTACTCTCTCCGAGAATAAACCTCTAGTCTTCTAATGAGGATTCTGGGAGCTGTGTGTGTTTAACTGTATCTCTAACCTTTCTCATTTTCACTCCTACTTCTACCTGTATCTTGTGCCACCAATTCTTGAGCATTTTGGAGGTATAGTGCAAGATAGGTTGTTTTTCTGCTTTCTGGTTTAGGATTCCATTTTCTTGGGTATACTGTGTTAGTTACTGCTTCTAGCTTTCAGAATTTTATATTGCTGCTTCCTCTCCTGTTACTTGTCTTTGTGGTCTTTTGCCTTAAAATTAACAAAACTTTAACATTTACATTTAAGAGGGTTTTGGAAGGAATAAGAGGCAAATGTGTGTTTAATCGTTAACTGGAACATTATAATTGTAATGACTTATTTTGATTGTCTTATTTTGCTAAATTATAGACTTAGGTAAAAAAACACCAGTCATGTTTTACTATTGTGTCCTCAGACCCCACACCAGTCATGGCCTGACATGATCATTGAGTGGTGTTAAATGAATCTAGCAGCTAAACACTTGCATAATGGAACTTCTGTGATGATGGGGTAGAGGGAATGATATGCCTAATGCATTTCCCTCTTGGCTCTCTGTTTTTGCAGGAGAAGGGGACCTCATGACTAGGCCTAAATTAAGGCAGGCTCTTTTGAATAGAATATCTTTCCCACCATAATCTCTGCCCTAGCATGCTCTACAACCAGGCAATGGTGGTGGCAGTGGCGGCATCATCGTCATCGTTATCATAAGCAAGCATAACTGTGAAACTTCTCAGCCTGACAGAGAACTCTGGTAGCTCATGGGCTAGCAGAGCCAAACAGGCTGCATGTAGTCAGCACATGTCCTTGGGTTTATATGTGTGTCCCTGTCACTTTCAGTGACTGTACATTTGACTTAACTTTTTAGTGTAGAATATTTCATTTTTTGAATATGCCAGTTGGTTATTTTTAATAAATGTGAACTGGTAAATTAAGGTGGCATTAAGATTAGCTGCCATTTCTTCAGGTAGTTTTCTGTTAGAGCTCCACATCCTGCTTTGTCAACATGCTCTAAAAGGGTGTCCGTGATGTGTCGCTCACTATTGAGTGCTGGGGTGAATACAGCCATAAACCATGCAAAGGTCCCAGTCTACAGAGAGCTCACAGTCTACATCTCGAATCCTCCAACAGGCTCCTTTTCCCCCTTTCTTGAATTGTTAGTGAAGAAACAGCTTATATACAGAAACATACACAGATTATAAATGTACAGCTCAGTAAATTTTCACAAGCTGAAAACACATTTAAGTAGTACCCAGATCAAGAAACAGCATTACCAGGACTCAAATCTCCCTTCAGTTGCCCTTTCAATCGCCCCCTCCCTAGGATAACCACTCCCTGGCATGTTAGTTTTGCCTGGTTGATCTTTATATAATCATACGTACCTAAGAAACTACTTCCTTTGGTATTTAGTGTAATGGTATGTAGGAATAGTGCTTCTGTCAATAGATTTAATGAAAAATGTATCTGTCCTTGTTGACAAGTGTTGATCCTAATGTACATAAAGCATCATGTAACACATCTCATCAAATTATGTTTTTATTATTTTTTTCTTTATTGATTTTTAGAGAGAGGAAGGGAGAGGGAGAGAGAGATAGAAACATCGATGAGAGAGAACATCAGTTGGTCGCCTCCTGCATGCTCCCCACTGGGGATCGGGCCCACAACCTGGGCATGTGCTCTGCCCAGGAATCGAACTGGCGACCTCTTGGTGCATGGATCGACGCATAACCACTAGGCCACACCAGCCAGTCTCAAATTATGTTTTTAACATCCAAAATTATCAGCCTAAATAGTACTATTATGGCTTTAAAAAACAACTAGTCTTTCTAGTAAATTAATGAAAAAATGGAAGTGTCCTTTCAGAAAAATTAGGGGAAAATAGTCATAAATTGGTGTAATCTTGGCATATAGTAGTGCTTGGTAAATTTTCTTTGAATGACATATTCAAATTTCTTTACTGTTCAGGGGGAAGATTGTTGTGAACTATGGCAGAAGAAAGGCAGTGGAGAGAGTGGATAGCTTGAATCACAACATAGTATTTACATTTGATGTAGCAGTTAGTCACTCTCCCTTCTTCCCTTCCTCAGCACCTGGCAACCATTACTTTCTATCTCCATTGGATGCCTTTTCTAGACATTTTATGTGCAATCTTACAGTAGTATGTGGTCTTTGTGACTGGCTTCTTTTGCTTAGCATAATGTTTCAAGTTTCATCTGTGTTGTAGCATGTGTCAGTCCTTCATCCTGTTTGGATAGGATGGCTTATTCCTATCCATCCTTTTGTATGGATATATCAGATTCTGTTTATCCATTCATCAGTTGATGAACATTTTGACTATTACAAATAATGCTGCTGTGAACATTCATGTACATGTTTTTCTGTGAAAATAAGTTTTCATTTCTCTTAGGTATATAATTAGTGGAAGTGCTGGATCTGTTTGTAACGTTATGTTTAACTTTTTTAGAGGAACTGCCACACTTTTCCACAGTGGCTGCATCATTTACATTCCTACCTGTAGTGTATAAGGGTTCCACTTTCTCCACATACTCAACAATTTTCCTTTTTAATTTTTTATGGCCATATTAGTTTATGTGAAGTGGTATCTGATGGTTTTGATTTGCATTTCTCTGATGACTAATGATGTTGAGGATCTTGTGTATACTGGCCATTTATATATTTTCTGTTGAATTTTTTACCCTTTTAAAAATTAGATTGTCTTTCTATTGTTAAGATTCTCTTTGTCAGAATTATTTACCTTATTTTAAATGTTATCACTAATTAATAATAGAGAACTATTCTTGAATGTAAAGAATTTTGGTGATGTTAGAATAACACAATTCATAGTGTACAATTAAAATCTACAGTCTATATATAATAGAAAATTTACAGTTCTCACAAATTGGCTGTTTCTGAACAACAGAGTAAAATAGCATACTCAGTCGTTTATGCAATAGCAGGGCCAGGGCTAAAGAAATGTGCTTGTTTACTTTCTGGTAATTATACTGTCTCATTTGGTAGGATTTAAAGAGTATGCAGAAGTAGTGGGTTGGTAATGAGAGGTTTAAAAATTGCATTTTAAGGTAAAAGTTTTATAAATTAACTCTAAAATTAGAAGTGGTAAATAACATTTAAAGTTAGAGTTTAGGCATTGGTCCAGGATTTTCTGAAACTTACTGATAAACACTTAAAGGGATTTAAAACTTAGGATAATTTTGTACGCTTAAAACCTGTATGGTTTTATTAATCAATATCACCCCAGTAAATTCAATTAAAAATACAATTAAAAAATACTTTTAATTTTCTTGCTGTTTAAATAGGACTCAACCAAGAAAAAAGTAATGATTGGTACACAAATACTTGTACTTCATGAAATTTTTGGGTAGTTCAGCATTATTTTCCACATGTTTATTGTATTCATGTGAATTGTTAGATATATTTTGATACCTCTTCTTGTGTGTAAGGAATTATGTGTTGTTGTTTTTTTCTCTTTGTTGTTTAGTAGGGTTTTTTGTCATCCCATTCTTAGTAAATAGAGAGAATCCAATAAAGACTTAAGTGCCTTTAAGTACTGCCTTTGGTACAGTGGCAAATGTTGCTCCTTACTTAGGTCCAATGTTAGCCTTGGCTCTGCTGTTGCCTGAAAATAGCTCATTTCTGAATTGAAGATTATCTTTGGAACTACTTAGGGGAGGGTAGTGAGGATGTCTTCTTGCTGGGTTGGGAACTCAAATAAGAATTTAAACCCGTAAGATATATGTCTTTAAACTTGTTAAATTCAAGTTTGCTGCTATTAGTATCTAGAGCCATGAATGATTTCTGTACATTTAAACTGTTGTTTAGCTAAAATATCATATATTTATTTCTAACAGCAACAGTATAGATAGGATACAGAGGAATGTAGTAAGAAGAAAAACATTCATTATTTTAAATGTGCTATATTTCATAGGCTAAACATAAAGGGCAAAACATTATTACCACCTGTTTGTAGGTAAATATTAAACAGTAAATCAAGGGTGATCAGGCCAAGACATACAACAGCAGACTGTGATATATTTAAAGTGGAAACATGGACGAGTTTTAGGATTATTCTGGGGAGCCATGACAGAGTCTACCCAGTCTAGAGAAGAGCATCAGGAAAGTGGGAGTGGGGCACAGTCTGGTGTGGTAAAGAGAAAGCCCATCTAAATTTTCAGATCATTGGATTATTCCTATCTCAGCAATGGAGATATAGATAATTATAGGTAGTTTTGTGCTAAATTTAGTACTCTATATTGCTTGCATAGGTAATTGTATAATCCTTTTTGGGGAAAAAGTCGTATTTACTTATTTAGAGACAAGTTAAATTGATTAGAATTGTTAAAAACAAAACAAAACATGACAGTAAAGAATCCAGCCCCCAACAGGTATTTATTATCTGTCACAGTTACATAATATAAGGATCTCCCCCCCCCCCTCCACCCAATAGCACAGAGCAGGGTGAGAGCAGAAGGTCCCACCACTTTTCAAACCTGCCTCTCACAGTATCCCCTACAACCAGGATTCTGTGACAGGTAGGTTGTACTCAGGCTCCCACTGACCCAGCTGATAGAAGAGACTGGGCATCTTTCCAACACCAGCCCCAAAGTGACAATGATGCTTATTTTCTGAGAGAGTCCCAGAGGAGAGCCTGAAGATCTCTGAGCCCCAGGGATGTGACAGGGAAGACTACATAGGAAAGGTTCTCAGGGACAGAAAAGGGGAACCTTAAAAATTAAAAAAAAAAATTTTGGAACCAAGTAGCCTTAAAAATAAGCCCCACTCCAGTTCTAGAGCACATGTTCCACCCTCCACCCCGCTTATTAGTGTGCATGACTTATTTAGCTGGCAGAATCAAATTCATGGCCATAGATGCCCCCAAAGTGTAAGAAGATGTATACTTAGGGATTCAGTTGTTTAGCAAGTTATTATTCACGCAGATGGTGGTCACTAAATACTTTTTGAAGGTGATTGCCTCTTTTCCTCCTACATTGAAGTATTTTATTTTAAACACCTTTCTTGATGGAGCCTAAACTCATCACCAGCCTTATAGAAAACAAGCTTGTACATACAGTTAAGTCCTGGAATCTTCCCAATACTGGGAGCCTTTGTAGTTAGAGTGAGTGTTTTTTGTTGTTTTTGTTTTCAGTTGGAAATAATATTAGTACATGATTCTGAAGTAGTGAATTTTAATGGAGCAAAAAACATCACCTGTTAATGTTTCTTTTTTGCTCACCAAAGAGAAAATGGGGGTTTCTGAGACGGTTGGAATTTCTTTGCTCTGTTATCTGTTACCCTGGTGTGGGATGATCAAATTTCTCATTTCCAAGTTGCTAGGAAACAGGCAACCTATCTTTTAGATACTGGCATATTAGACCTCCATTCTTTGGACCTCTGTATTTCTTAGAATTGTCATGCTTCCTTTCTAAAACATAAATTATGCAGAGGCAACATGATTATTTGACCAAGTTCAGGAAATATAAAACAAGTCAAAGATATCAAACTACGTTTAAAGAACATTGCTAGGTTTAGAGAACATTACTAGCTATAGTATATTATGGCAATATTCTTGAAAAGTCCATATTTGCCTCTGTTTTTGCAGCAGGCTCTTGCTTCTTTTATCAACATTCCCAGGGCACAAGTGTGGTTAGGTGGGAATAGGCCGAGAACTCCCTCTCTGGAGCTTCAGATAATGCTAAAAGTATTCCAAGTGAACCCTGGCCCTGGGAACTCTAATTGACTGATTTGGTGTCGTAGGAACATTGACTTTACTATAGTTATTTTGTCCATATGTCTTCCTTTAAAAGGAAAATTCATCTTAGGTTATAACACAATTATTTTGGGAATGCTTTAAATTTAACATTAGATTACAAGCTTGTAAAAAATGTGATCAGATGGTAGATGCTGATGGAAATTTGGCACAGGAGTTCATTTGAAATTGAATTCTTTGTAGAATTAATCAGGAAAGGTTCATTGGCTTCCAATTTTGAATAGTATAGGGATTAAAGAATGAGTTGGTTGGTTAAAATTTAATGAATTAGCCCGGCTGGTGTGGCTCAGTGGTTGAGCATTGACCCATTCACCAAGAGGTCGCCGGTTCGATTCCCGGTCAGGGCACATGCCCAGGTTGTGGGCCAAATCCCCAGTGAGGGGCATGCAGGAGGTGGCCAATCGATGTTCTCTCTCATTGATGTTTCTATCTCTCTCTCCCTCTCCCTTCCTCTCTCTAAAATCAATAAAGGAAAAAAGAAAAACATTTTAAAAAAATTTAATGAATTAGCCCTGGCCAATTTGGCTCAGTGGTTTGAACGTCAGCCCTCGGACCAAAAAGTCGTGGGTTCAATTACTGTCAAGGGCATGTACCTCGGTTGTGGTTCCATCCCCTGCCCTGGTCAGGGCCGTGTGGGAGGCAACCAGTGGATGTGTCTCCCACATTGATGTTTCTCTCTCTCCCTCTCTCTGCCTCGCTTACCCCACTCTATCTGAAAATCAGTGGAAAAATATCCTCGGGTGAGGATTAAAAACAAAAAAAAATTAATGAAGTAGGGAGCTCTACTTCATGTTATGACAGGTCAGGCTATCTGTTTTTCTCTCTCAATTCAAGATCGAGTTCTTTGTTGCAGTTGGTTTAGAGGTTGTGTATTTTACAAGTGGCTTAGTTGGCTGTATGTATTATGATGATATACGGCCGGGACCCAGATCCCCAGTGAATACTCTGTTATTACTTTATAGATGGATTCCCATTCTCAGCCAGTTTATCTTTTAAATGAGCTGTAGTCTATTGTCACACTGGAAAAATTAAATCAGTTGTCTTTGTTCAATGAAGATGAATTGGGTAGGCTAGCCATACTGGCAATGGCAGGAAGACACACTTTTAGTGTGAGTTAAAGTAACTGCTGCTGTAGATTTGACTAGCGAGAAAGTTGGTGAGATGTATTGATAGAGATTATATGTAGAATTAGGTAGAATTTTATGTTGTTTTTTTTTTTTTATCCTCACCTGAGGACATTTTTTCATTTTTTTGTTCAGATAGAGTGGGAGGGAGAGAGAGGAAGAGAGAGAGAGAGAAACATCAATATGAAAGTGACACATCGAGTGGCTGCCACCCGCACGACAACCAGGGCCGGGGACAAACTGCAACCGAAGTATATGCCCTTAGCGGGAACCGAACCTGGGTCTCTCTGGACCGCAGGCCGATGCTCTAACCGCTGAGCCAAACCGGCCAGGGCTAGAATTTTATGTTTTAATTTAAGATCCAATTTCTGTGTCCAAACTGAATATAACGGTAAACCTTGGTTTGCTGTGATTTGTCTTTGTCTTAACAGATTATTTTTTATTATTTCTGTAACTTAAACAATTATACAAGTGCCTTCCGGTCAAGATGGCGGTGAATGTAAATGCGGTACTCCCCTCCTCCGACAACCACATCAAAATTACAACTGAACTACAGAATAAACATCCTTCAGTGGTTGAGCATCGACCCATGCACCAAGAGATCGCTGGTTCAATTCCCAGTCAGGGCACATGCCCGGGTTGTGGGCCCAGTCCCTGATGGGGGACAAGTGGAGGGCGGCCAATCGATGTTTCTCTCTCTTTCTCCCTCTCCCTTTCTCTCTCTCTAAAATCAATAAAGAAAAAATATTTTAAAAAATAAAACCAAATTGTATGATGCATACTGTTCGGTAAATTTAGTTTTTTTTTTTCTTCATGTAACAGTATATAGCATGAATATCTGTGTGAGTCACCAAATTTTCTTTATTTTCACTGTTATGGCTGCTTTGTGGGCTTTTGTAGGATGAACTGTAATTTATTTAGTAAGTTTCCCATTTAGGTTGGAATTTAGATTGTTTCTAATTTTTGCTGCAATGGCATTTACAGGGTTAGGGTAAAATTCAGTTTACAGTTGTTTGTATGGAAAATAAGATAATAATTAATAAATAATAATAAACTCTGTTTTGCGTACTCAAAACTGTAAACCTGCTTTTGCCCCACCCTGTATATCTACCTTTTTGCCTCTGCCTGATTATTTCTTTAGGATGAATTCCTGAGAGTAGAATACTATGTAAAGGATCTGCACATTTTAAGGCTTTTGAGAGAAATACATTGCCAGCTAGCTTTCCAGAAAGGTTATTCCAGTTTTCAGGTTCTTCTCTGTTGTACTGGCTTTCTGCTTGCATTAAAATATGAAATTTTTATTTAGTTGCAGAATGAGGAAGAGCCTGGAGAGCTGGAACAGGTTGCAGGTGACGCTCCTCCTCCTTACAGCAGCATCTCTGCAGAGAGTGCAGCAGGTAGGTAATGGGCGAGGTGACCACTGAGCTCTTGAAATGGAATTAGCCATAGACTTTTGTCTAGTATGTTTTTATTGGTGTTTACCTTTGCTTCAGCTTTCCTTAAATAGTTTTTTTTATCCTCATCTGAGGACACTTTTGCATTTATCTTCAGATAGAGTGAGAGGGAGAGAGAGAGGAAGACAGAGAGAGAGAGAGAGAGAGAAACATCGTTGTGAGAGAGACACACCGAGTGGTTGCCACCCACACGACCCCAACTGGGGCTGGGGACAAACTGCAACCAAGGTACATGCCCTTAGCAGGAACCAAACCCCGGACTCTCTGGTCCAGGGGCCGACGCTCTAACCCCTGAGCCAAACCTGCCAGGGCCCTTAAATAGTCATTGACATTATATTTAGTTTGTAGCCTGAGGTGGAAAAAACTCATGTTACTGTTCTGAAAAACAGGTCAAACCCCATTTCAGTGTGGCTTTTTTATGGAACTCACTTTCATTCCAACAGACTCATGATATTAAGGAAGTAGAAATTCAGGAATCAGGTAATGACTTGATTTGTTGTTGTTGTTGTTGTTGTTGTTGTTGTTGTAGTTTCCTCATTACCTGTTCTGCTCTTTGTGACTCTAGTACCTATGGTGTGGAACATATATATGTTACATTTCTTTTATGTGAGTAAATTCTTAATAAAAAAGAAACTAGAAGTCTCCTAACTCTTTCATTCTGTTCTTCTTGGTTTAAATGTTCCTCAGTTTAAACCCTCCTTAATTAACCTTTCATCTTCCCATATTATGCCAGATTATCTTTTTATTTTATTTATTTTTTTTGGGGGGGGGTCGGGGTACGTGCCCCTAGTGGGAACTGAACCTGGGACTCTCTGGTCCACAGGCCGACACTCCCACTGCTGAGCCAAACCGACCAGGGCCAGATTATCTTTTTAATTTTCAGGTATATGTGTAGAAGGGATGGAGAAGAAAAAAAATCTCAATAGTAGAGGGCTTTTGGTAACTAGAGCTTCCTGATAACTGCTTCTGCTTTAATTGCTGAAAGTTGATCAGTTTTAATGAAACTTCTTCCATAGTCTCTAGAATAGAACTGAGACAGAGTGGCAAGTACCTGACTCATGATGCCACAACTCAACCCAGTCCACTCCCAGGGTGGTTAGGCAAGTTGAAGACAGCATTTATACCCAGTGGCCTCAGAATCCTTTTCGATAACAGCAGTTCAGGCAGCTATTGTCAGTTGATGTGAGATTATATCTGTTGGTACTCTCTGTGACCCTGAGGCTGCCATTATAATTAGGAGGAACATAGAAAGTTTCTCACCTCTACTCTGGCTTCAAATTCTGAACCCTGTCTTCTTGTATTAGTTAAGGTACTTTTATTCATAAGCGTCTGAAACTAACAATGCTAACTTACGGTTTTGGAAGAATTTTAGGGTGTCTCATGGAATCAAATTAAGATGACAACAGCAAGACTTGGGAAAGAATTACAGTGCTATCCCATATTCACCCATCTCTGCCTAGACTATCAGTTCTGGTCTTCCATTAAATACACTTAGTGAAAATTTCAACTGATTAATAAGAAATTGGATTTCTGTTTTATTAATGATAAAAGTTCTTTATATTTATAGGGGGCAGTTTTTCCTGAATATCTTAGTTTCTACTTTGTGTAGAAATTTAAACCACTTTAGCTAGAAATGTTTCTCAAACACTTCTTTCCCTTATTCACTGACATCTCATATTCTTTGTCTAAAATTTTCTTTATGATTTAGGTATTACAACAGAAACAATCTCTGGAAGGTATTCTGTTCTATTCTATAGTGGTGATGCCTTTATTCACTGAGATTTATGGAACTTTTCTACTCAAGAATCAGCCCCCCCCCCCCCCTTGTTGTCAGAAGACACCTCCTTCTGCTTTTAGCATGAGGTCCTTCATCTCTTTCTCTTGTTCTGTTAATTTTGCTGTGGGCCTCAATAGCAAATAACAAAACTTTTTAAGATTGGCATAAAGGAATGGTAAACTGTAGAATAACGCCTGAAGACCTCTCTTGAATGAAGTCTTTGGGTTTTTTGGCATTTTACCCAACTACACAGAGGCCTTTAAAAAAACAAAACAAAATAAAACACACTTAACTTCCTAGGTCTCTATGAGCTCTTTTAGTTTCAAGTCAAGGAACTAGGTTTTTAGAGATGAAAAGTTACTCAAGACCATTCATTTTTTTATTATTTATGAACTAGAGTTTTTTCTGTTTTTACTTTTTTTTTTTTTGGTAAATCCTCACCCAAGGATATTTTTCAATTGATTTTTAAATAGAGTAGAAAGTAGGGAGGGAGAGAGAGAAACAGATATGAGAGACACTCATTGATTGGTTGCCTCCTGCACAACCCTGACTGGGGCCAGGGATCGAACCTGCAACCCAGGTATGTGCCCTTGACCAGGAATTGAACCCAAGACCCTTTGGTCAACAGGCCAATGCTCTAACCCCTGAGCCTAATCAGCCGGGGCTCCATTTTTACTTTTTTATTTATTTTTAATCCTCACCTGAGGATATTTTTCCATTTATCTTCAGATATAGTGGGAGGAAGGGGGCGGGGGAGAGAGAGAGAGAGAGAAAGAAATAAGTTTTCATGGAAACTTAAGATTTTATGCGATCTGTATGGATAGATTCCATTTTAAAAAAATCTTTTGAAATAGCGAAATAGAAATGTTGTTTTTCCTCAACTTAAGTAGTAGATATCAGTTTTATTTATGTATTAAAAATTGCTATAGCAGTGGGCTAATTCATATTGTACATTTCTTGTTTGTGATGTGACTTTAGTATGATTTGATTAAAACTAAAATGTTATAGGAAGTTATGGAATATTTTATAATATATACATATACACGTGTGTATATGTATATATGTATATATATGTTTGTATATGTGTGTATGTTAAATTGACATGGAAAAAACCAAGTTCCTTAAATTGGATTAGGTGGCAGCTTTAGTTTCAATAGCACATTTTCTTATATTTTCTTCTAAAAGCTTTGATATTTTACTTTTTCCATTTAGATCTGCATTCCACCTGGAGTTGTTTTTTCTGTATAGTGTGAGGTAGCAGTTAAGATTAAGATGTTTTTCCAAATGGATATCTAGTTGGTCCAGCACTATTTCTTAAAAAAACCATTCTGCCCTGGCCACTGTAGCTCATTGGTTAGAGCATTGCCCGTACACCGAAAGGTCTCGGATTCAATTCCTGGTTGCAGGTTCAGTCCCCGTTTGGAGTACATACGAGAGGCAACCAATCGATGTTTCTTCCACACATCAGTGTTTCTCTCTCTCTTCCTGTTTCCCTCCCTCTTTGTCTCTAAAATCAATAAACATATCCTCAGGTGAGGATTTTTTTTTAATTATAAAAACAAACAAAAACATTATTTCTCCATTGTACCACAGTGTCATCTTTGTCATAAAATAGGTGACCATATAGGTGGGGATCTGTTTCTGGACTCAGTATTCTGTTCTTTGGTCTATTTATTTTTCTTTGTGCCCGTGTCCTACTGTCTTAATTGTGGAGCTTTATAATCTTGATATCTAGTAATGTAGGTCTTTCAACCTTTTTGTTCTTCAAGATTGCTTTGGTTTTCCTTGGCCATTTGCATTTACATGTACATTTTAGAATCATTTTGTCAGTTTTTATAAAATGGAACAAAACAAAAACCCTGCTGGAATTTTAGTTGGGATTACATTGAATCTGTGGGATCAGTTTGAAGAGAATTAACATCTTTATAGTGTTGTATTTTCCAGTCTGTAAACATGATATATCTCTCCATTTATTAAGATCTCCTTTAATTTCTCTGAATAATATTTTGTAAGTTTCAATATAGAGATCTTGCATATTTTTGTTAGATTTATTCCTAGGTATTCAGTATATTTTGGTGCAATTTTAAGTAGTCCACATATAATTTTATTTTCTATTTGTTGCTGATATATGGAAATACAGTTGATCATTTATATTAACTATATATTCAAAGACTGCTAAATTCACATATTAATTTCAATAGCTTGTCTGTAGATACTCTTGGGTTTTCTACATATATAATCATGTCATCCATGATTAAGGACAGTTATTTCTTCCCATTTTTATGTTTTATATTTCTTTTCCTTGCCATATTGCATCAACTAGTAGGACCTCTGAGATAATGTTTGATATGTTTGATTAAAGTGGTGATTGTGGGCATTTTTGTCTAATTCTCTAATTTTAGGGGAGAAGGCTTTTAATAATTCACCATTAATTATGACATTTATCCTAGGTTTTTCAGAGATTTGTGATCAGATAAAGGAAGTTTTCTTTTATTCTTAATTTGCTAAGTGTTTTATTATTAGTAGGTATTGAGTTTTATCAAATGCTTTTTCTGCCCACGTGAAGACAATAGAATTTTTTTTCTGTTAATGAAGTGAATTGTATTGATTGATAATTTCAATAATTATAAAATTATTAATGATTTGATATAAAATTACAGTAAAATGGAAGTTAGTTATAGTTAACCAAAGAAGAAGAAAAGTGTTAATCTTGATGAACTATAGAAATTTTTTCAGAATTATTTTTTCTCTCTCAAAAATTGTATAGAAATGTAATCCATTCGTAAATAGGTTTTTCTAATAATGAATATTGAATCTTATAATAGAACTCAATGATGATGAAGATAGAGCATTAAGAAGAGTAAATGAAAGATTTAATGCAGGTAGATAATGAATGGCTCTGTAACTGAATAAGTTACCTTAAGCACGCCATAGAAAACAATACATGGAAAAATGAATGGCGAAGAATGAAAGTACCAGAACAGAGCTGTGAGAAATGAATGTTAACTTCTTTTTAAGTTGATTTGCATGTTTATAGATGGGAGGAAGCCATGGTACACTCACAGGTGAACTGTTTTTAGTTTAAATGTTTTTCTAATGCCACTATTAATATTAAATGGCTTTGTGAATGCACCACGTAACAATTGAAAAAAGTGTTCAAAGCACTTGGGAGAGTAGAGTGAGCCTGAAATTAAAATAATTGAAAAGTAGATACATTTAAAAATCATTCCCACTGTTTTATATTCATCTATAAACATCTTTGATTCAGTTATTTTATATGTGCTGTTAGAGGAATGCCTAGTTTTTGTTTGCCAGAGTTAGTGGAAATCCTTTTTCCCCTCAATACAGCTAGTAATCAGATAATTGTGACTTCTTTTAATTCCATAGTGTATTTTGACTACAAAGATGAGTCTGGGTTTCCAAAGCCCCCGTCTTACAATGTGGCTACAACACTGCCCAGTTATGATGAAGCTGAGAGAACCAAGGCTGAAGCTACTATCCCTTTGGTTCCTGGAAGAGTAAGTCCATGAGAATCAAGTTATTTTCATTATCCACTTTGATTTATTACTTATGATTGTATTGATTAGTAAAAGTACAACTGATTTTTTAAAACAAGCATATTTTCTTTTGGGATAATAAACTCTTATCTCTTCCTGAAAATGATGAGGTAAAAGGTACAAATGAACAGAAAATTACTAGTCAAGCCAGCTCATTTCCACTGTATCTTTACAATACTACCACCACTTTCTCAAGTCTTCTGGTATGGCTAAATGTCTTGGAGCAGGAGCTGATTTAGGACATACACAGACTTCACCTTGATTCTGCACACTTACATTTTTGGTGTTAGGTAGATAGCTGTTAGGGAGATCTATGGAGATAATAAATAAGTGCAACTTTATGGAATTAAACTCATAAAAGGGTCCTAACAATCATCTAAGATGACCCTTGTGCTACCAGTCCAGATTACACCATCTGTTGGGGCACAGTGAATTCAGATCCCACCTGACCAGATATTAATTCACAGGAGTGCGGGTGGGGTATGATGAAAGCCAGTTGGAGATTTTGGGGCACTTTTGGTTCTTGCTGTCAGACCTGTAAATGATGTAGATGTGGTTTAAATATTCATCCAAGTTGAAGCTGATACAGGTAGGGCCCTGGGCCAGATCTTGGGAGAATGGGGAGCAGGATTCAGTCTCCAGGAATGTAGGGTGATCAGGGCTTCAAGACTCTAGTTCCAGCAGGAAACTAGAGTGAAAGATAAGAAAGAACAGAAGCTCAGTCTGGGCAGTGCAAATGGCACAGGCCCCAGAAGTTCAGGCCTTAGGGTAGGGAACTCTTTATAGACCACACCTTTAGGGGTGGGGCTCCTAAAACCACTGCTTGGCAGAAAATAGTTTGTAAGTATAGTCTAGGCTGATTCTGCATAGTGATGTACATTCAGTTCTTGTAGTGCCAGGGAGAAACTTAAGAACCCTGTGGAGCTTCTTGTCTGAGGACAAAACAGTCAATATAACTATCATGTTTTGGAAACAAAGAACATGATTGGTCCTATGCTTGATGCTTTTATATAGTATTTTGTATATTGTTTCCAGTTCTCACAGTAACCTCACAGAGTAGGTATTATATTATCCCTATTTTACAGATGCAAAAACTTCATTTCCAGGGAGATTAAATAGTTTTCCCAAAGTCATGTAGCTAATAAGTAACATAGATGAGAGCCAAACCTAGATATTCTAGACTCCAAAGTCCTTGTATGTACTCTGTAGACCTGTTGGAATATATGGCAAATGTTTTATGGAAATAGACCAGGAGATTAGCTCTGACTAATCAGAGAACTCTTTAGAATACTTTTATTTCACAAGTGTAAGTACACATTTAGGAACATCTTAAAGGGGTCTATTATTCAGCAAACCTATATAGAGCACTTTTTTATACAATGTGAGTGCTGTGTATTTTGAGGTGGGTAGGTAGAAAGCTTTGTATAAGGCAATGTTTTGCTATATAAGAGCTTAAAATCCAGCTGGGGAGAGGCCCCACCAATATCCATATCAAAGCAGCAGCACAGAAGAGGTGAGCATAAGAACTGTGACTTTCTATTGTGTGATCATGGGGGAGATGGAATTTGAAATGTGCCCTGAGTTTTAATGAATAAGAACATTCCAGAGGGAAAGCCCAGAAAGCAGGTGTAAATTCAGCCAGGTGCAGGGCAGGTTCATTTGATGTAAACTGGTTTTGCTTGAGAACAGATTTGTAGGTTGTAGAATCTCCTGAATGTGAGGCTGAGGTATTTAGACTTACGTGTAGGTCACACAGAATCCTTTATAGTTTTTGGGCAGGGGTAGATAAGGGTGTTTTAGAAGCATTAACCTAGCCGCAGTTGGTAGGAGGTATTTGCAATATTACAGACACTTTTCGACTTTCAGTGAGGTTATGTCCCAGTAAACCCATTGAAGGTTGAAAATATTGTAAGTTGAAAATACATTTAATACACTTAACCTATGAACATCCTAGCTTGGCCTAGCCAGTTTCTATTAATGCATATCACTTTCACACCACTGCATAGTTGAAAAATCGAAAGTCAAACTATCATAAGTTGGAAGTATTGGAAATTACTTCCATGTGTGTGTATATATATATATATATATATATATATATATCTTAGGGGGACTGGAAAGTAATGTCGTTAAAGTAATGACATGTTAAGGGCGGAAGTGGAAGCAAATCCGTGTTAGACAATCGAGGAACTGTCAGACACTCTTAACCAACCTTGGTCGACCATCCAAGAACATTTGCAGCAGATTGGTAAAGTAAGCAGAGCAGGTGTTTGGGTCCCACATAATCTGTCCGAAGAAAACAAAGCTAACCGGTCCACCACATGCAACTTTTTGCTTCAGTGGCACAATACAGAAGCGTTTTTTGATCACTTGATCACTGGAGATGAAAAATGGGTCCTCTATGATAATCCAAAACGCAAAAGGCAGTGGCTCTCTCCGAATGAATCGCCACGAAGTACAGCTAAGCCAGGTTTACACCCCAAAAAGGCACTTTTGTGTGTTTGGTGGAGTATTCTCGGGGTCTTTCATTTTGAAGTGCTGAAACCTGGACATACTGAATGCAGACCTTTACTGTGAACAATTGGATCAAGTAAATCAATCTTGAATTGAAAAGTGCCCAGTGATTGTCACCAGAAAAGGCGTTATTCTGCAACACGATAATAATGCAAGACCGCACTGCGCAAGACGAACCCTGGAAAAAATTAATGAATTGGGGTGGGAGGTATTGCCTCACCCATCATACTCGCCCGATATTGCACCATCGGATTTCCATTTATTCCGATCACTACAACATTTTCTAAGTGGCAAAAAATTTGAAAATTTGAATGATGTCCAAAATGCCATCTCCAGATATTTTGCTCAAAAACCAACTGATTTTTATCGATCCGGCATTGAAAATTTGCACACTAGATGGCAAAAGGTTGTGGATAACAAGGGTGATTACATAATTGATTAAAAATAAAAACTTGTTAAAAACTTATCTGTTTGAATTTAATGTAAAAAAAAGGACATTACTTTCTGGTCCCCCTAATATATATTTTTTTTATCCTCACCCGAGGACATTTTTCCATTTTTTGTTCAGATAGAGTGGGTGGGAGAGAGAGGAAGAGAGAGAGCGAGAGAGAAACATCAACGTGAAAGGGACACATCGAGTGGCTGCCTCCCACACGACCCAACCAAGGCCGGGGACAAACTGCAACCGAGGTACGTGCCCTTAGTGGCAACCAAACCTGGGTCTCTCTGGACCGCAGGCCGACGCTCTAACCGCTGAGCCAAACTGGCCAGGGCTAATATATTTTTCTTTATTGATTTTAGAGAGAGAGAGGAAGGGAGAGGGAGAGAAAGATAGAAACATCAATGAGAGAGAACATGGACTGGTCACCTCCTGCATGCCCCCCCCCACTGGGGATTGGGCCCACAACCTGGGCATGTGCCCTGACCAGGCATCAAACTGGCAGTGTCTTGGTGCATGGGTCAATGCTCAACCACTGAGCCACACTGGCTGGGCTCCATGTGTTTTTGTAGTATGTATATCTTTGAGTATTATGCAAAAAAAAATTAGTCTCTAATTTGGCAAAGCCTTATTTGTCCTGCTAATATGAAATCATAATACTAGGTATTTAGTATTTTAAAAAATAAAACACATTTTTGTAAACATTTTAAAAAAATAGAGGAAATGTGTTAAGTTAAAAATAGAAGCTGCCACTGACCCCTCCCTTTTCTCTAGTTCCCCCTTCCCAAGGGAAGCATGGTTAACAGCTTTTTTGGATTTCCAAGCCCTAAGTTTTGATTGCCCCTGAAGTTTTTTGTTTGTTTAATTTGAGGCATCCTCATTGGACTGTGTACAATCTACCACTTTTTTAATCATATATTCATTCATTTTTCAATATCTCAACACATACCTACATCAGTTGAAAAGGAAGATTTTGTTCCTTCTAGACCTGCAATATTATGTTTTCATGTTAGGATGGAAGAGAGCCTATCTGCTAATAAAATAGGAAGCAAGGTTGTTTCAGACCGTATTCCAATATAAACAAATGATTATGGAGCTGAGCAGTGGGCAGCCCAGTAGACTCTTCATTTATGATCATGCTGTTTCCGCACCCCCGTCCCATGTCAGTCTCATACAACACTTGAGCTACTCAATTGTATCTCCTTAATAGGCCCTGGATTACTAATATTCTGGCCTGAAACAGGGCCTGGACTACTGACATTCTAGAATTTAAGCCAAATGTATAAGTAAATTTTCTACTTTTTTTTTTTTAAGGTATGTATATAAAAAAGGAACTTTGTGAGTTTTTACAGTTTTTGAAGTGTATTGTTAAGGACTTGGGTTATAAATGAAAAAAATCTTTCATTGAGAAAACGGGAGATAGAAGAAAGATTTGCTTTTTTCTCTAATTATATCTTACTTTTAGGCAATGAAATGAAAAATATTTTAATTAAAAATTTTAGGTATTTTTTAAAAATTTATTTTTTATTGTGGTAACATTGGTTTATAACATTATATTAAGTTTCAGGTGCAAAATAAAATTTAAAAGACATGCTAAGCCTCAATGCTCATAGTTTTGAATTGAACCAAAGCAGTCTATTTTCTACTTGGTACTACTTTTGTCCCTTTCTCTTTTTTCTAGATGTCTTTTCTTTGCCTAGAAATAATTCATTGTGAATTTACCTTATTCTTTTTCTTTTCGTGTAGGATGAGGATTTTGTGGGTCGGGATGATTTTGATGATGCTGACCAGCTGAGGATAGGAAACGATGGGATTTTTATGTTAACTTTTTTCAGTAAGTACATACACATAGCAGAGCACTTCCCACAGACCAGAGTGCTTTGGATTATTGGTGAATCTGACAATTAAAATGACTAGTTGAACTAATATTATTTATTTGGTGCCTTTTACTGAAATGTCAGAACTTAATACACTTTTAATATCCTTTGTCTTTGTCTTCTGCATCTATGAATATGTGTGGAAATTATTAAAATAATTAAAGCAGTTACAGGATGCTGCATTTATGCATGAGCCAAGCTCATCTTTCAGGTCTATAGGGCCCCTTAGCCTTGCTCCTACTTATACTTGACCTGTAGAATAGGAATTAAGTGCTTTTATCTGACGAATTTTGGTTTTTATAAGCATCTGTTTTCTAAAAGATCAAAGTCAGCGTGATTTTTCCCCCTTGATGTTATTTTGAATTTATCTTTTTATGTGCATCACTTAAAAGTGAGCAACCTTCTTTCTTTCATTAGTTGTATTAAAAAGATATGAAGGAAATAGTGTTTTTAGAGGTGACGTTATGTAAGCTGTCAGAATTTATAGAAAGCAGGAGGATGAATGACTTAAATCAAATTAGTTTGGAGCACAAATTTAATGTTTAAGGCATTTATTTTATTTACTGAACTATAACACATAGAGCAAGTCATAAGTATACGGGTTGGTGAATGTTAAGGCATTTTTGAAAGTGAACAGCAGTAGATATAATAGCAATCACCTGATATTCAGAGAGGATGTTTTCTTGTTTGCTTTGGGGAAGTGGGGTGAGGGTTGTAGAGGGCTAGTTGGGCTGTCTTTTATCCTTGGGAAAGCCATTTAAGTAGAAGCAAGTCAGAGGGTACTCTTGCTCTGTGGGTAACAGGACATGTCTGACATCTTTTTTCCTTTCTACTTTTACAGTGGCATTCCTCTTTAACTGGATTGGGTTTTTCCTGTCTTTTTGCCTGACCACTTCAGCTGCAGGGAGGTATGGGGCCATTTCAGGATTTGGTCTCTCTCTAATTAAGTGGATCCTGATTGTCAGGGTAAGTTGTACACCAGAAATGATAGACTCTGTAGAGAAACAATAAGTAGAATAACAGAATATTTGAATTTTTTATTTGCTTTTTTTGCATTATGTAAACATTTAAAATGATTTTTGGTTTGTCTTTGTCTTGGTATCATGAATTTGAACCTAAATCGGTTGCAATTGGTTCATTTGAATTTTGTACTCAAATAGTGAATATTGAGTACAAAAGGGACATCTATCCTACAGATTTTTCACCACCTACTTTCTCTGTTTTTAATATTTATCTTATGTGTTTGTTCTGAAATTAGTTGTTTTTATGATAAAAGGAAGGATATCACTTCTTTGGTGTCTTGTCAAAAGCTAGCATTCCTCTCATTACTTCTACTGAAGTTTTAGTGTATCTTTCTTTCTCTTTCCCTCTATTCTTTCCTCCCTGATTCCTCCCTCTTTTCCTTGCTGTCTTCCTTGTTCCCTTTCAGAATTTGCTATCCTGAAAGGGATTGGCTATCACTGGTAATACCAAAATGTTTGGGGAGTCAAAACTGTTTAACAAGTGCTATTCCATTAAGGGTCTTATCTGTAAAGTAAATTAGAAATATCTTCAGTGATTTGGAAATCAGCGGTTAGAATTGCATGAAGTAATTTTAAGTTATAAAAGATCTAGTCTCTTAAAGTGTCCTCTGATTTCAAATAAATTTATGGCTATTGACAACTTTATAGAGAAAACCAAATTATTCATCATAAATTGGCATTATTAATGAATGAATGACTGTTGACTGACCACTGGAGGTTTTCAAACTTGTTTATTCTAAAGAAGTTGTTAACATTATTTAGGATTACAAGTTCCTTTGAGAATCTGATAAAAGTTATAGACTTTTCCCCCAGACAGCTAATATATACTCATATAAAACGTGGGCTTGCCCTGGCCGGTTTGGCTCAGCGGTTAGAGCGTCGGCCTGCGGTCCAGAGAGACCCGGGTTCAATTCCCGCTAAGGGCACGTAGCTCGGTTGCAGTTTGTCCCCAGCCCCGGTTGGGTCGTGCGGGAGGCAGCCACTCGGGCAGCCACTCGATGTGTACCTTTCATGTCGATGTTTCTCTCTCTCTCTCTCTCTTCCTCTCTCTCCCTCCCACTCTATCTGAACAAAAAAAAATGAAAAAATGTCCTCAGGATGATAAAAAGGATGATAAAAAACAAAACAAAAACGTGGACTTTAGGTTAAGACCCCAAGCCCTAAAGAGGTTAATTCTTTCTCTAAATCTTAATAGTTTTTTATTAAGAAATAAAATACTATATTTTAATGCCCAAACTGTGTTAGATTCTTGAACACCAAAGCCCCCAATATAAAACAGAGATAACAGAGATAAAATTAATTACCAATTTCTTTTTTTTTTACTAAATTTTAAAATTGAATTTAATGCATCAGTTTGTATCAGTTAGGATGGCTTTGTCTGCAGGTAACAGAAAAACTTAGTTCAAAATCACTTAGAAAACAGTGTGAAATTTTTATTACCTCTGAAAACAAGTCCTGACAGGTTAATTAAATCAGTGTTTCATTGACATCATCAAGGGACAGCTGACATTTCTGTTCAGCATGTTGGTATAGCTGCTCCTGCCTGAAGGGTAAGGCCTTACATCAGAAACACAGCAGTGCTCAACAGAAGAAAGGGAACTATTGCTGCTTTTCCTTTTCTCTTTAAGAGCAGTGAAACCTTCTCAGCAGCCATCAATTCCCATTGGCTAGAATAACGTCATGTGCCAGTCCCTGGCAAAGGAATGGGATTATCATGATGTACATGAGAAAGCTTTCAAGGTCAAGGCATGGCTGGAGGAGTAGGAATAAAATCAGGGCTCATTAGAAAGGAGGCCAAATAGTTGGTTTTGGCACTGGATAAGCAAAGTAAAAGTATCATTAAAACATATTTCTAGAAGGATCAGTATTATGTGGGAAAAGATTTGAAAAACCAAACAGATTTGAGCAATTTCAAAACAAGTCTATAAAGCTGAAAGCTGTCATATTTCGAGATTGCTCTTCCAATAAAGTAAATTTATTTATGTTGTAAGCATTTCATACCAGTAATATATAAAATACTTCCATTTATTTTTAAGAGCTAAATGAGTATTCATATACAAAATAAAGTCTTATGTTTTGTGTGCCCGTAAATTAAAATGTGAAATTGTATCTGCAAAGCTGCTATGAAATGTTTTGCTTTATTTTTCAGTTTTCCACTTATTTTCCTGGATATTTTGATGGTCAGTATTGGCTCTGGTGGGTGTTCCTTGTTTTAGGTAAGTACTTTTAACATAGATAAAGGAGAGAAAAGATAATATTGCATTTTATAAGTGAAATACTTTTAGTAAACCCTCATATTGCTTACTGTACAGTAATATATTAGTCAGCAATAATAAGTATAATTTTTAAAATATTTATCTTTTAAAAATTAGGCTGTTGTTAACCATCAGAATAACACGCATGTTAATAAAATGTCTCTTAGTAGTTATAGGTTTTTCCTAACCCATTCATATTCACTTCTCAGGTTCCTCCATGTGACCAGTGGGACACACTGATAAGATGACTTTATAGTCCGGATTCCCCCCCCCCCTTGTGAATTATTGCCATAAAGAGTTCACAGACTTAACCCCAAATTGCCAAAAGCATATTGTAACCAGTTGAACTACTCATGAGTATATGTGTTGGATCTGTCAATAGAAAACAGAAAATATATAGCTTTGCTAAACATAACTTCTGGAAGAACCACTATTGGGTTTCCAGGATTCTTTAGTTTATTATTAGTGAGAATAAGAATTATTTTGTGATGGGCAGAAGGCTTTTTTATTTTAATTCTCACCCGAGGATATGTTTCTATTGATTTTTTTTTGTTTGTTTTTGAGAGAGAGAGAGAGAAACATCGATGTGAGAGAGAAACATTGTATGCACCTTGACCAGGGATCAAACCTGCAACCTAGCTATGTGCCCTGATTAGGAATCGAACCCACAACTTTTTGGTGTACAGGGTGATGCTTCAATCAACTGAGCCACCTGGCTAGGGCAAGGCTTTTTTATTTTTATTTTTTGTTTTTTTATCCTCACCTGAGGACATTTCTGCATTTATCTTCAGATAGAGTGGGAGGGAGAGGGGGGGAAGAGAGAGAGAGAAACATCAATGGGAGAGAGACACATCAACTGGTTGCCACCCACACGACCCCAAATGGGGCCGGGGACAAACTGCAACCGAGGCATGTGCCCTTAGCGGAAACTGAACCTGGGACTCTGGTCTGCAGGCCGACGCTCTAACCGCTGAGCCAAACCGGCCAGGGCAGGGCAAGGCTTTTTAAAAAAATACCAGGCCTTTCAACTTGCTGACCTTAAGATTTTATTTTTTACTCTAAATATTTATTTTAAAATGTTTTCTTTCAAGATATATTAAAGCAAAGAAATGAACTTTGAAGGGAATACTGTTGGCTTCTTCATTCTTTGTAAAGAAAAATTTTTTTTAATCTTCACCTGAGGATATTTTTCTATTTATCTTCAGATAGAGTGGGAAGGAGGGAGAGAGAGAGGGTGAGAGAAACATCGATGTGAAAGAGACACATTGACTGGTTGCCTCTCGCATGACCTGACCAGGGCCTGGGACGAACTGCAACCAAGGTTAAGTGCCCTTGACCAGAATCGAACCCTCAACTCATTGGTCCGTGGGCCAACGCTCTAACCACTGAGCAAAACTGGACAGGGCAAGAAAATATTTTTTATAATAATAGACCACCATCATTTCTATAAATAATATTAGGGCTATCCTATAGCTATTAAAGATGGTATAATTGTCTTGCTCTGCTTCTATGACATCACTTTCTCCTATTTCCTGTTTTGGGCCTTTTTGTTGCCTCCTTAATTAAGATCCCTGATGGCTCATGGGTCTGGCTAGCACAGTGTTGTACTATGCCCAACAGGTGCTTAATACATTCAGGGCCTACCTTCTTTTTGTTCAGATAGAGTGGGAGGGAGAGAGAGGAAGAGAGAGAAACATCGATATGAAAGTGACACATTGAGTGGCTGCCACCCTCACGACCAACCAGGGCCGGGGACAAACTGCAACCGAAGTACGTGCCCTTAGCGGGAACCGAACCCGGGACTCTCTGGACTGCACGCCGACGCTCTAACCGCTGAGCCAAACCAGCCAGGGCAGGGCCTACCTTCTTTGTTTTGGGGGACAGCCATGCATTGCTGACCCTAAATTTTATTTAAAAAATACAAGTCATCCATCGTGCCATCCCTCACTTCCCCAGTAGCATCATCTACTTTATCATTAATCATTGGAATTCCAAGGAAAGAGAAATAGTGATCCTCTCCCTTGCGGTTATTGATAAGCTTAATAAAAATGACCTACAGGAGAGTTACTTTGGAGGAAGAGTTCCTTGGCTTGTTTATTCTCTAAACTGTGTCTGAGAAAGGCTGACTTCCTTTCTTCCTCCAAGCCTCAAGTCCATGCAAATTCTTAAGGGACCAAAGAAGAGCCATTAAGCATATTTTCAGGTTGATTGTTGACAGCATAGATAATTTAAAGAAATTTAATGGGGCCCTGGCCTGTTTGGCTCAGCGGTTAGAGCATCAACCCGCGGACCAGGGAGACCCGGGTTCGGTTCCCGCTAAGGGCACGTACCTCGGTTGCAGTTTGTCCCCGGCCTCGGTTGGGGTTGTGTTGGTGGCAACCACTCGATGTGTCTCTTTCACATCGATATTTCTCTCTCTTCCTCCCTCTCTCCCTCCCGCTCTATCTGAAGATAAAAATGCAAAAAAAAAAAAAAAAAAGTGTCCTCGGGTGAGGATTTAAAAAAGAAAGAAACTTAATGGGCTGATTTCCTTCTTAAAGTTTTATGGTAGATAAATTTATAATACTTTATAATTGATCATTCTCTATCTTACTGCTTACTAGTAAGCAAAAAATGGTGAGACTTTGGATATGTACTAGTGTATTAGGATCCAGTGTTTGGGTCATTTTTGGAACTTCTGTTGCAGAGAGAACCAACTTTTTTGGAGTTTTTCCTATAAGGACCAGGTCTACACAGAGTTCTTAAGCTCATGAGCTACATCTAGACTGGAGTTGTGGTTTGTTTGTTCAACAGTTATTTTCAGAATCTTTTTAAATTAGTTGCCATCATTTAAAAATCAAGAGTTTTCACATAAAATATCTGAATTTTTTTACTCTTTTAAAAAATTGGAATATCTAGCAAAACTGGCCTGATTCCCACATGGCACCCACTCTTTTTTAGGAGCTGAGTTGTAGCTTCCCCTCTATACAAGTTATGTACTCTCCACAGTATTTGAGGAGGTGACTCCTGCTCTATAGTATTGGTGCTTTTTGCACCAAACAGAATGGTGTTCACTGAGCTCAGTCCTGATGACTCTTGGTTACTGCCCCAAATCAGTTTTATCTGAGTACAAAGAGTTTTCTGTTACTGAGTATATTTTAAAATGTATCCAAAAGAAGTGGTTGTCTAGAGCTGGGGAGAGGGGAGGAGGGAGCAGGCAAATGGGGAGTGACTGCTAATGGGTACAGATTTTTTTAGGGGTAATAAAAGAAGTTCTAAAATTATGGTTTTGGTTGTACAACTCCATAACTATACTAAAAATCAGTGATTCATACACGTTAAATGAGGGAACTTTATGGTATGTAAATTATATCTTCATAAAGGTGTTTTAAAAATGTGTCTAAGACTTGACCATCTCTGAAGGAGGAGGGCTGCGAAGTGTCTGAGCTCCCATTGGAGGGCACATCACCGTCCAGCTCACTCTTCCAAGAGGTGCAGACTCCTGTGAATGTGTAGATTTTGGTGTAGCCATGCAAGTCAGCCTCACTCTTTTACCTGCCTGGTAACTAAATGGCAGAGTGCCCTATTTGTGTGTATTTTTTAAGAATAAAGAAGCCCTGGCCGGTTTGGCTCAGCGGTTAGAGCGTCGGCCTGCAGTCCAGAGAGACATGGGTTCGGCTCCCGCTAGGGGCATGTACCTCGGTTGCCATTTGTCCCCGGCCCTGGTTGGTCGTGCGGGAGGCAGCCACTCGATGTGTCCCTTTCACATCGATGTTTCTCTCTCTCTCTCTCTCTCTCTCTTTTCCTCTCTCTTCCTCCCACTCTATCTGAACAAATGGAAAAATGTCCTCGGGTGAGGATAAAAAAAAAAAAGAATAAAGGAGTAGTTGAGAATATAAGAATTGAGAATATAAGAATTGCTGTATTAGGTAAGGGGATCCTGACATCTAGTGGTCAACACTGTGTACTGTTGACAGAAAAAAAAAAATCCCATGACAAAATGAAACTTTTTATTTGAGAAAAATAGTTTATAACCTCTCTTTTATTTTTTGAGTTAATTATCTTGGAATGCTTTTTTGGAACTCAGAAGGTAGGTTTTGATAATGCTTCTGAGGCTTTCAAATGTAAATGTTTGGCCCCATCTTATTTCCTTTTTAGATCATTTAGATTCTGAATGTGCAAAAGAGACTTTTATTTGGCTCTTGAGATTATGTTTTTTCACTGGGAAATGGAAATTTGGCATGGAAATCCTTTGCAAACTTTGGAGGAAATTACTCGTGTTTTGAAAGCTTTTAGCAGAAAAATGGTGAAATAGGGCTATCAAGAGGGACATTTCTGGGGAGGGGACATAACATGAAAATTATAAATTTATTCCTGACTTTTCTTTTTTTAAATTAGGCTTTCTCCTGTTTCTCAGAGGATTTATCAATTATGCAAAGGTTCGGAAGATGCCAGAAACTTTCTCAAATCTCCCCAGGACCAGAGTTCTCTTTATTTATTAAAGGTATCAAAGAAAAAACAAACTATTCCAGTCCCAGAGTAATGATATGCTACATCACAGATTTCTGTCCAGGTTTAGAGTGGAGCACACCTCCTGTGGTAGGGATATAGAGGAGGTAAGGAAGCCACAGTCCTTGCCTCTTAGCGGTTTCTGGCTTAGTGGGGAGTGTTTCTACAAAGAGCTGTGGAAACAGGTAAGTTAGGAAAACTGCCATGGGGGAAATGTTGTCTCATGTTATGACACAGCCAAAAAGGCATGGGTCGTAGTAGTCATCAGGGACCTAGGATATTTGGCTGGAACTCAGGGTTTAGATCTTTGCATCTTGAATCCTGAAGTCACTGCTTACTGTCCTACCAGTTCCAGAAGACAATATCGAGCCTTTCAGCTCTAATTTTGTAGAGCCCTAAACCCCTGTGCTGGGAGAGACCATGGGGTTCTTTAGGAACTCCTTTTGCCTGCGCTTCTAACAAGTCCACTAAGACTTCCATTCTTTAAAAAGTAGTCAGGGATGCCCTGGCGAATGTGGCTTAGTTGATTGGGCATTATCCCATGCACCAAAAGATTGCTGGTTTGATTCCCTGTCAGGGCACATGCCAGGGTGTGGGCTCAGTCCCTGGTAGGGGACGTGCAGGAGGCAGCCGATGAATGTTACATTCTCACACAGGTGTTTCTCTCTCAAACAAATAAAAAAATAAAAAAATTTAGTCAGGGAGGTTTTCCTGATGCCTTGGTTCAGGAGCACACCGAGATTTTTACCACTTTGGTGGTAGGGAGGGTCAAATGAAAGGATGGGGAGAAAGGGCTTTTCCCCTGCCTAGAACATGAGGATTAAGCCTTGTAGAGGCTCTTTGATTCACAGGTGTTTTTCCCCCAGAGGCTGAGTCCATCTTAATGTCAGTAGCTACAAAAAAGAAGAGATAGTGAGTACCAGAGGCCTCTCTGGTACCAAGATCTAATCGGCCTTGGACTTCACTCTTTGTTCCTTAACACTGTTGAGCATGGTGGATCAATCCTGGCCCAGCCCTTGGGTACCTTGAGCAATACCTAGGGGACAAGACTATTAAAGGCCTCAGGCAAGGCTTTGTAAAGGGTGTAGCAATTGAGATAAGCCTTAAATGATAGGTAGAATTTATATTAGTGGAAATTAGCTAGGGTGGGAAAGAATTTTAGAATCACCAGTAGAGAGCAGAAATAGAGGTTGGGAAATAGGAAGCTTGCTCCCAAGGGACAGCAGCATGTAGCACAGAGGAGTGTTGGGGGTCAAGGCTAGAAAGCCAGGTTGAACAAATAGCTGTCCTGTTCTCAAATATCCTGAGTACTAAGCCCATTTGCAATGGAGCCAATAGAATTCATAGAGCAGCATGTTAAATCTAGTGACAGGTTAGCTCAATTCAAAGCTAACCCCATATAAACATCAATCAGTTTGTTCTGTATTCGCTGCTGGGTTATCATAATTTATATAGCTAATCAGATGCTAAGGGTGGAGTTCTCAATTTTGAAGTTTCATGTAGGTCTCAGAATATATGTTTCTAGAAAAGAAAGTATTCACCATATTTAATTTGCCAGTTGGTGAGATATCATTTTAAGTTTTTAAGCAACAGAATATGATGAGAACTTGAATGTAACAAAATTTGTTTCAAGCGTGTATAGTAAAAACTAACACTAACTTTTCCACATATCAGATATTAAGCACTCACATGTATAATTAAATGTACTTTTATGCAAGTAACAGAAGGCTTTAGTGATAGATAAGCTCAGATACATGCAGGGTGGAGTATATTCATAAGGCATTTCTTATAAAAGTTAGAATATACACATAACTTAGTCTTGTGTTGATTAAAGTTATTTTCTTCAAGAGAATATGCACTTTTAATGGAAATAAAATTTTAGTCACTGAGAATACCAATGTGTTTGATTTTTTAAAAAGAAAGGTTATGTTTTATTGTGTGTTTAAATTCAAGCATGTCCTGAATTTGAATTAGATTGCAAAGTCTGGACACAAATGGACATTGGCACCACTGGCCTAGGCCCTAATGCCTACAATGGGTCTTTCTGTGTGTCTAGGACATCTTAACTTGAAGAGGCTTATCAGATGTTCTGTGTGGTTTTATGCAATTACCATTGTCATCTTTTTTTTTTTTTCCCCCTCTCTCTGTCTTATTATATTTTATAGTCACTTCCAAGCCTTAGGTTTAACTCTTACCTATCAGAGATTCAGAAGTTAATTCTTTGGGGTTGCCACAGCTCGCCTTACAAAGGTCATTGAAATCACCTACAGATTTTGATTTTCCCTAATCCAAACTATACTGAGGGGACAGATGACTTTTTCTTAAGTAATATTTTCTCTAAGTCTAGTCAAAAGGTGGCTTTGAGTTTCTAAGTGGATTGAGATCATAGCCCTGTCTATTCTTTTTATTCTTCTGTTAGAGAGAAATTTTGATCTTTATTAGGGGATTGCATACCTTCTTCATCTTCCTTCTAATACCTAACAAATAACCAGGTGGAGAGAAAGCCTGAACTTCTCAGTTTTCCTAAATTGTTAGGGACTTTATTTAGGGTTCTATAAATTTGTTGATTTTTTTTTTAAATCCTTACTTGAGGACATGCCTAGAGAGAGGGAGAGAGAGACAGACAGACATCAGTTGGTGGCCTTCTGTACGTGCCCTGATCAGGAATCAAACTGGCAACCTTTCAGTGTACAGGATGACACTCAACCAACTGAACCAGTCTGACTGGGCTGATTTTGTTTTGTTTTGATTTTCTGAAATCTCTGAAATGTTTCATGGGAGTATCCTAAGTGGAAAATGAAGCATCTTTAAGGTATGGTTTGAACTAGGCAGTTCTTAGTAATAACGCTGTTGGAGCTGTGAGGGAGATTGTAGGCCTGCTTGTGTCTGTACTTGGAGTCAGAAGCCTTAGAGTGCTTTAGGAGTTCTCAGAGGTCTGTGAGCATCCCCCATTGGAGGGCAGAGTAGGGTTTCTTTGCTTTTCTGTCTGACTTTGCTATTCTAGTTAATTCAAAATCATTCCTGACATGCCCAGAGGATTCAGAGCTCTAAATTAAGGGTTTGGGGACTTAGAACAGCATTTGGAATTCTAATGACTTCCTTACTAATTTTCAGTATCCCCAGAGGGGATAAGCCATACTATCCCAGGAGACTGAATTTCTTTTGTTCATTGACAGGGATAAGAATTGTCCATCCAGATCCAAATGTAGAATGTTTTCTTTCTCTAGTTCAGAGGAATTTAGTTTAATTAAGTTTAAAGATATGCTAGAAAACCATCATGTAAAAGAGTAAAGATTTTATTTTCTTTCATCGAGACTTCTTACTTTCTTCAATGGAAATGTCAGTAGTTAAAAGGTAGCTGGAGGCTTACTTTTTGCCAGAAAGACACAGGTAGGGAATTTTTAAAATTACTTTGCTATAACAAAATAATAACTTAATTCCAATGCTGTAGTAAGATCTAGCATTTTACTAGGAAAAGGTATAAGGATAGTGACTTTTCTATTCAGGCTACCAAAAAGATAGTGTACATACACACACACACCCACCCCTTGAAATGATTCCGGGGCCTCTGTCTAATGAGCCAAAGTAGATGTTACAAAAGCCAAGCACTGAAGCTCATGTGCTATTATCATAGGGGCAGCTCTCAGGTTCCTTTTTGAAACCCATTAAAGGTTTGAAAAGGAAATCTGGTTTCCTATCCCACAGCAAGAAAAGCCAGAAGGAACTTCAAGAGGTGGCACATGGGCATCAAGGAGAAGTGTGACTGAGGAAGCAGAAAAAACACAGTTCCTTCTGTGTTGTAAAAAAAAGTAAACAGATACCTTGTAGAAACATCTTTATCTGAAATGCTAAAAAGTGTCAGGTATTCATACATTTTCTTATTTACCAGTGAACTAGAAAGTACATTTTTATGGACTATCACTTCCTCTGGTGCTGCCAGGTAATTAAGTAGCTATAAGGTGGTAACACAGTTAACTGGTATCTGAATGCTATTGCAAAAACACTTGTGCATATGAAGCGTAATAGATTTTAAATTCTGTTATTTTAACAACATCTGAAATAGGAAGAAAGAGAATTTGTAAGCTCTGGCATTAATGAGATAATAGGGCCCTTTGTAATTAGATAGTGATTACTCTGACCTGGTGAGCTATAGCGAGTAGGCATCAGATACTTTAACTTTTTCCATATGATAATTTAACTTTTTCCAAATGTGTTTATTTCCCCTTTTCTATAATATTCCCCCTCCTCCTTAATATTGCTCTTATTAGAGAAAATGCACCTTAAGTTAAAGTTTGATTTATTGTACTGTGTTATGAAGTAGTAAAACAGTAGAAATGTTTCCAGTGCAATTTTTGCTTTAAAAAAAATCACAGTGTCCAAGAAGAAATGGTTGTTTTCCTCTTGAAATCAAATGATTCATAGGCTGTTGGATTCCTTTTGTTTCTGAAGCATGATCTACAGTTTAGTAATGATGTCCACTGTCTGTCCTCCAATTCATGTTCCACCATTGTTTTTGTAACAACTGTGATTCTAGTGGATCTGAACAGGCCTCCAGGTCTTAGCAGTGAGTGGCTCTTTAAGCAATCTTTTTCATTTGGAGTTTGTATGGTAATTAAGATCGCCCATAGCAACCCATCTAGGTCCTCATAGTGGGTTTTTAATGTTTGTTGGGTGACTCTGACTTTGAGGAATCTATTAAAGCTAATTAACTTCTGTGGAAGCAGTAAGGAAAGTGGCCAGGTAGTCATCTGGACTGTATTATATGTTCTTGCAAACTCTAGTGTTTCAACCTAGTAATTATTTTCATTATTTTTTTAAATCTATTGATGGAAACAGATAAAACTGAAGTTACTTCGGTTTGTATTGAGTCTAGGCTCATTGCAAAAACCCCCATCTAACATCATTCTACCAATTTTCTTTTTGCTTCTGCTTGGCTTTTAGAATTCTTTAAATTCTTACATCTTTGTCCCTGCACATTTCGAGGTCTCTCAATCTAAAGAAAAGTTGTACTTGTGCCAGTATCATTGGTTTACTTCAAATCAAAACAAAAACCGAATTTGAAGTTTGGGAAACTATTAACAGTTTAAAAAGAATATGTTGATTTCCTCCATTGTTGTAGCTTCTCTGCACTTTGTCAGCCTTTTAAAGATTTGCACAGTAGTCTAATCAGAAAAGATATAAAAGGGCTATTGTGGCTTTTACAGTAATTTGAAAAGATGGAAAAGTAAGCTAAGGGCCTGCCTACATGTGAACTCATCCAAGTCTCACTTGGTGCAAAGTAGCACAGAGTACTTTCTCAATAAATATTTAAGTAGTTAATGTATCTCTTTAGTGTTTCTTTTAGCATTAATATGGGGAGTTACTTGTACTTTTCCCCATTATTTCCATGAGAACTAAAACAGTTTTTTATGCCAATACAAAAATGCCTCAAAGTATTGGATAACTACATTTAACAAAATATATGGACATTATTTTTTAGAGCATTTATTTCAGTCATGTACATACCATTTTATTTTTATTTTATTTTCTTTAATCTTCACCTGAGGATGTGTTTATTGATTTTAAAGAGAGTGGAAGGGAGAGAGAGAAAAACATCTATCTGTTGCCTCCCATATGCACCCCGATGGGGAATTGAACCTGCAACCTTTTGGTGTACGGGACAATGCTCCTACCAACTGAGCACCTGGGCAGGGCAGTACATTCAATTTTAAAAAGTACTTTGGCCTGGCCAGTGTGGGTCAGGGAATTGAGCATCATCTCATGGACTGAGAGGTCTGGTCTGATTGCCAGTCAGGGCACATGCCTGGGTTGCAGGCAGGAGGCAGCCGATCAATGTTTCTCTCTCACATCTATATTTCTATCCCACTCTAAAAAAAAATCAATAAAAACATAAAAAAAAAAAAAAAAACAGTTTAGGGCTACAGATGTCTTTTTTTTTTTCCTTCAGAAATACATGCCCCCAAATGCTTGTGATACCTGTTGAGTTTACAAGTCATCTTTTAACTGCCATGCTGTAAGACACCATGACATGATTTATGATTTACTTACTGGAAATCTTCCTTGTGTGAGATCTGGCAGAATTGGCAGGATAAACATTAGCTTCAGGTGTATTAGGAAAATGACCCATGTACTTGGATCTTACTGTCTCTTTGTCCCTAAATTTCAGTCATTGCTGTTGAGGTTGAATGTGTGATGAAGTAATTGCTACTTGCATTCTATTCTTTTGTTAGGAAGTTTGGAGAGTGAGACCCCTGACTTCATGGGTTTTAAAGAAAGTGTTTAAGTTCTTTCTAGTTCTAGAGTCCTTGATAACTTTAAGAACTGAAAATTTAATGTTTATTGAATGCTATGATGTCAGTGTATAGTAATCTTAAAGCTGTGTTAAAATGTACTTCTTCTGTCTCTAAACATCCTGCCTTCTTTTGTGACCACATCCTTCTCTCAGCCAAAATAACAAGCTAACTTGAGTTTCAATATTCAATATCCTTCTCTGGCAGATGTTTTCTGGCAAAGGCCTTCCTGCATTTATGAATTCTCTCTCATGAAGCAAGAGAACACCTGCAGGAAGTGAATCAAGATGCAGAACACAGAGGAATAATCACCTGCTTTAAAAAAATAAAGTACTGTTGAAAAAGATCATTTCTCTCTATTTGTTCCTAGGTGTAAAATTTTAATAGTTAATGCAGAATTCTGTAATCATGGAATCATTAGTGGTTAATGTTTGAAAAAACTCTCGCAATCAAGTCTGTGATGTATTAATAATGCCTTATCTATTGTTTGTAGTCATTTTAAGTAGCATGAACCTTGTCCCTGTAGTCAGTAGGGGGCAGTCTTGCTTTATTCATCCTCCATCTCAAAATGACTTTGGAATTAAATATTTTAGTGTAAGATATGTGTAATGCTGGCCATTTTAAAGGGGTTTTCTCAAAAGTTAAAACTTTCGTTATGACTGCATTTCTGCACATAATTCATATTTGTTGTTAAAGTTAATCTAGAAATCAATTCAGTTTTACTGTGAACACCTGGAAACAACCATAGTGCAAAATACATTTAAGGTATGGTCAAGAATATGTTCTTAATTGGTAAATAATAAGCATTAATTTTTTTATAGTCCGTATTCTAAATTTTACAGTACCTATTGTTCTTTGTTGTGTACCTAAGGGATTGTAAATGTGTTGTCACTGTATAAAATATAAAGGACAGGGACAAATACAGCTTACTTACTAAAATGCAATTCTTGACACTTTCTGTATGATTAGAGTCCCTATCCTTTTTTTTTCTTTTTCTCTTATCTCCTGATGATTAGGCCAAGGGCTGGGAGTAGGGAGGGGATTAGCTACTAGGAGCAAAGAAAGAATTAGCTTGGGTCTTTTGAGATGATCCCTAACATACTGTATGTACTACTTGCTTTTACAATGTGTTAGCAGAAACCGATGTGTTATAAATGTAGAATGATGTGCTTTCTGCCAAGTGGTTATTCACCTTGGTTTGCTATGTTAAAACTGTAAATAAAACAGAACATTAATAAATGTCTCTTGTGTAGCAACTTTTGCTGTAGATTAGTGTTTAATTTCTTGGTTTGCATTTGTTGATTACGAAGGCAATTTTTTCTAATCTTTATTCATACAGATTCATACACAATCAGTAAATATTTAAAAAATTGGTCTTGGGCCAATATTTATCTTTTTCAGCACAGGAAGTTCCCTTCTTTCATATCTTACTCAATACATTCCTACAAGTATATGTGAAAATTGGTTCTGCAAAAGATAATGGACTAAAATAGGCAGGCGTTGTAGAGATCTTAAATCATCCTGGAATTCCCAATTATGCTTCATTTTTTAGACATAATCTTAGATAATTTTCATAATTTTCTGCACTTGCACTTGCCCTTTTCTCAGTTGAACAGAGCCAAATGGTTTAAGTCCTGTGAGCATCTCATTTCTCCTGATTTCTATTGTGTTAAAGTTGAGACCAATGGTTCTTACGATGTCAGCCATTTGATTTTTTCCTTCTTCCGCTTACTCAAATAAAATATAAAGAAAAAATACAGCAAAATGGTCAAGTAACTACACAAACCAGCACTCACATGGTGTGATAGCTGCACATGTTCATTATCTGCTGCAGGTGAGCCTCTGGGCTCAGCATCGGAAGTCTGCTTGGGGGTGTCAGTGTGTAATGCACAGACCTGGAGGTTGTTTGAAAGCCAGACAGGGAAATCGAGAGCCTCCTGCACTGACATGGCAATGATCATTCTAACTAATTTATTGTAAGTAATAGGATAGTATGTTCTTCAAAAGTTGTGTTTTGCAATAGATAACCAGGGGCTTCATGAAAATCTCAAGATTTTCTTATTTTAGATTATATCAACAATAGTTTAGAAGTGTATATAGCCTATAATGTTCTAAGTTTCAGAATGAATTATCTCTCTAACAATCTGAATAAATGTGGACACGTGCAACAGAGAGAACTATTTAAATTATCTTACAGGACAGCCCAGCTGGTGTGGCTCAGTGGATTGAGTGTCTTCCCATGGACTGAGAGAGGGGTCCTGGTTCCATTCCCAGTTGGAGCACATGCCCAGGTTGCGGGCTCGATCCCCAGTAGGGGGAGTGCAGGAGGCAGCTGATCAATGCTTCTATTTCTCCCTCTCTAAAAAAATGAATTAAAAAAAATTTTTTTTGTATTTTCTTTTCCTTTATTAATTTTTTTGTTACAGATGTTTCTCCTTTCACCCCCTAGTCACCCTCCTCCCTCCCCCCTCCCCCCCAATTTTTAAAAAAATTAATTTTATTTTTTTATCCTCACCCAAGGACATTTTTGCATTTCTTCAGATAGAGCGGGAGGGAGAGAGGGGGGAAGAGAGAGAGAGAAACATCGATGTGAGAGAGACACATTGAGTGGTTACCACCCACACGACTCCAACCGGGGCCGGGGCCAAACTGCAACCGAGGTACGTGCCCCTAGCGGGAACCGAACCCGGGCCTCTCTGGTCTGCAGGCCAATGCTCTAACCACTGAGCCAAACTGGCCAGGGCATACCCCCCAAATTTTTACTTTTTTTTTTTTTTTAATCCTCACCCGAGGACATTTTTGCATGTATCTTCAGATAGAGGGGGAGGGAGAGATGGAGGAAGAGAGAGAGAGAAACATTGATGTGAGAGAGACACATTGAGTAGTTGCCACCCACACAACCCCAAGTGGGGCCGGGGACAAACTACAACCAAGGCACGTGCCCTTAGCGGGAACAGAACCCGGGTCTCTATGGGCCGTGGGCCGATGATCTAACCGCTGAGCCAGACTGGCCAGGGCTTTGCCCCCCAAATTTTTAAAAATTATCTTACAGGACAAAATAGAAGGCCCTAAATCATATTGACTCAAACACTGTGGGTTTGCTTTGTGTTTATTCTTGAGGTCCTTCTGCACTATTCGATTCTGTATATTCAGAGAACTGAGATATTTGGAATTCCTATTTCGACATACTTGGTTTGTAAGAGTTTGTCAAATGTAAACCTACAGTTTGATATGCTTTCAAACTACTTAGGAGGAGCATTTCTGTTTTAATGTTCTAAAAATTAAAGCCTTTTCAGATGCATAAAGTTGGTACTCTATGTCACCTATAGTCCTTACTATTCAGGATGAAAATGTTCATACTGCATACTTTTCATTTTTTCTTTCTCATTCTTTCTTTCTTTTTTTTTTTTTTTTTTTTAACATTTTCAATTTCTTGCTCGCAGTTTATTTAATTTTGTTAATCCTCACCCAATGATACTTTTCCATTGATTTTTCAGAGAGTAAAAGGGAGGGAAGGAGAGAGAGAGAGAGAGACATCAATTGGTTGCCTCCTGCATGACCCCATCAGGAGCCAGGGACCAAACATGCAACCCAGGTACGTGCCCTGGACCCAAGAATCGAACCCTTGACCCTCTGGCCGATGCTCTAATTGCTGAACCAAACCAGCTAGGGCTCTTTCTCCTCCTTTTCTGTATCCCTTTGATGAGCTTATTAAGAATAATCCTTTCATCCCAGCTGGTGTGGCTCAGTGGTTGAGCATGGACCCATGCACCAAGAGGTCGCCGGTTCAATTCCAGTCAGGGCATATGCCCAGGTTGTGGGCCAAATCCCCAGTGGGGGGCATGCAGGAGGTGACCAATCGATGTTCTTTCTCGTTGACGTTTCTCTCCCTCTCCTTTCCTCTCTCTCAAATCAATAAAGAAAAAAAAATTTTTTTTTAAAGAATAATTCTTTCAGAAAAGGGGTGGGGTGTGCCTTTAAAATGAATTTGAAAGGGGATATTGAGGAACCACTGTAATTCACCCAAGGTTATGAAATAAACTGGCTTTGACCCTGGGCTAAGGGACAACCAGGGCTCACTCATGACCACAGAGGTCCCTCATGTTTCTTAATTGTTACCATTTGGAATTATACAAACTATGTTTAAAGGATTCTGCCTAGCCATTTCATTTTTTTTTCAGAAAATTAGATTGCTTTGTGTGAGGATAAAAGGTGTTACTCAAATTTACTTGTTAAGAAATGATATCTTTACTAATGGGATACATTTTGTTCAGAATTTTAAAGAAACATGATTTTTAGTTTGGCATTCTTGGTAAGTATAAGTTCTCTGACTTGAGCTGTGGTCTATCATAAGTCATTAGTAACACAGATGAAGTTTCTATTGGCCTTCTCTATATTCTTATATTAGGATATACTCTGCTGAGCTATAAATTGTTTATGTTTAAAGGAAGAAATGGCCCTGGCCAGTGTGGCTGGGTTGGTTGGAGTGTCCCGTACAGCAACAAGTGGTGGTCTTGGTCCCTGGTCAAAGCACGTTCTTGGGAGGCAACCAATCTTTCTGTGTCTGCCCCCCCCCCCCCGACCCCTTCCTCTCTCTGAAATCAATAAAAATATAAAAAAGGAAGAAATAACTAATAAAAGTAAGTTTCAGGACTAATAGAAGTCGTCATTTAAATGGTTGCCTAAAAGATTCTCGGGTGAAGATCAACAAAAACACCCCACAAATGGAGCGCTGGCCTCAGCTTTGAATCTAGCCCTAACGCCTTCCCAATAGCTGACCTTACGGGTTGGCGTGGTAGATACTGAAAAATCACTTGGCTCTGGTTCCAGTAAATACCAATAATCAACTCTTAAAACATGCCAAGAATAGACATAGAACTGTATGTTTATGTAAAGTGTGAAGGGGAGTGTTTTATGAAAAAACTAATTATTACCTACCTGAATCTGGTTCTTGGTGAAGCGTCAACAATGCAGCCAGGTAAGTCATGTACAAAATGTAGTTTAACAATTTTCAGAGTCTTCTAGTGTTTTTCAACTATTTAGGTTTTTACCTTTTCAGGCTTTCTGAAGATGATTTGAGGAATGGTGAGAGGCATAACAAAACGCAAACTATGTTTCTGCAGATGGTTTGTGCCTTCTTAAAAATTTGTTTTGCGTATCGGTAAGCTTAAATACAGTCTGTAAGGTAGATAAGGTAGATTGAGGGAGAGCATTTGTTAAACCAAAACTGAAATTTTCCTGGTTTCGATTTCCCTTTTGCCTGCACCTATATACTTGTGTATATGTGTATAGTTGTACTTATTTAGAGCACCTTCAGAAAGTGCTCTTTGACAGGTAGCCTCTGAATATTGGTGCTTCGTAGGCTCTGCCACAAAGTGGAGGACATGCCAAAGGAATAGACCAGGAATTCCCCAAGCGGAAAGTAAGATCAGGTTGAGAGTAAGGTTTTCAGGAGGAACAGATAGTGACAGAAACTGATTTTGGATCATCTCCACTCTAAAAAGAGGCTGTTTTATAACCCAGCTCATTGTAGCACCTACAACTTCGTGGCCTATAGGCCTGCTCTAATGGAAAATCTATGAATGGAGAGTTGTCCTCCTGAGGACAGTTTCCCTGTCTATAAAATTTGAAGTGTTCCACCTACTGCGTGGCATTTTGATCCCCTCAGCCCTCCAGTTATCCTCGGAATTTGTCACTTGTAGAATAGACATATTGCTCAAGTTTTGTTTTGATACCTGTTTTTACTTAAACGTCTGTGGTGGTTTTTTTTTCTTTACCTAAAAGCATGTTTTCTGATGTTGAGAGTTTTAATTCTTCAGTTCATCCGTTGGTGAAGTAATAAGATGTAAACCTAAATGCAAAGCTCTTAAACCTGAATAGAGAATATATGAAATACAGAGAACTCTGCACTTATGCAGCATTCCAGGTTAGAAACTGGGATGCAATTGTGTGAGACGGACATCTCCCAACCCGGCTTCATATGTTGTTCATCCTGCTCCAAAATTGATTGTTTTTATCACTTAGGTGGGAAATGAAATGTTTCGTGGACTTTCCTCCATCCATATGTGATTGCAGGTTTATAGACACCAAAACTGAGAAGAGCGGTTTCGTTTAAGTCTTACAAAGAATAATACTGGAGATCTGAGAAGAGAGCACTCATTGTTATTAATTGTCTGGAAGGTTCCCGAGTGGTAGGTCAAAAACCTAAAAGAAACCTCTCAAATAGAGAAGGTGATTTCTTGACACAGCACTGTCAGCTAGACTACGGAACTAGGGAAGTGTGCTGCCTTCTGACAACGAAACCCAGCCCGAGTCTCCTGGAATTCATCCTGAGCTCTGGTGGTTTCCACCTTGCACATTAGGCTTTGCATTCGTGTCCCCTACTGAGAGCTGCTTCCCCCATTTAAGCCAGTTACTTCCTGAGCCAAGCAGAGAGCACTGGAGCAACCTATCATCATAACTCGGCTAGAGTTACACTTGATGAAACATCCTCCTTTTCATTTGCACAACAGTCAGGAATGCCTGAAATGTTCCCTTTAAATGAGGTTTTAGAAAGAATTTTGCCATCTGCTTCCTGATTCCATGTCTTTATTTTGACAGAACATCTCACAGGCTGTATTTGTCAGTCACTGGGTCTAGATGTCATTTTAGTATGTTTTTTTTCTCTGGTTATCAACACTGAAGAGTTTTACATCCATGAGTTATTTCTAGTTTACATTTTAACTGGGATTGCAGATAAACTAGTAAGCGAGCCACTGGGTGGAATATGTTTTCACCAAACCTTTTATTACTAGCACCATTTGGTTTTTAAACTATAAAGTTTTTTGTTTTTTAAAGGGGGAGGGCATTGGTGGTCTAAAGAAGCAAAATCAGTGGTCAGTTTTTTTCCCAAGTCTGGCCCAGTGACCCTCAAACCTTAGATTTGGGTACCCATGGTCACATGTATAAGAAAAGCCTTGTTTGGGGGTAGTTACGTATGTTGTTCCTGAGGCTATATGTGTGAAATGGGGTTTAATCTACTAGGTCTCCTATTGTTTGGGGCCTTAGCCCTTCTGTGATTTAGCAGTTCCCTAGATTTAGGTATAGATATCAGACTTTTTTTAAAAAAAAACAATGTTTTTCTAACACCTATCCTGTAGAATTATAAATGGTCAGACTTGATTCAACAGAGCTTCCAAGTAAGGATAATAGGTAGTAAGTATTCGTTCCAAATCTTTTCTCTCCATAGAAGAAGGTTATATAGAAGAAACTTACCGACACTTAACACAGTGAGTTAGTTTTTCATTTAGTATTTGCTTGGCATTAATTGTTGGGTAAAATTAAGAATTATTCTCTTTAGGCCCAGCTGGTGTGGCTCAGTGGACTGAGTGTTGTCCCATGGACTGAGAGGTCCTGGTTAGATTCCCGGTCAGGGCCATGCTCAGGTTTCGGGCTTGATCCCCAGTAGGGGGCATGCAGGAAGCAGCCGATAGATGTTTCTCTCTCACTGAAAAAAGAAATAAAAACATATTTTTAAAAAAAGAATTATTCTGTTTTCATATAAGTCTTCTCAAAGCTCACGGCTACAATACTTTCCTCTTGTTTACGCCAGGACTATGAGCAGGAACGTGTCTGCAGAGCAGTGGGGAGAGGCCATAGGGAAATTAATTTCTAAATATTTGCCTAAGAGTGATTGGACTCTTCCTTGGAGGTCCTTAAAAATAGGGTAGATCCTCCTTGTTTGGAATGGTTTAAGGGCAAAGGAAAAGGAATGGATTAGCTGGCCCCTTGAAGTCCCTAACAGCTCTAGAGGTTTATATGTCAGTGACAGATGGAACAGTGAGTTCGACAGATGTCACCTCTGCCTTTCCCAGGCTGTGCTTCCTTTAATGTGGTGACTTTCTGGGAGCACTGTCCCAAATAGTCTGCAAGAGAGAAAGGAGTGTGTCTAAACTTGTAAACCTAACTTGGGTGGCTTATTACCTACTGCTACATTTTTTCTTTTAAGATCCAATGATCAAAAAAAGTTGCACTTTGCTCAGAATTCCAAGATGAGAAAACAAAAAACCACTCTCTCCTTTCTGAAGCCCCGTCCAAACCTTCGCTTATTCTGAAGGGATTTCGTTTAGGTGGCATTGCCTAATATATCTTTAAGAATCCCTCTTCTAAGGGACCATAGGTGGAAGGGAAGAAAGAAGATTAGGTGGGTGAGGAGGGCCCTGGAGGAAATGAAGTCTGATTTGTTAAGGAAGGAGGGCTGATGAAGACTGGAGCAGATCGGGGCCTTTTGTTCTATGTTCCTGCTTTAATCCTTTAGACTCGGGACAAGATTGCCAGCTAATTGCCAGGAGCCCCCATAAAAGGGCCTAAATTGAAGAAGAAATTTAAAGAACGACTAAGGATTTAAAAAAAAAATTCCTCCTTTATTTGGGTCACTTTTCTTTACATATGATTATGGTTCCAAGAAGTGGTCGGATACCCTCTCGAGAGGCTTTCTTTATAAAAAAAAAAAAAGAAGAAGAAGAAGGAAAATAAATCCCTGAAATTCCAGACTCTTCACCCTCTACTGTAGCATTTAGTAAGAGTGTGATGAACTAAATTCACTAGACTGTAGTTTAAACTTAAAAAAAAAAACACCTAAAAGACTAATGTGTTTTGTGGTGGCATTTTTTACAAGTGACTCATTGGTAGAAGTATATGGACCATTTTAAAGTGCAATCTGATCTTTTGGGGAGACGTTTAAATTCCCAGAGTATAGACACGGTACTTAGGACAAATTATTTGGTTTGTACCTTAGTGCCAATCTCAAGCATGTCCACATTGGGTGCTTATTTTCAAGTAATACTTGATCCATCCAAAAACAGTATACTAAAAATTGTCGTTAAAAACATATCAAGTTTTAATAGCAAACCATGGATACTTTTACTGCCTTTTATTTATTGCCGGGTGTATTTTATTAGAAGGAAAGGTAAATAAATGTGTTTTGCAGAAAATATGTAGTGTAAGTCAGCTCCGGTAGCAGTTAGGTTATTATTTTTTAACTAGATGGTGGAGCATTTACACACTTCGTTTATTAGTGACCTTCCCATAAAATTTTTAGGAACACAGGGCCAGACAGAGGTCATAAGTTTATCCAAGCTGGCCCTTGAGAGCACTGCCTTGGTGGCATCAGACAGCTGAAGGGAAGCCAAGACACCTCCCTACATCTTCAGACTCCAAGCTGCCTTGGCTGTACCTCCAGCTAGAGTATTTTATTCCCCTCGGAAAGACTTACAGACGACATTTGGAAAAATCACCTGTGTTAGGAGTGATGCATTTTTACTTTTGAAAAATATAGTTTCTATGTGTTAGAAATACTCGTGTTCTGGCTTCTTTTTTTCTTTGTATTTATTTTAAAACCACTTTTTGGAGACATGATTGACATACAAAAAGCTGTACATATTTAATGTACACAACTTGATGAGTTTGGAGGTAAATATACATCTATCAGTGAAACCATCACCACAAGCTATGCCATGAACATATCCATCACCTTCAAAAATTTCTCCCACCCTCTTTATTTATTATTACTATCTTTTTTTGGTGATAAGAACACTTAACATAAGATCTACCCTCTTAGCAAACATTTTTTTTAATCCTCACCCGAAGACATCCTCACAAAAAAAGGGGCGAGAGAGTGAGAGAGAGAGAAACATTGATGTGACAGAGAAACATTGATTGGTTGCCTTCTGTAAGTGCCCCAACCAGGGATCAAACCCACAAGCCAGGTATGTGCCCTGACGGGGACTCGAACTGGCAACCTTTCAGTGCACAGGATGACGATCAACCAACTGAGGCACTCTGGCCGGGCACATTTTAAAGTATACAGTCCAGTATTGTTAACTAAGGGTACTCTGCTCTACAGTAGCTTGCATGGCTGAAATGCTCTGACTTCTTGCATATCATTGTTTTAGGCCTTCATTTAAGAAATTTTCACTTTTGTTAGCTGATTGTGATGTATATGACTTTGCGCTGGCTGGAGTGTACACAAGATTTATACAACCCAGCCCCTGGCCACAAGGAGGCTCTGGGCTGGGGAGAGGGTTGGGCAGGACAGAAGACAAAGTGCTTTCCTGTCCAAGACATCGTAACATGTCATCATTTTATCTGCCTTATTTGTGTTGTGGTGGAAGAAGCTTTTTATACTTTTCAAGTTATGATTATCTGCCTCTAGTTGTCACCAGAAGGGGACTAAAGATCTTCATAAAACCAAATCCCCCCCAAGGAAGGAAAGATGACTGCCACTTGGGGAAGCCACTCTGGAGGAGCCTAGCAGGGGGAAGGGGCAAGCATCTCAGGGAGCCTGGGACCTAGAGAACCAGCTGCCGAGGGAGAGGTGAGCATGAGTCGACTAGGCTAGAGCTTGCACACCTGCTCCGACTCTTACTCGCTGTATAATCTTGGGTCATCCTCGTGCTCTGTCCAAGCTCTGGTTTCCTAACCTGTGTACCGGAATATTTTCCCCAAGGGCTGTCTTTAGCTCTAAATAGGATAATGTAGGCAAAGTGCCTGGCACATAGAAGACAGCTCTAAGCCCAAACCTGTCATTCAAACCAAGGGCACTCATTTCCTTCTCTGGACCCTGTAGCTTTCCTAAGTTCTGCCCTTCCAAATCCCTTCTTTCCTAAAGGCCATCATTAGACCATCCGTGAGAAATCAGACCACTCCTCCTAAATTTCTGCAGCCCCGATGAGAATGTGACTTCCTCTTGCTTTTCTGGTAATGCCATCATGTGTTTACATAGGACCTTATATTTATATACATGTTCATTTGACCCTCACAGATTTCTATCAAAGGGATTATTACGGTTCTTTACCAGCAGGCAAACCAAAGCCTCCTTCCCCCAGCGAATAATTTTTCAACACTCATCACATCAAAACTATAAATGCAATCAACTGACTCTCATGTCCTTTCCTGAATTCTATAGGGTAAAATTCTGGCCTCCTTTTTTCTTGGGCCATTTGTATCATATTGCAAAATCTGTAATACACCATTGTTGTGTGGATTTAGGTCTTCAAAGCGTCCTTTGAACTTCTCATCCTTTGTCTTGTTTCTTTCTGTGCTTGCCTTCAATTCTTTGCTACTTCTTTTTTTAATACGTTTTTATTGATTTTTTAGAGAGAAGAAGGGAGAGAGAGAGAGAGAGAGTCTGCAACCTGGGCATGTGCCCTGACTGGGAATCGAACTGGGACCTCTCAGTCCATGGGACGATGCTCAATCCTCTGAGCCACACCAGCCAGGCTACTTCTTCATCTATCCTCTTGGCCAGCCTCTCTGTGCCTCCCCTAACAAGGTTTCCCGTACTTCTTAGATGCTCTACTTTCTTTGTCTTTTCCCATCCTAAATTCCTATACATCTCTTTGCTACAATGGCAGAGAGGGCCATTTTCTCAGTGGCACCCTCTCTTTCCTTTCTCCGAGTCTTGCCTGGGCCATGTCAACCCTTGTTACTTTCCGCCTTCCTTCCCCATCCCATGAAGCCCCACCCAACAAGGAAATCACAGGCTTCATTTTCCTTCCCGAAGCCCTCCGGTTCTCCTTCCTGAATGCTCCTAGGTAAACAGATGTTCCTCGCCTGTGTGTCTGTGCCTCCAAATCCAAGCCTGCCCAGGTGCGACTTGCCTGTTTCCTCCTTTCATTTGGGATCTGGGAGCTTTTCCCAGATGTGGCCTTTGTCATGGTGTCCCCAGGCTCGCCACTTCTCCATGCCCCTCTGTGTTGGTCTGGGCTGCTCATTAGACAGAAGACATTGGGGTGTCCTCTGCTCACTGCTCTTCGCCATTTACATGAACGTGAGGGTCTGTGCACGGATCCAGGCCAGGCCTGGGTCTGTGTGGGAAAGCACCCAGCAGTTGGCTAGCCCCAGTTTTCATAATTCCCTCGGTGTTTCCGGACTACCTTCCAATCAACACTAGGATTCTGTAAGCTTCTAACTGGAATTTTATCTTCTAAAAATATCTTCAATCATTAAAAACATAATACAATGTCTTTATTCAACTGTGTATTCAACCTATGTCATTTTCCGTGCTCTCATTTATAGACCTAAGTGGAGCAAGGATTAAAATTGAACATATAAATGAATGTACTCAATAAAAGCAGCATTTTATCTGCTTCATATATTGGGGCCTTAACAAGATTTTATTTAAGAAAAAGAAAAGGTTCTGCAGTTTAAAAGGGGTTTGAAAACCATTGCCCTGGGTGAACATCCCAGCTCCTCTCTCCCTGTGCCTGAAACCACTAGGCCATCATACATTTCCCCCCCCTCGATCTTCCAGGAGTTTATAAAAATACTTCATCAATTTTGCAAAAATAACCAACAAATCTGAAAGTCACCTTTAATCCCACTACCCACCAAAATCAACTCTTTGTTCTTTTTCAGCCTTGTTTTGTGCATTTATCCTTTTTATATAGTGTGGTACTCGCCTACCAGTACAGCCTGGTGAGATGAGGTCACTTATCAAGCCATCATGGCTTACATCAGACATCACATTTTTTTTACAGCCTTTTTGCTACACTATAGACTATCTTGCCTTTTCCCACCTTTCAACCAGTTTTTTTTTTTTTTTTTTAACATTCTTTTTTTTTTCCCCCTCACCTGAAGATATTTTTCTACTTACAGTATTATCAGATAGAATGGGAGGGAGGGAGAGAGAGACAGAGAGAAACATCAATGTGATAGAGCCACATCGACTGGTTGCCTCCTGGACCACCTGACCAGGGCCGGGGACAAACCACAACTGAGGTACGTGCCCCTGAGTGGAATCGAACCCGAGACTCATTGGTCGGCAGGCCGACGCTCTAACCGCTGAGCCAAACCGGCCAGGGCTCAACCAGTTTTAATGAATCTTAAATGGCAATGCTTTTTAAGCCAACTTCTAATGCCTCCTCTTTCCACTGTGTCATGGCTAAGGAGAATGACTAGGCTTTTGCAGCAGTTATAACAAAGGCCCCTCGGTCTGCAGGCCGAACCGCTGAGCCAAACCGGCCAGGGCCAGGATCCGAATCTTAACCACTAATTAATACTTCTTCCTTCTCCCGCCTCCCCAACTTTTTTCCAAAGGTAATCCCTATTGATTATGGAAACATTTCAACTCTGATTTTTGTAAAATCTGCCTTTATCAATAGTACTAAATCTGTAGTAGTTTTTTAACCTCTTAAAAGTGCCACAAATCCCAGTGTGTATAGCTGTGAGCCTTCATGGGAAGAGCATGTAGTAGTCTTCGGACTTCTAAGAATAAGGCTGTTTTCATATCAGGGAAGGTGAAGCTGCCCAACCTATGTCATACACAGTGAGCCGTTCGTGAGAAGTGATTACTGAAAACAAAATTTATTATACTAACACATCTATTCTTAGTCTCATTCTTTTAAATTGAACTTTATTTTTGTATACTCAATATTTAGGTTAAGAGATCTGTTGCAAACCTGAAGGAAACCACCCATGATATTTTATTATCCTTTAATACACCTTTCCAGGAGCTTCATACATACTCTAGCCAGCACTCCTCAAACCATGACATGTTTGTGAATTGTCTGGGACACTTATTAAAATGCAGATTCTGGTTTAGGAGGCTCAGGATTCTGCATTTGTACAAAACCTCCGAGATGTGCCCAGACTGCTCTAATTCACTCTGTGGTCAAGAAAGAAATTCACATTCAAAACTCTTACTTTACAAATACTGTTTACTAAACAAGCCAAAACAAAATGGTTAAGAGAAGCAACCCCTGTCCTCCGGCTTCCTAGAAATCTGATTTTCTTGAGTTCTTTGGGCTTGACTTCCTTTCGGTTTACGTTAGTGCACGTGAACCCACCAGCTTCCTCTCCGTGCTCCTCTGTGAGCCGTCATTCATCTCGTACTGACCTGTGCGAGGTGGGCAGCTCATGGCCTGAACCAGCCCATTTGTCCTGCTTCAAGGACCTGCATTGAATTTTCCTGGAAAACATTTTCTCAGTCTCCACTGTTACAAGATCTCTGTGAGGTGGGGCAGGGGGCAGGGACAGAGATTTGGGGTCCCAGGGTTGCAGATCAGCTTGGTCCTGCCTGTGTGCTTTTGTCTGATCAAGTACAAGAAAAGTGTGCTTCTCTCCCACCCTGACTCCGCCTCCCCTGAGCCTTGGCCTTGTCTAGAATGGACTCCGGATGGCAGTTGTGGATGCTCAGAGCACAAAAGGTTTCTTGTTTGCCCAGGAGTCTATCAGTGTTTAAATAGAACCGGCGGAAGCGCAGGCACATGGTATCAGCAGCTTATCGGGTCCACGGTTTTCCAGGTACATTGCTAGTCCCTTGAGTTTACCCAGCTCCATCAGCACTGAGTTAAAAATTGCAAGGCCAGGCTGTACTTCGCCGAGATAGGGCAGGGACAACAAGCCAGTGACTGAGGGTAGGGGTGTGTGGGTCCTCGAGATCTTATTTGCATTCTGCCCTTGTAGAGAGTAAAGCCCTGGTGGCCTGTGTGTTAAGAGGCGCCCAGAGAGAACCAAAGTCTGGTTTAGGAATGCATCCAGGAGGTGGGCTGACTCCAGGCCTTTCTGGGGCAGAAGTAGGTGGAGGTACCTCTTGGTACCCTGGCTCTCCATCTTAGCTTACCAGGTCTGAAGTCAGCTCAGGAAGTGCTTAAAGGAGGTGTCAACTGGGAACACCTTAAAACTGTACACGGTTTTGGGAGTGTGTCCGCACACACATTTCTCTGGGAGTGGATCCAGGACCCACAGGGCTAAATGCCCTTGTACCATTTGGGCTGTATCTTCTTGGAAGGAAATTCCAAGATAGATGGGCAGCCTGCTTTAAAATGAGTCCCTTCTGTTTATAATCATCACTCCTACTGTCCAAGCACTTGCTCTGTGCCAGGTGCGGTGGAAAGCACTTTACGAGTATCACCTCATTGAATTCTCAGAATGATCTTATGAAACAGGAATTTTTATTTCTATCTTACAGATGAAGGAACTGAGGTTTAAAGAGCTGTGATTTGACCAAGGTCACAGAGCAAAGTAAACAACAGAGCTAACATCTGAACCTGGGCTTTCTGACTCCGTAGCCCTTAGCACCACGGACGTTTTGTCTCTAATGTTTTAACATACTTGTTCCAGCGCCTCGTGTACATTCATACACTGGTGAATTTGTTTAACTGACACAGAATTGTCTCAAGCTTTACCCATCTAAAAATTAGCTTCATCAATGTTGCCCTATTTATATACTGCCTATATTATTAAATTACTATTTAATTAAAATTTGTATTAGTAAATGTTGTTAAACGTGTTATTACTTAGCCTCATCCTAAACAATGTCCACGAAATAACCACTGATGCACTGGCTTCAGTGCATTTTTCTTGACTTCGCACTGAAATAACTATATAACCCTTCGAATGAGAAATGTCCCACCTAACATCGTTTCGGAACCCATCAGCGTTCGGTACCGCGCTCGGAGCAGTTCCGATGTAAGGCGTGAAGGCTGCACGTCCATGCTGCCGCAGAACTGTGGGTGAACTACAACAGCCGTGACACCCCACCCCGGGCAGCCTCTCCTGCCCAGGCCCCGCCTCCTCACGGAGTCGTGACGCTGGGAGCCCCAGAGGTGGCCGGGTCGACTCCAGAGAAGGCGCCCTCGTGGGGACCACACTCTGTCCTTCAGGGCTCTAATGAGACAGTGGTGCCAAGAAAAAGAATATTACTTAGCTAGCTCCGAGGGGGTTGACGGATTCGGGGGCTAGAATCTGTACTCAGTCCCTGTGTGCGCCTGCTGAAGAGAACTGCGGGGGTCCTGGGGTGACGGAAGAAATGGCCTTGCCAGGGGCAGAATTTGGGTGGTAAGGGGTCTCAGCCTAGGCTGAAAGAGGCCTCTAACTAAACTCCATTTATTCCCATTTCTGTTCTAACCAAGTGCTTCTCCCTAAATCCCATCCCCTCTGGGACAGAAATTCAGACCACAGACATTTGAAGTCCCGTGGTCTGAAATGTGTGTGTGCATCGGACCTACTTCGCTGTGTCTCACAATCAGCTAAACAGAATTCCTAATTTCCTGACTTTGCTGTTACACCAAAATGTTCTAGGGCCCTCAGTAACCAAGAGAGCCCCTTCTCCCCACCCCAATAAGGTTACATTTTACATGGTAAATTTCCCAGTCTTGGGTCTTTAGCAACTTTGTAATTTGGCAGTCCCCCTGACTGGAAAGTGAGACGGGATGGCAGCGTACCCATGTGGGAAGGGGAAGGGGGTAGGGGTGGGCCCTGGAGTTTGTCTTCTCAGCAGCCTGGAGGAATCAGCCACTGGGAAAGGTGTTTTTTTTTTTTTTTTTTTTTTTTTGAGGACCAGCTGGTCCTTGGCTCGCTGACCCGGCCCACCTGTATCAGAAAAGTGATATTTGTCTGCCCTACAGCTGACCTGGTATCTTGATCATCTCAGACACAGTGATTGCCTGTCCATGGTGATTCTGGCTGTTGCTGTTTTAGGTCAGGCATGCTTCCTTTCATTGCGCCTTGCTTTATTGCGTTTCACAGGTGTTGCGTATTTGGTAAATTGAAAGCAAGACCCTCCACCAGCAAAAAGATTGACTGCTTTACTGCAAGATTCGCTTTACCGCAAGACTTGCTTTACGGCAGTGGTCTGGACCGGAACCTGCAGTATCTCTGAGGAATTCCTGTACCAAGATGTGAAAAAAACCTTTTGTGTGTGTGTGTAAAAGAAAGAAAAGTCTGCTCTTGGACTGGGCTGGGCATCTCTCATTCTGACCGTCCTCATCCTTGTGGGTCAGCAGTAGCTGACCCAGGAGACTCCTCTGTGAACTGCAGTGGCTCTGGTCCCGAAAACAGAGTTCTGTCTCTTGGGTGCGGTTCCTAGTCCCCCGCTACTGTCTAGTCCCCAAAATGGCCTGGCCTGGCCAAGGACTCGCAGGTACAGTGTCTGTTGCCAGCTTTCAACTTCATATTCCATTCTCCAGCTGCCCCCCTCCTCCGGAGCCCGTGGCTTGAGTTTCCAGAAACACCAGGCACGGATGGAATGCTGCCAGTTTCAGGAGATTCCGAGAGAGATAAAAAGCACATCTTTGACCACTTCTTTACCAAACAGACCCGAGATGTGTAATTAAAGGCCCCGGGACTCTGCTGGAAATAGGTTTAAACTTGAGGTAATCCCTTCTGGCACTTCCTCTTCCTAATAACCATCAACAGAAATCAAACAAATCCACCTGGCTCCAGCCAGCGAGTCTGTAACCAGCAAAGGTCACAGAGGAGCGATAAGAGAAGAAAGCGGCCACAAACAGCATTACTGGAAACACATGTCGGGACGTGTTAGAAAGTGACTCCTGCCAGGACCATCCTGGCCCTGCGATGGGCCTGCTCTGCTGTGAAGAACTCATTCCTCCCGCTCAGGTGTCAGTGGAACCGAGTCAGGGTGCCTGTTGGTACCCTGTCCCTTCGTCTCTTCTGTAAGGTGTGACTCAGCCAGAAAGACTAGAGGTGAGGCCATTCTTAACGTTTTCTTAAAGTTTTTTTTTCCCCCCCTCTTTCCAAAAGTAAGGCCTGGCCATTATTGCAAATATTACTGATAAGCAAAACAAAGGATGAAGTAGTTACCCTGATTCCACCACAGGGTGATTGTCCCTGTGATCTTTTCAGTGCTGCTTCCGATCTGTTTTTGGTACATGCCCAAGTATGCAGCTGTAAAATACGCACACATGTGCACAGAAAAGTTTTTTTAAACTTTCAAACTGCATTACGCCGAGCAAACTACTTTTAGCCTGCTCTTTGTTTCAGTCTATCTCGAGCATCTTTTGTCCTAGTTTGGCGTCACATCATTTTAAGTGGCTGAGTGGTATTCCGTCACCTGACTGTATCAGAATTTACTTTAATAATCTCCTGTTATTGAATGTTTAGGTTGTGTCCCAATCCCCCCCCCCCCCCCATTAAGCTATGTTGTGGAAACATCCTGACTAGTGGGTTTTTGGCTGAAAGAGCAGGTGTCAGCTGGTTTGAGCCTGCCCAGGTGAGCTCAGCAGCAGGGAGGGGAGGAGACTGGGTTTCTCAGAGAAGTTTAAACCCTCACTGGGTGAGCCCATGCCCCATGCATCTTGAGGACAAATGGAGAGCAACCCTGGGGGTAAGGGCCAAGCAGGTCCCTCCCTGATGTGGGCCGCAGCAGCCATGGAGGTTAATCCAGGATGACATGGTTTGGGGAGGGTGGTTTGCTGAGGGCAGTGAAGTACAAAACTGCATGAGAACTTTAAATAGCAGGAAGTCTTCACTCTCTTCCTGGATGTCTGTGGCCCTCTGGGCTCAAGTGGTGAGTCCATACCAGACTGAGGATTGTGATGCTAACATATGGTTGGGTCACCGGTGAACTTGGCCCCCAAGGTTTGCAGACTCCATTCTCTATCTGTGACATTTGTGTTTGTGTTCCCCTCATTCTCTATCTGTGACATTTGCAGCAGGAGATTGCAATTAGGGAAAACTGCAGTGCCAGGACAAGCAGAACAAAATGAGCAGTGAGCATGCACAGAGCACCTACTATGTGTCAGGCTGGTGCATGTTACCATCCCCATGTTCCAGGAAAGGAACCGCATGGGTAGAAATGTTGTCGTCTGCCCAGGGCCCTATGGCTGGGAAGGTGGAGGTGGGATTCATCCCAGGACTGACTCCAGGACCTGACCCAGTCCATGGTGCCACACTGCCTCATTATGAAGCATTTACAAAAACTTTCTACCCAGGCAGGTTTATATACCTGACTTAACAGGTAACAGGACAAACCAAGGTCATTGTAAAAAATGCCATTGTTCAGTGGTATTCAGACAACTAGCTTTGCAAAAAGCTGGGGAGGGGGTTGGGGGAAGAAGGCAGGTCCTGGAAGCATCTGTCCAAATGGTTTTGTGTGAATTTGTCACAACAGGAAGTAGGACTGATGAGGCTAACTGAGTGTTTGTATCTTGGGGTAGGAAACAGCTTCAAGTGTTTACTATTTTGATCTGAATTTCTTAGTTCGAGTATCTTGAGTGAATAAATAGGTAACCTCAGAATTGTTCAATCTAAAATTTGAATATGCATGCCAAACATTGGAGTATAGCTCTTTTTTTCTAAGTTGTTTTTTTTTAATCCTCACCTGAGGATATTTTTCCATTTATTTTCAAACAGAGTGGGAGGGAAGGGAGGGGGAGAGAGAGAGAGAGAGAGAGAGAGAGAGAGAAACATAAATGTGAGAGAGACACATCGACTGGTTGTCTCCTGCACAACCCCGACCAGGGCTGGGGACTGAACCACAACCAAGGTATGTGCCCTTGACTAGAATCGAACCTGCGACTCTTTGGTCCGCAGGCTGATGCTCTAACCACTGAGCAAAAAACCAAACAGGGACAGAATCTCAGTTTTGTGATTTTCAAAATTGTTTTCAGCCTTCGAGTTTTGCCTGGTACTAATAATTCTGACCTGATTGACCAAAATGTAAAGAGGCCTCGAAAGGCAAGAATGTACTCGGCACTGTGTGTGTGTGGTAGGATCTAAGAACTGTGTCAATGAGCAGCGTGCAGTGAAGAAAACGGTGGTCATTACAGCCCCGCAGATCATGCATCTTCAGCGCCATCCCCGGAAGGAGGGAGCAGAATGTGGCCCCATGTCACCTGCCTGCACTGAGTATGAAGTTCCAGCCCACAGAGGCACGGGCATTGAGAGAGAGAGAGAGAGAGAGAGAGAGAGAGAGAGAGAGAGAGAGAGAGAGAGAGAGATTTCCTTGGGAGTGGCTGCTGTTGCTAAGATTCCAGTTTGACCACCCATCCCCTCAGTCAGAAAGACAGTTGCACTGGGTCTGTGTGGTGCTATTTGCCTACCAGGTATACTTCGGGAAGCCCATGTCCTTGGAGCCTGAGGCACAGCTCTGTGTCATGCTCTCATCCTGCCAGAGCCCAGAGGTCTTGCTGGAGGAGCAGGCCTGACCCCGAAAATAGTCTTAGCAGCACCGCTGTGCACACAAACAGGGCTTTGCCTTGATTTGAGGGACTTCCTATGCTCTCTCTGCCCCTTTGCCCAGGTCTCAGGACTGGATTGGAGGCAGCGGATCCCATCTGCCTAGTGAGTCCCCATTATCCGTGGAGAAAACTGGATGGCCTAGAAGCCAGGGGCTGAGGCAAATAGAGACCAGCACTGACAAGGTACCCACCTACCTAAGGAACAGCCAGGTGGGGCTCAGGACCTGGAGAGGCCCTTAGGGTTCCAGCAGGGCCCTTAGCATCTCTGTGTGAGGCTCTGTCCAAAGTAACATTACCAGCCCAGCTGGTGTGGCTTAGTGGTTGAGCTTCGACCATGCACCAAGAGGTTGCCGGTTCGATTCCCAGTCAGGGCACATGCCCAGGTTGTGGGCCCAATCCCCAGTGGAGGGCATGCAGGAGGAGGCCAGTTGATGTTCTCTCTCATCAATGTTTCTATCTCTCTCTCCCTCTCCCTTTCTCTCTCTCTCTCAAATCAATAAAGATAAAAAAATTTAAGCCCTGGCCATTTGGCTCAGCGGTTAGAGCGTCGGCCTATAGACCAGAGAGTCCCAGGTTCCGTTCCTGCTAAGGGCACATACCTCGGTTGCAGTTTGTCCTCAGCCCCGATTGGGGTCATGTGGGTGGCAACCACTTGATGTGTCTCTCACATCGATGTTTCTGTCTGTCTTCCCCCCCTCTCCCTCCTACTCTACTTGGAGATAAATGCAAAAATGTCCTCGGTGAGGATTAAAAAAAATTTTTTAAAAATAACATTACCAGCTCTGGCTGGTGTGGTTCAGTGGTTAGAGCCCCAGGTCTTGGGTTCGATTCCTGGTCAAAGACACGTACCTGGGTTGCAGGTTCAATCCTCGGCCCCGGTCAGGACATGTGCAGGAGGCAACCAATCGATGTTTCTCTCTCTCACTCCCCCCCCCTTCTTTCCACTCTCTCTGAAAGTCAATGGAAAAAATATCCTTGGGTGAAGATTAAAAAATAAATAAAGTAACTGTACCCCCTCCACTGCTAGGGGGAGGAAGTCAAGGGAACCCAAGCCACCTATAGGATCTGGAATGATGGGGGTGTGAGGAAGGCAGCAAGGGGATTAGGACAATCGTGTGACTGGTTCCCAGGACCCAACCGGGCAGATAATGTGGGGACTTGGATGATCTCTGCACACCTAGTCACTCTCTGTGCTCAGTGTGGCCCAGACCCTCTCTGTGCCAGCAGCGTTGTAGTCTCAGGAGCCCTTTGCCACTAAACTGCAGCGGAAGAGGGCCCTCTTTTTTTTATTTATTTATTTTATGTTTTTATTGATTTTTTTTTAGAGAGAGAGATAGAAACATCAATGTGAGAAAGATATATCAATTGGCTGCCTGCTGCACGGCCCCTACTGGGGATCGAGCCTGCAACCCGGGCATGTGCCCTGACCAGGAATAGAATCAGGACCTCTCAGTCCGTGGGATGACGCTCAACCCACTGAGGCACATGGCCGGGCAGAGGACCCTCTTTTTTATACTATCATTACAGTGCAGTGTGACAAGCACAGCAGGAGGAGGGACTGGGTGCAAAAGGTAGTGTTGGTGTAGGTGCTGTACCCTCTCGTGTTCCGCCTTCTGGTGATGTCTCCACAGATGGATTCTAAGTGCCTCTGGCTAGAGACCAGGTTCTGCCTCTGGCTCCTGCAGGAGCCTCACCCACTTCAGGGTCCATGGTAAGTGGTGGTCAGTGCTTTTAAATGGAACAGCCAGCCTTGAACCCTGTGGCAGGAGTGGGGGTGGGGCTGATAGGTGTGGAGAATGCAGCCCCACAGTCTTTGTAGGGCTGAGGAGGCAGGAGAGCTTCCAGGGCTGGTTAACTCAGGCTCTGCTTTCTGAAATGTCTGTTTAAAATCTATCCCACACCAGCTGAGCTGCTTTGTACGAGTTACTAACCCTCTCTGAGGCTGTAAGAGTGGAAGGCAGTGGGACCTCCCAGGGGGAGAGCTGCCTTAGGGCTGTGCCTGGCTGTAGGCACTCAGAACGGGTATGACTTCTCAGGACCTAGGGTCTGAGTCTCTGTCTCCTTTCATCAGGTGTCGGCTCTTTCTAGAACTGTCCTTCTCCATTCTGCTCTGAGCCAGACTCAGTAGAAGTCCAGAGAGGTCCTTAAGGTTTACTTTTAAGAAAAGAAGGAGGATTAAAAAAAATGCTTTGGCCTCCTATAGGCTTTTTGAAAGACTTAAGGGTATAACTAGAAGAGAAATGACCAGGTGACAGTGTGTGACTAGGTGGGTGTTTGTTTATCTTTTAGAAAATTATTTATTATGAAAGTTTTAAACAGAAAAATACAAAGAATAATAATAGTATAATGAACACCCACTACGTAAGTTATTTTTATTGTGGTAAACTATACCTATAATAAAAATGACCATTTTAACCATTTTTAAGTGTACAGTTCACTGGCATTAAGTGCATTCACAATGTTGTGTAACCTGGGGGAGTGGGGAAGAGAAGGGTGGAGAGAACAGTAAGGTTCACTTCCAGTTCTTGTGTTGGTTCCATTTTTGGAATGAGCTGGGAGGGCCTTTGGAGGGGGGTAGTGTCATTTTTTTTTCTCAGGGGTTATCCATCCTGGCTCTCTCCTTGTGGGAGGTTATGGATTTCACTAGCCTTTTCCTGAATGGCCAAATGTTTCTAGTCTTTATTTTTGCCCTTCTTCATGTGATTAATAATGGCCAAATGGGTACCAATCCATCGTTCACTTAATACTTATGGCGCATCGTCTGTGAGTGTTGTCCTCGGGCTAACCCCAGAGGAGGCAGCCCTGAGGAGCTCACTGCCTAGTTTGGAGGAAAGACATACACAGAAGTGGAGTAGAGAACAATGTCAACCCAAAGAGACTTGCAGAAATGAGCTCCAATAGCTTGTCTGGCCTGATACCAATGATTTATTGAACACTTATTATATACTAGGCACTTATCTTTAAAATCCCTGGACGATAGGTAGATATTCTCATCCTGTATTTCAGATGAGGAAATGAAAGCTCAGAGAGGTCGCATAACTTACCCAAGACCACATAGCTCTTAAATCCAGGAGTTCAGCTCTCTGTCTCAAAGCCAAGCTCATTCACCACACCATGGTGTGCTGTTACCAGATATTAAAAGACAGGAATTTAGAGGACCTGGGAACCTAACTGCAGTTATTATCCACAAGACATTTGTTATTTTTGAAATTAAAATTTTCCCCTTTTACACATAATCATCAAAATAATACTGTACTAGCAATGTACTAAATACATTATCACCTTAATCTAATAAGTGCTTTTATTTTTACATGTTCTTCCAATCTTTGCCCATGAGTGCTGGTACTTCTACACAGTACATATATTACTTCATATTTTCTTGTTTGGTTTTATATACATTGTAAACATTTTTATTAAGTCTTTATAATTTTTAAGACTGGATAATATTCCAGTGAGGGGATAAAGCATAACTTACTTAACCAACCTACTCTTCTGGGGCTCACTGGACAGTTTCTAGTTTTTATATATATATAAAAAAAGCCGAAGTGAGATTCTCTACGCATTTTTCTTTTTATCCTCTTGTGAATCATTTCCTTAGGAAAATTCCCAGGAGTTGGTTACCTGGTTCAAAGGTCCGAACGCTTTGGGGCACTTGACCCATTTTGCTGAATTGCTCTTCAGAAGGACGGTGCCCCGTCATTGTACCAGCAGTGCAGGAGGTGCCAGTGTTCCCAGCCTTGCCAGCTGTGTTACTCTCTGCTGATGCAGAGGTTCCTTGGAGATCCCAATGTGTGTAGCTTGGATGGCTAGGTAGCTTCACTACTTCCCACCATATGCTTACTATTTTGTATTTTTTCTATATGAATTGTGTGTTCCTAAGCTTTGTTCATTCACTTCTTGGGGCCTTTGTAATAGTTTATGTTTTATATAAGGTGTTTACCTATATGGCACACTCAGCTGGGTAGTTTACAGAGAGTTGAGTAAAGAAACAGTTTACAGCTGTGTGGCGGGGCTGTGGGAACCAACAAGGATGGAGCAGCCTCTGGGTGAACAGCCTGCCCTGCCCGCTCCAACGCCTTAAGAAGCACAGAGGGAGCAGGTACCAGCCCCGATCAGGGTTGGTGTCTGCAGGGGGCTCCCTGACAGGAGCTGTGGCTTTGCTGGAGGGACCTGGCCAGCCCCAGATGACTCTACAGGAGAGAGCCAGGAGAATAGACACCTGCCCTCATTTCGTTCTCTCCCTCCCTTCTCCTGCTGGTGCCCTGAGCTCCGAGCACTGAGCCCCAAACCTGCACTTCCCAGACTGTGAGATGATTTCAGGAGGTTTGTGGATAAAGAGTTTTGCAAGTTTAATAGTCATATATTAAAATACACACACACACATAATAACATATAAGATCCATTATTTCACAGGTGTTTTTGTTTTTTGGTATAAGGCTAAACTATATATTTAAGTTTAAAAATGGACTTGATTTGGTGGACTCCCTAGAATAAAAGAATACAGGTGGTGTGGATGCAAAGCCAACAGACTGAAGTTTGGGGAAGCGGGCCCCCCCTACAGGGTCTCCCCCACAGCATCTGATCCTTTGATCTCCTGTGTTACACACACACACACACACACACACACACACACCCTGAAATAACTATCCTGGGATGTCAAGGATTCTTGGTCACTTGTTCCTGATTTCCCAAGGTTACAGAGGGGATGCAGGCCCCATCCCAGATTTTCCCTCATCTAACTAATAGGGGAGCCAGGAGGGGAGCCCTGAGTCTGATTGGGCTCATCAAGTAATGGCCCAAGTGCTGGTGGCCTGCCCCTGAGTCCTGCTGCCCTGAAACAGCCCTGGGCTGAAATGCTTCCCACAGCAGAGCCAGAGGGAAGGAAGAAAGGGGAGCTGAGAGTGGGGGCCGGAATTCTGGTTGGAGGGAGGACGAGAAGTACCATCTCCTTACTCCGTTTCCCACTTCCTTGGCTTGTGGGAGCACCCCAAAGGGTGTTACACAGCTCTACCAGGTGATCGGTAGCTGGACACCCTCTCCTTTTCCACCTGGGAAAGTTGGTTAGAGGCTCTACCTTCCCCGCAACTCCTCAACCCCCCTGAACCCCCACCCCTGAGACGCAGTGGCACTGACGGGAACCATTCAGTAGAACAGGCCACTTAGTGTTATCTCATCCTCTCCTCTGGGAGCATCTGCTCCTCAGAGAAGGCCCCGGGCGTGTACCTCTGTGCAGAGCATCTACGGGAGAAACCAGAGGATGTCAGGCAGAGGATAGATTACATTATGGTTTATTATGTTACTCAGAGAGTAGTTTGCCAAAATCTCTTTGCTAAGTGACCATATCTTTTTGGAAAAGTTTGAACAGGTTGCAGGTTTGGAGCTGTGCAAACTTCAACTTTAGGGAAGCTTCTCTGTCCTCAACCCCGCAGGCAGAAAGACTGGACATCCTGGTTTGCTGGGGGTGGGGGGCAGTTTATGCCTGTCTGACCCCTTTCGTTTTTCAAAGTAACGTGGTTTGGGCAATAAATTCTGGTCACCCTACCCACAGGGACATGTGACTAGTCTCCAGAAAGAACATAGAATTTGGAGACTGGAAGGGATTTCCAAAAGTCTTTTAGCTCATTATGTTGCTGGAAAGCAACAAGCAGAACCCACCCCCACTCACCCTCCAACCTCTGCCCTTGCCGCTCTCAGCATCCCTGGGCCCAGCTCTTTACAGGTGTGTCTATGGGAAGATTTTCCTTTCCTCTCCTCCCCTCTGCTCAAAATCCTTTGATGAAAGATTTAAAAAAGCAGGGAATTCTGGGGGGATGGCCTCCTGTTCTGATGGAGAGGAAGTCATTGAGCTTGAATACAACCAAGCCTGGGAGGCAGCTTATTCCGGCTCCCGTGTGACAAAGGTAATGAGATCGTGGAGAACCCAAAGAGAAAAGGAGGCCAGGGAGTACGAGGGCCCAGAGAAGACTGCAGCAGTGGCATGGTGGCTGCTGCTGGCCCTGTTTGTGGGGCCAGGGCCACACTCACTCAGAGCCCGAATGGCCTTTAACCATCTGAGCTGGACCACCACAGTGCCTGCTGAGGGAGGGTGGGGACGCCGCTGCTGGCTCTTTCTGAGCTTGGACCGCTGCCCAGGGCTGTTGGGGACCCTCAGACTAATTCTCATCTTCTTTCTGCCCCCACCCTACCCTGTTGGTCAGCCACTTCCTGGGGAGCAAATAGGGAACCAGAGTGGGCATGTCTCAAAATAGGTTGGGCCGGCTTAGTGATGGGGATTTATGTTCTGAGAACTGCATCTCACTAGGCAGTTTCTTCCTTGTGTGCACATCACAGAGTGCACGTACACGAGCCTAGACGGCACACCTGCTGCACACCTAGGCTATGGGGTACAGCCTGCTGCACACCTAGGCTATGGGTACAGCCTGCTGCACACCTAGGCTATGGGGTACAGCCTGCTGCACACCTAGGCTATGGGTACAGCCTGCTGCACACCTAGGCTATGGGGTACAGCCTGCTGCACACCTAGGCTATGGGTACAGCCTTCTGCACACCTAGGCTATGGGGTACAGCCTGCTGCACACCTAGGCTATGGGGTACAGCCTGCTGCACACCTAGGCTATGGGTACAGCCTGCTGCACACCTAGGCTATGGGTACAGCCTGCTGCTCCTGGGCTGCAAGCCCGAGTGGCACCTTACTGTATTGAACACTGCAGGCAACTATAGCACCATGGTAAGTGTCTGTGTATCTAAACATATCTAAATGTAGAAAAGCTACAGTAAAAAATGGTACAAAAGATTAAAAAATGGTGCACCTGTCTAGGGCACTTAGAATGATTGGAGCTGGCGGGACTGGAAGCTGTTGTCCGCGAGTCCATGCATGACTGTGAAGGCCCAGGACATTGCTGTGCACTGCTGTAGACTTTGTAAACACTGCACACTTAGGCTACACTGAATCTATAAAACAACAGGGACTAAATCAAACATAAGAGAAAATCTGCAGTCAAAATATGCGCTAAACGAGATGTATGAGGCTGCTGCTGGCATAACAGCGTGCAGGGAGTTTTACAGCAAGCTTTTTTAAATAAGTAGAATACACTTTTAAATTGTGATGAAAATATAGTAAATACATAAACCAGTAACATAGTTGTTTATTTTTATTTTTTTATCCTCACCCGAGGACATTCTTTCATTTTTTGTTCAGATGGAGTGGGAGGGAGAGAGAGGAAGAGAGAGAGAGAAACATCGACGTGAAAGGGACACATCGAGTGGCTGCCACCCGCATGACCAACCAGGGCCCGGGACAAACTGCAACCAAGGCACACGCCCCTAGCGGGAACCGAACCCGGGTCTCTCTGGACCGCAGGCCAACACTCTAACCACTGAGCCAAACTGGCCAGGGCATAGTTGTTTATTATTATCAAGTAGTATGTGCTGTACTTTTCTGCAAGTGGCAGTGCTGTTTGCACCAGCACCAGCAGCCACACACACGCGTAATGCATTGCACTACAAGGTTATGATGGCCAAGTCGTCACTAGGCAGTAGGACTTTTTCCTCTCCGTTATGATCTATGGGACCACCATCGTTTATATGTGGTCCGTTGGTGGCCGAATGTCGTTATGTGGCATATGGCCATGCTAGATGCTGGCAGCACAGTGGCACTGGACCCTGGCCCTCCTTGTGAGTGCCCTGGGTTTGTGGCACAATGTTCTGAACTGAGGACCCAGAGAAGGAGTGGTTGTTCTGCCTCCGCTGTTGGGGGCCTGCAGAAAGGGGCAGCCTGTGAGCACAGTCGTGAGGATGAAGTGGCCTTTCCCTGGTGGGCAAGATGGAAAGGGCTTTCCAGGCCAAGGAAAGTGCTTGAACAAACTCCTGAGCTATCTGGGAAATGGATGCAGTTGGGTGGGACTGGGAGCTGGTGCCGGCTGGAGAGTCGGTGCAGAGAGGTGGGATGAGAAAGCCCTCTGGAGTCTCACAGACTGGCTGAGCGGCCAAGTTATTTCACTTCTCTCAGCCATCATTTATTTATCTGTATAATGGGAATAATATGACCTACTTCATAGGGTTTGTGAGAATTAAAGGAGATGTTGGATGTAACTCAGCCAGCATGGTGTCTGGCCTATACTGGACATGCTAACAAAATGTAGATCATTGGCACAATTTCTACTACTAATAATAAAGGTGGGCTGTTCTTTTCCAAAACATATGGCTTGAGTCACTGCAGTGAGCTGGCAGTGAGCCACTCCCAAAGCAGGTCTGGCCTTCTGATGTCATGTCAGAAGAGACTATCTGGTACTGGATGCGAATAGAAGAAAACTCACGTGATTGGCTTGTTAGGGATCTTCTGCCATCTTTCTCTGACAGTTGCATCAGGTCAGCAGTGTGGATCTTGACATCGGTAAATGAATTTATTAATTACATTTTCCTCTGTGAATATATATTGTGAACCTGCTATGTGTCAGGTCCTGGGTCCAATGTCTTAGTAAGAATATGTGGTTAAAGGGGATGAAGAGGCAGAGAGAGGAGAGAAAGAACTCAATTCTTTCCAAAACTGATTTTATCAAATCAGAAGTGTATCTAGAGGCCACAATTTAGCTGCTTTTTGTTACCCTGTACCTGGAAACTTGGTGAAGGGGAGAAGAGATTTCTTCCTATGTGTCTCTTTCATTGCAGTGTGAGTGCCTCAGGAGTAACCACTGTGGGGACCACATCACATGTGTTCATTTGGTTGCCCAACAGGTATTTATTGAGCACCTACTATGTGCCTAACACTCTTCTGTGTACTAGTTGTTTAAATGGTCTTTGGGATATGAAGAGCTCTTTCCTTGTCAGATAGACTTGGAAAGAGAAAGGTGGAAAACCCATGGACCTGTGTTGTCGTCCATGCTGGAATCAAATACTATTCAGGGGAGTGATGGGTGGGGAAAGGCTGGGGGGAGGAGGGGTCTCTGCTCCTGTTTTACAAGTCTCTCTATGGGAGTGGGTGTTTCCCTAAAGAACAGCTACTGGACTCTCCCATCCAGGATGTCACATGTCACTGTGTGTGGGGGTGTTTCGTTCTGTTTATGGAAGGAGCATCTGCTTACTCTCCCCTCACACCCACACACTTGAAATTAGTCTCTACAGAAGGAAGTTTATCAAACCCTTGTATTTCATTGGAGTAAGTGGCTGCCTCAGACATGTTGAGGAGACTAAAGAGTAATAATGAAATTGATTTGATAGTGGCCATAGCCATCATGTTCGAGTAGTTACAATGTTCCAGGCAAACAAGTGCTTTTCATACATCATCTCATTTAATCCTCACAACAACCCTGTCAGGTTTGTACTATCATCCCCAGTTCACAGATAAGAAAAATTGAGACCAAGAGAATGGTAAGTAACAGGGCATGGTCACATAGACGGTAAAAAGAGCTGGGAGTTGAACCCATTTCTCTCAGGCTTCAAGTGCCTTCACCCGTACAGTGTGCTGATAAGGGGGTTAACTTGACCTTCTCCTTGACCTTCTTCTTCCTTTCCTTCCCTTCCACCACTCTCCTTCCCTCCCTTTTTCTCTTTGTTAATGATTCTTCAATTAACTAAACCAGGCTTAGAAAACCCTGATGAGCCCTAGCCAGTTGGTTCAGTTGGTTGGAGTGAGGTTCGCGGGTTCAGTCCCCATCAGGGCACCTAGGTTGTGGGTTCAATCCCCCATCAAGGCACGAGCGGGAGACAACTGATCGATGTTTCTCTCTCCCCCCCTTTCCTCTCTCTCTCATATCAATAAAAAAATAATAATTAAAAAAGGAAACCCCGATTAGCTTTCTCTAGCAGTGAGGCTATTTGTAGCAAGGCATCCATCCTGGAGCTGCAAGGGTTAACTCTGGCCTGGTGCTTCAGAGATGGATGCCTTGGCCTTGGGAGGCGGTTATTAGTCCTTTCTAATTAAAAATCGCCACCACTGGCTTTCATTCCCATGCTAACTAGAACAGTGTGTGTGTGTGTGTGTGTGTGTGCGCGCGCGCGCATGCATGTGTATGTGTGTGTGTGCGCGCGCATAGCTTTTTATCTCCATTTCCTGTTTCATATTTAACTCAGCATTTTTTCCAGTTTGTGGATATAGAACACGTGTAAAATTGGGACATGGTCTGTTAGTAATCATTCCCACATTTGGGGGCTGGCTTGCTCCCACCGCGCCCCACCAAAGGCTTGCGAATCCTAATCTCCCTGCCTCGTATAAATTACTTTGTCCTGATCACCCTGGTTTCTGAAGGGACTGCCTTTGGGGCAGTGGTTTTGCCTTACAGGTTGCTTTCTGGGAGGTCTGGGATGGTTCTTGGATGGGGAGGAGGGTAGCATGGAACCTGGACGAGGGGTTAATATGGACTGAAGGCTCTGGGAAAGATAACCCCCTTGCTAGTCAGCTGGGTTGGGGTGAAACTCAGCTCCAGATCTTTGTCCTGGAGAGAGTCCCTGGAACATTATATTCTCCCTTTCTGACCTTTCTCTCAGTTCTGGGGCCCAGACCAATCTGGACTGGACTCTCAGGCGGGGCCCAGCAGCATAGCCTTACAGACCCCACACTGGAGTGTGGAGTTGAGGCCACACAAGGGGATGATGGCACTGGGAACGGGGCAGCTGCACCTTCTCATCGCTTCCTCCTCAGCCTAGTAGTGGGTCTGATGAAGCAGGTGGAAATCCCGTTGAGCTTTAAGGGTCCTAGGGACTCCTCCCTGTGTTATGGGTGAGAGTTGGGGTTCAGAGCTGCTGTCCAGGGGTCTGCCCGACAAACACCCCCGGTCTTTCTGGTGGTAATAGTTCTCATCCTGCTAACTTGAGCTTCATCACTCTCCTGAGTGTTTCTGAGCCACTGAAATTATTTTGTAATTAAACTCTGATTGCTAAGGATTCTCTCATGTATAGACCGAAAACAAAGGTATTGTAGAATGAGAGCCAGAAGGAAGCTCACTAGTTGGTCTGATCTGACCGGGACAGGACCCGGGGTCCTTGGAGCCTTAGAACGTCCTTGGGGGGCAGGAGGAGGAGTCTCAGACCCCTCATGCCGCACAGCTTTGCATGGTGTACACACATGCACTTTTTAGGGAAAGGGTCTGTGGCCTTCATGAAATTCCCGAGGAGTCTGGGACTTCTTCAAAAAGTTGAGAATCCTTGCTCTAATCACTCCCTCGCCTCACCAAAGAGTGCTATAGAAAAAGTCCCAGCAGAATGTGGTGGTGGGTGCAGTTCAGAGGGCACGAGGGGATACGGGTGGGTCTAAGCTCTTCTGATCTCATACTTTTAGCTAACTTTTGGTGGCGGGAGGGGGACACTCTTAGAAGAGTGGATGAGGTAGAAACAAATAGTTCATATTTCTCTCAGACAAGAGTAATCCATTTTTATTATTTGCTCTTAGCTTTGAGGATATACAGTGAGGAGTCTCAAGTATAAAGAATTATAGCCAGCCCAGACGCCCTGACTTTGAATAATCCATTATAAGAGTACAGTTCCTTTTATCACAATATTCTTATCTTCTGTTTGTTTCTGAGCTGAACAGAAATGCCCTAAGCTACACCCCAGCTGTAGAGTTTCTAGACCAAAGGCTACTGTTTTCTTCCTGCAGGAACCCTGGGGTGTTTGGGGGTTAAAAGGCCTGGGCCAGCCATGTGTGTTTAAAAAACAAGGCTGATTCCGCAGCCAGTGGCTCCAGCCTGACTCCATCCTGCTGTTAATGGAGGACAGAGGCACACTTATAGCTTCCTCTTCACCCCATAACACATAACCCGGTGCTCCCCCAGGCCTTCCTGCGCACCCCCCCCCCCCGCCCCGCCTTCCCGGTGGCGGCAGCAGCAGGCCTGTCCTGAGTCTGGTTTCTCGGCAGAGCCCTGCAGTCAGCCCCCACGAAGTGTCAGCCCCGGCTCCTCTCTGTGATAAGGCCCTTACTGACTGCATTAGCAGGGTGGTGAGCAGGTTTGCCTTGCCTCTGTCTTGTTTTGGCCACTCCAGAGCCTCCCGGGCAGGGTGGAGGCCTGTCCTGCAAGCAAAGCTTGGTTCAGCTTTGAGCATAGGCTCCTGTGACACCTCCTCTGAGAAATCTTCCGTGACTGCTCTAGCCCCGGTGGGTTGCCTCTTTGTTGCACCCATTTAACACGTATTTGTCTTGTACCCTTTAAAAAAATCCTTTATCACAGCCTAGACACGCACAGTTGAGCGCCGTTGTTGCATCCAGCGGTGCTTACATGTGTGAGTTCCTTTCCCCAAACAGACCTTCAGCTCCTTGGGCAGGGTCTGGTCTTACCTGAAAGGGCACATGGGCTTTGGGTTCAAACACTGGTCCTGTCACTCAGTTGGGTGACATCTGGAAAGCTGCCAATCCATTCTGAACCTGAGTGTCCACATTATAAAATAGAAAAAATAATGCCCGCCTGCCTGGGTTGTTGTAAAAATTAGAAGTACTGTGTGCATTGTCTGGTTTATCATAAGTGCTCAGTGACAGTGATACGGTTGTAATGAACCTAGTTATTAATAACAGGAAAGGAGCAAAGGGAAGGCCAAATATTACAGGCGTGTCATTGGGGCAGCTTCACCAGGGAGCTAAAGCTTTCCACTCCCCAGGGAGCCACCCGTCTGTTTCTGCAGATCACTGGGGGAAAGGAGTGGACAGGGAGGAGAATAGACGCATGCCCAGTAAAGCTGGGGTGATGTTGGGAAGGTACTTTCTTTTTTTTTGTTGTTTGTTTTTTATCCTCACCCGAGGACATTTTTGCTTTTATCTTCAGATAGAGCAGGAGGGAGAGAGGGAGGAAGAGAGAGAAGGAAACATCGATGTGAGAGAGATCTATCGACTGGTTGCCACCCACACGACCCCAACCAGGGCCGGGGACAAACTGCAACCAAGGTACATGCCCTTAGTGGGAACCGAACCCGGGACTCTCTGGTCCACGGGCTGATGCTCCAACCACGGAGCCAGACCGGCCAGGGCGGGAAGGTACTTTCTTGCCTGTCAGTCATCCTGGGAATATATCGTTGGCCAGAATGGGCGTGGCCACTGGAAGGGTGTGAAATTTGGGATGTTTAATCCCGTGAACAAAGGCGTTCACGCTCTTGTGCTCTTGGCTGTCTTGTGCTTGCAGGGCCCTTGGGACCCTTGTTGCTTGGGGCGCACTCTTCAGCATTCACACACATGGCCCATGGCCATGTGGACCCCCACATGCAATGGACTGATAGACTGCTGCTGACCTGATGCTGACCTGGACCTGGTCCCAACATGGAAAGAAAACTGGACACTGGCTTTGCTTTTAGCTCTACTGAAACCCCAGCCACACTTTGGAAACCCAGGGATGTAATTCTATGCAAATGAAAATCACTCATCCTCCCATGCAAGTCTCAGAAAATTTTTTTCTCTAGATATCATAAGGACCTCACCCCCAGCACCCAGTGGGGAAGAGGACACCCCAATTTCTCTGATAACAAACGACAACTAAAATGAAACTGGGCTCATCCTAAATTCTCAGGAAGTCAGTGGACTGGGTTGAAAAGGCTTAGAAATCCATTTGTCATCTTTTATTAGATTATAAAACTAATACGTGAGTACATGCTCATTGCAAAAAATATATATATCAAACAATGCAGAAATCAAAAACTAGAAGTTTCTGCTTCCTCCTTTGCCCTCCAAACCATCTACTTCCCAGAAGGAACTACTATGAATGGTTTGGTGTGTATGCTTTTATCTAAATAATACATATATTTCACATAAAATTATGCTGGGCATATTGTTCTGAAATTTTCTTTCATTAACCTATCTTGGGGGCCTTTCCCTGTCGCTACATTCAGATTTACTTCAGTCTTCTTAACGGCTGCATAGCATTCCTGCCGTGTCCGGACCATAACTTAGGTAACGGCTCTGCGATGGATGGCCCTCTGTTCCCAGTTTTTCTCTATTTCACACAAGATGGCAGTGAACATTGTTTCTGTTATCTATCGCTGAGGAACGAAGCCCTCAAAACTTAGTGGCTTACAACAATATATTGTTTCTCATGTTTCTATGGATTGCCTTAGCACGGTGATTTTCACCCTTTTTCATCTCATGACACACAAGCTAATTTCTAAAATTCAGTGACACACCAAAAAATAGATATTTTTTTGCTGATCTGACCTCCCCAAAAAAGGTAGAATTTTGATTCATTCACACCAGATGGCTGTTGCTGTGGTGGCTGTTGTCATTTTTTTTGTTTGACAGTCTAAGGGAACAGAGGGCAGGGCCCTGACGAAGTAGTCAGCTATTGCACGTGTTAAACATTCTGGCCATGGCACCGGTTGAAAGCTCGGCCTTAGTGGTTCTTCTGCCTGTGGTGTTGGCAAAGATGGAGCGTCCAAAATGAACTCACATCGCTGGCAGCTGGTGCTGGCTGGTGGCGGGAACTGAGCTGGGCTGTCCCCAGGAGCACCTTGGCTCCCTCTAACGGGTCTCTACCCATGCCGTGGGTTTCTCACGACATGGGGCTGGGTTTCAGAGTGTTCTATTGATCAAATGTTCTATTGATCAAATGCAGTCCCAGGGCAAGTCCAGATTCAAGGGGGCAGGGAGACAAGCTCTGTCTTGAAGTGGGAGCAGCCTGTGCGCCCATGCAGGGAGAGGAATTGAATTGTTGGAGGCCATTTTCGGAGACTGGCTCCCATTAATATATAAATGTAAATACAGGGTGGAGCAAAAGTAGGTTTACGGTTGTTCGTATGGAAAATAATACAATAATTAATAAATAATACAAGAATAAACTGTTTTGCATACTCACAACGGTAAACCTACTTTTGCCCCACCCTGTGTGTGTGTCCTTATTCTTCATATATCTTTGTAAATAGGTGGGGTTATTTTTGTAGGTTAATTCCTAGAAGGGAGTTGTTGGCTTAAAAGATATATGTTTCTAGCTCTAGCTGGTGTTGTTCAGTGGTTAGAGCATTGGCCTGCGCACTGCAGGGTTACAGGTTTGATTCCCAGTCAAGGTGCATACCTGGGTTGCAGGTTCGATCCCTGGCCCTGGTCAGGGTGTGTGCAGGAGGCAATCCATCCATGTCTCTCTCTCACATCTGTGTTTCTCTCTCTCTCTCCCCCTCCTTCCCTCCCTTCTACTCTGTCTAAAAATCTATGGAAAAAATATCCTTGGGTGAGGATTAACAACAAAAAGATATACAGGTTTCTAGATGGGAGGGGCTTAGGCAGGCTAGATGAGAAGGTGAAAGCGATTACATGATACAAATTGCTAGTTATAAAAATAATCTAGCCCTGGCCAGTTTGGCTCAGCAGTAGAGCATAGGCCTGTGGACCAGCGAGTCGAAGGTTTGATTCCAGTCAAGGGCACATACCTCAGTTGCAGTTCGTTCCCGGCCCTGGTCAGGGTCGTGCAGGAGGCAACCAGTCGATGTGTCCCTCTCACATTGATGTTTCTCTCTCTCCCTTTCTCTCCCTCCCACTCTGTCTGAAGATAAATAGAAAAAGATCCTTGGGTGAGGATTTAAAAAAATAATAAGTAAGTAAGTAAGTAAATAAATAAATAAATCTAGCCCTGGCTGGTGTGGCTCAGTTGATTGGGCATCTTCCCGTGCACCAAAAGGTTGCTGGTTCGATTCCTGGTCAAGGCACATGCCCCAGTTGCAGGCTTGACCCCAGGTAGAGAGCCTGCAGGAGACAGCCAATTGATGTTTCTCTCTCGCGCTCTCTCTACCTTCCTCTCTCTCTAAAAATCAATAAAAATATTTTTTTAAATATTAAAAAATAGTCTAGGGGATGTAAAGTACTGGACAGGGAATATAGTCATAATATTGTAATAACTGTGTATGGTATCAGATGGGGACTAGACTTATTGGAGTGATCACTTTGTAAGGTATATAAATGTCTAATCACTATGTTGTACACCTGAAATTTATATACTATTGTGTGTGAATTATAATTGGAAAATAAATAAATTAAAAAAAAAAGATATACCCGCCTCTGATCTGGATAGCCACTGTAAAATAGCCTTGACAAGGTTGTCCCGATACACAGTCTCCTCGGTGAGGAACAGGAGTGCTCACCTCTCCTCACCCTCACCAGTGTCGGATACCATCGTTGTTTGCATCTTAGTCAATCTGATGGGTGCAAAACTGTATCTTGTTTTTTCTGTTAGCGGTACTGAACATTTATAATGTTTCATTCTACTGCTCCCCTGCTGGCCACCTGCCTTTGAGAGAGGCTTCACAATGTTGGTGAGCAAATTATTAACCTTGTACTATCTTTAGGCTCATTGCTTACTTGGAAAGCTTTTTCAGAAGGCCCTGTAATTCCCAGTAAAAGAACTTTCTGCACTTCACTGGAATTCTGAAACCTGCTCTGAACTCTGAGCCCAGGGGCGGGGCTGCGAAAGCCTGGCTCTGAATGAGGGAGTGCGTGACAGGTAGTGAGATCAGGGGATTAAGTACCCAGTCAATGCCCTCCTGTTAACCAACTTTGCAGGCTTTTCCCCTCTTGTGTTTGCATCCCCCCTCCTCCTCGCGCACACACCCAAAAAACATAAGATGATACAGGCAATGATAACTTTGATAGAATAGCCCACAGTTTAATTCAGAGACACTCACTGGTCAAGATTGATCCCACTGCTTTTCCGGCTTTAGATCCAAGCTTCAGTCTCCTAGACTTTGCACACTAGCATGTCAGACAGTTTGGCTGTAAGAGACAGAAAAGCCAACCCACACTCTGGCTTAAGCAGGAAAAAGCACAAGGTGTTTATTGGATCATATGCCAGGATGTCTGGGGGGTGGACATGGGAATGGATTGGATTCAGGGATCAAAAATGACACTCACCATTCCTGGACTTTCTCGGATCTCCACTCCTCACTTTAGACTCCTTGTGAGCAAGATGGTGGTGACCTGTGGTCCCTTATCCTCGAGGCTTTAGGTCCAGACTAAGAGAGAGCCTGTCTCTGCGTTCCCAGCAAAGGTCTCTGTGGCCCATGGGCTCCGGCTCCTCCAGGGCCGCCTTTCCATGCCTGCTGCAAGCCCTGTGGCCCTGGGAATCTGACACAGTGATTGCCTTAGGCTGGGATGTGTGTTTCTCCCTGACTTGAGTGTGGGGGAGAGATGGATACCAAACAAGCCCTGGGAGCTGTTTCCTGAAGGCAGAAGAAATGACATTGGGATGTCGAGATCAAAAGTCCTTGGTTCCTCCATAATGCACCTCACACGGTCATTCATTTAGGATATAAATCTACAATGGGAGGGGTTTGGGGATCCAACTAACTCTCAGGTAAAGCTAATTCATTTCATCCCAGGACCAGCGGCAGCAAACAAGAAACTACAAATAGTCCAAGAATAATTACCAATGATCCCAGAGCCTGGCTTTGGTCATGGGTTGTAGTCTGTTTATCCACCTTCACTGAGTGGGTGAGGAAGAGGCCAGATGTGACCCCTTCTCTGGCCCTCTTGCCTTAAGGGAAGGTGTCTGAGTGGTGAAAAGACCAAGAAGGAAGGGAGGGCAGGAGCTAGCAGAGATCGAGGGCTTCCTTTCAAAAGCCAATTACAGGATTCGTATTTATAAAATTGATTATCTTTATTGCAAATGATCTGTGTGGTCAGGAGTATATATGTGCTGCAACCACAGACCTAAATAGTTTGGAGAAGTAAAATGTCCTTCCTTGCCAGGCTGGGTGAACAACCCCGGAGTGCTAACGGGCCCCACGGGATCATTAGCCTCCTGTTAAACCTTTTATGGTTTGCTTTTTTGTTTTTGTTTTTTAGAGAAAACTCAGGTTAAATATTTATTGTAGAGAAAAGGAATGCTGCCGCTTCCTCCTGTTCTCCCACTTTGCCGCCGTTAGCTGTTTAACAGGCAGTCGCACGCAAATCGTTCAAAATCTCAAAGCTACCCGTGCTACATGGGCAAAGTCTGTCGCTCCTGGGACCTCTGCCCCCACCACCACCCCAGCGTCAGTCCCTATGACCAGTTTCTGTTGCATCCTTCCTGGGTCCATACACTATCCCTTTTGCATAGAAAAATGGACCACATACACATAACTGAATGACAACGTATTCTTTAAAGTAAAACAATTAGAATTTTCCGCCGCAGTGACTTTAAAATTATTTTTTTCTTTATTGATTATTTATTTATTTATTTATTTATTTATTTATTTATTTATTTTAATCCTCACCCGAAGACATTTTTGCATGTATCTTCAGATAGAGCAGGAGGGAGAGAGGGGGGAAGAGAGAGAGAGAAACATCAATGTGAGAGAGACACACTGAGTGGTTGCCACCCACAAGACCCCAACCGGGGCCAGGGACAAACTGCAACTGAGGTACGTGCCCTTAGCGGGAACCGAACCTGGGACTCTCCAGGCCGCGGGCCGATGCTGTAACCGCTGAGCCAAACCGGCCAGGGCACCGCTGCAGTGACTTTAAAGCCTCCGACTTGAGGCCACAGAGTTAAACAAACCAGACCTCACCTCCAGTCAGCTAACCTGTTGACCTCTAATGAATGCTCACTGGTTCCAGAGGTTTATACACATCTGTGGATTCTCTTCCCGCTGTGCTCCCCCATTCGCAGGGCCTGCACCCTGAGCTGCTTCCTAGCACATTTCCCCAAAAATGGTTTTCACTCAGCATTCCTGGACGAACTCCCCCTCTCCTTGTTGGCTGTCTGGCCTCCAAGTGCCCCACAGTTTCCAAAAATAAAGCCCATCCTTAAAGTTCAGGATTTGTCACCACAGAGGGTAGGCCAAAGCTGCTGGCTCAGAACCTGAAGGCATTTCTGAAAGAAGAGGCCAGAAACATTCTCCAACAGGGCAAGGTTCCTCGGGGAGCACGAGGTAGCCTCTCCATGTCCCGGGCCTGGTGTTGGGCCCCGGGGATACAGTGATGAATAACGCAGGCTCCTGCTCCTCCAACAGCTTGGTGCAGCCCTGGGAGAACGGGCCGAGTGCTGTTGTGACATAACTACTCAGTGGGTCTCAGTCCCGTGGAGATGTCCGTGGATGAGCGACATTCATTTTAGACAGAAAAGTTCTGCTGTTTTTTTTAAAAAAATCATTCTCCTGGGTCTAGTTCCTTGCAGTGCAGCAGACAGAGGGATGTGGAGGTAATACTGGTAATCATCCTCACTCACTGGTGAGCAGAAATAACAACTCTGCACAGGGGTCAGGCCCCATCCCAACTTCTAAGCTTTACCTCAAAAGAGCCCTGTGAGCCCTGGCCAGTGTGGCTTAGTGGTTAGAGCATTGGCCCAAGCACTGAAGGGTCGCGGGTTTGATTCCTGATCAAGGCATGTACCTGGGTTGCAGGTTCGATCCCCAGCCCCAGTCAGGGTATGTGCAGGAGGCAACCAATCAGTGTGTCTCTCACATCGATGTTTCTTTCTTTCTGTCTGTCTGTCTGTCTCTCCCTCCCTCCCTCCCTCTCCCCCTCCCCACTCTCTCTAAAAATCAATGGGAAAAATATCCTCGGGTGAAGATTAACAACAACAAAAAGAGCCCTGTGAGGTGGGGCTGAGTGTCGTGCTCATTTCACAGGTGAGTACTTGGCCTCAGAGAGAAGTTAGCAGCCTGAGGTGACAAAGTCCGGGCTCGGTGGAAGCAGCATCCATGCCATGTCCTTCTGAGTCCTGTGCCCACGCCTTAGGCCCTGTGCAAACCACTGCCCACCTGGCACTGGGAAGCCACCAACCCAGCCTTTGGCAGTTTGTTAAGAAATAAAAATATTTTTTGAAGTGAGCAATTAACTATTTCTAGAAGAAATCCTTGATTCCCAGTAGACAGGTTCTTACTTTGAGCTGGATTTGTGTTCCAGCAAAAGGTAACATCATTATTTAATAAAAAGAAACGCCTCCAGCTCTGGCCAGTTTGGCTCCGCAGTTGGAGCATCGGCCCACGGACCAGAGTCACGGGTTCGATTCCGGAAGGTCAAGGGCACGTACCTCAGGGAAAGTATAACATCTTTTTTTAAGGCTATAACTGGTAGAAGCCCCACACCACCTCTATTACTTGGGGGGGGGGGGGGGGGGAAGGCAACTTATAATGGAGTCTGATTTTTTAAACAGTCTCTTGAGGTTTCACTCAATCTCTTCCTCATCTGAGAGGGTGTGTGGGGAAGGGTGTGGGAGAATTCACATTCTGGGGCAAGGGTCCCTCTGTCTTTGTTCTTGTCCTTGAGTGTGACTGGCCAGTGTCAGAGAGGACTGTTGCCTAGTCCTGCCCCTGGGCCGTCGTGGTGCCTGAGTCCATTCCTTCTCAGCTCAGTGCCTGGTAGGACCTCCTTGCTGACTTGTTTACTCCTTGGTGAATGCCCATGTCTCTGTCTGGCCCTCCGTCTTGGCCCTGGCAGGAGTTGCACCCTCGGCTTCTGGCTCTTAACTCAGTGTGCCCACCGCGCAGGAACGGAGGAAGTCTCGCCGGCAGCCCAGACCCTCTCCTCCTGCCATACCGCGTGGCCCGTGTTTTACCCAGCCTGTGCTGCACTGGTATCCCTTCCAGAGGCCGCATCAGGAGCACGGCAAGAACCTCCTCTGCTTGCCATGTTCTCCCCACCTGATCCAGCCCCTTGCACCTCCCTGAGAAAAAACTGGGGCTTACACGCCTACATGTCAACCTCTCGATTCTTCTGCTTGCCATCTTTCCCCCGCAGTCCTTTGGGCAAGAAAGGTGGGCTTCTCTTTTTCTTCCTCTACATTCTATTTTCCCAACTTCAACCTCAGAACTGTCTTTTTTTTTTTTTTTTTTTTTTAATTTTAAAGAGAGGAAGAGAGAAAGAAGCATTGATTTGTTGTTCCACTTATTGATGCATTTATTGGTTGATTCTTGTATGCGCCCGGCCAGGGATTGAACCTGTGACCTTGGTGTATCGGGATGACTCTAACCAAGTGAACTACCTGGCCAGGGCCTCATAGCTAAGTCTCAATGGACAACAACAGTGAGAGATGCCACGGCACACCAATAATTTTCTCCAGAGAAGTGATCATATCTAACTGCTTCAGTCTTTTTCTTTGATGCCCTTAAAGTGGATGTTTGCCAAGGGTTGTGACGTCATTTTTGACAACCCCCATTGTGAGTCCTGCACTGGTGGGTTAGTGCCCCATTTCAGCACGTAGGAATGCTTGACATCAGTGATTTGGTTCTTGGCCACAGAACCTCAGAGAAAACCAAGACATAAGAGTCATCTTTAACATTTGGGGTCTCGAGAACTTCCGTATACTGAAAGTGAAAGTGTATATATAGACACGTCATTCTGAGCCTCTCGACAAGCCTATAGGGTGGACGGATAAACTGAAGGTTAAAGAACTTAAGTAATTGAATAGATCAAAATGAGCTGGGCTAATAAAAGAAGGTCATGGTAGGCATTGTTGAATTTGAGATAATTTTTCCAGTTTTCGATTTTTTCTTCTATGGATTTACCCCATGTTTGTTTGATGTTGTTTGACTTGTTGCGTTTGCTTTCGAGAGGTAGGCTAATATTGATTTAAAACATTTTATTTATTTATTTTTTATCCTCACCTGAAGACATTTTTTTTTTTTTTTTTTGCATTTATCTTCAGATAGAGTGGGAAGGAGAGAGGGAGGAAGAGAGAGAGAGAGAAACATCGGTGGGAGAGAGACATATCAAGTGGTTGCCACCCACATGACCCCAACTGGGGCCGGGGACAAACTGCAACTGAGGTACGTGTGCCCTTAGCGGGAACCGAACACGGAACTCTCTGGTCTGGGGACCTATGCTCTAAACGCTGAACCAAACCGGCCAGGGCGATTTAAAACATTTAAAAAAGTCATTTACTCTTTCAAATAGGTATTCATCTTTTTCGAGATGCGGAGGCCACATTTATATATGAGAGAGTTATATTTTTCAGGAGCAAAATATTCCTAGTTCATGGCTGGAACTAGAGATGTCAACATTTTATGGTGCCCTGTGTAGTGGATCCCAAATTCAACACCACCTGGACAAGTTGGCCAGAAGGCCATTTCCTGAAATGTGACCTTAGAGATAATGTTACTAAAGAAGGAGCAGTGGCAGGAGGTGTGTGTCCCATGATCAGATGCTTGGGAAACAGGTTAAACAAAGTCAGTCAGGCTTCTCAACTACTGGACTTCTCACCCCGTCACAGTACACACCCTACATTCATCCCAGATGGGGCTACTGTAGGTAGTATTGCCCAAACTTACTTTTTGATGAGCATTTCATGGGACTAATGTGTGGAATCCTCTCTGGAAAGTGCCCATCTAGTATAAACCATGTAGAGGAAAACAAGGAACTCATATTATCTTAGTATTTCCTTGTGAACAAAAGCTGTGGTCCCTGAGTCAGAGAGAGCCTGCAGGACAGAACAATTTCCACGGTTGGCAGAGAGCCCAGGGTCACAATGCTTTACTGCTCTGGTCCAACAAGTCCTCTCTCACAAAGGAACCAGCACAAACTTCCTCATGCCTCTGACAGAAGCAAGTCGTTCCTGAGGAAGGGATGGGGGTGTGCAGCTTGGCTTGGAGGTGGGGGAGGGTCTGTTTAGCCCCAAGAAGTAAATATCCTTCAACCCCCTCTCACCCATCCCTACATCAAACACTACAGCTCTCCTTCAATCAAACACCACTCCAAAATGAAGAGGTGGGGGAAATGAACAGGAATTCCAAGAATTTGCTTTCTTTGCCCTAGCACCATATTGCTTTAGACTACAAATATGATTCTAGCCATATAAGATTTGAATGACAACTGCAATTAGTTGTAACAGGATTCCACCTGTTTTGTTGTTCTGTAGCCTCTTTAACCAAGGTCTTTGAGATGATAGAATTAACTAGAGCAGGTGGGTATTAGCAAGTTGAATCAATTCTCCAAGCCTGTGGACTAATAGCAATTGGTTGGCTCAGTGAACATTTTATTTTATTATTTTTTATTTTTTTCTTTCTTTATTGATTTTAGAGAAAGAGGAAGGGAGAGGGAGAGATAGAAACATCGATGAGAGAGAACATCAATTGGCCATCTCCTGCATGCCCTCCACTGGGATTTGGCCCACAACCTGGGCATGTGCCCTGAGCGGGAATCAAACCAGCGACCCCTTGGTGCATGGGTTGACGGCTCAGCCACTGAGCCACACTGGCCGGGCTCAGTGAACATTTTAAAGGCTTCAGGAGGGAGCTGGGCCCCATCTCCCAACTACACTGGAGCTGAACTGCAGATTGGGTTGGCTTTCCCAGTAAATAAAGATAGCTTGAATGCGTGTGTGTGTGTGTGTGTGTGTGTGTGTGTGTGTGTGTGTGTTGAGGGGAGTGGGTCAGGTTGAGAGGACTCTGAAAGAATCCATAGATAAGAACAAAATCTTACCCACCTGGGAAAGACCTCTTGGGCTATATACCACCCTCTAACAGATTTATATGTCTGAGGTATGAAGCCAGCTCTTGGTGAAGCAGTACTATAAAAACAAAGCCACAGAGGGTATAAATTTGCGGACTGCACAAGCCATAAATCAGTGGTGAGGGGTCCAGGGCCCTGTAGAGGCCCACTGCCTGCAGAAGCAGAGGACAGCACGGCTCACAGGGCCTCTACTGAGCCTGTCCTGTCTACTGTCATGTAATCAAAGATTCTCCCTCCCTTCTTCCCCCCAGCCTCCTGAGAACTGAGATGCTGCTGAGTAGAACCTGGTGGTAGATGTTGTTTGTCCATTTTTTTTTCTTTATTGATTTTAGAGAGAGAGGGAGAGATAAAAACATTGATGAGAGAGAACGTCGATTGGCCACCTCTTGCATGCCCCCCACTGGGGATTTGGTCCACAACCTGGGCATGTGTCCTGACCAGGAATTGAACCTCCTGGTGCATGGGTCGATGCTCAACCACTGAGCCACACCGGTTGGGCTGGTTTGTCCATTTCTGAAGGCCACCAATGCTTCTTGGAATTTCTGCAACATAACCCTTGTGGTCTTGAATCATTTGGGGGATAGTCAGTACAGCTAATATTTATTGAGTGCTTACTATATGCCAGACATCACTGAATCCTTTCTTACTCTTTCATATCTTAGTTCCCTGTAGGGATTGTTGATATGGATTGTGTCTTATCTGTCCCTGTGTACTTCACAGCGGCTACACAATCCATTGCATTTAATAGATGAATATGTGACATTTTAGGGGTGTGTCTCACGTGTCCATTGACCCCCTAGTCCCTAAAGAGTGCCCCCTCCATCATCAAGAATGGGCCCTGGAGCCAAGTTTGTAGTACGTAATCCTGCTCCCCTGACTATAAGAGGCGAACCACTAATTCACCGTGGACCACTCAGATTCTGTCTCCTGGGAATTTGGGACCAGACACTAGTTGGCTTCCCCTAGTCTTTTGAATGGGAAACTGGATCTGTGGATCATCATTGACATCTTTTTGCCAAATGCACGAAGAACAGAGGAAGGAGGCCTACCAACAGAGGAGAATGGTGCAGATGTGCAGAAAGCAGCATTGCCAAGTGACCAGAGAGTTAGAAGGGAAGGGTGCCTGTCCTGGCTGCTGGTGGCTCTCCAGGTCCTGGTTCCTTCCCCTCATGATGCCTGACTGGTCTTTCTGTCTGTGGGTTCTGAGCGATACACCTCTTTGCTTAAACTAGTTTGAGTTGATTTCTACTTCTTGTAACCAGAGAGCCTTGACTAAGCAATATGAGCATAAATGATCCTTGGTTTAATTCCCAAGTGTTTCATCAGCACATCTTATTGGCTTTATCTTTGGAATATATCTAGAATCTGACCATTTCTCACCACTGCCATTATTTCACTTGGATTATTGCAACAGACTCTCAGCTGATCTTCCTTCTTCTACTCCTGCCTCCCTCCAGCCTGTTCTTCACCCAGCAGCCAGATAGATGGGCAAAGGCCCCTCTCTTCCCTTCCCCTCCCTTTCTCGCGTGTCCTCTGTTTTCCAATCCCTTCCTGAACAGATTGGTCCTAAAGCCATTAGGTGGGATAAAGCGATGTCAGCACTTGGTGCATCTGTGGAGAGCTGCCATGGTTCAGAATGAGGCTGGAGCCTGAATGGGGTAAGGAGGTTGTTTATGTAGAAAGGTTACCTGACATACTTCAGAACCCAAAGGGACAAGAAAGCATCCAAGGAGAAGGGATGCCAGAGTCTTTGAAGGGTACAAGTGTCCAAGTGGTGTAGGGGGTGCCCTCATGTGGGAAGATGGAAGACAGAACCTGGGTGGGAGAGGAGCATGGTCATTGGGAGGAAAGGCCTATTATGGGGTATAAGAGTCCAAAAGAGTAAGGAAGGTATCTACACAGTGAAGGGGCCTGGCATGAAGGGTCAGAGTCCAACCAGAGTGAGAAACATGCCCATCTGAGTGGGGATTGTCCTGGTACAGGATACAGAGAGTAAGAAGGGTATTCAGGGGAAAGGATGGTGACATCAGGGAGGGTGACATCAGGACTGATGAGAGTCAGGTTTCTCACTGTCAGAGAAGGGAGTTACAGTTATGGAGAAGAATGAAACTTGAATGAAACTTAAATGATCTCTGAAGTGTTGGATTGGAATTGGAGATATCAGAATATATGGCTTTCAACACATAGATAGGTAGATGATAGGTTGATAGGTAAACACATATTAATGTCCACTCTCTCTGACCATTGGGGACCCAGAAATAAGTGATATCTCAATAGCAATGCAGACACCTAAAACACACTCCTTGGCTGGTTTCTAGATTAGGGCATGGAAAGTACAAGAAGAGCCTGGAACATCCTGTGCCAGAAAGCAAGGATGTGCTCCAAAAATGATAGAAGTGTCAGATGGACACACATGCCACCTTGAAGGGCCAAATTTGGGACAACTTGAACATCAAAAAAAAAATAATGATAGTGATGGATTATAACCTACCGGCTAAATTAGGAATCCATTACTCCATACTAATTATAAATTAACAAATATTCATGTAGTTTCACATATTTTCTCCACAAGGTATTTTTAATTTCAAAGGGTAAAAAAGTAACTTTACAGTGAAGTCTGGCAGACATCACATTAATGAAATGATCAAAGTGAACATCATCAGCAAGGGGACAAGTTGAAATCATGTACCACTACTGATAGCATGCACTAAGAACACAGCCTCACTTCTCTGATATTCTTGCCAAAGATGGGTAACCAGAGTCTAATCATTAGGACCAAATTGAAAGACATTCTATCAAATAGCTGGTTTGTAATTTCAAAAGTGTCCAGGTTGGGAAGGCTGAGGACGTGTTCCAAATGGGAGGAGACTAAAGAGACATGGTGCCATGTGTGACTTTGAACTGTGTCTGGGCCACAGGGATTCAGCTGATCTGAGCTAGGCTTTATTGGTCTTGGCTCTAGGCTTTGGGTTGAATCTAGGTCTGTACCACATCCTCCTTGGATCAGCAGGTACCTGAGGCACATTCTGTTCATGGCCCCAAAGCAAGTCAAGCCCAACTGCACAATCACATTTCAGGTTTCTGCTCACCTCACATCTGAAATGTCTAACTGGCTAATGCAAGTCACAAGGCCAAGGTCAAGGGTGAAAAGGCACATTCTGCTCTCCATAAAACCACGGCAAAACTTTGGGTGTGTGCTACTGCTACTACAGGCCAGTAAAGCATTGAGACCAATAATACAACCTACCACACTTACTATGTGCCTTAAACCTTTTCTAGGCACACTGTATGGTCTGGAAAACTCCGTGTTGGGGACATATTTTACACTGATTAAGTGCTACCAAATGTTTTTCTATTTTTGTTGAGGAAGAGACAAAAAGCACCATGTTAATGTGCCCTGCCTGTGTTGGTCCAGGCATAGGTAGCCTTCCTGCACTCTGGACCTACCTGCTGAAATGGGAGCTGTGCCAACTTTGGCAGTTACCAGTTTCATTTCTCTGTCCTAGAGAAATAATCACAGATGTCGTTTAAGAAAAAAAGGACGTAAACAAGGGTACTTCTTGAGCGGGGTTTATAAGTGTGACAAACGGAAACTTCCTAAGGGTCCTTCAATATGGAAAGAGTTAAATAATGTTGGCATTTCCATGGTAGTTAAAAAGACTGGTGGATGAAGTGCAGATGTGTGTTCTAATCAGCTCAATTAGAGAAGAGGAGCCACTAGGAAGTATAGTGTGTGTGTGTGTGTGTGTGTGTGTGTGTGTGTGTGTGTGTGTGTGTTTGGACAGTCTTTTTGAAGCTGTTGTCTTCTCATCTGATGCTGGAGCTTGAAGTCCAGACAGCAGGCAGGTAGAGAAGAGTGGGGCTGGCCAGGCATTTGACGAGCTTACATTGCAGCTCGAATTTTCCGGCTGCCCAGTTCTCTGCTGCCTCCTTCCTAATAAACATCTTGGACCCCCAGCTCCATATCAGCATCTGCTTCTGGAAACCCCAACCTGTGACAACTGGTACGGGGAATGGTCCGAGAAAGCAGATGGTAAGCTGGGATTGAGAACTGGATCACTTATCCCAGGGCTGATCATGATGGAGGTGGGGCACAGGCAGCCCTGGGAGGAGGTGGTGGCCTGGTTTTTAATTCAGCTGGTGGCGAAGTAGGGGATGCATGCGTAGGCATGGGAGGTGTCTGAGAGCTATGGAGATCCTAGAGCTGTGTGGCTAAAGGGATTGGATGTCAAGTACTAAGCCCCTTTCATGCTCTGAGGAGAGAGAATGGACAGCGGAGAGGAGGGCCAGTAACAGGCACCTGAAAGACAGGTATGAAAGCCAGAGGGCCTCTTTGTTGCATACAAAGAAATTCTAATCTCCTTCAGCAGAGGGCAGAGACCCAAACTCAGGATTTAATAGTCCAAATGGCTGAACTTCAAAGAAAATGAAATGCCCACCTAAGCTGTTGAGACCCAGGGACCCTGACAGTGAGATGGAGTCATCTATGTGGACGCCTCAGCACATTGTGAGTTCCCAGACTCTGCTGAACCTTAGAGCACATAGAAGTAGCCCATCCCTCCTACTAAGAGCTGGTGCTCTCCCTGTGCTGAGCAACAATGCAGACACCACTCCCCTAAGACAACAGGTGCCTCCAGGATCTGCCCTCACCTTCTCTTGACCACTAGGCCCGAAATTAAGGCTAAATCAGAGCACAGCCTGAGGGTGTCATGGGCCTGATGTGGGAGGAAAGGGACCATCCCACAGGGGCCCTGGTGTGTAGTCAGTGCCCACAGGGGCCAGGGAATGTGCTAGGCCTGGATCTGATGGTGTCGCTCAAAGGACCAGAACATAGTATCAGATGGGAGAGAGTTTGACTTTGGTGTGCCCTCCTGAGATAGAGGACCCTGGGAGATGGTGCTTTTTCACTACCAGGATGCTCCCAGAGGCATGCTCCCAGTGATCCTCGCATGCTGAGCAAAATTGAAATGCCCAAATTGCCATGACAGATGGTAGAGGAAGTTCAGGGAGGTGGGTGTGCTGAACTGGATAGAGTAAGTACAGCCAGGACCCCTGACTCGACATGTGCCATGGGAGGGCTCAGAGGACACACTAGTCACCAGTGGGGTTAGCACATGCTGGTGAGAGGGACCGAGCATCACTAAGTTCAGTGATCACTCTCCTTTGTAGGCTGGGGTTGAACAGATGCTGTAGACCTTGTCTCCCTGATAGAGATGGTGATGACCAGACCTGCAAATAATAGGTCGGGGGCAGGGCTTTAACCTCCAGGATCCAGGGGACCACAATAATCATAATGGCTGGCAAAACTGGAATGGTTGCCAAGGGTACCTGAGAGAAATTTATGGAGATGGTTAATATATCAGTGTCTCTATGAGCAAATAGCTGGATAGTTGATTAAGGTACTACTATTCAGCTCATACCAGCAGAAGAAATCAAGAAGAGATGAATAGAACGTTGAGGTCCAATAAAAAAAAAATACAATCCCTTGCCCAGTTTCCAGACCTAAGCCAGGTTTTAGACCTGGACGCCACTGGACTGCAGAGCTGGCCAGGTCTTCAATAAGAACCCTGTAATACTATGGCATGTAATATCCCTGTCCTTCCCTCAGAGGGACCCATGGCCATTTATTCAGGTCATTCTGCAGTGGGGAACTGGGAACACATAGATATTTAAGAACTCTTGGAGTCAAGGTCTGAGTTGACATTGATGGCCAAAGACCTGAAGTGTCATCATAGATCTCCTTAGAAGGGGACATGGGGGTCCATGGAATAAATGGAGCCCTGACCCAGATCCTGCCTACAGTGAGTCTGCCGGGTCCCACCACTACCAATGTGCATTTCTTCCCATTCCCACCCCGCTGCTCTACCCTCTTGATTCAAAGTTTTGTTTGTTAATTTTCCCTCAATATTTTTGCTTTTTTAAAAATAATTTAAACAAAATTTCAATTATAGTTGACATACAATATTATATTAGTTTCAGGTGTACACCCCAGTAATCAGACATTATATAACTTACTAAGTGATTATCCAAATAAATCTTTTACCCATCTGACAACATACATAGTTATTGGAATATTACAATGTTTTTTGAGAATAGGACCAGTGTCTATAAATTCCCTTCACAGCCTAGCATGATGCCTGCCTTGCATCATGGGGTAGGTACTTAATAAGTATGAGTTTAACTGAAACTTTTCTTGACCACTCCCAGCTGGATGGCAGCCATGCCTCCCCTGGATGCCTATAGCTTCCAACATTTATTATACACATATTTGGAACTTTAACACATACTGCCCTTACTTTTTAAAAAAAACTTTTTATTTTGAAATAATTATGGACTTCAAGAAGTTGCAAAAATAGCACAGTGGGGTCCTGTTCATCCCTTGTCCTTTTACCCACCTTCCCCAGTGGTAGCATCTTACATAACTCTAGTGCCTTTACAAACCAGGAAATTGATGGTGCAATACCATTAAGTAGACTATAGGTCTTGTTTGGATTTCACCAGTTTTTCATGTGTTCTTTGTGTGTGTGTATGTAGTCATATTACATTTTTATCACCCGTAGGGAGACTTGTGTGACCACTAACGACTACAATCAAAGTGCAAAACTGTCCCATCACCACAAAGGCACAACCTATTATGCTACCCCATAATAGTCATACCCTGTTCCCATTCCTAACCCCTACAACCACTGATTTGTCCCCCATCCCTATAATTTTGTCATTTTGAGAATGTTATATAAATGGAATCATGTAGCATGTTACCTATGGAGCTTAGCTTTTTAAATTTAGCATGATGCGCCCTGGCAAGTTGTTTCAGTGGTTAGAGCATCAGCCTGTGGACTGAAGGTTTGATTCTCGATCAAGGGCACATACCTGGGTTGCGGGTTTGATCTCTGGCCCTGGTCTGGGTTGTGTGGGAGGCAGCCAATCAATGTGTCTTTCTCACATTGATGTTTCTCTCTTTCTCCCCACCTCCCTTCTACTCTCTCTAAAAAAATATATGGAAAAAATATCCTCGAGTGAGGATTTAAGAAAAATGAATTAAAGGCCCTGACCGGTTTGGCTGAGCACGGTTAGAGCATTGGCCTGTGGTCCAGAGAGACCCGGGTTCGGTTCCCACCAAGAGCACGTACCTCGGTTGTAGTTTGTCCCCAGCCCTGGTTGGGGTTGTGTGGGTGGCAACCAGTTGATGTTCTCTCTCACATCAATGTTTCTCTCTCTCTCTTCCTCCCTCTCTCCTTCCCGCTCTATCTGAAGATAAATGCAAAAATGTCCTCGGGTGAGGATTTAAAAAAAAAAAAAGAATTAAAAAATAAATAAATAAATTTAGCATGATGCTCTTGAGTTGTACCCAGGTTTTTACATCTGTTCATTTTCATTGCTGAGTGGTACTCCAGTGTATGGGTGTACCACAGGCTGTTTAGTCACCCATCGAAGGGCATTTGGGTTGTTGCTGCTTTTTTTTTGACAGTTATAAATAAAGCTGCTTTGAAGATTCATGGACAGATCTTTGTGTGAACATAGTTTTCATTTCTCTAGGATAAATGCCCAGGAGTGTGATTGCTGGAACACATGGTAAGTGTGCTTAATTTTGTAAGAAACTGCTAAACTGTTTTCCAGAGTGGCTGGACCATCTTACATTTCTACCACTCATGTATGAGAGTTCTGTATCCTCACCAGCACTCGGTAGAGTTAGTATTTGGTTTTTAGCTGCTTTAATACTTGTGTAGTGGTTGTCATTGTGGTTTTAATTTGCGTTTCCTAATTGGCTAATGATGTTGAACATCTTTTTATATGCTTATTTCCATCCACATATTATTTTGGTGAAGTGTCTGTTGAAGTCTTTGCCTATTTTCTAGTTGGATCATTTATATTCTTACTGTTGAGTTTTAAGAGTTCTTTTTATTTATTTTATTTTATTTTTCTGCCCACTTGGAACTTACCTTTATTTTTTTATTTTTAAAATGTATCTGTATTGTTGAAAGTATTACAGATATTGCCCCCCCCATTAACCCCCTTCTCCCCACTTCTACTCCCCCACCTTGCCTTCACTGCACTATTGTCTGTGTCCATTGGTTATGAATATATGCATATAAGTTCTTTGGTTTATCTCTTTCCGAACCCCCACCTCCCTTCCCTCTGAGGTTTATCATTCTGTTCCTTACTTGCATGTCTCTGAATCTGTTTTGTTTGTCAATTTATTTTGGTCACTAGATTCTACAAATAAGTGAGATCATGTGATACTTGTCTTTCTCTGATGGGCTTATTTCACATAGCACATTACTCTCTAGGTCCCTCCATGCCATCTCAAAGTATAAGAGATCTTTCCTTTTTACAGCTGCATAGTATTCCATTGTGTAAAGGTACCACAGCTTTTTTTATCCACTCATCTATTGATGGGCACTTGGGCTGTTTCCAGATCTTAGCTATTGCAAATAGTGCTGCTGTGAACATAGAGGTACATATATTCTTTCTGATTGGTGTTTCATGATTCTTAGAATATGTTCCTAGAAGTGGGATCACTGAGTCAGATGGCAGTTCCACTTTTAATTTTTTTGAGGAAACACCATACTGTTTCCCATAGAGGCTGCAGCAGTCTGCACTCCCACCAGCAGTGCATTAGAGTACCCTTTTCTCCACATCCTTGCCAGCACTTGTTGTTTGTTGATTCATTGATGGTAGTCATTCTGGCAGGTATGAGGCGACACCTCATAGTCACTTTAATTTGCATCTCCCTGATGACTAGTGATGCTGAGCATTTTTTTCATATATTTCTTGGCCATTTGTATGTCCTGTTTGGAGAAGTATCTATTCAGGCCCTCTGCCTATTTTTTAATTGGATCATTTATCTTCCTTTTGTTGAGTTGTAAGAATACTTTATATATTTTGGAAATTAACCCCTTATCAGATGTATCATTAGCAAATATGTTCTCCCATACAGTGGGTTCCCTTTTCATTTTGATGCTGGTTTCTTTTGCTGTGCAGAAGATTTTTAGTTTGATGTACTCCCATTTGTTTATTTTTTCCTTTGTCTCTCTTGTCCTAGGCAATGTAGTGGTGAAAATTCTGCTATGTGAGATGTCTGAGATTTTGCTGCCTACATTTTCTTCTAGGATTTTTATGGTTTCATGAATGACATTTAAGTCTTTTATCCATTTTGAGTTTATTCTTGTGCATGGTATTAGTTGGTGGTCTAGTTTTATTTTTTTTGCATGTACCTGTTCAATTTTTCCAACACTATTTATTGAAGAGATTGTCTTTACTCCATTGTATGCTCTTGCTTCCTTTGTCAAATATTAATTGAGCATAATGGCTTGGGTTGATTTCTTGGTTTTCTGTTCTGTTCTGTTCCATTTATCTATATACCTGTTTTGTGCCAGTAGCAGGTTGTTTTGATTACAGTGGTTTTGTAGTGTAACCTGATATCTGGTATTATGATCCCTCCAACTTTCTTCTTGTTTTTCAAGATTGCTGCAGCTATTCGGGGTCATTTTTGGTTCCATATAAACTTTTGGAGTATTTGTTCTAGAATTGTGAAATATGTTGTTGATATTTTAATAGGAATTACATTGTATCTATAGATTGCTTTGGGTAGTATGAACATTTTAATGATGTTGATTCTTCCAATCCATGAACATGGTATATGCTTTCACTTTTTAATATCTTTCTCTATTTCTTTTTTCAATGTCTTGTTTTCTGAGAACACGTCATTTACCTCCTTGGTTAAGTTTATTCCTAGATATCTTAATTTTTTTGTTGCAATGGTAAATGGGATTTTTTTTTTTTTTAGTTTCTCTTTCCGAGTGTTCATTATTGGAGTATAAAAAGGCCACCGGTTTCTGGATGTTAATTTTGTATCCTGCTACTTTGCTGAATTCATTTATTAAATCTAGTAGATTTTGGCCCGGCTGGTGTGGTTCAGTGGTTGAGCATCGACCCATGTACCAAGAGGTTGCCAGCTCAACTCCCAGTCAGGGCACATGCCCAGGTTGTGGGCCCAATCCCCAGTGGCAGGGCATGCAGGAGGCAGCCAATCGATGTTCTCTCTCATTGATGTTTATACCTCTCTCTTCCTCTCCCTTCCTCTCTCTCTAAAATCAGTAAAGAAAAAAAAACTAGTAGATTTTTTGGTGGAGTCTTTAGGTTTTCTACGTATAGTATCATGTCATTTGCAAGTAATGACAGTTTCATTTCCTCCTTTCCAATTTGGATGCCTTTTACTTTTTCTTCTTGTCTGATTGCTGAGGCTAAGACTTCCAGTACTATGTCAAATAAGAGTGGTTAAAGTGGACATCCCTGTCTTGTTCCTGTTCTTAAGGGAAACGGTTTTTGTTTTTGTTCATTAAGTATGATGTTGGTTGTAGGTTTGTCATATATGGACTTTATTATGTTGAGGTATGAGCCCTCTATTCCCATTTGGCTGAGAATTTTTATCAAAAATGGGTGCTGGATTTTGTTGAATGCTTTTTCTGCATCTATTCATATGATCATATGATTTTTATCTTTTATTTTGTTTATGTTGTGTATCACATTTATTGATTTATGAATATTGTACAAGCCTTTCATCCCTGGGATAAAATCCCACTTGGACATGGTGAATAATTTTTAAAATATATTGGTGGATCTGATTTGCTAATATTTTGTTGAGGAATTTGGTGTCTATGTTCATCAGGGGTGTTGGCCTGTAATTTTCTTTCTATCTGGTTTTGGAATTAGGATTATGCTGGCCTCATAAAAAGAGCTGGGAAATCTTTCATCCATTTGAATTTTTTGGAATAGTTTGAGGAGAATAAGTGTTAGTTCTTTTTTGAATGTTTGGTAAAACTCCCCTGTGAAGCCTCTGGACCAGGGCTTTTGTTTGCTGGGAGTTTATTGATTACAGCTTCAATTTCATTAGTTGTTATTGGTCTGTTCTGACTCTTCCTGATTGAGTTTTGGAAGACTGTATGATTCTAGGAATTTGTCCATTTTGTCTAGGTTGTCCAATTTGTTGGCATATAATTATTCATAGTATTTTCCTACAATCCTTTGTATTTCTGTGGTGTCAGTTGTTACTTCACCTCTTTCATTTCTGATTTTATTTATTTGAATCCTCTTTTTGTTTCTTGGTGAGTCTAGCTAAAGGTTCATCAATCTTGTTTATCTTTTCAAAGAACCAGCTCTTGATTTCATTGATTTTTTCTATAGTATTTTTAGTCTCTATGTCATTTATTTCCACTCTGATCTTTATTATTTCCTTCCTTCAACTTACTCTGGGCTTTTCTTGTTGTTCTCTTTCTAATTCTTTAAGTTTCAGAGTTAGGTAGTCTATTAGAATTTTTCTTGTTTCTTGAGTTAGGCCTGTAGTGCTATGAACTGCCCTCTCAGGACTGCTTTTACTGTGTCTCATAGGTTTTGTATTGTTGTGTTCATTTTCATTTGTTTCCAGGAAGTTTTTTATTTCTTCCTTGATCTCATTGGTAACCCATTCATTGTTTAATAACACGCTATTTAGCCTCTATGTGTTTGAATGTTTTTATTGTAATTTATTTCTAGTTTCATGCCACTGTGATTCAAGAAGATATGATTAATGTGATTTCAATCTTCTTGAACTTGTAGAGACTTAGTTTATGTCCTAACATGTGGTCTGTCTTTGAGAATGTCCCATGTGCACTTGAGGAGAATGTATATTCTGCAGCTTTGGGGTATGGAGTGAAATGTTTCGCAAATATTAATTAAATCCCTCTGATCTAGTGTGTTGTTTAGGGTTTCTGTTTCCTTGTTGATTTTTTTGCCTAGAAGATCTATCCAGTAATGTCAGTGGGGGGTTAAAGTCCCCTACCATGATTGTATTGCTGTTGATCTCTCCCTTAAAGTCTTCCAGAAGTTTTAAAATATATTTTGGTGTTCATATATTGGGTGCATATATGTTTACCAGGGTCATATCCTCATGTTGAATCAATCCTTTTAGTATTTTTTTTCCCCTCACCCAAGGACATTTTTGCATTTATCTTCAGACAGAGCAGGAGGGAGAGAGGGAGAAAGAGAGAGAGAGAAACATTGATGTGAGAGAGACACATCGAGTGGTTGCCACCCACACGACCCCAACCGGGGCTGGGGACAACCTGCAACTGAGTTATGTGCCCTTAGCGAGAACTGAACCCAGGTCTCTCTGGACCATGGGTCGATGCGCTTACCGCTGAGCCAAACTGGCCAGGGCCCTTTTAGTATTATGTAGTGACCTTCTTTGTCTCTTGTTATGGCCTTCATTTTGAAGTCTATTTTAAAAAATCAGATATGAGTATTGCTACCCCAGTTTTTTTTTTTCCATCCCTTCACTTTAATTCTGCATGAGTCTTTTGTTCTGAGGTGGGTGTCTTGTAGATAGCATATATATGGGTAACGTTTTCTTATCTATGTCTTTTGAGTGGAGCTTTTAACCCATTTACATTTAAGGTCATTATTAATAGGTACTTATTTATTGCCATTTTTATTCATTATGCCTATGTTTCTCTCTTCCATTTCTTCTTCTTATTATAGCAGCCCCTTTAACACCTCCTGCAATGCTGGTTTGGTAGTAATAAATTCCTTTAGCCTTCTTTTGTCTGGGGAGCTCTTTATTTCACCTTCTATTTTGAATTCTAGCATTACTGGATAGAATAGTCTTGGTTTCAGATCCTCACTTTTCATTACCTTGAATACTTCATGTCTTTCTCTTCTGGCCTGTAGTGTTTCTGTTGGGAAACTGAAAGCCTATGGGAGTTCCTTTAGAGGTAACACAATGCTTTTCTCTTGCTGCCTTTAAGATTCTCTTTTTGTCTTTAAGTTTTTGGCATTTTAACTGTGATGTGCCTTGGCATTCTTTGGGTTCTTCTTGCTCGGGATTCTCTGTGCTTCCTGAATTTATGTGACTTTTTCCTTCACCACGTTAGGGAAGTTTTCTGCCATTATTTCTTCAAACAAGTTCTCTAATTCTTGCTCACTTTCTTCTTCTTCTGGTACTCCTATGATGTGGATGTTGTTATGTTTCATGTTGTCCCACAGCTCCCTTAAACTGTCCTCCTCTTTCAAATTGTTTTTCTTTTTGGTTCTCTGATTGAGTGATTTTTTTCTACCCTGTCTTCTAATTCGCTGATCTAATCCTCAGCTTCCTCTAATCTGGTGTTTATTCCTTTCAGTGTGTTCTTTATTTCTGCTATGTCATTCTTCATTCCCTATTGGTTGGTTTTCATAGTTTCTATATCTTTTTTCATGATGTTGAGCATCCTTATAATCATTACTCTGAACTCTATATTTGATAAATTGCTTATCTCCATTGCATTTAACTCTTCTTCTGAATTCCCTTGTTCTTTCATTTGGGGCTTGCTTCTTTGTTTCCTCATTTTGGCTGCCTGTTTGGGTTTGTTTCTGTGTATTAGATATATCTGCTACAACTCCCAGTCTAGGTAGAGTGGTCTTATGTAGTGGGTGATCTGTGGGATCCAGTGGTGCAGTCTCCCTGATCACCAGACCTGGGTACTCTAATAATGTCCCTTGTGTGCTGTGTATGGGCTCTCTTGTTGTAATGGAGTCTTGATTGCTGTTGGCCCATTTGTGTGTGGGCTCGACCCTCAGGCTGGCTGACCGTGATACTCAACCCCCAACACAGCATTCAGGCTTCTGTGCAGTGCTTATCACACAAAGCACAATTCACCTCAGCAGGGTTTGGAGCCTTCCAAAATCTCCCTGTGGATATACTGCTTGTGAAGCTTATTGGGACCTGCTCTGTTGTTGACTGAAGCTGACCACTGGGTTTATTGGTTTTGAGCCTCTTTGGAGTGATCTGCAGCTTGTGGCTCCCTCTGCTGGGTCTGGGTGTGTATGGAAAGGACCAAGCTGAACACCAAGCTCTGGTTTTACTAGCCTGGGGCAGAGGAGCAGGTCAGGCAAAGACTCAAAGCTCCCAGAGATCTGTCTCTGCCTGCAGACTGACTGTTAGTCACTTAATGAGCCTCAGGTTGTAGTCCTCAGCCAGGCATAAACTCTAGAGGGTGGGATGAGAGAATTTCCGCCAGGTGGGGCAGTTGCTGCCCCTTGGGCTAAAGCTGTTTGATGGAAAAACTCTGAGAAAGATAGCTTCTGCAGCATGGGGGAATGACTCAGCACAGGAATCATGGTGGCTGCCTTCCCAGCTCTCTCCCCAGAGCCACCATTCCCAGACTCTCCTCACACAGCTCTAGTCCACTCTGCCCTCCCTCTGCTGGAGCTCAAGGTTAGTGGCTGCAAATGAAATTTAGTGCATTGGCCCTTTAAGAAGGTGTCTGTGTTTAGCCATCTCTACCTGCCAGACAGGACCTCTGGTGCTTTTCATAGCCAGGTGTTATGTGGGCACCTTTCCTGATTCTGTTAGTCTGGGCTGGGCAGCTTGGGGTTTAGACCCTAGCCTTCTCAGGGGCACCTCACCCCCGCCCCGCAGCTGAGATATCCCTCTGGAACTTCAGCTGCTGCCTGTGGGAGCCCAGTCAGCCCTCTTGCACTTTCACATTTCCTATTGGTCTCAATATGGGCTCCTCTTTATGTCCTTGGTTTTAAGGGTTCTCTTCAGCCAGTCTTTAGTTGGTTATTCAGGATGATTTTTCTATATTTTAGTTGTAATTCCAGTTTAGTCCTGGGAGAAGGTCAGTGTAGCTTCCACTTAATCCACTGCCGTTTTGGAATGCAAGAGTTCTTTTTATATTCTGGCTGGATTTCTTTGTTAGAAATGTGATTTGCAAATATTTTCTCCCTGTCAGTGGCTTGTCTTCTCATCTCTTAATAGAGTCTTTCACAGATAAAAAATGTTAAGTTTTGATGAAGTCCAATATATCAGTTGTTTTCTTTCATGGATTGTGATTTTAGTGTCAGATCTAAGAACTCTTCACCTAAAAATCTTCAAGAAGATTTTTCTCCCATATTTCCTTCTAAAAGCTTTATATTTTACTTTTAGATCGATGGTCCATTTTGAATTATTTTTTCTATAAGTTGTGAGATTTAGCTTGAGTATCCTTTTGCTCATCAATGCCTTAAATAATTATTCTAAGACTTAGTTGAATGTTCTCATTTATTGATTACATTTTTAACACAATCACCTTTTCACTACTTAAATAGTAAGACTAAAGGTGGGGACCACAATTTATGTTTATTGGCATCTCCTTATGAACCTAGTATTCATTCATTCACTCATTCATTCATTCAACAAATAGTATTTGAATACTTATGTGCCAGAATTACACTAGGTGCTTAGGATACATCTGCTCTCATGGAGCTAATAACCTAGTGGAGGAGAAAGACAATAAACAATAATAATGATAATAAAAAAAGATAACATTGTGATGAAGTGCTCAGAAGGAAAAGAAAACCTTATGGAGATAAAGACCAATGGCCAGGTAGGACCATCCACATGGTTAGGGAGGTGCACTCAGAAAAAGGTTATGCCTAAGCTAACATCTGTAATATCATTGTGACTGTCAGGAAACAAGAGGGATAGGGAGAAGCCCTAACTCTTTATTGGTCCAGTTATCTGTCCATCTCTATACCTTCCAACTCTCACAGCTGAAAAAGGCTCTTGAAAATATTCATCATTTTACATTATAAAATAAAAAATGAATACAGTACAATATATTTCCTGACATGGAAATATATCCTCAACATACTGTTCAGTGAAAAAAAAAAACAGTTTCAGGAAATGTTGCCTTCCCCCTGCCCCTCCACCATATCATACTAGCCACCAGAGTTCCCCAAACTCCCGATTTCTTCCCCTTGGTCAGAAGTTATAATGGGCAGTGATAAGGCTCCAGGTACTTGAGAAGGTTCCAAGTAGTCTCTATTAGTTACTGACCCTCTGAGCTATGTCATGACCTCCCACCCTGCACCCCTCCCTATTCCCATTACAAGTCTACCTGGGGAGAACTCGGGTGTTCCTAGCTCATAGAGCTGACTGGCCTGACTGGGAGGCAGTGGGGCCTGGTGGACCAGCCAGAGCCCAGCAGGAACCCAGCCTAGGAAGAGAATACAGGGGCGTCCCTAGTGTCTACAGCGCAGTGTGGTTTTGTGGTTCCCCTTGGATTTTGGATGTTCATAAAACAAGCTGCCAGCTGCCTGCCTGCCACGTGGGTGAGGCTCTGCGGGACAAGTGCCTTACTGAGAGCTGAGTGGGCCGACAGGGCCCAGCACAGCAGCTTGTGAGCCTCCTGGTCAGCTACCTGGAGTGCTTCACCAGGCCAGGGAGGGAGACCCAAAGTGCCAATGTGGGGCCTTCCAGCCATTGAGTAGTGGACAGGCAGGATTCCACAGGCTGTCTATCAGGGTTTTCAAAGGGTCTCAGAGTTTTTCATCCTTCACTGTCTCCTCTTGGCTGTGCCTTTCTCTGGGCCTACCCTTCAGCACTCGGGTTTCCAGAAGCCTGGCAGCACTTAGCACATGCCTGCACAGAGGGGTGAGCCTCCACCTTTCCAGGGCATTCTCAGCATGCATGTGTTTTGGGAGTCACAGAAGTGTGGGGAGTGAAGGCTGAGCTGGCTTTTTTCCTCCTATGGCCATTGTGAGCCAGTAAGAATTTTTGGGCAGAGACAAAAATTGTTACTTTTAATATCCGAGGGCAATCTGATCTTTCTGGAGGACCTGGCAGGGCCTCCCATTGCTGGTGGGGAGAGAGCAGTGGAGTCCAAGCGCCTTGGTCCTGGCACTCTGAGAATGTGGCCTGCCAGCTCTGGGGCGAGGGGGTCCTGTTCCAGCCCTGTGGTCTCCGGATGACTTAACCCCGAGGTTGCTTGGTTACACAGGCTGAATCTCAGTGAGCCCAGTTACTCATTACCTCTCCCTGGGCTTGGCCTGACATGAGTAGGCAGCCTTGCATCCTGGCATTTGGTCTGCGCAGCCAGACTCACTCCCCTGGGGGTGTGTCCCCGACTTCTGTCCATAGCCAGTGGGGGGTGGGGGGGGGAATGACCACTTGGACTGGGCTGGGCTGGGACTCAGTCTTTAATTGCACTTGACACTTCCCTCAGACTTGACATTTGTTCCCTAGTACCTCGCTGTCTTGTCTGTCTCTGAAGATAGGCCCTTCTCCTCCTTGGAAACCAGAGACACCAGTATTCCTGAGAATGGCCAGGGACTATGGTGTGGCCTACAGATCATCCATTGTGTTCGTGACACATCATCTCCCTGTTGCAGAGATTCTCATTGCAGAGACTCTGATCACTAGGGTACTACACTGGTGCACCTCCTGGAGGCCTAGGTAATAACCCAAGCCTCAAATAAGCTCAAGGGAATTGGCCATAGTGCCAGACTGCCTGGGTTCAAATCCTGACACCATTACTTACCTGATCTTTGATCTTAGACAAATCACACGATTTTCCTCCTCTATATAATGGGAATAATAATGCATTACCTCAAAGGACTATTATGGAGATTAGAGGGGATAATGTAGCAAAATGCTTAGCACATTGCCTAGTACATAGTAAATGCTCATTTAATGATAGTCATTGTTTTTGTCATCCCTTTCAAAATTTACCCATCTTGTGTTCTATTCCTTAGGATTGATCTTCCTGCTCAGTGACAGTGGCTACTAGAGAATTAATTAGCTGGTTAAAATATTAATAATAATGGCAACAGTAAACCCTTATATAGCACTTTCATTGTGGCAGGCACTGTTCTAAGCACTTGATATATATATTATTTACTTAATCCTCCTAACATTTTTAGGGTATGTACCATTATTATACCCACTTAAAATGAGGAAATCGAGGCACAGAAAGGTCAAGTGACTTGGATGAGGATACATAGCTAGTGAGGAGCAGATGCGGGATTCAGACCCAGGGAGTTTGGCTCCAGAATCTATAGTCTTTACCCTGACACACTTGATTTGCTTCCCCCGGAAAACCCAGGGCAGTGGAAGAGTGTGCCTCAGACATTAATGGAATGGTGGTCAGGCTGGGCTTTTAGTGCTTTTCCCATCACCGCAGGCAGGAAGCCACCATCTCTGCTTAATGCCTGGTGCGCCTGCAGCATCTCACTGTTGCAAAGTGTTTCGTGATTTGCCAGGTGTTTTTCACACACCTGCAATTTATCTGCCCCTTCCAGCAATCAGGTGGGGCCGGCAGGAGAGAGTAATTGTTATTTCTATTTTACTGAGGCTGAAAGAGGTGAAGCAACTTGCCCAAGGTCACCCAGATAGAACCAAATTATAGGTCTTCAGTCTCTAGATGCAAATTGTTTCTTCTATATTATCCTGCCTTTTGTTGATGTCAAGGGTAATTTCCTAGACCCAAAAACCGTAGTATAACAATAAAATCCTGAAATTAGAATGTCCCTTAGAGCCATGCATTTTGTTTAAATATGCTTGAATACCTCCGGTGACGGAGAACTCACTACCCATAAGAGTCAACTGGAGAGTGCATTCTGATGGTATACAGGGAGAAGGTGGCCAGGGGCACAACCGGCCCTGTAGATGTCTGCCCCACGAGTGAGGCTGCAGGATTGAGCCTCTCTGAGGAACATCCCTGAAGCCAGGCCCACAAGGTCTCCCTCTCAGTCCTGCCCCAGAACTCTCTCAATCCTTCCTCTGTAAAACCACAGTCCCTCCCTCGGAAGGGAGCCCTCTCTGCACAGACCGGTTAAGGTTTATTAGCCCTTAAAATTCCTCCGAGATGAGTTGGTATTTATTTCTCTCCAAAGCTTATGTAACTGTAAGAGGATACTGAGGCTGCCAAAGCTGTCTGTGGTTTGGATGGCGCTTGCAGCGGTTTCTTCTGGGAGCTAAATATTATAATGAATGATCTCATACTATCATTTTCTTTGGAACCAAGTCATACTTGTCCCAGTGGTACCCGGAGCTACCTCCCAGGCCCCTGCTGTTTGATTCAGGCCGGTACCTGTGGCTAGGGTGAAGGGGACAGGGAGAGCAAAAATTAGTCCCTTGAGGCAACTTGGCCATTCAGCTTCTTCAAGGAGGCTCAGATTTGGGTCTTCAGCCAGGGCTGAGGCTGTAGGTGGCCCCGTGACTGGGCTGCTGGGAGGTGACGGGGAAGAACAGCATTCTAGCCACCATCTGTTCTAATCTGAGCTTTTGTAAGGAGGCAGATTGGGGACTTGGAATAGGAACAAGTCTGGGGGGTCTGACTGCCAGGACACAGGCCAGTCCTGAAGAACTGTCAGAGCTGAGCAGCCTTGTATTGGGAGCCTCCAGCTGTTGAATTGGAGGTACCACTTGTCCAGCACTTACTGCATACCAGGAACCAAGCTAAGCACTTGGCTTGTATGCACAGGGGAGGCGTGTAAGGCAGTGGGTTGGAGGGTAGACTGTAGTGAGAGTGGCTGGTTCTGCATTCCAGCTCTACCACTTGCTGGCTAGATGACATTGTCTGTCCTCATCTCTGAAAAATGGGGGTGAGCCCTGGCCAGTTTGGCTCAGCAGTTAGAGTGTCAGCCTGCAGACCGAAGGGTCTCGAGTTTGATTCCTGGTCAAGGGCACGTACCTGGGTTGCAGGTTTGATTCCTGGCCCTGGTCGGAGTCATGTGGGAGGCAACCAATCGATGTCTCTCTCTCACATCGATGTTTCTCTCTCTCTGTCTCTCCCTCCCTCCCTTCCACTCTATCTAAAAATCAATGGAAAAATCTCCTCGGGTGAGGATTAACAAAAAAATATTGGGGGTACTAGCCCTCCTTTTAGGGTTGTCAGGAAGATCAAATTTGATAACGAGGACAAAGCTCTTAGCACAGTGTCTGGCACTAGTAAAGAGTTCAGAAAATGTTAGCAATTATCATCATCATCATCTCATCTAATCTTCATAACAACCCTGTGGGGTGAGGACTCCTGATCTTGTTTTGTGGGGGAAGAAATGAGTCTTAGAGAGGTCATGTGCTCAAGGTCATGTAGTTAGTGAGCCACAGGGCTGGGACATGAAAGCATCATTTCTAGTGTTCCCTGAGCCTGGAGTCAGGGGAGGTGGGGCTTACTGCCCAATGCCTTCCTTGGGGAACTTGAAAGCTGCCACGTGCAGGGCTGCGGAAGGGGAAGAGCTGGATTCCCTGCCATGGAGGTCTGCCCTGGGGGCAAATGGTTCTTGGAAAAGACTTTGAGATGCCCACTAGATACTGAGCTCCAAGAGGGCTCAGGGACCATGTTGTTCTTGCCCACCATGTCCCAGCTCTGAGCACTGTGCCTGGCATAGGGCCAGCACTCAGAGCCCTTGTTTGGACAACTTACACCCGCAATGATCCTTTGGGCCACCATCATTTTAACTAGTGGAGACTGGCTTCTCTTTCTGTGGTCAGTAACCTCTTTGACCTCAGTGACATGATGCACGCTGCAGGTGGCAGCCACTGAGCTGATTAGTCCCCACGGAACAAACGCCTGGGGCAGGTGAAGAGAAAGGAGGAGTCTGTGCTGGGCACAGACTGGCAGTGGCAGTCAGAGCTCTGGGGCGTGCAGGAGACCACAAGAGGGAAGGCGTGATGGGAGCTTTCAAAGCCCTGGTCAAGTGCCTTGAATTTACTGGGCAAATATTTACAAATCACCTACCAGGTGCCTGCAGTGTGCTTGAGGCTGCAGATACAGCTTGAAGAGAGATGTGTTCTCAGCCCCCCGGGGGCCCCAGCCTGGTGGGGGAAGGATGGCAGAAGGTAATCAAATGAGTCATTGTTAATTATAAATTGTGATAGTTGTTATGAAAGCAAAGACCCCTGGGTGAGTGACATAAAAAAAAAAAAAAAAGAGCCCTGGGAACAGAGATGGAGAATAACAGCGGCGGAATTCCCATCTTAGTGCAGTCAGAGCAGGCCTCACGGAGGATTGGACATTTGAGCTCCTTTGGAAACAGTGTATGACCTCAGACTTGGTCTTCCCTCCCAATTGTCACAGCTCTGACTCCCCAAGCTGGCGCCAAGGCCTAAGTAAAGCCATGCTAAGGCATTTCTGAAGACGGCCCTGGGTCAGAATCTCAAGAGTAATGGTCCTGCCCCACCCAGCAGGCTGGGAATCATTAACAGTGAGGGGTCATAGAGGTGCTTAATGAAAGAAGGAAGCAATGGCTCTACCCAGTCTGGTGAGAGGCGCCATGCATCCCTGTTCCCCAAGGGCATACATGATACTTGTTTTCAAAAGTTTTTCTATGTTTATCCACTAGGTTTGGGATCTTCTTAAATTTTGTTAGTGTTCCCAGCAAGAAGAAAACTCTGGATTTTTGCTTTACTGCTTTGCAAAGCATTTCCAACCTCTAGTGTTTTCTCTTCGTCATCCTCACCTGTACTCAACAGGTCCTGTCAGTTCCACCTCCAAAACAGCTCTCGAATTCAAATCCATCCTCTTCCCTGTAGCTCCGTCACTCCTCCCACCCTTTCTGGGTCCCTGTTGCACACCAGGCCACCTCTACTTGCAGCCAGGGGTGCTTTTAAAGACATTGGCCTTTCAGTGCTTTCTTATTGACATTGGAAACCAAATAATAAAACCCCCTTTCCAAGGCCTGGGAGGCCCTGTGATTTGACCCTGTTCCCTCTCCATCTTGTACCCTGCACCTCTGTCCCAACCGCTCTTCACTCACATTTAGGACCTGCGCCGAGGCTGCTCCCCTCGTCCCAGGATTTTGTCTGATTGGATGAGGTCTGAGCGCCAGTGTCATGTCCCAGCTGGAAGCATGCAGCAGACGGTGATTGACATCTAGGCTTCAGTGCTTTGAAGCAAGAGGCAAGGTATTCGGTGAGCCTCAATTTCCTGTAAATGTGGGGCATCGGAAACCACACTTTTGACAGTAGATGTTTAATAAATGTTACAATTTCTTTCATACTTGGTCTGAAACAAGAATATATCCCTTAGAGTACTTTATACTTTACACTTTCCAGGGCATTTTCCCATTCATTCATTACCTTACTTAAAGCAGTTAAGATTCTACCACCAGGCAGGATGGGTATTGTGATCTCCTTATCAAGCAGGAAGTGGCCTCAGAGAGGGTTAAAGCCCTGCTCAAGGTCACATGGGATGGATAGTGAAACTGGGGCTGTCATAACAGGTGCACTTGACCTTCTCCTGAGGGTGCCGATATGGAGGGACCAGATGAAGACGCTGAGGCCCAAAGTCAGCTAGCATCTAAAGGGCAGAGGCCGGCTGGGGAGCTCTGCTTTCAGGTCAGCCCCCACACAGCTGCCTGCCCCGGGGAAATTCTCAGAGAGTCTGACACCCCTGCAACCCAAAGCTGGGGCGCTCAGGTGCGTTTTTTCACAACTCTCACGGTCTCTCTGATCTTCATTCACCAGGGCACTTCTGACACTAGTCTTGGCTTCCCTGCCCTTTCCTTCCCAGTTTACAGCCAACCTGGGATTGGGCCCAGGTAGCCCCCACCCACTGGGCTTTGGCGGGGGAGTGGCTGTGGGTTGGGTGGGAGTCACAGGGCAGCTTAAATTTCTTCAAGCAGCTTTTCCACGGCCTCCACATTCCAGGGCCCAGGGATGCCTTTCCTGAGGAGCCCAGTTCAGTGTCTAAATCCTTCCAGGTGGGGAGCCAGAGGGAGAAAGCCTTAAGGTCTTTAACTTCCGGAATCCGCACTCTTGGAATGAGGACCCTGCGCTGCCGAGACCAAGAATATCAACTAGATCAAATACGGAGGGAGTATTAGCAGGAGGAAGAGATTTTGCTCGAGCTGTGGTTCAGTGCTCTCCCAGCTGGTTGCGTGGGTGCCTGCTTCTGCTGGAGTGGGTGTGGTGAGAAGGTGGGGTGGGGTGGATGGAGGGAAGGAGGCTTCTCAAAAAAAGTCAAAAGGGCTGTGCAGTGTAGCTTCTGAACCCCAGCTCTGCTATGTATTGGCTGTTTGACCTTGTGAAGTGGCTTAACTTCTCTCACCCTCAATTTCCTCATCTACATAAAAGGAGGGATAATACTTCCATTATTAAGCAAATATCTACTGTGTGCTTGACCCTGTGCAGTGAACAAGACAGAAAGAAGTCAGGATGTCTGCTGTCATGGAGCTTGGGAGGAGAGGAGAACACACAAGAAATACGTCAACAATAAAGAAACAAGATAATCGTGGATAATTCTAAGTGTTAGATCAAAAACCAAAAGGGATCAGGAAAGATGGGGCAGAGAGCAGGCCTCTTTGAAGAGGCAATGTTTGACCTGACATCCGGAGTCAAGAAGTCAGTTCTACATAGAAATGGAGGAACAGCATTCCAGGCAGAGGGAACAGCAAGTACAAAGGCTTTGAGGGGGGGATGATCTGGATGTTTTAGGAATAGGCGTGGCCACAAAAATGCAAATGGGAAAGTGAGCACATGGGAAAGTGGTTTGAATGGAGGTGGGAGAGGGAGGCAGGAGACAGAACTTGCAGGCCCTGATAAAGAGTTTGGAAGCCTTGGGTGGGTTTTAAGTTGAGAGGGGGAATGACATGCTTTGATTGGCATTTGAAAGGATCACCCTGTACAACTTTCACATTTTCTGAGGTTCATTTTCCCCCTCTGTTAAAATGGGCACAATAAAACATATCTCACAGGATTATTGAGGGGAAACGAAAGACATGAAAGCAACAAGCAAATGGATTAGCACTTATTAAATGCACAACAAATGTCAGGGCCACCCTGTAAAGCCCTTGAGGGAGATTTGAAGCTCTCCACTTTGGAGAGGGGTGGCTCCTAAAGGGTTAATCAAACCTGTCTTGGGAAAAGCAATCCCATTCTGCTGATACAATGCTAAGGGATGCAGTTCAGGCTGTTTATTTTTTAGCGATTTGGTCCTCCTATTAAGCAATCACCCTGTTTATGTCACTGCTAATTGAAGTAAATTGCTTTCTGCAATCAAATAGGGAAGTTCCCCTTCCGATCATGAAGGGACGTGGACCCCGGTTCCTGATTTTTAGTATTTAGTCTGCCTTGAGAATTGTCCTTTAATTAATTGCAAACATTCCACTGATTTTCTTAACCGTGCAGTTGGCTTGCTATTGGGTCGGCAGTGTGTTGATTTTGAAATTGCCCTCTGGGGCTGGAAGTATTCCCTCCCTTCCCCCCCCCCCCCCCCCCCACCTCCCGGTCAGACCAGCCTTCCCAGTGGTGGGGAGTGGCCTTCCAGCAGATGTGAGAGGTGGAGGTAAGCAGCAGGTGTGACTGCTGCTGAGCCCTGCCTGGTGGAGGGCTTCCCCAGGAGCACAGGCTTCTGCTCATCAATCTGCTCTACCACTGCTCTTTCCACAGGAGGAAAGTGGAGGGGAGGCTGGCAGAGAGTAGGCACCCAGTGAACCCTGATTCTTCTGGCTGCTCTGCCACCACCACCACACACACACACACATCAACTCTCTGTCATGCACATGGCCTGGCTAGAATAGAACTCCTGGGGACAGAGAGAGGTAATGGGGAACTTCACCAGACAGTGAGTAGGCCTGGTACATGGAGGATGGGGGAGAGGAGCTGGAGGGGTATCCTAAGGGGGGAGCAGTGATTTCTAAGGCTTATGGCTCAGCCCCGTGCAGGGGCATCCCAGTGCCTGTTCCTAGCCTTGGTGGTCAGGGGCTGAGGGTGGGAAGAAGGGATTTGATGCTGGACAAAGCTGTCAGGTTGGATGCCCTTGGAAGACTTTCTCCTAACTTTTGCCAGGCAACCGAGAAAGTGTCCCCATCATTCTTCCCTGGAGCCAAAAGGAAAATAAAGGGCCCCAGGTTTCAGTCCAAGGTGAAGTATTTTGGGTGCTTTGCTTTGAGGTGTGAGGAGTATCTCTTTTTATTTATTTTTCTTTATTGATTTTACAGAGAGCAAGGGAGAGGGAGAGAGAGATTGAAACATCCATGAGAGAGAACATCGATTGGCCGCCTCCTGCATGCCCGCCACTGGGGATTTGGCCCACACCTGGGCATGTGCCCTGACCGGGAATCGAACCGGCAACCTCTTGGTGCATGAGCTCACGGTGGAAAAACAAGTCAAGTAACCAGGAGCTAAAATCACCAGCAATCAGAAGTGGAATTTTTTGAGCACTTACCAGGAGCCAGGCACTTTGCTTAACCTGCATTGACTCATTCAGACCTCACTACACCCGTATCAGGTAGGGACTCAGTACATACATTAAGTGTGCAGATGATAAAAATCAAGGCTGAGCCACTTTGGAAAACAATGTCAGTTTCTTAAAGAGTTAGACATCAATTTACCATTCTATTCCCAGGCACATACCCAAGAGAATGAAAAACATATGTCCACACAAAAACTTAGACTCAAGTGTTCATAGCAGCACTGTTTATAATAGCCCCAAACTGGAAACAATGCAAATGTCTATCAGCTGATGAAGGGATGAAATATATATATATATGTATGGGATATATATGTTCCATACAATGGAATATTATTCAGCAATAAAAAGGAATGCAGTACTGGCACATTTTACAATGTGGATAAACCTCAACAACTTTATGCTGAGTAAAAGAAGCCAGACACAAAAGGCCCCAGTGTCTGATCCCATGTATATGAAATGTACAGAGAAGGCAGGTCTGTGGAGACAGAAGGTAGATTAGTGGTTGCCTGGGGCTGAGGGTAGGAATGAGGATTAACTGTAAATGGGCACAAGGGCTCCTGTGGGCTCATAGAAATATTCTGAAAATGGATTACGGTGATTTACAACTCAGTAAATTTACTAATAAGTATTAAGTTGTACACTTAAATTGGGTGAATTTTACGATATGTAAATTATACTTCGATAAAGTTGTTTTTTAAAAATTGAGGCTCAGGTCACCTAACCTGCCTGAAGGGGATGGCTGTTAAATAGGGAAGCTGGAATTCAAACCCAGGCAGCCTCGCAGCCTCACCCAGGCCTGGGAGGGGCAGGCGTTCTGGAATGTTCCTGGGAAGGTGCAACACTTGGGCCATGTCTCGAGGTGTACAAGCCCACCTTCTCCACCAGGAAGCCTCCTGGGCCCCCATCTGACCCTCACTTGCTTTGAAGAGCTGGATCTCACTGAGTTAACAGGAGTGAGTGTCCACTCTCAGGAGGGGGTGGCAGTAACCATCTTCCTGACACGAAGAGAACCCACAATTGGTGACTAATGTGGCTTCTGGAGGTACTTTAGCTGGAGCTGGGGACAGGCCGAAGTTTCAGCTGTGGCCCTGCTGAGGTCCAGGGCTGATGCCCACGGACCTGGTCCTCTGCCCCTCTTCAGGCTGGCAAAAGGGAGAACTTCAAGCCCCTTAGGAATTCTTTCTGGGGGCTCCTTCCAGAAGCACATTTGAATTAGGGCTAAACAGGCAGAGGGAAATGAAGGCTTTAAAAAACATTTCCAAAACCCTTCCAGACTGGTCCTCACTGACTTAGTCATAGCGGTTTCCAAAGAGCAGGGTGGCTAGGAGCCCCCACCCCCACCCCGTGCAGGCACATTGTTTGCAGAGAATGAAAAGTCAAGACTTAAACCCACCTAGAGGACTGCTTGCCATACACCAGCAATTCTAAACAATGTCAGCGATCAGATAGGCTCCCCGGGCAGACTGCTCCTCTGCCCTGCCCTCGTGTGCTACTGTTTGGTCACGTCGACTTCGGGGCAGGTTACCCGGATTCATCACAAACTGGCTGAAGACAGAAAGTCAACGTAGTACAAGGAACTTGGGTCTCCCCTTTCTCCAGGACCCTGTGACACACCTCTGGCTCCTCTGTGTGATGGCCTGTCTGTCGTTCCCTCTCTGGTTTTCTCAGCTTTACTAAACTGACACGTCCTCAATTCCAGGAACCAGCGGAGACTGACCTACCTCTGTAGGTTCAATTCCAAATTCCTGGGAGGTACAATTTAATCGGACCAGGGTGGATCAGGTCACGAATGCTAATCAACGGCCAAAGGAGGACTTCCTGAAAACTAGGGCTGTTAGGGCCCGTGGGGGGTTGTGTGCTGTTCAGATACCCCGAAAGGTGTCTGCTGTATTCATCTGGGGATAGTTGGAGAGGAGCCGAACAGTTCTTGGTTGGGGACCCCTATGAGTATGTTTCTTTATAGACCCCTATGAGTATGTTTCTTTATATGATATATATCCTTTTTCACTTAAGTGACCTGGAGTAGATTTTTATTTGTTACAACAGGACAGTCTTTGACCAAAAAAACCCCAATATAATGTGATGGGCAAAGGTGGCCACATACCAAAGGCTAACATCCTTGGTTGTGAATAGGGCATTGTTGGGGTTTGGAGGGCAGGGGTGGGCGTGACAGTTTGCCTCTGAATGAGGCACAAATCTATATGTCGCTGCTTCATGGTGGGGAGCGTCCTTCTCAGAGTGCTAAAATGAGATGTGCTATAACTGTGTGGGTTGTCTGTCCCTCTCCCCTCTGTCCTGTTCTTTTCCATGGATTTTCCATTCTCCCATCCAGGCAATTCTCCAAGGGATTCTCTACTCTAGATTTTTCTAAGGGTCAGCATACTCATCTTCAGCCCTTCCCCTCCCTTCCTCCCTGGCTGGGGACTGGGCCCCTGGCTGGCAGGCGAGCGTGCAGGCTCTGTCCAAGGCCCTCTTGGCCTCACAGGCCTCCCGAGGAGATGCAGCAGGAGGGACCAGCGTGCTTTGGTAAAGCATTCTTACAAAAAATGTGTAACCTGGCCCTGGCTGGTTTGGCTCAGCGGTTACAGCATCGGCCTGCAGACCAGAGAGTCCCGGGTTCGGTTCCCACTAAGGGCACGTACCTGGGTTGCAGTTTGTCCCCGGCCCCGGTTGGGGTCGTGTGGGTGGCAACCACTCGATGTGTCTCTCACATCGATGTTTCTCTCTCTGTCTTCCTCTCTCCCTCCCACTCTAACTGAAGATAAATGCAAAAAAAATGTCCTCGGGTGAGGATAAAAAAACAAAAACAAAAAACAAAAAATGTGTAACCTGAACCCAATCCAGCCTCTGTCCAGTTTACAGAAATAAGAGGACTATGGGAACAATTTAAGTGGCACTATGAAGCAACAGTCAGACAAATCGAGAATATGGAGTGTTCAATAATTAGCAGGCCCAGACCCTTCACAAAGCCTATGCCTTTTTTTTTAAATCCTCACCTGAGGATATTTTTTACTATTGATTTTCAGACAGAGTGGGAGGGAGGGAAGGAGAGAGAGAGAGAGAGCGATATTGATGTGAGAGAGGCACATCAATTGGCTGCCTCCTGCATGACTCCAACCAGGGCCAGGGACCGAACCTCAACCAAGGTACGTGCCCTTGACCGGAATCGAACCCGAGACTTTTTGGTCCATGGGGCAATGCTCCAACCACTGAGCCAAACTGGCCAGGGCTAAAGCCAATGCCATTTAACAAAAAATGTTGGGGGGACAGTTCTAGATGAAAAGAGGCTAAAAATACATAATAAGTACATGTAGTGTACAAACTTTGGCTCCTGGTTCAAGTAAATAAATAAAAACATGTTTTAGGAGCTGGGTTTGGCTCAGCAGTTGGAGCATCAGCCCACAGACCAAAGAGTCGAGGGTTCAATTCCAGTGAAGGGCACGTACCTCAGTTGTCGTTCGGTCCACGGCCCTGGTCGGGGTTGTGCGGGGGGCGGCCAATCGATGGGTCTCTCTCACATCAGTGTTTCTCTCTCTCTCCCACTCTAGCTGAAGATAAATGGAAAAATAGCCCTGGCCAGTTTGGCTCAGCAGTTAGAGCGTCGGCCTGCGGTCCAGAGAGGCCCGGGTTCGGTTCCCGCTAAGGGCATGTACCTCGGTTGCAGTTTGTCCCCAGCCCTGGTTGGGTCGTGCGGGAGGCGGCCACTCGATGTGTCCCTTTCACGTCGATGTTTCTCTCTCTCTCTCTTCCTCTCCCTCCCTCCCACTCTATCTGAACAAAAAATGGAAAAATGTCCTCGGGTGAGGATAAAAAAAAAAAAAAATGATAAATGGAAAAATATCCTCAGGTGAGGATATAAAGAAAAAAAACCAAGATGTTTTAGGAAATACTAAGAAATTTGACTCTAAACTAGTTTGCTTGATATTAGGAAATTGGTATTAATACTCTTAGTCATGATAGTTGTAGGCTGATTCTGAGGAGAATATTCTTATTTTGGAGTTTGCGTGAGGGAATATTTGCCCCTTATTTCATATTTTCTTCTAAATAAAAACCTACATATTTATGAATACATATAGAAAGAGCAGATAAAACCAGATATTTATAATTGTTGAATCTAGGTAGTTGTTATAAGGAGGTTCATTGTTTTATTTTCAACTTTGCTTACATTGAAAAATTTTCATAATGAAAGTAAATGAGTAATATTAGACTTGAATCCAGATTGACCTTGAGCCAATTACATATGCCTTTTGAGACTCGGTTGTCTTCCCTATCAAGTGGGAATGATAAAAGTGCTTGCCGCATAGGGATGTTGTGAAGGGGAAATGAGATCATCCATGGAATGCCTTTAATACAGTGCTTGTCGCCCGGCCGGTGTGGCTCAATGGTTGAGCATCAACCCATGCACCAAGAGGTCACCGGTTCGATTCCAGGTCAGGACACATGCCCAGGTTGTGGGCCTGATCCGCAGTGAGGGGCATGTGGGAGGTGGCCAGTCGATGTTCTCTCTCGTCGATGTTTCTATCTCTCTTCCTCTCTTTCTAAAACCAGTAAAGAGAAAAAAAAACAGTGCTTGTCCGTAAGTGCTTCAGTGCGTTGACTTTATCCACAAACAGCATTACACAGAGGAACATCATGTGGCTCCTTTCCCCTGTTAGCTTCCTCCTTGGTCAGAGGCTGGCATCTCAGTCAACCAGCAAAGCCTTATGAAGGCTGGTTGTCTTCCCTTTGCCCCTGCAGATCCAATCTCTCCTTTCTCCACCGTGCTCTGTGACCTGAGGGGCTGGCAGGGGTGGGTGTATCTTGGGCTCACTTCCCTATGGTTTCTGGTTGGGTTCAGCCAATGGGAAGCACCAGCAGGGGACTGGAGGGAGGAAGGAAAGTGAGATAGGTTGCCTTGAGTGGACACTGTTTTCTCCTTTCAGGCCTTGGATGTGACGCTCCCCCCACTCCCACCCCAACCCCCACCCACTGTGGCTCTCCCTGGGACACCGCCCTGTCCCTGTCAATGTCCTGCAGGTTGTAACCAGAACCTTTGTTAAACTGTTCATTGATCCAGTTGGACTAGACCACCTATTTCCTACCACCGGCACTCTGACACGGGGTCTGCCATGTGCTAACCATTTTGCCAGGCCCTGAGGGACATCAACATCAGTAAACAGACACAGTCCTGTTCCTTCTGGAACTTATTTGTCTTCACATCAGGCCTGTCCCCTTGGGGATTTCCGAGCTGATACTGAGTTCCCTATTCCAATGGCCTAGTGTACACGAAAGGACAAGCCAGCACCCCTTCCCTGCCTCCACTCCCAATGCACAGGCAGAGAAATCCGACTGACATCCTGGGATAGCTTGGCCCAGCCCAAATCTTCAACCAACAGAGAGAAATGTTGGCTACACCCCCTTTCTCTCTACTTTGTTTGCGGAGGAGCCTAAGAGCTCCGTGGAACCTCATTAAATGACACCAGGCAAACAAATGTGGTAACACTTAGCAGGATGCTGTGTGCAGCGTGAGGCTTGATTCAATCAAGTTCATGGTGAGAACTCAGAGAGCACATTTGTCTAAAACAATAGGATTAGATTATGTTCTCCTCAGATGTTTTCTTGAGTCTTTCAATATCTGTAGAAATGCCCCCAAAATGAGATAGGATTTAACATCTTGGGGAAGCTGAGGTGATGAACTCAGTCCATTGTTTTCTGTCTCCTCTGAGAACGGGTTGCCCACTCCCACTGCAGACACGAAGAGGTGGACATTGTTTGTGGGCAAGTTTCTTTGCAGCAATATGGTAAACAGGCCCAGCCCTGGTCATGTCCCTCTGTGTCCAGTCAATGATGTCACACCTCTCTTCTCCCTGTTGGGAAGGTCCTCACGATGGGATCGGTCTTTTTGTCCAAACACCAAGGAGATAGCCGATGAGACTTGAGTCATCTTCTGGTTTGGTAGCTCATACAGGGTCCTCTCAGAGGGTGCAGTTTTTGCTCATGTGGCCCAATGACATCATTGAAAACCTTCCTGGGTTGTGCTTTTCAAGGACCCCAGAAATCTGAACCATATGGAGACTCTGTTTGCACTTGGGTCCCATCCCCTGGCTCCATGCGTTGGCTGCAAGATTGCGATTACAGCTCCTAAGTATAAGCCTCTCCAGAGGCTTTTCCAAGGTTGTGGTGAGCATATGGACAAATGGAAAACAAGCAGCCTGAGGAATTTCTGGCCTGGGAGTTGGTTCACAGTAAGATGTTGCAGAAAAGGGAGCCGTCAGGACAAGTGGAAGTTTTGCAAGCACACCGTAAACCAGAGCAAATTCCTGCAGTGTCCCCCAGCAGGAGTGCTTCCATGATGGCACCTAGTGTTTATTGAACATTTATTTATTACATGCCTGACACTGGGCCAAGCCCTTGACGTGCATCTTCTCTTTGGATCCTCACAAGCCCTGTGATAATTGTTACCCTTAACGATAATGTTTATCTCAGTAATAAAACCCTTTAACACAGATGAAGAAACAGACTTAGAAGGCTAAGAAAAATTCTCCTAAAGTTATACAATTTGTAAATGGGTAGAAGCAGGCCTTGAACCCAGGTCTGTTAGCCTCGAAAACCTACTCCTAGCCACTCTGTCACACTGCCAACCTCCTGGCCATGTTGCCCAGGGGGCATTTTCTTGCCACATACACCTGGCACACAGGTGAGAGCAGAAAACAAGGAGAGATCTGCCTGTTAGGACATAAGCTTCACAAGGACAGGAATCTTTGTTTAGTTCACTGTTACGTCCCTAGTACCTAGAACAGTGCCTGGCAAATGTTCGTTACAAACAGTGAAAGAACAACTTATTATTAGTCATTTGTCACCTACCCTTAGCCATCACACTTCCAGCCTGAGTGTGTGGGTGGTAAATGCAACGGAAGAAACAGATTTTGAGCAGCAAACTCAACCCAACTTGCTGTGGCTTTGGGAATTGTGGGGTGGGGTCCACAGGACTGGAGACGTTGGGTTTTAACTGGATGGTGACTCCAGATCTTTGAGAAGGAATGCTGCAGAGAGCTCCACAAGACAAGTAGGGGCTGGCAGCGGGTGATAGGCATCTGGGCTTGGCCTCCTCTGCCCTGAGCTTCTAGCAGACAAGGCATGGGGAGAGGGGGAGAAGAAGGGGTGCGAGGAATCTAGTGGGGAGGGATGAAGCGCAAGAGCTTCAGGGAGATTGGAAGGCCCCAGTTATTGCTGCTCCAAGAGGTCAGACAGACTGCAAGGTGCCTCCTTACTCCTCCTCCTCCCATTGTCGAGCTGTCTGAGCGAGAACAATGGGAATGGAATCCTCCTTCTCCTCCCGCCTGGCAGGGCTGGGCCCACTTCCTCCTGGGCCCATTTCCTCCTTGCCCCACTGAAAGGAATGCTTTCTTGTCCGGGCTGTGTGATACCCACAGGGAAGAATGGCGCTGGGGGCTCCCCAGGGATGGAAGGCTTTGTGGCTTGAGCTGATGACAATTGGGGTTGGAGCAGGGAGGGGTGGGGGTGGAGGAGCTTTTCAAAATTCTTCTTGGGTTTCTAGCAAGTATTTCTGCTCTTTTTCCTGACTCATTATGGGGTCTGTGTTGTGAGACCTTGGCTGACCTCTGAGGCAGACCACTCAGGTGGCTCTGAGAATCACAGGACAGACCAGCAGCCCCAGCCACGCCCTTGGGACAGGTGAGCTGTGCCAGGTGCCTGCTATCCTGGGCAGGGCTACACGTGGGCTGAACTCTATTCCTGGTCTCCCAACAGTCCAGGAAACACTACACTTCGTGTGAATGGCTTCATTGCCACACCAGTCAGAGGGCCCTTGGACAGACATGATGTACCCCTAATCTCTGCCAATATTGGGCATCAGTGGGGTGGCTTGAGGGGGAGACTGGGGTTTCATTTCAAGTTTAGAAGACGCACAAACTGCTGCTTCTGCTCTTTCCCCACATGCGATGGTCTCAACGCATTTGTTTAACCTCCTCCTTGGCTGGGCCAGGGCATCCACTCACCCACAACCTGTGGGGTGATCTGGAAGCTCTCAAGAATGGCCCGTAGGAGGATCAGATTCCACTCTCTGACACCATCTTACTCCTGGCTGAACACCCTTGGGAACTTTTCAGATCTTCAGATTTTCAGAAAACTTCCCCCTACTGACCTCGAAGGCTAGAAGAAGGTGAAGGAGGAATCCGTTGTGGCTCAGAGTAACCTAGGGGTGGGAGTCTCAGTATTGAGCTTACCAGGGGCAGGGCAGGGTGTGCAGGCCCTCGACATGTGTGAGGGGATTCCAGCTAATTCTTTCGACCAGTATATTGTTGGAATTGGGGACAGTGGTGGGAGTGGAGGTGGGGAAAGCCTGCCTGAGTTGGGGAGCCAGGGGAAAAATGTGAAAGAACATAGGCTTGGAAGGCTTGGGGGGGTGGGGGGGGTATCTGGGTTCCAGTCCAGCCACTCAGCTGTGGATCCAGGGGAAGAGACATACTAATGACACGGTAGTAAGACCCGAGAGTGCCGAGCTCTGCAGGGACCTAATCACCATACTTAACTCACCTGTTGCCAACCTTCTGGGGGACCATGGCAGGGCAGAGGGCTGGGGGATAGCACACAGTGTATAACATTCACTTAATCCCATTGTTGCCATCTGAACTGCTGCCCCCAGGAAAGGGACCTCTGTGTTTCCCTCTTCAGAGACTGAAGCTCCCATGTCCACCAGCCTCCGGGAGGGGCAGACCCGATTCTGCATAGAGACGGACTTAACGGAGGCTGGTGCATCTTACACAGCCTGTCAACCCGTTCTCGGCTCTCAGGCTCACCTCTGCCCCCACTTCCAGAAGTGCTTGGTGCTGTCATCCCTGAGCCCGTTGCAGGGATCGTGTGCCAGTCACGTGGCTGCTGCCAGCAGCTGGCTGAGGAGTCGCGGGGCCTGCTAATTGGTGACCACTCGTCCATCTGCTCTCCAACTTTCTTTTTCTTGTTGCTGGGTTTTTGTTTGTTTTGTTTTGTTTTTTGTTTTGCTGCTGCCTCTTCTCCTGCTCAAGTTGTCCTTCTGAGTTTGTCTTTCAGGGAAAAAAGAATTCCTTCATCTTGTTTCAGGGGGCTTTGAAATGTTCGATGTACGTGCTCAGTCTTCCATCTTTAACTGGATGGGATTTATCCAGCCCTGGATTCATCCTTTTGTCGAGTACTTGAAGCTTTCAGGCTTCGGGTATCCAAAAACATCGTACGGCGTGGCCCTTAAACACATTTCAGTTTGCAAGTTCATTTTGCAAGTAAGTCGGCGTGTGTTCTTTCCCTTCTCTCAGCTGCCACCATCTTTCCCTACAGATGTTCCCCAGAGCCTCATGCATCTGTGCGGGGTGACTCACCCAACGACTCACACCCTCGCTCGTCCATGTCCTCTGAGTCTTGGCCCTGAGACGCTAGCACAGTGGCAAGGTTACATTCCATAAGCCTGTCCTCTCTTTGTTAATTTTTATTATAAATGATATTGAAGATATCAAAAAGTCTATAAAAGGTAGGTGTAGAGTGTGATAGGAGAAATGCCCTTGTACCCAGCATCCAGCTTACCCCCCACAACCTTCCGAGCCCTGAGTGCCTCCTCCCCGTCACATACCCCTCCCGCCCAGAAGCAATCACTGCTCTGTGGCAATCGGTCACCGCTTTCCTTCATAGCTCTACTACCTGGTCATGGAAACCTAAACAATACATTATTTCCTTTTATCTGTTTTTGAAATTTATATGAATGGAATCATATATTTGTTGTTTTCTCCGATTTGCTTCTTTTTCTCAACATTTTTTTTTTGAGATTCATTCAAATTGACCCAGGTGGCTGCAGTTCATTCGTTCAGCTATACCGTTTCGTTGTGACCTGACACCACAACGTATTTGTGTATTCTATCGGTGATGGACATGACGATCGTTTCCCTTTTTTACTCTTCTCAACAACAGAGCTGGTGAGGAAAGAGAGACCTGATTAAGTTTCCTGTGGCTGCTGGAGCACATGACCGACCCCAGAAGTGGTGGCTTACAACAAAGGAAGTGTATTCTCTAACAGTCCGGAAGGTCAGAAGTCTGTAATCAGGTGTGGGCAGGGCCAGTCCCCTCAGAGGCTCTAGGAGAGAACCCTTCCTCGCCGCTTCTGGCTTCTGGTGGCGTGGCCTATGGCTTGTGGCAGCATAAGTCAGTCTCTGCCTCCATCTTCATGTGACCTTCCCTTCTTCTCCCTGTGTCTCTCCTCTGTCTCTTGTGAGGACTCTTGTCATTGAATTTAGGACCCACCTGGATTATCCTGAACCATCTCATCTCCAGACCCTTAACTTAATTATATCCCCAAAGACCCTTTTTCAAATAAGGTCACACCCACAGGTTTTGGGACGCACACTTGTCTTCAGGGGGTGGGGGTGGGGTGACAGTGGCACCTTACCTTTTGTGCCCCAGTAGCCTGTCTTCTTCCCTTGGCCCTGCTATGAACATCTGTGCAGTCGCCTGGAACCCCTGGACAGGAGTATGTCTGGGGCACATAACACAGGAGTGGAATTGCTGTGCGGTAGAAAATGTGCACATTAATCTTTATTAGGGAAGACCAAACATTTTCCCAAGTGATTGTGCCCATCTCTGTTCCCTCCAGTGGTGGGTGGCAGTTCCTGACGCGCCATATCCTCTCTAGGACCTGGGTTGACCGATTTTCCAATCTCAGGCAGTCTGGTAGGTGTGAAGGAGTAGGTGCAGAAAAACTAGGTGTGAGGAGTTTCTCAGCAAGGTTTTCATGTGCATTTCTGGTGACTCATGAGGGTTGAGCGTATTTTCACATGTTAATGGGCCATTTGTGTTTCCTCTTTTGTGAAATGCTTCCTTAAGGTGTTTGCTCATGTTTATCATTTATTTTTGCTTCTTCTTTCAGATTTATAGGGTACTTTATATATTCTCTATATCAATCCTTTGTTAGTTAAATGTGTCCCAAATATCTTTTCACAGTATGTTGCCTTTTTACTCTGTTCTTTTAAAATGTAGTTGAATTTATTAATTGTTTCCTTATCATTTGGACTTTTTTTTTTTTTTTTATCCTCACCTGAGGACATTTTTTCATTTTTTGTTCAGATAGAGTGGGAGGGAGAGAGAGGAAGAGAGAGAGAGAGAAACATCGACGTGAAAGGGACACATTGAGTGGCTGCCACCCGCACGACCAACCAGGGCCAGGGACAAACTGCGATCGAGGTACATGCCCTTAGCGGGGGCCGAACCCGGGTCTCTCTGTACCGCAGGCCAACGCTCTAACTGCTGAGCCAAACCGGCCAGGGCAAGGCTTTTTGTTCTTGATGAAGACATCCTCCCTATCCTTAAGCATATAAAAATATCTCCCGTCCGGCCGGTGTGGCTCAGTGGTTGAGTGTCAACCCATTGGCTCAGTGGTTGAGTGTCAACCCATTGGCTCAGTGGTTGAGTGTCAACCCATGCACCAAGAGGTTGCCAGTTCGATTCCCAGTCAGTACACATGGCCAGGTTGTAGGCCTGGTCCCTGGTGGGGGCATGCAGGAGGCAACCAACAATATTCTCTCTCATCGATGTTTCTATCTCTCTCTCCCTCTCACTTCCTCTCTATAAAATCAATAAAGGAAAAAAAATTTTTTTTAAATGTCTCCCTATGTTGCTTTTTAAAGATTTTATAATTTTATCTTTTTTTTTTTTTTTGTACGTGCCCCTAGCGGGAACTGAACCCGGGACTCTATGGTCCGCAGGCCGACGCTCCAACCGCTGAGCCAAACTGGCCAGGGCAGTTTTATCTTTCTATTCAAATCCGGGAGTGGGTCTTTTGTTACATGATGTGAGGCAAGGATGCAATTTTACTTTTGTATTTAATTAACCAGTTGTCTCAGCACCATTTATTAAATAATCCAGGCTTTTTACCCACTATCTGAAAGGTCCATTTGGTCATAAATCAAGCTTCTGCATATATATGGATATTGTTTTAGGTTCTCTGTTCTGTTCCATTGGTCCATTTGTCTGTCCTTGATCCAATGAACTCTACCTTTATTACTCCAGCTTTCACAGTAAGTCATGGTATCTGTTTCAGTAGGTTCCCTGCAACTTATTCTTTTTCAGGTCCCTTGAAAATACCTATTGAGCCCTGTCTGGGTGGCTCAGTTGATTGGAGTGTCATCCCATACACTAAAAGGTTGCAGGTGTGATTCCGATCAGGGCACATACCTAAGTTTCAGGTTTGATCCCTGGTCAGGGCGCATAAGGAAGACAACAGATTGATGTCTCTCTCACTTAGATGCTTCTCTCTCTCCCTCTCTCTCTCCCTCTCCCTCTCCCTCTCCCTCTCCCTCTCCCTCTCCCTCTCCCTCTCCCTCTCCCTCTCCCTCTCCCTCTCCCTCCCTCCCTTCCTCCCTCCCTTCCTCTCTCTCTAAAAAGAAAAAAAATAAATAAATAAACATCCTTGGGTGATGATTTAAAAAAAAGAAAATACCTGTTGAGATTTTTTCATAGGCATTGCATTAAGGGTATAGATAAATTTGGCTGGAATTGATGTGTATGATTTTTCTTATCTAAGAATAATGTATTTCTCTTCAATTATTTAGATATGTTTTAAAAACATTTTTTTTTCTTTATTGATTTTAGAGAGAGAGGAAGGGAGAGGGAGAAAGAGATAGAAACATAGATGAGAGAGAACATCGACTGGCCACCTCCTGCATGCCCCCCACTGGGGATCGGGCCCACAACCTGGGCATGTGCCCTGACCGGGAATCGAACTGGCAACCTCTTGGTGCATGGGTCTACACTCAACCACTGAGCCACACCAGCCAGGCTAGATCTGTTTAAGTGTCATTTAAAGTTTGATCATTTTCTACAAAGGGTATACATATCTTTCCTAGATTTATTCCTAGGTGATTTAAATTTTTTGGTGGCCTTTAGAAATTGGTATCTTTTTAAGAAAATTACATTTTCTAATTATCGCTGCTGTATAGAAATGCAAATTATTTTTGTATCCACCAGTCTTGTAGACCTTTCTTATTTGTTCGAACAGTAGCTGAATATTATTTGGGGTTTCTAGGCAGCCAACTATTCACCTGCAAATAATGACAGTTTTCTTCCACTCATCCTTTCTTAAATGTCTGGAATGTTTAATGAGACATTGTTAGTCCTGCCGGTCCAGCAAGAAAACATTAAGTAACACTTACTGAATCCAAAACGATCATTTGCCTATTTTATATAAATTCACGTTCGTGTTTAAGAGGCCCTGATCCAACCATGTAGCATAATTTGCAGGAATCGGTTGAAGCAGCAGATCTGAATGCCAGCCCATGAGGTCCATAGGATTCTGAGGAGAATGATGAAACAGCCTGTTGACTTAGGTCCTGAGACTGTAGGGGCAGAGACCTCACTGTATGTGACAGGTCTCTGCTGCCCTGAGGATGGGGTCATACTTGCTGACAGAGTGACTGCCTCTCAACTTCCTCTCCTTTCTTCTAGGATGGTGGAGGAGGGGAATGGGCTTTGGAATCAAACAGATCCCTCTGTGTGGCTCTGAACAAGTGTCTGAACCTGTCTGAACCATAATTCTCTCATGTGTAAACTGGTGATAAGCAGCCCTCGTAGGGGTTTGGGGAGGATCGAATGGGTGAATACATGTAAAGCATGGAAGACAGCCGGGTACCTACTAGATGCACCTTTAATGTTAGCAACCAAACCATGGGCCCATCAAGCTGGGCGGGTCCTTGAGTCCTGTGACTTCCTAATCCTTCAGCACAGGTAAGAGGTTGCTATTAGGATGGTAGACATGGGCTTTCAGAAATCCTTCAGTCTTGAAATTTCTAAACTGTTCATCAACGAAACTTCCTTTTCTTTCTTTTTTAGAGGCACTTAAACCCCAATTTAAAAACAAAACAAAATAAAATACAGCTCAAATAGGAGCTGATTCCAGTGAAGTGAGTATGAAGGATGAGGAGCCCCATCCTCCAAGTCTCTTTTTGCTCAGCCTCCCCCTTGCCTTGCCTCCCACAACTCCCAGCCTCCGAGGCACTTCTGCTGTATTCTCACTCCACAGAGCACTGCCTCTGTCCACCACCTCTGAAGTAGTCTGCTCAGGCTGCCATTACAAAATACTATGGACTGGGTGGCTTAAATAACAGAAATTTATTTTCTCACAGTTCCGGAGGCTGGATGTCCAAGATTAAAGTGCCAGGAGGGTTGGTTTCTAGTGAAGCCTCTCTTTCTGGCTTGTAGACAGCTGCCTTCTTGCTGTGTCTTCACATGGTCTCTTCTCTGTGTGTGTGAAGAGAGCAAGCGAGCTCTTGTGTATCTTCTTATAAGGGCACTAATTTTATTGGAGTAAGGCCCCACCCTTATGACTTCACTTAACCTTTATTAATTACCTCCTTGTAGGCTCTGTCTCCAAATGCAGTCACATGGGAGGTTAGGGCTTCCACATGTGAATTTTGGGGGAATATAATTCAATCCATAACATTTTCTAGGTAGAGAAACTGAGGCTCCTCAAAGGTACATCATCACCAGTTTACAAATAAGGGAATTATGGTTCTTCCCAGCACACTTTGAAAATTAGGAGCTGAGGTTAGAGCAGAGACTGTGCATCTGGTCACGAGCTCAGCTGCTCTGGTGACTCAGTGGCAGAGTGAGGTCCAGAGCCTGTCAAGGACCTCCTGGTCTCTGCTCATATCCCAGCACTCCTCCTGTGCCCTGAGATGGGTGGGAAGCTCCAGCAGCACCTGTGGGCAGTGCTGCTGGCATGGACATTGGCATGGGTGTTGGGCATTTTCTCCAAGGGGCTTTGTGAGCTGGAGCATAAGAGCTGAGCAGACCCCACGCGGTGACAGTAGTCTGTGCACATAGGATTAGGGAACACTCGGGGTGCAGAGGGGCACTGTGACTCTGCTATTGCAAGGCGGGGAAGTCTCAAGAGCAGACCTTTGAATTGGTTGTGGCAGCCCACATTTATCAGGTTCTTGCCATGTGCCACTGTGGTAAGTGCTTTATAAACCTATGTGGCAGGACCCCCATGACCACCTTTGGAGACAGGAGCTTAAGTAAGCTCCCAGTGTGACCCAGTAAGAAGTGGTGGGGCCCAGACACAGGCTAGAACTGTTTGGCTCCAAAGTTCACCCTAACGCTGTGCTCTGCTGCCTGGGTCTTCCCTACCCCTCCCTTTGAGCTCCTTTCTTCTCTGAAGCCAGAGAACAGCCTCTTGGGGATGCTGCTGGGCTGGCCAGGCCTCTTCTCACAGTCTGATCAGACTTGAATGCTTCTCCTCTCCAAAAGGAAAAATAGGGAAGGGAAATGTATGTCGTGGTTCTCCCAACCCTGTCTAGCAGCCAAACAGATCAAACGAGGTGAAGGTGGGGGTGGGGGGCTGGAATGTCCCAGGCTGTCTTTTCCCAAGTTGAGGAACGGAAGCCATGACAGCTAAGGGGATTTGTGGAAATTCCTCCCCGCATTGTTACCAGGCAGAGGAAGTGTTTGAGAGCTGAGCTCTCCATTTCTGCCCTGGGGAGCCGGGACCAGCTTCCGCTTCTGAAACTTGTTTGTGGGAAACTGAAGGCGCTGTTTCAGGTCCTCAAGGTGGGGGCCTCCAGATCACCACCCCCCTCCCTGCCAGAGGTGAAGGGGGCAGAGGGTCCAACGAGCCAGACAAAACAGCCCCGGAATCTGTTCCGCCTCTTTTTCCTTCCACTTTGAGGCGGATGGCTCAGAGCCGAGGCAAACGAACAGAAACATTTTTTCCAGGCCTGCTGGTGTTTGTTTCTGGCACAATCAGCACAAGCAGATTAGAGAAATAAGTTGCATTTTTTTAGTCTGTGGACTGGACCTTATCACGCTCCGTCATTGTGGCCCTCCACAGCCACCAGCCCTCTCGGGAAGGATGGCCAGGCCTGGAGGCCATGGCACGGCTGTCCAAGCTCTGCCAGCTGCTGAGTCAACTCCCAGCAGGGCGTAATGAACTCATCAGGAAAGATATACATGCATTTCTACATGTGTCTACATATGGAGATACCCACTTACAGACCTACACATGTGTGCACTTAAGCCTGTCAGAGAGCTACTTGTCTCCTTCCATAGCTGTGCCGGGCGTCCTCTGGCTCCTCTCTAAGGCAGGAGCACTCTGTGGGAGTCCTGGACAGGACCCTGGAGGAAGGGGAGGCCAGCACGGGTCCCCCCTGGAAAGTCTTGCTGGGAGCCAGACAGGAGGGCTGTACCAGGCTGCTCCACCCAGGCCCTGCCAGGAAAACCCTTTCCCAGAAAATCACCTCTGAGGTGTGACAGAAACCTGGCGGGAAGGAGGGGCACTCGGCCCACAGGTCTCAGCCCCCGCAATCTCTCTGGTTGGAAAGTGAGGGTGTATCAGCTTGGCTGCACAACCTGAGTGGGAGTAACCGCCTGGTTACTTGGAAGAGGAAGACTTTACAAGATGAACAAACTGAGCAGGAGGTTCTCACTTGCCAGTCTTTCTTCTTCCCTCTCCTCCTCTCTCCCTCCCTTCCTCCTTCTCCCTTCCCTCTTTCCTTTCTCCTCCTGGAGAGAGAGCGCCAAGCCCTCCTCGCTTTCAATCTCAGTACATCTGGCTCAGTGTAAGCGCCAGGTTGGAGGACGTGAGAGCCGCAGTCCTTGGACCCAAGGATTCCTAAGTCTCTCCCATTCACAGACACCACCCTGGGGCGACTCCAGGCCGGCCTGAGCATAACCTGTCCCATCTCAACCTCCAAGTCTTCTCTTCGCCAGCGGTGACGAAAAAGGCGACGGAGGAGCCCAAGCAGCGGCCCAAGGATGAGGATACCGAGGAGAAATGGAATTTGGGGTCAGATGTCAAGTAGCACACTCTATGTGGATGAATTATAATGTCAGAGTTAACAGAAAAGTTGGCTGTGTGTGTGTGTGTGTGTGTGTTTTTTTTTTTTTAATGGTTGAGATCCATAAGACTTCTGGGAAAGGGACAATTTCCCAACATGTAAAATTCGGATTTTTCAGAGTCAACATTCCTAATACACTTCAGGACTCTGAAAACTTCATGTACAATGATATGTTGTTATGAACTAAATCGTACTGAGCAGTGAGTTGTAAGAGGGCATTTTATGTTTTATTTTTATTTCCATGCGCGGTTTATTTTTGCTCTGACATTTCATTATAATTTCTTCCTACAGTAGGTGAAGTGCTTGGGAAGTTAATTTAAACCAGCCTGACTCTCTGTGTGTTTTTTAATATTTGTTTAAGCTTTTATTGAGCTTGTCAGGCCAGTCAGTGTGCAAAAATGCAGCCGAAAACCCCTTTTTCCTTCTGCGGTGCCTGCCCATTAATACTAGGTGGTGACAACAAGATTCGCGTACACTTCAAATGGGGGATTATTCTGGGTTTTCAAGGAAATTTGAGCCACCTGTTTCAGAAACCTCTTAGTGACTTAGCAGGATGATGAAGGGTGTCTCCCCGCTCAGCTGTTACTGAATTCCAGCTCCCCTGGCCCCCTTCGACCTGGCCGGCCCCTGCAGGAGCAATTTGCATCACTGGTTGGAGTCCTGGGCTCAAGTTGTCCTCCCAGTTTGTGGCTTGGCCTCAGCCTGGGCCAGAGAAGCAGCTGCCATCTATCTGCCTGCGGGGAACTTTCCAGATCCACAGCAGGCTGACTTCCCCTGGGTTTGGGCTGCCCAGTCTGGAGCTGTTTATCATGGACGGCGGAACGACATGGGATCACCTTGAGGAAGTGGGTTGTGAGAGCCGATTGTGTGGCCTACGTGTCGGGGAGCCACGCTACCCACAGAATTGGGCCAAGAAAGAAATAAAAAGTCAACATTTTCCAGCAGGCTGAAAGCGGCTAGGTATTTCTGGAGCCCAGGACTCCCTGGAAAAATGGTCCTTGTGGTGGTGAGAGGCAGAAAAGGTGGTGGTGGTGGTGGAGAGGGGCACAGCCTGATCTCAGCCCGGCTGAGGAAAGACCTCCTCCCCCACGCAAAGGTTCCCCTGGCTCACAATCCGAGCTCTCCATCCAGCCTGATCTCAGAGTAGACTGGACTCATGCATGTTAGCCGTGGAAGAAGTGTTAGGATGAGCTGGACCAGTGGCTCTCAGAGTGTGGACCTAGGTCTGCAGCTGCACCTGGAAACTTGTTAGAAATGCAGATTCTCAGACCCCATCCCAGACCTGCTGACTCAGAGACCCTGGCGGTGGAACCTAGTCGTCTGTGTTCTAACAAATCCTCCAGGCCATTCTGATGCAGGATGCAGTTTGAGAACCACCTGTCTAATAAGCTCAGTCATTTGATCAGTGGGTAAACTGAGGCCTGGGGTGGGATGGGAGGAAGGGAGGCAGTGAAGGATAGGCTCATCATTGCTCATCATCATCCACTTTGTGGCAGAACCAAGAAAAGTTCTGTCAGGCTACGTTTCTTTCTGCCTCTTCTCCTGCCCATCCGGACAGGACAAGGTTATGCTTTCTGAAATCCTGCCAATCACTACAGTTGATCCTCTCATCTCGGCTGGGTCCTCAGCTCACCTTATACCGTCTACAAACTCTAGTTGGGCTCATCTTCTAGGGGCAAGGTTGATCATTCGGATTTCGGCCTTTTGGTCAGTGTTGTGCATAAAAGAGCCAGATGAATTCTCTTTGACATTAAAGGAAGACCAAATCCTTCACAAGCTGTTGCGTTACCTATGTCTGGCTCCTGCCCTGTTGCACTCTCTTCTAAAGGACGATTCCGTGCCCATTGCCCTTGTTGGTGCACAGCACGTTCTGCTCCATATGACACTGCCCCAGGGTCACTGATAGGGATCCAGGGGTAGGTTCCTGACGAGGGGAGGCGGCAGCAGCCCCAGGGTGGCCAGGAGTCTCCAAGACCTATAGGCTTGAAAGGATGGTCCGGACCAATCAAATTCCTCCCCTGGGAGTTCAGAACTGGGAAACTCGGAGGCTGGGGGCATTTGCAGGGGAAACCAAAGCTGAAAGGCTGTTTAGGATTGCATGATGTAGAGGGCTCTGGCTAGCCCTGAGGACCACGTGTTAGCGAAGGGGAAGGCAAAGGAATCTGATGAAAGCAGGCAGTGGGAAGTGAACAGAGAAGAAACAGAGAAAAGCAGAAACTCCACAAGAAAGATATGCAGTAGTTTTAGTTCCCCCGAGGCCTAATCTCTCTGTGGCTTGTATCCCTGGCATCCAGTACATCCCCTGTATGCCCTGACACAAACATCTTTTGCTTGAGCTAACCCAGGCAGGCCTCTGTTTCTTGCAACTCAAGGTGCTAGATCCGGGATTGGCAAGTTTTTCTGTAAAGGGCAGATAGTAAATATTTCAGGCTTGCCTAATTTTAGGCTGTCACATGGTCTCTGTTGAAACTACTCAATGCTGCCCTCATAGGGTGAAAGCAGTCACAGACAATATGTAAATGAATGGGCGTGGCTGTGTGCCAATAGAACATTATTTTCAAAAACAGGTGACCAACTCATGGCTGAGGTTTGCCGACACCTATGCTGGATGAAAGCAGTAGTGTTACATAGATCTGCAATGGAAGAATCTGATTCTTTTTTTTTTTTTTAAATATGTTTTTATTGATTTTAGAGAGAAAAGAAGGGAGAGGGAGAGAGAGAGAAACATTGATGAGAGAGAGAAACATTGGGAATCGAACTGGCAACCTTTTGGTGCATGGGACGACACTCAACCAACTGAGCCACACCAGCCAGGGCAAGAATCTGGTTCTTTAGCAAGAGTGAAGACTACTCCTCATCCCCTTGAGTTAGCCCAGTTCTCATTTGCCTGTGGATTAAGGGTGGGTGGAATATGGGTCCCACATTCCCTCTGCATCCTCCTTCCTCACAGTGCTCTGCCACTTTCCCAGGCTAGCCAGCTGTGCCTTGATTCATGGTAGAAGCCCCAACCTCAAACATTTATTGTAGCCAGGTTTTTTTTACTGGTAGCAACTAATTTAAATTTGGAATGAAAAAGAAAAAGTTGTTCTTTGTAAATAATGTCCACAGGTCAGATTCAACAGATTCAACCCATGGGATTCTCAAGGCCAATTTGCCCTTTCACCTGTGCCCACATCAGAATGAGCTCCCTTTGGCACAGTCACCTCACCTCTTGGAGAAGGAAAGACCTGCATTTGTCTCTGAACCTTTCAGAAGGAAACTGAGTCCAGAAAGAGTGGGTAACTTACTCATTATTCACTGAGTCAGGACGGAGCTCAGCTGAAACCGTACAGGCTCCAGGTTTCTCCTTGAAACCTGCCCTGTGCCTTTACCTGAGCTGGCCTTCCAAGCATTTCTCTCCCCTCACGCACGCGTCCACAGCTGGGCTGTGTGCACAGTGGTGTCCTCCTGTGATTGCTGCAGTTGGCAGGAGGGGCTGAGGAACCAGAAGAGTTGGGTATATGCAGTAAGTCAGAACACGAGCTGGGATCGTCCTGTGACATGGAAGCTCTCGGCTTGACCTCCAAACTTGTGTTGGGGAATGGACCTTTTCCCTGTCCTCACAGAGTCACTCCAGGGGGAATCAGAGGTGGGTTTTTCAAATTCAGGAATATGTTTTCCTCCTAACAGCACAACAGGAAGAAATATGTTGTTTGCAAAACAAGAGTTATAAGTGAGAATTCAAGAAAAAAAAGAGGCTAAAAAATAGGAACACAGCTTCTGGAGGTGTGTGTAGACACTCTTTTCCTAGAGAGTCTTAGAGATGCACTAGCTTAGGGCAGCCTGGAGGGCAGGGGCTGGATCCTCTGGGGATCCCTTCCAGAGAAGGTCAGCCCTGGGTACAAGTCAGAGCCAAATCCAGATGGCTTAATGCAGCAGGACCTCTGAGATTATGTCTCTGGTCATATTCCTGAGCTAAATGAAATAGGTTTTTGTTTGTTTGTTTGTTTTGTTAATCCTCACCGGAGGATATTTTTTCCATTGATTTTTAGAGAGAGTGAAAGGGAGGGAGGGAGAGGGGAAAGAGAGACACATCAATTTGTTGCCTCCCACACTTGCCCTGACCGGGGCTGGGAATTGAACCTGCAACCCAGGTACGTGCCCTTGACAGGGAATTGAACCCAAGATCCTTTGGTCCATGCGCCAATGCTCTAACCACGGAGCCACATAGGCCAGGTTGGTTTTGTTTTTAATTGAAATCACATCTTCCTTCCATTAGTCCAGGCAAACCTGTTATTACCAGTACAGATGCTTCTTGACTTATAATGGGGTTATGTCCCTATAAACCCATTGTAAGCTGAAAATATTACAAGTTGAAAATGCATTTAATACACCTCACCTACTAAACATCATAGCTTAGCCTAACCTACCCTAGATGTGCTCAGAACACTTACATTAACCTACAGTTGAGCAAAATCATCTCACACTGTGAGTCTGCTGCAGAGACTTGGTTGTTTGCCCTTGTGACTGCATGGCTGACGGACAGCTGCAGCTGGCTGCCACCGCCCAGCATCACAAGGGAGGATCGTACCACATATCCCTGGCCCAGGAAAAGACAAACATTCAAATTCAAAGTACGTTTTCTACTGAATGTGTATAGCCTTTGCACAATGGTAAGTTGAACCGTCCTAAGTCGGGGGTGTTTGTATTGGTTTGGTAATTATGAGTTGTCAATCTATTTCTCTGTGGCCCGTGGGAGTAGTGGTGGAATCAGACAGTCTGGGTTCTAATTCTAACTGCCATTATTAGTCATGTCACTTTGGCAGATTACTGAATCTCCCTGTGCCTCTGTTTTCCTACCTGTAGGATGGGAGCAATAATAGTGTCCATAAGTTTCTTGTGACATTAAAATGAGAAATACATATATTCAATCCTAAATTTTTGTTGAGGGCCTGCTTCTAAGTGCTGGAAATATAGGAGAGAACTAGACAGACAATACTCTTGCTCTTGAGATGTTAACATTCTCAAGTGTGCTCAGCAAATATTAGGGGCCATTATTATTGTTGATTGTTATTGCTATTGATGTTTTCGCTACCCAACTTATGGGGGGGGGGGCGGAGAGATATAATCCCAATGTGTGGCTCATTAGTTTTCCTGATAAATATGGTCTGATAGATGTATCCTTCCCTCTACAATAACTATTTCTCAGAGCCTGCTTGGTGTCAGAGACCAGCTCCCAGAGTACCTGGACACTTAAAATATGCTCACAAATTATTTGATGCTCCTCCCTTCAAGAAATAGAGCTTAATTCCCCTCTTTTTAAGTGTGGGTTGTACTTAGTAATTTGCTTATAACAAATAGAATGTGGCCAAAATGATGGGGTGTGCGACATTCTCAGGGTAGATCGTAAAAGGGATTGCAGCTTTCTCCTTGTTCTCGCTGGTATCAGTTGCTCTGGGGGAAGCCAGCTGCCATGTTGTAAGGACTCTCAAGCAGCCCTAGGGAGAGGCTCACATGGTAAGGAACTGAAGCCTTCTTCCAACAGCCAGCGAGGAACTGAGTTCTCCTGATACCAACCATGTGAATCAGCCACCTCGGATGTGGGTCCTCCAGCCACAGTCAACCCTTCAGATGACTGCAGCCCCAGCCAGCATCTTGACTGCAACCTCATGAAAGACACTGAGTCAGAACCACACAGTTTCAACTACTTTTGGATTCTTGCCCCACAGAAACTGCAAGAGACTGAATGTTTGCTACTTAAGCCATTAAGTTTTGAGGTCATTTCTTATGCAGCAATAGATAACTGATACAATGCCTCTACCTAGAACAGCCGTGGGAGGAAGACACTTTCTAAACATTGAGGTGGATGTCTATTTAGAGGTATTTATATATCAAAATCTCAGTGGTTTTCTGTCTTAACATAAGGAGAAAACAGTAAGTTTTTTGTTGAAAGCTGGAAGATGTGGAGTGTAGCGATGGGTCTCATCATTTCACTGGTATGGAAATCACCCACTCAGATTGAAACCAGAATGCTACAGAATGTGTGCAGCGCAGTAGACTGTTATGAATGGTATATTCCTGAGCAGTCCTGAATGAGCTGGAGATGGAGAATAAAGATTTTCAAAGCCATGTCAGAAGATGGCACCCAGTGTAATCCAGCTTTGCATTTGCTTGATGATATTGCCATCACAGCCAAGGGACTCTTTCATAAAGGGAGCAATTTGCCTCAGTAGTTGGCAGGAAAATACTTTTCTAGGGATGGGAGAGGATAGAAGCTGCAGGAGAGCGATCAGTGCTGAGGCAGTGACTCAGCTTTCTTCTCCAACAGGACCGCGTCCGCCAGCCTCTGGCTTCTCCGAGGTCTCTTCTCCACCTCGCCATTTGGCCCTGAATTAGGCTATTCAGTATATATCTCTTCCTGGAACATGAGACTCCTTCATTCCTTTCCTCCATCCCTTATTCCCCATCTGTGATGGCAAATTTATGTGTCAGCTTAACTGGGCCATGGTATTACCAGACATTGGCCAAACATTTTTCAGGGTGTGTCTGTGAGGGTGTTTCTGGACGAGGTTAACATTTGAATCCACAGATGAGTAAAGCAGATTGTCTTCCCTAATGTGGATGAGCTTTATCCAATCCGTTGAAAACTTAAGTAGAACAAAAAATTGTTGGGTAAGAAAGAATTACTCCTGCCTGACTGCTGAGCTGGGACATTGCTCTTTTCCAGCCTCAGACTCGGACAAAACATTGGCTCTTCTTGGGTCTCAAGTCTGCCAGCTTTAGGACTGGAATTTACATTATCAGTCTGGTTCTCAGTCCTTCAGCCTCATACTGGAACTACCCATTGACTCTCCTGGTCACCAGCGTGGCTACTACAGATCTTGAGAGTTCTCATGTGAGCAAATTCCTTATAATAAATCTCTTTCTATGTATGCATATACATCCCACTGGTTCTGATTCTCTGGAGAACCCTGACAAATACACCACCCATCCAACCCATCCACTTTCTCCATTTCTGTAGTCACCTCCCTACCCCACCATGGTCCCTCACCTGTATAATAACCACATAATCTCCTCATTGATCTCTGTAGTGGGTTGAATTGTGTCCCCCCCCCCCAAAAAAAAAGATATGAACAATTCCCAACCCCTGATACCTGTGAATGTCACCTTATTTGGAGAACAGGTCTTTGCAGATGTAATTAAGTTAAGGATCTCATTATGAGATCATCCTAGATTATCTGGATGGGCCCTAAATCCAACAAGTGCCTTTATAAGAAAAGGAGAAACACAGACACATGGGAAAAGACAGAAAGAAGACCATGTGAAGACAGAAGCTGAGATTGGCATTATGCGACCACAAGCCAAGGAACACATGGAGCCACCAGAAGCTGAAAGAGACAAGATTCTCCCCTGGAGACTCCAAAGGAAGTATGGCCCTACTGACACTTTGATTTTGGACTTTTGCCCTCAAGAGCTGTGAGAGAATAAGTGTCTGTTGTTTCGAGCCACCATGTTCATGGTAATTTGTATGGCAGCCCCAGGAAACTAATACAGTCCCCTGTTTCCTCTCTTGACCACTGTGACCCATTCTCCACCAGGCAGAGCGGTCTTTGAGTAACACAAGCCCAATGTTAACTTCCACTGAAACACTACAATTTTTTATTTTTATTTTTTTGAAAGGAATTATTTTACTGATTTTTAGAGAGAGAGGAAGGGAGAGGGAGAGAGAGAGAGAGAAACATTGATGTGAGAGTGAAACATCCATCAGCTGTCTCCTGCACGCCCCCTACAGGGATCAAGCCTGTAAGCAGGGCATGTGCCCTGACTGGGAAGCAAACCAGCAACCTTTCAGCGCTGAGATGGTGCCCAACAAACTGAGCCACACCAGCCAGGTCACTACAATTTTCAAAAAATCACAATTAGAATAAAACACAAACCCCTTCCCATCGCCTGTACCCAGCCCCTGCTGCCTGTCAGCTTGGATGCCTCTCGCCATCCTGTCCCTCACTCAGCACACTCCTGTCACCAGGCCGTCAGCCACAGTCTAAAGCACACCGAGCTCTCTCCGGCCTCAGGGTCTTTGCAAATGCTGTTCTCTCTGCCTAAAGTTCTCTTCCCCCAGATCTTGTGGGGTTGGTCATTCGTCATCCTTCAGTTTAAATGTTGCTATCACAGAGAGGACCTCCTGCCCCATCTAAAATGCTCTGCAACCATCCCCTGCACTAACCATACTCTCACCGGTTTGTTCCCTTCACACCCTCTGTCACTGTGTGAAATTAACGCATTATGTCCTTGTGAGTCTGTTGCCTACCCTCACCATGGAAGTGGGGACTGGGCTTGTCTTGTGTCCCACTGTATCCTCTTGAGAAATGACTGTAACTGCACGCTTGCGTGAATTGCTCCTTTCCGTTCATTCATTCACTTAATAAATGTGTATTAAGCACTTATTTTTGTGCCAAATATATTACACAGCCAAGCTCAGTGACAAATATCAGGTTTTCTTTTCTTTTAAACTCAAATTTTATATATTTAAAAAAATTAGGTAATACTTTCAATGGAATAAAATTCCAAAGGTAATCCAGCCATTCAGTTGAAGACCCTGTGCCAGTTATTAAATTATTGTCTGGCAGGTCCAAACCCATCCTTTTTACTCAGCTTTTGGATGCTGCACGTGGGGCTCTGCAGAGCACATTTCTGCTTTGTCAGCTGCCTCCTGTGAGACGATCCTCATAACAGTGTCAGGCGGGTTGTGAAGCCAGAGGAGGAAGAAGAAACTGGCTCCTTCTGTGGGCTTCCTGTCTGCTTCCTGTGGTGTGAACACCACCGAACATCACTTCTTCACCCTGCCTCCTGAAGCGGCCGCCGGATCCAATTTGTACTTCTTGTAACACTATAGCTTCAGTGCACCCCCCTCAGGACACCAGCACCAGCCATCGGTCTCCTTCCTGAGGTCCCTGTCCTCGCACATTACGTTTTAATAATTAATTTTATTGCAACTCCCTCTGTTTCCCCCACCCCAACAGGTGGTAGCAGCTTCCTGCAATTGTTACTTCCGTGAAACCTCGGAGTGTTTACCCCTTCAGTGACCTGGTTAACAGTTCTACATGGCATTAACACTTCTTTATGTTAAATTTTCTCTGATCAAGTGCCTGCTGTGGTTGCTATCTCCTGAGTAGACCTCCGCTGACTCAACCTCCTTCCTACATCTGTCCCCACTTCTCCCTGGAGGCTGCCAGCGAACCAGTTTCTTGTGTATCCTTCACAGATCAAATGCATTTTTTCAGTCAGTCTCATCAACTACAGAATGAGATAAAAGCCATCAAACTTTGTCAATGATTGCCTGGCCGGTGTGGCTCAGTGGTCGAATGTCAACCCATGCACCAAGAGGTCGCCGGTTTGATTCCCAGTCAGGGCACATGCCCAGGTTGTGGGCCCAATCCCCAGTGGGGGGGCATGCAAGAGGCGGCTGATCGATGTTCTCTCTCATCGACGTTTCTAATCTCTTTCTCCCTTCCTCTCTCTAAAAAAATCAATAAGGAAAAAATAAATAAAAATAAAAAAACTTTGTCAATGATTAAGGTAATGATAACTGATTTCCTTGTTAGTACCAGGCTCTGTGTGAAGTACTACTTCATGTGGAAGATATTATTCACCCCATTTTAGAGATGAGGAAATTGAGGCAAAGCAATTGAGTAGCTCACTCCAGGTCACGTGATTAGTGAGTGCTGGAACCCGTGCTTGAATCCAGACACACAGTGTCCTCGCGCTTCACCACTTTGCAGTGTTGCCTCCCCGTGGTGTTCAGAGCTTGGGCCTTAAGTCTGAGGCAGGCGGCTTGATGCCTACTTACTGGCTCGTATCCTTGAGCAAACTTCCTACTCTCTCTGGATCTGTCCTAGTGTGTGTAAAATGGGTAAAAATAAATCCCTACCTCATAGGGCTTTTGCAAGATTAAGCGAAACAGTATATGAAAGCACCTAATATAATGTGTGCGTATAGTACTGTTCCATAAATGTTAGCTCTTATAATTAACACGATCACTGTATCTTCCCTAGTCACTCAATCTGTGTCTATTTTCCCCTCTTTAGCACATGTAGGCAGTGGCATGCTGGTAAATGCTCGACAACGAGCTTTCTGAAATTAAAACACAGCCCTAATTCCTACTTTTTACTGATTTCCATGGTGTTACTACTCCCACCGTGGCCAATTTCAGGCTACCAGCGTGATGACAACTGGCTTACAAATTTCCTGAAAATGTGGCATTCTGCCCTTGAGAGCTGGTATGGGGGGTCCAGCACACCACCCCACGTAGGTCTTGATGAGAGACCTGAGATTCAGGCATTCTTTTCTAATGAGAGCCTCAGAAACATCCAGCTTCCCACTGCTTCGGGTTCAGGAAGGTGAATCCGAACCACTGAAGAGCCCCTGACTTGCTCATGCATTCATGCATTCAGCAGATATTCCTGAACTCCTGCTGCTTGCTCTCTCTGGAAGCACTTCTTCGAGAACGAAAACCTGCAGCTGCCCTGTTAAATGGGCTTTGTCCTGGGCTGTGCGCCCATTCCTGTCCAGGGAGCGTCCTTCCTCCTCCTCCTCGGCCCGCCCTTCCTTCCTCCCCTCCCGCCAGCATCTCTACGGGGAGTCCAAACTCTGTCCCGTGGGCGCCTCTTTCCCCGTGCGCCAGACCTCCGCCCACCACGCAGGCCATCCCTCCGGACTCCCCCAGTGCCCAGCTCAGTTCGGGAGACGCCCTCGTGTTTCTCTGATTAACCATTGGTCTACCAGACCACCTGTGTCTCCACAACCTTTCATTAACTGTGCCCTTGACTCCTCTATGTGCCTGAGATGCAGTATCACCCACCAGACATTCGGGCCCACCACAGACCAAAAGAATACCTTGAGGGGCCCACATGATGTTGGGTAGCAGTTTATAGTGAGTGTTGGGGACTCAGCTGAACCTGAGCTCAAAACAGCTTTATCATTTATCAGCGCTCTGAGCCTGGGGCAGGCAAAGTAACTACCTGAGGGCTTCATTTTCTTTCTCTGTCCTTTTCTCTCCACCCCCCCCCCCCCCGACCTTCCCTTCCCCTCTTTCTCACGAGTTGGTGGCAGTCCATTTGGGCTGCTAAAACAAAATGTCACAGATTGGGTGGGTTATGAACAACAGACATTGATTTCTCACAGTTCCAGATGCTGGAAGTCCCAGTATGGTTGGGTTCTGGTGAAGGCCCTCTTTGAGACTGTAGACTGATCACTTCTCACTGTGTCCTCACGTGGCCGAAGGGACTAGGGACTTCTCTGGGGTCCCCAGTTCCATTCATGAGGGCTCTGCCCTCATGACCTCCCAAAGGCCCCACCTCCTAATACCATCACATTGGGCATTAGGATTTCAACCTATGCATTTTGGGAGAACACAAACATTCAAACCATAGTTGTGGTTATATCTTTCTGTTTTGGTTAGTTTGGTTTGTTTGTTTGTTTTTTAGTCAAAGTACCACAGTTTAGAGTCAAGTACTTTGACAGAACTTGCTTTTAAATGACAGGTTTTCCCAGTGCCATTTTCTCCTTCTTGGAGGCGAGTATTTGAAGTCCTGTAGCTATTTCTTTTGGTAATTACCTCTGCATATCTAACTAACATAATTCGATGGCTACTTCTTGAGTTTTCAGTTTTAAGCATTATCTTTGGCTTCCCACTATGAAACGGGACCCTGTGTATTGTAATATGAATTGCATGTGTTTTTCTATTAGGCAATACTTTCACATGGAATAAAATCAGATGGTCAATAGTTATTTTAGAATTCTAGGCTGGAAGATGAGAAGTGCTCCCTGAGCATCTTCATCCCTTCCCACATGTACACACTCCCCGCCCCTCTTCCTGTCTCCCAGTATAGTTACATCTAATATTTATTAGATCAATATTCAGCATTTATAGTATTATGACTGTGGAATGCTGTTCACAGCTGAGCCATGTAGTATTCTATGAATATTTGTCCTTTCTTCTATAATTGCTGTTTTCCCTGGAGGTCATACTTGTCCTGATTTGTTTATTTGTTAAGTATTTGATATGATCATTATAAATTCAGCCCAAAGAATTCCTAATTGTGAATCTCCTCTCAATATAGTATAATACATGAGCCGTTCTCTCAACTTCCCTTAGAGAAATCCCTGCAGATTCTCTGGCCATCGGCCTAGCTTGGTTTTTCTCTGGGCCTCAGGCACAGCTGTTATCTTGGGGTCACCCTGTACTGTCATCCAGGGCTCCGGTCACTTCCCTCTGCTGTTGGGCTCATCGTGGCCAGAATCTCATACCTACTGGTAGGTCACATCATTTTGCGGTCTCTTCAGACCTCATGTGTCTGAAAATGCCTCATTCTATCTTTACCTTTACGTGAGCATTTGGGTGAGGAATTCTAAGTTGGAAATCGGTTCTCTCAGAATCCCGAGACGTGGCGTTGTTTTTTTCTTTCTAATGTTCAGAGTTGCTTTTGTGTGACTGGACATCATTATGATGGAAACCTGTTTTTTCTCTCAGGAAACTTGTTTTCTCTTTGTCCCTAGTTTTCTGAAATTTCACAACGATGTGCCCTGACATGAGCCCATTTTCATCCATTATTCAGGGAACTGTCTTGATTAGAAATGTTTTCCCATTTTGTTAAGTGTTGTTGAATGATTTCTGTGGCTGCTCTGTACTATGTCATCTTAGCCAAATTCCCCTCTCTGTATGATCAGGCAGGCGTTGGCCGCAGAGGGCATTTTGACCAGGTCTGGAAGGTGCAGATGAAGCATATTTGCGTGCTCCGAAGGTTGGGAACCAGTGCCAGGTGCCGAGGCGTCTGCTAGCCCCCTGGTTGGTTTGCGGTGGCCCCGGACCTTGCAGTTCCGTTAGCTCCCGCCAGGGCTGTCCCTTCAGCCTCTCCAACGTCCTTGGCCAGCGTGTGGGGCTCTGTGGTGGTGAAAAGGGCTGCATGCTCCCGTAAGTCATCCCTGGCATTTAGGTTGGAGGTAGGGAGCGAAAGACATGGGTTCTACTGTGCCCTCTTGGGTTCACCTTACTTTGCTCTTATCCACATCCAGCTTTCCTTTCTGACTGCCTGTCTATAGAGACTTTGGGCTCAACACTAGTGGCGAAGGCGACAGTGGGCACAGACAGCTTCACCTGCTCCACAGCCGCGAGGCCTCCCCTGTCGCGAGTCCTTATCCTGTGTGACTGCTTCTCTGTTCAAACCCTCACTGATCATTCCTTTAAGGACTCTCCTTCATTTTCTCTATTCTTTCCTTCTGGCAACCCTGTTAACTGAAGATTGACTTCCGGGACAGGTCCTCCCTCCACTTTTATCATTTCTCTCTTATTTGCTACCTCTTTGTCTTTTCTACTTTCTAGGAGAGTTACTCAGTTTTACCTTTCAGTAATTCTATTGAGTTGTGTTTTGTTTTGTTAATCTTCACCCGAGGATATTTTTCCACTGATTTTTTTAGATAGAGTGGGAGAGAGAGAGACATCAATGTGAGAGAGACATCGATTGGTTGCCTCCTGCATAACCCCAACAGGGGCCAGGGATCGAACCTGCAACCCAGGTACGTGCCCTTGACTGGGAATCGATCCTGTGACCCTTTGGTCTGTGAGCCGACGCTCTAACCACTGAGCCAAACTGGCCAGGGCTCTGTTGAGTTTTTAATTTATGCTATCTATTTGTAATTTCTAGGAGTTCGTTTTTATTCTCCAAGTATTCCTTTTTTGTTGTGTACTGGGGTGTTTTTTTTTTTTTTCATGGATGCAAAAATCTCTGGAAATGGTAATGAGTTTTTAAAAGAGATTTCTTCTTCATGCACTATTTCTGCTTCCTCCAAAATGCTTTGTTATATTTGTTTTGGTCCCTGCCTTTCCTCTGGCTTTCCTCAAATGTCTAAATGACCCTTGTTTGTTCACAGTTTAAAATGAGGTGCCTATGGGAAGCTCTGAGTGGGGCTTACTGACTGTGATGTTTGCTGTATGCTGATCTGGCCGACTCCTCCATTGGGAAACTCCTGGTTTTAGTATTCTGTATCTTTCCTCTTGGGCTTGTCAAATACTCCAGACAAGGGGTTTCAAAGCTGTCAGGGAAGACAGCTGGCCACCAGCATTCTGGGAACCAAGGCAGGAAAGAGGGCTGGGCGGTCTCAGCATTCAGCATGCCAGTGCTACTTGATTCCATTTTCCCCGTGGTCCCCTCACCCTGGCTGAGGTGAGGAAGAGGGAATGACGTGGCCGACTGGAGTGGGGATCCACGGTTCTCAAACCAGGGCTCTGTTTTTAGCTTCACCCCAGCTTCCCTATTCCAAGCCCTCGGAGGAGGTCTGGGCTGCAGTCTGGCTGCTCCTTGGCTTTCTTCACCGCTGACTTAGGATTCAGCTTTCTCAGGTCTGCAAAGCCCAATAAGATTCGGTCCAGTTTCCAAATTACTGTTGGTGTGCGTTCAATGTCTACTTTCTTTACCTTGTAGGTTTATTAATTTTTTTTTTATCCATTGCTTTATGTATGTATTTAACAAATATTTATGAGCCTGCATTATGTGCCATAGTTTGGCTTTTTAAAAAATCAATTTACTCTTATAATGGGTTTTGGATGGGAGTAAACACTTATGTGTATTCAACCCTCCTTCTTTACCTGGAAGTCGAAATCTCTTTCTCTTTTTTTTATTAGTTAAAAAGGAATAATAAAAAGATGAAGGGATTGAGAAGTACAGATTGGTAGTTACAAAATGGTCCTGGGGATGAAAAGTACAGCATAGGAAATACAGTCAATAATATTGTAATAACTGTGTATGGTGCCAGGTGGATACTGGAAATATCAGGGGGAACACTTTGTAAAGTATGATTGTCTAACCGCTAGGCTGTACACCTGACACTAATACAAAATAATATTGAATGTAAAGGGTAATTGAAAAATAAATAAATAAAATAAATTGTAAAAAAGAATATAAACATTTACCCATGTGGTTGGGAAAGAGTCAAGATAATGCATGTAAAATACCTAATACATATGTGCCCAATAAATTGTTAGCACTATGGTTATTATTTTACTCTTTAGTGCCCTAAGGTAGACCCAAACTGGCTGGTTAAGAATTATATAGAAATTTTGTTTTGTTGAGGGCAGTTATGTTCAACATTATACACACTGTGGATTATATTGCAAATTTTAAGGCTCTGGCTGACCTCTCACCAGAGAAGTGCGCCCAGAGGACACAGTCTCTGATAGAGCAGAGCCCACAAGCAGTTGGGATGGCGTCTCTGCTGGGAAAGGAAATATAATGGTCCGAAGTTGGACAGGCATCACTTTGAAATTTTCACTACTGGTCCCCTCCATTAACATGACATTTTAAATTTGTTCAACGGGTGACAGTTATTGCCACAATTATTCTCATGTCAACCCTGAAAGGTGGGCAGAGCTGGTGGTGCTATTCTATCTTATCACTTGGGAAACTGAGGCACCAAAAAGTGATGAGCCTTGTCTACTGATGTGTACCCAGCAAGCCACAAGCCAAGATTGGAACAGAGTTGTTCCTTTTTCTCTCCAGTGCTACTAAATGAGAACCCAAGAGCCCTGAACTTCCATTGCATCGTCCTAATGAAGTCTAGGAAATAAATGGTTTCTTTAGGTCAGGGATTCAGGGAGGTCTTGGCTGGGCAGTCGTACTTGGGGTCTCTTATGCAATTGCAGTAACATGTCAGCTAGGACTGCAGCCCTCTGAGGGCTTGACTGAGGCTGGAGGATCCCACGTGGCTGACTCACATGCCTGACAAGTTAGTGCTGGCTGATGCTTAAGGCTGACACATGGCCCTTGTATCAGCTACATAATGCTGCATAACAAATTTCCCCGAATTTAGAGGCTTAACACCACTCATCTTGGTGTTCCTTTTTTTTTTTTAAATAAAAATAAAAAATAGGATGTGGGCATAGAATCGGTTGGTTGCAAGATAAAACTTTCTAGGAAACAGCACGGATGTCCCCAAGGGCACTGACACCACCGAATGCTTGGGAGGATGTGGCACAACAGGAACTCTCGTTCATTGCTGGTGGGAATAAAAAAATGAGACAGCCACTTTGGAACACAGTTTGGCAGTTTCTTGCGAAGCTAAGTATACTCTTATCATATGGTCCAGTAATTGTGCTTCTTGATACTTATCCAAATGAATTGAAAACGTATGTCTGCACAAAAACCGACAAATGAATGTCTGTGGCATCTTTATTCATAATTACCAAAACTTGGAAGCAACCAAGGTGTCCTTCAGTAGATGAATAGACAAATAAACTATGTTACAACCAGCCAGTGGAATACTATTCACTGATCAAAAAGAAATGAGCTATAAGCCATGAAAAGACATGGAGGAAATTTAAATGCATTTTACTCAATGAAAGCAGCCAATCTGAAAGGCTACATACTGTATGATTCTAACTCTATGACGTTCTGGAAAAGGCAAAACTGTAAGACAGTATAAGATCAGTCTGTGGTTCCAGGGTTTTATGAGTGGGTGGAGCACAGGGGATTTTTAGGGCAGTGAAACTATTCTGTATGATATGATAATGGTGGATGCATGACAGTATACGTTTTCCAAAACCAATATTGCTTCATCAATTATAACAAATGTACCGTACTAATAATGCATGTTAATAATAAGGGAATACTGTGGGAGAGGGGATGGGGCATATGGAAATTCTTTGTACTTTCTGGTCAGTTTTTCTATAAGCCTAAAATTGCTCTAAAAAAAAAGAATGTCTATTAAGAAAAAGGATCTGGACATGAGTGGATTGGAATCGTAGCCCAGATGTCCCTGAGGGCTTTGTGCTGCATGTTCTCTGAACAAATCAATCATGAGGTAAAAATGCCTTACGGATAATGATGTATTGGGGATAATATCTGCACCATCCTGAAATGAGGACCCAGTTTGGGTGACTTTGAGATTGTTTAGAGACCTATATTTTTAATACATTTGAGTCACAGGAAAGAAGAGAAGCTATTCATGTTCATAAGTTTTCTCTCCTATTCTTTCTCTCTCTCTTTTATTATCATTACAATATTTTGCTTCAGAGCCTGTGCCATGAAGCCCCAGAGACCCAAAGGAGACCGGAAACCTGTTCTAAAAAGACAGAATGAGTCATACCCAGTGAATAGGGATTTTCACAGAGGGGCATTGTTCAACAAAGCCGTACTGATAGCCCCAGCCCCCACACCCACCTTGGTGACTCACACCGTCACCTTTAGATTAGAAGTGCAGCTGAGGGCACCGAGCCCACAGAGATTCCAGGGAGGCAGACAGCACCTCAAATAACCCAACTGGCCACTGACAGTTGGCACTGCCCCACGTAAACCTCAGGGAAGAGCTGCACCTGGTAGCGACGACAGGACCAGTCCTTGCCTGAGGCAGATCTAAAAAGCCCTCTCCCTAGACATGGTGCTCAGTGGTTTATGAATCTCTTATAGAATGCTTCCATTTAAAAATGTTGTTCTTACTTGCCAGACACTTTTTCATTAGACAGACACACTGTGTGCCTATGTATCAGGTGTTGTGCTATACATTGGGGTGCAAGGATCAGTAAGGAATATTAATTGTACCAATTAAGCACACCTTTCTGATGTGCTTACAGAGAGATGAACAGAGTCCCAGAGTGGACATGGGACTCATGTAGAACTCAGTGCCAATATGATGGACATTTTATGGTTGTGTCTGCAGCATCCATTTAGCTATCAGGCCCCTGATAGTTGGGCCGGCCGTGCCTGACCATGCTCAGGTTTGGTTGAAATTGTCCCTCAATCTTAGCTCCAGGGTTGGATCCTCATTCCTGAATCAATCAGTGTATCCCGTACCATGACCATGGCCATTGTTTGAGGAGGGGCATGTGTTCCCAATTCAAGCCAAAAGCAGAGAGGGAATCTCAGCCGATGTAGGAAGCACTAGAAAAACCCTGTTCCTTCTTCTAGAATGGGAGATAATAAAGGCATATAATTTGAAACTGTGGAGACCATTTGGCTGCTATGGGAGGATGAAACTGACAATGTGGGAGGCAGAGCAGAGAGACAGAAAGAAATGAAGTCCTTTATGATATCATTTGAAATGCTAGATCCAACCTCACCTGAAGGCAAATACTTTGTGACAATTTTTAGCTACATTAGCTCATAAATTCTCTTTATTGTTTGAGCTGGGTTTTCCCATCATTTGTAACTGAGTGTGTCCTAACTTGTGGTGAAGAAAGAAATATAGGGACCAGGATAAGAAAGTGATGGGTGATATTCCATAAGTCTCCAAGAAGCACAAAGACGTGTGCTGCACATATGTAGCCAAGGAGTTAGGAAAAAGCAGTGTGTGAAAGAGAGCTCCCCGAGGCTACTCAGCATCGGAACCCCCTCCAGTGCGTGGGGATCCCCCACTGTAAGAATCCTGATGGAAGGATCTACCTCCCACCCTAGAAGCCCACCCCACCACCTGGAGATGAGGGTGGAGCAAAGGGATTGATGCTCAGCCAACCACGTGCTCCCACTGGGGCTCAGAATCCAGATGGAGGATGCAGAGAAGTAGGAAGAGAGCATCCATCCCCAGCAGCGGGAACCGCATCCAGTCTCCAACAGCAGCAAAGCTGAAGCCAGTGTCCAGTGGTGTTGGGCAGCATTGCTATCCTCACCTGGTGGGCACCTGGTCTCCCTTGATTCCTGCTTGTTTTCCAAGCTTGATTTTTTATCTTTCTGATAATTTTGTGAGCTACCTAGTGACCTCTAAATAAATCCCTTTTCTGCCCAATCAGAATTGCTTTCTGGTGTTTGCAGGCGAGGACCCCAACTGACTAGCCAAGGTGGAGGTCAGTACTACTAGGAAAAGAAGGACTGGTCAGGAGAGAAGGCTGCAAAGGTCTCCTGGAGAGAAACAGCTTCATGTCAAGTGTAAGGGGTGTGGAGACAGACATACTGGGATTGAATCAAGCTCTCTTATTTACTGCATTAGTGACTGTGCACAAGTGACCTAACCTCTCTGGCCTCAGTGTCGCATCTGTGAGATGCAGCACCATTGACATGATTAAATGAGTTCTCGGTCTAGCTGTGTTTCTCTGTGGCACAGCTGTGGTCTTTGGGGGATTGGTAGCTATTATAATCACTTGTAGCTCAAGAGGTGACCTTGCTCACAGGGGGCTCCATGGTACCCTTTTTGGAGTCTACTTGTTTTCCCTCTTTACTTTTCATTTATAGCAGAAAGGGAGAAAATACTCCTGATGGACAGTGGGAGAAATTTAAGTTGGATCTGGGCAGCTGTGTGCTGGTAAATGGGTCATAACCAGCTCCCCAGGGAGATAAAAGCACTGATTTGTAGCATTTGCCGATTTCCATAGTGTAAATACTCCCTTGGTGGCTGATTTCAAGCAACCAATGTGATGTTGCTAAACATCGAGGTGGGAAGAGGTGTGCTCAGTCAGCTCTTACCAGCCAGCGCCTGCACACCTCCGGACCCGGACCCGGGGGAGGATAGCCTGAAAATGCTGGGGAGTGGGAGGAAATAGGTTGTTCCTAAGCTCTGGGGCAGATTGTCAGAAGAAGCTCCTTAAGTACTGTTGACAGGATGAGGGAGGGACCCATGTCATACTTTGGCTTAAAACTTGAGAGTCTCTTTAAATGACACTCTCTCACACCCCACACGTACAGCCAGCCCACTTCCAGAAACTGTGTATTTCTTCTTTAAAATCTCTTCTGCACCCTTCCACCCTTCCTCTCCATGTTAACCACGGCCACCCCAGCCTCGGGGCTCAGCTTGTCAACTCTGAAACACTACTCCCTCCTGTCCTAGAATGGACCGGGCGTGCCATCCTGAAGCCAGCTTTCAGAGCATCACCCCCACTCACGGTTTACCGTCACATGGCTCCCATTCTGCTGTCACTTCCACTGTAAATGCTGCTGCCTGGCTATCCCAGCCTTCACCTGGCCCCACGCCATCTATAAGTGACCTGTGTATGAGTCTCAGATCTACTTATGAGCTCTAGGGCAAATTATAGAACACTCTCAAGTCTTAACACCCTTACCTCTAAAGTGGTGATAATAAAATAACTTTCTCTGGGGTATTTCAAAGATTAAAAAATAATTCTGTAAAAGGCTTGGTCTAGGAGCCCGTCGTAAACTCCGACTTGAGTGTTAGCTCTGTGAGGAGGATGGTGACGGCTACGACTAACGGTCAGTGGCAGCCATGGAAGGATGACTTCCTCCCTTGGAATCGACCCGCTTTCCTTTGCTGTTGCGATGCCGCGTTTCCGGCAGCTTTGGCTCTATTTTTTTCTGATACACTTTTTCTCTGCACTCATTAGCTCCCTTTTCTCTGAGCTTCTGAGGCTATCACACCCACCTCGGAACATTTCATTCAATACTATCCCTGCTGTTCCCTGTTGATGTCAACCGTGTTTTCCTGGCTCCTCTCTGAGCAGCTTGCAGGGAGTGGCCTCTCCTTTTCTCCCCGAAGGGTCTTGGATCAGCAACCGCAGAGCGGCAGCCAAAGAGGCTGATGCTGTTAGCAGTCCGGAACTGGGCCTGGCATTTTACCTGCATCATCTCATTTCATTTTTATTTTTTCATCCAACCCAGACTTGTTTGAGCACCAGCTATGTGCTAGGTGCTGGGGCTACACGGTGAACAAGACAAGAGTCTCTATTATCCAAGAGTTTACAGGGCAGTGAGGAGAGCTGGCCTTAAACACACGATCACCCAGAACCAGTGTCCTGTGATGCCCGGTGCCCAGAGCTGCGAAGGGAAAGAAGAGGGAGTAACAGGAGATTAAAACCGGCCTGGTCTGGATAGGGGTGGGGTGGGGGTGGGAGGCTTGAGGCTGAGAGATTTAAGTTAAAACTGGAAGGGGTGCCCGGCCAGTGTGGCTCACTGGTTGAGTGTTGAGCCATGCACCAAGAGGTTGCTGGTTCGATTCCCAGTCAGGGCACGTGCCCAGGTTGTGGGCCTGATCCCCGGTGGGGGGCATGCAAGAGGCGACCAATCGGTGTTCTCTCTCATCAGTGTTTCTATCTCTGTCTCCCTTTCCCTTTCTCTTTCTCTAAAAATCAATAAAGAAAAAAATATTTAAAAAAAACAAAACTGGAAGGAGTTACTCAAGGGAAGAGATTTTCTGGGTGCTGAATGGAATGACCCAGAGTGCTGAGGACCCAAGACAAGATCAGACAGCTCGAGGCCACGCAGGAGGCACCGGGCAGCCTGCAGTGCTAAGCAGGCAGGTAGCCCAGGGCCTGTGGGGCTTCCTAGGCTGGATTGGTCTCTATCCTCAGAGTGGGAAACATGTCATCCCCTCAGAAATCTTATGAGATAACTGCTATGATCAGCCCCAGTCTATATGGGAGGAAACAGAGGCCGAGAGTGACTGAGTAACTTGGCCAGGTCACACAGCTAGTCAGCAGCGCACAGCCAGAGTGCCTGTGTTGCCCAGCCTGGCTGGGACCCCTCAGACCGTCAACAGCCACCTGCTGAGTGATTGATGGCAGCACCGCCCACTGCCACACCCACCAGCCCCATCCTTCCCACAGGCTGTTTGGAAAGGGCTCTCTAAAGGGGCTTTTCCGGGGAGGGTCAGCCTGAGGCCCCCTGGGAAGCAGGAAATGGGTTTGGTGGGAGTCAAGATGGCAATTCTGACGTCATAGCTGGGTGTTCAGGCTGCAAAGCGCTGGATCCCAGGCTCCGCAGAGCTGAAGAGAAATCTCTGCATTTGTTTTGTTTTCCTCCGAAGGCTGGGCCCATGGTACCAAGAATAGGAGGTGGTGGTTTACGGTGAGTGCTGGTGTGATACCAGGGTTTAACTGGACTGTCTTGGCAGACAGGCTGAGGCTCAAGGGGCCTGAGGAAGTCTCGTGGAGACAGGATGTGCTTGGGAATCTGTGAAATAGGCTGCGTTTGTCTTCTCAACTCCTCTGAGTCCCTTTCAGTCTCAGACCTCTTTCCCTTCTCACCGGGAGATTTCTCACCAGATTTGGTCTGGAGCCCCTTCCCTGGGCCTCCCTAGGACTCAAGTTCCCAGCTGGGCCTCCACGGCCCCTCCCAGAACATTAAAACTTACTTACGATGTTAATAGGTGATAATGACACCTCCCATGGCTTGGGACCCAGGCGGCAGTTAAGGGTGGGAATTTCAGGCACCAAATGGAGGTGGCCTTTTGGCCCCCCTCAAGTCACCCCATCACCCCAGGGAGATAACTCCTTTTATTTCCAGAGTCTTCCGTAGTAGGGAGATTCCTTTTCATCCCTCGTTGTTAAAACCCTCTTGTTTTGTGGGGAGGAAGGAGCTAGCAGCTCAGTGAGGCAGAGGGCCATCAGACCCGTGAGACGTGCGAAGAGAATGAGGCAATCAAGCCTCTTGTCCACTTCCTGCCGGGCAAGGTCCCTTTGTTCACCCTGAGCCTAGCCCCTGGGCCACGACATGACCAGAGGCCCTTGGGTCAGGAGGCTCGCCCCCTTTATGGCCTTCTAATGGACCTTCCTTCCTGCCCCTTGACCAAATGCCCCTGCCTGCCAGGGCGGGGGTAGCCCCATAGCTCGCTGTTGGTTTGCCCAGGGACGCTTCCCCCAGCCTCACCCCATGAAGAAACTAGCACCTTGGGGCTGCAAGGGGAGGAAGTGCCTACATTCCCGCAGGCTCTTTTGACTCAAGGACAGGAAGGTTCCCTGACTCCCCAGCCCTGAGGAGATGCTCCCAAGCCTTTCTCTAGTTTGGTTATCTGTCTGTTCACGTCCGGCTTCCCCACACTGTGTTTTAAGTAAGTTTCACTGTCATTTTGTCAGGACAGGCTGACTGTGGTTTCCATGACGCAGAAATGGTGTCAACAGGTTCCAGGAGCCACTGACCCCACACACACCCCAAACAATGGTTTTACCCCTGACCCCCTGCCTTCTTTGTCTCCACTTACTCCCTGCCGTGCACCTTGAATCTTTCCTTTTTCTGCCCTTCTTGCCACACTCCAGCTCTGTGTCTCCGTGGCTAACCTCTGGCCTGTCTCCTGCCTGTCTAATCCCTATGCGTGGCTGGCACATTCATTTCCTAATAACAGTTGCTGCCCATATTGAGTATTAATAATTACAGCAAACATTTCGTGACAATGTGCTGGGAATAAGAAGTCTGCTCGAACCTTTCATTACGCTGTCAGTATTCCCTCTCCGTTTTGCAGATGAGGAAGCAGCAGGTTGTGTCGTTCGTCCAATCACACAGCTGGTAAGTGGCAGAGCTAGGATTTGAACGCAGTCCGCCTGGATGCAGAGTCTGCTCTCCTAACCATCATTAACACGGAATTTAAAAATATTTTTCCTGTTTGTCATAAAGAGAGCACTAGGCTGGGCGCTGAGGGCATGTAAGCGTGAGTAGGGTGAAACCTGCTTCCTCCTGCAGTTCCGACCTCAGGAAGTTGATGATAGATAGGAAGGGTGGTCTGGGGAGATGGGTAAGGCGAGTCCAGACATGACCAGTGGCGGAGAGGGCAGAGTACGTGCGGAGAAGAGACACACAGAGGGCCTTTCATACAGAGGATGGAGAAGCCTCATCCGGTTTGGGAGACTCAGGAAGTCAGGAAGAATTCCAGGGAGGCGGTTGGATAGGGGATAGTTCGGAAGGACAGTTAGGGTTTATGGCAGAGTCCCGAGGGTGAAGAAAGACCAGATTAGAGCAAAGAGGGGGGGTCTGGTGTCTAAAAACTGCAGAACGAAGGGCGAGAGAATGAGAGCTGAGGCAGAAGTACCCTGACCACCAGACATATCCCAGAGAATGAATGGATCACCGTGGTTTCAGACAGTGGACTCTGGACTGTCCGAGTCCTAATTTCTGCTCTAGCACTTATCAGCTCGGTAATCAAGACAAATAACATAGCCCATCCTCCATGTATCAGTTTCCTCATCTGAAGAGTGGGCATAATTCAGAGCCAGGACCAAGGTGAGGTGGATGAGGTACTCACCTTGAGTATAAAATGTAAGGGGTGTCCACAAAAAATCTCAGTGATCAAGATAAATAATAATTGAATGCAGTGTTTTTAGACTGTCAAAGTCAATGCAAAAAAAATCCATGATGAAAAAAATATTAAGAATTTAAATAAAGAAGAGCCATATTGAGCCATAGTAGAGTGTAAGACAAAAAAGCAATAAGATTGATCCTGGTTTTATTTTTATTTTTATTTTTTATAAAATGTTTTGCAGGTCCTCTACAACAGTGTGCCCATTGGGCTACATCTGCATAACTAAGATATTTGATCGGAATTTTTTTTCTTTATTGATTTTAGAGAGGAAGGGAGAGGAAGAGAGAGAGAGAAACATTGATGAGAGAGAACATCGATTGGCTGCCTCCTGCCTGCCCCCCACTGGGGATCGGGCCCACAACCTGGGCATGTGCCCTGACAGGGAATCGAATTGGTGACCTCTTGGTGCATGGGTTAATGCTCAACCACTGAGCCACACTGGCCAGGTGATCGGATTTTTTTAAATGAATTGATTGGGGTGACATTGGTTAAAATTATATAGGTTTCAGGTGTACAATTCTATAATACATCATCTGTATATTGTATTGTGTGTTTACCACCCCGAGTCAAGTCTCCTTCCATCACATTATCCCCCCTTTACCGTCTTCTACCTTCCCCTGTGCCTTCTTCCCTCTGGTAATCGCCATACTGTTGTCTGTGTCTATGAGGTTTTATTTATTGCTTACTTCCTTCAACTTTTTCACCCAGCCCCGCAAACTCCCTCTCCTCTGACAGCTGTCAGTCTGCTCTGTATCTATGGGTCTGTTTCTATTTTCTTTATTAGTTTATTTTGTTCATTAGATTCCACATATGAGTGAAATGATATGGTACTTGTCTTTCTCTGACTGGCTTATTTCACTTAGTATAGTGCTCTCCGGGTTCATCCATGCTGTGGCAAAGGGTAAGATTTCCTTCTTCCTCTTTTTTTTGTTAATCCTCACCTGAGGATATTTTTCCATTGATTTTTAGATAGAGGAGGGAGAGAGAGAGAGAGAGAGAGAGAGAGAGAGAGAGAGAGAAAGAGAGAAACATCAATGTGAGAGAGACACAATCGATTGGTTGCCTCCTGCACGACCCTGACCAGGGCTGGAGATTGAACCTGCAACCAGGTACACGACCTTGACCAGGAACTGAACCTGAGACCCTTCGGTCTACGGGCCAACCCTCTAACCACTGAGAAAAACTATCCAGGGCAGATTTCCTTCTTTTTTACAGCTGAGTAGTAGTCCATTGTGTAAATGTACCACAGCTTTTTTATCCAATCATACTGATCCTGTTTTTAGTTAAGATGAAGGCACTCAGCTCACCCTGGTCCTGGCCCTAATAGCACTAGACATGGGGTGGCTGCAAGGACAAATGAGCTAATGGCGAGCGTTTGGCAAGGGACCACCTCATAGAGTCCAGGGGTCTGAGGCCTGTGATTGGGTTGAGGTGGAGGTGTTTAAAAATCTGCTCTGCCTGGCCGGTGTGGCTCAGTGGATTGAGCATTGTTCCATGGACTGAGAGGTCCCAGTGCGATTCCCAGTCAGGGCACATGCCTGGGTTTCTGGCTTGATCCCCAGTAGGGGGCGTGCAGGAGGCAGCCAATTGATGTTTCTCTCTCACATCGATGTTTCTATCTCTCTCTCCCTTCCTCTCTAAAAGATCAATAAAAACATATTTAAAAAAATAAAAATAAAATGAAACAAGGGATCATTTACAAAAATTAATTAAATTAAAAATACAATGAAAACCTGCTCTGTTATGTCCCAGCTGTGAGACCTGGGCAAGAGCTGTTTCCTCAGCTATAAAGTGAGAGCATCTTGCTCATCGGGCTGTGAGGCGGTCTAGGATGAAAGATGCAAAAGTGCCCTCGCACAGTGCTGGCAGAGTCAAAGAAGCATGCGTATAGCAGTCACCTGTGAGCCAGCAAGCGTACCTGCACACGAGAGGTTTTCTGGTTGTTCCCGGTGAATTATTATATTCGTTGGCTTTTTTTATTCTTTTCTCTAATCCTCACCTGAGGATATTTTTCCATTTTTGTTCAGATAGAGTGGGAGGGAGAGAGAGGAAGAGAGACAGAGAGAGAAACATCGACGTGAGAGGGACACATCAACTTGTTGCCTCCCGCACGACCCCAATCAGAGCCGGGGACGAACTGCAACCGAGGTACATGCCCTTGACCAGAATTGAACCCACAACTCATTGGTCTGCGGGCTGACGCTCTAACCGCTGAGCCAAACCAGCCAGGGCATATTCGTTGGCTTTTTAAACAACAATTTTTCATATTATTAGACGTTGGGGTGAGGGATTTAGCTTTATTCCATGGTTCTCGTGTCTCATGTTCCTCAGTGGCATTTGCTTCCACAACCCTCCCTGTGCTCTGACTGCAGCCCTGTCCACCCCGGCCCCTCTCTGACCAGGCTGGGATGGGTTCTGGGATGATGACATTTGATGATAGCATCACTTGAATGAAAAGGGGCTTTGGCCTGGCCATTCCTGGCTCTCACTCCCTCTTTCCTCTCTGTCCCCACCAGCCCCTCCAATAGGAACACTGCTTCCTGGGTGCTGCCAGCCCACTTTGATTACCCGTGGCACCTACCTGTGTGGAACATTTAAGTGGGCTCTTCGCTGGTGCTTAGACTGAACCACCGTTATTAAATGACCATTGTCATGGAAGCGATCCCTTTAAAAATCCATCCCTACAACTGCCCACTTTGGGGGTGAGGGGTGGTAGGTCCTAGAATGATCCCTGTATGACCAGCAGAGCCATTTCTCACTCATGCGTGACTCTCAAGGCTGTTTCGGAAATGTGGCCTAAAGCCTGGACAGGAAAGTAAGATGGCATCTCCCCTACGCTGTAACAGTTCCCAAAGGTAGGCCAGCCTGGGCTAGGCTCTGGGCTGTGCTTCTCACTGGTCTCTGAACGAGCAAGTCACTGAATGTCTCAGTTTCCTCATCTACAAAATTGTGCTGATCTCCATGGCTTGCTGTGAAGATTGAATGGGAAATCAATGCGTCACCTATGTTATTAATTTATATTAGCTCATTTGGTTAGAACATGAATTAATTCATCCACTCATGCATATGGGCATGTACTGTATGCAAAGTAACCTTCTAGGTTGTACAAGGAGATGCAAAGATAATATATACAACCCCTCTACCTAACCAGTGTTCAAATAGAAGGGGAAAGAAATAGGAGCAAAAGACTGTGTTACATGATGGGCACTCAATAAGTATTTGTTGAATGGACCAAAGAAAGAAAACCAGGCAGACGTTAACATTTAGGAGCTATTTCCATGGGGCAATCAGGCACGTCTTTATGAAAGAAGCTGAATTTAAGCTGTTAATAGGTCAACATAGTTATTAAAAGACCTTTTCAGCAGGCACCAGAGATACAGCAATATACATACAGGTACAACCGACACCTTCAAGAAGTTTACACTTTAGCATGGAAAACAAATAATAGTATATACTTAGGAATAATTAACTAATCACCATGAGTATAACAAGTGCTTAGCAGACAGACTAGGGGACCGTCAACTCCTGGAAGACGGGAGCTGTGGACTGGAGTTTTCTTTTCTGCTGTACTTAGAAGGTAGACCTGAAGGACAAGATTTTTACATTTATAGATACATTTTGAACTTTATGTCACTTTTGAATAGGTGAGCAATGCCACACCGACTCAGGCGGACCAGCCACAGTCAAGCACACTCATGAATAATTACGAAGTGGGGTCATGCCATCCTCACCAAGTAGCACTTACTTTTTTCTTGGTGATTGTTCCATGTTGGTATATAATTTTGAGGGCTGCATAGTACTCCACTTGTCTTTCTATCACAATTTCTTTAATCAATATCCTATTGGTAGACACGTAGTTTTTCTTTTGTGTGTGTGTGTTTCCAATTAATAGACTTTATTTTTTAAAGCAGTTTTAGATTTACAGAAAAATGAGTGGAAAGTACGGAGTTCCCATATTATCCCTTCCTCCCCCAATTTCCCCTATTACTAACATCTTGCATTAGTGTGATACCTTTGTTACAATTGATGAGCCAATACTGATACATTATTATTAACTAAAGTCCATAGTTTGCATTAGGGTTCACTCTATGTTGGACATCCTGTGAGTTCAGACAAATTAGTATAATGACATATGTTCGTTATTTCAGTATCATACAGAATAGTTTCATTGATCTACAAGTCCCCTGTGTTCGACCTCTTTATTCCTCCCTTCCTCCCTGAAAACCCCTGGTAGAATGTAGTTTTCTCTAATCAAAGTTACTTGTGGTTCAGCTTTCAGAGCTTTTATAACCTACTCGCAACCCTCCTTCGTGGCCTTGCCTCCTGCCCACGGCACTCTGGCCACACCACGTTGCTCCTGCTTTCTGAACACGGCCGGCGGTGCCCACCTGGCCTGCACCCCCCGCTGCTCCTCTAGCAGGGTGCACTCAGGCGCAGCCCCCGCCAGTCAGAGTCCCTTTCCCCGTGGCTTCTTATACTACTTTAGTCACCCATGCAACAGATATTTAGGGAGCACCTTCCACATGCCAAGCAGGGTGCCAGTGCTAAGGGTCTGGAGGGACACGTGGCCGTGGAGCCCAGCTCCCGGGTGGTTGAAAGTTCCTTGAAGAAAATAAAACAGAGTCGTGCAATGAAAGATGCCAGCGTGGTCAGGGAGTGGTTCTCAGAGGAGGTGACATTAAGAGGGAACCAAGGGGAGAGTATTCAAAGTGGAAGAAAGCAAGTGCAAGGACACGGCATTTTGTGCGGACCTGGAGGAACGCTTATCACTGCGCCCATGGCTGCCTTCCTCCTCTTCCAGGGTCTCTTCACGTTAACCTGTGCATGCTTACTGAGCAGCCAGGGTCAGGGACTCGGAGAGCAGCGGGACGGGCCAGGCCTGTCTCTGGGCGCCTGTGCTTCCTGGGCGCACTCTCCACCTCACTCTCCCAGCTGGGCGCTGGCAGCTTTGTTTGCTGAAGCGTTTGAGCCCTTGATACCAAACCCCAATTACCTGAGAGGAGGCTATTGGCTCTTTAAAGGGTTCAAAAGCCCCAGACTTTTTACAAATAGCTTCTATCCTTTCACCAGCCCCTAAGCGAGGATTTATGGCCTACTTCCCCAGAGGCAGACAGACCAACAGACAGGTTGCTTCCCTTGGGGTCCAGGTTCCTACAATTGTAGGATGCTCCCACTTCCCCTTTGCATTTTATGACCTCCTGGCTGGCTGTCTTGAAGTGGGTTCCACGGGAAGGAGGTGAGCCGTGCGGGGCTGCAGCTGCCTTCGGAAGCCAGAGGCCAGGCCAGACTCAGGAAAGGGCTGGCAGGCGGAGGGGAGGTTCCCAGGGCCTTTCCCTAGCAGGACGCCCAGAATGGAGGCCCCAGGTGACTGGTCCCCTGTGGAGTCTGCTGCAGAGGGATAGACAAGACGCAAAAACACCTTCAGTTCGTAATCTCATGAGCTAGTGGGGCGACATGGCAAAATTAATAAGGAGTCACTCTTCGCATAAAAACGTCACTCTCACTTTTAGAGCACGTGCGTGTTCCTTGTTGCCTTTAATGTAGTTCGTACAGACCCCAGTGAAGTCGTTCCTGTGACATCCTCATGACAAACAGGCAGAGACCAGCCCAAGTTGCATAACCAAGAGGTAGCAGGACCAGATTCTAATCGTGGCTTCAAATGCTGGGTTGGGGCTCAGAGGCACCAAGAACAACAGGAGGTCAGGAAAGGGAGTGGCCTTTGGGATGCGTGGGTCAGCTTTGAAGAGACCAAAAGAAGGGGAAGGGCGGTCTAGGAGGGGACACAACAGAAAAGGCGAAGCCTGTGTTGGGACAACGACACGAGGCTGGACCAGGGCTTGGGGGGGCACAGCCTCCTGCTATTTCTCTGCAGGTCTCTTCCCTTGACCACCAGCCTCTCCTTTCCCACCGTCTTTTCTCTAGTTCCTGACCTCTCACCCAGATGGGCGAGAGGTCAGGAACACGGGCTGTGGGTGCCAATCCCTCTCACTGGCCATGGGACTTTGGGCAGATGACTTACCCTCTCTGGCCCTCCTTTCCTCATCTCGAACATGAGCTTGATAACAGCGGGCCTGGCGTGAGCACAAGGCTCAACAATAAGCTGGTATTATGTTCTTTCTGTGAATGTTGCTCCTCTGTGCTTCTCTCTCAAGTACAGCTCCTATCTTGTCATTTGCTCTGCTCAAAAACCAAGACTGAACATGTTCCCTTGGCACTCAGGGCCCCCAATGTCTGACCCTCAACTGCCCTGCCGCCAGGCCATCTTCAGATGGTCTAAATCCTCAGAGGATGGGGACATGCTGTGCTAATATTTTCCACTCTGACAGAGTGGAAAGAACAGAAACTTGGGAGTCAAGAGAGCCAATGTTCAAACCCTGGCTCTTCCAGGGGCCCCTGGGAGAGGGGCACCTAACCTCCCGGAGTCTCAGCGGCCTTAGCTGGAAGGAGGGGGCCCTCTCCTCTGCTGGCTGCTCCGAGGCTGGTACCATGACGGCACAAGTGGGGGCTTCTTCAACGTTTCCTCTTCTCCACTTCAACAAACGGTGTATTCATTCCACATATATAAAAGGGGTTCTGCTAAAAACTCACGGCCAAGGGGCTCACCGGCAGGGCCTGCGCAGTGATGGCCCTGCGTTCCGCGTCCTCACCAGCCCATGTTACGTCTCCCACCCAGGTGACCCGGCTTCCCAGGGGAGCCTCCGTGTCTGTCTTGTTCACCCCAGATCCTGGCCTGACAAGTAGTCAGTGCTCAGTAAAATTTATTGGATGAATTAATTATTGATGAGAAGCCTTGAATGCTGCGTTCAGTGTCCGGGAGACATGTTGACACCATGTGCTAGGACTCTCCACGTCCTCTGAAAGTAAACTCATGCTCCTAACAGTACGATGGTGACATAGATCAGCAGGTAAGTCACAGGCATAGGCCCTGGATGGCAGTCATTGAATGTTTGCCATCAGGATGGGGGTCCCTTCTGTGAGCAGCTCTCAGCTCTGTCTGGCCTCCTGGCTGAGGGGCCCCTCTCCCTCTGGGGAAATGAGCTAACGTGTTGCCACGTGCCTATCATGTTCTCTGTCGTGGGCATTTTACAACCATCATCCCTCTTAACCCCAATAGCAGTGCCAGGTGAGATTTATGGTTCCATGTTACCAGTGAGGAAAGTGAGTCAAAGAAGACAATGGGGCGTGGAGCTGAAATCGAACCCGAGGCTGGCCCGAAACCGTGCTCTTGGACCACCCCACACTTCCCTCACTGGCCGGGTAGCCAGCTGTGGCGTTCAAACTGTACACCTCTCATTCTCTTCTCGGCACACACTTCCCAGGCTAGCAGGACCACTCTCGAAGACCAGACCAACTCCTCCGAGTTTGTTCCAGCCTCGGACAAGCCCAAACCGCTCTGCGTGCTGGGTGCTGGCAGCCCTCCGCTGCATGCTTCCGACCGTCCCCGAAGGGGGTTAAAACTCAGGGCAAGTGGAAACTTCCCCCACGGTGGTGTTCAGGGATGGAATTTTTCTCTCTCTCTCCCAGTTTTGAAACAGTCAGGAGGATCGGGGCTGCAGTCTGGGCTGGGCTCCTTTGGGCTCGATGATTTATTCATCAGGTGGCTTGGGTTCCTGCATTCCTCCACAGGAATTTGTTGTGGAGGGAAGTGGAGATACAAGGCAACTCAGGGGGCTCCAGTCCCCCTCCACCCCTCAACCCTCACCCAGAGGTGAACAGTGACAGTTCTCCAGGTCCGCCCCCTACCCCAAGCTGGGTGCTTGATTGCCAAAGAGATAGCATCTGGGCAGCAGGAAACAATTAGCTGCCATTGTATTATCTAGGCTGGAGCCAGAGGGAGGGTAGGCGATTTGCAAGTTTATTAGCTGTCTTCTTCCATTTTACACGTAAGTGTACACTAATCCCCTTGAGCCCTGGCTTGGCTAAGCCAATAGTAAGGTCAAGTTGATTTGTTTCATTCCTTCCTTCCTTCCTTCCTTCCAGTTGTAATGCTGGCTTCACTATTTACTATCTGGGTGGTAATTTGCTTCAACTTTGAAAGCCTCAGTTCCCTTATCTGTTAAATGGCAAAAATGATAGCACCTCATGGGTTTGTTGTGAGGCTTAGATGAGTGGATCTGTCTGAAGTGTTCAGCACTGGTCCAGCACGTAAGAAGGACGCATTAAATATACGCTTTCACTCTGACTGTTACTGACTTGGCAAGCAGTGCTTGTGTGCCATGCATTACGCTGGGAGTCAGCTGTGGTCTGTACCTTCCAGTAAAACCCAACTAGCAGGAGGAACTGGCCCAGTTACATGGTAAGTGAAATGACAGAGGAAACATATTAGGAATTACTACTGTATTCCAGGCAATCTTCGAAGGTCATTACTTATTTCATTTAATCTTCACAACAGTCTCATGAGGCAGGTACTATTATTTTCTCTATTTCTTAGATGCAGAAAGTTTTTAGAGGAGTGAAGTAACCTGCCCAAGGCCACCCAACTGTTGGAGGTGGGATGGGAAGCCAGGCAGACTATCTTAGGTGCCAGAGAAGGACCTGGCCAGCCTGGGCAGGAGAAGCTTCATAGAAGAAAGGATGTCTGAGTTGACCTTGAAGGTTCAGTAGGCAAAAAAAAGCCCAACAGGAGTGAACAGGGGCAGAGGGAACAGCATGTGCCCCCCTGCTTGAGGCTCACTCTGCTGTGGAAGGCGGAGGGTTTGACCTAGTTTCCTTTGTCTTTAAGATGGGAGTCCCACTTAGCAGTGTGATGACTGTGAGGACTGAACAAAAGCATGTGTAGTATGTAAAGAGCCTTTCATGTGACAGGGTGCAGAGTGCTCAATACATTCATTCATTCATCCAACAAATTTTTTATTAAGCACCTACAATGAGCCAGGTACCATTCTGGGCACTGGGAATATAGTGGTAAAAAAAAAAAAAAAAAGAAAGAAAGAAAGACGACTTCCTTGCCCTTGTAGAGCTTACATTCTAGTGGGCAAAACAGACAACAAACAAGTAAACAAAAATGTATATGTAACATAAGAGCTGGTTGTGGTGAAATATAAAATAGGTCAAGGGGAGGCCAGAGGTGGAAGGGGAGACTGATAAGGCCGTCTGAAGAGGTAACAACTAAGTCAAGACTTGAATGAAGGGAAGAAATGAGCCAAGCAAATATTAGGGCAAAGACCAAGGGACCACCAATGCAAAGGCCCAGAGGCAGAGCATGCATGGGGCGATGGAAGAACCTCAAGGAAGGCCATTGGCAGGAAGGAAGTGAGTAAGAGGAAGGAAAGTCGGGGAGATGCAGTCAGCGACAGATCGTAGGGAACCTCTTGGGCCACCGTTGGGCCTTTAGATACTGTTTTAAATGAAATGAGACCCCCCTGAGCAGAGGACGGACTTCTGACTTTGTGCTCGGTCTTAGGTACGGCCCATGTCTTCCAGCCACACACAATCTAGTGGGAAGAGAGGACAAAAAACTAGTTCCCAGTGCAGCATGGTTAGTGAAATGTCAGACAAATCATAATACAAGAGCTTACTCGATTCCAGGCACTCGTATTTCATTTCATCTTCACAACAGTCTCATGAGGCAGCTACTGTTATTTTCCCTCTTGTTTAGATGCAGAGACTCAGGTGCAGGGGAGTGAAATAACCTGCCCAAGGCCATTCAGTTGGTAAATGTTCTCGGTAAATTCCCTTTGGCCACTGTGCAGAGAATCAATTAACTGTAGGGGCTACAGGAGGCAGCAGGGAGACCTGTGAGGAGGCCAGGACAATCATTCAGGTGAGAGAGAAGCTGGGTGGCTTGGAGGGTGCTGGCGTCCGTGGAGGTGGGGACGCTCACTGGGTCAGAGTCCGGATATCTTTGAATGTCAACTGGTACGATTTGCTGCGGGATCCCGTGCGGGGTGGGAAATCAAAAGAGAAACCAAGAATGAGCCCAAGATTTTTTTGGCCTGAGCTACTGGGTAAATTAAATATTTACCGAGATGGGGAAAGCTGTAGGAAGAGCAGATTGGGAGAAAAAGTGGAGACTTTGGCTGGTTGAAAACATGTGAAAGTACGCGTTTACTGGATGGATGAAGCTGGCGGCTGGCCCCGCACATCCACCCTTCCCACACTCTTTGATGGAAGTTGAGGGACATCTGTAGTTAAAATGGTTGAAAGGTGCTTTTCAGCCAAGTCCCTTTCACACCCTGCCCCACTCCAGGGTTCCAGGGGGGGAGGCCCATTCCTGTGTGACCTTCTCACTTTGTTTTTACACCTTTAACTTTGTTTTGGCAGCTTTGACCCAAAGAGAGCGGTTTCTACTCAACTTGTCCTGGGGTCAAGGGGAGACAGCCTGCCTTGAACTCTGTCCCTGGCTCCCCCTGCCCCTAAGCATTTTCTGATGTAGATTATGGTCCTGGTGGCCCTGGGGAAGGAGGAGGTGGGATGGGGGCCGGGGCTGGGAAGTGTGAAGTCCAGCCCCCACCCCCTGGCTGTCAGAGAAGCCCGGATGATTCAGAGCACTGAGGTGCTATCATTAGGGAGGAAAATAGCACGCAGTGGGAGATCTCTGTGTGGGCCATTTGTCTGCTGCTCCCCTTCCCATGGAGGGCCTCCTGGGGGGCTGGCTGCCTCTTCCAGCTTTTGCCATGTGATAGGGGAAGACCAGGTTCTGAACAGTGACGATCCAATTCATCTCAGTCATATTTTATTTCAGCAGTTCCTGCAGATTTTTCTTTGACTTTCTTTTTTACGTGTGCGTGTCTGTGCGTGTATGTGCATGCACACGCACACACATGCGCCAGGTTCTGGGAGGGCCTGCAGGGAAGACCACTTCTTTATCCGAAGCTTAGACCTCAGATTTCTCGCTGGGCTGCAGCTCAAACATCACTTCCTCAGAGAGGCTGCCCTGACCACCGCCTCGTTCGTTCTCCACCAGGTCACCTGATTTCTTTTCCCTGCCGCGCTCTTCACTCTAAAACTATCCCCAACGTCCATTTCTATGGCGTCCTTGTCTGTTTCCTTCACTCCGGAATGGGAGCACCGCGGCGCCCAGCCTGTGCCTGGCACCCGCGAGGCCCTTCATCAACATCAGTGAGCAGCAGCCCTGGGTGAGAGCCGGTCGGAAGGCTCCGCCTGCTCCTTTTTGGGATTTCTGCTTTCTGTGAGGGGACCCCAAGTTATAATTTTTCCTTTTTGGATGGTGGAACCTGTTATCTTATCAGGCAATGGGGGCTCTGAGATAAATATTCTGCTCAACTCCCAGCAGTGGAGATTTATAGATACCCCGCCCCCACCACCACCAGGAGAGGAAGTCATTCTGTCCCTCCTTTGCCCCCAGGACTTTCCAAACCACCCCGGAGCCCACCTCTTGTGTGTGTGTCTCTCTCTGGATCTGGGCTCTGTTTGTCTCCCCCGCCCCATGTCTCTGTGATCATCTCTCCCATCTGTCCCTCATTTTCTATTTCCATCTTTCTCTCTGCCTCTTTTTCCCTCTTGCTCTCCCTGTCCCTTTGTTCTGTCTTCTTTCATTTACTGAGTTCTTCCCTCATGGTAAACGCTATACACATAGGCTCTCGCTGACCCCTGACAGGAGTCCACATGAGATGGGTCATTATTAGCCCCATGGGAAAGTGGAGGCTTTGTGACTTGTCTGTTCACACAGCCAGTGTGTGGTCCAGTCAGGATTTGAACCCAGGTCCTCTGATGCTTACGCTCTATGCTAGGCCATGGTTCTGACGGGAAACAGATACTATCTGGGGAGGACATGGTGATCAGGGTCACCACTCCACAGGTGTCTAAGCAACATGACAGGAGTGAGGAGGAGATGAGGCTGGCTGGGCTGTGAGATCACACCCTCCATGCACTCTGCCTCACTGAGTCCTGCCTGGTAAGTGGGGAACCCCTCTGGTCTCAATCCAGGTGCTGCCTGCAGGCCTGTTCGGTTTAGTTGTAACCTCAAGGCCAAAGATAGTTGAGGAAGTTAGAGCTGGAAGGAAAGAGGCAACTACAGACTGTCCCCACCAGTTCTTCTGTGACAGACACAAGGGGAAGGCAAACTCCAGCACATCCTTCTTTGGAAAGAACTGGTGAGAAGGACAGGAATAAAACTTTTTATTCAACCTAACAGAAATAGGAGCCCCTCGAACTTCAACACGGGGTGTGGAAAGGCTTGGATGGGTCCACCTCAACCATGATCTCCCAGGCTGCATTTTCAAGAGAGGTCTGGGGCAGTCTTGGAAATAACTCCTCTCCAGCTCGCCTGGCACGGAGAAGTTATTGTTAGAGTAGGGAAAAAATACACCTAATACATTACGCTACTGGCCTCACCCACTGAGTGAGCTGGTAACCATTATTTACAAGGCTGGCTTATTCATGGCCACTGGAGCTAGGAGAGGCAGGATGGGGACAGAATCTAACAAACGAGTTATTTATATCTACATCCAGCCCTCAGAAGGAAAATTCCCATACTTAGACATTCCTAGATGGCCTGCGACACAGGATATTTAAAGTAACAATGGACCAAATTCTTGCTCACATTTTTGGCAGTGCTCCAGCCTGAAAGTCCGAGAGAGACTTGTCCGACTGTGTAGCTGTAGCGGGGGTGGGTGGAGGGAGGCTGTTTCTAATTCAGGACTTACTGAAGATCTGACTTCCCCCTCCTTCCTGGAATGACAAGGAAAACATGAATTTGATTTTGGAGACAACCTTCCACGTAATCTACTTTGGAAGGTTGTAGGAATTGTAGCTCTGTGGGTACCCCCACCTTGAAAAAAGGGTGTGTGTGAAATAAACTAATAGGATACACTCTGGAAAAAAGAAAAAAAAAAAACCCCACAACTCCTCCTACATTTCTTTGCCTGGGGGTGGAAATAACCACTACTTATGGGCAGTCTAGTAGCCAAACTCTCTGAATGTATGAAGCGGGACATGGCCCGCCATAGAACAGTCACTGGCCCATTTAAGACATGCGTTTGTGGCATTAGCTCAAGGAAAAACTCAGAAAGGGTTGAAAATGATGACTTCTTGTACTTACACAGTTGAGTTTATAGTTGAGATGACTTCCCAAGGCCCCTCCCAAGCCTGTGTTTCTAAACACCAGCCTTGTAAAGAAGTAGAAAATGTACCAGCTCTATCTGCAAGGATCCCTTTGACCGTAAGTCACAAAAATTACCCAGCTCAAGCTGGCTTAAATTATAAGGTGTATTCACTTATGTAAATGGAGTGTCCAGGTATAATGAATTCAGGATTGACTAATGAGGCAGCTCAACAGTGTTAAAGGACCCGGTTTCTTTCCCCCTTTTCTCTTTGCCGTCCAGTTTCTGGCCTTTGTCCTCAGACCAGCTCCCTTCGTGGTAACTAAGGCTACATTTCCAGTGTCACAAGGCACCAACAATATATTCCTTTCTTCCCTGCTTCTCATTTTAAGAATGAAGAGACTTTTCCCCAAAGCCCCCAGCAGATCCCCTCACATCCCGTTGTCCATCATGTATGTCATGTCCACACATGAACTAATCGCCAGCAAAGTGATTTGATTACGCTCCTTAGTGTTTATCCCTGGAACTGTGAATAGAGTTACTTTTCCGTGAGTCACACGGCAAAGGGGTAAACTCTGGAAGACACTTGGGGCAGCAAACAAAAATGAGAAATCAACCAAGGCATCTGCCACACGAGCTATGAGAGCAAACATTTGGAAGCTAGTTAAATGTCCATCAATAGGGGATGGATTCGTTTACTAAAAACCAGAAAAAAATTATTGATAACCAATGTGTCAGGTACCATCTAGACCCTGCAGAGACAGCAGTGAATAAATCTGCCTTGATGAGGGTAAGACAGAAAGTTAATAAGTAAATGGACACATGTATACATCACTGCAAACTAAAATCAGTGCAGTGAAGGAAAAGACTAGGATGACAACAAAGACATCCCAGGAAGGCTTCTCTGAGGAGGTGACATTTCACCTGAGAGCTGAGGACTGAGCCATGCATAAGGGAGTGGAAGAGGATTCTGGCAGGAGCAAGAGGCTCTGCAGGGGTCAGAGAAGCAGGAGGAGCTTTCTAGCTGGGATGGGGGTGGGAGGGTAGGGCAACAAGACGCAGGTGGGAGAGGTGGGCAGGGTCTTCTGGATTTTGGTAAGGAGTTTGGTAAGGACTTTCATTCTAAGTTCAATGGCAAGAAACTGAAGATTCTTTTTTTTTAATCCTCACCCGAGGATATTTTTCTGTTTATCTTCAGATAGATTGGGAGGGAGGGAGAAAGAGAGAAACATCACTGGTTGCCTCCCAAACGACCCCGACCAGGGCCAGGATGAACCGCAACCAAGGTATGTGCCTTTGACTGGAATCAAAACCGCGACTCATTGGTCCTCGGGCTGACGTTTTTTTATTTTAAAAAACCTTTTTAGCCCGGCTGGTGTGGCTCAGTGGTTGAGCATCCACCCATGCACCAAGAGGTTGCCGGTTCGATTCCGGTCAGGGCACATGCCCAGGTTTGGACCCCATTCCCAGTGGGGGGCATGCAGGCCAGTTGATGTTCTCTCTCATCAATGTTTCTCTCTCTCTCTTTTCTTCTCTCTAAAAATCAATAAAGAAAAATATTTTTTAAAAACCTTTTTATTTTGAACTAATTTTAGGTTTATATAAAAGGGTTGCAAAGATAGTACAGAGGTTCCATATATCCTTCCCCCACCTCCCCGTAATGTTGACATCTCCCATAACCCTGTACATTGATCAAGGCTAGAAAATTAGCACTGGGACAATATTGCACAGACTTTCAGATTTCACGTTTTCCTACCATGTTGCCCTTCATCTCCTCTGGCTTTCCTAGTGGGTGACAGTTTCTCAGTCCTGACTCGTTTCTCACGGCCTTGACACTTTTGAAGAGTACTGGTCGGGTATTTTGTCAACTGTCCCTTGATTTGGCTTTATTGGCTGTTTTCTCATGAGTTGATTAAGGCTCTGAATTTTGGGAAAGAATAGGAGAGGTGCCATGCCCTTCTCGTCACAGGATTTCAAGGAGCATATGACACCAATGTGAATTATACAGGTGATATTTAACCTTGATCACTTGGTCATGGAGGAGTCTGCCGGATTTCTCCACTGTAAAATTACAATTTTCCCCTCGTCCACGCTCTATTCTTTGGAAGCAAGTCACTGAGTTCAGCCCACACTTAAAGGGAGGGAGAAGCTGGAGGGTTTTAAACGGGCAGTGGTCAGAATGGACTGGATAGATCAACGACGGTCACTGGAATACACTTCTCGAGTAGTGCGGACTTGCAGCTGGCAGCCCCGTGAAAGCTGTGTATCTTAACGACGACCTCGTCTATCCTGTTCCCTCTTCTTTATTTCTGTGATCATCTTTAAGGTGAAGGCCATACCGTCTAGGATGTCACTCTGACTCAGAGATGTGCCACTTGGCAGGTCTTCTGGGGAAAGAGAAGAATTTCCTGTGTGCCCCGGCGATGGCCCCATCGGGCTGCCCTGTGGCAGCTTTGCCTTGCCCCCATCACACACACACACTGGTTTTGGCCACTGGCCTCCGTGGGCAGGGAGAGCAGAGGGTGTGCCAGCTGTGGTCCAGGTGAGGCTTGTGGCTGGATATGGAGAACAGAGCATATCACAAGGGAGATGGTAAGGCCGTAAAATGAAATGCCATTTAACACCAGCCATTAAAAAGGAGAAAGTGGAGCTATGGAGATATGGGAAAAAGTCCATGTTCACTGTTGAGTGAAAAACGCATTCTGCAGAACAGCTTTGGGCAGTGTGATCCCATGTGTGGTTTTAAAGATGGAAGGACAGTCCCTGGCACATAGCAGATGCTCACTGTTTGTTAAATGGATGAATGGTATATACCCAAATGTGAAATTGAAGCTGGGAATATGGTGGGGAGTTTTATTTTTTTCTTCTGTTTTCCTTTTTGCAACAGTCATGTTATTTTCTACAAAGATAACTCAAAGATAAATAATTTTTATTTTTTTTATTATCCTCACCTGAGGACATTTTTGCATTTATCTTCAGATAGAGCGGGAGGGAGAGAGGGGGGAAGAGAAAGAGAGAAACATCTATGTGAGAGAGACACATGGACTGGCTGCCACCCACACGACCCCAACAGGGGCCGGGGACAAACTGCAACCGAGGTACATGCCCTTAGCGGGAACCGAACCCGGGACTCTCTGGTCTGCGGGCCGACGCTCTAACCGCTGAGCCAAACCGGCCAGGGCAAGATAAATAATTTTTAAAACTAAGTACTACCTTGATTCTTTTTCCTAAAGCTGATCAATAATAATTCTTATGCTGGCCTGGTCTGAGTGGTGGATGGTCAATACTGATCCTTAATAAATGTTCCTGGTAACCATACACGTTCTAGAAGGGCCAGGAGAAGCAAATGGCGTAAGTTCCTAAGCTGGCTTCCTTTTTTCTCCATGGAGATGTTCTGTCACAGGCACTTGGAAAAGGGAGCTGAAGGTTAGGAATTTGCCAGATTCCGTTTGCAAACTACTGGCTCTAAAGACCTTCACAGCCCGTGAGTGATGCTACCAGGACGCAGCCAGGGCTTCCAGCTCAGGCCTCCTCACACTTGCCAGCCACCCCAACCGGCCGGTCAGACGCCCTGCTCGTGCCTCTTCCAGGGTCCATGGGCGGATCCTGGGTTAGGAAAGCAGGGACTCTGGAGTCAGGCCTGCGCAACCTCGGCCATGTGACTTCACATTCTAGAACCTCGTTTTCTTCATCTGTAAAATGGGGGTAACAAAAGTACACGGAGTGAGGATTAAAGGAACTAGTGGGTAAAAAGCACTTGGTTGGCATTGTGCCTGGCCTGGGAGAAACAGTGTGTCAGCCGTACGAGATAGAGGCTGGTTCTGTTATTCATACCATTATGGTTGTGTAGCGAAAATGGTGTATCTGCTCACACGGCTAGCTTTAACACAGAAATCAAGTCTGAGGCCACTTAGCCATTCCTCTTTGACTCTCCTCTCAGTGTATCATTAATTAATTAATACAATTAACAAATATTTATTGACTGCCATGCATATGCCAGATGCTGTGCTGGAAGCTTCCCAACAGGTGTGGGGTATATCAGATACTGTCGCCGGATGCTCAGGGCGGTGGGTGTGGCATGGGGGGGGGGGAGAATGCCCAGTGACCTTGCTGCTTCACCCCAGCGGACAGTTTCCATGTGCTTTGTGACAAAAGCCAGGCAGCACTGCAGTCATGACCAAGAGGTCGGGTTTTGTGCCCTTATAGAGATTCTCTAGTGGGGGACAGGCTGTGAATAAGTAACCAGTCATCAAATCACTGCCTATTGCAGGAGCATAAGGAAGGAACTAAGTAAAGATCAGACAGAAAATCGAGCTGGGACTGAGTGGGGCGATTACTGATAGCGTCATTACAGTTGATGTCACTTTTAGGGAATTTTTTTGTAGGAGACACTATAGATTGGCTCATAAATGCTTGAAAACTACAGTTTCCCAGAGAGACAGAAAACCTGGCTCCTCTTTTTTTTTCATCCTCACCTGAGGATATTTTTCCATTTATCTCCAGACAGAATAGGTGAGAGGGAGAGAGAGAGACAGAGAGAGAGAGAAACATCCATGCGAGAGAGTCACATCAATGGGTTGCCTCCCACGCGACCCTGACCGGGGCCGGGGCTGAACCATAACCGAGGTACGTGCCTTCTGCTGGAATCGAACCCAGGTCTCATTGGTCCGCGGGCTGACGCTCTAACCACTGAGCCAAACCGGCCAGGGCCTGACTCCTCTTTTTGACTTTGCAGCTAAGCCACTGACCTTGGACAAGCCACCACTCTCAGGGTCTCACGTCCATATAATGAAGGTGGATGGATTGGACAAGTGGTTCTTAACATTTTGGGAGCATCATATACCCTCCGAGAATCTGGAAAGTGTCTGTCAGACACAGACACACAGGAGTGTATCTACAATGTCAAAGGGCTCCCTTTAAACCGCCACAGATCCCGGGCGAAGAACCATAGGCCTCCATGAACTCAGATGTCCTTTCTGGGATTACAACTCTGGCACCTGTATCTGAGTGACATGCCTGCAGCGTGGGCATCCTTAGGAAACCCTCTAGATGTTTTGGGTTAAACTGCTCAAGAAGGCCAGTCGGACTTGACACAAGTCAGTATCAGCAGCAGAGAGCCAAGCATCTTTTTAAAGAGACATCAAGTGCAAACATGATGATAAATGCCAACCGTACTCAGCCCAGGGGCCCCAGGCAGTGGAAGAGGAGGGGATGCTGTGGGAAGCGAGGGGCCCCTGCCCAGTGTGGGAAGGGCAGCTGCCTGTCAGCTCTAGCCATTGGCTGCCATGGGGAGTGGGGGCCCAGGAGGGCAGCTCTTTTTTTTTTCTTCAAGAGAAGTTTTAAATCTGGGTTTGGAAACCTCTTTTCAAATGATGACAACCAACAGTTTTTTAAAACACCGTGGGCCAACAGTTTGTGACTTGCCTACATGGTCCAGTCTGCCCAGCTGCAGATGAAGAAACTGAGGCTAAGAGGAGAGGAGACCCGAGTTCTATTCTCTGCTCTTCCGTGTGAGCCAGGTTTCCATCTCCAAGACATTAGCAACATTTATCAGTGCCCTGCACAGCCACTGTCTGATCCTCCAGCTGCTGTTAGAAGGGCAGTGACTCTCCCCAGGTCACACTGGTGAAGGAGGCAGAGCAGGGACCTGAGCTGTGGGACTAAGGCTCAGTGCTTCCCACCACATTGCCCTAAGAGGAGGGGCCTGTGGAAGTGGCAGCCCCTTCTCAGAGAGCCCCGCGGCTCTAGCTGTGCCCACTCTGGGAACTGGCCCCACCTGGATGGGCGTGAGGTCTCTAATCCAATGTGATCCCAGCATCTCAGAGCTTTAGTAATCCCAGCACTGCCCGGAAACTGGTCAAGCAATAGCCTGGGGGGTTGGAAGAGGCACTGCTTGGGGGTCTCCAGCCCCCTACCTGCTTCCTTCCTACCCCTGCTTCCTTCCATTTCCACCCTGGATGCTTTGGCTCTCTGGTCCATGCCCCATCCATCTACTCCAAGGCCAGCATAAAGATGAACATGGCTGTGTCCTGAAAGTATAGAGAGGGGTGTCCTACACCCTTCACTTGTGTCTCTCCTCACCTACCCAAGGAGACCACACTTTTAAATTACCTGGGGCAACTTCCAACCCCTCTCCCCTGTAACATTCTTGCCCCTGGCCACCACAGCCCATAAATTCCATAGATCTGGGGAAGTAATTCCTCTTTTGATTGCCAAATCAGGAAGGCTGGTCAACAGCAATGCTGTGTGGTAGTGGAAGACTCTTCTTGAGATCAGTTTGAGAATGGGGACTCAATATTTTACACAGGGTGCTGTGGTGCACTGGTTAGACCCAGGTTCAAGTTCTATCTCAAGTAATCTATATAATAGTGGTGAAAGAGCATCTATTCTACTGGGTTCTGTAGACTAACAAGTGAGAAGGAAACCTCTTCCTGGGGACACAGGAAAGCATCCCAGGGGAGGTGATATTTGGGTTGGGTCTGAAAATTAGAATAGGACTTTTAATATGCAGTGCACAGGCTTTGTGTGGGCCTTCCAGTCTACCACTCATCAGCTGTGTGGCCTTAGGCAAGTGACTTAACCTCTCTGAGCCTGTTTTCTCATCTGTAAAGTGAGACTGATTATATCAACCTAATTTGATGCTTCAAGATTGTAAATGATAATGCAGTCTTTACTTAGAAGCAACAGCTTTGGTAATGATTTCATAAGGCCACTTGACCTCTGTTACCTTGTGAAGGCTTACTAGAAGACTACAGGTATTCCAACTATTGATTTCAATTAGAGCATAACTTGGAACTCCATCCATTCTCTTGCTTTAGGGATGATGGATTTTTTGTTCAAGCTCCGAAGCCCCTCCCTCCCCCTCACTATACCCAATAAGAAGGCAGCCAGTCATTTACCGGAGTCTCTTCAGGTACAGGAAAGAGCCAGACCTAAGGGAGAAGATGGGAGAGGAAGGGAATAGGGAGAGTTCCAAAGCTTGCATCAGTTAAATGTTAATATAGGTGTCGGCATAGGAAGTGTCTTCTAATGACAGAAGGAAGCAAGGGAGTTTTTCAATCATCTCCTGCTTAACAGATACAGATGTATTCATAATTATCCCTTGCCTCAGGCCTCAAGGCCCAGGTGGGCTCCAGAAGGCCTGTGTTCCTGCCAGACAAGAGTCCTTAAAGAACATCATGTAGACAATTGGAATGCCATTTATCGTGCAAAACACAATAAAACCCTGAGCTCTCTTCCTGTCTCAGAGACCCATAAATTATGAAAATTATACCTGCCCTAGGCCATGGACATATTGTTTTATTAAAGTTCCGATGAATAAACTTAAGGCTCTTAAAAATGTCCTCTCAGCTTTCATCTGGCACACACCTCCAGCACGGAGCTGTCTGCCTGGGTTCATTTGATTAGTTCACAAATGTTCTTTAGAAAGTTGAGCTCATTTCAAGTTGCAGGTTTAGCAGGCTGGAGGGGCCAGCTGAGGAGCTGCAGGAGAGGCTTGGGGCCTCCTGGCCAGATGACAGAGTTGCTAGGGGGTCCTAGTTATTTGCCATTAGAGCTGGAAACCCCCAGCACAGACCATCCTCTCTTTGTGGGATGAGCGCCAGGCTTGTGGTGCCCTCATGGGGGTGTGTGGTTATGGGTGTGGAGAGTGTTGAGTTCTGCTCCCCCTTATTTTTAAATTCAATCACAGGGGAATCTTTCTAGTCCATCCTATGCTTCTTCCTCAAATTGCAATGCTAAAACCTTCCACTCTCTTTTTCCTGCCTACCCCTCAACTGTGTGTTAGGCACGCAACTTCTCTGAACCTGACCCTGCACCTCTGAGAGGGACGGTGGTCTCTGACACGCGTGTTCCATGCCTGGCCATCACCATTACCCAAAAGCCATTTAGTGACTGGGAAGCGAGAGGGACAGCCCAGTCCAGGAAAGACGAGAAGGCACGTGGGGAATTTTCTATGGATACTGATTTAAAACAAACAGAAAACCCCCCAAAAAAGAGCACATGTTCATTCAGCTCCCGTTTCCCCGAGAGCATTTGGATGGGTGAAACTTTCAGCACCCAACACCCTGTATAGGTTTTTGTTATTTTTCATTTCCAAACGTCAGAAACAAAGCTCCTACCCAGCAGGAAACCCAAGACTGAATGAAAGCCTGGGATACAGTAGTTTCCTCCGCTACCCTAAAGTAGAGCGTTCCTATGAATCCCTTCGTTAGCCAAAATGGCATAAAAAGAAGCAATTATCATTAACTTATATGGAAAAATTTTTGAGTGTTCTCAGACCCAACATATAACTTACCAAATTATACCAAATATACTTAATTATGTCGTTTTATGCCCGACGTAACACTCTTGTGAGCTCTCTTAGACTTTTCTGATACCTTAGGACACATCTTACTAACGGATGCACAGAACAAACGGGGATAAGCAGATGCTCAAAGCTGCGGCAGCCTGGGGCGGAGATGCTGAGTGTAGTTGGGGAAGGAGCTGGGGGCCAGTCACTGCTTTGCACCTCTCTGCTCCGGGAGCCCGCCGCCGAGCTCACTGCAAATGCGGTTTCTTATTCGCTTTTTGCCTTTTCATAAAAGCAAAAATCCTCTTCAGTTAGCCAAAACAGGTACAAAGTGTTGTAAAAGCAAACTTTCAAAAAGGAGGGGTTACCTGTAATTGGAACTGAGCAGACTAAAAAGAAAAGCATCCTTAAGTGCCACTTACTTACCTCGTCAGCAAAGTTAGAGCTCTAATTACCCGCCCTCCTCCTGTGGGAACGGGGCAAGCCACAGGGTCTGGCCCAGAGGGAAGACGACCGATTTTGACTCTCAGTTATTGAGCAGACAAAGCCACGTTGAGGAAGAACATTCTTTGTGTCTTCTTGGGCGGTGACTTGGGGATCCTTGGAATGGGCTTGGATGTCACGAAGAAGAACCCGGGGCTTTCACAAAGATTGGAAGACACCGTGACTGGTGACCCCAGAGAAACCAAGGATTGGACCCAGGGCTCCTGATCTCATCTCTCCCTCCATCCCACCCCCTGCTCCACCACCACCTTCCTTGTTAGTTGTCTGACCCCACTTATTGGTAACCAAAAAAATCTTTATTGCTCAGTTCCTTTTCATTCAGACAACCAGAGGCATGTGTTCACATGCTCAAAATAAAAGTCCGACTTTCGTTGATTGGCATATGATTGTGAATGAGAAAGTTCCCCCCAGCCACATAAACTGAGCCGTGGCCCGGCCTCAACCAAGTTTGAGTGTATTTGGGGGTGGAGGGTGTTGGGGAAGCAGATGAAGGTGCATTGGAAGGGCAAAGGCAAGATATTCAATGGATGGAAGGATTCTGAGGTCAAAGGGACTGGTTTTGCACAATATCTACCACTCGAGTGAAAATAAGAAAACTGCCAAGGGCTTTTCTGTTTGCCTTCTTAAAGCATGTCTGTGCATGAAAATGTTTTGGGGGCACCAGGGCATACAAGCTGCAGAATCCTTGCAATGGGCAGGTCAGATGATCCTCCCCACCTCCCCCACTTCCCGGTTTGCATTTTGTTGTCCATCTGTTACAAATACTCGCCCGAGGGGGGGAGGGCTCACCAGAGCAGGAATTAGCAGCACCTGGCAGGGTTCAGCTTCCTAAGAAAGTGAAGCTTTCCTCCAGTGCTTCTCAGGTCATTCCAGAGGCAGGACAAGGGACTGACTGCCCTGGCCCAGGAGCCCTCTCTCCCTGTCCCTTTGTTCTGCCAGAGCTTGGGGACACAGTCCCATTTGGTGAGTGTTCTTTGACACATGCAGGGCCTTGCTGGTGAGACACAGGGGCCGTGAACATACAAACACACGAGAAACGACAGTCCTGTGTATATTTAACAATATATATTTATATATATTTTCTAGATCAGTACATTCAGTTTTAACTTGTTTTTTCTTCACAAACAGAAGAACTCTTACAATAGTAGACTTTCTAAAATAAATACTATTAAAATAGAGCTTCAAAATAAATATTCTATACAAAGGGAACCTTCTGTGGTAACTTCTGTTGTGGGGTGCGAAGGGACTCCAGTGAGGAGGGAAAACGAAGTAAGAAATGCGGTGGGAACCTCGACCAGCTCTCCCGTTTGAAACAGGAGACTGAACTGCAGGGCAGTGAGAAGAGAAAGCAAGATAAGACACCACGAGGAGTTACCCACAGCAAAAAATGGCAGCGCAAGAATTGTCAACTGTCACAGTAAGCAGAGGGCATGGCAATGCTTACCGAAGGCATGGACCAGGCGGCCGGTGAAGCTTGCGGGATGGGTGCCCTAGTGAACTGAATCGTACAGTGCAAAGTTGAGCTGCCCACACCCCACTGGACATCTCCTGGGGCAGCATGGGACATGAAGCTTCGAGGTGACAGATTCTGGGTGCTGGTCCCAACCAACACTTTCCATGTTGTGCAACTTGGACAAGTCATTATCCAACCAGGTCTCCCTCGATGTACAGTGGGGACCCACGCAGACTTCAGAGCGCTGAAGGAACCAGACTCACTTCGTCACATGAAGGTCTTCCACCTCTGTCAGGAGGGGCTGGTCTCCACTTCCTTCCAGCCAGGGACTGTCAGAAGCCTTGGCTGTGCCCTCATCTACCTGGGAGGGCTTTGCTATCCTAAAGCGTTCCCAGGGTGCTTGCTGGAGTGCTGGGCTTTCACAAACCCACCCTGGGGGTGAGGGTAGTAGCCGAGGCCCCCTAGGACAAGTGTCCTGTGGGCCCCACCCCCAGTTTCAGGCAGAACCACCACCCACTCCAGGTTGAGGAGAAGTAGGAACCAGCTGGCACTTCTCAAAAAAAAGGTCAAGACGAGGACTCATCCAGCCAAGCAAGCCATTGGTGACAGGAAACACAGTCAGCCAGAGCAGCCACAGAAATGTGTCCTATTACTGAGAGCTTGGTCCCTCAGTGGCCCTTGACTGGTTGACGGGCAAGCCGGTTTTCATGTGTTTGTTTGAAGCCGAGAAAAAACATGCTGAGAGCCCGCTATGCAACAGAGCTGGGAGGAGGAGCCGAGCTGCTCCCCTCTTCCCTCCACCGCGGAGCACACAGGACACCCAAGTTCTGCAGACATCCATCTAGCAGGTGAAATGCAAACTAAAAAGGACAAGCCAAAACAGGGGAGAAAAAAAGGAAAAAGAAAACCAAAATCCAGAAAAATCCGTGTTTACAACTATGTACACAAAAAGTCAGGGTTCAGGAGGCTGGCTGCCAGAAACGGGGTGTATGTAGATAGAGGGTAGGCGGGGTAGGTGTGTGTACACACAGCTTATGTAAATCGATTCTCCACAGAATGGGTGCGTAGAACACCATCACCAAAGTGCAACTTGCCACTGGGTCAAGTTTCCCATGGAGACATCTGAGGGAGGGGCTCTGGGAAAGGTCTGAGGCCTCCCCAACAGGGGAGGTGCGCCCTCTCGGTTTGGGGGTAACCTCTGCACATCTATTCTGAGGAAAACATCTCCAGTCCCTTCAGTACATCTGATACATTCAATTAGTATAAGTGGTTGGCTGAATGTGTTTTTCCTACCATTCCCTCCATTTGTGCAAGAACATCCATCCATCCATCACGGCTGTGGCAAGGGGAGCTACATGAATCAGCCATAGGAAATGCAGATGCAATATTTCATATTTGCCTTTTACAAGCTAGCAAACGTTATATAAATAAAGCCTAAAATAAGACCCTCCCCTCCTTTCCTCCAATCAATAAATACCTATGGTTACAATTAACTTATTCTAAATCATAAGATGTTACTACTAGTCTTCAAGAAGGGGGGAAAGAAAGTTCTCGAGAAGCACTGGGTGCATGCCAGTCACAGCTACCTGCCTCCTCGCATCCTTCCTGGAGGCAGTTCTGTTCCTACAGAACAAACTGGAAATGCTACGGACACTACACCTACTGCACTTCCAATTTCCCCTGGGGTGGCTTTTCTGACCCAGGCCACTTCCTCTCACGGGTGGGGGTAAGGGGAGCACACAAAATACCACGTGAAGCAAAAACCCCGCACAACAGCTAGGGAGGACCAGACACTACAGCGTTTGCATGCAACAAGTACCTACCCACTGGACGTGCTGCACTTTCTGAATTCTTTAGCACCTTGAGAGAAAGAGTTGCTACGTCTTTGGGGGCTGTCGGGAGGGGGTGGTGTGGCCATGCACAGAAGCAGGGCTCAACTCCAAGAAGCCCCTGGAGAATCTTTCCCCCACCCGCATTCTTCTGACTCCCCCACCAGGGCTTCCTAACACTAAAATAGACTTTTTTTCATCATCTGTCTATTTACATTAAAGATACAGACACATCACTGTACATAAAAGGCTATGACAGCAAGCAGCAGAATCAGAAGAGTTGTTAACCAGCACCGCCTCGGCTCCTCGGTTACTCTGCCAACGGGAGGTGCTGCCTCTCTTCTTTGCTGTTAAAATCTTCTTCTTGGTGGGGAGGGGGACTGTGTTCCTTGAGGTGGCTCGCCCCCCCAGATTTTGAAATCAGCCCTTCCTGGGGGTGGCCCAAAAGGGAGCAAGTGTTTTATTATTATTTTCTAAAACACCGTTAGCATCTGGTTTAATTATTCTATAAAAACATGATGACTGGATCCAGAGACCACAGCCTCAGACTCATTGGCAAAATTATTTGGTCTCGCATTTGCCGCCCTGGGCTTTCTCGACCCATAAAGTTTCTGGACAGGAACCGGGTCGAGAGGACTCGGGACAAGAAGCGGGCAGGTGAGTCTGTGACTCGATAAGAACCGGAGGACGGTGTTACGAGTGCAACACCCCAGAGTGATGGAGCTGGAGGGGAGGTGCTCTGTGAAGTGGCTCCTAGGTCCATCCGTGGCTCCAGGGAGAGAGTGAAGAACGAGGCCTGGACTCACCGGCCATCCTCTGTTCTCAGGGGCTCCCGAGTATATACAACAGCATTGCTAGGGTCTACACCTTCCCCAGGATGCCGGGCAAACGTGGGGGAGAGGAGGAGGAAAGATATAGCCATTAAGACTCCAAGGGTCTTCTTCAGAGGTCCCCTGGCCACTCAGTTAGCAGTTCCTCCCAGGCAGCCAGAGAGAATGGAAAGGAGGGGGGAGAGGGAGGGAGGAGGGAGGTCTGGGAAGGCATTCAAGCAGCTGCAACTTCCGGATATGTGGCCACATCTGCGTTCTGTCTTCTGAAAAAGAAAAATCCCCCCCCCCCCCAAACCACACCACGCCCCTGCCACTGTCTGTTTCACACAAAGTTCCAGGACCCTGAAAAAACCCAAAGTGCTTCTTCCTTTTGGTGAAGAGAGTGGGTGATGGGGGGGTCATCTGTTTCTTCAGAAGCGGGGGTGGGCAGACTGGCAAGGTCAGCCTCAGGACGCTAGAACCTCTGGCCTCGCTGCACAGGTGTCAGAAGGGAACCAGGTTCCCGGGGGAGCACGGGGGCAGGGAGGCTTCGACCCAAAGTGTCAGAACGGCTTGTCGGGCCTGCTGGCCTTGGCGTCGCCAGCAGCTGCCTTGCAGATGACGCTGTTCGTGTGCTCGCAGCGGCAACCGGGGCGGCGCAGGTGGTCGTAGCCGCGCTGGGCCAGCTTCACGCAGCCGGTGGCGGGCAGGTAGCAGAGCAGGCAGGGCAGCACCAGGGACAGGGCGCCCATGAAGGACCAGCGGGCGCAGCAGTTTGAGCGGGAGCAGGAGCAGGGGTGGTCGGCGCAGGAGCCCTCATCATCCTCGTTGGTGCAGTGGTAGAAGACACCCTGCACCAGGCACATGCAGGTGCCGTAGTTGACCAGGGTCTGGGCGGAGCACAGGCACTCCTGGTTGCAGACCCAGCAGGAGGGCAACGTCCGGGGCGATGCGCACTCCTTGCACTTACACTTCCCACAGGCCTCGCACAGCAAGAAGTGCTTGTCCAGCTCTGGGGGGACCGCTGGGCCCTTGAGGTCCAGTGGCTTGCAGTGGACCGCCTTGGGCTGGATGCGCACAGCCCTGGGGGAGGCCTGGTCAGCCATGGGTGGTGGGGCCATGTGATCTAAGAGCCGCTGGTCAGAGGATGTGCTGCTGCTGCTGCTCACAGAGCTGGGGCGTCCGCTGAAGGAGATCCAGTGGTGGGTGACGTCCTGGTCACAGCGGGCAGGCGTTGGGGCCAGCTCTGGGGCCCCACCCCGGGTCCGCTTAGGGCCGGTGGGCGGTGCCAGGCCAGGGTTGTCTATGTAGTCATTCTCCACGTGGCTGGTCTTCATCTGGTCGATGGGGAGGATGGTGAGTGGGTGTTGGAGCCGACTGTGGGGCATACGGCTGTCAAGAAGGGGCTGGACCATGACTGAGCTGGGAGTCAAAGGGGCGCTCTGTGGGATTGGGGGCTCCATGGGGCTGGAGGTCCTGGACTGCGCTGAGAAACAGGCTTCTAGGGGCCCTGGGGGTGGGGAAAAGGAAGAGAGAATGGATTCCAGGCATCAGTATTTGGCCTGCTAATACCCCTATCCCCATCAGGTCCTTGGGAGCCCAAATGAAATGGGAACTGGTTTCCCTTGGTGGATTCTCCAGAATTAAGGCTTAGATGAATAAAAATGATAACAACAATAATAGTAAGTAGTAGGAATTACACTTACTTAGTTCTTTACAAGCCCTATAAATATCAAGTCACTGACTTCACAATAACCCTGAAATATACCTACTATTATCCCTTTTCTAGTGACAGAAAACTAATGTTCAAGGTAACTAACTGGTCCACAGTCCCACTAAACTGTCGGTAGCAGAACCAGGACTCAGACGTGGGCCGTCTGAGTTCATTCTTGTAATGCCTGTGAAACGTGTTCCTTTTTTAAGACAGATAGCTCAGTGGTGATCAACACAGGCTTTGGCATCAGATCCCAGTTCGAATCCTCCCTTCTGCCTCGCAGTGTTACTGTGAATGAGGCTCTTTAACTTCTCTGTGCCTTAGTTTTGCCAACTGTAAAATGGGTTCTTGTGAGGATTAAATGAGAAAAGGTATATCCAGCACCTAACATCTTGCCTGGCATACAGCAAGTGCTCCGTAATTTATCACCACCCCAGAGAGCAATGGTTTGGGTTTCCTGAACCCTAATAAGCACTGCGTGCCAAGCATTGTGCTGAGGATGTGGTGACCACGAGAGACAGCCCCGTATACTCCCATCAAGTTTATCAGCTGGATAAACAAAAGCCTTTATTTCAGAGAGTCACAAGAGAAGGAAGGGCTGTATCTGATGCCTGCACATCCAGGATATTAACTTATTACCAGCACTTCTAAGAGCAGCAACCTCCAGTGGCTAATAACCCATGGGCAGGTGAGCTTCTGACAACTTGGATGGGAAATCCTCTCCAGGGGCACTCACATCGCCCATTTCCAAGTGCTGAGCTGAACATTCAGCCTAAATGCTATTTACTAGAATAGCTAAGCCAACCCTGGATCAGTTTCTAATTTCACCGAGAGAGTGCAATTTTAAGTTGGAATCCCGCCAGAGATTCAACTGCAGTGCCTGACACGGAACCCCAGGAAGTCACTTAAATCAAAGAGCGGAAACGGCTTGGTTCAAATTTAGAAAGTGCACATTGTTTTCTATTAGAAGTGCCATTTCCTCGCCTGCTGACCTTTACATTCGGAATTCGGCTGGAGATCAATTTAAAGAAATAGCAGCAGAAGGCCAAGACCTCTGCCCAAGGGGACATGATTTGGAATCCAAGAGAAAGATTAGACTCTGGGAAGATTCCACCGGGGGTGGGGGTGGGGGACAAAACAGGGTGTGTGGAAAGAAGGGGAATATAATCATCTTTAAAAAAAAAAAAAAAAAAGGCCACTGCAGTAGTGTGTTACAGGATGGGGTTTCGGTAAACGCTTTTTCAAGATGTTTATGATGTTCTAATTAGCAGAGCAGATCCTGCATCTCAGCTGTTAGGTTCATCTTCTCTCAAAGGTGATGCCCTAAGAAGGGGATGTGGATAGTTTCCACTTCCCCATACTGCTCCAGACTTGGGGCATAGTCGGTCCATAGGTTCATCTTCTCTCAAAAGGTGATGCCCTAAGAAGGGGATGTGGATAGTTTCCACTTCCCCATACTGCTCCAGACTTGGGGCATAGTCCATCCATCACAATATTCCAATGACAGGAGAATGACACCTTGCCTGGGTGACTCAAGCATACTTCTCAATGTCTATAGTAAGGAGTGAAGAGGAAATAAAAAAAAAAAAGCATTCAGGGCAACTCAACATTATATTTCTCCTACTTGGAAACAATGGTTTGATCAGCAGTGGTTAAATTGTTGGGGAAGGGCTTCCTTAGATGCGTTCTAGCCCGTCTGAAATCAAGAGCTAGCTCTAGATGCAAACAAAGTTCATGAAGGCGGTAAAAGGGAGCTTCTCCACAGGGTCCTCATCTGTCTATCATCTACACTGCCAAATGCAAAAATGCCTTTTCTACAAGGTTCAGTGCTCAGTCAACCAATCTTTCCTATTTGCATAGGGCACGAACTACTGGCTTTGCTCCCCATGGCCTACCTACTTAAAAGATGCTGTATTTCTGTGCAGGGTTTTTCCCATCTTGGGGAAAGTCTGCCTCTTGCCTCCATATTCCCTCCAGATGAAAAGAGAGCATCATCTTCAAATGGGAGACTTCCCCATGGCAGAGTTAGCCATAAGTGTCTGGCAGGTCTGCCACCAACTAGTCATTTACCACGGTGGCCTCCTGCGGTCAGGACTGATGGGAGAATGGCAAATAAGCATCCATGGAGAGTTTTTCCAAGGATCAAGTTGGCCATGGGGGAGGAACGTCAGAGAATGCTACCTCAGCCCACTTACCCTTTGCAGAGGTTCCAAAGCCTTGCTTCTAGAATAAATGGGTTTGGGATTAACAGAAGAGGGTTAGGAGCCCCGCGTCCTTTGCCTGGAGGAAAAGGTGTGACTAGGCATAAGAATAAAAATTGCTGACAGAAGCACAGGATAAGACTCTCTGTGGCGCCAGCCAAGAGGTGTCTCAGCTGGAACTCCCACCCCGGACAGAGACAATGATTCCCTTGTTCCAGAAGCCCAGGTCATGGATACTCAGGGTCCTGACAACAAAATGCCAGTGGTGGTTTGAAGGCCGTATTGCCCATGCCATTGAGTCTTTGTCTCTTAGCAGATGATCCACTCTACCTTCCCCAATTCTACTTCTGGGGTTCTTTAAAAACAACCATTTTCTGTGGATGAAGCAAAAGGCACAAGCAATGCTCAGGGATTTTAACAGGCTCTGGAATCAGAAGGCAGATTCACAGAAAAAGTCCCATGGAAAAGTCCCACCAGGAAGCCAGAGTGGGAGCAGGGCCTGCAGGGAATGGGGACATTGGCATTGGAAGGCTCCCATCACCCTCCAGAGGCAGCTGTCAACATCTGGGCCTGCAGTTGGGGCCAGACATGGGGGTGGGAGCTTGGTCCACAATGACTCAGCTCTTTTGGAACAGGCTGTATCCAAGATGGCTCCAGCAGGCACATTCTAAAATGCATCTTCCCTGAAATCCAAAACACAAATTCAGAAAGGTACCTGGCACCCCTATGTTCATTGCAGCATTACTTACAATAGCCAAGCTATCGAAGCAACCTGTGTTCATCAACAGATGAATGGATAAAGATGTGGTATATATGTACAATGGAATACTACTCAGCCATAAAAAAGAGTGAAATCTTACCACGTTGACAACATGGATGGACCTAGAAGGTATTATAAGGGAAATAAGTCAGACAAAAAGAAACACCACATGATTTCACTTATATGTGGAATTTAAAAAACAAAGTAAATGGGGGGGGGGGGGGGGAAATGACCCCAAAAGAAACAAAACAAACACACAGACTCAGAGAACAGATTGGCGGCTGCCAGATGACAGGGGTTGGGGGAATAGTTGGAAAAGGTGAAAGGGATTTAAAAGTATAAATTGCCAGTTATAAAAATAGTCATGGGGATATAAAGTACACCATAGGAAATATAGTCAATGATATTGTAATAACTATGTATGGTGTCAGATGGGTACTAGACTTACCAGGGCGATCACTTTGTAAGGTATGTCTAATCACTATTGTACACCTGAAACTAATATAATATTGAATCTTAACTGTAATTGGAAAATAAAACAAAGGTTTAAAAAACAAAAACAAAATATTTTTTCTAATTAAAAAAATAAAATGCATCTTTCCTATCATAACCTGAATAAAGGATTCCTTCTGGCCACCAGCTCAGTAAAAACAAGCTGCTGTTTCAAAACTGCACTAAACCTTCTCAGGCCTCATGGCCTCACCTCCCCATCAGCAGGGACCCTCCACAGGAGGGCTGAATTCATTTGGCTGACAAAGAAAAACAACTTCCGGAACAGCCAGTTTGATAACCCCTCAGCACAGCTAAATGAAGTCTCAAAAAAAAAAAAAAACCCAATCCTCAGTTGGTTTAGAAGATCAATCTCTACTCCCAGAGACACACCCACCCTCCAGAGTCTAAGCAACACTGATGAACTTAAGTGCAGTTTAATATGTACTCTGCTTCCCCTGCAAGGAAGGAAGAGATTTATAATATAAATAGGAGAGAGGAGGCTTTGCCTCATTTAGGCTGTTTGGAAGACTGATGGCCAATTTGGAAGACTGTGGACAGAGAAACAAAGCCAGCACTCCACTTAGCCCGAGAAGCACCTCTGGCGAGTTTTAGGTGGTGGGCTTATGGATTAGCGTGAGGAAAGAAAACTTTCACTCCACTCCAACCTTCTAATAATAGTAATAATAAATAATAATTATGGAAGCAGCTAATATTTATGAAACATCTCTTGGTGTTAGGCTCTGTGCTAAGCCCTCGATGATGTTCTCGTTTAATCCTCACCATCACCTTGGAGGATAACACCCATTTTGCAGAGGAAGAAATGGAAGAACAAAGGGTCAGAGAGCTGGCAAGTGATCAGGGAAGGATTCAAACCCAGAGAGCAGAAGCTCCAGACACTGCAACCTCAGCCCCAACTTACAAAAACTTCTGGTTATTCATGGAAAGGCATGAAAGCGTCACTCATTTTCACAGCCATGAACTCTACCAGTCTCCCCGGTCTGCCACCAGCCCTCAGGGAATGACATCAAGCCATCTGCGGGCTTTTAACCAAACCAGCAGGGAAATGAAGCCAATGCAAGGCTGACATGAGACTGGCCTCCAAGTAGGGGAGATATTTCAGTGTGGAAATTGGAGGCTGGGGGTTTGAAATCTGCCACTAAGAAGGCTCAGAGCTCAATTATTAACTTCACTTCTGGTTCTGTTTTCTTTCTTTCTTTCTTCTTCTTTTTTTTTAAATCCTCACCTGAGGATATTTTTCCATTTTTGTTCAGATAGAGTGGGAGGGAGGGAGGGTCGGAGAGAGAGAAAAACATCGACGTGAGAGGGACACATCACCTGGTTGCCTCCCGCATGACCCCGACCAGGGCCGGGATGGACCGCAACCAAGGTACGTGCCCTTGACCAGAATCGAACCCGCGACTCATTGGTCTGCAGGCCGACTCTCTATCCAGTGAGCCAAACTGGCCAGGACCCAATTCTGTTTTCTTTGCCTTCCCTTCTGTCACCTCAATGCCTCTCCCCCAGTTTACGAAGTGTTTTCATAAAGTTGAATAGGTCTCACTTGTAGGACCCTCACCACAAAGGAGTCCCTAAAAGGAAACCCAGGAATGTGAGGGAATCCCCTCTCCTCCCACCTGTAAAGCTGAACTTAATTAAGGGTCCCCAGGACTTGTTCATGGAGGGGGCATCCTGGCCCAGGGCTGTGGAGAAGGGAAGGAGGAACCAGGGTTGGAGGAAGCCAGAAAAAGAAAATCCTAGAACACTGAACGAGCAGGAGACTGGAAAGCCCAGAGCACACAGCCCTGTACTTGCATTTGTACCTGTGGAGAGGAGCTGAGCATCAGGCCCCTCAATACAGGCTGGCTGAAAAGGATCAAGCAGCATGTTAAATGTCGGCACCACCCACCCACCCCTTCCCCTTGACTTATCCTGGGGAGAGGAGTTGGGAAATATTAGGAAAAGGCGACAGTTGTGCTTTGAAAACTACAGGTCAGTTGGAGACAAACTGGCAAGAGGCTCTGAATGAATGGGCAGTTTCTGCACTGCCCCATTCAGTCTCAGCAGGTTCTTTCAGTGAAGGTTGTTTAACCCTTTCACAGCTCAGGGAAAAAAAAGGTCTCTAGTCTGCCAGAGAGCCCGCCCACCACTATCGCTTGGTTCTTTGTGACAACATCCCAGTTTAGTTAATTAAGTTCCAACCAAATAATGACTTATTGCTTCAAAAAGACTTTAAAGAAGAGGGGGAGGGAAGCCAGGGACTTGGCTGCCCTACACCCTACTGAGGAAGACAATCTCTGCATCTTTGTTGAGAATGGCCCTGGTGAGAGAAAAAAAGCATTTAGGCAGCTGGATTTCTGAGAATCCTTGCTTCCTGTCCTACCTCCCACTCCTGCGCCAGCACTAGGGAGCTCACCTCTGGCCATAATCTGTTAGACATCACAAAAGAAAACAGCTGCTTTTCATCACTTTGTCCCATCACCAGTTATCAGTTCCCAACCCTCTTCTCTTCCTCTTCCACAACCAATCAGTGAGCTCCGAAGGCCCAGTGCCAGGAGGAGTGGGCGAGGTCTTGTACTTTGGCTCTGGGCTTTTCTAACTGGCTTCAAATTTCAGCTTCAATGTATAACCCCCATAATTGTTGTCTGCTCAGATCCCCTTAAAGAGGGATTAGAACTCAAGAGTCAGAGGAGAATGGGCCTAGAAGAAGTCTGTTAACACTAGAACAATTGGCCCACATCAAAGTAGGAGGGGGCAGAAACCTAGACCCCCAGGGGAGGGACCCCTCTCACTGACACCAAGATCATGTTAGCTAGCTCACCACCCTCCAGGAACAAATCAACTTATCATAATAGATTTTCGCTTACTCCTGGGATGGGGCAGGAAATGACTCCCCCTTTCTCCCAATCAGAAAAAGAAAGACTACCTGACAAGGGAAACCACTCTTCTGCAAACGGCCACCTGCCCCAGAAGGGCCTCTTCCCCTCCTCCACTGGATCCAGCACATCTGTGCTCCCTCCCCAGTGCCCTTGCTTCCTCCACTGACTGTCCTTGGAAAGAACAATCGTGATCACAGCTGAACGGTGGAGCTTCTTAAGCCCAGCCACATGTCCCGGATACATCCCCAGCCTTGTCAGCTGTCCGGATCTGCAGGGTGGCCCCCGACCCCTGAAAGCCAAGAATATGCAGCCTCTTACATCATGCAACACCCCATACCTCCTGTGTAGGAAGGGGCTCCCTTACAACCAGGCCCTCTGAGTAGGGGCCCAGTAGTAACAAGTAGCACAGTCCCAGCCCTGCACGCTTGCTAGCTGCTCAGCTGACCCCGGCCCCACAGGAGTTCCTCCTCCCCATTCTGCAGATGGGGAGACTAAGGCTCAAGCTTTGCAGGTTTCCTAGACACCATCTGCTCTCACCTAGCCCCTAGATTGGTCTGGAAGGAGTGAAATCGTTTTCAAACCATTTTCTCTGGCTCTTTTGAAAGAGCAAAAATCTATGCCAATGAGTCACTGCTTTCCCTTCTGTCAGGGAGATCCAGGTTGGCCAAGAGATGGAACCTTCTCCACTCTTGCCATTCTCCTTCCTTAACACTGTCGTCTGCACCCCAAATCCAAATTTTCAACTAGATCCAGGTTTGTGCAAGAATCCTTCCCCAAGTTTTCCTCACAAGGGAACTTCCACCTCAGTAGGGACCAGATGACAGGCAGTGTGGATACAGAACCAATTAAACGCCATGACTCTCTAAGAACGCTGGGCTTCTTCTCTGGAGAAAGGGAGGGGGGGGCTCCTCTCTAAGCCTCCTTAGTACCAACACCCCGGGACCTACACAAATGGATGGTTTGTGGGAGCCCAAAACTGGGGGCTGGAAGATATCACACCAAAGGACTTGTAGCATCAGGAATTGGAAGAGAAGTCCCCATATGGGATGCTAAAGTATTAAGCCCCAGAGTAGCACCCCTTGAGGGCCACTTCATGGGGGTGGTTAAAGGGTGTTTTTTCTGCCCTTAATTTTTAAAACACTGTCAAATCTTGCACTGCAAAGCTGCCTTTATTTGTCATTCAAATCAGTGATACTCTGGTCAGTGGCACTGTCAGGTTTACCAGAGTGGGGGTGTGGGTGGGTAATGAGTATGAACTGTACAGAAGGTGCAGTTCCAAAGAGCCTCATCTCTACACCTGTTCTGGAAAGATGAAAACAAAAATTATATTGAAGAGCTCCAAATGGCCCCCCGTCCCCAGCCTCTGCCCTGATTTAGACAGGAATTGTTCTATTCTGTGTGTCCTGTCTCCTCCCACCAAGCCCAACCAAAGCTTTAAGGAGACCTTACCATTTCAGAGGGTAATCTGGAAAAGGTCGTGGGAATGAGGAGAGCATTTACACTCCACAAAAAGGGGAATGACTCCTGAGTTCAGAATCTAAAAAGGAAGATAACCAAGAGATGTCTTTAAAGTGTTCCTCACCCTAGATGACCAACACCTGTCCATCAAGATTTCAGAAATCCCCCACCAAAAAAAGCCCCCTACCCGGCACTAGCCACGCAGCTCAGTTGGTCATTGTGTGCTCTGCTCACATTAGGATTCGCCTGGAGCCTGCTGGCAAGTGAGGACCCTCCCAAGGGCTGGGAAAGAGGAAATTCAATTTCACACAGGACATGTCTACAACTTCTTTCCCACCATTCTGCTGAGAGAGAGAGAGAGAGAGAGAGAGAGAGACAGAGAGACAGAGAGACAGAGAGACAGAGAGACAGAAAGCGAGAGAGAAGTGCAGAGGCCAACTGCAGCCCTCCCTTTCCTAGTCTGCCCCACACCCACACACGAAGGGGGAAAAAAGCTGAAAATTTCAGATGTTTACGCTCCATTCGTGTGAAGATCTGGAGAACTCTAAACATTGTGAAATCACCAGTGCAATATTGGGTAGGGCCTCGGGCCAGACTGAGCTTATTAAGAGATTGATAAACCTGTATTTCCTAAATGAGCTGGGCCTTCGTTTACAGCTTTATATTGCTGAGAGGCTCATCAGAAAGATTGGAGAGCCTTGGTCAGCTAACCAGGCAGACATGCACTTGCTCCCACCCCTCTGCAAACTAAAGAGGATCACGCTACTGATTTGGTGGCAGGAGAGAGGGAATCCTCCACTGGGTCTGGCCACTCCACTGAATCCACACCTTTCCTTTCAGCACTAATCATGCTGGGGGGCTCCCAAAGCCTCCATGCTCCAGAAGGCAGCCTCCTGCCCTCACCCAGGCCTGGCAATATGGATGCCCATCCAGCAGCTGGTGAATGAGGCAACTAGCAGCTCTCCCCTCTTCCCACCATCCAGCCCCTCCAGCCCAGTACCTTTTTCCTTCCATTGCTCAGCCCGTCAAGCCATGTAACCATTTTCTGCCTCTCTTGCCTCCTCTGCCCACAACCCCCAACTCCCAATCAAAAAGAATTGAGAAACCGTCTTCTTGCACAAGAGCAGCTACTGTCTAAATGCTTTTTGATCGTCTGCATAGAGGGGGAACTGGGCACAGCCCTGGCCCCAGTGATGGAGCCAAGCTCCAGCAGCCCTGACTGGCCAAATCCACCCTCGCCCCCCTTCGCTGACCCTTGGCCTTGACGATTCAGATTTTTCAGAACGTACCGTCTCTGTCCTTCTCTCTTCTCGGTGATGTCAAGCCTGGTACCACCAAGAAGGAAGGAGGGAAAGCGGGGGCCTTATCTCTCCTACGCACGCAACCTCTTCCTCCAGCTCCCACACGCCCAGCGTTATGTAAACGCACCTTCAGCCCCCACCACAGCCCCAGAGCGGCCCGGGGACCCTGGCGCCTGGCACAGCTCGGTGCCCGGGGATAGGGAGGCACAAGGAGGCCGAGGAGCCTCAGGCCCTGTAGAGGCCGGAGAGGAAAAGGCAACTAACTGCAAGGCAGTTGCACAGCATAAAATGCGGCAACAGAGCAAAGGTCAGACGGCGAGAAACCGCCTCGCCAAAGAGAGGGAGCAGAAATGCCAAGTCCCGGGCCAGCCCAGCGCTGACCATCGAGGGGAGAGGCAGAAGGGGAGAAAAGCCGGTCCGTCACGACTCCGAAGGGGAAAGAAATACCTACGTCGAGCATAGGCCGCTGCGGCTGGCTGGGGAGATCTACGGCAGAGCTGGCACCGTGGGCACCGAGCCCAGGGTGGGCGAGCCGCCCAGGGCGAGGGCGCCCGCCGGACTCAAAAGGTGGTTCCTTACGGAGCCCAGAGCAGCCCGTTCCAGCGCCCGAGGCGGGTGGCGGCAGGAGTTAAGAGGCCAGGCCAGAGGCAAACTCCCGGAGCACGCACGGGGCTTCCCGAATCGCAGAGTGCGGGGAAGCCGGGCTTGGCAATGCCTGGGGATTGGAAACGCCGGTGCCAGGCTGTGAACACCCCCGGCGCCGTGCCGGCCCAGCCCAGGGCGTCCGGGAGCTGCGGCTCACCGCAGCGGCTCAAGGAAGCGCAGGGAGAGGGAAGGAACACTGAGGCGCGCCTAGAAATAGCGCACCATTTGCCCCAGCCCAAGGGGGAGTCGCGTCGCGGCTCCGAGGGGGCAGTTTCGGATCCCGAAACTGGCCAGGGACTTACTTTGAGGAGCCGCAGAATCACAAGCATTGCTCCACGTCTGTGCAAATCCCCTAACCCGAGAGGGTCAGACACCGTTGTCCTCGCAGACGCCGGCCGAAGGAACCGGCACGGCTTCCTGCGCTCGGCAGCGCCAGCTCCGCGCTGTCAGCTTCTCGCAGCCTCCGCGGCGATGTTGCAACCACTGCCTGGGAAAATGGCTTTTTTATGAATGGGAGGGAAGAGAGCTCCAGTGCGCACGCGCGCCGTTCGCGATTCTATGAATGGGTGGGCACAAGAGACCCCCCGCGCGCGCATGCGCCGCGCTCCTTTTTTTTTTTTTTTTTTTTTTTTCTTTTTTCTTTTTTTTTTTATGAATGGGGGGCCGGAAAAGAACTTAACCCGTGATTGTTGGGGCTGACTCTCTCTCCTCCAGGGGCCGTCGTTCTTTTACAAAGAGGGGTGGAGGTTGTTGTTGCCCCCCCCCCCTTTTTTTTTTTAATGAATGGAGGGCGGCGGCGACTGCTGCAGCTGGCTCAGCTGCGCGGGCTGTGCCCCCTCCCAGCCAGCGAGAGGAGGTAAAGGCCACCTTCACGCCACTGCGGGCCAGGGCTAGAACCGTCCGTTTCGCTGGGGGGGGGGGGGGAGGGAGTGGGGGCGGGCACTGCGGCCTCTGGATCCTAGACCAAGAGTTGGGCGGGGGAGGACACACCTAAATTTAGGGATCTCTACCTGCCGCAGGCAGTCGTGGGGGCGGGGAACGGGAAGACCCCTGCTGGGGGCCTTCTTTTTCTCTAGACTAGCGGCGTCGGGGGAGGGGTCTTCAAGCTGCGTTTACCAATAATTAAGAAAACGTCAAACGTCCATATCAAAGAGTGGAGGAGTGGTGGTTACAGAGTGAATCTAGTTCCTTTCCTGAGGCTTAGTCTCCCTTGTGTGAGCGCAGACCACCCCTCCCCCATTTCTTGGGTGTGGACAGCGACATGGCCGAGGCCTCTACCGGCTCCAGTACCCCGCAAGGGCGATGCTGGCTACTTGGCGGAGGAGACCTGGCTCTCTCCTCGCAGCAACCCCTTCCCCCTCGCCCCATTGTAACGTCTGCAGTATCCCAGCGTCCGTCGGTCCTCCCTTTGCTGCACTGACTAGCTCCCCTGTACACCCCCATGCGTTTCCCAGCCCTCACAGAATGCGGGCCTGAGAGCCTCTGTCTACCGAAGGCCAAGGCTCTTTGCTACTGTAGGCGTCTTTCCCCAACACCCCTACCAGCTCCCCTCCGGAGAAGCGGGAGCGGCAGAGAATTGGCCAGGTGGATGGGTGGAGCGGCCGCTCAGAGGATGCTGCCGGGGTGGCCACGGGATTAAATAACAGGGCTCTTGAGCCGCAGAGGAAATGGAAATGGCCGGGGATCTTTTCTTTGCAGTTAATGATGGGGGGCAGGGGGGAGCGTATCAGCCCTAGCCGGTGAAAAGAAAAGGCCTCGCCATTAGGCCTAACTCTGGGAAGGTGGGGAGCCCTCTCAGCAGGCACAGCTCCGCCCAGGAACCGAGGAGGCTGTAGCCTCGGGGGAGTCAGGGGTAGGGGGTAGCTTTGATGCGGGGATAAGAGCTGGGCTGGGGCCTGAATCCCCTTAAGATTTGTCTTGCTTAAGATTTGTTCTGGCTGTACCGGGAGCTTGTGAGGCTGTCTTTTTCTAACTACGCCATCACAGGACTGTGCTTGGCTGTTGTCAGAGGAGCCGATGACAGGCTCCCAGCCCAGGCCAGAGGTCTGGCCTGGGGCTGGGGCTGGGGCTGGGGCTCTGGAGATAGGCAACGGAGGAACGTTTTGCAAACCCAGACCTGAACCCAAGGTCACTGAGTCCCCGTCTAAAACGCTTTCTTCCTACTCAGATGCAGCTTTACTGTGTGATTGACTTATTCAGCTCCTGGGGGCAGAGCAGGCCCTCCCTTCAGGGCCAAGATGCTCCTTAAAGCCAAGAAAAAAAAACTCTTTATGAGGACAAGAGAGTATTTTACAGTTGTTCAGGACTTCTCTTTACAGGTATTAAAGTTCAATATCATTATTCCCATCTGTCAGATATAGAAATTGAGGCCAAGGGGCCTGCACCTGGTAAATGGAAGATTTAGTAAATTCTGGTGCTGATTTTCTAGTTCTTTGCAACCCCATTCTTTCTACTTTGCTACCACTCCTCTCAGGATCACAAACCTAAAAACCTGTTTCTTGCAAGTCATTGAAGCATGTTAAGAAAGGAAGGTTGGAGCAGTAATTTTCCAAACAGTGTTCACTCATGGGCCTTGCTCAAACAATGAAAAAGGATGGGAATAAATAAATCCTTTCTGAACTATGGAAGAAAATCAGGATGTTGGGGGAGGGGTGTGGGGTGGTTCACTGTCCTGTTTCCTTTATTAGATGAATTAGCCAAGAGACTAGTGTTCCTTACACTTCTGGTCTTTTCTCAGCTTTTCTGAAGGAGGAGGTAAAGAGAACCCAGGCCTGCTAGGATGGTGAGAAGATGGAAGAGCCTCCAGTCCTGAGCTGGGAGGAGCCTGTGATGCATAAGCACAGTGTGATTCAGTGTCTGGGAGGGTCCTGGAGACCATATTCTGCTCTTACCCAGGAACTAAAGAGAGGAGAGGTTTGGGGCAACTGTTATGAGAAATTCACTCATTCATTCATTCATTCATTTATATATTCTGTACTGGGGACTGGCCTGACTCTGGGGACTCAGTGGTGAAAGACAGACAGCCCTTCCTGCCCTTGTGGAGCTCAGAGACAGAGATTTGAGGCCAGATAAGTGCTAGGAGGGAAAAGTAAGCAAGTGGGATCCTGGGATATGGGGAGTGGGGAAAGGGACCTGATTTTGATTTGGTTCAAGGAGTACCTTTCTGAGAGAGAGCTGTGGTTGTGAGTTGAGTGCAGAAAACAGAAGGAGGGAGCCTGAGGATGGTTGAGGAGACATGTCAGGTAGAGGGAGCCTGGGTGGAGGCCCTGTGTGGGGACGAGCCTGACATGGAGGTGCTGACCAGAGGCCTCTGTGGCCACAGCTTGATGAGCAAGGTTGAAGTTGGCCCAGGAAGAAATTCAGATATTATCCTCTTATGGGTTTTGAGCAGGCGCATGACACACTGATTTGTGTTTTAAACCTCTCCAGCAGCCCAAATCCCAGTGGGTGAGGGAACAGAATGAAAGATGGTGGCGAATGCAAAACATTTTTTCCTTAACAGGTTAAAGATACCACACCCAGTCTTTTGGGTTGGACGGCCAGTAGGCCTGTGCTGGATTTTTTTTTTTTTTTTTTTTTTGCTATTTCATCTGATTTTATTCATTCCAAAGCTGCTCAATCTCTTCCCCAGGTATAATTTTTCTGCTGGAGGCAAATCCTAACAACCTTTCATTCCTGCCCATGCTAATTACAGTCTTTTCTCCCTGACTTCAGTGTAGACGTCTTCACCCCCACCAGACCGTGGCCAGGGAAGCAGAGTGGATTCAGTTCTGGGCTTTGCCCTCTTATTAAGCTCCTGGCCTGGGCAGAACCTGGGAGTTGAGTTAGTGGGAGTGAGGAGAGGCAAGAATTCCAATTCACTGACAGACATTTATGGAGTACTTACTGTGTGCCAGAGCTGTGCTCAGCATGTTTTCCTGTGTAATGCTGCCTAAAAAGCTGTGTTCTGGGTCTTAGCGTTCTTTTTCAGATAAGAAGTCAGAGGCTCTGTTTTAATTATTTATTAATTCCACAGAAAATTATTACACACTTCCTGTGTGTCAGGCACAGTGTCAAGGTGTTGGGATTACAGTGATAAAAGAGAGACACGATTGCTGGAGCTCACAGTCAGTGGTGACACCACAGTGAGGGTGGGGGTAGGAGTGTGTAGCACCTTCATTCATTTCTATATTCAAGTGACATTTCTCAGCCTTCTGTCAAGTACGAAGCACTGAAAGCCAAGTCCCCCAACCTAAGCAGATTACTTGCCCCCACCTACATAGAAATTCTGGAACCACCACTGTTTATAGTGAAGTAGGGGAGCTAGGCATTAAACAAATAATTGATCAAAGACTGATTTAATTACAGTTAACAGCAGTGGTGCTTTAGAGAGTACAGAGAGCAAAGGAGTGGGGCACAGCCTGGGGCCCTGGAGAAGTTTCTCTGCAGCTCAGATCTGCAGAATGCAGACTCAGCCAGGCTGGGCTCAGTGACAGAAGGCCCCAAAGCAGGAAGGAGTTGTGGAGAGTGCTAGAGCAACCAAAGGTAGCCAGGGGGACCCTTGTCCTTTGAGGAAGGGAAGAAGTGTCAGGCCGCAGGTTAGAACCCTGTTCTAGCACTAACCCCTAGGCTTTCCGGCTCAGTGTGTTCCGCTGTTTTAGTGTTGGAGGTTGCAGAGTGTGAAAGACAGATGTGCAGACACTGACCACAGACTGCTGGGGTGCAGCCCTACCCTTTTCAAGCCTTGTAGCCTTGGACACGTTATTTCCAATTTTACTTGCCTCAGTTTCCTCCTTTGTAATATGAAAACTTACCACCAAGGGTTGAGTAGAACTCTAATGGAATAATGCACATAAAGCCCTTACAGCAGCTTTTAGCTCACTGCAAGTGCTGAATACACATTTAGATGATTATTTGACATACCAGCCATTTTGATGCAAGGAATGAGATAGAATTTTAAGAGGAGCCTGTTTATCTGCATGCATCAGAAAGAAAAAAAAAAATCTAAAGTGCAAAGTTTTCTTTATCAATAAACAGGTAAAGCAATAATACTGTGGCCGTCATTGCTGCTTTAACTAGTATAGTATTTGCAGGACAAAAGTTGTGGCCTTTTCAGCTGTGTGGCTAGGTATCGTTCACCAAAGAGTTGAGTTTAATCATGGTCAATATAAATGCTTGAATTTCAGTGGTAGCAGAGTATAATATAATGCTGACTATATGCCGAATGATGGTTCTTTTGTATTAGTCTGGAAAGGGGGTGTTAAACACTTGGTGTCTTTGCATAATTCTTAATCTCTTCAAGTTTCTATTGTAAAAGCGATAGTCCTAGTATCTGCTTCAGGGGATTGTGAGCACTAAACACATGATGTTTTTCAAGTACCTCAGCTCAGAGCCAGGTGCACAGCTATTTTTGTGGTCCGCTCATTGTTCTGTGTAACAGGGAAATTGTAAAGATTTTAACTTGGTTATGATAGTACCGATCACTAGCTTCCTCTTCTCCATTCTCCATCCAAAACCCTTGTTTTCACTCTGCTGAACGGGGATGTGGAATGCTATACAAAAGAAGCCTTCCTGAAGACCTTACATCACTCAAGAACGATTTCCTCACCAGTGTGAATGTGCATAGTATCAACTTTGGCAACAGAATCAAAGTTTTTATGAATATTTTTTATATGGCACAGTTCAAATTTGTGTTAGTTCAAATGCACATAAAATGCAAGCACACTGTCCATTGCAGATGTGGGAGCTAAATCCAGAGCAACTAGTGTGAGCATAGAACAGGAAGAGAAGGAAAATGGCCAAGAGTAGTCCCCTTGGTCCTTGCTTGCAAATCATAGAAATTCCCTGGTAACCAGATGGGGACCCCGAGAGAAGCACAGGGATAAGGAACAGATGTCTGGACTCTGGAGGGGTCAGTGACTTTCTGGAGCCCCAACCTTGGCTTTCATGCTCCATGAGATGGATGGGGACTGCACCCTTCTTCCTAACTTAATAGGTGTGCTTTGGGCCACCTTTTCTCCCCTGGATTCCACTCATGCTACCTCATTTAGTCAATCATCCATTCATTCATTCATCCATTCAACCAACATTTAAGCACCTTCTAGGTACCAGGCACCATCTCAGGCCCTGAGGATAAAACAACAAATAAATTATAGAAATCCCTTGATACTAGTTAATTTAATGAGGGGAGCAGATAATAAAAAGTAAACACTAAAGTAATATAATTTTAAATGTTAGTCAAATCCATGAAGGGAATAAGGGATGGGACAGCATTGGGGAAGGGAGCTGGCCTCTTTAGGGAGGTCAGGGAAAACCTCTCTGGGCAGTCTAAAGGCTGAGGAACAAGAGCCATGTCAATGCCCAGGAAGGAGGGCATGGTAAGTGCAGAGACTAAGGCAGGTGCACACTGGTGTGCTCCAGGAACACTGACACCTTGGGCCTGAGACTGGAGTTGCTCATCTCTGCCTGAAGACCACACTGAGGCTGGCCCAGGCTCCGGACTCTGCCGTACGTAGCCAAGTGCACCAGCCTCAGGCCCTGGGGAAGAATTTACAATCCTGCTGAGTCTGTTTACCACCTGCCGAGGAGCCCCCAGAAGGCACAGGCTCTCTCTCAAAACCAGTTTTTACAGAGCTATGTGCGAAGCAATTCAACTGAGCAGGATTTTCTTTTTTTTAAGTAATCTTTTTATTGACGTATAACATTAGTTGAACCATATGAAATTGCTGATATTCAACCACTTTTTATGATTGTACAAAGATGGCAATTTCATGTGATTCAACATAAATACATTCAGAAGAGTACATAAGTCAGAGTGTACAACCCAATGAATTCTCACAAAGTGAACACAATTGTGGAACTAGCGTCCAGATCAAGAAACAAAACATTACCAGCATTTGTAGGCCCCATTCATGCTACTCACATCCCTAACAACCCACTGTACCCTCTCTCCACCCACAAGGGTAATTGCTATCTTGATTTTTAGCACTATAATGTGGCCTATTTTTTAATCTTTCTATAAATGGAATTATACAGTAGATACTTTTTTTTTGGTGAAATTCATGGTGTTGCATGTAGTTGTAGTTTCTCTTAAGTTGCTATATAATATTCCATTATATGACTGTGTTATAGTATATTCATTCTACTATCTTTGGGCATTTAGATAGTTTCCAGTGTTTGCTTTTAAGAATACTGCTTCTGTGGATATTCTTATACATGGTTTTTGTTGAACACACGTTTGTATATCTGTGGATATATACTGAAGACTGGTCCAGCTTTATTAGGTATTTCCAAACAGTTATCCAAAGTGGTTGTACTAATTCACACTCCCTGCACTGCTTTATTCAATGCCTCCTTGCTGCCTAGCTCTTGGGCCAGGTTCTATACAAAGGATGAATATGGGGGTAGTAGTGGGGAAGGTACATGACGCGATCCATGGGATGAATCTCAGTCTGTGTATTGATTAAGAGAACAAGTCTTGCAGCTGTCCAGGCCTGGATTTGAGTGTTACTCCTCTGTTTACCTACCACCTCCATGACCTTGGGCAAGTCACCTAGTGTCACTGAGCCTTAGGTCTTTCATCCATAAAATAAGTATAGTAGCTCTTATCTCACAGGGTCTTTCACCCATTCCTTTACATGAGACATGTTTGTAGAATGCCTGCTATGTGCTAGTCTCTGTTCTAGGTACTGAGATTGCCGGGGTGATCAAGACAAATGAGGCTTTGCCTGCATGAAAGGAATGTTCTAGTTAGGGGAGACAGATAATGACAGAGCAAGTAAATCATTAAGATAAGTTCAGATAGTGATACATGCAGTGGAAGCAATACAGAGAGGTGCTGTGATCCAGCGATGGGATTAGGGTGGTAGGGGAATCAGGGAGATAGTAACTGAGCTGTGATCCAAATGACCAGAAGGAGGCATCCATGATGGACCTGAGGGAAGAGCACTCCAGGCAGAAGGGCTAGCTGGTGCAAAGACCATGGGGTAGGAACAAGCTTGGTGCATGTAAGTTGCAGAAAGAAGGTTGATGCTGCTGGAACCAACTGACTGAGGAGAAGGACTGTTTGAAATAAGGCAGCAGAAATAGGCAGGGGCCAGGTCATGTAGGGCCTTGAAGGTCATGCTAAAGAGTTTGCATTTTGTTTTCTATCAGTGAAAGTCATTGGAGGATTTTAAGCAGAAGACCAACATGAGCTAATTTACACAAAGACAAAGAAACTCTGTCTCTCCTAAGTTATATATATATATATAACTTAGCAGAGAGCTGGCATAGAGTGATGTTCAATAAATGTTGGTTGCTGCTACTGCTATTATTGTTATTATTGATGCTCTTAAAGAATCTAAACATTTTCATCCTCAATGAAGAGGAGAAAGCCAAGGCATAGAGCCATTACCGTCCACGTGTCAAGTCAATCAAATCAGAGAACAGGATGTAGATTTTATTAATCAAAGGAAATGCTTTTGGTTCCTTTCCCAAATGGGAATTTTAAGACAGGATTTTCTCTGTGGTTAGCAATTGTCTGGAGCCAACCAAACTCAGCTCCTTCAGCCCCACTTTGCCAAAATGCCCAGAGTTCAGTCGCTTGGGTGCCATTGGCTGCGGTCCTGCTGCCATTTAGGGCCTTGAGAAAGGCTCATCTGCTTTCTCTCTGGGTCTGATGGGCCAAGAATGGGGAGGCACTCCCTGTCCTCTACCTTGAGTGCCCACCAGGTTTACTGAGATGCCATCCACTGCCCTGGCTTGGAGGCTTTCCCACAACTTTCTTATGACATAAATAGCCCAAGGAGTGTTTTATGTTCAAAAAAGGCCTTTGAAGGAAGCTGTCTTTAATTCGGTCTGATACAGAGAAATGTCATGTTAATGATCTGTGAATGAATGAATGCAAATTGAGTAATGAAACTGGGCAAAGCTTCATAGGGTATATAACACTTGTTTCTGGGCAAAGTGCCCTTCTCTTAGTAAGAATGTTTTCATTCCTTCATTTATCAAAATTTATTGAGCTTCTGCTAGGTGCCAGGCACTAGATATACAGCAGTGAGCAAAAAAGGTGCCAGTTTTGCCCTCATGGAGCTTCCAGTCTAGTGGGACATACATTCATCAAATAATTATACGAATATAAATAGAAAATGACAATAATGGGAATTGAACCAAAAGCATTTCCTTTGGTTAATAAAATCCACATCCTGTTCTCTGATTTGATTGACTTTACTCAGTGGATGGCAATGGCTCTGCAGGAGAGATATTAATGCCCTGAGGTATATAATGAAGGCCGGGGCTTTGGGAAAGTTTTTCTAATAAGTGACATTTGAGCTCAGCCCAAAAGGATGAATGGTGACAAGTGTGTTTGGAGGGTGGAGTGAAAAGTATTCCAGACAGTGAACAGCATATGCAAAAGTCCTGAGGTGGGAGAGAGTATGCATGGTGAATCCAAGGATGTAAGAGAAAGCCACTGTGACTACAGGGCTGAAAACAAGGTGGACTCTGGTCCCAGAGAAAGCTAGAGATATGGCAGAGGGGACCGATCACAAAAAGCTTTGAAGGCTATGTTAGGATATATAATTTTATCATTCTCAAGGCCTATGGGATGCTGCTAAAAGGTTTGAAGCTGTGGGTGAGTGTATATGAGTGTGGCCATAGTGTGAAAAATAGATCGGAAGGAGGGAGAATGGTTTCTGGTAACTTCCCAGCCTGCCTTGGCCCTTCAGTCCTAGAGGTGATAGAGGGGCGAGGGTTTCCCCAGGTTCAGGGTGTTGTACTCTCCCTATGTTTTCCATGCACTCTCCCCACATGTTTGCAAATAGTTCCTTTATCAAACTCTCCTCAAATGATGGAATTTGTTCTGACTTTATGGAGAAATCACATTGGCTGGATAAAGCAGGAGCCAACTTTAGCAGCTACTTAACCTAACTCTTTTGTTTTACTTGTAATAAGTACATGTTAACTGGATTTTGTTTTCTAGCCAGCCTGACAAGCTGTGTGTTTTCAATGCAGAGTAGTACATTTCAGTTTGCATGCATTTGTATTAAAGTTGAAAATTGTTGAATTAGTTAGATTTCTTTCTATCTTATTTTGTGCTACTTATCCTGTGTATGTGTGTGTGTGTAAGACTATTTTTTTATCGAGCCATTTTAGATTAAAATATATATATATAGATTTCTTTATTGATTTTAGAGAGAGAGGGAGAGAGATAGAAATATGGATGAGAAAGAACATCGATTGGCCGCCTCTTGCATGCCCCCAACTGGGGATCAGGCCCACAACCTGGGCATGTGCCCTGACCAGGAATCGAACCGGTGACCTCTTGGTGCATGGGTCGACGCTCAACCACTGAGCCACACCAGCCGGACCCGTTTTAGATTCTTAACAAAGTTGAGAGGAAGGTACAGAGATTTCCCATATACCCCTTCACCTGAACATGCATGGCCTCCCCTATGCCCTGGTTTTTCATTCTACTTTTTTGTCTTCTTATAGATTGAGGTTTTTTTTTAATCATCCCATTTTTTTTCCCCATTGATTACCTTGAAAGTTACAATCTCTCTATTTATTCTTTTTTTTTTTTTTTAATCCTCACCCGAGGACATTTTTCCATTTTTCCATTTTTTGTTCAGATAGAGTGGGAGGGAGAGAGAGGAAGAGAGAGAGAGAGAGAGAAACATCGACGTGAAAGGGACATATCGAGTGGCTGCCTCCTGCACGACCCAACCAGAGCCGGGGACAAACTGCAACCGAGGTACATGCCCTTAGTGGGAACCGAACCCGGATCTCTCTGGACTGCAGGCCAACACTCTAACCGCTGAGCCAAACCGGCCAGGGCTGTCTATTTATTCTTTTAGTGGATCCCCTAGATGTTTAAAAATTAATCATAGTTTTTACCCCCTTAAACAATGCAATACAATGACCTTAAACTACTTTAAACACTAAGTCTCTGCCCCTCCACCTTGACACCCCACCCCCACCCCCATTTATATTTTGTTGTAGTCCTGTGTTTTCATTTACTTTTTTCAGGACAGATGAGACATTATTATTGTTTCTTTGCACAGTCAAATGTTGTTCACTGGTGGCTTTCTTTTTATAAGAGCATCCATCTGAGATTGCCTTCCTTCTGTTTGAAATTAATCCTTTAGAATTTCCTTCAGTAACGGTCTATTGGTAGTAAATTCTCTCCATTTTTGTTGGTTTGAAAATTACTTTCTTGCCCTGGCTGGTTTGACTCAGTGGTCAGAGTGTCGGCCTGCGGACCAATGAGTCATGGGTTCGATTCCGATCAAGGGCACGTACCTTGGTTGTGGTTCGTCCTCGGCCCTGGTCAGGGTCGTGGGAAGCTTCTCTCTCTCTCTCTCTCTCTCTCTCTCTCTCTCTCTCTCTCTCTCTCCCCCTCACACTCTATCTGAAGATAAATAGAAAAATATCCTCCAGTGAGGATAAAAAAAAAAAGAAAATGACTTTCTTTCACCCTCATATTTAAATTCTTGAATAAAATTCTGATTGCCACTTATTTTGCCTCAGTACATTAAAGATACGCTTCTGGCTGGTATGGCTCAGATGAGTGTCGTCCTGAGCACCTACAGGTCACCTGTTTGATTCCCAGTCATGGCACGTGCCCAGGTTGCGGCTCGATCCCCGGTGCCAGGAGGCAGCCAGCCGATCAGTGTTTCTCTCATCAGTGTTTCTCTCTCTCTCTCCCTCTCCCTTCCCCTCTCTCTAGAAACATTAAAAAAAAAAAAAAAGATACCCTTCTGGTTTCCATTGTGGCTGCTGAATAGTGTGTGGTCAGTCTAATTGTAGTTTCTTTCTTATTGATCTATATTTGTCTCAGGCCCTCTAATTTCACTATGATGTAAATAGGTATTAGTATATTTTTCTTTATCCATCTTGGGATATCTGGAACCAGAATTTGGTGTCTTACAATAATCTGGAAAAGGTCTCAGCAGTGCCAGCATTAGTGTGAAGCCAGTGAGGTGCGTAGGCACCACATTTAAGGAGACACTCATTCTTGCATTTGTGCAAATATAGGATTGGCCTTGTCGTGCTTTAGGTACCTCACTCACTCTAGTCCTGGTCCTGACTCTACAAATACCTCCGCTTCCTTATTCTTTTTTTTTATCCTCACCTGAGGACATTTTTGCATTTATCTTCAGATAGAGTGCGAGGGAGACAGGGAGGAAGAGAGAGAAAAACATCTATGTGAGAGAGACACATTGACTGGTTGCCACCCACATGACCCCAACCGGGGCCAGGGACAAACTACAACCGAGGTTTGCGCCCTTAGTGGAAACTGAACCCTGGACTCTCTGGTCCGCGGGCCGATGCTCTAACCACTGAGACAAACCGGCCAGGGCTCCTCTTCCTTATTCTTTTAGTTTCTTCTTTAAATATAATTAAATATATATCCAACCATCTTGTTCTATCCTCCAATATCATATATGTAATTCTTCATTATAAAAAAATTTCTTTTTAATCCTCACCTGAGGACATGCCTAGAGAGAGCAAGACATCAATTGGTTGTCTTCTGTATGCTCTCCAAGTATACAACCAGCAACCCAAGTATGTGTCCTGACCAGGAATTGAGCTGGCAACCCTTCAGTGTACAGGACAACACTGAACCAACTGAGCCACTCCAGCCAGGCTAATTCTTCTTCTTCTTCTTCTTCTTCTTCTTCTTCTTCTTCTTCTTCTTCTTCTTCCTCTTCCTCTTCCTCTTCCTCTTCTTCCTCTTCTTCCTCTTCTTCCTCTTCTTCCTCTTCCTCTTCCTCTTCCTCTTCCTCTTCTTCTCCTCCTCCTCCTCCTCCTCCTTCTTCTTTTATTTCATTGTATCTCTGGATCACTTTCTAGATTTCTTCATATCTTTTTCCCCCCAATTTTTATTAATTTATTTTTGTTACAGATGTTTCTCCTTTTTCTAGATTTCTTCATATCTATCTACCAATAAACAAATTCTGTTTAACAATATCTAATCTGCTATTGAATCCATCCTAGTTTTTATTTTTTTCCAATTGGTTTGATTGCCTTTTATAGTTTTTTGCTCCTGGCTCATATATTTCTTTTTCTCTTTCTTTTTAAACAGTTGGCTCATTGCCCAACTTCTTTCTTTCTTTTTTAATTTGTTTGTTTGTTTTTTAAATTTCAGAGAGTGGAAGAGAGAGGGAGAGAGAGAAACATCAATGAGAGAGAAACATCGATCGGCTGCCTCCTACACTCCTCCTACTGGGGATTGAGCCCCAAACCTGGGCATATGCCCTGACTGGGAATCGAACTGGCGACCTCCTGCTACATGGACCATGCTCAACCAACTGAGCCACACTGGCTGGGCCTGGCTCATATATTTAAAGCTCACATTTATTTCTTGAAATATATTAAATATACCTATTCATATTCTGTACTTGATACTTCTATATCTCATCTTTTTGTGAGTCTGATTATGCTGTCTGTTGTTTCTGCTGGTTCTCACTTATGGTGCCTTGTTTCCTTGTGTGTTTTGTGATTTTTAACTTTAGGATCAATTTCTTGGAACTTTATGGGTATTCCTTGAGGCACGGATTGAAATTACAGTCCCTTCAGATAGGATTTGTATTTACTTTTACCAGTTACTAGGGTTTATTCCTACCTTGAGCTCATTAAATTAAATTTGCTGCTTGAGGTTTTTCAGATTGCATAGGGTACAGGTAGTATGAATTCAGTCTATAAACTCATGTGAAGCTGGCTTATAGTTATGAATTTCCAGGGAAGATTTTGTTTTTATTTCCCCATCAGGTATCAGAGTTGGTCAAACAAATTTCCTTGATGCCCCTTCTGTGCCATGAATTTTATTCCTCATTCACCCTTACACAGAGGTTGTAGCTCTTTGTAGATGCTTTGGAGGGGCTTCTTATAGACTTCTGAACTTGTGTGAGTTTAAGCTTTATCTCCTGACCTCCTCATTCCTTGTATTCATCAAAATGGAAGCTTCAAATCACCAAGTTTTGGCAGGTACCCTAGTCTAAGCTGTCTTGGGCACTCACTTATGTTCCAGAGTACTCTTTTCATTTCTTTTTGGCCTCTGTATATGCCTTACTTTTTTGCCTATTCAGCAAGCATTTTTGGGGAAAAAAAATTAGACATATTATTCAATATTTTGAATTGTTTTTATTGGGAAGGTTATCCAGGGTATTTTGGCCACCATACTGTCAGAAACCAATTCCTTTACATTCCCAGAGAAAGAGGTAACATGGTATACTACAAAGAGTTTTGAGGTCAGACCATACTGGGTTCAAATCCACATTTAATCTTGCAAAAACCCTATAATATAGGTACCATTTTTATCTCCATTTTACGGGTCAGGAAATCTGTCTAAGGCTACAGGATGGAACCAAGAACCAAACCCACGTGAGAGACTGGAGCTTATGTTCTTACCCTCAATGCTATCCCACCTTTCTAACAGAACAGACTACTGAGGCCTAATAGTTCGTACTTACCAAAATATAAATGTACTGAAATATTTCATCTGTGGGGTGAAACAAGATAAAACTAAAACACTGGACCACAGACACAGTGATTTTAGAATGCAGTGAAAGTGCTTTCATTGGCTGTGAGGGATGAAAGAAAGGGCGGAATGAAAGGATGACTCCACATTTTTTAGTGGTAACCAGATGGATGGTGCTTTTAGGAATAGGAAACTCAGAGCGAGAGCTGAGTTTGTTTTGTTTAGTGCCTCAGTTTCCTAATCTGTAAAGCAAGGTGGTTAGATAGACCACCTTCAAATATTCTGTGGTTCTAGATCTTTTGAGGTCTAAGAATTAAACAAACAATTCAAGAGGAATTATCTGGCAGGCAGTTGGAATTCAGAGCTGGAATCTGGGTGTGTCCAGGTCTCAGTGTGTGGACACATTGGCCTGAGTGGGAGACTGGGGAGGGGAAGGATGATAGTTTAAGCCATGGAAGTGGATTTATAGAAGAGGATGGCACATTTGGGGTAATGACTGGGTCATACAATACAGGGGGTGTATTAGTTTTCTAGGGCTGCCATAACAAAGTACCTCAGACTGGGTGGCTTAAACAACAGAAATTTATTTCCTCATAATTCTCAAGTCTAGAATCTGAGATCAGCCCTGACCGGGTAGCTCATTTGGTTAGAGCGCTGTCCCGATGTGCCAAGGTTGCAGGTTCAATCCCTGGTCAGGCACATACAAGAATCAACCAATGGATGCATAAATAAGTGGAACAACAAATCAATGTTTCTCTCTCCCTCCCTTCCTCTCTCTCTCAAATCAATATTTTAAAATTATGGGTTGGTTTCTTCTGAGGCCTCTCTCCTTGGTTTATAGATAGGCTTCTCCCGGTCTCCACAGGGTCTGCCTTCTGCCGATATCCTAAACTCCTTTTATAAGGACACCAGTCACCTTGGATTAGGGTTGGCCCTACTGACTTCATTCATTACTTTTTAAAGACCCTATCTCCCAATACAGTTATATTCTGAGGTACAAGGGATTAGGACTTCAACATATTGATTTTGGTGGGTGTATCAGCCCTTAACGGAAGGTAAGAATCCGGGACAGAGAAAGGAGACGGGAGCACAACAGAACAGAGACCCGGAGAAGCCAAAGGAGAAGGAAGGCGCTGAGAAAGGAAGTGAGAACAAGATTGGAGGAAAGGGCACCTGGATTAGCAGTGGAAACGCCTGGGATTCCCTAGGAGGAAGCCAGGTCAGTGGTGAGGTGCAGGCCAGGCTCTCAGGGCTGAAGCACAGGCAGCTTGGTAAGAGGGAGGGGGCAGGGCCTCGCAGCCAGCTTTCGGTTTCACTTCCAGACCCAGTGGATACTCCAGATCCATATTTACTGAATGCATACACGAATTTCCTTCCCTCCCCCCTCTGATATTCCATGGTCCTGGGGCTCGGTTTCTCTTTAGAAACCAAGACGAGGCTGCATTCCAGGGCCTTGGCCCTGAGCAATTGGTCTTATGTAGCTGGCTCCTGAGGACAAGCCAGGGAGAATGGAACTTCTTTTCTCCTGGGAAGCCAGAGAGCGAGAGAAAGAGAGAAAAGAAGAAAAAAAGTGAAAACCAAACCAAACCACATTATCACTAAGCTACCACAGTTTTAAAGACCAGAATGGGGTGACGTGAAGTTGGAGAGACCTTGGGGGTCAATTTTTTGCAATTTTCCTGTCTGCCCTCCAGAAATGAAGAGGTTGTTTATTCATTCATTGAAAAAAAAAGTCTCAATTAAGCACCTACTCTGAATTGGGCACTGTACCAGGCGAGAGGGAGATACCAGTGAAGCAATATCGATGATTTATTGACTGCCTCCTTATGTAAGGCCATGTCCTGGGTTAAGCACGTGGTGTCCCTCCTGCTCTCAAGGACAGAAAAGACAGGGACTGTTGGTGCTGCTTTTGCTTTTTTGCAGATAGAGGAATGGACTAACTGACGTTTGGGATGGCTTGGTAACTCACTGTGGGTCCCAGAACTATAACTATGCAACTCGGACACAGCCCAGGGGCACCTTTTTCCAGCCCTAGCTTCCCCCAGGCCCCTGGGGCTTTTCCCAGGGTACAGTAAGTGACTGGCTTGGGGTTCTGCATGAGTCAGAAGAGCTACAGATAAGCAGTCCCAGTTCCTGCCATTCCATCCTGTCCTTGGCCTGAGAAAGGACACGGCGCAAAGGGACGGATGTGGGCTAGGATAATAAGCCCCTGTGTGCTCACCTCCTCCCAGCCACCACCTGAAGCCCATCTCAGCGACTGTCCTTACGGTCACACCAACATCCCTCCCGGCCCCACTGAAAACAGCTGGGATGTGTCTCATGAACCAAAAACGTGTTTCCTTCCTTCTCCGGGGCTTCCTCAAGGCTACCTGAGAACACAGCTGGATTCTGCAGTGCTGCTCCTCAGTGCTCGGGATTTCCTTTCTGATTCCAGAGAAGGGGAGAAACATGAACTCTGTGAGCTCCTATTGGGCGGTCTCATGAGGAAACAGTCCAGTGACCTCTTTCTTCTATTTTGAGGTCAGAAGGAAGGTGCTCATGCTGCTGACCAGTGAGTCAGCGGGTCTGGGGACTGAGTGCTGTGTGTGGATGGAGAACTCAGGAGGTAGAACCAAATTTGAAGGATCACCCCCAGTCTGCTCTAATCTAGCAATCAGAAGCCTTAAAGACTTAAGCAGTCCGCAGAGATATATATGCAAGGATATTTGTCACAAGGTTTTCATAGTAGCAACCTACATGCCCATCTGTGAGGGACGGATGAGAGCAATGGTAGTTGCTCTCTACAAAAGAAATCTAAGCCGCATTAAACAGTGTGTTGTGGATCTATCAGGTGTGGCTGTAGAAAGGTGTTCAAGATTGATTGTCAAGTGAATAAAGCAAGCACAGAAGAGTGTACGTGTGTACGTGTATGTATGTTCCTTTCTTTTTTCCCCTCAATCCTCACCAGAGGATATTTTTCATTGATTTTTTTTTTAGAGTGAGAAACCTTAATATGAAAGAGAAACATTTATCAGTTGCCTTCCATACATACCCTGACCAGGGATCGAACCCACAACCAACTGAGCCACCTGGCCAGGGCTGTATATGTATGTTTCTTTGTATGGCTACAGACGCTGTCTGGAAATACACATGAGAAACTGCTAATGGGTTACTTTCGAAGAGTAGGAATGGAGGTTTGGGTGGGGAGTGAGACTTTTGCTCTTCACTTTACACTCTTCTGTACTTTCTTTTAAAAATAATGAGCATGGCCCTGACCGGTTTGGCTCAGCGGTTAGAGCGTCAGCCTGCGGTCCAGAGAGGCCCGGGTTCGGTTCCCGCTAAGGGCACGTACCTCGGTTGCAGTTTGTCCCCGGCCCTGGTTGGTTGTGCGGTAGGCAGCCACTCGATGTGTCCCTTTCACGTCGATGTTTCTCTCTGTCTCTCTCTTCCTCTCTCTCCCTCCCACTCTATCTGAACAAAAATGGAAAAATGTCCTCGGGTGAGGATTAAAATAAAATAAATAAATAAATAAATAAATAAATAAATAAATAAATAAAATAAAATAATGAGCATGTATTGCTTTTATAATACAATGATAATGATAAAGACAAGGTGGAAAAAGAAAGGCTTGAGAAGGTTCACAAACCGAAGGACCCCGCCCAAACAAGTCAGCACTGTACCCAGGAGTGCTGAGGACAGGAGGGATGACCAAGTGGGGCCTGAGAGGACCTTGCATGATGGAACTTGCCCCTAGCCACTGCTTGTAGAGATAAGCTTTGACCAGCTAAGGGTGGACACAGAGGTAGGGGGTGGAAGGAAATCACTGTTTGCAAGTCTGACTCAGTGACAGAAAGTCTAAAACAAAATCAAGGCCAAAATTCAACTCCAAGAACAAGGATTGGAGTCCTTTATTTATTTATTTATTTATTTATTTATTTATTTATTTATTTATTTTTTGGTATGTGCCCCTAGCGGGAACCGAACCCGGGACTCTCTGGTCCACAGGCCAACGCTCCAACCACTGAGCAAAACCAGCCAGGGCTGGAGTCCTTTATAACAATAGCTGACATATACATACTGAGTACTTACCATGTATCAAAGCAATAAGAAATTGCTTTACTTAGCATTATCTCATTTAATCTTCACAAGAACCCTATGAGGTAACACTGTTATTCCAGTTTTACAGATGAGGATACAGAGGCTCAGAGGGTCTAAATTACTTGTCCAAATATACACAGTAATTGCTAGGACTGGGATTCACCCCCTGAATACTATTATGTGTTGAACTGTAAGGGGCCCTTAGGTGCAAGAACAAGACACCTTACATTTTTGCCATTGACAAGCTGCCAGGGTAGTTGGGGAAACCACACTAACCTATGTAGACTGTATAGTGTCTTATGTACGGTACGCATCCAGATTTAATTGGGCTGCAAAGATGATAAGTACTATTTGAACTTTAAAGTTGGGGAGATCAGCAAGGCTTGAAGTTGTCAGTGAAGGCATCTTGGAGGAGGAAAGATTTAAACCAGGTCTGGCAGGATGGATTGAATTAAGAGAGGGGTGGGGAGAACATTCCAGAAAAGAGATTGCAGAAATTGTGTAGAAGTCTGCTCTGAGAGAGCGAAACGTCTTGCCTAATCAGAGTGAGTTGTGTATGTGCGATAAGTGAGCTGGTGTGTGTAGGGAGAGAAAAACGGCATTAGGAGTAGTTCTAAAGGTTGAAAACTGGCAGAGATGTTGTGACTTCATGTGGAAGGAAATGAACAGCCTCTCAAGTGTTTGGGCAGCGAAGAGACTACGAAAAGTGAAGCTTCAGAAAGATTAATCTGACAGAGGAGTCAAAGTGAAGGAGGGAGCCATGTGAAAACTTAGGTGTGGGTGATGGGGGCCTCAGTGGGGGTACTAGCAAGAGGAATGAAAAAGGAGGCTCAGTGTGAAAGTTGCTGTAAAGGGATAGGAGGCAATAGGACTTGATGATTGAAAAGAAACAGACTACGGAGGAGGGTCCAAGCCAAATAATTCTTGGGCTTCAAATCCAGGTGTCCAAAGAAGGGAATGCCTGTGTCTGGAATAGGGGATTGGGAGAGGGTTCTGGTTTTCTATTGAGGTGAGGTGGGAAGAGATGATGAATTGAGTTTTCATCTCAAACTACCCATTGCCCGAGACTGGAGGGACTTTTTCTCTCTTAGTTTTCTTGGTGGTATAATGCATAGGACTCCCTTTGGACCAGTTCATTCATTCAACAGCTCTTTATTAAGCTGTCATTATGGTCTAGTTGTTGGGAACACAGCAGTGAGCAGGGCAGACCTGGTCCCTGTCCTCATGGAAAGCAGATATTGAACAAGAAATTATAAGCATTTCTTCCCCCAGGACATGCACCAACTGGTAAAGGCATTTGTCAAACTTTTTATTAGCATTTGTATCTTGTAATAAAAAAATACCATTACAACCATTAATTTATTCCTTTGTTCTACAGATATTTATTGAGTGGCACGGTGGCTGTGTTTTTAGCCCTTATACTCACAAACTAGTAAAGGACACAGACAAATCAACAGATAATGATAATAGGCTGTAATACGTATATCGAGGGGGTATGGTCCAGGTGTTGTGGGAGCAACTAGGAGGGATATCTACCCAACTAGGAGGGACAGCCGTCTGGGCAGGGAAGTTTCCCTGACAGGAATAATGAGGTATTAGCTACATAAGGGCAGGGGTGGGGTGGGGGCATGTATTCCATGCAAAAGGATATTTCTAGTTCAAAGACCTGAACACTGGAGAGACCTAGGCCAATTGGGAATGATTTACAACCTAGAATTTTATACCTAGGAAAACTACTACCAATCAAAATGTGAAAAAAGAATAAAGGAAAGACATGTTCGGATATGCAAGGTCTCAAATATGTACCTCCCATGTATCTTCCCAGGAAGCTAGTGGAGGACCTGCACCAACCAAACAGGAATGGATCCAGAGAGTAGACGCCGTGGGATAACTGCATAGAGTTCAGGTAGGCAGGTGCTGGATCAAAAAGGGTTCTAGTCCTGGCCAGTGTGGCTCAGTTGGTTGGAGCAACATCCCGAGCACCAGAAGGTGGTGGGTTCGATTCCCAGTTGGGGCATGTGCCCAGGTTGCATGTTTAATCCCCAGTCAGGGTGTGTGTGGGAGGCAACTGATCAATGTTTCTCTCTCCTGCTTCCTCTCTCTCTAAAAATCAATAAATTAAAAAAAATTTTTTTTCAAAGCATTCTGTAGGCATAGTGAGGAGTTGGACTTCATTGTACTCTCAAAATTACTTAAAGTAATAATAGAATGATATTCTAAAACAGCAATTTTTTTCCCCAAACTTTGAATCTTAGGGACCTGTTTGAGCTACATTGTGATTGGCTTCAATCCGTAACAATAGCTTTGATCTGTTTTTCATATTTTGAGCTCCTGGGGAAGGATTTCGCCGAGTTTTAAAGAGTTTGGAAAATCCTAAAAATGTGTATAACTACTACTTAAGCAGCCTTGTGCAATTGGGTGGGGCCCTCGGGGTCAAGAGGTTGTAGGAATGTTGTTGTTGTTAATTTTTTCCCCCCACTGGTTTTAGAGAGGAAAGGGGAGAGAGAGAGAGAGGAACTCGGATGTGAGTGAGAGATACATTGATTGCTTGCCTCCTGTAAGGTCCCTGACTGGAATCAAATACAAGACCTTCTGGTGCATGGGACAAGGCTCCAACCAACTGGACCATACTGGCCAGGGTGAGGTTGTAGGAGGTTTAAGGACTATGTAGGTGGCGATAGGGCTGTGAACTGTCCTGGAGCAATGTGCTGTGCGAGAGGGCAGAGTGGTATAGGGAGGTAAGAAGGCCTAGCTACTAAATTTCAGCAGGACTCAGCAGCAAAGGTGATCCCTAGAAGAACATTTCTACTAGAACAGAGCTGCTTACCAATTAAGTGCTGAAACTGCCTGCCCCAATGACTTCCAGACTGCCAAGAAATACATTTTTCAAATGCAAGCGTGAGGTGGAGGAAACACAGCATGAGCATAGCTCCTCTCCTGCTGAACTTTGCCACAGCTGGATAAGGCATGTGTGTGTGTGTGTGTGTGTGTGTGTGTGTGTGTGTGTGAGAGAGAGAGAGAGAGAGAGAGAGAGAGAGAGAGAGAGAGAGATTGTTCAGTGGGCTCAGAGGAAATTTATGAGTATGTTATATTTTAGCAAATCATGGTCAAAGCCTGAGCAGGGATCCAGGTGTTCCTAAATATGAAGCCAAGAAGAACCTTTTATTTATGGATTCAGCAGAGAGATGGTTATTTTCTTTTTGATACCTGTGTTCCAATGATAAAAGATCAGCCCAGAAACCAAGCAACACGTTGTGGTGTTAACTGGTTTTGCTGGCCATGAAAAGGGTGTTCCCCAGTTTCTCATCAGCTGCGAGAAACCCTTCCCCACCCTCTCCTGACCAACCTTTTTGTCTGCCACTAAGCAAGTGAATTTTAAATACCACTCTAAAGTTGTTGGCTGGTGACCTGGAAAATTCCTTTTGCTTTTTTATGCTGTTAATGGCCCATCAGTTTAAGCCCCTTACTCTAGAAACTTTGTTTCTCCTAACTAGACTGAGGAAGGCAGGAGAGCAGAAGTTAAAAAATGAAAGAAAGGACTCCTATTTCTAAGGGCTCTGGGAAGACTCAAAGATGGCCAGGCCTAGATGAATGGAAGGAATATCGTCTAGATCTCTGTGTACAGCAGCCAGCACAAGGGCGTATGGACATAGGGCCTTATTGAGATGAGGGTGATAATTTTTTAATGCAGTAATAGCTCAACCATGCAAAATTTTGGTGGACACAGGTCTTCTGAAAGACCTCTAACTGCAGAGGCCAAGCTTCAGACTCATGTTTGAGCTGTGTGAGCTAGTAAGTGTGTGAATGAGCCCCAATCCTCAGTCCCCTGATTCTCATTTGAAAGGTCCAGTTAGTAATGGCCTTGGTTCTTGCTATTGTTAGTTATAAAACCAACAATGCATTGACTACGTGTGCCAGGTGCAGGGTTCAAGATTTCCTGTATTATGCCATTTAACACTCACCAAAAAAACTCTATTATTATTCCCATTTTAGAGCAGAGGAAACTGAGGCTTAGCAAGGGTGATGGAGCTGAGAATCCACCTGGGTTCTCTGTTCTCTTAGCTCATGTTCTTTGCCAGGACATGATGCTGTTTATAAACTACAGAGATCTAAGAAAACCTAAATCAGAGGAAGTACAGAGGGCCCAACAATTCCTCCCTAGAGCATGACAGTTTCCCTTGCGCCAGTCACGCAGGAGATGAATTTGCTGAGTTGTCAGGTTCTCACTAGTGGAGACAGTTCTGTATACACGGTGGGGCAAAAGCAAGTTTACAATGGTTCACGTAGAAAATAATACAATAATTAGTAAATGATAATACAAGAATAATAAACTGTTTTGCATACTCACAACTGTAAACCTACTTTTGCCACACCCTGTATAATGTTATAAGTGGACCCCCTGCTCCTAGCTTTTGGGATTTCTGGAATAAGGTTCTGACCACAAGACACTGTTGTTTCTCTTCAGGTCTTGGTCTGTTGGATCCATTTCTCAGTTTCCAGAACAACACGCAGACACACAGTGAAGTCAGAGCCTTGGAATACCAATGCCACTCCCTTTACCCACCTCTACTGCCAGGTAGCACCGTTGGCAATTTTTTCCTTTCAAATGAGCTTTGTCATCAATTGGAGCTGGCAACTCTCAAATCCATCTTCTGTGGGACACGCGCTGACTAGAGGGGAGGCGGCTGACCAGGTAAGAGATGGCCACGGGAATGGCTCACTGAGGAGAAAGCAACTGTGGAAGAGCAGTGGGACTGAGGAAGGCAGGGGCAGCTGGGAAAATCTGCAAAGATGGCATTGCCAGGGGTCTACCCTGGAGAGAGTTCCCAGGGCCCAGGGGGGGCTCTTATACGTTCCCTTTTAATATTTGTTTTTGTTATTTATAAGTGGAAGTAACTTTATCTTTAAAATAATTAATACATGATGCCCAGCCGGTGTGGCTCAGTGGTTGAGCATCAACCTATGCACTAAGAGGTCGCCAGTTTCGATTCCTGGTCAGGGCACATGCCCAGGTTGTGAGCCCAGTCCCCAGTGGGGGGCATGCAGGAGGCGGCCAATTGATGTTCTCTCTCATCGATGTTTCTATCTCTCTCTCCCTTCCTCTCTAAAATCAATAAAGAAAAAAAAATTAATATATGATTGTTGTCATTAATCCAGAGAAAGTAAATTTTACCATTAATACAACACACTCTAACACTATGCCCCTTGTCCCTTCCCCTATGTATCTGCCCAGTCATCACTAGTAACAGTTTGGAGTCAGTCCTTCCAGATGGTTCCACTGGTTCTCTCTCTCTCTCTCTCTCTCTCTCTCTCTCTCTCTCTCTCTCCTCTCTCTCTGGTGTTTACATAAATATCAGTGAGAAGATCCTACTATGTACCTTGTATATCAAGGCATCTTTCTAGTCTGTCCGTGCAGCTCTCTTCTCCTTTTTAACAGCAGCATAGTATTCCACTGTAAGAATGGGCAATCTTCCCTTTTTTTCTACTGTCTGCTTTAACAGGTCTTTTACTTCCCTGGGGAACCTCGTTCAGCTCCCACTTGCCATGCCCTCCTCTGGGTCCTGCCTCAGGGAACTGTTGAAATGTGAAGACGGTCAAAGGTGAAAAGGGCAGGAGAGTGTGGGGATGGGTGAGTGTATTCTATCCTGGCCATACTAGGGTGTGCAGGAAGTTCTTCTCTCCTCTTTGCCCTGCCAAATGGTTCTTCCATCTTGTTAAGGCAAACTGCACATTTGTCCTGGCCTGGTAACTCGGTTAGTTAAAGCATCTACCCGATATGCCAAGGTTTTGGGTTCGATCCCCAGTTGGGACACATACAAGAATCAACCAATGAAAGCATAAATGAATAGAACAACAAATCGATGTTTCTCTCTCTCTTTGTCTCTATCTCTCCCTTCCCCTCTCTCTAAATACAGTATCAGTACATTTAAAAAATTAAATAAATAAAAACAAAAGCACATTTTATGGGGATCATCTTTGAAAATGACCAAGAAGCTCTGGCAGGTTTGGTTCAGCGGTTGGAGTGTCGGTTCGCAGACCAAAGAGTCGTCGGTTCAATTCCAGTCAAGGGCACATACCTCGGTTGCGGTTCATCCCTGGCCCTGGTCGGAGTCATGTGGGAGGCAGCCAATCGATGTGTCTCCCTCACATCGATGTTTCTCTCTCTCTCCCCCTCCCTCCCACTCTATCTGATGATAAATGGGAAAATGTCCTTGGGTGAGGATTTTAAAAAGAAAAAGAAAATGACCAAGAAGATCAATGCAGAGAAACATAAAGGCTGTTTTCGTAGAGTTACACTCTCTCATTTGGGACCTGCACTCTGGGCATGCACACTTTGGGGCTGTCAGAATGCCCAGAGTCATCAGGCCAGTTGCCTGCCTCCATCCAAGATGTATGAGTAGCCCAGATCTAAAGTACCCCATTCTCTTCTTTTGGAAGCTATTCTGTGTGATTAACAACTCTGTTAGGTAGAAATTTGCTTCTTGTCACTAGAAAGGCACTCCAGCTTAGAGGATTCAGGCAAGACCACTTATTACCTGTATGCTCTTGACCAAATGTTATATCATCTTTGTACCTCAGTTTCCTCATCCATAAAATGGGGATAATAGTAGTACCTATCTAATTTGGCAGGGGTTTTCTTTCTAATTTAAATAAAATATAATATAAACATAGCATATTTGGTGAGAGTATGAAATAGTAGCTGCTAAGTACAAAATGATGTGACTGATTATACCCTGAATCCAAATAGCTCTCATGGCACTTAAAACCCACACTTTGGAGGTCATTTAGGTCACTGGCTCTTAACCCTGGCTGTACACTAAGCTCACTCAGACATCCTTAAAAAAATGCCAGTGCCGGGGCTCCATTACCAGAGAGTCTGATTCTGTTAGTCTGAGGTGGGATCAGAGGTCAGTTTAGAATTAATTCTAATTTACACCCAGGGTTGAGAACTACTGAATTTCTCTCAGTGTTCTCATTTTCCAGATGATGAAACTGAGGCCTAGAGTTTCCTCATCTGGAAAATGAGAACACTGAGAGAAAGGGAAGGGACTTGCCCTGGTTATTACAGCCACAGCAGAAGGACCAAGGGCTGTCTTATCCTGGATGCCAAACTCCCAGGTTTGTCCTCAAGAAAGAAATCTGTCCCCAGGGTGTCCTTCAGGTGGTCCTGAGGATGGGCAGACATGCTGTCAGGCTTCCAGTCTCTTTTCTGATAATAGGGCTGGCGCCTCTTCACCCTTGTCACCTGCTCCGAGAGGTCTCCCTATAGAAAGCTCCTGTTCTAGCATACGACCCTTGTATCATAGCACTTATAGCATGCGAAACAATCCTGTTCATTCGTTCGTTCATTCATTCATGTTCAGAATCTAAGCCCCTGTGAGTAGGGTCCTGTCTACCTTGTTCTTGCTGTACTGGGCCTAGAATGGTGACCAGTGCTTAGTAAAAAAAAAAATGCTCATTAAATGACTGAACGAAATCCCAGGAGGGCAGTTGAATATTTTTTATTTTTCTGGTCCTAGCCATCTGATTCTCATTACTCCTACAGCTCGGGAAGCCTCTCTCTGCTTCGGTGTTTTATAAACCTCGTGTGCGTACGTCGACATTTTAACCATAAATCCAGAATTTGGGGGCTGGAAAATTCGAGGCGAGGGGATTCGGGAAAAGGGATAAAAACTACCCGGAGGTCCGAAGCTGGGCCGGCGCTGCCCTGGGTTGGGGGTTGGGAAGGGAAGCGTCGGGCGGGCGCCCCGGCCCCCTCGGCGGGAGATGGCCCGGGGCTGCTACTTCCATCAGAGGGGTGCGCCGCCGCCTCCTCGCGCCCCTCGGTGTGTGGGGAGGGGAGTCTGGGGGACGCTGCGGGGGACGGGACGCGATGCGATCCGGGTCGCGGCCCCAGGGCGCCTGGGACAGCCGCCTCCACATTCCGGCCGCGCGCTCCCCCGGAGGTGGCGCCTCGGGGAGACTGTGATTTTTTTTTTTTTTTTTTGGAGCCGCAGGGGAGTGGTGGTGGGGGGAAGGGGGGGCCTGTGTGTGTCCCTTTAAGAGTCGGAGCGCTGCCCCCGCCTCACAGGCGCCCGGAGCCTCACAAAAGAACAGGATGTTGTTGATTTGTCACCAAACCACTGAGAGGAAATGATTGTAAATTTCCTTTAAACATCCCCACCGCGCTCCGGCCGCCCCCGCTTCCGCCTCCGCCGCCCCCGCCCGGCCCGCGCAGCAGGGCCTCGCGCTCCCGCGGGACGCCCGCTCCCGGCCCGCCGGCCCCGGGCCAGGCCGCCGGCCCCTGCGGGCTGGGGCGCCTGCCCTGGAGTCCCCCGCCCCGCCGCGCCCCCGATCGCGTTCCAGTTGCTTTCTTCTGATTATTTTTTCAACAGCTGCAGCGGAGAAAGGGCCTCAGTTCGTGTGGACCTGCGCGCAGCCCTTCCCCGCTCGGCCTTTCCCCCTGGAACGAATGGGACCCGCGCGCCGCCTCTGCTCCCGCAGCGCCCGAGGGCGCCCCCGCCCCCTGTGCCCTCACAACCTGGGGCAGAGCACGTAACCATTAGCTACGGTGTCGAGGGGAAACTGAGGCCCAGGGAGGTTACACAAGTAGCCAGAGTCACCAGCCCTGGAACCCCCTGGTGGCTCTTGGAACACCTTACCCAGATCTGGTTCACCCCAGAACTTATGTTGGTAACCTTGGAGCGACACTGCCGGGGAAACCCACTCAGAATCCCCAGTCATCAAAGTGGCAGTTTGCGTTGGGAAGTCCAAAGCCACAATTACTGAAGGAGGCGCATTCCCCTACCATTTGCAGCTGGGCACCCCTCTTTCAGGAGCTGCTTGGGTATCAGTTTCACCTGTGCTCTTCTGCATCTAACCTCCCCCCTCCCCATTGTTTTGTAAGGTTTCTGGAAGCCTCTGGTGGAGTTAATATTCCTTCTCAACCTGCGGCGGGTGGCGGAGCGGTCCAGCCTGGTCTGTGGTCTAGGGAAGGACGGACAGCCTTTGCTGTACAGAGTGTTCTTTCGGAGCACGTAATGCTTGTGATTCGGCTTGGCTGCGCTGGGCTTCTTGGCCTGAGTATTCAAAGCAGCAGCTAATGTGCCGGGCGCTGTGCTCAGCCGCTTTCCTTCATTTAATCCTTACAATAGCGCCATGAGATAGGCATTGCTTTTCCCTGTAGTGTATAGACGAGGAAACAGGTTCAGAGGGGTTGGGGAACCAGACCAGCTCACACAGTGGAAGTGGAAACACAGGCCTCATTGAGTCACCACATTCTGGTTGCTGGTGGTGTCCCTCTTTAGTATGGACTTTAAATCTGATTATTGGGTAGCGAAGGGAGGGCAGGATAATTTTGTTAGTCACCTCCACCTCCTGGGAGCTCTGGACCAGATCCCACTTTCTGGGTGAAAAGAACCTGAGTGGCTGACACTCTCAGGCTGGAATCTTCTCTTTTGGAGCCTTTCGAGGTCCTGAGTGGCTTGGAGGAAGAGGAGGACCTGACATGGAGTCCGAGTTCTTTCCACTCTTGAATGGAAAAATGGGATCCTTTAAAAAATTATCTGGCCCTGGCCAGTTTGGCTCAGCGGTTGGAGCGTCGGCCTGCGGACCAGAGAGTCCCGGGTTTGGTTCCCGCTAAGGGCATGTACCTCGGTTGCAGTTTGTCCCTGGCCCTGGTTGGGGTTGTGTGGGTGGCAACCAGTTGATATGTCTCTCTCACATCAATGTTTCTCTCTCTCTCTCTTCCTCCCTCTCTCCCTCCTGCTCTATCTGCAGATAAATGTAAAAATGTCCTCGAGTGAGGATTAAAAAAAAAAAACTATCTGGTGCTGGATTCCTAAAGCTGAATAGACCCCTTCTTTTACAAGGAACCTTAATTTTAAGCTGGCGAAGTGGATGAGGGTGGGGCAGGGAGGGTTGTGCTTGCCTCTGGATAGCATCAGTGTCATACAGAACAGTTGACGTTATCACGTGCCTGCTGTGTGCTGCACACTGCCACGTGCGGTATTTGTACTTTCTCATTTGGTCTTTAGAAGAAGGATCCTAAGAGATGAAAAGTTGGTTCGCAGAGAGATTGTCCTCCTAGGAATGGTGGAGCTGGGGTTTGCGTCTCTCCTCCCATCTTCCCCTGTGTCTGTGCAAGAGGAAGTCATCCAGAAGCCCCAGAAACTGCAGTGCTTGCCTTCAGTCAGTGCAGAAAGCCGAGAGGGTCCTTGACACTGGTGGATTTTGGCTCCTTCTTGCTGCAGCTGTCTGCATTTCCTCAACTGTGAGCACATTTGTTGATGGATTTCCAGAGCGGCTGCAGTATCTCCACCTGTCCTTTTCGCTTTTATAGATTGCCAGTCACTGGGGCATCCAGGTCCTGAGCGCTTGGGAGGGAAAGCCATCTGCTTAATTGTTTCCATTCCCCAGATGAGGAGCACAGGGTACCAACATGCTGAATTGTTGGTCTGAGCAGGCTAGCCAGAGGCAGAGCGAGAGCAGGAGTCGGGCCCCAGCCTTCACCACCACACAGTTCTGGGGAAGCAGAGCCAGAGGGCAGCTCCTCTGATATCTCCCGGCCTCAGTTTCCTAGATTGTGAAGAACTTTGACCTATGTGGTCTCTGCTGGCCCTTTCAGTCATCATCAGAGTAGCTCCCGTTTATTCATTCAGTTAATATTTATTAAACAGCCACTATATGCTAGGCACTTTTGTATAGGTGCTGGAGATACAGCAGTCGACAAAGCAAACTTTTTGGAGTTTACTTTTTAGGTGGAGACAAAAAGACGTAAACAAGTATCTATATGTAAAATGTCAAGTAGCGCTTCCGACAGAAACAACATAAGGGGGGAAACAGTGTGTGTGTATGAAAGGAGGGTAGCTGGCGTTTTGTTTTATTTAGGGTCGTAAGGGAAGGCTCACTGATAAGATGGCATTTGAGAAGGAAGGGAAAGGGTGAGCCACATAGCTTTCCGGAGGTTTCCTTCAGGCAGCTGGAATCGCAGAGATAAAGGCTAGGAGATGGGAGTGTGTTGCATCGCGCTTACAGTGTCTCAGGCACTGTGCTAAGTGCTTTACGTTATATATTTAATTTTGTTATTGTTGTATTTTATCTGAAGAAGCCAAGATTCGGAGAGGTTAAGTGATTTGCCCAAGGCCACACAGCCAGCAGGTAGTGGAAGTGAAATTCAAATGCCAATCTTAGGCATCATGCTGCTTTCCACTGAGGGACTCTCCTTTTGCTGTTTAATTCATGACTTTTTTTTTTTTTTTTTTTTTTTTAATTTCTTGGGAATTAAGTGTCAACAGTGGCCAAGGTAACTCTTGGTCCCTGAGCTGCATGGTTTTGGGGAGAGAGTTCTGGGCCTGAAGTTCCTTTTTGTGAGTGGAAGAAGGTAATATGTTTGATGCTGGAAAACCCCATGTTGTGTTTATGGCAGAAGGGGGAAAAACACCTTCAGGTTAATGTAAACAAGAGAGATGGAAGAATGGGGTAGCCTGAATCCCTCTGCCCCCCTCCTTCATTTTAATTTCCCCTTGATGGGCCCAACACAGCATGTTGTTTTATACAGCGATAATTAAAACACTTGGATTAGTGAACTGAGATTTATAGGGCAAACAGGAGCCAGAGGAGAAAACGACAGTCATCTCTTTTATTTGCAGGCAGATATCCAAATTGCCACTCACTTGCTTTTTCTTCCTGACACTATCACCTACTCTGCTTAATTAGATCCTTTTTCCCCCCATATCATTTCCAACGCCTGCCCAGCCTGCTGCTCAGCAGAGTTTGCGAAGCCACATACTGAACCCTTCCCACGGCCCAGGGAGGATGATTCAGAGAGACATGGCAAACAGAATGCAAAAACCTTTGCATCAGCCCAGGGAGCCCGCCTGTTGCCTGTCCATCAGCATCCTGGAGCGGGACGGGGCGGGCTGAACCCAGGGCCACAGAGAGGAAGCTCTCCTGCTTTCCACTGGACACCCACTTTGTTGTGGGGAGCAGAGAGAGTGAATTCCCCAAACAGCAGACTGTCCCCGGTACACATTCTAAAACCACATAGCGTTAAGTCATGTCCCCAAATATTGAGGAATATTTTACTATGTTCTAAGTATCATTCTGGACTCCGAAGGGGAGGAAGGAAGGGGGGACTGAGAGGAACAAAATACTGCAAAAAATTACAATCTAGTGGACAGGACAGTCGGAAATAGCTGTTGAGAATTTGGGGCCAAACTTCGTTGTTTGACAAATATTTATTGAGTACCTACTTTGTGTCAGGCATTGTTGTAGGCACTCAGGGGACACAGCAGTGACAAGACACCCCCAAAATCCCTGCCCACATGGATTTACAGTCTATCTGGATGGGGGAGGGGCAGGGCAGTAAATTCATTGCTGGAGAGCTTAAGAACTATGGAGGAAAAGTAAGTGGAGAAGGTGCCGAGAGAGTGCTGGCGCTTGTCCTTTTAAAATGAAGTCAGTGAGAGAGACAAATAAGCAAAAAAACAGAAGAAATAAAATAAAATGAACTCAGTGAAGGCATTCTAGTGTGTTGGAGACAGATCTGATTTGGAATCAGGCCTTTGACCCCTGCTAGCTGTGTTAACTTGAAGTTTATGTTATCAACTGGTCTGAACTTTATTTTACTCATCTGTAAAATGGGACTAGTCATAGACACTCACAAAGTGATTCAATGGGGAAAAACATAAAATGCATGTTTAATTAGGGCTCCGTGAATGTTAGCTGTTATTAGTATTAAATGCTTATAATAGGGTGATGGGGAGCTGAGGGAGTGACTAATTGCTGATGGAAAGAAGGGTTATTATCCATGTGACCTTTCTTTTTCCCAGTAATCACAGTTTGCCCATACACCAGGGGGGGAGTGCTAGTGAATGCTTGAAGCCAGAATTCATTGGAGAGGATTTAGGTGATGGTTTGGTATGGGAGACATAGCGGGGAGTTAGAGGACTGTCACTGCTTTGCATTCTCTTTTTTAAATTATTTTTGACATGCTTTGTGTTCAGCCTTTTGTTGTATTCCACAGCAGGCCTGGCAGGGAGGCCGGGGCTGTCCACTTGACAAACCAGGAAACCAGGCACAGGATGTGAGTGCCCGGCCAAGGTCACCTCCAGTCTCCAGAGGAGATCTCCTGCTGGTCTAGAGATGAGTCATCCTGGAGTGTTGCTCCCGGGGTGAAATCACAAAGGAAGGAAGGCTTGGATTTATTGCAGGCAGCCCGGGAAGTTTCCTGTTCTTGAGAAGTCTCATAAACAGTAACTCTTCCACCTGAGGGGCCTTATTCTTCCAAGGTCAGCCTCCTGAGTAGCCCCAGCAGCCCCTCACCCCCCCCCCCCGAAGATTCAGGGTCTGATTTGGGGTGAGGGAGAGGGTATTACAAAGCCTTTGGCATAAACAGAGGAGCCAGAAAAGAGAGAAAGTGTAAAATGGTTGAGAACTTGGGATCCGGGGTCGGACAGATCTGGGTTTGGTGGTTCTGCCCCATATCAGCTTGGTCAAGCACAATAACCCTCTCTGAGCCTCAGTTTCTTCATTTGTAATGTGGAGGAGGAAAAAACTTTCCTCCATCCTCTAGAGTCTAATAATGGGGACCCCCACATATATGAGAGGTTCAAAGACAGAGAGGGAAAAGGAGGTATATATGACATTCTGGGTTTCAGAGGCAGGAAGGAAGGTCATTGCAGGACAGACAGTAAGTAGAGCAGATGTTCAGTAATTAGAAGTTTGCCCTGCCTTGCAGATAGGTCAAAGAAAGGTTATCTCTGATAATCTCTTATTATGGGCAAGGCCCTTATTCAAATTCTTCTAGGCAGTTAAGGCGGGGGTGGGTGGGTGGGGGAGGCGCAAGTTTCTCTTGAGCCTGCAGAGTCTCAGCTGTTTTAGCTCAAAACAATCCCAATACCACAGAGACACCTCTTGGGGTGACTTGTCAACTCCTACAGTTAGATGGAGTAGGAACAGAATCAAACTAGTGGTTGTTGAGAAAGTGAAATAAGGTGGCGTGTGTGCCAAGTGTGTAGCACAGGGCCTGGCAGTAGGAGGCCCTTAGTAATGTGAGCTGCTATTATTGGAGAAGAAAAGGGGGACGTGCTGGGTCAAGGAGTAGGGGCGAGAGGGTCCCCAGGTTACTGCATCCCCCCCTCCCCCATGCTGGTCCATTTAGATGAGATCTTGATGAAGCTCTTTCCATTTGAGGCATTTAGAGTCAGCCACACAGTAGATGAAATGTTGGCCCTCTAAGAGTTTAGGCAGGGACCAGCAGAGCAGGAGCAGACAAGCATCTGATGTCTTCCTGTCCTCGCATCATGGTTCAGTGGGCACGGTGCCTGGGAGGGTCCCCCTCGGCTCCCTCTCTCCCACTCACCTTAACCTTTGCTTCTCTAGCTCAGACCCATTATTCATCCTGTCTCTGTTGACTACATATAATGAAAATAATTGAGCCTGTCTCCACTGATAACTGTCCCACCCCAGTCATCTGCCTCTGACTGAACACACCGTGCCTGCTGCAAATGGCCCTGCTGGAGCCTGGTTCCTAAACTCAGGCAGTGGGAACCCACAGGCTAGATGCACTTCTTTAAAAATTGATTTTATTTTTATTTTTATTTTTTTTGAATTTCTTTTATTTTTCTTTAATGATTTTAGAGAGAGAAGAAGGGAGAGGGAGAGAGAGAAAGAAAAACATCAATTAGTTATTCCTCTTTTTTATGCATTCATTGGTTGATTCTTGTATGTGCCCTGACCGGGGATTGAACCCACAATCCTTTGGCCAGGGCTAGATTCATTTTTGAGGGTGGCTGACACTCTACTAGACAACCTCATAGTTGGTGAAAAGTGTCTAAAGGTTCTGGGACTAAGGTACAGAAGCTCTGAGAGCACCTCTAAACATTTATCCAAAATGTTATTTATGTTCTCCAATTACTTCCTTGCCACTCCCTGTCCCCATTGGATGTAGAAGGTTTCATTAAGAAAACAGATAACAGACAGGGCTGAAGAGTTGCATGGGCTTGGGGAGGGGGTGTGTGGAAGCTGCAGAGGCTCCATATTTTTCTGATTTGTATATAAATTGTCTAAAGAACAGACCTCATAGGAACAGCACCTCCCAGCATGAGCAAGAACAGGTTTGTCGGTTAGAGGAACCTTATTTAATTGTATTGTTTCAGTCCAAAGAATGAGTATGTTTGCGTGTTTTGTTACGACAGTGTAACAATCTTGCCCTGGCCAGTTTGGCTCAGTGGTTAGAGCATTGGCCCTTGAGGAAAGGTTCTTGGGTCCTGCAGGAGGCGACCAATTGATGTGTTTCTCTCACATCAGATGTTTCTCTCTCTCTCTTTTTGCCTCCTTCCCTTCCACTCTATCTAAAAATCAATGGAAAAATATCCTCGGGTGAGGATTAACAACAACAACAACAAAATAGTATAACAATGTTAAATGGTCTGTGTGTGGGGGGGGACTCTTGTCTTCTTATCTCTAAAAGGACCTGTCCCTTTGCCTGGGCTCCATTCTCATTTTCTTCTTTTTTGATCTTTTTTTTTAAAATAGATTTTTAGAGAGCGAGAAGAAGGGGGTGTGGGGGAGAGAGAGATTGATTTGTTGTTCCACTTATTTATGCTTTCATTGGTTGATTCTTGTATGCCCTGACCAGGGATCGAACCTGAAACCTTGGTATATTGGAATGACACTCTAACCAACTGAGCTACCCAGCCAGGGCTTCATTCTTATTTTTATCCTTGCACATAGACACGTATGTACATAATGTGAAGTCTCTTTTCATTGATTCTAGAGAGAGAGAAAGGGAGAGGGAGAGAGAAACATCCATGTGAGAGAGAAACATCAATCAGTTGCCTCATGCACGTGCCCCGACCAGGGATCAAACCTGCAACCTGGGTATGTGCCCTGACTGAGAATCGAATCCACAACCCTTTGGGTCACAGGATGATGCTCTAACCACTGAGTGTCACTGGCCAGGGCATGTGCACTCTCTTACCAGGGCCTGGATTGTGCTAAACCTTTTACATATTTTTCACCCAATTCTTGCACTAATTCTAGAAGGAAGGAATTATTATCCCCATTACTTTGATGGAGAGACTGAGGCTCTGAGAGGTCATATGGCCATAGTTGGCAGAACTGGGATTCAAACCCTGGTTTGAGTCCATCCAAAGTCTGCAAACTTAGTGATAGATATGATTTTTGTGACTGTTTTTCACTCAGCATTATATTATAGACATTTCCCCATGTTTCTCTATAGTCCTCTTACTGTTTAAGATGGGGATATAAGATTACCGGAACCTTCATTGTATAACCATTTTCTCCCTTGGGGCATTTGCAGGCAGGTCATTCACTGGCTTTGGGCTGCGGAACAGTGATGGCAGTCAAGGGAGGGTGGAAAGTTTGGGCTGCTGGAAGCGAAATGCACTGCAGCTGAGAGGAGCCTTGGAGCTGCTGCCCCGCTCCCTCGTTTGTACTTGAGGCATGGAGTTTGCAGCCCTGCCCTGCTTGGCCATTAGGTCAGCTGTGTGAATTGGCATGGGTGAGGGTGGCAGGAACAGATCAATCCTTTTGAGGTACACAGAAGAGGGGTCTTTATCCCCACTTTACAGATGAGGAAACTGAGTCTTGGGAGGTCACGAGACTTGCCAGAGCCCAGCTCTGAAGTGGCAGGATGAAAAACTGAGTGTCGGACTTCTGACGCCTTTCTCGTCCATCAACTTAATGCTTCTTTCTTCCCCCCCTGGTCATCTCATCCAGACCACTTCCTGATCCGTGGGGATGCTCCCCAAGTAAACCTGTATGTGCGAATGCAGACTAGACACGGCTGCTCCAGCAGAGCAGGTGATGAGCCTTTTTCTTTCTTTTTTAAAAAAAATTTATATATTTATTTATTTTAGAAAGAGAGGCCCTGGCCGGTTTGGCTCAGCGGTTAGAGCGTCGGCCTGCGGTCCAGAGAGACCCGGGTTCGGTTCCCGCTAAGGGCACGTACCTCGGTTGCAGTTTGTCCCCGGCCCTGGTTGGTCGTGAGGGTGGCGGCCACTCGATGTGTCCCTTTCACGTCGATGTTTCTCTCTCTCTCTCTTCCTCTCTCTCTCTCTCCCTTCCACTCTATCTGAACAAAAAATGTCCTCGGGTGAGGATAAAAAAAAAAAGGAAGAGAGGAAAGGAGAGGGAGAGATAGAAACATCGATGAGAGAGAACATCGATCGGCCGCCTCCTGCATGTCCCCCACTGGGGATTGGGCCCACAACCTGGGCATGTGCCCTGCCTGGGAATCAAACCGGCGACCTCTCGGTGCATGGGTTGACGCTCAACCGCTGAGCCACACTGGCTGGGAGATGAGCCCTTTTCTAAAGAAGGGAAGAGTAGTGGGCAAAGGAAACCAGAACTTGTTTCCTAGAAACTTCCTTACTTTAAAGTGGGTTCTTTGTCTTGTTGACCCAGGAAGGTGGTGGTGGCTGAAGTTCCTCCTTTAGACCTTGAAGATTTAGAAGCCACTCAGCCTGTGCCCGGAGAAGTGCGGTGCTGCTAGAAACACCTGTTCGAGCCCAAGCAATGGTCACTGCACAGTTTTCTTTCACAGTAGAAAGACCTGAGTTCCTCAAAAGGGCGTTTGCAAACAGCATGGAGCTCTCAGAATGACAAGACAGTTTTAAAAGGAACCGAAACATCGTTTATGTCAGCTCTGTAGCTTATCAATATAACATGAAGATTAAGGTTCATTTTGTGAATAGACCTTTGGGGGTGGGTGTTAAAAATTCATATATCTTTGCTAATGGAACCGTTTCCACATTCAAAATGGGGGTAAAAAAAAACCAACCAAGGCTCATATAACCTTTTCTGTAACAATCAGAAAAGGAGTGAATCCCTGAAAATACACATTTGTGGTATTATCTTTGCATATTAGCAGATTCTTTGAATAGTGTGTTGTGGACTTAGTCTGCTGTTGCATTAGTTTAGCATCTTTTAATTTATGCCTTTTCTAGATCCTGTTTGCTCTCACTCTGAGCCAAGCCTGTGTAGCCCACCTTGCACTCAGTGTGGCCTTGAACCCCCCTCTGAGACAGGGCTCTCGTGAGCCTCATTTCATGAACACGCTATAAGAACGGCTCCCCTAGAGTTTTGTAACATGGGGACCCTGGAGGTGTAGCTATGAGTGATGACCAAGCTCTAAAGGTTCCCTAACCAGAACTTAGTGGCTGAGGCAGGATTTGAATCCAGATCTGAGTGACCCATCCTGTTTTGCCTTAAATTAGGGCATCTCTGCTGAATCCCTTCTCTGGAGTAAGGCATTTTCTTATGAAGGCACACTGAAGAAAATGCCCAGATGAGTCATACTGTTCCCTCTCTTCAAGGTAACTGCAAGCTGGGGTGGGCTGGGGCTATCCTTTATTGTACAGAAACATGTTAATCTGTAATCCTCATTTTACAGAAAGAAAAAAAAAAAAGAACCTGTGATCAAAGAGATCAATTGACTAACTCAAGGTCACACAGCTATGACATGCTAAGACTGATTCGGTGGCTGTTGCAGAAGGTCCTCAGCAGTCTGAGACACTTATGCCAGGCAGGTGAAGGTCCAGGGCTGCCCTTAAAGGTCACACAGAGGCCGAGGTGCCAAGTACTCAAAGGGTCTGTACTCAGTGCTCCTGGACTGAGTAGAGATTTCAAAACAGATGTATCCTGGAAAGATGCCTCCAGCCTCCTGGGTCTATGGCCTTCCGTGCAGGAGAACTCATGGGCTCACCCACCTCTCCCCATGGGGAGGGTCCCTGCTCTGGCAAGCTGACTCAGGAGACCTCCCATCCCCAAAGATTTTCCAGTAGGACAGAGGCCTCCGAGGGCCCACTGAGTTGAGCTGTGCTGTACAGAAATATTTGCCTTAGGCTGCAAATAGGAAGTTCCGGAGGGGCAGCGGGAGGAGGAGGGCTGGGAATCGCTCTTTGCTCCCAGAGAGCAGTGAGCCCCGGGCCTGTTTTCTAGGCCCCATCACCTGTGAGCTTCCGTGAGCAGCCAGTCTGCTCAGCTGGGAAGTGGCTTCAGGTACCACCGTTCCCCTCACGTGTTGGGCGGTTAGGGGAGAGATGACAGCCATTGCTGGACATAGAGTAGCTGTTCTATCTTTTCTGTCCTTCCTCTTCCCTCCATGCCCCCCTTTCCTCTTAATTCCTCGCTGGTTAATAAGCCCCGAAGAGCTCTCCTGCTGCCTTCACATCTGCAGTGACAACCTTTCCCACACTCTAGGCTACCTGGCGGCTGCCCTGCCGCACTCGAGGCTCACCGGAGCTGCGCCCATTAAGAGGGAAAAAATGTGGGGGCTGCCAGGAAACATACCAGGAGGGGCTCCAGGGAGGCTCTCCTGTGTTTGGTCTTTAGAGTCATCTGAGAGTTCATCCTAGCCTCGGCCACACTGGCTGTGTGACCTGGCCTTTGTTATGCAACCTCTCTGTGCTTCTGTTTCCATATCTGCAACATGGGGATGGGAATAGTCCTTACCTCACAGAGATGCAGGGAGTGTTAAAAGCAGCAGTTCCTTAGAGCCCCTGGCACTGGTAGGCTGTAGGATCTGTCATCTAGAGTAAACACAAAATCCAGCTGGAACTTTAGACATCAGGGCCCACCTGTTTAGTTTTCAACGAATTTATTTAAGTAATTGACAGCAACAATAACAAAATAACATTTATTTGGGCTTTTTGTTAGATAATTTTGTTTAACTATAGACTAATGGAAGTGTTATGATCATGTTTAAGGTAGTCAAAGCTGTGATGTTTGGTAGGATAGGTCTATTAAATGCATTTTTGACAACGGTATTTTCGATTTATACTGGGTTTATCGGAATGTAACCCCCTTGTGAACTGAGGAGCATCTGTATTTAATCTCAATTTAAATATTATTTTATAGTAGGCATTTGTTTCAGTGTCCATTTATTCTTTAATGGTAGAGTTATTCCTCATTACACAGAAATTCAATATAGTGAAACTTGAAAAAAGAATTTATAGGTATAGGAGTTTATTCAATACATGGTACCTGTTCACTGAATTCAAGGAACGTGCGGATCCCTTGTCTGATGTTCTAACAAAAGGACACTTTCATTTGTTCATTTGTTTGTATTCCATGTGTTGTTTTCCTCTGTATTCTCTCTTCTTTTTTATTTTATTTTATTTTATTTTTTTATCCTCACCTGAGGACATTTTTTCATTCTTTGTTCAGATAGAGTGGGAGGGAGAGAGCGAGGAAGAGAGAGAGAGAGAAACATCGACGTGAAAGGGACACATCGAGTGGCTGCCACCCACACGACCAACCAGGGCCGGGGACAAACTGCAACCGAGGTACATGCCCTTAGCGGGAACCGAACCCGGGTCTCTCTGGACCGCAGGCCGACGCTCCAACCGCTGAGCCAAACGGGCCAGGGCTGTATTCTCTCTTCTTAAAAAAAAAAAAAAAAAAAAAAAAAAAGAACATTTATTGAACAATACCATGTGCCAGGCACCGTGCCAGATACTTTTCAGATATTAACTTGTTTAAAAATGTGAAGGTACGGGGCGGGTGTGTGTCTCCCTCCCTGCCCCAGATCCCCTCCACAGAGGCCGTCACTGTTACCAGCACCCTCCCTCTTTCTGGATGTCCTCTGCATGGACACATTTTCCAGCCCCTTTTTACCCCTCCAGCTTCTTCCTCTGTGCGGAGGGCACTGCTCCAAGCACTGTGTGATTTTGAATCGTTGCTACAACCCTGCAGAATGAGCTGTATGTATTGTGTAGAATACACAAGCTTTAGTTTACGTTGGGGGTTGATTGGGGTTAAATGAGATAATCCACGTAGAGGGATTTTTCAGAGTTCCTGGTACATCATAACTGCTTGGGAGATGGTGGCTGCCGGGCAGAAGGAAGGTCTTACGGGAGCCCGAAGCGTGTACAATTTGAGGGCCATCTTTAAGAGAAATACTACAAAATTATAAATCCAATATTAGCAATGTAAATGAATATTTATTTAGAGGGAGACAAGTACTCCAACAACTCACACATTTTAAAAGCCAACAAAGAACTCATACACTATAAAATTCAGAAGAATAGTATAATATGTTTATTAATTAATTGCCTGATACACCTCTATCACACTTTTTATTCCTACATTTTCTGGCTTCATACTCTTTGATCACTTCGTCCTATGATAACGGTTTTCTAAAATAACTTTAATACTGATAATAAAAGATTCGGCTTTTGCTCTAGCATGGTTGATCAACATTTGTGTTTTATTATTGACAGCTTAGATGCAGAAAATGAGCAGGTTCACACAGAGACACAGTGTTTGTAGTATTACTCCATGCTCATGTTCCATAAATGGAAAATTTGGTAAATACTATTTTGTATTATTCCCATAAAAAATGAAAAAAGAAACTGTGGTCCATTATAATTCTATGCATCCAGTATATTTCTGACAGAAGAGAACTTCCATTTTGACTAGAGGAACTCAATCTTCCACTTACAATTTTATTTATTTGTTTTTTAAAATATGTTTTTATTGATTTTTTAGAGAGAGAAGAAGGGAGAGAGAGAAACATTTATGTGAGAGAGAAACACGCATCGGCTGTCTCCTGCAGGCCCCCTACTGGGGACTGAGTCCCCAACCCGGGCATGTGCCCTGACCGGGAATCGAACCGGGACCTCTCAGTCCATGGGACAGTGCTCAATCCACTGAGCCACACGGGCTGGGCTTCCACTTACAATTTTACAGGCCCAGTAATTGGAAGCATGTCTCACAGGCTGGCATCTGACTGTCCATTTAACCCCTTCTCCTCCTCTCCTACCACACACTTCAATGTCGGCCATTGTCGGACATGCTCGTCAGGCGAGTCACCTGCTGCTGTGGCATTGGGAACTGGGTGATGGGCACTGGGAGTAGGGGTTCTCCTGGGAGCTCTGCCCGTACGGGAGGGTTAACAGTCACTCAACAGACGTGGAGGTGACTGTGAACCACATAAATATATCCCACTAGACTCAGTCTCAGTGTCCCACCAAATCGACTCCCACGTGCGCCTCCCTGAACGCCTGAGGCCACCCAGCATCACACAACAGGAGGGCAGGAGTGCCGGAGTGCCAGAGGGAAATGAGTGGGGAGAGACTGCACTTCTCAGTGTGGGGAAGACCTGACTTGAGCAAACAAGACCACATTGCTCTCCAGGCCCCTCCCAGGGCTTGGAAGGGACTGGTCCAGGTTGGGCTCTGAGGCCTCAGCTCTGTGGGAGTCACGGTGCGCCTGGGTAGCTGTGGTTAGTGTCCGTGGTAAAGAGCAGTGCCCTGGAGAGAGGGCCGTGCAGCCCACATAGGGGCGGGCGGCCCTGCTGATGTGCGATGCCCGCAGGCACCGGGGTTCCTCAGGAGTCAGCATGCTACTGTTCCTAGCACCTACCTCCCTGGAAATGCCAAGTCCACGCAGTCAGGCAGGGTCTCACCGCTCATCGCTGTGTCCACGGTGTCTAGATCACGTAGCCCACACTCAACAAATGTTTCCTGTATTTAATGAAACGCAGGGTGTTGTGTGTTTAGCCCCAGGCTCTCAGAGAAAAGGAAACTGAAGCACAGTGAGTTTAAGTCCCTTTTTTGTACTACATACTGCCTCTAGTCAGACCCAGCTAGACTCCAGGTCTCTGGGCCTCCTGTCCTTTCCACTGACCCTCGCATGTGACCTGACTAGGAAGGGAAGCTTAACTCACTTCCGAGTGCCTGAGATAATCATCTGAGTTATTCCCTCCCTTGTGGACATGAGCCAGGGTCCCTGGGTCTCATCTCTGGAATTTGCTCTGATCCACGGAATCCACTGTTCCAGAGACTCGCCTGCCTCTTCCCCTCCCTGACCTGACCTGGCTCCCTGGGAATGGTGGGAGGCAAGGAGACAGTTGGAAGAACAAAGGTGACTGGTTTTGAGCCATAAAATAGTGAGCCTGAAAAACAAGTTTGAAAGATGAATGGCTTTGGGGCTTGTGGAGCTTAGCAGGGGCAACCCTCGGAATTATTGACATTCCTGCCTAAGAACTCCGAGAGGCCCCTCCTGGGCCAGAACTACCCCTCCCAGGCCTCCACCGCTCCCTTGGAGTCTGAGAGGTCCTCCAGCAAACACAGAAGTCACAGTGTGCCGCAGAACCTTGGAGATGAGGCCAGAGGGGCCACCTCATTCAGTGGTCTAAGGATCCAGGTGGCTGCAGGTGTTCGCTTCGCCAGACATGTAAAGCAGGTGACAGAACTCCGGTCTGGACCTCGCAAGTGGAGCACACCTCTTTGCCCTGCTGCTCTGCCTGGCTGTAGGTTTCCAGCCAGGCTCTACACCAGCTTGGATCTCAGCTTTATTACAAGGTGTCCTGAGGGGGTGGGCCTGTGCCTAGGGTGCTTCCTCTTCTACAGGGAGCTGAGGGAAAGGATGAGGGTGCTCACTTCTCCGTCACCACCCCCACCCCCCACTAACAAGACAACTGGGATGTTGCAGCTTCTGTTTCCAGCCCATTCTCCCTCCAGTTCCGGAATAATATTTATATACAAATGCTGGCTCTGATCTCCACCCAGGAAAACACCAGCTGCTATTGAAAATCTTTTTGCATGTGATAGAGAGCAGAGCGCCTGGGCCTCACGTGGGCCCCCTTGAGTTGCTTTGGAGGGTGTTAGGGAACAGCTAGTGTGTTTTATGTGTGCTTTTCAAATTCATCGCAGGGCTGTGTCCAGGCAACTGAAGGCCTGTCAGAGCCTAAAACGTCTTATTCCTTTGAGAAAAGACAAAGGGATTAGGTGTCCCAGGGACTTTAACAAATGCATTGTTGGTGGTTTTGATGGTGGTTTTGATGGAGATTTCATTTAGGGAACTCGAATGCAGAAATGAGGATGCCAAAGATCCAGGCTTCCGGGGTTGTGAAGACACCCAGAGACGCCGTCGGCAGGGATGTGAATTAATGCAGCCTTTTGGAGGGAAATTTGGCAACAGCTTTCATAAAAAATGAGCAAGACCGCCCTGGCCGGGCAGCTGAGTTGGTTAGAGTGTCGTCCTGATACACCAAGTTTGCAGGTTCGAGTGCCGCTCAGGGCACAGACAAGAATCAACCAGTGAATGCATAAATGAGTGGAACAACACATTGATGTTTCTTTCTCTCTTTCTCTGCCTCTAATAAAATAAAATAAAGTAAAAAGAGCATGACCTTTGATGCAACAATTCCATGCCTTGGGTACTGTCCTGGAGTGGGGCTTGCCCATGGAGACAAAGACCTAAGTTCAAAAGTGCTCTCTACAGAAAAAGGAGAAAACATCACTCAGCAGGGGACGGTTCATCCAAATGATGGACTACTTGATAGCTATTGAAGAAAAGAACAAGGTAAAGAATGACAATGGCCGACACATATTACTCACTCCACACACTATTCTAAGTGATTTTCATATTTTACAATATGGGTTGCTGGGCTTTAAGCCTGCTGGCTTCAGGGTCTAAAACTGCCATACAGATGCCTATATGTCCAGATTTAGAATAATGCCCTTGACTTATTATTAAGTGAAAAAGTCAAGTCTCAGAGAAATAGAGTGTGGTCTTATTTATGTTAAAAAAATGTGTGCTTGTATATGAATGCATCACATATATGTGTAAAAGTGAAGAGCCCGTAATCAATCAGCGTTTCCTCCAGGGAGGGATGCGAGGTGCGGGATATGAAGAGAATTGTTGTTGTTTACTTTACTTTTAAGTACATAGAGTCGTATATTTTCTTGAACAAGTGCTTTTGGAATTTTAGAAACAGTAACCTTGAGCACACTATCAAGGTAATGGTAATAAAATAATAATAATTTAGTTTCTATTGCTAAATTGTCCCTTAGAATGAAGAGACATACTGTTAATCATGAGCTCAGAGTGACCCTTGTGATTAACTCCGAAGGAAAAGGTGCGAAGCCAAGCCGAACAGACAGGTTTCGCCATAAATTAGATGAAGGTGGGCCAAGGAATTGTTCTTCTGATTGGCTGAAAGGCATCCTGAGATAATTACTCTTATTCTCATTACCCTGGAAAGCCTTGCCTCCTCCTGGAAGCCTTGGCGCAGACACACACAGCCCCTCCGCCTTCCAGCTTCCCTCCCCCGCCCCCTGCATTCATGTTCACTCAATGCATTATTGCACCTCAAGTAAATACTCCCGGTACTTGGGCCTTTGTTTAATGACTGTCCCTTCAGCGTCAGGCCGTAAGAATGGACTCACGGTGCGTTACATTTTTAGGTACTTTACAATTTGCAGATCTTATTCCCATTTCATTATTTCAGTTAACTGGGGATGGTGCCTTGTCACTGCAGTGCACTTTGTACAAAATCTCTTTTGGAGTTAAACCATGAGAGTTATCAAAACTGTAATCCCCATTTTAAAATCCCAGTGTTTAAGTATTGATTTGGGAAATGTGATCCATCATGGAGAATATTAAAAAATAGCCCTGCCCTGGCTGGTTTGGCTCAGTGGTTGGAGCATTGGCCTGCGGACCAATGAGTTGAGGGTTCGATTCCGGTCAAGGGCACATACCTCGGTTGTGGTTCATCCCCGGCCCTGGTCGGGGTTGTGTGGGAGGCAACCAGTGTCCCTCTCCTGTCAATGTTTCTCTCTCTCCCTCCCTCCCACTCTATCTGAAGATAAATAGAAAAAATATCCTCGGGTGAAGATTAAAAAAAAAAAAAAAAAAAAAAAAGCCCTGACCAGAATGACTCAGTAATTGAAGCCATAGCCCACCCACCGAAGGGTCATAGGTTGACTCCTGGTCCAGGGCACGTACCTGAGTGGCAGGTTCAATCCCCAGCCTGGTCCAGGCATGTTCAGGAGGCAACCAATCCTTGTGTCTCTCTTATATCGATGTTTCTCTCTTTTCTCTCTTTCTCTCTCTCTCTCCCCCTCCCTCCTTTCCTTCCACTCTATCTAAAAATCAATGGAAAAAATGTCCTCGGGTGAGGATTAACAATAGTAAAAATATCGGAAAATAACTGGAACAGCTTTACTTACTCTGTCAGGTCAGAAAGCACCCAGTGTTCCCATGTGTTGTCTTATTTTACTTCTTGAAGCAAGTTTACTTATTTTTTTTTATCCTCACCCGAGGATATTTTTCTCTTTATTATCAGATAGAGGGAGGGAGAGAGAGAGAGGGAGAGAGAGAAACATCAATGTGAGAGAGACACACTGACTGGTTATCTCCCACACGACCTGACCAGGGCTGGGGATGAACCGCAACCCACGTACGTGCCCTTGACCGGAATTGAACCCATGACTCACTGATCCACGGGCCGACGCTCTAACCACTGAGCCAAACCAGCCAGGGCTCTTGAAGCAAGTTTAGAGGATAATTCTATCTCCACTTGTCTCTGTGAGGAAGCTGAGGCTCAGGGTGGTTCTGTAAAGTCCTCCAAGTTAAACAGTGAAGAGTGGGAAACAGATTTCTCACCCAGGTCTGTCTGTCTGACTGTTGGCAAAATCCGAGTTCTGGGCACTCAACACAGGAAATAATAGAGAAAATAGTTTCATTCAAATACCACCTTCCTAACATACTGGTAACAATTTAGGTTTATTTCCCTTGTTTTATTTATCTAAAGAAAACTAAATTTAAAAAACAACAACTCGGTAATCAGAGGATATGTAAAATGTTTATACCCTGTTTTCCTTTTTCACTAACATTATTATAACCATCTTCCTTGTTGCTTTGTGATGTCATTTTAAATTGCATACTTCTCAATAGAACTCAATAGTAAATATAAACTAATATTACCTGATTAAAAAATGGGCTAAGGCTTATATGGCCATTTCTCCAAAGCAGACAAAGAGGCTAAGAGATGTGTAAAAAAAGGATCAATATCACTATTCATCAGGGAAATGGAAATCAAATCATAGTGAGGTTACCTCATACCTTTCAGGATGGCTATTATTTTTTTAAAAACCAACAAACAAACCACAATTGTTGTTGGTGAGGATGTGGAGAAATTGGAACTCTGGTGCACTATTGTTGGGAATGCAAAATGGTGCAGTATGGAGGTTCCTAAAAAAACTAAAAATAGAACTACCATATGACTCAGCAATTCCACTTCTGGGCATTTACCCAAAAGAATGGAAACAGAATCTCGAAGAGATATTAGCACTCCTACGTCCAGCACTATTTACAACAGCCAAAATGTGGAGACAACCTAATGTCCATTGACAGATGAATGGATAAAGAAACTGTGATATAGCCCTGGCTGGTTTGACTCAGCGGTTAGAGTGTCGGCCTGTGGACCAAAGAGTCACAAGTTCAATTCCGGTCAAGGTCACGTACCTCGGTTGCGGTTCAGTTCCCTGTCCCTGGTCCTGGTCGTGTGGGAGTCGATGTGTCTCTCTTGAATCGATGTTTCTCTCTCTCTCTCCCTCCCTTCCACTCTGTCTGAACATAAATGAAAAAAAAAAATATCCTCAGGTAAGGATGTAAAAAACAAACAAACAAAAAACCTGTGGTATACATGCAATGGAATACTATTCAGCCTTAAAAAATAAGGAAATTCCGCAATATGCAACAAGATGAATGAACCTTGAGGATACCATGCTAAATGAAATGAGCCAGTCACAGAAAGACAAATACTGCATGATTCCACTTACATGAGGTATCTAACGTAGTCAAATTCATAAAATCAAAGTGCAGAATGGTGATTGTTAGGAGCTGGGGGACAGGGAAATGGAAGTCACCAATCAATGGGCATTAAGTTTCAGTCAAGCAAGATGGATAAGCTTAGAGATCTGCTGTACTACATTGTGCCTACAGTCAACAATTCATATTATACACTTACAAATTCATTTAGAGGGTAGATTTCATGTTAAGTGTTCTTACCAAAATAAAATAAATAAATAAATAAATAAATAAATAAATAAATAAAAGATTGCATGCTATTCCGGGAGAGTGATGTCCTTTGAAGAGATTCCTAGACATGGGATTGATAGGTCCAAGAGTATGAACATTTCTATGGTTTTCGAAACACATTGCTAACTTGCTTTTCAGAAGGGCTGTATTAATTTGCACTTCCACCAACGACTCTGAGTGTCATTTTCATCACATTATTGCAGGCATTTGTTATTACGAAAAATGAAAACAAAAAGTCTGACTTGTTTGCTAATATATACCAAACTGTTCACCGGGGTTACTTTGGAGAGTGGGATGGGCTGGTGGTGGGGGTGAGGGATAGTGAAGGGGGATGTCCATTTCCCATTTTAAATATTTAAAAATATTTAAAATATTTTATTATAGGCATATATTACTTTTATAATATATATTTTAAACCTTTTATTTTGAAATAATTTCTTACATAAAAGTTGTAAAAATAATAAAGAATTCCCTGTACAGTATGCCCTTTGCAATATGTTTTTCTAAGAGATGAAATAATTAGAAAATGCCCCCTAAGTATCAATCCTTACGTCAGCGAGACACTGTAAATCGGAGTTTCTTAGCAGGTAGTCTTCTTTTTATTTATTTATTTATTTATTTTTTATTTATTTATTTTTTTAATTATTTTTTATTAATTTATTTTTGTTACAGATGTTTCTCCTTTTTTCCCCATTGACACCCTCCTCCCCATCCCTCTACCCCTTCCCCAGCTTTGTTGTCCATGTCCATCAGTTATGCATACATGCGTATAAGTTCTGTGGTTTATCTCTTGACTCCCCCCCACCCCCTCTTCTGGGGGTTGTCAGTCTGTACCCTACTTTCACATCTCTGGGTCTACCCTGTTCCCCATACTGTTATGTTTATTATATTCCACAAATGAGTGAGATCATGTGATATTTTTCTTTCTCTGCTTGGTTTGTTTCGCTTAGGATAATACCCTCGAGGTCCCTCCATGTCGTCTCAAAGGATAAGAGATCTTTCTTTCTTACAGCTGCATAGTACTCCATTGTGTATATGTACCACAGCTTTTTTATCCATTCATCCACTGATGGGCACTTGGGCTGTTTCCAGATCTTAGCTATTGTGAATAGTGCTGCTATGAACATGGGAGTACATATATTCTTTCTGATTGGTGTTTCAGGTTTCTTAGGGTATATTCCTAGAAGTGGGATCACTGGGTCAAATGGCAATTCAATTTTTAATTTTTTGAGGTAACACCATAGTGTTTTCTACAGTGGCTGCACCAGTCTGCATTCCCACCAGCAGTGGACTAGAGTCCCCTTTTCTCCATACCCTCGCCAACACTTGTTGTTTGACGATTTGTTGATGGCGGCCATTCTGACAGGTGTGAGGTGATACCTCATTGTTGTTTTAATTTGCATCTCTCTGATGATTAGTGATGTTGAGCATTTCTTCATATGTCTCTTAGCCATTTGTATGTCCTGTTTGGAGAGGTGTCTATTTAGTTCCTCTGCCCAATTTTTAATTGGGTTCTTTGTCTTCCTTTTGTTGAGTTGTATGAGCACTCTATATATTTTGGAGATTAACCCCTTATCTGATGTATCATTGGCAATTATGGTCTCCCATACAGTGGGTTCTCTTTCCGTTTTGATGGTTGTTTCTTTTGCTGTGCAGAAGCTTTTGAGTTTGATGTAGTCCCATGTGTTCATTTTTTCCTTTATTTCTGTTGCCTTAGGTGATGTATCAGTGAAGATTCTGCTGCGTATGATGTCCGAAATTTTGTTGCCTACATTTTCTTTTAGGATTTTTATGGATTCACGAGTCACATTTAAGTCTTTTACCCATTTTGAGTTTATTCTTGTGTATGGTGTAAGTTGATGGTCTAGTTTCCTTTTTTTTGCATGTAGCTGTCCAATTTTCCCAACACCATTTATTAAAGAGGCTGTCTTTGCTCCATTGTATGCTCTTGCCACCTTTGTCAAATATTAGTTGAGCATAATGTCTTGGGTCAATTTCTGGATTCTCTGTTCTGTTCCACTGGTCTATATGCCTGTTCTTGTGCCAATACCAGGCTGTTTTGATTATAGTAGCTCTGTAGTATAATCTGATATCTGGTATTGTGATCCCACCTACTTTGTCCTTCTTTTTCAAGATTGCTGTGGCTATTCGGGGTCTTTTTTGGTTCCATATGAACTTTTGGAGTATTTGTTCTAGTTCTGTGAAATATGTCGCTGGTATTTTGATTGGGATTGCATTGAATCTATAGATTGCTTTGGGTAATATGGACATTTTAATGATGTTAATTCTTCCAATCCATGAACAAGGTATGTGCTTCCACTTTTTTATATCTTCCTCTATTTCTTTTTTCAATGTCCTGTAGTTTTCTGCAAATAGATCCTTTACTTCTTTGGTTAAATTTATTCCTAAGTATCTTAATTTTTTTGCTGCGGTGGTAAATGGGATTGTTTTTTTAGTTTCTCTTTCTGTGAGTTCATCATTGGTGTATAAGAATGCCGTCGATTTCTTGACGTTTATTTTGTATCCTGCTACTTTGCCAAATTCATTTATTAGGTTTAGTAGATTTTTGATGGAGTCTTTAGGGTTTTCTATGTATAATATCATGTCATCTGCGAATAATGAGTTTCACTTCCTCCTTTCCAATTTGGATCCCTTTTATTTTTTCTTCACGTCTGATTGCTGTGGCTAAGACTTCCAGTACTATGTTAAATAAGAGTGGCGAAAGTGGGCATCCCTGTCTCGTTCCTGTTCTTAAGGGAAATGTTTTTAGTTTTTGCCCATTGATTATGATGTTGGCTGTAGGTCTTTCATATATGGCCTTTATAATGTTGAGATATGATCCCTCTATTCCCAAATTGCTGAGCGTTTTTATCAGAAATGGGTGTTGAATTTTGTCGAATGCTTTTTCAGCGTCTATTGATATGATCATGTGGTTTTTATCTTTCATTTTGTTTATGTGGTGTATCACATTTATTGATTTGCGAATATTGAACCAGCCTTGCATCCCTGGGATGAATCCCACTTGGTCATGGTGAATAATTTTTTTGATGTATTGCTGGATCCGATTTGCTAGTATTTTGTTCAGGATTTTGGCATCTATGTTCATCAGGGATATTGGCCTGTAGTTTTCTTTCTTGGTAGTGTCTTTTTCTGGTTTTGGAATTAGAATTATGCTGGCCTCATAAAATGAGTTTGGAAGTCTTTCTTCTTCTTGAATTTTTAGAAACAGTTTGAGAAGAATGGGTGTTAGTTCTTCTTTGAATGTTCGGTAAAACTCCCCTGTGAAGCCGTCTGGGCCTGGACTTTTGTTTGCTGGGAGAGTCTTGATTACATCTTCAATTTCCTTGGTTGTTATTGGTCTGTTCAAGTTTTCTATCTCTTCCCGGTCCAGTTTTGGGAGACTATATGTTTCTAGAAATTTGTCCATTTCGCTTAGATTGTCGAATTTGTTGCCATATAAATGTTCATAGTATTCGTTAACGATCCTTTGTATTTCTGTGGTGTCAGTTATTACTTCTCCTCTTTCGTTTCTGATTTTGTGTATTTGGGTTCTCTCTCTTTGTTTCTTGGTGAGTCTAGCTAAGGGTCCATCAATCTTGTTTATCTTTTCAAAAAACCAGCTCTTTGTTTCATTGATCCTTTGAATTGTTTTTTTGGTCTCCATGTCGTTTATTTCTGCTCTGATCTTTACTATTTCCTTCCTTCTACTTGCTCTGGGGTTTTCCTTTTGTTTGCTTTCTAGTTCTTTAAGTTGTGAGGTTAGATAGTCTATTAGAAATTTTTCTTGTTTCTTGAGGTAGGCCTGGAGTGCTATGAACTTCCCTCTCAGAACTGCTTTCGCTGCATCCCACAGATTTTGTGTTGTTGTGTGTTCATTTTCATTCATTTCCAGAAAGTTTTTAATTTCTTATTTATTTTTAAAATGTATTTATTTTAGAGAGAGAGGAAGGAAGAGGGAGAGATAGAAACATTGATGAGAGAGAACATCTATTGGCCGCTTCCTGCATGCCCGCCACTAGGGATGGGACCCAAACCTGGGCATGTGCCCTCACTGGGAATCAAACTGGCCACCTCTTGGTGCATGGGTGGATGCTCAACCACTGAGCCACACCCGCCGGGCAGCAGGTAGTCTTCAATAGTAACTTGCAGACTCTTAGACCCTGGCCGGTTTGACTCAGCGATTAGAGCGTGGGCCCATGGTCAGGGTCATGTGGGAGGCAACCAATTGATGTGTCTCTCTTATATCGATGTTTCTCTCTGTCTCTCTTCCTTCCTTCCACTCTATCTAAAAATCGATGGAAAAATATCCTCAGGTGAGGTTTAACAACAACAACAACAACAACAACAAAATGCAGACTCTTGGGCCTGAGCAGGATCTACGTGATCAGAATGTTTGAGGGGTGTCCTGAAAAATCTACACTTAAACAGCCTCTCCTCCCAGGTGGTTCTGGGGCCCCACAATAGCTGAGAACCACAGTTGCATGTTTCTTCCTTTTTATTTGATTTCTTCAGCAACATTGTGGCTTCCTTACTTGGAAAGCCCAACAAATTTGCAAGGGTTGGGAAAAGTGAGTGAAATTTGAGCATCTTTGTTGCAACTTTTCACACTTCGTTCTGCTACTACTCTGCTGCAGCCAAGCTCTTGGTAATTTGTTTTCTCAAAAGCCTGCTTGCTCTGGCCCTCAAACTATGGCTCCAAGGGAGGCCAGGTCCAGAATCCTGGTGTGGAAGGTGGTGGTCCTTCTCACCCTTGCCATTTGTATCCTCGAGTTCCAGGACATGGCTACTGGCGACCTCCCTGTATCCTGGCTCCCTTGGAGGAGCCACCTGGAGGCCCTGAAATGGGGAGGGATTCTGCCCAGATCCTGTCTGCAGGTCTGCCTGCTGTTTCTTCTGTTGAACGCTGATGCTTTTCCATGGACAGTTTGTTTCCCCTGCGGGCAGAGCCTTTCCACGTGTGTGTTAGGCACCGGCCATTGGCCAGGTCATCCCCGTGGGGGCCGCCTCGGTGCAGGCCCTCATCTGCCCCCTCCACCTCAGCAGTCCCCTTTCCTCTCTTCCCCTAGAGGTGTTCTTTCCAAGATGTAGATCTGACCATGTCACCTAGTAAGTTAGCTTAGTGACTAACGACTGTGAAAAAGGAGTGATGGGAAAGTGGCCCAAAGGACAGCAGAGAGCCAAACTGTCAGGAAGTTTAAATCTGATGAAGAAAGGTTAATCGCTGTTGTTTAAAAATGTTGTTTGGTCCTAACTTTATTGTTTTCTGCATTAAGAAAGTAATACCGCCCTGGCCGGTTTGGCTCAGCGATTAGAGCGTCCGCCTGCGGTACAGAGAGACCCGGGTTCGGTTCCCGCTAAGGGCATGTACCTTGGTTGCAATTTGTCCCCGGCCCTGGTTGGTCGTGCGGGTGGCAGCCACTCGATGTGTCCCTTTCATGTCGATGTTTCTCTCTCTCTCTCTCTCTCCCTCCCACTCTATCTGAACAAAAAATGAAAAAATGTCCTCGGGTGAGGATTAAAAAAAAAAAAAAGAAAGTAATACCAAGACGCACCACGTGTTATAAGCCTGTATTACCTTTGAAATGGAGGAAAAAAATTTTTTTTAATGCAATAATGGTTAATATAGACAATTTAGAAAATAAAAAAGTAGAAGGTGGGGGGAGTTGCCAGCAGTGTGGCCGTGGTATAGTACCGAGGACAAGGGCGCAGGCCCTGAGTTCAGATCCCTTCCTTCCCCTTACTAGCTGTGAGCAACCACTGGGCAGTTTAATTACTTTCTTGGAGCTTCAGTTTTCTAATTGGTAAGTGAGGATAAAAACAGTTCCTAATTTAGTAGGCTTGCCTGAGGATTAAATGAGGCAAGAATGCAAAGGAGTTAGCAAGACACTTAGTGTAAGTTTTTTTTCCATCTGGTTCATTGCCTTTCAGTCCTTTTCACCGTGAGCTGTGTTTTTGTTTTCACCTAGTTGTGCTCACACTGTCTATACAATTTTATTTCCTGCTTGTTTTGCTTAACATGGTAGCCCAAGCGTTTTCCATACTATTTTCAATTCATAAATATACATTTTAATGGTTGCATAATATCCAGTTGAATGGATATATCAGGTACATCAGAGTTTAGTTAACCATTTCTTTATTGTTAGTCATAGGAATTATTCCAGGTTCATTGTTCCAGATAAACCCATGTGTGAACACCTTTCTGTGTAAATGTCACCCTCCTTCTCCCAGTCATTGCCAGTTGCAACCGTTTCCTTGGGGAAATTTTTAGAAGGGAGATTATAAAGTCAAAGGGCACGAACATTCATCAAGGTCTGTGACCTAGCCTGCCGAACTGGTTCCTGTGAAGTTGGCCTCCACGTACACGCTCGAGGCGGTGGATGGGACTCAGGCCCAGGGACCTGGGTTTTATTATGCAGGGAAGCTGCTGGGGGCATCAGGCGGGGCTGGAGGAACACAGTCAGATCTGGGCTGTGATGGACTCGTCTGGCAGCCATTGAGAGGGTGGATGCGGGCAGGGTCAATGTCCCGAGGTTACCCGATGAGGTTCTGCCCCAGAGCAGCGGTGCCATGACTCGTCCCTGAACCTGGTCCTCTCCGCATGGCAACTAGGGGCCCATCTGTAGGAGAATCTGTGGTCACAGTCTCACAGTCAATCCCACTTTCTTCACGAGTTTCTCCCCGGATGTAAATGTATGCCTTTTCAGTCTGGCATAGGTTGTTTCCCGTGTGATCAAAAGGATGAGGACTCTATCTAGGGATCAGGGTATAAGACAGTTAATAAATCTTTGAGCCTGGATTGGGATCCCAATGCTACCACTTTTTCTCTGTGACCCTGGGCCTCAGTTTCCCAACCTTGGAAATGGTACCTGCCTCACAGGATTAAATTAAACAAGGTACTGTATAGAGAGAGCAGAGAAAATGCAAAATGTTTGGTGTTATTCTTATCTCCTTCTTTTTAAATCAAATTTTCTGGTTGAAAGAAATGAATTCAACCTCTAGATTCACCACTTTTCTCCCTTCTAAGTCCCAGCAAGGGCATCGGGATTAGGGAGCAATCCCAGAAAGCCCACCTTCCCCAAACACTTGCCCACCTGAAACTGTGGGCGGTAGGAGAGGAGGTGGGGGCGGCTGCAGTGACAGGTGACCGACCCTCGCGGGCCGTGCTACTTTCAGGGCCTGGGCAGTCTCTGGATGCTTGGTCACCGTAGCATGATGGCAGTGAGTGACAAGTCTGGTAAAGCTGTCTAAGGGAGAGAATCTGGAGCATTCGAGAGGGTTCACCTTTTCCTTTCATTGTTCGGCACTCACCTGGAAACTCATTTCACCTGGAACTTCAGGGCATTGGTGGCTGCCGGAGATGAGACCCACCTGCGGTGTGGGTTAGGGCGAGGTGGGGGTAACACGTGCCTCCCAGGGAGCGGACTGGCACGTGAGTACCCTCCAGATGTCTGTGTGTGAGTGGAGTGAGCTCGCCTTGCCTGGTGAAGGCTGCGTGGAGCCCGCTTTTTCGAATCCTGGCCAGTTTTCTGCTCTCAAGAAGCCTTTTTTCTTGGCAGGAAGAGGAGTCAGTAGCCCTAAGTGGACGAGGGCTGGTTCCTGCTTCTGCCCCAGGTACCTTCCTGACCTTCGGGGTCTCTGTGTGTATAGCACACCCGAGACGGGGCCGAGGGAGGGGAAGTGACCACACTTGGGCCGCAGGCCAGTGGAGGGGCGGTCAGTAGTCAGTACTGCCTCTTCCAGCCCTTCCAAAGCATTTTCAATTGGATTAGCTTTTCAACCAACATTTTGTTGAAGGGCTGCTCTCCTCTGAGAGGCTCACAGGGCTGAGGAAGAGCCTTCATCTGTTGACTTTGTGTGGAAACCTACATGGGCAGCTTCCTTTCCTCCCTGGGACCCCCCACTTCACCCCCACCCCCACCCTGAGCGTGCTGGCCACCGCGGACTAATGAAGCCCCGTGCCTTCCAGGATCACAGGCGCTCACTCTGATCTGTGCTGGCCTTGTAAGTCTACCGACAGTGGAGAAGTGACCCGAGAGTGTCTGGCCCTGTGGACTTCATTGCCCTCTTTTTTTAAAGTTATTATTATTTTTTATCCTCACCCGAGGACATTTTTGCATTTATCTTCAGATAGAGCAGGAGGGAGAGAGGGAGGAAGAGAGAGAGAGAGAAACATCGATGTGAGAGAGACACATCGAGTGGCTGCCACCTGCACGACCCCAACCGGGGCCGGGGACAAACTGCAACCGAGGTACGTGCCCTTAGTGGGAACCGAACCCGAGACTCTCCGGTCCGCGGGCCGATGCTCTAACCACTGAGCCAAACCGGCCAGGGCTCCATGGCCCTCTTACAGGGCAGCCAACAGAAGCACGTCTTTCCTCCTGTGCGTGGAGAAAGCTGGGAAGATGGGTGCAGAGCTGGTTCTCAGCCCCACCAGGACTCCTCTTCCTCCCCTTTATTTTTATTTATTTATTTATTTAATCCTCACCCGAGGATATTTTTCCATTAATTTTTTGGTTTGTTTTTTAGATAGAGTGGAAGGGAGGAAGGGAGGGAGGAAGAAAAGGAGGGATGGAGAGAGAGAAACATCGATATGAGAGAGACACATCGATTGGTTGCCTCCTGCATGGCCCTGACAAGGGCCAGGGATCAAACCTGCAACCCAGGTACATGCCCTTGACCCGTGGCTCTCTGGTCCTCAGGCCGAGGCTCTAACCCCTGAACCAAAGCGGCCAGGGCTCCTCTTCCTCCCTTTTAAATTAAGCTCTTGCTCCAGCAATGTATGTGGGGAGTGGACACATGCAGACCGATGTGCGCAAGGATGCCTGTACAGAGAAAACAGACTGGAGGTGGGGTGTGTGGAGGTGTGGAAGGGAAGGAAGGCAGATGGTCAAGAAAGACTTCTATGCTTTGTTCTATATATTAGTATATAAGTAACAAATTAAAAGTACATGTTAAACAAATCAGGGAAGTATCCCTTGTGATCAGTTTTATCACTTGTTAGGTGAAGTACAGGGGTAGCAGGTAAGCTGAGATCAAGAGAGAAGTGGGGTAGCAGATTTGTTCATTCAGCAAATGTTTGTTGAGTGTCTGCTGTGCGCCAGAGACTGCTCTGGAAGCTAGGGAGGTAGAGAAGAGCAAACGCAGAGACCTGCCCTCCTGAAGCTTGCAGTCCAGTGGAGGGAGACAGATGAACAGGAAGATCATGTGGGGTCAGGTGGTGTTGATAAAAAATGGTTCTGACACTTATTAAAATGGTAAGGAGGACTTATTCAAGACTATTGCAATAGGAAAAAAAAAGAAGAAAAAAAAAGATTGAGCTCCACTCTGAACACAGCAAAGACAGCTGGAGATTTATGACCAGTAGAGTGAGGGGGTCAGTGGACGGAGACATGAAGGGTAGGGGGATTTTGGCTGAACCAAGGTAACAGGATTCTTGCAGAAGGCAGGCCAAAGACTTGTCCATCGCAGACGGGGGATAAGGAACTTGATCAGATATTAAAGGAAGGGGATGACTTAGCAGGATTCTTTGCTGAAGCCAGGCCAAGGTTGAGGCCTAGTTGAGAAGAGGGCTCAGAGGAGCCTGACTAAAGATTGGTCAGGCAGAGAGTCTTTGATGGTGGCGGAAGGTGCTACGAGTTAAAGCAAAGCAGGTGTGGGATATGGCATGATGGGCGTGCTTTTAATTACAGGGTCAGCAAGGCCTCTCCATGGAGGTAGTTTTGGGCAGAAATCCAGATCATGCAAGGGAGCCAGACTTTCACACACCTAGGAGAAGGGGTTCCAGGTAGAGGGAACAGCAGGTGCAAAGGCCCTGACCTCAGGGGGTTTTGTCTGTCTGAGCAACAGCAAGGAGGCAGTAGGTTGTAGGGGAAGAGTGGCAGGAAGTAAGGTCAGAGGAGGGTGTGAGTGCAGGAGGGGAGGTCATACGGGGTCTTGTAGGATGTGATACAGAAGCGTGAGAGGGCTGGAAGAAAGGATAATTTGGACCTGGGGTAAGAGAGAGCTTTGTTCATCTGGAGGACCCCAAGGGGATCTGTGTGTGGGGGGCATAAAGAAGCAGCATGTACCCAGGAGCCAACTTGGGGGCCCGAGGAGGAGGAGGTGGAGGAGGCTAGGGGGCAAAAGAGGGGAAGATTACAAGCCTAAGGTGCAAGGGCAGGCCATGCAGGTTCTTTTCCATCTTTGCAGTCAGGGTTTCTCAATTATTTTAACGAGAGCCTCAGTCCTTGCATAAAAACCAAGCAATAAAGGGAGGAATGCCTCTTCATTTAACTTGAACAACTACAGAAGATGGAAAAAAGGGCTGGCTGAAATAAGGTTGGAGCTAGTCTAGCTTGGCTAGCTGCCCTTCCTATAAATATCACCTTCCCAGTCCTGGAAAGGTATCAGTTAGGGCTGTTGCTAGCTACTGGGAAACATCCTTCCTGTTCAGATGTCCAGGAGTTGGCTGCGTGTGGACATCCGTGCACAGAGTGCCTGGATGCAGGGGGTAAGAGCGCAGAATAAGAAGTTTGGGATTCTGAGCCCACTCCTTTTACCCCCGGGGGCGGCCCCACTTCCTCTGGGGGCCCAGGCAACCCTCTGGCATGTCTTGTGCTAAGAAATCTGCAAAAGTCATTGGCCATGCTTAGAACTAATCCTTTGTGCCAAAGGGATTGGTGGTGTGGAGGGGAGGGAGCTCCTTGCCCAAACCAGGATGTTTCTCACTAGTGGTGAACCCTGCTGCCTCCTGGCTGCGTAGCGTTGGGGTTCTTTGGGGAGGGGGGGTTGAGGGGCCAGTGTAATTCCGCAACATGTGAGTTAAAAAGCAGATGAAAACCCACAGAGTAACCAGACATTCTTCTCTTTGCATGCAAGATCCTGCTGGATGTTGGAAGAGGAAGGCATATTTTTCTTGCTTTTTAGACATTACATCCTGTGAGGGAAAGATTTGGAACAGATGGGGGCCAGGGGGGCCTCACTGTATTTGCTTGTTTCCCCTTCCCCCTTCCCACAACCAGAGATGTTTCATTTTTTTCCCTAGTGAAGTTAATTTTTAAAAAAAGAAAGAAAGAAAAAAAAAGAAAGTCCTGTAGAGTAGGAAAGTAAGATGTCAGGGGTCAGGGAGAGAAATCCAGAAGGTTCCAGTGGATTGTCCACTTTTTATGGCAAAGGCGTCTTCTAAGATAGAAAATTAATTCAAAATTTCATTTTAGGTTTAATCACTGCTCCGGTGACATCTGCATTAATGAGGGGAAAGAAAAAGGATGCTCCAACAGATGGAGAAAGAGGGCCTCTGATTCGTGGACGGTAAGGCGCGTTTCTCCAATCCTGGGCGCGCGGTGTGGGAGAAGCAACACTGGCAGTGTGTCACGGGAGCACCTCAACATTTGCACGATTTCCCCCCACTTCTGTCCCATCAGCTGCATTAGAGAAGACCATAAGGGGGGCTGTGGCGGGGTCCCTGGTAGAGCCCTGTCCCTGGCACTGCAGCGGGCAGCTGGACAGCTGGTATGGTGTTAGTGTGAGACCACAGCCAGTGCTCTTTGCTGAGGAACACCCGGAGCACAGTTCTCCTTCCCCTAAACCCCAGGAGGGGGCTTTGCCAGTGGTGTCCATGGCAGTAATTAGCCAGGGTGGGCCAGCTGAACTACCCACCCGCTGCTGTTTTATCCCTTCCCCAAGGGTGGGTTGATTGCTTGTGAAAAGGATAGGGCAGGAGAAGAGAGGGAGCAGCCTCTGTTTTCCTTCTAGCTGTCCTTCTTTTGCGGTTCATGGAGACCGTGTTGGTGAGGGGCTTGTGCGCTCTCCGGTCTGGCCTAAGAGACAGATGACCAGAATCTCTCTCTGGCCTATTTTGGTCCTGCTGCCTGGCCTTGGACAAGCTGTTTCTGAGGGTTTTCCTGAGCATTGGTTTACTAAGATGAGAGCAGCAAGCTGACTTGGGGAAAGAGAAGAGAAAATGTGCTAACGGCTGTCTGCTCAGGTTCCCAGTTGATGTGGGAAATCAGACTCTCCTCATCATGCAAGATACATGTGCTTCCGCAAGAAAGACACATTTTAAAAATCACTCGACGGGAGAGAATTATGACCCATGTGCCTAGCTAGGATGGGATCTCCCATCTTGATTCTTGACTCTTACTTTCTGGATCTAGACGCTCTAACTAAATGCAGTACAATGGTAGCTCTAGGTTCTCCCCCTCTGTTAAAATCCCCGCAGCATTGGAAACCTGGCCATTGGAAAGGATGCTAACAGCAGCCAACTCTGCCTGAGTACCCTTACCTACTGCAGTTAGGACTTCGGAGACACATCAGTGAATAAAATACAGGCCCCGCTCCTGCAGAATCCAAATGCAAATATAAGAGCATTTACTTGTATTGAAATCTCCAGGGTCAGACAAACATACACAAGGTCGACCCATCAGTTCCTTCAGCAAATATTCATTGACCACTGGCTGTTTGTGAACCCCACGGACACAGTGGAGAACAGAACAGACACAGGCCCCACGTTCTTAGAACTACTGTCCGTGGGGAAGGCAGACTAGTGAAAGGCTCGAGCTACACGCTGTGAGAAGTTCTGGCCAGGACATAAAGGGCGCTGTGGGCCCTGCGTGCGGACGTGGGGAATCGAGAGCACCTTCCTAGAGAAGTGGTGTTTAAGTTAATCCACGAATAAGAGCTAATGTTTGAATGCTGACTCTTAGCCCGGTATAGTCCTCTGGTCCTGGCATCATTTTTATTTGTATTCTCTTTCACACGGAAAAGTGCTCTGTTGGGATGATGAATTATATGGCGCCCTCTATACTCTAAGGACTTCAGTAGTAGAATCATATTGGCCCTTTGTTGTGGCTGGTTCGGCTCAGTAGTTAGAGCATCAGACCACAGGGTCTCGGGTTTGATTCCTGACCCATTCGGGAGGCAACCAATCCATGTGTCTCTTTCACATTGATGTTTCTCTCTCTTTCCCTCCCTCCTTCCCTTCCACTCTCTCTAAAAAACAACTGAAGAAACATCCTCAGGTGAGCATTAACCAAAAAAAAAAAAAGGAAAATTAGAATAAAAACTTAAAATAATTTAAAAGCTGAATAAGCCATTTAATATGTTGAAAATTAAATTGTGGTTTTATTTTTTTTTTTAATTTACTACCTGCAATTACAGTGCTTAATGTCCATTAAATTTCCAAAATAAAGAATTAGCCCTGGCCAATTTGGCTGAGTGGTTACAGAGTTGGCCCATGGCCTGAAGGGTCGCGGGTTTGATTCTTGGTCAAGGGCACATGCCTGGGTTGCAGGTTCAATCCCCAGCCCCCAGTCAGGGTTGTGCAGGAGGCAACCAATCAATGTGTCTCTCTCACATTGATGTTTCTCTCTCTCTCTCTCTCTCCTTCCCTCTCTTACACTCTATCTTTAAAAAACAAAATCAATGGAAAAGTATCCTAGGGTGAGGATTAACAAAAAAAGAGAAAAAAAAAGAATTAGTATCATGCTTCCTACACATTATATACATATATATATGACATGTATATACATATATATACATATATATTATATATACTATATATTATATATACATATATAATATATATGCATATATTATACATTATATACATATATATGACATATACATGTATATATGACACATATATGCAATGTGATATAATTTTACAAAAATGTTCCTTAGCCTCCATGTGCAGCTGGTGCTAATACCGCATTAATTTGTGGAACCATGACTGGGAACAGAAGCAAGAAAATGGATGTTCAGCACTCCGAGTTCCTGTATTTCATTTTGCAAGACTGTTGCGTTTATGCTGAGAGGAAGGATCTGACAAGCTCATTTTTCTTCTCTTCCCTAAGTGCTCCTGCCACTCATCCTCCCTGCACTCCTCCGCAGTGCTGGTCTCTGGTGGTGGCCAGAGCACCGTCCACAAACTTCAGTTGGATGCAGTTACCTTTTGTTTGAAGGCCTAGGGCAAGAGGTGTGAAGTGTTTCGCTGGGGCCTGAACAGTGTTAGTCATCAAAGCGGATGTTGAAGGCCATGGGTCGTGCTGTGTGACTCCCAGTGACAGAGGTGCCCATGTGCTCTTTAACTTTTACATGTGCGTTGTGAGAGGTGGGACCAGCATGTGGCCCAGGGCAGGGCCTCTCTCTAAGGATAGTACTGTATTTTCCAGAAGCCCACTACAGACTTTCTCTTACATTTCTTTGGCCAGACTTAATCACTGGCAAAAAGAAGGTGAGTTTCTGTAACTTACTTATACCAGTCATGATGCAATCCCTGGAACGAGCACATGGCTCCTCCCTGAAAAAAGAATCGGGGTTCTGTAAATGAGGCGGAAGGGAAAATAGTTGGTTACTCAACCAATGATATCTCCTCAATTATGATTCCCATTTTTCTGAAGGGAAATTGAAGCTTACAAAGGTTGAAATCACACACCTAGGAAGAGGTAGAACTGTGGCAGGAACCCAGGGAGCCTGGCTGTGGACTCTGTCTTCACCACTCTCCTTACCGCTTCTCACGGCCGATGAGGAGTTAGCCACGTTGGGGAGTGAGGAAGTAAAGAAGGTAGAAAGAACATTCCAGGCTGAGGAAAGGGTGTGTGCAGAAACCTGGAGGGAGGCAAGAGATGGCATGGTCTAGCCAAGGATTGAAATGTATTGAGAGAACCTAGGGGATATCGTGTGAGGGGCAGCATTGGGTGATAGGGCTGGACAGGGTATGCAGTGGGCGCTGCTGGGTGGAGACAGGAGGTGGCGTGGAAACAGACATGGGCGAGGAGGCTGTTGAAAGATTCTAGAAGGGGAGAGATAGTGGTAGTTGAAATAGGGGAGGGGAAGGGAATGCATGCAATCAAGAAAGATTTTGAGCCCTGGCCGGTGTGGCTCAGTTGGTTGGAGCATTGTTCATACACCAAAAGGTGGCAGGTTCGATTCCTGGTCAGGGCACATACCCAGTTTGTGGGTTTGATCCCTGGTTGAGGTATGTGCGGGAAGCAACCGATTGATGTTTCTCCCTCACATCGATGTTTCTCTCTCTGTCTGTCTCTCTCTAAAAATCAATAAAATTTTAAAAAAGAGACATTTAGAAAGCAACATTGATAGGATTTGGTGATATAAAGGTGAAGGAGAAGGAAAAATCAAGGGCGACACTTGAGTTTGTGGCTTGGAAGTGGGTTAGTGGATGAGCCATCAGATACAGACAACAGATGAGGTGGTGCCAGGTGAGAGGGTGGGGGAGAATGAGTCTGATTTTTTTTTTTTTTTTAGTCTGGTTTTGGACATGTTGAGTTCAAGGAGATATAGTGGAGCTGTCCTGTAGACATTAGAGTCTAAAACTCAGGACAGAAGCCTGGACTAGAGAGAGATGTGGGCTTCTTCAACATGTAGAACCTCTGGGTTCCACTGGGGGTGAGTGGTAACATGTGAGAAGAGAGTCTAGAGCAGAGCTTGGGAACCCAGTCTTGAAGGAAAGGGGGCCCATGGAGGAACCTGGGAGGGAGCTGCCTCATTGCAGTAGAAGTCAGGAGAATTTGGTGTCACTAAAGCCAAGGAAAGAGAGCTTTCAGAAGGACAGAAAGACTTATGTTTGAGACCTGAGTATCAAGAATGTCAGTGATGGTTGCACCAGGAGTGCTGGAGGTAACAGCCAGATAGCACTAAGTTGCTGGACAGTGGGAGGTGGGAAAGTAGAGGGAATGTGATAACTCATTCAAGATTTCTGAATGTGAGAGGAAGGGTAATGTTGTATGAGGATCCAGGGAAGGTTTAAAAGGAGGAAGACTTAAGCATGTTTAGTTGCTGGTGAAAAGTACATCTGGTAGACCAGAGGTTGCAGATACAGAGAAGAGATGGATGTCTGGATTAGATAATTTCCCATCTCATTAGGGTGAAACCCAAAGGCCTCACCTTGGTTTGTGAGGCCCTGCCTTCCCTCCCACCTCATCTGCCACCTGCTCCTGCCCTTGCTGTGTTCACTGCAGCCTCTGGTCTACTTGTTCCTCAAACACTATGAGCTCGGTCAGGCCGCGGGCCTCTGCTCTGGCAGCCCTTCTGCCCGGAAGGTTCTGCTCCCTCTGAGTCCCTTAGAGGCTTTCCCTGACCACTTTATTACATCCTCTCCCCCACCCCCAATCCTCTAGCCTATTCTATTTTGCTTCATGTCATTTCTCACCTCCTGACATATTATACATATTTATTCATTTTCTATCTCTTTCCATTGAAATGAAAGTGCCAAGAATTTATCTTGATCACTGATATAACCCTGTTTCTAGGCATACAGAGGAAACTTAAATATTTGTTGAACTGAGATATAAAATAGTGATACATGTTGGGTACCTTATGAATATCTTAGATCAAACTTTTGTGGGTGAATTAAAGAACCCCAGCATATATACCAATGATGATGCTCAGGGATAAAGGGAGCACATTTCTGATACCTGCACTAACACAGGCGAATCTCAAATGCATTGTAAGTGAAAGAAGCCAGGCCCAACAGGCTACACGCTAAATAACTTCAAGATCTTCTGGAATATAACTTCATGATGTTTAGTTATAAGGCCATAAAGCAAATCAGTGGTTGCCAGGGGCCAGGAACGGGGCAGGGTGGGGGAGGGGGGTTGACATAAAGGAATTTTGGGTGTTGATGGAAATGTTTTATATCTTGATTGTGGTGGTGGTTACATACTTGCATACATTTACTAAAATTCATAGAATTCTTTACTAAAAAGGATGAATTTTACTGTATGTAAATCATACCTAAGTAAACTTGACTAAAACATCACATTCTCATATAGATTTTTGTTGCAGTATTTGGGCATTTCTTGTGAATGTTAGTTAATAATTCACTTTGCCTGGGTGGCAAAGTAACCCCAGCTCTATGGTGTCATTCCAGCTTACTTCTGCCAATGAATGCCTGTGCCAAGAAACTAATTTGTTCTTAAAGTGGGAGCGATTTGTTTAGGTGGAAATCTGTTGTTGATTTCCTTTCCAGCATCTCCCACTCCCTGCAGGAAGAGAACACCTTTTCCTGTGTGGTTGGGTGGGGCTGACCCTTGCCCTGTGTCCCTAGGAGTGGGCAGGTGATCCTAGCCAGTTGAGTCTTTCCTGGTATTTTTCTGCCAGAGCTCTTGGGAAGATGATCTGTTTTTGCTGGAATTGGTAGGATGTAAATGTAAGTCTGTTGGTGAATATCTTGCTCACTAAATGGAGAAAGGACAGATACACTGAGCCCTGGTGTTCCAGCTCCTGGATCCAGCCATGCCTGAAGCTAGATATGTAGTCTGGACACCCCAGTGACACGTGCAAATGAATTCTTTTTTTTTTTTTTTTCCACTCAAGCCGTGTCGACTTTGGTGGCTTCCATCAATCACAGCAGAGCAAGTTCTGACTCATACATTGCAAACAAGAAGCTTTTGATCTATGGGGTGATAGGATAGTAAAGATGAGACAGTTGACTAAATTAATGAGTTGTGAGAGGAAGCTCTCCTAGTTTCCCTGAACCTTTTTACTAGGGAAGCAGGAGCAGGGACAGAGGGTTGAGATGGGGATGAATGAGCGAGAGTGAAGGGTGAGCAGACAGGCATGCCCCTGGCCAAATGGGTTTGGGGATGCCAGGACCCCATCTCCTCCCAGAGGGGGATCCCTGGCTGGCTGAGGAGGGCTTGGAGTCAGCAGGTAGTGGAGTTGGAGAGAGTCCAGGACTGTAAGCCAGATCTGGGCCCCTGCCTTCAATTCCTGAGCCTCCCTTTCCTTTCCTTTTTTTTTTATCCTCACCCGAGGACATTTTTGCATTTATCTTCAGATAGAGCGGGAGGGAGAGAGGGAGGAAGAGAGAGAGAGAGAGAAAGCGATGTGAGAGAGACACATTGACTGGTTGCCACCCAACACGACCCCAACGGGGGCCGGGGACAAACCGCAACAGAGGTATGTGCCCTTAGCGGGAACCGAACCCGGGACTCTCTGGTCTGCGGGCCGATGTTCTAACCGCTGAGCCACACCAGCCAGGGCCTCACTTTCCTTTTCCTAAAATGGGTGCTGACTGCCTGCCCTCCTCAGGGTGTGTGAGAGTGCCTCAGAGGAGCTGCCAGTCTCTGAAACGCCCATGAAAACCGCCAGCACACTATAGCGTCCTTTGCTTAAAGGGAAAAGGCCGGACAAGGACTGGAAAGACCAGACCCTGTGTGTTTGTAGTAGGACTTGGGCTGCGATCTGACCTTCTCTGTATGAATGGCAGGTGACAGGTCTTCACTTGGGTAAAAAGAGGGCGAGAGGAGGCATAGAAGTAGGGCCCAGGGACGGAGAGTTCCTTAGGGGTCAGGGACGTGGGTGTGGGCGAGGCAAGGGGTCTGGGGCAGGCTGTTGGCCGGAGTTGTTAGTTCCATGCCTTCCACATATTGAAAAGGAGGAAAGACACTTTTTTGTTTGTTTGTTTCTTTAAAATAATTATATAGAATTTCTCTGAATACAAAAGAATCACTTATCTGCTTAAGAATTTTGAAAATACAGAAAAGTAAACATGAGGAAATAAAACTGCCCAGGATGATGTTACTTCTAGAGATAACACTGGTAATGTTTTTGTGTCTTTCCTTCCGATGTTTATTTGTGTGCCTATGTATATTTTATATATACGAGAGATGGCTTATACCTGAAATTTGATTCTGCTGTATATATAGCTTTAGAATCTGTGTTTTTACTTACTATATAATATAAATGTCTTCCTATATCTTCGCATTTTTTGGTAGCCTGATTCTACCCTATAGATGCATCTCTTGGATTGCATAGAAAAGTTTCCAATTTTGTAGGATTATAAAATAATATTGTGGTTAAATCCCTACGGATAGATTTTTGTGCATGTCCTTGAATAACTTTATAGAACAGAGCTTTAGAAGTGGGATTGTTAGGTCAGATGGGATGGCCACAGTTGTCCCTGGTAATCAGGCCAGTTTGCTGTCTCCCCGCGGTGCACAAGGGGTCAGAATTCCCCGAATCTGGCCCTGGGTGGGTATTACTGGACTTTTAGGAACTTGCCAAGTAATAGATGGGAAGAGCTATCTTATTTTTATTTTAATATGCCCCTTTTCTGGTTATAGTAAAGCTGAACATTTTTTCTACAAAACTGATAGTTATTTGTGTATTTCTGTAAATTGTTCTTTATACTCTTTATTCATTTTCCTTTTGGAGTGCTTGTATTTTTCTTACTGATTTATAAGGACTCTGTTTATGGTAAAAATATTAGTCTTTTGTGGGAACCAATACATGTTTATATGAATGTGATGAAATGTTTTAATAATGGATCTTTGGTTGAGATCAAGGCAGAAGGCTTGATGGGGGGAGGGGGGTAATTTTGATGTTGCCCTCCCTCTTCCCTACACATACATCCGAACATACTTAGTATCTTAGTATGTTAAAATGTCCTCTGTTACCTTTGTTTCACAGACAATTATCTTTAGCCCAGAGAGGGGTAACTGGCCCAGCCCCACAGAGCTGGCTCAGGCAGAGCTGGACTTGAACTGGGCCCGGTTCACTGCTCCTATCTCAGACGCATTACGTTGCATTGCCTGGGATACATCTGTCTCCTCTCCCAGGCTTCCAAACCCTCCCCGTAGGCACTGGGTGCCTGGATGATGAGTGTTTTTACACCAGCCTCTCTACTAGAAAGCAAAATCTGTTTGAAAGCTGTGTTACAGGTTTTTCCAGAATTTCTAGTTTTGCAGAATCCACCTGCTTCCCTTGCCCCTAGCAATTACCATTGAATTTCCCAATCTGCAGCTTCCTTTGTCCCACGCAGTGACTGGGGCCGATGGGACCTTCCACTAGGGGATTTGGCCCTCGGGTGTGTGAAGGGGCAGGTGGAGCCCGTCCGCTGACCTTGGGGCCAGTCTCCTTTCCCACACTGGTTCTGCGAAGTAGTAGCAGGTCAGTTAGGATGTGGATTCTTTCCCTCTTTCAAAGGTTCTTTCATTGAAATATGTTCATATTTTTTTTCCTCCTATGGCTCCTTTTCCTGAAAGAATGATGTTAGAGGCTTCTGTTGCTAAATTTAGCTCTTGCTGACGCACTGGCCCTCTCGCTAGCAGTCTCCCTGGGTCTCTGTTTCTCGTAGCCTCGCTTTTCTGCTGGGAGATGAACACCATCACATCCTACATCATATTTAGCCCTCAGTCGTTTCCAGATGGGAAATTTGTTTCTGTATTTTCGTAGCCGTGTTCTCTGCGTGAATGGACTGTCACGAAGCTGGGGGCCGGCAGCCGGCAGGGCAGGTAGGGGGGCTGGCAGCCAGCCTGCGAGAGGCAGAGATTCTCAGGGTGGTGGTGGGGACACCAGTGCAGCCACTGTCAGAGGCTTGCTTGTGCTGAGCAGGAGACAGAGGTGGCTCTCGGAGGAGATCTGGGGATGGTATTTTAGATATAAATGGAAAATTATCAGGAAGGAGAGGGCCTCCTACTTGAAGCAAGCCTTAGTATTGTTAACGAAGGAGTTATTCTAACACCTGTTAAAATGATAACAATTTTATTCAGGGCTGTTGCAATAGGAGAGGGAGATGAGGCTCAACTCTGAATACAACAAGGATTAGTAGGGATTTAGCACCAAAGAACAGAGTGAGGGGCGCAGTGGATGGAAAATTACTAAGAGGAGACATCAAAGGTAGAGGGAGTCTTGCTAAACTGACCTAACAGGATTCTTGCTCAGACATGGCTATATGGACCTGGCTAGGAAGGCCAAGGTCGAGGTCTAGTTGAGGAGAAGGCTCAGGGCTCAGAGAAGCTGAACTAAAGTTTGGTCAAGGAGAGAGTTTTTGTCAGTCCCCTCCAACCCCCCCCCCCCCCCACCTTGTTCAAGGACAGAAGAGACATTCCTTTTTCCTCTGAGCCACACATGTTTATTTCTCATTCAGTTGCCCCTTTTTCATTAAGGACCAGCTGAACCGTCTGTCGGACTTGGTAGGAAAGAATATTTGCTGAATGGTGTGAACGATCAGGCATTTAAATGAGGGGGTTCACGATCGGGGGTGATGAGCCCAGCTTCGGCTTGCAGGGCTTCTGTAGATCCTGGTGGGCGAGGGCAGCACGACAGCAGGGAGTCTGACAAGGCTGTGGTTCCAGCGAAGCCACGTCAGGAGGGTGGGAGGGAAACTGAAAGTAGAAGAACTGAGAAAATGTGCAGATGGCAGATCCAGTCCGATTTACTGATAGGCAACAAAGTAAAAACTAAAATTACGAAGAGGTGAAAAATAGCTCAGCGACAGTGAACAGGACCAGAATCTGATAACCCACAAGTGTGTGCTATAGTTTTCTTTTGAAATATAAAATGTCTTTCTACAGTGTCCAGCCCTGGTCACTGGATGGGTGTGTTGCTGTGTCGGCGTGGAATGTGGCCTGGGGTCAGGCAGGCTGGGTTTGAGTCCCTGAACTGGCCGTGAGATGTGGAGCCTTCCTGGTGTCTGTTTCCTGGCTATGAAATAGGGTAGAATCGATGTGCATTTCATCATCCCATTCCATCATTACAATATCCCCCTCCCCAAGACATTGTACCCATTTTACAGATGAGAAAATAAGCTCTGAGGCTGCCCTGTGCCCCAATGGGACACACCCAGGAACCTGCGGAGCTGAGATTTGAAGCCAGGACCGTAAGGACCGTGTTGTCAACTATGACAAAGCCAGGAGGTTGGCCACATTCAGTGGCTTAGGCGGGGGACTGCAGGTGTGACTGCCGAAGTCCAGGTGTCACTTGGTCTTCGTGGTCCCTAACAGGTCACTGCCTGCCTGTAGCACCCCACGGAGCCTGCAGGGCTGTCCCTCAGACCTCCTCACTGCTTCATAATCTACAAATGGAAAAGTGGCACTTAAAATGAATTTATTCAGGTGGGAGTCGTGTAAGACATGAAAATCAGGCTTTTGAGCTGCTGCACATAAACTGGAGTGTGAGTGAAAAGCTTTTTATTTGGTTTCTGAGCCAGACTCTGAGAAGCCAGTGGGCCGTGTGGTCTGGAAGTGCATGTTATGGGCAGTGGGTCGGAACAGGGGCCACTTTGACCGGCGAGGAGGGAGCATCGCTGGCGCAGCGGGACCGGCCAAGAGGCCGGGATGTCAATAAACACAGTCGGGACACAGAAAGCCTTTTCCGAAGGCGGGGGAGCCAAGGCAAGGCAGTGCCTCGCTCCCAGGGTATTGGAGAAGGAAAATGCTTGAGGTAACCCGTGTTGGCAGCTTTTATAGCTTCCTCCCAATAATGTGCCGGGCGGGCTCTGAACAGGCTGGTGTTTTATTTTCATGTAGCGAAGCCGAGTGGACCTGGGGCAGCTTTCCAGCAGCGGCTGGCCTGGGGCTCTGCCCGTGGAGTGGGGCAGGAGTCCTGGGTCCCGGGCAACGAGGCTGGCCTCGGGGAAGGCGGGAGCAGCCATCCCGGCCTCCTGTGCCTGCTCCTTTGGCATGTTCAGGTCCTTCCACGCAAGGTGCCCTTCTAGCTGGTGCCAGTGAGGGAGGTGGGGGGCAGCGTGGGGAGGCAGCCACCCGGGAAGGAAGGCGCTGGTCCGCGCCGTCTTGAGTGTCGTTGGTGGGGAACGGCATAGGAGCCATAGCGTGGGAAACCCACAGAACGTTCTTTGTGCCTTCGGCCGCCACTTGCCAAGGCACTTTCCATGACTACGTTTAACCTTCATTTATAATCTCTTCTCTCTGATAATATGTACACGTGTGTGAGGTATATTTGAACATGGGATTATGTGTGCGGTTAAAAATATGTATCCGTTACGTGGGTGCCTTACGTGGGTGTGTTAGCCAACATGTTTTGAGAGCCGGGGGAAATGTCCAATTATTTACTCTGAGACACCAGCAAAGTTCGGAAAACTTCTATTTGGTGAGGGTACGACCTGCTGTTTTGTGTTTTTGTAATAGACTCCTTCTCCATATTTTCTTCTAGGTATTGCATGGAAACAATTGATGCATTAAATTTTTTAAAACTATTTTTTATCCTAAGAATTTCAGGTTTGTTTTTACCCGTACTTATTGTGGAAATATTAGTAGAAATAAAAAGATGAAAGTCCTCTGTAATGCTATCATTTAGGATAATTGCTGCTGCAGTTTTGGTGCCTGTATGCGCTTCTGGACTCCCTCCTAATGAGCATATATTAATGTCGAATACAAGCTAATAATTGAGCCCTGGCCGGTGTGGCTCAATGGTTGGACCGTTGACCCGTGCACTGAAGGGTCATGGGTTCGATTGCTGGTCAAGGGCATGTACCTGGGGTGCACATTTGATCCCTGGCCTCAGTCAGGTGATCAAGGCGAGTGTGGGAGGCAACCAATCTGTGTCTCTCTTGCATTGATCTCTCCCTCCCTCCCTCCCTTCCACTTTCTCTAAAAATCAGTGGAAAAATATCCTCGGGTGAGGATGAACAACAACAACAAAAATCTAATAATTGATAGCTAATATTTGAACATCATCATTTGCCAGCACTTTACATGTATGGACACATTTAATCCTCAACAATCCAATGATTGGTTTTATTATTAAACCCATTGTACAGATGAGAAAGCTGAAGCCCAGAGTGATTTGGTACGTTGCTGAAGATCACATAGGTAAGTGACCCAGCCGGGATTTGAACCCAGGCAGTCTGGTTCCAGAACTTAGCTACTCAGTATACTAACTTGCAAAAGAAAAGGATAAAACTGTCCATACAGATTTTTAACCTGCTTTTTTTCCCCCCCGCTTAATATATTATGGACCACTTTCAATGCCAATAACCTTACATCTAGAGCATCATTCAAAATGGCTATGTTGTGATACATATGTCCCAAACATGGAATGTTATTTTCCTGCGTGGCCATTTTGGGTAATAATTACTATTATATTAAAAAATAGCAAATATCGAGGCTCTGTTCCTAGGGCTTCTGGCTGGGGAACAAGTAAGAGAGGAGCAGGGGTAGATTTTCCAGGGAATCTCATTTATATGAAACCTCAAATTTAGATTTCTGGCCTTATCTTCAAATATGGTTATATATGCAATAATAATATTTTTGTTCCTTAATTTCTACAACAACTTATTTTTAAATGATTTGATTCGAGGAAGTAGCAAAAATAATACAGAGAAATCTTGTGTGCCCTTCACTCTGCTTCCCCCAATGATAACATCTTATATAACTGTAGTATACTGTCAAAACCAGGAAATTGATGTATTTCCTATTAGCTCAGGTTCCATGTTTGTTATTAATGTTAACTTAAAAAAAAATAGCTGGACCCGTGTGGCTCAGTGGTTGAGCATCGATCCGTGCGCCAGGAAGTCGCCAGTTTGATTTCTGGTCAGGCACATGCCCAGGTTGTGGGCCAAACCTCCAGTGGGGGGCATGCAGGAGGCAGCCAATCGATGTTCTCTCTCATCGATGTTTCTATCACTCTCTCCCTCTCCCTTCCCCTCTCACTAAAATCAATAACAAATAAATAAATAAATAAAAATAAATACTTAATAAACATGACACTTGATCATCTAGTTTGATAGTTCTCAGTTGTTAAACACACAGGAATCTCTAAGTGGAGAAGGCTCGGGTGTCTGCTGCATCAGAGAGGTGAACACTGTAACTAGCTCCATTCGATAGGGAAGGGATGGAGGTCAGAGAGGTTAAGTCATTTGTAGGAGGTCACACAGCTGTAATGAGCTTCAGACCTGCGACTTAACCCCTGTGATTCTAAGATCCACTCTCTGAGCCCCACACTCCCCAGCATCTCTTCTGGTTTGTTGCAATTCAGGGTGAGGCTCTGAATATAAGAAGGTGTGTGTTTATATATGCATACCTGTGTGCACATGTGTATACACACACACACATTTCCCCACTCTCCACAGTCCCCTCTCCTAGACTGGAAAATGCTGGAGCTAGAGAGGACCTCAAGTTGGTATTTAGCCCAATGCCTCATTTAATGGAGAGCAGTCAGGCCAGCCTAGGGACTTATCTACTGTGTCCTGTGTGGGCCCAGCACACAGGCTACAGGCTGTATTCTCCCATAAACCTTATCATTTCTTGGTTACTTTTGAGACTCTCCTCCAGTTGCTGTTTCCACGGTTGCTCACTTCCGGCCGCCTGGCTCAGCTCCCTCCTGGAGGTGCCTGGGCTGTGGTGGGCTGAGCGGAGCCGCCTGGACTTCTCCACCTCCCGTGGCTTCTTCCAGTCTCCCAGCCCATGCCTCTCAGCCCGCGGCAGGGACTCCAGCAGAGACAGAGGAAGCCACGTGTGTAGGGAAGATCCAGGAAATATTTTTTTTTTCTAAAATCCTGTCGATAGAAAAAGATCTTTTTACCTTTATCCCACTCCCTCTCTTTAACCACCTTCTCTTGCACCTTCCTTCAAGCTTTAGCTGCCAGCCCAATCCACTTCTGTAACCCAAAGGCCAAGTCCACCCCCTTGCTTTTCCAGAGACAACGAGGCGGCTCAAGCGAAGCTGACGTGTGGAGTTTAACACTCCTGCTTCTTGGAGAAGGCTAGTTGAGCCCTGAAGTAGCTCTGCCCAAACTTTTTATTTTTTATTTTTTTTATTTTTTATTTTTAATCCTCACCTGAGGACTGAGGACACTTTTTGCATTCATAGAGCGAGAGGGAGAGAGGGAGGAAGAGAGAGAGAGAGAAACATCGATGTGAGAGAGACACATCGACTGGCTGCCACCTACACAACCCCAACCAGAGTCGGGGACAAACTGCAACCGAGGTACGTGCCCTTAGTGGGAACCGAACCTGGGTCTCTGCAGACCGCGGGCCTACACTCAAACTGGCCAGGGCACTCTGCCCAAACTTTTACTGGCTGTTTTGCATGGAGCTGTGGGAGTGCAGAGCAGGGTTGACCCCAACCCCACACACCCCACTTCAGAAATCCCACATGTGCCTGACACTCTTACTGGATCTGACAGTGGTGTGTGTGTCAGTGTGTACACCTGTGTAGGTGCGAGAGAGCACTTGGTGGCCTGCAAGGTCCTATCTCCTGAGCAGTGGGGACTGAGCCCTGGTTTGCCCAAACTTCCGGCCACGTTCGCTGGAGAAGTGATCCCAGGCCAGGGGCTGCACCTGGTAGGGGCCAGGGTGCAGGGTGATTCATTGGCAGGAGAGCTGGCTGTCCAAACCAGCTGCGAGAGCTGGTCTGCCAGTTAAGTAGGGGTTGGTAAATGGCATCACCACCCTAACCTCATTACCTGCTGGGTCTTGTCCCGTGCCATCCTCACCGAAGCCCTCTGGTCTGGGGGAGGGAAAGGAGAGGGGGTTACCTTGCTCCCCCTTGGACCTGCCCTTCCTTAGGTCCACAAAGCTCAGTCCACAGTGGAGACTCCGGTATACAGGAGTAAAGAGCTACCCTCCCTTAACTTAGAGGTGGGCTATGGAGGGAACATTCCAGGCAACAGGTGACAGTCAGGTGCCTGCCAGACAGGGTCTTTCCAAAGAGCAACGAAGTAGGGAATATCAGTAGTTCGGTTGCCCTCGTCGGTCAAGTAGACTCCAGCATTTTAATTTTCATTCATTCTTCCAACCTTGTACAACACAATTGTGACTAAGACTTAGTCTCTGCTCTCAGAGATGCTCCATGGGCCAGCAGCGTCCACAGCCGCCAGGAAGCTGTGAAATACAGAATCCCAGGTGTCATACCAACTGACTGAATTAGAGTTTGCGTTGTCACAAGCTTGTGTTACCCCAGGGTCCCCGGTGCCGCACATGCCTGAGCTAACTCACATGTTCTGCTTGTGACAGACATCACTCTCTCAGAGGAGCGTTTTACTAACTGTGTATCCGAGTTGGCACCTGTGATGAAGTCTCTTGGTCATCTCTGTTGGAAGAGGAGAGAACTCAATAAAAGTAATTACAGTGCAGTTTGCCAAGTGCCCTAAGTGAGGTACAGGCTTTGAGAACTGGGACCAGCCCTTTCTCTGGGGAGTTATGTGTTGTGTTCCACCAGAAGATAAGTCCTAACCTCCGGTACCTCAAATGTGACCTTATTTGGAAATACTGTCACTGTAGGTGTAATTAAGATGAGATTACACTGGAGTAGGATGAGCCCTTAATCCAAGGTGACTGGTGTCCTCATAAGAAGAGGAGATGGAGAGGCACAGGAGGGACACCACATGAAGATGGGGCAGAGATTGGCGTCATGTCGCTGCCAGCCAAGGAGTGACAAGGACTGTTGGCAAACACCAGAAGCTAAGAGAAAGGCATGGACTGGAGTCCTCCCTGGGTCCTTCAGGGAGAGCATGACTCTGCCGACACCTGGACTTGGGCTGGTAGCCTCTGGACTGAGAGAATACATTGCTGTTGTGTTAAGCCACCCAGTTTGGGGCACTCTGTTATGGCAGCCCTAGGAAACTAACACAAGTCATAGAACACTTGACAAAGGAGGACAGTCAAGTGGCTTTGCTGGGCACCTCCAAGGGGAAGTCACATCTGCAGAAACGGGAGCTCGTGCAGAGGCCGGGAGGAGACAGAGAGCATGGGTTTGTCAAAATAGTCAGGTGGTGGCTGCTTGGATTTTAAACAGGGAAGGGACAGATTTTGCTTTTGGAGAGAGGGATGGAGCCGAGACCAGCCTTTCAACTACTAGAAAAGCGCAAGATTGTGTAGGGCTGCCTCATCGTAAACATACAGATGCTTTATTTTATTTGTTTGTTTGTTTGTTTGTTTGTTTATTTTTGTTACAGATGTTTCTCCTTTTTTCCCCATTGACACCTTCCTCCCCATCCCCCCCACCCCGTCCCCAGCTTTGTTGTCCATGTCCATCAGTTATGCGTACATGCACATAAGTTCTGTGGTTTATCTCCCTCCACCACACGCACACATACACTTCTGAGGGTTGTCATACAGATGCTTTAAACACTAAGGGAGAAAACCGAAGATGAGCCAGGATCCTCAACTGTAGAGCAGGTGGGTAGGACTTGTACGAAGCTTCATGCACTTGGTAGACCTTTGCTGCGTACTGCGTGCCTGGTGCTGTGCCAGCAGAGGGCTGTGACCTAGGTCAGAGCTTCCTGCCCCGAGGAGCTGAAGTTGCATGGGGCAGGCAGAAGATAAGCAGGAAACATACAAACAAGATAACTACTGGGTGATAAAATGCTTTGAAGGGAATAATCAGGGTGATAGGAGAGAGTGGTCTGAATTAGGGTGGTCAGGGAATTGAGGATTAAATGAGATATGCACTTCATGATATGCACTTCATAAGGTTATTATTCTTCCTTTAAGGGTGAACATTTTATCTACCAACTCTTCCCTGGTTTTTTAATTTGAGGAGGTAGATAACGGATTTCCGCCCCAAAACAAGATCTCTTTTTCCTTGATATGTTTGGGACAGCCTAACATTTATCTTACTGCAGTGATGAGCAAGTGCGTTTCCCAGCCTCTGATCACAAAGTCCATAGATGATGTCTTCTCTGCCCAAAACAAGAGTCTACACGGGGCAGACCGGAACCCTCCACCGCTCCCTCGAGTCCTATAATGAACGCCCTTAGAGTAACCTCCGATTCCCGACTCGGTCCAGCTCTGTGTCTGGGAGGAGGGACTTCTTTTCCTTTCCTTACATCGCCGCCTCCTGTCTTCCCTTGGACTGCCCGTCCTGTTCCCGAGTTGGATGTGCGTCCCACCTCATCATCTTTGTGGCTGTACCTGGCCACACTAGTGCCCCCTTCCCTGACCTCCTGCTGTTTGTCGAGTGCCTGCTGTGTGCCAGGCCTGTGCTGGGCACAGAGAGGAAGTCCCTGAGTCAAAGGACATGGTCCCTGCCCCTGGAGTGCAGGCAAATAGACGAATACACTGTTCACACTGTCACACACACCAAAGGACAACTCCTTCAGGTCCTGTGCTGGGAAGGAGACAGGTACCTGGTACCGTGAGAGTCTACAGTGAGGGGATCTGGCCTGGTTGGGAAGGCTTCGCCAAGGAACGGAGGGCAAGATGCGGAGGAGACCTCAACTCAGTAAAGAGGGGCTGAGGGAGCAGAGAACCTGGGGAGGGTGGCCTGAGAGCCACCTGCAAGCAGTGAGATCCCTGCACCCCTTCTCTGTGCCTCCCCAAATAGCCAAGGTGCTGTCCTCTTTTCCAGCCTCTTTTGTCAAACCCAGCGACTTCGTCTTAATGGACCTGTCAGCAGCATTTACATAACTGATCGTTCCCTTCTCCTGGGAATGGTTTTGTCCCTTGGCTCCCAGGACACCACATTCTCTTGGTGGTCTTTCTGCCTCCCTCAGACCCCCTTCTTGTTGTTCTTCTTCCTTCTGGCCTTTTGTGTTAAGGTGTCCCAGGATTTTGTCCTTGGATTTCTTCTTCTACCCCCACTCCCTTGGTGACTTCCAACTCTAGCTTTAAATGCCATCTCTCAATTTATTATCTCCCTTTCTTTTTTTTTTTTTTTTTTACCTCCCTGTTAGATTATACACTTTTTTTTCTTTATTAATTTTATAGAGAGAGGAGAAGGGAGGGGGAGAGGGAGATAGAAACATCGAAACATTGATGAGAGAGAACATCAATTGGCCGCCTCCTGCATGCCCCCCACTGGGGATCGGGCCCACAACCTGGGCATGTGTCCTGACCAGGAATCGAACCGGCGACCTCTTGGTGCATGGGTCGATGCTCAACCACTGAGCCACACCGGCTGGGCTATTATCTCCCTTTCTAACCTAAGTGTCAGACATATATCCAACTACCTACTCAACATCCCTGCTCGAACATCCAGTAGGCATCTTAAAAACAAATTAAATCTGTCTACTTCTCCCCCCACAAATTTGTCCCCACACAGTCTTCCCTGTCCCAGTAAGTAATTATTACAGGTTGAATTCAAGCCGCATACGTTGGAGTCATCCTCGAACCCTCTCCCCTAGTCCACTCACATTCGATGTGCTGGCAGATCCTGTCTACTCTTTCTGCAGAGTATACCTGGAATCTTTCTACTTCTCTCCGCCTCCCTTGGTCCAAGCCACCACTGTCTCTTGCCTAGATTGTTGTGATCAATTCCTGACTACGCTTCTGCGGCTGACCCTGCTGTTCTCAGCTTGGCAGCCGGAACGATCCTTCTAAAGTATAATTAGGTCATGTCACGTCACTCTCTGCTCAGACCCTTTACCAGCTGTCCATGTCACACAGAATAAAAACCAGGGTCTTTCCGTGGCCCACAAAGCCCCCCCCCACCCCCCAAACTGGCTGCATCTCCTGTTGCCCTCCCTGGCTCACTCAGCCCGTGGCACTGCCCAGCTCTTCCTGGAACACTCCAGGTTTGTTCCCCCCTCAAAGAACTTTTGTGATTCCTTCTGCCTGGAATACTTTCCCCTCAGGTATCTACAGCAGGTCCTCAAAGAACATCCTTTAGTTATAATGTTGATGAGATACAGGAACTTAACTCTAGTTTATCAGTTAGCCTGTGGTCACAGCATCTGCAGATGATAAGCAAAGGCTTACTGCCCGAGCCTCACTTCCAGGTTGTCAGGTCTTTGTTCAAGCGTCTCCACCCTCCTGAATTGTCATTCCTTTCTCCTGGGTCATTCTTGATCCCCTCCACCGAATTGTTGTCCTCCCTGCTGCTTCCCAAACCACATTCATAGTTGGCTTCTTTCTCTTCTCTTTCTTTCCTGATAAGCATCCCTGCCCCCGCAGGGCTTACATTTTCATCTTGGCGTTTAGATCAGTGTCTGATACCTAGCAGATGCTAAACATACACACACATGAATTAAGACATTTACACAGATGGATCATTTGTGGATTCAACTTAGAAATAATGAATCTTCGACTCTGTGAACATGACACACCTCTCCACTCAGTTAGGTCTTCATTGATTTCTCCCAGTAGCGGTTTGTATAGTTTTCTGTATAGGCCATGCACGTCTTTTAATTGTAAATGGTATTATTTTATTTTTTAAAGATTTTTTATTGATTTTTAGAGAGAGAGGAAGGGAGAGGGAGAGAGAGAGAGCAACATCAGTAGAGAAACATTGATCAGTTGCCTCCTGCATGCCCCCCACTGGGGATCTGGCCCACAACCTGGGCATGTGCCCTGACTGGGAATCGAACCGGCGACCTTTTAGTGCACGGACCGTTCCCAGCCAACTGAGCCACACCGGCCAAGGTTAAATGGTATTGTTTTAAATTTAATATCTCAATTGCTTATTGTTGGTTTATACAAATACAGGTGATTATTGTGTATTGACTCTTCACTTTCTATCCTGCAACTTGCTAAATTTACTTATTACTAACATTTGTGTAGATTTTCTACGTATACAATCATGTTGCTTATAAATGAAGATAGTTTTAGTTCTTCTTTTCCAACTTTTATGCTTTTTATTTCTGTTTCTGGTTTTACTGCCCTGGCCAGGACTCTAGTACAATGTTGAAAAAAAGTGGTGACTGGATGTTCTTACCTTATTCCTGTGCAGAGGCAAGTTTCCTCTCTCTGTCAATCTGTCTGTCTTTCCCTGCTCCCAACCCCCATTATTTCTTTCTTTTTCGTCTTACAGTCACCTATACATTGCCCCTGAGGACCCTCATTCCAGAATCAGCCCTCATTTGAATTTGAGTGGTTTGGGGACCTTTGGTGATACTGGGAAGATGCCAGAGCAATACCCGGACCTCCTTCTGTGACTGGAGGCCGTCTGCGGCTTTCTCCTCTCCAGAGGTGCAACTTCAAGGGGGCCTTCGGGTAGGTGGGCCTCGGGCAACTGAATTTTTTTTTTTTATCCTCACCTGAGGACATTTTTTCATTTTTTGTTCAGATAGAGTGGGAGGGAGAGAGAGGAAGAGGGAGAGAGAGAAACATCAACGTGAAAGGGACACATCGAGTGGCTGCCACCCGCACGACCAACCAGGGCCGGGGACAAACTGCAACCGAGGTACATGCCCTTAGCGGGAACTGAACCCGGGACTCTCTGGTCCACAGGCTGACGCTCTAACTGCTGAGCCAAATCGGCCAGGACACAACTTAATTTTTTAAATATTCTTTTATTTTTTAGTTAAGTGTAGTCCTCAGTGTATGGCATATTGTCACGGGTCTGTGCAGGCGCCTCTCCTGAGATATTAGTTATTATTTCCCATTTCTCCTCCTTCCCTTAGGTAATGGTTCGAATATGTATTGTGTGTGTCCTTTCCTATGCGTTCTTAGAAAATGTATACCGTTAATTTGTGTGCAAGTTGCTAAACTTTTAATTATACAACTGATATTTTAATATAAAGTGGTATTGTTAGAGATGTCATTCTGATTATTTTTTTCACTCAGCTGAATGTTTTTAATTTCGTCATGTTGCTAATGCTACACACACAAGATAAATAAATTAACTGAATGCCATGATTGAATTTAAAAGGCAAAATGAAAGGAAATTAGTTTATAATAAAATATGTAATTCAATATGTAAATGTACAGGGACAAGTATAGTAGAAGACATAATGAAATAGGTGCTTTTAAGGAAAAACGAAGGATTTATGAGAAGTTAGGAAAGATTCAACTACTATTGAAACATTCCTTGAAGTTTTGGGTATTTTGAAATAAGAACTCAGTAGGTATCTATGTGATTATAAACAATTTGCCCACATGAGTGTTTGGCAGGACATTTGAAAGTCCTGTGGGGCTGGAGTGCGTGTTTCCTGTCCCTTGTCCCACCTCTAAGTATTCCTGCCTCTACCCACCAGTTACTTGTGGAACCCCTCCCCCCAGTCACTGTGGCAAACAAAAATGTCCCTGCAGATGTCCAGAATGTCTTCTGGAGATGGATCATAGACCTAAATCTAAAATTGAAAACTATAACACTTCTAGAGGGAAACGGGGGAAAAACCACTGTAACCTTTGCTTAGGCAAAGATTCTTCAGATGTAACACTAAGAGCATGACTCATTAAAAAATGGATAAATTGAGCTTCATCAAAACTAAAACATTTTGCTCTTCATTTTTTTGGGGGTTATTGTTAATCCTCAACAGAGGATATTTTTTCATTGATTTTTAGAGTGGGAAGGAGGGAGGGTGGGGGGAGAGAGAGAAAGAGAGAGAGAGAGAGAGAGAGAGAGAGAGACATTGATGTAAAAGAGACACATTGATTGGTTGCCTCCCTCCCGCACGTGCCCTGACTGGGGCCAGGGGTTGAACCTGCAACCCAGGTACACGCCATTGACCAGGAATCAAACTCTTTCCCCTACTGTGCAAGGGCCGATGCTCTAATCACTGAGCCACACAGGCCAGGGCAAAAGTTTTGCTCTTCAAAAGGCACTGTTAAGAGAATGAAAAGACAAACCATAGACTAGGAGAAAGTTTTTGCAAATCAAATCATATTTCTGATAAAAGACTTATATCTAGAATATATAAAGAACTTAATTTTTTTTTTCCTAATCCTTACCTGAGGATATTTTTTTCCATTTTTCTTCAGATAGAGTGGGAGGGGGAAAGAGAGAGAGAGAGAGAGAGAAACACCGATGTGAGAGAGACACATTGACTGGTTGCCTCCCACACAACTCTGACCAGGGCCAGGGACGAACCCTGCAACCGAGGTACGTGCCCTTGACCGGGTTCCGGGCCGATGCTCTAACTGCTGAGCCAAACCAGCCAGGGCTATACGAAGAACTTCTAAAACTGAATAATAAGAAAACAACCCAGTTTAAAAAATGAGAAAAAAAATGTGAAAAGATATTTCATCAAAGAAGATACATAGACAGCAAACATGAAAAGATATTCAAAATCATTAGTCATTAAGGAAATGCAAATTAAAACCACAATGAGATATCACTAGTATTTATTGGAATGGCTCAAATTGGAAAGACTGACCATACCAAGTGTTGACAAAGATGTGGGTGCTGGAACTCTGATACACTGCTAGTGAGACTGTAAAATGGAATAGCCACTTTGGAGACAGTGTGGCAGGTTCTTAGAAAGTTAAGCACACACCTCCTATATGATCTAGTCATTCCACTCCTACGTATTTATTTATCCAAGAGAAAAGAAAGCAAGCAAGCTAATACACAAATATTCATAGCAGCTTTATTTGTAACCATCAAAACCCAGAAACACCTCATGTTCATTTACAGATGGGTGGATAAACAAATTGTGGTATGCCCAAAATGCCCTGGAGTTACCACTTCCCCTCTGAGAACCTGGAGTCCAAATTGCTGAACTTCACGTTCAAGGCCCTTTGACAGCAATTTCCGTTTCTCTCTCCATCATTCTCTCCTGACATTTCCCTCGCAGATGCTGTCTCCATTGAGCGCTCTCCAGGTACCTGGACACTCTGAGTGCTTTCGCAGGGTGAAGCTTTGCAACTGCAGTTATTATGCCTCGGCTGCCCTGTCTCTGATTTCGGCTTCATTATCCTGTCAAACTCCTGCTAAAGGAACTGCTTGTATGTTTCTTCTCAGGCATCTCCATCTCCTCTAGAGTTAGATGTGCTTTCACCTTAACCTAGCAGAACTCTTGAACGTGATACAAAATTCACTTATGAGCACTTCTGCCCCCTGAATTGTCAGTTCCTCAAGGGCAGGAAATGTGAGGCTTGGTGTTTTGTTTTGTTCTGTTTTTAATCCTTGGGGCTTAGCATAGAGCTTGGTAGAGCACAAGGACTCAAATGAAGAAATGAATGAATGAGTGAAAGAATGAGTTGATGAATTGGTACTTATACTATTGAAAAAGCTAGTTATCTCAGCAGCTGGGATGGTCATCGTCTCTCTCTCTCTTTTTTTTAAATATGTTTTTATTGATCTCTTAGAGAGGAAAGGAGAGAGAGATAGAAACATCGATGTGAGAGAGAAACATCTATCAGCTTTCTCCTGCACGCCCCACGCTGGGGATCAAGCCCGCAACTCAGGCATGTGCCCTGACCAGGAATTGAATGGGGACCTCTCAGTCCACGGGACAATGCCCACTCCACTGAGCCACACCGGCTGGGCTGGGATGGTCTTCTATGTGAGTTGTGTCTTTTATTCAACTGAAGATATGTTCCATTTTGGCAACAGTACCAAAAGTTGTAACCCTAATCATCTGATGGGTCACTGGGACGCATGGTGTCAACCAGAGACTCTTATAACGTACATGCCTATTGCAGGGCCAAAACAATGATAACCAAGTGTTCTGCAATAGGAAACTGGCTAAATAAATCTCAGCTCACGCACAGAATGCAGTTCTTGGTGTTGGTTACGAAGACTGAGTTCTGCACATACTGATGTGGAGATATGTAAATAAACACAGTATTGAGTAAAAAGAGAAGTTTCAAAACTACAGAGTATGATCCTGATTTTGAGAAAGAAAATGGTATTCTGTATAGGTCTATAATATGGACCCTATGTTCCGTATGTTCTTAGAAAAATCTGGAAAGATATTCACTCAGGGAGTTGGAACATGATGGGGAAACATTCTTTGATTCTCTCTTATTGCTTGAGTATTGTTTGAATTTGTTATGGGCATATTTTGCTCTAGTAATGAAAAAAAAAAAAAAACAACCCACGCAGATTAGAAATATATGCCTGACCAGTAAGGCTCATTTTTGTTATTAAATAATTTCAGATACTTCCAAAAAGTACTTCTTGGGTTAATTTCAACATTTTAGATTTATATAGCATCTTCCTAAAATGCAAGCTGCTTTTACCTTATGATCTTATTTTCACTTTTATCTTTCGGGGAGGGGGGGTAGAGTGGGTAGGAAACTCAAGTTGGGGAAGGGGGGATGCTGTGTCCAGGTCAGTGTTCAAGTGTAGACCGCGGTTTTCTTCTCCTGCTCCTGGCCTCGCGCACCCGTCAGGAAAGCTCAGCTACCACCTGACCGAAACAGGATGCCCTGCTTCCTTCCGGTGGTACGACAGGGCTTTGCAGTCACAAACCTGTTTCTGACCTCTGGCTTTGCCACCTACCGGCTCTGTGACCTTGGCCAAGATTCTTCACGTCTGAGTTAGGTTTCTTCATCTGTAATGTCAGGATCCTGGCAGTATCTATGCTCTTGGGCTGTTGGGAGGCTTGGATGTGAAGGGTCTGAAATGAATGTGGTGCTTAAGAAATGTTAGCTTTTGTTGTTCTTGTTGCTGTTGTGAAGGAAAACCCGGTCCCTGAAAGAAAGGAGGCCAGATGAAAGGAAATCAAATGAGAAAAGGGATGATTTTTAGTATGGGTTGAAGACATGACTTCATTTCCTAGTTCCTATTCTCCCCCACCCCCACCGCCACTTAAAAAAAAAAAAAATCAGCCTTCTGTTGCTAAGTGCTAGCAGATACATCACTGCTAGCTCAGTAGGAATTGTAGGAAGGACTGGAGAAAATATTTTGCAGTGTGAGGAAGGATGAGAGAATTGCATGGACTGGTGAATCACATTTATCGGCCATAGGGCTTGGAAAACATCTTTGCAGTAGTGCAGTGATCCAGAAACCCAGGCCCTCTCACAGGAGAAGGGTGGCCCCCAGTGGGGTGATTGGCAAGGAAAACATAGTGGTGGGACCAGGGCTCTTGTTCGGGGACTAAATCTCCATGAATTCTCAAGTAGGGTCAAACTTTCCAGGGGGCTCCTTGTGCCCAGAGCATCTCTGTGCCTAGGTGCTTCTCAGAAGCACCCTGTGCTGTTCTATCTGCCTGGCAGAGCCCCCGCACCCCACTCTCACCCATGGGGAGAGAGGAGACGATAAGGGGGGTAACTGATGTGCCATTAAGGTGGAAATGCTCAGAAGTCTCCTTGGGTCTAGCTGCATAGAGTCCCGGGGAACAGCTGGCAGGTAGAAGCAGAGAGAGCCTTCTCACCACCCTTCACAGGGTGGGAGGTTGAGGCCCGCGGCACCAAGGATGCACTAGGGGTCAGCGTGTCAGCACTGAGGTCTCCAAGTCGGCCTTTTTTTTTTTTTAAATTGATTTAGAGAGAGAGGAAGGGAGAGGGAGAGAGATAGAAACATCAACGAGAGAGAACATCGACTGGCCGCCCCTGCATGTCCCCCACTGGGGATCTGGCCCACAACCTGGGCATGTGTCCTGACCGGGAATTGAACCGGTGACCTCTTGGTGCACGGGTTGACACTCAACCACTGAGCCACACTGGCCAGGCTACAGGACACTTTTTTTTTTTTTATCCTCACCCGAGGACATTTTTTTGTTTTGTTTTGCATTTATCTTCAGATAGAGCGGGAGGGAGAGAGGGAGGAAGAGAGAAAGTGAAGAAACATCAATGTGAGAGAGACACATCTACTGGCTGCCACCCACACGACCCCATCCAGGGCCTGGGACAAACTACAACCAAGGTACGTGCCCTTAGCGGGAACCGAACCCAGGTCCGTGGGCTGAAACTCTAACTGCTGAGCCAAACAGGCCAGGGCCAGGACACTCTTAAGAGAGGTTTTGTTTTGTTTGTTCTTTATGGTGTTTGCAAAAGTAGTAATGGTAACAGCTAAAACGTATACAGTCTTTCCTATGTGCCAGGTGTGTTCTAATTGCTTATTTATATATACTAGAGATTTCTACATGTAATTTTATATATAAACATATAATGTTTATATATCAAATTGTATATTAAAATGTGTGTGTGTGTGTGTGTGTGTTTTATTCCTCACACTACCGTATTAAGCAGGCACTAATATTACCTCGACTGGATTAATGCCTTTTCAAATGAGGGAAATGAGATATGAAGAGGTTAAGTAAGCTGTCCAAGGTCCCATGCAGGTAAATGGCAGAACTGGGATTAAAAAACCTAGCTGGCCCTGGTCGATTTGGCTCAGCAGTTAGAGCGTCGGCCTGTGGACCAGAGAGTCCTGGGTTCAGTTCCCGCTAGGGGCACGTACCCAAAAACAAACAAACAAACAAACAAAAACCTAGCTGATCTGGTGCCAGAGCCCAGCTCCTAACTGTACACTGTATTGCATCTCAGTTTGTTTGAGCTCATATTTAAAAACGGGGACATTTTGTATCAAAATCTAAAGAGTTGGCTCACCTTGACAGATCAGAAGAACTGGGGACATAGCTGCATCCCCTTGAGGTAACATTTGGCTGATGCCCACGCAGGCCAGCCCCCTGAGGGGTCTCTGTGTCCCCACCATCCATCTCAGTCCCGACTCTGAATTCCTGCCCACCTGACGCCATTCCCATACCTATTTGTACCTGCAGACACTTCCATTTTCCACCCCTGGGCTCAGGCCCCATATTTACAGGCATGAATATTTATGAAAGTGTCAGGCACTTTTCCTTGAAGATAGGAAGTATTTCCACCCCATTTTCCATGTGAGGTCAGTGTGCATGGAGGGGGCCTATACTCAGGTGGGTTTTGAGCTGTGCCTTGCCCAGGGTCAATGCTTGATTACTGTGTTATTCCTCCCCCCCTTGGGGCCGGGGTTGCTCCCACCCTGTTGGAGGTCCATGGTCAAGTTGACAAGTGGAGCAGAAGAAATTGCTGTACTGAAGGAAGTAGGTGTGAAAAGCCAGCCAGACAGCGCGTGTCTGTTCCTGTCCGAGCGCAGAGCGGACAGGCGGAGCGCAGGCAGGTCCCTCGAGCTGTGCTGAGTGAAAACTAGACCAGAAAGAGTTGCTCTTGAAGGGAGGAGAAAAATATGACATTTCAAAAAGTGAACCAGACACATAGTATAAGTTAAAATTTAAAAAAATTTTCTGAGCCGTTCTTCTTTCCCTCTATTACTGTTGGAAATGCCCTCCTTTTTCTTGCCAGTATCACTCAGGACGTTTTGTATTTTGGTAAGAAAATGATACGATGCTGTCCCATTTCTCAGGCAAGTTTATTTTTAAATCCCCAGAATTCTCTCTAAGTGGTTTGAGAGTTGGAGCAAGTGATGACGAGAGCAACTGAGAAAAGAGGTTTTGGCCTGTTATTGTCTCATCAGGTGGGTCGGGGTCCTTGAACTTTAAGAAGCTTTTGTGTTTCCAGCCGTACCGGGGGATTAGTGGCTTAGCCCAGCCTCGTGGGAGCAAGTTTTATTGTTACCTCTTAAAAAGCTGGGACCGTCGTGCTCGGGTATTTTCACACAGCACCATCAGCGTCAGGATCTTAACAAGCTTCGAGTTCTTTCCCCCTGACTCCCTCCCTCTAAATAAGTTCAGTATCTGGAAGAGTGAGTTCGCTTTGGACAGAGCAACAGATGTGCCCGGTAATATGTAAAATGCCACTCATTAGTTACCAATCAAGTCCGTGGTCCTTGACCATCTAATACAAGGCAAGGCAGTGTGCTAGCCGGCTGTGAAACAGATGTAACTAAAATGTGGGTCCTGCCTTAAAGGACCTGGTCGGGGCACATAAGACGGAAGCATGCAAAAAAGTATAATAACCATAGGAAGTGAAAAAGTTAATAAGTAAAGGAGAGAATATGCAGCCCATGATTGATTTCCAAATGAAGGCTGCAGATGCTAACGTACTAGAGGAGGTCTGAGTTCTCTTTGATAAGCTTCCTTCTTCAGAAGCAGCCAAGTCCAGAATGAATGTGCTCAGTGCAACTAGAGGGACACTTTGAAGGGGAACAAAGCTGCTGCTTGTGTAAGTGTGAGGGGAATGCTGGCTTCTTCAGGGTAGTCCGGAAATTCATTCGGAAACAAAGAACTGTAATTCCAAGTCAATGACACCTTCCAAATCCTCTCAGACCATGGCCAAAATTACAGAGAAGGAATGGGAGTCAGTTCTGTTCAGCCCAAACTGGATAGCTGTGTACTTTGCTCAAATGCCTGGGATCTAATGGAGATGGGACCTCCGCCAGGAGATAAAGCAAGTCAATACAGGACTGGGAGAACTCTGATGCTGGAGCAGATAATGAGGAGGGGCCAGGGTTTGAAAGCGTGACCTGTAAGTCTTCCTGTGTAATGAACAGAATATAATGGAAGGCTGAGATCTGAGACCCTGGCGCACCTGTGTCTGTAGCTACCCAGCCAGCAGCTTGGCCGCATCCCTGGATGACTCGGACGAGTTCTGGGGAACATGACAGCCTCAGACTACCTTGACTAGTTACTGAGAAGAGCAGATGACAAGAGATTTCTTCTCAAGGAGATAGGTGTGTGGACTAGTGGTTAAGAACTTAAACTTCGACATGAAGACCCAACTCCCCCATTTACTAGCTGTGTGGCCTTGAGCAAGTCTTTTATCCTTTGTGAGCCTCAGAAACCATGATCTGTAAAATGGGAGGGAAAAAAAGATAGTACCGACCCTACAGGGTAATTGTGAAGATTAAGTAAGATAGGGGAGAAAAACGCACTTAGCAGCTCTGGCCAGGTGGCTCAGTTGGTTGAACTGCCACCTGGTGCACCAGGAACATTGCAGGTTTGATTCTTGGTCAGGGCAGATACCTAGGTTGTGGGTTCAATCCCCGCTTGTGGTGCATGTGGGAGGCAACTGATCGATGTTTCTCTTTCTCTCTTTCTCCTTTCCTCTCTCTAAAAGCAATAAACATATCCTCAGGTGAGGATAAAAAAAAAAAGCACTCAGCAGTACTCCTGTGCGAGTATATGATGAGTCAAATCTATTATTATTAAAGGAGATGATCATGAATATAAATATTTTAAATTGCTTTTTCCTTCTATAGATTCTGGACCCGGATTAGAGACAAAGTGGGAATTATTCCATTCTTCTCCCTTGGTTCTCCATCTATAGTCTTTGAGGAGATGAAGTAGTGGTAACTCATGCTGCTGAGGAACCGGAATATTTCTATTTCTCTCCCCTTAGAGAGCCTGAGATATCTTAGAGTAGTGCTTTCTAAACTCGGACAGGCCTCTGAGTCACCTGTCATTCTGCATTTCTAACAGGTTCCCAGATGCTGCTGCTACTGGTCCTCAGACCACTTTTTAAAAAAATCCTCATCCGAGGATATCTTTACATTTATCTTCAGACAGAGTGGGAGGGGGAGAGAGAGACACATTGACTGGTTGCCACCTGCACGACCCCAACCGGGGCCGGGGACAAACTGCAATCGAGGTACGTGCCCTTGGCTGGAATCGAACCCGGGACTCCTTGGTCTGCGGGCCGACGCTCTAACCCCTGAGCCAAACCAGCCAGGCCCTCAGACCACATTTTACATAGCCAAGTCCTGAAAGGCCTGGGGTCATTGTGTCCAGGAGCATGGTTGAAACCTCTCCGCAGACCTGGCTGGTGTGGCTCAGTTGGCTGAGCATCGTCCTGTGCACCGAAAGGTCATTGGTTCAATTCCCAGTCAGGGCACATACCCTGGTTGCAGGTTTGATCCTGGGTCAGGGTGTGTACGAGAGGCAACCAATCAATGCTTCTCTCTCACACTGATGTCTCTCTCTCCCCCCTGCCCCGCTCTCCCTTCCTCACTCTCTAAAATCAATAAAAACATATTTTTTTTTAAATTAAAAAAAAAAATAACACCTCTCTACAACGTCCCTGAAAATGCTCATCCAATTTGCTTGCATACTTCCAATGATGACAAGCTCCCTACTTGTGAGGCAGCCGTTTGTTTTCAGGTAGCAGGCATGATGGGGATGTGGGTCTCTCCCTGAGCTGATGCCTGCCTCCTTGTAATAGCCCTCTGTTGATCCTAGTTCATTACTTTGGCAGCAGTGGGGGTGGGACATCACACAGCTAATGCTTAATCCTGATGAGGCTTTAGCCTGGTTTGGTCTTCTCTGCAGGAAGTCCATGGATGGGCTTCCATGGTGGTGATGGTGAGGCAGCAATCCCCTGAAAATGTTTGTAGAATTTTGTTTGCATGTACATTTTTCTGGGGAGAGTTTCATAGCTTTCAACAGTTTTTCAAGGGTATCTGATCCATCTAAAAGATTAAGAAACAATTGATTCTTCATGGAATGTTGCGTCCCTCACAATTCCATTTGGAAGGCTACACCCTTCCTCGTCTCTGTATCTCTTGTCTGTCTCTTTTAAAATTTATTTCCCATAATTCTTCATGTCACGTGGTTTCTGGTACCCTGTTCATCCTGCCAATTTTTCCTAGTTCATCTGTGTACATCCAAGGTTGGCCCCCAGAACCATGTACAAACTAACCTCCAGGAATCATCAGACCAGGAAGTGTGAGACTCTCTCCTTGATCTGACCTGAGACTTCTTTCAGTTCTTTCTAAAAGTGCAATATCTTTTCTGGAAACCTTAGTATACTTGACAGTACTATATCAATTTGGAATGTTTATGTTGCAGATTTTTTTTAAAAGAAAAAAGTTAACATTTAAGGGGAATTTGTTGGTATATGTAACAGCCCAGGGTTAGGTGGGTGTGTGTGCGATGCAGCCTTCAGGTGAGGCTTGATCCAGAGGCTCAGACCCTTTTACCAAGGATCCAGCTTCTTGTTGTCACTTTTCATAGTCAACAGAGTCCCAAATCTTTTTTGCAATTACTACATAGAACACCATCTTCAATGCTTTGTATTGGTTTTTGGACCATGTATGCAGAACCTGATTTTATCCCTATGAAGTATCTTGTTAGACCATAGTCCTGATTACACCATCTGCCCTACCAGCCTCCCTGTCCAGCACAGGGTCATCTTCAGATCTAATCAGCATGCCGGCAAATTAACGTTGAACCAGAGTCAAAGACAGAGCCATGGTATGCCCCCTCCCCCCCAACACTCCTGATGTCATACACCCTTTGAATATATGGATGAGTATTCCTTAAAATGCATTCTGAAGGGCACTAATCTAGAGGATGGTCCCCCAAAATGAACCATCCTGCAGACTATAATCAAATATACTTGGATAGCCCTGGCCAGTTTGGCTCAGCAGTTAGAGCATCGGCCTGCAGACCGAAGTATAGTGCATTCGATTCCCAGTCTAAAGCACGTACCTGGGTTGCAGGTTTGATCCCTGGCTCCAGTCAGGGTTGTGCGAGAGGCAAACAATTGATGTCTCTCTCACATCGATGTTTCTCTCTCTCTCTCTCTCCTTCTCTCTCCCTCTCCCCTCTTTCTCCCTCCCTCCCACCCACTCTATCTAAAAATCAATGGAAAAATGTCCTCAGGTGAGGATTAAGCAAAAAACAGGATAGTGCTACATACTGTAACCCTTTCTCAAAGACTCTCGATGCTTATGAGTATAATAACAAATCTAGAAGATAGCAGGATCTGGGAAAGGGGCGGCAGGTGCCATGTCCATCACGAAGATGACAAGAAGAATCCCCTGAAGTGGCTCAAGAAGCAGGCCAAGGAGATGGACGAGGAACATGAGGCATTCACACGGAAGCAGAAAGAGGAGAAGAAACTCAAGGAGCTAAAAGCGAAGGCTGTGGGGAAGGGCCCCTGGCCACAGGTGGAATTAAGAAATCTGGCAAAAAGAGAGCTATTCCTTGCACCTGGGGCAATGGTGATCCTTAATTCCATTCCTGTTTTAGCATCTGGAATCCCTGCGGTAACATCCGTTGCCACCTATAGCTATAAGCGTTGTTATAGAGCCTGTTGTACATTTCAGAATAAACTTTTGCAAAAATAATAATTATTATAATAAAGTTAGACATAGTTTTCCAAATTCATCTGACCATTAAATTCTCCTCCCACACCATGTAGCAGCACCCAGTAATAATCTGGAAACAGATACTCTAGAACGCAGTGGGAGAACCATGTAGATGTTCAGCCAGTTATCAGTCATTTGATTGTCTTATCATCTGGCCCAAATTCCCCCATTGTTGGCCACAAGGGAAAATGAGAGATGTTGTAAAATACCTCGCTGAAAACCCGTGTATCTTGCCAGTCTATCACCTGTTCAGTAGGTAGACAGTTTTCTGTAAAAAAATTTTTTTTCTTTATTGATTTTAGAGAGGGAGGAAGGGAGAGGGAGAGAGAGATAGAAACATCAATGAGAGAGAACATCAAGTGGTTGCCTCCTGCACGCCCCGCACTGGGGATCGGGCCCACAACCTGGGCATGTGCCCTGACCGGGAATCGAACCTGCGACCTCTTGGTGCATGGGTCGAAGTGAAATGCTGGCTTTTCAGTTTCATCTTCAATCACTGAGCCACACCGGCCGGACTAGGGAGACAGTTTTCAACTGAACACAATTTACTCGAGGCTGTTCTCATCCTAAATCTGCCCCGGGATGGACATTTCTCAGGTGTCCTATTAAGAGCAGAACCCAGAGTTGGAGGCTCTCGGGTTAACCCAAAGCCACAGGGCAGCCTGTCGTCATTCCCAGTAATGATAGTAATTGAACTATCACAGTCGCAATAACTCACAGCTATGGAACATTCACTCTGTGCCAGGCACGTCCCTCAGTGCTTCCTATGTAATACCTCACTCAGCCCTCACAGGAACCCAGTGAGTTGGGCAACACTATTGTCCTTATTTTACGAATGAGGAGCCTGAAGGATCAAGAGCTTGCAAAAATCACTCAAGGGGACACAGCTAACAAGAAATGGGGCTGGATGGCAAACCCAGGTTTGACCCCAGAGCCCATGCACTCAACAAATCACTAGATGGTTTTCCTCCCATTCACGCAGTCAGCAGGCACTTATTAAATGTCAACTTTGGGTATGGCGTGGTATTTGGCGAAATTAAAGACACCAGCTAAATAGACACAGTCCTTGCCCTTTAGGGACTGACATTTTATTTGTGGGAACTTTTGTAGTTTAATGAAGAGAATGCTTACCAAGCAAATAGAAGCGAGTGCATGGGAAGAGTCCCGAGTGCCACACAGACGGCCTGCCAGACCTCGACAGCCAAATCTCTACAGCTTGCCCAGGGATGTCTCCCTCCCTCCCTTCCACTTTATCCATTCCCACAAATTCTCTTCTTGGTCTTCACCTGCCCCTTGTCCCCTCGACCCCCGTTTGTCCCGGGGAAACCGGTAACCTCTTGGTGAATTCCCAGTTGATACCCATGGCACTTGGAGGTGACCTACTTCGAGTGAAACACTGGCTTTTCAGTTTCATCTTCAACAGGCTGAGTTGGCAGCTTGCCGGCAGGCTTATGTCACCTAGTGACCGTGTCAGTCCCCTCCTTGCCTGGCTTCCTGTTAGTAAATATCCTCAGGATGCTCTTGGAACCCAGAAGGTGTAGGAGGCCTGGTAAGGGAGCCAAACAGAAAACAGGAGAAAGAGAGAGAGAGAAGACCCGCCCCTCCCTGCCAAAAAAAAACAACCATAGGAGGAAAAAAAATTTCTAAAAAGGAGAGAAATATGCCATGAGGTGTCTCCCTACAGAACAGTGTTTGCTGCAACAAGGACGTTTGTTTTAAAAATATTTTGACCTGCTCAGATCTCCTTTATCTCCCTGCATCCCCCCACCCCATGCCCTTCCTTCCTGTTTGTCGCTTTTAAAGTGGTATTACTTCTCTTCACAATGTGACCTGCTGGGAATGATAGCAGGGACATTTCCTCTCCTGTGGCTCTCATCTTTTTAATAATAATCCCCACTCCACCTCCTTCCCTTCTGCTGCTCTTCATAAATGTTTTCCTAAGGCTGGGTGGAAATGCTTCAGGTGTGCGTGTTATGTCCTGCAAAGGTGAGCTGTGTTTGAGGTTTGATTTTACCCCTCTCCAGGGGGCTGCAGCATCCAGATTTCTGTACCATGACCTCCCTTTTGCACAGTGAACTGCAGCCTTGAGTTTTAGGACACAGACTCAGAGGTTTGTCTCTTGCCTTAGAGGGTAATGATAATTGTGTGAGCTCATTCCCACGGGAGTTACTCTACGATTCCAGGCCCGTTCAGCCCTATGCAGTTGGGCTACAGGTTTCAAGCAGTGATGGGCGGTGCTTGCCTGTTCTGCCTTGCTGGGGCCACACAAGGTCATCCTTGGAGGCCTGGGCAGTTCCATGATCCTCTCCAAGGACTGCATCTTTGGAAGGCAAAGTTCACATCTGCTCAAACCTCCAGAATAGATGAATTGGTTAGAGTTCTCTGTCTGTCACTTTCTCCAAAAACAGATTCATAATCCAGAAGTTCAGTCTAAAAATTTTCCACCAAGATACCACTACTTTTAGTGAATATGTTGAAAATCCTAAGGCAGTGATTCCTCCCTTCCTTCAGCCCTTCCTTCCTTTGATTCATTAGTTCATTCATTAGTTCATCATCTAGAAAGCCTTCGTTGAACACTTCATTGCCCGGGGCCTGGTGAACAAAACAGGAAGGTCCCTGCCCTCGTGATATTTCTGGTGCAGTGGGGGAGACAGAGTGTCCAGAGGTAGAAAGCCACCACAGGCCCACCCACATGTGGTAATGGAGAAGCCAGGGGAGACCTGGAGAAGGTGGTCAGGCCGGGTAGACCTGAGATGGTGACATTTGAGCCCAGATGCAAAGGACAAGGAGCCGGCCCAGTGGAGAGCTGGCAGGGTCGGTGGAGTGTTCCCAGTAGAGGGTCAGCATGTATGGAGATTCTTGGCAGCAATGAGCTTAGCACCTTCCAGAAACTGAGAAGAAGCTGGAGTGGAGAGTGGGAGGTGGAGAAATGAGTTCAGAGAGGGCTAAGCAAGGCCTGGATGTCGAAGTCTTACACCTTCTTTTCAAAAAGGCATATGAAATGTGCAACTAACTTGCTAACATAGCTCTCTCTCTTTCTGTGAAGTGGTTTTAAGAAAAGCAGTGCACCAAGAGGTCACCGGTTCGAATCCCGGTCAGGGCACATGCCCAGGTTGCGGGCCCAATCCCCAGTGCGGGGTATGCAGGAGGTAGCCAATCGATGTTTCTATCTCTCTCTCCCTCTCCTTCCTCTCTCTCTAAAATCAATAAAGAAAAAAATTAAAAAAAAAAAAAAAAAAAGACAAGAAAACAGTGCAGTGTAATGGTTTCCAGCAGACTTCGGAGCCAGGTGCTTGAGTCTGAATTCCACTGCGACCACTCTCTGCTCGTATAACCTCAGGCAACTTATTTAACCTTCCTGGGCCTCAGTTTCTACATCAGAAAATGGGGGCAACATAGTACCCACCTCCTGGGGCCATTTTGAAGTAGAAATGAGCTGAGACACATGTCCAGGACATAGTAAGTACTCAGCAAACATTAGCTATTCTGAAGAAGCGTGGAAGCATTGCATTGATTCTCCAGGAGAGAGCTCTTGTTTATCCTGTGGTTTTGTGCATTCCTTGGCATAAGCACATGCCCTGCAGAGATTTCAGATCTCATTTTGATGGGCAGTCCCGAGACTGGCTAGGCTGGGACAGCTGACCAGGCCTGAGGCAGTTTCAGGAGTAATGCCCGTTCTCTCCTTAGGCGATGCTTGGATTCTCCTGTCGATCTGAGCATGTAGGTCCAGGGTCTCCCAGGGCCAAGTGTGGGCTCCATCAACCTGGAAGCCTTCTGTTTCTTCCTTTCCTCTGATGTAGGGGCCTTTTGGTTGAACTGGCCATGTGGTTCTGTTTGGGCAATGGGAGTTCATTCCAATCCAGCAAACATGTATTGGTCATCTACAATGTTAGGTAGGTATGGTGCTGGGGGCTGGGAATGGTACAGGACTGAGCCCACTCATTACCTGGACAAGGTACCATCTAGTTGGGGAGTCAAAGTCATGAACACACAATTCCAGTGTTAACTGGTCAAACTGGAGACTGTGGGATCAGAGGAAGGGGCTTTGACCGACACTGTGCCTTCAGAGAGACCATCCTAGAGGAAGTGATACCTGAGTGAGTCATGAAGAACAGTTCAGTTAGCCGAAGACGGGAAGGCTTTGTCGAGGTCGGAGGAGCTAGCAAAGGCCTGGAGAGGGAACCAGTGTGCAGAGTGAGGGGGACTGCAAGCGGTTTGAAGACAACGGCGGAAAGCAGGGTGTGGAGGGGGCAGCTGCAGAATGAAACGGGGATGTGTGCCTTCCGGGGGTATGGGATGGAGCCTGGGAAGGGAGTCTTGCGGCCTGGTGAGCAGAGTGGAGACTAGATCTGGGGATGGGTGCGGCAGTAGCATGCCACAGCAAGAAAGACTGTCGAAAGGCTGCGGCTCTAGTCCAAGTGGGAGACAGCGAGGGCAAAAGTAGGGCTATAGCAGTCGGAATGGAGAGGAGGGGGTGGGTCAGAGAAAAACTAGAAGGTGATATGGGCAGGCCTTGGTGGAGAAAGGCTCCATGGGAGCAGGTCTCGTGGGCAATGGGCTTTCAGGGATGTTGGGACAAGGCACTGACTCCGCTCCCCTCCAGATGATGACGTGTCCCAAGTGCTGAGTTTGGTTCAAGGACCAGGAGATCCCCAAGTTGGCTAACATTTTCTTAAACAGAAACACATGGAATTTCAGGGTAAATTCTTTTGGATTGCTGCTGTATGCTTGTATATATATTTAAAAAAGACAGTGACATACAACATTTCAGTCTTCTCAACTCTGGTGGGACCCTTCGGGGAAGAATGTCACCATGTCAATTGCTTACTTGTGAGAACCGGTCCAGGAGTGAAGGATGGCCGAGAAAAAGATAGGCAGCATGTGCCCTACTCTGTATATCCCCTTAGCCTTGACTGAGTTCATTATGAACTTCCAGCGGGCACCTGCATCCCATCAGGTCTCTAACCCCCAGGTAAGAGTGCTCTGTCATATCATCCCAATTCCTGCTGATGAGCCATTCAGGGGAGTGGTTTTCCCAAATCCCATGACAATTTTACAATACTTGGTACCAGGCATAATATGTTGTTTACAACATACTTGGTAATCTAGACTATCTTTTTCAGTTGTTACCCCTCGAGGAGGTTGTCAACCACCATCACAGAATGGACCTGTGGCTCCAGGAGGTTAAATAACCCACCCAGCTCCCAGGCTTTGGAGCGGGAGCTGGGAATCCAACCTGCATTGTGAGACTGTTACAGCAATGTTTTCCCACCAAACGGAGTTGCATTTTCTATCACGGAGACCAGTAGGGGACAGTTTCTGTTTGGCATCTTCTTGGGAAGGGATAGGATGAGTGGAAAGCTCCACAGTCAGATCCACAGAATCCGAAGAATTTCCATCCTCCAGCTCTCCCCTCCTGCTGCCCGTGAAGCCCATTCTGCCGGTCCCACCTTGGTGAGACATTCAAATTGATCCCTGAGCTGAAATGACCAGACGGAGTGAGCAGTAAGCATTATGTTGTTATTTAATAAAGTGTGTGTTGTTCCCCACTTGGCAATGCGGCCAAGTCCCCGTTCTAGCAGGTGGTGGGTAACTGGACCCAAGCCCCCTGATCTTCACTCAGGAGCTCCCTGGCCCAGCCTTTGATATCAGAACAAGAGGAGAAAGCAGTGACACAGGACACTTCCTGTCCCAAAGGGGATGCCACACAGGACACCTGAAACAACAGGCAGAAGGAAAGCTTTGCTAGAGCTGCTTCGGGAGAGCTGCCCTCAGCTTGCCCTCCACGAGGCATCTAAGATCTGGGGAGGAGCGGGACCGGGCCAGCCGTTTCAGTGAAGTTCGGCTCAGTGGATTATCACATGTTATCTATGGGCAAGGTACAGGCTTTGCACTTATATCCCAGCTCCTGTCCTCATGAAGGGTACAATCCAGTGATGGAGACTGACAAGTATGCAGGCAATAAAAATTAATTTGATGGGCCCGGCTGGTGTAGCTCAGTGGTTGAGCGTCGACCCATGCACCAAGAGGTCACCGGTTCGATTCCCCATCATGGCACATGCCCAGGTTGTGGGCCCGATCCCTGGTGGGGGCATGCAGGAGGCGGCCAATCGATGTTCTCTCTCATTGACGTTTCTATCTCTCTCTCCCTCTCCCTTCCTGTCTCTCTAAAAATCAATAAAGAAAAAAAAATTTTTTTTAATTAGTTTGATGGGGTTTAATTTTTAATAGAGAAAGGAGAGAGGTTGTGGGAACCCAGATGTAGGGCTGCTAAATTATCCTGGAAAAGTCAGGGAAGGCTTCCTAGAGGAAGAGGAGTCCTTGGGACTTGAAGAATGAATAGGAGTTTGACCACACATAGGTGCATAGGCTCCAAAGTCTGTGTTGAAAAGAAAAAGGAGCCCGGTTGGTGTGGTTCAGTGGATTGAGCGTCATCCCATGGACTGAGAGGTGCTCGTTCAATTCCCGGTCAGGGCACATGGCTGGGTTGTGGGCTTGATCCTCAGTAGGGGGCGTGCAGGAGGCAGCTGATTGATGTTTCTCTCTCACTTAGATGTTTCTATCTCTCTCTTCCTCTCTCTCTCTAAACATCAACAAAAACTTATTTAAAATAAAAGGAAAAGGAAAGCTTAAGCTTAACACTTTTAATAAAAATAGAAAATTAAACTTTAGTGCTAGGCTTATCTCCCATCTTTCCCCAGTTCTCCAGCTCACTATTATTAGAGGTATCATTCACATAGCATTGGGGGGGAGGGGGTGTTGAGACAGGTGGAAAGGCTGATTGATTGTATCTTGGCTAGATCTATGCAAATGAGAAGGCTTTTATGTTAGAAGGTAAAATGCCTGGAAGTCAGAGTCCCAGATTAAAATCATCCAACATTGTTTTGATTTTTCAAGCTGATGCATAGCCAACCAGTAATTCAATTCAGGGCACTGAAAGGTGCCTGTCTGAGACGGTCACAAGTCCAAGTGGAAATTCAGAAAGTCTGGGAGTTTGGATATTTCAGTCGTATCTGTATTCATAGGCTATCCATATGATCTTGGATAAATCACATCACGTCAAACAAAAATGAGAATAGAACTCTAACTTTTTATGTATTTATCCATCCATCCATTAGTTTATTTCCTCCCAACTTTTTGATTTGAAAAAAAAAAATCTAAAACCTACAGAAAAGTCATACGACTAGAACAGTGCAGTGTGTGGGTGCATGTAGACAAACACAAATATATTTATTTTGCTGAATGATTTGAAAGTCAGTTGCAGATGCCATGACGGTTCCCTTCTAAAGGACTTCCGCAGTTTGTGTGTCTTTGGATTCTCCTACCAGCCGATGCTGGGATTACCAAACTCGGAAAATTTAACAGATACAATACTCTTCTCTAATGTACGGTCCATATTAAAATTTCCCTTATTGTCTCAATCATGTCCTTGTGGGAGCTAAAAAAAATTACTTTTCCTCCTACTTAAATTCTTCTAGCTAAGTTAGTAAACAAATTCACAGAAACAGATGAACAGATCAAAATTTTAATACGTGCACACCGGGAATTCACATAAACATGAACATTCCAAAGACAGTGAGGTAAAATTGGGTATATATGTCATTTTGGACAAAGGGGAAGGGGGGGGCAGTGATGAGATTTCAGAGGAAGGAGGCAATTTATAGGTAGTTGAGGAAGAGTGGAACATTCCTGGCAGGTAAATTCTTTTTTTTTTTTTTTAACTTATCTTTATTGTTGAATGTATTACAGATGTTCCTCATTTTTCCCCCATTGCCCCCCTCCTCCCCATTCCTGCTTTTCCCCACACTGTTGTCTGTGTCCATTAGTTATGCATATATACATATAAGTTCTTTGGTTTATTTCTTCCCACCCCCCAACCCCCCTTCCCTTTGAGGTTTGTCAGTCTAACAACCAATTTGTACTTCTTAATCCCTTCACCTTTTTCACCCCTCCCCCTAGCTCCCACCCATCTGGTACCCAACAAAAGTTCTCTGTATCTATGAGAATGTCTCTGTTCTGCTTGTTCATTTTGTTTGTAGATTCAATTGTTGATAGATATGTATTTATTGCCATTTTGTTTGTTCATATATTTTTATCTTTTTCTTCAAGAAGACCCTTCAACATTTCATATAATGATGGTTTGGTGGTGATGAACTCCTTTAGCTTTTCCTTGTCTGGGAAACTCTTCATATGGCCATCGATTCTAAATGACAGCTTCACAGGATAGAGTAATCTTGGTTGTAGGTTCTTGCTTTTCATCACTCTGAATATTTCTTGCCACTCCCTTCTGGCCTGCAAAGTTTCTTTTGAGAAATCAGCTGACAGTCTGATGGGAACTCCCTTGTAGGTAACTAACTGCTTTTCTCTTGCTGCTTTTAAGATTCTCTCTTTGTCTTGAACCTTTTTCATTTTGATGATGATGTGTCTTGGTGTGGGCCTCTTGGGGTTCATTTTGTTTGGGACTCTCTGTGCTTCCTGGACTTGTATGTCTGTTTTCTTCACCAAGTTAGGGAAGTTTTCTGCCATTATTGTTTCAAATAGGTTTTCGATTTCTTGTTCTCTCTCTTCTCCTTCTGGCACCCCCAAGATGCGAATTTTGGCACACTTGAAGTTGTCCCAGAGGCTCCTTACACTATCCTCATTTCTTTGGATTCTTTTTTCTTTTTGCTGTTCTGATTGGGTGTTTTTTTGCTTCCTTATATTCCAAATCGATGGTTTGCATCTTGGATTTACCTACTCTACTATTAAATCTGTGTAAACTATTCTTTATTTCAGTTAGTGCCTCCTTCATTTCTGACTGGTCCTTTTTTATGCTCTTGAGGCCCTCACTAAGTTCACTGAGGTTCTCACTAAGTCCATTGAGCATCCTTATAAGCAGTATTTTGAACTCAGCATCTATTAGGTTGCTTAACTCCATTTCACTTAGTTCTTTTCCTGGAGTTTTCTTCTGTTCTTTCATTTGGGACCTGTTTCTTTGTCTCCTCATTTTGGCTGCCTCCCTCTGTTTGTTTCTATGTATTACTTAGCGAGAGGTATAGGGCTAGCTGAGACCAGATGCTGCTTGTTTGAAAGAATTTAGGAAAACCTGAAGCAGGATCCAAAACAGGCCAATCCTATGGTAAAGCAACTGGCAACAGCTTGGGTGGGCCTGGAAGTTGCGTGAGGCGGGGCCTCAGGGAATCACCAGGGCGGGGCCAACAGGGTGAGCCAGGTTGCTGGAGTCCCAGATATGGTCTGTCTGCCAGCCCAGGGAAGGGCTCACCAAAGGAACAAAAGCCTCTGATAGCACGTCTGTCCAGGAGAAAGCCGCCTCTCCAGCCCTCGCTCCAATGCCAAACAGCTCAGTTCTTCCCCATATGACTCTGGTGCCTTTTAGGCTGCCTCCCGCATGCTGGAGCCTGGAGGGAGCGAGTCCGAGTAAGTCCGTGCGCGGGCCCTTTAAGAGGAGCTGCGGGGGGCTCCAGCCGCCTCAGCCTCAGTTCTCGCTGGTTTTTCCAGCCAGAAGTGATGGGGCTTCTCTTCCTGGCACTGGAACCCTGAGCTGGGTGCCTGGTGTGGGACGGGGACCCCTCAGTCCTCAGGGAGGACCTTCCCAGCCGAGGTGTCCTCCTAATTTTTATCCGCCACACGCGGGTGTGGGACCAGCCCGTCCGCCTCCGCCCCTCCTACCAGTCTGGATGCGGCTTCTTCTTTAATACCGTAGTTGTAGGACTTCCATTCAGCTCAATTTCAGGCGGTTTTGAATGATGGTTGTTCTGTAGTTTAGTTGTAACTTTGATGTGGTTGTGGGAGGACGCGATACCGCATTTACCTACCGGCCATCTTGACCGGAAGTCTTCCTGGCAGGTAAATTCTTGCTTCAATGGGACACCGGATGATCTAGCTACCAGGTCCCTGCTTGGCACCGTCCTGTCTACCATACTTAATTCAGAGTAGGCTAAGGTGAATAAGCTAAGATTTCTTTCCTGGAGCAGGTCTTGGGCAGGAAAGGGAGAGGTTCAAACATTCTGAGTTTTTTGTTTCTTAATAACCAGCTTAAAATCCATGTCTCAAAAGGCAAAATTTCCGTCCCCTTCATCTTGTAGTGCTAGCTTTTATTTCTGATCCAGTCCAATCAAGGGTGTGGATTGCATCAAGTTGTCATGTCTCTGGTGACCTCTAATTCAGAATGGTTCCCCAGCCTTATTTCTTTTATCTTTCATCAGTTGACATGTTCAAGGAGCTCAGGACAGTCATTTTGCAGATTACACAGTTTACTCGTTCTACAGTGAACAATAGCCGAACACCTGTGTGCCAGGCACTGTGCTGGTGATAGGAAAACACTGTCATCAAGGCAAGTGTGGCCTTTTTCGTTTTGGAGCTCACAGAGAGCCTGATGATAGATAAACAAGTTACAGAGGAGGAACAAAATGCTCTAGGGACTGGGACGTGTTTGGCCTGGCTGAGGGACTGAGAGGGCATTTGACTACAGAATGGGAGTGGGGGCAGGAGGTGTGCGGTGAGGTTGGTGTCTTGCGTAGGGGCCGGATCGTGGTGCAGCTTTTCCATCTAATTTTAGATGCCCTGGGAAGTCCCTGGAGAGTTGATACGGGTGTGTCATGAACTGAGGCATAAACTGTACTTGAAAAAGATCACCGGCTGCTCTTTGAAGCTCCTCTGAGGCTGGTCGCCAGATTGGAATGAAATCTCTTCCACACATTGAAGAGGGCATGATACATTCAGGCTATTGTTTGCAAGATTTAGAGGGATCACCAAAGGTGATTTTGAAAATTCTGACTTACTGTTGTATTTGAAATTATACCTGAGTGATTTCTGAGGCGTAGACTTGGCCTTCTGGAGATGTTGGTGGGGACAAGTCTTGTTTCTTCATCTTGTTTTTGGTTTGTCAGTGGTTGAAACAAGCCAGTTGCCTCCCAGGCAGCTTCTGATTTGGTCGTGGGCTAGTGTCTCAGGCGAGTCCTGCCACCCCTGGCTATGGGGCTTCTGCCCCCTACAGCTCTCAGCCCTTTCCAGAGCCCACCCACCTTTGCTTCGGGTCCTTCAAGTTGGCTACACTGGAACCAAACTGGAGCTTAAGACGAAACAGCAGCTGCACAGTGAGGCGCCCACCTGTCCGGGGAGCACCCGTGCAGCTGGAGGCGCCGTCCCCGGTGTCACATGCAGGGGAACGTGTCCTCTGGGTGCGGAAGAGCAACGAGCTCGAAGCCTCAGAACCAGAGACGGAGAGGAAGGAATCCTGGTTTGCAGGGTCTAGAAGCGCTGAAGATAAAGTTACCATTCCCAGTTGGTTCCAGCTTTATGCTGCTTGTTGTGTATTTAATTCCCAGACTTGCATTAATTCCTTCACTGCTGTGCCCTCTACAAGGTCTGTCCTCATTGGTGCTCTCCACTCATTCGTGCTGCGCTTCCTGTGTGCCGAGAACTGTGGGAGCTGGGGGGACGTCACGGGAGAAGGAGGGGCCCGACCCAGAGTCGGTGGTTGGAACAGGCGGGAGTAGCCACGTAGGCAGGGAGGCGAGGTGCGCTGGGTGCAGGGCCAGACCCTTGCAGGCTACGCTCAGCTGCAGGAGCCGAATCTTAGGTCCTAGAACATGCCATGCTCCCGAGTTCTTCAGGGTCTTGGCACCTGCTGTTCCCTCTGCTAGAATGCTTTTCCTGCCCCACTCCGTGGACCAGCCAGCTGCTTCCCTGGGAAGCTGTCCTTCCCTGACACCTGTCACTATGCTTGATAACCTTACTACATGCATGCCCAAGACCGTCTCCTTCCTTCAGGGCGCACAGTTCTGTTTTGAATAACGTGCATGGATGTGTGTGATTATTTGACTACTGTCCCTCTATGGCTATAAACTCTGCGAGGGTGTGGGAACATGTTCGTGGCTGCTCATCACATGTACCCTATGTTTAACCCGTTAGTGGCTGGGTTCTCCAGAAAACGGTTCGTTACCCATCACAGCTTAGGAAGCGAACGCGTGGTGGGTGGCTCCTGAAGGCTAGCAGGGAGGCAAGACTATTTCTCCCGTGGGCATGAGCTGGTCTGTCGTTGGCACGTCCTCAGTGGACTTCAGAGAATCCAGTAAGATGGGAATGACAGGAGCTGGGATGCTGAGCATTAGAAAGTGTTTAGAGATACTGGGCATTTATTTCCTGTCGTTCTAAACAGTGAGAACTCAGGACACCTGAAATATTAGGGGGACCGGAAAGTAATGTCGTTAAAGTAATGACATGTTAAGGGCGGAAGTGGAAGCAAATCCGTGTTAGACAATCGAGGAACTGTCAAACACTCTTAACCAACCTTGGTCGACCATCCAAGAACATTTGCAGCAGACTGGTAAAGTAAGCAGAGCAGGTGTTTGGGTCCTGCATAATCTGTCCGAAGAAAACAAAGCTAACCGGTCCACCACACGCGACTTTTTGCTTCAGCAGCACAATACAGAAGCGTTTTTTGATCGCTTGATCACTGGAGATGAAAAATGAGTCCTCTATGATAATCCAAAATGCAAAAGGCAGTGGCTCTCTCCGAATGAATCGCCATGAAGTACAGCTAAGCCAGGTTTACACCCCAAAAAGGCTCTTTTGTGTGTTTGGTGGAGTATTCGTGGGATCGTTCATTTTGAAGTGCTGAAACCTGGACAAACTGAATGCAGACCTTTACTGTGAACAATTGGATCGAGTAAATCAATATTTAATTGAAAATTGCCCTGCGATTGTCACCAGAAAAGGCATTATTCTGCAACACGATAATGCAAGACCGCACTGCGCAAGACGAACCCTGGAAAAAATTAATGAATTGGGGTGGGAGGTATTTCCTCACCTACATACTCGCCCGATATTGCACCATCGGATTTCCATTTATTCTGATCGCTACAACATTTTCTAAGTGGCAAAAAATTTGACAATTTGAATGATGTCCAAAATGCCATCTCCAGATATTTTGTTCAAAAACCAACTGATTTTTATCGATCCGGCATTGAAAATTTGCACACTAGATGGCAAAAGGTTGTTGATAATGAGGGTGATTACATCATTGATTAAAAATAAAAACGTGTTAAAAATTTATCTGTTTGAATTTAATGTAAAAAAACGACATTACTTTCCGGTCCCCCTAATAGTAGCCACCCGTTCCCTTCAGAGCAGGGCACAGGCACTTCACCTGCCTGAGCTCTCTCCTCCTGGCACCTTCACGGCTTGATGCCCATTCCCCAGAGTGGAATGGTCTTGAGAGGAGTGAGGGGTCTGTTTCCTTTTTCTGCTCTATGCCAGGTCTCAGCTAGGGAGAGGAAGCTCTAACCAGAAGTGTTTTTCCTCCTCGGCTCCTTTGTCAGGACACTGCTCTGAAAGAATGTCCCATTTCATTGAAGACCCGAGCCAGCCTCAGCGTGAGCCCTTATTTCCCTTGGATTGTATTTATTCCCAAACGGTGCTGGGCAAATACACTTCTGTGTCCCACATCCCTGGGATGTCCCACTGAACAACCTTTTGAATGAAAACTCAGAGTCTGTGTGGCAACGGGTGAATAAGTCAGGAGCTGGGTGGAGATAATGGTGGTTGCAACGTGGAGGAAGGGACTATTCTTGGGTGGTCCCAAATTGAGATCCAAGCATTAGTACCCAACTAGCTCTGCTCCTTTACCTTCTGATAAGAATAAGATATGAATAGTGTGCAGTCAGAGATCAGAGACTCACACGTCTGCAAAAACTAGAAAGGTAGAGCTCTCCCGAGACTGTACTCTCCAGTTAGCCCCAGTCCTTACCAATCCCTTTTGTCCCCAAGATAAAAATAACTACCAGTTTTGTCTGGCTGGAGTGGCTCAGTTGGTTGAGTGTTGTCCTGTGCACCAAAAGGTTGCCGGTTCGATTCCTGGTCAGGGCACATACCTGGGTTGTGGGTTCGATCCCCGGTCACGGCATGTACAGAAGGCAACCAATTGATGTTTCTCTCTCACATCAGTGTTTCTTCCCCCCTCCACTTCCTTCCTCTAAGCATATTCTCAGATGAGGATTAAAAAAACTAATAATAATAATAATAAAAACTACCAGTTTTAAAGCAACAGACTTCTTCAGTGGTCACACAGCTTAGTTTCTGTTTGGGTTGTTAGATGTTTGGGGTGGGGACTACGGTGAACTAGGTCACTTAAGGGGGTAGCTGCTTCTCAACTCAAGATGGGTGTTGCCACATGGGCATGTGGACCCAATATCACCAGATAATCGGGGTTTTCAAGAGAAGCCAGATATCTGAATCTGTATGTAAAATTTTCAAATGTTGACAACAAACCTGTGATTTGAAAAATTCTGTGTGGGCCAAACACAATAATCTGTGAGTTACTGTTGCCTAAGTGTTAGCGGCCCTGGGCCCACGCAGGGTAGGATATCTCAAAGGGTCCATTTCTTCAGATGGCAGAGCACGAGCAAATAGGTGTAAATGAGAGAAGGACTTAAACCCAAGAAGAGCTGCAGGGAAGCTGCGTGGGGTGGTGGAGGGAGATGGGCTTGGGCCCCGAGAGGCCCATGCAGAGTGTGTAAATGGCCCAGTCACCACCTCACCAAGCCTCAGCTTTCCAATGTGTGAAATGGGAAGAATGGTATTTGTTTCTTCGAGCACATCAAGGTGCCCTACGCGATGCTCAGTAGCCGTCACTCCAGCAGGCCTGGCCTTCATTGTGCTCAAAGGGAATTTGTCCTGGCCCCCAGGTCTTCTGCTAGTTAAGCAGCCCCATGCTCCCTCCCCAGGTGTGGCCCAGCTTACCCCTCGACCCCTAGGCATTGTTTTCTCACTTCTCTCTGCTGTCATCTGAATTCCTTCTCCTGCCACCATTGCCTCCAGGTACTCACTACCTTTCACCTGGATTATGTTCCCTGTCTCCATACCACAGCCCTGCTCCCTCCAGACCACCTTCCTGAAGTGCAGCTTTGGTCGCGATAGTGTTTGGTTCCCCATCTGTCGGTGGAGGATCCCTAGTCTGGCCTTATGAATGCCCCACCACCTGGCCTCCCATCACTTCCTCCAGCTCCTCCCCTGCCGTTCTCTCAGACCCATCTCCTACTGCCCACGCACCCTGGTCCCTCCACTGTTTTCGCTTGCTCAGATCACCATGTTCTTTCCAAGGTTCTGCTACTTGACATATTGGGCTCCCCTCTCTTCACTCAGCTAACCTTCCAATATTTCTGCCTCAGATAAGATTTCTCTCTTCTCCCCCCTTATCCTTGCTCATCACACCCTAACCTCCTCGGCTCATATCCCAGCAGTAGTGAATTATTTGTGCATAAACGTGTTGGTCTCTGGCTTTAAACTGAAGCTCTGGGGAGGTGGTACCAGGCCTGGCTGTTCTGTGTCTCTTTGATGTTCACTGAATGGATGCAGACGGTCTTTCAGGTCTCTTCCCACAACTACCGCTGCAGAGAAATGGAATGACTCACGATTCCCCGCACACACTTTAGAGTCCTTAAATGCATATCCTCTGGCATAGTCTGCCTCGGTTTAAATCCTCCTTTTACCCATTATGGGCTGTACAGCATTGGACAAGTCACTTGACCTCTTTATATCTTAATTTCTGCAACTCTGAAAAGGGGCTGAGAATAGTACCTCCCTAACAGCATCCTGTCCCACCTCCAATCAGCTGAGGTTCCCCCATCAGTAAAATGCGGATGGTGACAATAGTCTTATCATGCCTGTTGCTGGGAGGATGAAATGAGAGGACACACAGGAAGTGCCCAGCCTGATGCCTGGCACAGAGCCCTGCCCAGGAAATGATTATTGCTGCTCTGATTGTTATTCGTCTAGTGGTGGTTCTGGCACAAATTAGAGAGACCTGAATTTCTGGCCATGCTTTAGGGCCATCTGTGGGAGGTGATTAGATCTTCGGGTCCATTCTGACTAACCTTTTCATGGTTTAGTGTGGGGTGAGGGGATTAAATGGAAAGACCCTCAGTTGAATCCCTCTCCTTTCATTGGCTCTGGCTCAAGCATTTATTCCTTGGGTCTGTTTTTTGCCTTGAAAGTAAAGACTTAGTAAGATAACCTGTTGTTTGTTTGTCACGGGTGCAGCCTTGGGCCTGTGTTCTTTGGGGTAGCATTTTCTTGATCATCGAATTTGAGGTTTCCCCCCTCAGCCCCTCTCCACCTCATCGTCCAGTTTAGTTCCTTCAGAGGATTTTCCCTAGTTTGTGACGTTATAGTCTGTCTTCTTGCTTCCTGGACGGGAAGTTCCATGAGGTCAGAGATGTTGTATTGTCCACTGTGGGTAGGAAAGAGGGAGGGCAGGAGGAAAACAGAACCCCATGGAGGTCCTGAGATATACTTTAACGGTCTCAGACTTTCATCTGGTGTCAACTCTGATTCGAGGCAGAGGGAGGCTGCTCTCTCCGCGCCAGTGCAGTTGACTTGGTCCCTGGTGGACTCTCTCGATTTCACACAGATCGTCCCTGCTGTGGGCCTGTTGGTCTCCAAGGAGGACGCAGAGCCTTCTCACCCCATTCCAGCCCAAGATGTTTTTCTCCTGGGTCAGCTAGTGCCCGCTTAGAGCCTGCTGGCCCAGCTGTACCCAGGACTTAGGTCACAGGGTGGAAATAGAATAAATAGAAATAACAGCAGCTCACCTTCATCTGTGGAACTTTCTGTGTGTGCCCAGTAACTCGATGAGCTAAGTGCTCTTACTGTCCCCATTTTCTGGAGGGGGGAACCAAGGATTAAAGAGATGTTACTAGCCTAAAAAAATCATGAAATTTATAAGTAACAGGGCCGATGTTTGAACCGTATCATCTGTTCTAAAAGCAACTGCTGTGCTGCTGAGCTGTGGACGACTTCAGATCCTTGAAGTCTGGCTTTGGGTTATGTTGTGGGCAGGGAGACAGAGGGAGAAGGGGAAGGAAATGTTGCAGATTTATCTTCCTAATTTTACTTGGCTTAGGCTAATATTACAATTATTTTGAGCACACCACTGACAAAGGCGGAAGAGAGAACCCAATTTGATATTAAATATTTGCAATGGAAAATTCACAAAGTCTTTTTGAACGGAAGATATTTCCGAGTCGTTCCCGTGGGACCAATTCAGCCAGTTGTTCCTTCTGCGGCATGCTTCCTGTGGTTGCTTCACTGTTCTCAGAAATGAACATTCCTGACTTGGAAGTCCTGGGGTTACGCCAGGCTAGATGCTGAACTCTGCCTTGGTTTCCCTGGCAATGCATGAAGACAGGGGACAGGGCTGTGCATGGCACTTAGTTGCTTGAGTTGTAATTCTGTGACTTATGAAAATTACATTAAGCTGGGCACCTCCAGTCAGGGACGTGGGATGTATCACAACCATCATAGTCACCGTTGCTGATGCCGAGTGAGCATTTGCTGTGTGCCATGTAGAGTGCCAAGGACTTTATGCGCCCCAACTCTTTTCATCCTCCAAACGACCCTGTAGTCAAGGTCTTATTAACCCTCTCATAGACTAAGACACAGAATCAGAGAGGTTACGTTCGGGGTCCAGTTGGCAAGTGGCAGAGTTGGGAGAAGAAGCCAACACTGTTTGACCCAAAAGCCCATGCCGTAAACTCACGCTCTGTGCCAGCAGGATCTCCAGAATGCAGAACTGACAGAGGAGGTGGAGACTGTTCCCGACGCCTTGCCATGGGTGTCCAGAATGGACAGTCCAGAGGGGGGATGATCTCCTTGTCTGATTCGGTGGCCCTGTTGCCCGCTGCATGGCCCCCGGTGGTCTTGGTCGGGCATACATCCAGGGTGAGGAACCAGAGTGGCTGCTCGCTTGAGGTTTGGAGGCGGGTGCTGTGAGCCCTTCAGGTGACAGGACTCGAGTGTGCAGCGGCGCTGTCCTTCCCCGCAGCATGGCCCTGCAACTTGGATTATTGGTAGCTCTGCTGGAGTCCGCTTTCTGACATCTGGGAAGTAACCTCCAGGGGGACAGGGAGTGTGTGACTCGTGTTCACTGCTGTGTCCTGGCACTCAGAACAGCACCTGGCATGGCGTGGGGCTTCATACGCATCTTTGGATCCTTACTCCTAACTGGTCCCCTACTTCCCCTGTTGACCCCTCCTGTCTGTCTCCCCTTTAGCCAGACCTCCTCATGTGCTGTTCCTTTTACATAAAATGCTGTTCCATCTGCATAACATACTGTTGCCTGCCTAGCTCCCACTGCCCTTCGGGTCTCCGCTGAAATGTCCCCCCTTCAGATGGCCTTCCCGGATGTCCGGGGAGCTTGTCCTCCACATCCAAATGGCATCTGTGCTAAATGCTCTCTTAACACCCTAGACGTTTCCTTCAAGGCTTGTGTCCCAGTTCATAATCACACACATGAGCGGGACTGTTTAACAACCAGACTCTCACTAAACTTTTGGGTTCATGAGGGCAGACACCCTGTCTGTTTTGCTCACTGTTGTTCTCCCAGGGCTTGGTAGGCCCTACTCACTAAACATCTGTGGATGAATGAGTTCTTCACCCTCCCCACAGACACCAGAATCCTCCAGAGTGATAGGTTCTAATGTATTTAATATTTATACCAGGATGAAGGTTTTCCTCCCACCCCTGACCCTCAACCACTTCATTAGTATGAATTAGACTTACTGCATCATGGAAGGGAGTGGTTTATTTTCTCCTTGGATCTGAGAACACTTGGGTTCATGGGAGGTTCTCGTCTGCCCGCACCACAGTCACACACCCCCAGGCCAGGGGAGCCAGGGCTGCTGCTCTCAGGGCCACTGGCTATTTCCTGAGTATTTTAGGCTTCTTGAGAGTCACATAAAAGAATCTTAGTTCTCAACCATTTATTCATTGGGTAAGGTGGAAAAAAAAAATGAGTCTGTAGGCCTGCTTGTTATCTGTTTCCCTCTCTCCCTCTTCTTTCCCCTAGTTTGCTAACTAGGTATCTAGTTAGCATTAAAATGACCGAATCTTTCACTAGAGAAAATGGGAGAGGTTGGGAAAAATCAAAACCAATAATCCTTCTCGAGTGGGAGCTGGGGTATTGCCGTCTGGGGTGAGCCGAGAACTCTCGTGTTTGAGGCCACGGCAGGGGGAGGAAGCAGAAACACTGAACAGAACATTTTGCTGGTTGTGAACTGTCGCCAGGCTCCGGTGCCCTTGACCTCTCTCACAGTGGCCGCTCTGAAGGGTAAGACAATCCAGAGAGACCAGAAATTCTGCTCGGGCCCCTCTGGTCTTGCTCCTTCCCCCTTGTCCCGTTTTTCTTATTGACAGACGCAGCTCGCTCTTCCTTGCTTGCCCTGCCCCATCAGTATTGACTTTCAGCTCACCCAGCCCGACATCCTGTGGACGCTGCAGTTCAGACAAACAGCAAGATCATCAAAGAGAGGAGCATGAATGAAAAACTGCTTTATGACATGCCTTCAAAGTGTCTTTTTAGAAGTTCAAAGGATGTGGAGAGGAGGCAGGGGAATCAAAGAAGATGGGGAGAGCAATGAACTCTCCAAGGAATCATTGAGTTTTTCATTGTGTATTTTCTGTGACGCTTGTGATGTAAAAATCAAAAGTAATCCCAGCCCTCAGGGTTCTCTGTGTGTACATCTGATGCAGAGACAGAAGCAACTCACCTTGCTGGTGGGGGCTGTACCCTGGCATTCTAAGTCACCCATTTGCATCTGCATTTCCTGTTTGGACCTCGATCGAATATTTTGATCTGGGAAGACTGTGTCCAGAGATGGAGATTGAACGCTGCTTATGTGGTTCGATGGAGATGAATAATTTAGTCTGCAGAAATTCCCCGTTACCTTTTCCGTTTAAAGACAAGCCAGCGTCCTTCTGTAGCAATGGCTATGCAGAGCTCGGAAAAGGCCTGGCATAGATCCTGAGATCCCAGAGACTATCCTGACAGATAGGGGAACTGAGACTGCACTTGAGGCTGGAGCTGGCCCTAATTGGTAAACTCGTGGGCGCACCACTGATGGTTTGATGCAGAAATGGCTTCTGACCAATCCACTCGGAATGTTTTGGCCACTAACATAGCACCTGGCACATGGAGGATGTTTGAACGAATTGAATGAATGAAAGAACAAATGAAAAGCTTTCTTTTGGTAACCCTGGAGTGGATTCTTTTATGGGTATGTTTCCTATTCTCTTTGGGCCATTCAGGCCCAGAATACAAGGACAGTCTTGAGGATGAGAGTTGAATTGCTAGAAGTCTGCAAGGGATTTCAACTGCACGGGACAGATTCCCTAACTCAAAGTGGATTGAGGTAGAAGGGATTTTTTTAATTAATATTACTGAAAACTCCAAAGGTGGATTTGACTTCCAGCTTCAGTGATGCAATAGACTCAATATTGTGTCCCCACAGCGAGAAGACAGCCCGTCACCAGATATTGAATCTGCCAGCACCTTGATCTTGGACTTTCCAGCCTCCAGAGCTGTGAGAATCTATTTCTGTTGTCTGTATACCACCCAGTCTATGGTATTTTTGTTATTGCAGCCTGAAGGGACTGAGACAACTGGTTCACAGGGCTCTCACACTGTCCTCAGGACTGTTTTACCCTCTTCGCTTCTCAGCTCTGCTCCGTGTGTGTTAGCACTGTTTTCGGCGGGCCCTTCCCTAGGGTGCCAGGGCACAGGAAGTATTGTTTTATGGTTAAGAACATAGTCTCTGGAGCCAGAAGCAGCCTTGATTCAAATCCCCAGTCCATCATTTACTAATTGTACAGCCTAGACATGTTCCTTGACATCCCTGTGCCTGTTTCCTGGTCTTTAAATTTGGAGATGATTACGATGGTGACAGTCATAGCTAAAATTTATTGAGCACTTGCGGTGTGCCTGGTGTTCTTCTAAGTACTGTATGTATATACATTCACTAATCTTCAAAACAATTGTGAGATAGATAGGATTATTAGCTCCATTTTATAGATGAGGAAACTGAGATACAGAAAGTTCAAATAACATGCCTGTTATACAATTAGTAAATGATGGAGCCAGAATTCAAACCCAGGTAGTCTGGTTCCCGAGTCAATACCATTGATCACCAAACTATGCCATCTCATATAATAGAAATTGCAACTCATGGGGTTAATGTGGGAATTAAATGAGATAATATATATAAAGACAGTTAAGGGCCCGGCCGGTGTGCTCAGTGGATTGAGCGTCGTCCCACGGACTGAGAGGTCCCGGTTCGATTCCCAGCAGGGCACATGCCCAGGTTGCGGGCTCGATCCCCAGGAGGGGGCGTGCAGGAGGCAGCCGATTGATGTCTCTCTCTCACTTAGATGTTTCTATCTCTTTCTCCCTTCTTTTTGCTAAAAAAATCAATAAAAACATATTTTAAAAAAAGACAGTTAAGGCAGTTTTTGGCACATAAGGTTCATTTAATTTCATCTTAAAAAAGAAAAAAGGCTGCCAGTAATTTTGGCTGGTATGCTATGCTCTCAATAACCTCAGCAGAGAACAATCCTCTCTGCTAAGAGTTCCACAGAACTCTCAGAACTGGGTCTTGTTGACTCTTTTTGGGTCACATATCCATATGGGTTGGGTCACATATGCATTTTGGCCAAGAGATTGGGATGTTCAGATGAGACAGGCTGGTTCATGCCGCCCTGGGCCTGGAGGTAGAGTTGGTACTCCTTGAGCCATATCAACTAAAAAGTGAAGGAAGGTTTCATTAGAGCAAAAAAGTAGAGTGATCAGAAGTAGACAGAGAAACAAGAGAAGCCTCCAGCACCAAGGGTCCACACTGGCACTGGCTGCTGTCTGGATTTCTTTGGGAGAAGAGCATTGCAGCTGATGAATGCAATGAGCAGGTGGTCAGAGGCCCGCCCTACCTCTAAGTCCTACTGCATGAATCCTCCAGTATGGCGTAGTGAGGGAAGAGGACTGAATAGGTTTGGAAAGAAGCGGCATCTTTAAGGTCAACTTGCTGTATCACTCAGGTTAAGTCAGGAAGTCAAGTGCCAGGTCATCTGGATCTGCAGGAAGGTAAATAGGACATAATTACCCAAAGGCATGTGGGCAGGCCCCACGGCCACCTTGAGAGAAGTGTTGGGCAAGCATTTGAAACCACTAATGATGCCCCTTCAGGCCCTGGTGCTGCTCGGAGATGGCACCACCAGCCCCGAATTGCCCATTCCCATGGTCCTGGGTGAGTCAGGCTGAGCTGAAGCAGGGCCCCCGCCTGAATCACCAGTCCCACTTCCTCTACTTCCTGGTGGTCCCCACCCACACAACCACCACACCCAGGTTAGCACTGACCAGTGGGACCAAAATTAGTGTCTGAGGCAAAATGGGAATGTTGGTCCAAGGTCCTGTGGGTGGTGGATGAATTATAAAGGGGCCCGGAGGTACAGATATCAGCTCACCAGTATCCACAGAAGTTCTTACCACCTTCCACTTACTGGGCCATCTATTGCTAGAGGAGGCATTAAGAGACATTTCCTTCAGTGGTCAAGTCTAAGCAGCCTGCTCCTGTCAACCATCTCCATAAATGTGACTGCGGTGGGTACCAAGCATCACCATAAAAATAACTTGATGATGGAAGCTCAGCTGCTTTCCCACAATTGCTTGCTTATTTATTTATTTATTTATCTATGTTGTAGGTCTAGTCAGTTCTGCATGTTATTTGCCCATGTTGATTATTCTAAACACTTCTACCCTACCTTGTCATGTTTCCTTGCACTGATGTTCTTGCTTAGTGCATTAAAGAATGAGAACGTTGACTGCGTAACTAACACTTTCTGTCTCTCTCTGCTCTTCACCATCTCCTCCTGCAAACTCTAGGTATTTTATCCACCGTGTTTCCTTCTCTCTCTCCCACCATGTTATTGATCTATCTTTTCTGACTCCTTACTGTAAGACTATATTAAAATGGCCCATCCTCCCGGCCAGTGTGGCTCAGTGGATCGAGCACTGTCCCATGGACTGAGAGGTCCCAGTTGGATTCCCGGTCAGGGCACATACCTGGGTTGTGGGCTCGATCCCTGGTTGGGGGCGTGCAGGAGGCAGCCAATTGATGTTTCTCTCTCACAATGATGTTTCTATCTCTCTCTCCCTCCTCTCTAAAAAATCAATAAAAGCATATTATTTTTAAAAAAAGGGCCCATCCTACAAATAACCACCTTTCCTCAGCTCTCCACTATCCATGTGGCTATACTTGTCTCTTAACCAAATGTCTTTTTTTCCCTCTCACCAAATGTCTTAAAAGAGAAATTTACTTGTTATCCCCACTTCTCAACAACTATTACACTCTGGTTTCTACTTCTAACACATCACTGAAAGTACCTTCTAGGACCCAAATGTTTTAAACAGTTCGTCCCTGTCTCTGAAAAAAAAAACTGAGTTCATGTCTCAATATATGATTATTCATTTATAAATTATATAAATATGCTAATGTGTACACACACACACACACACACACACACTATAAAATGTAAACCAAAATAAATAGTTCAAAAGATGATCTAAATATAGAAGTTCAAAGATGTTCTCTAAGTGGGTAGTGTCCTGTATGCTTTGGTCTAATTATGGATTCCTATACACTGATGACCCTTGAGCAACGTGGAGGTTAGGGGCACCAACCCCCCATGTAGTTGAAGATTCACATATAACATTTGATTCACCCAAAACTCAATTACTAATAGCCTACTGTCATTGACTGAAAGCCTTACCAATAACATAAAGTGTCAATTACAGTAATACATATTTTGTGGCCCGGCCGGTGTGGCTCAGTGGATTGAACATCGTCCCATGGACTGAGAGGTTGTGGTTCGATTCCTAGTCAGGGCACATGCCTGGGTTGTGGGCTTGATCCCTAGTAGGGGGCATGCAGGAGGCAGCTGATCTATGTTTCTATCTCTCTCCCTTCCTCTCTCTAAAAAAATCAATAAAAACATATAAAAAAATAAAGTAAACAAGCCCCTCTTTTAAAAAATACATATTTTGTGTTATATGTATTATATACTGTATTCTTACAATAAAATAATCAAAAAAGTAAAATGTTATTAAAAAATTATGAGAAAGAGGAAATACCCTTATAGTATTTAGTGAAAAAAATCTGCATATAAGTAGACTGATGCCTTTCAAGGGTCAACTGTATTTTATTTTATTTTATTTTGTCAGCTTTATTGAGATATAATTTAATCCAACAAAGTCAACTTCTAGGGTACAATTCAATGAGTTTAGACAAGTGTATAAGTTTTATAACCAGTACCCTCGTCACAATATAAAACACTTATCAGCTCAGAAAGATCCCTCATTCCTCTGCAGTTAATCCCTTTCCTCTACCCTGGCCCCTTGTAACTACTAACCTACTTTTTATCACTACAATTTTGCCTTTTCTAGAATTTCATATAAATTAAATCACACAGAATGCAGTTTTTTGTGTGTCTGTACTCTTTCCTTTACCATGGTGCTTTTGAGATTCATCCATGCTGCTACATGTATTGGCAGTTCATTTTCATGGCTAAGCAGTCATTCATTGTATGGCTATACCACAATGTATTTATTCATTTACCTGTTGATCGACGTTTAAGTGGTCTCTAGTGTTTGGCTAGTATGACTAAAGCTCCTATGAGAATGGACATGTAAGTCTTTGTGTGGATATATGTTTTGATTTCTCTTAGGTAAGTATATGGGATTTCTGGGTAATATGTTAAGTGTTTAATTTTATAAGAAACTACCTAACTATTTTGTGAAGTGGCTATAACGTTTTGCATTCCCCTCAGCAAGGTATGAGACTTTCAGTTGCTCCCACATCCCTGTCCACACTTGATGTTGTCAGTTAAAATTTTTAGTCATTCAATGGATATGTAGTGATATCCATTGTGCTTATTTGCCATCAATATCTTCTCTTTGATGAAATTCTATTTTGCCCATTTTATTTTTATCAGGTTTTTCTTCTTTTTCTTCTTATTTAGTTGTAAAAGTTCTTTATACATTCTGTATACATGTCTTTTATCAGATCTATGTTTTGCAAATATTTTTCTTAGTATATAGCTTGCTTTTTGTTTTAACAGTGTCTTCTGAAGAGAAAAAGTATTTAATTTTTGTTGAAATACAGTGTATAAATATTTTATCTTATGGTTTATGTCCTATTTAAAAATTCTTTACCTAGCCCTGGCTGGTTTGGCTCAGTGGTTAGAGCGTTGGCCCGAGGACTGGAGGGTCAAGGGTTTGATTCCTGGTCAAGGGCATGTACCTGGGTTGCGGTTTGATCCCGAGCCTCGATATGTTTCTCTCACATAGATGTTTCTCTCTCCCACTCTCTCTCCCTCCCTCCCTCTCACTCTTTCTGAAAAACTCAATGGAAAAATATCCTCAGGTGAAGATTGAAAGAAAGAAAGAAAGAAAGATTGATTCTTTGCTTAAACCAAATTCACTTATATTTTCTCCTGTGTTTTTCTCTAGAAGTTTAATAATTTTAGCTTTTATTTTTTTATTTTATTTTTATTTTTTTTATCCTCACCTGAGGACATTTTTTCATTTTTTGTTCAGTTAGAGTGGGAGGGAGAGAGAGAGAGAGAGAGAAACATCGATGTGAAAGGGACACATCGAGTGGCTGCCACCCGCACGACCCAACCAGGGCCAGGGACAAACTGCAACTGAGGTACGTGCCCTTAGCGGGAACCGAACCCGAGTCTCTCTGGACCGCAGGCCAACGCTCTAACCGCTGAGCCAAACCGGCCAGGGCAATTTTAGCTTTTATATTGAAGTCTTTGATTACATTAGAGTTAAAAAAATTTTTTTGTGGTGTGAAACAAGGTATTTTGTTTGTTTGTTTTTACATATGAGTATGCAATGGCTTCAGCACCATTTGGTGAAGAGATGGTCCTTTTCCTATTGAATTGTCTTGACAATTTAGTTGAAAATCAGTTGACCATAAATACACATATCTATTTCTGGATTGTATTCTGTTTCATTAATTTGTGTGGCTATCTTTATGCCCGTGCCACATGATTACTGTAGCTTAATAATAAGGCTTGAAATCAAGTAGGGTAATATTTCAATTTTTTATTTGTCAAGACTGTTTAGACTTCTCTACTTTTGAAATGTGTTTAAATCTGCCATCTTGCAATTTGTTTTTTATTTGTCCCATCTGTGTTTTGTTGTTGTTTTTCCATCTTTTGCATTCTTGTAGATTAAGTGTTTTTTATGATTTAATTTTTCAGAGACTTTACTGAGGTATAATTTACATACCATAAAATTACCCATTTTAGGTATACAACTCAATGCTTTTAGTCAATTTCCAGAATTGTGCAACCATCACCACAATCTATATTTATAATATTTCCAACACCCCCAAAAGATCTTTTATGCTCATTTGCAGTCAATATGATTCCATTTTATTTCCTTTATTGGTTTAATTAGCTATACCTCTTTTTATTTTTATTTTTTAGACATGCCTATAGGGTTTACAGTATACATTTTTAACTTAGCACAGTCTGTCTTCAAGTAGTATCATACCACTTCATGTTTACCACAAGAACCCCACAACAGTATATTCCTACCCCTTCCCCTCGCCCCCTTCTTCCGTTTGTGCTCTTATTGTCATTTTGTTCCCACCTGTGCTATGAGCCCCTCAAATCATTGTTGCTATTTTTCATTGAAAATAGTCACTTTTCTTTTTTTTTTTTTTTATCCTCACCCGAGGACATTTTTTCATTTTTTGTTCAGATAGAGTGGGAGGGAGAGAGAGGAAGAGAGAGAGAGAGAAACATCGATGTGAAAGTGACACATCGAGTGGCTGCCACCTGCACGACCAACCAGGGCCGGGGACAAACTGCAACCGAAGTACATGCCCCTAGCGGGAACCGAACCCGGGTCTCTCTGGACCGCAGGCCGACACTCTAACCACTGAGCCAAACCAGCCAGGGCAGTCACTTTTCTTTTAAGGAGAATTTTTAAAGTAAGAAAAAAAGTTTATATTTTTGCACTTATTTTTTCATGTCTGATGCTCTTCATTCCTTTGCGTAGAACCAGATTTCTGCTTGCTATTATTAACCTTCTGCCTGAAAGACTTTCTTTAACATTTCTCATAGTGGTGGTCTGCCCATGATGTTTCTATGTTCAAAAATATCTTTATTTTACCTTTGCATTTGAAAAATATGTTTGCTGGGTATACAATTCTAGGTTAACAGTTCTGTTTTTTTTTTTTTCCAGCACTTTAAAGCTATTACTGTCTTTTGGATTGCACTGTTTCTGACATGATCTGCTGTCAATTTTTATTCTTCTTTGTCTTTTTCCTCTAGCACATTTAAAATTTTCTCTTTGTCACTGGTTATAAGCAATGTAATTATGGTATGCCTTGGTGTAGTGTTCTTTATGTTTCTTCTGTTTGAGATCTGTTGAGCTTATTGCACTGTGGGTTTATAGCTTTTATCAAATTTGGAAATTTTTTTGTTTTGTTTTGTTTTGTTAATCCTCACCTGAAGGTATTTTTCCATTGATTTTTTTAGAGAGAGTAGAAGGGAGAGAAAGAGGGAGGGGGAGGGGGAGGGGGAGGGGGGGGGAGAGAGAGAGAGAGAGATGAGAGAGACACATCAATTGGTTTCCTCCTGCATGACCCTGACTGGGCTGGGGATCAAACCTGCAACTCAAGTATGTGCCCTTGACCAGAAATCAAACCTGAGACCCTTTGGTGCACAGGCCAACACTCTAACTGCTGAGCCAAACTGGCCAGGGCAAATTTGGAAAAATTTCATCCATCATTTCTTCAAATATATTTTTACACCCCTCACTTCTGCTCTGTTTTTTCTTGAACTACACTTACAAGTATATTAGCCTGTTTCATGTTGTTCAACTGGTCTGTTAATGTTTTTTTCCAGTTTTTGTTTTTTCTGTCAGTATTTCATTTTGGATAGTTTCTATTGCTATGTCTTAAGTTCATTCATGTCTTTTTTCCTGCAATGGCTAATCTGTTCTTAATCCCATTCAGTTTGTTCATTTGTTGGCTTGTTTTAGATCTCAGACATTGTATTTTTCATTTCTAGAAGTTAGACTTTTTCCATCTTTCTTGTCTACTCTTAACATACCCATGCTTTTCTTTAACTTTCTTGAACTTATATAGCTATAATATGGTTCTAATGTTTTGTATGCTGTCTCTATCATCTGTGACATTTCTGGGTCTCTTCCTTTTGATCCCCACCCCCCATTATGGGATATATATTCACTTTTTTGCATGACTAGTAATTTTTTTATTTTTATTTATTTTTTTATCCTCACCTGAGGACATTTTTTCATTTTTTGTTCAGATAGAGTGGGAGGGAGAGAGAGGAAGAGAGAGAGAGAGAGAAACATCGACGTGAAAGGGACACATCGAGTGGCTGCCACCCGCACGACCAACCAGGGCCGGGGACAAACTGCAACCGAGGTACATGCCCTTAGCGGGAACCGAACTTGGGTCTCTCTGGACTGCAGGCCAACGCTCTAACCGCTGAGCCAAACCGGCCAGGGCATGACTAGTAATTTTTATTGGATTCCAGATATTGTCAATTTTATATTGTTGAGTGCTGGAGTTTTTGCATTCCTATAAACCTTGCTGGGCTTTGTTGTTCTGGGATGCAGTTAAGGTCCTTGGAATTAGTTTGATGTTTTTGAGGCCTGCTTTTTCAGGGTTGTCTGGGTGAGTCCAGAACAAGCTTTCGTGTAAGCCAGGGATTGGCCAACCATGGCCCACAGGCCAGCCTTCTGTTTTGGGTAATAAAGTTTTATTGGAACATAGCCACACCTGTTGGCTTACATATTGTCTCTGCATGCCTTTGGCTCCAATCTCAGAACTGAGTTGTTGAGACAGAGGCCATATGGCCCAAATGCCTGAAATTTTTAGTATCTGATCCTTTAAGAAAAAAATTGCCAACACCTGGTTTAAGCTAATTTTGGGGGTTCAATATTGAAGAAATAGTCTCCTGAGAACCTACCTGATGCTCCATGAGTTAGGAAGTCTTCCCATGCTCATTGGTTGGAACATAAACTACTCTTGGGCCTGTATGAGCTTCTGAGGTTTGTTTCACCAACTTCATTATCCCTCCAGCACTGCGGTCTGGAAACACTCTCCCTGCAGTGAGCTGGGGTGCTCTTAGGGTTTACCTCATTTGCTTTCCTTCTTTCAGGGGATCATCATCTTGTGCTTTCTATTGTCCAATGTCAACAAACTGTTATCTCCTAAATTTTGTGTGTTTTTCTAGTTTAAAGCAGGGGAGTAAGTCACCACTGTTCCATTATGACCAGAAGCCAACATCCCTCAACTTTTCCTTTTTACAGTTTTTTTCCTGATCGCAAAAATAATGTGTTTCTAACCTACTGGATTCTCTGCAACATTGGAACTGATCTGCCACTCTTGACTTTTTATAATTATCCTACTTTCACTCTATAAACTATTTCTTCTGTTTTCTTTGTTGGCTCTGCCTCTTTGCCTGCCCTAAATACTAGGGTAGCCCGGCTGGTGTGGCTCAGTGGTTGAGCATCGACCCTTGCACCAAGAAGTTGCAAGTTTGATTCCCAGTCGGAACACATGCCCAGGTTGTGGGCCCAATCCCCAGTGGGGGGCATGTGGGAGGCAGCCAATCGATGTTCTCTCTCATCAATGTCTCTCTTTCCCTCTCCCTCTAAAATCAATAAAGAAAAATTATTTTAAAAATAAAAATAGAAAAAAATATTAAGGTAGCTAGTAGTGCTAATCCTGGTTCATTCCGTTTCCTCATCCTCCTGTAGCTTCAACCACCTTCCAGGCAGGGATGCAATAAATGGTCAGGGATGTAAAGTACAGCGTCGAGTTGCTCAGTCCTGGGTTGAAATTTCAGTTCTATCATTTGTTGTAATGTGAGCAAATGCAAGTTTTCTAAGAGTTAAGAATAATTTCTAATATATTTTTGTGCTCTTAATGTATACCTGGTGACATGCTAAGTACTTTATGCATATCATCTCTGACCCTTCACAACAATTCAATGAGGGAAATGCTTTTGTCATACCCATTTTATAAATAGGGAAACTGAGGTTCCAAGACGATAAATCACTTTTCCCAAGGGGACAAGCCAGAATTTGGACCCAGGTCTATTTGACCAGACTAGACTGACCAACTGCCCTGGTTTTCCTGAGATTTTGCTGGTGTTAGCACTGAAAGTCCTGCTTACTAGCAAACCTCCAGTCCTGGGCAAACCCACGCGGTCGGCCACCCAGGTAAATTGCTCTGCTCTCCTGAATCTCTTCTCTATACCCACTTAGTATTTTTTGGTGTAGCTTATACTCTGTAAATGCATGTTAATAATTTTAAGCACATAGTATGTGCTTAAAAGTGGGAACTGTGATAACTGGTCCGATTTCTAGCTCTTCTGGGTACACTGTAGCAGACATTTTTTATTGTTTGTCTCCCAACATCGGAGCATTTATTCCTCTGTGTAGGGAATCTCCTGCCTCATGAGGCGGGACCCATGTCCCACTCCAGAGACAGCAGTGGCAGAGGCTCACCCCCTGCCCCCATCCCCAGCCTGTGGCCCGACCCATCAGAAGCAGCCCGTGCAGAACCATTCTCGCGAGGATGGCAGGGGCAGCCACGCAGGCCGTGGGGGCAGCCGATGTTCTGGAAGCAGAGGCCTGAGTCAGAGCCGTGAAATACGGGCTGTGTTTCCAGTTGTGTCAGCAATGGGCTCCTCACTGGACTGGGTCCAGAATGAATTTGCGCTTGCTCCTGGGTGCAGAGGCGCCAACCTTGGTTCTCTGGCTGTTCTGGAAATCCTGTGAATCGCCAGATACCCTGGAGTAATTTCCTTATCTGCTTGAATTCGCCAGAGTTGCTTTCTTTTCACTGCAACTAAGAGCACGGATGGATACATACACCATCTGGCTGTTGTGGGCACTTCAAACTTAATGGGTCCCACACAGAACTCATTACCTTCGCTCAGAAACCTACATCATTTTACTCCGAATCTCAAGCATAGTTCCTCAGTACTTACTGGATTTGTGAAATTAGAAACTGCAGCGTCATCTTCAGCTCCCTCCTAGACCCCCAGTCCTCTGGTTTAGCAAGGAAGCGCCTGCTTCTCTGGTTTTTCCTGCCGCTCTCTTCACCCAGGTTCCGTCTTCTCTGGCCTTGATCATGGCCCAGCCCCAGACCTGGTCTTCTTTCTGTCATTGTTAGGGCCACAAGCAGAGAACGCTCAGAGTGGCTCGTAAGGGTCGAAGATGAGGACAAAGCACGAGAGAAAGGGGAGGTGGAAGAGGGTGGCTTCAAACCCGAGAAATTCATGCCTGGGACAGGAGAGAAGACTTAAGGCTTTGAAGGCAGAAAGAGTAAAAAAATACAGTTGATCCTCATTTTTCAGATTCTGTAGTTACAGTTTCACCTACTCACTAAAATGTATTTGTAACCCCAATCAATGCTGGTGATGCTTTTGTGGTCTTTCGAGGATGTGTTCAGCATGGGGGAAAAAAAAAAAGACTCAGCTGACATGCATATTCCCAGCTTTGGTGAAACAAGGCTATGTTCTGCCTACGTTTTTTCAGCTCTCATACTGTAAATGTGTCATTTTCAGTCTGTTTTATGGCACATTTTCCACATTTCTTGTGTGCTTTTTCTTTTGGGGTGATTTTGCTGTTCAAAATGTGCCTTCTGGAGAAAGTACGTGTGTCAGATAAGCTTCCTCCAGGCATGAGTTACAGTGCTGTTGACTGTGAGTTCAATGTTATTCAACGATATATATTAAATAAGATGTCTTTACACAGAAACACACATGAAACAAGGTTATATATTGATCAGTCAATGAAAATGTGGGACCAGAGGCTCGCTGGGACCTAACCCTGTGTTTCCCCTGGAAGCCATGGTTCAGTATGTACTCATTCAGTGTTCACAGGGACGTCACAGAGCAGAACTACTGGGAATAATGAGAACCGACTGTATGTTGGTGCTTACACTCAGCCCCGTGTTTGATGTGGAGCAGTGGAAGTCAGGATTCAACCAGAGAAGCAAAACCAGGAGGAGATACCTACTTTAATAGATGGATGACAAGGAATTGATTATATAATTGTGGAGGGTTGGCTAAGTGAGCCCCACATCTGTAGGGCAACCTCTCAAGAAGGGACGAACACACGCCAGCTGGAACCTCGCAGACATGGCGAAGCTGTTGTCCACAGGCAGTCAGCAGGGGAGATCCGAGGAAGGGAAAGCAGTCGTGGACACTTCTTTTGCTAGGAAAAGCTCAGTCCCTTTAAGGGCTCACCTGATTGGGTTAGACCTTCCCACAGAACTTTCCTGTTGGGCTCTGGACCCCCTCTCCCATTCCTTCCTTCATGCATTCATGCATACAAGTAACCAAAGTGTCAGCATATACTGCATGCCTGGCACCTTGATGGGTACTGAGGATACAAGTGTTTGGCGCCTTCAAATCACTACATTCTTGGGTCCCAGAGAAAAGGCCTGGGGAGCAGGATTGCCTGTCGAACAGGAAAGCCAGACCCACTGTGCCTTGCATGCTGCCTTTCTTCCTCATTCAGCAGATATTTGCAAGTTTGTGTGTTTCTCTTTTTATAGGTGGACACACTAAAACAATTCTCTGTCATTGAAAGTCCCTCTTCATCCTCCTCCTTGCCTGTTTTCTCTCCTCCCCACGCCTATTCTCTACCCTAGAGGTGATCCTTATCCATTGAATGTGTACCTTTCCAGCTCTTTCTTCCATGCATTTCTAAGCAAATACACATATATTGTTTGAAAACTCTGTATAATTGCACACGTAGTTATTCTGTAAATGCTTATTGGTGGATGAATGGCTAGATGCATCCACTTCACAGGTTTCTCCCAGTTTCCCGGCTGCCCTTCCTGATGTCTGTACCTTTCCCAGGCGGAGTGGCCGGCCAGGTGAGGAGAGGAAAGGGTCTGGATTCCTGGTTTTCCCTGTGACACACATTGACTGGATGTTTACCGAAGAGACTGCTGTCTGTTCATGAACTAGGGCTGCCATAACAAAATACCAAGGCTGGATGGCTTACACAGCAGAGACTTCTCCCACAGGTGTGAAGGCTGGAAGTCCAAGATCAAGATGCCAGCAGGGTTGGTTTCTGGTGAGAGCTCTCTTCCTGGCTTGCAGGCAGCCACCTTCTGTTGTGTCCTCACATGGAGAGGAGAGGGGGAGGCAGGGCCACAGTCCTATTGGATTAGGACTCTATTCTTAAGGTCTCATTTCACCTTCATTACCGCCTAAAAACCTCTTGTCCAGTAAGTCACATTGGGGGGCTATGGCGTCAACATGTGGATTTTGTGGGGCCACCACTCAGTCCATAGCACTGTCCATGGTGTCTGTACATACCTCAGGGGCCCACGTTCAGGGCTCCACCCCCAGGGGGCAGGCTCTAGGACTTTTATTGCCGCATGCATTGCTTAGAGTAGAACCACTGGCCCTGGGAAAAGGGGGAAGCTGAGGGCCTCCCAGTGGCCTCCATCCCTAGCATTCCATTTGAATTAGTGGAAATTTCAACCACCACTTTGTGAATGGTTCCAGATGTGCAGGCTTGGGGAGAGAGCAAGATAGCTGGAAAGCTAAGTTTAAAATTAAAAGTTAAATTACGCTTGGGGTAGGGGACAGCTACCATCACCTAAGGATCCAAGAAGGGGGAACAGTACCATCATGGGGCGACTTGGGCCTGTTACAAATGAGAGGCTAGCTCTATGCCTGGATGAAACAAGTGGCATGCTACAGCCGAGTAATTAGCTCGTCCCTTGGCTCAGATCTTGGTGGGTTTTTAGGGCTCAGAAGGACAAAGACTGAAGCAAGAGTTACTGAGTTACTGAGAAGACAAAATAGTTCACTGGGAGATTGAGGGTCAATTAGTCTTCAGAAGACGATTTCAAAGGAGAAACTGTCGAGTGCCCCCAGGAGATGGCTCTGAGACATGTTTCTGTACTGGTTCAGATGCTAGGATGAAAGGACGATGCAGGGTTTCAGGGGGGATGGAGTGGATGACGTTTGTGGAAGAAATATTGGGGGGGGGGGAATGAGCTCCTGGCTTGATGTGGCAAGAATGCTTGTAAGGCAAGCCAGACACGAAGACTGTGTATTACTCAGAAATGAAATGTAGGCTTGATGTGGCAGAACCTTGTGGCAAATGGAACTGCACAGTGAGATCGGCAAAAACCAAAGGGTTGATTGAGAACCAGGACTGTGAGGCTTGTAACCTGCTGTCGTGGTGCGTCGACTTGCATCAGCCATGAATGTGGACTTGAGTTCAGCTGTTTAGCATGAGGGGTTTGCATCCGGAGCTGCAGTGGGGAACATCGCCGCGCTAACAGGCAGTGTGGAGAGAAGGTTCCAGGGTGCTTACGATCCGAGACTTTGTGATCAGACAAGCTCCGGCACTTTCTGGAGGCAAGTTATACTCTCCCCAAACCTCAGCTTCCTCATCTGTAAAGGTGGATAAAAATAGTACTTGCCTATTAGGGTTGTTGAAAGGACTAGACAGGGAAATGCCCGGAAAGGGCTTAGTTCATGGTAAATGCTTAATACATATTGGCTATAATTATCCCAGTAAAAGAATACATTTTTTGTCCTTATGATAAGGATGGGCATTTTCACTTCATTTTCTCCAGTCAGAAAGAATAGACACTTGGAGAAGGAAACAAATAGGACACAAATGCAATCACATGGATTTTGGCCAAAGTCACGCCAGGGGAGCCCAGGAGAGGGCTCAAGCTATGGTAGAAATGTTTATCCAGGCGGAAGAGGGCATTGAGTAACGTGGGCATGGGAGGGTTGACAGGGAGACACAGAAAGAAAAAGGAGTAAATTTTATATTCCTGTTACCCTAACTGCCACCAGCCCGGGGAAAACACCCACTCTGGGTAGTGCGCCCATTCGGTATGGGGTCTCATGGGAACAGATGGGCTGGCCCCTGCTCACGTGGACTTCCCAGTGTATGTTGTCATGATCAGCAGCGCGACTGTCGCAGTGATGGAAGAATTACGCACAGCAAACGAGCAGGCTCACAAATCCTGTCTCTCTGAAGGCCCACGACCTCAGGGAGGCTGACAGACTTTGAGTACCTGGAAACGTCCTGTACTGCACGGTTCCAGGGACTCTATGAAATATGCAGCCTTATCTTCGATTTTAGTCCCGTTTTGGAAGAAGATTAGTGTGGGGAATATTCAGGAGGCTTTGATGAAATTCCAGGTGAAAGGAGATGAGTCTCACTTTGGGGGCGAGCAGCGGTACCGAGAAAGAGCACAGATGTAGATGCCAGAGATCACATTGGCAAATATCAGTAGAACTCTGCAAAAATGTGGGAGAAGAGAAGAGCCTCGGGGTTGTGGGCTGGGGGACACTGGAGGAACTTGGACCTGTGGTCCTCACATTTTAGGGTGTTTAAGAGTCACCTGTAGAGCTTAACACTGCAAATTCCTAGGACCCACCTTAGACCTACTGAGTCTGAATTTCTAGGGTGGGTCAGGAATCTGCCTTTTTATCAGGAAAATCCTGATATAGGTGGTCTGCAAAGCACCCCTTGAGAAATGCTTTATTTGAGATAATAAAATATCTTAGCCCAATCCTCCAGAAAGCGGTGTCCGAGGCAAGGGCTAAGGTGCTAAGACTTTATCGGGGGTGGGGGTGGGGGTGGGGTGAAATCCCAGGCTGGCCAGGGCGAAGCGGAGAAGATGTAAGATACGTGCATTTCTCCTGCTGGCTGCCATGTCAGCATAAGCCACGAAGAAGCAAGCGGGTCACTCAGGCATTTGCACCTCAGCATAGCTGGAGGGAGAAGGAAATGGGAATCTGCTTTTTCTCCCCTGCCCTGACTCGTTTCCCATTGGTAAAATCCCCCCACCAGGAGTTCACTCCTCTGCCTTTCAGGATTCTACCAGCTGTCTCCTTGATGGTGGTGGCTTCTCAGGAAGCCAGTCCCCACACCCTGGGCAGCAGAGGGACTGCCAGGCCTGGTGGGGTGCTGGCCTAGAGAGAAAGGAAGGAGGAAGCAGCTGCGGGCATGTGAGAAGGTACACAGATCTGTGCCCCCACACCCTGAACAAGACAGGCTGGGAAAGGTAGATTTCCAGTTCCCACAGTGATTGACAGTTTTGTTTTGTTTTAAGTTATTATAAATTCTATTTTGTGTGTGTTTTTAAATCTTTATTGTTGAAAGTATTACTGATGTCTCCCCTTCTTTGCCCCCCTTGACCCCCTCCTTCCCACCCCCACCTCCCTCCTGCTTTCCCCAAACTAATGTCTGTGTCCACTGGTTGTGCATATATGCACATAAGTTCTTTGGTTTATCTCTTCCCAACTCCTTCCCCTCTCTCCCCTCTGAGGTTTGTCAGTCTGTTCCCTACTTCCATGATTCTGGATCTATTTTGATCATCAGCTTATTTTGTTCATGATATTCCATAAATAAGTGAGACCATGTGGTACTTGTCTCTCTCTGACTGGCTTATTTCACTCAACATAATACTCTCCAGGTCCCTCCACATCTCTCAAAGGGTAAGAAATCTTTCTTTCTTATAGCTGCATAGTATTCCATTGTGTATATGTACCACAGCTTAAAAACATTTTTTTTCTTTATTGATTTTAGAGAGAGAGGAAGTGAGAGGGCAAGAGAGATAGAAACGTTGATGAGAGAGAACATCGATAGGCTGCCTCCCTCATGCCCCCCACTGGGGATTGGGCCCACAACCTGGGCACGCGCCCTGACCGGGAATCAAACCGGTGACCTCTTGGTGCATGGGTTGATGCTCAACCACTGAGCCACACCAGCCAGACTGTAACACAGCTTTTTTATCCACTCATCTACTGATGGACACTTGGGCTGTTTCCAGATCTTAGCTATTGTAAATAGTGCTGCTATGAACATAAGGGTGCATATATTCTTTCTGATTGGTGTGTGATTGACAGTTTTGAAGCTGGATATTAAGAAGAAAGAATTCTAGGGAAATTATCTAAATAGAGTTGTTAACAATGGTAATAAGAAAGGAAATCCAGAATTTGCATCCACAGGAAATGCCTTGAAATTCTTCCTTATTAGTATATCACGCCCCAGAAAATCTTCCTGTAAAAGAAGACATGGATGACACATGTGAGCAGTTGCAGAAATTTGCAAAAGGGAGGCTATTCAAGGTATCACCTGTTTATTTTATATCCTGAATCGACTTTCCACCTTTGCAGTCCAAAGTTCTAATAAAAGGTTCCACTTGGACTAGTGAGCAAATGAGTTTGTGAATCTCATCCAAAATCCCACAGCTCTTTCTCTGAAGACTGTAAGTTCCTACGACGCTCTAAAAGGAATATAAAATTAATAATTGTAATTCTTAAGGGCTGCCAATGGCATACTGGGTTTCAGAGAGTAATAACCTCACTTAACGTTTACGTGAAGCTTTCCATCTGTGTGTTACCAGAACTTGGCTAACATTATACACTGGCAAATGGCATTAATCTGTCATAGAAATAGGGGGGATTTAGTCACAGGAAGTTTAAATAACTGATCATGCCATATAACAAATAGACGATTAAACTTATTTTCCATCTATCATCCTGAACCATTTAAAAATATTTCAGGTAGCGTGAGATCTGATCCTAGGAAGAAATACCTCTTGATAGTCATAAAGATGTTGATAACTCAGCTGTGAGAAGTTGAGTGTGTGTGTGTGTGTGTGTGTGTGTGTGTGTGTGTTTTCTGGGGGCAGAGTGTAAAAATTTGCAGCTGTTTTTAATGCAATCAGCATACTTGTGAAGAGAGGTAAAGGATGGGTGAAGTTTGGCAGATAACTCATGTTTTGAGGTAGAAGTTAAAAGATGGAGAAATGAACGATGTAAATTACTAAGTGCCTGCACGCAATGCAGACTCGAATTCAGAAGTAAAGAAAAGGTTTTGAACAATTGAAAGGGAAAAATGGGGAATAGGAAGAAATAAGAGGCTAGTGTTAAGCAAAGAAAACGAGAAAGGAGAAAAACAGAGATCATTGTAGGATGTGAAGGTAATTAAGGAATTCAGTGCAAGAGATATTTGCCATATAGAAACAAGAGAAGACGACTCTCATCAGCTGCATGTTTGAGAGAGATTGGTTATTGGTGGCTGGATCTGAAATGTTCCATCAAAAAGGTTTTATTAAGCAACAACTACATACAAGGCATTGAGAGCAACGGGAAGAAGAGTTTGTCTCTTGATTACTATGACATCTTTCCTCCCTTGGCCTTCACATACATACCTGTTTAGAAAGAGTCAGCGATGGTTGAACAGGATGCTTTGTGCACAAAGTCTCTTCTAGCTCTTGAATTCTTCGTTTCTGGGCCAAAATCCCTAGGGCTTCAGAGAGGCTGTTGCAAGTATGTTCTTTGCAGGCTGGATCCCTATAGGGTTGGACTGGTGGTAGTGTTTTAACTTTCTGCCTCCCACTCTGATTTCTACCAGATAGGATTATTTTAGTTGCAAATTGACAGAAAGCCTAACTGAAGCCAGCTTAAGCATAAAAGCAGTTTATTGGTTCACAGTACTGAAAAGTCATGAGTGGATTCCATTCAGGAATGGCTTGATCCAGAACCTCAAATGCTATCACAGTGTTCTGATTCTCCTCTTCCTCTCTCTTGGTTCTGCTTCTCCTGTGTTGTCTCCGTTTTCAGATCTGCTCTTCCCTGTGGCGGCGGGATGATGGCCATGGCTTCAGGCTCATCACCTTTGCATCTCCAGCTTGAATAGAGACTATGTCTATCCAAACATGACTCCCACACACATCCTGGAAGTCATGCTGATTATACTGGTTTGGGTCAATTGCCCAGCCTTGAACTAGACACCGTGGCCAGAGGGATTCAATTGTGCTGATTGGTCAGGACTGGGCCGCATGCTCGCTCCTCCCTGCCACGGCCTGTGGACTGGAAGGTTTGGGACAGCGTAAGCAGGAGACAGGGGAATGGATTCTGCTTAGCCAGAAATTAATCCTGGGCTACCACCCAGAGCTCAGTGAAACCTAGAAAGAGACCTGAGCTTCTGATCCAAAAAAACAAGAAAAGACCAGCCCTGGCCGGCTTGGCTCAGCGGTTAGAGCGTCGGCCCACGGACCAGTGAGTCGCGGCTTCAATTCTGGTCAAGGGCCCTGGTCAGGGTCGTGCGGGAGGCAACCAGTCCATGTGTCCCTCTCACGCTGATGTTTCTCTCTCTCTCCCTCTCTATCTGAAGATAAATAGAAAAATATCCTTGGGTGAGGATAAAAAAAACCCACAACAAAACAAAACAAGAAAAGGCCAGAGGGGCAAAAAAGAATTCCAATCCAGAGAGAGTTCAGGGATTGAAGGATGCGTCCATGGAGGCAGCTCACTGCGGCTCCGCATGCCCTTTGTCCTGTGGGCGGACCAGGGATTTTGTATAACCCTGGTACATAGTTACTTTCAGGAGATTACAGGGGGGGAAATACTCCACTTCCTGTTTAGGATTACACTCTTAACCCTCCCCTCCCACGCAGGCCATATGTTCATTCTAAGCCTCAGCATTCAGCCAGAAAAGCCCTTTGTGTTTTCTTGGCAAAACTAGGGCCCAGTAATTAAAGTCCATATGCAAAGCTGCTACCTCCAGCCCACACCGAGGTCTTTTAATTAGTCTGTAATTGGTCAGAGAGGTACTATCAAATAGCCCCCAGGCTGGCCTGCTGGAAATGCAGTGTTTGAAAAGTCCCAGACCAGAGAGGGATAATAAATGCTTTAAGTCCCATCTGTTGGAATGATTTGTTCGAGGTATAAATTTCTGTTCTGTTACTATTTTTAACATTCTGCTTACAGTATTTCTTCAAACCATGTAACAACGACCAGAGTATTCACTGGAGATAGACGTGTGAGTAAATGAACTAGAAGGAGGCTTAGCGAATCCATGGTTTGCCCTTCAAAGAAATTCATGCAATGCAGCGGGGATGGGAGGGGAAGAAGCGAGCTGACCATTTGGTTTGAGTGGGTGCTCAGGAACTTCTGGGCGATGTCCTTGCACGAGAACAACCACGGAGGAAATCAGTTCCTTAGCATTTGGTGGTCTTTGAAGTGAATAGCACCCAGGTCCTTCAGCATCACTCCGAAAGCACTGTTTGAGAGGGTCTGTCTCCACTCGAGAAAGGACTTTGAATTCACCTTAGCAGATAAGTCATCAACTGTGGAGAAGCAAAGGGAATAGACACCAGGAGGCAGAGATTCCATGGCCCTCTGGAAGCGGTGCAGACAGGGGTGAAGCTGGAATAATAATGATATGATAAATATTATTAGAGGAGTCGTCGTAGAAATGGTGATCTCATCGTCACGGCTGCCAGCATTGGTCCTGTGCTCCCTCTGTGCCTGGCGCTGTGCTCAGCGTTTTACACAAGGTGAGGAATCTACGACTCTGATGGCTTGAACTTCCTCGAGTCCACTAGCTAGTAAGTGACAGAGCCGGGGTTTGAACCCCACAAGCTGATTCCAGAGTGTGAGCTCTTAACCCCCGTGCTTCCTGTCTCCTCCTGAGCACCATCGAGTGCCTTGGCTTTGCTGGAAGACTATTTCAGAGAAGAAGGAAGGCGCAGGCAGACACTGAGCCCCTTCCAGGTTCTTTTTGTTCTCTTGGCCCTTTGGGCAATCCTGCAGTGAGAACCTGAGGTTTAGAAACGCGGGTGGTCGTGCACCATGGTTCTCTAGGAGAACAAGTCAAGGTCCTCCTCACTCCTGTGCCTTCCCAGCTGACTCCAACATGTGGAAGTCAGCAGAAGTGTGATAGGCCACCTGGCCCACACCCAGAGGAGGGGTGAGATTGTGCGTGGGAGGTTGGCGAGAGGTGTATGGAGCATCAGTCCACTAGAAGGCCCACGTGACCTGGGATGGGCCTCTCTCACTCCTTTCACGTGGCCAGAACGCTGAGGGTCCAAGTACTGTTCCCTCCAAGGGACCTTCTCTCTCTCCTGTCTCCCCAGTCTGCTACTTGAGGGGTAGAAGACGGGGTCTACTCCTGCCCCATTTGTCCTTCTAGATGCAAGTCCTCTTTGACGAGATGCTTGTGTGGCGAAGTAATTTGGACTGAGGCCTGCACCCACCTGAGAAGGCCTGTCTTTTTTTGTCTTCTCTTTCTGTTCTTTTGTCTTTTATTCATTCATTCATTCATTCATTCATTCATTCATTCATTCATTCCCATTCTTTCCTTTGAGTGCACCCACTTTCTCTTTCTTGGCTGGAGAAGGGATAGGGAGGTGGCCTGGATTTACTCCATTCAAGGCATTGGGCCTGTCACCTTAATTTCCTCGTCTGTTCCTTCCTCTCTCATGTGTCATGATGGCTGGCTCTTGCTGGAGGCCCAGATTTGGGCCTGGGAGTGACCGAGCATTCCTGGATGGCCCTAAATACTTAGCGAGCTCTAGTAGGAGGCTCAGCCCAGACTGTTGCTGGAGTTCTGCTGAGAGCCCGAGGCCAACCCCAGCTGAGACTCAAGTGTGGCTTTGCCTTGCTTTGTTCTCTGAGCGCTCCTTTCCCCCAGGGGCCTTGTAGGGACAGTGGCTGATTTGTGGCAGGACTTGGGTTTTTCTGTGTCCTGGCCAATCCCTTCATGATGCCGTGAGACTCTGTGTGCGTGCACCCAGTACTTGCCTGTGGGCGTTGGACAGACTTTGTTAGCCAAGTTGGGTCGATCTGGGTGAATAGGGTCCAGATCGAAGGAAGCGGGAGAAGTGGCACTGGCGTTGGTGCCCTGAACAGGACGCGGAGATGAAAGCATGTGTGCGAAGAACTCCGGGGAACAGGCAGCGGGAAGGGCAGCTGGGGGAATTGATAAGAAGAAGTCAGCAAGTCTAGCTTCTAGATGGAGGTTCTCTTTGAAGAGAAAACTAGTGATAGTTTAAAATGCCATGTTTAACATAAATTAAGTGGGATTAAGGCTGGAATCTGGAATAAAGTTGTTTGACGTGTAAATCCTTGCTTCTAGAATGCTTTCTTCTCTCAAAATAACAGTATTTCGGGTTTCGGTTATAATGCCATATTACTAGATTTTAGTTTAGAAGAAGAATTGATTAGTCCCAGATGAGAGCACTTCGTAGTACCTTTCCTTTCCTTTTTTTTTTTTTAACATTTAAATCAAAGGTTCACTAAAAAAAAATCTTTGTAGTGTTTCTGATAAAATTAAGGGCCTTGCCTGATACTGCATGTCATTGGGTTTATAATTTAGGGATGGCTCCAGCCTGCAAAGATTCCAAGTGGGGTTCTTTGTGGCTTGTCTGCACCTGCCGGAGATCTGGTGTACCTGTTAAAAATACAAGGCAGCTATTAGCCACCAACTGGCACCAAGATTACAGGTCAAAGTCTGACTTGGTTTAAACGGTGTCATGTGTCCACCAGGGCAGAGAGTGAGGGTGGGGGGACATGCTTGGCAAATGGAAGGCAGCCGCTCCAACCCGGGGGAGAAAGTCTTATTAACAACAGGCACGCACCCACAGAAGTGGCCGTAGGGTAGGCTTGTTGAAAAGGCCTTGAATGTGGCCTCAGGGAGACCTAAGTTTTGAGTCCTGACTATGTGACCCTAGAAAGTCTCATTCTGTCATGTTTGAAAATAGGAACGATAATATCTAATTGATAAAAAGGTAGAATTCAGTGAACTGGAATTCACACAATTCTCTTGCTGGCATAAATGCAATGAAGTTATACCAAGCTGCTTTGCTAGGAAAACAGCAGCAGCAGCAGCAGCAGCTTGGGAAGAAGAATTTTGTAGAAGCATCCAGCCTGCTGAATGGGGATATGGTGTAACTGAGAGGAAAGTCACGTCCCTCAGACCTGGATCCAAGTCCTGGCTCTGATACTTATGAGCTTCTTGACCTTGGGCAGCCACAGGGTCCTCATCGGGACAAGGGGACAGCACTCACGCCTACCTCGTTGGGCTGCTATGAGGAATAAGTGATGTGCTGCAGTGTGGTGCTGGCTCAGGCTCGGGGAGTGCTCGCAATGTTCATTGTCACCTTGTCCCATCAAACCACACTTGCCCTCTTGCATCCCCGGTATTTATTCTAAACCGGAACTTGGTTCTCTTCCTACAGGAATCCTCATTCCCCAGGCTGCAGTCACTGTAAGCCACCTGCCCAATTGCTGCCACCATACCCGCTGCCCCTATTAGCATGTATTTAATATTCAAGTCAAAATTTTAATACTTACATGCACTTAAAGGAAACTTCACATCACTATTATAAGTGAAAATCTGTATAGATCTTAAAATAGACTGTTTAGGGCTCACCTAAAATCTTTATATGTACTATCTGACATACACATTATACTTGGGGGAATATTGGTGTAATCCTTTGCTTTTATTTTAATCCTTCGACTTTAAAATTTTTTACTTATTTTTTTAAAAATTGATTTTAGAGAGAGAGAGAGACAGAGAGAGAGAAACAGAGAAACATCGATCAGTCATCAGTTGTCTCCCGCATGCGCCCCGATGGGGATCGAACCTGCAACCTGGGTTTGTGCCCTGACCCAGAATCGAACCCGCCACCTTTTGGTGTACAGGACAATGCTCCAACCAACCGAGCCACACCAGCCAGGCCAATCCTTCGCTATTTACTGTATGACCCCTGGACCAGCTGTGTCAGCACCCCAAGCCTGTTAGAAATGCAGAATCTCAGGCTCACCCCAGACCTCCTGAGTCAGAAGCTGCAGTTTAAAAAGATCTCCCGGTGGATATACTTTCGGGATTTATTTATTTGTTTTTATTGAGGTGAAGTTCACATGCATGTTCTCTAATGTCCCTTCCAGCTCTACCAACTGATGCCAAATGTTGATATTTCTCTCTCTCCTTCTAAGATCCAAGTCCACGTTTCCAACCTCAATGTTCTATGCTCAGCCTAGACTCTCTCTCCGACCTCTCTTAGGAGCTGCCATTCCCCCAGAGGGACCTTGTCACCTTCAACTCCTCCCCTCCCCCCTGCAGTTCCTGCGAGTCTGCCCACTCCATCTCATCTCCTGTTGTCTGTGCCCGTAGCTCCACTGCCCTGAAGGTGCCCCGTCTTCAGTGCTGTCTGTTGCTCTCCCTCATTCTCTTTCCTGCAGCTCCTTCGTGCCAGCTCAGTGCTGTTGAAGCACAGCTGTGGTCATCTCGTCCTCCTGTTTGTCACCTTTAGGGATTCCCTATTACCTACTACGTGGCGGCCACACTCCTTAGTCTGTCCTGCAGGACTCTGCGTCATGTCACTAATTCCGAGCGCTCTCCTGCACACACCGAGCTATAGACAAGTCAGGTGTGTTACTGCTCACACAAAGCTTTCCCACCTTTGCCTATGTCTTCCCATTTCTGAAACAGGTTTCCCTCCAACCTCACTGCTTCACATCGTCACTCCCCAGACTCTTCCCAGCTCAAGCCCCTGCTCACGTTTCACCTGCCCCCTGAAGCCTCCCTGGCTCCCCAGTTACAGCTCTCCTTACTGTCCACAGCCCTGTGGTGACCTCTGCCTTTAGCACGGTTATGTTAGCGCTGGTCGGACTCTTCAAGTCCGTATAGCAGGTACCACTCCCTAAGTGTCGATCTCACTTTGTTAATTCAGTTTCTGTTCTGACCTCCTCATTTGCTTACTTCCCATCCCAGCCCCACTCCACTGCTCTTGGGACCAAGGCATCTGTGATATGGTATGTCCAGTCCTCAGATGTCACCTGTCCAGCTGGCATCTACTAGAATGTTCGTCATTCTGTTCAGCCCTCAGTCACTGAGTCAGTAGGTGGCTGTACCTTATCCCTTCTTTCCCTCTGCAAGGCTTCTTTAGGTCCTGCAGCTTTACCTTCCCTACTGCACTGGGGTGTCTCTTGGCCCCATGCTATGGGGGGCAGTGGGACTCTGCATGGGTGCTGGCATGTCAGTCCATCACAGAGCCCTCCCACCTGTCTGAGTTCTGGAGGTTCCCCCAGGCATGGGCGACCCATGCACTCAAAGCCTCAGAACCTGTCTGGAAGTTTTGCTGTTTCCTCCTCCCTTGGGGTTCATCCTGTTTGAAGGGTCACTTAGGAAGACTTTTATCTTGTGAGTCAGGAAGCCTTGCTCTTGCATTATCATGTATTTCCCTCCAAAGTGTTAATTCCTGGGGTCTGCTCTATTCCCAACAGGGTGTGGACTTGGAAGCTGCAAAGACAATTTTCTCCCTGCTTTCTCTTCCCTTCTCTGAGGCAAGGAACTCCGATTGGCCAGGCAGACTGATTAGGGCAAGGGCCATGGATACAGGGAAACCTGGAGAAAATGTCACCATTTATATGATAAAATGTTATCTTGCTCCGTGATTTGTAAACTGCTTGAGGACAGGGAACACTATTGAATTCATCCTAGTATTTCCCTGTGGGAATCGAAATGTTGCCTTGCATAGAGAAGATACTAAATACACATTTGTTAGGCAAGAGAATAAATGATAGATTACTTTTATGATTCTGTATTATTAGAGTCTTATTCATGGTTTTCTATCTCACTGATATTAACAGATATCTATCTATTAACAGATATTAACATATATTTATATATTATATTAAAATAGGAAGAGAAAAAAATTCAGCCTAGTGGTTGGGTTGACTGGATAAAATCAACTAAATAAATGAGAATAATGGTATCTTTCACAGTCATTTATTCATTCAGCTTACTGATTGACTCCTTTCTGTGGGCCATATCCTGTAGTGGGGACTATTGGGAAATATCTGTGGATGAGACATTCAAGGCCCCTGGTGGGATTGTGAGGAGAGAGATAATTAGCATGTGTTCCAATACATGGGATAACTTCAGATATAGACGAATGCTATAGAGACCATCACAGGCATAAATGTACAATTACACAGAAGGGAAGGTACAAGGAGAGACCGGGGAAAGATGCTTGTGCTGAGATCTGAAAAGGGACAGGAGTAACCAGGCAAAAGAGACATGAAAGTGAGGGTGAGGAGGGGCCTAGCATTTCAGGCAGAGGGAATAGCATATGCAATGGCACTGTGGCCAGGAGAAGCATCATACATGTACTTGGTATATAGAGAATTAGGGGTGTATGGAGGTGAGGAAGGAGGTGAGCAGAGGCAACCTCAACCTTTCATTTTCTCATCCATTGGGCAAATATTTGTTGAACACTCATTATGTGCCAAGCGCAAACCGAGATGCCCTGGTGAGCAAGATGCATGTGGTCCCTGCTCTCGTGGAGCTCACAGCCAGTTAGTAGAGGGGATGCCCTTTTGGCTATTATGGCAAACTAATGGATTATTTAATTTCTGCCTAGTATTTATTTAGGAACTCTTATCTTCCTAAATGTAATTTCTTCCTTTTAAAAAATGACAGCATGTTTTTGGAGTAATATATTCCTAGTGAGAACATCACTTTTTGGTTAAATAAGACATGAAGTTGACACTGCAAGGGTCAACACAGGTATAATGCGTTGATTGCTCTTATTCTGTTGATCGACTTTGCTTAACAACATTTGACATGGTTTTATGAAAACTCAGCATTTGCAAATGCTAGAGTGAGGCTTTGAGGATTTGAGTCACGTGTTAGTTAATGGAACATTAACTGCTGTTAACAGATAAACACCAACATTTCAGTGGCTTATATAAACAAGTTTATTTCTCACAGGATGTCTCTGGTCAGCAAGTACTTCAGGCTCCCAGGTTCTTTCCATCTTGTGGCTCCAACCTCTTCAACATTTAGCTTCAAAGTTTACACAGAAGGTAAAAGAATTGAGCAAATTACACATGGGAGGGTTTCAATGGGCCAGGTCTGAGGTGGCACCTGCCCATTATTTCATTGGCCAGAACTCAGTCACATGGCCACACTTAACTGTAAGGGAGTTTGGGAAATGTAGTCTAGGTAAGGGCCCAGGAAGAAGTAAAAACTGTTTTAATGAATAATGAACAGGTCTGTAGCACCATCTGCAATTTAATTGATCCTGGCACCTTTTGTACTTGGGTTCACATTCTTCTGTGGCCTATGCTATTCATTTAAAAATAAAAAGGCTGACGTTGGAAAATATTTGAATTTTTGTATGTTAGTATATGGTTTAAAAATGACACCCCTATAAATGGTTCATTATTTTTACTTTCTTTTCTCTCTTTCTTCTTCTTCTTCTTTTTTTTTTATGTTGAGAGGAATTTCCATTAATTTTGATTTACCTTTTACATATTTGTCAGTGTAAGAATGCCAACGGACAATTAATAATTTAGAAGCCGCTTAATCTCCATTTGGAGGGGAATTCGTGGGATATAGTTAGCTTTGAAAAGCATAGATCATTTGAGCCCTGGCCGGTTTGGCTCAGCGGTTAGAGCGACGGCCTGCGGTCCAGAGAGACCCGGGTTCGGTTCCCGCTAAGGGCATGTACCTCGGTTGCAGTTTGTCCCCGGCCCTGGTTCGTCGTGCAGGTGGCAGCCACTCAATGTGTCCCTTTCACGTCGATGTTTTTCTCTCTCCCTCTCTCTCCCTCCCACTCTATCTGGACAAAAAATGTCCTCAGGTGAGGATAAAAAAAAAAAAAAGAAAAGCATAGATCATTTGGGTTCAGGGCCACCTTCTCCTGAGCACATGAAAAGGGAGGGTGGAATTCAGGCTCTTCATGACCCAAACCCTCAATGTGTGTCTCCATCCTTAGTAACAAATGGGGAAGGGGAGCAAAAATGGGGGCCTGTTTTTGAAAGCTGCTGATTTCCTCCCTGATTATACAGTACTGTGAAATGTGAAAGACATTAGGGACTCCGAGCATGGTTCCCCTAAATGCCCCGCTGCCCACAGGGAACCAGTCAAAGGCTGGGTTGGCTTCAGATGGCTGGACAGGTGGCCTTGTAATTAAAACCTTTCCCTTCTAACTGCAGGCCTTGTTTTGCCAGGAATCTGAGGTGAAGAAAATGTTCTAGTTATATGCCTATACCAGCTGCTTTGAAAGCTTCCTTACAGCTGTCCCCAAACCACAGCAGACAGCCACATCTCTACTTTCAAAATCTTGGGGGCTTAGTGTTATTTGAGATGGGATAAGCAGGCACAGAGATGAGGGAAGATTTCTTCCTGATCTCAGAAGTTCTGAGCCTTTTTGAAGAATCAAACAGCACAAAGGAAGTCTGGGAAGCGTGCGTTTCCTCCTCACACCAGTTCTGTGAGCTGGTGGCCATCATTAGTCCTCATTCTGTACATGACAACGCCGAGGAAGACAGGGTTTGAGTGACTCAACTGAGGTCACATGGCTGTCACAGTCAGGACTCTCATCCAGCTGGTCTTGAATCCCAGATCAGGTTGTGATAACCTCTACTCTTGATGTCCAAAATTTAATTTTTTCCCTTTAAATTTTATTTTTAATTATAGTTTACATTCAGTATCATTTTGTACGAGAGTGGTTAGACAATCATATAGTTTACAAAGTGCACCCCCCCCTCCATATTTCAAGTACCCACCTGGCACCATACATAATTATATTATTTTGTTGTTGTTGTTTTCTTTATTGATTTTAGAGAGAGAGGAAGGGAGAGGGAGAGAGAGAGGAAAACATAGATGAGAGAGAACATCGATTGTCTGCCTCCTGCATGTCCCCCACTGGGGATTTGGCCCACAACCTGGGCATGTGCCCTGACTGGGAATCGAACCAGCCACCTCTTGGTGCATGGGTCGATGCTCAACCACTGAACCACACCAGCCGGGCAATTATAACAATATTATTTACTATATTCCCTATGCTGTACTTTACATCCCTGTGACTGTTTAGTGACTAGCAATTTGTAGTTCTTAATCCCTTCACCTCTTTTACCCAGCCCCCTAACCCCTGTCCCCTCTGGCAACAATCAGTCTGTTCTCTGCATCTATGAATCTGTTTTTGTTTTGGTTGTTCGTGTATATTGTTGTTTAGATTCCACATATAAATGAGATCATATGGTATTTGACTTCTCTGACTTACTTCACTTAGAATAATACTCTCTCTGTCTACCATGCTGTCGCAAATGGTAAGATTTCATTCTTTTTTTATGGCTGAGTAATATTCCATTGTACATATGCACCACAACTTTTCAAAGTGTAATTCTTGATCATTCCTTACATAAAGGCTCCAGCTTCAGTTTTCCTCCATCTCAGTTCATGGTCACTCCAGCCGCCAGTTGCTCAGGCAATCATCTTTGACTTCTTTCTCTCCTACCCCAAGTGGAATTTACCAGGAAATTCAGTTAATTGTGTTTTCAAAATATATCCAGAATTTGAACGGACCTCACGATTTCCAGTGCTACCCACCACCTTCGTCAAAGCCACCTCTGCCCTGTTCTCCGTTCTCTAATAGCCTCGACGCTGATCGCTCTGCTCTTGTCTTGCTGTCCCCCAGTCTCTTCTCGTCACACCAGCCAGGGTGACCCGGCACTGGTAGGCAGCTTTCCTCCACAAGACCATCCTGGAACGGAGATTCCTTCCCTCTTGTTGTTTGCCTTCCTCTGGGTTGCCGTGTTCACCTGTAAGGTCAGAGCTGGCTCAGCGCCAGGTCTGCATTCTAGCCCACAGATGGACGTGGGGTGGGGGGAGGGGAGAGGAAAAGCTGGCTAGCAATTTCCTTTTAAACAAATGCTACAACAAATGTCTACAAATCATTTCCACTCACATTTCACTGGCAAATAAATAGTCACATGGCCTACCTAGCTGCAGGGGAGTCTAGGAAATGTGGACTCTGAACGGTTTGCCATATTCCCAGCTCCCTGCGAAGAGGAAATGGCTTTGGAGGATCACTAGCAGTGTGCCAGAGTCCAAGAGGGGAAGTGGGTAGACCAGTTAGCAGGCTGATCAGGAGTCTAGGGGAGTGTCGACAAGGGCTTGACCTACAAGAGGCAGTGGGATGAGAGAGGTGGGCAGATTTGAGGTGCATTTTGGAAGTAGAATGGGGTGGGGATGGGGGCTGAGGAAAAAGCAGGAATTAGGGATGACTCTGGGATACTTCTGTCTGGAGGGGGGCCATTTTCTGAGCTGAGAAAGCAGTCATTGGAAGTACCTGTCTCTGCAGTAGCCACCTGTAGACCAGTGTGTGGGACTCCCCTGGGGGGGCCATCTTGTGTCGCAGTGGAAGCAACCTTGGAAGGTCGGACCGGCTCAGAGGAAGAGTCTGAGAGGTCAGCCGCATTGATCAAATGCACTTAACTTTAAAGTACTTCAAAGGCCCTGGCCGGTTTGGCTCAGTGGTTAGAGCGTCGGCCTGCGGTCCAGAGAGACCCAGGTTCGGTTCCCGCTGGGGGCACGTACCTCGGTTGCAGTTTGTCCCCAGCCCTGGTTGGTTGTGTGAGAGGCAGCCACTCGATGTGTCCCTTTCACGTTGATGTTTTTCTCTCTCTTCCTCTCTCTCCCTCCCACTCTATCTGAACAAAAAATGGAAAAATGTCCTCGGGTGAGGATAAAAATAAATAAATAAATAAATAAATAAATAAATAAATAAATAAATAAATAAATAAATAAATAAATAAATAAATAAAATTAAGTGCTTCAAAGGAAGGAGGAGAGCAGCCTATCCTTGGTGCATTGATAGGCCAAGGTTCTGGGCAAGGTTGATGAAACGAAACTGGGAGTGCTAGAACCCAGACTGCATGTGAAGCCCCAGTTAGGTCTGGAGAGCTGCTTTGGGTTTGGGGGAAGGGAAGAGCCAGGTAGAGACTCTTACTTTTTAGTACCTGGGCCAGAACAGGTCATGCTCCCAGCACCTTGATGCCCCTTGATATTGAGGGCTCTTAAGTGTTTTTTTCTGTCTCCTGTTTGCCTGTGTTGGGCCATAGTGTAAAGAAATGTGTTTGCAATTAGAATAGTCAAGAGGCTGAGGGTCTGGAAGGATGAATAACACACAGCTGGGCAGTTATGAGGCCCGCTATGAGCATTTTGAGAGGCAGTGTGGATGACAGGGGGTGGGGTTGGGGTGCAAGGCTCAGAGGTCAGATATGCCTTGAGTCTGATCAATTCTGAACCAACTACAAAGCCAAGTTCCTCACTCTGAGTCTGGGCAGGCTGCTCAGCCTGAGACGAGCCCAGCTGGTGCTGCCACCTAGAAGAATGTGCCCAGGTCACTGTCAGTTGTTATAAATGTTAGCTGTTTAAAAAACATGGCTTATGCCCTGGCTGGTTTGGCTCAGCTGTTAGAGCATCGGCCCGCGAACCGGAGAGTCCTGGGTTTGGTTCCTGCTAGGGGCACGTATCTCAGTTGCAATTTGTCCCTGGCCCCGGTTGGGGTCGTGTGGGTGGTGGCCACTTAATGTGTCTCTCGCATCGATGTTTCTCTCTCTTCCTCTCTCTCTCCCTCCTGCTCTGGCTGAAGAGAGATGCAAAAGTGTTCTCAGGTGAGAATAAAAACAAACAAACAAACAAATAAATAAAAATAAACATAGCTTATTATTAATTTCCAAATCGCTCAATATTGTGTGATGTCATTTCTTAAAGCTCTTTTATGGCTGAGGAAGTTGAATTTAAGTGACTAGTACAGAGTACCGTGGCCAATAAGGAGAGCCAGGGTTTGAACCCTTGCTTTTGAATACTCCGGTGTTCGGTTCACATCCTGGCCTTGCCTGTGTCTAGAGAGTTAAGCGCCAGCCAGGCCAGGCTAGCTCTTGGTGGGCAGACCAGTGACAGGACTCCAGGCATGAGGGCGGCAGGCCTGGCTTTGAGGCCAGCTTCCCCTTCACGAGCTCTGGGACCCTGTGCGGGGGTCACTTGTGGAGCCTCCTGGAGTCCGTTTCCATTTTCTTTAAAACGGGGAGGAAGCACTTTCGTGCCTAGCTGTAGGTATTGCTGGGAGGATTCCGTGAGCTGGCCCCATGAATGCACTTGGAAGTCAGTAAACCACAGCACAACACAGGCCTCTCTGTGGCCCCTAGCAGTGACCAGAATACAGACACGAGGGCTCGAATGCTTTCAGTTTCAGCCCACAGTTAATATTCGTGGGCAGAGACAGGTGGTTTGACGTTGGAAAACCCAGGTTGTGTCTGTGGTAGAAGGAAAAACAACAGCCTTAGATTAGTGTAAATAAAAGGAGTGGGGGAAGCCTTAATCTCCTGTGACACCGCTGTATTGTTCAGTGCTAAATAAAACCGTGGTCTGGGATCGGTGGATCTGTTTATGTAGCCATTCTGCAACCTAAGTGTCAGAACAACCTGTGAGATAGAGGAGTCCTCGTGATCCCGTCTGATGGAGGCCGAGAAGGGGGGCCTGGACCCCTGCTGGGCAGCATCTGAACCTTGGTGTCACTGTCAGACTCGCCACGGAGGTACCCTCCTTACTGATTCTTCCAGGGCCTACCAGGCTCGAAGCTCACCTGCTGAAAGGCCTGGGCTCTGGGATCACTCCTGGGTTCACATCCCAACTCCACCACGTACTGGCCTCCGCGGACTCATCAGCCTGAGTGCTGACTTCGCGGTGGAGCTGGCGGCATGGAGACACCGTGGGAAAACCCCGTGATCATTATTCTGGGACCGCAGTCTCAGTGTCAAGGAGCTGGACTGGTTGATCTTGGCGAACACGAAATCAAAGCAAGGGGGTTAGCGAGTCTTTGTGGGGTATTTTTTCGAACCTCTTCTGGATAAGACCTTTTGAGCTTTATCTTTGCCATTTATCTTTCAACAGAGCGACGTTCTCCAGCTCGCCATATGCAGGGTCCCCTGGGTAAACTCTGGGAGGGTTGTCTTACCCACCTCCCTCTGTCAGCATTCCCTCTGAGTGGCCCAAAACTCTGTCATCGCAGCTCCTCCTCCCCATAATCATGTGACAGTTTCTGAGGTCAGATCTCCTGTGCCGTTAGCTGGATTGAAACCAGTGTCTTCTTTGTCCTTCAGTAGCCCGGGAGCCTTTAGGATGTGCCCTTGTCACATGAGCCCCACACTTAGCCAGCATTTTTAAATTTTATTTTATCCACTGATTTTCAGAGAGAGAAACATCGATTTTATTGTCCCACCCATCCAAGCATTCATTGGTTGCTTCTTGTATGTGCCCTGACCGGAAATCGAACCCACAACCTTGGCATAATGAGACGACCGACACTAACCAATTGCGCTCCCTGGCTAGGGTCAGTCATCGTTTTTTATGTGGATAAATTTCTGGAGGAAAATATGCACATTCAGCTAACCTCATATTTTTTATATTCATTCTTTTTAGCTTCCATACCAGAACGAGGCATCTAACCTGCTCTCCAGATTTCACGTTACATTCTCCTCGAGCTTGCCGCCTCCTCTGCACCCATTATATTTAGTTCAATCCAGTGAACATGTGTCGAGGGCCACCCGTGTGCGTGACACTGTGGTGGCCGCTGTGGGCGGAGCAAGTTTAGGATAATGTTTTGGCTGAAAGTCATGGGCTTTGGGATCACACCAGGGTTCACATCCCAACTCCACCGCTTCCTGGCTGAGTCACCTTAAGTCACCTAACCTCAGTCCCCCGCCGTGTGAAATGTGGATCAGAGGACCCACCGCGCTGGGGTGTGCATGAAGGTTAACTGATGTAATGTAAACAATGTGCTTGGCTTAGTGGTTGTGCATGATAAGTGCTTAATAAAAATAAAACTTACAAAAATAATGCCCTAAACATTTCTGCATACGTTTCTAAACCAATGTGGAGTGCCCAGGCCTGCTCCAGACCCTGAGACGCAGCCTGCCCTCATTGAGCTCAGAGCCTAGTTGAGGGATAAACATAGCAAAGAAACGCGTACATGTCGTGTCAAATTCTGAAAAGTGCCGTGAAGAGCAAGGGGGAAGGGAACAGAATGACGGGTGGCATAGGATAGAGGTTTTGTTCCTCAAACTTGCCCCTGGATGTAGGGCCTTGGACTGCTGTGCCCTCTGCCTGGAATGTTCCTGCCCCCCTGCTCTCCTCCCCCAATTCTTCAAGGATTTCTCTCATTTCTGCCAGGTATCTGCCCAAACATCACCTCGTGAGAGAGGCACACCTTGTCTCAAAAGTTGTGCATGCGCAGAGAACACATACAGAGGCCTTGGCTGCCTTTGAAGTTCACAGTCCTGTAAAACTGACGGTGAGTCGTTCCGATCGAGGCTGTGCCTTAAAAGCAGTACGAGTACGTAGCGCTCTGTTAAGGGAGTCTCTGTTAAGGAGGGGCTATATTTAAACACTGGCACTTGAGGTGTTGCTTGGTATAAAAGGAGCCCGGAATCGGAGCAACCTGAGTTCAAATCCCAGCTCTGCCCCTCACTGCCTTGGTGAATGACCTGGGGTGTCACTCAGGACGCAGAGATGAGGACACCTAGCGCAGAGGGTTGCTGTGCTCAATGAGAAACCAGTTAAGCCCCAGTTGCCCATGTAGAGCGGCAGGTCGGCTCCCAGGGGCCCCCTCTTCCCACTAGTGTAGAATCAATCATAGTTGTGGTTTGGGTTCCCATCAACATTCTACTCTCACAGTGTCCTGCTGTCTTGTAATTGTCTGTCTGGGCATCTGGCCAGGAGAAGGGGAGCTTCTTGCGGACCCGGACTGCTGTGTCCCCAGTGTGGGTGGCACCAAGCCTGTCGTGCAGGGCCAGTTGGTCAAGGATGATGAGTACACACATCTAGTCTGTTCTGTTCTCCATCCCCACACCTCAGCACCCCAAAGTTGTTTCTGACAGATGGGTCTTTGGCGTGTTCCTGAAAGAAGTTTCCATGCTTCCCCCAGGGAAGCGCATGCGGGTCTGGCCCTACCACGCAGAACACGTGGGCTGGAGCTGCCATGCCTGCCTCTTCTAGCCCTCATTCCATTGTAATGCCCCCGGATTTTAGAAGGAATGAATGAATATTGATTTTTCCAGTACAGGGGCTATAGCCAGAATATTATTATTTTTAAGATCAGCAACAGCTTTGAAGACATGGAGATCTGTCTATCAGCTAACTCTTGGTTGTTCTAGGGATGCCTAATGCCAGCACAGTGACCTTTCCAGGCATATTTCTTCTGCGTCGTTTTTCTGAGTGCCTTCTGTCTGTCGGTGGGTTTGCTTTTGCCTCTTAGCAATTCCACCATAAAACAAATAAGGCACAGAAGAGAGAGAATTCAATTAGTTATGCTTAGGACATTTTATTAAATGTGGTGGGAAAAGGGAGAGGGGAGGCCATTGCTTGGGGATTACTCATTGGTGGCACTCTGTGTCACCTCTCACCTCTGTCCTCTATTAGCACACAGTTCAGGGTAAAAGTCACTGTGAATTTGGCGATCACATCTGGACTTGGACGTCAAGAGGCTTGAGTCTGTTGTCGTGGAAAACTCTGCCTGCTCCTCAGAGCTCGCACCGAAGATCTCCGAGCTTGGACAAACAAGACCGGGTCTGAGCTCAGGGCCTCAGGCAGCCCGGGGCACGCTGCAGCCCCGAACCAGGAAGCGTTTGTCAGAATGAAAGCCCGACCTCAGCAATGGGCTTGGGAATTCATTGCCTTGGAATCTGCCTGACTGCCCAGGGCAGAAAGTTGCCTCAGAAAAATGCTGTGAAAAGCTTCCTAATCCCCAGAATTGCTTTGGCTCTGCAGGTGGCCCGAGGCCCTGGGTGAAGGTGGCACCAAGGCTCCCTCGGCTGCAGGGTTGAATGCAACCAGGCCAGTGGAAACATGCGCGCTTTCTTTGCGTGGGTGGTGTTATGATCACAGGGGGCGCTGTGGCCTCCGTGGACCAGCCTGCACGAGTGGAGTTCATTTATTGCCGTCTTGGTCATGGCAGGGGCTTCTGGGTGAGTTAAGCATAGGAGAAGGGGCCAGACCTTCATCCAAACCAGGACTCACACCAGAGATGGCCCAGCGGCTGTGGCTGTCTGAGCTCTCCGAGCAAGGGCAGTGCTACGATGCGTCCGTCCATGGAGGGCTGGTGCCTCCCAGCTTCCCTGGGAGATTTATCCAGCGCGTACTTCTTTCTTTCTGCTGGTGGGAACTCAGCTTCCAAGGGCCTGAAAACCAGCTCTCCACCATAGCTGCTTGTAAGTTGGGAGATAGGCTTCCCAACTCTCCCCACCCCATCCCAGCCTCCATACCAAATTGAAAAGGATAGACACCATGGAGCATCCCTTTGAAGGGTTACTAAGCTCCGTCTTGTGAAAGGTCAATTAGCAGCTCTCAAATTTCTGAATACACTCATTTGCCAATAGGTTTATCACCACCTCCTATCCACCAGCTTCGGAGGTCTCTCTTTTTGGCTATGACTCTAGCCACCCATGCCTGACCCTTTGGTCCCCCTGCCCCACCACCTCCTTTTGGACTAGGTTCTGTTGTTCATCCTTCGGTTACATTTCTACAGCTTCCCTCTCACCACTGGCTCTTTTTCCCATTAAGACGTCCAAGACTCTCTGATCCTACAAAGGGACCATGGCTTGACCCCATAGCTTCTCTAGCTTCCCTCCAACCTTTTTCTTCCTTTTCTCACCTGAGCAGTCTATACACAGTGTCCACTTACCCCTCATCCTCCTGCCCAAATCATTGCACCTGCCTCTTCCCTCATCCTGCCACAGAGCAAGGCCCCAGGGGCACCTGGGACTCACCTCCCCAGAGCCCTGTCTCATTTGGACCCCTCTCTGCCCAGACCTCCTGTCGTGTCTGGCACAGGTGAGCACTGCCTCCAACTCCACACTCTCCTTTCTTGGTTCCTGAGACCTCATATGTTCTATTCCAACGTCTCTGCTTTTCTCTCCTGCATGAGTTTCTCTTCTTCTATTTCTAAAAAATTGATGGCTCCAGGGTTACGTCCGTGACCCATTTCTCATTCTACTTTCTCTTTGAGTGATGGCCTCCAGTCAGGGCCTTGACTACCATCTAAATGCCGAGGACTACCAGGTGTGTATCTGCAACTCAGACCTCTTCCCCCGAGATCCTGAGCAGGGCATCCGATGGAAATGCCTTCAGAGGCCAGGCAGGTAAAGCCAATGAATGAAACAGATTGTGAGATTGTGGCAGGCCAGAGCTCTTGTGCTAGCTAAAGGGGATGGCTGTGACTAGGCTCCCGCCAATCGTTGATGCTTAGGAATTCAGGACCAATGTCGCCAGATTTTTCAGTTTTCCCAGAGAAGCCAAAATTATGTAATCCTAGTTAGAATCTTTCAATGATTAAATATTGGACCACAGCCCATCTGAGAACCGTGTCTGAGTATGTGCCTCCTGTCTGGGAAAATGGTTTGACTCATACTCCATGGACTGCCCAACACCTTTATTCTGAATCCCAGAGGCACTTCGGGTTGAACGTACCCCATACTGTCTTTCCCCCAAACCCTCCCCTCTTGTATACCTCTGCTCAGTTAGGGGCACTTCCCTCTACCCATTCTCCCACGCTGGGAATATGGAGGAGGGTCTCCTTTCTTTCTGTCCTTCTGCCTCCACATTCAATCCACCACCAAATTCTACCAACATAACTTCCTAAACAAATCATGAATCTATTCTCTTATCTCCGTCTTTTGCCACCATGATCATGGTTTAAGCTAAGATCATCTTTTGCCTGGACCAGTCGCCTCCTGAGTGTTTCAAGTGATGATTCATAGTACTCGACTCCCCTGGTGTATAAATTATTCTTCTAAGCCAAACACGTGATCTTATTCCCTTGACAGTGGCTGGTTTTGGAATGGGCTTATGACCCAGTCTGGACTAGTGGGATGGAAGGCAAAGTTTGCTGGGAAGCTTCTGGAAAAATTTTCCTTGCTAAGGAAGAGATCGAAGAAGAGACAGCTCCCTCCTGTCTGTGGTCTTCGCTGTGTCTGTCTGTCATTCTGGGAACTGCTCCAGCCATATTTTGAACACGAGGGAAGGCAGCCTGCAGGCAGAGCCAACCACAGAGAATGGCGGAGCAGAGGAGGGATGGAACCTGGGTCCGCAGTGACGTTGATGAGCCACTAATCAGCCTCCTCTGCTACCTGTCATCTCAGAACTTGCAGCTATGTTGGATAATAAGTCTCTTGATAAACTCAGCCTGTTAGAGTCAGGTATTTGTGTTTAAGGAAGCCAGAGGCATCCTGACTGCTGGTACCTTGTCTCCTGCCTCCAGGTCTGTGCTCCATCCTCCGCTTGACACCTGACTGCCAGGGTGATCCCTCTAGATGCGAATCTTGACAGTATCGCCTCCTGCTCGTGGGTTCCATTGCCCACAGGGTAACGACCGAGGACCCTGGCAGCATATACAAAGGCCTCCGTGACAGGCCCCTTGCCTCCGCGGCCGAATCAGCTCTCACTCCTTAACACAAACCTTATGCCCATCTTAGTCCTATCTGCTCGCAGCTCCCTGCATAGACGGTGCTGTTTAACGAACTCTCATTTGACAAATACACACAAGTGGCAACTCTGGACCAGGAGTGGCTCAATGCACACGAGCTACTGCCCCCAAATCCTCTGCTCGAGCCACCTCTGCTCCCTGGAGCACCTCCCTCTGTCTTTATCTGACTGACACCCATTTATCTTTTCTTTTGCCAGCCCAATGTTTAGCCCTTGTAATATCTTTATATATTTCAAGTTGTTTATTCAGTGTTTTATTTTGAAAATATTAAAAAATACAGTAAGCTGAAAAGCTAGTATAGTGAATGTGCACACATTGAGATTCACAAGTTAACCTTTTGTCATTTGTTCCCTTCCTCCCCACCCTCCTTTATGTACATGTAACACACACACATGAAAGAGCGTAGATAGTTATAGGTATCATGACTCTTCACCCATAAATAGTTAAGTGTCTGTCTCCTAGGAACAAGGACACTCTCTTACATAATCCTAATGCCATTATCACACCCCAGACTTCTTTTTTTTAGTTCCTCACCCGAGGCTATTTGTCCATTTATTACCAGATAGAGTGGGAGGGATGGAGAGAGAGAGACAGAGAGAAACATCGATGTGATAGAGCCACATCAACTGGTTGCCTCCCGCATGACCCGACCAGGGCCGGGAACGAACCGCAATCAAGGTACGTGCCCTTGACCAGAATTGATCCCGTGACTCATTGGTCCACCGGCCAATGCTCTAACCGCTGAGCCAAACCAGCCAGGGCCCCAGACTTTTTTTTAATCCTCACCCAAGGATATGTTTATTGATTTTGGAGAGAGAGAGAGAGAGAGAGACACATCGATATGAGAGAGAAACATCGGCTGGTTCCTTCTTGTAAGCACCCCACCTGGGAACAAACCTATAACCTAGGTATGTGCCCTGACCAGGAACTGAACCCACAACCTTTTGGTGTACAGGACAGCGCTCCAACCAACTGAGCCCCCCGGCGAGGACACACCCTAGAAATTTGATATCAACACAATAATAGTATGTAATATCAGTCCATATTCATATTTCCTCAATTGTCCCAAATGTTCATTGCTTTTCCCCCCATCCAGACTCTTACAGCTGGGCTGTTCTCACCTCCTCCAGGAGGCCTTCCTTGAAGGCTGTGCTCCTCAGCGCTCTCAGAACGCCCTGTGCAGATCACCATCGTGGTATGACTGTGGTTATGTGTGCTTCCCCTGGTAGAGCGAGTCCCTGTCACACTCATCCTCTCAGTGCAGCGCAGTGTGGCACACAGTAGGTGCTCAGCATTTGCTGGCTGAGCGGGTGATTACGTGGCAGAGTTGGAGACAACGCCCGCAGCTTCATTGCTGTTTTCTTCCTTCCATATCAACTGCTTTTGCAGAGAGTGATGTTAATCATGTAAGAGCAGAAAGTCCCACCTGCCAAATGGCGAGGAGAGAGAGGTAATCCAGATAGAAAACTGAGCAGTGGAGAGAGCCCACAAGTGATGATGTCGAGGCCACGCCCATACGGAAGCATGCCCCAGAGAACTGCGTGTGTCAGTGGAGAAAAACACCAGTTCTACCAGTTGTTTCGAAGCCGCCTCTGTGTTTGCGGGCCTGCCTCACCGCAGACCCCCCCCCTACCTGGGGCCATGCTTTCTGGCAGAATGAATTTGTCAGCCGCCCAGGATGGTCTGTCCGTACCAGGGGACGGTACCCCTTAGCTCTGAGGCAGCATTTCTCCCCCCAGTCCTAACTTTATTCTTGGAATTAGCTCTGAGTTTTCTGATTGGTCAATTCTCAACTGATATCATAATTAATATTTAGATCCAGAGACTCAAAATATGAGCCCAAAGAATATTTCCATTCTGCTGGGGATACTTCCTTAACCAAGAAGAGAGTGGGGGCAGGATTGGGACCTGACAAGGTCACTCAGAAAGCTGCCGGCCATTTGTGGGGAAGTGGCCACTTGCCATCTTCCTTGGAGGACTCATTTTTCTGTTGTTTTTTGTTTGTTTTGGTTTGGTCTCTTAAGACCCCCAAGTTCACTAGGAGGGTTCACTGATGAATTTTTTTTTTTATTTTTTACTCCTCACCCGAGGATATTTTTCTACTTATCATCAGATAGAGTGGGAGGGAGGGAGGGAGAAAGAGACAGAGAGAAACATCTATGTGATAGAGCCACATCAATAGAACCTCGCGTACAACTTGACCAGGGCCAGGGAGAACAGCAACTGAGGTATGTGCTCTTGACCGGAATCGAACCTGCGACTCATTGGTCTGTGGGCCAATGCTCTAACCGCTGAGCCAAACCGGCCAGGGCTCACTGGTGAATTTTAAAAAATTCCTCAATAAGTCATTAATACACACAGGCAGATACAGTCACCCCAGCTACCACAGGGAATGATCTGAAGGTAAGGCAGCCCAGCCACCTCAGTCCCCTGCCAGACACAGCTCTGGGCACCTAAGAAGGCCCAGGCATTGTGGATACAAAGGTAAATAAGCCGCTGCCCTCAAGGGGCTTATCGTCTGCTGGGGTAGCAGACACAGTCTCCAAGTTCATGGGGAGCGCAGCGGGGAGATGTGTGCAGGACACTAAGACCTGAGAGGAAGGACCGTCCAGCTTGGGGAGGGGAAGACGAGAAAGGGCTGCTGGCGAAAGCAGGCATAGAACAGACAGGAGTGAGGTAGGCAGACTGGGGGGAATCCCAGGCCAAGGGCATGGAGTGAGGCAATTGTGGAGATTCTCATGATCATGGTGAATGTGGGGACCAGGCGGTCACTGACCTCATGCAGGTCATGCCCAGAGAGTACCATCTTTGCTAATGTGACATGCCAGCACCAGAAGTCCCCAGCCTATCTCTGAGCTGACTTGGGAAGACTGCTCCCTGGCTCTGGGCGGTCCGGTCACGTTACTCCTACTAAGGGTTAAAGGTAGAAGACAATCCCACCCTCTCCCCTCAAAAAAAAAAAAAAAAAGTCAGTGAAGGTAATTATACCACCATCTATTTAGCTGCTGAAGAATTTACCATTCAAGGAGATAGGACCCTGCCTCACCAGAGGCGTTTAGCAGTCCAACACTATCACATTACCCAGATTGTATAAAGACTATGAATGATTTCCGCTCGCAGACCTCTAATGGAGGTATCTCTTTACAAAGCCCCCACTTCAGGCCAGCTGAACGCCTCAGCAGTGCCTCCGAAATCCCGCAGCCTAATCCCTTTAGCAACAAAGACCTGTTTCTTTGCTTAGCATGAAGTAGGCCTCAGAGGCCTGTGTGTGTCTTCGCCTGTAGACCAGAAGCCTCCTGTTTACAATTTCCCTATTCCTGTTTTTAATGTTGTTCTGAGAGCAGCCACAAAGGGCTAGTTTTGTCCAGCAGGAACAAGGGAGCTATTAGAGAGACGGAGGAAGGAAGGAAGGGCTATCGCAGGGAGACTCCTCGAGGGATTAGCAGACACAGCTGTTCCCGAAGGGAGACGGGAGAGGAGCTTCGGGCTGTTTATAATTTCCGTCACATTTACATTTTTTAATATTTTATTTCCTTAAATCTCCCCCCCGCCCCATCAGCTTCCTATCTACCATCGAAAGCGCGCATCTTGCTGCCATACTCACAGACTTAGGGACCCGGTTGAATCTACGTGCTTGGGATTTAGCTTGTCACCTCAGTGCTCTGGGGTGGCGGTCTCCACTTTCTGTGAGGTCACAGACCTCCAGACCACCAGGTCCCGAGGAAATCAATGCAAGGGACCGGTTTCACTTTGTGTCCCATTTGTGCAAATCATCAGAATGCTTTAGGCTGAATCCGATTCATTTAGGTCCCAGGACCTCTGCCTGTCTTCACAGAGTCTCAGACCCGCTTTTCAAAGGCAATCCTTTCTGTCCTAATGTTCTGTATCTAACCAGGGTGTTATAAAGGGTATTAACTGTAGGTAGAGAATCTGTTCTATTCCATTGTGCTAAAATGCCTTATTGCAATGATGTTAAGAAAATCACCTGCGGTTTCATCCTGAAAGCAAATAAGCTGTGTCGCCTTCTAATTCTTATCTATGTACGTACTCCTTTTGGCCCATTTGTAATGAAGCCATAAAATCTTCTCTTAATTTTCCATAACACTATGCCATGCACATCATTTTATCCAACGACAGTCTGTTTCTCTCTTTTTAAACTCTTTTTTCCTCCCTCTCATCCCCTTCTCCCTGTTACAAATATTAGCAACTTGTATATCCTTCCACTCCTAGCTCTGTACTCAGAAAATCAAATGGAAAAAATATTTTTATCCTGGATTGGGGGAGTTATTGCTTATTTTATTACAAGAGGATTATATATGATCTATTTCCCTACATCTTGCTTTCCTCACTTAACAATATACAGAGGAATGGCATTTGTTATAATATTTTTAACCTCAGATGGTCTCTGCAGGGTCACTTTGCCTAAGAAGACCGGCTAAAGTCACAGGTGCCCTTGTACGTGGCGATTTCATTTTCATACTTTCTGTTAAGTTTGGCTTTTTCCTGGGGAGCTTTATTCAAGACATAAATTAATTTCTCAAATGTCCAGTCAGCCCACTGCTGACCCTCTGGCTCTCATTGCCATGGGGTACATTTCCAGACTTGCGTGTCTTCTAGATCCGGCTGACATGCTACTGCTGTTACAGAAATATTCCCCATGCTAGTCTCAGAAGTTAAGTGTATACTGTTTCCTTCTGCAGGGACCTGGGATGTGAGCTAATCTTTAAGTAAAGGAGAGAAGGGACAGTGATTAACATTCTCCCAACTCACTCAGGGACAGCTGTTCCAAACCCTTCCTTCCTGCTCAAATTAGTAACTTTCAAGAGGAACTTAAAAAAAAATTTTTTTAAAGGAAGAATATGGAGTTCTTCCAGGATTGCTCAATTTTTCTTCTCTAAAGTAAAATAGTTCACACTGTGTGCCAATCCAAATGCACTTTGTATTTGGCCTCGTGGCCACGTGGACCTTCAGATAAGATGCATAGCCTCTGAGATATTGTTTTCCAGAGCTGGCCAGGAAAAAGCCGCAATTTGAGCTGCTTTGATTTGCCCCATGGTTTTTAGGGAGGGATGCTAAGGATATTTTAGGGAACGTGAGCTTCCGCAAGCCCGTCCTCTAACTGCTCCTGTTGTACAGGTTTCTCTGGGAGGATTACAGATTTGAGGTGGTGATTATCTTTTTGGTGATGACATGCATTTTGGGGGATCATTTTCTGATGAAAAAAAAATTTAAGATGTCTTTTTATTCCAAGTATAAATGAAAGGTCCTGTGAATTTTAATAAATGCTTTTATTAAAAAAAAAAAACCAAAGTATTACCCAATATACACATATCTTTTAGGTTATGAGTGTTATGATTCTATTAGCCTATGCCAAGGACATGGCCTTGGAAGAAGGACATGCCTTCCAAGAAGGAAAAACTGTCTTCCTTCATCTGGGAATGTAGTTTCTTTGATGAGAGCTGGTAGGAGGTATGTCTGGTGAGGCATGGTGAGGAGCTCTGTCTAGCCACCCAAAGAAACAGAATTAACCCCGACTGTTAGTGGGTGACAGACATCCCAGTGCAAGCTTCTCACATTCATAAAGACTACATAAATGCAAATACGTAGGAGATAAAATGTAGGACCCTTTTAAAACTATATGGTGTCTATCAATTTGACTCACTCCATAGACACGTGTTATAATTCGATCGCATTATAGATGAAGAAAAAGGATGAAAGAATTTGTCCCTTACTCTTTTTCATTTGCTGATATACAAACAGTCTAAAAGAAATATTACCCAAAAAGACAAAAAGAAAACTTGGTAAAATATTAATATTTTCCCGCCCAGCCAGTGTGGCTCAGTGTATTGAGTGTCGTCTCATGTACTGAGAGGACCTGGTTCGATTCCCAGTCAGGGCACATGCCTGGGTTGCAGGCTTCATCCCCAGTGGGGAGAGTGCAGGAGGCAACCAATCAATGTGTCTCTCTCACATCGATGTTTCTATCTCTCTCTCCCTTCCTCTCTAAAAAAATCAATAAAAACATATTTAAAAAAATATATTAATTTTTTCCAAGATATATATATATATATATATATATATATATATATATATATATATATATATATATTTTTTTTTTTTTTTTTAAAGTAAACAATGATTTTGAGGGGCAAACAATAAAAATATAAATAACAGCCCGTCCAGAGTGGCTCAGTTGGTTGAGCATCATCTGTGCACCGAAAGGCTGCTGGTTCAATTCCGGGTCAAGGCACATTTGGAAGGCAGCCGATCGCTGTCTCTCTCTGTCTCTCTTTTCCTGTCTCTCAGCATGTCCTCGGGTGAGGATTAAAAAAAAACAAATGCAAATAACAGAATGAAGGAAAGTAAAAACAGAAGTCAACTATACTCCCCAGTAACTACTGTGTGTGTGAGCTGTTAAAATTAATTTAGGAGGAGTCAGTTCATGTTCCTGTGGCCTAAATAAGAAATAAGTGATGCCAACTCAGTCTGTTGAAAAATGAAAAAATTCATTCCGAAACTCTTTCTTTCATGCGCTATATTTACTTATCCAGACAGTCAGTAAAGAAGAGTTTGGGGATGGAGGGAGATAGGGCTGAGCTTCTGGGACCCCTGCTTTACAAGAGCGATTTCTCATTTACTCATTCTATATATTTCATATTCAGCCCAGGACTGTGCAAGTTTGATGGGGAAGGACGTGGATGGGAAACATTCTGTTGTTGCTGAAAATGACTTGAAAATAACAACTTTATCTAAAGGATAGCTCATTTTTCTGCAATTAAAATTTTTTTCTTCTTTATTGATTTTAGAGAGAGAGGGAGAGAGAGAGAAACATCGATGAGCGAAAACATCGATTGGCTGCCTCCTGCATGCTCCCCACTGGGGATTTGGCCCACAACCTGGGCATGTGCCCTGACTGGGAATCGAACTGGCAACCTCTTGGTGCATGGGTCAGCGTTCAACCACTGAGCCACACCAGCCAGGCTTTCTGCAGTTTTTAAATGCACTAGTTTTAATACTGCATTGATTATAGTATTTTATTTGGGCCTTGTGTGGGCCAAGTCACAGTTACGGCTATGAATGGATTTCTGAAAAGGTGTCTGTCTCAGAATCATTCAGATTTTAAACCTTGCGAGGGGTGGAGGTGATTGGGAAATACTTTTCCATGTTGAGTACCAAGAGAAAAAACAAGCTCCAAGTGCTCTAACGTTCTCTGCATTACAAATCATCTAAAGGTATGACAATCGTTTTCTGTAGAAAAACCCACGGTGGCCATCCGCATAAAATGTTAACTTTGAGTTGTGGACAAATGTTACTAGACCACATTGTGGTCCAACAAATTACATCCGTGGGGTGAAGGAGTCGGAGGTCTTCTTTCCTATTACTGATTGTTCCCCTCCTCTCATTTTGATAAAATATTCTTTCCGTGGGTTTTCACCGGTGACATGGTACAGAATTAGATCCACATGTGCTGATTTTTCCATTCTATTTATTTCCAGTTGTTTTTTCTTAGAGTCTGAGGGAAAGGGAACTGAATGTCAGTCCTGGATTGCACACATCAATCTGTTAGAGAATCTTTTATATAACAAATACTCTGTCCTTTGTAACTTGGAGGACTGAAATTACACTAAAGTATCCATTATAATCCTCATTTTCCTTTGCTTCTAATTTTCCAATAAGGTATCCTTTTGGGCTGAAACTTTCCATGCTTAGTTTCAGCTCAGAGGTGAATTTATTTTGGAAAGTTCACACTAATTTGATCCAGGGATTTGGAAGGGATGTGAGAGTAAAAATATACCTTCTTTTACTCTACAAATAAATGTAAGACTTTGGTCATAGATAACTCCAGAGCAGCCAAGCAGCGGAACAATAAACAGGTCTCAGAAAATCTCTGTTAAAGTAGAGCAGGTTGAAGTGATTAACCACAAATTTCCTGTATGCACTGAACAGCTTGGAGTTCCTTGAGGCTCTGTTGTCCCTTCTGAAGGACAATGGCCACAATGGGGTGTTTCTCGGGGCCAGGATAGAACAGAAAAAAAATTCACTTTGGATGAGAGCTGGCTACTTTATAGTCTACAGAGTTTTTGTTGTTGTTAATCCTCACCCGAGGATATTTTTCCATTGATTTTTAGTTAGAGTGGACGGGAGGGAGAGAGAGAGAGAGAGAGAGAGAAACATTGACGTGAAAGAGACACGTCAATTGGTTGCCTCTTGCACGACCCTGACTGGGGCCGGGGATCAAACCTGAAATCCAGGTAGATGCCCTTGACCAAGAATGGAACTCATGACCCTTCGGTCCATGAGGCCGATGCTCTAACCGCTGAGCCAAACCGGCCACGGCTGGTCTACAGAGTTTTAAAACACTGATTATCATTAAAGGTTCTTCTTTGGGAAGAGAAGCTAATTGAACGAAATTGTCCAAGCCTGTAATATGATGTCTGTGAGTATAGGCCCAGAACCCCAGGATGTTGAAATGGAATGGTCTAGAACAAGGTTTCTCCACTTCAGCACCGTTGACATTTTGGGTGGACATGTTGGGGGAGGGGACTGTCCTGTACATTGTGGGATGTGTAGCAGCTCTCTGGCCTCTACCCCCTCCTACCCCGACCACCCACATCACAATGATCAAAAATGTCTCTAAACATTGTCAAATGACTTTGGGGGCGGGGAATAGTCCCCAGTTGAGAGCAACTGGTAAATTTTTTAGTTTGGACCCCTAGGATCAAGGCATTTACAAGAAAAGGGATGCCATGCTGTGGGCAGCCTGGCGTTTCTGATGAAGGCTTCCCAGTAAGTCGCTGTCCTATTCCGAGCTACCCTCCCGACCTGTGCCTTTCATCTCCGCTCCCTTCTGCTGTTTTGGGGACTAGATCCATTGATTATACTTGTTAGATTTGTTTCCATCTTGACTAGTCGCTTCTCCAGTGAAGCTTTTCCTTCAGCCTTGAAACAGGTTTAAGTATTTCCGTCTTAGAAAAAACGAGCCACTCTCATTCTTATACTTTTTCATGTGAAGAACATTCACTCACTCCATCCGCAAAAGCTAGTGCCAATCGTAGCCGATGTGACTGAGCGTCTGTGCCCACTCTGCTCCGAGAGCTGGCGTCACTCTGTGCTGGGCACCCTCCTTATATTCATTTTCCAGGTCAGGAATAGAGGCACAGTGAGGGGAATGAACTGGTCCAAAATCACGGAGAAGTAGCACACACTCCTGAGCCCACCCCCTTGATTGCCGTCCATCCTCTCTGCCCACACCACTCGATCAGGCCTCCTCACCATCATTACAAGGCAGAGTTTTAAAATATGCCTTTCAGAATCCCACAGATACGTAAGTGTGACGAAGGCCCCATCGGCATTGCAGGGATAACACAATATAATCCCTGCCCACGCTGTGGCCAGTGGCCGGAAGACGTAAACAGGTGTGAACATCAGAGAACAGTGCAAGATGTGAAATATTACGACGACAGAAGTACAGACCAAGGATGACTGAGTCAAGAGGCTGCACAGATGGTCTCACCTGGAGCAGGAGGAAGTCAAGCATTTACATTCCCGGGAGGTGATAGCACTGGACTGCCTCCTGGGAGACCGCACTGCAGGGCAGGCGCCTGGTCGGGGACGGGGAGGATGCCACTGACGGTCCAATGGGGGCGACAGAATGAATCAGATGATCACACATAGGGAGGTGCTACATTTGAAAGGGACACGGTACCATGAGAGTATCTGAATAGATTGAACTAACTCTGGATTGGGGGGAGGGGCGGATGTCAGGAAAAGTTTTCCTGAAGAAGTGGTGACTGACCTGAGAGCTGAAAGTGAGTAGGCATGAACCAGGTGAAAGGAGTGTGTGTATGTATGAGTGTGTATGTACACGTGTGTGTGTGAGCACACTGTAGGGGAGATGAGGATACTTGAGTCAGAAAGGCCAGCATGTGTAAAGGTCCTGAGGTTAAAGGGAAAGCAGGAAGCACAAGGCAGGAGAAGCCGGTGAAGCTGTAAGGCAGAGAGCATGGCTGGGGGGGGGGGGGGGGGGAGGGGGGCAGGGACCAGAGTCTGCAGAGCCCTGTGAGTCATGGTAAGGATTTTCATTTTTATTGGAGTAGCAGTGGGACACAATGAAGAGATTTCAGGGAGGTGGGTGACATCATCTGATTTGAGTTTTCCAAAGATCCCTCTGGCTACAGTGTGAAGAGTGGACTAAAAGGAGCCAGAATAGATTTGGAGTCATTGTGGTAGTGAGAGACCATGTAACACAGAGGCCCACGAGCATATTTGCTTTTGTTTTCTTTCATTGAAAGATTTTGCTGTTTTACAAGCTAAAAATAAACAAGCACATCTAATAGGGTCCCCTTCGCTGCCAGGTGATTCCGTGCCCTCTCTCCTAGCTACTGGTGGTGGCTGGCAGTGCTGGGCATTTCTTGACTTGTGGCCGCATCACTCAGACCTCTACCTCTGTCTTCCCATAGCGTTCTCTCGTGTGTTTGCGTCTGTGTCCCTCATAACGACACCGGGCATTGGATTTAGAGCCCACTCTCATCCAGTATGACCTCATCTTCATTTAACTAATTACATTTGCAAAGACTATTTCCTAGTAAAATCATATTCTGAGGTTCCATGAATTCTGAGGTAGACATGAATTTTAGGGGACACGCTTCAGCCCAGGACAGACCATCCTGGCAGTGTGCCAGGACATTGTTTAAGAACTTATTTTCCATCAGATGAGATCTGCAAAGAACTGTCCCAGAAAAGCATTCTGAAGTTAAAACCTCTGTAGCCTCTCACTTCAGACAGGCAGGGAGTCTGACTGTCACCAGCCTGCTTTGGTCATTTTATACTATCTGGCTGGCTCCCATCGATGTTTGAATTTGCGACCCCAGATTTGCAGTAAAAGTGAATAATATTATGATGGGGAAAGAACTGGAAGCTGCAGGGGTGGGGGGGTAACAGGGGACCCAATTTAGTAAACATCGCTGAATGGGTGAATGACTCTATTAGAAGAATGCAGCGGGGTTCTTCTGGCAACTTCATCTCTGGAAGACCACAGATGATGTCTATTATATCCCCATGCATCAGCCATTACCTTGGAAACAGGCCATCCTGACAGCGTGTCAAGGAAGTTGTTACAGGGAATTATTTCAGCCAGAAGAGACCTCTGCAAAGCAATCTGTTCCAGCCTACTGTGTCGTGGAGTGGTCCCCATGTCCCCGGTTTTGTGCTGGAAATGCAGCAGCAACCAGCATGAAGCCTACACCTGTCATGAGCTAATGTGCAGTTCCTGCCAAGGTTTGCACTTGGGTTCCATTAACAGGGTGGAAGAGACCTTCCAGGGAAGTGTGTTAATGTTTAACCCTTTACCCACAAATTCCCTCCCTCTCCTGGAGAAACCGGCCACTTGCCAAACCACCACCAGGCCATTTGGGATTTTGCTTTTGTTTTTTAACATTTTTGGGGGGGTTTGGGAGGCAGACTGGAGAAAGGAAAGTTAATAGCCACTGACCTTTAAGTGCAAGGTCCACAGGCCTTTTTAAAAAATCAAGGAAGAATGAAGCTAAGCCTTGGCCCGGAGAGAGTGTTCATTGGCAGAAATGATATAAAGCTGAGACGGGAACCAAGTCTCATTAGTGTCAAATGTCTATGTTCTCTCTTGCTGCAGTCAGAGCACTGGGTTGTCTGGGTAGGAGGTCAGCCGATCCCAAACTTCAAAATTACAGCCTGCCGTTTCTGTGTATAGCCAGGGGTGGGGGGCGGTTTTCAGATGGGTGTGTGTTTCAGATGGGGTGTGTGTACTTTTCTACCATGAGACTGAGCGGGGGTGGTAGTGGGGAATACCCCTTCCCATTCCTAACCTTTGTGCGTGTGGGAATGCTCCCAGCTGACCAGGGCTGGAGTGAATGGAGTGAAGTGGACAGAGGCTGCTGGTTACTACGTTAATACTCGTTGAGGAAGAGCCGAGTGCCTGGAAGCATGGCTCCCTGTGAGGGCTGAGGCTCAGGGTGAGAATTTGGAAAGCAGAACTCGTGAGTCTGGGGGACCCCAGTGGAAAAGAGCTTGGAGTTAGGAGATGAGTTATGAGGAGTCTTAGGAAATGAAGAAACTCTAGAGTAGGAGACTGTGTGCTGAGACAAGAGACTAGTTTACTGAACACAGCTTTGCACATAGGCCCTCAGGAAATATTTGTTGAATGAATGCATGGAGACATTATATTGTCATAAGTTATTTTGTTTCTTTTATGTATGTTCAAGGGGAGGGAGTCCCCTTGCTAGCAAAGACCTATCTAATTTATTGAAAAATCTTAACATTATTGATAATTATATAAGTGATGCATTAATACACTGTTGTTATAAACAATGGCAGAAAATTTCATGTAAGACTGAAGTCTCCTTTAACCACTACTCCCAAGCCTGGTGCCCTTCCTCCATACTCTCCAGAGAATCTGAGGTTTTCAATTTGTTGTGTAGCCTTGTAGACGTGATATGCCTTTATAACTATATATATGACTATATAAATTGGTGACCTCTTGTTAGCCTAAGGCATTTTGACTTTCTATACTGTCCACCAAGGCCCTGGCTGGTTTGGCTCAGCGGTTGGAGCGTCGGCCTGCGGACCAGAGAGTCATAGGTTCGGTCCCCGCTAGGGGCATGTACCAAAATTAAGTAATTAATTAATTTTAAAAAATTATATATATATATATATATAATATAATATATATATATATATTATATTATATATATATATATATACTGTCCACCAAATTGCCTTATGCTGCCCAGCATTATGTCTACACAGCATCTGTGGCCCAAATTAGTAATCCCATCACTAACATCTGCATAGTCTTCAAAGCATTCTGAAATAGTCTTCATGTATTATCTATGCAGATAACAAACGGGTGTGTTGCCATTTCTCACCATTTCGGTGTATGCCAGACTGCGTGCTCCTGATCCCGGAGCCGGTACTGGAGAGGCAGGTAAAGCAGTTTTGGCAATGCAATATTTTCCTTTCACTGGTCTTCTGAAAGACTGGGATAAAAGCAGATTTGATTTATTTTTAACTATTAATGAAAACTCTTCTGTGATCACATCTAACAATACCATTTACAGATTCTTAAAAGTCCTCAAAGATGACACCAAAGGACATGTTATTATGAGTTTCCCATCTTCTTTAGTCATCTTTGACAGATGTCTCTTAAGCAACCCAGTTTACTGAAACAAAACTGTGAATGCCAGGGGAATGCTTTAATATGCTGCTCATATTTTAATTTGCCTTTCAGATTCCTGTCCAGTCCCAGAGACCTTCAAAGAGAAGGCTTCCCAACATTTTGTCACTAAAGAAAACAGTGGTTTCTTTTCTTTTTAATTTATTGATTTTAGAGAGAGGGAGAGGAAGGAAGGGGGGAGAAACATTGATTTGTTGTTCTATTTATTTGTGCATTCATTGGTTGTTTCTTTTTTGTGCCCTGATCGGGAATTGAACCCACAACCTTGGTGTATCGGGACAATACTCCACCAACAGAGTTACAATGGTTTCTTTCTTTCTTTCTTTTTTTTAATATGTTTTCATTTACTTGAGAGAGAGAGAGAAACATCAGTTGGTTGCCTCCTGTATGTACCCCAACCAGGAATCGAACAGCAACCTGCGGATGTGCCCTGACTGGGAATCAAACTGGCGACCTTTCGGTGCATGGGACAACGCTCAACCAACTGAGCCACACTGATCAGGGAGGTTTCTTTCTTTTTTTTTCTTTTCCTTTATTGATTTAGAGAGAGAGGAAGTGAGAGGGAGAGAGAGATAGAAACATCAATGAGAAAGAACATCGATTGGCTGCCTCCTGCATGCCCCCCACTGGGGATCAGGCCCACAACCTGGGCATGTGTCCTGGGAATCGAACCAGCGACCTCTTTGTGCATGGATCGATGCTCAACCACTGAGCCACACCGGCTGGACAGGGAGGTTTCTTTTTTTTAATTCAATGAATCTATGTACTCAAATTTCTGTCCTTATATACTGAAATCCCTAAAATATAATGAAAAGTTCTGTACCACTGAATCTGGTTTAGCTTACTGTATATGAAGGCCAAGTTTGTGAACCTTTTGATATGTTTTTCTCTGTCGTACTTCAGTGCAACCTATATGTGGTAAACAGAGCTAACATCTCCGTTCTCTCTCTTCTGGTTAAATGCATAGACTCTGGAGTTAAAGACATGTCTTTGAGTCTTGACTTTATCACTTACCAGCTGTAACCTGGGTTATCATTTAAAACTTAAAAAAAAATTTTTTTTCTTTATTGATTTTAGAGAGAGAGGAAGGGAGAGGGAGAGAGAGATAGAAACGTTGATGAGAGAAAACATCGATTGGCCGCCTCCTGCATGCCCCCCATTGGGGATTTGGCCCACAACCTGGACTCGTGGGCCAAAAATCTAACTGGCGACCTCTTGGTACATGGATCGATGCTCAACCATTGAGCCACACTGGCCAGGCATCATTTTTAATTTCTGAACCCTAAGTTTATTACCTATAAATGCTGATAATGATGGTATTTACGATGTATTTGTGAGAATTAATGAAGCAATGTATATAAAATACAATGCCAAGCACATAGTAAGAGCTCAAAAATGAGGATGAGGATGATGAAAATGACATTATCAGTTATTTTGGAGAAATCACCAGACAGGAAGCTGACAGAGGAGGTTGGGGGCTGGGGGCCGTGTGGGTGGGAAGAATGGCTGCTTTCCCCTTCCCCTGTCGCCTAGTGGTGCTCTCCTCACGTGCCCACCAGCGATGAGCCCTGAACGTGTCCTTCTTCTGATGTTTTTAGGTTGTTTCCTCGGAAGCTTCAAGGCCAAGACCTACAATAGACAAGATTTTCTAAAAACTCAGAATTCCCTTTACAAATTGAACAGAGTACTCATCCAAACCCTCCCCCGTTCCTTGTTCTTCCTGAAAAAAACAAAACAAAAAACAAAAAAAAAACGGCACATCCTAGTTTTAAGGGTGGTTCCCGGGTCTACTTCATTAGAACAGATTCAAGAGTCCACCTGTGCGTTGGCTATTTACTGAAGTTTGATGTTGTCAACAGGTCCCAGATGGCCAACCAAGGCCGTTAAAAATGATGCGGAACTCAAGACCCATGAGGTCTCTGATGTAGCCAGAGTCGCTAGAAATGCAGAGTGTTAGTCTTTGGAGGGTTCCTTATTATGTGTATCAGCTGCTGAGAATTTTCTGAGAAACTACTTTATATAAATCAAGAGAATGGAAAGAAGGTGAAAATGTCTCCCTGAAAAGGGCATTTCTCTGGCTCAAATATTTGGTGACTGCCAGAGTCAACACAATGTGTTGCTACATTTCAGGCCAGCCTGACGCGGTCGACAGCGGTATTGAGGTTGAGTGAGTTCCTCTCTTTTTCCATTTTCGTCTTCTGCCTTGGCCTGAGCACCTGAAAACTCGTGGAAACTATTGTGCTATGCTAGTGGGTTTTTAAGCTTTTTGAGTTTTCTGTTTGTTTGTTATTCTTCTGGATCCGACACCCCGATCTATAGGCAGGGCCCGGGGGCGGTAGACAGACACCCGGGAAACACAGCCTAGAACGCGATTTGAAAGCCACCGTGACAGGTAGCTTTGTCCGAAGTCCACATGGGCAGAAATCCGACAGCACTTGACTGTAGGACTGGCAGATCCTTTCCCAAGCTGGATTCCCTGTATCGACTGACAGCATGCGCAGCTTCCCACCTCACAGGAAACAAGTTGTTTCTTACCAAGCACAGGAATTTTTTAATAGTTATCAGACAGGGTTTCCTCCTGGTCCATTCCTCTCTTGTTTAAGTTGGATCGGCAGAGCTGAAGCCACATAGCTGTATACCATCTCCTGAACCTTCCGTGGTGTGCATTTATGTGCTCGCTTTTCCTTTCCTTGTCTAGGAGGAAACCAGTCTTCCTCACGAGCGTGTTTTATGGTTGGCGTGGAATTCTCGCAGATCTTTCCCCCAGTTTTATGTGTAGAACTAAAATACATGGAAAACTTGGACAAGGAGTTTGTTTTAGTCTCATTTAGAAGCTGCTGGCGATTGAAAAGGTGCAGGGAAGGAGGATAGAGAAGGATCAAGGGCCGTGTTGTAGAGAAAGGGACTGAGACCATGAACCTGGAAAGGACAGTGATAGATTCCTGAAGAAGGATCAAGGGCCGTGTTGTAGAGAAAGGGACTGAGACCATGAACCTGGAAAGGACAGTGATAGATTCCTGAAGTCACGCAAAGTTGGAGGAAACGGGGGAAGGGTAACTGGAGGGTGCCTGAGGTGTCACAGAAAGATGGAGATCAACTGGGAAATGTCAGGAATGAGTTCCCCTTCAGAGGGAAATTGCTTCTCAGCTCACTGGGGCACTGATACAGTGTATCAGTGTCCATTCCAAACACAGAGGAACATCTAGCCCGCATGGCCTGAAGCAAGGGATTGGGATCAATGTTTAGGCTAGAATGTAATTCAGAGCTACTCTGTTTCCTTTCACCTGGAACATGTTGGTGCCATGAGAAGATAGGATGAACAAGACTGTCTGATGACCATCTCCAAAATCAGTTCCCTGCAGTCATTTCTTCTACTCTCTTCTTGGCGTTGCCTTTGCATGAATAATGGCAAGCTCGGGAGGAACGCCTGCCCATGTGGAAAATGTCCCCGGCCTCCATGGCAATTAACTTATTCAGATGGTTACGCCCTTGGCACAGACCTAGGCGGAGTTATTTCTTCTTCACGTCAAGGGTGAAGATGGCTGTGCTCTGTGTGTCGCAAATAAATAAGGGCAATGTATGGAGCTGATTGGTAAGCGTATTTGTGTTGACACACATCTTCCCCAAATCGATTGCCTATGAAAGTGACTAGGTCTTGCTTGTGTTTGTTAGTGTGTTAATTTTCTCAGATATATTTATATTTTAGAAGTGCTGCATTTCACAAGAGGGAGCCCAGCTCATCTTTTCATGGATTGATCTGAGCTTTTAGAGCAGCGCTCCAGGAACACATTTACATGGTGAATGTCTCTGTGATGCAGCCATTTCCCATGTGAACTCTGTCTGTAACCCTTTAGCATTTAACATTGTGCCACCTATGAAGGTTGTAATGGATGGATGGTGGGAGGGAGGGAGGTGAGGAAGAAAGAAGGAAAAGATCAATGAAACAGAGGGAGGGAGGGAGGGAGGGAGGGAGGGTGGGAGGGAAAGAAGGTTGCACAGATAGTATGTAAAAGAAGAATGGTTTTCAAAGATTGGAGAGCATAAGACTCCCCAGCAGAGCTACTTTAAAAATGTAGATTCCTGAGCCCCACTCCCTAGAAATTGCAATTCAACAATCTATACTCTCAATAAGGCCCCCTGGCGATTTTGACTCAGGTCGTCCACACGCCTCATGCTGAGAAACGTTGTTATAGAAACTGTGACTGTGACTCATAGTCTTACCTTGGAGAGCATGAGAGTGGGTGTATCAGTCACTATAAATGTTGTCCAGAGTTACAATCATCACTCTCTATGGAGAAGAAGAGTTGTTTATAGAATTATGCAGCATGCGGGTGAGGGGACAGCTGATTTATCATTTTCTGCTTTCAGAGGGACATAAAGGTGTAGTAATCACTGAGAGGTCAGCCTCTTTTATCCCACAGGTAACCTTATCACTGCACACCTGACATGTCCCCCCCTTGAGGGTCTTTGCCTTCCTTCAAGCCAACATGTCACATAACTTTATTCAGGGCACAACAAAATATAGTATATCATCAATTTAAACTTTGCCGAAGTCTCCACGGCTGCTTACTCAAGGTGGAGATGTTATATAACCGTCTGCTGCTGTGTGCCCCGTGCCCCAGCTCTTCTCTGTAACTCTTATTTCTTGCAAAGTGGAACCTGTCACTGACTAACAGGATTCTTCTCCAGACATCTTGATCCTCTGTCTGACTGTTCTCTGCCCTCGCCTCCCCACATCAAGTTGTATGGGGGCCTCTATTGTGCAGACCTGTCAGTGTCAGCCTGTGTGGCTAGATGAGGTGGTATTTACCTTGTTCTGCGCCAACATTTGTAAGGGTTTTATGTGAAAGTAAAGAATTCTCTGTCAATTAACGTATCTGTGTGCCAAGCTGCCTTCCATGAACTAGCCTTTGACAGTCACAAGAGATCTTTCACCTGCGCTATTCTTGGCATCGTGATTGGAACAAATGTGCATTGCTTTGGGCTTGTTGCTATCAGAGAGGTCAGCAGAAGTCTCCAAATCAGCCCTGAAGTTTGTCCAAATCAGAACCCTGTGGACAAAAAAGAGGCCACATACTAAACCTGACAAGCTCAGGGGAGGCCTGCACGACGGACCCTACAAACTCAGGGGCTGGAAGTAACCACATGAGATGGTCTGAAATGAAAACATTATAACTAACAACGAGTCACGGCAGGTAGTCATGTTCTGGGCCAGCATCCTCCCTGACAAAGGTCAGTCTTTACCTAAACTGAGCCTGTCTATTGTCTTTTTGCGTCTACGATAACATACCTTTGGAATGTCAGGATAATTTCCTTTTTCCAGACCCCTGAGGGCACAGTCACTGCACCAGAGCACAGACCACAGAACCCCTCATTGTCATTGTTACCATGTTAAAGGTTAACTGTTAATTATCCTGTACCCACCAATGTAAAAGAAGTATGTGTCTATTCATTTTACTTTTTATGCAATCTCAGATTTCCTGCTTTGCTGTCCCCCCCCCCCCCCCGCCTAATCTACCACCAGTGGATTTCATGTTAACCACCTTGTCTTCCCCTTTGATTCTGATGTATAAAATCGGTGATTAAACTGCCATTTCCCAGAGCATTGTCTCAATCTGTTGAGATTTTGCTTCCAGCAATTGTCATCAGTTTGGCTCAAATTCATACAAATTCTCTATATGTTTGGATATTTCTTACATTGACATTTACTTGGCATAGTGTGGCAAGATTCCAAAGAAGCCCACCTGGGACCACCTTGTAGACCCAGACCCATGCTAGGTACGAGCAGGGGCCATTGTGCCCCACCGGCTCCTCGTTTTTGCATTGGGTGGACTTGAGTGAGATTTTTTTTTTTTTTTGGAATTCTGGACCTCCCTGTTTTAATCTAAGAGACCCTGACTTTATTTGAGCTGTTTTGTGTTTTTCTTTTTTAAAATATTTTTTAAATCCTCGAGGTGGAACTAAACGTTAAGGATTGAGATAACCCAGGCTGAGGATAAGAGTTGAGATAACTCAGGACAGGAAAAAAAAAAATGGGTAGCTGATTTTTAATTTTGGCTTTTCAATTGAAATTGCTTACCAGGAGTCTGAACAAAACCTTTTGCTGTGTAAATGAGAGTTGGAACTCATTTGGCTCTGAAGATAAGTGGCATTTACTCCCTCCAGCTTGAATTTTGGGTATTCTTAGGTGACTAAGAATCTGTGTGGAGGTGTCAGAGGATATCTCTCAAGAGGAGTGGGAGCCCCATAGGGAATTCCAACACAACCGCAATGAAGTAATTGTTTCATCTGGGAACACACACATAGAGGCTGGTTACCTAGTGCTGCGAGTCCTCACGGTTGTGTTAGATAGCCAGGGAGAGAAACTGAGACATGGAAGAGGGTTGAAGCGACTCAGGAGGTGACAGCCCCTTGGAGCTCAACCCATAAACAGCACACCTCAACCCACTGCACGATATCCCTAGAAATGTGTTCAGATGCTGCAAGACTCAAAATAAAACTAATATTAACATGGGAGCCCGGCCAGTGTGGCTCAGTGGATTGAGCCTCATCCCACGGACTGAGAGATCCTGGTTTGATCGTCAGGGCACAAGCCCGGGCTGCGGGCTCGATCCCCAGTAGGAAGTGTGCAGGAGGCAGCTGATCAATGTTGCTATCTCTCTCCCTTCCTCTCTCTCTAAAAAAATCAATAAAAACATATTTTAAACAATTTTTTTCCCATTAACATGGGAAATTGTGCCTCCTAGGCCCAAAACTTCCAGACTCCAGCCCCTCCGAATACTTCTGCAGATATACAATTAATAGGAAGGCTTGACTTGCAAGTACTTGCAGAAATGGAAGATTTAACTAGAAATGATATCAACTTGGCCAAAATAGAGCTCTTTTGACACTGAAATTAAATTTTTGTGTGTGTACGATTAGAAAATGCTGGCTCCAAATTAAACTGAATGAATGGGAAGCTTACTTTGATTGGAAATTAGAAGCTTCTAGAAGCACAAATAAATTCTCATTTCTACAGGAAGTTAGTAAGAACTTGTACAGCCTGTCTCTGAACTAAGGAAGGCTTCTGAAGCTGCTCAGTGCCAATACCCCAATTTTCCCTCTTCTCTAACTGCCCTGCTGTACCCCTTACTTTGTTGTCCGGACTTAATCTCCTTTCCTCTCCCCTTCTCTCCCCTTCTCTCCTCCCCTCCCCTCCCCTCCCCTCCCCTTCCTTCCCCTCCCCTCCCCTCTTCTCACCTTCTCCACCGCAGATCCCTACTGACCTAGGGGATACTCAGAATGGAAAACTACAGTAGAATAGACTAGAAAAAAATTCTGGCAGCTAGCTACCTTTGGAGAAAAGATGACTTCAGGCAGAGGGGAACCAGTGATTGTATACATTCCTTAGACTAGAACAGAATTAAGGAATCTATCTAAAGATTTCCCCAACTTTTTCTAGGACCCTGATGAGTTCACAAAGGAATTTAATTTAACTGTTAGAACATGTGATCCTGCCCGGCTGGTGTGGCTCAGTGGGTTGAATGTCATCCCATGGACTGAGAGGTCTTGGTTCAATTCCTGGTTAGGGCACATGCCCGGGTTGTGGGCTCGATTCCTGGTGGGGGGCGTGCAGAAGGCAGTCGATTGATGTTTCTCTCTCACATCAGTGTTTCTATCTCTCTGTCCCTTCCTTTCTCTCTAAAAAAAAAATCAATGAAAACATTAAAAAAAAGAAAAAAAAAGAACATGTGATCCTGGCTATTCTGAGCTATTCCAGTTAATATACCTGCTGGTTTCTGGGAGCAAAGCAATAGAATTACTAAACAAGTTTCGCTAGGAAACTCCTGCAGAGGAGTCTGTTTTTATTGTAGAAAGTCAGATCATCGTAAGAAGGGTTATAGACAATGGAAATGATAATTAGAAAGAGAAAAGAAACAGAAGCAAACATAGAGTTGCTTCGACTAAGTTGCCTTTTCCCTCGGAGTAAAACTTCATACAAATGGTAGGGACAGTTAATCAACCAATGTCTGTTTTAAAATTAGAACCTGTTTCCTTCAAACTAGGGAATGTTAAGGGCCAATATATATTTTTGCTGATCAAATCTGCCCCAATTCACCTGATGTAGCAAGATGTTCTTGAAACCAGTGATGCCCACATATTCTCTTTCCAGAAGGGTGAAATGTATTTAGAACTAAATGAATCAGATACTGACCCAATTGGGAAAACAATGACTTACAGGAACTTCCACAAGAGGAAGCTGATCTTGAGACTGACCGGACCTTTGCTGCAGGACGTTCCAGTGCATTCAGGCCTTTTCCAGTCACCGATACCCTTCACGCACAAGAGAGAATCGAGCCAATTTTACAAGATTACTTTAGAAAGGGGGGCTTATAATTCCATGTGTGAGCCCCTGTAATTCTCCTTCCAGTAAAGAACCCCAATGGGAAAGGACGGTGATTTGTACAGAATCTCATAACTGTAAATAAAATAGTTATTCCCAGACATCCTGTGGTTCCAAATTCGTATAACCTATTACCAGCTATTCCTGTGGACTGCTAGTATTTTGTCAGTGATGGATTTATGTAGTGCCTTTTCAGTATTCCTGCAAAAAAAGAAAGACAGAAATACCTCTTTGCTTTCACCTGGGAAGATCACAAGTTTACTTGGATGATAATGCCCCAGGGATATATGCAAAGTCCCACCTATTTCTCTTAGATAGTAAAAGCTGATTTGAACAGTGTTGAATTTCCCAGAGATTCCACCCTAATTCAATAGGTGGTTGCTTTACTTTTATGCTCTAGGACATATTAGACTCTCAAGAGGACACAATTTGCCTATTACAACAGCTAGCCATAAAGGGACATAGGGTCCCCAAGGACAGGCTTTGATTCTGTTTACCCCAGGTAGAATACCTTGGTTATCGCATATCTAAAGATGGACTACTAATTAACCCTGAGAGACTCAGAGGAATAATATCCTTTTCTCTTCTGAAAATGAACAAACAAAAAGCCAGCTTAGAGGGTTCCTGGGACTGACTGGTTACTGTTACAGTTGGATTCCAAATTTTTTTCTTTTCAATCCTCACCCAAGGATATGTTTTTATTGATTTTAGAGAGAGAGGAAGGGAGAGAGAGAGAAACATCGATGGAGAGAGAAACATTGATCAGTTGCCTCCCATATGCACCCCGACTGGGGATTGATCCCACAGCCTAGCTATGTGCCCTGACTGGGAATCAAGCCCGCAACCTTCTGGTGTATGGAACAATGCTCCAACCAACTGAGCCCCCTGGCCAGGGTGGATTCTAAATTTCTTACTAATGGCCCAATCTCTATATGTCTTATTAAAATCAGACTACCCTGATCCAATTTAGTGGAACCCAGAAAGAAAACAAGCTGTAAAACTTTAAAGAGAGAATCATCTAAAGCTCCTGCTCTGGGACACCTTAATTATAAGCTTTCTAACTTTTTATACATGAAAATAAAGGAAATACTTTAGAAGTTTTAACTCAAAAACATAGACATCATCGTAGACCTATTGGATATTATAGTCAGCAGTTAGATTCTGTAGCAAAAGGGCTCCCTCCCTTTATGACAACCATCTCTGCTATAAACGTGTTACGCAAAAAAACAGAAAAGAGCCTGGCCAGTTTGGCTCAGCGGTTAGAGCGTCAGCCCGCGGACCAGAGTCGCAGGTTCGATTCTGGTCAAGGGCATGTACCTTGGTTGCGGTTCGTTCCCGGCCTTGGTCGGGGTCGTTTGGGAGGCAACCAATTGATGTGTGTCTCTCATTGATGTTTCTCTCTCTCTCTCTCCCTCCCTCCCGCTCTATCTGGAGATAAATGGAAAAATATCCTCCAGTGAGAATTAAAAAAAAACAAAAAACAGAAAAGATAATTATGGGCTCTCCTTTGTTTATGTTCCTCATTCTGTTGAATCTCCACTGAATTCTCATCACACTCAACACTTCTGTCAGTCAACTGGCTCTTGCATTCTGTGCCTAACATTACTGTTTCAATGTTAGCGGTCCTCACCCAGCAACTTGGCTACCTTCTTTGCAGGATGAAGACATCTATGATTGCATTTTGTTTACTGAACACCTTCTTGTTCCAAGGAATGGTTTACAGGAAACTCCTGTTGATAATGCTGACTTAATTTGATTTACAGATGGATCTTTGAAAGATGAATGGGAACGTTATTGAGCTGGATATGCAATAACTTCCATGGTGGATATAACTGAAGGTTCTTATGTACCTGAATAAAATCTACCCAACAAGCTGAATTAATTTTTCTAACCTGGGCTTGTCAATTGGCCAAAGATCAAATAGCCAATATTGGCCTTGGCTGGATAGCTCAGTTGGTTAGAGCATTGTCCCGATGTGCCAAGATTGCAGGTTCAATCCCTGGTCAGGGTACAGGCAAGAATCAACCAATGAATGCATAAATAAGTGGAACAACAAAATCAATGTTTCTCTCTCTCTCTCTCTCTCTCTCTCTCTCTCTCTCTCTCTCTCTCTCCCTCCCTCCCTAAAATCAATAAAAAATAAAAATAGCCAATATTGCATGGATAATAGCTATGCCCTTGGTGTAGCTGACAACTTTAGAATGTTGTGGAAGCAGCAAGGCTTTTAGCTTTTTTTTTTTTTAATTAAAAAAAATTTTTTTTTCCTTTATTGATTTTAGAGAGAGAGGAAGTAAGAAGAAAAGAGAGATAGAAACATCAATGAGAGAGAACATTGACTGGCTGCCTCCTGCATGCCCCCCATGGGGATCAGGCCCACAACCTGGTCATATGTCCTGACCGGTAATCGAACCCGCGACCTCCTGGTGCATGGGTTGATGCTGAACCACTGAGCCACACCGGCCGGACAAGACTTTTAACTTTCTGAGGTCAGCCCATAACGAAAGGAAAATAGGTTTCAGAATTATTAGATGTCATACAAAATTGCAACAATGGCCAATTATCAAAATTCCATAACATTCCAAAGCTGCCATCATGACAGCAAAAGGGAATAAAAGAGTCTGTTACAGTCCCAGCAGACAGCTGCAGAAGACAAGGGAATATGGAAGCAAAAAGTGAGAACTTTTGACCCAGACAAATAGACATCGTTTGGACCGAATCAGAAACCAATCTTACCTATCGGGGCTTAATTACCTATACTTTAACATGTACGTGAGCTTAATACATTGGGGTCCTGAAAAGATGATTTCATGCCGTAAACAATATTACCAGAAGCCTTCTCCTACTGTAGCTCGTAAAGTGTATAGCAATGTTCTATGTTTCCAAATAGAACCCTGGAAAATCATTCCACAGGTCCCAAGAACATTTTCCACTTCCTCTAGACCCATTTGAGGCATGATAATTGGATTTTATCCAAATGCCACCATCACAGGGATACAAATATGTGTTAGTTATGATTTGTACGTTTTCTTACTGGGTTGGGGCTTTCCCGTGCAGGAGAGCAACAGCCTTAATGGTAGGTAAATTATTGTTGGAAAAAATTAATTCCTAATTGGGGAATGCCATCTGAGTTACAGTGACTGAGGGACTCATTTCACTGGGCAAATAATGCAATCCATTTGTAGTATTTGGCCTATTCTGCAGTATTTTCATTGTGCCTGTCACCCCAGTCCTCTGGATTGGTGGAATGTACAAACAGTACAATTAAAACTCAACTAGGTAAATTTTCAGAAGCTTTTAATCACCCTTGGCCAAAGCTCTCCCTACAGTGCTCCTCAACCTGAACTCTTGTGGTAAACATAGTCTTTCTCCTTGTGAAATAGTCACCAGCCGCCCTATGAATCTGAATGAAGGGGCATATGAACCAACCTTACTAGAAGGAGACATTCTGCATTATTATCAAGGACTTATTAAGCAGCTTAAAGAAATTGATCAACTAGTAGCTGATTCATTTCACAGTGTGCTCCTGGGAGATAAAGACTTCAAAGACCACAACTTATAACTTGGAGATTTCATCCATTGAAAAAGACATTAATTGCCCTGGCTGATTTGGCTCAGCGGTTGGAGCATCGGCCTGTGGACCAGAGAGTCCCGGGTTCGGTTCCCGCTAGGGGTACGTACCAAAAAAAATAAAAAATAAAAAGACATTAATTAAAGACTCTCTCCAATATTGTTGGAAGGGACCTTATCAGGTGCTGTCTCTGACATTTGCCTCCACCTACAGTGGAAAGCAAAGACTTCTAGAGGACAAGAAGCTGTGGACGTCAGAGATAGACAGTTATCCCAAGACAAGGCCTGTCTACCTACAAATGGATGGTGAACTTTGTTTGTTTGTCTTTACCTGTCTGCTAATAATATTAGTCATCATAATAATTATACTTGTTTGGGGGGATTTTCCCAAACTTTGTATAAATAGCCCAACTGTTAATCATCGCTGGAGGTGTTTAAGATAACTTTTGTATTATCAACAATACTCTTTTTATGGTTTCTATTTTGAAATTCAGAAGGAATGTTATTGCAGACGGAAGGAAAGTGATGTGCGTGTTTTTAAGGAAAGGTAAGAGGAAGTAGTTTGTCCTAACAAGTTGGTCATTTCTGAATGAGCAAAAAGACACAAACTAAGAAGAATAGGGAAGTCATAGAAGATGAGTAGAAAAGAAATATTGAGAAAGGAATTTTATGTATAAATGCTAGAACCTAATTGTGGAAATGTGCTTACTTCCTAACCCAACGAGGACTACTAAGGACTTTCAGACGGACCTGAAGTGTCTGTAAAAGCATGGCCCTCTAAACGGGCTGGGAGGCACAGGAGATGTACTTATGAAACTTACTGTCCTCCTGGCCTCTGGAATTTTCAAATGGCAATTATAATTTACACCATTGTGTTCTTATGGCCTTGGTCCCAAATAATCTTCCAATTGCACCAGTAGCAGGAATTTGATTAATAATGAGTGGCACCTGAGTGCTTCCATTGGGACGTAGATAGGCCGTAGTAAATGGGAACTCATCTCATGGTCAGATTATGAAAACTGAAGAGGTGTGTGGTGTGCCCTCTAACTATAAATAAATGTTATATTAAATGAAAAATACAGAGAAGTAAGACAGACAGCAAAACTTGGGTTATGATAGACCATAGGTTAGAAATGATCCAGAGTGTTTTTCTTAAATCCCATAAGACCTGACTTTCTCCTGTTAACCTGCTTTTTTCCCTTTTGAGAAAAATTTGGCCTTGACTTCCATCCACGGTTAAGGTCTTACCCTATCACCAATGGTCCATCATTCAGCAAGACAAACGCTGACACTAGACTTCCTAGGAGTGAGCCCAAAAGGTTGGTCATCTTTGCATCCTTTGGATTGATTTATGACCAAAAGGGGGAAGTGTGGACGAAAAGGGACCACATACTAAACCTGAGAAGCTCAGGAGAGGCCTGCACTGCAGGCCTTACAAACTCAGAGACCAAAAGTAACCACACAGGATGGTCTGAAATTAAAACTTTCTAACTCACAGCGAGTCATGGCAGGTAGTCCTGTCCTGAACCAGTATTTCCCTGACCAATGTCAATTTTACCTTAACTGAGCCTGTCTATTGTTTTTTTGCATCTACTATAACATACCTTTGGAATGTCAGGATAATTTCCTTTTTCCAGACCCCTGTGGGCACAGTCACTGCACCAGAGCACAGACCACAGAACCCCTCATTGTCATTGTTACCACGTTCACTGTTAACTGTTAAGTATCTATACCCATCAATGTAAAAGAAGCGTGTGCCAATCTGTTTTACTTTTTATCCGATCTCAGAAATGTCCCCACTTTGATTTCTTCCCCCTCCCTAATCTACCACCAGTGGATTTCATGTTAACCGCCTTGTCTTCCCCTTCGATTCTGATGTATAAAATCAGTGGTAAAACTGCCATTTCCCAGAGCATCTTCTCAATCCATTGAGATTTCGCTTCCAGCAGTTGTCATCAGTTTGGCTCAAAAAAATTCATAAAAATTCTCTATAGGTTTGGATGTTTCTTACATCACAGCCCCACATGGCTCCAGGGCCGTTTTATCTGGAGGCCTCTTCCGTTTTTGTGATCCTGTGACCCAGCGGTGCTTTAATAGTGGTCCCTGATTTGGAACGATATCGTTCAGGATGTTGGCAATGGGATGTGGATGGGGGATGTCTGTGTAGATTATTTTATTGGAGAGGCCAGATGGCAGCAAACTCTAGAGTTCTAAGTCCCGCTTTGCTCAAAGGTGCCTGAGGAATAGCAGCCTACTGACAGCTTGAAGTATGGTGCACTGGATAATTGGCTTCCTCATTTAGTAATTTGTCTGCTTTCTTTCCTCTTCCTCTGCTTCCTCTTTTCTTGTAAACTGATAGCCTCCTGCCTCTTCAGTAGACTGATAGACAGTCCCCTGAGCCACAGCTCAAAGGAGGGGATGGCCAGAGCCCCAGGTGGAGAGGGTCATTTGGAAAATGGACACAGAAAATAACCATCTTTCTTCCCCACTTTTCCTCTTGTTGCCCATCTTGATGTTAGTCTCTCTGTGACTGTCCTCTTATCTTCTGTCACTGTCCCCTTGCCACTTCACCCTCCTATTTTTCTTACTCTTTTATGAATCGATTTTCCCATTTTGTCTCTCTCTTTCTACTTTTCCTGCCCTTCCCTTTTTCTTTCTTTCTTTTATTCCCCTCATTCTTTTCCCTTTGCCTTCTTAGCTTTTGCAATTGATCTAGTTAAATTCAGTTCAAAAAAGGAAATTTGACCACCTTGATTCAGGCTAACCTACCTTTTTCTTTTTTTCTCTCCAAGGAAGAAAAAAAAAAGTAAAAACACATTTCCGGCTCTTTCTGGCACCTTCATCCTCTCAAATGTGTTTGTCTTTAGGTGTCGGAAGTCTCAGGACATAACATCTCTGCTTCATTGAAAGTGCCGATGCTCCCCTCAAAGCTTTTACCCTTGGACCTGGGGAATGAAGTCTGGTTTCACTTAATAAGTAATTTTGTTCTCCAGGTGGAATTCAGATTATTCCATTGCAAACCCGGGAGCAGACCTGACCCTGGTGCTGAAAGAGTTAAGTCAGATGTCAGTCTGCCTGGATCTGGAGGGCCAGTGCTGATGGAACCAGCTCCTCAAGGTGTTCTCCCCAGAGGTGATGGCAGAGGTAGAAGAGGGTCTCAGCCTCCGCCTCCTGGTAGATCAGTTGGCTCCCCAGTCACCAGGCAGCCTGAGGGAACCCTACTGACAAGGGCTTTTGCTCAGAGTTAAAGGGGACAGCAGCTGTAGTTCACACTTCTCCATTTTTCATGTTTTAATTATAGTTTACAGAGAGCACCGAGGTCAGTGGCTCCCACTCTCTGTTAGAGAGTAGAGGGCGGGCTCTGGAGTCAGGATGCTCGAGTTCAGATCCCAGCTCCACCAACTGTGTGACCTTAGACCAATGACTCAGTCTCTCTGAACCTCAGTTCCCACATCAGCTTCGTGAGCTTTGTCTCCTTTGTTTACAGCTGGGTCCCTAGCATCTAACACACACGACACATAGTCGATGTTCAAAAATATATTTCAAGGATGAGCGTAACAGTTAAGAGCAAGCATTTCATGCCAGACTGCCTGGGTTCAAGTTCCAGTTCTGCCACTGACTACGTGAACTTGGGCGAGTCACTTCATCTTCTGTGCTCAGTTCCTAAACTGGGGAAAACTGATAGAATTTGTATTCATCTCCTGGGGCTGCTATAACAAATTACCACAAACTTAGTGGCTCAAAACAATAGACATTTATTCTCTCACAGTTCTGGAGGCCAGAAGTCCAAAATCAAGGTGTCAGAGGGCTGTGTTCCTTCCAGAGGCTCCGGGGGAGAATCAGTCCTTGTCTCATAGCTGCCAGTGGCTTCAGGCATTCCTTGGCTCGTAGCTGCAGCAGTCCGGTCTCTGCCTCTGTCTTCACATGCTGTGCCCTCTTCTCGGTGTTTTCTCCTCTTCCGACTTCTATAAGGACACTCGTCACTGGATTAAGAAACTGCCTGGAAAATTCAGGACGATTTCATCTCAGGATCCTTAACTTAATTAAATCTGCAAAGCCCCTTTTTCCAAGTAAGGTCATATTCATAGGTTCTGGGATTTAGGCCATGGACATATCTTTTCAGGGGCCACCACTCAACCTACACAGGGTTGTCACGAGGATCAATTTAGTTAAAAGCTGAGACAAGTGTGTGAAAATGCTATAATGTCTGGCACAAAGTAAGAGCTCAGTGATTGTTAGTTACTTTAAAAAAAATATATGTTTTTATTGATTTTTTTTAGAGAAAGGAAGGGAGAGATCGAAATATCGATGTGATCGACTGCCTCCTGCATACTCCGAACTGGGGATTGAGCCCAAAACCTGGGCATGTGCCCTGACCGGGAATCGAACCGGGACCGCTAAGTGCATGGGACGATGCTCAATCCACTGAGCCACACCGGCTGGGCTGTTAGTTACTTTTTAATTTAGCCAATTGAATTGAAGGCCTACTGTGTGCCAGCTGCTCTGTTCTAGGTGTGGGAATACAGTAATAATTAAAGGTTTATCATTTTCATATATTTTTCAAAGAGTATTTAAAAAGACACCAAGTGGAATACAGCAATAATAGTGAAGAATAAAGAACACAGGAAAGAACTTTTCCTTGGTTGTAACACTACCTCCATCACCACCACCATCATCGACGCCACCTCCTCATACCGAGCAACTTGAACTAGATGCTGAAGAGTGAATTTCCTAGGCGGAAGAGAAAACACCAAAAAAAAAAAAAAAAAAAAACCACCCCACAACCAAAACCAAATTTCTGCTTGTGGTTTCAGAAGCATGAAAGATCAATTTTAGTTTTAGCAAAACTGAGTTCAAAGGTTTGGAGTTTGGTTTTCTAGGGAGTTCCCCCCCCCCCCATTCACTGGGGTCTGGTAGAGGAACAAGGGGCATCAATCTTGTCTGAAACTCCGGCTGGCATTTGGTCTTGCGGTGGTGCCAGGCTGCCGGGGGCAGGGCACGGGCAGCATCCTGGCCTGGTGCAGGCAGGGCTGTGGAGATGAGGCTTCGTTCAGCCTGTGGGCAGTGGGCCACAGGGCGCATTAACCTCAGAGAGCAGCATTGCTGGTCCCTGTTGCCGTGACAACAGTGGACTGTGCCAGGAGACCCAAAGAACGAATTAAATGGAAGGAAATTGCTGGTGCCCTCAGAAGAATAAAAGAAATTAAAACAGGCTTCTCAGGAATCCATGGACATCTCTTTGACCTCCATACTCATGTTGAACATGTCAGCAAGGGACACTCTTGGGAGTGGGGGTTGGGGGAGCCTGCCCTGCCCACAGGATGTCCTTCAGAGAAGGAAGACGGATTGCACAGTCACAGACGCTGACTCTCCCCGCTGGCCCGGGGACGAGGACCCCGCTCGGCAGCGGCAGCCTGTGCCCAGCAGCGGTGGCGATGGCCTGTTTCATCTTCCGGCTCATCCCACATCTGTTGAGTTTGCCCTGATGGGACGCGCTGACCTGGAAACTCACACAGAGCTCTGTTTCAGAATAGACTGTATAGAAAATAAACATGTGGGATAAATAAAGCACAGGGCAGGAAGTAATGGTTTAAAAAAGTTACCAGGAAAACCACGGGTGAGGTCAGGTTCAGAAACCGCACGGCTTTCGGAGGCCCTGCGTGCTGACATCACTCCAATTGCTCAACAGAGACCTCCGCGTGGAGCGGGCACTTCTGGAGTTTGCCCAGAGCCCTGTGCGCTACCAGGCACAAGAGCCCTGACCTACTTTTTTTTTTTTTTTTTTTAAAGAAAGTTTTGCTGCTTGCAAGGAGGCTTCCAACAGGGCAGTGGACTTGAAGAAATGGGAATTTGGGGCGGGGGGGGGGACTATTTAATATGTCAGGAATGAGCCGGCCTCCCAAATGGGCTGTGGGATAGGACAAGGTGAGATCCCCAGCGCGGTCAGCCCCCTTCCTGGGGCTCCTTGGGCTCAGGCTGCATCCCAGGGCACTTGTGAGTTTGTGTTTCGGGCTCTGCCCTGGAACAGAGCAAATGGCCTTTTTGAGTTTTTCAATGAGAGGGCAGACTGTAATTAGATCATGGGTTGTCATGCCCTCCCTGAAAATGCACGAGTGGCTTCCCTTTGCACATCCAGACCCTTGCCACTGGTCTCCCCGGCCCTGCCTGACCGGGTCCCTGCAGACTGACCTGCCTGCCAGTGCTCTGCGTCTTTCATGCCTCTCCAGCGCCTCACACACTCTTGTTGTTCCTCACGTCCCCAAGCTCATTTCCTCCGGGGTCTTTGCACAGGGTCCTACCTTCTGTTTGGGAAATCCTCTCCCCAGACCCCCACGTGCTAGTTCCTTCTCTGACTTGCACTCAGATGTCACTTTCACAGTAAGACCTGTGCCACCTCCTTGTCCAGAAATGGTCCCGTGCCCCAGCAGTAACTCGCGATCATAGCATTCTGTGATTGTTTCCTGAACGGCACTGATCACTCTCTGAAGGCATCTTACTTGTTTACTTCTTTATCACTGTTGCCCCTCACCCTAGAATGTTTTCACCCATGAAAACAGTGACGGTGCCAATCCTGTCCACCACTATAATCTCCAGCTTCCAAAATAGTTCTTGGCTTATAGTGGGTACTCAAATATTTGTTGAGTGAATGAATGCTTACCAAAATTGTGGGCTTTCTGAAATGCTGCCCAAGACATTTGAGATTGAAAACCCTCAAGTAACAAATTTCTCTTGGCCCAATGACCCCGATTTTAAAAGATGTGGACTGTCTCCACGGAGATGCTTTTGGCAAAGAGCTCACCCAGTGGGATCTGGTAACCACTCTTCTGGGTTGGAGGTAGCTGTTAGGATAGTTTCTGCTGTAGGAAACTAAAAACCCAATTAAAAGTAGCTTAAATATTGAGGACATTTTAGTAGCTCATCTGATAAGAAATCCGAGGGTAGGGCTGTTCCAGGGTTGGTTAACAATAGCGTCAAGGACCTTTCCATTCTGCCATTCTCCATTTGTCCTCATGACTCAGGCTGGCTGCAGTGAGTAAGGGTATCATCTCATACCCTCAATTTGAAAAACAGGAACGGGAATGACCCCATCTCTTTTCATTTTTGGGGACAAACTGAGTTTCTTAGCAGATGTTCCTTCCTGTCTCATAGGCCAGAGTTGCAACAATGCTATTCCTAAAACAGTCCCTGGCAAGAGGAATCCTACTGTATTTGGCTTTGACTAATAAAGATTCATCCCCTGGGACAAGGGAGGGGCCCAGCTTCCCCTGATAGAGCTGGCTTCCAGATACCTGCATCAGAGAGGGACTGTGGGGTTGACACCGACAAGCTCTTTTACAAAATGAAAGGCCTTCCTGACGACAGAGCTTTTCAAAGCACAAATCACTCCGTTGCAAGTGACAGCTTTGGAAACCTGATTAAGCAACACTCAGGGCCAAATGAACAAAAGCATTAGTAGAGGGTAACAGGAAAGTGGAGAAAAGGGGAATTAAAATAGAAGTAAAGGAGGAAAGAGAAAGTACATGTGGTCTGTGATGATAGAATTTAACTGAGAGAATTGTAGTCTTAGCTTCTTCGCCTACTTGCCTAAATTGTCCTCTATCTATCAGGGCAGTTTTGTAAGTCCCACCAATGCTCAGCCCGCATCTACTATATGCCAGGTTCTGAAGCAGAATTCCTTTTCCCCAAACAACATTTCACTCCTGACTATTGTTCGTTCTCAAAGAGTTCCAGAAAAGGAGACACTCTCATTAACCTAGTAGCCCTTTGGCCATGATTTCAAGGAAAACTTTTTGCCTAGGAGAAGATTCTGAGCCCTCTGGGTCTCAGAATATGATTTGTTCAGAGACCAACCTCTGACAGTACATAGCCCAACCAAATGTATTTTTTTCAGGATATCACAAAGAGTCCCTTAGTTTTCTGGATTTCACACTAACTAGGCATCTACATCTCTTTGGTTTCTTTGGTATGTATGAAAATAATATCTATTTTCATAACAGATTTATTTAGTAAGAAAAAGCATAACCACATTATCTTCTTCTAAAAACACTCATTTTCAACATAGCATTTCACAGTATCTTCTTTTCTCTGTCCATGATAAACACTACTTCTCTTACTTTGCTTTAACCAAATCTTATAGGAGTTATACAATTTTTTTCATTTCTGTTTCCCACCATGTTTCTAGGAAAAGACTGGTGACCTAGACTCTCCTACCTGGTCTCTTTCTGTGTATCACAGGACTAGAGTAGACTATAGGTACCAGTCTACCTAGCCTAGTAACATTGTTGTGGTCGATTTGGGTTTTGTTTTCATTTTTTTCTTGTAATTATGAAATATTTCAGCCTACACAAAAAATCTAAAGATCCATTTACTCACCACTCAGATGAATACATGTTAACATTTTGTCATACTCCCTTCAGATCATTACTTTTTTAAGACATGAAACATTACAGCTAAAGTGCTTCCCCTCCTTGCCCAGAAGAAACCATTAACTGAAAGTTGATGTGCGCCATTCTCGTACATACTCTATACTATTCTTTATAGCTAATCGTTCACATATTAATGTATAATACTATTTGTATGTTAATAATGTACTCAAATGGAATTATTCTGTACATAACCTTGGAAATATGATTTTGTTTTGTCATTATGTTTTGCAGATTTATCTCTGTTAATTCAAAAGACCTACTTCATTGTAACTACTCATAATTCACTATGTGAATATAGCACAGTTTGTTTATTCATTACCCTATTGATGGATATTTTGGCCTTTAAGGAAAATATTCTTCTTATTTTCCATTTTTTTACATGTAATCATAAACAATGCCAGAATGAGCATCTTTATACACATTTCCTTGTGTACATATATGATATTTTCTTTTTTTATCCTCACCCGAGGACATTTTTGCATTTATCTGCAGATAGAGCAAGAGGGAGAGAGGGAGGAACAGAGAGAGAGAAAGTTCGATGTGAGAGAGACACTTCGATTGGCTGCCACTCACACGACCCCAACAGGGGCCGGGGACAAACCGCAACCGAGGTACATGCCCTTAGCGGGAACCGAACCCGGGACTCTCTGGTCCGGGGGCCAACTCTCTAACCGCTGAGCCAAACTGGCCAGGGCCATATATGATATTTTCTTTGTTAAATATCTAGAAGTAGAACTGATGGGTCATAAGGTAATGTACACTTTTAAATTAGCTAGAGATTAAGAAATTGCTCTCCAAACTGATGAAATGAATTTACAATACCATTAGTAATGTGTACAAGCTGTCATTTCTTAACATTCTCACACTTAATATCATCAGATTTTAAATATTTTTCCCAATCTGGTGTATATGAAAATAATACCTAATTTCTAAATGTTTACGTTTGCTGGATTGTTGGTGATATTGAACATCTTTTCATTTGTTTATTGGGCAATTTGATTTTCTTTTCAGTGAATTGCCTGACTATATCCTTTGTCCATTTCTATATTAGGTTATCTATTTCTTACTGATCTGTAGGAGTTTTTTTTTATTAAGTATGAATGATAATCCTCTATCAGATCTGAATGTTCCCAATATCTCTTCCCAGTTCATTGCACATCTTTTCTATTTTGAGTATTTTATATAAAGAATTTTTAAATTTTGCTGTAGCCAAACTGATGTCATTCCTTTATAGTTTGTGCTTTATGTGGCTTGTTAAAAAAATCTTTCCTTTTAAAGGTAAAGGATAGCTGGGTTTTCACATTTAGAATTTTTATCCACCTAGAATTAATTTTGTGTACGATGTGAGGCAATAATTGAGTTTTTATCTTTTCACATGAATAGTCAGTTGTCTTGACCCTATTTTGAATAATTTCACCTTTATTATGTATCCTTAATACGTGCTGTGCAGTAACCTTGGCCTATTTGAAAATACAGATGAAGGAAATCTTGTTTCATTCCAAGAGGCTCAACCTTGTAATAGTTCTTTCTATACTCTGTGCTGGTGATTCTCAAACTCTAGCATACCTAAGAATCACTAGTGATTGTATGGAAAATGCAAACTCCTGGGACCCACCTCAGATCCCTAAATCAGAATCTGTGAGGGAGGGAACCCAGGAATCTGTATTGTAAACAAATGCCCCAGCGGAATTTGATGCAGATGGCCTATGGAACACATCAAGAAGCCCTGCCCTCAGTACCAAGAAGTTTGATTCTCCCTTCTCCATGCCTCACCTTTTCCAGGGGACCCAGCTTAAAATATTATGTGTTTTCTCTTTTATATACACACACTCTTACACTCATCTGTTAAAGAGCCCCAACCCATCTCTTTGATGACAATGAGAAGAATCCCAATCGTCTGTCTTCTGTGATTGTTGTAGGTAGGCCTTGTAATTCTCCTAAGGGAGCCCGATAATGTTTGTTAGGCTGGTGAACACGAACTGGGAGGGGTCAGAGAGCCTGGCCCTCCATAGGACATGCTGGTTTTCTGCTCAATTTGATCATCGTTCATATTTCATACTATTAACTCCTCTCTGTGCAGTTTTGCTGTTTCCTGTAGAATCTGTGCTATTCAGTCTGGTTGGAGACCTGGAAGGTGTTTTACAATCTGGAAGACAAGGTAAAATGATAAGAATTCACCCGCAAGTCTCCACCCTTGGTGGTGGTTTCCATTGCTGCTGTCAGCAGGCCCTTCCCAGGGGAGGGGCTGGGTGGCCTATGATCTAAGCCCTTTCTTGGGCGACCTAGACTCCTCGGCACCATAGGGCTGAGGCGGCCTTTCATGTTTTAGAAGCAGGAAGATTGAGTTTCTCATACTGGCATGTATGTGTGTGGAGGGCAGTGTGGATGAGTTGCTGATGGTAACAAAGGCTTGTCTGCACATTTTGAATGTTAAAGAGGCCAGAGAAGGAGCATTTCTTAATGCGAGAGTACAGGAGCTCTGTTTTCTGGGACAGGGTATGAAACTAGATGAACACTCAAAGCCGTTCCTAGAAATTTTTTTTTTTTAACTTGTAAGAGTCAGTATTTTCTATTTTTCACTCTGAAGTGTACTAGTAGTTTGATACTGTGATGGTTTTTGACTGTCAGAATAGGATGCCAAATATATGCAAACCCCTAGGAAACACTGATTCTCCCCACTGCTTCATGTTCAGGCAACTTCCAGACACCAAAATGAGAACGTTGGATAATCTCATCTTTGAATAAATGGTTCTCAATATAATTTCTAGGCACTCAGTGTTATCACTCCCAGAGCCTTTCCTATGACTTTAGGTGGGAAATCTGATGTGGAGGGGTACCCTGTCTTTTAAGAGGTTTTGTGGGGGAAATACAAGTTTTTGTCTTCGTTCTGAGTATTATTAGCTCAGATAATAAGTAAGGCAGAGGGGAAAAGAGTGACTCATGTGGACAAATATGACCAGTTGTTGGAAAACCAGTAGGAAGCCCCAGGAAAAGGGTAATCTTTCTAACAGGTGCATTTCTCCCTGACTTATCTCTCTGGCTCTCTCTCGGGAAGCGCTTTGCTGTGTGCTCGCCTGGTGTTGACAACACTAAGTCCACCTCCCTAGCCACAGATAAAATAGAGTTGTTCATTATTAACCTCTTGGACTTTGCACGGACATCTGCTTATGCAATTTAGCGATCCCTGGTGGCCGGAAACCCTTGGAGGTATGGACTGGATTCACATCTGCAATGCAAATACTGAGTGCAGGGTTCAGGTCCCCTGCACACACAGTTCTCCGGTGTTGAGTCAGATTTTAAAGTGGTTGCAGTACGTATTACCTAGAGATATAGGTACAGAGCAATCACTGAGTACAAGAATGGAAAGCCAGATGTACTAATGAAGTCTGGAAGACACACAAATATTTGGCTAGTGATCTATTTTTTTTTTTCCCCAATCCTCATCCGAGGACATTTTTTTTCTATTTATCTTCAGATAGAGTGGGAGGGAGGGAGAGAGAGAAAGAAACATCAACGTGAGAGGGACACATCTACTGGTTGCCTCCCGCACGACCCCGACCAGGGCCGGGGACGAACCACAACTGAGGTACGTGCCCTTAACCGGAATCGAACCCGTGACTCATTGGTCTGCGGGCCGATGCTCTAACCACTGAGCAAGACCAGCCAGGGCTATTATTTATTATTTTAAAAATAGATACAGCATTAGGAAGAGGCAGAACCAGAACTTGAATTTAGTTCTGAGTGATATCAAAGTTGATATTCTTATCACTAAACTGTATCACTTCTGTTGGGATGATAGGAAAGGCCCCTATAACTCATCATTAAAAGGACTGACTGACCATACCACCCAGAGAAAATAATCTTATTATATAGGAGTTTTCATACATATATAAAGGGTTAAGTTTTTTCACAGAGTGTTAAATATGGAGCTGTTGAAATCAGTGACCACAAGGTGCCTATTGATAATCAGGTAATAGTGGGATTTTGTTCCTGTTGATAAACTACACAATTAGCCAGTCCTTATCTGTATTAAAGACAGTGAAATGTATCCTCGCCCTCTCTTCGGGGACATGTGGGATAGGAAAAGGAAAGCCAAGAACAGGCAGGCTGCCGTTGAATCCAGCTTTGCTCACACAATGAAGACAAGGGAATTTTCCCTATCAGTAGACAAATGTGTTCTTGTAACTCCAATATTACAGAAAGACAGATTTCCTTGACCCACATTCTCCTTCAGCCCCTGCCCTATTTCTTTACCAGTCACAGTGTAACTTGTACAAATATTCTCCAAAATCACCATTTTGACCCCTCTTTCCTTCAGTGGTCTCTTCATCTCACTCCACGTGGGCCCAGACCCTCACTCACTGATACTCTTCCACACTGCCAAATCTGAAGGTTGTTCTCTGTCTTCATTTTCCTCAAATTCACGGCACCATTTAACTTATCATTTCTTTTTCTTTTAAATTGAGGTATAATTGACATATAACATTATATTAGTTTGAGGTGTACAACATAATGATTTGATATTTGTATATATTGCAACAGGATTACAACAGTATGTCTAATTAACATCAGTCACCATAAATAGCTACAGTTTTTTTTTTCTCTTGTGATGAGGACTTTTAACATCTACTCTCTTAGCCCGGTCAGCGTGGCTCAGTTGGTTGAGCATCATCCCATGTACTAGGAGGTCTCTGGTTCGATTCCAGGTCAGGGCACATGCCCGGGTTGCTGGCTTGATCCCCAGTAGGGGGTGTGCAAGAGGCAGCCCATCGATGTTTCTATCTCTCTCTCCCTTCCTCTCTCTGAAATCAATAAAAACATTAAAAAAGAAGGATGTACTCTCTTATCAACTTTCAAATATGCAATATAATATTATTAACTATAATGACCATGCTGTACCTTACAGCCCTGTGATTTATTTATTTTATAACTGACAGTTTGTACCTTTTGATCCCCTTAACCCATTTTGCCCACCCCCACCTCTGGCAATCACTGATCTGTTCTCTGTGTCTATGAGCTTATATTTTGTTTTGTTTTAGTTTTTTTTTTTTATCCTCACCCGAGGACATTTTTTTTCCATTTATCTTCAGATCGAATGGGAGGGAGAGAGGGAGGAAGAGAGAGAGAGAAGCATCAATGTGAGAGAGACATATCGAGTGGTTGCCACCCACACCACCCCAGCTGGGGCCGGGAACAAACTGCAGCCGAGGTACATGCCCTTAGCAGGAACTGAACCTGGGACTCTATGGTCCGTAGGCCAAAGTTCTAACCACTGAGCAAAACCAGTCAGGGATGTTTTAGTTTTTTATAGTTTCCACATGTAAGATCATATGGTATTTGTCTTTCTCTGCTGACTTATTTCACTTAGCATAATGCCCTCAAGATCCATTCATATTGTCACAAATGGCAACATTTCCTTCTTTTTTTAATGGCTGAATAATATTTCAGTGTGTGTGTGTGTGTGTGTGTGTGTGTGTGTGTGTGTGTGTGTGTGTATAACATTTTCTTTAGCCCTGGCCGGTTTGGCTCAGCAGTTAGAGTGTCAACCCACAGACCAGAGAGACATGCGTTCGGTTCCTATTAAGGGCACATATCTCGGTTGCAGTTTGTCCCAGCCCCAGTTGGGGTCGTGTGGGTGGCAGCCAGTTGATGTGTCTCTCTCATATCGATGTTTCTCTCTCCCTCATCCTCCCTCTCTCCATCCTGCTCTATCTGAAGATAAATGCAAAAATGTCCTCGGGTGAGGTTAAAAATTTTTTTTTCTTTATTCATCCATCTATGTTGCTGCATATCTTGGTTATTGTAAATAATACTGCAGTGAACATAGGGATGCAGATATCTTTTAGAGTTAGGGTTTTCATTTTCTTTGAATAAATACCCAGAAGTGGAATTACTGGATTATTTGGTAGTTTTATATTTAATTTTTTGAAGAAATACCAAACTGGTTTTTATTGTGACTGTCCCAATTTATACTCCCACCAACAAGGGTTTCCTTTTCTTCACATCCTCACCAACACATGTTATTTGTTGTCTTTTTCATAATTGCTATTCTAACAAGTGTGATATCTCACTGTGGTTTTGATCTACATTTCCCTGGTTATTACTGGTGGTGAACATCTTTTCATATGTCTGTTGGCCATCTATATGTCTTTGGAAAATTTTTTACTCAGATCCTCTGCCCATTTTAAATTTTTGTTGTTGTTATTGAGTTGTATGTGTTCTTTATATATTTTGGATATTAACCCCTTATCAGATATGTGATTTGCAAATGTATTTTTCCCATTTGGTAGGTTGCCTTTTCATTTTGTTGATGGTTTCCTTTGTTGTGCAAAAGCTTTTTAATTTGATGTAGTCCAACTTGTTTATTGTTGCTTTTGTTTCCTTTGCTTTTGTTGTCAAATACAAAAAAATCATTGCCAAGATCAATGTCAAGGAGATTAGCACCTGTTTTCTTCTAAGTGTTTTATGGTTTCAGGTCTTACATTCAAGCCTTTAATCCATTTTGAGTTAAATTTTGGGTATAGTGGTCTACTTTCATTTTTTTGCATGTGGCTTTCTAGTTTACCCACCACCATTTATTTAAAAGACTGTTCTTTCCCCATTGTATATTTTTGGCCCTGTTGTCATAAATTAATTGACCATATATGTGTGCATGTATTTTGGGCTATTTTGTTGCATTGGTCTATGTGTCTGTTTTTAATTTTTAATTATTATTTTTTTTTATCCTCACTCGAGGACATTTTTTCATTTTTTGTTCAGATAGAGTGGGAGGGAGAGAGAGGAAGAGAGAGAGAGAGAAACATCGATGTGAAAGTGACACATCAAGTGGCTACCACCCGCACGACCAACCAGGGCCGGGGACAAACTGCAACCGAAGTACATGCCCTTAGCGGGAACCGAACCCGGGTCTCTCTGGACCGCAGGCCGACGCTCTAACCGCTGAGCCAAACCCGCCAGGGCTATGTGTCTGTTTTTATACCAATACTGTACGCCTTTGATTACTATAGCTTTGTAATATAGTTTGAATCAGGAGGATGATGCCTCTAGTTTTGTTCTTTCTAAGAATGCTTAGGCTATTTGGGGTCTTTTGTGGGTCCATACAAATTTTAAGATTGTTTGTTCCATTTCTATGAAAACTGCTGTTGGAAATTTTGATAGAGATTGTACTGATTCTGTAGATTGCTTTGTGTAGTATAGACATTTTCACAATTGCTATTCTAACAGGTGTGATATCTCATTGTGGTTTTGATCTGCCTTCCCCTGATGATTACTGATAGTTTGTTATTAGTGTGTATAAATGCAATAGACTTTTGTATATTGGTTTTGTATCCTGCAACTTTACTGAATTTGTTCATTAATGCTAACAGTTTTTGGTGGTCTCTTTAGGATTGTCTATATATGGTATCATGTCCTTTCTGATTTGGGTGTCTTTTCTTTTTTTAAAAAAAAAACAACAAAAAAACAACAACATGTTTTTATTGATTTTTAGAGAGGAAGAGAGAGGGAGAGAGAGATAGAAACATCAATGAGAGAGAAACATCCATCGGCTGCCTCTTGCATGCCCCCTACTGGGGACCAAGCCAGCAACCCAGGCATGTGCCCTGACCTGGAATTGAACTGGTGACCTCTGGGTCCATGGGTTGACACTCAACCACTGAGCCACACCAGCTGGGCTCTTTCCTTTTCTTGCCTAAGTGCTGTGGCTAGGACTTTCAATACTATGTTGAATATCAGTGGTGAGAGTGAGTATCCTTGTCTTGTTCCTGATCTTAGAGAGAAAAACTTTCAGCTTTTCACTATGGAGTATGATGTTAGTTGTGGGCTTGTCATATATGGCTTTTATTATGTTGAGGTTTGTTTCCTCTATACCTACTTTGTTGAGAGTTTTTATCATAAATGGATACAAAATATTTTCTGCATCTATTGAAATGATCACATGATTTTTATTTTTTATTTTGATTTGCATCTTTGCATCCTTGGGTTAAATCTCACTTGATCATTGTGTATGATCCTTTTAATGTATTTTTGTTTGCTAATATTTTATGGAGAATTTTTGCATCTATGTTCATTAGGAAAATTTTCTTTTCTTGTTGCATCCTTGTCTGGTTTTGATATCAGGGTAATGGAAGCCTCATAAAATGAGTTTGGAAATGTTCCCCCTCCTTCTATTTTTTGGAAGAGTTTGAGAAGGATTGGTATTAATTCCTCTTAATTGTTTGGTAGAATTCGCTGGTAAAGCTGTCCGGTCCTGGATTATTGTTTGCTAGGAAGTGAGAATGTCTTATTCTTCTTTAGATTCACAACCTCTAGGGTAGAACCTGGCTCCTAGTGGGTCATGTTAAATATTTGTTTGAGGATCAGTTAATAATATCAGCTAACAATTATTGGATAGTTACTATTCAGTATAAGATACATTACCCCAATTTCCCTTCCCAATAACCCAGTAGGATATGGACTGTTATTTTCTTCATGTTGCAAATGAGAAGACCAAGAAAACTGGCTTAGAGTCTACATGACTAGATGAGATCACACAATTAGTAAGTAGCAGAACTAGCATCTAACTTCCAAGCTGGTGATTTTTACACTGGGCAGCAGTTGCTCTGTGACCTTGGGGAAGGCACTTTTTCTATCTGGTACTCCTCTTCCGCATATGAAATGGATGGGGCCAACTGGACCGTTTCTAAAGCTCCTTCTAACTCTGCTGCTCTTTTATTCCATTAGAAAGTAGAAGACAGAGATATAACATGAAGATGAAAATCTCCTTCATAAAAATATTCCCAAGTCCTAGTTAGTATTCCATTTCTCTCCAAACACTAAACATTACATTGATGTTTCCATTGAATTAAAAGAGCTTTGAGGGTTTCTTGGAGTTCGTTGCCTTGATGTTTGGCCAACCCAGGGGACAAGGACCTTGAACAGGTTCTGAGCTGCCAGCCCCAAACCCACTCTGGCTAGTTGAAGCAGAAATGGAAACTTATTAAAGACTATTAGGCGGTTCACAGGTTCTCCAGAGGACTAAGGAGTGTCGGACTGAGGCCAGGGACAAGACTCAAGACACATTGACAAACTGTCCTGGAAAAGCTCCAGGGTGGTTACAACCAGGCACAGACTGCAGCTCACACCATGACCCTGGGCCCTGGATGACCGAGCTTCTCTCACAGCTGCTCCCAAGCACCAGCTGCTCGGGCCACTGCCCTTACCACAAAATGGATTCTGCATGTTACTTTTGTAAATAGACGGCTCTCTGGCTCTGTCCTGTTGGAGAAGACTGATCGCTCACCTGCACTCCATCGTCAAGGGAAGCCAGGAATGTGGGCAGACATTTCTACCACTGGGAAACGGGCCTTACAATGTGGGCAACTCCCTAAGCTGGAAAACCCCCAGAAGATGCTGCATGGCCACACACTCGGGGACAATTGACCACTGCAGAGATTTATTTACACTGGCTCGAGCTGGACCTCATTATATAGGTGTTTGTCTTAAAGCTGAGGACCAATTTGAATCCAGGCATTGAAATAATAGCTGCTAACATTTACTCTGTTCAGGCCTTGTGCTAAGCTGGGTACATATATTTTCCATGCAGACCTCACAACAATTCTGTGGTGTGTCTACTGCTGTCCTCAATATATGTTATGATTCTCATCTTACAGTTGAGGAAACGGAGGCACAGAGGGGAAGCACCACGTCCTACATCATGGTCTTGAGCATAGACTGGAGCCCACTGAGCCACAGCCCCCTCTGACTCCAGCAAAGAGGTGTCCTGGGTTGAAGACCAAACCCTGGTGCTGGGTCACCACTGGCCCTGACTCTCCTCCGATCTGAGTTTGGGGTTTGCCAAAAGCAAAGAGAATTTCCCAAGGAAATAAGGTTGACCAGATTTGTAAGAATCATCATGCATGCTTCTCTGAATGCTTTTGGAGATCGGCAGGTTTCAGACGCTGGGATGCTCTTTTACCTACTTAAAAAGGACGATTTGAGAATGCTCTGTCTTTGTCCTTCTTTACCCCTAAGGTGCTGGGAACTGGGTCCCGATGGAAAAATCTCACATAAACCCAGTGCCCAGGGGTCCCACTGAGCACTATGCTGCTGTCTTGAGGTCACAGTTGCTATAAAGTTCTGGAAACCTTGAGAAAGAGAGGACAAAATTTTTCTCGACCCTCTTAGGATCCCTGGCTGGGTCTGAAAATTAAACTGACCAAGACAAGTGAACAGGAGAAAAGCAGACACATTTGTTGGATATAAGTTTGACCTGCTGACACAGGAGACTTCATAAGGAAATGAGGGCCTGAAGCACCCTGATTTGATGAATAGGGCACAGTCGTGTAGAAATAGGATAGAACAGACTGTGAGCTAAGTGTCATAAACTTTGGTTGGATTCTCCTCACTGTCCCTCTGTCTTAAAGATGCTCTTTTCCTCCAGATATAGAGAGGGCACCTCTCCCATGAGGGTCTTATGACTTGCTTCAGGGGAGGAGGGGGAAGGTCAGAGCGACCTTCCTGCTTTTGCCATTTTCTTAAACTCCTTCAGCTTAAAATAGCCACTATGCCAAGGTGCCATATTTTGGGGTAGTATATCCTGAGCCCCATCACTTGATAGAAATGGTTTCTGTTCTCTTCACATGCATTCTTGTAGCTTTTTGGACAGAGTAAGCAGCCACTTTGGAGAAACAAATATTTAAAACAACTTGGCCTCCCACCTTGCTTGAATGCATGAGCATAAACTCTGGTTGTGAAATTCAATGCATATTTGGCCTGAGGCTAAATCATAAAGGACTTTTACGGGCCTCGTGCAGGATGGAGATAAATGCACAAATGAAAATACATATAACTTGGGGAACACACGCAATTAATGATGGCCCGGGGGAAACACCCTCCCCAGGCCCACAGGTCTCCTGCGTGGTCCTGGTCAGGCAGAATTGGAGGGAGGCAGAAAGGAGGGGCCCCTGCTGCTTCGGGGAGAGAGGACAACTGAAGCCAGGAGGGGAAGGAAGTGGGAGGAGAGGCCTGAGCAGAGGGCCATAATTTCATTATGAATTTCTTCCTATTCTGAGCAGATTGTCCCCAAATTTGTCATTAAACGTGCAATTTCCTTTATGAAAACTGTCTTTCCAAGGACCCCAGGAAAGATGATGAGAACAGGAAGTGGGGTATCCAATTATTCGTGTTGGTAATGAACTTTATTCCGTGTTCATTATTTATGAATTCTGCATTCTGGCCTATCTTTGTTTAGTAATAAAGTTAGTATTACTTTTTGTTCCTTCATTTGTGCATTTGTCTAACAGATGTTTATTGATTGCCCCCTATTTTGGGACACTGGGCACGCGGAGAAGGTCCTGGTTATTACTCTCTGATGCTTACACTCTATCAGGAGAGACAGACATTAAGGATCTAATTACTAACTGAAGCTATACAGTTATCAGGTGGGAGTGCCTGTGACGGGATGAAAGCAGGTAACAGGAGCTGACTGTGTCCAGAGGGTCAGGGAAGGCTCACCTGGGGAAGTGACATTTGAGCTGAAACTAAGGATGAATAGGTAAAGGGACAAGGGAGAGAGAAAGAAAGAAGAAAAAGCAGTCGGATGCGGGAATGGCTGTGAATGTGGAAGCGTACACGGAGAGAAGTGGTTTCTAAGCATGGGGCTATCATCTCTGTTCTCATCGTCTTTACCGTAACTCCACGAGAGTTTTTCGAAGTGTGATCTGAGAGCCGCTGCATCAGAGTCACTGGGAAGCATGTTAAAAATCCAGATTCCTGCCCTGGCCGGTTTTGCTCAATGGTTAGGGCTTCAGCCCGCGGACTGGAGAGTCCCGGGTTCGGTTCCCGCTAAGGGCACGTACCTCGGTTGCAGTTTGTCCCCGGCCCTGGTTGGGGTCGTGTGGGTGGCAGCCAGTCGATGTGTCTCTCTCTCTCTTCCTCCCCCTCTCCCTCCCGCTCTATCTGAAGATAAATGCAAAAATGTCCTCGGGTGAGGATTAAAAAATAAATAAATCCAGATTCCTGGGTCCCACACACTAAATCGGAATCTCTAGGAGCAGGGCCCAGCAATCTGCACTTTAAATTCCGCACAGCCCTTCCCCAGGGATTCTTACACACACCCCGTTTGACTTGAGAGCCACTTCCTTGTAGTAGAGGGAGCTTTGTAATTCTTGCAAAGGCTTCTGTTTCTTTCTTTTTTTCAGTCCTCACCTGAGGATATTTTTTCCATTGATTTTCAGATATAGTGGGAGGTAAGGAGGGAGAGAGAGAGAGAGAAACATCAATGTGAGACTGGTTGCCTCCCACACGACCCCAACCAGGGCTGGGGATTGAACCACAACTGAGGTACGTGCCCCTGACTGGAATCGAACCTGAGACTCTTTGGTCCGTGAACCGATGCTCTAACCTCTGAGCCAAACCAGCCAGGGCTAAAGGCGTCTGTTTCTAATACCCTTTGATCCCTACTGCAAGCGTATGTGGTACACAAGCTAAGTATTATTCCACTTTTACAGATGATATAACTGAGACCTGGAAAGGTGAAGGGATTTGCCCACTAATCTCTGTGTCTCAGAGGTGGATGACAAGGACCGTACCCACTTTACAGATGTGCTGTAATATATCCAGGAGTGGATTGCTAGCTTGAAGGCATACTTAGACTTCCCTCACAGTGATTGTTCTTGCCGCAGCGTCACCTAGCCATTCGGCAGGTCTGCAGTCAGAGAGACCTGCAGTCTAGTCCCAGCTCTGCTCCCTGCAGTAGTCTCCCCTGTACTTGCTTTCTCTCTGCCCGTTCAATTACCCATGGGCAACAGCGGTCGGAAAATATGAAATTCCAAAATGTTGGAAATAAACAATTCATACGATTTAGATCGGGCACCATTCTGAGCAGCATGATGAAGTTCTGTGACGTTAGGTTCATCCTGCCTGTGCCCTCTGTCCAGTGTCCCCACGCTGCATTCGGTACCTGCCTGCTGGTCACCGAGCATCCCGCTCGGTCATCAGACTGACCGCTGTGGTATCGCAGTGTCTGTGCTCAGGTCTCCCTGGTCTCACTCCACGGTGGCCCCACAAGGCAAGAGCAGTGATGCGGGCAATTCTGATGTGCCCAAGAAAAGCCATGAAGTGAAAAGGTGAAAATTCTCAACTCTAGGAAAAGAAAAACATCATTCTGTTGAGGTTGCTGAGATCTACATTAAGAACAAATCTTTTTCTTTCTTTTTAAAGAACAAATCTTTTATCTGTGAAATTGTGAAGAAGGGAAAAGAAATTCATGCTTGTTTGTTGTCATACCTCAGACTGAAAAAGTTATGGCCACAGTATGGGATAAGTGTTTAGATATTTTGAAAGAGGGAGCATACTTACATAACTGTAATTACAGTATATTGTTATAATTGTTCTATTTTATTATTAATTATTGTTGTTAATCTCTTACTGGGCCTAATTTATAAATTAAACTTTATCAGAGGTACATATGTCTAGGAGAAAACAGCACATACCGGGTTCAGTACTATTCGTGGCTTCAGGTGTCTGCTGGGGGTCCTGGAACAATACCACGTGGATTTATTGGATAAGGAGGGACTGCTGTACTAGCTGTGTGACTTTGAACAGGTTACCTAACCACTCTGTACCTCAGTTACCTCATTTGTTAAATAGAGATAAATACTAACACCCACACCATTGAGTTATTACGAAGATTAAGTGAAGTACTGAATGAAAACACCAGGAGCTTGGGCACACATAATAAGTACTAAAAAAACGGCAGCTGTTGTACCTATAATACAGGACACACTGAATATACAATAGTGTTGCCAACTAACTGAAACCCAGCTAAAAACCACGGGAGATGTTACACATGAGGGATTTAAAGAAATGCTATCAGTTATTCAGGCAAAAACATTTGGGACGACCCAGTTTCAGTGAGCACATTGAGCACCCAGTCCTGGTTTCTGAATCACACTGCTCTCAGGGAAACCCAGTCAGCCTGGGGAGATGCTGCTGTAAGGCCCAGAGAAGGGGAAACACAAGGTTAATTCGGAGCATGTTACTGTGTCACAAGGTAATGAAGTGCTTAAAGGCTGATGGGGACATGTTGAAAAGACAGACGAGCTGGCCCAAACTGGCTCCCGCTTCTCAAATTTGGGACAGTTTGAGCATCAAAAATAAATAATTAATGACAGTGACGTTGACCATAACACTGAGTTAAAAAAAAAAAAAAATCCATGAGTTCCTAGTTGTGATTTAAAAGGTGGGCTATAGCAGGGAAATATATATATATATATATATATATATATATATATATATATATATATATATTTTTTTTTTTTTTTTTTTTTACAAAATGTCAGCAACATATGTGGAAAGAACTATAGAGCTGGAAAAGTCAGAAAATTACTGTTTTGTAACACCGTTGTAGTAATGGATTGAGGCAAGGATCACCACTGGACGTTAAAACCTTTTGTTAAAGGCGGTTGGGAAACGATATTCTCACAGTTGTAAAGATCACTTATTTTAATATTACTTATTTTAAATCGTACAAAGAGAAAAGTGTGTCTTTCCTATAGGGAGACCTGATAAATACCATCTAATCAAATGACCAAAGTTAGCACCATCAACTATGAGACAAGCTGACATTATGTCCTTCTGAAGTGATGCAACAGGAAACACACAGCCTCACCCAAGGGGTGCTGTTGCCAAAATGGTCTAACCTGAATCAGATTATGGGAAACAAACGCAAGTCCACAAGGGTATTCTCCAAGACAATCAACCTGTACTCTTCAAAAATTTTACTGTTGTAAAAGATAAAAAGAAAAAAAAGGGGTAAGAATGTTCTAGATTCTAGATTAATGTACTAGAATGAATATTGTAGAATTTAGATGAAAAGGAAACTGAAGACATGACAATTAAGTGCAGTGCATAGTCTTTGATTGGATCCTGCCTTTAAAAAAAACTATGAAACAACAATGTCCATCAGCTGACGAATGGATAAACAAAATGTGGTATTTCCATACCATGTGATATAATTCAGCCAGAAAAAGGAATGAAGTACCAATACATGCTACAACATGAATGAACCTTGAAAACATTATGCTAAGGGAAAGAAGCAGACACAAAAGGCCACATATTTTATGATTCCATTTCTATGAAATTTTCAGAATAGGCAAATCCATAGAGACAAAGTAGACAACTGGTTGCCAAGGGCTGGGAAGGGGGTGGTGGTGGTGGAGACTGCTAACCAGTTACTGGGTTTCTTTCTGGATGATAGAACGTTCTGGAATTAGGTGGTAGTGATGGTTGCATAACACTGTGAATATATTAAAAATCTGAATCGCACACTTTAAAAGAGTGAATTTTATGATATGTAGATTATATCTCAATTTAAAAGGCTGTGAAGACATTGGGACAGTTGGGTAAATCTGAATATGAGCTATCAGGTAATACTTTTTCTTTTTTCCCCATTTATTTATTATTATTTTAATCCTCACCCGAGGATATTTTTCCATTTTTTATTTTTTCAGATAGAATAGGAGGGAGGGAGAGAGAGAAACATCGATGTGAGAGGGACACATCAACTGGTTGCCTCCCGCATGACCCTGACCAGAGCCGAGGACCAAACCACAACCAAGGTACGTGCCCTTGACCAGAATCGAACCCGCGACTCTTCGGTCTGCGGGCCAATGCTCTAACCACGGAGCCAAACCAGGCAGGGCTCCATTGATTTTTAGAAAGAATGGAAAGGAGGGAAGGAGGGAGAGAGAAACGATGAAAGAGACACATTGATTGGCTGTTTCCCAACAGGGGCCAGGATCAAACCTGCAACCCAGTATATGCCCTTGACCGGGAATCAAACCCGAGACCCTTTTGTTTGCAGAATGCTGTTCCAATTACTGAGTCAAACCAGCCAGGGCCAGATAGTACTTTTTCAATGTCAAATTTCTTGGATGTGATAATAGTATTATGGGAGTGTGTTCTACCTTGTAGGACATATTTAGGGATGTATTTAAGTATGAAGTATTTAGGGATAAAATGTCATGATATTTACACTACTTTCATATGAATCAGAAAAAAGTATTGGAAGAAAGCAAGTGTAATATTGCAGCAATTGGTGATCTATGTAAAGGATATACAGGGGTTTGTTGTACTATTCTTTTATTATAGCTTGAATTTTTTCAGACTATAAAGATTGGATGGGAGAACACACCAGCCAGGGGATAAGAGAGCGCTTCAGATTGTGGAAAGGAAATTAGGCGTGTTGACCTTCCTCCTTTCTGAGTGAATCCTCAATGGAGAATGAATTCTGTGCTTCCCTTTAAAACTTCATGGTCCCACCAGCCGCAGAGACAGATGGTCAGTCTGTCTGTCTCCCAGCAAATTCTTGTACTTAGGCTCCATAGGTCAAGTGGGTGCCCCACTGTGTTGTCTGACATGATAGCATTGGCTGGGGGTCTTGACATTTTCCAGAGAACGAGTGTTCACTTGATCGGTGAAATTCAAAGGCTGATGAGATGCAAGTCGGTTGGAGGTGAAGAGCTAGGAACAAGAAGGAAGAAGGGGGTGAGCATGGACACCTCTCCTGGGGAAGACGAATGGTCAAGGCTCAGGCGTGGCTGCTGAGTTTGAGTAACAGACAGGAAGCTAGGCGAGCCGGTACCCAGCCCTCTGTGTAGACTGTGAAGAGTAAAACTGATCCTTGGGAACTTCATTGTTCTGGCTCCAGCTACTCCTGCTGGTGGTTAGAAAAGGGGCTGTTTCGTGTCCTCTGTTGGCCCACCTTCTCAGGTTACTTCTCTCAAGCAAGGAATCATTGTTATCTGCCCGGCCTCTTTTTTTTGTCTTAGTTTCATTAGTTTTCCCTCAAGGATGCTAGGAGAGAGTCTGATAGAGTTGAACTAACTAGTGTTTAATTTTGGATCAAGATCAGGGTCTCCTTTTGGAGCAGGAGTTGGGGTGTGGGAATGGCTGAGCAGCAGCAGCAACATAAGGAAGGTTTTGTGAGTCTAACTGGGGGGGGAGAAACTGGATTTCTGGTTCACCCTGACCATTAGCGCCTTCTGTTTTTAAAACAGACGTGCTTCATCTTTCCCAGAGCAAGGGCCAAGGATGGGAACTCAAAATGCAAAGTCCCAGCCGGGGAAATTAAGCTGCAAGAGCTCAACGCCTCAAAAATATTGACTGTTTCTTTTTTTAAGCTAATATTCCAAATTTCTTATGAAAGTCAACTTAGACATCCAGGACACAGGAAATAAGGCAAGAGGCCGCAGCCAGCTGCCTCAGAGGACCTGGGACACTTTCTTAATAACATCCAGATGGTTCCACAGAAATTAACATCTTGAAAAAAAAAAAATCAGCTGCAGGAGAAATGAGATTCAAGTAGTTTAGGAAGGACAGCCTGGAGGAGAGTCCCAAGGGGCCGAGAGTGGGTCTGAAATAGAAACCTCTGGTGGGATCACTGCCTCTGATGGCAGGACTGGAGGGGAGTGGGTGTGAACACCAGGGCTTCTAGCAGAGCCTGTGGGATGGCAAGGGAAGCTCAACAGGACTGGCCTTCTGGTCATGTTATTCCATTCACAAACCTGGGTTTGCAATAACTTTTTACATTAATATTTTTTCTTTGCTATAGAGAGTACCATTTACCTCCCACACTGCTGTATCTGTCAGGCTCTGTAGGCCTGAGGCTTAGACCTCACAGGGCTTTAAAAGCCTGTGGCAAAATTTAACATTGAAAAAATATTACATATATAGTATATTTATAATCATGTATAGGAGATAGATAGTAGGTAGATAGATAGATAGATAGATAGATAGATAGATAGATAGATAGATAGCAAAATATATATTTGAACATATGAAAAGAAACCCACAAAATTTAAATTAGTAAACATCTAATGACATGCCTACAATAGCTAAAATGATGTCAACTCAATCATAAGTTTACTGTTAATTAAATTTTTATATCATTTGAAAACAATTTGGAAGTTAGATTTTCTCATTTCCCAAGCACTGTTTACACATCAGTTCTTTGGAGCCAAATAATTTAAAAAGCAAACACTTAAAAAATTCGTCCATAATTTTACCAGGGAAAGAAGCATCCATCTTTAGCATGGGATGCTAGTGTTTTGTAGTATGTTTGCATCAAGTAGGGAGAGAGTGGAACCCTCAAACAAAGAGCCCAACGGCCTACGAAGACCTGAACACAATTCTAGTTTTCTAAAGAGGTGTGTGTTTCTTCCTCTCGGTCCTCTCAGTTGCCTTCCCCCAAGGAAGAGGAAATGGCTTGTTTGTGGAATGTAACTGTTTGCACGCAAGTCACTTATTTGGAAGCAAAAGTGAGGGAAGGGGAAGTAGGAGCCGCAGACTCGGGGCTTGATCAGCAGTCAGCAAGCCTCTGCATTTCCCACTCCCCACAGCAGCCTCTCTCACCTGGACCACTTCAAAGCCCATTAGAGGTATCTCCTGCCTCCCACCCGGTCTGAGGGTTTCCCTCCCCAGAACAGGTTTCCGGCTCCTTTGTCTGAGTGTGACAGTAGATTAGAGGTGGGGGTGGGGGGCTGGTGCGGGGGAGGTGGTGGCCTTCGTGCAGTTCCCACATGCTAAATCAGGAAGCACACGGGAGCAGGGATGGAACTTTCGGTCTGAAATGCCTAGGGTATTTAGTATGAAAAATTACTGTACACTTGTAAAATAAAACCACACCAAACCGAAAACACCTTATAAAAGAACCAGAATTTTCTGCAACAAGCAACATTACCCAAGAAAGACAAGCAAAAGAGAGCCCACCAGAATGGGGCATGGAGCGGTACGCAGGGAAATGCATTAGACGGAGCCTCCCCTCTCCTTTGGGAGAACATTGACATTTAAGCTTTGGCTTCTTGAGAGTCAGCTGGAGGACTCTTCGGTGGAATCCATTGACTCCTTCCTTTCTCCCCAAACTGAAGTCCGGGCTATTACAATTCCAAATGGACACAGAGCCCTGCCAAGTTTATAGGAAATTGGAATGGCAGTGTAGATTCCCACCATTGAGGAGAGCAGAAGCTGAATGCTCAGAGAATAAGTAACATTTCCCTTGTGATTTCCAAACACATCTATTTTTATTTTAAGGGGTTCTGGGTTTTCATTTAGTTTTGTGAACAGAGGAATCCATATGGAATGTTCACCAACTCTACTAAAATAAGAGCATGCGACTTCCCAGCAGTGCCCTGAAATATCCACAAAGATTTAAGGATAGGTCAGAGAGCTTTGCGGATATTCACTTCCAAAGATCTATGAGAGTCCCGCCAGTGTGGCTCAGTGGTCGAGCATCGACTCATGCACCAAGAGGTCGCCGGTTCAATTCCTGGTCAGGACACATGCCCAGGTTGTGGGCCCAATCCCCAGTGGGGGGCATGCAGGAGGCGGCCAGTTGATGTTCTCTCTCATTGATGTTTCTATCTCTCTCTCCCTCTCCCTTCCTCTCACTCTACAATCAATAAAGGGGAAAAAAAATTAAAAAACAACAACAAAGATCTGTGAGAAATCACCAACTGATTTTCAGCAGGTACCTTCTAGGCACGCAGCAGAGTACAGTGTTAATTGCCAAATCCATACATGAGAGATACTGTCTTTGACATAGTATAGTTCACCATTTAAAATAAGTTATAAAGCAGGTTATATTAGCTTAATATATGTGAAATATAAATATACATATTTTGCTTATAGTACAGGTTTTTTGGGTGAGGGGTGGTGAGGAGAGAGACTCATAAGTAAATCGCCACGCATAAAACAGGTATATTTTTGTTGGCAATATTCAATAAGATTTCTTGAAAATATATTATTAGTAACTATTTGAAACTGTCTTGTTCATTTATCTGTGTGCTTATTTATGGTATTCTTCCTGGCTTCTTCCACTTCCGCCTGTCCCCCGATGTCCCCGCCGGGTGACCTAAGCTGCACAAAGCAGAGCTTACCTCTCTTCATGCCACACCTCCGGAGCTGGACTGGTGCCTGGGCATAGTAGGTGCTCAGTAAGTTATTTTCTTCCTCATCCATCCAACAAATAAAAACTTCCCCTCTCTTTTGCTTTTTAATAGGTTAGCTATAAAAAAAACAACAACACACCTAAATGGTAGCTTAGTCATGAAACAAGACATCACGCATGTCTGACTGGGTGACTGTCTCCTGCTGTACTTGTGGCCCTGTGTCTGCCTTACGCTGCACGTGGAGTGGGCAGCGTCACTGGATTTTAAAATAGCTGTCTGTTTGGTTCTAGGAGAAAAAATCCTGTATCCATGGAAGTTACATCCTAGTGGGGAGAGACAAACAGTAAAAAATAAATGCATGCTCTGTCAAGTGGGGATAAGTATTATGAAGAAAAGTACAGTGGAGTAAAGGGGTGGTCAGGGAAGGTGTCTGATGGGGAGCACTGGAGAGCAACTTGGAGGAAGTAAGGAGCGGACTCTGCAGCCAGCTGGAGGGCGAGCAGTGAGGGCAGTCTGGCTGGCTGTAAGCTCTCACCTCTCTTGAGGAGTCGCAGGGAGGCTGGGGCAGAGCAGCGGGGACAGCGCAGGAGCTGAGGTAGGAGCGGCAGGGTGTGTCATGGAGGCCTTGGAGGCCGGGTATGGACTTGGGCTGTGACTCTCTGTTAAATAGGGAGGTTCCCAGAGGGTCTGGAACCAAGGGGTGCCTGGACTCAGCTTTGGTTTTCTTTTTTAAATATGTTCTTATTGATTTTTTTAGAGAGAGATAGAAACATCGATGTGAGAGAAATCTCGATCAGCTGCCTCCTGTATGCCCCCCACTGGGGATCGAGCCCACAACCCGGGCATGTGTCCTGACCAGGAATCGAACTGGGACCTCTCATCCATGGGACGACGCTCAGTCCACTGAGCCACACCAGCCGGGCTCAGCTTTGGTTTTCAAAGGTGGAGAGAACAGGGTGCGTGGGTTGGGGAAGAGGGAGCAGCGAGACCCATTAGGAGCCTTTGTGGTAACCCAGGAGAAATGGTCAGTTCTGGATATGCTTTGAAGGCAGGGCCAATAGGATTTGCTAATGGTTTGGAGATGGGCTATGAGAGAGGGAGCCAGGAAGGCTCCGCCGAGGCTTTCAGACTGAGTACTTGGCAAAGTACCCCGGCCATTTAGTTAGAGGGAGATGCTGGGAACACGGGTTTGGGGGAATTCAAGAGTGATTTGGAGTTTTTTTGTCATTGGAACAGTTTGATAGAACCTATGGGGAGAGGCCAACTGGGCAGTTGCATGATGAGGCTGGATTCCTAGCTTGAGACCTCCACCGGCATGATGACCACTGAGTCCCTACTAGTCAAGGGCCCAGGAGGATAGGGCCAAAGGTGGGATCAGTGTCAAGCTCCCTGCCAGTGCTGAAGCCAAGTGGTCACAAATCCTCACGTCTGGAGCAGCGCTCCTGCAGTTACCAGGGTATTCTGTCAAGGAGCCTCTGAGCTCCCACACCTCTGAGTCATCTGCGGGGCCTTGTTGAGTCTGTTGCTTTCATCTTAATGCTCTGTTCCTTTATCTCTAAATCCTTATGCTATTTATTGATCAAAGAACCATTAAGTGACTTGTTTTTCACAAGACAGAAGACCGTAATATGGAGGTTAACTTTAGGTTCTAAACATTTGGCTTTAGACTGCCACATGGTGACCTGCAGTCTGGATGGAACACGTAGACGCATTCTCATTCTCACTCCCAGTGCAGAGCCATCCTGTGTCTGGGAGCTTGCAGCGAGTGATAAGTATGTCAGGGACAGGAAGGCTTCGGGTCCCCTCTTTGCAGAGACTCACTGAACCGCCGTCTTTGGTGGTTCCGAAGATGGGTTGTCCAGTAGGAATGCTCAGAGAGCCTGCCAAGATTACTCCGAAACAGGATTCAGTCTTTCCTAATCTTGGGAATCTCGGAAGTCCCAATTCCTTTATAACTGTTACACTACTATCCTTAGTCCCCAGGGATCCCGCGTAATCAGCTGGTGAATTCCTTTTTCTTTGAACCTAAATCTGAAGCCCCATAGACCTTTCCCATCGCATAAATAGAATTCTATTCCGGTGCATATTGTCCCATTCACAGGAAATGGTCTTTGAATGACATCACAGGCCAGTTCTGTATTCTGCTGACGTTTATTGTGGAACTATTATGGGAATGACATGGTTTCTGTCCCAGTGGCTAGTATGTGCCATCCATGTTCAAGATTCTAGAGCTCATGGCAGAGATGGGAGAAACATAGGTGAGTGAAATTCTAGGATGTCTCATCATCCTTTCAATGTCAAAAGATTAGCATAACTCTTCTAGAAATGTTTTCCTAAGCTCATGAAAGTGGGTATATGGCAAAACAGGATGCTTTTCCTTATCTATGCCATTTGCTGAGATGATAAACAAGTTTATCTTTGGAAAATAGTTGGGGTGGGGGAAGTAGATTAGGTCAGTGTTGCAGAAGCCACTAGTCATCTCCCAGTATCTACCCTTCCCTTCTTCTATGGTCATAACAGAGAACCCCCAATTTTAAGCTGCATCTATAGCCAGTTGGCATCATGACTACATTTGCTTCCCTTGCAGCTAGGCAGGCCAGAAGACTGAGTTCTGGCCCAGCAGCTGTGGCTCAGCGGTTGAACGTTGACCATGCACCAAGAAGTCACCGGTTCAATTCCCGGTCAGGGCACACACCCAGGCTGTGGGCCTGATCCCCAGTGGGGGGCATGCAGGAGGCTGCTCTCTCTCTCTCTCTGATGTTTCTATCTCTCTCACCCTCTCCCTTCCTCTCTCTCTAAAATCAATAAAGAAAAAAAATTTTTTTAAAAGACTGAGTTCTGGCCAATGCAAGGAGGTAAAAGTGTCTAGTGGCAGCTCCTAGAAACTCCACTTAAGAGGCATTATGGGTGAACACTTTGCCCTGTTTTCTTCACGTCTTCCTCCATCCTGCTTCCTAACGTAGAAACCGCCAGCCTAGACCACAAGGCTGAAGCCATGCTTGATGGAGCAGAAAAGACTGCACATCATACCCTGACTGTCTCTGGGCCTTTTATACAGGAGAAGAATAACTTTTATTTAAGGCACTGTTATTTGAAGTTTGCTTGTCATCACAGCTGATACAACTAGCTAAATTTTCCTCTGATTAGAGCACTCAGGGGTGTGCCTCACCGCGTCATTCTCAGCTGATGAGAACAATGTACCTGTTCTTGCCGACAAGTCACGGAATCTTTAGTCACTCCAAGACAATGCACTGTATCATCTAGATCATTCATAAAAACATCACTTAATACCTGAGTATCAAAGAGTGAAAATAATGGTTGCATGTCTAAGATGATTTGAGCTCACTACTCCTATCAGTCACAGGAAATGTTCCCAACGCACACATTTGTCATCTACTTTTGTGTTTCTAGCACTTGGACTCTAAAGCCAACAAAGTGTCTAAGGCAGATGGGAGGAGTGCCTCCTTACTCCATGACACTGGTGTTCATTGCTACAGAAGTTATACACGTAAAAGTGCAAACAGTACAAAACTATGTAAGGGGAAATGTGTCCCACTCCCTCAGAGTCACTATGTCAACAGCTTTTGGGATGTCCTTCTAGAATTTTTCCATGTGCACAGAGCCCCTCTTTTAAAAAAAAAAAAAAAAAAAGTATAAATATATAAATATATACATATATAACATAATGGGGAGTACACTATACACACTATTTTATGCTTTGTTTTTAAATGTAATAATAATTCTCAACATCATCCCAAACAGCATATACACATTGACTTCTGTCTGATGCATAGCATCCCATTGTACAAAGTCCCATAATTAATTTAACCAGTCTCCTGTTAACAGACATTTGTTTCTAGAGTTTTGCTGTCATAAATGTTGCTGCAACAGATACACTTGCATATGTCCCGATGTATCTGCAGGAGTGATTCATGGGATGGGAATCGCTAGGTGAAACGGTATGCTAAATATGTACATAGTCACTGACACTCCCACCAACAGTGTCAAGGCTGCTTTCTAAACTCAGGCTCCCATCAGGAGCCACAATTTGACATCCACTTCATATCCTATTCACTTATTACTTTGGCTATTCAGGTTTCTGTTCTGAAAGAGCACGGTGTCTGACTCTCAAAAACAAATGAGAAGCAGGTGAGTGATCTGCCTCAGTATAAGACTGTACTGTTTAAACTGCATTTGAGCAAAAGTTCCACCTTATTGCTGAAAAGATGCTGGTGCTTATTTTTATTTAAGGTATGGGCATATGAGCACTCAAGGAATGAAAGCTAGCTGGAGAGCTGTGGAGGAAAAGATCAGAGATACAACTAGGAATATAAAGGCCCGTCTTCTAGATCCCAGGCTCCAGAGAAGTTATTCTACCACAAGGACAGAAGGGACTTTGACTATCATTGGAAACAGGGAGATACCTTATGTAAAGGCTAGGAGAAGGTCCTAATTTAGGGCTTATTCAATATCCTGTGATCTCTAATTACCCATCCATCCCTACATTTAACACTTCCCCTCTTTTCTCAGAATCTTTTAAAAAACAACCTTAGAGTACACACTGGTAGTAGGGTGGTGATGGAGATTTTTCTCACATTATCTCCAGTGCCCAGTGAGCGGCTTGGATAAATACTTAGAACAAAAGGAGCTTTGCATCCGTTCTGCTATGTTCATGCTCCCTAGCTTCCCGCCTGTTGTGTGTTTAATTTAGAAGAAGAGTTCCTTGTGAAGGAGGACACGGGGAGTTGGAATATTTTCCCTGTGCTGGTAAAAGGGCTGCTCAGAAGCTCAAACCCCAGGCTCATTTCAGGGCACAGGCCCTGCCCGGCATTCTTGGTGAGCCTGTCTTGGAAGTAGGTAGCACCCTCTCCTGGGCTAAATCCAAATGTTTTCTATTTGTCCTGAAGTCATCTAGGATAACAACCAGCATTTCCCTTTCTCTGGCAAGCTCTGCCCCATCACTGCCCCCTCCTGGCCCCTTCTGTTTTTTATCTGAATGCTGCACTGACCCATTTGCCGATCCAAAGGAGTCAGGTTGGAGATTCCAAGAAAGATTTGTTGGGGAGCAAGAACTTACTTGAATACTTACTGTGTGCAGGACAACAGGGCAGATGTGTGAATGGAAAGAAATAAAAGCTTGTAATCGGTATAGATAAGGAATATGGAGAATGAATAACTAAATGCACACAAAATACTGTTTTAAACAATCACAAGACAACAGTAGTGCTGAAGGGAATCTACACATGGCAGAAATCCTCACGCAGTGAGGTGGTGTTTGTAACCTAGCGGTGTCATCTTGAAATGGCAGATACGAGGACAGGAGTTGCCCAAAGGATGGGGGTAACTCCTCTCCTTTAAGAAGTAGTCTCTGGAACTAGATGATCTGGGAGGTTCTTTTATTGGACCAGTTAACATAAAACTGCAAATGTGAAGCCTTTAGCACACCTCTGCCACCAACTTCTACAGTCTTTTCTCCACCAGGCATTTGTTTCTCAATGAAATTTGCAGAAAACTAGGAGATGTTAATGTTACCTTCTCAGTTCTACTCAGTGTTCTATTCTAGTTTCTGTTTCATCCAAACCTGTATTCTAATTGGCATATAAGTTCTGCTTTATTTAACTCCGTCTACATGATAAAGACCACGGGCAGTGTTTATTTTATAAGTTAAGGATTATTTATGTCTTGCTTGTTCAATTTTTAATGCAACAATAACAAAAAAACGAGAATAGCTGTCACTTAGTCCTCCCCTGAAACCAGGCACGTAATGTTACATTCTTTCACCTGATGCTCACAATTACCTGATGAGATAAGAGCTAGCTTTATTATCCTTATTGTTACATATGAGGAAATCGCGGTTCAAGGATTTTCAGTAACTTGCCAAGTAGCAGGGGTGGGATCTGAACCTGGAGGTCCAGCTCTAGAGACCTGTTCCTATCCACATGCAGATTGTCTGCCTCGGTATTTGCAAGAAATTAATAAATGTGCAACTAAGGAAATACAGCAATCATGTTATCAAGTATAGTTTATTTCATAAAGATTAATGTGATTTGGGCATCACGAAATTGAGCTAGGGAGGAAGTAAAGCATTTCTGGTGCCTTGGGAATGTTTTGTTAATAGAAGAGGCTGTGAGCAGGATTGGCTTACTCTAACAAAGCACACAGCGCAGACCTTCAGGGTCCTGGCCAAGGCTCAGTGAATGCTTACTGTGTTCAGGAAGTGCACTCGCTCAAAATGAAACCTGATTGTTTCATTTAATCCCCACAGACAACCTCACCTTACAGAAGAGGCTCAGAAAGGTGAAGCTACTCATCGAAGGTCACACAGCTAGTGGTGGGAGGAGTCAGGGCACTTGACCATCGCTCCCCTGGACTCCTCTCAGGTGCCATGGGGGAGCTTCTAAGAGCTGAACTCTCTGAGGCCAAGTGGGAAAAGTCAGATTGTCCCACGGGCCCCTGAACAAATGTCCCACCACCTTCCAGGGGTTCCTCTCTGAGTGGGGGAGGTGACAAGCGGGGGGTCAGAATCTTCCAGGATTCTGCAAGCGTGTGTGCTGGGAAAGGCTCTTCATGTTCCTGAGGGTTTGAAGGCATGTGTCTGCTCCAGGCTAGCCCAGAATGGGCCTAGAAGAATCATGTCAAGGCCTAGGAGAAGACTGAAAATGGACTCTAAGTCTATAAAATGGGACCTTTGTCTTCAGAAGCAGGATGGGTCATAATTTCAAAGTATCTAATTCTACTGGCCGCACCATCAATACTTAACAGATATAAAGGGACAAACAAACAAATTAATGATGGACAAGGAGAAGGCAGCTCCTGTGTTTGGGTAGGAGTCTGCTTAGAAACCTTTCTTCCAGATACATATATAAAATAATTGTTCTGGTTGCTCTTATAAAAAAACGCCATAAAATATGTTATCAATTGGATTTTGAGTTTGGAGCTCTGGAGATAGAACATCTGGGTTCAAATTCTAGCCACTCCTAGCTCTTTATCTGTGGCAGGCAGGTGACACTCTCTAGGTCTCAGTATCCACAGAAGGGTGCTGTGAGTTAATGCAGGTGAAGCAGCTGGCTAGAGTGAGCTTGGTAAATGCGAGGTATGGTGGCAGCAATGCCAGGGTGCCAGGCAAGGGGGATCAGTGCCGCCTCCATGCTTTACAACCCTGCATGGGAGCTGCAGAGCAAAGTTCGCAGCCAGATGGAACCCAAACATAGAGGAACAAACACCTGGCCCCAAATATAATTTCCTCCTGCAGCTCATTGCAGCCCTGAGGAAATCGCCAGGGGGCAGGGCCTGGGAGTGCGGCGGCGGCAGCCCCATAATTTCCAGAGCCCTTCTCCTAGACTGACACATAATTGTCAGATTGTTTTATGAGAGCAGCTTCCTGCCCCCTTCCTGCCTTGCTTCCAAATGTGCTTATTCCCGAGGAAGCCTCACTTCTCCCTCTCGCCCTTAATCGCTCCTTTCCTGCCCACCCCAGCCCCAGGGCTGGGGCGATTTCCTAAATCACTCAGGATTGGCTTCCAGCGCTGGCGCCCAGGGTGGGCTGGAGGAGAGGGCAGCGTTTGTTCTAAGTGGCTTGTGACCCAGAGGTCAGAGATGCTTCCATTCTGTTTGATGTCTTTCCCAGGGGGCCTTCCCTCCCCCACCCATTCTCCTTCCCTCCTGAGCTGGTTTTAATTCTAAAGTCAGGAAGAGATTAGGGAATTGGGTCCTGCTGCTTTTCCTATCCAGGGTGGTGGTGAAGGCCCGAGGTGGACGGCAGGGGCCCTGCCTCTGGTCCTCAGCCCGGCAGTCCCTGCCACCCCGATGCGGAGACTGTCAGCGCATGCCGATTCCGACTGCGCTCTGTAAGGTTTCACACGAGAGCTGCCTCTCCTCGGCATTTCCCCCTCTCTCCAGAAGCTCTTAAGAGGAAATGAAAAGTCCTAACACTTTTAACTTAATTTTCCCCATTTGAGGAATTTCAGAGGAAGTAGCATGGGCCTTTTGTATTTTAACTATATATATTTTTTTATAACTAAAGCAATACACAATGATGGTAAAAATTTCAAACAGAATCATTTCCAGACGTAACCACAGTTAACAGAATTTTGTATATCCTTTCAGAAATGTTCTAGGCACATATAAGCATACAAATGTGTATATATATTACATATATATATTATATATATATGTAATATATATATTTTTTACATAAGTGGGAACATATTGGACATCTTGTTCTACAACTTGCTATTTTCACTTAGTACATTTTAGATGAATGTAGATTTCAATAAATCTAATTTACTCATTTAAAAAATTGCTACATAGTATTCGTTTGTGTGAATGTACTAATGTATTTCCCCAGCCCTCTATTAATAAATATTTAGGTTGTTTTGCTTTATTGAAACAATGCTACAATAAATATCCTAAATCTACATGTATATCTTGCAGTTTTAAAATAACTTCCACTTAGAGGTATATCTATTTTTTGGATTTAAAGGACCTGGGAAGTTAAAATTTTGACAGATATTGATTGTCAGATTGTCCTTCGAAAAGTTTATGCCATTTTGAACTCCAGAAGGAATGTGTGTGAATGCCTGGTTTTATACACCACCACACACACGTACAATCAAACTTTTAACTTTGCCTATCTTCAAGTAAGTGCACTCCATTATTATTTAAATTAGTATTTCCTTAGGAGTGAGCTTCCAATCTTATTCCCAAATAATCACTTTTTTTTCCCCTGTGAACTTTCTGCTCATGTAAATGGAACCATTTTTCGATTGTATTATTTACCTATGTCTTATAGATTTGGAGATCTCTTTATATATAAAGGAAAAGAGCCCTTTTATATCATAGGTATTTTCAGTAGTTCCCCACTTTATCACTTGTCATTTGGTTTTATTTATGATATTTTCCCCCATACAATGTTTGAAATTAATTTTAAAAATAAATTTTTCCTTCCTTCCTTCCTTCCTTCCTTCCTTCCTTCCTTCCTTCCTTCCTTCCTTCCTTCCTTCCTTCCTTCTTTTCTTTGCTTCTGGACATGCTTAGAAACACTTCCATAAACTAAGTTTTTATTTTTTAATGACCAAGCTTTTCTATTTTTTACATTTAAGTCTTTGATCCAACCAAAATTTGGGAGGAAGAATAAATCATGCAATAGAGGTCAATTTTATTTCTCACTCACCTGATCAATTGTTTTCATACTATTTATTAACTAGTGCATCTTTTCTTGGCACTTTAAGAAATGAAACTTCTTAATGTAAGCAAAACTCTGATTTTATCATGATGGCTTTCCCACTCTGTGACGCTCTGTAGAGAAGAAAGTAATTTGATCCTTGACTGACTTTAAAGATGCTGAGACCCATCTTCCAGAAAGAATCATAAATTAATTACTGGTGTTTGACAAGTCTTTGGGACGTGCATGAATCATAAGATGGATTCCTGTGTTTTCCATTCACTCAGGAAAGAAACACGCATGGCCTCTGTGTGCAGTGGCCTGTGGGATCTCAGACATGAGTATAAGCAATACTCGCCCTCGGGAGGTTGATAATCTAATGGGAAAGTGTCAGGTCTTACATTTTGTGGAGGCACCGTGTGCATGTGCACCTGCGCATTTATAACTCTTATTTTTTTAAATCTTCACCCCAGAATATTCTTCCATCTATTTTCAGACAGAGTGGCGGCAGGGAGGAGAGAGAGAGAGAGAGAGAAAAACATCGATGTGAGAGAGACACATCGATTGGTTGCCTTCCACACGACCCCGACCAGGCTGGGGGGGACCCAACCACAACTGAGGTACGCGCCCTTGACTGGAATCGAACCCGCGACCCTTTGGTCTGTGGGCTGACACTCTCACCGCTGAGCCAAACCAGCCAGGGCTGCATTTACAACTCTTCAATGTGCCCTGCTTCCTGGGGCCTTGACAGTGTAAGAAAAGGAGATTCAAATTTGTTGAATTGATTCTTTCAAGAAATAAACTATTGAATAATTGAAAGTCGGAACAGGATATCAGAAAATATTTTAAGGTACCTGTATTTTAGGAAAGTATACGCTGCGTGTATTCCTGGGTGTTTTCATTTGTCCTAGAAACAAAGTCTTTCTGAGGAGAGTGCCCCCTCAGGTTTAGAATGTCAGAGTAGGGGGGTTGGAAGGAGAATAACTATTCATTATTATCCCCATTTTACTGGACTAAAGCTCTGTATTTTACCCCACTAGTAAGTAGCAGAGGTAGAATTGTAATCCAGCTCTTTCTACCTAAGAGTCATGGTAGATATTGTTAGGTGTCTACCCTAGCGACTCCCCGAACCCCTTACATGCTATGAACACTGGTTTTGTATGGGGTGAGAATGCCCAGCCTAAGGTAATCAGGCCATCCCATTTCTTTTTCTGAGTCTCCTTTTTACAGACTCCTTTGCAGCTAGGAAACCACATACTTTGCTAGGGCTGCCATAACCAAATCCCACAGATTGGGTGGCTGAAACAACAGAAATTGATTTCTCAGTCTAGAGACTGGAAGTTCAAGATCAGGGTGTCGGCAGGATGGTCTTCTCCTCCTGAGGCCTCTTCCATGGCTTGCAGATGGTCGCCTTCCTACTGTGGCCTCACGTGGTCTTTCCTCTGTGTGCGTGCATCCCTGATGTCTCTCTGTGTGTCCAAATTTCCTCTTACAAGGACATTGGGTCAGGGCACACCCTAATGGCAGCTATCTTTTGATCATGAAGTGGAAAAAAAGAAAAAAGTATAAAATGCCTCTATGCTGGGTATGATTAAGCAGTAAGATGGAAAGACCCTCAACCTTCACAAAATTGCTGAGTTGCTGAGATCATCCATTTCCAGACTTAAGTAAAGAAAAAAATGTCCTATGGTGATTCTGCAATTGTTTATTAGGTTTTTTGTTATTTGCAGCTGGACACATTCCCAACTAATATGGTACTTGATTATTTTTTCACTGGACTATACTGATTCCCAGGAAAAGCATGGCTGACCTGTCTCATGTCACTTTTAGAAGGCTGGGATGCTGCTTAAACCTCTCCAGCTTCCCTCAACAGCCTGCTAGTGCTCATGAGCCAAGAACTCATCTTCAGCCTTCCTGAGCCCATTTGCTTTTTCTGTTCATGCCAACTCCCCCTCAAGAGAGTTTTAGGAGTTCACTTACTGTTTAGCAGAGTATGGCTTTTGTTTAGTTCTAAAATCACTCCTATAATGTTCTAAGGGTTATTGGGATTCTCATTCATATTCAAGGATTTGGTGAACAAATCTATAGTCTCTCTGTACATTAACTCTGATTTTTATGGACCTTAAACATAGCCCTTCTTACTCTGATCATTGGATCTAGAGGTTACGTGTTCAGGAGGGGTTTTTGATTTTCATTTTAGATCCTTCTTTATAGTCTTACCATGTTCAGTTATCCCTTTTATAATTTAAAACATGAATACAAACTGTGATAACTTGGAAAGGGGGGAAGAGAACCCATCTCTCCATCTCCCTCTTTCTAAATGAGGGCCCTAATATTTTTACTCCTTTTTCAGATGTTCTTTTATCTCTTTGAGTTACTGTTCAAGTAAGTGTTTCCCCATCTTGTGAAGAGAAGAAACAGTGGAACAGTAGGTGCGTGACAAGTCAGAAACAGTCTTTGGCATTATTCGGTGTAGGTCTGCATTCTGCCTCTGCCCCTACCAGTTTTGTGACTGGGCCAGTTACCTAGCCTCTGTAAGCTTCAGTGTCCTCATCAAAGAAATGGGGATGAAATTAGGATTCATGTCATAGAGTTGAGAGGATTTGATATCTGCTGTCAGTCAAGGGCTTGTCTCCGTGCCTAGCATATCATAAATGCTTGCTAAGTGTCTGCTATTCCTGTTGCTATCAGGTTTTTATGCTATGCCATCATCATGGATTTTACTTTTTACAGATTTGCATTTTTAAAACATTTTATTTTGGTATAATTTTAGGTTTAAAGAAAAGTTGCAAAGAAGTCCAGAGAATTTTTGTATACCCCTAACCCTAGTTTCCTTCATTTTTACATCTTACATTACCACGGTACATTTGTCAAAACTAAGAGATATCGGACCACTACGATGAACTAAACTCCAGAATCCAGTCCAGGCTATCACAAAGCATTCAGTTGTCACGTCTCCCCAGGCTCCCCTGGTCCGCGAGTTGTTCAGTCTCTTCTTGTTTTTTATTGTTTTAAGGAGTGAGTACTGGGTTTTTTTCTACTAGTAGAAGTAGAAAAATCCATACCACCTCCCCCTTTTCCAGAGTCTTCTGAACCCACAGACGAGAGTAGAGAACATTGATGGAAACAGGTAAACTGGGTCCTTCCCCTCTGAAGTTGTACATCTCCCTTTGGAGGAGATCCTTTTGGAAGATTCCACTTGCTAATGGGTTCCATATATCAACGGACAGCAGAATGGAGAGATGTGGGCAAAGTGGAGAGTCCCGGGGGGGAAATTGGACGTGTTTGTGGTAAGCTTGGTAACTAGTAACTCTGGCTTCTTATTTCTGTTCTGTCCTGGGTGACATCAGAAGCTGTCAAGCATCCTCCCCCGCCCCACTTTGCCCCCAGTGCATAGTCCTACAGCTATTGCCTTCAAGTTGAGGTGTGCAGGGGTCAGAATTCATCGCTAAAGGAAGGAGAAAGTCTCCAGTTGAGCAGATCCACAGCCGGGAACACTATTACCTTCTGGGGTTTAGTACTTTTCCATTCATGGTCATGTTCAGACAGCCCTGAAGGACATCTGAGGCCCATTAAGTCCAGATTTACATTCTTCTCCAACAAATGGCAGTGATTCAGAAAGTTTGTTTATTTAACATAAAGTGCAATTTTAAAAAGTTTTAGCCCCTAGGGTACAGGAGTTTATGTGACTTCATGCCCCTCTTTCTGGGGTAGAATAAACAAAACAGGGAAATGGCAAAGTCTATAGGGTTTTTCCTCCTTCCTCGCGGATGGCTAGTCTTTTTTTGTTTATAATACTGTGGGGCGCAACTCCCATGTAGGAAGGAAAAAGAAAGATTGTTTTCTCTTGAGCAGAGTTGTTTGTGTTCATATTTATGGAAGCTGATTAGTTTTGGAAAACCTAATTCCTTCCTTATCACTTTTCAGTTAACTTCATTGTTTCGACTTCAAGTTGGGAAATTGTATTGCCTGTGTTTGTGTAAAGTCTTGGGATGGATCTTAGAATTGGTGGAACCAAATTATTTAAAACTGTTCCTTGTGCACTCGCTGACACATGCCTGACGTGTTCTTCTCCTTAGGGCTCCGTAGCCTACAGGGTTGATCGGTTCCAGCAGAGCCTTTAGGTTAACCAAGCCCAGGGTAAGGAGATAGCCCTGGAGTCAGGCCATCCTTCCCAAAGTGAATTTCAAAGATTAAAAAACATTTTTAACAGATTTATTGAGGTGTAATTTATATACCATAAATTCACTTTTAAAAATTGAGATACAATTGACACATAACATTATATTAGATGTACAACATAATACTTTGATATTTGTATATATTGTGAAGTAATCACCACAATACATCTAGTTAACATCTCTAACCCAGAGATCTTTTAAAGAGTCTTTGAGCCAAGAGATGCCATTTGGGGTGGACAAGGTATCCAGATAGAGGGCTGGGAAGATTAGCCTCAGAGGAGCAGAGAGATGGCATGTAAATAACAAACGATCATAATGGTATTTAAAAGAGAAGCGGTCTTGACGTTAAATGTCTCAAAGTGCTATATACAATGATGTTATTGGTGAGAATAATGTGTAAATAAAATTATTCAATATTTGACTACAGAGTTTTTCTCCTCAGTATTAATAGGTCAAATTTAACATTTAAAAACTCCAAGGGAGCCCTGGCAGGTTTGGCTCAGTGGTTAGAGCATTGGCCCACATACCAAAGAGTTGTGGGTTTGATTCCCAGTCAAGGGCAAATATCTCAATTGCAGGTTTGATCCCCAGCCCAGTTGGGGTTGTGTGGGAGGCAACCAGTGAGAGACATCGATGTTTCTCTCTCTCTCCCTTCCTCCCTCCCTCCCACTCTATCTAAAAAATAATAATAATAAAATTTAAAAAATCAATGGAATAATATCCTTGGTGAGGATTAAAAATAAAAAAATTTTTTAAAACAAGCAACTTTAAGGGATCCCTGGTCAGTTTTGCTCAGTGGTTAGAGCGCTGGCTGCAGACCAAAGGGCCGTGGGTTTGATTCCTGGTCAAGGGCACATACCTGGGTTGCAGGTTCCAGCACTGGCCCTGGTTGGGGGTGCGTGGGGGAGGCAACCAATCAATGTGTCTCTCTCATATCGATATTTCTCTCTCTCTCTCTCTCTCTCTCTCCTGCCCTCTTTTCCTCCCTTCCATGCTCTAAAAATCAATGGAAAAAATACCCTCGGATGAGGATTAACAAAAAATAAAATAAATTAAAACTCCTAGAGTTACATGGTATTAAATATTGCCAGAAATAAGTGGGTCCTGGGAAGAGTCTGAGATTATTTTTGTAGCAGTTGTATTACTGTAATGGGATTTGGTGTACGTGGAAGCAAAACCTCCTGCCAACACAGTTTTGTTAAAATTCACAAATCTATCAAAGGTTTTACAGTTATTTTTTTGGAATAATATGAACAGCTGTCTAGTCTTCATTCCAGAGATGCAGGACACAGATTGAGAGGCTTGTCATGGTCATGTAGCAAATTGTTGACAGGACAATTCCTGGCCACAGCCTCTTTAACAGGGCTCTGGGAATCAGTGTTCCAAGCTTCTTTCCTATTCTGGAGCCTGCTGTACTTCATAAATAGCACTGGGAGTGAGACTGAGGACCTACGGGTCCTGGAGGATGAGCCAGGATTGCCCTTGGAATACACAGTTGGGGCAGGTGAGGTATTCGGAGGTAAGACCAGGTCCTAGTGTAGCAGTGGTCAGCCTGGAGCTGGGGCCTCACTGCCCACATCCCCCACCCCAAGGTTCCAGGCAAGGGTATAAAAGAGGCTCCACCCTTTAACTTCCTTCCCATGGAGACCCAGTCTTGTTTTCATGCTGCTTTCTCTAATGTCTTTCATTATGGTTCTAATACCATCACGTCAACATATTATCTTTGAGAGTTGTCAAAAAGGCAACACGTTAGGAGAATGTTCCACGGGAGAGCAAGGGTGTCTCCTCATGCCACCTTAGTCCCGGTGGCTCCTTTCCCTAAATGAATCTGTTTAATGAGTCAAGAATATTCCATTAACCAAATGGGTGCGGTTGCCAACAGGAATGTTCCAAAGAAAATAAATGAAAACTTGTCTACTTTGTACTGTTTTGATGGGCAGTCTCTTTTTAAAATCATGGTGCCTGGCTGTTTCTTCTCAGGTTGTCGCATATTAGAACAAACTTACCCTGAAAGGCCCGGAAATGTTTTCATGCAGTGATAATTCATAGTTCAAAATTTACAGTACTCTACACTCCTCTCTTCTTAGTGCCTAGGACACTGCTGATTGAAGAAGGCACGTTAACTCTTTGAAGCCATTGACTTGAAAATCTAAACACTGAATGCAGTTACAACAACAACAACAACAAAACACTAACAATAATTATTATTTAAAAATGCAATCTATGGCCCTGGCCGGTTTGGCTTAGTGGTTAGAGCAGGTCCTCGGACCAAAGAGTTGTGGGTTTGATTCCGGTCAAAGGCACGTACCTTGGTTGCGGTTCAGTCCCCGGCCCTGGTCAGGGTTGTGCGGGAGGCAACCAATCGATGTGTGTCTCTCACATCGATGTTTCTCTCTCTCGCTCTCTCTCTCCCTCCCTCCCTTCCACTCTATCTGAAGATAAATGAAAAAATATCCTCGGGTAAGGATTAAAAAAAATAAGTAATCTATTGATCAGACCTTATATAAATGCTCTGATATCTCTTTAAATGCTCTGATATCCCTTGTCAAGTAAATTTGAAGGCACAGAGAAAACGCCATCAAATGATCAATGACATCATTTTCTCCACTTTAGAAAATATGGAATTCTTTTGATAGGAATTGATGACTCCAAAGCCATAGTGTTGAAGGGACTAATGCACCTCTTCAAGCTCCAAACTCTCCTGCTTAGTATTATCCCTACTTTTCAGATGAGGAACCTGCTTATCTTTAGCTAACTAGTCAAGAGAGCCCATGTGGTGAAGTGGGTAAGAATCTTGACATGGTCATTCAGGCAGACCTGAGTTCAGACCCCAGCTCTGCCACCCACATCTCGTGTGGTCTTGAGCAAGTTATTTAACCTCTCTGAGCATGCATTTCACCAACTATAAAGTGCACAGCTGTGAAAATTAAACAAGATCATATTCATGGAACCCTTGAACCCTTCCAAGGAGACATACTGCTAGCAAGATGATTAAGAGCAGGGATTTCAGAGTCAGCCAGGCTCAAGTCTAAATTCTAGCTGTGGATAAGTCACTTACCCTTAACCTTGCTAAGCCTCAGTTTTGTCATCTAAAAAATGTGACAGCAGTAATATCATCTATAGCATGAGAATTAAATGACACATACTAGAGGAATTTATCAGTAGGATAAGGAGTAGCTCAAAGGAAGTTAGAGGACTGCTCTTGGAGAATATGAACCAAGGCAGACCTGGAGACTCATTGAACATGTTATCAAATAATAAATAAATCCATTTAGCTTCTCTATGTCTTTTCATTGGAGAATTTAGTCCATTTACATTTAAAGTAATTATTGCTAGGCATGGACTTATTATTACTATTTAGTTAACTATTTTCTGGCCATTTTGTAGTTCCTTTCTTCCTCTCTTGCTCTTTTCTTTGTGATTTGATGATTGTCTATAGTGGTATGTCTATAGTGATTCCTTTCTTTTTTTTTTTTTTTTATCCTCACCCGAGGACATTTTTTCATTTTTTGTCCAGATAGAGTGGGAGGGGGAGAGAGGAAGAGAGAGAGAGAGAAACATCAACGTGAAAGGGCCACATTGAGTGGCTGCCACCCGCACAACCAACCAGGGCCGGGGACAAACTGCAACCGAAGTACATGCCCTTAGCGGGAACCAAACCCGGGTCTCTCTGGACCGCAGGCCGACGCTCTAACCGCTGAGCCAAACTGGCCAGGGCAGTGATTCCTTTCTTTTTATCTTTTATGTATCTACTATAGTTTTTTGTTTTGTAATTACCATGAGGCTTGCACAAAACATAGTAACAATTTGTTTTAAGCTGATAACAACTTAATAATAAATACATATCAAAATGCTACATTTTTATACTCCCCACCACATTTAATGTTTTTCATGTCACAATTTTATATTGTGTATCCATTAACAAATTATTGTAGTTATAATTATTTTTATTTTTATTTATTTATTTTTTTTAAGTGTTTGTATTTATTTATTTTTATTTATTTATTTGTTATTAATCCTCACCTGAGGATATTTTTCCATTGATTTTTAGATAGAGTGGAAGGGAGAGAGAGAGAGAGAGAAAAACATCAATGTGAGAGAGACACATCGATTGGTTGCCTCCCGCACGACCCCAACCCAAGGTCTGGGGATCAAACCTGCAACCCAGGTATGTGCCCTTAACCAGGAATCAAACCCGAGACCCTTCGATCCAAAGACCTATGTTCTAACTGCTGAGCCAAACCGGCCAGGGCTATAATTATTTTTAAAATGTTAGTCTTTTAACCTTTATGCTAGAGTTATAAGTGATTTACTTACCAGTATTCTAAATGTAATTATATATTTACCTTTACCAGTTAGTTTTATGCTTTCATGTTTTATGTTATTAATTACCATCCTATTGTTTCAGCTCAAAGAACTTCCTTTAACATTTCTTGTAAAGCCAGTCTAGTGGTGATGAATTACTTCAGCTTTTGTTTGGGAAACTCTCTCTCCTTCAATTCTGAAGGACAACTTTGCCAGTAGAATATTCTTGGTTGGCAGTTTTAGTCTTTTCGGCACTTTGAATATATCAGCTCACTCCCTTCTAGCCTGCAGTGTTTCTCTGAAAAATACGCTCATGGTCTTATAGGGGTTCCCTTATACATAACAACTTACTTTAACTTTTGACAATTTAATTATAATGTGTCTCATTGTAGGTCTCTTTGGATTCTTTTTTTAGTATGCTTTGGGTTTCCCAATCCTGGTGTTTCTTTCCCTAGGTTAGGGAAGTTTCAGTCATTATTTATTTGAATAAGCTTTCTGCCTCCCTCTCTCTTTCTTCTCTTTCTGAGACATCTATATTGCATATGGCCATCCACTTGGTGGTGTGTCATAAGCCCGTTAGGCTATCTTCACTCTTTTTCATTCTTTTTTTCCTTTTTGCACTTTTGATTGGATGATTTCCACTGCTCTATCTTCAAGTTCACTAATATTCTATTTTATCTAGTCTGTTGTTGAACCCCTCTTTTGGAAATCTAGCAGTTCATTTATGATATTCTTTTCCTTCATGATTTCTTTTTGGTACTTCTTAATATTTTAAGTCTCTTTGTTTATGCATTGCTCTCCTGACCTCAGTGAGCATCTTCATGATCGTTATTTGGAACTATTAGATAAATCACTTATATTCATTTTACTAAGGTTGGTTTTTAGAGATTTATTTTGTTCTTTTGTTTGGAACATATTCCTTTGTTTCTTCATTTCCTTGACTCTCTGTGTTGGTTTCTGCACATTTGATAAAACATCCACCTCTACAGGTTGACAGACTGGACTTGTGTAGGAGATAAACCTCACCAATCAGCTCAGCCTGAGGTCTTGGTTGTCTCCCAAACCTTTGTGATTCCCCAAGACACATCTTTGTCCTTAGTGTTTCCCAGTAGATGAGGATGTTCCAAGACTTACAGTGTCCCAAAGGCATGGGAAATGCCCACATGCCTGTTCAGGTTCCCAGAGGACTACTAATTGCTTGCCTCTTCAGCTCCCAACACAGGCTAATTGGAAGCCTGATCTTCAGGCAGCAGCTGGGAAAGTCAGAACATTGCACTTTAGCCCCTATCAGAAAGAAACTGGGATCTGGATGTTTTTATTCATTCACTTTGTGTTGAGGCAGAGAGAATAGTTGCTAGGAGTGCTTGTATGCCCAAATAGAACTGCCTCTTTATTATGTGTCATCCTAGGGGACTTGTGAATGCTGAACCCATCAATTCCAAGTGCTAAATAATTTGGGAGCCAGTCCTATAACAGTTGGCATGTTGGATGTGTGGATAGGCTCCTTATAGAGAGAAGCTAAAGACTTAGTTTTACTGTGGGAGGGAGACATTGGGAGACAGTGGTTGATGTGCCCACCCGCTCTCTCATGCTTCTAGGAGGATCCTAGTCAACTCCCAAATGCAGGCTGATTAGAATCCAGAACCCCATTCAGCAGCTGGGAAAGTTGGCAGTCAAAGTTTTTCCGGGGATAAACTAGAAGATGGGCATTTTGTCTGATCCCTCTGCACTGAGCTGGGCAGTGCGGGATGGTGGTTAATAGCTGTGGGGAGTGCTTGTATTCCATGTAACCACTGATTTTTTATTTGTTATAGTCCTTTGGGTTATGAATGCAAGCCCACTGGCTCTCAGATTTGGGGACCCATTCCTCAATTGCAGCCATAAGTGTTGGGGCACTCAATGTGTGATCCAAACCCTTTGCTCCTCAGGGAGAAGCTGGATTCCCTTCTAATTGTAAGGTGCTGTGCAAGAGGTTGGGGTTATGGTCAGAGTATTTCTCAGCTTTTCTTATCCATTTTGGTGTATTTTCTCATTTCCCAATGTGTAGGAGTCATTCAACTAGTTTCTGGGTTTTTCTCAGCGGGAGTTGATCCATGTGTAGCTTTATATTCAGTGTATCTATGGGAGGAGGGAAAGTCAGGAGCCTTTTATTTCACCATTGTTTAATGGGTACAGAGTTTTAGTTTGTGCACAACAATGTGAATGTACTTAAGGCCACTGAATTGTATCTTTAAAAATGGTTAAAAAGGTAAATTTTATGTTATGTATATTTTATCATAATAAAAAAATTTTAATCCATGATGAATAAAATATCAAAATTGCCCTTTCACATTACTAATAGTGTCTTTTGATGAATGAAAATAAATAATTTTGTATTAATAATAGAAGTATTAATTTTGTACATCAATATTGTCCAATTGGTCTTCCCCAAGATAGTGACAATATTAATGTATTCTTCTTCATTGTTTTATCTTTCATATTTAGATCTTCAGTCTTTCTGAAATTTATTCTTGGCTATGGTTTAACATAGGGGTCAAAATTCATATTTTTCATATGAATATCTAATTAATTCAGACCAATTTATTGAAAAGACTATCTTTCCCCATAACAGTGTGATCTCATGTGTGGGTCTATTTCTCAACCCTCTAGTCTGTGTAAGTGGTCAGTTTGTCTATCCTTGCATGAATTAGCACAGCCAATTAATGCCTTAATTAACGTAGCTTTATAGTAAGTCTTGGTATTTGGCAGTTTCAGTTCCTCAATTTTAGTCTTAATTCAAGATTATCTATTTTATTCTTGCTCTTTGTATTTCCATGTGAATTTTAGAGTCAGCTGGTCAATTTCCAGGAAAAATAAAAAACAACCATGCTGACGTTTTGTTTGCATTTGCACTGCATCTGTAGATCAGTGTGGGGAGACTTGACATCTTTGAACATTGAACTTTCCTATCTGCAAACATACTGTATCTCTTCATTTATTTAGGTGTTATTTTTCTCAGCAATATTTTGTAGTTTTCTGTGTAGAGGCCTTACACATCTTTAATTTATTCCCAGGTGCCCTGGCCGGTTTGGCTCAGTGGCTGGAGCGTCAGCCCGCAGACCAGAGAGACCCGGGTTCAGTTCCCGCTAAGGGCTTATGCCTTGGTTGCAGTTGGTCCCTGGCCCCAGTTGGGGTCGTGTGGGTGGCAGCCACTTGATGTATCTCTTTCACATCAATGTTTCTCTCTCTCTCTTCTTCCCTCTCTCCCTCCCACTCTATCTGAAGATAAATGCAAAAAAAGTCCTCGAGTGAGGATAAAAAAAAAAAAATTTATTCCCAGGTATTTCTCACTTTTTGATCCTATTGTAAATGGCATTATTTTAATTTTCCTATGTGTTTGTTGTTTGCATATAGGAAACATTTTAATATCAGTCTTAAATCAGTAGCCTTGCTAAATTTACTTATTAAACCTAATAGGTTCTTCTATATTATCCACATCTACAATCATGTCATCTCCAAATATTGACAGTTTTATTTTTTTCTTTTCCAATCCTTAGCCCTTTGATTTATATTTTCTGCCTTGTTGTTCTGAGTAGGACCTCCAGTACAATGTCAAAAGCAGGTATCTTGTTCTTATTCCACCTCTCAGGCAGAAAACTTTCAGTATTTTACTGTAGTTCGGTTAGCCTTTGCTGGGATAAGCCACTCCAAAACACAGTGGCTTAAAGTAATAATGGTTTATTACTTCTCGGCATTCCGTGAACTGGCTGGGCAGTTCCTCTGCTGGTTTCCTGTAGGTTCATTCATGTGGCTGCTGCGCTGCTTGCATCTAGGCTGGAAGATCCAAGATGGCCTTACCACATGTCTCAGTTGGTGAGGGTTCTTGGCTCGGGCATCTTCTTTGTCCTCCAGGAGGCATCTCCTTATCTAGTAGCTAAGACTGGCTTCCTTAGTAGTGGCCTTAGGGCAGCTTTCTAAGATGCAGCTTGTCTTATTAATAAACTACGGTTGACAACAGCAATTAGACATGGCAACCAGGAAGAGGAAGAGAGCAAAACTAAAGACCTGGAAGTTCTATAGATAATTATCTTATGAAAATCTAGTGCAAGAATTCTCTTAAAAACTTGTCTGGGAGCTTTGCAGATAATCATAGGTGCAGGGAGTGGGTGAAGAGCTAGAAAATATGGAAACGTACTTTACTTTTGTATTGTGGAATTATTATCTGAAATTAGGGAAGAATAGGATCTTCCCAGCAACTCACCTTTTGAAAATGGTATTTCTCCTAGTGCAGACTAAAAACATAACCCTGGCCCAGGCAAGCCCCCGGCACAGTGACCAGTGGGACATCCTGGCACCACATCCCTCATTTCTCGAAGTTAGATATAAAAGCAAAAACAAGAAACCTTTTTAGACAGGTGCATTATTATTTTTAATGCATAATTCATTAGATTTTTGTTTACAACTCAAATAGTTTTAAAGATAGCTTTTGCAATGGTATAATCTCCATTGATTTTCAAGGAGCTGTGCTTCAGTCCCACCTGTGTCTGGATATTATGCTACATAATGTCAAGTATCTAAGTAAAACATTTTATTCAAAACGTTTTAAGGGGGAAAATAGTATCTAATACGTTGCTACCATATAGTAAAGAGTCAAGGGAGAATATTTTATAGATTACTAAGAAACCATTTTGATTATATCTGGAAAATCCCATCTTTAAAAATGAAAACTTAGTTTAACTTAGAGACTTTGTTGTATATTTTTAAGGTTGATGTACCGAAAGTCCTGTGTCTAGGTTTTAAGTAAAACATTGTTTTGAAATCAAAGTGAATTCTGTATGGAGCATAAAATGTTAGATATACTTTCCTTCAGGAATCAAAGAAAGTCTGTTAGCAAAGTTCAGTTCCATACTGTAATCAAGAAAATCTCAAATCTTTTGACTCAAACAGGAGATCTACTATAAAGATATCATCTCTTCCATATGAAATTTCAGTACCTGGAATTATTCAGGCAAAACCACAGGGGAAATTGAGAGTTTAATGTCACTGACGTGGACCAAGAGATATAAATATTTTTAATTATTTTCATCTTGAAATATGCATAAAAAGAAAGAATAATGAGATTGATTCTCTCTTCTCTGTTCTTTTTTTAGTCTAATAAAGTCTATAGAGTTCCTGTTACTATTGTTATAGCATGCATTATGCTTTCTCTTGGTGCTATAACAAATTACCACAAACTTAGAGGCTTAAAACAATACAAATTTATGATCTCATAGTTTTTTTGTAGGTCAGAAATCTAGGTGGGCTTAGTCTTCTGTTCTTGGTCTCACAGACTGAAATCAAGGTGTGGCCAGGTCTGAGTTCCTTTCTGGATGCTCAGGCAAAGAATTTGCTTTCAAACTCATTCAGATTGTCAGAATTCAGTTCCTTGTGGTTGCAGGACTGAGGTCCCCATTTCCTTGCTGGCTGTCATCTGGGCACTTCCTTGAGCTCCTAGGGACCTCTCATGAGGAAGCCTTATCAACAATAAAAAGACTTTAGGACTTGAAGGAGGAGCCTTAACCCTTGTAAGCCTTGAAGTCTGAGCTCTCAGGGACTGTCAAGGGATATTAAGCCCACGATTTTAAGACATAATGTCTCTTCTATTTAGTTATTGAATATTCAAGGGTTCTCAGGGTTTGGCTTGATTACTTTATGTTGTTCACACTGTCATCACCTTTCCCAAGACTACTTTGCCACCACTCCAGGGAACCCTTGGTGCTGTGAGTGAGTTTTTACTCTGATAATTATCATTCTTTTAGCAAATTCCACCAAATATTGTGGCCTTTTAAAGAATAGGGCCTCCACAGACGGGAGGGGGATTAGGGGGGATGGGTGAAAAAGGTGAAGGGATTAAGAAGTACAAATTGGGCCCTTGCCGGTTTGGCTCAGTAGTTAGAACGTCAGCCTGCGGTCCAGAGAGACCCGGGTTCGGTTCCCGCTTAAGGGCACGTACCTCGGTTGCGGTTTGTCCCTGGCCCTGGTTGGGTCGTGCGGGAGGCAGCCACTCGATGTGTTCCTTTCACATGGATAAGTTTCTCTCTCTCTCTCTCTTCCTCTCTCTCCCTCCCACTCTATCTGAACAAAAAATGGAAAAATGTCCTTGGATGAGGATAAAAAAAAAAAAAAAGAAGAAGTACAAATTGGTTGTTAGACTGACATCCTCAAAGGAAAGAGGGGAGCAGGGGCAGGAAGCGATAAACCAAAGAATTTGGTTTATCATTGTATGCTTAACCAATGGACACAGACAACAGTGTGGGGAAGGCAGGAGGGGACTGGGAGCTGGAAGAAGGAGGTCAAAGGGGAAAAAGGTGTGGGGACATCTCTAATACATTCAATAATAAAGATAAGTTTAAAAAAATAAAGAATAAAATAAATATGTTTTGACAAAATCACTATTAAATATTATTTTACAGACTTGCATGTTGTTTTTCTTGGAAATAGAATTATGTTATGAGACCATAGTATTTCTTATTCATGTAATTTGATGAGAAAAGACAAAATAAACTATAAATTTTTAAAAAAGAAGAAGAATAGGGCCTCCATGAGACATTTGCTATTGCAGATTTTAAAAACATATATTTTTTTCTTTATTAATTTTAGAAAGAGGAAGGGAGAGGGAGATAGAAACATCAATGAGAGAGAACATCAACTGGCCGCCTCCTGCATGCCCCCCACTGGGGATCGGGCCCACAACCTGGGCATGTGCCCTGACCAGGAATTGAACCAGCAACCTCTTGGTACATGGGTCGATGCTCAACCACTGAGCCACACCGGCTGGGCACTATTGCAGATTTTAAAAAAATCAAATTTGTTGAGCTATAGTTTAAATATAATAAAAAGCACCTATGTTAAGTGTACAGTTTAATAAGTTTTGAGAAAGTTATACATCCACGTAACCACCGTCACAATTAAGATATACATTTCCATCATCCCAAAGTTTCCTTGGGCCTCATGCCAGTCAATCCTTACCCTTCATCTTCCCCAGGCAACCACTGATACATGTTTTTTTATACACACACACTCTTTTGTCTGGTTTCTTTAACTTTATGTAATGTTTTCGCTATTTATCTATGTTGTCACATATATTGGTAATTCTGTCCTTTTTATTGCTGAGTAGTTTTCTATTGTATGGATATACTAGAATTATCCTTTTCTCTCTGTCGCTAAATTTGCTAATATTTTTAAAGCATTTTTATACTTAATGAGTGATGTTGGTCTGTATTTTTCTTAAAGTTCTTTGGTTTTGTTGTCAGAGTAATACTGGTCTCATAAATTGAGTTGGGAAGTATTTGGGACATTTATTGCTATTTCCAGGTGGCTTTTCTTGGCCATTTGCTGGGCATTGCTTCTCCAAGAGGCCCAGAGTTATCCTTCAACAAGCTCTTGTGCAGAGGTGGACTCTCGGGGTTTGTGGCTTAGCAACAACTCCCCATTCCTGTTCAGTAGGGCACAGATGTTCAAATGCTGTGTGCCAAACCTCCCAAACCCTGACCTTCCAAAGAATTTCAGCCACCCTCTTGAGTCTGCTGCTCTGCTTCTCTGGTGTGAGGCAGAGGCCGCCGTCCTCCCTCTGGGATGATCTAGTATAATCCTCCTAAGTTAAAAAAGCAGTGTAGTTGTAAGAGGAGGAGCAAGGGAGAGGGAAGTGGGGTAGAGAAGGATGATGAGAGGGGTAGGATGCTCATAGCTATAAGAAACAAAGTCAGCCCTGGCTGGTGTGGCTCAGCGGTTAGAGTGTCAGCCCGCGGACCAATGAGTCCCGGGTTCGATTCCAGTCAAGGGCGCGTACCTCGGTTGCGATTCGTCCTCCGTCCTTGTTGGGGTCGTGTGGGAGGCAGCCACTCAATGTGTCCCTTTCACATCGATGTTTCTCTCTCTCTCCTTCCTGCTCTATCTGAAAAAAAAAAAAGAAAAAAAAAACTTTCTTAAAAAAAAAAAAGAAACAAAGTCAGGCCCTGGCCAGCTAGCTCAGTTGGTTGGAGTGTCGTCCCGAACACCAAAGGCTGCGGATTTGATTCCTGGTCAGGGCACATGTCTAGGTTGTGGGTTTGATTCCTGGTCAGGACGTATATGGGAGGCAATCAACTGATGTTTCTATCTCACATCAATGTTTCTCCCTTTCTCTCTCTTTTCCTCTCTCTCTAAAAATCAATAGAAACATATTCTTGGGTGAGGATTAAAAAATAAAGTAAAAAAAAAGAAACAAATTCAGGCCTTGCTTGAGGGTATAATGGGGAAGGAGACACTTAATGTTCCATTGTAAGTACCCAGAAGCAAAAACTCAACAAAAAATTTAGTCTTCCCCTTAAACAGTCTCTATCAAACCAAGGGAAATTTAGATCCATATATAAACTTCCAGAAAAGGAGTTATACGTATCATATAATGTCCGTCCTCAGCAATTTATCCTTTACAAATGTGGGGGCTGTCCCTCATCTCCAGCCCTTAGACATAGCCAAAGATATTTGAAAGCTACTATTTTATGAGGTTTTTGGGGCTCCAGGCAAATAAAATTCCTGCTGACTTAGGCTGACTCCCCAGATATCCTGAGCTGGCATGCAGACCGGGGTCTGAGAGTTCTGGCTAGCAAAATCCGGACAAGAAACATATTACCATGACTTCCAGCCCAGGATGGAGTTTACTGCACGATGCTGTGTACAATCCCATCATCTTCAAGTGCCTTTGTTGATATTTTTGGCCAAATATTACAGCAAGAATCCTCCTCCTCAATATATAGGTTGTAATTCTTTTTCTTTTTCAAGATTTTTTTTTTTTTTTTGAGAGCAAGAGAGAAAGGGAGAGAGAGAAAGAAGCATCGGTGTGAGAGCGAGACATCCATTGGCTGCCTCCTGCACACCCCGTACCAGGGATCAAGCCTGCAACCCAGGTGTGTGCCCTGACCAGAAATCGAATTGGCAGCCCAACCAACCGAGCCACACTGGCCAGGGCAGGTTCCAATTCTTCCTGTGTGAGTTTGTGTGCGTATAAACACACCTACATGTGCAGTTATAATAGTTGTCATATGATTAAGGCATTAGCATCTTGAGAATTTTGAGTCTGTTTCCCTGTGTTGTAGACTCCTACAGAGGCTGGGACAAGTTACCTAAACCATGGCCATTCACAGACTCGAGGTGTCAGTCCCCGTTACCAGGTAACTCCACTATAAACCACGTGTTGCTTAGACAGGAAACCAGAACTGAGTGGAACAAATTGGTTGATATTTTAGAGGAGGTGGAATTTGACTGTGAGTATCACAAGATATTTGGGTAAACTAGTTCTCAGGAGCCAAGGAACCAAGGTGGTGCTGGGAGGCCATGTAGCAGAGAGGGAGGAGTGAACCTTAGGATGAGGGAAGGAATCAAGGCCTTATTTTTTAAGAGTAGTAGCTTGAATAGTGCACAAGATGGGGAGGTAAGTCATCAAGTTCAGGTTCTGCCTTTGCCACACTACAGTTCTGTGGCCTTGGGCCTTCTTCACTTACTCTCTGGGCCTTAGTTTCCTCATTTGTAAAAGGAAAATTAAAGAGGTTGGTGATTAGATTATGTGTAGATTTCAAGTCCCAAACCTGTATGTGAGGACTTGTGTGCTTTATTATTGTTTGCTTGTTTGTTTTATAATGTTCTTTATAAAGTTGTTAGTTGGTTTGAGATGTTATAAGTGGAAACAAAGAAAGGAGATTTTTGTCTGTGCTTCACTTTGAGGTGGGGGTCAGGTACAGCAGAAGACCCTCAAAGAGGGGGCAAGAGTCAGAGACTGCTCAACATTCATTCCTTCTGGAAGATTTTTCTCACTTTATTATTTTTTTTTCTTTATTGATTTTAGAGAGAGAGGAAAGGAGAGGGAGAGAGAGAGAGATAGAAATATCAATGACAGAGAAAATCGATTGGCCGCCTCCTGCATGCCCCCCACTGGGGATTTGGCCCACAACCTGGGCATGTGCCCTGACTGGGAATTGAACCAACGACCTCTTGATGCATGAGTCAACGCTCAACCACTGAGCCACACTGGCTGGGCTTTTCTCACTTTCTCTAGAAGATTTTCTATTCTATTTAAGCATATGGTGACTTTACTGGAGGAAGTTAGATATCCCAAGACTTAAGTAAATTCCACATAAATTTTGTAATTTTTCTTATAACCAGTAAGGTAGGTCCTTAAATAATTATACTGATCATAAACATCAACAGCTTTTAGAGTTCTCAGTATATTGTTTCACCAACCTCCCCAACTTTCAAGGAATCACATCTGTCTCCTGGGAACTGCCCCCTAACCCCTCTTTCTCCTTATCTCCCCACACCCATCCACCTAGCCTCAGGGAGAGCAGGCGTATCTATACAATGCAATGGGTCACCCTCTGACCACCTTCTCCTTGCTGGAAATCCTTTTGTGTTGAGACTGAGAAGGCATCACAGGAATCATTTTGGAATAATTTTTGCTTCAGAGCTCAGAATTTTCATGGAATTTAGGAAGAGGAATAGATTTGGGACTGAGGAAGGGGCAGCTGATGACTTTCAGGGTGTTTGCTGATCATCCACTTGGCAATGTCCAGTGGGCAGTTAAACTTAGTGACCCACAGCCCCCAACAGAAGTACAGACACAGCTTGGGAGTCATCAGGGAGCAGGCTCTCTTTTAAAGCCTGGGAACAGCTGTAGTAACCCAAGGAGCATGGAAGAAGCCAAGAGCAGACCCTTATGCAAGAGAAGAGGAGAAAAAGCCAGCCAAGAGAGATTGCAAAAGATGGTCAGGGCTGTGGGCTAGGCCGGTGTCACCGTCCTTTACTCTCTGAGGAGTCAGTCTCAGGTTCACTCATGTGCCCTCTGTTCTGCAATCACCAGTTTTTGATATTTTGTGTCTAGGATGTCAGCATTTCCAGGATATATTAATGTTCCAGCTTGTCTAGCGATCTGTCCACATGCACCATTAATTGCTAACTAGGTGAGATAAATATCTGGCCTTGCTGTGTTGGCCACGTTTAGCATCCCTTCCGTTCTGTGCAGATTGACAAATACCCATTAGACCTTTTGGAAGGGATCCCAGTGACTGGACAGCAATGCCCCAGCCCTGCTAAATTGCTCTAGGCCAAAGAAAATAGGCAAGCATTAGCATCTATCTTTTGGGCTCTTAATTTCTTATTTTGATTGGAAAAAATGGGCTCTGTAACTTTCTTCTTGTAGGGAACCAACAAAGGAAGAGATTCGGGTTTTTGTGAGAAAGTGAGAATGTCAGAGGTTCAGCTGAGACCTGGAGTTTGGGATCCTGCCCTTGGCCTCTGTGAGACCACTTGGGGCCACGCCCCTAAGTGTCAGCAGATTCTACCAGGAATGAGATGGAGTTGGTGCCTTGCTCTGATAGAGCCAAGTATCTTTCTCCCATTTCCAAGATACCGGCAAACTCAAAAACACATAGAAATATTGGTTTGGTTGGGTGAATACCTTTATATTTCAGTTCACTGATCACAAAAAATGAATGGACATGGTTTTAGTTTGGACGGTATCCCTAAGGTTTATTTTTCATTTAAAACAAGTTTCGTTTGCCACTGAGTTAAAAATAAAAGGAATACTTGGACTCAGTTCAAAATTCACAAAATGTGCAGTTTTTGGTACACACTATGGTTCAAATCCCCAGCTGTCTCCTTCAGAGAGAAGTTGGGTAACATCTTCCCCTTTATTAGAGAGGCCTATGAAAAGTAGGTTACTTGTTATTCCTCCTGTATTTCCCTCTGGGTATAGGTGAATGATTCCTAAATTTCTCGTCTAAGTAGATTTTCCTCTCCTTGTCATGTCCTTCCTGTTTTGTTCGTGATCTGGCACAACTCTTGCAGTCAGATGGGGGCTTGTTTTGCAGGCCAACAGTTGCTATCTCTTTCTGCTTGAGGGTTCAGGACAGAACCTATGTAGTAATTCCTGAGACTCCTGCCCTCGGCAGAACAGTGACGAGGTTAATGAGGTGTTAGAAGATGGCAAAACCAGCTCCAGTGTGACGAGTTCCAACTTTTAATTAGGAGTCCTGATGAATGACTTGCTTATAAAATACTCTTTCACTGGATGACACCCCACCCAGCAAGGAGAGGTGAGGAAGTTCGTGATGAGATAAAGCAGGGCCGTCCATCTATGTCTGCTTTCTCCCAAGTTTGTCCAGCTCACATCCAGGGCCTGTAGCTGCCATAAATAATGTCCTGGGGGGTGTCCAGAGGTTTTCAAAGGCCACAGCTTCCAGTGTGACATGAATTACCACGGAAACATGAGATAGCTGGGAGCTTACCATCTCCCTCCTGCAGACCATTGGTTTGGATCCAGAGTGTCCCACCATGTTTTTGTGTATTTATGAGAAGAAGGCTTAGATTTGGACTTTTGTGGGACTGGCTACTTCCAGGCACTCATAGTCATGAAACCAGAGGGTTTTCTGGGGTCATTATTATTAAACCACCTGGGCGATTTTCACTGGGAGGACACAGGTTTTGCCAAGTTTATTCCTCAGAGGAAGCACTCTGAGTGTTCCCCTCATTGTGTCGTGATGGGTGTGTATTCTCATAACTTCCAGGACCCTTGTGGACGTTATCACTGGGACACAGCCTCATTTCTTTTTCCCAAGTGAATCAAGTTTTGTCCAGGAAAGCCATCAAGGCTGGAAAGACAAACAGTGTGATTATACGTGGATGGATGAGGTGCAGGGAAAATAATCCCTCCGAGGAATAGAAACATGGACTTTATTTATCATTTAACAAAACATGTTTTCCAGACTGCGATCTTTGGACATTTTAAGAGACAGAGAAAAATCCACAAGGAACACAGCGGGGCTTGAGCGAGGAAGCAGTGACCAGTGGTTACAGAGCAGTGATAGTCCTTAGTGCCATTTTTCCGCTACCCTACTTTTGACTTTCAAAGATTTTGATTAGTTCTGAATTTTGACATATGTAGAGATTAATGAAACCACTACCACAATCAGGATACAGAAGAGTTCCAGAACCCCCCAAATTCCCTTGTGCTGTCTCTGTACAAGCACACTCTTCTCTGCACCCTCAACCCCTAGCAACTACTGATCTGTTCTCCATCCCTATAGCTTTGTCTTTTTGAGAAAGTCATATAAATACAATCATGCAGTATGTCACCTTTGGAGTCTGGCATCTTTCACTCAGCAAAATGCCCTTGGGATGAGTCCAAGTTGTTACACGTATCAATAGTTTGTTCCATTTTATTACAACATATGGATGTACCATAATTTGTTGAAGGACATTTGGGTTGTTTCCAGTGATTTCACTACCTCATTTTAAAGAATTGCTGTAAAATACGCATAACATAAAATCTGCCACATTAACCACTTTAAGTGAATAGTTCTATGCTATGAGTGACATTCACCATGTTGTGCAACCATCACTACTATCCGTTTCCAAACTTGTTGTCACCTCACACAGAAACTGTGTAGCCACGAAGCAATGCCCCTCCATTCCCTCCGGCCCCTGGTAACTTTCTGTCTCTGTGAATTTGGCTCTTCCAGATATCTCATGAGAACGGAATCATACAATACTTGTCTTTTTGTGTCTGGGTTATTTCACTCAGTACCGTGTTTTCAAGGTTCATCTATTTCACAGCGTGTGTCAGCACGTTGTTCCTTTTTATGGCTGAAGAGCAAGTGTCCGTGGTAGGCCCGTTCCACACTGTGTTCATCCACTCACCTGGCTGGCTTCCACCTTTGGCTGATGCGAATGATACAGCGATGAACGTGGCTGTACAAGCACCTGGACCCCTGCTTTCAGTTTTTTGGCCACCTCTACTTTTTAATTTAAATTGATGGGGTGGGGGTGGAGGTTGCCTGTGTGTCTGGAAATTCCATTTTCTAAGAATCTGGTACTTTGTCTGAATCTTGTCATTGTTCTTTGTACTTGATGTTCCTAAAGATTTGAGGAATTCCACCAAGTTTTTGTTTATTAGTCTCCTCAGTCTCCTGGGAGAAGGAGAACGGCAGTCACGATCCAGGAATGGGGAAAGGGGACGCATCGTGGGCTGGAGCCCGGCGGTGGAGCCAGGCTCTGTGTTCAGGTCGTGGCGTGATGGCTTGCTTGGGCTGAAGTGGTCTTTGGTGTTTCACGTGGTCTGCTTTATCTGGCCTTTGCTACATGTCACCACAGAGTTTGCTGTGCCATCAGGAGAGGGCTTAAGGATAAGGGCCAAAAGTACCAAGTGAGAAGTAACTTTCTCACTCTGCAGGATCTGCTTTTATTCCCAGAGTATGCCTGAACCAGACTCGGGCAACCCCGCTAATTCCTCACCCACTTAGAATAATTGGAAATAGGAGGAGTCTGAACTATAAGAAATTTGGGGAATGGGTCATGATTACCGTCAAAGCTATACCTTTGGAACCAAGAGCTTAATAGACTTTCCTTAATTAAGAGATATCTCCAATTTATTTTTAAGTAGCTGCATTTGTATACAGGGCTAAAGTCATTTAAAAATTGTTGTATTTTTAAGCAGTGAAAATTTTCTCCTTGGGTGTTGCTAGTTTGTTTATTTAATTTCTCTTGATAGTTCAGCCCAGCCTTTCTTATCATAAATTGCCATCCCATGAAAACTTAACTTATAAAGTTTTATTCTGTACAGACTGGCTTGCCCTCTTTATAGACTGAATATATAGTGGATTTTAAAAAATGTTAGCCCGGCTGGTGTGGCTCAGTGGTTGAGCATCGACCCATGCATCGAGAGGTCGCCAGTTCGATTCCTGGTTAAGGCACATGCCCAGGTTGTGGACCTGATCCCCAGTGGGGGGCATGCAGGAGGCGGCCAGTCGATGTTCTCTCTCATCGATGTTTCTCTCTCTCTCTCTCTAATATCAATAAAGAAAAAAAATTAAAAATATGTTACCAGCATTCTTTTGCTCCTAAAGATGATGAACCCTGCCCTTCACCAACTTCCTTCCACAGCCTGCCGTTCAGTCTAATTCTCACCTCTGGAGTAATTAACCCCTTTGGCTTAAAACCCTTCACATTTCCAGGAAGTTGTTAAATCTAACAACCCTGTGACTCAGTCTGGCCACACTCTTTTAGTTCCCAGGTCTGCATGGGAGTTTATGCTCACTCTGGGACCAAGGGAAGGCCACCGGCATCCCACTGCAGAGTAGAAGGAAGAGAAAACATGGTGTGAAAATTGAGTCATCAGGGGGCTCACACTGACAGAGGCATTCCACACTCAAAGCCTGGTGGGATCGGTACCTTTTGCATCACACGTGAAGAGGCAGCGGAGAGTTCGCTTGGTAGGTCCCAAGTTCATTAGGATTGTTTTCCTTAAATGGAATTTTTGTGATATTATATTTGGGGGTACCTCACCAAATTAATTAGCTTTTCAAAATAATAGACTAGATGTTAAAACAGGTTTATTTATCAAAAGGGACAAATTACAACAACAACAATAATAACATATGAAGCCCCTTTTCTGTGCTGGAGCACTGAGCTAAGTACTTTCCTTGCATTGCTGCACTTAGTCCTCCCAACATCCTGTGAGGACATCTTCATTTTACAGAGGAGGAATGGGAACTTAAAGAGGTTAAGTCATTTGTCCAAATCACACAGTGGGATTTCAATCGAGGAAGTCTGAATCCATCTGTCTGAGCCTCCCTCTGTGAGAAAGAAGACAGACAACTACATCGTTCTGCTATTAAACACAACTTCAGTTATTTAATCTCAGAAAAATAGCATCATCTGTCACGTTTATATCAATATTTTGTATTTTATTGGCATTGTAATTTTGTTTTTAAAATTTTTATAAGTAAATCATATATATATGAATTTGTTTGGGTTTCATAGTTGTATAAGAACTATAAGCATAAGCGATTATACCTAGTTTTATATATTTGTGCATATTTACGTAATATTATAATAAAAATGGCTTAGGTCAACACTGGCAGTCCACAGTATTAAGTCATTAACACCCTCAACACATTAACACTGTTTACTTTAAATAAAATCCCTTAATAGTTTAAGAGACTGGACATATTTTGATAGACTGGGAATGACGAGGTAATGTGAAGTCTCAAAACAGAAAGTGCTGTTCAGTAACGGCTCTGCAGCTCATTATGAGATACCAATGGGGAGGGGTTGACATTTATTTTACATCAACACTTTGAAGACCAGATTCTACTCTCTCTTGGCCACTGCTGTTGGATTGAAAAGTCTGCTGCCAGTATAAATGCCACTTGAGCCCAGCTGGTGTGGCTCAGTGGTTGAGCGTCGACCCATGCACCAAGAGGTGGCTGGTTCAATTCCCAGTCAGGGCACATGCCCAGGTTGTGGGCCCAATCTCCAGTGGGAAGCATGCAGGAGGCGGCCAATCGATGTTCTCTCTCATTGATGTTTCTATCTCTCTCTCCCTCTCCCTTCCTCTCTCTCTAAAATCAATAAAGGAAAAAAAATTTTTTTTTAGATAAAAAAATAAATAAATGCCACTTGATAGGTAATTGCTCTTTCCTTTTTTTTTTTTTTTAATTCCCATCCCCCACTCTCCTGCCCTTTGGCAACCATCTTGTTTTCTATATCTATGGGTCTGTTTCTGTTTTGTTTTTTAGGTTCTATATGTAAGTGAAATCATATGGTATTTGTCTTTCTCTGTCTGACTGCACTTAGCATAATGCTCTCTAGGTCCATCCATGTTGTTGCAAGTGGCAAGATTTTATTGTATTTTATTGCTGAATAACATTGTATATACCACGTCTTCTTTATCCACTCATCTATTGTTGGACAACCAGGCTGCTTCCATATCTTGGCTATTACTAGTAATGCTGCAATGAATATAGAGGTGTGTATGTCTTTTTGAATTAGTGTTTTTATTGTCTTCCCTTCAGCTGTTTTTAAGGATTCTCTATGGCATTCTCCCCTCACAGCTGAGTGTCTAGATGTGGATACAGTGTAATTTATACTACATAGGACTCTACATGCTTCCTGAACTTTAGGCTTCATGTCTTTCATCACAACTGAAAAATTCTCAGTGAAAATTTCTCCCAACACCATCGGTCCACATTTCCACTCTTCTCTTATGTGACAACTCCTCCTCTCATTCTATTTTTTTTATTTCTTGACCTCTCATTGATCTCAGCATGTTACATGCTGGTTAATTTCTTTTAGTCAATTTTTCTGGTTACCCATATTCTCTCTTCAGATATATCCAATATAATATTTAATTCATTCATTAGGAATTTTTTAGCAGAAAGGAGGAGTGTATCCCATCATTTCCATTTTAATCAGCTTTATTGAGCTATAATTGAAGTATGATAAAGCACACACATTTAAATTATACAATTAAAAGAGTTTTGATGAATGTATAACATGCTTGAAACCACAGTTAAAATACAGAACATTTCCATTACCCCTAAGAGTTTTCCTGTGCCCCTTTGAGAAGTTTTAAGTAATTATGTCTTCAACTATATTTTCATTTTTTTCTCTTTCTCCTCTGCCTCTGGAATTCCAATTATGGGTGTATTGAACATTTGGATATTGTTCCCTTAGGTTTCTGAGGTTCTCCTCATTTTCCCCTCAATCTTTAATCTGTCTATTGTTTGGATCAGGCATTTCTATTGCTTTATCTTCAAGTTCACTGATTCTTTCTTCTGCCATTTCTAATAGGTAGTTGAGCCCATCTAGTGAACTTTTTAAATTTCAGTTTTTGTACTTTTCAGCTCTAGAATTTCCATTTTTATTTTATTTAGTTTTCATTTATCTACTGAAAGTCCCTAGCTATTCATTCAATATAATGTCATATTTTCCTTTAATAAATACTTTAATGCTTTGATAAATCCAACATCTAGAACTACTCAGAGTCAATTTCTATAGGCTGCCTTTTCACCTGAGTGTAGGACACACTTCAGTGTTTCTTTATAAGTCTACTAATTTCTGGTTGAAAATTGGGCCATGTGGATAATACATATGGCAACTCTAGATTCTGCTATATTCTTCTGAGTTTATTATTATTTTTTGTTCTGGTAAGTAATGAACATGTCCAGACTCCAATGGTAAACTTTGTCACCCTGTTGATAGGCAGCAGCTAATATCTCTGTCCTTATGTTTTCCTATTGCTACTTTTTTTTTTTTTTTTTGGCCTGGCCCTCTGGGAGTTTTCCCTGTTTCTGTGTAATTTGGTGGTTATTCAAGGATTTCAACAGAGATGAAGATCACTCTTTTTATTTTCTTGTTTCTAGAGATTCCCCTCTCTCTAATTTTTAGCTGTTGGGTTGATTTGGGGCTCTGTCTTTGACATTTCGAGCCTATAAGATTCAAATTTCTGGCACCTGACTTGTGCATGGTTGGGAATTTTGCTCAGTTAAAAAAAAAAAAAAAAAAAAAAGGTGCCCTGGCAGTGGTGTCGTTCTGGACACCAAAGGTTGTGGGTTTGATTCCGGGTCAGGGCACATACCTAGGCTGCAGGTTCAATCCCTGGTCAGGGTGCATACAGGAGGCAACCAATCTCTCTCTCTCCCTCCCTCCCTTCCTGTCCCTAATAATCAATAAAAAACATATCCTTGGGTGAGGATTTAAAAAAAAGAGGCAGTGAATTCACAAATAGGGACACATATTAAATCAGCTCTGTTATTCAATAGCAGATTTCTTTCTGATTTCTGCCCATTTTTTCACCAAGCCCCTTAGGGCCTCCTCCCACACATGCGTAGTTTAGCTCTTGGCCAAGGATTTGGGTAGAGTTTATACTCAGTGTTTAACACTCCTTCTGTGGGTTTTCTGCTGCCAGTACTTTTCCTGTAGATTTCTAGATATATTTGCAGCCTTGAACTCTGATATCTGGTACCTTGGCTGGTAAGGCTGTGGTTTTCCACTGCTATTATTTTTATAGCAATAGCTGTAAAGATTGGGCATCACTGTAAGGCCAAGAAGACATAAACTCGCTTCTTACCCCTCCTGTGGCAGATTTTTGAGATTAAACTTTCCTTCTGCTTCTGTATGATTTTGGATCTTCTCCAGGGTCTTTAAATAGTTATGCTTAAAAAAACAAAACAAAACTTTTGAAATCTTGTATTTGTCATTGTTCTCTCTGGGAGGGTTTCATGACCACTTCACACCTTTGACATTATTGGAAGTAGTCCACCCATTAGAATTTTAATTTAAATATCTCTGTTTTTCATTTGAAGTTCTGTTTGATTCCTTTCTGAATTAAACATGCTTTGTGTTCATGATAGTCTTTTTATTTCTCACATTATAAGTCGTTTATGAAAAAGGTATTTGATTACTTTAAATATACTTATGTTATGGTCTATATACAGTTACTATCCAATAATTCCACTGTGTGAAAGTCTTAGGGGTTCAGTGGTGCCATTTGTTGTATCTGCTAACTCTTCTCTTTCAACTTTTTATAAGTCATTTTTGGATTATGAGCCAGTGATTGGGAATTCATTAAATATGGAAAAACCATACTTCCTAATTTGGGGGTTTGAATCTGCAGAGAGGTTTTTGTTTGCTTTTACCTGGTGTCCAAAGAATATCATGGATTATTGTCCTTTATTCATTTCTAAGGCAAAGGCTTCCTAGGCCAGGAAGGTAATATAAATTTATAGCCGAATTCTACTTGAGGACCGACTCATGATTATAAATTCTTAGCAGAAAACCTTTCCCTTTCATGATAAAGAGCTGAGGACAGCCATATCCCTGGGCCAATAGTAGACTTTTCTCCCCTGATCCATCCCTTCACTGATAGTATAACTCTTTGAATATCCTGGTTAGCAGTAGTCTCAATTATAGTTCTTACCTCCAGCTCGAGACTTTGTCTCCTGTGCCCCGACTCCCTCTAGGAGCTTTTAAAACCTCATTTATAGGATTACCATGAGAAATGAGATGAACCCCAAATCTGCCAGTTCCCACTTACTGTTCTGATTTTTTGTTTTCTCATTTAATTTAACTATTTATTCTGGGAAATTTTGAATATAAGAGTAAAAAAAAGTACAATATACACCCATAGTCTACATTTATTAGTCATTAACATTTTGCCATATTTGCTTTATCTGTAGGTGTATGTGTGTTTGCTGAACCATTGGAAATTATATACATCATGACATTTACCTCTAAATACTTTAACATGCAGCATCAAAAAAAAAATGAAGCTTTTCTTTACAAAACTATTACTATTTTCATACATAACAAACTGTATTAGGGTTCTCCAGAGAAATAGAACCGATAGAGAGAAAGAGAGAGAGACAGACACTAGGGAATAAGAGAGAAAATGAACTAAGTAAATGGAAAGGAGAGAATTATCCAAGAAATTGTACCAGAAAATTCCCTAGAACCAAAGGCCGTGCACTTCTAGATTGAAAGAGCCCACCAGAAACCCAAAACAATGAATAAAAAGATTCACACCATGGCACATTATTATAATATTTTAAACACTGGAGCCAAAGAAGATATTGAAAACTCCCAGAGAGAAAAAGAGGTAACATTCAATTGATCAGGAATCAGAATGGTGTCATACTTCCTCATATCAGTACTATAAGCTTAGGGCACAAAAGAGCAATGTTTCTGAGGAAGGATAATTTCCTGAGACTTCCATACCCAGCTGGACTGTCAACCAAGTGTAAGGTTAGAATGAAGATATTTTCAGGCATTTAGGCCATCTAAAAAAGTAAATTTCCATTTACCATTAGTGAAAAAGTCCTGGAAGAAATATGAAAAAGTGGGGGCGGGGGCTAAATAAAAAAAAAAATTAAAAAAAGAGGATTGCATAGGATCCTGGAATAACCCATCTAAAACAGGAGAGAGTGACAAGGAATCCCGAGAAACTAGTGGAGGAAAGCCACAGAATGATAGAGAACAGCCTCTGATTGGAGGGCTCCAGGAGGGACATCTCAATGAGAAATTGAACTGATAAACAATGTGGTTGATTGTATTTGGAGGCTTTTTAGAGTTTCTCAGAAAGTTTGGAGCTGAATTAGTGATGAATAAGTTGAAAATGGAGGAAATGAAAACCAGATACTTGTGTAAGAAAAGACGTGCAATCATCCATGTGGCTTATATGTAACTAATAGTTATATAATTTTACTAATGTAAACACTGAGCTAACCAGTGATGTACTTTATAGGGAGGGTGGGAAGGGCACTGGGATGGGACGGAGGCTATATATATATATAGCTGGCTGGTGAATAGGGTAAAAAGCTAAACCCTTATCTTCCATAGAATGAAGCCAATGAATATTGTTTAATATTGAAGAAAAATCAAGAAAGGAAACATCAATATGTTGTTTAGAAATACAAAGTTAAACCTCACGGTGTGGCTCAGTGGACTGAGCATCCCATGGACTGAGAGGTCCCGGTTCGATTCCTGGTCAGAGCACATGCCTGGGTTGCAGGCTCGATCCCTGGTGGGGGCTGTGCGGGAGGCAGCTGATCAATGTTTCTCTCTCACATCGATGTTTCTATCTCTCTCTCTAAAAATATCAATAAAAACTTATTTTTTAAAAAAAACCCACAAAATACAAAGTTAATTATCAGGATAAGTGAAAGTGGTTGCCTCTGGAGAACAGGACAGGAGTGTGGTGGGAAGGGAGACTGCTGTTTTTTGTTATTAAACTTGTAGTGCTATACAACTTTTAAAACTATCTCCCTGCATTAGTTTGATAAAAAAGTTTTAAATATAAAAATTAAAAATTCACTAATTTCACAATTTTAAATACTCTTTGTGATTAGTTGACTGTGACAGGTATCACAACGCATCGTAACATCACCATGTTGATAACGTTCTAAGTTATCCTCACCTTCTTCAAGGGCAGAGCTTTCCACCTCCTAAGTTGGCACTGTTTGATGCAGTAGCCACTAGCCACATATGGTTATTTAAATTAATTAAAATGAAAGAAAACTCAAACTTCAATTCTTCAGTTTCACTAATCACATTTCCAGATGCTCAATAGCAACATGTGGCTGGTGGCTACCATGTGGGACAGCACAAATATCATTTCCATCATTGCAGAAAATTCTATTGGACTGCACTGTCCTAAATCAGTCCCAGATTCATTTCTTCTTCCCAGCTCATTGCCATTCTCTCAGAGGCAATATAGAGTAGTGACTGAAGGCGTGGGCTCTGGAGTCAGACTATAGGAGCTCACATGTGAGCTTCATCCCTTATTAGCTGTGTGACTTTGGACACACACATCACATAACCTCTGGTTGCTTTAGTTTCTCCATCTATAAAATGGGGATACTACTATCACCATCACCTCCTGCGGTTTAAGGAAAGACTATGATAATGTGTTTAAATGAAACGCTTAGCACCATACCTGGTGGATGGTAAGCACTCAGTAAAAGTTACCTCCTGCACCTAGCATTGTCATCATTGTTATCATCATTGTCATCATGCTTTGCCATATATCCCTCTAGCCACTTCTGAGCTCGCATGCAGCCCTCAAGGACAGTCCCCATACAAACCAATTGCTTCTACCTCAAGGGCCTGCCTCTCTCTTTCTCTGCCTAAGGACTTCCTTGGGTGTTAGAGGGCTTTGCTCAGTCTGGAGACAGAGCAGCCCAGAAGTGCCTCCCGTGGAAGCGAAATACCAGAGAAGGAGGTGTCAATGGGTAAGAACCCACTTCCGTTGTTGGGGCAGTTCTGAGACGTCTTCTCCACAATCCCTCAGAGGCTCACTTTTCCACAGCAGTGACCTGCTCAGGGATGCACCCTTTGTTGGCCCTTCTCCAGTCTTATTTTTCTTTCTCATTTGTGCTTCTTAGGATCTCCTCCCAATTTGCACTCATGTCATGGTCTCAGGGTCTATGTGGGGGGAACCTACACTAAGAAAATCATCATCACTATCACTACCACCACCACCACCACCATTTTCACAATCATCACCATCATCGTCATCATCATCACCAATTCAGGTTCTTATTATCTCAAAGCCAAGCTCTTACAGTAACCTCCCGACTGGTTTTCCCATCTTCTTTTCCACTACAGCCAGAGCTATCTCAATTTAATGTAGATGTGGGGTTATGACTTACCTGGTTAAAGTCTCCATTGGTTTCTTCTTGCCCAAAGGCAGAGTTTAAGCTTGTTCTGCAACAAATAACCTTCACAGATTCTCCAGAGCTTACCTTACCAGCCTCACACTTGCTTAGTTATGCTGCTCACTATCCTTCAAACACTCTTCTTGAACCTCTGCGTCCTAACACATACTGTCTCCTCTGACTGGAGTAATAATAAACATTCCTCCCACCTGTGCTCCTGTATGCGTTCTTTTTTTAGTGCTCTCCTATGTTGCATTCTAATGATTTGTTTATATACCACATTCCCCAGCTATGCTGTGAACTCCTCAATAGAGCCCTTTTCTTTCTTCATTCCCAGGATTCGGGTTACAATCCCTCCTCCATAGTGGGGATCCAGGAACTATCTTCTTTGGTTGTCAGGAAGGCAGGTAGGTCCCTGTGCCTTCTAGAAAAGGGAATGAGATCGATTCAGAGTGGTTGTCAGATGGCATCAGTCACATCCCTTACAGAATCCAGAATACTGAAAACAATCCGTTCTATCTCTGTTCTCTTTCTGTCTCTTTGGTTCCTTTGTTCTTTCCAGGAGGTCACTTTTTGACCATAGGACTTTAAGAAACCAGAGTCTGTGGGGTAATGTGAGTTGCTGAGTTTTTCTCATCAGATCTGTGTAAACATGTTAATGTTATCTATTTGACAGCCAGATTAAGACATCTCCAGCCAGCCAAATCCCTCCCAAAGCCCCGAGACTGGCACCAGCTCTGAAGAGTTTTCAAGTTGCCTTTCTGTTTCCCTGTCTTGTGAAGGACGTGGTTTTTGGTCATGTGATTCTTTTTAAGCTGCTGCATTTGTTTTTGGACTGATTAATAGCATAGCTACCCAAACTTGGACAGAAATGTCAAAATTCAGAATTTCTGGAAGCACAGAAATAAGAAGCTACTGAGTTCATGGTTTCCATATGAATGAGACTCAAATATACAATCACTGCTTCCTTGTTTCATCTCTCACCCTTGACGAGGCTGGCAAACCTTGCTTTTCCTTTTGGATGTAAGGGATTTGCTGGGAACAAAAAGCATTTCCCTGTACTCCACCTGCTGGATGGAATGAAGGAAAGCCTCAGGGAAACATAAATATTTAGCAAATATAATCTTAGCCCCCAAAGTTTCAAGTCTGGAATATATTTCACAGTCTCAGATTTGAACCCAAGCCAGAAACATGCATGTTGATACTGATTATTTGTGTCCTTTGGCAGAGAGTTTAGGAAAGTGTTATAGTTCAGTTGCATGGGGAGAGAGAGTGATTATGTATATATAGCTTCCACCTGGTTATCTACAGATGTTGGAGAATGGAGTCCACTTAACCTTGCTCGTCCATCAGTGGCCTCTACCTTGCTGTCTGGCCTCAGTTCACATCCTGCCCCCCACCCCTTGCTCTCCACACTTGAGTCTCACTGGCATTGTGTTTCCTCCCGCTACAGGGCCTTAGCACATGCTGCTGCCTCTATCCAGAATGTTCTCCACAACCCACACTCCACGTCTTTACCTCGCCAACTCTGACTCTTCCTTCAAATAGCAGCTCATTTCCTCAGGGAAGCCCTTGAGTGAGTTCAATCCCCCTGTTATGTATTCTGAGGACACTGGATACTTCTCTTTTGTAAGTACGTGTCACACCTGCAATTTTACATTTCTCCATGGGCTCCTTTGTGTAAATTGCTTCCTAAAGTGTAGCATATGTATATGACACAAATAATATGCAGGTGTTCATTTTTTTAAAGTTATATGTTTATTTTAGTGTGTATTAGAAATAATATCTGTATAGTTAGCAGCCTGTCCTTTTGTGAACATTTTTGCTTACAATGGGCCTAAAGTAGATAAAACTGTGAATCCACCTTCCATAAGCCATGTGAGTTAGAAGTACCATGGTCAGGCAATGAGTATATAGGCAAGAATTTTAGAAGCAGTATGCAAATGACTGGAATTTTGGAAATATGTTCTTATATTCCCCTTCACCAGATCGTAAGCTCTAGGAAAGAGCTTTTTTTTAGTCTTCACCTGAGGACATTTTTCCATTTTTGTTCAGATAGAGTGTGAGGGAGAGAGAATAAGAGAGAAATATCAACGTGAAAGGGACACATCGAGTGGCTGCCTCCCGCATGACCCCAGGGCCGGGGATGAACCGCAACCGAGGTACGTGCCCTTGACCAGAATCGAAACGCGACTCATTGGCCCGCGGGCCGATGCTCTAACTGCTGAGCCAAACCGGCCAGGACCAGGAAAGAGCTTTTTTGTGCGCCATTCTACCTACCAGGCCTGGTACATATTTGGGCCTTAATAAATATTTGTTGACAAACTGGACAAGTGATTGAATAAACAGTCTAATGACTCAACAAGGGCCCCTCCCAAGTGACCTCAGGCCAGCCATAGGCCATATACTTAGAAAGAAGGGTGAGATTTCTTTTGAGGACCATCCACATGGTTTGCACACAGTAGAGACAGGTTGGAACTTTGTAGACTTAGAACATTCAGCTCCAGATGCCTGAAGACTTTGCAGGGTCGCAAGGCTGTAGGGGACCTTTGCAGTTATCCTGCTCAGAGAAGTGCCTCTAGCATCCAGGACCAGTTGTTACAGGTTAGGTTCCCTGGGAAGCAGACTCTGAGATGAACAATAGCATGCAGGAAGTTTATTAGAAATCTTGAGATCACACTTGTGGAAGGGAAGGAATAGGATGGGGAAGAAGGAGAAGTTGAGGCAGTTTCAATAGAGGCCTCAGCAGACTTTATGAGAAATTCTGAAGCTGGAAGGATCCTTAGAGCTGTCCAAAGTTGAGGCAAAGGGGCCAGGCTGTAATCACCTATGCAGACTACCCCAGAGGGGCGTGCCCTTGGGCCAGGCAGCTGTCCTCACCAAGCCATCGCTGAAGGGTGCTGATGGCTAAGGCCTGTTGCGTGCAGGGCTCTCAGCAGCTGGGAGGGGCATTTCTGAAGGAGGAGCTGGGTGACTCATCACCGAGTCTACCACAGGTGTCCATCCAGGCCTGTAGGAGAAACTCCAGGTGTGGCAGAGCAACCACACCGCCTACGGATGTGCTTCAACCACAGTTGGAATGCTGTAGTTGTTAGGAAAAAATGCTGTCTTCATATTGAACCAAAAAATACTGCCTTTCAAGTTCCAAATGCCTATAGTCATTCTGACTACCAGAGCAAGAAAAACAAGGTGACCCTTGAGCTATCTGAAGAGAGCTCCAATAGCTCATGTTAAATCCTCTCTTAAGTAAACACACCGAGCTTCGTCAGCTGTTTTTGTTTGTTTGTTTGTTTTTGCATATGTGTTTCTGGCCCTTTACTAGTCATCTGTTGCCCTCCACATAACTTTTTTTTTTTTTTACTTTATTTACTATGCAACATCTCGAATGAGATCCAATAGCCCATATGTGGCCTGGCCAGCTCAAACTACAACAGGGCGGTTACATCCCATAATCTGTTCCTTACTGAAGGAAGCTTGCAGCCAGCCAAGACTCTTACATCTCTTTCAAAGGAACTGCTTTGGAGCAAGATCTCTCCAACTATGGATTCATAAAACTGACCATTGGGAACCTAAATGGAAAATCTGGAAGATCATTTTTAGCCATATCTTATTATTATATAATATGCATACTTATTTTTATTATTAAAAATAGCAAATGTTTCATTAATCCTTATCATATGCCAGATATTGTGTTGAAAATACTTGCATGCCTTCATCTCATCTGGTGCTCCCAAACCCTGTGAGGCTGGGACTCTGTATCCTTGTTTTATAGAGGAGGAAATGGAGGACAGACAGAGTAAGTCACTTGCCTAACGTTACAAGGTCAGTAAATGGAGGAGCCAGGATTTCAATTCGGCCGGCCTGGCTCCAAAGCTATCTTCTTCAGTATATGCATGTTACATTGATTTGGGTTGATTTCAATCAGGGAAAGCCTTAACATGTACTTGAACATACACGATGGTTTTCAGAGAAGCTCAGAGTGCTTAGATAGTTGCTTTATAAAACGGAAACTAAGCCCCCCCCCCCAAAAAAAAAAAAATTGGTCCTGAATTTCATGTAGAGACTTTCTTCATTGCAATAATAAGCTTTTTAAGGGAAAGGACCACAATGATTCATCTTTTAGTACTGTCAAGCAGAGCATCTAAATTGCGGTTATGCCAGTTATCAGTGTGTTGCCTGTGCTCCAAACCCACTCTTCTCTGCCACATTTTGTGAGGCCGGAGCTGGACCCTGTAAACGGTTCCCCTTTGCCAGCTGCTGCAACTTCAGGTTCGTCAGTAGAGGGCACTGGAGGGCCACTGGGAGAGGAAGGGGCTTTTCTCTGGGGTTCTTGTGCCTTTTCTCTTGCTCCTGTGACACAGTGGCCAGTGGCAGCTTCCTGTGGGAGACCTCGTGGTCCACACCCCCAGCCAGTGCTGAGAGAGTCTCGCCGGTACTGCAGGGGGAGCTCCCGGAGGTGGTGCGATGCTCCTCCAGCCTGTGGACCACAGCCGTACCTGCTCCCGTGAGTCTGTGTCTCATCCTTGAGGAGACCAGCTCTCACGTTTGTTCCTTCCTTGAGTGCTTTCCTCAGCCTTGGGGACAATACCTGACTTCCCTACAGCTGCTGTTCCAATATTCCTTAGAGATCTCTTTACCCCTTTTAGTAGTTACTCATTCCTTCCATTAAAATCTCTCCATTCGAATTGTTGGTGTGGTTTCTTTTTTTTTTTTTAATCCTCACTCGAGGACTTTTTTTTTTTTTTTTTTCCATTTATCTTCAGATAGAGTGGGAAGGAGAGAGGGAGGAAGAGAGAGAGAGACATATCCAGTGGCTGCCACCCACACAACCCCAACCGGGGCCGGGACAAACTGCAACTGAGTTACGTGCCCTTAGTGGACCTGAACCCGGGACTCTCCAGTCCACCGGCTGACGCTCTAACCCCTGAGCCACACCGGCCAGGGCTAAATTGTTGGTGTGGTTTCTATCTCCTGATTGGACCCTGACTGACACAATGGGAGACACTCAATAAATGATTAGTGGATGGATGAGGTAGTGAGGGAATTGAGGAAAGAGGCTTGCTTTTCACCTTATTGCTGCTGTTTATTCTGGAGGATCAGACTGTCCAGGGTAGCCCTCTGCTCTGGCGAACTCTTCCCAGGTGTTCAGGTTGCTTGCGAGTTGCACATTTTCAAGCAATCTATAAAATCTATCTCCACTCTCCACTTCAATTAAACAGTATATGACGACTCCTGTAGCACCAAGAATAGAGTAACAAGTTTTCCCTCCCATTTGTTCTCTCTGCACAACTGCCCTGGGTTTGCAATTTTGTCCTGTACTATCAGAAATCATCTGGCCAGCCCTAAAACCTGCGCCATTTCCCAGATCAAAATCAAGGTTTCTAACGCAGGTGTTCTATTTTGAGAACGCTATAGATTTTACTGATCATTTCTACAGGAAATTGCCGAATTCTTAACAGAGTTGACATTCCCAAGTGATAAACGGTCCTGCTTTTACAATCCACACAAAACAAGTTAGTCTATAACAACATTCCTTTAACTTATTTTGGAGAAAAAGTTTTGGGCTAAGGCATATCAGTAAAATAATCTAACATCTTGCTCTTATGTATCTCTGTGTCAGATAAAAAAAAAATTTTTTTCCGAAGGTAGGTAAACACGAAATATGAAAATCACAATGAAGTAGGTTTGTGGGATGATTTGCACAAATTGCCTGCCTACATCCACATCCCCAAACACAGCCGCCACGTGAACCAATCCTGAAATTGAACACAGTTCCAAACAGGGACTGCCCAACCCTTCATTAAGGTTGATAGAAAAGCACATGAAAGACATGGTGAGGTTTTGCTTGTTTATGTAATAAAATAGACGCCAACGTTTAGCTGCTGAATGTGAGGGCCTGTGCGACCGTGGAAGCTAAGGGAGAAGGCAGCGGTTTGGGAAACACCTCCTCCCCACATCACAAACAGTCTCAGACCCCTCGGAAGACCCCAAAACGAGGTCCTACAATATATGCATTTTATAAAGCAAACCCACCCCCTGGCTTCAGGCCATGTGTGACCTGGTTTCTCTTTTTAATTTTATAACTAGGGCGGAAAGCTAACAGTGTAGTATGGCAGGGTCAACATGTCAACCACAAAGTGGGTACAATATTACAGAAAGATCCCAACAGCCATTTAGTAAATTTCCCCTGTAACTTGGGAGACTGTTAGATGGATCCCTGGGATCTGGAGTGCCTGTGTCCCCACGTCTCAGGCTCTGAGTCCTCTAGATGTTAGAGTAAGTCTTACGTACAGTGGCCAAAGGGGTTTCTTTCTGGAGGTGGAGGACAGGCTGAGGAAGCAGAGTAGGAAGGGGAGATGCCACTTTTCATGAGCCACCATTTCCATTTTAGCGGTTGTCAAATCCCTAGCCATTTTGAAATGCAGAACATACAAGTCCCACTGCTTGGTTGGGCTGAAGTATTCCTGCATTGCACTGCTGCTCCTGAAAATAACTTTCATTAGTCTGTGAAAGTGCAGTTGAAGGCACGTCTTTGTTAAACATGTCATCATTGTCATACTCGTTAATATAACATCCCAAAAGTGCGAAGGGTCCAGGATTCCCCTCCCCTGCCCGCCCCATGGCAGACAGGACATCTCTCAGATAGATATGAGAAGTGATGACTTCATTTATATTTTTCTCTTTGTGGTTCAATTCACCCATAAGAGGCTAATTCTCAGCTATCCTAAGCCCCTCAAACCTTTAAGGCATGGAGTTACTTTTTTTAGTTGATTCAGCAAAGATAAGATTTTTTAAATCCCTGTGTAAGATGCATTCCAGTAGCAAGAATGTTTGTCTTATGACTGTCATGGATGGTAAAAACTCTTTTTTTTTAATCCTCACCTGAGAATATTTTTCTATTTATCTTCAGATAGAGTGGGAGGGAGGAGGAGAGAGAGAAAGAGAGGAAGAGAAAGAGAAACATCGATGTGAGGAGAGACATCCACTGGTTGCCTCCTGCACGACCCCGACCAGGGCTGGGAATGAACCACAACCGAGGTACGTGCCCTTGACTAGAATCGAACCCGCGACTCTTTGGTCTGCAGGTTGATGCTCTAACCACTGAGCCAAACTGGCCAGGGCTCTTTTTTTTTTAATCTCACCCAAGGATATTTTTTCTATGTATCTTCAGATAGAGTGGGAGGGAGGGAGAGAGAGAGAGAGAAACATCAATGTGAGAGAGGTGAGAGGGACACATCGACCGGTTGCCTCCCGCATGACCCCGACCAGGGCCGAGGACGAACCGCAACCAATGTACATGCCCTTGACTGGAATCGAACCCGCGACTCACTGGTCAGCGGGCCGACACTCTAACCGCTGAGCCAAACCAGCCAGGGCTAAAAACTCTTTTTGGGGTAGATAAGATGGTAATTTCCAGAAAGTGATGGGGACTGGGTATCTAGCTCTTTCCTGGCTCAGTCTACTTTTCATGTCTTATTTAGAAGTGGTTATGAAATAGGAATTTAGGGGGCAAACGAGAGGTATGAAGTGAAGATTGTGGGAGTTAGGGAGGGAGTGGCCCAACGTGATGAGAATTCCAAAGGAGGAGAATGCAGGTCCCCAGGGCTCTGGGCGTGGAAACACGCCAGGCCAGCTCCAGAGGCAGCGTGGGTGCCTGTGGGTCTGCGACATTGCAGGCGTTTTGCGGGGTTAGTAGCAAACCAGCTGAAAGAATTCACAGGCCCTTAGAACAGATGGTTTCTGGGTGACAGGACATCCCCTTGTCTTCTTTCTTCAAGAACAAACCTGTGTCTGTGAATACACACATGTCATAATATAGGATTCTAATTGAGTCTCGCTGTCTTTGGGAAGGAGAATGTTTACTTTGGGCCATTTTTCAAACTTTGGTTGTGGCCCATTAATGTTGTGTCACAATTTGATTGATCTTGGCCACCGTATTTTAGTGGAATGTAATAGAAAAATCTGAATGCATCTCATATGTATACTTTTGTGACATTTTTTGTTTCAGTTGTATGTATGTACAAGAGTATGTATGTGCTGGGTTGTAATGGAAACTGTCATTCTTAGTACGGATCAAGCTCCAAAACGTAGCAAAATACTGCTTTAGGCAACTTTGAAAGGAAACAGAGAGATTGATTATGGTATGTAATTAGCAGAGTAAGCAAACACTATTCAACTTTTTTTTTTTTATTGGTGCACATGCATGTGTGATTATGGGTGTGTGTGCACACGTGTGGGTGTGCACGTGTGTGATCTGATTCTGCCACAACGTCTAGGCAACAGTGTACTTTCTCCTCAGAATAAGAAGTTATGAGATTCAGAAGCTTGAGGAGACGCTGTTTAGTATGATCATTTCAGAAAGTCAGCTGGGGGAATCTGTCCCACATCAAGGCTCTTGAGATGCAAGAGATGTGCCTCTGACCATTTACTTGAAATTGTAAATTAGTCCTTGAATTTTTTTCAGGGCACAGTACCTTTGCCTAAGCACAAGTTACTATTATACAATAGCCGCAAAATTTTGCATGGTTTATATTATGAAGATAAAGTGTCAAGTGAGTGAGTTGTGGTGCTTGGCTCTTAAGGGGGCAGATTTCCTGAATATATTTCCCTAGTGGATCGCGAGGAAAGCACTAATCTTGCCTTAGGTTTCCAAACAAAATAAAAAATGTTGCCACCTTACCTTTCTTTCCCTGTCAGCCTTAAAGTTTCCTATCTGGTGACAAGGTTGGTGTAGCAAACACAGCAGCCACACCTCAGGGCTTCCACAGGGAGATGAGACACCACGATGCAGACCAATTCAGAGGCATTAGTACCTATTGGAACATTTATTAATACTTGTAAGGTGCAAAAAAACAGAGACAGTGATGGAATGTGACAGGCGTTGTCTTCATCAGAGGTCCGCTCTGCAGTCCAGGAGCTCGGCTGGTTTAGGCATCGTGTTCTACAAGGCTGAGGGCTTGGGCTCCATCGCCTCCCACGCAAAGCAAGGACCTGATCTTCAGTGACACATGATGTTCCCGTCAGTTTTTGCAAATACCCACTGTTGGCCATAGGAGGCTTTATTATCATCCCTTCCAAGGAAACAGGTCACCACCACCTCCACCAGCACATTGAAAACAATCACAAGCATACACACTCCTGATGCTTTGTACAGAATGACAGGCAACACATGACAGTTGGCCTGAAAATGAACCCACAGAGGCACGTGACAGGCAGGTGGCTCTTGGACTGACTCAAGGAAGAGAGAGAGCAACAGGGATGTTCTGCGTTGAAGGAACTAGAGCGTGTTCACGCAGAGTGGGGAGCTGCTAACCACTCCCTTCCTACCAGGTCTGACAGGCTCCTTTCCTGGTTGGAAAGTGAGCTGACATGGGTCCACAGCTGACAATGTTGAGTTTTCCTTGCCATGACCTCTGACACTTGGATAGGGGTTTATCTTACCCTGGGGGTTGCTAATTCTTCCCAAACCTGGGTTCCTGGGACTTGCTGAACCTACAGAAGTCTGTTTTTACTTGACCGAAAGCAATGAATCCACAGCATCTTTCATCATACATCTAATGCCCTGGGAGAGAATACAGCAGCAAACCAGACAGACAAGGTTCTCGGGGGCCCCAGTGCCCAGTACAGTGCCGGACACACAGTTGGCACTTAATAAATATTCAATCAATGAATACACAAGTGACGACTGGCCTGAGGGTGTCGAGGTCACAGTAGTGTTTCTTCTACAATGCTTCGGGTCTCTGAAACCACAGACTTACGTCTCATTTGTTAGCAAGAGTATTTACATTTTCTTGGCCAATGTTATACTTGAATTTGATTCATACACTAAAAATTATGGACCGTTATAAATATCTTGGATTTCCTCTCTGGGTACATTTTTCTGGCCAAATCTTCATAGCTAAAGAGATGTTAAGCCACACTCTACTATCCCCAACTTGCCTGCAAAGATTTACTAATATAAAATAGAATTGTCTTATCCAAGTTACAAAAACAAAAAAAAGTTACGAATCAAATGCGGGATGGTATTATTCACAATCGTGTTAATTTGGTTCAGTCCTCAATTCCACTGTTGCCTCGAACTTTCACAAATTGTCATTTTTCTTCCATTCTCAATATGACAGTTCAACCAGGAATTGTTTTTCCATTAGTAATCACTCCAATTCCTTATCAAACATGAGCTAACACTCTCATCAGTTTTTATCCACAATTACCACATCATTGCTTAAGAATCCCCACTTCCAAAGAAAAAGTTCTAACAGCACCGTGGAAAACAAAGGAAAATCTCATTTTACAGGTAAATGTAGTATAAGTAGTAGATAATTGAGTAGCTTATACATCGTATCCTATTATTATCATTCTCAGTGGCTGGATGCTAATCAGTTTAACTGCTTCTGAGCTCTATATATTTTTAAATGTGATGAAAACATACAGTCTCACAGTAAACTTAAATGGCTTATTAAAGGCCTTTACAGGGCAACAGTATCATATGTCAAACATGAGTGGTGTTTCTCATTTGCTAGCCACTTGGGTCAAGTTTACTTTAAGCAGGAAGCATATTTATACAAGTAATCGTAACACAAATGGTCTCTTGGGAAAAGCTGTTTGTGAGGGTTTAACAGTTTTGAAGTATGCTTTTGTTTATCTTCTAAATGGGCATTTTATAAGCAATGGGCCAAAGCGCCTTAAATACATGCTCCTTAACGCAGGCCTAACTGCCGCCATGCCGCCCTGCTGCCTGAAGGCTACAGTGTTTTTAAGGATGAGGAGAGGGGGTGGGGTGGCAGGGTTGAACCACCTTCATGACTAATGTCCTTTCAGAACCGCCACTTAGAGTGTGGCGGGGACAACAGCAGCGTCCACAGCACCTGGGAGCTTGTTAGAATGTCAAAAGCGCATCCCAGGCGCTGAAGTGGAATCTACATTTAAATAAGCTCCCGGTGTGGTGCGAGAGCACTGCCCTGGGCACCCACAGCCTCTGCTTTCCCGTGGCCAAGCACACCTCATGGCGCCCCTTCTCTGTCCTTCTCACTTCTAGAATCATGCTCGTTAGAGGATAACGACCCCTCAGCCCATCTTTCCCTTTCTTTCTCATCACTCCCACACCCACTCCCGGGACCCAAATGAGTTTACCAACATCTGATGCCCTTTTATCAAGAACCCACTTCTCATGCTGTCTACCTGACATCAGCCAGGGGCTTCCTGTTGCCAAATAACCTTCGGAAAGTCAAGGCTCGTAAGGCCTTCCAAGGCTCTGCGTTTATTCTGCCTACGTGCCTGAGCCTCCACCCTTCACTGGTTCCGCACTGAGATCCCGTCCTTCTATGCCATCCACCAGAATGCAATCTCCCCAGGCCGTTTCAATCCCTTCCGCTCTGGAAAAAGGATTTCTTCGTCCCTGTTTCTACTCTTGGGACGCTGTCTTCCTCTAACCTTGCCATAAGCTTCTCTGCTAATATTTGTGGGGTACGGAAAGGAGGAAGGGGAGTCATGCCAGATGTTTGGGGGAATTGCAGACAGGGTTTACCCAGTAGAGGGAATCATATGCAGTTACTAGTGACCCACTCGGCAGCCCCCTGAACATACTTCTTTGGCCCCATCTTTGCACTGAGAGGCTCAGCCTGCAGCAGGTGCCCAGAGGCAACTGGACCTCCAAACCAGACCCAGACTGGCCAGCCAATTGGCCCCTAGAAGCAATTTGGTCCCCTCTGTTCCAAACTGTGCTGGGGTAAAGGGCTCTGCAAGAAAACGAACTGGGCATTGTAGAAGCGCATTGTTTACAAATTCAGGCTCTGTGGGCCAGGGGTTAGCGCAGCCAATGGTCAAGGGAACAATCTGGGGTCAACCGGTGAGGACCCCTTCAGGCTCCTCTGGAGTGGTCAGCACCCAGAACAGATTTCTCTAATCAGAGGAGACTGGCAGGGGGAGAAACAAGATTGCTTTCTGGCCATAGTGAGTCCGAGGACCACGCTTGCAGCTTCCATTCTTCTTGAGCCCAACAAACCAATTCTTTTCTGCATGCTTCTTGGACGTGTAGGTATTGTAGTGGTTTTCCTCCAGCCTTTCCAGGAACAAACATTCCTCATCTGGTGTTTGCTAAAAAGATAAAACCAAAGGAGAGTAGAACTGTTAGTGAGTGGTTTTAGACAGGGTTCATCTGCTTAAAGCTGTGTGACCTTGGGCAAATTACTGAGGCTCTCTGTGCTTCAGTTTCTTCTTCGGTAACATTGGGGTAATAATGGAGCCTATCTCTGGGGATGGTAATGAGGACATAGAACAGGACCCAGCACATAATGAGCCTTCGATATACATTGGCTATCATTGTAAGCTCCCCTTCCATTTTTTGTCCTCAGGACCCTGGAGTCTGCCATTGGGGAAATCCTGAGTGACTATAAGCACCTCGATGGGGGCTGGGCCTTTTGTTTCTGTAGAGGCCTGGCACATAGGCATGACCATGAAAAATGTCCTGAACAGGTAAAAGCAGACTGTGACGTAGTGGGGGCTTTTAAGTTTGGACTTGAACACTAAATGAAAACCTACTTTTCATCCTGGTGACTTTCACTAACAATAGCAGGATTGTACCTTATCGTTGTGAAGAATATTAATGCTTGCACAAAACGTGCCGTAAGCCTACAACATATCCTGGAACTTAAAGTTTTTAAAAAAATGAAAATAGCTTTATCTTTTACTATTTATGAAAAGAATGGTACTTTTAAAAAATTTTACTTAAGAAAAAAAAAAAACAACCCAAAGCCCACCCACCCAGACATAGGCAACTGTTAACAGGTGATAAACATCCTTCCTGCGTCTTTATGTATGTACACACAGAAGTAGATAAGACCAGATGGATGTAGACTTAGGATGCTATCAAAATGGCATGCTGTCTACTGTTTTAAAAATTGGTAATAAGCCTATGCAAACATTCAATCTCACTAGTAAAAAAATGCAAATTAAAAAAACAATTTAACATATATTGGCAATGATATCTGCAAAGAGAAAAATGATTTACAAGTCTTAGTATTGGTGAGAGTGAAGGAAATAGGCTCTCTCATGCACTGTTGGTGAGATAAATTGGTGGAAACTTTCTGAGGGTAGTTTGGCAATATGTATCAAAGTTTTAAATATGTACTATCTTTGACCCAGCAATTTCACTTCTAGGAATGGACCCTTAGGAGATAGTTGAGCAAGTATAAAACTGTATTTTCAAGGATGGTCTTTGGATATAATGTTATAACACATTGGAAGCAACCTAAATGTACATGGAAACGTGATGAGTTAAGTAGATAGTGGTGCATGCATACAGTGGAATCCAATTCAGTTGTAAATTTATTAAGCTGGAAAGATAGCTACAACATATTACATAGGACAGTTACTTTTTTAAAAGTCTACCAACAATTATTATTTTACTTGGAATGCATCTGTTAGAGAGTGGGAGGGACCGCAGTTATTGGAACTTCCTATTTGTCAGGATTTTAGAACATATTTATTATATTTGGGTATACACCAGTTAGGTGTATTAAAATACTTATGCTGTATATGGACTTCATTCCAATTCCAAGTCATGTGGTCTCTACTTTATCTCTTCACCCACAGTGGCTGGTGAGTCCCTTTCTGGTGGTTTCCAATCCTATCGTTCAGTGTTCTCTATTTGTGGGCACGTTTGTCTGTTAGACTGTAAGCCCTCCTGAGGGAAGAGATGGAATCTTGTCGGCCCTCTCTGGCTACCCCCAGACATAGAACCTTGCAGATAACAGGTGCTCGCCAATGAGGTGGTGAATTTAATTGGACTCTTGAGATCGTGTGAAGCCCTGGGTAAAGTTGTCTTTGATTAGTAAGGAGCTCTGTAACAGGAGGCGTGTGGCTGCTTGCTCATCTGCAGTCTAGTGCAGTGACAACTGGGTGAGACACTGGGTCGTTTTAGAACAAGGCAGGACATGGATGCAATATTTAACTGGGTGACTCTGATGCCTCTAAAGGAACTTACCCAGACATCAGTGTTTGATGCACATTGTCAGGGGTGGGAGGAGGTTGGCAGTTTTGGACCTGAGTGGGCTGCCCACTCCCCTGTAGGGAAGGCCCACCCCATGACACCCCTCAGTGGGCACAGGCCCGTATTCTGTGAGGAGGCAGAGGACAGCCACACCCCCTACCTGATGTCCCCATTACACTACAGTAGTAGACACACAGAGAATGGCTGAGTCAGAGGCTGAGTCAGCAGGCCAGATCGCTGCGACTGACCCCCAACCAGGATTTGTCAGCTCTCCTTACACATTATGAGCAATGCCAAGGGCCTGGGGAGTAACAGTTGATTCATGACAATTGTTTTCATTATTTTCTTTTTTATATTTAGCATGCTTTCCCCCTAATTACATAGGTGACATATACCCACCGTAGAAAATTTGAGAAATACAGAAAGGCATTCACATATTATAAAATCAGCTATTTACCACTCCCTGAAATAAATTAATTAATGTTTTGGTATATAGCCTTTCAGACTTAAAAAAATATATATATGTGTTTTACACACACACTCAAATTTGTATCAGGATGGATTGATACCTAAAATCGGTTAAGAGTACAAGACAGAGCTCTGAGATAGGTTAGAACTTGTCTTTATCAATGGGGAAATAGAAAAACTATGAGGCATAGTATATTAAGACCACCCTCTGAGTATTTCAGGTGAATTACAGTGATGGCCAGGACTATGGTGAGAGAAGAGGGTGTTTGGAGCCTAGAGAAAATCAGATATATATATATTTCCATTGATTTTTAGATAGAGTGGAAGGGAGAGAGAGAGAGAAACTTTGATGTGAGAGAGACAGATTGAATGGTTGCCCCTCACACAACCCCAACAAGGGCTGGGGATCAAACCTACAACCAAGGTACGTGCCCTTGACCGGGAATGTAACCCACGACCCTTTGGTCTGTGGGCTGATGCTCTAACCTCTAAGCCAAACCAGCCAGGACTCCCCCAATATTTTTATACAAGTAAAAGAAAGTTATACACATCAAAACTGATTTAAAGGAGGAAAAGCCATAAAACTGTAACATACAACCTAAGAAATAACGAGGGCAAGGGATGTACAAACTATTTGTTTCACAGCTACTATTGATGGAGCACCTCCCACATGCCAGCCATGCTGGCGGGAGGGTTCTGTTCATGGTCTCCCTGCGGCCTCAGCCCTGTCTGCTGGTAGTCACTATCCACTCCTGTTCTCATTTTAGACAAGGCTCAGAGTGGGGGACTAACTTGTCAAAGTGGCAGAGGCATGAGATTCAATTTTGAGCCTGAGATTGAGTGATTGATTGGTCAACTGATTGTATTACCAATTGGAAGAACCACTTTAAAAACAAAATCTCCCTGTGTAGCATCACTGCCTGGCTCCAAACCCTTGAAAGTTGTCCCACGTGATTGTATCTCAGCAGCCTACTCGAGGCTACCTATAACTGATGATCCCATCTCCTGACCCCTAGTGGGAGCATGAACAAAACTGAACTGTGTTCACATCCCAAGTTCTGGCTGAGATTACAGTCTCAAGAGAGGATTTCCTGTGCCCACTGCCTCCTGACAATTTGCTATAAGTTAAAGGGAGCCCCAGACTAAACCCCCACTCCTGGCTGCCTTTCTGTAGATACATCTTAATAAAAGGAAGAAAGGGAGCTTGGGTTATGAGTTACAGCTAAGCCTCTTAATTATCAGTTGTTAGGATACAGAGAAGGGATCATTGAAATCCAGAAATAATTTCAAAACCTGAGGCCACTGGCTTCAGCTCTCTTTCTAGTCAAATCATTTCCCAGAGGTACCAGTAAGGGAAAAATCAGATTGCCTCTATTTCTGTTCTTTTCTCACAAAGACCACCATAAACGGGGTCAACCCTTATAAAGCATTAACTAGAAGAGGGATAGAGAAGGCAATGGAGAAGATGTTAGCTACTGAATCAATTCCTTGTGCTTCTTGGGGGCAGGGATGAGGCTCATTCATCTTTTCATCCCTGTCGGTACCTAACTGTACTTAGACACAGGAGGCATTTGATAAATGTTTGTGGAATTGAGTTATTAAACTTTTTATTTAGGAGACCTTTCAAAGTTTTGTGTGTGACATGTTCACTACTAGAATCTGGGCTCTGCAGTCTTTATAAAAAGCATGAGGAACACACCTATAACATGGGGTGGGTACTCAAGAAACATTTTTGGAATGAATGAGTGAAGTGGAACTAGGTATTCTGAAATGAGTGATGGATGAGTTACCAAAATTTCAATCAATGTCTCCTCTATGTGATACTACGCTGGAGTATTTTGAGAGAATACCGCAAGAAACTCTTTTATGTGTGTGCCTAAAATAAGGCAGGGTAGAGGGCGGGAATCCTACTGGAAAAAATAACAAACAGAGACTAATTGTTGCTTTATAGTGTGTATCACTCAACGTGACAAGATTTCTGGAAACCTCAAACCTTGGCCGAGTCTGGAAGCTTGTTAGCCTCATACTTACTGAGCCGTACAAAAGCCCGTCGGAGTCCATGGCCAAGTACTGGCCGCTCTGGGTGCTCTTTATATACACCTCCCCCACGCTTTCCGCACTGAGCTGCAGCTGAACTGAAATGAAAATGACACGAGCAAAAGTAAATAAACACGAGGCCTTTGCCAACAGGGCCTGGCGGCCAGGACAGTTAGCCACGGAAAATTCTGCTCATTCACTGCAGAGCCCTCCACGATGAGCCTCAGATTAATCAAAACATGGACATACAGTTCCTTTTTCTTTGCCCTCCAAAGAAAGCTGTCCCTCGGGAATTATGTTCTTGAGAGGAGAGATGAGGCAGGCGTGCCCACCCGTCCCATTTGTGACAAAATGACCCCAGGTGCACTTTCACGGAGCCTCACTCCTGTCTCTCTCTTTGTCACCTGGAGGGACAAAACCACAGGAGGGGCCGCATTCACCTCCTGGGCTCCTGTTCCCAGCGGTCCTGGGGTGCTGTAGAGTGGGCCACTGGGAAGCCTGAGTGTGTTCTGCCTCCGTTATCAACCTGCCTTTGGGGGGGTGTCTTTTTACAGCCTGGGACTTCTAGGAATGGGAGCTTCTCATGGACAAGTTGAGTCAACCCCCCATCCTCTGTGGCAACCCAACTGGGTAGAGGCAGAGGGAATCCCCGCTTCTCGTTGGGAGAAGGACACACTTACCTGGAACTGCAGGGATACGAAACAGTGATTCTCACGGGGGGCGGTTTTGTTATTCAGGGACATTTGGCCATGTCTAGAGACCTTTTTGGTTGTCCCACCGAGAATAGGATGGAGCAGGTAGAGGTCAGGGATGCTGCTAAGCATCCTACAATGCACAGGGCAGCCTTTCACAATAAGGAATCATTCAGCCCAAAAGGGCACTCGTGCCGAGGCTGAGGAACCGCGAGGATGTGAGTTACCCTGAGTTGCTCTCTCCCCAGTTTTGCTGACTGATACGGCCCACTGCTGGATGCCTAATGGAGTCCAGTACCCATCTGGTACTTATTCATTTGCTCACTCTCCCCAGTGTGGCTCTGGAGGGAGGTGCTTCGATGTTTCCCATTTGGGAATTAGTTTTTGGATTCTTCTGGACAATTTCTTCGGTCACTAGACTGTCACAAACATCATTATGACTAGGAGTGACATCGAGATCAGGGACCCGTGAGCACTCAGCGGCCCCACCGGAAGGCGAGCTGACCTCTCGGAGGGTCGGCTTTGTCAGAGGCCCCGGTGCAGGGGCAGCCGGAAAGAACACAGGGCTTTGGTTGGTACATCCAGACCCCTCATTGCTTTTTCTTTCTTTATTTAATTTCTTTGAATAAGAATTATATTCTCATGTTTCAAACTTAGAAACAATAAAAGAGGAGATAGTTAAAAGTCTCCCCCACCCCTCCTAGCATCCCATCTGCAACCAGTGGAGATACAGCAGTAAACAGGACAGGTGAGACCCTTGTCCTGACTCCCAGGGCACCTTCCCCTGTGGAGACAAAGACAAACAAGTAAACCCTCCTAGATATATTTTAGATGTATCCTTCTAGACAGATTGTATGCATATATGAGCAAATACCTGTTTTCCCTCCTGCCTTTTTTTACACAAGTGGTACTATGCACACAGTTCTGCATGTTGGGTTGGTTTGTTTGTTGGCTTAACAACTAATGGGAGATCTTTCCATTTTATTTCTGAAGGATTTAACCTTCCTTTTTACCAGTTGATTTGTGTTTCATTATGTAGCTATACCACAATCATTTAACCATTTCCCTATTAATATGCCTATATTTTCTTACTTCCCTCTGTTCCCCTTATCTTCTGATTCATTCCAAGGGGATACATTACCCTATTGAAGATGCAATTTTCTTGTCCTTGAAAGTCTTTGTTACAGAGATTCAGGGCTTCTGCTGGCTTCCTCTGGTAAATGGAGTTTATCTCATTCATAGGAAGGACAATGGAAGCCACCAATCTCCTTTCCCACAGGTCCTCCTAACTTCAGTTAGCTTTGAGAGCGGGCCAAAGGTCCTCCCCGATCTAGCCTCAGATCACACCGCTTGCTCTCAGTCACTACTTTACCCATTCAACTCCTTCAACATGCCAAGCTCTTTGCCACCTCAGGATCTTTGCACATGCTTTACCCTATGTCTAGCACCTTCTTCGCCTTGATACTCACAAAGTTGGTCTTTCTCCTTCTCCAGGCCTCAGCCTAACACCCTCTCCTCAGAGAGGCCTTTCCTACCCAAATACCCTATGACACTCTCTATAGTAGGTCCCTTCACCCTTCCCACCCCCCACCTCACTATCCCTGCCACTGCCACTTGGTCCCCACATCATCATCTTTCTCGGTCCCTTGTTTGTTTCTTTCATGGCACTTTATACAAAGTACAATTTTTTTTATCACTTAGGGGGTTACCCATTTATTTCTGCCTCCCCAGGAGAATGTGCACTTGGGAGAAAGGGCAGGCATCTTGTCTGTCCTGTTCCTGATAAGTCTCCAGCACCTCATACAGTGCCTTGCCCTCTCGGGGTAGCCAATATGTATTTATTGAATGAATGTTTTGCTAATATTGGCAGAAATGACTCTGATGGTCCATCATCAGTAAGTTATGAGCTGTGAACTGTGTTTCCAACATCACCTTGTAGAGTGAAGTAAGATGGGACCACATTGAGAGTTGTCAGACAAGGCTGGGCTCTGCCACCAACCCTCCATGTGACCTTGGCCAAGCTATTTAACCTCTAGACCACAGTCTCCTTATCAGTAAAATGAGAGGCATCTGGATTCAGCCTGTAAAGTTTTTTCTAGCTCTAACAGTCTATGAAGCAAGTAAATACGGTTGATAATGATACTGTGTACAATAGAATACTGTTCAGCAATCAAAAGGAACAAAGTGCTGATGCATGTCCCAACGTGGATGAACCTTGCAAACATGCTAAGGGAAGAAGCCAGTCACAAAGGACCACATATTTTGTGATTCTATTTAAATGAAATGTCCAGAATAGGCAAACCCATAGAGACAGGACGTAGATTAGTGGTAGTCAGAGGCTGAGGAGGGGAGGAGGGGAGAGAGAAGGGAGAATTATGGGTAGGAGATAGAGGGCTTCTTTCTGGAGTGATGAAAATATTCTAACATTGATTGTGGAGGTGGTTGCATAACTCTGAAGATAGGAAAAACCACGAATTGTTCCCTTTAAATGGATGAATTATATGGTATATGAATTTATCTCAATAAAGCATTTAAAAAAATTCTCCGTGTTTTTATTTATGGTTTTCAGAGAACTTTCACATACATTTTTCTAGCACTTTCTCAGCATAATCCTGTGTGTTTAAGAGAGACCAAAGGAAGGGGATAACCATTTATTGCACCTACAATGTGCCAGGCAGTGAGCTTGCTAGTTTCTATCTTGGTATAAATAGTGTAAAATTAGAGTGTGGGTTCCATAATCAAACTGCATGAATTTAAATTCTGGCTTGGCTGTGTGATCATTGGGCAAGTCACTTACGTCTATTTCCTTATCTATAATGATAGAACCTGTTTCACGGAGTTGTGAGGATTAAATGGTCCAACATAAGGAAAATGCCGGGTACTAACTATCATTTCCTCTGTGCTTAGGTGACTTCATCACTCCTCCCAGCATTCCCCGGAGGAAGGTGGCACTGGCTGTGTCCTACAGGTGAGAAGACTGAAGCTTGGTGACAGTGTGATTTATCCAACGTTATGCTTCTAATCAGGGGTTAAATCGTTCCAGGTTTAAGTGTTCCAAGATTCCTGCGTTGTCCTCTCTTTCATAAAACACCTTGAGCTCAGTTACAGGAAAGATTGGTCCAAATCAAGCCATACTCACTTCCCGGCTGGACTCCCTTGTGTCCAAGGTCAGACATGCACAAGGTGGCGGATGGGCATCCAGGATCCTTTTTGTAACTATAGCGTGCGGAGTGAAGTTAGTCCCTGGGACTTTTTTCCATCCACCACCCCTACATGTAGGTATTTATCCAAACACGTTATAGGTGCAACAGAAATCCCGAAGGCCAAATCCTTTTAGGTAATCAAAGGTTTGCTTAAAATAGACTTTATCTTTTAGAGTAGTTTTAGATTCACAGCAAAACTGAGGGGAAGGTGCAGAGATTTCCCACATGACCCCTGCCCCGCAATGCACAGCCTCCCCCATTATCCACGTACCCCACCAGAATGAAACGTTTTTTATAATTGCCGAATCTGCATTGGCACATCATTATCACCAAGGAAGATTTTTATAAAGCTTCTTATTTCCTAGTTCATTTCTGTTCTATGCCTTGAAAAGTTCGCATGCCTCTTGCTGGAAGGGTAGGCCGAGCTGCCTGCCGTCCGCGGAGTCCCCCGTTGGCTGTGCGAAGGCCTCGCGGAGAACGAGCCAGCACTGCTAGGCCCATGAGTCAGTTCTCGGCCGTGAGCCCCAGCACCAGGGTTGTTACACTGGTGAGAGTTCGTCTCAAGAGTTTCCTCTGTAAATATTATTTCTCCAGGATGTCCAAGTTTCATAGCTCATTTTCACTGGATTTCTTTCTGGCTAAGTTTCCTAAACATATATCCTTCTGCAAGCAGGGCTGGCAGGAAGGAGTAACACCCAGCCCGAGCTGCTCGTGTAACCGCCTAGGTGTCCAACTCCCTAGTGTGACTTCATTCCAGTGTTCCAAGCATACATCCCCCTGCAGCTGCTGCCGAGGAAGAGTGGAAAGGAGAGGGCATGAGAAAGGGGCTCAGAAAGAGGGAGGAGCCGGCCACACAGCCTGGCTGCAGCCGAGCTCCTCCCTCTTGGAGCCAAGGGGACAGCCCTTCAGTCCACACATATTCATTAACCAGCTATCGTGTGCTGGGGACTGAGCTCAGTGCCAGACAAGGGCCCTGCCTTCAGGAGCTTATGCCCAATTAGGGGTACAGATGACCCTGTGAATGATAAAGCAACACAATAGCAAAAAAAACCCCACTAGTTTTTGAGCTAAAAGGAAACAAAAGTGCAGCAACTACGACAAAAACTCTCCCCTTTTCTCTCATATATATAATATATATTGTTTCAAGGAGAAGCAGAAAATAATGTACAGTGAAAAGAGCAAACTACAACATAATATTTAGCCCTAGCTAGTGTGGATCAGTTGGCTGGGCGCCGTGGATTCCCAGTCAGGGCGCATGCCCAGGCTGCGGCTCAATGCCCAGTAGGGGGCGTGCAGGAGGCAGCCAATTGATGTCTACTCTTATATAAATGTTTTTCTCTCTGTCTCCCTCTCCCTTCCTCTCTCTCTCTAAAAATCAGTAAAAATACTTTAAAAATATTTATAGTAAATGCTTCATGAAAATTTTGTTAAAAAAACAAAACAGATCATATATAGGTAGTAAAATAGAAAAATTTGCCCCAAATACAGACCAAATTTATATAGCAGCTGTTCTGGGGAGGACTAGAAGAACTGAGACTAGGGAGGGGAGTAGAGGGAAATTTCCCTTCATCCTAACTCTTTATTTCTTTAAAAACACAATTCTAAGGCAAGAACAGCCAGCTGGTAACACTGGTTAACTCTGGGTGATGGGGTTGCCGGTGTTGGTAGAATTCTCCTTTGTACTGTTTAGGGGATGGTTGGCATATAAAGCCCAGTTCTTAGTCAACGGGCAAACACTCCGAGCTGGCCAAGACTTCCTTGTCTTGTTCCTAATGACCCCTGTGATGCTCTATGACCCAGCTCAGGCTTGACCTCAGGGACCATCTAGTTCTGAACATAGGTATCTATAAAGGTGAGTCTTCTTTGAGGCAGGCAAGGGACCAGGAAAGCTGGTGAGGCAGGACAGGGGTGAGGGACCACTAAAACCACACCTTTTCTGTTCCATTTCCTTTTTCAGCACCTTCCACAAGGTTCGCACCAGAGCAGAGAGGAACATCTCCCCTTTACCCCATCGGAGAAGTTAGGACTTGCTATCTGTGAGCAGGAAGGTCAGTGCTCTACAGCACCCCAAGCCTGAAGGAGCGAGTACTTTTTGAAAAATGAGCTAAGTCACTGAGTCCATAGGGTCCTTCCTGTTCCCCAGTTCTGAACTAGGGATAGTAACTTTTTTTTTTTTTTTTTTTTGTTTATCCTCACCTGAGGACATTTTTTCATTTTTTGTTCAGACAGAGTAGGAGGGAGAGAGAGGAAGAGAGAGAAACATCGACGTGAAAGGGCCACATTGAGTGGCTGCCACCCGCACGACCAACCAGGGCCGGGGACAAACTGCAACCGAGGTACGTGCCCTTAGCGGGAACCGAACCCGGGTCTCTCCGGACCGCAGGCCGACGCTCTAACCGCTGAGCCAAACCGGCCAGGGCAGGGATAGTAACTTTTGACTTAGCAGAAGAAATGGAAAGCAATGTTTTAAAAGGTATGCTAGTGACAGACATAAATTTCTTAAAGAAATCAAATTTACAAAGCATTGTAAAAATGTGCTGTAAGAAGGTAGAAAGTGTTTGCTTGGTGGATTTGTGACCATATTGTCCCCAGTAGAATCCAGAGTCCTGCTCCCCTACTAGGAATGCCTTAGGGTCTGCTGGTTTGGGAATGGTCTATTTGTTAAAAATAAATATCAAATTACTGAAATGTACACGATTGCCTTGTGGATCATGCTCTTCCCTGTCCCCTGCTCATCCTTTGGACCCCTTCATGGGTCTTACTTACCGGAACCTATGTAAAGGGGAACCCAGAGCTTTTGAGTCACTATGCCGGTCCCCTAACTAGGTGTTCTATCCTTTTTTTCTGAACAACTGTAAGTCTGTATTTCTGGTTTTCTCTTCTGCTCCCAGAGCCTTCCATAAGCTCTTAGCAGTAGTTTATATGCAGTAAGATATGTGATTCCTACTTTCCAAGGACAGAAAGGAAAGGCATTACGAGCCTGTCCATGCCAAGAGGAGTGAGCTCTGGGGACTGCACCTTGTATCTGAGTCCCAGGCCATCTTCACTCCCGTCTTCCTGTCCTGCTCCAGGAATTCAAAAAATAAGATCACAGTTGGTACATTTAGTGAGACCAGCGTGCAGAGGGCTTTGCTCCTGTAGCACCCGTGGCCTTCAAGCCTGCTTTCCACCTCTGCTCTCCAGAGAGAGGCCAAGAGAGATTACGTGCCTGGTTTATTCTGGGTCGAGACTTCCCGTCCTTTGCCGTGTTTACCCAAAGTGAGGTCAGCCTCATTCAGAGCTCTGTGAGGTTGTTTTATGTCAGTGGCATTTATAATTAAAACGTAGCCACAAGCCGGGCTCCGTACAACATTAGAGAAAGACGGTGGAGGAAAAAAAAATTGAGTTTATGGAAAAAAAATTCCAGTGGTTTGGAATACAGATATATCTGAAAAAGACTTTTCTTAGAATGTGTAAAGGCGTCTGCTTCCCCTGTAGGGTCTGAAAAGGGTGCCTGGAAAATTTTGTTACAGTCCATGGAGTGTGATATTTAAAAAAAAAAAAAAAAAAAAAAAAGTTTATCTAGAAAAGTCCCCGCTGTAGAACCAGATAAGGGGTGTGTGGGAGAAGGGGCAGAGTCTTCTGGCACCCCCTCCCACCAACGTGACAACACCCGCTGGGAGGGAGCTTTCCTGCCTGAAGACCAGCTCTGCGCTCCGGTCTGGCAGGAGGGTCCCACTTTGTCCCTGCTGGTCCCGTGAAAAGCTGTCTTGCTTTCGGCCCAAGCCGGTGGGGAGCGAAGTGCCTTGACCACGAGGTCCCCCAGCAGACCCCAGAAAGGACTCTGCGCTGCCTGGAAGCCAGGGCGGGGGGGATTTCACCGAAGAGAAGCAGTCTGCGCTTTAGAAAGAGCTGCAAAGTAGCATTCTTTTGACCAGCCAACTCCCCTAGTGCCTTTAGGATGTGGTTTGATTTATAAATATTTGATTGGCACACACTTTGCTCAGAACGTTTCCATCTGTGTGGCGAGCGGTGCCGGTAAGCCTGCTCCCCACGCAGCCCCTTCCGTGCTCGGAGAGCAGAGGGGCGCAGGCCGCCGCGGGAGGCTGCAGGGCTGGGGCTCTCGGAGCCTATTCTTGTCCTCCAGTTATTCTTCCCGTTATGAATGTCATCGGGGTGTAAGTCGTGGTCACCGTCGCCAGGGAGAAAACGCCAGCGGAAGGAGTGGAATCAAATGTGGAGCCTTCCCTGGCTTCACCGGAGACAGCCTGCTGGGCCCGAGAGGTTAGACTGGGCAGGGCTCGCTGGGCCAGTGCCTGGGCACATTGGACCCGCATGCCAGGCCCTGACAGTGCGAACCTAGACAGTCCAAGACACAGAGGAAGAGTCGCCCTCAGTGTAGTGAGCAAGCGTAGCAGTTATTTTACTTAACAGACTCTAAAGATCGGTGGTTAGAGGAGGAAGGCCAAGGAAGCTTAGGGATGATGAGGATGATGAATACCATTTTCCAGCACTTGTTATGTGCCCGGTAGTGCATTCAACACTTTTGCCAACATTGTTACATTTAAAATTCCTACTTTCCTATGAGACAGGTACCCTTGTTATCCTTGTTTGTTCTTTTAATTTAAATTTGTTAATTTAAGTACAGTTGGTATACAATATTCTGTTAGTTACATTATTTTCAGGTGTGCAATATAATGATTTGACATTTTTATACCTTACAATGTGATCACCCCACTAATTCTACTAATCATCTGTGCAAACTTATCACAATATTGTTGACTATATTCCCCTTTACCTTTTTCACCCATCCCGCCATCCCCCTTCTCTTCTGGTAACCATCCCCTTTGTCTCTGTTTCAATGAGTCTGAGTTTTTTGTTTTTGTTTTGTGTGTTCATTTGTTTTGTTTTTTTTAGATTCTACATATAAGTGAAACCATATAGTAAGTACCTGTCCTTGTCTGACTTATGTCACTTAGCATGATACTTTCTAGATCCATCTGTGTTGTCACAAATGGTGAGGTTTCAATCTTTTTTATTGCTGCGTAATATTCCGTTGTATTTATGTACCACATCTTTATCCATTCATCTGGGCACCTAGTTTGCCTCCGTATCTTGGCTATTGTAAGGAATGCTGCAGTGAACATAGGGCTGCATGTATGCTTTTGAATTAGCGCTTTTGTTTTCCTTTGGATAAATATCTGGACGTGGAAGTGCTGGGTCAAATGATATATCTAGTTTTTTGAGGGATCTCAATACTGTTTCCATAGTGGCTGCACCAGTTTGCACCACCAACAGGGCACAAGGGTTCTCTTCACATCCTCGCTAACACGTTATTTGTTGACTTTTTGGTAATAGCCATTCTAACTGGTGTTGAGATGATATCTCATTGTGGTTTTAATTTGCATTTCCCTGTTGATTAGTGATGTTGAGCATCTTTTCATATGTCTGTTGGCCATCTATATGTTTTCTTTGGAGAAATGTCTATTCATATCCTCTGCCCATTTTTTAAATCAGACTGTGTGTGTGTTTTTGTTATTGAATTGTATAATTTTCTTACATATTTTGGATATCTACCCCTTATCAGATATATTATTGGTGAATATATTCTCCCATTTAGTTGATTGTCTTTTTTGTTTTGTTGATGGTTTTGTCATTCTTATTTTTAAAATAAGGAAACTGAGGCACATGGAGTGGAGGTGACTTCCCCAAGGTGACATGGGACTAGTTAAGTGGTTTTGGGACCCGTGTTTACATCCATCAGACCCACAAGACAGGTTGAGTGAATTCAGTATGTTTATTCAATAAGCTTGTGGGGTAAAAGCAGTGTCATGGTGCTGATGTTGGGGTGGTAGCAGAAGAAGCTGGGGGTTCTGTGCTGAGCTTTCCCAGTTACTTGCTGGTCACAGGCCCTGTGAGGTCAGTGTTCACAGAGTGATGATAATTTGGAACCTCACGGGGTTGTAGCTAGGCAGACGTGAAAGAGTCTAGTGCAGGGCCTGACACATCCAGGTGCTCAGTTGGTATTTTTAAAATATATTGTTGAATTTGGATGAATCTGCCACCAATACAATTCACTCATTCATCAAATTAATGTTTATTGTACATTATGCCACTGCCAGGCAATGTACTAGCCACAAAAATTGCATTGTTGGATTCTAAGTCCCCATCTGCAGGGATCCCATGGGGGGAGAAAAACATTAAATAGTCACACAAATACATGTGGAATTACAACGGTAAGGAGAGCTGCCTGATGCACGAGGCACTCCTCAAATGGCTTTCCCTGCACCTGTTCCTCTTCCAGGACCCTCCCTCTCATGGTGACGCCTTCATTTACCCGTCTCCCGGAGGAAAGCCCTGGGAGTCAACATGAATCTTCTCACAGCTGGCACCCATGCCCCTTCTCACAGTCGGCAGCTCTTGCTCTCGGCCTTTGCCTGGCATTTGTGATACGATAATGGAACGTGTGCTCACAGAGGTGACTGCCCTCCGTGTAATGTGAGGAGTTGTAAAGGGGCAAAGCAAACCATCTCCACAGGCCAGAGATCCCCACCAGTGGAGGCGTTTACTCAGGGCTGCATTGCAGAGGCCAGTGCACAAGCATGCACTGTAGGGTTATGCCACCCCAGGAGAGGCCTTGTGGAGGTACTTGGGAACTTATTCTCCTGGAGGTAGAGGACGAATTTTGAAAACTTCCCAATTTAGCCCAGGGCAGATCCGCTGGCTGGGGACAAAGAGAAGCTGTGAAAGGAGTTACTTTTTTTGCATTGTGGAGCTGGAAGGCGTACAGTTCTATCTTGTATGATTTATGTAGGTTTATTTAAATATTTGATTGGCTTTTAGAAATTACTCTTCCTGAAGGAAATCTTAAAGTGTGGCTTTCTACCTGTGACCACAACTTCTAATCATGCTCAAGCTAATGATCAAGGAATATAAACCATCCCTTCGCTAAACTGTGCTCATCAGTTCCTCAGGGATCATCCACTCCGTGTCTGTCCAGATTGATTAGGTTTCTGAATAATCCTTGAAATTCCGAAGGGTTGTGGCAGTACCAACGCTTGGCAGAAGAGGGCGACATAACCACATTCAGTGGGTGCATTCAAGCCCGGGAGTCCTCTGGGCTGCTGGATCTCGAGTTTTCAACCTTGTCAAGTACACACGGTAGTGTTATGACTCCCATTCCACAGGTGGGGACACTGAGTCTCAAGATGTTCCACAAGATAAGACAGCTGGGAACACCAAAGATATCTAAAGTTCCAGATAGGAGAGGATGATTGGAAGGGTCATGGGGCTGGGGGCTTGAAGCTGTTTTTGCAGAGCACTTCATGCAGATGGAGAGAGTAGCCATGTCTGGTGCTGCTCCCAAAGGGGCAATGCAGGGATATGAACCCACGCCTTCTAACTCTTAATCTCAGGCCCCTGACTCTGCGAGGGCGTGTGGACTGTCTAGTCCTCCCGGCATTGGCTGGTACAGGGTGGATTTCTGCTCACTCACCCCATGACTCTGATTTCTGTCCTCCTCGACCCTTGTTCTTAGCCCTAGAATAAGTAAGTACAACACACCAACTCTGATTGTTGCCAGAAAGGCATGGAATCAAAACCTGAAGTTACACCAGCCTGGCCTTCCTGGAAGGCAGTATTATTGGACCGAAAAAACTAGGGAGGGTCCTAAGTATTATACTGTATTTCCATATGCCGGGTTGGATATACGTAAATCTCGATGATGACGATAATGACGACGACAATAGCAATATTAACCAACATGTGCTTACTCGGGGCCAAGGGACTGTGCCAAGAATTTTCACTACATTATTTTATTTAATCCTCTTAAGAAACCTGTGAGGCAAGAAGTATTATTATTTTATAAGTGAGAAGAGGGAGGCCAGAAAGGTTAAGTAGCTTGCCCAAGTTCACTTGGCAAACAATTAATCCAGCATTACTTGTACGCAGCCCTCCTAACACACACCCCTAAGGCTACCTGTGCTGCATTCCAAGGGTGCCTGGCATCTTAGGTGAGGCTGCTGAATCCTCAGCACCATTCGTAAGTCCCAGTGCTACCTACCCAGAGCTCATATGTTGATGATGGAATGACAGCAATGAAGACATATGCCATTTGCATAGACATTCCAGTACTCGGAAATTGTGTTTGTAACCTCTTGCCACCCTAGAATGCAAGGTTTCCTGAAACAGCCAGCTTAACCCTGAGAAATGTTTCCCCAAGGTTGTCTTTACCCTGGGAGTCTGAGGACCAGGGAGCATGCCCACTGTTTTAGAAAACTGGTAAAACGTATTAGAAATGTTTGAAACCTCAGAGAAACTAAAGCTCATTTCCCTTGTGTTGAGTGGGGCAGATCACACAAATTGTGTGGCTTGCCTGACTCAACAGACTACAGTCTAAGTCAGTTTGTTTGCAGTAAATGTTGCTTCTGTACAGTTGACATACTAAATACAGTATTTTTTGCCTCACTCTGGTGCCTTTTTTAAAATCGAGTATCCGGCATCAGAAGGCCCATTTGAAGACCAGCCATCAAAACAAGGCCCAATACATCTAACTCTGCAGCTGCAAGCCCAGCCTCAGCCTTTCTGCGTCTCGCCTCAAGGGTCTGCATGGAGACTGGGAAGGAAGGGACAGTGTCAACGGGCTGGCAGACGCCGGCTTCTCTCCCCACTGCCTGTGCCTCTGAGGGTAGAGAGTGAGCACAGTGCAGTGGTCATTTGTACTTAGATCCTGCTGCGTGGTGCATATTCCACAAATAATTAAGACCACCTGATATATAAACCACCACGTCAAAGTCAGCAATGTGCATTCCATTTCTTAAAACTTATTTTTTTCTTTTAAAGATTTTTTAATGGATTTTTATAGAGAGAGGAAGTGGGGGGAGAGAGAGAGAGAGACATCAATGTGAGAGCAAAACATCCATCAGCTGCCTCTTGCACTCCCCCTACTGGGGATTAAGCGCACAACCCAGGCATGTGCCCCGACTGGGAATCGAACTGGCAAACTTTTGGTGCATAGGACGACATCCAACCAACTGAACCACACTGGCCGGGGCTATGAATGCCATTTGAAAGCCATCCTACAGAACATTACTCTACCTGTGTTTTATTCTGTGTCTCCTAATTCCATCCATATTTTCCTTCTCCTGATTTGTGACACATTTGGCCCTTTTGACCCTCTTAGCAGGGACTAGATCTGACTCTGGCTTCTCTACAGCATCTAATGCCTTTGTGGTCACTCAGGGAATTCCCAATAACACCACAGCAGGACCCAGACACCTCCTGTCGGCACACATCAACACCAGAAGTACTAAAGCAGAAGGAAGGCATTTGTATTCTTAGATAGTCAAGAAGATTCTTTTCTCCAAAGTTATAACTCCATGTATCAACACCGTCTGAGAGCGGGGGGCTGGCAGGAACGCCCGGAAGAGATATTCAGCGTTTGGCTCGAATCGCTCCTGCTCTGCAGTTTCTTTAGGGTCTGGAGAACGACTTACCCCATTACCACAGCCACGTCTGCGTGATACGCAGAGCGGAAGGCGCACAATTTATAATGTGTAAGACTGCCATTTGGACTGGGATTTCACAAATCAAGCCCAGTGGAAAGGTAACCAACAGAGTCACTAAACTTGAACCCGAGCCCATGTCTTTGTGCGAGTCTTGCCAACCCTGCCCCGTGTGGCTCTTCCCCTCATGGAGCAAACAGGACCCTGACCAGCCGGGGGGGGTGGGGGGGGGCGAGGGGCAGACCTTTCACTAGTTACAGAATCCGAACACCTGAACACTGGCCGGCACATCTGATCTCAAAGCAGCTGTGCACGTCAACAGAGTCCCCTTTAGGTGGGCTGTGGACTCACAACTCTACTTTCCACACTCAGACCCTGTCCACAGTTATACTACCCCGCCTCTGAGAGTGGCGTGCCTAGATAGAACCCTAGATAGAACCCTGGAGACAAGGGTACCCGTATTTAGATATCCTCCTGTCCCCTACCCCCCATGAAAGAAGACACCAGAAAAGTGAAGGACTCCAAGAGAGATGGGTGCTTACTGTGCTGGTCGCTCTTGTCCCTTGTCCCATCCACTGTGCCATCTGGAAGGATCCTCAGGAAGTAGCCCCCATTGCTGCAGTAGAGAAGTTTGGGCTTCTTGTAATTATCCAGAGGCAGATTAAACCTCTCGGTCAGGGCCGTGAACGTGGTGACTTCCCCTTCAGCCATGGCTCAGCAGCTGCTGGTTATGGTGCTTTCAGGGCTGTAAAAAAATTAAACAAACCCGTGGAATGTTCTTCCAGCAAAGGTGCACTTTCAGGAAGGGAGAGAGCCTCGGGTGCAGGGCTCTGGTGGGTGGGAACCACAGACTGCCCAGGTGATGCCCTCAGTAATGGGCCTGTGCCGTGGCCGGCGGTTAAGGAAGGGTGGTCCAGGCATGGGAGGGATCGTCGAGGCATTTCTCATGTCCCAATTGGACACAGCTTTGGATCAAGCTGTGCATTTTTTAGAACTTTAAATTTAATCATTTGGCCAAGGGAAAAAAAAATAATGTGTTGGTCCCTCCTTCTGATCCACACACATCCTCAAATTAAATACCGAAGTTGCACTAAAATAACACCTGGGGTCTGGCTGGAACCCACAAAAGCCGAGAGGCTGGCACTGAGGTTTTGCCCTCCACCCTCCCACTGTTTTGACGAGGTACCGCCAGGCCCAGGTGCAGAGATAGCACAGAGAGCCGGGCATTCGAGACCTGGAGCACCTCCCACAACAGAGACAGCCAGGGGTTAACGTGTAAAGGAAAATTCTGGGTTTGCTGGTGGGAACAGAACTGGAACTGGGGAATGACACGTGAGGGTGTCGTGTGGGGTTTTTAAAGGGCAAACCCTGTACCAAGGGAACTTTTTGAGATAGATCATTATGAAGGATATGCCAGTCACTGCCTGCTTCACAGCTCCCGCACATCCTCGTAGCAGAGAAGGTGTCCCCTGTACAAAGGCCATCTTCATCCCAATTACTGTCTAATGAGACATACTTACTATGACACAGAAACCACCCTATTGCGAATTGTAATCCTCTAATGTATGTAGCCACTATATGTAACTTTATAATATATTCGTGGGAAAATGTATCAATTATATCTCTAAGGATTAAAAGGCAAAGCCAATAAGCACTAGAATTTTAAAGCATTTACTTGTCCCCACCATTTAGGAGAACGTCGTGCTGGTGACTTACGAAGACTGTATAAGACAGAGGCGAAGCGACCAGGACACTAACACGGGACCTTCACAAGTGTGAGTAGATGCTGACTGTGCGCGTTGGTTATCAAGTGGCCTTGTAACAATCATCGTCATCATCCCTGCTACCATATTCTGGGCTACAAGTTGATTCGCATAATCTTCACCAGAACCCTTTGAAACAGACACTAATATCATCCCCATTTTTAAATTAAAATAAAGACAAAACTTAGAGATGTTCAGTGGTCTGTCCAAGGTCAGCAGCTAGTACGTGGTAGAGCTGAGCCTCAAGATGGTCTCTTGAAACAAAGCCCTAACTTGCGCTCACTCTCCAGGAAGAGGTTAAGTGAGCTCACTGATACTGCAGTGTTACAGTCCTCCCCCTACCCCCATCCACGGTTTCACTTTCTGTGGCTCCAGTTACTCTCGGTCAACCGTGGTCTGAAAATATTAAATGAGAAATTCCAGAAAGAAACAATTCCTATGTTTCCAACTGTGCAGCATTCTGAGTAGCCTGATGAAATCTCACACTGTCCTGCTCCGTCCCGCCCAGGACGTGAATCTCCCTTTGTCCAGCGCATTCACATGCTATACACTTATACCTACTTGTCACTCAGTCATCTCGGCTATCAGATTGCCTGTTGCAGCATCGCAGTGCTTGTGTTCAAGTGACCCTTATTTTACTTCATAATGGCCCCAAAGCCATTCACCTAACTTTTATTACAGTATATTGTTAGGATTGTTCTCCTTTCTTATTAGTTATTGCTGTTAATCTCTTACTGTGTCCAATTTAGATATTAAACTTTATCATAGGTATGTATATACAGGAAAATGTAGTATATAGGGTTTGGCACTCTCTGTGGTTTCAGCCAAAAATTAAGTTATTTATTTGGCCCCAGATGTTGGTTATTACCTCCACCAGCAGCCTTGGCCTTGGCCCCATGCAGCGGGACTGCAGGCTTCTCCTCATTCTCCGGAGAACCCACGTCACTGAGTGTTAAGGAGCCCTGTGATCTTCATGCAAGGCCAGCCAGCCTCCGGGAGTCCCCACCCTCACCCTCCACCCACACACCCATCCAGCCATCCAGCCCTGGATCAGCTGCAGGGAGCTACTCCACAGAAGTTAATTCCGCTATAAATTAAGGCAACAATTTGCATAATCTGTCCTAGTTGCCTTGGAATTAGGATTCATGTCGGAAGCCTCCGCTCGTTCATTCCCTCTGCTCCAGGCATCTTGATGTTTCTGGTACATCTCCCCCAGTCTGCAGCCACACAGGCCCACCATACTATCCAAAGTTTCGGTTATAGTTTGAAGTCCCTCCAGGGACCCCCAAAGAGAATTTTGCATATACCACATAAACTAAATGTAAAGTGAGACCATCCTAGATATCCTCTTTACCTATGGTGAAACTCTGTTCAGCTCTTTTCACGTAGTCCAGTAACAGATGGAGAGGTAATTCTACTGACACTGATTTCACAGGAAAGACTGCAGTTCACCTTGCACATCGCGTTTCCTTCCCAAACCCTCCCTCTTTCCTCCAAACCCTTCTCTTTCATCCACAAACCTCTACGTCTCTGTGTCCACCTGTTTTTTCTCTCTCTCATTCTGTCTCTCTACTCTGCCCTTTTCCCACCCAGCCTCTCAATCTCCGTCTCACTCCACTTGCTTCTGATACAAAGCAGTTTAGTTCTTTCAAACGTGGGCCTCTTTACCCATCACCTCTCATTAGCATACAACAATGACGAAATCCCCCTTTCTTAAAATACAACTAAGAGATCATCAGTATCTTTTGTTCCATTAATTTTTTCCCAAGCACTTACTAAGTTATGTCCTTAATTTGTTGCAGGAGATAATAATTACATACTTGTGGTTGCCAGTTAACTGGACAAATAGCCATTTGTTTTGTCTGTCTTCAGTGGGCAGAATTTTGTTTCCTGTTGTCCCTGGGTTTTCTCAAGTGGAAGTCTGTGTACCCCTGGTTGTGCGTGTTAAGGATGGCCTCCCTTCTAGATCCAGCATCCGTGCAGAGACTCCATTAAGACGTTTTCTAAGTGTTGGGTATGGATTTGGCTCTATCTATTTGCATTCTTGCTTCCATCCTGTTGGGATGAAGCGGAACAGATAACAAATGCAGAAGAAGGCCGACTGAGGTTGGAGGCATCAGCTCTGGCCAAGGATTGTACTAATGCTGCCATTCCTGGACTTGGTCACTGTGGGGCTCTTCCCAGCTGAGCAACCTCTGCCAGAGGCGCAGGCCTCCCCTCCTTCCTGATTACAGTGCAGCCTGCGGTTGTACAAGACCACGACTCTGCTCTCTGCCTGCTCCCCCCAGTAGGGGGTCAGTAATGGGGTGGTTGTACTGACTTCAGATTGCTCCCATCACCCTTCGGTGCACCTGGGAACCTGAAGGGAACATGTTGACTCCTGTAAATAAGCCTTGAGTCAGCATGAAATTGACAGATTGTAGAAGCAGCATTTATGAATCAGCTGAAACTTGAAAAAAATGAGAACCCTTTTCTTGCTGAAGGAAACCCCAGAGACAAGAAAAAACCTGATTTTAATTTTTTTGCTTTATTACAATTTACCAATGTTTTAAGCAGTGGTTAGTCCATAGTTCCTTGCCAATCTAGTATTTGTTAGAGGACAGGAATAAAGGAAATCTGTGATGTGATGAAACTATTAGGCAGCAGGCCCCTGGGGATTGACACAAATTGCTCTAATAAATGAATCCATTAACTACATGAAATCAGGCATTAAGCATAATGGAAATTTATAAGCTCTGCTTCTTGTTATTATTATCATTTTGTTGGCTGTCAGAGGAGGGGGTTATCTGTGTGTGTGTGTGTGTGTGTGTGTGTGTGTGTGTGTGTGTGTGTTGGGAGATGGAACAGATCAAGTGGAATTCATGTCATCATTGTGTGCTAAGCCCAGCCCTTTGAAATTTGGGGCACTGATGAGATTTGGGGACAACCTGAAGATTTTCTTGACTTATTAATGACACCAAAGTGAAGCGAACCCCAGCCTTTGGGAACACTGTGTTAAGGCTGTATTTTGTCATCTGTAGCTTCTGGAAGAGGACGTGAATTCTGACACATGAATAGGAGGTTAAGTATACACCCTCGCCCAGGAATATAACAGTCACTTTTTAATGTGGTACAGTGAGTAACACTGTACAGCCCCTTCTAGGCACCCATTGGTCTGGGAACCTAGGCCAGTCTTTCACTCCTTTCGAGATGTGCCCTCTAATAATCCCCACCTTGCCTGCCTCAGAGTTGTCTGAACAGTTACATGGGCTCAATGCTCATGACAGCACTTGCAAAGAATAGAAATATGACCTTACCTGTAGGAGATATGAGTAACTGGTTATGTTGAGCTAGTCCGAGCCTGATGTGGTTGAATGCTTAATTTAAAATAATTTTACAATTGGTATAAAAATATAATTTTTTTTTATTCCCTTTCATACTTAGCTAAGCCCCTCCCCCTTACTCATTTAAGCCGCCCAGATAGCAGAGAAACGAAGGAGGCAAAGGTAGAGCATGGTTCTGTATGGGAGAATCCAGGTCACCATTTCAGGCTCAGTTCTCAGCTTATCCACAGTTACTGAAGTGGCATTTGTGAAGCCTGTTATATGTAGGAGACATTTGTGCTCAGTTTGGCCCTGGTACTGAGCTAGAAGGGAAGACTTACAGTTCTAGGAATCAAGGGAAGGCAAACACTGACGTTTATTTTTTATTTTGCTTTTAACCCCTGTCACTCATGCAATGCAGAAGACCCATGAAGGGAGATATTTTGAAAAGTGTATAAGGCCACCGAAGGTAGATGTATAGGCATCTGTTAAGTTGGTAATTTGATGTGTCCTCAAACCGAGCATATGTAAACTAGGCCTCACCTTTGGTTCCAAATATGCCTTAAGTCTTTGCTCCCTGTCTCTTTGAATGGCATCACCTCAAAGCTTAACTATTCCTTATAGATATTAATTAACCTAGATCTTATTAAGTCATAATGCTTGTTAAATATTAAGGGTAACTACTAAAAGAAAAGAAATAGAATGCATTCATTCCAACTAGCACCTGGCAGGGATAAGGGAAATAAAACAAAATAAATAAAACTGTGCTTATCCAAAAGAATCCAGAAAAAATAGAAAATAAAATAATTGCTCAAAATTAGGTGATAGAAAGAAATCCAAATATATTTATAATCATAATAAATGTAAATGGGCTAAATTCACTAGCTACTGGATTTTTAAAAAATTCTTCTACATTCTGATTGCAAGAGACACATTTAAAATACAAAGACACAGAAAGTTTAAAAGCAAAAGGATGAAAAATAGATACCAAATGTTAACACAAAATTAGAAGTTGATATGGCTATATTAATGTTATATAAGGTAGGTCAAAGGCAAAAAGAACGATCAAGGATAAAAGGGTTCACTGCCTAGTGATAAGTGGAACGATCAACAGAAAGATGTAAAAAGTCTAAGCTTGTGTAACAATGACAGCCTCAAAATACATAAAACAAAAATTGACAAATACATAAGGAGAAGTTGACAAATCCACAATGATAGTGGGAGGTTTTAATACATTTCTGTCATGAATGATAGAGCAAACAGACAAAAATATTAAGGATATAAAAGATTAAAATGCACAATGAAGAAGCTTAATTAAATGAACTTAGAACTCTACACCCAACAATTAATGATCACCATTCTTCTTAAGGACACTTGGAGCATTTATAAAAAAATTGATCATGTATCAGGTCATTAGGCAAGACTCAACAGAAAAAGAAGAACCCATTTTGTTCAGACTATTCTTTGGGTAGAGTAGAAATCACTCCCATCCATCCCATTGGCTACAAAACTCTTTCAAGTGTACCTTTTTAATGTCTCCTAAAATCATCTCTTCATTCCTGCGTTAGTGCAGACGCAACACCTTCTCTCAGCTGGGCTGTGAGACAGGCAGCAGTGGTCTCCCTTCTCCAGGACGGCTCCCTTTTAATCCCCTGCTGCTGCTAGTGACCTTTTATAACACATGAATCTGACCATCACTCCCCTGCTGAAGACCTCTGACTGTGTCAGTGGGTTCCCTGCTGCCATCAGGATAAATATAACCCAGGCTCCATCATGACTGTGAAGCTTTCATCATCTGCTCCTTGCCTAACTCTGTTGCCTTCTCTCTTACTGACCTGTTTTTCTTGTAGTCCCACCACAGCCTCACACCCTGCAGCATTCTCTCTCTCTCTCTTTCTCCACCCTTCTACCACGGCCTGGCTAAGTCATACTCCCCCTTCAGAAATGTATCTCAGATATTTCCTCCTCCAGAATGCCTATTTGGACACATCCTCCAGCTCTAACCTCCCGGCTCTTCCTCCACACCACACATACCAGTTTAGATTAGCTGATCCTCTAATGCTCCCTTAGCTGCACTGTATTCACTCTAGTGACGCACTGGGTGCAATTGCTGCGCACAATCTCTGTTTAAACACTTCAGTGGTTTCCCATTGTTCTGGGAGAATGGCTGAGGTCACAACAAGGCCTGCAGGGCTCTGTTAGAGCCAGCCCTGGCTTCCTCCCCTGCCTCATTTCCCACCACACTCTCTCCAAACTGGCCTTCATTTCCTTGAAACTATTGTGTCCCCCGCCCCCTGACCTTTACCCATGCTGTTCCCTCTCTAGAACACTGTTCCTCTTCACCCCACTCACCCTGTTAACTCCTACGTTTTCTTCAAGTCTTAGTTCAGTTGCCGGATTCTCAAGGAAGCCTTTCCTGACTTGCCTTAACTGGGTCAGGTTCCTCCAGTTCTCATAGGACCATTTAACATTTCTGAGCTCTTACTTCAGTTTTTAATTACACATTCATTCTTTTGATTAGTTAATTAGTGTCTCTCTTCATTACTGGGCTGTCAGCTCCGTGATGGTATAAATCAATGTCTTGCTCGCCATGGTACCCCAGTGTCTGGCAAAATGCCTGGCACCTAATAGGCACTTGATAAATATTTTTTGAATGAGCAAATGAATATAATTTAACTGTATTTACTTGACTGTCTCCTTCATTAGTCTCTAAGACCCTGGCTATGCATTTTCCCCCTAGACCCAGCACTTAGCAAATGTCGACATACAATCAGTGTCCTGTGGGTATTCCTCGATTGGACACCAGGCCAGCTCCCTCTCAGGATCCTCTGGGGGGAACGTGTTATCAGGAGAGTTAATCCTCAGGCATTAATAGAGAAACTAAGCCAAGAGCCTAAATATATTTTAATTGTGTTGAAATTAGGCTAGAGTATCCTACCCTTGGTTACAAGCAGGCCCAAACCTGGTTCTGATCTTGTAGAAGATACTTCCTTACTTCTTCAAAAGAAGTATTGTGGACATTAAGAATCTAAAGGAAGGTGTCAGACCCTTTGGTCAAGCTCAAGTCTAAGCTTCTTATCTGACCAAGAGAAAGTCTGCGTGGTCTGGTTTTGTTACTTCTGCCAGGGAGTGTCCGCTTGGCAGGGACCCACTTGACTCCCTCTAGTGAAGGAAAGGTTGCCTGAAGAAAGGCAAAACCTGACCCGAACTGTCCTGCGACTAAAATCTTTATTTATCCCACTTCGTGTCGCTATTTATACAATCCAGTGCAGAATTAGTAACATGTTTGATTATAGGGTACTGTCTCAGACCCCACCGGAGTTATTCCATAGTATACAATATACATGCCATACTGCCTTTCTAAAATCCCCAAGATTCTGGCTCTAAAATATATAGAGGCCCAAGGCTTCTCGGGTAAGGGATTCTGGACCTGTGGCAGAAAGTACAGTGTCTGACTTGAAGGAGTTTGCACTCTGGCCATACGAGACTCATCAGGTCATGCTTCAGAAAAGAGGGGCACAGAAGCCTGGACCGTGTAGCTGGCAGGAAGTGGGGTGGTTATAATGCAGCTATCTCACCCAGCAGCCCAATCCCAGCCTTAGCTCTCACACTCCTAAATGAAGACCAGAAAATCTGAGCACATACACCAACCCCCACCACCACCAAGGATCTCCTCCAATACCCTTTATTTCATCCCTTGATTTTGGATCTTTAATTCTCTTTTTTAAAATGTAGAATATATGTTATTGTAATGATGTTTATTGAGTGCTCAAGGCAGTGTCCTAAGTGTTTAATTATTTCATTTTTAAGATTCCTTTTAAGAATCGGAGGTAGAGTTTGGCTGCAGGCTCCATCGGTATGTGGTTTCTGCGAATGTGCTCTCCTGGGTTAAAGAACAGGATGTCCATCGCCCCAAACTCTCTGAGCCTTTCCATATTTAATGCTTTTGCCTCAATTCCTGATGGCGGGCCAGTGGCCCTGTGCCCAGGAGCGGAGTGAAGGGCACAGCACGGCCATCTGAAACCCTTGTTCTGTTACTATCTCCTCACCTGTCTCAGGTTCCAGTTCCCTCTGTGTGATGTTCTTTTTGAAGACCATCTCCCAGCCGGAGAAGACAGCAGCAAAATGAAGTCATTAAGTAGCTCTACCCCCCCCACCCCACCCCGTCTGTTAACACTCAGGGCCCCCTTGTCCCTGTGTGGCTTGCTCCAGATGTGCACATCAGTTGTTGGGAGCAGAGCCTGGCATGGGTGGGGCAGAGCAAGGACAAATCCAGGACTCGGTGTTGGGTCTGGCTAGTTGACATTGCCTACACCTCGACCCTGGCTGTCAGCAGTGAACAGCCACATGGCACCTTTAGGATGAAAGACAGGTGCTGCCTCTGGGTCACCTCTGATTCCACTCCCAACACTCCACCAGTATTGCTCATGTCACGATCACCATGACCCATGTGGCTGAATCTATTGGTTAGTTCTCAGACCTCATGACCTTTCAGCATGGATCTTTAATTCTCCGCAGTCTGGCTCATCTACCTCAAACCATTGAGCATTATTCAATTGGAGGTCAGGGATTCTTTTCAGTGCTTAGAGAAAACAGCCTCCACTCCGAGAGGGAAAATGGTGTGCCCCCTGGCGCGGTGGCGTGTTCTGTTCTGTCTGAACTTGAATGCTGCACCCCAGTCCAGAGCATCCTGCAGGCTGCTCAGCCATCCCGAAGACCTGCACACATCTTAAACGGAAATATCCTTCCTGCAGACTGATGCTTTAAAGTCCTGGGGCTTGGAGCCAAAGGCAAAGTGATTCTGCAGAGGCGCTAGCAGCACTCACGCCTTCTTCCAACTTTCTCCTACTGATGTGGCTCCAGAAATCTTTTGAATCTGTTGTACAAGTTTCAGTCTCTAGAACCAGCTCAGCAAGGACATTTCTTTCTCGGAATCTGCAGACTTTCCCATCCTGACCCAGAAAACTTGGCTTCTCCAAACTCAGTCTTCTGAAGTATGTGTTTGTTATCTCTTTGGAAATGCCAAGGGCTTTCCTACTTTATGCTTCCCAACAGCCTGCTTTGGACATACCATAAATAGTAAAGTATATCCATACGTAATGAAATAGTAACCTTTTCTCGAACATTTACTATGTATCAGGTCTAGTCCTAAGTGTTTCATACATTATTTTAATTAGTCCTCAAAAAAATTCTGTTAGCTAGGCATTGCTTCCCCCCCCCCCCCCTTTTTCAGTTTTTTACTGGGAGGTAAATGAATAGACTAACATTTTCTATTCAATCATTTCCCCTAGCTGGTTCAGTGACCCAAAGTTTAATAAACAGAACAGAGATGCTGCCCCGAACTGAACTCGAAGCATTTGCTGCCCCACTCCCTCTTTTGCAGCTCAGGATCAGAGGCTCGAAGAACTTAAATAATTTTTCTAAGGTCATACAGCTAAATGAATGTTCAAACTGAGATCTGAAGGGAGGGTTTTCTGACTCTGGAGTCCATGATTTTAATTGCCAAGAAATGTGGGAAAGAGAAGAAAAAGTCCCTTGGATTGAGTAATCCTTAGCTTCTCTATTCTCTGCGCCACCAACCCCCATAACTCACGTAGCCCTGTCGACAGTGTTCTGAAGGAGACATCTATTGTCATTGGACAGAGTCTTTGCACGTTCCTACCTTGACACACCACTGTCCTTTCACAGCAGTACAGTGACCTCCTGATTGTCACTCTGCTGCATCCCCCAAATGACCCAGCGTCACTTGTGTCCGTCTTGACCTTTGTCACAATTGAGTCACTTGCCATTGCTTATAAAAGGGCTGGGGCCAGGCCAGGGACCACTGGTGGGTACTGGTGGTCCTACTAGGTTGGAAGCACCATGAAAAAGGCAAATGCTCATAGCCTGAGAGTTGTGGACCTGGGTTTGGGCTTCTGCTGTTCATTAACTACTCGTGTGACCAGGCAAGTCCTTTAGTGTTCCTGGTCCTCAGCTGCCTCATCTGTAAAATGAAGCTGTTAAAAGTACTGACCTGGTCATGGTGCCACAAGGAAACAACAGAGTAAAGCCTAGGAAGGGCCTCGCATACAGTGAGTGTCTAGGAAATAGAAGGTATTGTTGTTAATAGGGGCCCATGTTTTAGTGTGTTGATTATTTACATTTTGATAGCAGTTGGGCTTTTACAAAGCATTTTATTGAGTAAACAAGCGTCTCCGGGTACCTGTTGTGTAGACACTACTTTAAGTGCTTTATAATCATTTTGTATCTGCTCTTCCTCTGTTATATGGATAGATGCACACTTTCCCCTTTTGCTCTAGCCCGGAGAACTGTCACACAGAGAGGCAGAGCAAGTCTGTGGTTTAGCCAAGCGTGAAATCCTCAGTCCCAAGACATTCGTCTGTTGTGTCGCCCTCTGTAGGGCAGCCTCATTTCCAAGGGCCCCAGGCTCACTCCAAACATTAAAAAATAAAAAGGACAAAACTCACATTTCTGCCAGACAGATGATATCCAGGCGTCTCTGGAAGAATGGTTAGCAGTCCCGGCGTGCGGTTTTGTGTTTTAAGGTGCTTGGATACAAAAGAGGAATGTAAACTCCACAGAGCTCATTTCACATGTCAGAGTCTATTCTGGTTCTTGAAAGTGGGCCCCAGAGGCCCCAGCTGTGGCCCGGGAGCCACATTCCGGCAGAGGCATTTAGCAGGGCCCAGGACTTGCAAAGGGACCCAGTGAGAGTCATAGCCCAAGGGCAGGAAGAAAAATAGTCATGGCCCCAGAGCCAGCCCTCCAGTGACTAGTTTTTGCAGAGCCTACATTAGGATAGTTTCCTACATTGTTTCCTTTTACATTTTTTCTTTTTAAGGACTTTGGCTAATTTTAGAGCTTCCTATTACTTGCCAACTCTCTTTGATCTCACATGAAAAGTCCAAAAGGGGCCATTCTCGCATTCGCACTGTTCGCCCTGTTTCAGCACACCTGATGGCGCACGTGGTCCTGGGACCGCGTCATTGGAATTCCACGCACAGGTCTGCACCCAACCCAGCTGCTGGCAGGGACCAGGTGGGCTTTATGGGAAGGAGATGGAGCAAGAGAATATGACTAGCATTTGATAAGGAATGAAAGAGCTTGGAAGTGAGTTGAAATCTTGTATCCAAGAAGCTAAATTATGAAATAAATCTGCCTTGGGTAGCTAGCCTCTCCAGGAAGGCGCACAATGCAGACAAGATGACATTTATCAGAAGAATCTCGAGGATGGGGAGGTCCCGATAACCACCACAGCATGCTCATCTGTCAAGCGTGGCCTCGCACAGCAGTTTTCTTTCATTTTGGCAGGTCGCTCAAAGCATGGTTTCAACGCCCCATGATTTTCCTCCTTGTTTACTTCTTTTTGGTAACTGACCTTTCAAAGCCATTTCTCTCCCCCACTGTCCGCTACTCCTCTCTCATGTTTTAGAAATCAAAGCACCACGATATTGCGTGGGGTTGTTTGAAAAATGGGGAATTTTCTACGTTATTGGCCTTTGAAAGCAGATTAGGTAACGAAAGTAAGGAGAAATGTCAGAGTGACTTCTACTCCTCGGCTGCCATGCCTTCACACATCATTCCTCTCGGCTGTGACCGAGCCTGCATTCAGGTGGGAGCTCCTCGGGAATTTGCTCAATCTTGACATTTAGATGGGCCCCTGGGGCAGGGCAGGCAGAAGGCAGAGCATTTCCCAGTGTTTTCATGATGATTCTTGAACCCTCAATGGTGTAAATAGCTTTTCCACAGGTCTGTTCATATAATAAATAAATAAATGGGTGTTGCTTTTCGAAATTGTCCTCCATAGGAGTTGTCAAATCTCACGTTCTGTGGGGAGTTTAATTGGTTTGATTTTCAAAAATGTTTAGCACAGCATTTTCAGAAACATGGCGTGTTTCGCTGAGTCTAATTATGTTGGACCCGCAGTATCTAGGGTACGTCTCGTCCCTTCCCTGTCCTCTATCTCAGACCCAAATGGGTTTCTTGTGTAACATTTACGATAATTTATGATTTCATTTATGGGTTTTTTTTGTGCTTGTTACTGTCTGTCTCACTCCAATACACCACACACACACACACACACACAAACACACACACACAGATACACACACACAGACACACACACGCGCACACACACAGGACTGTCAGCCTCATGAGGACCCAGATCAGGTTTGTTTTGCTCATATTATATATCACCACCCAGATCTGTGCCTGACACATAGTAATTGCTCAATAAATATTTGGGAATGAATGAATTCAAGAAGTCTGTTCTCAAAAAAGCTGTTGGGTTAAAAAAAACCTAACTTACCAAAAATAATCCCTATGGGAAAAGGTGATATAGAAGGTTAGTTTCCCTTTTCTGCGGGTCCTTTTAAGTTTGGTGACTCGTGCTTGTCCGAGAACTGTGTTTACCAGGGAAGGGGATCGGGATCACTGGTTATCCATATAGCGTGAAGAAGGAATAGTGTGAGGCCTGCCACCTTTTTTTCTCTCATTTTCCCTTCTCTTGATCTATTCTTTCTTTCTTCCTATATCTACTAAATGCTGATCAAGTATATGCCAGGTGTAGTAAAACAGGGGCAATAGTATACTTACTTCACAGGATTGTCGTGAGGGTCAAATGAGATCATTGTATTTAAGTTCTTGGCAAAGTACCTGACATGTTAAGAGCCTGATAAATATTAGCCATTAACATTATCATCAGAAATATTTATGGAGCAACTGTTATGCACCTTCTGGTTCAGAGTCTCCAGAATAAGGAGAAAAGATACCGTCTAAACCCCCAAGGGGGCTTGTGATGAGTTATGCCATCAGCTTTCTTTCCATAATATCTATTTTCAGGGTTACGCGGTGGCCTCTTCATTTTACAGGTGGGGAGGGTCAGCTAGCCAAGGACAAGAGTGAGAAAAGGAACAAAATATCAGAATTTTGAATAAAGACACAATCAGTATTATTGACTTTTTCCTTTTGACTCAGGCTCCTTATATGGCTTGGCCCAGCACTGGTACTGATCCTGTCTTTTTTTTTTTTTTTTTTTTTTTGATATTTTGGTTGTCATGGGATTTTTTTTTCATGAAAAAATATATTTTTAAATATTGCATTGAAATATTATTTATCTTGATTCCTGAGTAAATTTTGCACCGGAAGCAAAGGCCTTCCTCGTCTTACCTTAGTCCCAACTCTTTTAACTAGTCTGTTTCTCTAAGCCCTCAAAACTGAGCCCTTTGACTCTAGTTGAGGGTTAGCACATTTATGTACTTCTTATCCGCTGTCAACACCCAGGGTAGTCCACCATCAGCTCCTGTCTTACCTTCTGAAATAGCCCCTCCGATCATTTCTACACACAGAGCCAGAGGGACTTTTTAAAACTTACATCAGATTGGTCACTCCCTTTTTTAAAACCTCCTGTGGCTTCCCATTTTCATGAACCCTTACCATGGCCTACAAGACCCCGTATGGTCTGGCCTCGCCTCCCGCCACTGCCTCCCTTTGCCCACTGCGTTCCGGCCATCGCTGTCTTCTCTGGATCCTTGGTCCAGTGTGATCCGGGCTGCCTTCATATAAACTGTTCACTTTCCAGCAATGGCTTTCCCCAACACTTTCCTCTGGCTGGCTCCTTCTCCCCCTGCAGATGGCAGCTGAAGCACCACCTTTCAGGGGTCTACCCTGACCTCCTGCTCTAAGCGGTCCCCCATCTGCCTTCATTGTTCTGTTTTGTTGCCTCCTGCTCTTTTCCTTTCCAACACATCCCATCATTGGCAATTAAGTAAATACCCATCCATGTGTTTACTTGTTTGATGTCTATCTTTCTCACTAGACTGTAAGGTCCTAGAAGGTCATGTTTAGTCACCATCTTCTCCTCAGTCCCTAAGCAATGCCTAGCACAGAGGAGTTGCCCAAATATCTGCTGAATGAATGAGGGAGGGAAGGGAAGGAATGAATGAATACATTAATCTTAAGCTTATAAAATCATGACCTAATGATGTTGCCACACACTAAAGAGACTCACTTTCAGGTCCCATTCCGCTCTCTGATGTAATGAACTTTGCTCTTCTAAAGCAAATGTTTTTCCCCTAGATTATTTTTATAGAAAAAAGTGAAGCAAATATAGAGATAATTATTGATTTTCACTCATGGAGTCCCTGTTCCCTATCACCAACATCCTCCTGAGAGCCTGCTGCAGGACTCCTGGGAGCCACAGGAAATAAGTCCACTAACCACTTGAAATGCAGTGACAAAAATAGACCAGACTTGACCTTCCTCCTGTGGAAGGGCCCCTTTCCTCAGGGCAAATGTTGCAAAGAAATTTTATCTGCTCTTTGGTGCCTCCCTCTTCAGTCACTCTCCCAGCAGCATTTATTGGGACATGCTCAGAATCCTGTTCTGAGCTTGTCCCCTGCCCCACCACACCTAAGTCATCACCTGAGCAAATCGCTCATTTTATTATATATATATGGTTTGAAACTCTGACCATTTATAACCTGTCTTTATTGAATGCATTAGGATTTTTTGCCCTCGTTAATGAACATAAATCTACACTTCCATCTGCAGTGGCTGCATAGGATCACACTATGTGGACATGCAAAGCTGCGACTTAATCCCCTTCCATTGAACATCTAGGTCGTGTACTGCTTGTCAGCATTATAAACGTGGGTCTGGGAACAAGCCTCCGAGGGGGTCCTGATGCACACAGAGTGAGAGCCCCTGCTCTGGGGTAACCTGGTTTTCTCCATCAAGATGGAGAAAGGAATGCAGCCTGGAAGGGAAGGGCCAGCTTGATTATTTTTGTCCTTTCAGCAAAGTCACTGAAATATCTCCAAATCTACTCTCCTTGTTTTCTTTCAAAGCAGTGGCCCAGGGGACACTGCCCATTTTGATATGTTTATTTTTTTCCTCTTTCTTTCCATTACTCATTTTGTCCCTACTGGGGAGAAGAAAATAAAACAGGTGCGCCGACGTGAGTGGAGGCTCCAGGCCCTCCCCGCCCTGCCCTGCTGTGTGAGGCGGGCAGGGGGCTTCCTCTCCCTGCAGCGAGAGGCACAGGCCTCCGGCAGGCACACCAGCGCGTCTGGACTTCACTTGGATGGCTGCAAGGCTCTGGTTTGCTGTTTATGGTGTGCCTGATGGAAAGGCCCAAATTTTTCTAAGCTGAGCTAGAAACTGGTTCTGAAGAATTAACTGGCACCTAATCACAATATACAAGCCCATGATAAGATGAAATCAGGCCTCCAGGGTGAGGAAGGTCGTGTGGCTCAGAATTTCAATGTTTCTCCCTGCCTCTTATTTTATTGGTAAAGTTGTTCCCAGCTTTTCAAAGATCTGAGTACTCGTACATTCACTTGACACATATTTAATGAGCACCTACTATGTGCCAGACTTGAGGAATGTAGTGGAGAACAAGACAGACTGAATGAGGCCCTCTTGAAGTTCACATTCTAGTGGGGAAGAGCTACCATAAAAGGGATTCCCGGTGAACTGAGTGTTACAGTGGCAAAGTCCAGGGCACCTTGGGAGCCAAATAATAGGTGACCTATAGAGCCTGGGAGATGGGAAGACTTCCTGGAGGAAGGGACATTTATATTCCTAGTGAAGAAGGAGAAGTTACCAGGAAGAGCATGTGCAAAGGTCTTGAGCCTAGAAAGAGCATGTTTCATTTGAGGAACTGAAAATAACCCATCAGGGGTGAGGAGAAAGGGCTGTGGTTGGAGATGTTGGCAGGGCCCTATCGTACGGAGCCCTGTGGGCCTTTATCTACAGGACCGCGGGAAACCACTGAACCATGCAGGCTGCCATGAGACATGGTCAGATTTGCATTTTTTAAATGTTACTCTGGCTGCTGAGTGGAGAAGTATTGGAGGAGAGGCAGAGCAGGGAAATCAGATGCAACAGTCCAAGTAAGAGGTAGTGGGACCTTAGACAGGATGGTAGATGTGGGTGTAGGCCAAATGTGGCATCCGCTTTCACAGCCCCTGGCCAGGATGTCTGGATATACTGGCCCAGTAGCCTTCTCTGAGAGACAGCAGCATTTAGCCAGTGCACACAGTGCCAGGAGAAGAGCTAAACTTGGATTTAAAAATCCCACCACCAAATATGCCAGGAAATGTAATTTCCAGGTGAGATGCTGCTGCTTTGGGAATGTGGGCTCATTCACTTTCCAGGGCAGATTGGAAGTGGGGCACCGTGCGTATTCATAGATGACAAGGAATGCATGGAGCCTGAGCTCCTCTCTGCCTGGCTGGCCGGGCTGGGTAGTAAGGACTCTTGTCCTGACTCACCAGATGACTGGACAAGTCGTCTGTCCCTCAGCTGCATGTGTTGACCTTAAGAACTGAATTTCCGAGTCATGCTACTGTCCTTTATAATATCTACATGATGGTGTCATCTCGGGAGGTTTGAGGACAGGTCACACTCTGAGGGGGAAGAAGGGGCTCTCAACATGCCTCCTGGTCCTATGACTTGTTGGGGCTTAGAGACACTAGAGGAGATGGCTGCGGTCATCTCCAGGGCACTTCATTCATTCACACAACAAATGTTATGAGGAATCTACGTTCCTGTCCCCGTTCTCTGATGGTGAATAAGCCTGCAGTCTTTCCGCCGAGGAGCTGATATTCCAGCCATTTCCTGAGGTGCACCCAGTGGCCCACCCTGCCTCCAAGCTCTCTTGGTCTTAGTACTTAGTAAGATGGCCCAAGTGGCCTCCATCAAAACTGAACTTCCAGTTTGCAAATGTGCCGGGTTCACATTCACCTGCAGGCCTTTGAACTTGCTTTCCCTTGGCCTGGACCTCTCTTGGCCAACATTGCCACCTCCCCCCTCCCAGCCCCCAGGATATTCCTACTTCTCCTTCAGACTTCACCTCAGATTTGCTCGGACAGAACTTCCTTGTCCACCGGCCCCAGGCCCAGGCCCCGCGCCCCAGCCAGCTGCCCCCTACCTCTCTGCAGCTCACTGGAGCTATTACTGGACTCTTTCTCCCCCTTGACTTTGCTCTATTAGGGTAGATCTCTTGTCCATTTTCCCCCCTCCAATGTCCTCACAGGCCTGCTACATAATACGTGCTTAATAAGTATTTGTTGAAAGAAGGACGGTGGGCCGATCTGTGCCATGCTGCGTGGCTTTCTGGTTTTGCTGAAAAGACAAGCTCTATGCTTAGAAGTCTCAGGAACTAAGGCCTGAGAAACGATACTCATTTGCCAGTTGCCATACTGAACCCAAGTATGCGTATTTTGGATTGATTAAATCAATCTGAAATTAATCCTACATATTTTCTAAAACTATGTATCCCTCCCCCCCAAAACTGACAAACAAACCAGAGAGACGAAGAGACTGGGGAAGAGATGAGGTTGAGTCTGTCTATTATTATTCATTAATTCATTCAACAAATAGTTATTTGTACTATGTTATAAGTACTATGATTTATCAGGCACTGAGGATACAGAGGCAAACAAATATAGCAAAGCCCCTGCTTTCATGGTCTATTTCCAAGTTTAAAAAAGTGAACAGCTGAATAATAAGATCTGAAACCGTGCCAATTCCTGTACCTCTCTGTTGAAATAGTGGGTGGCTGGAGGAGGAGAGGGCACCAGCAGGTGGGGAGTGGCCGGGGGACGCCCCTGAGGCAGTGACACTGAGCCAGACCTTTGAGGATGAGCAGGAATTCAGCAGGTGGGTTCAGGGCGTGTGCGGGGTCACATGCTTCCCAGTCCGCCTCGCCAGCTGGAGGAGACGGCATGGTGCTCGTGAACGAGGAGCGGGCACGTTTCAGCGAAGAAAGGTCAGGCTGCTATACCTCCTTCTAGTTGTTAGCCCGGAATAGGCAAGGGATTCAAAATAATCCACCAGCTGGGGGCCACAAAACGTAAGGTAATTTATTTAAAGGACAAATACTTCTCAGAGGGCCAGTGTTGCTTCCATCCCCAACCTGTCCTGATCTTTCCAAGCCAAAATGTCTTGTTTCCTGCTGTGATTACAATGATTTGCATCCTCTGGTTGGCCTCCCTCTTGAAGGGGATTGAGTCTTACACACCCCCTCTCCCCATGGACACACACACTTGCCTTGCACTTGGTAGATGCTGAGTGAATATTTGTCGACATTTGTTCAATTGAATAAGATTTCTGGCGAATACTTTGGAAACATACCTACTTTTTTAAAAAATTTAAACATAGTAGATTTATTTTTACAAAATGATCACATAATTATGGTAGAAAGGTGAGAATATTATAAATGTACTTGTTGGAGAAGTTCCTAAAGAGGCCTACGTCCCTGTCTTCTGTGTAAGTCAGGAGATAACCTCCACACTGAAAGGCCAGGGAGTAGCAGCATAACTATATTATTGGACCAAGGAAACAGTCAATCAAGTTGAAAGAATTGGGGGAAGAGACCGATGAAACACACCTACTTTAAAGAGTTTTGATTTGGGGGATGGAACGATAACTTTGGTGCATAGAACTCTTACAAGAGAGCCATGCCTGGATGGTTCCAGGGGACAATGCTGAATGCCACAGGCTTTCCAATGCAAGGTGGGGGAGGGGTGGCAGGCTAAGAGAAGAAAGTTGGGGGGGTGCAGAAAGGAGATAGAGCAGTGAGGACTGCTGGACATCTGGCTACTTCGGTCAGTGGTGGGAAAAAGTCGCTGAAAATCATCTTGCATGCACCCCCAGAACTATGCCTCAGATGTCCACGTTTGCGCTGAGATTTCTGCTCTCTGGTTGGTTAGTTTCTTGATTTGGGATTTGGTTGGGGGTTCTTGTTTCCTCTGTCATTTCCTTTCTTTGAGGGAGTTTACTTTCTATATATACACAATGTTTTGTCATGAATAATCTATATGTATAGCTGCAATGTCTTTTTATTATTTAATTAGTATTTATTATTATTATTCTTTTTTTTAATCCTCACCTGAGGATATTTTTCCCTTTTATTTTCAGACAGAGTGAGAGGGAGATATATAGATAGATAGATAGATAGATAGATAGATAGATAGATATAGATACATAGATATAGATATCCATATAGATATAGATATATAAATATATATAAATATATATACATATATATATATACATATATACATATATATACATATATATACATATATATACATATATATACATATATATATATATATATATATATATATATATATATAGAGAGAGAGAGAGAGAGAGAGAGAGAGAGAGAGAGAGAGAGAAACATCGATGTGAGAGAGACACATTTGCCTTCCGGGGACCAAACCACAACCGAGGTACGTGCCCTTGACTGGAATCAAACCTGCGACTCTGGTCCGCAGACCGATGCTCTAACTGCTGAGCCAAACTGGCCAGGGCTTAATTAGTATTTTTAGAGTTGAATCAATGTTCAATCCAGAATTCATATCAAATGGAAACTGAGTATCACTACTAAAAATATAAAACCAGTATCACTTGCCACAGAAGGTAAATGTAAATAGGATCTAAATAAACCATGATATGAAATTTTAAAAACAAGAAGTATGTAACTAATTAAGTCTAATTTGTTTGTGTGTCTTATGAAGTACTTCTGGGATGCCATCTCGGGTTTCATGCAGCGGCACTTCAGCATAAATATTGTTATTCTCTTTTTTACAGATGAAAAAAGTGTGAAGAGGTATTTTAATCTGAATGATCGTTTACTTTTTTGTTTGCAAATGGAATATTGGGGCTAAAAAGTAGACTTGAAAGTAAGACTGGAGATTATTAACCTTTTTTTTAAGAGAGAGAGGAAGGGAAAGGAGAGAGACAAACATTGATGTGAGAGCGAAACATTGATCCATTGCCTCCTGCACACCCCTTTCCCTGGATGGAGACGACAGCTGGGCATGTGCCTTGACCAGGAATCAAACTGGCAACCTTTTGGTGCACGGGATGACACCCTACCAACTGAACCACACCGACCAGGGCGAGATGATTGACTTTTAAAATAGACACTTATTTATTGTTTAACTGTTTACTTTGTAAGTAAAGATAAAATCTAAAGAAGCATGAGAAAACAAAGCCAAAAAGCAAGGGTAGAAAGCTCTGAACTAGGGGCATTAGGTAGAGCATCTACTGTTACCTTGGGTTCCCGGGTCACCACACGAATGCAGTTGGCAGTGACAGCACCTCGGTTCGGGTCGAGGAACAGCCCAGCAGGAAAAGGGTTACATGGAGACATGGAAGGAAAGAGGGGAACCAGGTGCTTTGCCTCTCTCTAGGCTGTAACTTATTAACTAAATTTAAATTCCTTTTCCTCGTCCCCTTGGACAGAGGGTAACGTCCTGCTGGAGGCCCAAGTATCGTTCTTTGGGGCCTTTGCAGGGTCAGAAAACTCACATGCGAGCAACTTTGTTTACATCAGCAAACCCAGCTGCATTGTGCAAGCACTTGACCGGCCCCTGACTCCCAATGCAAAACAGATGTCTGGGCAACACAGAGAAAATACACAGGGCTCCTGAAGGGGTAGGACTTTGTTCTGATGAGTTGGGAAAACGACAGGAGATGGACGGCACTGGATGTGCCAAGAATTGACAACAGCAGTGACCAAATAGACCTAGCTTGGTCCTGGCTTGAGCCACAGAGGCTCCCAGAAGTGATGCTCAGAGGGACGGTAAGGCCAGACTGCATTCCTTCTGGAGAAAGCCAAATCGCTGTGTGTGTGGGACCGTGGGGTTTGGAGCTGCCTTTTGACCGGGATGTGGAAAGAGACGGGGTCCCCTAGGCCAGAGAAGGGGAAGTGGGATCAGAACCAAGATTCCACTTGGCGCTCAGTCCTAGAAACTGCTCTCCTACTTTCTGTCTGTGTAACATTGTTGAATGTCATCCATGTGGTAGATTTGTGGAATAAATCTCTCCTAATAAATAAGTGGTTGCTCGATTAGGTTAATCATTATGTTAAACATTTTCCAGGTAATGTTTACCAGCTAGAAATATTAATAAATAATGAAAAACCAAGTCCTCCTTAAGGAACCAGGCACCTACACTCTCCAGTACACTCCAGGGAGCGTCATGCCATCTACCCACCCATTGGAACAAACTAGCCCGCATTCCCTATCATGGTCTACTGATGTTCATTTAGTAGATTTGCAAAATTGAATGCCATGATGAAATTCTCCCTTGAGGAAAGGGATGAAGTTAAGATAACAACAATTATTTAAGATATTAAAAACTGTGATTTAAAAAGACAGTACCTTTACATCTGCTTTGGGAAAAGACTACAGATTATACACACATACCCCAAAATGTGACAATAGCCATGATATATATATCTCGCTGCCATCTAGGGGTCAATAGCCTGAGTTAATGCTAAAGGTTTCTCACTTAAGTCTCTCTCAAGGAAAATAGGGCTTTTTCTCCTTGGATACAATTTGAAAATTTCTCAGTAGGGAGCAATAGCTAACCTTAAGATTCAAAATGGTACCCGTGAGAGAAGTAATAGCTAAGGGATTAGGCTTCCAATCCCTCATTATGTATTTAGCATAGAAAAAACAAGTTTTCTCCTTTGCTGATGACCATTTTTCTTCATCTGATCCTCACTTCTTCTTGTCTCTGTCATCAGACTCTTAGTTACCAGAAGGTCTACATTTGCATCCCAGCTCTGCAATTTGCCAACCGCGGGATCTTGGCCAAGTCATTTCTAATCTCGGTGCCTCTGTCTGTCTGTAAACTAACAGGCTTATTATGAGGATTAAATGAAATAAGGCTTGTAAGCGCATGTGGGCACAGCAGTGAAGGTTGGCTGTTATCATCATCCCGTTGACTTATCCCAAACATCCTTTCCAACCATTATGTGGAGAACATCTCTTCTGATTTAGCTGGGCTCTGTAATCTCAAGGCACACACAGAGCCATGGCCTTCCAGAAGGGCCTCAGGAACACCAACACGAGAGGAGAGACTTAGAACATAGTTCCACTTACCTGTTGTCTCATAGCTACTTTCCCCACAGAGGCCTCGAAGTCCTTGGTCAAGCAGCAAACCTCACTCACCAAGGGAACCCCCGAGAGCCTGGCTGCCAGACCCCAGAGCTGCTTGCCTCGGTCAGTCAGCGCTCTCTTTAAGCTGTTCCTTTCGGTTTCTCTGACTCAGAATATCTTAGGTCATTCTGAGACAGCCTTCTCCTCCCCACCTTCCCTACTTTTACCTGTTGTCCTGGACATTTGTCATCCTTTTGACTGCCCCGCATCTGAAGCCCCCTCCCACATTTGAGGGATACGCACCCCCAAAACACACACACACACACACACACACACACACACACACACACACCTTGGTCTGGCTGGATCATTCCTGCAGTGCATTCCCTATGCCTTCCCAGTGATTCTGGGGGTAACCCCAGGTTCTCTAACTTCTCTTTCTGTTTATATCAGTCAAAGTCAATTTTGGTTGTTGATAATTAAGAAACCTAGCCAGTTCCTACTTGCCTTCATGCCTACTTTGGCATAAATCCTTCAGCTGTTGGTTCCCCAAACTTGCTGAGCTCCCTGTGTCATAGTATTTATTACACTGGGTATACTATTTTATTATAATTGTCTGCTTATCCTCCCCTAGACTGTCATCCCCTAAAGCCATCTAGATCACTGTAGTATATCCTTCAGGGAGCAGAGTGCTTGGCACATGGTAGGCCCTCTGCAAATCATAAATGAATGAATGAGCATAAAACCTTATACAGAGGAGGGGACCAGAACAACCACAGCAGTTCCACTCGGAGAACCAGTTAACCGCCAGCTTTTTGATAACCTGGCACCATGCCTAGTCTGATTGCAGGGGAAACCAGATTTCCTTTAGGCTTTGGCAGGGAATAAGATATTCCAGCAGCGTCTTGAGTGGGAGAGTGTGATGTTGGCCACGTCTTGAAGTGGGTGAGTAATCCCCAGGCAGCACTTAGCTTTAAACCCTGGCTTTTAACACGGTCATCTCCTGAAGCTCCCAGCTTAAAATGGAAAGTGGTATTACTCATGGTGAAGAGCAGACAATAAAAAAACATTTAGGTGGGGCCCGACACAATGGAGTGAGTATTCCCTGACGGTGATGAGAACATCTGCGCTCCCGGGGCCCGCTGCCCTGGCGGACAGCTCAGTCATCGCGGGGCTTTTGAACTACACCTCCAACTTAGTTCATCACCCAGCACCTTGCTCTTTGAGGGTGTTGTAAAACACTGAGTTTCTCACCCTGCAGCAGGCGTGGTGGTAGGAAATGGCCCTGAATCAACATCAGAAGGTGGCATAAAACAGTGGTTATGAACGTAGACTTTGGTATCCAACAGACCTGGGTCTGAATCCCAGCTCTTCTACTTATGAGCTCCGAAACGCTGAGTAAGTTATTTAACCTCTCTGATCCTCAAGTTTCTCACATGTAAAATGGGTTAAATAACAGTGCCTATTACAAGGTCATGGGAAAAGTAAATCAGACAATTTGTATAAAGCCCTCATCAAAATGCTGGGGTACGGCCAGCGTGGCTCAGTGGTTGAGCGTCGACCCATGCACCAAGAGGTTGCCGGTTCGAGTCCCGGTCAGGGTACAGGTTGTGGGCCCGATCCCTAGTGGGGGGCATGCAGGAGGCAGCCAATCAATGTTCTCTCTCATCGATGTTTCTATCTCTCTCTCCCTCTCCCTTCCTCTCTCTCTAAAATCAATAAAGAAAAAAATTGCCTGGCAAGTAATCAGCATTCAATCAGTGATAAGTGCTGGTATTGATAATGTTCTTTACTATCTTCTTCGAACAGCCTCCATTCTTCTCTATCCTTTATGCTTGTACGAATGCTCCTCAACTTATGATGGGGTTACATCCGATAAACCCACTGTAAGATGAAAATATTGTAAGTTGAAAATGCACCTAACCTGCCGAACATCATAGCTTAGCCTGGCCTACCTTAAACATGCTCAGAACTCGTACATTAGCCTACAGGTGGGCAGAATCATCTCACACAATGAATACACTGTAGAGTCGTGTCAGTGTTGCCCTCATGATCACACAGCTGACGGGGGGCTGTGCTCACTGCTGCAGCCCAGCATCGCAAGAGAGGATCGTACCGCATATCCCGGGAACAGATCAAAATTCCAAGTTCGAAGTATGGCTTCTACTGAATGCTTATCACTTTCGCACCATCGCAAAGTCAAAAAATCATAAGTCAGACCATTGTAAGCCAGGGCCCATCTGTATTTCTCTGTGAATCTCACCCAGCCTTCATCTCTTTCCTTCTTCGAGGTGTCAGCCTTCACCTTTCACACCCTTCTGAACTCAGGTCACACCCTGGCCTCCATCCAAGTCACTGCTCTCCATTTCTATCTCGTCTTTCTCTCACTGTCTAGGTGCCTGTCAGCTTGTGTATAAAGACCTCACTACCCAATGTCTGACCTGTCATTGTCTCTTCCCCACTTCAGACTCCATGACCTGGCACACGGGGAAGCAAAATGCACTGAAATAAATCAGTCTGACTTTAATGATGCCTCACGGACAGAGGGGGCCTAAGGACATAAAATGATCAGGGTGCAACACCAACGCCAGCATAAGGTGCATGCACTAACAGAAAGCAAAGTGGACCAACATCCAGTCTTATCAAAGCTGGGCGTGAGCAGCGGTGGTGCTGATTACACGTGTAAGTATTTTTCTTAGGAAAGAACATACTACCAGCTTTTCTAATCATAGACTTCTTTAGTGAGTTCATAAATAAAATTCAGATTTTTTTTTAATCTTCACCTAAGGATATTTTTCCATTGATTTTTCAGACAGAGTGGGAGGAAGGAGGGGTGGGGGAGAGAGAGAAACATCCGTGTGAGAGAGACACATCAACTGGTTGCCTCCCACACGACCTCAACAGGAGCTGGGGATCAAACCCGCAACCAAAGTACATGCCCTTGACCAGGAATCAAACCCATGACTCTTCAGTTTACAGACCAATGCTCTAACCACTGAGCAAGACCGGCCACGGCAAGATTTAGATTTTTAAAAAAGAATATACTCATCCGGCCGGTATGGCTCAGTGGTTGAGCGTCAACCCATGCACCAAGAAGTTGCAGGTTCAATTCCCGGTCAGGGCACATGCCCAGGTTGTGGGCCAGATCCCCAGTGGGAGGCATGCAGGAGGTGGCCAATCGATGTTCTCTCTCATCGATGTTTCTATCTCTCTCTCCCTCTCACTTACTCTCTCTAAAATCAATAAAGAAAAAAAAAAAAAAAAGAATATAACTCTTGGCCTCAAGCAGGTTACATACATTACTATTTAGAGATAAACAACGATGTACATGTGCCAAGGCTCTGAGCATTGCACTAGGTGGTTTTTGTACCAATGACCCAGAGACTCAGCAGTCATCAGATCCTCCAGGGTTAAGAAAACCTTTCACCTTTGATCACCAATTTCTAGGTTAACCTCAGGCTATCATCTCAGAACATGTCCTAGTTACTCATTTGTTCAAGACATTTAATGGACAGCCTTTTGGGTGCTGGACACATTTGTGGATGTCATGGAAGGTGTGCTAAAAGATTGGAAGCCAGTCCTGTTCTCCAGGAACTTGCAGCCCAGCAGAGGAGGTAATACACATAAATAACTCCGAGGGTTGGGGGATGTAATGAGTGTTACAAATAAGGCATCACATTTTAATAGGAGTTCCCAAGAGGCACACATCACTGATGATGGAGATATTGGGTAGGAGGGGTTATTTGAGATGGTTTATATACATGATTGGGGTCTCAAAAGGCCAAGGTTGGCAGGTACACTGGACAGAGGATACTACATGGGCAAGGAACAGAGTTAGGAAAATGCAAGGTGAGAATAAGAAACAGTACACTTTGAATTAAGGATGGCTTATATATAATGAGTCATGGGAGAGGGAGGTAAGGCTGGAGAGATAATTTATAGACAGATCTTATAACACGCTTCCTGCTCAACATCTGCATGTGGGTGTCCAATAATTATCTTAAACTTAAGAGGGCCCAGACAGAACTGTTGATCCCTTCTACCCAATTCCCCAGCTTCTTTCTCAAATATTTCAAAACTTAGTAAATGCCCCCAGTGCCGCAGCCCCCAAACAGAGAAGTCATTCTTTCTCTCTCCTTCACTTAGCCCCATTCAATCCATCTGCAAGTTCTATTAGTTCTATCTCCAAAATAGATCCTCGGTCTGGCCTCTTCTGTCTTCTCTATCACTGCCACTGTGTTCCAAACCACTGTCATTTCTTACCTGCCTCCTTGTTTCAAGTTTTGCCCTCCTACAGCAGATTGCTTAAATCAGATCACAGCCCGTGCTTGCTTAAAACCTTCTAGTGGCTTCCTAATGCTCTATCCACAGGAAGATGGTGTCCTGCAGGCTCATGGTCAGGCTCCAGCCTCTCCACGGCCTCATCCCACACCTCTCCTCCCTCGCTGATAGTGCTCCATCTACCTCATTGGCTTTCCTTCTCTTGCTTGAACTCACCAAGCATTGACCTGCCACAGCATTTTTGCATTTGCTGTTCCCTCTGCCTGAAACACTGTTCCCTCAGCCCAAAATGCTTCTCTTTCTGTAGATCTTTGCATGTCCACCTCCTCGTGGCTCCTATCTCAGCTCAGATGTCGCCTCTGCAGAAATGTCTTTCCTGAGCATTCTAACAAAAGTTGCCCCTTCTCAGCTTTTTTCTGTCTCAGAACTCAAATTTTTCTTTTACAGCATTTGCTGGAAATGGTCTCCAATATTTGTTTATTTTTCTGTTTTATCACCACAACTTCCATTAGCATGTAAGCTGCACAAGGCTTTGTCTTATTTACTACCATCTCTTCAGTCTTCAGCACAATCCTAGTCTAACAGAAACTCAATAGTTATTTATGGAATGCAGATGCCTGGGCCACGTACCCAGAAATTCTGATTCATTTGTCTGGGTTTGGACCAGGCAAAAAAAAAAAAAAAAAGAGGTAATTTATTTGAATTTTAAAAAAATATGTTTTTATTAATTTTTTTTTAAAGAGAGGAAGGGAGAGAGAGAGATAGAAACATCGATGTGACAGAGAAACATCCATCAGCTGCCTCCTGCGCACCCCCTACTGGAGATTGAGCCCGCAACCCAGGCACATACCCCAACTGGGAATGGAACCTCTCAGTCATGGGACAATACTCAGTCCTCTGAGCCACACCAGCTGGGCAATTGATTTGGATATTTTTTACCATATGCAAATTTTTGTCTCCCCCACCCCATATTGTATGTTTATTTATGCCAAATAACACCATACAGGAAGTCAGTCAGTTTTAAAATATGAAGATAAGCTTTGATGCATCTACTGTGAGGATGAAGACCATTCTCAGCAACCAGACCATGGACATTGTAGAAAATGTCGACCTCACCCTGAAGGGATGCACAGCTGTTGTGAAGGGCCCAGAGGCACCCTGAGGAGGGACAACAATCACCTCAATGTAGAACTCAGCCTCTTTGCAAAGAAAAAGAAGCGACTCCAGGTTGACAAGTGGTGGGAAGATAGAAAGGAACTGGCTACTGATTGCACTACCTACCATCCTGCACAGAACACGATCAAAGGTGTCACACGGGGCTTCCATTACGAGGTGTACGCTCACTTCCCCATCAGCTCACTTCCCCATCATTGTCGTAACTCAGGAGAATGGTTCTCTTGTTGAAACCAGAAATTTCTTGGGCGAAAAATACATCCGCAGAGTTCGGATGAGGTCAGGCACTGCTTGTTCAGTATCTCAAGCACAGAAAGATGAGTTAACTCTTGAAGGAAATGACATTGAACTTGTATCAAATTCAGCTGCTTTGATTCAGCAAGCCACAACAGTTAAAAACAAGGATATCAGGAAAGTTTGGGGTGGTATCTATGTTTCTGAGAATGGAACAGTTCAGCAGGCTGAGGAATAAGATCTAAGTTGTCCAGCCATAGAAACAGCAAGATGCCGAATGAGTCCTCTCAGACTTATTTGTGATATTTTATTGTATTTTTTATTAGCTTTATTGGGGTGACATTGGTTAATAGGATCATATAGGTTTCAAGTGTACATTTCTATGACACATCATCTGTACATTACATTGTGTGCCCACCACCCAAAGTCAAATCGTCTTCCGTCACCATATATTTGGCCCCCTTTACCCTTTACTATCCCCCATCCCCTTCCCTCTGGTAACCACCATACTGTTATCTGCGTCTATGAGTTTCAGTTTTATATCCCACATATGAGTGAAATTATATGGTTCTTGCCTTTTTTTGACTGACTTATTTCACTCAGCATGATATTCTCAAGGTTTATCCATGTTGTCGCAAATGGCAGTATTTCATCTTTTCTCATGGCTGAGTAGTATTCCACAGTATACATGTACCACATCTTCTTTATCCAGTCATCTATCAAAGGACACTTTGGTCGTCTCCATGTCTAACTGTGAATAATGCTGCAATGAACACAGGGGCGCATATATCTTTGCGAATAAATGTTCTTGAGTTTCTCGGGTAGATATCCAGAAGAAGGATTTCTGGGTCATATGGTAACTCTATTCTTAATATTTTGAGGCACCTCCATACTAGTTTCCATAGCCATTTTATAAACCATGTTATAATTAGTACCATCCCCAGGTGGTTCTGATTTGTAGACAGAGTTAAGAACCCCCGACCTAGGGAATAGAAATCTCTCTAGCACGTTGCTACCAAAAGTGGGGTCTTTGGGTCAGGTACTTGTTAGAAATGCAGACTCTCAGGCCCCACCCCAGACTTACAGAACCAGAAGCTGCAGTTTAACAAATTGCCCAGGTGATTTGTATGCATATTAAACTTGAGAAGCACTGACATAGCAGAAATACAGAATTGCCGAAGGATAATGCTTTAACTTTGGCAAGTTGAGTTTGCTGTATCTGCGGGACATTTGAGGTGGGTGTGTCCCTCAGACAGTTGGGAATGTGGTTCTGAAGCCACAGAAAAAGAACCCAAGAGGAAATGAGCATCTTCACCAAATTGCTCACTGAGGTTGGAGCAGGGGCTTGGTGAGGTCATCCATGGAGAGAAGAAGACAGAATTGGTGGGTGTGGGGGACCCCCAGTATGAGTGTGAAAGAAGGGAGCTGAGTAAAAGAAGAAAAAAGACCAATAAAGAATGCTTATGAAAGTCAGAGCAGGAGACAGCAAGAAAGTGGTGACCAAAGTATCAGATTCTGCAGAAGAGTCAAGAAACATAAAGAAATGATCATTGAGTTCTGCTCCCACAGATGGGTAGATGGGGAAGCCAGGAGAGGGGAGGAAATGCTTTAGTCAGTGATGAGGAATTGGAGGCAGCAAGTCCACACCACCCTCCCAGGAAGGATTGTGGTCACACCAAGAGAAAAATCCTGTCTTGAGGAAGTAGGAATGGAGAGAATTAGAGAATGGAGAATTTTCTCAAATGAGAGACCTGAGGATGTTTGTCAATAAGAAGAAAACTACAGGGATGGGGACTGGATAGACTGAAAATCAAAAGACAATTTAATTGCTAAGACCAGGTCCTGGAGAGGGTAGGGGAGAATCAGATTAGATTTCCGTGCTTGTTAACATACAGACTGACCTAGATGGGTACACATAAATAATATCAGGCTGCTTTCAGGGAAGGAAACTGGATGACCAGGGAAGGCAGGGTCAGCTTTCTTTTTATTTAAGAAAAACAAAAAAGAAGTAGTAAGAAACACCTGTGTGCACTATACCCAGATTTGACAAATGTTAATATTTTCTCAAATTTAGTTGATTTATTTTTATAGAAAAGAAATAAAACATTAGATAGAAAGTTGAAGTTCCCCTTGTTTTCTTTTGTCATAACATTTCTATCTCTTCCAAGGCAACTACTGTTATGAATTGTGTGGATGCACGTGTGCATGTATGTGCGTGTGTGTATGCACATGTGTCTAAGACATCAACAGTGTGCTCTGCATGTATAGTTCTGCAATTTGCAGGGCTGCTTTTATTCACTCAACATTACATCTGAGACTATCCATTTTGATATAGTATCTGTAATACTTATTGTATAAATAAATGCTATAAGTAAGTTCTGACCTTTCCAATTGTGTACATTGTATTTGCCTATATATCTAGGGATGGACATTTATGTTACCTGTAGCTTTTCACTGGTATCCAAACAGCTGCCATGAACACCCTTGTACATGGAGAGATACACGTTTTACTGTCCGCTCTTTTGAACTTTCAGATTTTTCTTACCACATGCATTTTTAACAGGTGTTTTAAATAAGAAAAGCTGATTTTCTTAAAAAAAAATCCACAGATTAGTGTTTCTCAAAGTATGATCCAAGGCACACCTAAATCAGAATGATGTGGGACATTTATTATAAAATGCATATTCCTGGGCCCTGCCTCAGACCTAGTGAATGTACATTGTAATAAACCTCCCCAGGTAATCCTTTGGCAGTCCCCAGTTTGGGAAGCACCAGACAGACAGATGATTCCTCTGAGAGGCGATAGGAGATGAGAGGGGAACAGATAGATGGTGGGAGGAGGGGTCTGCAGGGGGAGGGATGGACAGTACCACTGGTTGACAGCTCCCCTCTGCCAGGCACTGTGCTAGGCATGACATTTAAAGCAGAAGGGAGAGGGGATCCATGAGGATTTATCAAGATAACACGTGCAAAATGTTCAAAAGGTCAGCAAAGGTGAACATGGCAATTTAAAAAGTCTATGGAGGCCCTGGCTAGTTTGCTCGGTGGTTGGCGCATCAGCCCATGGATGAGGGGTGAGGGGTCTCGGGTTCTATTCCCGGTCAAAGGCATGTGCCTGGGTTACAGGTTCGATCTTCGGCCCTGGTCGGGGTCATGCTGGAGGCAAGCGATCAATGTATCTCACATCGATGTTTCTCTCTCTCTCTCTCTCTCTCTCTCTCTCTCTCTCTCTCTCTTTCCTTCCCTCCCTCCCTGCCATTCTATCTAGAAATCAATGGAAAAATATTCTCCGGTGAGGACTAAAAAAAAAGTCTATAGAGTCCACTACTTAGTAACCGTGTGCCCTTGGGCAGTCATGTGACCTCTCTGAGCTTCAGTTTCCTCATCTGCAACGTGGTGATATAATACTACCCACCTCAAAAGAGTTCTGTGAGGATCTAATTACTTAAGGCACATAACCCACAGCCCATGAAACTTATTATGAAGACAGTGGTGGTGAGAACGATGCTCACCATTGTTGTTGTTCGACCCCGTTGTAATCAACGCATGTACATTTTATAGTTCGGCTCCTAGCCTCATTATTTGAAACTATGACGGAGGTTTATAGTAACTGAATTTTTCTTTAATATCACAAATATCACATTATTGCTAGAGATCTTAAATACGTAGCCCTCAATCACTCAATTCTCATGGGGAATATACGATCAGCACATACAATCAGCTACAAGACACAGGTTCTGAAATGTAGTAAAGTGGAAAATGGCGATTTCCTATATTGTTGGGGCTGCGGGGGCTGAGTCAGAAGGATCAACATTTTAAAGTGTAAAAATATAGCTGAACACACACACGCTCGTTCCTGGTGCGCACACAGCACAGTTATCCCCGCTGAGGAGCTGCGCGCGTGTTAACGGAGGGGCCGTGGTGCAGCCGTGTCCTCACCCCTTCCCACAAACACCTTTCCTTCCGCCTGGGCCAAGGGCTCAGGGAGGCGAGGGGGCCAGAGGCAGAAGGCAAGACGCTGCCAGCGTTAGGGATTGCCTGTGGACCAATGAACACATCAAAATAACCCAGAGCTGTCCAGTGACTGTCCCTCCTGAGTCTCCACCCGCTTCCCTCTGTGATGCTTCAGCCAGCAGGAGCTGAATGCATGTCCAGCTGAGAGGAGTGGACAAGACCCCTGGCTGAGCTCAGCACAGCAAGCTCTGCATCCCAGCTCTGCCTCTCGGGAGCTGTGTCTCTTAACCTATTTTTTTAAAAAATGAATAAACTTTATTGTTTTTAGAGCGTTTTTAGGTAGTGAGATTTCCCATATGTCCCCTGTCCCACAGGTGCACAGCCTCCCCCGTTATCAACATCCCCACCAGATTGGTACATATATTACAGCTGACAAACCTACGCTGACACTTCGCAATCCCCCCAATCCATGCCTTACATCAGGGTTCACTCGTGGTGGTGCACATTCTCAGGGTTTGGGAAAATGTAGAATGCCATGTATCTGCAATTGTAGTATCATACAGAAAAGTTTCACTCCTAAAGTCCTCTGTGCTCTGCCTATTCATCCTCTACCCTCCCCCCACCAAACACACACACAGCCCCTGGAAACCTCTGATCTTTTTACTGTCTTCATAGTTTTGCCTTTTCCAGAATGTCATACAGGTGGAATCATATAGTATGTAGCCTTTTCAGATTGTCTTCTTTCACTTAGTAATATGCATTTAAGGTTCCTCCAGGTCTTTTCATGACTTGAGAGCTCATTTATTTTTATCACTGAATAATATTCCATCGTGTGGACATGTAACCCTTTTTTAGCCTCAGTCTCCTGGGCTGTCATACAGGGTAATGGGTAGTACGGACTGGGAAAATTCATAATGATGCCCAGCAGGAAGGGTCAAGAAGTGCTCGGTACCAGGCACTGTCCTAAAAGCCTATTCCTGAGCTACTTCATCCAGTCCTTCCAGAACCCTGTAGGCACTATGACCACCCCCATTTACAGATGAAGAAACCGAAGCCCAGGGAGGTTAAGTAATTGCTCACGGCCACAGATCCAGGAAGGGATGGGTCTGGGATTCGAACCTAGATGTTCTGACTCCAGATCTGAGTATCGGGGCTGTAACCTCCCAGGAAGGTTCTTAGCAGTGTTTGGCACATAGTAAAAACATGTCATGAAATGTTACCCCTTATTATGGTCCATGTTTTTGAAGTAGAACCATTTAAATGGTAAGGTCACAATTTCGTTCGACTGAGAAATGTTAGGCGCTGAGACCTTCAGAAATTAACCAGTGCCACACAGCAAGTGGGTCATAGAACCGGAACCAGAAGCCGGGGGTAGTGAAGCCTCTGAGTTGCTCGGAAGAGAGTACTGATTTTTTTTTAAGCTAACATTTATTGAGTACTAACTAGATAGGTTATCTCGTTCAATGCTACGGCAACTCATTTTAGGAAACAGAAGTGCCCGAGGAACGCCAGCCCTGCTCGCCATACTCCCCTGCAGCTTCTCTCATGTTGGCTTTTCCCACCTAGCTCCCGATCCCCATCTCAGCCATGGGCCACCATTGGAATCCCGGGCACATGTCACAGCCCAGAAGCAGCCCAGGAGCGCCTGGTCTCTGTTCAGTGTCTGGCCCAAGGTGTGGGCGCCTTGGCAGCTGGCTGCAGCCCTTCCTTGTCATCCTGGTGGCAGTACTCACCAGTCCCCGGGCAGGCAGCCTCGGCCTGGGCACACCTGCTCACTCCCTGTCCCCTCCACTTCCTTCTGCCCTGGATTTCCAGACAGAGTCAAAAATGGGTCCACATCAAATAAGATTTGTTTTCTCCCAGGGTAATTTTCCACTTATAGACAGCCTTCTCTTGGGAGGCACTGTCCTCCTTCCTCTGTCTCGGTTTTTTCTGGGTATTTGGGGATAAACTCTTGGTGGTTGTTTTTTAGCCTTGTGGTCAGCAGCCCAGCCGGTCATTCATTCAGAATGTCTCCAGAAAGCCAGTGGTTACTCTTACAGGACATTATGCTAATTTCTGTGGCCTCTGAGACCTCTGTGGAACTGTGCCCACATAGCCAGTGTGACGTGTTAGAAAGAAATATCGGACCTGGGCCAGCGTGGTCCTCAGTCACACACTCATGCTGGTGAGAGGAGGAGGATGATCATTACAGCAGTAATAGCAGCTGATACTGACAGCACACCCCTCCAAGTGCTGAAGGGGTTCCTTTATTCCCACAAGGCAGACGATGCTCTGACCCCCTTCACACAGACAGGAAATGAGCACACAGAAGTGAAGGCCAGGGCTGACGAGGCTTTACGTGGGATTTGGCCCTGCTGACCTCCTGGCCCAGCCACCCAACTCTCCCCCTCCAGTCCTATGCTCTGGCCCAGCTTTGCTTTGGTCCCTTGAATATCTTCTTGTGTTCTCCTACCACAGTTCCTTTGCACATGCTCTTCCCCCTGCCTGGACCACTGTTCCCTCCACCCTGCAGCTAATTCACTCTGACCCTTCTTTCAGATCAAAACAGCAACTTCTTCAAGGATACCTTAATGGACTCCCTGGTCAGATGCCCCATTAAAACTCAGATAGCGCTGCCTGTCTCTCCTCTATGGCACTAGTCAGAGCTTAAATTCTTTTATTTGTGCAATTTTCCAATTAACAACTGGCTCTTTTTCCAGACCATAATTCCATGAGAGCAGAGGCTGGAAAGTACTTCCTTGTACATGATTCTATCATTGCACTTACCACACTGGACTGAAATGATTTATTTATTCATCCGTCTCATCCTTTGGTCTGTGAATTTCCTGAGGGCAGTGTCCAGGTCTTTTTCTAACACAGCGCTCAGCTCAGTAAATATTTGCTGAGTAGAGTTGAATAAACTGGATTTAATTGAACAGTGTAACCGGGGAAAGAGCACCTGAAAATTCAGAACTTTTGAAGCAACAAGCCTATAAAATACAATCGTTTGGGACTATTGCTTTGGAAATCAGGAGTGACTTTAGAGAGAAAGTTAGCTTTTTTAAAAAGCCGAGTTCATTTATATTTTGGATAGCAGACAAAAGGATCCATGACTTTCCCAAAGAAGCATCGTATTACAGCGATAAATCCAAGAGAAGTGAAGAAGAACGGATGTCTGCCTCTCCGAGGTTCATCTGAAGTTTAGTAAAAGTCAGAGAGTATAAATAACTATTGGATCTCATTGGAAGCTGTACTGGGACTTGATTTTTCACAGCCCTTGGCCTTGCGTCATCCCCTTATCTGTCTGGATGACCTTGCCTGGCTCACTCCCCAGCTGTCATTGCTGTCTTCAACTTCGCAAATGTGGTCTGGTTGCAGGAAGCACCCCCTCTTTCTGGCTGGCCCTTTCCAGGACCTGATGCTCCTCTGTCTGGGAAATGGCTCCCACACCTGAATGAGAGAGAGAGGGGGACTTCTCTTCTGTCTGGAGGATGAGCAGGGTAAGGAATGGGCTGTGGGCTGCAGGCCTGGTGCTCCCCCAGCAGGGTGCAGGAAGCCAGCCAGGTAACCTCAGGCTGCCACATCCAAACAGGGCCCGGCCTCAGCTCTGCCCACCCTGGCTCCAAGCAAAACAGGCAGTTATTTGGAAATGCTGTTTTCTTTCATCCTGCCTCCTCCTTCCTAGCCTAACAGATTATGAGCGTGTTTCTTGGAGGACTGAATCGCCCCTTTTAAGAAGTTAGAAAGAAGCCATTTCTGAGTTGAGAGGATTAACCTAGTTAAATTTAATAGTAGCAGGACATGATAGATTAACAGGTAATTTGAAAGCACATTATTGTGGCTCCTGTAACCCATTATGACACTCTTAGATTTCCAAGAATTTTGCAGTAAAAATACCACCTGGTTATTGCACATGATGGATTGAAGTGACACTGTCCTCATCTTGTCCCTTACTGTGAACCTGCTCCTAGCACATTCCCTGGCACATAATAGGTGCTCAGCAATTATTTGTTAAATGAATAGAGGAAATATGAGGCTGACTTAAGGTTCTGACAACTTTCTACAGTGAAACAGAAAACTTCAATCTTAAACATATTTTGCTCAAATACATTGAGTAATGACACCTAGAACTGTTTTCCCTTCTCCTCTGGCTTCCAGACCTAGTTCCCACTTATCCAAAATCATGAATGCATTCCCGAAAGTTAACAAATTTAACTGGAATCCAATGACTTAACTCAGATCTAAGGAGGGTATTTTTTGAAAACAGTAACCAAGGAATCATTTTTAAAGAGGAGACAGAGTTCTGTGTAACTTGAAAATATAACACCAGTATTGAAAAGACCATCTTGGAGTTTCAGTGGCTAAGGCAGAAGAAACTCAAAGATGTGTTGAAGTTAGAACTGGAGCTGTTTTCTGAACACTGAAAATCTGACTCGTCCTGTCCTTGGTGGGCTGAGCCCAGGCTGGTGCAGTGGAGCCCGGGTCCAGAAGAGGGCGCTCTGAGCTAAGTGTGCCGCCTGCAGTGAGGAAACCCAGGGCCCCTGCAGAGAGGCTGTTTCTGCCTCCTCTGTTTCTCCTACATGTTTTTGTGTTCTCTGTAGGAATGAGAGAGGGTTTTTCCTCCCCTTCTCTGTGGCAAAGAATGATCTTCTGAAAATATAATTAAACTGATGATTTTACAGATTAAATACCAAATCCAAGGAGTATAATCCTGTTTTAAAAATATTTTTTAGCCCTGGCCGGTTTGGCTCAGCGGTTAGAGCATCGGACTGTGGTCCAGAGAGACCCAGGTTCGGTTCCCGCTAAGGGCATGTACCTCGGTTGCAGTTTGTCCCCGGCCCTGGTTGGTCGTGTGGGTGGCAGCCACTCGATGTGTCCCTTTCAGCGTCGATGTTTCTCTCTCTCTCTCTCTCTCTCTCTTCCCCTCTCTCCCTCCCACTCTATCTGAACAAAAAATGAAAAAATGTCCTCGGGTGAGAATTAAAAAAAAAAAAAAATTTTTTTTAAATGGGCTTCCACCTTTGGTCTCCCTGAAATGTGTGAACAAATTTCCCACACCATGCCTCTTTACATGTTTCATTGGGTCCTCGGGAATCAGTATCTTCTTCAAACATTGACTCTAGGCCTAGAAGATGATGACCAAAGAGTAGAGGTAAAACTTTTCTCTCTCTAGTGATTTATTTTCGTTCCGTATTTATCAGGTTAACGAATAAGAGTTACCTATTCATAAATATGGTCCTCCCCACAGCATCCTGATTAAAAAGAAAGCTGGACCTATTTGTCAGGTGGAGATACTTTAAAGCCTTGTTTTCAATTTGCAAGCTTCCTTGGACATACATCCTCCCTGAATTTTAATTCCCCGGCTCGAGGGAAGAGCAGACAAATTCCACAAGTCCATTGCGAAAACAGCACTGTGTGCAGATCTGTGACTGGCAGCGCCCATGTTCAGAACTTGTCCTACGGAAGGACTCACACCAGTGCCCAGAGGTCAGTGTATGAGCTTCACAGCAGAACTGTCTGCAATAACAATAATCTGGAAGCCGTGGGCATCAATAATGGAATGATGAAATAAATTATGCAGCCAAACGAATGCCAGGCAGCTATAAAAAAGAACTAAATGTATGTGTACAAAGATGAGTGGGGAAAAAGAGGCTCTAGAACAACACGTACGGAATTATCCCATAACTGATTTTAAAATTTTTCCGTGGATATGTAGATAGAAACCTGAAAAAAATGATTATCTCTGGAGAGGGGGATGAAGTGGGTGAAAATACATTGCAGGTATTTTTCTAATTTAAAGAAAAAAAAACAGTAACACCTCTAAAGCCCTCTGAATGTCCCTCAGTCTTTCCCTTCAGCCCCCAAACTTGCTTAATCCCTTCACCTGCAGAATCAGCAGCCCCTTGTTCCCGCCCTCTCTCAGCTTGGCTTGGCCCAGTGTCCCAAAGGAAGTCAGTGTCTCCAGCACCTCTCAGTCACCCCCGGCCCGCTGTCATCCTCCCTCCACCAAAGCTGTCCTTGGCAAAGCTAGCCCATGGTCTCCGACAAAGCCAGGGTTGTAAACTGGTGACCTAGGAGCCGGATGTGGTGGAGGCTATATAGTTTGCTGGAGCTACTGCTGGTTGTAGTTCTTAATTGATTTGATATTTACCCTTTGGGAGATTTCACTTAGAACTTCCCCTGTCTGGCTTCTCTTTAACCACCAGAATATCCAGCCCATTGCACCCACCTTCCCTCATGGCTGGAGATGAGAGGCAGCCTGACCTTGTGGACTTTTCTGCTTTTAATCCCATTCTAGATGGTTTTCTTCTATCTGGTTTCGACAATAGCACAGGGTCTTCTTCTGTCCCTCTCACTGCCTTTGCTTGGCATCCTTCCTGGCTTCTTTCCCTTTAGCTGCCCTTTGAAGTCCAGCATCCCTCAGGGACCTGACCTAGGTGTTCTCTCAACAATGTATTGCTCTCCTTGTCTCCCTGGGTGCCCTTGTCTGGCTCAGGTTCTACCCATAACTCCAAAATCCCAAATTGCCTTTGCCTTAATTAATGACAGGACAGTGGTTACAGACTATCCTAACCTACAGACCTTAGTCATATTCCCTTTCCTTCACTGCCCACAGGCATCTCATAGTGGTTCGACCTAAATATTCCTTACATTTTTATTCCTTTCCTTCTCTGTCATCAGTGTCTTAGATCAGGCCAACAAAGTCTTGACCCCATCCAAGGCAATCGCTTCTGATCTTTCTTCTTACCTCATCTACAACATCTCCAGCCTTGTCCTCCCAAACCACAAATCTGATCAAGTCTCTTCCTTGCTCAAACATCCTCCATTATTCGTCACTGCCTGCAGGCCAAAGTATATAAACCTTCATCCATTCAGTCAACAAACAGAGCACCCTCCCTATGTCAGGCCTTGGAGAAACTTTTGTGAAAAAAGTTGTAGTCCCTGTCCTAATGGGACCACATTGTACCTGGGACTTTACAGACCACACACATGAATTAAAGGAGAAAGAAAGAAAAATTCAGTATCGAGGAACCAAGACAGAGAATAAAGAGTAAAGCCAACTTTAGAATAAATGGTCAAGATGCCTTGAAGAGGAGACATTTAAGTTGATAGCTGAAGGAAAAGAAGGCTCAGAGATCTGGGGTAGTTCATTCCAGGCAAAATCTCTCCTTCTCACACTGACCTCTCTTTACTCCCTTTCCCTATCCACTCCCATTCCACATGTGCTGAACCACGGTCTAGTACATGTATATACTGCACTCTGGGGGTGCTTCTGCCCCAACTGTGAACTTCTCAAAGGAAGTAACTGCCTTGTTATTTGAGTCCCTAGTGCCTGACAGGTAGCAGGCTTAATAATTGTGAGATGAAAAACTAAATGGATGGATGGATGGATGGATGGATGGATGGATGGATGAGCGGAGGGATGGAGGGAGGGAGGGAGGGAGGGAGGGAGGGAGGGAGGGAGGGAGGGAGGGAGAAGTGGATGGATGGATGGATGGATGAGTGGGTAGATGGGTAGATGGATTGATGGATGGATGGATGGATGGATGGATGGATGGATGGATGAGTGGAGGGAGGGAGAGAGGGATGGATGGGTAGATAGGTGGGTTGGCAAATGGATGGGTGGGTGGAAGCACACATGCTTTGGGCTGAGTTGGGTGTAATGTCTTTCAGGAACAATTGCATAACCAATAAAGCTGAGGCCTTGAGTTTGCTGGAGTTGGCTTGTGCTAGGGGAAAACTGGCTGAAAAGTGTTTTCTCAGGTTTCCCACCACTTTGGTTACATGTCATTTATATATATATATATATATATCCATCCTTATTATTGTGAAATGGGAGTTGTTTTGTTTTTTAACAAATACAGAACAATAACATTTACATTTTTTTCTTCAATAAACAGCTCTTAGCCAGATCTTGCTTCAATTCTAAAGGGAAGTTTTAGGCAGGAAAAATGAGAAGCAGGGTACATAGTGCTTACGGGCCCAGCCTCTGCAACTAGATCACCTGTTCATATACTTCTAACCACTTACCCACGAAAGATCCTGGGAAACCTCACCAAGCCCTTGGTTTCTTTATCTACAAAATATAACTAACAGCAGAGGGTTGCTGGGAGGATTCAACGACATGTGTCAGTTAGTACAGCACCTAAAACAAAGTAAGGGCTCAAAAACCTGGTGGTGCCACTGTTAGAGGAGTGATGTTTCTTTAGCCTGGCCCATCCAGATGCCTCCAAAAGCTTCTTTCAAACAATCATAGCCAAAGATAACAAAGGACATGCACTTTGAGCTGTTTTTTTGGTTGAAGGAGAGACATTCTCTTGCCCAGATGCTCCCTGACTCCAGAGAAGGCTCTGGAAGTGGCCACAGACCCAGCAACACCACCAGGCTCAGGTCAGATTCTGACCATGTCCCTGCTCCCTCTTCCCCCTGTCAGGCTAGCTCACTGCTGTGCTAACCAGCCATAAACAGGCCCGAGCAGCAGGGGACCCATTTTCTCACACAACGTGACTGTGATTTCTCTTCTCTTGTCTGTAATCTGGGCTTCCTCACAAGACCTCACCTGTCAGGTAGCTGAGAAACAGCTTCCGTTTCATCCAGTGCAAGAATTCAAACACTGTTAAGTCCTGCTCCGATCCCTCCATCTTCGGCCACCCTCCCTGCTCCCCTTACGAATATCATCTCGCTGTAAGAGGAGTGGGGTAACTCAGCCTCTCCCTAGAGGAGTCGAGACCCTCACTCAGGGGCCTCTGGGGCCCGGGGTCTTGGTGTGGAGCCCTTTGCCTGCTCTGTGACTGCCCACCCGTGGCCTTTATGGCTCAAGTTGAGGTCCTAGTCTCTTGTGGCTTTGTCAGGGCCAAGGGCGGCTCCTTGGCTGACCAGTACTTGCTGGCTGTGGGCCCCTCTGGGTTTCTGCCTTCCCACCCAGGTCTGCCCCTGGCCTCTGGCTCTCATCTCAGCATCTGCATCACACAGGATCAGCAAGAAGTCCAGAGTGTAAACTACACCCACTTGCTACCAGATCACACCCATCCACCCTCTCAGCTCTCTGGACTCCCCGTGTTGCAGGGCCAGCCGCCCTGCCCTCAAATGCCCCCACACAGTGGTGGAAGCGGCACAGTCTGTCTGCCAGACTAGCCCTCACTATGCTAAAGGGGAGCTCAAGCAATTTCGCAAACCTCTCCACAAATCTGGGAAGTTGAGCCAACTGTCCTCTCTCTTTATTCTATGTTCCCTTTCCTTCTCAGGCTCCAGGCAACAGGCCTCCTCACCCAACCTCTAGGAAGGGAGGCTCCAAATGGAACATGGTTTAAAGGCAGCAGGATGGGGTGGGAGGGATCAAAAGACATTGCTTCATATTTGCAAAAGATTCTCCCTCATACAACCGTTGCCGCTCCAGGCCTGTCATAGCTAATAGAGCCAACGTCCTTCGGTGCACTTTTCTTTGCTTCATTCTCAGTTACGTTCATTCAACAACTGTTATTGAGCACCTAAGACATGCAGGCACTGTGCTGGGAATCAAGTCAATAACTGCCTCTCAAACATAATCCAGATGATGTCATCTGCACATGAAAAGATGTTCAGCATCATTAGCCATCAGGAAAATGTGGATCAAAATGTGAGATACAATTTCACATCCACTAGAATGGCTGTAATCAAAAGATGGCTAATAACAAGTGTTGGCAAGGATGTCAAGAAATCAGAATCCTCAGATTGCTGATGGTAATGCGAAATTGGTACAGCCACTTCGGAAAATAGTTTTGGAGTTCCTCAAATGGTTGTTGATAGAGTTACCATACCACCCAACAATCCCACTCCTAAGGATATATCCCAGAGAAATGAAAGCATATCATACAAAAATGTTGCACTAATGTTCATAGCAACGGTATTCATAATAGCCAAAAGGTAGAAACAACTCAAACATGCATCAATAGATAAATAAAATGTGGAATATCCACACAGTGGACTATTGCTCAGCTATAAAAAGGAATGAAGTACTGATAACATGCTACAGCATGGATGAACCTTGAAAACATTATGCTCAGTGAAAGAAGTTGATCACAAAATACTATATAGTGCACGATTCATTTATATGAAGTGTCCAGAATAGGCAAATCCATAGAGACAGGCTGGGAGAGGAGGGAATGAGGTGTGACTGCTTAATGGGTGTGAGTTTTTTTGTTGTTGTTTTTAACATGATGAAATGTTCTGAAAATAGATAGTGGCAATAGTTGTACAACTCTGTGAATATAGTAAAGGCCATTGAATTGTACACTTTAAGTGGGTGGATTGTATGATATATAAATTGTATCTCAATAAAGCTGTTAAAAATATTCTCGTCTCATTCTCTGACTCCTCTTCCCAGTTTCTTAGCACCTCTAGGACAAATATGAATTCAACTTTTAGTCATGTCAATATTTTCTCCAACACACTTATTAGAATCCAAGGCTAGGTGGCTAGCCACCAGTTTCATGATTTTTTTAAAACAATCATTTTCTATTAGAAGGTAAGCTCCAAGAGAGCTGGGATTTTTGTTTTGTGTATTGTTCTATCCATCATGCTTAGCACGGGCTGACACACAGTAGGGTCTCAATAAATCTTTGTTGAATGGGTGCTTCATGGAGCTCCCATCCCAAATGGACACAAAAGCCCAGCAATGCCCGCTAGTCATTCCTTCACGGAACGTGTTTACTGTCGCCTCGTGGTATGTGGAGTGAATGAATGAAGCAGACATGTCTGCCCTGGGGGAACTTAGAGCAAAGGAAACCTGTACTGAGCTGGTCTAGCACTTTGATCAAACACTGGAAAAGAAACATTCAATAACGTTTACATATACCAAAAGTGGAAATTTTGTTCAAGTTCCCCTTAGTGGGGCTTTGTGGGAAGTTAGGCTGAGTCGAGACAGTCATGCAAAGAAAAAGAAGACAGATTGTGAAGGACAGAAGAGTAAGAAGAAGGTCATCAGGGAAACAAGAAAATGGGCATGTTCCAACAGAATGATTTTGCCGGTTCGGAGACATTTCCAAGTTGTGATTGTAATTCCTTATTGAAGTGGGAGGAATATTGGGAAAGGGGGACGTGCCAAGTACCATCCTTCATCTCCAGTGCTGGGAAGTCTTTGAGAAGAGATGTGAAGGGAAAGAGTGACTCAGTGGCTGGGAGGGGAGGGAGCAAGGGTGTTTCCAAGAGATGAGGAAGGTTTTGTTAAAGCACAACTGCCTTCTTCACGGTGGAAAACTATGGGAAGGGTAGCCAAGAGGTCAAGACAGAGGATGATGACGACATAAGTTGGAAACCAAGAGGACAGCTTGTGCATACAGAGCCCACGGTGAGTGGCGGAGATCTTGAGGGTAAAAATGAAAGCAAGAAAACGTGTTCAGTTGGCTTCTTCCACACATACAACCTCCTTGTTCCACCTCATTGGCCCCATATTTTTATGTTAACATGCAAGGATGCTAGAAAAACTTTAACGAGGAAGAGGTGTGAAACAGGGCTAGGAAGTGGTTAATGCTCTTGAACAAGGCAGGGTAAAGCCAAAGAGTTTAGGCATGGGAGGAGGCAGGGAGGATGTGGGAAGAATAAAGTTCAGGGTCAAGGATGATGTTACAAAATCTGGCACAGATCACCAACTAGAGTTTGGAAAAGCGGAGAAATAGGTCAGAGAAAGACCCTGGAGTAAGGAGGCTTATAAAGTAGACAATGAAAGGGCAGAGATGAAAGGATCATCCTGAACTTGTAAGCAGAGGATGCCTCCCCAGAGTCCAGGGGGAGCTTGAGACTCAGTGAGCCCAGCCACAGAGGAGCTATGAGGAGGAACAAGGCAAGGCTTTATTTCTTCTGGAAGTCAGGTGCCTCCATTGCGTTTCTGCCTTGCCCAGCTGGCTGCCCACCAAAAGAAACAAAAGACAAAGGCGTCCCATCTCCGTCAATGGCAATGTGATTAAGGACAGGGATTTGGGCGCAGGATGCTGCCGAGGACAGATCCAGGCTCTGCAGCTCTCTAGCTGTGTCACTGACCCTGGGCACAGGCTCTGCTGCTCTGAGCCCTGTGTCCTCATGTGTACAGCGGAGAAAGGGCTGTTGCTGAGAGGAGATGGGATAGCAGAGACAGACCTCCTGGCACAGTACGGCACTTAAAATATTTCACCAAGCTCCAGAGACAGTTTTCTTTTGGTATGTTAACATCTCTATAACCAGGATGTGCCACAATTCTTTTCTTAGTGGTACATAAAATGATGATGCATCTTATATATCTTACAATTTATGGTGTCTTAGACTTGATAAAATATGGAAGTAGACATCCCGTAAGTGGTGGTTGGAGTGTTGTGTGGTTGTGTTTCCTGTGCTAGATTCATGGCTCAGTCCACCTCTGGGGTTTCCTTCTGCTCTTTAGGCTGGTTGGCCTTTTCCTTGGGGGACAGGAGCCTGGGCCCTGAAGTCAACCCCACTGAGGGCAAGTCTTGACTCAGCTACTACTCGCCATGAGACCTGGGCTAGGCAAGGTCACCTCTCTGAACCTCATTTTCCTCTCCTCTACAAGGGGGATGACAACATTACCTACACTCCTAATGTTACTGTGAGGATAAAGAGATACAGTCATGTAAATTGCTTACTTAGCATGGTGCTGCACTGTATAAACATTAAATGATGATGGTACAAATAATTAAATAATAAGATTACCTTATATAACAAGATTACTTTTCTAAAGAGTGTTATTATTCCCGAGATACCTCAGGAACCCCACTATAAAACATCCATCTTGGACTCTCAGTGGGAAGGGACTTCAGAACCCAAATCAGCCCTCCTGCTTTCATTGATGTCCAAAACTGTAGCCTTCCATTGCCTCACCTTGAATCCCACTCCCGCTCCTGACCTCCCCAACTCAGCCCTGCCATCCTTTCAGAGGTGGCTTTCCATCTGCCCAGCTCTTCCGTCCTCAGGACTCTGGACACATTCCTTCAGGAACTATTGACCTTGGAAAGAGGGCTGGCTAACTTCCCCTGGAAAAGGCCACCGCAAACCATGGCTGGGTTTTCTCAAGCAATTAACGACCCAAGACCTCCTCCAACAAGGCTCTGCTCTGTCCCTTCATCTTCCTGTCTCCTCTTGTGCCCTTGATCGCTTCCCCCAGCCTTCTGCCTCTGTCCTTGCTGGAGTCCTCTGTACACATAAACGACCTAAATGCAAATGGCATGTTTTTCTCAAAGCCTCTTACCTCTACCTAATAAGTCTGTGTATCAAGATCAACCAAGCTTTCTGTTTATAACATTAACGACTCACACACCCACTGCCTTGCCATATCTTCAGCTACTCCTTGGTCTTTCCCGTCCAAAGCTCTCTGGTCCTGAGGGCATTGCCCAGCCTTCCTCTGCAAGCACAGCAGCCAGGCTTTTCGTCAGAGGAGGCTGCAGAGACTCATGGGTAAACAGGCTTTGCCAAGTCCATTGTTGAGTGCTAATCATTCTCATCATTTCGTGTGCACCGAAGATGGAGCTCATGACTTTTCCTCAGGTTGGCTCTCTGGCAAACCTTTCTTTCTTAAGGTGAGACCTGCTTCTGCAGTCTGTCTCAATCTGTCCTTTATACCTGTCCTGCCTTGCCACATCAAACCGAGGGTCAGCAAAACCCAGACTTTCATCTGTAACTCTGCAGGCTCACCCTCAAGGTCTGGCACCACGGGGCTGGATCAGGGGCAGCATCTGGGCCCTGCCCCTTGGGGACGCTGTAGAATTAGGGCTTGTCGCTGGGTTTGTAACACAACAGAGTGACTCTCATGGTCGAAGGAGCATGTCAAAAAGTCTCAGCTTCTCAAAATTCTTTCCTGCTGGGTTAAAAACCTTAAGGACGTGAGGCAGTGTGCTGGATGGGGTGGGTGCAAGATTTCATGGAAAGCAGCCACAGTGTGGTACCATTGAATCAGAGGGTAGAAAGCACGGTGTGTTAGAAGAGACCCCCCACATTTACTTAAGTATCAGTCTGTCCGTCTGTCTGTCTGTCTGTCTGTATATCCTCTGACATATTCGGAAAATAGCATGGCATTTAAGCCAGGACATGGAGGACAAAGTGGCATATAAAGATATCTATGTGATAGCAAGATGAGCCACACTCCAGCCAAGTGAAGAAATTAGGAGAGAAAAGGCCACCCCTTGTAGTCCCTCCTGGGAGAAGCATTCACCCTCTACCAGATGTCCCACACTACAGATGTTTCCCTTTGGGGGCTCTGGAAAGTCAAAGTACCTGATGCTGTCAGGCTTTGGGACCTGGGACATCACTCCCCAGGCTCTGTGGGCATAGCTCCTGCCTCGTTCATGCCCAGAAAGGAATGGAGGAAGCACCCTGGCTGGCCTGGTGGTTGCTGCCTGGGTACAGCACTCTGGGCAACCAGCCCTTTCCCTTTGCCAATCTTCCCATCTCCGCTCTCCCCTCTGGCCCCTCTCCCACCTCCTTGGGGTGCCACAGAGGTCCTACCCACCCAAGCTCACAAAGGCAGGTCTGTCTGGAGCAGAGCAGGGCAGGCCCATGGGGAGGGCCTGGGCTCCACACTACTCTCCTTCCCTAAGGAAACGAACAGGTCCAGTCCAGTGAAGCGGAGAGAGGGTGTTCCCCTCATTAAATAGCTCCTCACCGGCTCAGGCAGAGAGGCAGCGGCTATGTGTGAAAGGAAAGTTTTCTGCTTTGGATGCCCAGTCCAACAGGGCTGTGTGAATGAGGCATGTCACCACCCAGATCAAATCAGATTAAATCAATCTGGATTCAACAAGTCTCCATCTAATCCTTTGCCACTGACTCAGTCTCAAATGTTTAGCTTTCCTCTGAAAACAGCCCCTGTGTCCTAGTCAATACGTGTAACAGAACGAGTGGCCACCAAGCATCTGCATGTGCCATCTCTCAGCAACTGTGATTTGCAGTATGACCTTGAGGAGACTGCTCTGGGCTTCACTGTCCCCATTTCCCTCACTGAGCCACCCCTATTAAGAACTTTAAGTACAAGGGACCTGACAAGACACAGTAAGGGAATAAGGGGGAGTTGCGGTCAAAGGCGTGGACCCCGAAGTCAGGCTCCCTGGACTTCAGTGCAGAAAGTCAGTGACTCCACCTGTGAAATGAGGCCACTGGTAGTGCCCACCCGACGTGTTCGTCGTAAGGATGCAACGAAGCAACTCGAGTGAACCACTTAGCATGGTGCCTGGCATACATAAAGCATCTGATAGCTGTAGCTATTATTTCTGTGGTGATCTTATGCAGGATGACTAAGACGAGCTCCCTGTCCTTGATGAAGGGTGAGAAGCAAAATCGTGAATGAGACAGACTGGGATACGTGCCGTGATGGCGATGACAAAGGCTGGGGACGAAGGGCTCCAGGAGGACCTGGTGGAAGCTGCGGCAGCTCAGCCACAAGGACACACCGGCTTTACACATGTGGATGCGGAATAAAGGGGTCGCTTGACGCAAGGCCCGGGCCTCGGCAGGCGTGGTCCTCTCCCAGCACGTGCGGCCGGTGCTGCCGACAGGCCGTGTGGACGCACAGTCGGGCCCTGCACCGTGCAGGCTCCTTCAGACTCAGGCCCCGAAGGACCTGGAGAGGTGCCGTTCCAATGCGTTTAGACTTTTATCTGCAAGCAGTGGGGAGTCCGTGGAGATTTTTGAGAACGGAATTTGGAAGATGCTTCTGGTAACATTTTACAGAAACATCTTGGTTTGGGGTGGGACTGGTGGCGGGAGGACACAGAAGCAGAACAGAGGCTGAGGGGCACAGTGCTCTGTGTTTCCGTCTCTGAAAAAGTCATCAGTCTTCAAGTCCTTGCCTAATGTCTTCTTTCTTGGACAGCAAGCTAGCCTGGGGCAGGGGCTGTCTGCTTCCTCCGCGCTGTTGTATCCCCAGTGCTGTCCCTGGCGCTCAGTAAATAGTTGTTAAAGTGGAATAGACAAAAGATCCTAACCAGAGCCATGAGAGTAGAAGGAAGAGGATGTGTCTAAATCCCGTGGGGAGGAGATGGAAGAGGATTTGGCATATGGCGTGTACTTGGCAAAGGAATAATCAGAGATAACTCCGGGCGTGTGGGAAGACAGAGGGAGGGATGACAGAATCAGAGAAGCCCGTTCAACAGGGCGACTGCTGAGCTCACGATGGAGTGTGCTGCCTCTGGGGTGAGGGTCACCCCTCCGTATGGTGCCGAGTGTTAGGCAGGGAGCAAACATGGGGCTCTGGAGAGAAGCCAGAGTTGGAGGCAGATGTGGGAGAGTCAGAGCAGAGAGAAGAGAGGAGATCTTCCTGGGAGAACAACTGGGACCCTGAAGAGCCAGGTGGATAGAGGCAGCCACCCTGGGGGACACCCCCATTCCCAGAGATCCTCCATGCAGCCCGGCATCTCCGAGGAGAAGCCGCAAGAAAACAGAGCCCCAAGGGTACAGGATCACAGCATTCACGGGGAAGATCTGTGCCAACCCTTCATTATCAGAAACCGTCCAGTGCTTCCCGCTTCCCAGACATTCAGGCCCAAAGCCCTCCGCAGAGCATGTCAGTGACCCCAAATCTGGTCTGAAAAGCCTGGCCTCCCCCTATGTCCTTCCCATCCCAGCCACCTGGGGCGCTCCCTCTCCCTGTTGTACACCAAGTTCTTCCAGGCCTTCGCGAGTTGTTCATGCTGTTCCCTCAACCTGGAAGGCCCTTCCCTTCCAATTTCTAATAATTAAATTCTTCTTACCCTTTAAGGCCTACACCAGATGCTACCTCCACTGCAAAGCCTTCCTGAACTCTCCAGTAGGGAGGGTCCTTCCTTCCTGCAAATGCTCACAGTGCAGTGCTCTACCCGGCAATTCTCCCCGAGACTCCCCGAAGCTGTTGGCTTGTCTCTTCCTTCCTCTAGCTTATGACATGAGAGCAGAGAACACGCTTCACCTTTGAATTTCCCAAAGCACGCACCTCTTACACACAGAAGGCACTCCACCAACACCAGCAACGCCTATGAAGAAAAAAATGCCGAGAAGCAGAAGATGCTGGTGGTTCTGCCACTTCCATTGATTTATTTGGAAGTTATGGGGAGCCTTAGGCTCCTTCCCGTTAGGGGTTTTCCCTCTAATTAACATCTTAACCCAGTGTTGGGTTGCCTTACAATCAGATATGTTATCTGTGATTTCTAGAGCCATTTTAATACACTATTACACATATACTCACAACATTTCTGAACATTTTTCATAGTTAAACAAACATGGAAAACCTGGCCTGGCCGTCAGAAGTGCTTTATCATATGGCCTCCCCATGATGGAGGTTTAGAGAAATCCCTACACAGTTCCACTAAGATTGTAAACATATTTCAAGAACCATGAATTAGGAGGAAAAAGCTTCCCAACACTCAACTTGCAAACTCCAAAAGCATCTGTTCCTTTAATCATCTATCATCATTTTCTGACCCTCTGAACAGGCTCTGACAGTATTTAAATTAAATGAATATACTGATTTATTTCTCAACAGATTGCTGTTTGTAAGGAAAACATATATTCAAGAAATGTAGTAACATGGTTCAGTGAGCAGCTACTACGTGCCAGTGGGGAGTCTGTTAACAAACGGTGTATGATCCATGAGGCAGATTAGTTCCTTCTGTGGTCTCTGTTTTCGGGGTGATATTTTTTTTTATATTGTTATGTAAAACTGAGAGCAAGTTAGGATTGATGTAGACAGTCTTTTTTTTTTTTGCCTGCTTTGTTTTTATTTTAGGATAGACAGTTAGAAAACACAGCTGGCTAAATGGAAAGGCTACATTTCTTATGCAGCTGTGAACAACAGAATTTAAATATAGTATCTCTACTCCCACAAACCTGGTTCTTAGCAAGAAAGGAAAAAAAGACTTAATTGTTTTTTAACACTTTAGGCTTCACCACCCGCACACACAAAGGTAATATAGCCAGAGGATATATTGAGTGATTTTTAAATTCATTTTCCTTGGATCCCGCAGTGCAGGCTCGGAGGGACTTTTCCCAAGCACTGAATTTGTGGGAAAGACTTCCTTCACCTTCATAATAATAGTGGTCATCATTTCTGAGCATTTGTTCCATGCTGGGCAGATGCTCAGGGGCCTTTTACCTCATTCCATCTTCTGAGGTGTGTGCCATTTACCCATGGGGAAACTGAGGCTCAGAAAAATGAACGTGCCTGGGTCACACAGCTGCTTAGAGGTAGGATTGGAATTTAAACCCAGTTGTATAACTTCCAGACCCATATTTTAGCCACAACCAGGATTTCTCTTAACTTACTTCCATTGTGGCAGAATTACACCAAAAGTATACTTGAAAGATGAGTAATGACAAGGACGTGGGAAAATGGGAAGTATTCTAAATGACATCTCTTAAGATTTAAGTGATTCTGAAGGATAGACATAAGAAATATGTTAGCTGACCTACCCAAAAGAGCCCTAAAAAGTGTCTTTCTCCTTTTTGCATTTCAGTATCCTGTATAAATGTTCCTTCCTCTTTGATGGTGATATAGCCATGCATAAATGATTCGAAGAGGGATGTTCAATACAGCATTATCAATAATAGTGACCACAAACTGAATATCCAATAATAGAGCACTCATTAAATATATTATAGAGGAATGTGCTGCCACCACTAAAATTTCTAGTTTAGAAGAATGGTTAGCAGAATAGAGACTGCTCATGATATATTGCTAAGTGAGAAAGTAAGTTAAAGTCTATAAATACAGTATGATCCCATTTTTTTTGTATACACACATATGCATAGATAGGTAGGTAGACAGACAGACAGACATAAACCCAAGAGAAAAGACTGGAAAGGCATCAATATTACCAACATTTTAACAATGATTATCTCTGGATGCTGGATAAATTTTCATTTTTCTTAAAACTTCTTAAATTTTATTTTCTGTTATAACTTACATTTCCTATGATGAAATATTACTTAATTATATAAAAATAATATTTAATTAACACATACTCATTAACTCAACAATGTCATTAAACAAATCGTTTTTGAATATCTACTATGTACCAAGCACTGTGTAGTCAAAACATTAAAAAACGAAAACATATCCCTGCTCTGCTAACATTTGGATGATCTCCTCCAGGTCTTTCCTGTGTGGTTTTAAAAACACAGCAGTGATGCAAGCAGACGGCAGTCAGCCCGGTCCATAGCTAGGCTCCCTCCGGGGGAGCCCGACCAGCCTCCGCGCCCTGACTCTGCCGCTCTCACACTGGACCTCACTTCATTTCCCTCCCAGCCTCAGCTCTACCATCAGTAAAAAGGATTAAGAGTGGTACCTACCTCATCAGCTTTTTGAAGGATTAAAGGAGTTACTTTAACTAAAGTGTCCCACAGTACACAACAAATAATAGCTATTGTTATTATTATTATTCTGTGTAGTATTGCTGTACTCTTTCGTTTTCCATCTCCTTTCTCCTGAAGAGTGGTAACACAGTTGTATTTCTCATGGAGAGCAGGGACCACTGTGCAGGGACCTCATTCAGGCATGTAAAGCCACCTTTGAGTTTTGCACCTAGGTGAGATCACTCAGTTACAGCCGTTTGGCCCTCATATCCCAGCCAAAGCTGTAAAGGACAGAGCGCTGCCTTGGTTCAGAGAGAGACTGGGGTATTTATACACCTTTCAGAAAATCTTGGGAGCCAGTGTTGGACAAAGATCTTAACTGGGTTTAGAAACCTAATAAACATGGCTAGTTACAGGCAGTAGGATACGTCAACTCTCTTGGTTATACTGACCAGCTCTATGACTTGGGGCCTTGGTGTTCTGTTCTGTCTATGAGCATGGGATGCTGTTCTATGAGCTTTTTGGAAGGAAAATGTCTAGTAGCAGGCTAATTCCTGAAAGAGCCAGCCTATGTCTGGTTGTGGCACTGCTTCCTCCAGCCCTCGGCCACCATCACCTCCTTTCTGCAGGACTCCAAGGCCTCCTGACTCACGTCTCTGCCTTCCTCTTGGAGTCAGTTCTCCACTTGAGACCAAATGAGGGTTAAAATGTCAATCATTGCATGTCACCTCCGGATTCTGGTCCCCCAGTGGCTCTTCACTGCACTCAGAATAAAGCCCAGATTCTTTGCAAGACTCCAGGCTGTGCACGACCTTGGTCCTCGCACAGCTCTCCACCCTCATCCTGACCCTTCCCCCACTTGTCCACTCTGCTTGAGGTATCCTGGCCTTCTGTTGGATTCCAAAACATACAAGCTCATGTCCACTTCAGGGCCTTATCACATGTTCTTCCCTCCACGAAGACAGTCTTCACCTCTCCTCTTGGTATGCAGGGTGCCCCTCATTCTCTGGTCTCCACATCTGTGTCCCCTTAGAGAGGCTCTCTCTCTCCACCAGTTTCTAACGGCTTCTCTTGTTCCAGTGCCTTGCTTGTTTCCTTTACAGAGTCATTCTTTTCACAATTTCTACGTATTTTATTTCTTTCTTTGTTGTGTGTGTGTGTGTGTGTGTGTGTGTGTGTGTGTGCTCTGTCTGTCCCCACTCCCCTGCCCCATTAGAATGTAAGCTCACGGGCAGGGACTATATCTGTCCCTTTGTTTTAGTATTCTTGGGGCAGGGCCCCTCATGGAGAAGGTGCCCAGTAAGTACAGAAGGAAGAGAGGAAGGAAGGAAGGACGTCTCTGAAGAGGGGCTACTTCTCCAGGCGGCCCCGTTTCCCGTGGATGTGGGCAGTGTGCCCTGCTCAGCCCTAGCATTACTGTGCAAGTTTAAAAATAGCCCCCCTGGCTGGAGTGAGAAGCCTTTAAAGAGGATGGGGAGAGATAATGAGAAACATGAGCGACCAAGCCGGCCCAGCAGGATGTGGGACTGGCCCGGAGGGAAAAGACTGACTTTGGGCTGCAATCGTCTGACAAATGTCAGATGTGTTTAGAGTGTTTTTTAAAGAGGTGGTCTTTACGATTCCTAGAACGGGGGCCTCCACACCCACATCTGATTGCCATGCCGTCAGAAGAAGAGGGAAAGGCCAGGGGGTAACAGAGGCAATGAGGCCTGCGTTAGCTCAGCCTGCCCCTGACCTTCCCCAGGGCCCACTCCAGCGTGGGATCCGAACCTCCCACCACAGTAGGGCCCCAGCCAGACATCCCAAGGTGTAGCCGCCCTCCAAAGGCTTGGCTCGATTCTGGGGCAGCGCAAGGCGGGGAGGGTCAGGTCAATCAGTAGGTCACTAGAAACAACTTGGCCGTCGCCTTGGAAACACTTTCCCCCAACTTGCACTCCCTGTACTTGGATCCACCCAGAACCAGCTGTGTATGAAACCCTCAGGCCTCAGTGGGAGGTGGGGAGGTATCTGTGAGGGTCAGAGAGGGTCAGGAAGGGGTCCACCTCTTTGATGGGAGACCGTCAACCTTTGGACCTTAGTAAGAGGTCTGACAACCCAGTAGAGCAGCAGGCAATCCATATTCTGAGCCTGATCCTGGGGGTGCAAGCAGGGGGCGGAGCTGAGTGCGGGGGCCGCCAGCGTCCCCTCTCTAGACTGTGACCAGACCCCTTCCCATACAGCCGTCTGTACTGCTCCAGAAGCCAAGGAATGTGCTCACGGTCACCTGGTGCGAGGGAATATTCACACACTTCTAACACAGTGGCCACCACCAGGTTTCCCCACGTCCGCAGCTATGTGATGGCCAGGAGGGCCACAAAGGAAGGGAAGGACATAAGCAAGTATCTTGAGAGAAACAGCTGGGCCTTCACAGCATCCTTCATGAACCTCCCCCACCCCCCTCCAGGGAGGAGCTCTCCTAGAGAGGGAAACCAGTTCCTCACCCAAGGTCACTCAGGGGGAGGCGGCCGAGCACAACTCCACCTAAATGCTAAATGGCCGAGCTCTCTACAACCTACAGCAGGCCATCCCTTGAACCCCTGCAGTCAGTTTTCAAATGATTTAACTCAAAGCCCAGGGCCAGGGGCCAGGGGCCAGGGGGCAGAATTGTCAGGAAGTCCTTGCCCTGAAGAGCTGCACCCATCCCCCTGGATGGGTGGGAATCCCCAAGCCTTCCTGTGAATTGAACAAGAGGAGCCTGCTGAAGTCCCTTCGTCTTTACTTGGTGGTTGGAAAGGCCTGCAGCTTTATTTTATTAATTTATTTTTAATATGTTTTCTTTATTGATTTTAAAGACAGAAGAAGGGAGAGGGAGAAAGAGAGAGAAACATCGATTGGCCGCCTCCTGCATGCCCCCCACTGGGGATCAGGCCCACAACCTGGGTATGTGCTCTGACTGGGAATCAAACCAGCAACCTCCTGGTGCATGGGTGGACGCTCAACCCTGAGCCACACCGAAAGGCCTGCAGTTTTGTTTTGTTTTTATCCTCACCCGAGGACATTTTTGCATTTATCTTCAGATAGAGCGGGAGGGAGAAAGGGTGGAAGAGAGAAAGAGAGAAACATCAATGTGAGAGAGACACATTGACTGGTTGCCACCCACACAACCCCAACCGGGGCCGAGGACAAACTGTAACCAAGGTATGTGCCCTTAGAGGGAACCGAACCCAGGACTCTCTGGTCCATGGGCGGACACTCTAACCGCTGAGCCAAACCAACCAGGGCAAGGCCTATAGTTTTAAACTGCTACATAGGAGCCTGTGTCTGTTCTGTGTTTAAACTCTTCAAGGGGGCTTTTGCTTTCTTGCTAGTTCGAGGTCCCTGCAATGAGGGTTTTAAGTGCTGAAAAAGCCCAGGCTGATAATTGTCCCTTGGAACAAAAAGACTGACGGGAACATCAGGGCAGCAGGCGACCTTCATGTCGCAGGATCATTTTTTCTTTCTTAGTTCAAATACATTCTCATAGAGGCTTCCAAAAACCTTAGCCTGACTGTCAAGCTTGCCAGTGGTAATAATAATTAATACTTATTGAGCAAATGCTCTGCACTATGTATTGTGTACTAAAACATGGTGGATGTTTCACATGTCTCATCTCACTGAATTCTCAAACCAACCCTGTGGGGCAGCAACATCTCAGGCTGATAATGTAACACTTACATGCATTCTAGACTTCACCTGTATGAACTCACACACTCCTGTCAACAACCCTAGGACACAGGTGCCGTGTTATCTCTGATTTACAGCGACGGAGAGGCGATGTAAATTGGCCAGGGCTGTGGAGATCTGAGTGTCCGAGCCAGAATTCAAACCCAGTCCTACCCCGGGGTCCCTGCTCTCAGCCGCTACGCTGTCTGGCCATTACAGCCACAAACTCACTCTGGAATCAGGACAGGGTGAAGAGAGATGGGTCAGAATTGGAACTGTCAGAATTCCTGGTCTCCCATGTCAGCTTTCTCCGAGGAACTCTGGCTTCTGCTTCCTGAGCCCTCAGCAAAGATGTCCAGGACTGACCTGGGAGAAGTTATCCTTGGGAAGAAACTATTCTGAAGCCACCCTGCATCTCCACGATCACCTCAAACACCAAAAAAACCGCCACGATGGAGGCTTTAAGGAGAAGCATCTGCTCCCGTGCACACCACCTGCCACTAAAGGCCAGGAGACCTGGCCGACGCCCTGTCTGGGACTCTGAACCAGGGAAGTGTTCTCCGGCTGTGTAGACTCCAGGGAGTGATTCTGGAACATTCCCTCTCAGCTTCCCCCTGCTGCAGTTTCTAAATGCTGAAGAAGATTCTGAGGAAGGACAAGAAGAGCCTCATTTTCTAGAAGCTCTTTATGTCCCCGGAGGCATCGGTTCGGCACTTTGCACACATTGACTCATCGATGCCAACTGCTTCTGCTATTCCCACCAGACTGGTGGTGGAGGCAGAGGGGGGCTCTGGCTGCCTCCGTGGGTGCGAGGGCCGGAACTCGCCGGATCAATGTCTCCCTTCTGGGTGCCTGACATCACTTGTTTGCCTTTGATGCCCATCAGCCACCCTTTGGAGAAGAGAGGTGACTTTCAGAAAGGTGGGAACGCAGCCAGGAGGACTCTGGGGAAACAACTTATTCATCTCTCAGCAGGAATAAATACAGCGAGGCTGGATTTTTCCAGACTCCCAAAGTGAGTTCTCTGAAGAGCTGAGAGTAAGCCAGAGAAGCCGACACGTAGCATGGGGTCCTGGGGACAGTGAGGGGCCTGCCCACCTGAGTCATGGTCAGAGGCCCTTGAGGGAAACCTGTCAGCTTGGCTTCCAGATGCCACACGCCTCTTTCCAGAGCTCTGTGGAGCAGCAGAGGGTGGGAGGTCCCACTGCTGTCCTTGGTCTTGGCTTCCCCACTCCCAAGATGGAATGATTCACTCATTCATTCACTGCACCAATATTTATGGAGCACCTACTATATGACTCAGCTCTGTCCCGGCTACCGCGGAAACAGCAGGAAACAAGACAGACAAGGTCTTGCCCTCAGGGGGCTCACATTCCAGTGGAGAGAATAGGGAATAGCAAGCTTTTAGAAAATTGACAAGATAACTACAGATTGGGATGAGTGCCATGAAGGAAAAAGAGGTAAGACAGGAAGTAACCAGAAAGAAAAGCCTCACTGAGGAGTTGAGTAGAGAGATGAGGCCTGAAGAGCTAGGGGGAAGCAACCCAGGCAGACGGAACAGGAACTGCCAAGCCCGAGAGGCAGGAAAGAACGTGGAACAGCAGAGGAACAGAAAAGAGGCCAGTGGAGCGAGAGCGGCTGGGGAGGTGTGAGAGGAGGGGGAGTCTAGGGATCTGGCTCCCCAACAGGCCTCAGGCTGCTTTCCCACTTTCCAGAAAGTCTCTTCTCCAGACTGCTCCACTGGCCCCAAGAACTCATCCTGGCTTCGCCAAATCTAGTCCCTCTGCTCAAAGAGAAAGGAAGGGAGTTCTGTTTGTGGAAAGCAAGGCATACGGCAAAGGTGTTCACTTTTACACCAGGACTCACTCGTGGATTGTGCCAACAACGGCTGGCACTGAAGGGCAGTTTCCCAGGGGTGGGAACGGTGTGTGTGTGGTAGCAGAGGCGCCGGGGAGAGCTGCAAACACAAGCTGGAAGCCCTGCCACCACCGCCACCCGGCCACAGGCCTCCTTCCTGCATCTTACATATAATTAGGAATAAATCAAAACTTGGCTTCAGGTCCTTTCCTCTCCCCTTTTCAGCACTCTGCCCCTTTCAGACCCGTCTCTGCCCACTTTCACCCGGGTGCCCTCAAAGGGTCTGCCTGGGCCTCCTGCCCTCACTTCTTCCTCCTTCACAACTTGACTCTGTTATGCCCACAGCCCCGTGAGGAATGAGCCTCCTGAGCACACGCCCGCTCCTGCAGCTTCAGGCAAAGCACCACCGGCAAAGGGGGTTCTATCCACGAGGCCTCTGTGTCCTTCAAATGGTGCCGAAGAAGGGGCTGCCTGGTCAACCCCAGTCTGAGCCTGGCCTGGCGCCAAGCTTGCTGATTAACCTGCTGACAGGAGAGAACTGGCCCTATTTTTATACCCCTCCCAGGGGGGCCATGACAAACACTTAGAACATGCTTGACTGAGGGGAGACCATGGCTAGAACACTGTTTGGGAAGTGGCCTAGAACTTCACTCTCTAAAGGCAGTGCAGCCAACCCCACGTTGCGAGCTCAAGAATCCTGATGTCTTGCTTCAGGGCTGACCCGTTGCTGGTTGGGGCCATCGGCATCTCTATGCCAGCACCGCCTTTGTTGAAATGAGAGTTTGCCCTATATCACATGGACTCCTCCTCTGGCTGTGTATGGCTGTCAGCTTAAGAACCTAAATAATCAACATAGCTGCCATGGTCTGGCCCTCACCTGCCCCCAGGGCTCTGACACCCCACCCCACCCCCAAACATCTGTCTTTCTTGGCAATGCCACACTTCCTCACACCATGTGACCTTTGCACATACTCTTCCCTTCACCTGAAACACTCTGCCCTCACCCAGTTGATGCCTGCTGATCCTCCAGATCTCAACCCGTGTCCCCTCCTCACCAGACCCCCTGACAGGGTCCCAGCACTCTGCATATGCTTTCATGCGACCACTCAGGAGAGTTACTGCATGATTGACGTCGGCATCCCCATCTAGCCTCTAACTTTCATGAAGGTCAGGACTAACAGTTCCAGGCTCTGTTGCAGCTGAGGTTAGCTCCCTAGCACACAGGAGGTGCCCCACAAAAGAGCTGAATAAGCCTGAAGTGGTCATTAATGCCTTCAAGTATCCCAGACCCCACTCTCTTTCCTCTCTCTCCTCCTGCCTCTTTTTTTCTTTACTTGTCCTTCCCTCCTCCCTCTTCATCCTTTCCCTTCCTTCCTTCCTTCCTTCCTTCCTTCCTTCCTTCCTTCCTTCCTTCCTTCCTTCCTTCCTTCCTTCCTTCCTTCCTTCCTAATCCTTGGGCTTGCCTGTGGCTCCCAAGAACACTGTTTAGCAACAGAAAAGCACTCAAGTTAAAGAAAAGGCAAAGTTGCCACAACTTGGCATAATGCATTGACCTTCAACTTGATCACCCCAAAGTCAGGGCCTAGAGAGGGGATCTAGGAATCTGGTTCCTACTGTGGTGGTTGGCTGGGGCTGCCATAACAAGTACCGCAGACTGGTGGCTTAGACAAGAGAAAGTTGTTGTCTCTCAGTCATGGGGGCCAGAAGTCCAAAAGCAAGGCCTCGGCAGGGTTGGTTCCTCTGAGTGCTATTAGGGGAGGATCTGTGCCGGGCCTCTCTCCTCAATTGTGGGTCCATCTTCTCCCTGCGTCTCTTCATGTCATCTTCCCTCTCTGTCTCTGTGTCCCCATTTCCCTTTTGCATAAGAACACCAGTCACCCTGGCTTAGGGGCCACCCTAATGACTCATTTAAACTTGATTACCTCTGTAAAGATCTCCAATTAAGGTCATATTCTGAAATTATGGGGGGTAGGACTTCAACATATGAGTTTGGAGGGGGATGCCATTCAACCCATAACACCTACCTTCCACCTGCCCGTTGCCCCAACCCTTTTGACTTCCTGAATGAGGAAGGGAAGCACTGGACACATCATCTTCTGTAGAAACTGTATGGCAGTGTAGGAATGGGGTGGACAAGCTAGGGACGTGAACCGAGACACACCCAAGAATGAGCAAGAAGAGTTGACTGGACAAAGAACTACAACTGCTCTCATAGACCAGTCTAGAGGTTGGGTGTCTGCGCTCTGGTCATCTGCCAGTCCTGAATTCATATCCCAGATCCGCCACTCACTACCAGTGGGGCCTTTTCCCTCGTGTGTAAAATGTGGATAACAGCACCCAATTCATGGGATGGTTGTGAAGATGGAATGAGCGCATCGCACACAGGAAGGACTTAGTGCTGTGCCAGGTACATGACAACTCAGTGTGTAGTAGGTGTGCTGTCACTGTTATTATTACAGTAGAGGTCTAGTCCAAGGAAAATGGTCATTCAGGACGGAGGTGATGACAAAGAAGAAGCTAATTGCTATTGATTCAGGCCACACGACTCGGTGTTCTCGTGAACAGTAATGAAGACGAGGAAACCAGAACAAATGTCAGACCTGGGCGTCTACAGTGGTGGACTGTGAACCAAAGCATCAGAATCACTTGGGCCCTACCTAGGAAATGCAGCATCCCGGGTCCCTTAGGAACCTGACTAAATCAGGACTTCTGTGGTTAGGACCCAGGAACCTAATTTTTTACCAAGCTCCTCTGTGATTCTTATGCACATTGAGGTTTGAAAATCCCCAGACCAGACCACAGGTTCTGGAGGGGCAGAGATGAGTCTTGTCCATTAGTAACCCCACATCTACGCAGCCCTGGTGCAAGGCAGACACACCCCTCACAACTTCCTTGGATGGAGTCAGAGAAGTGGTCTTGAGCAATAGGCATAAAGTAAATTTCTGTAAGTCACATTTTAAATGTTCTATTTTGAGGGATCTCATTGGCAAATCAAGCCTCTTACATCTCTGTAAACGTCACTGCACCCAGACACTAAGTTCTGGATTGTCCATTTCTCCTCTTTCCACACTGGAGTCAGCCAGTCTTGACCTCAGGCTTAGCTCAAGATGACCTCTGACCTTAGGCCTGAGGGATCTAAGGAGCCCTGGCCCACCACCCTCTGTGCTCTGTCTCTTGTTAGGCTCCATTTCTTCTCTTCTTGGGCACCATCACTGGTTCAGGAAGACCTGAGGTCACCTTATTCCCCGTGTCTGCAGTCAGGTCTTGTTCCTGAAGATCTGGTCCCAAAGGCCATCCATCCTTAAGGTAGAGATTCTGCCCGAGGGCCAAGCTGGGGTCCTGCATCTCTTGGCAGAGCCTCCAAATCCTGGCCTACTTTCTAGATCTTCAAATATCACCTGTTGTTGAATTCCCGTCACCAAACTCTAGCTGCCTCTCAAGACGCCTCCAGTGATCCCCCCAAAACACAGATGGCATACCGGGTAGGAACACAGCCTGACGGGAGGCTTGGCTCTAACACTTGGTAACTGTGTGACCTTAGGCAAATGGTCGACCCACCAAGCCTCAATTCCTGCAGCTCTAACACCCCCTACTTCATAGGGTTGTTGTGAGAATTCGGCGAGGTCATACACGTACAGTCAAGCACAGTGCCTGGCACACAGTAAGGGCTCAAGAAACGCTGGTGACCAGCACAGACACTCTTCTGTTTCTGGATGTTTAGAGACGCAAACAGAACTACACACAGAGCAAAAGCCCCTCCAGGCTGCCCAAAATACGGCACTAGTGGTCACTCATAGAGTGTCACATTGGACTTTGGAACAAATCGACCTGTGAACAGCCTTTTCAGAACTTACCTTTCAATAATAATAACAATAATAAATAATAATAGCAAATACATAGTAATCACTATAAACCAGGCACTGTGCCAAGAGCATTATTCATTTGATCCTTTCAACAACAAGGTTGGTGCTTTATTACCCCACTTTACAGATGAGGAAACTGAGGCACAAGGTTATAGAACTAATAAGTGGCAGAGTCTGAATTTGAACCTCAGGAATTCTGGCTTCAGAATCTACGTACTCAGCCACTATGTAATGCTGCCTTTCTTAAATAGTGAAATTTAGGAATCAAAATAATTACTATTTGCACTCTCCCTCTCCTCTCCCTGTAGTCCACTGTCCTGGGTGCTTGTCCTTGCTTCTATATCTTGGATGCCTTTACTTCCCACCTGAGTTGGACATTCTGCCAGCCCAAGCTCATTCTCTGTTACCTGCCCTTCCAGGTAGGTCCCCTCCCTTCTCTATGGTTGAGTGGGCTGGATCCTGTCACACCTTGAATTGGGACACCTTGTCAGTACTCAATAAATATTTGTTGGTTAGCAGATCCTTTCTTAAAGGAAAATATTCATTCACGTACAATTTGTGTGTCATGTATAGGGGTTAGATTTACCTAAACCAGGGTATGTCTGTGGCACAGATGACTGCATATTATTTTTCCCGTATCTAAACCAAGGAGTATGGCATTAGCCAGGCACACCTATTAGATGAGGTGGAAGGGGTGTACCTCCCACTCTGCAGGATCCCTCATCCTGGAAGGTAGCACAGCAGGGCTGGCTGTTCTGGGATCCTTAATAGTTTATTTAGGGTCCATAGATTGTATGTCAGCAAAGTGAACAGGCACACACTCTGTCCTGGGATTAGATGTCTGTCCCTTCACGAGGTGTGGAAGGAGTGTCCACCATCATCACTGAAAACATTATCATCAGGGTTGATGCTACGATAAAGTCATACTACTTAAGCAACTGAGTTCTTCCTTAAATCCTTTGATTGAACTAGGCAAGCCACATACATGGAAGTGCACACCAGATTTGGAAGGGAGTTTACAAGAAGCTCAGAGTTGTCTCCCTTCATTTTTTGTGCATTAACTTTGCCTTTGATTAAGTATTTCATTTGCAAATCCATCTACTCCTAAGAAAGGCCCAACAGAAGAAAGCCTCCCTGCATCTGCCAGCTACCCTGGGCAACAGATTCAATGATCTTGCCTTCAGATATACAATCTCAAAAGGGGACTTTCCTCGGAAGTTCTCAATGACCAACACAAAGAAAACAAAGGAAAAGGGAATTTGTGACTGTGAATCACAGTCTGAACCCAAATCCGCATTCATTCACATGAATGGCCCCAGTAAACAGCTAGCCAGCCCTTTGCTAGACACCCTTCAGCAAAGCCCGCTTCTTTTCAACCCTCTGCCACCCTCGGACTGGCTCATCCCCATGCAGAACCTGGCTCGTTCTCTGCCCAGATGCTGGAGTCTTCCCACTGGTGTTTGCGGAACTAAATCACAAACGATCAAATCCCTGTAGCAAGCGAAAGGGAAAGTGCCGGTCACCAAAGCAGAAAGGAAGGCAGAGGAGTGGGGGCGGATATAAACAGCTGGCGAAAGCACAGTGTTTGCGTTCTGCTGAGGCACAGGGCGAGCTCTTGCATGTGAAAGGTGGGGCAAGGTGGGTGCCTGGCCTCTGGGGTCTCTGAAATATGTGTACTTGATTAAATGTCTGAAATTCCCAGCACCCAGAGGTCTGAAGTTTCCGAGCACTCCTGTCTGAAAGCCTTGCATACTTTTATAATGTAGTGATGTGGGTGTGGCCTAAATGCCAGAGAATGTGCCCAGTGGCTTAGCCATCCCTGCTCCTTCTCTGCTGGTGCCTCTCCGGAAAGGCACCCAAACAAGGATGTGAGTTTCAAAGATCAGAATGTCAGGTAAGAAGAAATCCAGGTGACCAGTGGGGCCATTAGAATACCACACCATCAAAACACAATCAGATAATCCTACATTTCAGCCCGATTTCCCTATGAAAAGGTGGATAAGCTTTCTGAGGCAGCTGAATTTCCAGGCACCCCAAGAGGGTGAGTGGGACACAGCAGGAGAATGCCAGCCATTCACTAAGGCCACAGCTTTCGGCTTCTGCCAACCGCAAGGGCCGCATCCGGCACTTGAAGTAAATGAGAACATTCTGCCCGCTCCAGTCCTCATCAGCCCGGCCGTGGGGGAATGAAGATCATGGGGCAGCCTGGTGCAGGATCATTTTTACAGTCTTGAACTCCAAAGGCTATTCGTACATGCCTGTGCCATCCGTGGGCCCTTCCCTCGGAGCAGTCTGCAGCACAGTTTAAACCCAGCCAGAGGTGAGCTCCTGGGTGCTCACTTGCAGGAATGCTCCTTGCAGTGTCATATCTGCTTAAAACATCTTACTGCCTTAACTTTTCCCTTTTTCCTTCCCTGTCTATATGCCATGTACTTACACTCGGACACACACACACACACACACACACACACACACACACCCTCAGATCTGGACGTTACGGCTCTTGTTCCCCAGAACAGAAACTGATTCTTACCTGAGGGCTTGCAGGCTGAGGGCTGTGCCTGTCTGCCTTCTCCGAGGGGAAAGGGAATCCGCTTGGCGTCTCCTGCTGGCTTTGTCACTGTCACTGCGCTGCGGTGCTTCCCTGGCAGCCTCAAGCCGGCTCGCTCTCTCTCTCTCAGTGACTGCAGCTCTGTGTGGGGAGAGGGAACGGGCCGTGGTGTGCACACCGGGTTGCTGGGCCGCCTCCAGACACCATGCCACAGAGCCGGCTACCAGTCCACAGGGCTGTGTGGGAGGCAGGGAGGCAGTCTCAGGGGCCGAGAATGTCAGCCTCTAGGTCTCTCCTTGGCCTTGTTTATCAGCAGAGGGGACCTGCCTGTAGACAACCACCCATAGAGTGCTCCCCACTCTGGACAGCTAGCAGCAGGCCCAGGAATGCAGAGCTATTGGCCAGCAGGGAAGGGAGGCCGAGACAGCCGACAGGGGCAGCAACTAGCTTGGGTGTTATTTTAGCGTGGTTTGTCTTGGGGCAAATGGCCGAACCAAATGGACTACTGGCCGGTCTGAGCAGAATCCTGTTTATTTTGAGGCCTCCGTTGCCAGGGAAACAGCAGGTCGTGGCTCAGACGCTTCTCTGGAATCAGAAGACTGCCGGATGAACAGGAGTCCTCTTCTGTCATCTGGCATCCCGGCACAGGGTGTCGGTGTCTGCGTGGGGCAGTGTGTGTGTGTGTCTGTCTGTCTGTGCCGTTCCCAGAGCCAAGCTGTGTAGAGGGTGTTTTGCAAAGCCACTCAAGGCAATGGCCATCCAGGGTAGGGCTGGGGAGGAGCTGCAGAGAGAATATTCCTCACCAGTGGTCCAGCCTGTCCCTGCTGCACTAGGCGGACCCTCAGGTGAGCCCAGCTTCACGGTGAGGATTTCTTCACAGGACCATGCACAGCATCTCTATGCCACTGGACAGGAATGGGGTAAGGAAGGCAGGAAGCTGCCTGTGCAAAGAATTCTTTGGCTAGTAGGTGGGGACTGAAGATGGACTGAAAAAATATAGATCAGGAGATGTCTTTGAAGAGACAAAATGGAAACAGGATGAAGAGTCTCCTCCTCGCTCGTTATGCAAGCATCTGAGCCTGGGAGGTGTGAGTGTGAGAGTGTGTGTGTGCACACGTGCACAAGCCTGCCTGCCCACCTGATGAATCAGATAGACAGGTACAGATTGACCTGTTGGAACTCGAAATATGCTCTCTGGTCTCTCCCTCCTCGGGGAAGCTGGAGGTGGAAGCCTGCGCCTCCGCGCTCCTCAGGGAGCACCCAGGGAGCCTCTCCTGGGCCCTCTGCAGGGCTGGGCCTGGAGAAGCTCGTCTCTCTCCTGTAACACAACCAGGGGCTCAACCATCTCATGGTTCTGATAATGAGCAGCAGCTCTCCTAAAAGGGGCTTGAAGGTGCAGAAAATTTGTTTCTCCAAACTGTATTAACTGGAACCTCCATGACCTGCCACTTCCTCATAGTCAGGAACTGACAACTTGCTTTAGAAAATGATCATCTTGCCCTGGCTGGTGTGGTTGGAGAGTCGTCCTGTGCACTGAAAGGTTAAAGGTTCAATTCCCGGTCAGGGCACATACCCAGGTTTCGGGTTTGATTCCCAAGCAGGGCACTTACTGGAGGCAACCGATCGATGTTTCTCTCTCTCTCTCTCTTCCTCTCTCTCTAGAACCAATGAAAAACATATCCTCAGGTGAGGATGAAAATCATCATCATCATCATCTTACTCTGGCTGGGTGGCTCAGTTGGTTGGAGTGTTGCCCCATGCACTGAAAGGCTGCAGGTTTGATTCCTGGTCAGGGCATATACCTACATTGCGGGTTTGGTCCCTGGTTGGGGCACATACCAGAGGTAACCAATCTCTCATATCGATGTTTCTCTCTCTCTCTCTCTTTTAATCTCTCTCTTTCCCTCCCTTCCCCTCTCTCTAAAATCAATAAAACCTTATCCTCGGGTGAAGATTTAAAAAATAATAATAGTAATAATCTTCCTGTGTATCTGCACAATTCCTAAGGGCCTTCTGAGTGATAGAAAGATAAAAGTATTTCGGACAATTGTCTTCTCAGTATTGGAGAATTATTATGCTACATCTGGCATGCATGTTAACTCTTTAACCACGTGGAAGATAGATTTTAAAGTTAGGAAACACCCTAAACTTCCGAGGCCAGAGATGCGGTTCAGAGTCTCCCCCAGGTGCACCCCTGGTTAAAATCCTCCCCATGACTGAAACCAGGCCTCCCTGCTTCAGGTCCACACCCTTGAACCTGCCCACTCTGTGTCATTGACTGTTCCTGGGCAGTCAGCTCTTCAGGACTTTGAATTTCCTCCCTCCTCACAGAGATTAATGAGGTTCTCATAACCACATCTTCCCTGCAAGCTGGCAGGATTCTTGTGACAATCCCATGTGCTAAAGTGGCCCTGGCCATTTTGGCTCAGCGGTTAGAGCATTGGCCCGAGGACCTGGTCTGGGTTGTGCGAGAGGCACCAATCGATGTGTCTCTCTCATATCGATGTTTCTCTCTCTCTCCCGCCCTCCCTTCCACTCTATCTAAAGATCAGTGGAAATATATCCTCGGGTGAGAATTAACAAAAGCGAAAGAACAAAAACAAAACAAATGTGCTAAAGTGTGTGGGAACACCATGAAAACTGGCAATTCTGGTACAAACCATTACTATAGTTTTATTTCTCCATTACATCCAGTTGTGAAATGCTGTTACAAATAAACTCTACAGCTTTTAGGCAAATGATAACCCCTAGCTACTGATATAAGTGAATTTCCTTACAGCATATTGGGTGTTCAGAAATGTTACTGTCCAAATGCTGGGAAATAATGACTCCTCAGTTCCTTAAAGTATTTACTGTAATATAATTCCCCTTGGTGTTGAAATTTCTTTAAATTGCGCTTTACCATCCCTCAGGTTCCCTATTTATTTCAACTTCCATGTCAAGTATCTAGATTTATCTTTTAAATAATATACATGCAGATGTTTTGAGTCATGAAATACGTTAATACTTTTTGGCTTCACTGGTAGTGTGGGAAGGGACTCAGAGGTTGCCTAGTTTAAAAGTCTGGCCTCAGAATAGCTCCAGCTCTGGGCCAGGAAACAGTCTGTTGAAATAATAGCCGTGCAAGCCATGTACGGAGCATCCACAGTACGCTAGACCCCATGCAAAGTGTGTAACCGAAACCCCGTCTTCCCTCTAAGTTCTTAGACCACTTTTAATGACATTTCTGCCGTGATCAAAACCTCATACCTGAGGCTACTAGCACTGCAGGGGGTGGGTCTGAGAAAGGAAGAAAATGACAGATTTGGAGGACCAACAAAAATCCTAATAGAAGCCCGGTAGGTTTATCCACAGAGGCGTGGCCTTGGCCGGAGTCAAACACGCCTGAAATGTGGCTGCTGCTGAAGGTGAGATTTTTTGCCTTCCAGTCCTAAGAGATCGACTCACTCCTGAGCATTCCCACAGTTGCTATTGTAGAAAGTGGCTCTAAACCTCTTATAAGTGGGTTAGAAGGGCAATAAAAGTAGAATGCAGCATTTCCATGATTTTACTTATTCTGTGCTCAGTGCCTCTGAAAATCAAGACATAAAACTATCATTTTTTAACTGCACCAAGAAAAAAAGAATCAGAGCACGGTAGAATCAGCAGGGTTCAGAATGTCCCCAATAAATAAATGTTCTTTCTCTTCAGGTATAACATACAAGCCCTGGCTTCTTGTCCTCAAATCTTAAGCCTGACATTCACTATTTGCTTTAAAATTTCCCCTTTGTTCGTCCTGTTTACATAAATGATGCAGTTAGATGGCATGCACACCAGACTTTCTAATCTCATTTGACCTTGATCGGACACAACAAATCCTAATCAGCTGACAGGAGAAATCAGATGCTGCATGCCACTCTCTCCCTCCAGCGAAGGATTTCCTTCTGTTTATGCCCAATCATGCAATTAGATGAAGGGCATGCTGGCCCCATGGTGACCAGCTGCCAAGACGACGGAGGGGAGTGATTTGACAAACAGGCCAAGGGAAACGCAGCAGACATCCACGGGAAATTGTATTAGTTGCCCAAGGAGACCTCATAGCCACAAATATCACCAGAACTGTAGGACAGAAACGGGGTCCAGCGGTTTTCGAGTGGGATGGTGCCTCATCCTGTCCCCGTTAAAATCCAAGAGCAGGAGCTCACCCACTTTGTCAGCCTTACTCTCTGTCGACTTCCAGGGGGGTCCTTGGAAAGGGTCGTACCCATGGGAGGTGGCTTCCTCTCTCTGATATTGATCACCCATCACTTATTTTATTTTATGTTTTCCTCTATCTCAATTCTTCAACCTTTATTTTAAAGTATTTGATCTTTAAATTAAAGTAATGCTTTGTGCAGATCATAAAAATGTATGATGCACAGAAAGCTATAAAATGACCCCTCTTTTCCCCAAAGGTAACCACTATTAACTTTTTTTTTTTCTGGATCCTTTCAGGGGAAAAAATATCTTTATACTCCTGAATGTGTGTATGCTTAAACACAATTTACTATGCAGAATGTCCTGCGTTACTGTTTGTTTTTTACTTAATAATAGATCTTTGCTCATTGGTCTAGTCCATTCAAGCACCAATATTCCTTGCCTGTATTATTACAATATCATCCTAGCTGACTTCTTTGCTTCTACCCTTACCCGCTACAGTTCATTCCAGAGGGATCCTGCTACAAGGTAAATAGATGATGTCCCTATTTGCTCAACACTGTCCAGTGCCTTTCCCTTGCACTAAGAACAAAAGTTAAGCTTGTGCCCGGCTGGTGTGGGTCAGTGGTTGAGAGTCAACCCATGCACCAAGAGGTCGCAGGTTCGATTCCCAGTCAGGGCACATGTCCAGGTTGTGGGCTCAATCCCCAGTTGGGGGCATGCAGGAGGCAGCCAATCAATGTTCTCTCTCATCGATATTTCTATCTCTCTCTCCCTCTCCCTTCCTCTCTCTCTAAAAATCAATAAAGAAAAAAAATTTTTTTAAAGTTAAGCTTGCTACCACCACCTGCCTATCCAAGCCCATCCCCTACTCACCCCTTGCTCACTGTGCTCCAGTCACACTGCTCCTCATACAAGCCAAGCATGGTCCTACCTCAGGGCCTTTGCACTTGCTTTTCCCTTTGTCAAAAGTATCTGCATTTATTTTATGCCCCTTAATTCTTTGCATGGCTAGCTCTTGCTTACCATTCTGGTCTCATTTTAGACCATCTCCTCCAATTCTAAAACAGCCCTCCATCACTGTCCTTCACATCACTGCCCTTCACAGAGATCTTTTTCTTCATAAATCCTACTACTATCTGAAAATTACTGTATTCAATTACTTGTTTACTTACTTGTTTTCTGTCTCCCCCTACCACACGCATTGGAATGTAAACTCCAAGAGCAGATGGGAATTTTATCTGTCTTTTCACCATTATATTCCCAGCACCTACACCTGTGCTTCTCACACTCAGATGTGCATCAGAGCCACCTGGATGGTTCATGAGAACCTAGACTGTGGGGTCTCAACCCCAGAGTATCTAATTTAGTAGGTCTTAGGTGGGCCTGGGATTGCATGTCTAGCAAGTTCCCAGATGATACGGATGTTGCTGGTCCAGGGACCACACTTTGAGAACTAGCAGTCTAGACGATCCCTGGCACACAGTGGGTGTTGCATATACATTTATTACATGAAGGCGTAACTCTGCACATAGGGTCCACCACCTCCTTCGTAGTGGCAGTTTTACTTCCACGTCTATACTTATTTACACTTATTGCAGTGTGAGCCTCCTCGCATTGTTTTGTGATAGCAGGGCCCCCAGATTTTCAGCTCCATTGATTTCTCAGCGGATAATTAAAAACCTGCAGTTTTACAGGTCCATGGGGAGCCCGTGAGAGGCACATCTTGTTCTCTGCCTCAGTAAAATGTCAAACTAAAAAGTGGTGTGACTCTCACTTGACATGTGACAGAGAGCTAGACCCAGGACTCGCCACTCGGGACCCCTGTAATTGTTTAACAATGTCCTGTTGGCTCGGATTGCGTGTCAGTGTGCTGGTCTACGTGGACCCCAGGTGGGAAACGTGGAGAGCACAGTGCCTTTGCGTGAGTCACACAAAAGCCCTCGAGGATCTATAATCCTTTTCCCTGTGTATAAACTGTCTCTCTCACACACACATGCATTTTTTTACATTTAATTTCAGGAAGTTATAAAATACCCCAAGTCCATTTTAATCCCAAATTAAAAACTCCCGATCTAATCATTGACTAGCTATTTGGCAAAAAAATAAACAAACAACACTAACAAACAAAAAAAAACCAACCTGGATCCCCAGTTTGTTGCTTAAATTCCTGAGGAATCACAGCTTTAAATATAATAAGACAAACCGTAGAGGAAAACATTGCAGAAAAGCATTAGAGGAAATCATTCGTTACAATCTTAGAATGGGGAACACTTTTGGAAGCACGATTGGAAACCCAGAAATGAAAACAGAATAGCGAGATTGATCCCATAAAATTTTAAACGATCTGTACAAAGGAGACGGAAAAAACTCCTCCTAGTTCAGACTCCGTGGAGAGATCTATGGATCCTATCTTTTCCATCTATATTTTTTCCACTTGAAGTGTCTGGGTGGCCCAAGGCCAGCACAGTGAGTCAAGACATAAGCTCATCAGAGCAGACAGGGTGAGACCACATCTTTCAGCAAAGCCCTGTCCCTGGGTTAAGTATCTCATTTGCCATGGTTTGGGTTTCTAACAGTTTTATTGAGATATAATTCATATACCATGCAGTTCACCCATTTAAAGTATACAATTAAGTGGTTTCAGTATATTCACCAAGTTGTACAACCCTCACCATTGTCTAATTTTAGAAGATTTGTGTCATCCCAGAAAGAAGCCCCATGGACATTAGCAATCATTCCCCCTTCCCCTCTCCGACCAGACCCAGGCAACCACTAATCCACTTTCTGTCTTTATAGATTTGTCTGTTCTGGCTGCTTCCTATAAATGGAAGCATACAGTATAGGTTTCTTTCCCTTAAAAAGCACAGTGTCTTTGAGGTTCATCTGTGTTGTATCCTGTATCAGAACCTCATTCCTTTTTACTGCTGAGTAATATTTCATTGCGTGGATATGCCACATTGTATTATCCAGCCATCAGTTAATGGACGTTGGCACATTTCCTCTGGCTATCATGAATAACACTGCGACAACCATTTGTGTACACGTTTTTGTGTGGGCATGTTTTCATTTCTCTTGGGGTTAGACGTGGTTTTCTTCCTAAAGATGTATCCAAAGGATTTTACTTACTTTTGGTTTTAATATTTTCCTATTATAACCTCATGGAGAAGCAAGCAGGCTTGGATCCTAATGACCTCCGAGCTTCTCTATCCCCTGTCCGGGCCCTTCTCTGCTCCCGTGTGACCTGGGGTGTGACTCAGTCTCACGGTGACTCAGTTGTGAGACACCAGCGCTTGGACCCTCTCACAGGATGTTGTGAGGATTCATGATGTAAGTCAGATAGAATCTGCTCCTGAGAAGATGCTCACCCATATGCATAGGTTAGTGTGCATCACAGAAACCAGATCCCCTTGGGCCAAGGGCTCCCCAGCCCTGGTGACTGCATCAGCCAAGAGGCCAGTGGCTGGGGGTAGAGGCACAGGTAGTATAAAAACAGTGACCAGTTTCTCAAGAGTTTGGCTTCCTTTGAGATCAGAATTTGGTGATTTTCCAAATCCTGCAAGCCACCGCTGAGGGAGGTCTCCTACCTGGTCACCCTGGTCTGGGGGCAGGAGAAAGGTCAGGGCAGCCTCATGATGGGTAGCCAGAGGGGCAAGCTCACGTTCTAAAGCCCACGCTCCAGCTAATGTTTCCCCAAAGGCCACTCTACCCTCATTTAATCAGAAGCGCTTTGCTCTCTACGGAGCCCCCCAGGCACCTCCTTTTGAACAATCGCTGTGCCCCTGACCTTCTTGTTGGCTCTGGGGTAGGGGTGTGACCCCTCACCATTGGGTACAATCTAATAAGAACCATCATGTGGAGGCACTGGCTCGGAGCACAGATGGCAGAAGAGAGATCTAAAATATCTGAGCTTCCTCAGGCATCCTGACCAATCACCTGTGCCTCTCGCTCTTTAAAATCAGCAGAAAGCTCCACTGATAAGCATGTAAACGATGAATTTAATAGGAAACGAGATGGCAGGCATGCCTGGGCTCTAGCTCCCATGTCACCACTTACTAGCTGCATGATCTAGGACCAGTCAGTTCTCTCAGACTCAGTTTTCCCATCCACTAAATAGGAATAATAGCAGTAATTGCCCCATAGGGGTATTGTGAGAATTACCTGACCCAGTACCTACAGGGTACCTACAGGGGCTCCAGTATACATTCAGAGTTCAATCAATGTTTGCTATAGTTATTATATACTATTTTTAAAAATATTTTTTCTTTATTGATTTTAGAGATAGAGGAAGGGAGAGAGAGATAGAAACATCGATGAGACAGAACATCGACTGGCTGCCTTCTGCATGCCCCACACTGAGGATCGGGCCCACAACCTGGGCATGTGTCCTGACCAGGAATCGAACCGGCAACCTCTTGGTGCATGGGTCGATGCTCAACCACTGAGCCACACCGGCTGGGCACATACTTTTAAAGTCAGAATTAAGGACCTCAAGTAATCTACCAGCCTCTCTAAGCTGTTTAGCGAGGCTGGTTTTCTATTGCTTAATTAATTGGGAGCACTTAATCGGGTACCTACTATGTGTTAGACATCACAGAGGGGGCTGGGGATAAAATGTAATTTTCCCCCAGAAAGGTAAAATTCCAGTTGGGAGAGAAACTTAGATACATGAAGTTCTTAAAGAACATGTGCACAGAGCCCGGTCAGTGTGGCTCAGTGGTTGAGCGTCGACTCATGCACCAAGAGGTTGCCGGTTCGATTCCCAGTCAGGGCACATGCCCGGGTTGTGGGCCCGATCCCCAGTGGGGGGCATGCAGGAGGCGGCCAGTCGATGTTCTCTCTCATCGATGTTTCTAGCTCTCTTTCCTTCTCTCTCTCTAAAATCAATAAAGAAAAAAAGTTTTATATAAAAAGAACATGTACACAGATAATACTAAGAGTCAGTACCATCCACGTTCAGAGACGGAGATAGCAGAAAAGGCCAGACAGGCCAAATAAGGCCTCAGAGGGGAGGCAGCACCCAGTCTGGCCCTTAAAAGGCAAGAGGGGTTCACATCAGCAGGGCAGAGGGAGACAGAAGTGGGGAAGGGGAGACCTGGGTGAGCACAGGGTGTCCACTGTCTGGACATGGTGGTTGGTCTGGGGACTGAGCCAGAGTCCATCCTTCTGGTGTCATTCACACTGTCAGGGTCTCCAGAAATGACATGCCATGAGGCCTTTTAGTCACCTGTTCTCATAATCATCCTTCCTCTGCAAACTCTGTCACTGATAAACGTGTGTGGACTAGAAGAGAGAAAGGGAGGAGTCGTGTTGGAGGAGCTTCGACTCTTAATCAAGACCACCCCACAGAGCAGCACGGAGGGACGACCTTGGCCATCCCGCATCTGCCCCTTTCTCCTAGGCCCAGCGCCTTCAGCCTCTTTGGGGACCCAGCTCTTCACGGCCTTCAGTCCATGTGGTTTTGGGGTGGGGATGACTACAGCCCCAGGGCGGGGTGGGCACAATACCCACACTGGTTCAGTGAAATGTGACCCTGAGCCTGTAGCTAGACCTGCTGGAGGTGGCTGTGCCAGAAGGATGTCGCCTGCACGTGGCTGCCAGCCATCTTGCCACCAAGATACATCTTCCTGGGAACAGAAGGACACAGGGAAGCGACGCCTGGGGAAAGACGAGTTCAAGATGCCATAGTCGCAGCTGGATCTTACCGTACGGAAGCCCTGGCGGTTCCAGTTACCTGACAGAAATGTCCCTACAAACTGGGTTTCAGCCCATGGCTACTAAAAGAATCCTGACTTATTCAAGTGGGTGTCTTGTTCCCACCAGCATTTTGTTGGCTTATCCTTAGCATAGGTATTTGTAGTCTGTAGCCGAGGGGTGGTGTGTGTCAAGGAATAACGGCACGTGTGTGCGAGCGACGGAGACCTCTCCACATGTCCCTGAGTGGACAGGTAAAGGTCACGTGTCTGGGAGTGCAGCGACGTTGGAGGGGAAACCCAAGACTCTGCAAAATATGTTTCTCTTCTGTGTGCCTTGATTCTGCTTCCAGAGCAGTTCTCCCCAAGCCCCCGATTTTGTTCCTCTTGTTCTCAACCGAAACAGGAGTCCGTGGATCTGTTGAGGACATTGTGCGGGGCTCGGGGAAGTCAGGAAGAGATAGGGAAGGGGCTGAGGGGAAAGGAAGCTCTGCATAGCCCATTTCTGTTTTTTCCCTTTTGCCCAATTACCAAGAATCAGCTGGCATCCTTTTATTTCCTACTTCATGCAGGGCTTTTAAAAACTAAGCATTAACTCTACCGTAATGGGATTTGTCTAACGATTTCCTGTGAAACCTCTTCTTGGGTCTCAGCAAAGATAATTCACTCGGTAGGAATCACTTCCTGCTCCCTCCACCCACCCCCCAACCCCCGGTTAAAAACTATACCTACTCCATTCTTTCTGGGAACAAATGGGCCTCGGAATGAGAGAAGGGAGTACAGGAACATTCACTCTAGCATCCATCACACAGACTGAAGCCTGCCGCAGAGACTCAGATCGGGGAGGAGAGGAGGAGGAAGGGGGTGGGGGAGAGGCTTCATGCTGAGCGCAAGCCTGAAGCCAGGCAGCGTCCAGAGCAGTCTGAGCCCCTTGGAGAAACAAACGTACTCACCTCTGCTTTGGCTCTGGGGCACTTTTTTTCCGGGGCCTCGGCAGCTGTAACAGCCTATGGCGTCCACGCTGTCCTACCGGGAGCACAGCAGGCAGGTCGCTGCAGGAGGAAAGGAGTTCCCATTCGCCATCAGAAGGGAGCGTCCTTCAACAAAAGAAAGATTCCCCTCGAGTCCAAGCTGTTGGATCCGCTTGTTCTCTCCCTCCTGCTCCTTCTCTGGTGTGCATGAGAAGGGCTGGGTGCCAACCGCGCGCCACACCCACCCTGATACAGGTTGTTTTCCCAGCCTTGGAGCCCGGGGAGGAGGCAGCGGAGCGGTCCTGAGGCCACCCTCCTGGGGCGCCCGTCAGCCCGGCCGTGCTGGTGCACCCACGGGGAGCCCAAGGACAAGCACTTGCGTGTTTATTTCTCCCCCTCCCATGTGATCTTGCTTTTGGACAGGACACGAAAGCTATTTGGGAGCTGGACAGCTGCCAGGTGAAAGGACAGTTATCTCATCCAAGTTGTCTCCATGTCTCTCTGAACTAGTCCCTGTCACCTTTCTCCCCATGTAAGGCAGAAGGGGAGGGGCCTTGCTCCGAGCCTTACTTTTACTCTATCCAAGCAATTAGTCCGGATTACTAACTTTATTTCAACTAGTTTATCCCCACTCTTCGAGTTTTCACAGAGGATAAATGTAAAGAACAAAGTTATTGCTTTGATGCTGAGGCTGGCGGACACATCTTCTAGTCCACATACATGTGGCCATCACACACCCACTGTTTAGACTCGCAGACCCTCTGTCAACACCAGGGTGGGACCCCAGCCCTGGAGGCACAATTTCAAGGAGCTGGGCTCTGATACTGAATCACACGGATGCTGCCTTCTCTTCTGGCTGTTTCTGCTTCTAACCCGGGCTTGTAAAACGTAAAACGTTCATGGAAGAGCTTGATTCTGATTCCTTCCTCTTCAGACTTGAACGGAAAGTGTTGAGACACTCCTGCCTGACAAAAGGCCAGCTGAGTATCATCACCTTCACCATCATACCATTATTTATTGAGCTCTTGCTAATTGTCCTCTATATGCTGAACACTTCCCTGCATCGTCTCACTCATCCTCACAACAGCCCAGTGAGGAAGGTGATCTTGCTCTGATTGACATCCAGGAAGGCAGAGGTGGCTTCAAAGGTGAGCTTGCTGAGGACGGATTTCCCGACCACCACCGCCTTGACCCCAGAGCAGGAGCTTTTGGCTGCTTTGCTCACTGTCTCCTGAAGCAATAAATTATTGAGATTTCAGTGGTTTTCTTTTCTTTTCTTTTCTTTTTTAATCCTCACCCGAGGATATTTTTCCATTGATTTTTAGATAGAGTGGGAGGGAGGAAGGGAGAGAGAGAAAGATCCATGTGAGAGAGACACATCAATTGGTTGCCTCCAGCACGACCTCGATGGGGGTTGGGATAGAACCTGCAACCAAGGTACGTGCCCTTGACGGGGAATGGAACCCGAGACTCTTCGGTCTGCAGGTGACACTCTAACTGCTGAGCCAAATCTGCCAGGGCTTCACTGTTATTTTCATTTCATAAGAGGAAAAACAAAAACCTCACGATTGATTCAGCCCCAGGACTTCAACCTCAATTTTTTTCCCCCCAAACTCAGTTCTCGGAGGGGAGAAAGTGAATGAGGTTTTCATCTGTTTACATTCCCAGGCAGTGATTCCAGGTACAGGATGGGGAGTTCTCCTTCTAGCCTGTTTCCTATGAATAATTCACTGTGCAAACAACACACACCGGAGAGGACTGGGCTGGGCCGCCCAGAATGGGTTCCCTACTGCGTTCCGAGTGAATCGTCCTTTCTCTCTGCTAACCTGAGGGAGAGCCAGAGATGGAGCCCAACGGCTTGTCCAACACTGCCCTCTTCAGGCCACTGGGCTGCACTACCCCCACGATGATGGTCTTGAAGACTTTCCAAGGGGCACACCAAGGGTTAGTTTTAGAGAATCTATTTCCAGGTCCTCAATTTCTGTAGGTACTCTTCCCTCAGAGTGGTTTGTCTGGGTTCATAATAATCTTTCCCTTACTGGAGAGCATACCCCTCACTCTTCACAAATCTTACTAAGGTGCCATTGCACCAGATGCAAAAATCTGCAGGTCCAGGTCCTCAAACTGGAAGCTTCCTTTAATCATTTAATTTAGCTCCATCCGGCTGGTGTGGCTCAGAGGTGAAGGGTCATGGGTCCAATTCCAGGTCAAGGGCATGTATCTGGGTTGCAGGTTCGATCCCTGGCCCCAGCAACCAACCGATGTCTCTCTCTCTCTCTCCTCTCTCTCTCTCTCTCCCTCTCCCTCTCCCTCCCTCCCACTCTACCTAAAAATCAATGGAAAAATATCCTCAGGTGAGGATTAACAAAAAATAACTTAAATCAGTTTCCCTTAGTAATTGAGGGATTTTTTATTTAACAATTTTGTTTCTTCCACCCCTTGAATTTGACAGACAGTACTGTGAAAGCAAACTGTAGAGAATATTGGAAATAGTAATAACAGCCCTGGCCGGTTTGGCTCAGCGGTTAGAGTGTCAGCCTGCGGACCAGAGAGTCCTGGGTTCGGTTCTCGCTAAGGGCATATACTCCGGTTGTGGTTTGTCCCTGGCCCCGGTTGGGGTCGTGTGGGTGGCAGCCAGTCGATGTGTCTCTCTCACATCGATGTTTCTCTCTCTCTCTCTTCCTCCCTCTCTCCCTCCCGCTCTATCTGAAGATAAATGCAAAAAATGTCCTCAGGGGAGGTTAAAAAAAAAAATGATATCACAACCTGGCTGGTGTGGCTCAGTGGTTGAGCGTTGACCCATACACCAAGAGGTTGCCGGTTCGACTTCCAGTCAAGCCAATCGATGTTTCTCTCTCCCTCTCCCTTCCTCTCTCTCTAAAAATCAATAATAATAATAATAAAAAGATAAAAATGATGTCACAGCTTACTTTTAAAATTCCAATATTACAATATGCTGGAAGTTATCTCAAACCCATATGGACTTAATGATGAACATTTAACATGTCAACTTTTAAATGTGGGTATAGATAACATTGTTTTTCAAAATTATTTTAAAAGGCACAGGAAAAAAATGGATAAAGACTGCTGTACCCTAGGACTGGCTATTGCTGACTAATAACAGGCTGCCATCCATCCATCTATCCATCCATCCAACCATCCATCCATCCATCCATCCATCCAACATCCATTGAGCACCTAATATGTGTTAGGCATTATTTTGGGCACTAGATATAAAAATAGTGAACAAAAACTGATACGTTACATGCCAAATTCTTACTTGTGGTTACCTCTAGGAAGTTAAGAGAGGGACCCAGATTAATTTAATAATTACTCAAATAAATGTAAGAATTCGCTTTGATAAGTACTTCCAAGGAGGGGTATTTGGTAATTAGAGAATGTATAATGGGGATTGACAATGTATGAGAATTGACCTAATTCATGGGGGAGGTGACACGTGGCCCTAGAGACGTGAAATCTGGACCAAAAATAAGGTATCCAGGAACCTCTGTGAAGGGACAGTAAAAATCCATGAAGAAAGGCCATTTGATTTTATTTATTTATTTATTTATTTTATTTATTTTTGTTGTTTTTAATCCTCACCCAAGGATATTTTTCCATTGATTTTTAGATAGAGTAGGAGAGACACAGAGAGAGAATAAAGAAACATCGATGTGACAGAGACACATCAAATGGTTGCCTCCTTCACGGCCCTGACCCAGGCTGGGGACTGAACCTGCAACCCAGGTAGGTGCCCTTGACTGGAAATTGAACCTGTGTCACTTTGGTCTGTGGGCTGATGCTCTGACCACTGAGCCAAACTGACCAAAGAAGAAAGCCATTTTAATATGGAAGGACTGAGTAGAAATAGGGTCAACTTTGTAGTCAGTTGTTTTTAGAAAGGGCTTTTCTAAAAAAGGGCTTTTTTTTACAACCCATATTATAAATCAGTGGTTGTCAACCAGGGGCAATGTTTCCTCAGGGGACACTTGGCAATTTCTGGAGACATTCTTATTGCTGCAACTGCGATTGTACTAGTGGCACCTAGTGGATCAAGGCCAGCATAACGCTGAACATTCCACAACGTCCAGGACAGCCCCACAACAAAGAAGTGCCCAGCCCCAAAAGTCAGTAGTGCTTAGCTTGAGAAATCCTGTTATAGATGAGGGCAGGGCAGGCCCAACAAATGTCTACAGTGGATGTGGGTTCATTTGTTTGCTCATTCATTCATTCATTCATTCATTCATTCATTCATTCAGCAAGTCCTTATTCAGTGCCCATTGTGCTTAAGACACTATTGGGGGCATCCAGACATACCAGGCACCCACTAACCCAATCATCACCTTAAATGGCCTGCCTAGTTGTGTTTCTGTTACCAGCCTAAAATTTCCAGCATTCAAATGGTGGCAAGACTGGTCTTATTGTCTGTAGAAAGAAGACATTAAGATGTATGACTATTGCCCTGGCCGTTTTGTTCAGTGGTTGGAGTGTTGGCCCACAGACCAAAGAGTCTCAGGTTCGATTCTGATCAAGGGCACGTACCTCAGTTGCGGTTCGGTTCCCGGCCCTGGTCAGGTCGTGCAGGAGGTAACCAGTCGATGTGTCTCTCTCACATCGATGTTTCTTCCTCTGTCTCCTTCCCACTCTATCTGAAGATAAATGGAAGAATATCCTTGGGTGAGGATTGAAAAAAAAAGTATGACTATTATCTACCAGAGGGTCACCGAAACTTTTTTGTTATAGTGAAAATGACCTACATGTCAGTGAACAAGGAATGGTTACTTAATTGCGGTACAGCTATACAGGGACATACTAAGCAGCCAATAAAAAGGACAGAGGCAAATCTCTTTGAGATGACACTGAACATAACCATGAATATATTATTAATTGGGGGAAATTTTCAGAATAGCAGATAGAATATAATTGATCTGATTTGTGTTTTTAAAATTGTTTTGTGTGTGTGTTTGTGTGTTGCTGGAGAAATTCTCACCAAATTCTTAAAAACAGCTACCTCTAGGGAGCAGGAAAAAACAAAAAACAAACAAACAAAACAAACACCTGTAACATGTTCATTGAGAATAGCTGTCTACCTAATTTTCTGCTTTCATCTGATTAGATTCTCCCCAGTTCGTCTTCTCCATTACTCCCAATGTTCATTCATCACTGCTTCTACAAATCCTTGAACTTCCAGGACAATATCCATTTCTTATTGCTAAGTCCAAGGCCCTTCCAAACTTGCCTCTGGCCAACCTTCACAGGCTCTTCTTGGGAGCTGCTCTCCCTGCCCCGCCCTGTTTCCACTTCACCTCCCTGGAGCGTAAGCCACAGCGCACTCACCAGGACTCACCACTCTTTCAAAACAGGGTCACCTCTGTGGCTGGAAAAAAGTCCTTCTCTTTTCATACTGGTATTAGTCAGAATAGATGGGGTTATGCTGTGGTTATAAATAATCCCCAAATCACAGCAACATAAAATACCAAAGGTCTATTTCTCACTCAATGACATCAACATGTCCACTGACAGGTTGGCTGGCAAGCTCTGCTCCATGTGATCCTCACTCAAGGACCCAGACTGAGGGAGCTCCAGCCCTCTGCTTTCAGGAGGGAAACGGGAGATATGTTTGCTAACACGCCAGCCCCTGGAAGTTACTTCTCCTCACATGTCATTGGCCAAAATAAGTTTTATGGTCACATCTAGCATAAATGAGGTGGAGAATTTCAATCCTATTATTTACTTGGAAAGTAGGGAGTCATCAATATTTGGAGAAGATGAATTCTGTAATTGTTGGGTGTAATAGTCTATCTATAGCCACTAAGTCAAGTTTGCTCGTCTTGTTCACATAATCTACATCCTTACTCATTTATCTGCTCAGTTCTGCTGGCAGATTTTTGTCAATCTTAGCTTCATATTCCTACAGCAGCCTTATAAGGAATGATCAAGTGTGTACAATTGCCTGGCTGGTGTGGCTCAGTGGATTAATTGTAGTCCCATGAACTGAGAGGTCCTGGTTCGATTCCTGGTCAGGGAACATGCCCAGGTTGCAGGCGTGGTCCCCAGTGAGGGGCATGCAGGAGGCAACCAATTGATGTTTCTCTCTCACATCTATGTTTCTATCTCTCTCTCCCTTCCTCTCTCTCTAAAAACATCAATAAAAAAATATATTTTTTAAAAAGATGAGTAGGATTGAATATTTTATCATTATGATGTATCCTTCTTTAGCTGTGATAATGCTTTTTGCCTTAAAATCTACTTTGATATTAACATATACTGTCAATATTAATATAATTTCTTCATTTAAAAAAATTTAGATGTTTCTTATAAACAGTAGATAGATTATTTTACTCAGTTTAATACTTTTTGACTTTTAATTGAAGTATTTTGTTAATTTGTATTTAATGTAATTATTGATATTATTTGAATTTAAATCTACCATCTTGTTAAGTGTTTTCATTTACCCCACATGGTGTGTGTGTGTGTGTGTGTGTGTGTGTGTGTGTGTGTTTTAAATCTCACCCGAGGATATTTTTTCCATTGATTTTTAGATAGTGGGAGGGAGGGAAGGAGGGAGGAGAGAGGGAGAGAGAGAGAAAGACAAATGGATTTGTTGCCTCCTGCACGCATCCCTACTGGGCTGGATATTGAACCTGCAACCCAGGTATGTGCCCTTGACTGGAAATCGAACCCAAGGCCCTTTGGTGCGTGGGCCAACACACCAGCCACTGAGCCACACTGACCAGGGCTCTATGTTCTTTTTATTCTATTTTCCTGCCTGCTTTTGGAATAGTTCAATATTCTATTTTTCCCTCTATAATCTTAGAAGTTATATCCTTTTTAAACTATTCTTTTAGAGTTATCCTAGATAAAAAAATATATATATATATATATATATGTCTTTGATTTATCAATGTTTAATGTTAATTGGTATTTTTATCTTCTTTTGTGATAATACAAGGACCTTAGACCATTTTAATTCCATTTATCCCTCCTCGTGACTTATATGTACTTGTTCTATATTTTAATTTTTTAACCCCCAGTGTTGTTTTTTACAGTCTAATGCTTTTGAATTTCCTTAAACTAACCTTTGCATTGTCCTTCATTTCTTCCTGTATCTATAACCTTTCATCTTAAATCATTTTCCTTCTGCTTAAAAAACACCCTGTAGTATTTATTTCTGGTAAAGAAATGTTTTAATTTCACCTTTATTATTGGAGGCTGTTTTCACTGGAATTCTAAGTGGGCAGTTATTTTCCTTCAGACTTTAAACATATTTAAATTCCATTAATTTCTGGCTTTCATTGCTTCTGTCAAGAAAAAAGCTAATAGTTTCTCTCTCTCCTTCTCTCTTTCAAGTAATGGTGGCTGTTTTTAACATTTTGTTTCTCTTTGTCTTTGGTTTTCATTTATTTTAACTATGATGTACCTAGACATGGCTTTTTATTTACCCAGCTTGGAGCTCCCAGGGAATACTGTGGCTTGATGTTTTCAGTCAATTTCGGCAATTTCTCAATTATTTTCTCTTCAAATATTGCTGCTGCCCTATTCGCTCTCCCTCCTCCTTCTAGAACTTCAGCCTTCCTTTGTCTTCCATATCACTTATTCTCTCTGCAGTAGTTCCCAGCCTTTTGTTCTTTCATCCTGATGTTTTCTTCTCACCTGCTTCCCAGTTCATCAATTCTCTCTTTAACTCTTTCCAATCCGCTGTTAAACCCATCCACTGAGCTCTTCACTTTTGTTATTCTGTTTTTCAATTCTAAATCTCTATTGGGTTGTTTTACAAATCTTCATTGTCCTTTTTCTTTTAAGTTCCCATTTCTCTGCCAAATTTTTTAATCTTGTCTTTTATCTTCTTTGCATAGTCAACATAGTTACTTTAAACTCTGTGTGTGTGTGTGTGTGTGTGTGTGTGTGTGTGTGTGTGTGTAAGAACTCCAGTAACTGGGGTTCTCTGGGATTGTTTCTTGTGTAATTGTTTCTGCTGGATTTCGTTCATGTTGTCTTATTTCCTTATGTGTGGTTCTTTTCTTGTGTGCTGAACTTATACATGAAAAATTATTACTAGAAGTAATGTGAGATGTTATGGTAACATTTTCTTCTGCTAGGCACCTGGGGATGCTCATAATCTGGGATCACCTTAATCCAAATAGAAGAATTTAGCTCATTGGAAGCTGAGCCAAGGCCCTGCAAAATCTAGTCTATCTCCAATGCATCCAGTCTTAAGGTGCAATCCTTCAGGGTCCTAGCCTAAAATGGGGGGTTACAGGCTCCCCTCTCCTTTGGTGGGCACTAGATTGCAACTTTTGTCCACTGAGGCAAGCAAAGCTATCTAGATGCTGCTTAGCCTCTCAGCTTCTTAGTTGTCCTTCCAGAAGCAGTACATGTCCTAAAGGGAAAAGAGTCCCCAGTGGTTGGGCTTACCTCCCTGAATGCCCATCTTTCCCCAGATCTTGGTTTGGCAATTTTTCATTATCTTTTTAACTTTTTGATACCTTCAGGCTTATTTTAATTTTTTTGTCCAGCTTTTCTTATTATCCTCAGCAGGAGAGCAAGCCCTAATTATCTTGTCTGCCATTACCAGATGGTAGGAAATACAAACGTAGGGATGGGCCAGGTGTGTGTGCACATGCACACCTTCTGTGAGTGGTGGGCATGGGGTTAACTAGACAGCACAAGCCTATTTTTGCCTTATGAAAATGAGAGTCTCGTGTTCCCAGATTTTTCCTTTTTTTTTTTTAGGAGAATAGGAAATGCAGGTTTTTTAAATGTGAAATCCCAATTTTCAATGGTGGCTTTTAAAAAAATGTACTCTCAAGAAACCAAACAAGACACATCTGCCGTCTAAACCCAGCCCCTAGGATACAGTTTAAAATATCTGGGCTACAGTCTGTGTTGATGGGAGAAGAGGGGTGAAGTTTGCTTCTCCTTCATCACGAACCTTAGCTTCCAGTAGTTCAGGCTGCCTCGAATAAATCCAGTCCCTCATACAAAAAATAGCATTGAAACCAATTTATGTCTTTACTGAAATCTCTTAAAAATGCCAAAGGGGAGGATGGATTCCATTCACAGCACCAACAACATTTCTGAAAAGTCTCCCATATCTCTCCTAAATCCTCCTCATCATGGCAGCTCAGCAGCTACTCCAATCTCCTTTCATTTATCTCTTGAATTCCCCTAACTTGAACCCATCCCTAGCTCTTATGTCTCTCACCTTCTGATCCATTCTGCTTTAGTAGGTAATGCCCTGCTCTTTCTTGGGGGAACTCATCAAGCCACCCCACCCACAGCACCACACAATTCAGAATCCCTTCCCACGTCTTCCTGTGCTGCCCACAGGTAAAGCTTCAGAACTCAGGAGGCCAAGAACAAATCCTCCGTCACAGAAGTGGGAGTGGGGAGGAACAATGCTGTAAATACTCTAAAATATGTATTTTTCCCCCTGTCTCATCCACTCGGCCATCTGGGATGGAGTGAAGCCAGGGCAAGATGTCATTTGCAAAGGAGGCAGAGCCCATTTCCAGATGCGCTGGCACCAAGGTGGGTTTCCAGATGGCTGTCTCTTACACTCTATTGAAAGGACGGGAGCCCTGCTTCAACCCCACCACCCTGCCCACAAATGGGGAGGGAGAAGCCAGAGGGAAGAGAAATCAAATGTGGACTTTTCCTGATTTGTCTAATAATAGAAAGCTGGCAAAGCATGTCACAGAATCGAAAGTATTTGATAAAAATAGTATCTGTTAAGCTGGGGACTTGAGCTAGAGATTCATGGAAATGAAACGTTGAAATGTATTTCTTCCTTGAGTATTTCCATACTAGTGTAACTATTATGTCTCTCTCATTAATGAGAGAGGTTTAAAATGCTGCTTTTCTCTGGCCCTGGCTGATTTGGCTCAGTGGTTAGAGCATCAGCCCTCGGACTGAAGGGTCTCGAGTTTGATTCCTGGTCAAGGGCACATACCTGGGTTGCAGGTTCAATCCCCAGCCCCTCACTGGGGCCGTGTGGGAGGCAGCCAGTCAATGTGTCTCTCTCACATCGATGTGTCTCTCTTTCTCTCTCTCTCTCTCTCTCTCCCTCCCTCCCACTCTATCTAAAAAAAAAAAAAAAAAAATCAATGGAAAAATATCCTCTGGTGAGGATTAAAATAAAATTTTTAAAGATTTTAAAATAAAATGCTGCTTTTCTCTGACCAAAATGAATTTCTTTCCCAAGGTCTGATAGGGAAAGAGAAGGTTGAGAGCCCACCCCGCCCCCTGCTGGTTGTGGGTGTGTGTGGCTTCACCATCCTCACACCTGCCCTTGACTTTGAGACAAGGTGTTGGGCCCTCTTACACCAGATTGGGGAGGAGAGGTCTGGGAGAAGGTTTTCTAAACAAGTCAGTTTCACTGAGTCAGGGGGCCTAATTAATAATAAGTGTGTAGTCTTATTAGGCCGTGGAGGGGGGCCTCTAGTCTAGCAACCCTCAGTAGCAGTGTAAAGTAGACAGTGGCTGCCATCTCCCCTCCACCCTCAAGCAGCTCCCAAAGCATTCTGGGGAGAATTCCTTCCTTTACATTCTCCTCCTGCTACAGGGGAGCCTGCAGGGATGTCCCCCTTAGGTCAGGATGGGAGCCTGGGATCTGGCCTTTCTCATAGCACATTCTAGAGCCCAGTGAACTACCGTCCTCATGATTTTCATCTCTATCACCCATCTTCCAGACCCAGCTCCTTGATGCCCTGCTCTCGGTTCATCTTCCTTTACAAAAAAACAAAGTTGAGCCAAACTAATCATAGATGAGAACAGGTGATCAAGTGGCCCCTTTTAAATGACCTGGGGTTTTTTATTGTTTTGTTTTGCTTTTAATTGTGGTAAGATACACATCACATAAAATTTACCATAGGAACCGTTTTTAAGTACACAAGTTCGATGGCTTTGAGCACATCCACACGGTTGTGCAACCACCACAACCGTCCATCTCCAGAACTCCTCCGTCTGCAAAGCTGAAACTCCCCGCCCATCAGACAATGACTCCCCATCCCCTCCCCCAGCCCCTGGCAACCACCACTCTACTTTCTGTCTCTCTGAAGTGGACTACTCTAGGTACCTCGTGTGGGTGGAATCAGACAGTATTTCTTTTTGTGACTGGCTTATTTCGCTTACCATAATGTCCTCAAGGTTCATCCATGTTGTACCAGATGTCAGAACTTCCTCCTTTTTTTTTTTTTTTTGTTAACCCTCAGGATATTGTATTTTGTCCATTGAGAGTGGAAGGGAGGGAGGGGGGGAGAGAGAGAAATATCGATGTGTGAGAGACACATCCATTGCTTGCCTCCAACACAACCCCGACCGGGGCCAGGGATCAAACCTGCAACCCACCCAGGTACATGCCCATGCCCTTGACTGGGAATAGAACTCGTGACCCTTGCGTGGACCAATGCTCTGGCAAGAACTTCCTTCCTTTTTTTTTTATCCACCCGAGGACACTTTTTCATTTTTTGTTCAGATAGAGTGGGAGGGAGAGAGAGGAAGAGAAACATCGATGCGAAGGTGACACATCGAGTGGCTGCCACCTGCACGACCAACCAGGGCCGGGGACAAACTGCAACCGAAGTACATGCCCTTAGCAGGAACCGAACCCGGGTCTCTCTGGACCGCAGGTCGACGCTCTAACCGCTGAGCCACACCGGCCAGGGCGAGAACTTCCTTCCTTTTTAAGGCTGAATAGTATGGTCATTGCAGTATGACCATACTACCTTCTGTTTATCCATCATCCATCAGCAACTTGGTTGCTTCCATCCCTTGGCCATTGTGAATATGCTGCTGTGAACACGGCTGCTCTTTTCAAGATGCTTTTGACCTGCTGGTATTCTAACAGGACGCTTTAGGAAGGTAATCCACGCCAGGACATTTCAGGGACCTGAGGCAGGCCGCGGGAGCTGTTTCAGGTGGAGACAGACTTGCTGTCCCTCGCATCAAACCACGCCCCATGCGCATGGGCCGCCCCAGGATACGTGTTCCGGTGCCGTGCGTTTTGTATGTCCTCAATGAAAAAGGATATGAAGCTATGCCTAGTGGGGAGGGAATGTTCCTGAGCGTTGACAGCGGTGGGCTGTGGGGCAGTGACAGCGGGAGGGACAGCGTGAGGCAGGCGTAAGTCTTTGGCATCAGACCCGGCAGACTGTTCCCCCACATGGGCTCCAAATACCTTCCTGTCCTGACTCTTCAGCCCTTGCTGATTCGCATCTACCCCTCCCCAAGCTCTCCTGTGTCTTTAACTGTCTTAGCTTTCCCCCCATCAGAACAAAATTGCAAAGTAAAAGCATCGTGCCTCGTGCCTCCGGAGCCCTGGCTCCCTTTCACTCCACCCTCCCTCCTCTCCTCCCCTGGAGGCTGGTCTTCACTCTCCCTGCTGCCTCCCCCTCCCATGCACTCCGGAACCCACTCCGATGGCTTCTGCCCCTCTGCTCGCCTGGCTCTGGGTTCTAACGTGATCTTGCTGGCTGCTGATTGCAGCTCCTGGCAGACCCGGTCTCGGCATCCTGCGAAGTTTGGGCAGCTTGCTTCAGAGGCGATCCCTAGAATACCGAGTGCGTTCGTGTGTGTGTGTGTGTGTGTGTGTGTGTGTGTGTGTTTCTTTTTCTTTTTCTTTTTTTCGTCCTCATCAAAATAAGGCATGTGGTATCCTGGGGAAGGTGTATGATTTATGAAACCACATCCTTACAAACATGTGCAAATCATCTTTCAGACAGTGGAGCATAGATTAGCTCTATTATCAGACCTCGATACTGTTCCCAGCTCTGCCGGCGACTAGCTGGGAGACCTTGGGCAACCTACTTCAACTCTCTGTCCCACTTCACCTCACCTCGCCTCTAAAATGGCAATTATAATAGCACCTACATCATGGGACTGCTAGGAGGAGTGAATAAGATAATGCATATCGAGTGCTAAGCACAGTGCACGGCTCACAGGGCACATCTTATCAGGAATAGCTCTCATTTCTCTTGGTATAAGTTGACCGTAGTATGGAAGTCTTCCTTAATTTTCATACCTGTAAACCTGAAATAACAAATATGGTAAGACGGAGGGATTTATTGCAGAATTCTCTGGAGAGAATCGGTTTCCTAATTGGAACACGTCCTAAGAACAGTGGGGGAGCTACAGGGAGAAACATCGCATGGGGGCTAAGGAAAAGGCGGAGCCCTCGAATTGGGGGAACCCTCAGAGATGGTGGAGCTACACCAAAGACACGGAGTGGACGAAATGTTGGCCTCGGTGGTGAGCATCCCATAAGATGCACGATCTCTATCATGCAAGTACAAACACAGACTGTGGGAAGACAGCCACTGGGACGAACTCTCAGAGCTGAAATGGGATAATAGTCAACAGTCTGGCCACCAGATGAGGTATCTACTGTTTGATGAATTCTATAAAACTGTAGACCTCACTTTAAAATAAGGGGAGATATTCCGGGAACAGATTGCAGAGGACATGCCTATGTGTGTGCGTGTGATGAGAGGGCTGACATGCAGGCAGGAGTGGGAGTGCATGCAGGGGAATCGGCACCTGCTCATCCACTTACAAAGGCTGGAAGGCAGCTGGGCAGAGGCGGGGCCTAGACGGGTGCTAGCCAGAGGGGCAGCCGTAGCACATGTGGCTCTTGAGCACCTGACCTGTGGCTCGTGGGAATTACGATATGCTGTAAGTGTAAAATACACACAGCTTTCAAAGACTTAGTACAAAAAAAGAAGGTCAATTATATCAGCAATTTTTTTTTTCTTATCTCCTTCCACAGGAGGCGGCCAGAGTGCTGGAGACAGTCCGCATGTTGAACTGGGTGTTGGCAACAGACGTGTTTATAAGAAACCATAAAGCTTTACCCTTAAGACTTGGGGACTTGACAATAAGTAAACATCAATTAAAAAACAAGGAATGTAAAAAAAAAAAATGGTTTTCTCCCCACAAAGCAATCTTCGGGCCCAGGTTGTTTCCTCTGATTTCTACCAAGTATTTCAGAACTAATGCCAGTCTCCTACACGGTCTTTCAGAGAACAGACACAGAAGACGTACTCACACTGCCCTCACTGGGCCCGGAGAATCTTGATACCATCCCCAGCAATAGATGGATGGGAAAGGGGGATTACAGGTCAACCCCACCATTGTAAATGTCAAAATCTAAAGCCAAACATTAGCCGTCTAAATGCAGAGATTTTTAGAAAGGAAAGAAGCTTGGATTTCGTGGCAGGGTTCCTATGGGTTGATGTGCTGCCTGGGAGGGGGTGGGAAGGGACAGTGCCACTGGGTAGGTGGAATAAACATTTGGTGACAGAGGTTAGGAGGGTCTGGGTGACTCTCAGAGAGGGTCCCAGGGTGGGGTCACAGGCTATGGGTAAGGAAGAGTCCCTCTATGACGACATGAGTCTCTGTCCACTGCCACTGCAGGGTCTAGGGAGGGATGAGGGTTTGTAAACAGTGGGATGCAGTGAGGAAGGAAGGAGCAGGGACGGTTGGTGCACACTTGGCCGGTGATGCCCCACGGCCTGCCCTCAGCCAGGCCTCAGCCTGGGCTGCTCGGACTGTCGCTCACATCAACAGGCAGCAGACAGGGGAGCAGGCCGGCTTCACCCACCAAACCCCCGAAGCACCAGCCCAGCAGCTCACCTTCCTCATGCATTAGCACTAACTGTTCATCAAGGTTTGTCACCGAAGGTCAAGCTAATTCATTAGAGAGCTGCCCTGTGGACAGTTGGTATATGAGCAATTTTTAAAATACCGATTACGTGTTAAAATGATAGTTTGAATATAAATGTTGGGCTAAATACTAAAAATAATCTAAGTTTGTTTTTTTGTTTTTTACTTCTTTAATGTGGCTTCTAGAAAATGTAAAATTACACAAAGGCTCATATTTGTGACGCTTTACATTTTTGTTGGACTGTACTGGTCCAGGCAGCCCCACATTCCCCTTGCCTGACCCAGATCCAATAGGTATTAACCATGACCTTGGACAAGTTATTTAACCTATCAAAGTTTCGTTTTCCTAGTCAGTACAAGAGTGGTTGTGAGAAGTAAAGTAATTAAAAGGCGTTAGTAGAGTGCCTTGAACATAGTAGGTATTCGAGAAATGTAAGCTATGTTTTCCTGTTGTTGTTTAAACCCAAAGAGCCAGGAGTTCACTGTATGTCAGTATCCTTACATATGTCAGGCGATGCTTCAGGAAGTCCTCACGGTGTGCTCAATGGGAGAGGAAAGTCTGCCCATGGTTTAGAGCAGCGGTTCTTGGCCGAGGGCAGTTTTGCCTCCCAGGGCCATCTGGTGATTTCCGAGACATGTTTGATTGTCCACATCTGGAAGGAGAGTGTTGCTGTTGGCATCTAGTGGATATGTGGTAGGCAGTTAGACAGACGTGAGCAGAGCAAGGACGATGGGCCCGGTACAGAAGGTCACCAGGGTGGAAAGCAAAGGACAACTGTAGGGAGGGACCTCAACCCCAGGGTGACCTTTTCTCTCCTAGCATATCACTGGTCATGCAGTTTAGACCCCCTGAGCTTTCCTCCCTAGAGATAACATCTAGGCCTCAGTTGTGTTATATTTCAGCCCCAGGCCCAGAAAAGCAGCAAAACCAGACAAAGGATGCCACGGCTGCATTGAATAATGACCCTTTGCCCTGGCACCTACCAGTCAATCAGTGGAGACCCCGACCCTGAAAGAATACACCTGGAAAGCTGATGAATATTCTATCAAGTTCTTCCCCTAGGACCACCCCTAAAATCTCCACCCTTAAAACCCTTAGGACCAAGGACCCAGTGCACTCTCCCTCCCAGGAGCAGGCCTAGCCTTACCCTCCCCACTCCCCTCCCCATCCCCCCAGGCCCATCATCTTGACCTCCCTCAGTTCTAAGCTCTAAGGACCCTTCTGTTACCTCTATAACTTGTTTCCTATGCCCATTTCTTCTACGAATTACTTCTTCTACCTCTGTGATTTTCCAAATAAATCTTCTCTCATAGTTTGAGTCTTGGCTCTGAACTCTTTCCCAGCTAGACTCAAGTGCCGAGGTTGCTGAACCCAGGTTCAGTCTGACCCCACCGGTCTAACATCTGGTGCAGTTCCCGCTGCCCCCAACAGATAGAGGCCAGGATGGTACTAAATATCCTACAGTGTGCCGGTCAACCCCCCTCAGCCCCTACACTGAAAAGAATTACCAGGTCAAACAATCAATAGTGCCCAAGTTGAGAAACCCTGAGTCAGAGGCTCTTGGTGATTTATGGACTTTGACTAATAACCAAGCTCTAGAAATGTGTGGCACAAGGAGAGCTACAGATGCCATCCAGCTGCCTTGGACAGCACACGCTATTTGTAGTGGTGCACCCCCAACCAGCACCATCTGAGTCACCCAGGAAGTTGTTAGCAAAGCACATCTCAGGCCCAGCCCCAGTCCTGCTGAATCAGAACCTCTGGGGGCGGAGCTCAGAAATCTGTGGTTTAACAGGCCCTCCAGGAGATTCTAATGCACTCAAATTTGATAAGACTGTTTAGCTGACGGTTTCCTGGTTGCCAACTCCTGCACATTCCAGGTGTGAGCAGTAGGTGGCAGCAAATCCACGACATTATTGTAACACCTGGTAAAAGCTGAGAAGTTGTAGGCTTGCTCCAAATACGCTGGTGACAAAATTGGGTGCTAGAGTGCTTTTGCACTAGACCGCAGTTGATGCCAGCTTTCTAATTTCAGGAAAGGTAGGGGGAAAAACATGGTTTGAAGTCATTCAATGTTCCTTCTGAGTCACATAGAGCTTCCAGGGTTTTGAAAGTGTTCAGTTCTAACTAATGTTACAAAGGCATAGTCTCCAACAGGGAATTTAGTGAGTAATTCAGTTTGGATTGTTCTTCTAAAATACTTCTCTCCCTATCATGTCCCAAAACCATGAGGACAAATCATTTCTGCTGTCCCTAGGCACCTTTGGGCCAAGCATTTGACCTGAATGGACCCTTGGCCCTTCATCTACATGAGGACCAGATCTGGTGAATGATGACATCTCCGGTTTCCTTGGATCTTCTGTCAGGCAGATAGAATTAAATTAGTTCTGCAAACCTTGTTAAGGGTAAGAAAAGGGTATTACCATTCAGGTAATTTTCCATTTCAGCCACAAGGGGGCACTCTCCACTATGCCATGGACGTCTATGGTCCATGTATTGTAAAGGCACTGAAAGGTAAGGGACCAGACAGCTGGGAGGGAGCTGTTACATTTCCCCCCACATAAAGTGGCTGAGTGATGTGCCTTCAGGATTAGACCTCAGCCTTGGACTCTAGAGCGGGATTTCTCAAAGTGTGACCCCCGTCCATCAGCAGCAGCAGCTCATGGGAAGTTGTTAGAAAAGCAGATTCTTGGACCCATCCAGATCGGCTGAATCAGAACCTCTGGGGGTGAGTCCCAGTGATCCCTGTTTTAACAAGCCTCCTCTCCTTCCCCTCCCCTTCAGGTGATGGTGATGCAAGCTCTCGCTTGAGAACTATGCTCTTTGGTCCAGAGCATCATCCTGGTTATTTGCCAGGATGCCAAAGCACGTTGCCATCTGATCTTATCACACTTCTGCCAAGAGGTGAAATCTAAGAGCCCACATTCTTGATGCCCAACATCTTCTTCAGATCACCTACCTGAGAACACCTGAGGACACTGAGGTCAGTCACTCCGCATGAACCTGTGCAGTTCCTGAGCGCTGAGGGATATAAAGGGGCACTAAGTAAGGGGTCAGCCCTCACGAGCCTCCAATCTCCTGCAGAGGTGGCATTGCCATAGGGGACCAAAGACCAGGGGGCTGAGTGGCGTGGTTCCGACTGCACGTGGAAGCATCCAGACTGCGACATGCCTTCCTGTCCTTGCTCTTCCCATCTCTCTCACCAGCTGCTCCAGCCCCATTCTCCCTCCCGCTCAGCTGCCCACCCTAGGTTTCCCCTAGTTTCCTCTTCCTTTCCCACCTCTTTTCCCATTCCCTCACACCCATTCTGGTTTTGTTTTAAATCACAAAAACAGGGACCCCAGACGCAGGCAGAAAGGAGAGAACTGAGTAGAAAAGGACAGATTTCTATTCAGGGTAAAAACCGAGAACACCCAACCGCACTTGAATAATTGTTGCTCTTGTCCCCCGGTGCTGTGCAAGTCTGGGGGTGGAGAGACCACTCTGTGGGCTGTCGAGTGTGGGGGCTCATGAGGATGACTGGATGCGAACTAGGCCTTGGCAGGTAAGGGGGCTTCAGGTGGACAGAAGACAGGGGGAAACCATCCCAGCCTCATAGCAGAGACAAGCTGGGGTGTGAGGAGAGCATCAGGCAGCCTGTTGGGGGTGGAGGGTATAATGGGGAGTCATGGGAAGTGAGGCCGGATGGATCCCCAGATTGGGGAGGTGACAGTTTGAATTTGATGATGGAAGTACTAGGGAGATATAGTAGGTTCTTGAGCAGAGGAGAGGGCTACAAAAAAATATATTATATTGGGCCCAGCCGGTGTGGCTCACTGGTTGAGCGTAAACCCATGCACCAAGAGGTCACTGGTTTGATTCCTGGTCAGGACACATGCCCAGGTTGTGGGCCCAATCCCCAGTGTGGGGCATGCAGGAGGCAGCCAGTCGATGTTCTCTCTCATCGATGTTTCTATCTCTCTCACCCTCTCCCTTCCTCTCTCTCTGAAAATCAATAAAGAAAAAAAAAATATATATATATATATATATGTATTATAAAGGCATTGTCTATGGAGGGGATCACAAACTAAACTCCTACAGTGTGAAGCAGGCCAGGTACAAAGCAGTCATGTGGAGTGGCCGTGGTGAGCTGGAGAACATGTATCCACTATAAAGTGGGCAGTTACCTCAGACATTCTGAAAATTGTTGCCATGGGGAAATTGAAGCCCAGAGCTGCCAAATCTTTCAGTTTCTCAAGAGAATCAGAACTCTGGGTTTCTTTTACATAATGTGAAGTTTCTTCATTTTTATATATGGCTGCCACTTTAAAAAATGTTAAGTCTGGGCCTCTGGGTGGTCATATCTGACTTGGGGTTTTGTACCCTACTCTCCAAACACTATTACTATTGTTTCTTCTTAGTTTGCTTCTATTCTTTTCTATCAAATCCATTTGTTATGAACAAAATATATATGTAACATTCACTGAACATTAACACTGTTTTAAACACTTCACAGGGATTATCCCATGTAATCCTCACACAACCCTGTAAGGTTAGTTACTTACGCATCATAGATGACAGAACTAAGGCTCAAGACCGTACAGTCAGTACGTGGGGAGCCAGGATGCAAACCCAGGGGCAGCTTCCTGAGCCACGCCTTGAACCTGTATGTTACATCCTTTCTATGTAGCTCAGTTGCCACACTTCAGGCATGCTTTCTCCTCTTCCAAGCATGGGTGATATTCGTGAGGTGGTGCTTGCCTTCTTGTGTTGAAATATCAGATTCGCTATTTTTCCTGCCCATGCCTTGGTATATAAGGCATGCGAGTCTGTTCTGGTTGGTCTGACAGACATTTATTGAGTCCCCACAGTGTGCCATGGATTGGGCTGGGCACCAGTTGTGCAGCTTCCTGAAACCGTTTTATTTATTTATTTATTTATTATTTATTAATCCTCACCCGAGGATATTTTTTCCATTGATTTTTTTTTTTTTAGAGAAAGTGGAAGTGGGGGGGGTTAGATGTGAGAGAGACACATCAATTGGTTGCCTCCTGCACGCGTCCCCACCAGGGCTGGGAATTGAACCTGCAACCCAGGTACGTGCCCTTGACTGGGAATTGAACCTGAGTCCCTTCGGTGTGCAGGCCGACACTCTAACCACTGAGCCACACTGGCCAGGGCCATGAAACTGTTTTAATAGGGGATGCTGACAAATAGAAATGCAAAATGTCAAACTATTATGGGATATCATGTTGGGACAAGGGGCATCTTTTTTTAAAAATCCTCACCTGAGGATGTTTTTCTATTTATCTTCAAATAGAGTGGGAGGGAGGGAGGGAGAGAGAGAGAGGAAGAGACAGAGAGAAACATCGATGTGAAAGAGACACATCAACTGGCTGCCTCCCACATGACCCGACCAGTGCTGGGGACAAACCGCAACCGAGGTACGTGCCCTTGACCAGAATCGAACCCACAACTCATTGGTCTGTGGGCCGGCGCTCTAACCACTGAGCCAAACCGGCCAGGGCAGGACCAGGGCATCTTAAGCATCCAATGAGATCATACAGTGGAGTCGTGAATGTGGGAGCAATGTCATGGGGGCTTACTGTCAAAGAACTCTGAGGAACCCCAAGATTCAGGGGGCCAACCACTGGAGGAACCAAGGTGTAGGGGAGATCAGGAGAGCAGTGACAAGGCATCAAGGGGAGTCAGGAGACAACAGGGTTGACTCGACCAGAGAGGGCACGTGCACAGGAAGAAGGGCCAGTGCCCCAGGAGGCGTGGACCCCATGGAGGGAATAAAGGTCTGTTTGTAGAGGGAGTGGGTAAGATGAATCAACTGAAAGGCGGGAGGAGGGCAGTTCCTCAGCTCAGCCTGGCACATAGATAGGACTGACCATCTTGCAGGCTGCTCTACCTCTTATTGTTTGCAGGACTGTAGCCAGGCTGCTTTGCCTCTGCCTCTTTGATCCTCAGTTTCCTCATCTGGAAGGTGGAGTCTCTCACTCGTACAGGTTAGTGAGTATTACATAAGATGCCTCGCCCAGGACAGTCACTCAGACAATGTGAGTCATTATTGTTGTAGGCATTTGGTAAATGTTTGTTGAATGAATGAAAGAGCAGTGGTGTAAGCCACCCCAGTGATACCCACTGGAGGTGAGCAATCAGGGCAGGAGCTTGATTCCACCTGTCTTTGGAGGACTGGAAAATTTGTATGAATGGAACTTTAGCTTTATCATAAACTCCAAACAAAGCCACCTGGTCCTCCTGAGAAGCAGCCAGCCTGAAAGGCAAGTCTGATAAAAAAAAATCCTGCCATTGAATCAGCCATAATTTGGTGCTGAGGCTGCTGATTTCCCCCAGCGGGTTGGTCTGCTCTCCAGTGAATCTAGCATTCCTTTAGGCTGCATCACTCCCTGCAGGTGCAGACAGCCCCCCGCTGGACCGAGGACCCATCTGGTGGTGATACACAGCTGTTCAGGATGCTTGCCAGCCATGCTGGCTCCCGGTGATTGGCAGATACAGCTGCCGCCCTTGCTCCCGAATTACATGGAGCAGGACAGTCTCCCTGCCAGGTGGGTAGCTCCAGGTGACCTTGAGGATCTCCACCGGACCCAGGAAAAGAGAGATATGCTCTGTAAAATGATTGCAGTCATACTTTCCATTTCTGCAGTCATTTTTGTTTAACGATCTCAGCTGCTGGGGCCCACGTGGGTTTTTCTCCCAGGTTTCCGTGCCGGCAGCTGTGTGCCTTGATTTTCAGGCAGCGATGAGATTCCCCTGGAGGAAGGGACCTCAGATGGGAACGTTTGGCTAATTTATTTTTTTGAATGAAATCATTTCTATGGCAGTAAGTCCCAAACTCAGCTGTGTGCTGAGGACACACTAGGGGCTGCAAGTTACGAATCGGTGGGTGTGTGGCCCAACCCAGACGCTATATAGTTAAACAGCTCCTTAGGCCTGTATCTGATCACCTGGGGCACTTGTTTAAACACGCAGGTTCTTCAGCTCCACCCCAGACTCACTAAATAGACAGCCCTAGGGTGTGACCGGCTTCCTTTTTAACAGGCTCCTCACGATTCTTGAACACATTTATGTTTGAGAACAGTTGCATAAATGATTCGGACACACCACGCCTCTGCTCAACAACAATTAAGCTTGAATTTTTGTTTCCTGACCCAGCTAGACTGCCCTCAGCAACTGAGCAAAGTGTCGGCCAACAGAACACAAAGAAGCAAAGAAAGTGGAAAAGTGATGTAATCTGAGGCCACGGTGAGTGTGAGGCCAGTGAATGTGATGGAAAAACACCAGGGCTTCTCACCTGGACTGTGACAAAGCTTGGGAGGGTGCAAGGGCGCTTGTGAAAACCTGAAAATTGTCGACACTACACAGCTCTTTGGTGAAGGGGCCAGTGTAGTTACCAACGGCCACCCAGAGGAGAAGCTGCTGCTGCTGCTTCTAAACGTGCAAGGCTCTTTACTCCCGCTGGTGTGGGAAGCTTGGACCCCAGAGGTCAGACACCCGGCCCTGGCCTCAGCCTGCAGGGCTGGACCTCAGGGGAGCAGCGGGGCTCAGCCCACCTGCCCGTGCAGTGCTGCAGGGCAGGCTCAGCTGCCAGCCCCACGGAGCCTTTGCCCTCCTGTGTCCTGCGTCCCCTCTCCTGGCAGCCAGCGTGAGCAGTGTGAGTCCCTGGGGAGCCAGTGCAGAGCCAATGCTCTAGGAACCCAGCTGGCCAGACAATGGCCACTCTGTTCCTGGTTCGCTGGCACCCAGCAGTTAACCCAGAAACCACCTTTGTGCCCTTTGGGGGCAGGCACGTTTAAAAGCTCTCCTTCCAATTTTGGCCGCACATATAGGCTGAGAAGATGCACTTTCCTCCCCAAAGCAGTTTTTCCATTCTCTTTGACCATGAGGCCTTCAAGAGGGCCATTTTTTCTTCCTCTGCTGCAGCTGATGACCCCTGGGAGAGTATTTATAGATCTTCAGAAGAATCCCCCAGAGACTCCTGGGACAAGGGGAACCTATATTCACCCAGGTATATAGACTGGGAACACTCAAAATGTCCTACATTGTCCCCAAGACAACCAGAAATCAAACAGCCATTTCAAAAGGTCAGAAACTGGAGACATTTAATAAATTTGTTTTTAAACTCTTTTCATTACACTCAATATCATTGCAAAAATTAAGACAGCTTACCAAAATGCACACAATACATCTTAATCAAAGGAATAGAAGCAAAGAGAAAATAAAGGGAAAACAGACAAAGCCAGGCAGAAGTCTTTGCATAAATGTCCTGGGGTAATTGCTGAAAACAGCACAGACTTGGTTCTGCTTGAACAGCGACCTGAAGAGTAGGGAAGTTAGCCATGTGGATGGGGGAGGAGGGCTTGAGCACAGAGGGCAGCAGGTGCAGAGGCCATGAAGCCCGGGGGCAATTAATGTGTCTGAGGAACTTCCAAGAGTTCAGTGGGGCTTGAGCTCAGTGAGGGGGGAGTGAAGGGAGTGGATGCCCTCGGGGGCTGTGCAACGTGGCAGCCCTGGGGAGGGGGTGAGGTCAGAGGAGAGTGGGACCTTGCATGACAGGAGGACTTTGACTCTTGCCCTGAGTGAAATGGGCAGCCTGTGAGAGTGTTGAGCAGAGAGGAGATTCAAAAGATCACTCTGACTCCTGTGTGGAAAATAAGCTGTGGGAGTGTCTTGTTAGTTTGCTAGGGCTACCATCACTAAATACCACCGATGGGTGGCTTAAACAGACATTTATTCTGGGCCCTGGCCCAGTAGCTCAGTTGGTTAGAGTGTCATCCTGAAATGCCAAGGTTGTGGGTTCGATCCCCGATCAGGACACATACAAGAATCAACCAATGAATGTATAAATAAGTGGAACAACAAATCTCTCCCCACCCCCTTCCTCTCTCTCTCTAAAATCAATCAATAAAATTTTTTTTAAAAAGAAATTTATTCTGTGAGTTCTGGAGGCTAGAAGTCCAAGATCAAGGTGTTGGCAGGGTTGGTTTCCCCTGAGGCCTCTCTCCTTGGCTAGCAGGTGGCTGCCTTCTCTGTGTGACCTCACATGGTCTGTCCTCTGTGTGCATCCTGGTGTCTCTCATGTGTCCACATTTCCTCCTCTTGTAAGGACGCTAGTCATATGGGATTAGGGCCTTCCCTAATGGGCTCATTTTAACATAATCACCTCTCAGAGGGCCCTTCCTCCAGATACAGTCACATTCTGAGGTCCTGGGGGTTAGAGCTTCAACATATAGATTTGGCGGGAACACAGTTCAGCCCACAAGAAGGCAAGAGTAGAAGTGGGGAGACCATTTAGGGGGCTAGTAATAGATGATGGTAGCTTGGATCAGAGTGATAGATATGAAAGTGTGAGAAGTGGTCAGCCATACATATCCTCAATGTAGTATAGGATTCACATATAGGATTCACTAATGGACTGGATGAAGGGTGTAAAGAAAGAGAAGAGTCAAGGATGTCTCCTTTTTTTTTTTTTTTTTTTTGCCTTGAGCAACTAGAAGCATGGGGTTAGTGTTTATTGAGATGGGGAAACTATGAGTGGAGCAAAGCTGGGGGCTGAGATCAAGGAGTTCAGTTTGGGACATGTTAAGTTTGAGATGCCGATTAGGCATCCAAGTGGAAATATCGGGTGGCCAGTAGGATATACCAGTCTGGGGTTTAGGGGAGTGGTCAGGGTTCATTGACATATAATTATTTTTTCTCAGTTCTGTGGGCTTGTTTAAAAAATTAAATAATAGTTTTTTTGAGATAATATTCATATACCATAAAATTCACCCTTCTAAAGTACACAACTTGTGGATTTTAGTATATTTACATGGCTGTGCAACCATAACCACTAATTTCAGAACATCTTCATCACCCCAGAAAAAAATCTCACACCCATTAGCAATCTCTCCCATCTCTTTCTCCCCTCAAGCCCTTGGCAACCACTAATCTTTCTCTCTTATATAGATTTGCCTGTTCTGGACATTTCATAAAAATGGAGTTATACAATATGCAGCCTTTTGTGTCTGGCTTCTTTCACTGAGCATAATGTTTTCAGGTTCCATCAATATTTCATTCTTTTTTATGGCTGAATAATATTCCATTGCATGGATATGTCACATTTGTTTACTCATCAGTTGATAGATATTTTCACTTTCTGGCTAGTATAAATAATGCTGCCATGAACATCCAGGTACATATTTTGTGTGAACACACATTTTGGGTTTGTTTGAGTTAGGAGTAGAATGCTAGGTCACAGGGTAACCCTATACTTAGTATTTGAGGAACTTCAAACTGTTTTCTAAAGCAGCTGCACCATTTTACATTCCTATCAGCAATGTATTAGGATTACAATTTTTCCAGATACTCAGTAACCCTTGTTATTGTCTCTCTTTTTATTCTAGCCATCCTAGTTGGTGTGAAGTGGTATCTAACTGTGATTTTTAAAAAAATTTTTTTTTCTCTTTATTGATTTTAGAGAGAGAGGAAGGGAGAGGGAAGGGGAAATAGAAATATCAATGAGAGGAACATCGATTAGCAGCCTCCTGCATGCCCCCCCACTGGGGATCGGGCCCACAACCTGGGCATGTGTCCTGACTGGGAATTGAACCGGCGACCTCTTGGTGCATGGGTCGATGCTCAACCACTGAACCATACCGGCTGGACTCACTGTGATTTTGATTTGCATTTCCTGGAAGACTAGTGATATTGAACATTTTTCATGTGCTTATTAGTCATTTGTATATTATTTTTAGAAATATGTCTATTCAAATTTTTGCCTATTTTTAATTGTTGGGGTTTTCTTTTGTCTTTTTATTGCTGAGTTCCAAGAGTTCTTTATATATTGTAGATACAAGTCCCTATCTGATGTATGATTCACAGGTATCTTTCTCCATTCTGTGGGTGGGCTTTTCCTTTCTTGACGATGTTCTTTGAAGCACAAAATGTTTTAATTTTGATGAACTGACATATGTATTTGAGAGCCATCAGCATATAGATGTGATTTTAAGCCACACGACTCCATTAGATCCACTAAGAAGCTGGTTTGATAAGGAATGGAAGTGACCAAGGACTGAACCTGAGGTTGCTCATCATTCATAGGTCCAAGACAAGAGAAGATGCCAGCAAAGGAGACTAATAAGGAACCCATTCCCACCTGCCCTCTTCTCTCTGGTTTGGAGTGCTCATCCCTTTCCGGGGTAGCAACAAAAAATTCAAAATCCTTGTTTGTTTTTTAGGCACTGCAGTTCTGGTCCTCTGTGTCAATTCTCTCCAAGGCCATGAAGACTCCAGGGTCCTTTCCTATTTCAATGAGGAGTTCTTTTTCTCCCAGGTCCCTAATCAGATGACCTGCTGGCCTCTGCCCATAAACCTCCATAGATTCTGATCTCAGACCACTTTTTTCTTTCACACAAAATGCATGACCATGTGTATCACTTACAGCTCCACCCACTGGAAAGATTTTATATCTCCATCTCATCCATTTAAGACCACCCTTGAATGTGGCTATAATGCAGCTACCATTCATTTTTGCCTTGCATCCGGAAACCAGGCCAACCTATCTATAAACCAAGCCAGGGCTTCTTCCTCCTTCAGCTGGTTTTAAGGGCACCCTTCATGGCATAGGTACAAGCTGGGGGAGGGAAACTTGTGCAACTGTGATAGGTAACCTGGGAGTCTGGACTATTCATCCATGCAGCTTGATCCCAAATACACCATTTTCAACTTACAAAGTACTGCTGCTGGGCCCACCCAACTCTATGACTTGGTGGATCTGACAGAACCCAGCTTATAATAGGCAGTTGCAGAAATGTGATCATTTTGTACCCAATGGTCAAGTGTTCTGTCTCTACCAGGGCCCAGTAACATATCAAGAGTTGTTTCTCTAAAGGTGTATGCTTGTCTGCTGCACGTTGCATGGTCTTGATCTAGACTCCCAGTACTGCATCATGATTCTCTCACTGGGTCTTTCAGCAATTTGTGTTTTACTTTAGAGTGGATATTCTGGTGCATCTCTGACCATTGGACCCCTATAAACTTCACAGCAGCTGTGGCTGGCCTCTGAATCTTCATAGCATCCGTGTCCCACTCTATGGGGTGCACTTATCCTACCAAGGCTTCCAGTGTTTGGCCACCTCTTTTTTTTTTTTAATTTATCTTTATTGTTGAAAGTATTACAGATGTCCCCCCTTGGGGCCACCTCTCGCTTATCCTGTCTGATCAGCCTGATTCCATCAATATAATGGATCAGGGTGATATTCTGTGGGATATCCAGGTGGTCCAGATCTCTTTGGACTACGTTATGACACAAGGTGAGAGAGTTAAAAGAGCATGGAAGTAAAACTGTAAATGTTGTTGGTTTCATGCTCATGTGAACTGTTTTGATTCTCTTTTTTTGTTGTTGTTAATACTCACCTGAGGATATTTTTCCATTGATTTTTAGATAGAGTGGAAGGGAGGGAAGGAGGGTGAGAGAGAAACATCGATGTGAGAGAGACACATTGATAGGTTGCCTCCCACATGACCTCAACTGGGTCTGGGGATCAAACTTGCAACCAAGGTATATGGCCTTGACCAGGAATCGAACCTGAGACCCTTCGGTCCTGGGGCCGATGCTCTAACCACTGAGCCAAACCGGCCAGGGCTTGATCCCCTTTTTGATTAAAAATAGAAAATATATTTACTGAATAAAGAGCCACATTCCATCTACCCTAGGCCTTATTAATTGCCAAGAACAGAAATACCGCAGCCAGCACAGCAGCTGTATCAAGGCTACGACTAGGTTGAGTTGCGGTTGTTTATAGTCATTCTCCAGCTCCATCTGGCCTCTGCAGGGGTCCAACTGGCAAATTAAATGAAGGTACAGAAGGACCACCACCTCTGCATCATTTAGATTTTTAGTGGTGACACGAATCTTTTCCATCCCTCCAGGACACAATACTTTTCATTTACAATCTTGGCCAGGAGGGAGGGGGCAGCTTCAGAGGTATCCATTTGACCTCCTCCACTATGATAGTTCCTATACCAAAGGCCAAGGACTTTTCTCTTAAAATGGCTCCTTTCTCTTAAGGATCTATCTGCTGCTTCAGTTAACAGGTTCTGGGTCTGAACATTAACTTCATCCAGGAACTGAGTGGGGACCATGACTTCGTATTGGGACGATTGCCTTCAGTCTCTTGCTCCTCCAGTCTTGCTTTTTCTTTTTCTTTTCTTTTCTTTTCTTTTCTTTTCTTTTCTTTTCTTTTCTTTTCTTTTCTTTTCTTTTCTTTTCTTTTCTTTTCTTTTTTTGTTATAGCTATCAAACATCACCTTGTGATCTGCCCATCTTTTTGCTCCTAGGAATGCCATGCTCTTATCAACAATCTCCACAACTCCCTGCAGGTCAGTCTCCCTTAGCTGCTCCTCCAAATTTGCCAGTTGTTATAGTGAACATCTGGCTTCTGCTGACTGACACCTGGCCTCTGTTACTTGAGAATGGGGGGGGGGGGGTCATCCCCATGGATATTAACAAGCCCAGCTCTGTGACTACCTCTCTGGCCTACAGAGAAGGGCCAATACTGAACTTAGTGACACCAAGTTAATAAGGTCTCAATGGCCTTAGTTAATGGTGTGTCCTCTAGGACATCTCATAGAACAGGCTCCTAAGGTCCCCTGGACTCATATAATGTATCTATCCCAGCCTTCTCACTTCCTCACCTTCATCATTCTTCCCTCTACTGTCTCTCAGAGCAAAGCAGGCATTTCCACTTTGTTAAGCGTGGGCCGTTACTTTCTCCAGGCTTCTAGGAGCTATTGGATTTGTTGTCTATTGCTGTAGAACAAATTCCCCTAAAACCTGGTGGCTTAAACCAACATACATTATCTCACAGATTCTGTGTGTCAGGTTGGATGTAGCTTAGCTGAGGGACTGTCATGGGGTTGCAGTCAAGGTGTCAGCCGGGGCTGAATCGTCTGAACCCTCATTGGGGCTGAAGGATCTGCTTCTAAGAAGACTCAGTCTGCTGGCAATTGGTGCTGTGGGATGCCTCCTTTCTCCTCCGCATGGCCTCTCATCCTCTATGACCTCTCTTCTCCATGTGGCTTCTCCAGCAAGACAGTCTGGACTCCTTTCCACGGTGGCTGGGCTCTGAGAAGGAGGGAGGGAGAGAGAGAGAGAGAGAGAGAGAATATGCCAGAAATAGAGAGAGCCTATGATTTAATATGGAAGTAACATCCTATCACGTCTGCCATATTCTATTTGACAGAAGTGAGTTCATAGTCCAACCCATACTCAGGGGGAAGGGATTACACAAGGGCATGAATACCAGGAGTCAGGGGTTAATGGGGAGCATTTTGGAGGCTGCCTACCATAGCTGCCCTAGCAGCAAGTTTGTCTCAACCCCTGGGGTCTTCGACAGGGTGTTAAATCCCATGTCTCAAGGAAGTGCCTCCAAGTCAAAGTCTTTGAGTCTTATGCTCTTGATCAAGAATCCTCAAATCTAATCCCTGAGGTCCTTCTCTGGCTCCTGCTGATACATGCTAGCTAATTCTTACAGCTTTTTTTGTACAGTCTCTTTCCTCCCTTGTCAGGCCCAGCATATCCTAGAATTTAATCCTAGTTATCAGGAGGTGAGGGCAGTTTTTGAGAGGCCTTATTGGGAGAGGCCTCTGCAGCATGGGCAGGTGCTAACTCTTACTAGAAAGAGGTGGACTACCTCTGTAGAGCCATCTTATGGAGGCATGAACATGAACAAACCCAGAGCATCTATCCACATGTCCCCATCTCACATTCATGGCCCAGATTTTCAACCACGGCTCTTACCTTAGTATAGCAGCTGGTCTAGGCTGGGCTTTTAAATGTCTCCAGACCTCTAAAATTCTGAAACAGTGGAGTCCTGCTTCTGTTCTCAGCTGTGTTAGCTCTTCTACTGCAGGAAATAAGGGCCTCTTTGTAAACTACCAAATAAGCCCTCTGGCTCTCACACTTAGCCTTTAACTGTTTGTTTAACTGTTTGTTAATGACCCTCAGTTTCTCCTCCCTGGCAGGTCTTCAAGACAACTTAGCTAACCCTGCTCTTCTGGTAGATACCACACTCCCACCCACCCAGTGTTTCCTTCACTTGTCAGGCTGTTCCCCACCACCAGGATGCTTCCCCAGGCTGCCACTAGCAAAAATTCAGCCATTAGGCTGCTGCCTTGTGCCAAGGACTCTCTGTGCCCTACGGTCCATTCAGGATGGTGTGCCCTTTGCCTTCCTGGTGGTGAGTGAGGCAGTCCCTGAGCCCCATCTTTCTGCCTGATTTCTCCAACCATTCCTGTGCTAGTTTGGATTCTTTGAGAAGCGGATGCCAAGATGTGATGAAGTGCAAGAGATTTATTTGTGAAATAGGGAAGGAACAGGAGTAGGTATGGAGAGTCTTCAGACCATTCTGCAGGTCTGATATCTGTGTAAGGAGACCGGAGGTTGGTTAGGCAAAGTCTCAGACTGTTGCATGGTTCTAAGAAAGTCTCAGCCATGTCAGTAGAGAGTTTTTGAACTAGAGTTAGAGGAGTCCTGCACTGGGACCCCCCACCCCTACTCCATGCTCAGCCATTGCTGGGAGTGGCTCCATGGTCCCAGTCTGCCAGTGCCCTGACTCCTGATAACTCCAGTTCTCTAAGCCAGCTGACTGAGCCTGCTGAGACTATGTAAATGCCCAAACCACCAACTATCTGAACTTGAGGCCCCTCTGCCCTAGGAACTCAGCCAGATGTCCCCCCCCCCCTGCCCCGAGCTGCTCCCCACTCCCCTCTCTGGCCCTCAGTGCAGGCCTGATCTCAGGGATGAAAAGCAGTAAGGCATAGCAGGTGGAGAGGGGGGCAGTGACAGGGAGGGGCATATATCATTGGAGAGTCTCATCTGGGATTAACCGGTCAGGCTCAGAAAACTTAGGGCACGGAAGCTCCCTTGACAGCCAAATGGTTAAGCTCCAGCCAGAGGCTTGTCTTGTAATGTGAAGGGGTCCAGCTGTGTTCTCACCCTGCCTCTGTGAACTGAACTTCCACCATTGCGGCCTTCCTTTATCTAGAGCAGAATCTTCTCCAGGCTCCTCTGTAAAACTATTTTCTTCACCCCCATCCTCATCCTCACTTCCCAAGAATGAAATGATTAAATCTCAAATGCTCCTCTATGAACTCATTTTCCTGGGCCTTTCCTCAATCCCAGGAATAACCCTAGGCAGCAGGAGGTGCATAGGAGGGGGTGGGTGTGGTGAGAAGGAGCGGTTAGGGTTAGGGTTAGGGCAGGCAGAAGGGAAGCCACAGCCTGAAAGAGAATGAAGGATTACATAACAGATAGCTGTTCCTTGCCAGGAGGTTGGAAGCAATCACATTTTGTTCTATGTGGTATTTGGCCACTTTACCTGCCTCCAGGTATTCTAAGGAGATATCTTTGTGTCTTTGAGGCCAGAACCACCCTTAATGTCATGCAATGAGTGTGCTGGAAAAAGGATAGTCAAGCAGTGTTTCTGTCCTCTTGAGTGCCTTCAGAAGGTGTTGGGAACAAGGGAGGATGTCAGAGCAGCTCATTCTACCTGAGCACTTTAATATTGTTAACTCCTCAGGGTAAAAATCATCCCAGCCCAAAGCTCTGGAGGAAAGCGACACCCCTTCCCTCGCCCTGCAGCATCGCGGGACAGAACACTGTTCCCCTGGACAGCAGACCTGGTGACTGTTCTCATCTGCAGACAGGCGGCCTTGCTTGTTTCAGCAGCAGGACAGAGAGGCGAGGCAGAGGTACTAGCCTGGGGATTGCCTTCCGACCAGTTCTTCACACACCTCACAGGGGGAGAGGGTAAGGACAGGGATGCTGGTCTCAAGGTGGCTGATCTCAAAGTGGAGCTGGGTGAGGAGCACGCGAGCCCCAAGTTCTGCAGCAGACCTGGAGGGACCTGGGGCTGGTTGCCAAGGGTCCCTGGACCTCAGCTTCTAAATTAGATAGATAGGTAGGTAGGTAGGTAGGTAGGTAGGTAGATAAATAAATAGATAGGAGATAATGATAGAGAGATAATATTGATAGATAAATAAAAATAATAATGATAGATGATTGATAGATAATGATAGAGAGAGATGGTGTTAGATAGTGATAATTTAGATAGATAGATAGATAGGCCACCTGGCCCGTTTGGCTCAGTGGTTAGAGTGTCGGCCTGCGGACCAGAGATGATAGATAGATAGATAGATAGATAGATAGATAGATAGATGGATAGATTGATAGATAGATAGAGATAATCCCTCATAGCCTTGTTTTGAAGTTTAAGGAGAGTAAGGTGTAAAAATTACCCAGGCCAGGCCTGGCATTTTAAGGTCTTAAATGAAAGCTGCTGTTAAGTGTGGGTGTTTCTGTGGCAGATATTGGAGTAGCAAGTGTGCTCTGCTTTCCAAACTCAGATGTGTCTTAAATCACTTCATTACTCAAAAAAAAAAAAAAAAAAAAAATCCAATGAAATCTGACTCTAAGCCCCCATTCTATCAGGCCTTTAGGAAATTCAGTTTCAGTTATTATTCCAGCTCCTGCATCTCCAGGTTTCACAGGGAGCCCAGACATTGGGGAGACTCCTACAGTCGACATGGGACTATTGCGTGAGCGCTTTCCAGGCTTGGTGGGCATCTGAAGCGGGTGGACTCTGCATTTCAGTGCCTCCCAGGGTTCAGGATGCCCAGGCCAGGTTCCCTCATCTGGGCCAGCATCCCTGAGCCCACCACAAAGCTTCCCCTCCTCCATCTCACAACAAGGGCGTGTCTCCAGGACCCCATCACCCACCAACCTGCAGATCTCCCGCTGCTGGAGGAAGTCCTGCTCCTCCTCTCCCTGGCAGAGGCAGACCCCTCACTCTCCTGACCCTCTGAGCCCCCACCATCTGCTCTTCAACTTGGTAAGATCTTTAAAGAGAAGGGCAGACTGGCTTCAGACAGCTTCTGCTGTTAGCTCCGTGTCACAAACTCCCCTGTGGCAGGAAGGTGGGGATGGGGAGCATTGTAAGATAGCCAAAGGCACATTTATTTACTTATTCAAGAAATCTCCTCTCTGTGTCGGGTGCCATTCTGGTTCCTGAGAGTCACTGGTGACCAGCTCCCTGTCCCCAGAGGCTCACCTCTTAGTGACAGGCGTCAGATGATGAGTGCGTGAACAATCACAGAAGGAGATTTGGCCCAGGGTTAAAGTGCCAGAAAAAGAGTAAAAGAAAGTGGAGTAGAGAATGGAGCGGGAGAGTTCACATTTGATGTCTGAATCGAGACTCTAGCCATGAAAGATGTGGATTGGCGTGGTCGAGGCGGAAGGAACAGTCTTGGTAGGAAGAGGCTTGGCCCGTTCTGGAATCGTGAGCAAGGTGGTGGTGCAAAATGAGGCCGGAGAAGTAGTCGGAGACCAGAGCATGACCTGGCAGTTCCCACTGAAGGGATCTGAGGCAGAGCAGTAACAATCTGATTCATGTTTTTAAAGTTTAACTTTGGCTGCTGGGCAGAAAATGGTTTATGCGGGGGCGAAAGCAGAAGCAGGAGCCCATGGAGAGGCTGCCACGTGGCACAGGGGAGACCGTGGCTCCTGAGCGACAGCAGGAGCAGCGTCTCTCCTGCCACAGTAGACTGCACCGGTGTCAGTTTTTTATTAAAATATTTTTTTTAATTTAATTACTGGTGACATTCACTGTTATATTAGTTTCAGGTGTACCACATAGCAGTTAGACATTTAGATAACTCACAAAGGTAGTGTTTTGATTTTGCCAGCAAAAGCAATGTGACTTCCTTCCCCTTCCAGTGGATGTTTTAATTATACTCTTATTTATTTATTTATTTTTTCTTTATTGATTTTAGACAGAGAGGAAGGGAGAGGGAGAGCGAGATAGAAACGTTGATGAGAGAGAACATCGATTGGCCGCCTCCTGCATGCCCCTCACTGGGGATCTGGCCCACAACCTGGACATGTGCCCTGACTGGGAATGGAACTGGCGACTTCTTGGTGCATGGGTTGACACTCAACCAGTGAGCCACACCGGCTGGGCTAATTATACTCTTTCTTATGTCTCTTTTTATTTGGGATTAATCATATTCAGTTTCCCACTAAGTTATTTCAAATGCTATGCTCCATCACAGTCAAATTAATTTGTGTTTACCAGTAGAAGCATGTCCTTAAAATGGATTCTTTATCTTTTCCCATGTTCCATTCCCTTTGGTATTTCAGGACCTTAGTCATCCTTCCTCCCTCCTCTCTTCTTTTATCTCCCTGTAAGGCTTGGATTTGCTCAAATCCTGTCCCCATTTTTGTGTCAATTTCTCTTCATACTGTTAAAAGATAAACTAGGGTATATTAAAAATGTTAAGGGTCCAGCCGGTGTGGCTCAGTGGTTGAGCATCGACCCATGCACCAAGAGGTTGCCGGTTCGATTCCCGATCAGGGCACATGCCCAGGTTGTGGGCCCAATCCCCAGTGAGGGGCATGCAGGAGGCAGCCCATCGATGTTCTCTCTCATCGATGTTTCTATCTCTCTCTCCCTCTCACTTCTCTCTCTAAAATCAATAAAGGAAAAAAAATAAAGATTAAAAAAAATATTAAGAGTTTATCTGAGCCCAAATCAACTCAAGCCAGGTAGCACCAAACTGGGAGTAGTGAGGAGCAAGTAGAGAAGCAAAGAAAGAAAAGTTATTTAATTGGCTACAGCTTAACGCCTAGTTGGCTCTTCGTGATTGGCTGTCCTTAGGTTTCAATTTGGTATCCCTGAGGCATAGATTTTGGTTTGCTTACGTAGGCCACCACGACATTAGAGTCACCTCAGTCTAACAACCTCCTTGTTCAATTAATTTAACAGTAAGTACCCTTTGTTGTTCTGCAATGAGAAAGGACATAAAGCCTAAGTTAAGATTGCTACAATAAAAATCAGTCACCCTTACTCATAATCATGCATTTCTTAAACACTGTGTGCCAAGCACCAAGCTAAAAATTTACCCTGTTTCATTGTAATGACAATCCTGTGAAGTGGACATTTTACAGAAGAAGAGAATCTCTGGGAAACTAAGCAAATGTCCCCAGGTTCCATGCTTGAGTGAGTGGCAGAGTTGGTTTTGGAAGGTTGGCTCACCCAGTCTGAAATCAGAAGGATGTGGGGCTATGTGAGCACAGACTACAGTTCTGTTCTGCCCGTAAGTGAAGTATGCAACATGCAAATCGGAGTTCTAATGCAAATAAGCACCTATTTTCTGAGGCAATCATTCAGGCATTTTCTGAAGCAAGCCTGTGGCACTGAGGGTAAGATGTGGCCTTGATTGAATGTGATGTTGTAGTCAGTCTAGATTTGTGCTTACAGATGTGTGATGGTCCCTGGAGGCCGCAGGACACTTGGATGTAACTCAGCAATGTCTCCTGCCCACTGCACCTCTACTCCGAGAACACAGAGCTGGTGAAGCTGCTAAGCCCTTCCTAGTCTAATGACTCTTCATGTACATGTCTGGTCATTGTTAATGACATTTGGCCATCACACATGCTCATGAGCACACACACACACTAAATAGAATCAGGATGCACTGGAAAATGTGACTTCTGTATAGGAAGCTTAAAAATTGCCATCTGGATATTTTATGTCTTTTTTTTTTTTTTTTTTTTTTTAACACAATAAGACAGCCTTTCAAGACAGCCCCTTTTGGGGGCAGCCTGGCAGCGCCATCTGCAGCTTGCTTCCTCTCCGTCCTTCCTGCTCCCAGCTGCTGGGTCCAGCTCTGCAGCCTGTGTGGAGGAGGAAATAGGTCAGTGGGTGAAGAATCTAAGGCTGTGTCTGCCTTGTTCTCTGACTGTGACTGCTGACAGGTCAGGTCCTTTCTCTGTCTTTGCTCATGCTGCCATGAAGTTTTCTTTTCCATTGTTTGAAACTCTTCTAGTACAATCTGACCCCCATTCTCTGCATAAACAGCCCTTGACCTCTTTCATGTATTTTATGAAGGCTGGTACAGCTTCCCTGAGAAAGACAAACAAGGAGCTGGTAAGCATAAGTTCTCACAGACTGCTACCCATTTCTACTGGCATCAGTACTACCACTGCTGCTGCCAGTGCTGGTACTGCTGGTGAAATCCTTAGTGCAGGGTTCATGCCTTCTAAGTCTCTTCTGTTCTTGAAGAGTGCTGGGTACATAATAGACTTTTGCTAAACACTCAGCTTTATGCTTGAGTCTCACCACCTGTAAAATACCCATCAGTGTTTCCCAAGCTTCAGTCATTTCCCCGTTGCCTTTGCATACTGCTGCACCATCTGTATAATTTTTTTTCAGTATTTTTAAAATCCATCCATTACCTTTGTTTTATTTGATTTCATCTATAATCTATTTATTATATCACTTCCATAAGTGGGAAACCAGCACCTTATACATTAAGGAGAAGGGAATTATAAACCTAATTTATAACTTTTTAAAAAAAAAAGTCTGTCCATGTGCCACCCAAAGACTTTTCCTGCGTCACCTATGAAATAGGACATTGATGTCGGAGCTTTGCTTGAAAGGGGCTGGAGTAGAGGCTGTCAGTGCCCTGTAGACCTCACTGCTTCTTTGTGCTCTTGACCCTTCTAACTGCCAGGATCTGCATCTTGTACCGAAGGCCCTTCTGCCCTGCTCTACAGGCTACCAGGGAATTCACATCCCTGAGAGCAGCCCTGACCAATGACTGATAGGAATTGGTGTAGAAGTACCCCAGCTGCCTCATCCCTCTGGAGAGAGACATCTGAGGTGTGTCTTTTACTTGATTTCCCAGAGGTTCTCTGTAGAGTTAAGTTCCAGTCACTTCCTGTCGTTGCTGGTTTACTCACACACCCCTGTTGGCTGACTTCCTTTGCCTCTTTCACCTCCCCAACCTTTTACCAGTCCAGTGTTCCTGTACCTCCCACTAGTTGCTCTCAAAGCTTCGTTTCCAGTTCTGCTTCTGGAGGAACCCAAACCAAGTCAGGGGTTGCTTGCAAATCAGGGGACGATGGTCATCTTGACACTTTCCAGTTGAGGTTTGCATGATATGTGCTCTACTCAACTGTGTACTAAGCAAATCATGAGCAGGAACAGGTACAACCACACTTGACAAATATTTTTTCCAGGTCACATTTTTTGACTGAAGTGAGAATTTGAAAATATTTCCCAGAAACAAAGAAGTTGAATTAAATCTAAACAATGTCCTATAATAATGGCTCTTTCCAATGCACACAAGTAAACACGAGACAAAGGTTTTATTTAGATATGTCCTCCAGTGGAGGAAAGTCATTATACTTAAATCCTGGGAGTTATTAAGCAGAGAAATTGGTTTTAAATGCAAAGAATTACTTTGAGAGAATAGTTGAAGGAGACATTCACCAGGTAGCACTATCATCACAACAGTGATCACGATTAATAATTCTAAAATCCTCACAATTTTACCACACATGCTCTCATTTAATTGAACATTCTCTATAAAAGCTATGTCAGTATCTCTGGCAAAACTCAGTCCAGGGAATGAAAAAACAATAAAAACTACTTAGATTCAAAGGGCAAGTTTATTCTGCTTTATTGATCTAGATGCTTGACTTTATTTTCTACTGTGTCTCTTCAGAAATTCCAACCTTAGCACAATTCTTTTGAAAGACTCCTACTTGCTTATTGGACATTCACACTGTTCTTTCAGCCCTGGCTGGGACTCCTCACCAAAGGAATTCATTGGTCACCACAGAAATCTAATTGTGTGGATTTCTAGGTGTTGGGAACATGACAGTGAGAAAAGGAGAGCAAGACCCAGACTTCATGGAGCTTATAGATTAGTGAGAAGTTGAAACCATTAATCAAACAAACAAATAGTTATAAAGTAAAAGTGCTATGAAGGAAGGGGATGGTATGTTTTGAGAGATAAATCAAGGTAGTACTTATTTATTTGTATGAGGATTACCAATTGGAGGTGGCATTCAGTTAAGAGTAACAGAAACATGATGAACAGTAGCTTAAATAATTTAGGGTTTCTTTCTTCCCCTAGGCGGATGAGAAGTCTAGAAGTAAGCAGACCAGGGTTGGTATTGGAGTTCTTCAATGTCATCAGGGACTTAACTTTCTGATCTGCCATCATTAGAGTATGGTCCTTGACCTCATGCCCAGTAGAAGTCTGCGAGGGTTCCATTCATCATGACAGAGGTCCAGACATGGGCAAGGAAGGAGGGCCAAGTACAAACAGGGCTAGCTTGCTTGCCAGTTGAATTGACCTCCCTTTTAGGGAAATTTTCTGCAAATACAATCTAACAGCTTCTGCTCATGCCTTATAGGCTTGAACTGTGTCACGTGACCACCAGTTGCAAGGAAGGCTGGGAAATGTAGTGTTTTACTGGGAATGTTACCACCAACAAAACCAGAATACTGTGGGTAAGAAAGAAGGGAGAATGGATCTGGGATAGGTAACTAGTCTCTGCTGCAGAATAAAGATAGGAAAAAGCTCCTGTTACCAATCCTTCTGGGTCAGAGACCCAAACCAAGGTCCTCTTGCCCAGTGCCATTTGTGAAAATAGAGTGAGTTTGGTAAAGCAGAGTAGAAACTTTACTCCTTGATCAAGGAATGGAGTAGGGTGAGCTCATGCTCTAATGGCATCTTCTCCCCAATTGGGGAGGAGTCTTCTTTCTTTATAGACTGTGGCTTAAATTGATTAAATTATTTTAGGTATGTATAATTTTTCTATTGCACTTGGCTCTTGTTTGCACGGTCCTTTTTGCACATGGTGCTCCATTACCACCTTGGTGTTTGCACTCGGCACCTTGGCCTTTGCAGGCAGCACGTAGGTCTTTGCATTCAGGAATCCTTTTCAGTTCCTGTAAGCAAGCGTAGCTCGTGACAGTTTAGGTACTGAGAAATGTTAGGGTCTTTTGGATGACATCCCAGTGACACTCCTTTGAGGAAGTGACATCTAAACTAAGACCTAAAAATGAAGAAGAATCACCTATGCTAATAGCAGTGGAGAGGCATTCCAGGAAGAGAGACCAGCAATATATGAAAGAAGGAACGAAGGGGAGGTGGAAAAGAGCTTAACTTTCCAGATTTAGCATCCTATAATGAGCAAAGTGAGAGTATTTCAGCCCTTCCCTGGTTTCCCATTGGAAGGCATGAGGACTAGAGTTAAACAGTGAAAGAATACTGAGCAGGAGTATTAAGTGACTGTTCTTAGAGAGAGAATATTCTACATCACCATTTCTCCATGACTCATCCCTTCCCAAATATCTTCAATTTTGAGGACTTAGTACTTTTTCCACTGAATGTATGAAATGGTGGTCCCTCTTCCTGCCAAACTCCTGGTCAGCTTTGTTCTGGACTTTGGAAAAAAGAAATCTTGTTTCCTGTCCTTGTTTCCTGGCTGTAGCCTCTGGTTCAGCCCACTTCTTGGTCTCACAGTGTCTATTTCCGCCTCAAGTTCTCTAACAAGCCCATAGATCACTTTTCTCTTCACAGTTGCTAGTTAGTCATACAGACGTATCAGAGTGGAAAATAACTTCTCTCCCTCTGTGGGTCTTTTTTTTTTTAATCTTTGGATCACTTTGTTTTGTTTTTTCTTACATTAATTTCCCAGGCTCTTCTCTGCAGAGGCAGAAAGAACCTAAGCAGGTGTTGAGGGTCTGGTTCTCCCGGGGAATATACTGGAGCAATGTTGGTTCAGGACCAGAAATGATGTAATCGGTCACTGGCAACAAAATGAAGACAAGGAAAACTCCAGGGTTTTCTCTCTTGGGTGTGGGGATTGAGATATAACACAATGGCCAGGAGGGGGAGTAAAGGGTTCCTCATCTATGAGAACAGCTTCTGGGTTTGCATACATTCTCCCACTTCTGGCTGGCTGATCCTAAACCAGTTATTTGACTGCTCTAAGCTTTTTTGTTGTTGAAAAAAAATATACGGAAGACCACGTCCTTCACGGAGAGGCTGACTTGGGTATAGATGATGTACATACGATTGGCATCAACCCTGAGCCCTTCCTCCATGGAGACTTGAGGGACAGATCAGAGGCTTCTTAGAGTGAGGGCTATGTGGGACGGATGATAAATCTTAAAGTGTTCTCAGTTTGAATTCAGCCCCAGCTATCCAACTCACCTGGGCAGTGCCTGAGAATGAGGGAAAGACAGCCTGCTCTGGATTCCCTCCAGGGTGTCAGTGGATTAGTCTATCAGCAAATGAGGAGAATTCCAGCTGGGAATACAGATTTAGGAATTGTGTTTCTGACTCTCACGATGGCACAGAGGAATATCTCTTTGAATCTTTCCACCAGTCTGTTAAAACTATTCTGATGGTGATTGTAATTCAGAGGTTCATTTCCCTATCCCACTCAACCACTAGCTTCTAGAAATTAATTGTTGGCCAAGAGGATTTAGGTATGGTATCATCAGTGTGTATGTTACACATGTCAACTGCATTTATATCTTTGTTTTATCAAGTCAGAATAGACTAGGTTATGCTGTAGAAACCAACAGCCCTAAAATCTCAGTGGCTGAAAACAACAAAAGGTTATTTTGTTCACACTGCATATCCAGATCCATGTCAACTGTCCCTGGCAGGGAGAAGGGGGACACATGAAATCATCTGCTGATTCTTATCTTACTGTCCACATTTCAGTAGCTCAAGCAGGTCCTGTAGCCACACCTAACTTAAGCAAAGAATTCTCTTGTCACTGTTAGGCTTTTTCCCATTGAAATGGGCCTACCTGTAGTCATATGATCTAATGGGTGTCCTGAACCTTTGAAATCCTCTGGCTTGAAACTGTAGAGGACTGACCAATAAGCTAATTAAAATGAAGCAGGAAGGGGAATCTGCTAAGAGTCTCTTGAGAAAGCAGTCATGTTTCATCTGCTCACTATATTCAAAATCAAACTTGTTCTACATCTTACATTTGAGCCTTAATATAGAAACAAAGTTTGGGCCAAAAAAAAAAAAACAGTCAAGGTATGTGCAATAGCAGTGGTGATTTTCCTTAACAAATGAGTCAAAATAACCTTTGTAATAATGACAGATTTAGTTTATTGGACCTTTTCCAAGGGAGAGCTCAGGACAGACATGTCATGATAAACAAGGCTATGTAGCTTCATTGTCTTATTCCCAATTAATTATGCTTATAATTTAGAAGTTGAGAAAGTAATCTATGTTGTTGAAGGATGACTTCAGATCACACTTGTTACTTTAAAACACCAATAACACACTGGACTTTTTGACTGTTTTTTTTTTTTAAATCCACACCTGAGGACATTTTTGCATTTATCTTCAGATAGAGCAGGAGGGAGAGGAGGAGGAAGAGAAAGAGAGAAACACCGATGAGAGAGAGACACATCAAGTGGTCGCCACCCACACAACCCCAACTGGGGCCGGGGACAAACCGCACCGAGGTACATGCCCTTAGCGGGAACCGAACCCGGGACTCTCTGGTCCACGGGCCGATGCTCTAACCACTGAGCCAAAGCGGCCAGGGCTTGACTGTTTTAAATGAAATGTGTAAGTGAAGCCTGTAGAGATATCTATAACTAAGCTTCAGTTTACTGCCTGCCAATCATGTGCCTGGCACTGGGCTAAGCCTTCTATACACATTATCACATTTTTCTAACAACAGACTGAGGCTTTGAGAGCTCACAGTGTTCTGCCCATAGTCCCTTGGCTGGTACATGGCACAGCCAAAGCTTGAGTTCAGGTTTATCTGAATCTAGAGGCCAGACTCTGAACTAATAGCAGTGAATGAATGAGAGCCCACTGAAGGAACCCTGTAGACTTGGCAGGAAATTTTGATTGGTTGTGTATATCCCTTTTTGGCTGTTTTCCACATTTGAGGAACTGAGGCACAAAAGGAATTCACCTAAATATTTATAGTGGGTTTATATCAACCAAAGATTAGTCCCAGTTCTGAAAGTAATAAAATAACATTATGCTCCCAGTCCTCAACGGAGAGCATGGTAGCTGGATTTGAGCATTTTATGAGCTAACTGGCCCCCCAAAAGTATGATTGGTACTTCAGCCTTTTAGCTTATACTTCCCCTATCAGATTTTTAGAAACTTCTGCTCCTCATAAACTCATAACTGTACCTAAAAGATGAAATAGCTCTTTAGGAAGGGAAAGAGCTGCCCAGGATCCCAAGATCAGAATCATCTGATGCTGTTTAAAGGCTTGGCCAAATGTCAAAGTTGGCTGGATTTTCTAGAGGTAATATGAAATTTTAACTTCCTGGGAGGGGCCTTCTTGACACTAACCCTTCATTCTCCTAACCCTGAGATGGTTCCTTAGTCTGAGAACCCAACAAGACAGTCATTGGCTCCACGAGCATTTTTTGAGCACCTCCTCTATGACAGACATGTGTGGTGACACTGTGGTGGACAAAATATAGCTCTTGCCCTCAAGGAGCTTATAGCCTTAGTCAGAGAAGCAGAACATGACACAGGCAGTGAATTCAGTTGCCATTTTATTGGAGATGCAATGCCACATTTAACACTTTTTACAGTGATGCCCTGGACTAAGCAGGTGCTTTCCATTTAAGGCAACAGGACACAGTGGAAGGAAGGCTTGGGGACAGGTGGAAACATGTAGATGATAAGTGATTAAATTATTCCATCACTCATTAGCCCTTTTCCTTAACCTCACTGAGTTCCGTTTCCCCTCTGTAAAATGGGGATAATAATACTGACTTTGAAGGGCCAATGTAAGGATTAAATAAGGTAATGTATGGAAAGCATCCAGCATCATGCCTGGATCACAGTAAGTGCTCAGTAATTGTTAGCTAGAATCATAATAATGAAGATGTCAACAAAGGCAAAAAATAGTTGTAACTAACAATGAGAATGGGGTCGATATAAAATAGAGGCTGCTGAGAGGAAAGGGTTCAATCATTAAAGCTATTTTCTCTGCAATAGCCATACCTTAAAATATATATTTAGATACAATTTTCAGCTCTCTTTTAATACTTAAAAAATAGGCTTTCTCTTAAATTTGTATATTTAGGGTGGGATGCAGCTGAAGGGGAGATGGTTGAAACTGAACTCAAACTCTTTCCCCTTTTCCTTTTTCTCTTGTCTTTTTCTTTTCTGAGGTCCAGAACAATAAACTTCATTTAGAGAAAGAGTATTTACCCAAAGCCTGTGTCTATTTAAGATATTTCATCAGGACAGTGAATAATCTTTTATCCTGTTGAGGACTTTCCACTGTGACTACTGGAACCAAGATGTCATTATTAAAATAAACTGCTGACTTCCCATAGAGTGGTCATTCATAATGGCTTTACAAGAATGGAAGCTATGATATCATTATCATACAGAACACAATCAAAGATCACAATTCTAAGACTCAGGATTATTTGCAAGCAACAGAACCAACTCTGTCTCACTGAAGCAAAAGAAAGAATTTATTAGAAGGCTGCAGGTTTGCTCACAATCCCAAGGAAAAGCTGAAAAACAGGTTTCAGAAAACACAGGAACCCGGATAGCTCAGGGAGCAGGAACTAACCGACAGATGTTTGGGATCACTCTTACCAGATGAATCAGCTTCATTTATATTCAGTCTCTGCTTCACTTTTCTCAAGATATAATTTCTCAAGAGAGAAAACATGGTTGCCCAAACTTGGGTCTTGGTCCAGTGGTCAGCCAGGGCTCATCAGAACACCTTGATTGATATTCCAACCAAGCCTACCTGCAAAAAGACAGGGGGAGTTAGTTTCTAGAGGAAACTGGAGTGCTGCCACCAGAAAGAGGACTAATTAATGGGAAGGCAACAAGAGTTTTCTATTATAGAGAGCTCCTGGGTAGAGATGTAATGGAAGAATCATCACCACGCTACTTAATGGGGAAACTGAGGTACTGAATAAAAGCAATTTGCCTGAGGGGGTCACATTAAGTGCCAGAAATGAAACTTTCTGACTTATATCCACCAAATAGGGATATTTTTCTTTATTCTGCTCAGCTTGCTAAAGCAATGGTTCAGGGACCTGGCCATGCATCAGAATTACCTGTGGAACTTGTTAAAAATAGAGGAGCTGGGTTTGGCATGGGGCTGGTACATCTGTATTTTTAATAAGCTTCTCATCTGATTCTGTTTACAACCTACTTGGAGGCCCACAACACCAAGTTTACATAGGATCCAATATAGAAAAAGAACATTGTAAAGCTAAAATTGAGATAAAGTGAATTTAGGGAAAAGATAGGGGTTTGGTTGTAAAAATTTTTGAGGTCCAGTTAGTGTTAGCTGTCTTCATGGTTTGGGGTTTAAGGAATGTAAAAACGGGGAGAAATCTGTCCTTTTTTTTTTTTTTTTTTTAATAGTTCATTGATTTTTACAGAGAGGAAGGGAGGAGAGATTGGCTGCCTCCTGCACACCCTCTACAGAGGATCAAGCCTGTAACCCAGGCATGTGCCCTGATTGGGAATTGAACCAGCAATCTATCGGTGCATGGGACGACACCCAACCATCTGAGCCACACGGGCCAGGGCTCTTTCCTGGTTATAACAAGCCTAGGTCAAGTGGATCTGGAGGGTTTGGCTGTTGACCTAGGAAGCCCTTGGAGTTGAGCACTGTGAGAAACAGGGCTGGGGCCTCTGTAGGGCTGTCCTGAACATCTATGGTGCTGAAGGGGAAGGATCAGATTATGTGGGTAGATTACCCAAGTGTTAAGATCTGGAACACAGAAAAGAGTTGGGAAACAGGCCTGAGCTGGCATAGACAGGAAAGGGATCTGTTACCTTTATCTTTTTGCCTCATCACAACTGGTGACAGGCCACCCTAAGTCTCTTAACCAACTTGGAACACGGAGGAGAAGGAAGAATGCTATTCTTCTGCTGGGGAGGCACATTCCTCCACTTTTCACCTGGCTACTTCTATGCATCCTTCTGGTCCATGCCTAAATATCAACTCCTCAAAGAGGCCTTCCTGACTCCCCCAGTCTAAACTAGGTCCCCTGCTGTTCTCTTGTGGACACCTGTTCTTTCCCAGGGCTAGTTTTCTTGCTACCTGTGCAATCACACAGGGTCCTGTACTTGGAAGGACTGCATACTTGGTTTAATGCTCTGTGTTGCTATCTTGACATTTATAATACTTTTTAAATGAGGGGCTCTCCATTTTCATTTTGCACCGAGTTCTGCAGATTATATATCTGATCATGTTGTTTCCCTTCTTTAAACTTCATAATTTACTTGCAGTAGCCCTAACATCTAGCTGCATGTCTATAGTAAAGGTTGATAAATATTAAGTGCAATAATTAGAAATTATTGTTATTTGACAATGTTTGACTTATTTTAAAAAGCATATTCATATGGTTTATCCTAAAATATTCTGGATGAATGAGTGGATGACTAAATGAATGATGATGGAAAGAAAGATACTTTGAACACAGTGGGTTGATGATCCAAGATCCACTTATCCTCCTTATTTTCTTTCTTCCTGTCTTCCTTCCATCAGTTTTGATCAGGTGTCCATCTCTTCCTGAGTGACTCAGATATGGAGACTCCATCCTTCATTCCAGGGTAAATTCTGATCAGCCTACATGTTCTTCCTCCTAAGAACAATCTTTCTTCTCCCTCTGAACATTGTCAGGTTTGAATGAGAGTCTGGAACTACTGTAGTCATTTTGCTACCAGCCTGATGGTGAAACCAACCCAAAACAAAGAGCCGATCCAAAGGAATTGCAGAAAAGCAGTACCGGGATATATTGTAGATGAATCCTGATTTACCTCTGCATCTACTTATTATGTAAGATAAAATTTCTGTGTTGTTTGTTCTGGTTGTCCATTGCTATGAAACAATTACCCCAAAATGGAGTGGCTTAAAACAGCATCCGTTTTATATTTCACAATCCTGTAGTACAGGAGGCTAAGCAGGGCTCAGTGAGGTGATGCTTCTGTTACATCAACTGAGGTCACTCGGTGGTATTCAGCTGACCAATGGGCTGGTCTGAAGAGTTCAAGGAGGCTTCCTTCACATGTTGGGCATCTTGGTGGTGATGGCTGGAAGTCTAGGCTCAGCTGAGACCTTTAACCAGAGCATGTCCACATGGCCTCTCTAGCATGGCCAACTCAAAGTAGTCAGAATTCTCACACAGGGAGTGCAGGGCTCCTAGAGAGAGTGAGTGTTCCAAGAGGCAGAAGTGGAAACTGCCGTTCTTTTAGTCCCAAGTCTGTATAGGCACAGAATCACTTCTGCCATATTCTATAGAGCAAAGCAGGCACAAAGCCTACCCATCTTCAAGAAGAGATGATATAGATCCTACCTCTTTTTTAAAAAAACTATGTTTTTACTGATTTTTTAGAGAGAGAGGAAGGGAGGGAGAGATAGAAACATTGATCGCCTGCTTCCTGCACGTCCCTACTGGGGATTGAACCCGCAACCTGGGCATGTGCCCTGACTTGGAATCAAACCGGGACCTCTCAGTCCATGGGACGACACTCAATCCACTGAGCCACACTGGCCAGGCTAGATCCTATTTAGTTTATCAAAGTATCAAAGAGTTTATCTTTAATCTTCCACATTATGTAAGTCAACTGGAAATGGGTTTTCTGTTATTTGCAGGCAAAAAGATTCAAAATGATTAAAGAACTTACTTTGAGATAATCCAAGGTTATCTGAAGCCCCAGAAGATATTTCTTCCTGTTCCTTTAACATGGGGCTCTGTAAACTTTTTATGCAGGGGCCAGGTAGTAAATATAGTAAATATTTTAGGTTTTAGAGGCCACCCAGTCTCTGTTGCAACTACTCAGCTCTGCCAATGAGGCATTAAACCAGCCATGGAAACATATAAATGAATGAGCGTGTCTGTATTCCAATAAAAAATTTAGTTATAGACACTGAAATTTAAATTTCATAAAATTTTCATGCATCATGAAGTATTCTTATTCTTTTGTTCCCCCCCCCCCCAACTATTTAAATATGTAAAAGCCATTCTTAGCTTTTGGGCTATACCAAAAAAAGGAGGCAGACTGGGTTTTGTCCCTGGGCCATATTTTGCCAACCCCAACTCTGACACATCAAGCTTGCTCCAAGCTTAGGGCCATTGCACATACTGACCTTCCTTCTGGAATACTCCTCTCCACGATCTTCGTATGGCTTATACCTTCTCTTCAATTGGGTTTTAACTCAGATATTACCTCCTCAGAGCAGCATTCTCTGATCACTGTACCTGAAATAGTTCCCCTTACTCTGAAACACTTATCCCTTTAGATTTCTTTAAATTTTTTTTTTCTTTTTTTAGAAAGAGAGAAAGGGAGAGGGAGAGAGAGATAGAAACATTGATGAGAGAGAACATCAATTGGCCACCTCCTGCATGCTCCCCACTGGGGATCTGGCCCACAACCTGGGCATGTGCCCTGACTGGGAATCAAACTGGCAACCTCCTGGTCCATGGGTCGATGCTCAACCACTGAGCCACACTAGCCGGGCTCCCCTTATATTTTCTTGATAGCACCTCTCACTGTCTGAAATTTTGTTCATTTACTTGTTTATTTGCTGCCTCTTTCTACCCTTACTATAGTAGAATCTGAATGTATCAGGGATCTTGCCTTGTCTTATTCTCTTTTGTATTCCCTTACCTACCACAGTGCCTGGCAGATAACTGATACTCAATTAAATATTTGTTGAATTTGCATCGAATGGTTACAACTTAATTCTCTTGGGCTTGACAATAACATAGAAGGCTACTCAATTTATAGTTATTGAATGAAAGATAATAAAAGCAGAGGAAGGAGATTGAGTTGTCATTTTCTCTTAGAGAAGCATTCATCCCTCTGTTATTTCCCTGTGTTTCAGACAAAAGCTGGAGGAAAAATCTTCTTCTCTTGCATAGTTCTGACAATAGTTATTTTCCTCTCTGGGCAGATACGAATGCCTTACTTTGCCTGTTTGGAGGCAGGAACAGGAAAACAACCTTATTTGAAGAAGGACAGCATCATTGTGGTGGTAGTGAAATTGTGTTTGGAAGCTAGATTTCTCGGACCATTAAGATATACTTTCACAGAAATTCCCAAGGTCTCTGAGGGGAGGGGCAAAAGTCCGGTGGTGTGACAATGATAGAGATGACAGAGTTGGAAATAACATCAGGCTGAACTTGTCATCAGGAGGGAGGGAGGCAAAAGCAGCAGCAGGTATAGCAGTTGGGACAAGAAGGCTTAAGCTCGAACAGAGTGTACCGGTGGTGTTGGGTGGTAGCCAGAGCTCAACCATTTGGCACTGGGTTTTCCAAGCCTAGGGACAGAAGTGGCTTCCATCCAGCCCTGCCTCTAGTTATTAAAACAAATAAATCGGCAGGGTAAAATAGCCCGCTGTAGGTGAATATAATAAACAGGAAGTGTCCATGGGAAGCAGTGAGGGACACAGCCTAGTGGACCTTGGAAGTTAGAAGTTTGTGAGTTCACTGAGTTCAGGCGAGGACTTGAGCTCTGAGACAGCGAGAGTACAAAGTAGCAACAGGGAGTGAGGCTGATAGGAAAGGTGAGAAGAGGCTGACCTGAAAATGCTGAGCATAGTGTGAATTGCATTCATAGGCTAGCTGGCTAGGAAGTACCTATGACTTTTGTCAACTGGTGTTCACTGGCACCAATTTAATGCCAACAGGAATTCCCAAATTGGGGTGCAGTGAAGAAGGAAACTTTATTCATTGTGAAACAGCTCAATTGTGATACAGCTCGGAGCTGGATTGCGATATAAGATGGCTGTGAGGCAACCCTGGGGCCAGGCCCCTTTCTAGCTAGACAGCTCTGCCCTTCACTGGTCTGCTCTGCTCTACTCTGCTCCGCTCTGCTCCATGCCCGTCTGCTTTGTGTTGCGCTAGGCTGCTCTGTTCTGTGCCCGTCTGCTCTGATTTGCTTTGGTCTGCTCTGCTCTGGTGAGATGGTGTTTCAGCTGAGCCAGGGAGACACAGTCTTCCATCTTCAGTGGAAAGGGAAAGTGCTATTCTCAGAGCTAGAGGGGAGCTGGTTTATATAGGCAGAAGTCTCTGCCCCTGGTCTCTGATTGATCTGTCCTCATGCAAATAAGGGCTCCAAATCCTCACAGTTTGATTGGTCCAAAAGGCACTATCTTAATTAGTCAGAATAGAGCCGCTCTGGTTGTTTGGAGCTGCACAGCTCCAATTGGATGGGGAAAGCCTCAGACCTATTGGTTGAAATAGGATTCCAAGAACTCCTTTATAAGGGCTGGCTCAGACGGCAGAAACACAGTGTAGGCAGACAGTTCAGTGCAGAGGCAGGCAGTTCAGTGCAGGCCTCTCCTTGAAGTGCAGTTTGTGTGAGAGGCCCCTGTGTAGAAATTTTAAAATCCTTACTGGAGGATATGGTATTTTTGTTTTTGTTTTTTAATTGACTTTTAGATAGAGAGGAAGGCGGGGGCGGCGGGGGGGAGAAAGAGAGAGAGAGAAACATCAATCTGTTGCCTCCCGTATGCACCCTAACCAGGGATCAAAGTCACAACCTAGGTATGTGCCTTGATCGGGAATTGAACCCACAACCTTTTGGTTTACAGGATGACACTCCAACCAACTGAGCCACCTGGCCAGGGTATAGGCTCTGTGTTTTTTGGTTTGTTTTTAAAATTTGAGCCCAGTTCGTCACCAGGAGCCCTTCTTAGCAGGGGTCTTCTTTTTCAGGGTTCATACTTTAGACATTTGATTCCCTGTTGGTGGATGAAGCAGAAAAAAACAGAGATGGAATTATGTCTCTCATCTGGACTTTCTGGTTGCAAGTGGTGGAAAAGCTAACAAAATGTGGCCAAAGCTTAAAAAGGGAATTTATTGGCTCACATAATTGAGAAGTGTAGCAATATGCATATTTCAGGTATGGCCAGGTCTGGGATCTCAAATAATGTCTTCAATGCTTGGTCTCTCTCCTTCTTTCTTCCTCTCTCAGCTTTTGTTTCCTTTGTATTGGCTTCAATCATAGATAGGCTCTCCCCGTGATATAGTGGCTCACATTAGCTCCTGGTATATATCCATCCAGCATCAAGTTCAACAAAGAGTACCTTTGGCCTAGTTGCTCTAGCAAGTCTAATTCTGTCACATTGCCTCTGATTGGGTCATGTGTGTGGTCCCTCTTTAAGGGTGAGACACCTATTTGGATATACAGGTAGTGTTCATCAGTCAAATGGTGTATACCTATCTGGAATTCAGAATAGAGGTCAAAGCTAGGATAGATATTTGTAGGCTGTTGGTGTGCAGATGGCATTTGCAGCCATGAAGCAGGTTGAGGTAATCTATGAGGTGTGTTTGAATAGAGGCCTGAGAACCAATCTGGGATGGTCCAGTGTTCAGAGGTTGGGAAAATGAGGAGGAATCAGCAAAGGAAACTGAGCAGGAGGGAACAGGAAGAAAGGACACCCAAGATCAGTGTGTGTGGGGTGATCCAGAGGCCAACAGAAGAAAGATTATTGTGTCTGAAATAAGAAACAACCTACCAAATTCTAATGTACCTCAGGTCTCAGTGGATAGTGTATTTCCACATGTGTATTTATATTGTGTGTATATGTGTATAAAATATTTTTGCCCTGAGGTCACTCAGCTACCATATATTTGCTTTGTTCCTCCCCTAGAAATTCTGAGTCTATGTGGTCCAGGACTTCAGTTCTGGGTCTGTGGTTACAAATTTCACTAGTTCTCTTTTCTTCTTCTGCAAGATCACTTCACTTTCCTTTCTATACTTCTATGGAAAGCCAGAAGCATTGAGCATCTGCCAGGGCTTCCCATCCATCCATCCATCCATCCATCCATCCATCCATCCATCCATCCATCCATCCCTGAGATAGTTACTGGGAATTTACAATGTATGAGCACCATTGTAAGTATTGAGGATACAGCTATGGACCACATAGTACCAGCACTGTCCTTGCCAACAGGGAGCTTGCATTCTAGTGCATGGGGTGGGAGAGAGGGAGACAGTGTGTGTGTGGGGTCAACAAACAAACAAACAAAGTAGCTTCAAGCTGTTATGCCTGCAATGAAGAAAATAATCAGGGGTCTAAGATATAGAATAACAATGGAGACTAAGAGTCAGAACTGCTTACATTAGGAGGACAGGGAAGCTTCTCTGAACAGTCAGATCCCGATGTCTTCAAAGTAAACAGCAAATCTTTTTCTTTTTAAGAGTCCTGAATTGAACCTGTGTTCCAGTTCCTAGAAACCCCAAAGCTCTTGGTTTCCTCCTGGTTTACCAGAACAATGGAGGAGACCTACCTCTAGCTCTATTTTCATGTGAGTACCTACCTTTACAATTTACAGTATTAATTTGAAAAATCTGTCCTTTAACAATTTTACCTAACATCTGCCAGAGGAAGCAGAAGATTATAAAAATGGAATTTATCAAAGTTCATCTTCCAACAACATGGTTAGTTACCAATTAATTTAGCTAACTTTTTTTGGAGAGGAACAGTTATTACCATGCAGACACTGGTTTAAATAAGCATTTTATGTGCATCTTATTATTTAATCTTCACAACAGCCCTGTGAGGTAGGTACTATTATCATCTTTATTTTACTCTTTAAAAAGCCTGAGTCTTAGAGAGATAAACTGTCCAAGGTCACACAGCTAGCCCATGGCAGAGTCTAAATGTGTAGATAAAACCAGCAAATAGATCACATTCATTTATTTCTGCATTTAATCAGTCAATCACTTTCTCAACGTAGATGCCTTCTCTGGCCCCCTGAGTTAGCAACCCCTTCATGTTCCCAAGCACCCTGGCCTTCTCCTATCCTAATTTATCATGCACTTTGCTATTGCTTGTTGCTTCTTTCTCTCCCAACTGACCAGCAGCAGTCAAGTTCATTCTGTTATTCATCTTTGTATCCCTAGCTTCTAGCCTAGTGATTGCACATAACAGACTTATTTTAAAAACAAACATAAAACAAATTAAAAAAAAAAACTTAACTGAAAGAGGGCTGCTAGTTCCTGGACATACACACAATTTATTCAAGAACAGCACCTAGTCTCTGGGCGTTCACAATTCAGCACTACACCCTGTGGGATCCAGCCTGACAAGTGCAGTGAATGAGCTACCTGAATTAATTCCTATGGTGGAACACAGGGACAACGGGAGAGGCATTGGGTGTGAGAAGTGGAGAAGGGCACCTGAAAGGATCCATTCATTTATTCCACAAATATTTATCAATCACCGTAGCACACTTAGCACATGGTAAGCGCTCAATATCTATTATTAAATGCCAGCCACTGTTCTAGGTGTTGGGGATGCCGCAGGGCACCAGAAAACTGCGGTGGCCCTTCCTTCTTGAAGCTCACCGTGTAGCGAAGGACGACAGGTTGTGGGCGTTATTATGTAAAATTGTGTTAGATGGCTTGCAGGAAAACAACAGGCGGCTGAAATTCTCCTAAGGACAGTAAATCCTTCGCTGGGGGCAGCCGTAGGCGGGTTTTGAGCAGGAGTCGCCGTGACGGGCGCGGACTGTAGGGGGCGAGAAGGCTGCAGGGAAGAAGAGCTGGTAATTTTAAGATGCAAATATTTTCTGCCTGACTGCAAGTAGGAGGGTGTGCCTGCTCGGTGCACTCGGGGTTCTTCGGGGGCCAAAGCTGCATTTTGAATGCAAACTCGAATGTCTAGCAATGCAGGGCGGGAAGAGGGAAACTGCAGCTCTAATTCCCAGTTTTTTCGTGCTAGGCACATCTACGCTCCTCCGCTCCCCAGACCCGAAGACGCACCATCTCGGGCTCGGACCCGGACCGCAGCAGGCGGGCAAGATTCTGGGTGGCAGGGGCCCATGCACCTCAGCGATTACCCCCAAGGCTCGGGGTCTGCAACACAGCGCGGGCGGGAGGGGGTGGAGCTTGCGCTGCGGCCCTAGGCGGTAAAGCGGCCCCGCCCTCTGCCTCAGGCCCCGCCTCCAGGCCCCGCTGGTTGGGTTAAGGCCGCGGAAGGGCCGGGCGTCCGCGGCAGGCCGGGGGGTCGGGCTGAGACGGGCGTGCTGATTGGTCCGGCTGGGATTAGGTCATCGCTAGCAGGTTCGAGCGGCCCAGACGCCGCCGGGGCGGCTGAGGCTGCTGTGAGAGGGCGCTCGAGGCTGCCGGAGAGCTAAGAAGCCAAGGAGGCGGGGAGGCGGTGCCCGCACTCGCTCGCCAGCTCGTTCGCTTCCCGGCGCCGTTGCAGGTTCGCCGCTGCGTTTCCTGCTCGCCTGCCGCTCCTTAGCGCGCTGTGGCAGCCGGACGCCGGCTGGGTTCGGGAATCTTGCGTGCAGGCGGACAACGCGCGGAGGGCGAGCCGGAGCCACACCTGTGGAGCCGGCGGCCGTCGGGGGTGCCAGTCGGGGTCTAACCGCGTGCGTGCTCAGGGGCGCTGCGGGCCGCAAGGACTCCCGGGGAGGTGTGCCCCCTCAGCTGGGCGCCTCGGGCACCATGGGGCTCCCGGCGCTGGAATTCAGCGACTGCTGCCTGGACAGCCCGCACTTCCGAGAGACGCTCAAGTCGCACGAAGCAGAGCTGGACAAGACCAACAAATTCATCAAGGAGCTCATCAAGGACGGGAAGTCCCTCATCAGTGCCCTCAAGAGTGAGTGCCCCCGAGCCTGGAGGGGAGGAAGCCCCGGGGCGGGAGGGGCCGCCGGGCGCGCTCAGCCCTGGGCGTCCGTGCGCCGGGCTGGTTTTCTTTCCCTGGGGCGCTGGGGGACGGGCATAGAGGCTTGTGAATGAGGCGGGAAGGATACGTAAAATGGGCGAGCCAGCCACAGTCCGCTGAGGAAGGAGACCCGTCGCCCAGCGGTTTGCGTTCTGGAATGGCCGGGAGGAGACCGAGCGCAAGTGGTGCTCTGGGGCACCGGGGTGGAGGTGCGCGGCACACAGGTGTCCCGGAAGTGGGACTGGAGTGCCTGGAGCGCCGCAGCCTGCTGGGAAACCCCGTCTCGTCCGCGACTCCGGCTCCCTTGAGGAAGAGTTGCTCACCCCTGGGTGCCCAGCCGTGGGAATGGAGCGTGCCCTGTCAACCGGGCGCTGCCTCCCCTCAGGAGACGGCGGCTGTGCCGGCTTCGCTCCCTGCACGCAGCTTCAGTCTGCTCAGGGCCGCCGGGTTTTCCGAAAGGCACAGGAGAAAGGCTGGGTGGAATGGTTGCTTAGCCCAGGATTCTTTGGAGTACTGGCAGCCAGTTACCACCAAATCTAGAATCGGAACCGTGTACGTATGCAGGTCCTGATTCTGTGTTTAGCAGAAGGTGATAGGGGTGGGGCTACAGAACCCGAGTGTTCCTTTACTCTAAACCGTGGGCGAGGGCTTAAAAATAGAACGAACATATCCTGACTCTTTCCCTCTCCCGCTCCCTCGCTCTCCTTTTTACCTCTCCTGCTATCCTTGAAAACTCAAAGGTCTGAGAAGGAATGTCCTCGGTCCTCGATCAGAAAAGAGAATCCTTCAGGATTCTGGAACCTTTTGTAAAACCATTTTTACTTTTCCTTTTGGCCGGGGAGAAATGAAATTTGCATTCTGTATATGATTTTCCCTTGACTTTTTGCCGAGCCAGAGAGTTTCTCCTTCCGGTCAGAGTGGTCTGGGGATGAGCACCTAGGATTGTGAGGTCCTTTTTGGTGCCTTTTCAGTACATCTTTTAGTTTTGAGAATCAGGAATAATGTGAAGGCAGAGTGGAATTGTCTTTAACTTCACTTTTCCTGTCTCTATGATGGATTTTTTAAAAATAGGTGACACCCTTCAGTTAAGACAGGTTGAGTTTGCAGATTAAGGACCTAGCTGTGAGCATTTTCCCCAGACTTCTTTAAAGGAGACTTACAGAAGTCAGGTGCCTGAGATGTCATTTTGTGAGCCTGTTGTTTCTAAAAATGAAGAGGGAGATAATGGAATCCCAGGGCAGCAGGTGCCAATCTTTTGGGGTGTAATAAACATAGAACTGTGATGTGATAAGGCTCCACAGAGGCTGAAGACTGACCTGAAGCATGTGAACAGATTCTTCCTTTGTCAATGATCAGGGCTGGGTTCAGCGAATACTTGACCCCTGGTTTGTAGTAAGGTAGGAGCCCATTTAAAGACTGGGCCCACGAATTTTGATTGAATCTCAGTCCTGCTTTAATCAGGCCTCTGCTTTATTCAGTGATCATTTCAATGCTGTGCCTGCTGTGTGCTGGGTGCTGCCCTGGGCATGGAGGATGTAGCAGTGAATATTCTGCCCCAGGGTCTACAGCAGTGGTTCTCAACCTTCCTAATGCCGCGACCCTTTTATACAGTTCCTCATGTTGTGGTGACCCCCAACCATAAAATGATTTTCATAACTGTAATTTTGCTACTGTTATGTCTTAGGTGACCCCTGTGAAAGAGTCGTTCAACCCCCAAAGGGGTCGCGACCTACAGGTTGAGAACCACTGGTCTACAGGGACTTAATCCATGCCAGGCACTGCTTCACTTGAATTATCCCATGTGCTGTTATCCTTTTTACAAGTGAGAAACCAAGCTTGAGGGAATCACGAGCCTGGAGCCACACTAGCAGCAGGGCTTAGTTTTGAACCCCCCTTGGTCTGAGCTGGAGATGGAGTTCTTGCTGATGCAGAGCTCTTAATCCTGCCCCATCCCACTTGCCCAGAATGGACCCTATGGACCAAGCCTTCTGGAATTAGGACTTGAATTTTGTGTCTTGGCCTTGGAATGGTCATTTATTTGCCTGCTACAATTTTATTGGGGAGGCAGTAAGAATTATTTGGGTAGGAAGAAACAATGCAGTGATAGGGTTTAAGAGTTACTGAAGTTGTCTAGTGGAATGGACCAGCCCTGTAACTTGGGGTAAAGACTTACGCGAAACTAGGTGTTCTAATCTCTGTATATGCAGCTCTACTATGAACTATACTCTTTTTCCACTACTACTAACTACTACTTGAACAGGTCATGTGACTTCTTAAAATAAAGAGGATGAAATCAATGGATCACTATTTCCTAGACTTCAGGCATTCTGTTATCATTAGGTGCTTGCTACATTGTATACTACTACTCTATTAGTATTTGTGTATTGTTTTTCTTTTGATGATACTTTTCACTACTGTAAAATGTAAAGGCAATGTTTTAAAAAATAAATACATACTTACATAAGTTACATGGTTTAGATGATTTACAGTCTCTTCCAGCTCTAAAATTTTATGGCTTTACTTTATAATTACTATTTACAGATCTTTGGGTGTAGGTTTTATTTGAGTGTTAATATGAGGCAATAAAACTGGCCTCCAGCGATTGCCAAAATTCAGCTTGTTATTACTATTTCTACTTTTATGAGTGAGGAAATTGAAGATCAGAGAGGTTGGTAACCTGCCTAAGGCGACACAGCAATTAATATATTTAAACCCAAGTTATCTGATTCCAAAGCCTGTGTACTTAATCCTGAAGCAAACCCGTCCCCTAGTTCAGTTGTCTCTTGAGTCCCCTGAAAATATGATAAACACCATGGACTCCATAAAAATAAAACCCCTTTAAGTCTTTGCCTGGAGTTCAACCTTCTGGTCTGGACACATAGAAGATAAGCTATAAAATATTTGGGACCTACATTAAAAAAAAAAATCCTGGTTTTGTCCCTGGCCGGTTTGGCTCAGCAGTTAGAGCATTGACCCTCAGACTAAAGAGTTGACGGTTTGATTCCTGGTCAAGGGCACGTACCTTGGTTGCAGGTTTGGTCCCGGTCATGGTCAGGGTTGTGCAGGAGGCAACCAATTGATGTCTGACATCGATGTTTGTCTTTCTCTCTTTCCCTCTCTCCCACTCTATTTAAAATCAATGGAAAAATATCCTCGAGTGAGGATTAAAATAAATAAAATAAAATAAAAAATCCTGGTTTTGGAGATCATTTGATGTACAGTAGTGCCTTTGAGACTCCCAATCACTTTTCTTGTGCTGAATAAGTGCCTTTTCCGTGGGCACTTATTTGCCCAGGACCCTTTCCTTGTCGTGATTAGTGTCTCAGTGAAGAGGATTGTTTCTCTCTCTCTCTCTCTCTCTCTCTCTCTCTCTCTCTCTCTCTCTCTCTCTTTCTCTCTCTCTCTCTGTCTCTCTCTATTTTTTCTGTAGAGACAATAGAGGGTTGAGATGAATTTGACTTATATAGAATTATGAGTGTTAAGATTTCCTGGGTTCATATCTTGCCCATTAACATACAGGCTGACTCTGGGCAAGTCACTAAGCCTGAGCTCCTCCTATGTAATATGGGAATAGCCACACTCACCTCCTAGGGTGGTTGTGAGATCTAAATGAAACAGTGTGTATAAAGAAAATACGTGAACTTGAGCCTGTTGCATAGCACTGCCCAATTAATGGTAGTTGTTGTCATCTTCCAGCATTCAGGGTTGTCAAAACTTGGAGCAAAAGTCACTTCAGAGTGGAAGGGTAATTTTGGTTTGGGTGTAAGGAGTTAGGCCCCTCCTTCCTTCATGCCAGTTATTGGTAACTTATTGGTAATTTACACAGTTGTGTATGTATTACCTATTGGTGTGAAGAAGCCTGGTAATGTTTGTATAAAGTCATGGTTATGCCAAAAAAAAAGCAACATAAGTTAAAAAGAAAAAAAAATAAGTAAGTCTCCTAACATCTTTGCTGTACCTAATAACATTTTGGCAGCTTAAATTTTACTCTTCTTGCTAGGTTAATTTCCTGCCTCAGTGGCTGGACTGGCTGCTTCTCTCTGCCTTATGGGAAAAGCTTGCAGAATGCATTGGACTTCAGGTCTGGCTGTCTCATGGAGTCAGTGGCAAAACAAATGTGGTTTCATAGAAATGAAAGTGAATCAGGCTGTTGGTTTTGAAGGGTGGTGAGGGTCTTTAGAAACTGTTCCTTTTCATCTTGACGGTTGGTTTATGAACTTGTTGCTGGGGATATGCCTCTTTAAATTTGACTTCTCTCTGAGGCAGAGTGAAGTATCCTTATTCTCATAGTCTAAGGTGAGGCAGAAATGCAAATTTTAAATTATCAACTTTATTGAGATATAATTCACCATACCATACAGCTCATGCATTTAAAGCATCCGATTCCATGGTTTTTAAGTGTTGCGTGACCATCACCACAGTCAACCTAAGAACATTTTCATCACCCTCAAAAGAAACTCCATTTCCAATAGCAGTCATTCCCTATTTTTTTTCCCATCTTCGCCTCCCCAATCCCTAGTCAACCACTAATCTAATTTCTGTCTCTATAGATTGGCCTATTTTGGACATCAGATGTGCAATTTAAATAGTTTTCTTCTAGATAGTGGTGGGTGACCAGCTTTAGGCACAGAGTTCCTGATTGGAATTCTATAAGTTGCTCTCTCTTCTTCAGGGGGATTTAAGTAGAGGTGAGGTCCCAAAGACTAAACTGTGTCCCAGGGCCCAGAAAAACCCGTGTGCCTTTGTGTTTCCAACTCATGAGAGGGAAATGGCTTTATTCTAGTTTATGGTACTTTGATGGATGCAAAAGAGATTACCAAAACAAGACTAAGAATCTAGCCCCTTCTCTCAGTGAGCTTTCAGTCAAGTTGGGGCAGGGTGTGTGATACTGAATAAAGCCTTACTGTTGGGTAGGTGTTCTTCTGGGTAACACTTTCTTTTCTTTTCTTTTCTTTTCTTTCTCTTAACAAAATAAAGTGAATGTATTTATATTTCTCTAGTTGAGCCCATAGTTTACATGAGATGTTTTGGAGATGACACACCTTTCCCATTGCATTCTTGGCAGGTAATAATTCTGAGATCTCTGGCCTGCATCACATCCCCTAGGCAACCACAATGAATTTAACAGAAAGTAGTCTAATAAGAATGCCAGCAGCCCTTGTTTATTGAGCACGTACAAAGTGCCCAGCTCTATGCGAAGTGCACACATTTTCTCATTAGTCCTATCACCATCCTGTGAGATGAATACTCTTATTTTTCTGAATTTTATAGTTGGGATAACGTGTCTAAGGTCACACAGTTAGGAAGTTGTACAACCAAGTTTTGAACCTGGCAGTAGACTACAGGGCCTTCTCTTGAACATGGCTCTCCGGGGCTTCAGTAAACACGCTGGCAGTGAAGATGCAAATTCTTTGTAGGGCTAGACTTTAGAAAGGAGAAACATGCAGCAGGTGCTAGATTAAATGAGAATATTGTCCCACCTTAGTTTTCAGACTCTGAGTCCTGAGTAGTAAAGAATAGCTGATACTTTGTATTGTGCTCTGAAGTTTTGTGTTTCTCAGTCCACCATTGGATTTAGGAACCATTCATTGTAGGACTGGAGGGGCAAATGAGGGTTTCTGACTATCTCTTGGCTTTGTAAAACAATAGTTTCTCTTTTATAGCATTCATTTATTTTTTAATTAAAATTTTTATTGTGATTTAATTGACATATTAGTTTTAATTGTACAACATAATAATTTGATATTTGTATATATTGTGAGGTGATCACCATGGTAAGTCTACTTAAGTCTCTCTCTACAGTTACAATATTTTTTTCTTGTGATGAGACTTTTAAGATTTACTCTCTTAGCAACTTGACAGTATTATTAATTATAGTCACCATGCTATACATTATATCCCCATGATTTATTTATTTTAAAACTGGAAGTGATTATATTTTAATTGGGTAAAATATAACAGGAGGTAAAAAACCTGAACAGGGAGGTAAAAAACCTGTTCCTGGGTCTGATTTGGTAAGGTCAGTGGTTCATCCTCTTTGCTCATTAAAACAAGAGTAGAAAAATTGACATAAAGAGTTGAGTGCTTTAAAGCATGTCATCTTTTTGTACTTTTTAAGGATTGATACAGGCTTTTTGCAGTAGTGAGATGAACCCTTCTTGAATGGCGTAAACTCTCAAAAGATGTTCAGTGCCAGCCTGCTTTGTTTAGGAGTAATTCTATTACTCACAAAATCCTAAAGGAACAAATGGGTATGGAGTTAGCAAAACATTTTCCCCAGTTCCTTTGCTTTACTGTAACACCTTGCAAATAAAAGGAAAAAAAATAAAGGGACTTCCTGATTATTTGTAAATAGTGATAATTTGCAATACTGACATTTGAAGTATTACTCATATAAATATAAACAATAGCAAAGTAAATCCAAATAAGATTTTGCAGTTTTTATATAATACTGGCTTTAAAAAAAAGTCCTTCTACTGTAATGCATTCTGCTCTTGATTGAATTGAAGAAATTGCATCTAATCTGTAGTTCTCAACCCACTGACTAAGACTTGAGCTCTCCTCCTCTCCCTTTTTAAAACTAATTAATGGACTTATTTTTAGAGCAGTTTTAGGTTTCTAGAACAACTGAGTGGAAAGTATAGAGAGTTCCCATATAGTCCCTCACACCCTTTCCTATTATTAACATATTGAAGTAGTGAGCCATGCTAGCCAGGGTTAGAACAGTCTTTTTTTTTTTTTATCCTCACCCGAGGACATTTTTCCATTTTTTGTTCAGATAGAGTGGGAGGGAGAGAGGGGAAGAGAGAGAGAGAAAGAAACATCGATGTGAAAGGGACACATTGAGTGGCTGCCTCCCGCACGACCAACCAGGTCCGGGGACAAACTGCAACCGAGGTATGTGCCCTTAGCGGGAACCGAACCCGGGTCTCTCTGGACCGCAGGCCGACGCTCTAACCGCTGAGCCAAACTGGCCAGGGCTAGAACAGTCTTTCTTAATGATAGTTGTTGATGTTATTAACTAAAATCCATAGATTACATTAGGGCTTACTCTTTGTGTTGTACATTCTGTGGGTTGGGACATTACAGTATCATACAAAATAGTTTCATTGCCCTAAAATCCCCTGTGCTTCACTTAATTATCTCCTGCACCCCATCCTTGACAACTGTTGAACTTTTTACTGTTTCCAGAATGTCAAATAGTTTTGCCTTTTCCAGAATGTCAAATAGTTGGAATCATACAGTATGTAGCCTTTTTAGATTGGTTTCTTTCATTTAGCAATATGCACTTAAGTTTCCTCCATTTGTTTTGTGACTTGATAGCTCATTTCTTTTTATCACTGACCAACTTTCCATTGTCTGTATGTACCACATGAATGCATCCATTCATCTATAGAAATACATGTTGGATACTTTCAAGTTTTAGCAATTATGAATAAGGCTGATATACACATTTCTGTGCAGTTTCTTGTGTGGACATGAGCTTTCAGCTCATTTGGGTAAATTCCAAGGAATGTAATTGCTGGATTATATGGTAAAGAGTATGTCTGGTTTTGTAAGAAACCACCAAACTGTCTTCCAGAGTGGCTGTACCATTTGACATCCTCACCAACAATGGATGAGATTCCTGTTGCTGCACATCCTCAGCCACATTTGGTGTTGTCCATATTTTAGATTCAGCCATTCTAATAGGCATGTAGTGGCATCTCATTGTTTTTTTAAATTTGTAATTTCCTGATAACAGGACGTTGAGCATCTTTTTATATGTTTATTTGCCATATGGATATCATCTTTGGTGAGGTGTCTATTCAGATCTTTTGCCCATTTTCTAATTAGGTTGTTTTAGTTTTCTTATTGCTGAGTGTTTCCCCACCCCCCATGGTAAAATATACATAACACAAAATTTACCACCTAAACCATTTTTAAGTGTAAAATTCAGTGGCATTAAATACATTTACAGTGTTGTGTAACCATCAGTACTGTCTCTTTCCAGAACTTTTTCATCATCCCAAACTGAAACTCTATACCCATTAAACAACAACTCCCAATTATTCATTCCCCCTAGTACCTGGTAAACCTCAAGTACCTCATATTAGTGGAGTAATCCAGTATTTTTCCTTTTGTGTCTGGTTTATTTCACTTAGCCTAATGTTTTCAAGGTTCATCCATATTGTAGTATGTGTCAGAATTTCATTCCTTTTTATGGTTGAATATCTTATTTGCTGAGTTTTAATTACCAGCAACTATCATTAAGAAAGACTGTTCTTTCCCTGGCTGGCATGACTCAGTGGTTAGAATATCGGCCCATGCACCAGAGGGTTGTGGGTTTGATTCCTGGTCAAGGGCATGTATCTGGGTTGCAGGTTTGATCCCTGGCCCCGGTTGGGCGCATGCAGGAGGCAACCAATCGATGTGTATCTCTCACATCTCTCTCTCTCTCTCTCTCTCTCTCTCTCTCTCTCTCTCTCTCTCTCTTCTCCTCCTCCTCCTCCTCCTCCTCCTCCTCCTCCTCCTCCTCCTCTTCCTCCTCTTCCTCCTCCTTCTCCTCCTCCTCCCTCCCTCCTTCCCTTCCACTTTCTCTAAAAAGCAATGGAAAAAATATCCTCGAGTGAGTATATAAAAAAAGAAACACTGTTCTTCCTTGGCTGGTGTGTGGCTCAATTGGTTAGAGCATCGCCCTTTGCACCAAAGGGTCTCAGGTTCCATTCCTGGTCAGGGCACATACCCAGGTTGTGGGTCTGATCTCCAGTTGGAGCGTGTATGGTAGGCAACCGATTGATGTTTCTCTCTCACATTGATGTTTCTCTTTCTCTCTCCCTTCCTCTCTCTCTAGAATCAATGAAAAACATAATCTTCAGGTGAGGATTAAAAAAAATAAAAGACTATTCTTTCTCCTTTAAATTTATAAAAAGGTATTTTTTTCCTCCCCATCTTTTTTTTTTTTCCCTCTTCAGAATGATCACTAACACTCTGTATCGACATATCGATTTATCATGGCTGTCTCTCTCAAGAACATTATGTTTATCATTATGTCTTTCAAAGTAGCCATTTGTTTCACTTCACCATATTTTCAGGGAGTTTTAAAAAACAAAACAAAACAAAACAAAACAAAAAACTTTATTGAATTATTTCACCAGTTTTAATTGTACAATTCAATGGTTTTACAGAGTTCTGCAACCAATACCCCAATCCAGTTTTAGAACATTTGTATCACCCCAAAAAGGTACTCTGTATTCTTACCTCAAGCCTCAGACAGCTACCAATTTACTTAATTTTTTTCTTTTTTGAAGCGTGAAACAGCATGGGTTTATTAATCCCGGTTCTACAGGTCAGAAATCCAGGCATGGAGGGACTATTTCTGCTCTGAGTCTCAAGAGGCTGAAATCACGGTGTCAGCTTTTATCTGGAGGCTCTGGGTGAGAATCTTCCATCCAACTCATTTCGGTTGTCCACAGGATTCATTTCCTGGTGGCTTGTCCCAGGTCCCCATTCTCTTGCTGGCTGTCAACAGGGACCACTGTTATTAAGAGACAGCACGTTCCTTTTCATGTGGCTCCTCCATCTTCAAAGCCAGCAAGAGCCCTCTGAGTTCTTTTGAATGTTCACTTGAGCCTCTGATTTCCTTTTTTGTCAAGGGCCAGTGAAAACTCCCTGATTTTAAAGGGCTTCTGTAATTAGATTAGGCCCACCTGGATAGTTGCCTTCTTTTTTTTTTTATTTAAAAAAAATTTTTTTTTTCTTTATTGATTTTAGAGAGAGAGGAAGGGAGAGAGAGAGAGAGATATAGAAACATCGATGAGAGAGAACATTGACTGGCTGCCTCCTGCATGTCCTCCACTGGGGATCTGGCCCACAACCTGGGCATGTGCCCTGACCGGGAATTGAACTGGCGACCTCTTGGTGCATGGGTCGATGCTCAACCACTGAGCCACACTGGCCGGGCGAAAATCGCCTTCTTGATGAACTGAAAGTCAATTGATGAATTCTGTTTGCTGTGTAATGCAACACAACCACAGGAGTCATAGGTCACACTCATAGGCTCCATAGCATGTTCTGGCAATACTGTCACTTTTTTATTCCTTGGACAGAGCAAGGAATACCCCAGGGCATTTGCACATGCTCTTCCCTTGGAAGACTCAGCTCTAGACCTTCCTTCACACAGTTGACTGCTTCTCATTATTTCATCCTCCATCAAAGATGTCCTCAGATGGGCCTCCCAAGATTGCTTGGATGAACCCCAGCCCCACTCTGCTGGTCAGTGTCAAGCATATCCTCCAGTCGTATTTTCTTCATGCATTATCGACAGCTCAGGTTATTTTGCTGACTTACATGTTGACTTATTTTTGTCTGGCTCCCCTAGCTTCATGTAAGCCCCATGAGAGCCTTTCTCTGAGTGTCTTGCCTCCCACTGCCTCCCCAGGCCTGGCAGAGCCCCTGGTTCTTGGTGCTCAATAAATATTTAAATAAATGAATGAATGGGACAGTGGATTAAGTCTAACCTCAGGAGATACTCAGAGGGAATACTTCAAAGAGTTAGATAGTCTAAATGTATCTACAGGTTTGTCTTTTCTGAAAATTCAAGCTAAATTGAGTCATGTTGTATGTGGTCTTTTGAATCTGGCTTCTTTCACTTAGCATAGCATAATGTTTTTTAGATTCATCCATGTTATAGCATGTATCAGTGGTTTCTTTTTATCACTGAAGAGTACTCCATTTTGTAAATCTTGCTTTGTTTATCCATTCACCAGCTGATGGACATTTGGGTTGTTTCTAGTTTTTGGCTGTTATGAATAATGTTACAATGAATATTTGCGTACATGTTTTTGTGTGGACATATGTTTTCATTTCTTATTTCACTTCTTACTAGGAGTGGAATTACTAGGTTGTATAGTTAATGTATGTTTAATTAAAAAAAAACCTGCCAAACTTTTTGCCATAGCAGAAGCATCGTTTTAAATTCCCACCAGTACGAGGGTTCCAATTTCTCCACGTCATCTCCAATACTTGTTCCTGTCTTTTTTTTTATTTTATTTTAGAGAGAGAAGAAGGGAGAGGGAGAGAGCGATAGAAACATCGATGAGAAAGAACATCAATTGGCTGCCTCCTGCACTGCCCCCGCTAGGACTGGGCCCACAGCCTGAGCATGTGACCGAACCAGGAATTGAACTGACAACCTGTTGGTACATGGGTCAATGCTCAACCACTGAGCCACGCTGGCTGGGCTTGTCTGTCTTTTTGATTGTAGTAATCCTAGTGGGTATGAAGTGGTAACTCATTCTGGTTTTTGTGTTTGCCTGATGATTAATGTGTTGAGCATCTTTTCACGTGCTTATTGGCCATTGGTGCATTTTCTTTCCTTTTTTTAAAGAATAGTTCACTGCCCTGTCCGGTTTGACTCAGCAGTTAGAGCGTCAGCCTGCGGACCAGAGAGTCCCAGGTTCGGTTCCTGCTAAGGGCATGTACCTCGGTTGCTGTTCGTCCCCAGCCCCAGTTGGGGTTGTGTGGGTGGCAACCAGTCGATGTGTCCCTCTCACATCGATGTTTCTCTCTCTCTCTTCCTCCCTCTCTCCCTCCCGCTCTATCTGAAGATAAATGCAAAAATGTCCTTGGGTGAGGATAAAAAAAAATTAAAAAATAAAATAAAAAAAAGAATAGTTCACTGATTTTTAGGGAGAGAGGAAGAGAGAAGAGAGAAACATTGATGTGAGAGTGCAACATCAATCGGCTGTCTCCTGTATGCCCTCCACCTGGGATTGAGCCTGCAACCCAGGCATGTGCCCTGAGTGGGAATCAAACCAGCAACCTTTTGGTGCATGGGATGACGTCCAACCAATGGAGCCACACAAGCCAGGGCCATTGGTGCATTTGCTTTGCTGAAGTGTCTATTCATATCTTTTTGTTGGGCAGTATTTTATATCTTGGATCCCCCATTCCCCCACCCCATTGTTTCATACAACTTTTGATGGTTCAGTGAACAGTATTCAGTTTATATTCTTCATTTTCCCTCATTTGGGGACTTTATACTTCCATTTGCTTCAACCCTCAGATGCATTTGACGGGTTAGTTTTGGGATTCCAGGGCTTAGGAAGGTGGTTCTTAGGAAGCTGAGGTTCAAGTTTCTGCCCTGGTTAGGCCAGTCAGCATCCCTCTGGGCAGAGGCCCCAGGCTGGTTGTCCTAATTCTGGCCAGTGTAAGCTAATGATCACAAAGCCCGTGAGTTGACAAAAGAAGAATGGGTCAGGGAGGAACTGTTGCTACCACTGAGTTTATTGGGGAAAGCAACCCACGAAGGTGATTTTGTTATCCTGTCAAGGCCATTGCATTTTTAAAAGTTAGCCAGGGTGCCCGGCCGGTGTGGCTCAGTGGTTGAGCGTCAACCCATGCATCAAGTGGTCGCTGGTTTGATTCCTGGTCAGGGCACATGCCCAGGTTGTGGGCCAAATCCCCAGTAGGGGGCATGCAGGAGGTGGCCAATTGATGTTCTCTCTCATTGATGTTTCTATCTATCTCTCCCTCTCCCTTCCTCTGTCTAAAATCAATAAAGACCCTCCCTCCCACTCTATCTGAAAAATCAATGAAAAAATATCCTTGGGTGAGGATTTAAAATCAATAAAGAAAAAACATAATAAAAGTTAGTCAAGGGAGGGATGCCGATATAAAGCTAACAGTGAAGGTGGTTTTTTAAAATTTAAATTTCTGACCTTAGTTTTAATTTTTTAATTATAATCGAGTCTGTTTCAAATTATGTATTTCTTGTCATCAAAGGAAGGCTTTCATTAACAAATATGGAGCCCTGCTCTGCTCTTACCATGTCCTCCAAGCCCTGGACTTTTAGGATGGCAGTAACAGGTGCAAAGTCACGAGGAGGGAGAGTGCATGGAATGTTTGAGGATTGGCAGGAAGGCCATTGTGGTTGGAGGAGTGGCAGCAAATGAATAGGGAGGGAGTCCGGGAGCCAGGTTATGGGGGTCTTGAGTCCCAAAAAGGACTCTGGGTTTCATTCTAAGTGTGATAGGCAGCTATGGGAGGTTGTGACATGGACTTACTTGTGTTTTTAAGAGATCACGGGCTGCTTTGTGGAGAATATGTGTAGTGGGACAAGAATGGAGGCAAGGAGACTAGTTAGGAAGCTGTTCTAACAGGTCGAGTAGGAGGCAATGGCACCTGGGGCTAGAGTAGCAGCATCAGAGGTGGTGGTCAGATTCTGGATATTTTTGGAAGGAGAGCCCACAGGATTTGCTGTTTGATTAGATTTGGGCTATGAGAAAAAAGAGAAGTCAAGAATGATTTAAATGTTTTTGGCTAGAGCAATTTTGTGAATGATGTTGTTATTTTCTGAAATAAAGAAGGCTTGGGGAGGATTAGATTTGAGGGTGAAATTAACAGTGTGAATGAATGACCTAATCTTATAGTGCAAAGGTAAAAAAAATTACATAGTTTATGTATACATTTTTATGAAAGCATCAGAGAGTATGGAAATGTACAGAGGTAAAGCCTCTTTCCTAAACTAACCACTGTCAACAGTTTGGTATGCTTTTTATGTTGTCCTTTTTCTGTGCATATTTGCTTTTTCATAAATGGGATTATACTATGTGAGTTATTTTGTGTTTGTTTTTCTAATTAATATTATGTTTTAGAGATCTCCCCTGTCAGTACATGTATATAATGCATTCTTTTTAATGACTGCAGGGAGTTCTTTGTGGAAATGTAGCTTATTTACCCAGCCTCCTATTGAAGGATGTTTGGATTGTCACAGTTTTTCACTATTAGAGGAAGTGCTGCAGCGATTACTTGCACACCCACCTTTGTGTGTGAGTCCCAATATTTCCACGGGCTAGAAGATTCTCAGAATCCTTGACGATTCCTCCAAGTAGAACTGTTGCCAACCTCCAATTTTTACAAGCTCTTTGGCATCTATTGTTTAGGTCCTTTGCACCCCTATAGCCAGTTGATATTTGTCTGGTGTTCTGTTGAGTATGTTAGATTGTTTCTGAAGCTTAACCTTTTGCTTAAATTGGAAGCATTCTTAACAGAACAGGCCCTTCTGTTAGGCACTGACATGGATTCTAAAAGAACCAGGGCATAAAAAAAAAGTGTGTGTGTGTGTGTGTGTGTGTGTGAGAGAGAGAGAGAGAGAGAGAGAGAGAGAGAGAGAGGGAGAGAGAGGGAGATTACAATTAATTGGCTGTGTCCTTGGACCTCCTTGGTATCTTTTCTGAGCTGCAGGTGCTTTCAGATAAAATGGGTGATGGGATGGGGCTTTGCCCGTATCTAATGGGATATTTCAACATTAAATTTCAGGAACCGAGAAGGAAATCACATTTGTTAGGGTGAGAAAACAGCATTAGTGGCCAGAGGAGTATTTACAAATTGGAGTCACTGGGGTTTACACGTTTTTTAGAAACCCAGTGTGGAGAAACAGAGGAAATAGTAAAGAAAACAGCTCCTCAGTGTGCGCCAGAAGCTGTCACGGCATGTTTACATCTGGCTCATTTCACCTTGGTTGGAAGGCACAGAATGCTGCAGAGGGTGAGCTTGGAGACTGGGCAGTGGACTACTATATTTAGAAAGAGGAGATTCCTGGGGTTAGAGTGGTCTGTGTATGTGTGTGTGTGCGTGCACGCGCGCGTGTGTTTTCTTTGCCAGATGAACAAAGGTTTGAGGAGCTTGGGAATTCTGGACCAAACCTTGTTAACTAGCTGGATTCTCTGGGCCATGTCAGTAGCTACGCTTTGACTCCTGCTGCTGCCACAAAGGAAAAGCCAAAATAAACCCTATTTCACATGGTTTGTAAAGACACCACAGATAGATTTCAAAGCTCATCTGATCTTGCTTTCAGGTGTGCTTTCAAGGCTAATTTGAACACTGTGAAAATATGAACTGGGTCCTCCTGTTCTTTAGGTAAGAGTTGCAAGCAGATCAAATTGAACTTTGGCAGTTTTTGTGTCACTGAGACTGTCAAGCAGATACAACTAAAACCTTAACAGATTCCTGACCGCATATTTTGTTATTACACTTGCAGGTCAGGTGTCGAAAAGGATTATCAGTTGAGCAAATAAAATTAAAAAGGCATTTTTACTTTAATTCATACTTATGTTTCTTTTAAAAAAGTTTTTCTAAGTAGGTAATACCTGTAAATGGCATTCAATTCAAAAAGGACAAAAAAGGAATGTGGGTATCCTTTCAATTCCTCCTGTCTCCTGATCCCTAGTTCTGCTGGAGGCTACATTTTACCAGTTCTTGTATATTTTCCAGACATAATTTATGCATGTGCCAGCAAATATATATATTTGGTAGCATGGCATATGCACTGTTTTGCATATATTTGCAATATTGCACTATTTTAATATATTTTAGGTATTATTCTACATTGGTACATATAGAGCTAACTCAGTTTTAGCATTGCATTGTATTCCACTGTATGGCTAGAACATAGTTTATTTAATCAGTCTCCCTAACAGTAGATATTTAGATGATTTCCAGTATTTTACCATTACAAGCATTGGTGCTGTGAACATCCTGGTGGTACCTGTCATGGGCACATGAGTGAGTAGATCTGTAGGACGAATTCCTAGAAATGGAACTACTGGGCCAAAGGGTATGTTCTTTTTTCACTTCGAGAAATATCGCATAGGAGTGTTTCTGCAAAGTTCTGCGTGAACTGACTTTTATAAATTGTGATTTCAAAGTAGGCAGGAAACTCATTATTTAGTTTATGACAGAGTGGCCTCTGTAATCAAACAATGCTTAGCGTTTTCTCCATTTCCTACTCCCCAGTCTGTCTGTATTGTTGATTCTGGAATGAAAAGCCCCAACAAGATCATTCCCTAAAATGAGACACAGTGTACCAGGAATCACTTGAACTTACGGCCCCAGAGAACTTGTTTGTGTTCCTAATGAGGGTGCTGTTGAGTTTTTATCTTTGTGCAGCATGTGTATTATTCAGAAAGTTTGGCAGGTGTTAAAGGAGAGCAGCCTCCTACCTTTGGTGACTGGAGATCATGACTTTGGGCCAGTAGGCACACCTTGTCTATCAGTGAAGCTCCTCTGGGCAATGGAATTTCCGGGGAGTGGAGAGGGAACAGAGCATTTTGTCTGACATCTCTCTCTGGTTGTCTCTTCCACAGAGCTTAGCACTTGCCCCAGTGGAGAACAGGATTATGTCACCTGTCCTATGTGGTCTCTATCCCAGTGCCTGTGACAGCTCACGCTGGAGTGGAAGTCTCCTGGTGGTGGGTTTCTGGGACTGGGCAGACACAGTTCTTGTCTTCTAGGAGCTCAGTGCCTTGACAGGTGGGAGGCACAGACAGACCACAGTCTGTACAGTGGGATGATTGCTAGCAGTGTAAAAGGGTCTGTGAGGAGGGAGCAGAGAACTTTAGGGAAGGCAGGTGAAGGCTTATCAAGCCCAATGAGGCAGTGTTCCAAATATGAGTCATTTAAAACCACGTCTCATTGCTGTCCACCTTTACTACTGTTCATTTACTTTGAAAAACTGTACTTATTAAAAAGGGAACTTTAGCCCGGCCGGTGTGGCTCAGTGGTTGAGCATCGACCCCTGCACCAAGAGGTCGCCGCTTCAATTCCTGGTCAGGGCGCATGCCCAGGTTGTGGGCCAGATCCCCAGTGGGGGGCATGCAGGAGGCGGCCAGTTGATGTTCTCTCTCATTGATGTTTCTATCTCTCTTTCCCTCTCCTTTCCTCTCTCTAAAAATCAATAAAGAAAAAAAATTTTAAAAAAAGGAACTTTATAACATTCTGAAATCATAGATTTGATGTGGTTAACAATTTTTTTCCTGAAATGTCTTGAAATTAAATTTAAAATTATTTGTCAGTGTATTTTGTAAAATTATCGCATATTTTATCAGTGATTTGAGCTTTACTCGGCTTAACACTGTGCCATGGCAGAAGTGTGCAAGAGAATGGACCATCTGGCCATCATGCCCGGGAGGGGAGGGAAGGATTAGGCTGAGCTTCTCAGACTAGGGTGCAGGTGTGGGGGTAGGCGGCAGTGTGCCAGGGGGTATACAAAGCAAGTGGCAGTAAGTATACTTAGTTTAAAATCTGTCTTAATGGAATCATTATTTGGGTATTCAGTCCAACGCTGATAAATTATGCAGGCTTCCGTGGCATTTTTGAGGAGATGTGCTGGTGTGGATGAAGAGAACATGTAGTCTACAGTGGACAGAGGAGGCAGGAGTCTGGGGTGTCTCCAGAGTTTCTGTTTTAGATCTTGGGGGGATGGCTGAACTGTGTCCCACAGGAGAATAACCGTGGTATATGATGGGGGCTACAGAGCTAAGTCAGCCCGTCCTTGCTGACTTGTTCCCATGAGACATGCAGGTGGAGACACCTACAAAGCAGTGGGAACACAGGTCTGCCGGGGGTACTCGTGTAGGTTTGGGTCTTACCAGGTGCTATTAGAGGCACAGGCAGTGGTTCTTAGCCATAGCTGCCCATTGAAATTACCTGAGGAGCCTGGGACTCATGTCTGGAGATTCTGGCATAATTTGTCTTGGTTGCAACTTGAGCATGGAGAATTTTAAAAGCTCCCCTGGTGATTTTAATGTGCAGCAAAAGTGAAGAACCTCTGGCACAGAGTGAGAGAAGAACGGAGACTGAAATCCTGGGGAATATCAACACTGAGCAGAAGAGGTGGGTTAGAAGAGAGTTGGAGAAACTTTGGCTCTGATGACCAGGTGTTTCATTCTGGCCAGTATGGGTGAGGGCATGCCCAAAGACCTTTGGAGGGGAAACTGGAGAAAGCAGTATAAGTACAAGGGTGATAAATACCACTTTATAATATTATTGTGAGAAATACATGAGATGATTGTAGGTATGATGCTTAGCAGGATAAGCAGATGCATAGTAAGTGCCCTATAATTGGAATATGCCATCATTGTCATTTCTAGATTATCTGTGTTGTAAGATAGTGAATCTTAAACATGACTGTGTATAAGAATTCCCCTAACTGTAGATTGCCAGGCTCCCCACAAGGAGATTTGACGGATGAGCTTTGGAAATCTGCATTCCTTACAGGTCTGCCAAGTGATTTGCCTGGAGGGGCTCCTCGGACCACATATTAAGTCTCTGTAGGCCCATAGAGATTCTACATAAACCTTGTCTGAAATACTTTGTCCCCCCCTTAATGTGCATAGCTGTGCCAGCCAGCCTCATGTTGGGACATTTCAAGTATGAGGAAGGAGCCCTTATGGCAGTTCAAGGAACGATGGGGGAATGGTTCCAAAGAGTACAGACTCTACCCACATCGGCCTATGGCTCCACTCATGTGATCCAGTTGTTGTATGAATTTGGCCTGTGAGCTGGGACTTTGATTTATTATTGGGGGGCGGGGGTGGTGTAGCTCCTGAAGGGAAACTTTATGCTCAAGGGCAGTCACAGGGCAAACATTTTCCCACAGTAGGTCTTGGGCGCTCTTGTCAGGGTTAAAGTCATTTGGGGTCAGAGCCTGTAATTATGTTGCACATTTTTTTTTTTTTTTTTTTCTTTAAAAGCATTCAGGAAGCATAATGAGCTGGTTGAACTGTTGCATAGCTAGAGGGGAGGTGGTATCTGGGGGAGAGAAGGAGAGAGACTGGCTGATGGCTCTGGCAGGTGAGGTGCCCCAGACCCAGAGAGAGCTGATCTCCTTCCTGCTCAGGCCTGGAGGGCAACCCTGGGCAACTCATTTCTGACAACAGCTCCTCTTTATCTCTGTTCTGATCTTATCTGTTCTCAGCCATCTGAGGAGGCCTGGGTGACAGAGCAGACCACAGCCCTGCTGCTGGTGGGACCCCAGGGAGTGGCTACCAGGAGACCAGTGCTGTTTTCCCCTGTTGTTTGCTTCTTAAAAAGTTCTGTGGGCTGCTCTTCCAAGGACAAGGGTTTCTGGCATTTGTATCTGACTAGTGCATTGAGATGTTTGACACACAGCCTACTGTGGCCACTTAGTCAGCATATCATCAGCCTCCTGACTCCCACTGGGGGCAGTATGGAGGCCCCCAGGCCCTGGGGATTGGTGCCTCCACACCTGTACCTCACCCGCTCTGGCTGTGTCCCGCTGCCTCTGGTCTGCTGGCCAGGCCTTAGGAGACTTCAGACAGCTTTGCTTGCTGCTGTCTCCTGGCCCTCTGACCGAAACTCCCTGAACTCAGTGTGCAAGGTCAGCAAGCTGCTCTGTTGCCAGCTCTGTTTAGAGCAGCAAGATGGTTCTCTCTCTGGAAAGAAATCCTGTTTCCTCTTTACATAGCCAGCAGGTTTGTAATCAGTTCCCCAGCAGGGAAGCTCTGCTCCATTGCATAGAAAATTGGAGTGGAACTGCGAGCTTTTGGCCTCAGTGTCTTTTGGGATATGACTTTGGCTTGCTTCTCCTCTTCCTCACCTCTTCTGGCCAGCATAACTCCACACCATACTGCAATGAAAAGACAATACAACAGGGTTTGGGATTCTGTGCTGGGAGCAGCACAGAGTTCAGACATGAAGATGATCACCAGAAAGAAGATAACTTAAAATTTACTTGTTTTCACAAGTCTGGGTTCTGAATGCTGGGGTCTCATCTTCCCTCTCCCTTCTTAACTAGAGAACCGAGTCTTCTAAAGAAAGAAGATTGAACTGTTTTTTGGTGATAATCTTCAATGAGATGCTTGTGAAATGTTATGCAGGAAAAGGGTGACTCATGTCTCTTAATTTAACACCTCTAGCAGTCATATTACTGAGCTCCCCAAATGTGCCAATATGGGGTTAGGCAATGGTGGGTGGAGACCTTGGAGGCCTTCCTTAGGATTCTTTTAAAATAGCTTAATGAGATATAATTCACATACCACACAATTTACTCATTTGTAATGTATAATTTGTGACTTTTTGTATATTCGTATAATTTTTCTTCCATCTCCTCAATTAATTTTAGAACATTTTAATCATCCTCCAAGGAAACCCTGTACTCCTCAGCCATCCTCCTCTATCCTTCCCATCCCCCCAGCCCTAAGCAGCCACTTCCTCAGGAATTTTAACCCGTGGCCCACAGTGTAGTGTTCTCCTGTCCGCTTTGTCCCTTAAGCTTGTGAAGCTACACATCCTTGTCCTTTGCTGCCTTCGAACAATTTGCAGATGCCCAGCTGTCAACGCCGGGCTGTGCGGATCTGGCACTCAGTTTTTCTTTATTCTGTTTACCTTTTGACAGATTCACTAGTGCAACCGGACTGTGACACACTCATTCCTGAGTGCATGTAGGTCTCTGGTTTAGGACTTCTTTACTCATGTCTCTCTTGATTCTGATCTGGCTTGGGAGAGAGTTAATTTCCTGTGACAGTGGGAAGGAAGAACTCAACTTCCAGTAGTAGGTAGACACATTGTTTTGAGCAGAAGAGAGAAACTTGTTTCTCCAGAGGAAAAAATTTCAGTAATACTCTGATTTGGGTAGTTGCATTTTGAGGGTTTCAGCTTTAACCATTTTTGGAATTATTGATAAAGAAATAAGGTTCTTATGATGAAGTGGTGATGGTTTGGGAGTGTCTAAGGTCTTAACGTGAAAGTCCTTTCTTACTGAATGCCTTGTGCTGTCCTATGAAGTTCCAGCCCCAGTGTAGATAACATGTGCTCTACCATTTGTATGTTTTCTTTTCCTCTGGTTTGCTTCCCTCCCTTCTCTCCCCCCCCCCCACCCCTCATTCTTTCACTGTGTCTGCCCTTCCCCCACCACCATCTTGCCTTGCCAAAAGGCCAAAGAAGTGACTGATCTCTGACCTCTTGATTATGGGAAAAACAAAGCCTTTAGTAAATGGGAATGACCTGAAACTGATTTCCGGAGTTTTAGGATGATAGCTAAAAAGACTCCCAGATTGGAGGTGACTGTGAATCTGCAGAAGTCTGGGCTCTGAGTGGTCTCATCTTGTAAAAATCACTGTCTTGGGTCCCTTTCCTCTTACATATCCTGTGTTATGTTCCAAAGGTGAAAGGACATGCTCAGAACCAGGTGGGTACAGAATGTCCTGCTCCCTGGTTAGCTGCTTTGATGGGGAGCATTTAGATGCTTATTTTTTGCTTTTCAGGTTTCCCATTTTTATGATTGGAGTAGTGGGTGCTATTAAAATTGTCTTTAACAAAGTAGGTCAGTGATTTATATTTCAGGAAGATAAATTTAGGGCCATGAATGAGAGCATGTTATCTGGGTTACTTGAACAGCTCCAGAAATAATTATGTATTTATAATGTAAGTTAGGGACCTAGAAACCTATTTGGGATAGGTCAGGGAACTCGGCATGAAATCTGAGTCTTTGCTGGTATTTCATCTAGACTCTCCAGAAATAATATATTTTAGACAAATTTAAATGAAACTGTGATAAGATGGCTTACATCTCCTTCCCTTGAGCTGCCAACCGTGTGGTTCATAAAGCCATTAATAGCAAAATAGCAGAATGTTCCTCTACCTTCTTCTGAGATGGATATTCCCCAGTGTTTTTGTCACATAGGCTAGTGACTCATAGGCTAGTCATTAAAAAAATCAAGCAATTCAAAAACAAACTTGTGTTTTTTTGATTATACAGGTAATGCATGTTCATTGAGAAGATTTAGAAATTATAGATGAATAAAAGAAGAAAATGCAAATTACAGTTATAGTACTGATTAGAGATACAGTAGTCCCCCTTATCCTCTGGAGATGTGTTCTAAGACCCCCAGTGGATGCCTGAAACCGTGGATAGTACTGAACCCTGTATATGCTATGTTTTTTCCTATACATACATACATATGATAAAGTTTAATTTATCAATTAAGCACATTAAGAGTAACAACAATAACTAATAAGATAGAACAATTATAACAATATACTGTAAAAAAGTTATGCGAATGTGCTCGCTCACTCTCTCTCTCTTTCTCCCTCATAACCAATCTGATAACTAAGAAAGCTACTATGTTTTTAATGGTCTGGGAGCCTCTGGACAAAGGGATGATTTATGTTCGGGCGGGACAGCTCAGGATTTTAACACACTACTCAGAATGGGTGCACAATTTAAAGCTTATGAATTGTTTATTTCTGGAATTTTCCACTTAATATGTTCGGCCCATGATTACTGTAGGTAACTAAAACCGTGGAAATTGAAACCGCAGATAAGGGGGGACTACTGTACTTACTCATTTTGGTTTTATAACCTTTTCTACTCAGTAGGTCATGATCATCTTTCCATATCGTTAATCACTGTCTAACATTGTTTTTAGTGGCTATGTAATATTCCAGATATGTTGTGTCACAACTTTTTGATGACCTACGTTTGGACAGGTAGGTTTTTTTCTCCCTCTCTCTTTTCATGACAATTAACCAATATATAATGATAGTCCTTATAGACATGTCATTATCATCTCCTTTAGATACATATACATAGGCCGCTCTTACATTTCTTTCCATATCTTTAGGATTCAGCTCCCACCTCTCTGCTTGTCCACTTTCCTTGCTGGTTGAACAGAACCGTGGAGACAAAGAGTAGATGTCTTTTCAGAATGCCACAGAATGAAGAGTCCCATGTGTTGAAAGCATTATGTTAAATTTATTTGAACCAAAATAGTAACAGAATATCTACTGCCATTTAACTGTTTGTATGTTAGACTTTTGTTAAGTGTTTTACAAACTTTATTTCATTGAACTTTCACAACAGTCTTATGCGATATATACTAGTCTCCCCATTTATAGATTAGGAAACTGAGGCATAGAAAGTGAAAACTCACACAACTAAAAAGAGTTGCAGCAGGATTCGAACCTTGATCCAGTACCAGTCTTTCTGCTCTTAAGCAGTGCTATGCTGCTGACTAGATAATCTTTATAAAATGGGAATAATAGTGCTCACATGAGAGCATTGTAAGGCTTACATGATGTAGTATATGAAAAACACTTGGCACAAAATTACAGCAGATAGTGCTACTCTAATGACTAATTATTTTTATCTTTTGAAAATTGTCTCTGTGCTTTCTCTACATCTGAATCTCTGGCTTTCTCATTGGAGATGGATCCTTGTATTAGGAATTGTTTCTAGAAATTAGACTTCATTAGCCCCATCAACACATATTTAGTGGACTCCATATATGTACTAGGCATTGTTCTGGGTATTGGGTGCATAGCTCTGAACAAGACAAAGTTCTGATTCTCATGGAGCTTATATTTTAGTGGGCAAAGTAAGCAAGTAAACAGGATACTTTTAGATAGTGAGAAGTACCACGATGGAAATAAAATAAGAATAGTGAGAAGTACCACGATGGAAATAAAATAAGATTGAACATGGGGGTGCATATATTCTTTCTGATTATTGTTTCAAGCTTTTTAGGATATATTCCTAGAAGTGGGATCATTGGGTCAAATGGCAATTACATTTTTAATTTTTGAGGAAACACCATATTGTTTTCCACAGTGGCTGTACCAGTCTGCATTCCCACCAGCAGTGTACTGGAGTGCCCTTTTCTTCACACTCTCGCCAGCACTTGTTTGATGGTTTGTTGATGGCAGCCATTCTGGCAGGTGTGAGGTGATACCTCATTGTCATTTCAATTTGCATCTCTCTGATGATTAGTGATGCTGAGCATTTTTTCATGTGTCTCTTGGCCATTTTTATACCCCTATGTTCATAGCAGCGCTATTTACAATAAGATCTGGAAACAGCCCAAGTGTCCATCAATAAAAGAGTGGATAAAAAAGCTGTTGTACATATACACAGTGGAACACTATACAGCTGTAAGAAAGAAAGATCTCTTACCCTTTGAGACGACATGGGGGGACCTGGAGAGTATTATGCTGAGTGGAATAAGCCAGTCAGAGAAAGATAAGTACCACATGATCTCACTTATTTCTGGAATATCATGAACAAAATAAGCTGTCAATCAAAATAGATCCAGAGACATGGAAGTAGGGAACAGACTGACAAACCTCAGAGGGAAGAGGGGTGGGGGCATTGGGAAGAGATAAACCAAAGAGCATATATGCATAACTAATGAATACAGACAATAGTTTGGGGAAAGCAGGAGGGGGTTGGAGTGGGGAAGAGGGGGTCAATGGGGAAAAGGGAGGACATCTGTAATACTTTTAACAATAAAGATAAAAACAAACAAAAGAAATAAAATAAGATCGAGAGTGATGGGTAGTGGAGGCAACTTGAGATTGTGTGCTCAGGGAGAGCTCCTCCAAGGAGTTGAATGACCTGCATTCTGGGCCTACACTCGGTGACCATGGTTGTTGGAAATCGTAAGCTCTCACTTGGTGGATAGATGGTGTTGGGTCATATTTTCTTCCCTTTGTGTTTCTTCTTCTGTTTTCATAGGCGAAACCATTTTTACTCATTGGAATCATGACCAGCCAGAACCATAGTGATCTTGCTAAGATAGAATCTATTCCTCACATGGCAGGCAAACTGATGTTTTAAAAAACATAGACCCTATCATGTCTCTCTTGCCCCAAATTTCCCAACGGCTTCCCACGTCACTCAGAAGACAGTTTTAACTTCTTACTATGGCTTATGTATGACAAGGCTTCTGCCTAGTTTCTTAGTCTCCTCTCTGATAGTTCTCCCTCTGTGCTTAAGTTTCACTGGTCTCAGACTCCTCTAACACACTGAGCACTTCCAGCCATAGCACTTTCCATTGTTTTTCCTTTGGAATGCCTTTGCTACAGATCTTCATGTGGTTGGCAACTTCTTCTCATCCTTCAAGTCTCAGTGAAAGACTGCTCAAAGACTCCTCCCCTGACCACCTGACCTAAAGTCTTAAGTAGCGTCCCTTCCCCCTCTATACCATTACTGTTTTATAGTCTTCATAGTGCTTCTCACCCTCTAACCTTCCCAGTACATGTTGAATTATGTCATATGTCCCTCAAAGAGTCCTGCTTGACCACTTGACTGTGTGTTCTAAAAGCAACTCTCCATGTTCCTGACCTCAAGCATCACGTGGTTCTCTTGAGATTTTACTTTGTTTTTAAGATTCCACTTTGGACAGATCAGGTGTGATCACTCTGAGTGGGTGGTGATCCAGTCTCTCTTTGGGGTAGCAAAGGAAATGATGAGTTAAAAAAAGCAAGAATCAGAAGTAAGAGTTGATTAATGCTGTCACCAGCCTCTTCCTCCCACCCCTTTGCCTTTGCTCACTCTTCTTCTCTCTTAGGTCTCCATTTCTTTCTTTCTTTTTTTTTGTTAACCCTCACCTGAGGATATTTTTCCATTGATTTTTTATTTTATTTAATTTATTTTGTTGTAAATCCTCACCCAAGGATATTTTTCCATTAATCTTCAGATCGAGTGTGAGGGAGGGGAGGGGAGGAGGGAGGGGAGCGAGAGAGAGAGAAAGAGAGAAACATTAACGTGAGAGAGACACATTGATTGGTTGCCTCTCGCACTACCCCAACCGGGGCTGGGGATCGAACCTGCAACCCTGGTACATGCCTTTGACTGGGAATCGAACCCGAGACCCTTAGCGCTTTAACCGCTAAGCCAAACTGGTCAGGGCTGGTCTCTGTTTCTTTTTTCTTTATTGATTTTAGAGAGAGAAGAAGGGAGAGGGAGAGAGAGATAGAAACATCGATGAGAGAGAACATCAATTGGCCGCCTCCTGCATGCCCCCCACTGGGAATTTGGCCCATAACCTGGGCATGTGCCCTGACCGGGAATCGAACCGGCGACCTCTTGGTGCATGGGTTGATGCTCAACCAGTGAGCCACACCGGCTGGGCTGGTCTCTGTTTCTTTATCTTCATTTTTATCAGGCAGAGGAAAGAAAAGAGAAATCTAATGTTTCTAAATCTGTGTCATAAGCATCAAGAGGGAGACCCAGATTTCCTTGGCTGGGCCAATCAATTTCCTCTATGAATTGATTCCTTTCATAATCTTCAAACCTAGAAGAAATGGACTTATAGCTGAATGGACTTACAGCGGACTCTTACATCAACAGGACTGTTTGCTCATGTTTTTTCTTTGAAAAGGGAGATTTTTGAATAGGATAGTATATATTCTCCTCCATACCCTCCCATTTAAAAGGTGTTAAGTTTTAATAATCATTTTAGTGATTGTCCCACAAATGGGAAGGCACCCTTGATAAGCCTCATAATCAGTTATAGAAGACTTCATTTTTCTCTAAAAAGATTAAGAAAAAGATTTCTCCCACTTTTGTTCACATCACAGGCCTCTGTATGTTGTTTGCTGACAGTATTTCCATGCTGGAACCACATCATGTTCCTCCAGTGGATTCCTCAAGTCAGTTTCTGTACAAAATTTTTCTGAGACCCTGTAGTGACTTTTCATAAGATTTAATACTAGTTCATTAGGATAGTTCCATGTGGACAAATGGGTCTCAGCAGGAATTCAGCCAACAAAAGGCAGTGTTTCCCACACAACCTCTCAAGATTTAGGACTGGATTCCTGCTAAATAGAATTTAAGCATGAAAGTATCTCTTTTCTCTGTCCCTCGGGCTATGGTCTCTGTTATCTATGGAAAGCCAATCATTCTTAGGTGTTTAATTTAGGAGCAGGCAGGGAGCGAGAAGGAATAGCATCATGTCTCTATCTTCGCACACACCGATGTCCTGTTTTGTGACATCTAAGCACAAGGGACTCATTGACCCACATTTTTCCTTCTGCTCCTGCAGTGTATTGACCGTTCAGGGATCTGATACCAGAGTTACTTCTAAAATGTGTTACTAAATGCAGAAATCTCTCTCTCTACTGACTTCTCAGTTGTTGGAAATTAGTTCATGACCTAGAGACAGCACCGTGGCTGTGCTTTCATTGTCGGAATCCTTGGAGGTGGCAGTGAAGTGAGCAGGGACATGGAGGATTCGAGAAAACCCTGAACCTAAAACACAAGCTGGCCTGTGTTTTCCTGACTGCATCATGCCTTTCACTCCCTGCTGATTTCTACTGTCTTAATAAATAATACAATTAAAGTTCTCTCTGTGTCAGAATTTTTCCTGTGTTTTTCTGTTAAGCTGTTTTTGAAAGTATTTTTAATCTGTTTTTGGGGGAACATCTACAGTTTATGTTCATCGAAAGCAAGAGTTAGAGGAACTTTGGCCAGTGTGGGAGAGACAGAAACCCAATGGGGAGCCCCTGAAGACAGCAGGTGCTCTCTCGGCTGTTTTCTGCTAGCTTTGTAGAACAGTGTGAACTCACCTCTGCCCTCCAGCCAAGGAGCCATAAACAGGACATGCTGTATGACCTGGAGGTCTGACATTCATTCCTCTGCTTGTCCATTGGAGTAACCAGGCTGAGGCCAGTTGCCAAGCAACCCTGGATATAATATAAGTGGAAGAACCTGTCCAAAGACTGTTATATTCCCTTTGCCATTTTTCTGTTTTCTCTTCCCTTTGAGGATGGAGAGATACTAGTTTTGGGTGGGAGGAGGTAAAGTGTACTGATTTGATATACTGATTGTGAGAATCTTACTGTTTTAATCTCCCTGTTCCCAGCTCTAGTCAGATAACTCGGTGTTAAATTAAAATGCCATGACATCTTTCAGAGAAACCCCTGTTCCTGCATAGATAGGGAAAAGAGAGGTGAGCTCCCTTTGGTCTCAGCACGGACACAGAGTATTGGTGAGGAACTTGGCTGATAGTAAGGGCAGCTTTTATCGCCATCCTATCAGTTGATTTTAATAAGGCACAGTTGTAGACATGGTGCTTCCCCTCTGACTGCACCAGACAGACCACTTTCCCTCACGAGGGAGGGAAGATCAAATCCAAGCTGCTTAAGCAGAAAGGGAATTTACTGTGGTCTGTAGCTGGAAGCCCAGGGATGTCCTGACTTTGGACAAGCCTGGGTCTGGTGGCTTACACCACATCTGCCGGCCTGGTCTCTCGCATCTCTCTTCTCTGCTTTCCTTTAGGCTGGTGTCATTCTCAAATGGCCTTTTCCCTCGCATTGGAAAGATGACTTGTGGCCAAGAGTTCGAACCGAAGCCCTGAGCATGGTTCTCATTGGCTTTTTGTTGAATCAGTGCTTATCCTTGAGACAATCCTTGAAGCTTGCCTGGCCAGAGCCCAGAGTGGAGTCAACAGCATATGAAATAAATGTTCTGAAAGTCAGGGAGGGAGGGATTCCCAGAGGCATATTAGGGTGCTATAAATACAGAAGAAGGGGGAATAGCTGCCAGGTGGCCAAGGCAACAAAATTCCTCCACACTGGCCTGAGTAAATTAAACGAGGGCCATCCAGGGAAGAGAAAGGGGGGTGTCTCCTGAATATCATGTATTTTCTCCACATATAGACAAGTTAATTTGGGCTATCAGGCTATGTTTTAATAATGTAACCCTGGAAATTCAGATTTGGATGGGGAGAAACAAAAGACAGTTTTGAAGTATTGGGGACCACCAGGACTGGGCAGACTGGGCAGCCTGAGAATAGTGTTTGGGAGCCAAGTACCTAGTGAGCAGGGAATGGGGTGTCAGGTAGGTAGGAGGGAGAGAGAAGACTGCTCTTGCTGGGACAAATTGAAAAAAAAAGTAAAATGTTGTGTGAAAACTTAAGTAATGCAGCAGAGTTATGTAACCCCCAGCCAGTGACTTACAGCGTGGTGTTTGACAACTGGTTCTCCATCTTCCACAGCCTGTTTCCCTTCCTAATGATGCTTATGGTTTGGGAAACAAAATGTATCCAATAGAACTTGTTTACTACCTGCCGACGGCTAGTGCAGTGGATTAAACTACTAGGGTTAGCAAACTTTCTGTATAGGGCCAGATAGTAAGTATTTTAGGCTCTGTGGGCCACATAGAGCCTCTGTTGTATATTCCTCTTTTTTGTCTTTGCTTTCACAACCCTTTAATAACATAAAAACCATTTTTAGCTCATAAGTCATACGAAAACAGGCCAAGGGCCAAAGTTTGCTGAGCCCCAGTATGGGTTTTGGGGTCTGGTAGACCTGGGTTCCAGTCCTGTCTGTGTTGCTTGTGAGCTGTGGGCATTTTAACCTCTCAGAGACAGTTGTCCCAGTTTTTTCATCTGTAAAGTGAGTCTGGTAAAAGTACCCATCTCATAGGGTTACTGTGAAGATTGTTCAGAAAGTGTCTGCCCTTTGGAATTATGGTATTGACCCTTTACATGGCACAGCGTGTTTGGTTGGAGGGGTGTAGTGAGGTGGGAGGAGGGAGATGCGGCCAAGCTCTGAGAGTCTTTGTAATTTCCATTGTTCTTCCTCTTTTGATGGCCTCTTTTTCTCTGTTCTGAGCAACTCTTCATCAGGTTTTGGGAACTTGGTGCCAATCTAAGTTTCATTTCTGGTGTGTTCAGGAAGTGACCCACATTTTAATCCATATTTGGCAGTAACTGAAATAAATTGGCTGCGTTCATTATCAAAACGCAGAATATGTACTTGTTTTGCTTCCAGCCTAAAATTCCCTCCTTATCCACTTTTTCACTACATTCCAATTCATCAGCCTATCAAGGCCTCATATTAAAGCCAGAAGGAGAGTTGTTTTTTCCTGTTTTATCAGAGAGAATGCTAGAATTGTGGATTTTTGCTTGTTGAACTTGGTGGATGGATGTCAACAGTTAAGAAAAAGGCTGAATTTCTCCCCAGAGTTTCAGCCCTATTACCTACCCTCTGTACAGGTGAGTTATGATGGAATGGATAGGAATCACATGACCTTTCAAGTCCTCAGTGTCCTGCAAGCACTCACCTTCTTTAAGTCTGCTGTTGTCACTTTCTCAGTGAGCACTCTGCCCTGACAGCCTCTCCCATCCCACTTCTCCGTTCTACTTTTTTGTTTTTTTTAATCCTCACCCGAGGATATTTTTTTTTTTTTGATATATATATATATTTTTTTCCATTTATCTTCAGATAGAGTGGGAGGGAGGGAGGGAGGGAGGGAGGGAGAGAGAGAGAGAGAGAGAGAGACAGAGAGAGAGAGAGAGAGAGAAACATTGATGTGAGAGAGACACATCAATTGGTTGTCTCCTATGTGACCCTGACCAGGGCTGGGGACCAAACCATAACCCAGGTACATGCCCTTGACTGGAATCGAACCTGTGACTCTTTGGTCCATGGGCTGATGCTCTAACCACTGGGCATCCCTTCTACTTTCTTTCTGTGTTACTTTTCTTATTCTTACATACTGTATAATTTATTTATTATGGTTTCTTTTTTGTGGTCTGTGTCTCCCTACTAGAATGAAAACTCTACAAGGGCAAGGATATTTGTCTTTGTTTACTTCAGAATTCCCAGTGCTTAGAATGGCCTCCGGTACATAAAGAAATATTTGTTGAATGAATGAAGGCTTTCATTCCTATATCAGAATGTTTACTACATCCAATTCTCTCTGACCTAGAAGGCATAGGACTTGGTTTGAATATTGACTCTGCCACAAATTGCCTCTGTCTTTGAGCAAATCACTTAATCTCTCCGGACTGTAGTTTTCTTATCTTTAAAATAAGTGGTTAGAGTAAATGATGGCTAAAGTTTCTACTGGGTCTATGGTCTGTGATTATAATCTCTGGTTAAAAGAGACGTTGTACAGCTATTAAAACTGCCACAGATATTTTCTAAAAACAGTTTGAATTTCATTGGTGGGCCACGTGGAGTGGATTGAAAGAGTTTCAGAAAAAGTTTCTGAAATAACTTGTGCCTTCACTAAAACAGTTCTCAAGTATTATAGTATGGTTGCCTTCAAGAACCTTTCCACTAGTCCTTTAAGGATAAAGTCCAGATGTCTGGATATGGCTTTTGGAGCCCTGCGTACTCTGGCCCCTGCCCACTCAGCCTCATATTGCCTGCGTGTCTGTGCTCTGTGCTCCCGTCCTTGTGATTTCATTTTCGTTTCTCCAAGGGATGATGGATTTCCCAGCTTTAGTCCTTTGAGTATTTCTGTTCCTTCCACCTGGTGTCCTTGTGCCTTCCCTGTCTCCCTTTGTTTGGTCAATGCCTACTCACACTTTAGGTCTCAACACACAGGACAGATATGTAGACTTAGGGAGGGGTTGACAGTGGGGCTCCAGTTCCACTGAGACTCTCTCTAGCTAAAGTATGGAGACTGAAAAGCTGAGTTTGCTCAGAAACTGTGATTAGTCTGGGTTGGCTGGACATCTATGCAATAAGAATGCAAGGATTTTGGAATTAGATTGTAGAAGGCTTGGGTGCCACATTGAAGTCTGTCTTCATTCAGTGGATACTGGGAAGCCACTGTACGTTTTTTGAGTGGCATCATGACATAATCAAAGCTTTATGAACTAAATAGCACAGATAAGCCTTTAAAAGCATTGAAAATATTATTTCCCTATCCCTAAAGCATTCTTGGGGGGATAAATGCTAGGGTTCCTGTTTTGTAAATGGGGAAAAACTGGGCCACATAATGATTAAAGGACTTAGTTTAGGCATCACAGAAAAGCAGTTATTAAGCCAGCTAGTGTCTAGATAGATTTGTTATCTGCAAGACTGGTGAATGTTGCAAGTGGCTTTGCTCATTTTTCAAGGTGAATAGTGCTGAGTGTTGAGAGGCTGTTTCTCAACAGTGACTGACTCATGGATGCTTCTGGAAGCTTTGACAGAGACTTGGATTCTGCTTAGGATATTTTGGGGGATAGATATAGAATGTTTCTTTGTATCATAGCTGTGGTCACCCTGTATGGTTGCTATATGTATAGATTTAGCAAGATCAAGGAGCAGGTAGATGCTGATATCCTTCTTGGTTGGTGTAGGAAGAGTTCTTTCATGGCAAGACTCATCTGTGATTCCATTTTATTTAAGCTGTAAGGCAGGCATTTGGATTTTTCAGCTTCATTGCAGATGTGTTTAAAGCTGGGTTTGAAAATGCAAGACTTCAGTGGTATAATTGATGATCTCTAAAAGCTGATACCCACTCCATCTTGGAACTGTGCTTCTCAAGCTTTATCGTGCATTTGAATCGCCCGGGGGACCTTGTTAAAATACACGTTCTGAGCTGGGGCTTGAGATTCTGCTTTTTTTACAAGCTGCTAGTTGATGTTGGTGCTGCTTAGGATATTTCAGGGGATGGATACAGGATGTTTCCATCCACTGGACCCTTCTCCCTTCTTCTCTGCTCAGCCTTTCTCTTTCTTGGTGTCTCAGACACTTGTTCCCATTTAGTGGATGCTAGTATTCACCACTGGGACTCATTGGCCATTCTGTAGTCGCAATGATCTTTTCAAAATGAAAGTCTGATTATGTCACCTTACTGCCTAAATCCCTTTAGTGGCCCCTGATTGCATCCCCATATCACGGTCTTGCCCACTTTCCTCTGTAGCTGTATCTTGTACCAGCTTTGCATTTTCCTGCCACGGGCCCCTATTCTGCTTCTTTTGAAGCTCATGTGTCTACCCTGACAGGGCTTTGGCACACACAGTTCCCTCTGCCTCCCTTCCCATAACTGTTCCTCCTTCACGTCTCAGCTCAAGTGTTCCTTCCTCTGGAAGCCGCCCTGGGCTTCCCCATCTAGTGGCCTTCTGCCATTGCCAGATCTCTCTGGTACACAGCAGGGAAACAGGGGTTTGTTTGGGGCATTGGTGGATATTGTGCTCTAAATTATACCCTTAAGTGGAGCATTGTGCATGATTTTAGGAAGTTGTAGATTGCCCAAGAGCTGCCTTTCAAAAGCTACTCTTCCTGGAAGGGTGGTGATTGTGAAAGTGCACTTCATGGTGTGTAGGAGGAAGAGGAAGAGCAAAGAGTTTCCGGTAGGAACTGAATCATGTCACCTAAAGCTGGTTCGGGGACTGCTGGTTCAGGGACTGCTGTTTGTTTGTGTATGCCTCAGTGAACGGTCATGTGTCCCTCCCTCTCTATCCCATGCTTCTCCTTTTTCTAGCAATTTATAAGTGCAGAAACTACACCCCAAAGGGAAGGAATTGGCTAGTTCAGGGCTGTAAGACATATGGCTGAGCTCAGAAGATAATCCAGGTCTGATTGCAACATGGGCCTCTTCACCCACTGCCATGCTGGTCTGCATGTGAGCAGTCTTCCTGAAGCCCAACAGCCTTTGGGCAGTTTCCTGGGCCTGGGAACAGCCCTGTCTAGGTGACACCATTCCTTCCCAAACTGGAATGCCTTGAAGAGATGCCCTGAATATATTCTGCAGCAAACCTAACAAGTCTCACAAATTCAGTCACCTTTCCTGTTGTGGTCACAGCTCTGGCAGCAGTGAATACTATCAGGAGTGAAAACTGTGGTTTTTTTAGAGGCATATTTTAATGCTTTTTTTTCCCCCTTTGGAGATTTGTCTTCTGCATTTTGGGTCGTTCTCATAACTTATCACAATGTAGACAGTAGGATGTGCTTAAATTCTAAGCTTCATGAGGACAGAGTCTGTGGCTGTATCCTCAGTCGTCCGCAGTGCCTGGCACATAACAGCTGCTCTACAAATGGCTATCAGGACAAACTTCTTAATTTGTAACATGGTGAGAAGTGTCTCCCCCACCCTCTAGTCTTTCAGCAGTCCTGGCAGTGATGCTTTGAGGTTGAGGGTATTTGTCCCTAGGAATTCCTCAGCAGGATTTGTTCTGTGAGCTGTAGAGAGTGACATGAGCCACAGGAGCACCGTTGTAATTGGCTTTTACATCTGTTTATTCACCTGCTTGATTCATTGGTCTTGTGTAGCCAGACACACACTGTTAAAAGAAATGGCTTGATCCATCAGGGCACATTTAAAGGTGGTACCTTGTTATCCTCCTGTTATCCATGAATGTGAGCCCTAAGAGGAGCCGTGCTTATCTTCCCGTTGTCTGGCATGACAATCCAGAAAGCACTGACTGCAGAATAAATAACTATAAAAAAAATCCAGACTAAGCAGATGAATGATAAACACATTCACCCAATTTAAAGGTTGGCGCGCAGGGCTGAGAGGACCATAGAGACATAGCTTACTCACTTCCGCTCTTTATGACTCATCGGAGTCCCTTTCTTCCCTCCTTCTCTTCCTGCCCCCCTTCCTCCTCCTCTATTTTGGGCTTTTCTTACATTAAACTGCCATCAGAAGTCCAAGCCCTTTTTCTTGTCTGGTCCCATTATTCATGCTTCTTGTGGTGTCAGTTCAGTAATTTCCCGACTTTCCATGATTCTTCTTGGAAACCCAGCAGTGTGTTTTCATGTGCTCACATGTTCTTGGAGACACCTAGTTGTATGTCTCCTCTCTGCAAGCTGCAGGGTCTTAGCAACAGGGTGGGAGGAAAGCAGGGGCTGTGGCAGAGACAGAAACAATGCCAGATGCCAGGTTCATTCTTTGTTCCAGCGTAAGCAAGTGTCCCGACCTTTACATTGTATGGATTCTGATCTTCCCTGATGAGGACATCAGGTGGGCAGAGTGTGTGTGTGTGTTTGTGTGTACGATTCAGTCATCAGCTCACTGCAGGCGCCATTTCCTGTTCTTAAGGCATCTTTTAAAAAATTTTTCTTTATTGATTTTAGAGAGAGGGAGGGAAGAGAGAGAGAGAGAGAGAGAGAGAGAGAGAGAGAGAGATTTGTTGTTCCACCCATTTATATATTCATTGGTTGATTCTGTATGTGCTCTAACCGGGGATCAGACCCACAACCTTGGTGCATCAGGATGATGCTCTAACCAACAGAGCTGCCCAGTCTGGGCTTTAAGGCATCTTTAATCATATGGTGGGTGGCTGTGTGGTTTAGTTGGTTGGGGCACAGGGCTGACTGCTTTTTCTTCCTTTTAAAAATTGTTTTCTGGGCGTAGCTTTGCTTCTTTGATCTTGAGCTGTGCAATTTCTGTAGGAGCCTTTTATTGTGTTTTACACACCATCCATTTCTCCCCCCTGTCATCTCTTAGCTAACATCCACGCTTCTAGTGCTGTACTGGGGAATAGTGACATCCTAGCTAGTATCTGTTGATGACGCCGAGTGTGCCAGACCTTCTGTAAATCCTGCGCACACTCTAACTGAATCCTCAAAACAACCTTATAAGGCAGCACTTTTACTGGTGTGCCGTGGCAGGCACACTGGGGTGCCGCAAGCATTTTTAAAACATGCAAAACCTGGCTATTTAGTCAGGGGGCACTGCTCTCTTTTCCCTTAGATTGTCGAATAAAAAAACGACAACAGCCAACACAACAATAGCTGTCCGGTGTGAATGAATCAAAATTACACCAATTTCTTTTTTGTCTGATTGGCAAAATAATGTGTTTTGGTGTGCTGCAGAATTTTAGTAATTAGTTTATGTGTGCCTTGAGATGAAAAAGGTTGAAAATCACTGTTACAAGGTAGTGGTACTATTGCTATTACCACCATCTCCATTTTATAGATGAGGAAAGCCACGGGATCCATTTGAAAGATATTAGATGCCCCTTTTTGATAAAGACAAACAAAATGAAACAAAAATCCTAAGCATCCCTTTGAGAAAAAGGAATGGTACCTTGCATGAATAACAGGCATATTTTCTAGGCGCCTGCTAAGGTGTAAGATTTAGTAGAGTTCCCCACCCCCCCTTATTTTGAGAACCGTTACCAAGGAGATATATTGCCTTCCAAAGGCAAATACACTGAAGAATTCCTCCTGCTTTTGGCTACTCTTGTGTCTGAAGAATGTCACCATACCCAACTGTTTTCCTTATGAGGAATAAGGATGTGAATGCCATGTCCTGAACGCTTGTGGTTAGAGTAGCCCACACCTCTCGGGAAACATTGCAGTGTTTAAAAATGAATCAAATCCATATCATTCATGCTCATCTGTAATGCCCACCATTGGTTAGAGTATCCATATAAACAGTTGCCTTCTGTCTGGGGAGACTAGAGTGGGTGTGGGTCAGATGCAGTAACCTTGTGGAAAGTGGATAAAAACTGAACTGAAAAGAAGAACATCAAAGAGGATCTGTTCCCTCTTAAATCTTTGGCAGCTCCGGAGGCTGTGAGCACAGAGATGAGAAAACTGTCCTGTGGTACCTTCTATATGAATGAGGCATTTGTTTACAACTCATGCCTGGGGAATATTCTTTTTACAGCAATGGCTGCAATTTTGTCATTTATAGCCCAGCTCCATTATCGTTGGTGATGAAGGCTATAAATGAGGTGTTGAAGTTGATATTTTTCAAATTTCATTTTGATTTTAGTCTTATTTCCAAAGCATCCTTTAACAGAGCTGTACCCAGTTAGCAAGATTTAACTCGTTTAAAGTTTAGTCACCTTTGTTTTTTTCTGTCCTTAATTTTAGTAGAAAGGTTCATGAGAGGTGAAGTTGCTGAGATCTAGTAGTAGACTGGAAGAGAAAAAAACCAATTATAGTCACCAACTGAAGTGGCTTTAGAGGTTTTGTGTATTGAAGTTTCTCAGTTTTATTGATTAGAGAAGTGGGCATTGAAAAGCATTTTTTTTTTGTTGTTAATTCTCAGCCAAGGATATTTTCTCCATTGTTTTTTAGATAGAGAGGAAGGGAGGGAGAGGGGGAGAGAGAGAGAAAAAAACATGGATGTGAGAGAAACACATTGATTGGTTGCCTTCTGCACGACCCCGACCAGGGCTGGGGATTGAACCTGCAACCCAGGTTATGTGCGTGCCCTTGACCAGGACTTGAACCCGTGACCCTTCGGTCTATGGGCCAACGCTGTAACTGCTGAGCCAAACCTGCTAGGGCTGAAAAGCATTTTTTAAAACAGCTTTATTGAGATATAATTCATATACCACAGCACTGGAAATTTGGAATTAGCTCAGGAACACCTGAATAGATACAGACTGAGTCTGGGACTCTGGCGAGTGGCCCCTAGACTTAACTTTTTGGTTCACATTGGGAGGCTGAAACTTGAGTTTGATTCCACCCTCTCTAAGCCTCAGTTTCCTCATCTGTGTGAGAGAATAGTACATGGGCAACCTCATAGGGCTGCTTTGAGGATTCAGTGAGCTAATAGGGCATATAAAGTGCTTAGCACAGTGCTGGCACAACCTCAGTAAACAGTGGCTAGTTTAGGTCCATTAATCCGGCTTCATACATGGACTCTCACTACATTAGGGAACCTTATCTTTCTGAAATATATATATATATATATTTTAACAATATATATAATGTTAAAAATAGTTAATTGAATTGAAAATACATTGTCTTGTGTTAGGGAAAGAAGATAGTTATCTGTGGTATTGATTTAATCTAGAGTTAGCAGATAAAATATAGGATGCCCAGTTAAATTTGAATTTTAGAAAAGCAATGAACATTTTGAAGTGTATGTTAGTCCTCAAATATTTGTTATTTACCTTAAGTTTAACTGGTTGTCTTGTATTTTTATTTTTAGGTTAGTGAGAATTTTAATCAAAGAATTGTACATTTCTTCCAATACATCTCTTTTTATATTAGGAAATGACATGATCCGTTTCACTACAATATTACAAAATATTTATAAGAAAATATTAAAAATAAACAGTCCTGGCCAGTTTGGCTCAGCGGTTAGAGTGTCAGCCTGTGGACCAATGAGTCCCAGGTTTGATTCCCATCAAGGGCATGTACCTCGGTTGCGGTTGGTCCCCGGCCCTGGTCAGGGTCGTGTGGGAGGTGACCAGTCGATGTGTCCTCTCATGTCAATGTTTCTCTCTCTCTCTTTATCCCCCCTCTCCCCACCTCTCTCTCCCTCCCTCCCACTCTATCTGAAGATAAATAGAAAAATATCCTCAGGTGAGGATTAAAAAAAAAAAAAAAAGGCAAGATGGGGCAAAATAAATTGTCCCTCATCCCTAATCTCTACTCCAGTGCCCACAGCACACAAGAGAATCAAAACAAGTAAGTAACAAAGATCCCCCTGATCACAAGTTTACAAAGAATTGGCAAGGGGAAGAAACGGGATGAAGATGGTGGTATGAATGGGAATGGATGTTAGCAGAACTGCTTCAATAACCAACCTATCTGAGTGAAAGACCCTCTCTTATGTGCAGTGAATTCCAAACAAGGCTAAACTTTAAGATATTCCTTCAAATGAAATTAGAAAATTACCCTGACAGCGAAAGTAGCTCTTTTGCCCATTTCCTAAGAGCCTCTCTCCATGAACCAGTGATGTGAACAGAAGGTGTTCAGGCATCAAAAGTTGTCACAGCAGCCCTTCCATCTCTTTCATAAACGCGTCACACACATCATCCTTAGTTTGTACTGAGACGGGAACAGATGGACCACATTTGGGGGCTGCTTTGGGAAGAGGCACAGCAGAATCATCTTCTGGCTTTGAGAAGCAACAGTAGCCTCTTTATTCTCCCAATGGACCTTCAGTGCTGTGGGCATGAATCAAGTAATCTCTGCCTTGGGATTAGTGATTGGTGGCTTGGCACTGATGGTTGCTGTGGCGTTCTTCTCAATGGTGGCTGCACTCGTGTCATTCACCTTGGGTCACTGAACAAGTTGGGCGGAGCACTTAAAACTCCTGGGTTTGCAAGGGAGCTGGTGGGAAAAGCCCAAGTGGGGCAGATCCGAGTGGAGGCACCAAAGGTGGGCCCATCATGCCAGGAGGGGGTGGAGGGGGATACCTGGAGGTGCAGGGGGAGGTAGCCTTGGTGGGGGTCCCTGAGGAGGAGGGCCAAGAGACAGATCTGGAGGTGGACCTGGGGGAGGACCAGGGGTCGGTCTGGTGATAGTCCTGAAGTTAAAAGTCGGGCTAAAGTTCTTTGGAGTCCTGGCACTACAGGTGGTCTCAGGATGGAGGAGCTTCTGGGAGGTGGTCTAGGAGGAAGGCCTGTAGGTGGTCCTGGTGGCCAAAAAGGTGGAGTAGGAGGTGGTCCAAGAGGAGGTGGTGTTGGCATTGGAGGTGCTTGTGTCTGAGAAGGGGGAACCGATTGTGGGGGAGCTTTTTGCTGTGAAGAAGCAGATGTGCCATCAGAAAGTGATTCCTCTTTATGCTGTCTTTGTGATTGCTTTTCTGCTTCAGAGTCATCAGAATCACCTTCATCATTGTCCTCTGAAAATTCCTCTACTTCCTGTTCCTCCTTAAGGATTTCCTGACCTGCCATACGAAGCATCATAGGAGGAGTCGGCTCCTTAATATTCTTTTTTTTCTTCCTTGATTCTCCAGGCATATCTGCAAATCGTACACTCAGACCTGATTTTTTTCCTTCATTGTTATCTCTTTTAATCGTCACAGTGTACAAATTCATCCCCTTCACTCTCTCCATCTGATCTGTCAGTGTTGCTGTCATCAGTACCGTCATCGTGTTTATCTTGATTCATGTCCTCAGGATAGCCATCATTTCCACTGGTGCTAGAAACATCATCATCATGACCCTGTTGAGCAAGTTCAGGACTATATAACATGTCTTCATCTTGCCGATGCGGGGGAAGATCCCAGGGCAAAGCTCACTTTAGGGCCATATATTTGCAAGATTTGAGGAGGAAGTGCATCATGGGGAAGACCTGGAGGTTTTCTGCCAGGGGGCATACGTGTGACAAACACCATGTCCAAGAAGAGGAAGAATAGAAACTGCTGGAGTTGGAGGTCCATAGGCTGAGATCTTCTTAAGGATGGAGGGTGGCTGGGCACCAGGAAGTGGAATGTCCTGTATCAAGATGTTGGAAGGAGCATGCGCCATGTCTGGCAAAGGAATACTCTCCACTTCCACATGCCGAGCATTCTTGAAAGCATCAAAATATTGGCTAAGTTGAGCCCTCTTCTGGTCACATTCTACTTCTAGCCTTTTCAGTTCTTTGTAAATATTTGGATTCTTTTTTTCAGAGTTGTAGAATATGTTCAGAGGTTTCATGCAGCTTTTTATGCTTGTCTTTCAGTACCTTCTCATTGACCTGTGGCTGTTGCACTGGGTTAATCTCCATTTCCTACAATTTCTCCAAGTCCCGGATAATCTGTTTGGGATCCTTCATCTTCAAAACTGCAGCTCGTACCATCATGTGCTGTTTTTTGTTCTTTGATTCTCTCTTCCAGGCTTCTTTTTGGTCTTGGCCTGTGGGGTTCATAACTTTTCCACTATTGTTGGATGATGTAGATCTTTATCCCATGTTGACAATCTGTATGGTTCACTTGTTCATTAAAAAAAAAACCAGTATGCCCTGGCCGGTTTGGCTCAGCAGTTAGAGCATCAGACTGCGGTCCAGAGAGACCCGGGTTCGGTTCCCGCTAAGGGCATGTACCTCGGTTGCGGTTTGTCCCCGGCCCTGGTTGGTCGTGTGGGTGGCGGCCACTCGATGTGTCCCTTTCACGTCGATGTTTCTCTCTCTCTCTCTCTTCCCCTCTCTCCCTCCCACTCTATCTGAACAAAAAATGAAAAAATGTCCTCGGATGAGGATAAAAAAACAAACAAACCAGTATCAACACAAGAATGTCCAAGCACTTCTGCTGGGCTCGGGGACTGCAAGAAGCTGATTCTCGGCCTCTTTTACTTCATAGGGGCTTTCATTTGCTTCTACTCCTGGCTAGCTCTCCAGCAACTGCCATCTTGAAACCTCACTGGTTGTCATATATATTAATACACACACACACACACACACACACACATATATATTTTATTCCTCATATATATATATATATACACACACACACACACATATATTTTATTCCTCACCCGAGGATATTTTTCTATTTATCATTAGATAGAGTGGGAGGGAGGGAGAGAGAAA